>JASDFA010000016.1:168335000-170835000 GCA_035772735.1 Datura wrightii
TCCCCGTTATCCATTGAACCTGCTCTGAATAATCCTTCTTTTGCCGGATTATTGCCGATGTAATCATAAAAAGCTAATTTTTTAGGAATTTTAGACCAGGCTTCTAATAAACTTTGATTTTCTGCTAGCCCAGCACTAACTCTTCGATATATTTCTTGCTGGAAGTACCCCTGATCCCATTGATAACGAGTGAACTCAAATAATTCAATCGGGGTAGTTGCCGAACCATAACACATAGTTCCGGCAACAACAAAAGCTACAAAAACGACAGTAGCGATACTACTGTAAAGGATGGTTTCAATATTTCCCACGCAATTCTTTGTATGGACGTTGTGGCGGACGGATACTAAGATGGAATAGGCCCGCTAATATGCCCAATGTTCCTGCTGCAATATGATGAGAGGCTCTTCCTCCTAGAACAAACGAATCAAAACCTTCCATGCCCCACGCTGGATTTACAGGTTGTACTTTTCCCGTTAGTCCATAAGGATCGAACACCCATATTCCGGGACCATACAAGCCTGTTACATGAAATGCACCAAAACCAAAGAAAGCCACCCCTGATAGAAATAAATGAATTCTAAAGATCTTTGGTAAATCCAAAGAGGGTTTTCCTGTACGTTCATCACAAAATATTTCTAGATCCCAATACACCCAATGCCAGATAGCTGCCAAAAAACATAAGCCAGAAAACACAATATGTGCTCCAGCTATACCTTCGTAACTCCAAATACCCGGATTCATTACAGTCCTCCCTGTGATACTCCAACCGCCCCATGAATTGATTATTCCTAAACGAGTCATGAAGGGTATAACGAACATACCCTGTCTCCACATTGGATCAAGAACAGGATCAGAAGGATCAAAAATCGCTAATTCATACAAAGCCATCGAATCGGCCCAACTAGCAACCAGAGCTGTATGCATTATATGAACAGAAAGCAACTGACTGGATCATTTAATACAATGGTATGAACACAATACCAAGGCAAACCCATGGAAATACCCCTTATATCAAAGATAATGGACACTACGTAACTTTATTGCATTGGAAAAGACTATAATATGACTATCCTATGGACCACTCTTGTTCAGTTGATTACTTCCGAACAAGGGTGTTCTATTTTGTTGGTAATAACGGAAAAATTCTGTTCGTAGGAACAAAGAGAAGCAAATTTATTCTATACTCGATAAGCACCAATCCGCAATGGGGGAGTTAATCCCATTTTCTATGAGCGAATGAGTCTATACTTATTTATCATTAGAAAGACCTATTCGTAATAATTTGATTTTATTCATTCTGTCTTTCTTTATGAATTTTTAGAATCTATGGATAAAATAAATACGATAAAAACCAATATGAAAATTATAA
Organism: Datura wrightii; assembly: GCA_035772735.1. Classification (NCBI taxonomy): domain Eukaryota; kingdom Viridiplantae; phylum Streptophyta; class Magnoliopsida; order Solanales; family Solanaceae; genus Datura; species Datura wrightii. Next base: position 168,336,373 of record JASDFA010000016.1, read on the forward strand.
AGATAATAAAAAAACTGTTACGTTTCCACCTCAAAGTGAAATATAGTATTTAGTTCTTTCTTTCATTTAATGCCTATTGGTGTTCCAAAAGTTCCTTTCCGAACTCCTGGAGAGGAAGAGTCATCTTGGGTTGACATATAGTGCTACTTGTCAGATATATTGGGTCATATGGTATTTCCCCGTTCTCTCCCCGATCAAGATATCCCCCGTTTCGCCCAAGAAAGATAAATTAAATCATCACAAATTTGGAGCGTGAAGTGCAATTAGATCCATTTTTGAGGGGATTTATATTACTATTATCAATTAGAATAATTTATGGTTGGCTTGGTTGGACTAAAAAAATGAAGTATCCAGGCTCTGTTTAGAAAAAACCCAATTTGATTGGTAAGATATCTATGATTGCTATTCCTATTTTTTCTTTGGAAAAAGATCCTAATAGTCAAGCAAAGTTATCTCAACTCTAATAAATACTTTTATAAAATGAACTGAAAAAAAATGGTAATGGGAGCATTTGTCCTATATGTACAAATCCAAATTGGACGGATCTTTACTCGGAGTAGAGCATAAACCTGAAAAGATGAAACAGACCCATTCAGGAACAAGAAAATACCATCGCGGTTTGAATTAAATCTCGATGAAAGAATACATCAATGAGAAGTTAATTCGATAAGTTTAATGACCCTTTCTTATAACTTCTAATTTTATAATGGAAAATCGAAAATATAAAAAAGGAGTCAAAACTCGTCTTTATTGAAAAATCGAAGAAAAGCCCTTTGGTTAGAAGTAAAAAAGAACGTTTCTAGGAAAAAAAGAAAGAGGACTGGAATCTATACATTGATTCACAATGTTTTTGAACCGTATGCATCAAAAGGCGCATGTACGGTTCCTAAGAGATACAATTTTACCCTAATCAACTGACTTTATTGAGAAAGATTACTTTTTTTAGGCCAAGGAATTACTAGCGAGCTTTCGAATCAACTTATTGCTCTTATGGTATATCTCAGTATCAAGGATGAGACCAAAGAGCTGTATTTGTTTATAAACTCTCTTGGTGGCTGGGTACTACCTGGAGTGGCCATTTATGATACTATGCAATTTGTGCGACTAGATGTCCATACAGTATGCATAGGATTAGCCGCTTCAATGGGATCTTTTATCCTGGTCGGAGGAGAAATTACCAAACGTATAACATTCCCTCGCGCTTGGCGCCAATGGGGTTTTTATTTGAGAGAAAAAGGAAGACTATGCCTTCGCCATATGAATACTAAGTAAAAATAGCACAACACTTCGAATTCAATATGAGAAATTTTTGTATTTTTTTTTCCAAAACATTAGATTCTATATCGAGAGAGTAGTATGAGATAAGGGGTATTTTCGATTTTTTCTTATCTATCGGGAGTTCAGTTCAGCGTCACAAACTTTTTTGGTTTCATGCCGGAGAGTTCTTAACAATATTTATGTTATGAAAGAGTACGAAAAAAAAAGATTTTTTCCTTATTTGATCAGATTAAAAAGAAACTTTGGGATTGCTGAATCACAGACAAAAAAAAGAAAAAATGAACATATAAAGCAACGGAGCCATCATAGTATTTTTTAACTCCTCCAAAAGGATGAAAATTTGATTATTTACCCATCCAAGTCTGATAGATTCTATTTTTCTCTTTCTTCAATAGAAAGGAGGGGGGGGTTCAATTTTCTTGTAGAGCCGTATGCACAAAAGATGCTTGTACGGTTGTTCAATTCTATCTTTTTTTTCTATTTTTTATCTTTCTTTTCTCTTTGCTTTATCATGTGAGATAGGGGAAGCTTTTCTTTTGTTATATCATCAGGGTAATGATGCATCAACCTGGTACTGGTTATTATCGGGCACAAGTAGGTGAATTTATCCTGGAAGCAGCAGAACTACTGAAATTGCATGAAACCCTCACAAGGGTTTATGTACAAAGAACGGGCAAACCCTTATGGGTTGTATCTGAAGATCTGTAAAGAGATGTTTTTATGTCAGCAACAGAAGCCCAAGCTTATGGAATTGTTGATCTTGTAGCGGTTCAATGAAAATAACATGGATTTCCCGCAAATATGTGATTTGAGATTTTATCTTCGAATTAAATATTCTATTAAATAGAAGTAATTCATCATCATTCGGTTAGGATCAATCTAAACCAACCCATCATATTATGTATACGATTCAACATGCCAACTATTAAATAACTTATTAGAAATACAAGACAGCTAATCAGAAATGTCACGAAATCCCCCGCTCTTCGGGGGTGCCCTCAGCATCGAGGAACATGTACTAGGGTGTATGTACGACTCATTTAGATCATGAGTTGGCAAAAAAGAAAGAAAACTACTTTTACAATATCAATGATCAGTATCGGTGAATGGGATAGGATGGAAAAAGGAACTCCATTCATTATTAAAAAAAACTCTATCATATCCCTCTATTGTGTATAAAGTTTATGGTTTCCGTTGGTGTAAATCCAATCACCTGAATTTAAGATGAAAAGAAATTCTCCACTGGTAACAAATGTTTATCCATTAAGCGGAGGAAATCTTATTTAGAAAGCATAAAACAGAAAGATTAGGTAGGCCCCCAATCTGGCAAGAACGGACTAAGAGGGTCAGCTACCTAGCAAAATTTCATAATTAAATACCGTTACTGTATAGGTAGATCTGATTGTGAAAGACCTATTACTGGATAATTCATGGGTAGAGCCAAAGCGTGTGAACTATACAAGTTTCCAATAACATCAATTAGTTGATTAAATATTAAATTAAAGTATAAAGTAAAGGCTCCAATGTATAGAGAAGACCTCACCGTTTAAGAAGTAACCATAGAAACAAAGGAACCCACTATTTTGATTTCTTTTATTTACTAGCTTTTTGATACCTAGGAAAATACAATTTCTTATTTCGCAGTGAAATACCTATAAAAAAAAGAAAAAATTGTGGTCGGGAAGGTTAGAGTAGCCAACGCCATTGGAATTTTGATTTTATACATTGGAAAAATCCGTTTTGTTATTAATAGACTAGGAAGGGGGAAAAGAATAAATGAAAGAAAGGCAATCGATTAGTTATTTGTCAAAGTTTCATTTATTCAATGACCAGAATTAAACGGGGATATATAGCTCGAAGACGTAGAACAAAAAATTGTTTATTTGCATCAAGATTTCGAGGGGCTCATTCAAGGATTACTAGAACTGTTACTCAACAGAAAATAAGAGCTTTAGTTCGGCTCATCAGGATAGGGATAGGAAAAAGAGAGATTTTCGTCGTTTGTGGATCACTCGGATAAACGCAGTAATTCGCGAAAGGGGAGTATCCTATAGTTATAGTAGATTAATGCACGATCTGTACAAGAAACAATTGCTTCTTAACTGTAAAATACTTGCACAAATAGCTATATCAAATAGGAATTGTCTTTATATGATTTCGAACGAAATCATAAAGGAAGTAGATTGGAAAGAATCCACCAGAATAATTTAAATGGAGTTCCCCGGAGAATGAACTTGGGGAAGGTAGAGTAGACATTAGTATGAGAAAATATGCTAAAGTAGTCAAAATGAATGAACACGTTCAATTCAATAAAAAACGATTTCTATTTTTCCGATTCATTTTTTTCTTACGACATGATACTCAAATCTAGATTCCCTCAAATCTAGATTCTTGTAATTATGATTCAAGTGAATAAAAAGTAATCCTATTTATTTCGGACTCTAAAACCAGTAGTTCTAGAGGTCGACTCGGTTCTTTCAAATTGTTTCTCATTATTAAGAAAAGGTAACAAAGATAAAATACGAGCTTGTTTTATAGCAAGAGTAATTAATCGTTGTTGTTTCAAGGACAATCTATTCACTCGTCTTGATAATATTGTTCCTTGTTCACTAATAAATCGACTAATTAAACTCATGTTTCTATAATCAATTCGATCCCTGATTGAATCGGGGGCAAATGCCTACGAAAAGATTGCTTGAATTTAAGAAAAGGTCGCTTGGATTTATCCATGGTTTGTTTGTTTAATTTATTCCTTATCCCTAAAATCCTATTTCTTAATTCTAATTCATTTTAAATCCACCGCAAATAGGATTTTTAAAAAATAGGATTTGTTTATTTTCTATTTAAATATGTTATATATATAATGTCAATTTTTGCCCTTCCTTGAAAGGGTAAGACACAGGTACTTGGTTCGCTCTATTTCTTTATCTCCCCATGAATCGTATGTTTGTAACAATAGGGACATAATTTTTTCAATTCTAATTGATTAAGAGTATTGTGCCAGTTCTTTTGAGTAATATATTTGGAAATACCTCTTGATACCTTATCAACACTGTTTCGGACAAAACTAGTACATTCCAAAATCACTGTTACTCGGACATCTTTCCCCTTGGCCATGAACCTCCTTTGGATTTTTGATTTACTCAACTCTTCTATTTTCGATTCAAAATGAAGAAAGGATAAAATAGAAGTTACTAACTTGAAATCCAATTCTAAAAGTAAAAGATTAAAATCAAGAAAATAAAGTAATAGTAAAGAAAAGTCACAGTAAAATACAACGATTTTTCTAAAGTATATTTCAAATTGAAGTAATCATTTAAGTATCTTGTATAATACTCTTTCCCTAGACCCCCATTCCTCTATGATTAATATTCAGTTAATTCGAACTTGAGCCCAAATGTTGAATCCACTTTTTTTATTCTTTCTCTTTCCTCCCTTATTCTAAAAAGGGAAAAAAGAGAAAAGAGGGGGAGAGGGATTCATTACCAATATTTGATTGGATCTCTAATTTTCTTCATTCCTTGCCATGACAATAACTAGAATGAAAAAAAGGGGAATGTCAACGCATCCGAGAAAAAATGATTAATCTCTATCAATAACATGCTAAAGCCCCGAAACATAGCGTACTTAGTATTGGTGCCACAGAGAGATATGTTTTTAGATCTCGCATTGAAAAACCTCCTTCTTTTGTATTATTTGTTGGAATAGATAATACATATATGATCAGATGCATATGTAGTTACGGGATGCTTAGAGTTGGACACAGAATTCCTAATTCAAATTGAAATGTACAATAATTCGGGAAATAAGATTTTCCTTTTTTTAAAACAGAAAAAAAATACATCCCCTTCTTTCTTACCGAGAATTTCCAAAAAATACTACTTTATTTTTACGACGGGTTCTGCATTTATATATTTTGTATATAATTGTATATAACTATTTTTCTATATAATCTATAAGAGAAGTCTTTTCCCTTTACTATTATATATTAAATGAGACCAAAAAGACGAAATGAGCCTAAAATTTGTATATATCAATGGAGGAAATAACCATGTGGAAAACAAGACAGGAATTCTCTACAATTACACTGTGGAACAATTAAAGGGATGTGGCGCAGCTTGGTAGCGCGTTTGTTTTGGGTACAAAATGTCACGGGTTCAAATCCTGTCATCCCTACCTATTATTGCTCAAAGGAGCAGTAAAGAGGGATCAATTGAGATCGCTTCAAATTGGACATAATCTTTGATTTTGATCATGCTATTCTAGTATATGCATACAAAATATATTGGGGTTATGAAAAGAGTCCTTTTGTTTACAGTCTTATCTATTCTGATAAGTGATCTTGGGCAAGTTTATATGCCCAAGTGATACTCAAAGTACTATTTTCGCCTTGTTTATCTATCAATATGTATACATTCTTATGTAATTGGTAATAAAATGTGAATCTATACTAACCAACATGATTAGCATTGTTTTGCAGGTAAAATGTGATTTTGGGAAGCTTAAATGCATGTTGGATGATATAGGGGTTGGACTTGGATGCGAGCAAGGAACAAGGCATTAGACAACATGAAATAAAGGGGCTCCGCGATGGAGCCGTGTCACGCTGCCAACGTGGAGGCCTTCTGCCTGGACAGGGAAATTACGCTCAAATTCCAGAGAGGGTCCGCGTTCGTAGCGTGGCACGGTGGCTTGGCTCCGCGTTGCACGCCATGCCACGTTGAGCTTTAATTCCTGGACCCCCAATTCCAGTGAGGGTCCATGTCCGTAGCGTGTCACGGAGGCAGTGCTCCGCGATGCACTCCGTGACACGTTGCTCGTTATTCCGGAAAAAATTCCCAGCAGTATAAATAGAACACTTAGGTTCATTTTTCATTATTCTGACTTGGTGGAGCAAGGACGTGGGTTACAGGCAGTTGAGGGACTAAAATATCAGTGTTTTTTCTCTCTTTCTTTCTTCTTTAATTCAATTGCTTGTATGATTAACACTCATTTTAAGATGTTTAATCCACAAATGAGTGGCTAATTCCTCTCCTTGCTGAGGTTATGAACAATTGTGATGAAATTTGATCATTGATTCTTTGGTTTTTCATCTTTTCTTCCATGTTGTTCTATTAATTCTTGTTCTTACTGCATTAATGTGTGGCCTACGTTAATGTAAATCTAAAAAGTCCAATTTCACTCGAGAGAGCAAGAAATTGGAAAGTTGTGAATTAATAGTATATGTTCTTTACTTGGTTTGGGAAAATTGAGTCTTGATTTGCTTTCAGGATAGAAAGATACCTGAAAGTCGTATTAGTCAAATTAGGAACCAGGTTTGTATGGCTAGAACATGAATTGCATTTAATCACAGAAATGTAGGTGGATGGTTCATGATTCTTAAGTGAGGTTAAATACGAGAGTTTTAATCTCTTGGCAATAGTTCTTGGCTAGCAACTGGAGGAAAAGATCAACCAAATTATGATGATAATTAATTTCATTACATGTTCGTTTAACCTCAGCATGCTCTCATTCATAATTAAGATTCAAAGTAGATAATTGTTTTTAGCTTTAGTATAAAAATTATAAAACAAACTATCAAACTTTTGGTTACACTGTTGTATGCATTTTTAGAAGTAAAATATAGTACACTTGAGCAAATTGCACTTCATCCAAGTCTCTGTGGGATCGATATTTGGCTTACTAAAGCCACTTACTACTTGTTCGACCACGTGCACTTGCGTGTCGTTTTATATACCCACAAAACACCCGAACAAGTTTTTGGCGCCGTTGCCGGGGACTTGGCAATTGGTGAATTTGTTTTAAGTGTTAATTTACTGTATTTTTATTTTCTTAGTGTTGACAACTTGGTCTTAGCCTGTATTTTGCAGACTTAATTGCTGTTGAACACTGGCAAGAGACAAGGAGCTGGTGGAATCGTATATAGAGCTAGAAAGAATATTTCACAGTAAATGGAGAGAAGCTCTATAAAGAAAGCTGCAGTTGCTCAGCAAGACGATCATGGAGCAACAACAGAATCCACCGATAGTACGGGCAGTGTTAGTGCACGAAGAAGCAGCAGCTCGGCCGGTTCGCGAGGTGGAAATCCCACATGCCAATAATGTTACATCTAGTATCCGCAAACCTGAGCCAGGAGGGAGATTTGAACTTAAACAGAATATGGTGCAGTTGCTGCACACTAGCGGGCAGTTTACCGGTCTCCCTCATGAAGATCCACAGCAGCATCTCCAAAATTTTTTGGAGATAAGTGACACTTACATCCCCACTGGAGTGTCATCAGACTATGTCCGGCTTACATTGTTCCCATTCTCATTACTAGGAGAAGCCAAGAGGTGGTTGAAAGCTGAGCCACCGAATTCTATTTCTACGTGGGATGATCTTGCACGGAAGTTCTTGATACGGTTTTTTCCCTCCGGTAAAACAACAAGACTTAGAAGTCAAATTCTAAGTTTCAAACAGAGAGACGGAGAAAATTTATATCAGGCCTGGGAGAGATTCAAGTCCATGTTGCGGGATTGTCCTCATCATCATCAGTCCAATGATGTGCTGGTGCACACTTTTATAGAGGGTTTGGAACCCCACACCAAAATATTTCTAGACTCAGCAGCTGGAGGGCAAGCGCTGGAGAAAACGTATGAGGAGCTGTATACCTTGTTGAACCGTATTTCGTAGGGCAATCCAGAATGGAATGCTGATTCATCAAGAGGTGGGACAAGGAAAGCAGCAGGAGTGCTAGAAGTGGATGGGTTTATAGCTATCGCTGCACAGATAGCTGCATTGTAAAATCAACTTAACACCCACTTCAGCAACATGACATTGAACCAGCCTCAAGCCCCAGTTAATGCAGTACAGCAGATGTGGTGCGAAGTGTGTGGAAGCAGTGAGCACTCAGCTAAGTGTTGTGGAGCCAATCCTGACTCGGTAAACTTTGTGGGTAATGCGCAAAGGAACCACCAACAGTATGGTAGTAGCTACAATTCCAATTGGAGGAATCACCCTAATTTCTCATGGGGTAGCAACAACCATCAGGGCCAAAGTTCGGGTCAGGGTGTGCAAAGGAACCAAGGAGGGCAGCAGAATTATCAAGCATAATTCAGAAACAACAATGCACCTCCTCCACCACCATCACCCAGCATTGAGGAGATGTTCAAGACCATGATAGCTAACCAAGCTCAATTTCAGGCTGACTATGTGAAATTGGCAGCCGAAGTGAAAAACAACCAGTTAGCTACCAAGGCACTTGAATATCAATTTGGGCAATTTGCTAGTGCCCAAAACACAAGGCCTAGAGGAGGACTGTCGAGCGACACGGATCCCAATCCCAAGCAGGTAAATGCAGTGACCACAAGGAGTGGTTTGCAGCTGAAAGAGGTGGAACCAGAAAGACCACCTCAGCAGTCGGGAGCAGCAGAAGTTGAGAGGGAGCAAAGTACCGAAAGGGGGAAGACTAAGGAAGCTGAATCAGAAAGACCTCCACCCCCGTTCCCTCAACAACTAAAGAAACACAAGGAAGAGGCGTGTTTCAAGAAATTCATGGAGGTGCTGAAACAGGTACATATTAACTTACCTCTTGTTGATGTCTTGCAGGGAGTGCCGAAATATGCTAAGTATATAAAGGACATCGTGGCAAACAAAAGTCGGTTGACTGAGTATGCTACGGTGGCTCTAACGGAGGAGTGCACTTCCTAGATTCAAAATAGACTGCCCACAAAGATAAAAGACCCTGGGAGTTTTACTATCCAGATTACTATTGGGTAGAGCATCCGAGCTCGTGGATTGTGTGATTTGGGAGCGAGTATAAATTTGATGCCATCTTCAGTATTCAGAAAGTTGGGTCTAGGGAGTCCTAGACCCACAACGGTAATCTTGCAGTTGGTGGATCGATCCTTAGCCAGACCTGATGGCATTGTAGAGGACGTTCTGGTGCAATTTGGCTCCCTAATTTTCCCGGTAGATTTTGTCGTGCTGGATTTCGAACCAGACGCGGAAGTCCCATTTATTTTGGGACGTCCTCTCTTGGCAACCGGGAAAGCACTAATTGACGTAGCTGCGGGGCAACTAACAATGCAAGCACATGACAAGGTGGAGGTGTTCGATGTGTACAAGGCACCCAAGCTCTCGATGGTGCATGAAGAACTCTCGGTGATCAATGTGATTGATCAAGGCGATGATGAGCAGAGGAAGGATTCACGGGAGTTAATGGGAAAACCACCGGATAGGTGTAAGCACTACTGGGGGGAGGACGGTGATCGAGAGAAATTGTCTATCACCCTAGAGGACAACTGAGCTTAACGACATCGAGCCGCGACGGTAAACCAGGCGCTGCACGGGAGGCAACCCGTGAAAAAATTTTCTTTCTTTTTGTAAAGTGTAAATAGACTTTTCTTTTCTTTTTCTTATTCTTGATTTACTAAAAAAATTTTTCGTTTTAGTTTTTGTTTTATTTGTATTTAGAGTGAAACCTATAATTCTAACCAATTTTGTATAGTGAGATGAATCTCAGGTCAAACGGAGAAAAATATGCATGGAATCGCGAAGGAAAAGTCAAGGTATGAAAAATTAATAAAAAGTGGCAACCAGTGAGCTGAGGCGATAGCTCCATGTCACGGAGGTGGACCTCCACGTTACCTCCATGACACGTTGAGGTATAATCCGGAAATTTTAAAAATTTCCAGAACAGTCTCGCAATGGCTCCATGTCACGGAGGCAGTGCACCGCGATGCACTCCGTGACACGTTGCCTTGTATATCGCGACGGGTCACACCGGGTCGCCGGGTGACCCGCGCGATTTCCTTACTTTTTAACCCCGAAAACCCTCCCTTTTCCCTCATTTTCTAAGCTCTCCGCGACCAAACACCCCAAAACCCATTCCCCATCAACGTGACACGGAGTAAGGCAAGAAATTCAACAAGTTTTCTTCGATTCTTCAAAAGTCAAGGTATGTTTTCCGATTTCCTCTCAAATTCTTGTCGATTTTCTTCGATATTGAGCATGGGAGGTGAGCTAAATTGCCCTAAGTAGAAATTAAGCATGAATTCGAGTTAATTGTGGTTGATGAATGTTCGGAATGTCGTTATGATTGCTTGAACTTGTCGATTGCATAAATTAATCGAATTTGCTTGATAATATCAATTTTAGGGATTATATGTTGAATTTGGAGTTGAAAATGTATTGAACTTATGAATTTCATGCCGGGATGGATGTGTTGAATGAGATGAGTCGATGTACGAATTGTTAGGATGTTAACAGAACGAGGGATTCTCGGGTGAAGGGAATGTTGAAATTTGTAAGAATTTGGTTAGTTGGATAGGGTCGTGTAGATAAATTTTGGTTGTCATTTTTGTTTCATTGTTTTTCTGTGATAAGTGTGACGGGTAAAATGTTAGCGATGGTAGTGATTGTGATTAGCTGTACGAAGTCTGAGTAGTACGCAGAAGATATACCGTCAAATTTTTCAAACGCACTAAGCATGATTGTATAGTTGATTATTGTGTGTAAATAAAGATAATCTTGTCGTATTGTTGTAACTGTAGCTAAGGACTAAGTGTGGGGTAACCTAGCTTAACCCGACCTTAGCCGAAGTTAATATCCGTTAGCTTAACATTGATCTTGTCTACTTGGGTTGACAGGTAAAATGGCAAGCAGGCAAGAAAAAGGGAAAGGCGCATCAACTTCGGGCGCCGGAAGGAAGAGAATCAGACTGGGCACAGCAGTCCCAGCAGCACCAGCAGTTCCACACGGCCAACGCCGCCAATACGGAATGAGATAGGTGACTGATGAGGGGAAAAAGTGGTACGCAAAGCACAAAGAAAACAAATATTTCCCCGAGGAGCATATAGCATGGGAACCATTGGCACAGGAGTTCCCTAGGATGGTCCACCTGATTGAGGCAGCTGGGCTCAATTTCATATTTGAGGAGCCCAAGGAATGTAATTTGCACCTGGTTCGGGAGTTCTATGCCAATTGGAACCCGACTATCAGAAGCCACACCATCAAGATCAGAGGGCAAATAGTCACTTTGGAGCCCCACCACCTCAATGCCATCATAGGGGCGCGGGACACAGACGCCCGTGTACTCCGACAGCTGAACATTACCCCACCATATGCGGACATCAGACGCACATTGTGTGGGACCCGATCGACAGCTAGATGGAGCAGACACAAAGAGAGGGGCTACCACCAGACTCTACCATATTCACAAATGAATAGGGAAGCCCGAATCTGGCTGAAGATAGTCTGCTCATGCCTAATCCCGGGGGTACATATGACAGATGTAACTCGGGATCGTGTATGCCTGGTGTACGCCCTGATGAAAGGGCTGGAGATCAACGTGGGGACGGTAATTATCTTCGCCATGAAGAGAGCCCGGTTGCACCAGGGGCATAGGTATGGCTTTGGTGGACTAATCACCACCTTCCTCAGGGGCCTAGATGTCGAGGAGGAGGCCCTTGACTATATCCCGCAGATGGAGCGGCGGGCCTTAGATGTTACTAAAACTAAGGCTCCCGACACCACCCACGGGCCAGTGCTTACACTTGGCGAGCGACATGCTCGTGACGACTAGTATATGGCTCGGATGTATGGGATGCAGATGCTCCAGCTGAGGATAAGAGGGAGGCCGGCGACAGAGGAGGAGCTATGGCAGCTCGAGCTAGACTACCCTTTCGGCGAAAATGCCAGGGCTCTATGCCGAGTGGGGCCAGCATTTGTAGAGCCCAAAGATGATGATGTCCCCACGGACGAGGAGACACGTCGGGAGGACTCCGATGTGGAGTCCGATGATGACGACGGAGGCGACTCGGACATGGGAGATGAAGCAGCAGCACCCGACGAAGAAGTGGAATACTTTGACTGATCAGGGAGTTCCACCACCCGATTTTGTGCTATTTTAATTTTTGTGAACACTGGGGACAGTGTTCGTACTAAGTGTGGGGTGGGAGTAGTTAGGTGCTGGGCTGGCTGTTTTGTATGTATGCTCTATTCTGTTGTCGTGTATGTGAAAATTTGTTTGTCCCTGTGAGTTGTGAATTGTTAAGTTGTTTTGTATTTGTAAATTTATGTGAAATTGATGTGTGTTGCTGAATGTTGCTAGCTGATTCTGATTCTGTACATATTTTTGTTATCGAAATGATCGATTTTTTTTCAACATTTTTTTAATTCTTGGGTTTCTCGGCGTTTGTTTTCGGTTCTTTTATCGAGAATAGTCCCATTGAACTGAAGTCATAGAAGTGACCGTTCCCTATGATGGATGGATGACGACCTTCTTAAGGGAAATGTAGTCGTTAGGAGTACATTTTTTTCAATTATTTTTCAGTTTTTTTTTGGTGGGTTGCATCCCAAAACCTGTAGTTACTCTATGGTTGCAAAATTCTGGTTGCGTGTTGTACATGATATTTAAAATGCAAAGGTGATTCGTATGAAAGCATGCAACTTTGTAAATATGTTGAGAAACCTAGGCCATAGAGTTCGATTCAGTGTGATTGAGGCTTAATGTTTGAATTCTTGTAATTAACGGATTGAAGAGTCTGTGAATACATCTTGAATTGAGCATGTGCAAAGAGTGTGAAGTGAGGTGTTGATATTCCATGCTATTGTGAAGTGTCTAGAACTTGCCTGGTGTGTGTACAAAATGAAATGAAGGAGGTGTATTGTAGGAAAGGATGTAGGCATTTCTTTGTTTTAATCGAGAGTTTCTATTTTTCCTTGTCGTACACACGTTCATTGTATACCCTAGTCAGCCCGTTGAGCCTTTAGCCTACTATTTTTTCTTTTGTCATAAAGTGTAAACCGAGCTTAATTCCTTCTTTTCATTAGCCGTAAAGTCTATACAACACTCTTAAGCGCTTAAGAAGAGAAAATCATTTTCCCAAAGTGTCGAAGAGTGAGAATGGTGAAAAGAAAAAGAAAAGCAGAGTGAGGGGAGAAAAGAAAAGGTTGAAGGTGCACTTGCTATAAATAAATGATAATGAAGGTGCATGAATAATCTTTGTTGTTGTGTCAAGTGTGCTTAATACAATGGGTCATACTAAAGAAAAGAATCAAGAATAGGATGATGGAAAAAAAAAAGAAACAATGTCCATAAGTTGATGGGATGTGTTGAAAAGGCGCTTAAGGATGCTAGTGGCTATTATTGGCTAATCCAATATTTACTAGTTCCGTAGCTTCCATTACAACCCGTTAAAGTCCTACGTGATCTTACATCGCACTTCTTTATATTAGTGGAGTAATACACTAAGGGCAAGCTTATGGGTCATGACATGATGCACGTGAATTCTTTTGGGAGAGAGAGCGAAATTGTGTTTACATGCCCCTGCTTGAATGTTTGTGAGTCATATGAGCAAAAAGGGGAAAATTCTCTTGTGTTGTGAGGGCACATGCTTGATGAAAGATTAATTTTCGTGTCGGATATCTTGATCAGCTGATTTGCATGAGTTTGCCAATATCGAGAGTCGATTCTTAAAGTCTAGGAGGTCTTAATGTATTGAAGGTCATTGCATTGATAAGACCATGCATGTTTTCTTGATGATTTGCTGTATTGAATAATCGGTATGACCGTAGCCTAAATTGTTGAACCAAAGTAGCGAGGTTGGGATGTAAATTACATGAAGTGTAGGATTGTTGTTCGAGGACGAACAAGGATTTAAGTGTGGGGTAAGTGATCTTGGGCAAATTTATATGCCCAAGTGATACTCAAAAGTACTATTTTCGCCTTGTTTATCTATCAATGTGTATACATTCTCATGTAATTGGTAATAAAACGTGAATCTATACTAACCAACATGATTAGCATTGTTTTGCAGGTAAAATGTGATTTTGGGAAGCTTAAATGCATGTTGGATGATATCGGGGTTGGACTTGGATACGAGCAAGGAAAAAGGCATTGGACAACACGAAATAAAGGGGCTCCCCGATGGAGCCGTGTCACGCTGCCATCGCGGAGGCCTTCTGCCTGGACAGGGAAATTACGCCCAAATTCCAGAGAGGGTCCGCGTTCGTAGCGTGGCACGGTGGCTTGGCTCCACGTTGCACGCCGTGCCACGTTGAGCTTTAATTCCTGGACCCCCAATTTCAGTGAGGGTCCGCATCCGTAGCCTGTCACGGAGGCAGTGCTCCGCGATGCACTCCGTGACACGTTGCTCGTTATTCCGGGAAAAATTCCTAGCAGTATAAATAGAACACTTAGGTTCATTTTTCATTATTGTGACTTGGTGGAGCAAGGACGTGGGTTACAGGCAGTTGAGGGACGAAAATATCAGGGTTTTTTTCTCTCTTTCTTTCTTCTTTAATTCAATTGCTTGTATGATTAACACTCATTTTAAGATGTTTAATCCACAAATGAGTGCCTAATTCCTCTCCTTGCTGAGGTTATGAACAATTGTGATGAAATTTGATCATTGATTCTTTGGTTTTTCATCTTTTCTTCCATGTTGTTCTATTAATTCTTGTTTTTACTGCATTAATGTGTGGCCTACGTTAATGTACATCTAAAAAGTCCGGTTTCACTCGAGAGAGCAAGAAATTGAAAAGCTGTGAATTAATAGGATATGTTCTTTACTTGGTTTGGGAAAATTGAGTCTTGATTTGCTTTCAGGATAGAAATATACCTGAAAGTCGTATTAGTCAAATTAGGAACCGGGTTTGTATGGCTGGAACATGAATTGCATTTAATCACAGAAATGTAGGTGGATGGTTCATGATTCTTAAGTGAGGTTAAATACGAGAGTTTTAATCTCTTGGCAATAGTTCTTGGCTAGCAACTGGAGGAAAAGATCAACCAAATTATGATGATAATTAATTTCATTACATGTTCGTTTAACCTCAGTATGCTCTCATTCATAGTTCAGATTCAAAGTAGATAATTGTTTTTAGCTTTAGTATAAAAATTATAAAACAAACTATCAAACTTTTGGTTACACTGTTGTCTGCATTTTTAGAAGTAAAATATAGTACACTTGAGCAAATTGCACTTCATCCAAGTCTCTGTGGGATCGATACTTGGCTTACTAAAGCCACACTTACTACTTGTTCGACCATGTGCACTTGCGTGTCATTTTATATACCCACAAAACACCCAAACAATAAGAAAGCACTCTTAGTTCAGTTCGGTAGAACATGGGTCTCCAAAACCCAATGTCGTAGGTTCAAATCCTACAGAGCGTGATTTTTTTCTTCTTAGATCGAATTATAACAAAATAGATTGATTCAGTAACTTTCAAAACAATCGGAATTTGACCTCCTGTGCTTGTGAATTAAAGAAAGGAGGAGGTCAATCAAAAAGAGATGTTAATGTTAATGAATCAAAGGTCCAACTGATCACCACGCCTATATTGTAAATATGCAGTTACGAATAATCCAGCCAAAGTAATAGGAATTAGACCTAACACAATTCCAAATAGAAAAACTTCAATCATTTTTAGTTGTTTGAAAGGAGAAAAAACAGAGGTAATATCGATACCTAAATATTAATCCGAATTGACATGAATCTCGATGACAATGAACAAGAATTGACAATTGTTAACGTAAGAAAATATAGAATACACGCAATCCCACAAAAGGATTTCTTTTTATGAATTGTTCATTTTAAATATTTAGTTTAAACAAGTCATATCTTGCTCAAACCAATAAATAGAGCTGAGGTTATAGTTAAAGCCGCTAATAGAAAACTGAAATAACTAGTTATAGTAAGCATGGAGGGGCTAAATTTAATGAAATATGTTCTTTTTATACATATGTTTAAAAAACACTTACCTAAGTTTCAAATTTTGCAAAATAAAATAGGAGGGTAGACAAAAATCTCAATTTCAATTGAAAGAATAGGTTGAATGAAAAGTTTTTGATTCATTTATCATTATAGGAAGACAGCACTAACAAAGATAAAGTGCCAGACATATAAAAGAAATTGATTCATCATCTATAACATCTATCCATCCCGCAATTCCAATCAACCGGTAACTCTTGGGTAAACTATTAAACTAATAAGAGCTGTATCATCTAACTTCATTCAAAAATGAAACTTTAATTTTTATAGAATAAAAATATAAATGATTTTCGAATTTGATCATTTCTTAGATTCTGTTGAATTGTATCGAATCCGTTTTTGATTTTAAAGAGAACAGTTACCTTATAAAACTTTTTCTTTTTACTTTAATTTAAGTTTAACTCACTAGATTCAGTAATATATTAGTTCACATAAAATCTTGAATGATGGAGAAGAAGAAAAAGTTATCACACAATCGCTTGAAAAAATCTTTTTTTTTGTCCAACTAGATTCTAAAACTAGTAATTTCTATTAGGTTCCCCATTTTATCTTTCCATACTGCCCCATCCTTGTAGCTAGATCAAGAAAGAACCTTTGGATCGAGATCCACAACAATGCATCACAACTATGGATTCCAATTATTCTATTTTTTCTTTCATCGAATATGATGTACTACTCTTATTTCTTACTCGACCATTAACTTCTTCTTCGAAAAAAGGATTCCAACAACAAAATGGCTTCCACAACTACGAAAAGAGAATTTCTATATCTCGCATCTACTTAAATTGTGGGAATATAAGAATCTCTTTCGTTGAATTGAAAGAATTTTCTATTGAATGGAAGATGATTTTACATCAACAAGTAAAGGAAAAAAGAAATTATTTAGTACTTACTTTTGATACTAATTCAAATTATGTTGCTGTGTCAGAAGAAGGATAGCTATACTGATTCGGTATACTCTAAAGACGCCCTCGGTACAATATTGATGATCTCACAAAGATGAAATTTCAGTGAATTGTCATTTACTGATCTCATCTTTTACGGAATCGATCTTCTTTGACTGTACAAGAATATGTGGAGCTCAGCATGTTTGGAAGCATAGGAGAACGTTCGTTTGCTGATATTATTACCAGTATTCGATACTGGGTCATTCATAGCATTACTATACCTTCCCTATTCATTGTGGGTTGGTTATTTGTCAGCACCGGTTTAGCTTATGATGTGTTTGGAAGCCCTCGGCCAAACGAGTATTTTATAGAGAGCCGACAAGGAATTCCATTAATAACTGACCGTTTGGATCCTTTGGAACAACTCGATGAATTTAGTAGATCGTTTTAGGATACCCTAATGACTATAGATCGAACCTATCCAATTTTTACAGTACGATGGTTAGCTGTTCACGGCCTAGCTATACCTACCGTATTTTTTTTGGGATCAATATCAGCAATGCAGTTCATCCAACGATAAACTTAATCTAAATTATAGATCTACGACACAATCAAACCCGAATGAACAAAATGTTGAATTGAATCATACCAGTCTCTACTGGGGGTTATTACTCATTTTTGTACTTGCTGTTTTATTTTCCAATTATTTCTTCAATTAAGAAAATGAAAGAGAATAAATAAAATTCTCTTAGCTCATTCGAAAGGATCTCATAATTTAATTATCCATGACTATTATGTCTCTAGCATGACCACTTGATGAAATCTGGAGGGAGGTGGGGTAAATGGCCGATACTACTGGAAGGATTCCTCTTTGGATAATAGGTACTGTAGCCGGTATTCTTGTACTTGGTTTAATAGGTATTTTCTCTTATGGTTCATATTCCAGATTGGGTTCATCCCTTTAGTAATCGAATGAATTGAGTTGTCAACATGAAAGCGTTGAGTTTTATTTAAGCGGTTTTTCTTACCCTACATACTCGGTACATTCCACGTACTGAACGTATAATGATACAGGGCCCGACACTCAATCTCAGCCCCGCTCATAGCCAATCTTCAGAGTTAGCATCCTATGCTTTTTGGTGAGTCCTCATCTCCCGAGGACTATGCTTATTTAGATTTCACTATGTATTTCCAGTTTTTAGCTTGTTCAAGTTAGTTGGGGTCTTGTCCCATCAACTCATTATGTTTGGAGGCTTTTCAGACAAAAGGATGTATTCAGCTTCAGATTGTGTATTCTGATGGTATATTTATTTTAGACTTCTGCTACGAGTATCATGTTGATTCTTCAGTCTTATCGGTTGAGTTAGATGTACGTTCATGTCATGGGTTGACTTGGAGTCTCTCGGGGCTCCTTGTCCTCTGTCTCAATCCAGGCCTCCGTTCTAGGTCGTGATAAACTTGGTATCAGAGAAATAGGTTTGAAGTTTCCTAGAGTTTTGAAAGCCGCGTTAAGTAGAGTCTTTTTCATAGGTGTGAAGTGCGCCACACTTATGACGAAGAGTCTATGAAACATTTAGGAAATATTCCCTTCTTTTATGATCTATGTCATGTGATGAAATGTCTACCTATCCTTCTAATTCATGCTATTCGCGATTGTAGAAATATGGCTCCCTGAAGGGTAAATGGTAGAAGGAATAGGAATGGAGACGGCCACGAGGATGGCGATGGAAACAGGGACTAGCAGGCCCCACCAGTTCAGGAGCACCAGGCACCGGAGCTGGTTTCCCATGCTGAGTTTTTGGCAGCTATTCAGATGCTCGCACAGGCCCTGACCGCTTAGGTTTATTAGTAGGCGGTTGCACATGTTCTGCAAAATGGAAATGTGGTGGCGACTCGAGTCATAGATTTCTTGAGAATGAACCCGCCAGAGTTCCTCTGGTCGAAAGTAGATAAGGACCCGCATGAGTTCATTGATGAGATGGTGAAGATCACCCAAGTCATGGGGGTGAATGGGGTTGAGTGTGTGGAGTTGGCCTCATATAAGCTAAAAGGGGTTGCAAAAATCTAGTTTCTTCAATGGAAAGATAGCAGGGCTGCCGAAGAAGGTCCTGTCACTTGGGAGGAGTTCTATGTTGCGTTCCTAGATCAGTTCTTCCCTCGTGAGATGAGGGAGCTGAAGGCATCCGAGTTTATGAATCTTAAGCAAGGGAGAATGACAGTGCAGGAGTATGCCCTTGAGTTCCCTCACCTATCGAAGTATGCCCCAGAGTTAGTGGTTGATTAGAGAGGGCAGTGAGTAGATTTTTTCATGGTGTGGCAGGCTATTTGGATAAGGATTGTAGGACTGCCATGCTCCACCAAGATATGGATTTCCCTCAGATAGTTTTGTATGCCCAACAGATGGAGGCGGCACACCTGAGAGAGAGGGAGACCAAGAGGGCCAGGACTGATAGTCATAGATTCTCACAGCCGAGGTCAGGTGGTGGGCACTGACAGCAGACCCACCAGAGGTCATTAGTCCCAGCATCTTTAGCATTGAGTTTGCCATCCAGATTGAGGCACGATCAGAGTGGGCAAGCATCAGGCTCGAGGGGTCAGAGTAGTAGACTCGCAGATTCTAGTATTCCAGTTTGCCTTAAATATGGTCGGGGGCACACGGGCCAGTTCTTGGCAGGTTCATGTTCTTGTTTCGAGTGTGAAAAGTCCAGACACATGTCATATATTGCGCAGCAGCGAGACAGGATCATGACGGGGGGCCGAGGCCCAGCTTCTAGTTCACCAGCCCCACCCGTACGCTCAGTACATCAGGGGACATCTACCAGCATAGGTGGTGGTCAGCGCCAAAACAGATTCTATGCCTTAGCATCTCGCCAGGAGCAGGAGGTCTCCCCGGATGTGGTCACCGGTATGTTACGAGTTTTCCATCTTGATGTTTATGCTTTATTAGATCCGGGGGCCACCTTGTCTTTTGTGACAACTTATGTGGCCAACAGCTTCGAAGTCAGTCCCAAAGTCTTGTTAGAACCCTTCTCAGTCTCTACTCCAGTAGGTTATTTAGTGATAGCTAGACAGGTGTATAGAGGTTTCCCTATCTCGGTCCTTCAGAAGGTCACCTCAGTAAATTTTATAGAGTTAGCTATGACCGATTTTGATGTTATCCTCGGCATGGATTGGCTAATTTCATATTATTCCTTAGTTAATTGTAAAACCTGGGCAATAGAGTTCAGATTTCCGGGTGAGCTAGTCTTAGAGTGGAAGGGTTGTTCAGCTGTGCCTGTAGGTCGTTTCATTTCCTACCTTAAGGCTAGAAAGATGATTTATAAAGGTTGTGTGTACCATCTAGTAAGGGTTAAGGATACGATGTTCGAGACCCCGATTATCCAGTCGGTTCTAGTAGTATGTGAGTATCCAGAGGTCTTTCCCGATGATCTACCGGGAATCCCTCCAGAGCGGGAGATTGATTTTGGTATTGACCTTCTTCCCGATACACAA
Source organism: Datura wrightii (assembly GCA_035772735.1). Lineage (NCBI taxonomy): Eukaryota > Viridiplantae > Streptophyta > Magnoliopsida > Solanales > Solanaceae > Datura > Datura wrightii. Next base: position 168,356,788 of record JASDFA010000016.1, read on the forward strand.
CCTATATCTATTCCTCCCTACAAAATGGATCCAGCCGAGCTAAAGGAGTTGAAAAAATAGTTGAAGGACCTATTAGATAAGGGTTTCATTATACCAAGCAAGTCCCCATGGGGTGCACCAGTTCTCTTTGTCCGAGAGAAAGATGGTTCTCTTCGAATGTGTATTGATTATCGATAATTGAACAAAGTTACCATGAAGAAAAGATACCTTTTATCCAGGATTGATGATTTATTTGACCATCTTTAGGGTGCCAAGTGTTTCTCAAAGATAGATCTTCGATCCAGGTATCATCAACTCAGAGTCCGGGAGAGTGACATCCCGAAGACAGCCTTTAGGACGCGGTATGGTTATTATGATTTTGTAGTTATGTCTTTTGGACTAACGAATGCTCCTGCAACTTTTATGGACTTGATGAACACGGTGTTAAAGCCATACCTAGATATGTTCATGATTGTGTTTATTGATGATATCTTTATATACTCTCGGAGCGAGGAGGAACATGCCGTTCAATTGAGAATAGTGCTTCAGATTCTTAAGGATCGCCAACTATATGCCAAATTCAGCAAGCACGAGTTTTGGTTGAATTCCGTAGCTTTTTTGGGCCATGTGGTATCAAGTGAGGGTATAAAGGTGGATTCTCAAAAAATAGAAGCAGTAAAGAATTATCCTAGGCCGGTGAACCCTTCCGATATTCGGAGCTTCTTGGGTTTAGCCGACTACTATCGAAGATTCATGGAAGGTTTCTCATCGATTGCGACACCTTTGACCAAATTGACCCAAAAGAAGGTAAAATTCCAATGGTTAGAGGCTTGTGAGAAGAGCTTTCAGGAGTTAAAGACTCGACTTACTTCAGCACCGATGTTAACTCTACCGGAGGGTATTGGTGGGTTTGTGGTGTATTATGATGCTTCAAAGATCGGACTTGGGTGTGCGGGAAAGTTATAGCATATGCTTCTAGACAGCTAAAGGTTCATGAGAAGAATTACCCGACCCATGATCTTGAATTGGCCGAAGTGGTATTCACCTTGAAGATATGGCAACATTACTTGTACGGGGTCCACGTGGATGTGCTTACGGACCACAAGAGTTTACAATATATGTTTACCCAGAAGGATCTCAATCTTCGGCAAAGGAGGTAGTTGGAGCTACTCAAGGACTATGATACGAGTGTTCTATACCATTCGAGTAAGGCCAACATTGTGGTAGATGCACTAAGTAGACTCTCTATGGAGAGATGTCCTATGTGGATGAGGAGAAGAAGGAGCTGGTGAAAGATGTGCATCGACTCGCAAGGTTGGGAGTTAGGTTGATTGACTCGACCAATGGCAGTGTTGTTGTTCAGAAAGGATCAGAATCATCATTGGTGATTGATGTAAAAGCTAGACATGACCAATGGCGGTGTTGTTGTTCAGAAAGGATCAGAATCGTCATTGGTGATTGAGGTAAAATCTAGATATGATGAGGACCTGATTTGGTAAAGTTAAAGGAAGCCATTCAAAATCAAAAGGTAGAGGTCTTCTCCAAAGGGGGAGATGGTGTGCTTTGGTACTAGGGTCGCCTATGTGTTTTCGATGTTGATGATTTGAGGAGCCAGATGTTGTATGAGGAACACAGATCTAGGAATTCTATCCATCCAGCTGCCACCAAGTAAAGGCTGAGCATCAGAGATCGGGAGGCTTGCTTCAGGATATCAGTATTCCTACTTGGAAGTGGGAAGAACAACTATCATTCCAGTATTTAGATGGCATCGTTTGAGGCTCTCTATGGGCGGGGATGTAGATCTTCCATTGGTTGGTTTGAAGTTGGTGAAGCTGCGATGATAGGGCTGGATTCGGTTCATGAGGCTATGGAGAAGGTTCAGCTCATATAGGACAGGCTGAAAATAACTCAAAGCCGCCAAAAGTCCTATGCCGATGTGAGAAGGAGGGAATTAGAATTCGAGGTGGATGATTGGGTGTTTATGAAGGTATCTCCCATGAAGGGAGTGATGCGGTTTGGAAAGAAAGAAAAACTCAGTCCTTGTTATATTGGCCTTTACCGGATTGTAAAACGCGTTGGAAAGGTAGCATACGAATTGGAGTTGCCCTCAGAATTAGCTTCCATGCATCATGTTTTCCATGTATTGCTCTGAAAGAAGTGTTTGGGTGATCCATCTCTAGTGGTCCTGGTGGACAGTGTTGGTGTGAAAGACAGCCTCAGTTATGAGGAGGTTCCGGTAGAAATACTGGATCGTCAGGTTCGAAGGCTAAGGAACAAGGAAGTAGCTGCAATTAAAGTGTTATGGAGGAATCAACATGTTGAGGGATCTACGTGGGAAGCCGAAGTGGATATGATGGCTAGATACCCACATTATTCTCTACCGGGCTCATTTCCAGCTTGAGGTATCAGTTTTACTCTCAAACTCTACTTAATTTTCATGTTCAGTTCATGTGCCCAAGTTTCTTTTCTGTATATGGATGTATGTATGTTTCGTGAATTTAGTTCATCTATGTAGTTTGAATCGAAGGTAGTCATCCTGTCCATTTTCGGCTTAAATAATCAGTATTTGAATATGATGATTGCATTTCTCTTCTTTTCTATATGTTTTCCAACATTCGAGGATGAATGTTCCCAAGGGGGAGATATTGTTATACCCTAGAAGCCTGAAGATATGACCTGGGAGTTGAAACGGAGAAAAACTTAAAAACTGGCATCAAGCACACAACAGATCATGAGGTGACCCATGAGAGCAGCCCACGAGTCATGATGTGACTCATGGTGAGGCTCAAGAGTTGGGTTTGAGATTTGAGAAATGGAATCCGCACGGACGTGACTACGAGTCGTGGTCAGGCCCCACGACTCGTTAGGTCAGTCGTAGGGAGTAGTGATTGAGAAAAGAGGAAGAGGAAGATAGTGTACCTAACAGAAGGACCCCATGAGTCGTGGTCAGTCACCACGAATCGTGGGATAAGTCATGGTCAGCTGATGGAAGTTATTTGAAAAGCATAGGCAGTGCACAGAACGAGTGGTGACCATGAGTCGTGGTCACCCAGTGACGAATCATGAAGTCTCTTGTTACGAGCCCCAGACGACTGCTAGAAAGTGTACTTAAGGGATGATGCCACGAGTCGTGGCCAAGTGTTATACCCCGGGAACCCAAGGATCAGACCTGGAAGTGAAAACAAAGAAAAACTGAAAATTCGCACCAGGTCACAAGACGACCCATGAGGTGAGTCGTGAGGAGTGACCACGAGTAGTGAGGTGACTCGTGGTGATCATGGTGTGGCAAGGCATGAGTGAGGAGGCCACGGGCTTGACCACGAGTTGTGGTCAGACCTCACGACTCGTGGGTCACCCGTGGTCAATCCTGGACGATTGGCAAGTTGGGATGGGCAGTGTAGGCCATGGAAGGTGACCACGAATCATGGTCTGACCTCACGACTCGTGAAGTCACCTGTGGAGTCCCCTTGGATGTTTGGGAAGTGGACTCAACGGACCATGGCCTTGAGCCGTTACCTATGGCAACGACCCATTAGGTCTCTCGAGGGGATTGGCGACCAGAAATTTCCTGCGTTTTAATAAGGGTTTTTTCGTAATTTCCTAAGTCCCTAAGGACTAAACTACATCATTTTGGATATGTTTCCGAGTTAGATAAGATGGGTTAAGCCCTTTATGCATGCCTATTCTCATGCAAAAACTTAGAGAGGTTTTTGGGAGATTCAAGGCCTTCTTTCCCAAATTTTCATCAATTTCTTTGTGGATGTTCCAAGGAACTTTAAGTCCATCTATTCCCAGGTATGTAGGATTTTAAAATGGGTGGAATTCTTCCTCACCCATGCCCAATTTTGATTTAAATCATGAATCCTCCTATTCACGTTCTATGGGGTTTTACCCAAATGCTTGAAAATATGATTTCTCTTTATGGGTATGACTTAATGGAGTTTTAATTATTGAATTATGAATGATCAGCAGGTTTTATATTATTTTCTTTAAAATCACGTCTCAAGCTTTTAAATCCAAAATGCCCATTTGATGAAAGTTTATGGAAGTTATGATTTACAATGAATATGCAATATTTTGAATTTATTGATGACGGAAAAGCATGAATTCAAGTTACCCATGTTTATAAGCATATTTTGAAAGAATTGAATATGATGAAGTATTGGGCAATGCCCATATGTTAAAGAATGATTTATGATTTATGAAGTGAATTGCATGATTTTTCGATTTATGATGTTGGCCGATGAAAAGGGCCTATAATTCTAGGCTAAGCATGTTTTAAAGGGGATCCATGATGATAAATGTTATATTCTAGCCAATTAATCTTAATGCATGATGTTATTGATTTATGTATGAGCATATATACATGTTTTTGGGAGCCGTGTGTAGCACCGAGCATCCCGGCGTTCAAAGGACTACGCCGGTGTCTCATAACCACGTGCCACCGTAGGTTTATAAATGATATGATGAATTGATAATGATCTCCTCAAATGTGATATCACGCCTTATGCACGACCCTCGCCCTGCAAGCCAGGGTCAACTCTGCCCACTTTAGCGAGATAGTAGGGCATCATGAAAGGCTCTACCATGATGGTGTCGGTTATGACGAGTCCTCCCATTGTTCTGCAAGTTTTATGCATTGTTATGGTTATGTTATTGGCTCAAGTTATATTTTGATAAAGTTACTTATAATTATGATAATGAATGATTATGAATGAGTTGAAAGTCTTGAGCCCTATGTTTTATTACGAAGATTTTGATGCAAGCATAATGTCCTTCTCCTATGTCCATTTATGAGTTTACTTTACTTTTAAAATGTCCATTTTACTTACCTTGAATACTCGGTACATTCCACGTACTGATCGCATAACTTCTATGCTATATCAATTTCATGATACAGGGTCCGGATCTCAGGCTCATCCTTATCCTTAATCTATCTCAGCTTATACTATCAACTTGTTGGTGAGTCCTCATGTTCCGAGGGCCGTTTGATAAACTTTCATGTTGATTATGTTTTAGTATTGCCCGGGTTACTTGGGGATGTTGTCCCATCAACCCATCTCATGTATTAGAGGCTTTTGGACAAAGGCGTAGTACCCAACTTATGTAAATGTTTGGTAGTTCCTGATGCTATGTCATGGTTATTTTCCGCGATGTTTGATGCTAAATATTCCGCTTATTTAAAATACATTAGTTCTATGCATGTTCCATGGGTTGACTTGGGGGTCTCTCGGGGTCCCTTGCGTGTCTACGGTCCGGGTGTACACTCGGGTCGTGACAAACTTACTATCAGGGCCATAGGATTGAAGTGTCCTAAGGTGTCTGAAAGCCGCGTTAAGTAGAGTCTTTTTCATGGGTGTGAAGCGCTCAACACCTATGATGAAGAGGCTACTAAACTGTTACACCCCGTAAATTTTAAATGAATAAATAGCCTAATGGCATGTCGGTTAAGGGATTTAGAAAAAAAAAATAGGAAAGTCGGTTTTTACCATCTTCATCAATAAAACTAGGAAAAAAACAGAGGGTAGCCATTTTAAGTCAAAACCACGACATATATATATATAATTCCTTCCGATTATGCTTTATAATGCGGTCTAAACTCTGTTCCGGCTTAGATACCGAGGTATAAAGCTGCAGAGAGCAATCCTACGGAGTTGGTTTCGTGAAATTTGGCCGGTGAAATATCGTGCTACCGAGGTAAAGTAAATAGAATTTCTTTAAATTAGTACCAATGTGTTCCTAGCATTGCACTGAGCATTTATCCCTTCTGGACTATCGAGAAATAATGAGTTTTCGACCATTTTTCAAAAGGTCAAAGTTTGGGATAAATATATATCAAAAGTGATAATTTCTCCCGGATATTAATGTATTTAGTTCTAATTGATATGTATATGAATGTAGTTGGGAGAAATAGCAGAAGTACCGACGGAAATCATATCGGTCAGTCGGGTACTCAGAAACAAGGTATGTAAAGCTATTCTTTCGGCAAGCCAGGAAGTACAGTCTAGAAAATAAATAGAATAAAGGCTATTGATAGATACCCAACGTACAGGAATGATTTTAGTACGATTCCCAGCAAGCATGCTAGTATATCATTACGTATCATGCGATAATCAGAATAACGGATAGTTAGATGATTTTAGGTAGTAATATGGTATCAGCTAGTAGCTCAGCATGTTCTTATATAATACCCAGAATGGAAGTTGTAAAAGTAGTATAATGAGTTAGCAAGATTACAGACAGTATGTATTACATTTGTTGAGACTGTATCCGATAACAGATGGCACATCTTATGTTATTGAGCTATATCCAGTTATAGATGGTATGTTCTATGTCATTGAGTTATATCCAGATGTAATCAGATCAGTAATCAGATATAGAAATAGCTCCAGATACAGATGTAGCTCCAGAAACAGATATGGCTCTAGAAACGGATATAGCTTCAGATCGCGGATAACAATAATTAGATAAACAGATAAAGGCCAGGTAGCAGTTAGCTCAGCAATCAGAAACAGTGTAAAATAGAATATAACATCAGTTATTTAGTACGGACTGGCCTTGAAATAAAAGAAGAGAATATGATTAGTATTTTTCATTTGAGCATGCTTGTTGTGTATGTGTTTTGAATGTTGAGACTTGTTATGGCATGTGGGCACCCTTTAGTATCCCCACCGCCCCTGGGTTATAGCTGTGTCGATACCAGATTCAGATACCGTCACCAGTTGGGCGATGCCGTCTGCCTAGAGGACGATGATGGCCGACCACCATAATAATACGGTCCAGATTACCCTATTTGCAAGGGCAGTTTAGCTTACTCTGCGTAGAGCCAAATTACCCTGTTTACAGGGGCAGATTACTCTTTGTGCGCTTGTGGCCGAGCAGTTTCAGATACAGATTTTTATAAAATTACCCTGTTGCGTGCTTGCACCCAGGGGCAGTTTCAGTCACAGATACAGTAGCAGATTACCCCGTGAACGCTTGCGCCTAGAGGCAGGAGTCCTCGGACTCAGACACAGTTTATTGTTAGAGGCCAAGGCCTGAGCTACGTACCTAAGGGGGCCGGTAGGAGGAGCTCACAGTTATGAGATGAGTGGAGTGACTTATTTTTGGTTGGTTTAGACCTGGGTAGGGGTAAATAGATTGTTCTGTTAGTTGGCACCTTCCGGCTTATAGGGGTCGTCCAGGTATTGTGTGTATTATTATGTATATCTATATGTGCTATTAGATACTGATAGACAGTAGGATGACACGTCATCATGTACGCTCAGTTTAGTTACAAAATAAATAAACTCTCCCCAGTTATCCTCAGCTAGATAGACTCAGCTACTTCCTGCTTATATGTCATGTTATTGTTGCTATTCATTTCAGTTGTATATTTCAGTTTGCTTTACATGCTTAGTACCTGTGGTACTGACGCCCGTGGGGCACTGCATCGCTTGCCTGCAGGTACTCACAGACGAGGAGCCGATCCCTCGTGATCCTAGCCAGCGCAGAGTTATCAACTACTGTCATTTGGAGCTTGATATTCAGAGGTGTATTTCATTTTCTTTTGTTGTATAGTACGGGTAGGTCGGGGCCCTGTCCCGACCATTCTATTATTACTTCCTACAGGCTTGTAGTCTGATGTTTCTTGTGCTGGTGGAGCCGGTCGTGTGGGGCCGTGCATGTATATATGTGTTTAGTTGTTGATGTTGGCCGTGTGGGGCCTTCTTCTAGTTATAGTTAGTGACCTTGTCGGTCACAAAGATGAATAGTAGTTGCTTCAGATTATAGTGCCATTGTTCTGGTTAGCTGTTGTGCTTAGTAGGTGGCTATAGGTCTAATCGGTCGGGGGCGGTATTTACAGCCGCTATATAGCCGATTCGTTTCTTGAAATAGAGCCAGAGTCTAGCAGGCACCAGGTGCCCGTCATACCCCCCAAGGTGGGGTGTGAGAAACTTGGTATCAGAGCAGTTCGTGTCCCAGGGAGTCTGCAAGCCGTGCTAAGTAGAGTCTTGTGTATGGATGTGTTGTGCACCATATACTATAGACAGGAGGCTGCGAGGAATAATAGGATAGTTACCCTTCTTTCATGCTCAGTCGTGCCATAGCAAAGTACAGTATAGGGTTGGTTCTTTTGAAACTTACCACCTTCTTTGCTTACAGATACTATGGCAGACCAGTGGCACCCAGCTACAGGTAGGAGATTGGATACAACGGCGGGCGAAGGCACCAGTAGGATGCCTCACTTACAGCCAGATTCAGCCCGGTCTGAGAGTAATACGGAGGTGTCATCTCGACCCTCCCAGCAGTCTCCGCCTCGCCAGACACCATTTGAGGCAGCACCGCCTCCCACAGATCCTGCACCTACTTCATCTGATCAGGAGCTACGTAGTGCGGTGGTTATGTTAACCCAGATGCTAGCTACTCAGCGTCAGCCAGTACCACCTGCAGTAGCAGAATCTCTAGGTAGGCCAGGTAGTTCCAGGGTTAGAGAATTCTTGGCGTTGGGACCCCCGCAGTTCACTGGGTCAGATCAAGCAGAGGACCCCCAGGATTTCCTAGATCAGATGCAGAGAATTTTCCGGGTTATGCATGTGACCCCTACAGAATCAGTTGAGCTGGCAGTGTTCCGGTTGAGGGATATTGCTGTTTTGTGGTACGAAAGTTGGGAGAGATCTCGGGGAAGAGATGCAGCCCCTCCTACTTGGTCCAGCTTCTCAGAGGCCTTCCTGGACCACTACTTACCCCGGGAGGTCAAACAGGCCCGGATGGACCAGTTCTTACACTTAGAGCAGGGGGCCAGGAGCGTCCGTGAGTATTCTTACAGTTCGACTCCTTAGCCCGCTATGCTCCAGCATTTGTGGACACCATGTCATCCAGAGTCCACCGCTTTATTATGGGCCTGAATTCAGATTACATAGAGATGTGCATGACTGCTACTTTGAGAGAGGACATGGACATAGCCAGGGTACAGGCCTTCGCACAGACAATTAAGGGCCTGAGACAGCGGCAGCGGGGCGACAGGCAGGCGACTTCAGAGCAGCGCCGTAGAAGTAGACCCGCTGAGATTTAGGGGGAAACCCCTAGGGGGCCGTGACCAAGGTTTTCAGATAGGCCACCCAGATCTTTACCTCCGGCACAGCAGCAGAGAGGCAGATTTGTTCGCCGGAGTCAGTCAGAGTCTGGTAGCAGTTTACAGACAGTAGCATCACCTCAGCAGCGGAGGGCAGAACAGAGTAGATTTGCACCCACCCCTTGTCCTATATGCCACCGACCTCATTCTGAAGCCTGCAGGCAAGGCTTCTCAGGGTGCTATCACTGCAGACAGGAAGGGCATTTAATGAGAGATTGTCCGGCCAGAGGACAGGGTAGCCGGGATAGTCTGGATAGAGCATCAGTGGGACCACGAGCTCCAGCAGCCTCAGCAGGGCGCAAACCCTCAGGTTCAGCAAATAGGGGCCGAGGTAGATCAGGAGCCTCTAGCTCAGGTGCAGGTCCCAGCCGTACCTATGCATTACCAGGGAGGCAGGATTCAGAGGCATCTCCCGACGTGGTCACAGGTATATTGATTATCTGCTCATGCCCTATTTATGTATTGATTGATCCAGGGTCTACCTTGTCATATATTACACCATTTGTGGCCCAGAAGTTGGGTATCGAACCAGAATTGCTTTAGCAGCCCTTTTCAGTGCTTACACCGGTCGGTGAATCGATTACAGCTAAAAGAGTTTACCGAGGGTGTACGGTAGAGGTTGCTGATCGCCAGACCACAGTAGACTTAATAGAACTTGAGATGGTCGACTTTGATGCCATTATGGGTATGGACTGGTTAGTGCCATGCTACGCCCACTTAGAATGCTGGACCAAGACGGTCCGATTTCACTTTCCGGGGGAAGCAGTGCGAGAGTGGAAAGGGAGCACAGCTACGCCAAAAGGTAGGTTTATTTCCTACCTTCAGGCAATAAAATTAATAGCAAAGGGATGTATTTACCACCTAGTTAGAGTCCAGGACGTTCGGGTGGAACCTCCGACTCTTCAGTCTATTCCAGTGGTCAATGAATTCCCTGACGTATTTCCAGATGAGTTGCCTGATATCCCTCCCGAAAGGGAGATAGATTTTGCAATTGACTTGTTTCCAGGGACTCAACCTATATCCATTCCCTCGTATCGCATGGCACCAGCTGAGCTTAGAGAGTTGAAAGAGCAGTTAAAAGATTTGCTCGACAAAGGCTTTATCAGGCCCAGTACTTCCTCGTGGGGTGCGCTAGTTCTGTTTGTAAGGAAGAAAGATGGCTCACTCAGTATGTGTATAGACTACCGACAGCTGAATAAGGTAACAGTTAAAAGCAAATACTCGCTCCCTAGAATAGATGATTTGTTTGACCAGTTGCAGGGGGCCAGATGTTTCTCTAAGATAGATCTGAGGTCCGGATACCACCAGGCCCGGGTTCGTGATAGGGACATTCCAAAGACTACTTTCAGGACCAGGTATGGTCACTTTGAATTTCTAGTCATGTCTTTTGGGCTGACGAATTCTCCCACAGTATTTATGGACCTGATGAACAGCATATTCAGACCGTATTTGGATCTGTTCGTGATAGTATTTATTGATGATATTCTGGTATATTATCATTTAGAGACAGATCACCAGAACCATTTACGAATAGTACTCCAGATCCTTAGAGACCATCAGTTGTACGCCAAGTTTTCTAAGTGTGAGTTCTGGCTGAACTCAGTTGCCTTTTTGGGGCATATCGTGTTGGATGCGGGATACAGGTGGATACACAAAAAATAGAGGCGGTCAAGACATGGCCTAGACCTACCACTCCGACCGAGGTCCGCAGTTTCCTGGGTTTAGCAGGGTATTACCGGAGATTTGTTGAAGGATTCTCCACTATAGTAGCACCTCTGACAAAGTTGACACAGAAAGCAACGAAATTTCAGTGGACGGAGGCATGTGAGTAGAGTTTTTAAGAATTGAAAGACAGATTGACCTCCGCCCCAGTACTAGCATTGCTAGAGGGAACAGATGGGTCTGCGGTGTATTGCGACGCTTCAGGCTTGGTACTGGGTTGTGTGTTGATGCAGCATGGTAAGGTGATTGCTTATGCTTCTAGACAGCTGAGGAAGCACGAAAAGAACTATCCGACCCATGACCTGGAACTGGCTGCAGTGATCCACGCTCTGAAAATCTGGAGGCATTATCTGTATGGCGTTCATGTAGACATTTTTACAGATCATAAAAGCCTGCAGTACATTTTCACACAGAGGGAGTTAAATCTGCGACATCGTCGTTGGTTAGAATTGCTGAAAGATTATGACGTAAATATTCTCTACCACCCAGGGAGAGCTAATGTAGTAGCCGATGCCCTCAGCCGTAAGTCAATGGGGAGTTTGGCGTATTTGCGACCCGAGAAGCGGGAGTTAGCCAAGGAAATTCATCAGCTAGCTGGTTTAGCCGTTCGAGTAGTAGAAACAGAAAATAACAGAGCGGTGATTCAGAACTCCGCTGTGTCATCATTAGTTACAGAGGTAAAAGAACGGCAGTACGAGGACCCTGACTTAGTCCAGCTCAGAGATAGAGTTAAAAAAGGTAAGGAGCCAGATTTCCAAGTGACTGAGGATGAAATGCTACGTTGTAAGGGCCACCTATGTGTCCCGAATGTTTCAGGGCTTCGCCAGCAGATCATGCATGAGGTACATTACGCTCGCTATTCCCTCCATCCAGGAGCAACGAAAATGTACCACGACATCAGAGACATCTACTGGTGGCCAGGTATGAAACTTGAAATAGTTGAATTTGTATCTAGATGTCCTAATTGCCAGCAGGTGAAAGCAGAACACTAGAAACCGGGCAGTCTGACACAGGATATAGCTGTGCCTTTATGGAAATGGGAAGCGATAAATATGGATTTCGTAACAGGGTTACCCCGTACCAGATGCAGAAACGATTCTATTTGGGTAATAGTTGACCTGCTGACAAAATCAGCTCATTTCCTACCAGTGCAAGCTACCTTCTCGGCCGAGGATTATGCTGAATTATATATCAGAGAAATAGTTAGATTACATAGAGTGTCGGTATCTATTATTTCAGACAGAGGAGCACAATTTACAGTGAGATTCTGGCAGTCGTTCAAGAGATGCCTAGGGACACAGATTAACTTGAGTACAGCCTTTCATCCTCAGACAGATGGGCAAGCAGAACGAACTATCCAAACGCTCGAAGATATGCTACGAGCATGTGTACTAGATTTTAGGGGTAGCTGGGATGAGCATCTGCCGTTGATTGAATTTGCCTATAATAACAGTTATCATGCAGCTATCCAGATGGCGCCCTTTGCAGCACTATACGGACGGAAATGTAGATCACCTATTGGCTGGTTTAAAGCAGGGGAGACAGCGCTGATTGGGCCCGATGTTATTCATCAGTCAGAAGAGGCGGTGAAGCTTATCAGAGAACGCCTACTGACTGCTTAGAGCCGCCAGAAGTTTTATGCAGATATGCAGCGCAAAAATCTAGAATTTGCAGTAGATGACTGGGTATATGTGAAAGTGTCTCCGATGAAAGGGGTAATGAGATTTGGCAAGAAAGGCAAGCTTAGCCCAAGGTTCATTGGGCCATATCAGATTCGGGGGAGAATAGGCCGAGTTGCATACGAATTGAACTTGCCTCTAGAGTTAGCGTCTGTTCACCCAGTATTCCATGTATCTATGTTGAGGAAGTTCGTAGGAGACCCTTCCACAGTTGTTCCAGTTCAGGATATCCAGGTCACAGAAGAGTTAGCATATGAATAGGTTCCAGTAGCTATCCTAGATAGATAGATTTGTAGATTGAGAACTAAAGACATTGCCTCAGTCAAGGTATTGTGGCGTAACAGGAACCGAGAAGAGATGACCTGGGAAGCCGAGGAGGACATGAAAGCCAGATATCCCCACTTATTCCAGGCATAGGCAAACAGGAGGTATGTTAGAACTGTTTTTCCTTATGAATGCTTATATTTCATATATGAAAGCAGACGATTGATTATAGACAGTTATATATGAATGTTATTATATCGTGTGGAGTACCTATATTGGGCTTTTTTGCTTTTCAGAAATTTTGAGATAGTCCATATTACAGACTCTGCCAAAATTTTTCTAGAAACAAGTTGAGTAAGTTGAGAAGTCCTCTAGACAGAATGTCATTCGAGGACAAATGTTCTTAAGGGGGGGAGGATGTTACACCCCGTAAATTTTAAATGAATAAATAGCCTAATGGCATGTCGGTTAAGGGATTTAGAAAAAAAAATAGGAAAGTCGGTTTTTACCATCTTCATCAATAAAACTAGGAAAAAAACAGAGGGTATCCATTTTAAGGCAAACCCACTACATATATATATATATAATTCCTTCCGATTACGCTTCGAAACGCGGTATAAACTCTGTTCCGGCTTAGATATCGAGGTATAAAGCTGCAGAGAGCAATCCTACGGAGTTTGTTTTGTGAAATTTGGCCGGCGAAATGTCGTGTTACCGAGGTAAAGTAAATAGAATTGCTTTAAATTAGTACCAATGTGTTCCTAGCGTTGCAGTGAGCATTTATCCCTTCTGGACTATTGAGAAATAACGCGTTTTTGACCATTTTCCGAAAGGTCGAAGTTTGGGATAAATATATATCAAAAGTGATAATTTCTCCCGGATATTAATGTATTTAGTTCTAATTGATATATGTATGAATGTAGTTGGGAGAAACAACAGAAGTACCGACGGAAATAATATCGGTCAGTCGGGTACTCAGAAACTAGGTATGTAAAGCTATTCTTTCGGCAAGCCAGGAAGTACAATCTAGAAAATAAATAGAATAAAGGCTATTGATAGATACCTAGCGTACAGGAATGATTTTAGTACGATTCCCAGCAAGCATGCTAGTATATCATTACGTATCATGCGATAATCAAAATAAGGGATAGTCAGATGATTTTAGGTAGTAATGTGGTAACAGCTAGTAGCTCATCATGTTCTTACATAATACCCAGAATGGAAGTTGTAAAAGTAGTATAATGAGTTAGCAAGATTACAGACAGTATGTATTACATTTGTTGAGACTGTATCCGGTAACAGATGGCATTTCTTATGTTATTGAGCTATATCCAGTTATAGATGGCATGTTCTATGTTATTGAGTTATATACAGATGTAATCAGATATAGAAATAGCTCCAGATACAGATGTAGCTCCAGAAATAGATATGGCTCTAGAAACGGATATAGCTTCAGATCGCGGATAACAATAATCAGATAAACAGATAAAGGCCAGGTAGCAGTTAGCCCAGCAATCAGAAACAATGTAAAACAGAATATAGCATCAGTTGTTTAGTACGGACTGGCCTTGAAATAAAAGTATAGAAAATGAGTAGTATTTTTCATTTGAGCATGCTTGCTGTGTATGTGTTTTGCATGTTGAGACTTGTTATGGCATTTGGGCACCCTTTTGCATCCCCACCACCCCTGGGTTATAGCTGTGTCGATACAATATTCAGATACCGCCACCAGCTGGGCAATGCCGTCTGCCTAGAGGACGATGATGGCTGACCACCATAATAATACGGTCCAGATTACCCTGCTCGCAGGGGCAGTTTAGTTTACTCTGCGCAGAGCCAGATTACCTTATTTACAGAGGCAGATTACTCTGTGTGCGCTTGTGGCTGGGGGCAGTTTCAGATATAGATTTTTATAAAATTACCTTGTTGCGTGCTTGCACCCAGGGGCAGTTTCAGTCACAGATACAGCAGTAGATTACCCCGTGAGCGCTTGCGCCCAGAGGCAGGAGTCCTCGGACTCAGACGCAGTTTATTGTCAGAGACCAAGGCCTGAGCTATGTACCCAAGGGGGCCGGTAGGAGGAGCTCACAGTTATGAGATGGGTGTAGTGACTTATGTTTGGTTGGTTTAGACCTGAGTAGGGGTAAATAGATTGTTCTGTTGGTTGGCACCTTTCGACTTATGGGGGTTGGTCAGGTATTGTGTGTATTATTATGTATATCTATATGTGCTATTAGATACTGATAGACAGTAGGACGACACGTCATCAGGTACGCTCAGTTTAGTTACAGAATAAATAAACTCTCCCTAGTTATCCTCAGCTAGATAGACTCAACTACTTCCTACTTATATGTCATGTTATTGTTGCTATTCATTTCAGTTGTATATTTCAGTTTGCGTTACATGCTCAGTACCTGTGGTATTGACGCCCGTGGGGCACTACATTGCTTGCCTGTAGGTACTCACAGACCAGGACCCGATCCCTCGTGATCCTAGCCAGCGCAGAGTTATCAACTCCTGTCATCTGGAGCTTGATATTCAGAGGTGTATTTCATTTTCTTTTGTTGTATAGTACGGGTAGGTCGGGGCCCTGTCCCGACCATTCTATTATTACTTCCTAGAGGCTTGCAGTCTGATGTTTCCTGTGGTGGTGGAGCCGATCGTGTGGGGCCGTGCATGTATATATGTGTTTAGTTGTTGATGTTGGTCGTGTGGGGCCTTCTTCTGGTTATAGTTAGTGAACTTGTCGGTCACAAAGGTGAATAGTAGTTGCTTCAGATTATAGTGCCATTGTTCTGGTTAACTGTTATGCTTAGTAGGTGGCTATAGGCCTAATCGGCCGGGGGTGGTATTTACAGCCGCTATATAGCCGATTCGTTTCTTGAAATAGAGCCTGAGTCTAGCAGGCACCAGGTGCCCGTCATACCCCCCAAGGTGGGGTGTGACATAAACGTTTAGGAAATGTTCCCTTCTTTCATGTTCTATGTCGTGTGATGAAAAGCCTTTCCATCCTTCTAATTCGTCAATTCGCGATTGTAGAATTATGGCTCCTAGAAGAATGAATGGAAGGAGGAATGGAAATGATGAAGGCCACAAAGATGGCAACGACCATGGGCATCAGCAAGCCCCACCTGTTGAGGAGCCCCAAGCACCAGAGCCAGCTGCCCACGCTGAGTTTCGTGCGGCTATTCAGATGTTGGCGCAGGCGTTGACCGCTCAGGTAAACCAGTAGGCTATTGCACAGGTCCCAAAGAATGGCAATGCAGCGGCAGCTCGGATTAGATACTTTTTGAGGATGAACCCTCCTGAGTTCACGGGATTAAAGGTGGATGAGGATCCACACTAGTTCATTGAAGGGATCTTGAAGGTTACTCAGGTTATGGGGGTGAAAAATGGGGAGTGTGTTGACTTGGCCTCTTATCAGCTAAAAGAGGTCGCTCATTTTTGGTACAAGCAATGGAAGGACAACAGGGAAGCGGGAGCGGACCCTATCAGTTGGGATGAGTTCCACATGGCCTTTCTCGACAGGTTCTTCCCTCGAGAAATGAGGGAGTTGAAAGCAGCAGAGTTTACGAACTTCAAGAAGGGAAAAATGACAGTACTGGAGTATTTTCTTGAGTTCACCCGGTTGTCAAACTACGCCCCTGAGTTAGTGATGGACCAAAGAGCACGGGTAAGTCGATTTGTTCATGGTGTGGCTGGTTATTTAGACAAGGAATGCAGGACTGCTATGCTTCACTAGGATATGGACTTTCCTCGCATAGTGTTGTACGCCAAGAAAAAGGAGGTGGCTTATACGAGGGAGGGGGAGGCAAAGAGGGCTCAGACAGATAGTCATGGGTTTTCACATCAGAGGTTCAGAGGTGGCTACCGTCCACAGTTTCAGTAGAGGGTACTAGCCCCAACACCATCATCAGCTAGTGTTCCATCTAGACCCAGGGGCGATTAGAGGAGCAGGGCTTTAGGGTCGAGGGATCAGAGGGGCACCTAGCTAGAATATACCTCTCTAGCCTGCTGGAAGTGTGGCAAGAGTCACACCGGAGAGTGTCTTCTCAGCTCAAATATTTGCTATGGGTGTGGTAGATCCGGGTACATGCGCCGAGCGTGCTCATATGCTAGATAGGGTGATGACAGGGGTCGTGCACAGACCACCAGGACAGCAGCAGCTCCATCCCGTTCCTCTCTGCAAGGAGCATCGACTGGTGGGGTTGGCGGGCAGCGCCAAAATCGATTTTATGCCCTTTCCTCGTGCCAACAGCATGAGACTTCGCCAGATGTGGTTATTGGTATGTTGCAAGTCTTCCATATTGATGCTTATGCTTTGTTAGATCTAGGAGCTACCTTGTCTTTTGTGACCCCTTGCATTGCTAGTAGTTTTGGAGTTAGTCCTGAAGTTCTGTCCGAACCATTCTCCGTATCTACTCCAGCCGGTTAGTCAGTTGTAGCTAGGCAGGTATATAGAGGTTGCCCCATTACGGTGTTGCATAAGGTTACCTCCGCGGACTTAGTAGAATTGGCCATGACTGATTTCAACATCATTTTATGTATGGATTGGTTGTTTGAATGTTATGTTTCGATTAACTATAAGAACCGTGCAGTGAAATTGCATTTTCGTGGGAGTCAATTTTGGAATGGAAGGGTAATTCAGCTGTACCAGCCGATCGATTTATTTCCTATCTTAAGGCCCGAAAGATGATCTCTAAGGATTGCATATACCACCTAGTTAGGGTTAAGGATGTGGAGTCCGAGACCCCGACTATCTAGTTAGTTCCGGTGGTGTGCGAGTATCTAGAGGTGTTTCCCGAGGATTTGCCAAGTGTTCCTCCGGAAAGGGAAATCGATTTCAGGATTGATCTATTGCCAGATAGGAAACCTATTTCTATCCCTCCTTACAGTATGGCTCCAGCCGAGCTAAGGGAATTAATGGATCAGTTGAAGGACTTGTTGGATAAGGGTTTTATTAGACTGAGCAAGTCTACATGGGGTGCGCCAGTTCTATTTTTTCGAAAGAAGGACGATTCCCTTCACATGTGTATTGACTATCGGCAGTTGAATAAGGTTACCATCAAGAACAGGTACCCCTTACCCAGGATCGATGATATTTTTGACCAACTTCAGGGTGCCAAGTGCTTCTCCAAGATTGATCTCAGGTTTGGGTATCACCAACTCAGAGTGTGGGAGAGTGACATCCCGAAGACCGCTTTTAAGACTCGGTATAGTCACTATGAATTTTTTGTTATGTCTTTCAAACTGACCAATGCCCCCGCAACTTTTATGAATAATGAACAGGGTGTTCAAGGCATATTTGGACATGTTCGTGATTGTGTTCATTGACGACATCTGGATATACTCTCAAAGCGAGGAGGAGCATGCCACTCATTTGAGAATAGTACTGCAAACCCTCAAGGATCGTCAGCTGTATGCAAAGTTTAGCAAGTGTGAATTCTGGCTAAACTCAGTAGCATTTCTGGAACATGTGGTATCAAGCGAAGACATAACGGTAGATTCCCAAAAGATAGAAGGGGTTAAGAATTGGCCTAGACTGGTGAATCCTTCAGAAGTTCGGAGTTTCTTGGGCCTAGCAGGTTACTATCGGAGGTTTGTTGAGGGTTTCTCATCTATTTCAACACCTTTAACTAAGTTGACTCAGAAAAAGATGAAGTTCCAGTGGTCGGATGCTTGTGAGAAATCTTGCAAGAGTTGAAGACCCAACTCACTTCAGCACCAGTGTTGACCTTACGTGAGGGTACTGATGGATTTGTAGTGTATTATGATTCTTCGAGAGTCGTAATGGGATGTGTGTTGATGAAGCGTGGGAAGGTGATAGCATATTCCTCGAGACAGCTGAAATTTCAAGAAAAGAATTACCCGACCCATGATCTTGAGTTGGCTGAAGTGGTGTTTGCATTGAAGATATGGTGGAATTACTTGTATGGGTTCCACGTGGATGTATTCATGGATCACAAGAGCTTGCAATATGTATTCACATAGAAGGATCTAAATCTTCGGCAAAAGAGGTGGTTGGAATTACTTAAGGACTACGACATGAGTGTTCTCTACCACCCGGGAAAGGCTAATGTGGTTGCGGATGCACTTAGTATGCTCTCCATGGAGAGTGTGTCCCATGTAGATGAGGGAAGGAAGGAGTTGTTGAAGGATGTCCACCGACTTGCAAGACATGGAGTTAGATTGATCGACTCGGACGATGGCAGTGCTGTTGTGCATAACGGGTCAAAATTATCCTTGGTGGTCGAGGTTACATCCAGTCAAGATGGGGATCCAATTTCAAGGAAGCTAAAGGTGGCGGTGCGAAGTCAGAAGGTGGAGGTCTTCTCCTAAGGGGGAGATGGTGTGCTACGATACCAGGGTCGACTATGTGTTCGGGACATCGATAATCTGAGAGTTTGGATATTGCATGAGGCACATGGTACCAGATATTCTATTCATCCAAGATCCACAAAAATGTATCGGGATTTGAGAGAAATCTATGAGTGGGATGGTATGAAGAAAGATATTGTGGAGTTTGTAGAAAAATGTCCAAACTGCCAGCAAGTGAAAGTCAAATATCAAAGACCGGGAGGTGTACTTTAGGACATCAGCATCCCCACTTGGAAGTGGGAAGATTAATATGGATTTTGTTACAAGCCTACCTCGTACTCGACGAAACTATGGCTCCATTTGGGTAGTGGTAGATAGGTTAACTAAGGCTGCACACTTCCTACCGGTCAAGACCACGGATTCAGCAGATGATTATACTATGTTGTATATTCGGGAGTTGGTTTGACTTCATGGAGTGCCCTTGTCTATTATCTCAGACTGATGTACTCAGTTTACCTCTCAATTCTGGCGTTCTTTTCAAAGAGGACTTGGGACGTAAGTTAAGCTCAGTACAGCCTTCCATCCTTAAATAGATGGCCAAGAAGAAAGAATCATTTAAACCCTTGAGGATATGTTGAGGGAATGTGTTATGGACTTTAAAGGTAATTGGGATGATCACTTGCACTTGATCGAGTTTGCTTATAAAACAGTTACCACTCTAGTATCCAGATGGCTGTTGTCCGGCTGGTTCGGTAGGTGTTATAGGTTAAAACCGACACGCAAGTGCACGTGGTCAAACAAGTAATAAAGTGGCTAAGTAAGCCAAGTATCGAACCAAGGAGACTCTGGATAAGTAAAATTGCTTAAGTATACTATATTCTAGCTTACCTCTAATTATGCTGACAACAACGTAACCAAAAGTTAAATAATTTTTGTTTATAAATTATATACTAAAACTATTAACAAGTATTTACTATGAATTGAAACTATGGATATGAGCATGCCAAGGTTAAGAACAAGTAATGAACTTAATTATAATCATAATTTGGTTATTCTTCTCTTCCTGTTGCTAGCCAAGAACATTAGCCTAGAGATTAAAACTCTCGTATTTAATCTCACTTTAGAATCATAAACCATTCGTCTACATTTCTGTGATCAAATGCAATTTATGACCTAGCAATACAATTCCGGTTCCTAAATTGACTAATACGGCTTTCAAGTATATTTCTATCAGGAAAGCACATCAAAACCCAATTTTCCCAAATCAAGCTAAGAACAATACCCTATTTATTCACAACTTTCCAATTTCTTGCTCTCTCGAGTGAAATTGGACTTTTTAGATGTACATTAATGTCGGCCACACACTAATGCAGTAGAAACAAGAATTAATAGAACAACATAGAAGAAGAAGATGAAAAACCATACAATTCAATAATCAAAATTCATCACCTTTGTTCACAACCTCAGCAAGGAAGAGAATGAGCCACTCATTTGTGGATTAATCATCCTAAAACAAGTGTTAATCATACATACAATTGATTAAAAGAAGAAAGAAAGAGAGAAAATCCCTTAGCTTTTTCGTCCCTCAACTGCCTCTAACCCACGTCCTTGCTCCACCAAGTCTGAATTCATTAAAAATAAGCCTAAGTGTTCTATTTATACTATTGGGAATTTTTCCCAGAATAACAAGCAACGTGTCACGGAGGCCAACGTGGAGCACTGCCTCCGTGACACGGCGTGGACGCGGACCCTCACTGGAAATCCAGGGTCCGGGAATATAGCCTCAACGTGGCACAACATGCAACGCGGAGGCTTGCCTCCGTGCCACGGAGCTGTCGTGAGGCTTCACTGGAAATTGCCAATTAAATCACCCTCCAGGCAGTGTGCCTCCGCGATGGTAGCGTGGCACGGCTCCATCGCGGAGCCCCTTTACATTGTGCATTCCAATGTCTTTTCCATGCTCGCATCCAAGTCCAACTCCGATATTGTTCCAACATGCATTTTAGCTCCTCAAAATCATGTTTTACCTACAAAACAATGCTAATCATGTTGGTTAGTATAAATTCACATTTTATTACCAATTATATGAAAATGTATACACATTGCACAACAAACAAGGCGAAAATGATACGTTTGAGTATCACTTGGGCATATAAATCTGCCCAAGATCACTTACCCCACACTTAAATCCTTGTTCGTCCTCGAACAACAAATACACAATTCATGCAAATTACATCCCAACCTTTGCCACTATGGTGCGATAATTTATGCTACGGTCATACCGATCATTCAATATTGTAAATCATCAAGAAAACATGCATGGTCTTAACAATGCAATGACCTTTAATACATTAAGACTTCCTAGACTTCAAGAATCGACTCTCGATATCGGCAAACTCATGCAAATCAGCTAATCAAGATATCCGACACGAAAATTAATCTTTCATCAAGCATGTGCCCTCACAACTCAAGAGAATCTTCCCCTTTATGTTCATGCAACACACAAACATTCAAGTAGGGGCATGTAGAAATTAATTTCACTCTCTCTCCCAAAAGAATTCACATGCATCATGTCATGACCCATAGGCTTGCCCTTAGTGTATTACTCCACTAATATAAAGAAATGCAATGTAAGATCAAGTAGGACTTTAATGGGTTGTAATGAAAGCTATGGAACTAGTATATATTGGATTAGCCAATAATAGTCACTAGCATCCTTAAGCACCTTTTCAACACATTCCCCTAAACTCATGAACATTGTTTCTCTCTTTTCTTTTTCCTCTCATCCCATTCATGCTTGTTTACTTTCGTATGACCCATTTCATCAAACACACTTGACACAACAACAAAGGGTTTTCATGCACCTTCATTATCATTTCATTATAACAAGTGCCTCTTCAACCTCTTCTTTTCTTTCCTCACTCTGCTTTTCTTTTCTTTCCACTCTTCTCACTCTTTGACACTTCGGGAAAATTTTTCTTTTCTAAAGTGCTTAAGAGTCGTCGTCATCAAACTCCACATCGGAGTCCTCCCGACGTGTCTCCTCGTTCATGGGGACATCATCGTCAGTGGGCTCAACGAAGGCTGGCCCCACTCGGCACAAAGCTCTGGCGTTCTCGCCAAATGGGTAATCCAGCTCCAGCTGCCATAACTCATCCTCCATGGCTGGTCTCCCACCAATCCGAAGCTGAAGCATTTGCATACCAAACATCTGAGCCATGTACTGGTCGTCACGAGCATGTCGCTCGCCCAGTGTCAGCACTGGGCCGTGTGTGGTGTTGGGGGCCTTAGTTTTTGTCTCATCAAGGGCCCTCCGCTCCAACTGCTGGATATAGTCCAAAGCCTCTTCCTCGACGTCGAGGCCCCGGAGAAAGGTGGTGATGAGTCCGCCGAACCCATACCTGTGGCCCTGGTGTAGTCGGGCTCTCTTCATGGCGGATATGATAACCGCCCCAACATTAATCTCTAGCCCTTTCATCAGGGCATACACCAGGCACACTCGATCCCGGGTCACATCCGTCATATGCACCCCAGGATCAGGCACGAACAAACTATTTTCAGCCAAATTCTTGCCTCCCTGTTCATTTGAGAATACGGCAGAGTCTGGTGGTAACCCCTCTCCTTATGTCTTCTCCATTGGGCTGTGGATCGAGCCCCACACAAAGTGCGTCTGATATCGGCGTATGGTGGGGTGATATTCAGCTGGCGGAGAACGTGGGCGTCTGTGTCCTGCGCTCCAATGATGGCATTTAATTTCTGGGGTTCCAGAGTGACAATCTGCCCTCTGATTTTTATTGTGTGGCTTCTGATGGCCGGGTTCCAATTTGCATAGAACTCCCGAACTAAATGTAGGTTGCACTCCTTAGGCTCCTGAAATATGAAGCTGAGCCCAGTTGCCTCGATTCTCTGCACAATACGGGGGAACTCCTGTGCTAGTGGTTCCCGTGCAATATGCTCCTCAGGGAAGTACTTATTCTCCTTATGTTTAGCGTACCACTTCTTCCCTTCATCGGTCACCCACCTCGTTCTGTATTGGCGGCGTTGGCCGCGCGGAAGAGCTGGTGCAGCTGGGACTGCTGTGCCCAATCTCATGCGTTTTCTCCCGGTGCCTGAAGTAGAAGCACCTTTACCCTTATCCTGCCTACTCGCCATTGTACCTGTCAACATAAATAAACAAGCACAATGTCAAGCTAAATACATGTTAACTTCAGCTAAGGTCGGGTTAAACTAAGTTTACCCCACACTTAGTCCTTAGCTACTTTTACGATACTACAGCAAGGATTACTTTATTTACAACCCAAACACAAACAACTATGCAATTTATGCTTAGTGCGTTCACAAAAAAAATTTCGACAGTATAACTTTTAGTGTACTACTCAGACTTCATACAGCTAATCCCAATCCTACCATCGATAGCAATTCAACCATCGCACTTAGCAACTACAACAACAAACAAAAACAATGACAAAAATTCTATATACATACGAATCCTAATAACCAAACCAATTTGAACCATTTTTACATTTTCCCAAAAATAGAGAATTCATCGTCTATTACCTTCAAACAATATTTACAACGACTTATCTCCATTCACAAACACACCCCGGCATATAATTCACCAATCTACCAAGTTACCCAATTCGATTTTAACAACCCCAGCCCTAGAAATCAATTTTACAATCAAATTCGAATCATTCACGCAATCGACAAGTTCAAACACTAATTACAACATTTTGAACATTTATCAATCAAAGAATAATTCAATTTCATGCTAAAATGATAATTAGGGTGATTTATCTCACCTCCCATGCTCAAATTCGACTAAAATCGCCAAAAACTTGAGAGAAACGAGGAAAACATACCTTTACGTTGAATAACCGAAGAAACTTGACAAATTGTTTGCTTAGTAGCGTGGCACGTTGGTTGGGAGAGGGAACTTAGGTGTTTGGTCGCGGAGAAGAGAGGAAATGGGGAAAAAGGGCAAAAATTCGGGGTTTAAAATGAAAGAAATACGCGGGTCACCCGGCAACCCGGTGTGACCCATCACAAAATATAGGGCAACGTGTCACGGAGGGTAACGCGGATCCCCTCCTCCATGACACGGAGCCAATGCGATGGTCCTCTGGAATTTTTAAAAAATCCAGATTTAACCTCAACGTGTCACGGAGGGTAACGCGGAGCCCTTCCTCCGTGACGCGGAGCCATCGCCCCAGTGCACTGTCTCTTCATTTTATTCATTTTTTCATACCTTGCCTTTTTCTTCCCGAGTCCATGCACATTTTTCTCCGGTTGACCTGAAATCACCTTACTAAACAAAATTGGTTAGATTAATAGATTTCCCTAACTAAAATGAAAAATACTAACTAAAACGAAAAATTTGTACTAAATCAAGAAAAAGAAAAATAAACTAAAAACTATTTACACTTTACTAACAAAAGAAAAAAAAATATTTTTCACGGGTTGCCTTCCGTGCAGCGCCTGGTTTACCGTCGCGGCTCGACGTCCTTTATGCTCAATTATCCACTAGGGTGATGGATGATTTTTCACGATCATTGTCCTCCCCCCCAGTAGTGCTCACCTTTGTCTGGTGGTCTTCCTATCAACTCCCGGGAATCATTCATTTGTTTAGTATTCCCATGATCAATCACATTGATCACCGAGAGTTCCTCATTTACAATCGGGAGCTTGGGTGCTTTGTACACATTGAACACTTCTACCTTGTCATGTGCTCGCATTGTAAGTTGACCCGCAGCCACGTCGATTAATGCTTTTCCGGTTGCCAAGAAGGGTCGTCCCAAAATAAATGGGACTTCAGCGTCTGGTTCAAAATCCAGAACAATAAAATCGACTGTAAAAATGAGGGAGACCACTTGCACAAGCACATCCTCAACAATGCCATCCGGCCTAGCTAAGGATCTGTCTGCTAGCTGCAAGATTACGGTTGTAGGTCTAGGACTACCCAGACCTAACTTTCTGAATACCGAAGATGGTATCAGATTTATGCTCGCCCCCAAGTCACACAATCGACGAGCTCGGATACTCTGCCCAATAGTAAGCTGGATAGTAAAACTTCCAGGGTCTTTCAGCTTCGTGGGCAGTTTATTTTGGATTTGGGAAGTGCATTCCTCTGTCAAAGCTACCGTGGCATACTCAGTCAAATGACTTTTGTTGGCCACGATGTCTTTAATATATTTGGCATATTTTGGCACTCCCTGCAAGACATCAACAAGAGGTAAATTAAGATGTACCTGTTTAAGAACCTCCATAAATTTCTTGAAACACGCCTCCTCCTTGTGTTTCTTGAGTCGTTGAGGGAACGGGGGTGGAGGTCTTTCTGATTCCGCTTCTTTGGTCTTCCCCCTATCAGAACTTTGTTCCTCCTCAACTTCTGCTGCTCCTGACTTTTGAGGCGGTCTTTCCGGTTCCACCTTCTTCAACTGCAAACCACTCCTCATGGTCACTGCATTTACCTGCTTCGGATTAGGATCCGTGTCACTAGGCAGTCCTCCTCTGGGCCTTGTGTTTTGGGCACTAGCAAATTGCCCAAATTGATACTCAAGAGCCTTGGTTGCTAATTGATTGTTTTTCACTTCGGCTGCCAATTTAACATAGTCAGCCTGCAATTGCGCCTGATTAGCGATCATGGTCTTGAACATCTCCTCAATGGTAGGTGATGGTGGTGGAGGAGGGGCATTGTGATTTCTAAATTGAGATTGGTAGTTCTTTTTCCCTCCTTGATTCCTCTGCATACCCTGACCCGAACTTTGGCCTTGTTGGTTGTTGCTACCCCACGAAAAATTTGGATGGTTCCTCCAATTTGAGTTGTAGCCGCTACCAAACTGCTGCTGATTTCTTTGTGCATTGCCCACAAAGTTAACAGAATCTAGGTTTGCTCCATAGCACTCAGCTGAATGCTCACTGCTACCACACACTTCACACCACATTTGCTGGACCGCATTGACTGAAGCTGAAGGCTAGTTCAAGTTCATATTGCTGAAGTGGTTGTTTAACTGATTCTGCAAGGCAGCTATCTGTGCAGCGATAGCTGTAAATCCATCCACTTCAAGCACTCCTGCTGCTTTCCTTGCTCCACCTCGAGATGAATCAGCATTCCATTCTGGATTGCCCTGTGAAATCCGGTTGAGCAAAGTGTACAGCTCCTCATAAGTCTTTTCCAGCGCTTGCCCTCCAGCTGTTGAGTCTAACAAAATTTTAGTATGGGGTTCCAAACCCTCAATAAATGTGTGTACCAACACCTCATTGGACTGATGATGATGAGGACAGTCCCGCAACATGGATTTAAATCTTTCCCAGGCTTGATATAAATTTTCTCCCTCCCTTTGTTTGAAACTTAGAATTTGACTTCTAAGTCTGGCTGTTTTACCAGAGGGAAAAAATCTTATCAAAAACTTCCGTGCAAGATCATCCCACGTTGATATAGAATTTGGTGGTTAAGCTTTTAACCACCTCTTGGCTTCACCAAGTAAGGAAAACAGAAATAGGGTGAGCCGAACATAATCAGGTGACACTCCAGCGGGTATATAAGTGTAACTTATCTCCAAAAAATTCTGGAGATGTTGTTGTGGGTCTTCATGAGGGAGACCGGTAAATTGCCCGCTTGTGTGCAAAAGTTGCACCATGTTCTGCTTTAATTCAAATCTCCCTCTAGGCTCTGGTTTGCGGATACCTGAATGTACATTGTTGGCATGTGGGATTGCCACCTCGCGAACCGGCCTTGATGCTGCTTCATCGGGCACTAACACTGCCCTCACAACCGGTGGATTTTGTTGCTCCATAATAGACTGTCTGAGCAACTGTAGCTTCTTTTGTAGAGCTTCTCTGCGTTTACTATGAAATTCATGTTCAGGCTCTGTATAAGATTCCACCAGCTCCTTGTCCTTTGCCAGTGTTCACAGAAATCAAGTCTGCAAAATACAGGCTAAGACCAAGTTGTCAACACTTAATAAAATAAAACAAAAATACAGTAAATTTACACTTAACACAATTTCACCAATTGCCTAGTCTCCCCGGCAACGGCGCCAAAAACTTGTTCGGCTGGTTCGGTAGGTGTTATAGGTTAAAACCGACACGCAAGTGCACGTGGTCAAACAAGTAATAAAGTGGCTAAGTAAGCCAAATATAGAACCAAGGAGACTCTGGATAAGTAAAATTGCTTAAGTATACTATATTCTAGCTTACCTCTAATTATGCTGACAACAACATAACCAAAAGTTAAATAATTTTTGTTTATAAATTATATACTAAAACTATTAACAAATATTTACTATGAATTGAAAATATGGATATGAGCATGCCAAGGTTAAGAACAAGTAATGAACTTAATTATAATCATAATTTGGTTATTCTTCTCTTCCTGTTGCTAGCCAAGAACATTAGCCTAGAGATTAAAACTCTCGTATTTAATCTCACTTTAGAATCATAAACCATTCATCTACATTTCTGTGATCAAATGCAATTTATGACCTAGCAATACAATTCCGGTTCCTAAATTGACTAATACGGCTTTCAAGTATATTTCTATCAGGAAAGCACATCAAAACCCAATTTTCCCAAATCAAGCTAAGAACAATACCCTATTAATTCACAACTTTCCAATTTCTTGCTCTCTCGAGTGAAATTGGACTTTTTAGATGTACATTAATGTCGGCCACACACTAATGCAGTAGAAACAAGAATTAATAGAACAACATAGAAGAAGAAGATGAAAAACCATACAATTCAATAATCAAAATTCATCACCATTGTTCACAACCTCAGCAAGGAAGAGAATGAGCCACTCATTTGTGGATTAATCATCCTAAAACAAGTGTTAATCATACATACAATTGATTGAAAGAAGAAAGGAAGAGAGAAAATCCCTTAGCTTTTTCGTCCCTCAACTGCCTCTAACCCACGTCCTTGCTCCACCAAGTCTGAATTCATTAAAAATAAGCCTAAGTGTTCTATTTATACTATTGGGAATTTTTCCCAGAATAACAAGCAACGTGTCACGGAGGCCAACGCGGAGCACTGCCTCCGTGACACGGCGTGGACGCGGACCCTCACTGGAAATCCAGGGTCCGGGAATATAGCCTTAACGTGGCACGACATGCAACGCGGAGGCTTGCCTCCGTGCCACGGAGCTGTCGTGAGGCTTCACTGGAAATTGCCAATTAAATCACCCTCCAGGAAGTATGCCTCCGCGATGGTAGCATGGCACGGCTCCATCGCGGAGCCCCTTTACATTGTGCATTCCAATGTCTTTTCCATGCTCGCATCCAAGTCCAACTCCGATATTGTTCCAACATGCATTTTAGCTCCTCAAAATCATGTTTTACCTACAAAACAATGCTAATCATGTTGGTTAGTATAAATTCACATTTTATTACCAATTACATGAAAATGTATACACATTGCACAACAAACAAGGCGAAAATGATACGTTTGAGTATCACTTGGGCATATAAATCTGCCCAAGATCAGCTGTTCGAGGCTCTTTATGGGCAAAGGTGTAGATCTCCCATCGGATGGTTTGAGGTTGGCGAGGCAGCTATGATAGGACTAGATTCGGTTCACGAGGTGATGGTGAAGGTTCAGTTGATAAGGGACCGGTGGAAAACCGCTCAGAGTCATCAGAAATCGTATGCTGATGTGAGGAGGAGGGATTTAGAGTTTAATGTGGATGACTGGGTATTTCTAAAGGTATCTCCCATGAAGGGAGTCATGCAGTTCGAAAAGAAAGGGAAACTCAGTCCCCTCTATGTTGGTCCTTACCGGGTTATGAGGAGAGTTGGTAAGGTGGCGTATGAGCTGGAATTGCCTTCAGAATTGGATTCTGTTCATCCCGTGTTTCTTGTATTTCTCTTGAAAAAGTGCTTGGGTGATACAGATTTAGTAGTCCCGGTAGACAGCGTTGGTGTAAGGGATAGCCTCAGCTATGAGGAAATTACGGTGGAGATCTTGGATCCTTAGGTTCGAAGGTTGAGGAACAAAGAAGTAGCTTCAGTTAATGTATTATGGAGAAATCAGCATGTTGAGGGAGCTACATGGGAAGCTAAAGCAGATATGATAGCTAAATACCCTCATTTGTTCCCTACCGGCTCAATTTAAGTTTGAGGTATCAATTTTTCTCTAAAACCTTTAATTAGCTTTTCCTATTCAGTTCATGTGTACAAGTTTGTTTTATGATATGATATATGTATGTGATGTCTGAATTCAGCTTAGCTATGTAGTTCTTTTCAAAGGTAGTCATTCCGTCAGTTTTCGACTTAAATGACCAGTAATTTTATATGGTGATAGCTTGTTTCTGAGTTTTCTTCATGTTTCTAACATTCTAGGACGAATATCCCCAAGGGGGAGATATTCTTATACCCCGAAAACCTAAGGATCAGACCCGAAAGTGAAAATGGTGAAAAATTAAAAATTCACACCAGGTCACAAAATGACCCGTGAGGTGAGTCATGAGGAGTGACCACGAGTCGTAAGGTGACTCGTTGTTAGCATGGTGTGGCAAGGCCTGAGTGAGGAGGCCACGGGCTTGACCACAAGTTTTGGTCATACCTCACAACTCGTGAGGTCACCCGTGGTCAACCTAGAGGATTGACAAGTTCGGATGGGTAATTTAGGCCATGAAAGATGACCACGAGTCGTGGTCTGACTTCACGACTCGTGAAGTCACCCGTGGGTCCCCCTTGGATGTTTGGGCAGTGGACTTAACGGACCATGGCCACGAGTCCTTCCCTGTGGCAACGACCCGTTAGGTCCCTCGTGGGGACTAGCGACCAGAAATTTCCTGCATTTTAATAGGGGTGTTTTTGTAATTTCTTAAGTCCCTAAGGCCTAATTACGTCGTTTTGAATATGTTTCTTCATTCTCATGCAAAAGCATAGAGAGGTATTTGGGAGATTGAAGGCCTTCTTCCCCAAATTTTCATCAATTTCTTTATGGGTGTTCAAGGAACTTTAAGCCCATCCATTCCCAGGTATGTAGGGTTTTAACATGGGTGGAATTCTTCCTCACCCATGCCCAATTTTTATTTAAATCATGAATCTCCTATTCAAGTTCTATGGGGTTTTATCCAAATGCATGAAAATGTGATTTCTCTTTATGGGTATGATTTAATGGAGTTTTAATTATTGAATTATGAATGATGGACAGGTTTTGTATTATTTTCTTTAAAATCATGTTTCAAGCTTTTAAATCCAAAATTCCCATTTGATGAAAGTTCATGGAAGTTATGATTTACAATGAATATGCAATAGTTTGAATTTATTGATGACGGAAAAACATGAATTCTAGTTACTCATGTTTATGAGCATATTTTGAAAGAATTGAATATGATGAAGTATTGGGCAATGCCCACATGTTAAAGAATGATTTATGATTTTTGAAGTGAATTACATAATTTATCGATTTATGATGTTGGCTGATGAAAAGGGCCTATGATTCTTTCCTAATCATGTTTTAAAGGGGATCCATGATGATAAATGTTATATTTTGGCCAATGAATCTTAATGCAAGATGTTATTGATTTATGTATGAGCCTATATGCATGTTTTTCGGAGCCATGTCTAGCACCGACAGCCCGACGTTCAAAGGAAGCCGGTGTTTCATAACCACGTGCCACCGTGGGTTTGTAAATGATATGATGTATTGATAATGATCTCCTCATATGTGATATCACGCCTTAAGCACGACCCTCGCCTGGCAAGACAGGGTCGGCTCTGCCCACTTGAGCGAGATAGTGGGGCATCATGAAAGGCTCTACCATGATGGTGTCGGTTATGACGAGTCCTCCTATTGTTTTGCATGTTTTATGCATTATTATGTTTATGTTATTGGCTCAAGTTATGGGTATGGACTGGTTAGTGCCATGCTACGCCCACTTAGAATGCTGGACCAAGACGGTCCGATTTCACTTTCCGGGGGAAGCAGTGCGAGAGTGGAAAGGGAGCACAACTAAGCCAAAAGGTAGGTTTATTTCCTACCTTCAGGCAAGAAAATTAATAGCAAAGGGATGTATTTACCACCTAGTTAGAGTCCAGGACGTTCGGGTGGAACCTCCGACTCTTCAGTCTGTTCCAGTGGTCAATGAATTCCCTAACGTATTTCCAGATGAGTTGCCTGGTATCCCTCCCGAAAGGGAGATAGATTTTGCAATTGACTTGTTTCCAGGGACTCAACCTATATCCATTCCCCCGTATCGCATGACACCAGCTGAGCTTAGAGAGTTGAAAGAGCAGTTAAAAGATTTGCTCGACAAAGGCTTTATCAGGCCTAGTACTTCCTCGTGGGGTGCGCCAGTTCTGTTTGTAAGGAAGAAAGATGGCTCACTCAGTATGTGTATAGACTACCGACAGCTGAATAAGGTAACAGTTAAAAACAAATACCCGCTCCCTAGAATAGATGATTTGTTTGACCAGTTGCAGGGGGCCAGATGTTTCTCTAAGATAGATCTGAGGTCCGGATACCACCAGGCCCGGGTTCGTGATAGGGACATTCCAAAGACTACTTTCAGGACCAGGTATGGTCACTTTGAATTTCTAGTCATGTCTTTTGGGCTGACGAATTCTCCCGCAGTATTTATGGACCTGATGAACAGCATATTCAGACCGTATTTGGATCTGTTCGTGATAGTATTTATTGATGATATTCTGGTATATTATCATTTAGAGACAGATCACCAGAACCATTTACGAATAGTACTCCAGATCCTTAGAGACCATCAGTTGTACGCCAAGTTTTCTAAGTGTGAGTTCTGGCTGAACTCAGTTGCCTTTTTGGGGCATATCGTGTTGGATGCTGGGATACAGGTGGATACACAAAAAATAGAGGCGGTCAAGACATGGCCCAGACCTACCACTCCGACCGAGGTCCGCAGTTTCCTGGGTTTAGCAGGGTATTACTGGAGATTTGTTGAAGGATTCTCCACTATAGTAGCACCTCTGACAAAGTTGACACAGAAAGCAGCGAAATTTCAGTGGACGGAGGCATGTGAGTAGAGTTTTTAAGAATTGAAAGACAGATTGACCTCCGCCCCAGTACTAGCATTGCTAGAGGGAACAGATGGGTATGCGGTGTATTGAGACGCTTCAGGCTTGGTACTGGGTTGTGTGTTGATGCAGCATGGTAAGGTGATTGCTTATGCTTCTAGACGGCTGAGGAACCACGAAAAGAACTATCCGACCCATGACCTGGAACTGGCTGCAGTGATCCATGCTCTGAAAATCTGGAGGCATTATCTGTATGGCGTTCATGTAGACATTTTTACAGATCATAAAAGCCTGCAGTACATTTTCACACAGATGGAGTTAAATCTGCAACATCGTCATTGGTTAGAATTGCTGAAAGATTATGACGTAAATATTCTCTACCACCCAGGGAGAGCTAATGTAGTAGCCGATGCCCTCAGCCATAAGTCAATGGGGAGTTTGGCGTATTTGCGACCCGAGAAGCGGGAGTTAGCCAAGGAAATTCATCAGCTAGCTGGTTTAGCCGTTCGAG
Organism: Datura wrightii; assembly: GCA_035772735.1. Lineage (NCBI taxonomy): Eukaryota > Viridiplantae > Streptophyta > Magnoliopsida > Solanales > Solanaceae > Datura > Datura wrightii. The sequence goes on from JASDFA010000016.1 coordinate 168,389,368, forward strand.
TAGTAGAAACAGAAAATAACAGAGCGGTGATTCAGAACTCCGCTGTGTCATCATTAGTTACAGAGGTAAAAGAACGGCACTACGAGGACCCTGACTTAGTCCAGCTCAGAGATAGAGTTAAAAAAGGTAAGGAGCCAAATTTCCAAGTGACTGAGGATGAAATGCTACGTTGTAAGGGCCACCTATGTGTCCCGAATGTTTCAGGGCTTCGCCAGCAGATCATGCATGAGGTACATTATGCTCGCTATTCCCTCCATCCAGGAGCAACGAAAATGTACCACGACATCAGAGACATCTACTGGTGGCCAGGTATGAAACTTGAAATAGTTGAATTTGTATCTAGATGTCCTAATTGCCAGTAGGTGAAAGCAGAACACCAGAAACCGGGCAGTCTGACACAGGATATAGCTGTGCCTTTATGGATATGGGAAGCGATAAATATGGATTTCGTAACAGGGTTACCCCGTACCAGATGCAGAAACGATTCTATTTGGGTAATAGTTGACCTGCTGACAAAATCAGCTCATTTCCTACCAGTGCAAGCTACCTTCTCGGCCGAGGATTATGCTGAATTATATATCAGAGAAATAGTTAGATTACATGGAGTGTCGGTATCTATTATTTCAGACAGAGGAGCACAATTTACAGTGAGATTCTGGCAGTCGTTCCAGAGAGGCATAGGGTCACAGATTAACTTGAGTACAACCTTTCATCCTCAGACAGATGGGCAAGCAGAACGAACTATCCAAACGCTCGAAGATATGCTACGAGCATGTGTACTAGATTTTAGGGGTAGCTGGGATGAGCATCTGCCATTGATTGAATTTGCCTATAATAACAGTTATCATTCAGCTATCCAGATGGCGCCCTTTGCAGCATTATACGGGCGGAAATGTAGATCACCTATTGGATGGTTTGAAGCGGGGGAGACAGCGTTGATTGGGCCCGATGTTATTCATCAGTCAGAAGAGGCGGTGAAGCTTATCAGAGAACGCCTACTAACTGCTTAGAGCCGCCAGAAGTTTTATGCAGATATGCGGCGCAAAAATCTAGAATTTGCAGTAGATGACTGGGTATATCTGAAAGTGTCTCCGATGAAAGGGGTAATGAGATTTGGCAAGAAAGGCAAGCTTAGCCCAAGGTTCATTGAGCCATATCAGATTCGACGGAGAATAGGCCGAGTTGCATACGAATTGAACTTGCCTCTAGAGTTAGCGTCTGTTCACCCAGAATTCCATGTATCTATGTTGAGGAAGTTCGTAGGAGACCCTTCCACAGTTGTTCCAGTTCAGGATATCCAGGTCACAGAAGAGTTAGCATATGAAGAGGTTCCAGTAGCTATCCTAGATAGATAGATTTGTAGATTGAGAACTAAAGACATTGCCTCAGTCAAGTTATTGTGGCGTAACAGGAACCGAGAAGAGATGACCTGGGAAGCCGAGGAGGACATGAAAGCCAGATATCCCCACTTATTCCAGGCATAGGCAAATAGGAGGTATGTTAGAACAGTTTTTCCTTATGAATGCTTATATTTCATATATGAAAGCAGACGATTGATTATAGACAGTTATATATGAATGTTATTATATCGTGTGGAGTACCTATATTGGGCTTTTTTGCTTTTTAGAAATTTTGAGATAGTCCATAATACAGACTCTGCCGAAATTTTTCTAGAAACAAGTTGAGTAAGTTGAGAAGTCTTCTAGACAGAATGTCATTCGAGGACAAATGTTCTTAAGGGGGGGAGGATGTTACACCCCGTAAATTTTAAATGAATAAATAGCCTAATGGCATGTCGGTTAAGGGATTTAGAAAAAAAAATAGGAAAGTCGGTTTTTACCATCTTCATCAATAAAACTAGGAATAAAACAGAGGGTAGCCATTTTAAGGCAAACCCACGACATATATATATATATATATATATATATATATATATAATTCCTTCCGATTACGCTTCGAAACGCGGTCTAAACTCTGTTCCGGCTTAGATACCGAGGTATAAAGCTGCAGAGAGCAATCCTACGGAGTTGGTTTTGTGAAATTTGGCTGGCGAAATGTCGTGTTACCGAGGTAAAGTAAATAGAATTGCTTTAAATTAGTACCAATGTGTTCCTAGCGTTGCAGTGAGCATTTATCCCTTCTGGACTATTGAGAAATAACGCATTTTCGACCGTTTTCCGAAAGGTCGAAGTTTGGGATAAATATATATCAAAAGTGATAATTTCTCCCGGATATTAATGTATTTAGTTCTAATTGATATATGTATGAATGTAGTTGGGAGAAACAGCAGAAGTACCGACGGAAATCATATCGGTCAGTCGGGTACTCAGAAACTAGGTATGTAAAGCTATTCTTTCGGCAAGCCAGGAAGTACAGTCTAGAAAATAAATAGAATAAAGGCTATTGATAGATACCCAGCGTACAGGAACGATTTTAGTATGATTCCCAGCAAGCATGCTAGTATATCATTACGTATCATGCGATAATCAAAATAAGGGATAGTCAGATGATTTTAGGTAGTAATATGGTATCAGCTAGTAGCTTAGCATGTTCTTACATAATACCTAGAATGGAAGTTGTAAAAGTAGTATAATGAGTTAGCAAGATTACAGACAGTATGTATTACATTTGTTGAGACTGTATCCGGTAACAGATGGCACATCTTATGTTATTGAGCTATATCCAGTTATAGATGTCATGTTCTATGTTATTGAGTTATATCCAGATGTAATCAGATATAGAAATAGCTCCAGATACAGATGTAGCTCCAGAAACAGATATGGCTCTAGAAACGGATATAGCTTCAGATCGCGGATAACAATAATCAGATAAACAGATAAAGGCCAGGTAGCAGTTAGCCCAGCAATCAGAAACAATGTAAAACAGAATATAACATCAGTTGTTTAGTACGGACTGGCCTTGAAATAAAAGTAGAGAATATGAGTAGTATTTTTCATTTGAGCATGCTTGCTGTGTATGTGTTTTGCATGTTGAGACTTGTTATGGCATGTGGGCACCCTTTTGCATCCCCACCACCCCTGGGTTATAGCTGTGTCGATACCAAATTCAGATACCGCCACCAGCTGGGCGATGCCGTCTGCCTAGAGGACGATGATGGCCGACCACCATAATAATACGGTCCAGATTACCCTGCTTGCAGGGGCAGTTTAGTTTACTCTGCGCAGAGCCAGATTACCTTGTTTACAGGGGCAGATTACTCTGTGTGCGCTTGTGGCTGGGGGCAGTTTCAGATATAGATTTTTATAAAATTACCTTGTTGCGTGCTTGCACCCAGGGGCAGTTTCAGTCACAGATACAGCAGCAGATTACCCCGTGAGCGCTTGTGCCCAGAGGCAGGAGTCCTCGGACTCAGACGCAGTTTATTGTCAGAGACCAAGGCCTGAGCTATGTACCCAAGGGGGCCGGTAGGAGGAGCTCACAGTTATGAGATGGGTGTAGTGACTTATTTTTGGTTGGTTTAGACCTGAGTAGGGGTAAATAGATTGTTTTGTTGGTTGGCACCTTTCGGCTTATGGGGGTCAGTCAGGTATTGTGTGTATTATTATGTATATCTATATGTGCTATTAGATACTGATAGACAGTAGGACGACACGTCATCAGGTACGCTCAGTTTAGTTATAGAATAAATAAACTCTCCCTAGTTATCCTCAGCTAGATAGACTCAGCTACTTCCTACTTATATGTCATGTTATTGTTGCTGTTCATTTCAGTTGTATATTTCAGTTTGCTTTACATGCTCAGTGATCACGGGCAAAAATATATGCCCGAGATACTCTTTATTACTTCAATTAGTCTTGTTTATCTAAGTTATTGTATACATTTTCATGTAATTTTATATAATGTGGAGATATGTGCTAACCAACATGATTAGCCTTTGTTTTGTAGGTTTTGATGATGTTTGAGTAACTAATCCATGAGTTGGTGAAGTAGAAGCTTGGAAATGGAATTAACACACGAACGTCGGCAAGGAAGAGGCACAAAACAGCCCACCGGCGCGTCGACAAGGTGCCATGGCAGGCAGGCCGCTCAAAACAGCCCACCTGCGTGTTGGCAACGTGCCACGACAGGTGGACTCAGCGACCATGGGGCTACAACGCGCTGCCCAGGCAGCGTGACACGTTGCCAACACGGCAAGGTGCTGCCTGGGCCGATTTCGGGTGATTTTCCAGAGAGCCTCCGCGTTCGTAGCGTGTCACGGAGGCCGTGCTCCGCGATGCACTCCGTGACACGTTGCTTGTTAATCCGGGAAAGATTCCTACTAATATAAATAGCACACTTAGGTTTATTTTTCATAATGAAGACTTGGTGGAGCTAGGACGTGGGTTAGCAGCAGTTGAGGGACGAAAAAGCTAAGGGTTTTTCTCTCTTTCTTTATTCTTTCAATCAATTGTACGTATGATTTACACTCATTTGAGGATGATCAATCCACAAATGAGTGGCTAATTCTCTTCCTTGCTAAGGTTTTGAACATGTGTATTGAATTTTGATTGTGAATTATATGGTTTTTCATCTTCTTCTTTCATGTTGTTCTATTAATTCTTGTTCTTGCTGCATTAGTGTGTGGCCAACATTAATTTACATCTAAAAAGTCCAATTTCACTCGAGAGAGCAAGAAACTGGAAAGTTGTGAATTAATAGGGTATTGTTCTTAACTTGATTTGGGAAAATTGGGTTTTGATGTGCTTTCCTGATAGAAATATACTTGAAAGCCGTATTAGTCAATTTAGGAACCGGAATTGTATTGCTAGGTCATAAATTGCATTTGATCACAGAAATGTAGACGAATGGTTTATGATTCTAAAGTGAGATTAAATACGAGAGTTTTAAACTCTAGGCTAATGTTCTTGGCTAGCAACATGAAGAGAAGAATAACCGAATTATGATTACTATCGAATTCATTACTTGTTCTTAACCTTGGCATGCTCTTATCCATAGTTTCAATTCAAGTAAATATTTGTTAATAGTTTTAGTATATAGTTTATAAACAAAATTATTTAACTTTTGGTTACATTGTTGTCAACATAATTAGAAGTAAACTAGAATATAGTATACTTAAGCAATTTTACTTATCCAGAGTCTCCTTGGATCGATACTTGGCTTACTTAGCCACTTTATTACTTGTTTGACCACGTGCACTTGCGTGTCGGTTTTTAACCCCTACCAAAGCACCGAGCAAGTTTTTGGCGTCGTTGCCGGGGAGACTTGGCAATTGGTGAAATTGTTTTAAGTATAAATTTACTGTATTTTTGTTTTATTTTCTTAAGTGTTGACAACTTGGTCTAGTGTTTGTTTTAATTCTTCTTTATTTTATTTTATTTTTCTGCTTGTTTGTACACCCTTATTGACATGACATCGTGGAATATAAATGGTTTCAATGGTGGATACTCATATTTTAGTGAATCTTGTCTGAACTGTGGAGGACCCCACTTGTGGCAAAACTGTAATACGTGCAATATATGTTGGTGTCAATATGGCCATTGGGGTGATTGTCCAAAGGCATATTCCCCTCCCCCAAGCCCCTACTATGATCCTTCTGTTGTTTTTTCTGAATATAGGCATGCTGAAAATGAGGACTTGGGACGCCAAGCTCGAATAGAAGACATGTTGAAACAACTCTTGGAGCAATCAGAAGCAATGAAGGAGGCGATGGCAGTATTGAGAAATCAGCAAGAAGAGAATGGAGAGGCTCTAGAAAGGATGACCATCAAATTCACGGAGATGATCGCTGAAGCTGAAGAGTGTGATAAATCACAGACAACAGTTTTAGCCGATATTCAAGAGGAACTACAAGAGGACGACAAGGGTGAATTTTTGGATGAAGCCCAACAATTCGAATCTCTTGAGTGTCCCCGTGATGGGCTCACACTTCTGGAAAATCCATTCTTGGAAGAAGAGTTAGCGTATCCCCCAGTCGACTTTAATGGTGAGATAGATGTCGATGTCGAGAAGGTATATACAAGTAAGGAGGTCAAGCAAAATGCAGTTTCAGAGTTGAGGTGTATTGGACCACACTCTACGCATTTTTCAACATTAAATTTGGTTGACAACATAGAAATAGAGTCTTCCAAGTGTGTAGAGAAATGTCTAGAGGAGGACCAAGCACCATATATTTTGAAATTTGCTAACTCGGAAAGACAAAATGACTTCGCTTACTTAAGGACCAATAAATGCAAAAGGCAACATCTACTGTTTGGTCCTTACAATTTTTCACCACCACCCCTGGAGCATAAGAGGAAATTAGAGAAGAAATTAGGGGTGAGATTCATATCCTCAAGGTGGAGGAAAAAGTGGTGAAACTTGGTACGTCGTGCCGCGACGTAAAATTAGGCGCTGCTTGGGAGGCAACCCAAGGGTACCATGGGTACCATTTTAATTTCTTGCATTTATGTTTATTTTATTTATTTTTCATCTTGTGTTGTTTTGGTGGAAAGTTAAGCACAGATAGAGGGGAAGTCTGAGTACCCGTGGAGGAGGAAGCTAACAAGCATGGAAAAGAAAAAGTGTGGGGTCGAACACCCACTTGTCCATAGTTGAAGAAAACCATGATGTCAGCTAGGCCTAAAGGCCTCAGGGAGTATTTCTCACCCTTTGTAACCTTTAGTTTGATGCCATGCGGACATAGCATGATTTAAGTGTGGGGTGAGGGAAATTTCTAGGAAATTTCAAAATTTTTGTGCTTAATGATTTTTGGTGAATGTAATGCTTGTACAAAAGTTGGTGAGAAATTTGAAAATTTGAAAAAATTTGAAATATTTTTGTGAATTAAGCATGACTTCATCACCCGTTGGTTTTTCTTTTCGGTTCTTTTCCGACGGGGGGTATTTGAACCGAAGAATAAAATTTTTTTTTCTTTTCTTTTTTCTTTCTTTCCTTGGTCTGTATATAAAGTTTTTTTAGTCATAGCTAGGGACTGTTTCCGACGATGGATGGATGACGACCGTCTTGAGGAAAATTAGTCGATAGGTTTTGGGTTTTGAAACCATAACTAATTGGTGATGGATGTTCTTGTTATGTGCTATAAATGTTTGTAAGATGCAAGTATGTTCAGTGTGAAGCATGCAAGTGTATAACTTTGTTTGAGACACTTAGGCTCTTGAATTTGACTCAATATGATGGAAGCTTAATTCTGAATTCTTGTGATTAGCTGAGTAAAAGTCTACTGAATGTGTCTTGATTTGAGCATGTGCCATGAGTGTAAGGTTTTTGAGTATTCCGTGCTATTGTGGATTGTCTAGAACTTTCCTGGTGTGTTTATAAAACGAAATGAAGGATGTGAATTGGAGGAAATGATATAGGCATTTCTTTGAATGAACCAACTTTTTATCCCTCATTATACCTACCTTGAAAAATTAATCCTAGTTAAACCCATTGAGCCTTGAGCCTATTCTTTGACAGCTGCAACATAAGCTTAATCATTTTTCTTTCATTAGCCTTGAAATTGAACCAGAACTCCGAAGCGCTTAAAGGAAAAATCCGAAAGGGTAAAGGAGTGAGAAGAATGGAAAAGAAGGAAAGATAGCAAATTGTAAGAGTTGAGAAAGGTCAAGGGTGCATTTTTGAATATGGCTGAGTATTAGTAGGGAGGAAGAAAACAAATAAATGAAAAGTTACTTATAGAACTCCTTACTAATAAGCTAAAAGTGTCGAAAGAAATGGGGGAACAAAAGAGGAAAAAGAAAACTAAAAGGAGAAAAAAGGTGAAGTGAGGGAAGGGAAGTTTGTAATGAAGGCGTGATGTATTAAAAGCGCTTAGGAAAGATAGTCACTATTACTGATCATAATAGTACCTACCCGCACCTGAGTTACATTACAACCTAAAAAGTCCTACTTGATCTTACATTCACACATCCTTATATTAGTGGAATAAAACACTAAGGGCAAGCTTATGGGTCATTACATAATGCATGTGAATTCTTTGTGAGAGTGAGTGTAATTCTATTCATGTACCCACACATGTGATATAAAAATTATTTTTGCGTGTGAAATTGGGTAACTCTCTTTCCGTGAGGGGCACATGTTGAATGAAGGATATAATTCATGTGGGATTTCTTGATCAGTTGATTTGCATGAGTTTGCTAAAATTGAGAGTCGATTCTTGAGGTTAAGAAGTCTTAACATGGTTGTACTTCATTTCAATGATCAAATCAGGCATGCTCTATTTTTAGCTTGTATCTCATAATCATTATAGCCGTAACTTGAATTATCTTACTAAATTAGTTATGTAGGAGTCTCCATTTGCATGATATGTAAAAGGTTGTTCGAGGACGAACAAGGCTTTAAGTGTGGGGTTGTGATCACGGGCAAAAATATATGCCCGAGATACTCTTTATTACTTCAATTAGTCTTGTTTATCTAAGTTATTGTATACATTTTCATGTAATTTTATATAATGTGGAGATATGTGTTAACCAACATGATTAGCCTTTGTTTTGTAGGTTTTGATGATGTTTGAGTAACTAATCCATGAGTTGGTGAAGTAGAAGCTTGGAAACGGAATTAACACGCGAACGTCGGCAAGGAAGAGGCACAAAACAGCCCACCGGCGCGTCGACAAGGTGCCATGGCAGGCAGGCCGCTCAAAACAGCCCACCTGCGCGTTGGCAACGTGCCACGGCAGGTGGACTCTGCGACCATGGGGCTACAACGCGCTGCCCAGGCAGCGTGACACGTTGCCAACGCGGCAAGGTGCTGCCTGGGCCGATTTCGGGTGATTTTCCAGAGAGCCTCCGCGTCCGTAGCGTGTCACGGAGGCCGTGCTCCGCGATGCACTCCGTGACACGTTGCTTGTTAATCCGGGAAAGATTCCTACTAATATAAATAGCACACTTAGGTTTATTTTTCATAATGAAGACTTGGTGGAGCTAGGACGTGGGTTAGCAGCAGTTGAGGGACGAAAAAGCTAAGGGTTTTTCTCTCTTTCTTTATTCTTTCAATCAATTGTACGTATGATTTACACTCATTTGAGGATGATCAATCCACAAATGAGTGGCTAATTCTCTTCCTTGCTAAGGTTTTGAACATGTGTATTGAATTTTGATTGTGAATTATATGGTTTTTCATCTTCTTCTTTCATGTTGTTCTATTAATTCTTGTTCTTGCTGCATTAGTGTGTGGCCAACATTAATGTACATCTAAAAAGTCCAATTTCACTCGAGAGAGCAAGAAATTGGAAAGTTGTGAATTAATAGGGTATTGTTCTTAACTTGATTTGGGAAAATTGGGTTTTGATGTGCTTTCCTGATAGAAATATACTTGAAAGCCGTATTAGTCAATTTAGGAACCAGAATTGTATTGCTAGGTCATAAATTGCATTTGATCACAGAAATGTAGACGAATGGTTTATGATTCTAAAGTGAGATTAAATACGAGAGTTTTAATCTCTAGGCTAATTTTCTTGGCTAGCAACATGAAGAGAAGAATAACCGAATTATGATTACTATCGAATTCATTACTTATTCTTAACCTTGGCATGCTCTTATCCATAGTTTCAATTCAAGTAAATATTTGTTAATAGTTTTAGTATATAGTTTATAAACAAAATTATTTAACTTTTGGTTACATTGTTGTCAACATAATTAGAAGTAAACTAGAATATAGTATACTTAAGCAATTTTACTTATCCAGAGTCTCCTTGGATCGATACTTGGCTTACTTAGCCACTTTATTACTTGTTTGACCACGTGCACTTGCGTGTCAGTTTTTAACCCCTACCAAAGCACCGAGCACTCAGTACCTGTGGTATTGACGCCCGTGGGGCACTACATTGCTTGCCTGTAGGTACTCACAGACCAGGAGCCGATCCCTCGTGATCCTAGCCAGCGCAGAGTTATCAACTCCTGTCATCCGGAGCTTGATATTCAGAGGTGTATTTCATTTTCTTTTGTTGTATAGTACGGGTAGGTCGGGGCCCTGTCCCGACCATTCTATTATTACTTCCTAGAGGCTTGCAGTCTGATGTTTCCTATGGTGGTGGAGCCAGTCGTGTGGGGCTGTGCATGTATATATGTGTTTAGTTGTGGATGTTGGTCGTGTGGGGCCTTCTTCTGGTTATAGTTAGTGACCTTGTCAGTCACAAAGGTGAATAGTAGTTGCTTAAGATTATAGTGCCATTGTTCTGGTTAGCTGTTGTGCTTAGTAGGTGGCTATAGGCCTAATCGGCCGGGGGTGGTATTTACAGCCGCTATATAGCCGATTCGTTTCTTGAAATAGAGCCTGAGTCTAGCAGGCACCAGGTGCCCGTCATACCCCCCAAGGTGGGGTGTGACATAAACGTTTAGGAAATGTTCCCTTCTTTCATGTTCTATGTCGTGTGATGAAAAGCCTTTCCATCCTTCTAATTCGTCAATTCGCGATTGTAGAATTATGGCTCCTAGAAGAATGAATGGAAGGAGGAATGGAAATGATGAAGGCCACAAAGATGGCAATGACCATGGGCATCAGCAAGCCCCACCTGTTTAGGAGCCCCAAGCACCAGAGCCAGCTGCCCACGCTGAGTTTCGGGCGGCTATTTAGATGTTGGCGCAGGCCTTGACCGCTCAGGTAAACCCGTAGGCTATTGCGAAGGTCCCAAAGAATGGCAATGCAGCGGCAGCTCGGATTAGGTACTTCTTGAGGATGAACCCTCCTGAGTTCACGGGATTAAAGGTGGATGAGGATCCACACGAGTTCATTGAAGGGATCTTGAAGGTTACTCAGGTTATGGGGGTGAAAAATGGGGAGTGTGTTGACTTGGCCTCTTATCAGCTAAAAGAGGTCGCTCATTTTTGGTACAAGCAATGGAAGGACAACAGGGAAGCGGGAGCGGACCCTATCAGTTGGGATGAGTTCCACATGGCATTTCTCGACAGGTTCTTCCCTCGAGAAATGAGGGAGTTGAAAGCAGCAGAGTTTACGAACTTCAAGCAGGGAAAAATGACAGTACTGGAGTATTTTCTTGAGTTCACCCGGTTGTCAAACTACGCCCCTGAGTTAGTGATGGACCAAAGAGCGCGGGTAAGTCGATTTGTTCATGGTGTGGCTGGTTATTTAGACAAGGAATGCAGGACTGCTATGCTCCACTAGGATATGGACTTTCCTCGCATAGTGTTGTACGCCAAGAAGATGGAGGTGGCTTATACAAGGGAGGGGGAGGCAAAGAGGGCTCAGACAGATAGTCTTGGGTTTTCACATCAGAGGTTTAGAGGTGGCTACCGTCCACAGTTTCAGTAGAGGGTACTAGCCCCAACACCATCATCAGCTAGTGTTCCATCTAGACCCAGGGGTGATTAGAGGAGCAGGGCTTTAGGGTCGAGGGATCAGAGGGGCACCTAGCTAGAATATACCTCTCTAGCCTGCTGGAAGTGTGGCAAGAGTCACACCGGAGAGTGTCTTCTCGGCTCAAATGTTTGCTATGGGTGTGGTAGATCTGGGCACATGCGCTGAGCGTGCTCATATGCTAGATAGGGTGATGAAAGGGGTCGTGCACAGACCACCAGGACAGCAGCAGCTCCATCCCGTTCCTCTCTGCAAGGAGCATCGACTGGTGGGGTTGGCGGGCAGCGCCAAAATCGATTTTATGCCCTTTCCTCGTGCCAAGAGCATGAGACTTCGCCAGATGTGGTTATTGGTATGTTGCAAGTCTTCCATATTGATGCTTATGCTTTGTTAGATCTAGGAGCTACCTTGTCTTTTGTGACCCCTTGCATTGCTAGTAGTTTTGGAGTTAGTCCTGAAGTTCTGTCCGAACCATTCTCCGTATCTACTCCAGCCGGTTAGTCAGTTGTAGCTAGGCAGGTATATAGAGGTTGCCCCTATACGGTATTGCATAAGGTTACCTCCGCGGACTTAGTAGAATTGGCCATGACTGATTTCGACATCATTTTATGTATGGATTGGTTGTTTGAATGTTATGTTTCGATTAACTATAAGAACCGTGCAGTGAAATTGCATTTTCGTGGGAGTCAATTTTGGAATGGAAGGGTAATTCAGCTGTACCAGCCGATCGATTTATTTCCTATCTTAAGGCCCGAAAGATGATCTCTAAGGATTGCATATACCACCTAGTTAGGGTTAAGGATGTGGAGTCCGAGACCCCGACTATCTAGTTAGTTCCGGTGGTGTGCGAGTATCTAGAGGTGTTTCCCGAGGATTTGCCAAGTGTTCCTCTGGAAAGGGAAATCGATTTCAGGATTGATCTATTGCCAGATAGGCAACCTATTTCTATCCCCCTTTACAGGATGGCTCCAGCCGAGCTAAGGGAATTAATGGATCAGTTGAAGGACTTGTTGGATAAGGGTTTTATTAGACTGAGCAAGTCTACATGGGGTGCGCCAGTTCTATTTTTTCGAAAGAAGGACGATTCCCTTCGCATGTGTATTGACTATCGGCAGTTGAATAAGGTTACCATCAAGAACAGGTACCCCTTACCCAGGATCGATGATCGTTTTGACCAACTTCAGGGTGCCAAGTGCTTCTCCAAGATTGATCTCAGGTTTGGGTATCACCAACTCAGAGTGTGGGAGAGTGACATCCCGAAGACCGCTTTTAAGACTCGGTATAGTCACTACGAATTTTTTGTTATGTCTTTCGGACTAACCAATGCCCCCGCAACTTTTATGAATAATGAACAGGGTGTTCAAGGCATATTTGGACATGTTCGTGATTGTGTTCATTGACGACATCTGGATATACTCTCAAAGCGAGGAGGAGCATGCCACTCATTTGAGAATAGTACTGCAAACCCTCAAGGATCGTCAGCTGTATGCAAAGTTTAGCAAGTGTGAATTCTAGCTAAACTCGGTAGCATTTCTGGAACATGTGGTATCAAGCGAAGACATAACGGTAGATTCCCAAAAGATAGAAGTGTTAAGAATTGGCCTAGACCGGTGAATCCTTCAGAAGTTCGGAGTTTCTTGGGCCTAGCAGGTTACTATCGGAGGTTTGTTGAGGGTTTCTCATCTATTTCAACACCTTTAACTAAGTTGACTCAGAAAAAGATGAAGTTCTAATGGTCGGATGCTTGTGAGAAATCTTGCAAGAGTTGAAGACCCAACTCACTTCAGCACCAGTGTTGACCTTACGTGAGGGTACTGATGGATTTGTAGTGTATTATGATTCTTCGAGAGTCGTACTGGGATGTGTGTTGATGAAGCGTGGGAAGGTGATAGCATATTCCTCGAGACAGCTGAAATTTCAAGAAAAGAATTACCCGACCCATGATCTTGAGTTGGCTGAAGTGGTGTTTGCATTGAAGATATGGTGGAATTACTTGTATGGGTTCCACGTGGATGTATTCATGGATCACAAGAGCTTGCAATATGTGTTCGCATAGAAGGATCTAAATCTTCAGCAAAAGAGGTGGTTGGAATTACTTAAGGACTACGACATGAGTGTTCTCTACCACCCGGGAAAGGCTAATGTGGTTGCGGATGCACTTAGTATGCTCTCCATGGAGAGTGTGTCCCATGTAGATGAGGGAAGGAAGGAGTTTTTGAAGGATGTCCGCCGACTTCCAAGACAGGGAGTTAGATTGATCGACTCGGCCGATGGCAGTGCTGTTGTGCATAACGGGTCAAAATTATCCTTGGTGGTCGAGGTTAAATCCAGTCAAGATGGGGATCCAATTTCAAGGAAGCTAAAGGAGGCAGTGCGAAGTCAGAAGGTAGAGGTCTTCTCCTAAGGGGGAGATGGTGTGCTACGATACCAGGGTCGACTATGTGTTCGGGACATCGATAATCTGAGAGTTTGGATATTGCATGAGGCACATGGTACCAGATATTCTATTCATCCAAGATCCACAAAAATGTATCAGGATTTGAGAGAAATCTATGAGTGGAATGGTATGAAGAAAGATATTGTGGAGTTTGTAGAAAAATGTCCAAACTGCCAGCAAGTGAAAGTCAAATATCAAAGACCGGGAGGTGTACTTTAGGACATCAGCATCCCCACTTGGAAGTGAGAAGATTAATATGGATTTTGTTACAAGCCTACCTCGTACTCGATGAAACTATGGATCCATTTGGGTAGTGGTAGATAGGTTAACTAAGGCTGCACACTTCCTACCGGTCAAGACCACGGATTCAGCAGATGATTATACTATGTTGTATATTCGGGAGTTGGTTTGACTTCATGGAGTGCCCTTGTCTATTATCTCAGACTGAGGTACTCAGTTTACCTCTCAATTCTGGCGTTCTTTTCAAAGAGGACTTGGGACGTAAGTTAAGCTAAGTACAGCCTTCCATCCTTAAACAGATGGTCAAGCAGAAAGAATCATTTAAACCCTTGAGGATATGTTGACGGAATGTGTTATGGACTTTAAAGGTAATTGGGATGATCACTTGCACTTGATCTAGTTTGCTTATAAAACAGTTACCACTCTAGTATTTAGATGGCTGTTGTCCGGCTGGTTCGGTAGGTGTTATAGGTTAATACCGACACGCAAGTGCACGTGGTCAGACAAGTAATAAAGTGGCTAAGTAAGCCAAGTATCGAACCAAGGAGACTCTGGATAAGTAAAATTGCTTAAATATACTATATTCTAGCTTACCTCTAATTATGCTGACAACAACGTAACCAAAAGTTAAATAATTTTTGTTTATAAATTATATACTAAAACTATTAACAAATATTTATTGTGAATTTAAACTATGGATATGAGCATGCCAAGGTTAAGAACAAGTAATGAACTTAATTATAATCATAATTTGGTTATTCTTCTCTTCCTGTTGCTAGCCAAGAACATTAGCCTAGAGATTAAAACTCTCGTATTTAATCTCACTTTAGAATCATAAACCATTCGTCTACATTTCTGTGATCAAATGCAATTTATGACCTAGCAATACAATTCCGGTTCCTAAATTGACTAATACGGCTTTCAAGTATATTTCTATCAGGAAAGCACATCAAAACCCAATTTTCCCAAATCAAGCTAAGAACAATACCCTATTAATTCACAACTTTCCAATTTCTTGCTCTCTCGAGTGAAATTGGACTTTTTAGATGTACATTAATGTCGTCCACACACTAATGCAGTAGAAACAAGAATTAATAGAACAACATAGAAGAAGAAGATGAAAAACCATACAATTCAATAATCAAAATTCATCACCATTGTTCACAACCTCAGCAAGGAAGAGAATGAGCCACTCATTTGTGGATTAATCATCCTAAAACAAGTGTTAATCATACATACAATTGATTGAAAGAAGAAAGGAAGAGAGAAAATCCCTTAGCTTTTTCGTCCCTCAACTGCCTCTAACCCACGTCCTTGCTCCACCAAGTCTGAATTCATTAAAAATAAGCCTAAGTGTTCTATTTATACTATTGGGAATTTTTCCCAGAATAACAAGCAACGTGTCACGGAGGCCAACGCGGAGCACCGCCTCCGTGACACGGCGTGGACGCGGACCCTCACTGGAAATCCAGGGTCCGGGAATATAGCCTCAACGTGGCACGGCATGCAACGCGGAGGCTTGCCTCCGTGCCATGAAGCTGTCGTGAGGCTTCACTGGAAATTGCCAATTAAATCACCCTCCAGGCAGTGTGCCTCCGCGATGGTAGCGTGGCACGGCTCCATCGCGGAGCCCCTTTACATTGTGCATTCCAATGTCTTTTCCATGCTCGCATCCAAGTCCAACTCTGATATTGTTCCAACATGCATTTTAGCTCCTCAAAATCATGTTTTACCTACAAAACAATGCTAATCATGTTGGTTAGTATAAATTCACATTTTATTACCAATTACATGATAATGTATACACATTGCACAACAAACAAGGCGAAAATGATACATTTGAGTATCACTTGGGCATATAAATCTGCCCAAGATCACTTACCCCACACTTAAATCCTTGTTCGTCCTCGAACAACAAATACACAATTCATGCAAATTACATCCCAACCTTTGCCACTATGGTGCGAAAATTTATGCTACGGTCATACCGATCATTCAATATTGTAAATCATCAAGAAAACATGCATGGTCTTAACAATGCAATGACCTTTAATACATTAAGACTTCCTAGACTTCAAGAATCGACTCTCGATATCGGCAAACTCATGCAAATCAGCTAATCAAGATATCCGACACGAAAATCAATATTTCATCAAGCATGTGCCCTCACAACTCAAGAGAATCTTCCCCTTTATGTTCATGCAACACACAAACATTCAAGTAGGGGCATGTAGAAATTAATTTCACTCTCTCTCCCAAAAGAATTCACATGCATCATGTCATGACCCATAGGCTTGCCCTTAGTGTATTACTCCACTAATATAAAGAAATGCAATGTAAGATCAAGTAGGACTTTAATGGGTTGTAATGAAAGCTATGGAACTAGTATATATTGGATTAGCCAATAATAGTCACTAGCATCCTTAAGCACCTTTTCAACACATTCCCCTAAACTCATGAACATTGTTTCTCTCTTTTCTTTTTCCTCTCATTCCATTCATGCTTGTTTACTTTCGTATGACCCATTTCATCAAACACACTTGACACAACAACAAAGGGTTTTCATGCACCTTCATTATCATTTCATTATAACAAGTGCCTCTTCAACCTCTTCTTTTCTTTCCTCACTCTGCTTTTCTTTTCTTTCCACTCTTCTCACTCTTTGACACTTCGGGAAATTTTTTCTTTTCTTAAGCGCTTAAGAGTTTTGTATAGACTTTACGGCTAATGAAAAGAAGGAATAAAGCTTAGTTTATACAATTTTGGACAAAAGAAAGAAATAATCGGCTAAAGGCTCAACGGGCTGACTAGGGTATACAGTCACATAGAAAGGTAGAGTATGACAAGAAAAAAATATAGAAACTCTCGGATAAAACAAAGAAATGCCTACATCCTTTCCAACACTACACTTCCTTCATTTCGTTTTGTACACACACCAGGCAAGTTCTAGACACTTCACAAAGCATGGAATAACAATACCTTACTTCACACTTCATGCACATGCTCGATTCAAGATGCATTCACAGACTCTTTAATTAGCCAATTACATGAATTCAAAAATTAAGCCTCAATCACACCGAATCGAATTCTACAGCCTAGGTAACTCAACATATTTAAAAAATTGCATGCTTTCAAACGAATCACTTTTACATTTTGAATATCAGTTACAACACGCAACCAAAATTTCACAACCATATAGTAACTACAGGTTCAGTGATGCAATCCACCAAAGAAAAAAAACTGAAAACAAATTAAAATCACTACTCCTACCGACTATATTTCCCTTAAGACGGTCGTCATCCATCCATCATAGGGAACGGTCCCTAACTATGACATCGGTTCAATGGGACTATTCTCGGTAAAAGAACCGCAAACAAACTCCGAGAAACCCAACAAATAAAAAATTACTTGAAAAACTTTTCACACACCGATCATTTCGATGGAAAACTATTTACAAAAATTTTTAATATGTGCAAAATATTTTCGCAAAAATTTTGAAAAATATCGATCATTTCGATAGAAAAAAAAATATTTACAAAATTTACAAAATATTTACACTGGCAACCACAAACTTTCACAACACACTTCAATTACCACAAAAATATGTACAGATACAAATACAAATCAGTTCACAACCACAGGGAAACATAAACATACATGCAAAACAAAGGAAGAACATACAGCAGATTAGCCCAGGTCCCAGCACCTAGCTACTTCCCACCCCACACATAAATCGAACACTGTCCCCAATGTTCACAAAAATTAAAATCACAAAATTTTCGGGTGGTGGAACACCCTGATCAGTCAAAATATTCGACTTCTTCATCCGGTGCTGCTGCCTCATCGCCCATGTCCGAGTCACCTCCGTCGTCGTCATCGGACTCCACATCGGAGTCCTCCCGATGTGTCTCCTCGTCCGTGGGTACATCATCGTCAGTGGGCTCAATGAAGGCTGGCCCCACTCGGCACAAAGCTCTGGCGTTCTCGCCAAATGGGTAATCCAGCTCCAGCTGCCATAACTCATCCTCCATGGCTGGTCTCCCACCAATCCGAAGCTGAAGCATTTGCATACCAAACATCTGAGCCATGTACTGGTCGTCACGAGCATGTCGCTCGCCCAGTGTCAGCACTGGCCCGTGTGTGGTGTCGGGGGCCTTAGTTTTTGTCACATCAAGGGCCCTCCGCTCCAACTGCTGGATATAGTCCAAAGCCTCTTCCTCGACGTCGAGGCCCCGGAGAAAGGTGGTGATGAGTCCGCCGAACCCATACCTGTGGCCCTGGTGTAGTCGGGCTCTCTTCATGGCGGATATGATAACTGCCCCAACATTAATCTCTAGCCCTTTCATCAGGGCATACACCAGGCACACTTGGTCCCGGGTCACATCCGTCATATGCACCCCCGGGATCAGGCACGAACAAACTATTTTCAGCCAAATTCTTGCCTCCCTGTTCATTTGAGAATACGGCAGAGTCTGGTGGTAACCCCTCTCCTTATGTCTTCTCCATCGGGCTGTGGATAGAGCCCCACACAAAGTGCGTCTGATATCGGCGTATGGTGGGGTGATATTCAACTGGCAGAGAACGTGGGCGTCTGTGTCCTGCGCTCCAATGATGGCATTTAATTTCTGGGGTTCCAGAGTGACAATCTGCCCTCTGATTTTTATTGTGTGGCTTTTGATGGCCGGGTTCCAATTTGCATAGAACTCCCAGACTAAATGTAGGTTGCACTCCTTGGGCTCCTGAAATATGAAGCTGAGCCCAGCTGCCTCGATTCTCTGCACAATACGGGGGAACTCCTGTGCTAGTGGTTCCCGTGCAATATGCTCCTCAGGGAAGTACTTATTCTACTTATGTTTAGCGTACCACTTCTTCCCTTCATCGGTCACCCACCTAGTTCTGTATTGGCGGCGTTGGCCGCGCGGAAGAGCTGGTGCAGCTGGGACTGCTGTGCCCAATCTCATGCGTTTTCTCCCGGTGCCTGAAGTATAAGCACCTTTACCCTTATCCTGCCTACTCGCCATTGTACCTGTCAACATAAATAAACAAGCACA
Source organism: Datura wrightii (assembly GCA_035772735.1). Lineage (NCBI taxonomy): Eukaryota > Viridiplantae > Streptophyta > Magnoliopsida > Solanales > Solanaceae > Datura > Datura wrightii. The sequence goes on from JASDFA010000016.1 coordinate 168,408,370, forward strand.
ATGTCAAGCTAAATACATGTTAACTTCAGCTAAGGTCGGGTTAAACTAAGTTTACCCAACACTTAGTCCTTAGCTACTTTTACGATACTACGGCAAGGATTACTTTATTTACAACCCAAACACAAACAACTATGCAATTTATGCTTAGTGCGTTCACAAAAAAAATTTTGACAGTATAACTTTTAGCGTACTACTCAGACTTCATACAGCTAATCCCAATCCTACCATCGATAGCAATTCAACCATCGCACTTAGCAACTACAACAACAAACAAAAACAATGACAAAAATTCTATATACATACGAATCCTAATAACCAAACCAATTTGAACCATTTTTACATTTTCCCAAAAACAGAGAATTCGTCGTCTATTACCTTCAAACAATATTTACAACGACTTATCTTCATTCACAAACACACCCCGGCATATAATTCACCAATCTACCAAGTTACCCAATTCGATTTTAACAACCCCAGCCCTAGAAATCAATTTTACAATCAAATTCGAATCATTCATGCAATCGACAAGTTCAAACGCTAATTACAACATTCCGAACATTTATCAATCAAAGAATAATTCAATTTCATGCTAAATTGCTAATTAGGGTGATTTATCTCACCTCCCATGCTCAAATTCGACTAAAATCGCCAAAAACTTGAGAGAAACGAGGAAAACATACCTTTACGTTGAATAACCGAAGAAACTTGACAAATTGTTTGCTTAGTAGCGTGGCACGTTGGTTGGGAGAGGGAACTTAGGTGTTTGGTCGCGGAGAAGAGAGGAAATGGGGAAAAAGGGCAAAAATTCGGGGTTTAAAATGAAAGAAATACGCGGGTCACCCGGCAACCCGGTGTGACCCGTCACAAAATATAGGGCAACGTGTCACGGAGGGTAACGCGGATCCCCTCCTCCGTGACACGGAGCTAACGCGATGGTCCTCTGGAATTTTTAAAAAATCCAGATTTAACCTCAACGTGTCACGGAGGGTAACGCGGAGCCCTTCCTCCGTGACGCGGAGCCATCGCCCCAGTGCACTGTCTCTTCATTTTATTCATTTTTTCATACCTTGCCTATTTCTTCCCGAGTCCATGCACATTTTTCTCCGGTTGACCTGAAATCACCTTACTAAACAAAATTGGTTAGATTAATAGATTTCCCTAACTAAAATGAAAAATACTAACTAAAACGAAAAATTTGTACTAAATCAAGAAAAAGAAAAATAAACTAAAAACTATTTACACTTTACTAAACAAAAGAAAAAAAAAATTTCACGGGTTGCCTTCCGTGCAGCGCCTGGTTTACCGTCGCGGCTCGACGTCCTTTATGCTCAATTATCCACTAGGGTGATGGACAATTTTTCACGATCATTGTCCTCCCCCCAGTAGTGCTCACCTTTGTCTGGTGGTCTTCCTATCAACTCCCGGGAATCATTCATTTGTTTAGTATTCCCATGATCAATCACATTGATCACCGAGAGTTCCTCATTTACAATCGGGAGCTTGGGTGCTTTGTACACATCGAACACTTCTACCTTGTCATGTGCTCGCATTGTAAGTGGACCCGCAGCCACGTCGATTAATGCTTTTCCGGTTGCCAAGAAGGGTCGTCCCAAAATAAATGGGACTTCAGCGTCTGGTTCAAAATCCAGAACAATAAAATCGACTGTAAAAATGAGGGAGACCACTTGCACAAGCACATCCTCAACAATGCCATCCGGCCTAGCTAAGGATCTGTCTGCTAGCTGCAAGATTACGGTTGTAGGTCTAGGACTACCCAGACCTAACTTTCTGAATACCGAAGATGGTATCAGATTTATGCTCGCCCCCAAGTCACACAATCCACGAGCTCGGATACTCTACCCAATAGTAAGCTGGATAGTAAAACTTCCAGGGTCTTTCAGCTTCGTGGGCAGTCTATTTTGGATTCGGGAAGTGCATTCCTCTGTCAAAGCTACCGTGGCATACTCAGTCAAACGACTTTTGTTGTCCACGATGTCTTTAATATATTTGGCATATTTTGGCACTCCCTGCAAGACATCAACAAGAGGTAAATTAACATGTACCTGTTTAAGCACCTCCATAAATTTCTTGAAACACGCCTCCTCCTTGTGTTTCTTGAGTCGTTGAGGGAACGGGGGTGGAGGTCTTTCTGATTCCGCTTCTTTGGTCTTCCCCCTATCAGAACTTTGTTCCTCCTCAACTTCTGCTGCTCCTGACTTTTGAGGCGGTCTTTCCGGTTCCACCTCCTTCAACTGCAAACCACTCCTCGTGGTCACTGCATTTACCTTCTTCGGATTAGGATCCGTGTCGCTAGGCAGTCCTCCTCTGGGCCTTGTGTTTTGGGCACTAGCAAATTGCCCAAATTGATACTCAAGAGCCTTGGTTGCTAATTGATTGTTTTTCACTTCGGCTGCCAATTTAACATAGTCAGCCTGCAATTGCGCCTGATTAGCGATCATGGTCTTGAACATCTCCTCAATGGTAGGTGATTGTGGTTGAGGAGGGGCATTGTGATTTCTAAATTGAGATTGGTAGTTCTATTTCCCTCCTTGATTCCTCTGCATACCCTGACCCGAACTTTGGCCTTGTTGGTTGTTGCTACCCCACGAAAAATTTGGATGATTCCTCCAATTTGAGTTGTAGCCGCTACCAAACTGCTGCTGATTTCTTTGTGCATTGCCCACAAAGTTAACAGAATCTGGGTTTGCTCCACAGCACTCAGCTGAATGCTCACTGCTACCACACACTTCACACCACATTTGCTGGACCGCATTGACTGAAGCTGAAGGCTGGTTCAAGTTCATATTGCTGAAGTGGTTGTTTAACTGATTCTGCAAGGCAGCTATCTGTGCAGCGATAGCTATAAATCCATCCACTTCAAGCACTCCTGCTGCTTTCCTTGCTCCACCTCGAGATGAATCAGCATTCCATTCTGGATTGCCCTGTGAAATCCGGTTGAGCAAAGTGTACAGCTCCTCATAAGTCTTTTCCAGCGCTTGCCCTCCAGCTGCTGAGTCTAACAAAATTTTAGTATGGGGTTCCAAACCCTCAATAAATGTGTGTACCAACACCTCATTGGACTGATGATGATGAGGACAGTCCCGCAACATGGATTTAAATCTTTCCCAGGCTTGATATAAATTTTCTCCCTCCCTTTGTTTGAAACTTAGAATTTGACTTCTAAGTCTGGCTGTTTTACCAGAGGGAAAAAATCTTATCAAAAACTTCCGTGCAAGATCATCCCACGTTGATATAGAATTTGGTGGTTCATCTTTTAACCACCTCTTGGCTTCACCAAGTAAGGAAAATAGAAATAGGGTGAGCCGAACATAATCAGGTGACACTCCAGCGGGTATATAAGTGTCACTTATCTCCAAAAAATTCTGGAGATGTTGTTGTGGGTCTTCATGAGGGAGACCGGTAAATTGCCTGCTTGTGTGCAATAGTTGCACCATGTTCTGCTTTAATTCAAATCTCCCTCCAGGCTCTAGTTTGCGGATACTTGAATGTACATTGTTGGCATGTGGGATTGCCACCTCGCGAACCGGCCTTGATGTTGCTTCATCGGGCACTAACACTGCCCTCACAACCGGTGGATTTTGTTGCTCCATAATAGACTGTCTGAGCAACTGCAGCTTCTTTTGTAGAGCTTCTCTGCGTTTACTATGAAATTCACGTTCAGGCTCTGTATAAGATTCCACCAGCTCTTTGTCCTTTGCCAGTGTTCACAGAAATTAAGTCTGCAAAATACAGGCTAAGACCAAGTTGTCAACACTTAAGAAAATAAAACAAAAATACAGTAAATTTACACTTAACACAATTTCACCAATTGCCTAGTCCCCCCGGCAACGGCGCCAAAAACATGTTCGGCTGGTTCGGTAGGTGTTATAGGTTAAAACCGACACGCAAGTGCACGTGGTCAAACAAGTAATAAAGTGGCTATGTAAGCCAAATATCGAACCAAGGAGACTCTGGATAAGTAAAATTGCTTAAGTATACTATATTCTAGCTTACCTCTAATTATGCTGACAACAACGTAACCAAAAGTTAAATAATTTTTGTTTATAAATTACATACTAAAACTATTAACAAATATTTACTATGAATTGAAACTATGGATATGAGCATGCCAAGGTTAAGAACAAGTAATGAACTTAATTATAATCATAATTTGGTTATTCTTCTCTTCCTGTTGCTAGCCAAGAACATTAGCCTAGAGATTAAAACTCTCGTATTTAATCTCACTTTAGAATCATAAACCATTCGTCTACATTCTGTGATCAAATGCAATTTATGACCTAGCAATACAATTCCGGTTCCTAAATTGACTAATACGGCTTTCAAGTATATTTCTATCAGGAAAGCACATCAAAACCCAATTTTCCCAAATCAAGCTAAGAACAATACCCTATTAATTCACAACTTTCCAATTTCTTTCTCTCTCGAGTGAAATTGGACTTTTTAGATGTACATTAATGTCGGCCACACACTAATGCAGTAGAAACAAGAATTAATAGAACAACATAGAAGAAGAAGATGAAAAACCATACAATTCAATAATCAAAATTCATCACCATTGTTCACAACCTCAGCAAGGAAGAGAATTAGCCACTCATTTGTGGATTAATCATCCTAAAACAAGTGTTAATCATACATACAATTGATTGAAAGAAGAAAGGAAGAGATCAAATCCCTTAGCTTTTTCGTCCCTCAACTGCCTCTAACCCACATCCTTGCTCCACGAAGTCTGAATTCATTAAAAATAATCCTAAGTGTTCTATTTATACTATTGGGAATTTTTCCTGGAATAACAAGCAATGTGTCACGGAGGCCAAAGCGGAGCACTGCCTCTGTGACACGGCGTGGATGCGGACCCTCACTGGAAATCCAAGGTTCGGGAATATAGCCTCAACGTGGCACGACATGCAACGCGGAGGCTTGCCTCCGTGCCACGGAGCTGTCGCGAGGCTTCACTGGAAATTGCCAATTAAATCACCCTCCAGGCAGTGTGCCTCCGCAATGGTAGCGTGGCACGGCTCCATCATGGAGCCCCTTTACATTGTTCATTCCAATGTCTTTTCCGTGCTCGCATCCAAGTCCAACTCCGATATTGTTCCAACATGCATTTTAGCTCCTCAAAATCATGTTTTACCTACAAAACAATGCTAATCATGTTGGTTAGTATAAATTCACATTTTATTACCAATTACATGAAAATGTATACACATTGCATAACAAACAAGGCGAAAATGATACGTTTGAGTATCACTTGGGCATATAAATCTGCCCAAGATCAGCTGTTCGAGGCTCTTTATGGGCAAAGGTGTAGATCTCCCATCGGATGGTTTGAGGTTGGCGAGGCAGCTATGATAGGACTAGATTCGGTTCACGAGGTGATGGTGAAGGTTCAGTTGATAAGGGACCGGTGGAAAACCGCTCAGAGTCATCAGAAATCGTATGCTGATGTGCGGAGGAGGGATTTAGAGTTTAATGTGGATGACTGGGTATTTCTAAAGGTATCTCCCATGAAGGGAGTCATGCAGTTCGAAAAGAAAGGGATACTCAGTCCCCTCTATGTTGGTCCTTACCGGGTTATGAGGAGAGTTGGTAAGGTGGCGTATGAGCTGGAATTGCCTTCAGAATTGGATTCTGTTCATCCCGTGTTTCTTGTATTTCTCTTGAAAAAGTGCTTGGGTGATACAGATTTAGTAGTCCCGGTAGACAGCGTTGGTGTAAGGGATAGCCTCAGCTATGAGGAAATTACGGTGGAGATCTTGGATCCTTAGGTTCTAAGGTTGAGGAACAAAGAAGTAGCTTCAGTTAATGTATTATGGAGAAATCAGCATGTTGAGGGAGCTACATGGGAAGCTAAAGCAGATATGATAGCTAAATACCCTCATTTGTTCCCTACCGGCTCAATTTAAGTTTGAGGTATCAATTTTTCTCTAAAACCTTTAATTAGCTTTTCCTATTCAGTTCATGTGTACAAGTTTGTTTTATGATATGATATATGTATGTGATGTCTGAATTCAGCTTAGCTATGTAGTTCTTTTCGGAGGTAGTCATTCCGTCAGTTTTTGACTTAAATGACCAGTAATTGTATATGGTGATAGCTTATTTCTGAGTTTTCTTCATGTTTCTAACATTCTAGGATGAATGTCCCCAAGGGGGAGATATTCTTATACCCCAAAAACCTAAGGATCAGACCCGAAAGTGAAAACGGTGAAAAATTAAAAATTCACACCAGGTCACAAAATGACCCGTGAGGAGAGTCATGAGGAGTGACCACGAGTCGTAAGGTGACTCGTTATTAGCATGGTGTGGCAAGCCCTGAGTGAGGAGGCCACGGGCTTGACCACAAGTCGTGGTCATACCTCACAACTCGTGAGGTCACCCGTGGTCAACCTAGAGGATTGACAAGTTCGGATGGGTAATTTAGGCCATGAAAGATGACCACGAGTCGTGGTCTGACTTCACGACTCGTGAAGTCACCCGTGGGGCCCCCTTGGATGTTTGGGCAGTGGACTTAACGGACCATGGCCACGAGTCATTCCCTGTGGCAACGACCCGTTAGGTCCCTCGTGGGGACTAGCGACCAGAAATTTCCTGCATTTTAATAAGGGTGTTTTCGTAATTTCTTAAGTCCCTAAGGCCTAATTACGTCGTTTTGAATATGTTTCTCCATTCTCATGCAAAAGCATAGAGAGGTATTTGGGAGATTGAAGGCCTTCTTCCCCAAATTTTCATCAATTTCTTTATGGGTGTTCAAGGAACTTTAAGCCCATCCATTCCCAGGTATGTAGGGTTTTAACATGGGTGGAATTCTTCCTCACCCATGCCCAATTTTTATTTAAATCATGAATCTCCTATTCAAGTTCTATGGGGTTTTATCCAAATGCACGAAAATGTGATTTCTCTTTATGGGTATGATTTAATGGAGTTTTAATTATTGAATTATGAATGATAGACAGGTTTTGTATTATTTTCTTTAAAATCATGTTTCAAGCTTTTAAATCCAAAATTCCCATTTGATGAAAGTTCATGGAAGTTATGATTTACAATGAATATGCAATAGTTTGAATTTATTGATGACGGAAAAACATGAATTATAGTTACTCATGTTTATGAGCATATTTTGAAAGAATTGAATATGATGAAGTATTGGGCAATGCCCACATGTTAAAGAATGATTTATGATTTTTGAAGTGAATTACATAATTTATCGATTTATGATGTTGGCTGATGAAAAGGGCCTATGATTCTTTGCTAATCATGTTTTAAAGGGGATCCATGATGATAAATGTTATATTCTAGCCAATGAATCTTAATGCAAGATGTTATTGATTTATGTATGAGCCTATATGCATGTTTTTGGGAGCCATGTCTAGCACCGACAGCCCGACGTTCAAAGGAAGCCGGTGTTTCATAACCACGTGCCACCGTGGGTTTGTAAATGATATGATGTATTGATAATGATCTCCTCAAATGTGATATCACGCCTTAAGCACGACCCTCGCCTGGCAAGACAGGGTCGGCTCTGCCCACTTGAGCGAGATAGTGGGGCATCATGAAAGGCTCTACCATGATGGTGTCGGTTATGACGAGTCCTCCTATTGTTTAGCATGTTTTATGCATTATTATGTTTATGTTATTGGATCAAGTTATATTTTGATAAAGTTACTTATAATTATGATAATGAATGATTATGAATGATTTCAAAGTCTTGAGCCCTATGTTTTATTACGAAGATTTTGATGCAAGCATGATGTCCTTCTCCTATGTCTATTTATGAGTTTACTTTACTTTTAAAATGTCCATTTTACTTACCTTGCATACTCGGTACATTCCACGTACTGACCGCATACCTTCTATGCTGTATCATTTCATGATACAGGGTGCGGATCTCATGATCATCCTCATCCTTAGTCCATCTCTGCTTACGCTATCAGCTTGTTGGTGAGTCCTTATGTTCCAAGGGCCGTTTGATAAACTTTCATGTTGAATATGTTTTAGTATTGCCTGAGTTAGTTGGGCATGTTGTCCCATCAACCCATCTCATGTATTAGAGGCTTTCGGAAAAAGGCGTAGTACCCAACTTATGTAAATGTTTGGTATTTCCTGATGCTATGTCATGGTTATGTTTCCGCGATGTTTTATGCTAAATATTCCTCTTATTTAAATGAGATTAGTTGTATGCATGTTCCATGGGTTAACTTGGGGTCTCTCGGGGTCCCTTGTCCCGTGTCTACGATCCGAGTGTACGCTCAAGTTGTGACAAACTTGGAATCAAAGCCATAGGTTTGAAGTGTCCTAGGGTGTCCGAAATCCGCATTAAGTAGAGTATTTTTCATGGGTGTGAAGTGCGTCACACCTATGATGAAGAGGCTACTAGACATTTAGGAAATGTTCCCTTATTTCATGTTCTATGTCGTGCGATGAAAAGCCTTTCCATCCTTCTAATTCATGCGATTTGCGATTGCAGAATTATGGCTCCTAGAAGAATGAATAGAAGGAGGAATGGAAATGATGAAGGCCACAAAGATGGAAATGACCATGGGCATCAGCAAGCCCCACCAGTTCAGGAGCCCCAGGCACCAGAGCCAGCTGCCCACGCTGAGTTTCGGGCAGCTATTCAGATATTGGCACAAGCCTTGACCACTCAGGTCAACCAGCAGGCTGTTACGCAGGTCCCATAGAATGGCAATGCAGTGGCGGCTCAGATTAGAGACTTCTTGAGGATAAACCCTCCTAATTTCATGAGATCAAAGTTTCAGCAGAGGTAACTAGCCCCAACACCATCATCAGCTAGTGTTCCATTTAGACCCAGGTGTGATCAGAGGAGGAGGGCTTCAGGGCCGAGGGATTAGAGGGGAACCCAGCTAGAATATACCTCTCCAGCCTGCGGGAAGTGCGTCAAGAGTCACACCTGAGAGTGTCTGCTTGGCTTAAATATTTGCTATGGGCGTGGTAGATCAGGGCACATGCACCAAGCATGCCCATATGCTAGATAGGGTGATGACAGGGGTCATGCATAGATCACCAGGACAGTAGCAGCTCCAGCCCATTCCACTCCGCAAGGAGCATCGACTAGTGGGTGTGGCGGGCAGCGACAAAACTGATTCTATGCCCTTGCCTCGCGCCAGGAGCATGAGACTTCACCAGATGTGGTCATTGGTATGTTGCAGGTCTTCCATATTGATGCTTATGCTTTGTTAGATCCAGGAGCTACCTTGTCTTTTGTGACCCCTTACATTGCTAGTAGTTTTCGAGCTAGTCCTGAAGTTCTGTCCGAACCATTCTCCGTATCTACTCCAGTCGGTGAACCAGTTGTAGCTAGGAGGGTATATAAAGGTTGCCCCATTATGGTGTTGCATAAGGTTACCTTCACGGACTTAGTAGAATTGGCCATGACTGATTTCGACATCATTTTAGGTATGGATTGGTTGTTTGCATGTTATGCTTCGATTAATTGTAGGACCCGTGCAGTGGAATTCTGATTTCCAGGGGATTCAATTTTGGAATGGAAGGGTAATTCAGTTGTACCATTCGGTCGGTTTATTTCCTATCTTAAGGCCTAGAAGATGATCTCTAAGGGTTGCATGTACCACCTAGTTAGGGTTAAGGATGTGGAGTCCGAGACCCCGACTATCTAGTTAGTTTTGGTGGTGTGCGAGTATCCAGAGGTGTTTCCCGAGGATTTGCCAAGTGTTCCTCCAAAAAGGGAAATTGATTTTGGGATTGATCTATTGCTAGATACGCAGCCTATTTTTATCCCTTCTTACAGGATGACTCCAGCCGAGCTAAGGGAATTAAAGGATCAGTTGAAGGACTTGTTGGATAAGGGTTTTATTAGACCGAGCAAGTCTCCATGGGGTGTTCCAGTTATATTTGTTCAAAAGAAGGATGGTTCCCTTCACATGTGTATTGACTATCGGCAGTTGAAAAAGGTTACCGTCAAGAACAGGTACCCCTTACCCAGGATCGATTATTTGGTTGACCAGTTTCATGGTGCCAAGTGCTTCTCCAAGATTGATCTCAGGTTCGGGTATCACCAGCTTAGAGTGTGGAGAGTGACATCCCGAAGACCGCTTTCAAGACTCGGTATAGTCACTGTGAATTTGTTGTTATGTCTTTCGGACTAACCAATGCCCTTGTAGCTTTTATGGATAATGAACAGGGTGTTCAAGGCATATTTGGACATGTTCATGATTGTGTTCATTAATGACATCTTGATATACTCTCGGAGCGAGGAGGAACATGCCACTCATTTGAGAATAGTGCTGCAACCCCTCAAGGATCGTCAACTGTATGCAAAGTTAAGCAAGTGCGAATTCTGGCTAAACTCGGTAGCATTTCTGGAACATGTGGTATCAAGCGAAGACATAAGCGTAGATTCCCAAAAGATCGAAGGGGTGAACAATTAGCCTAGACCAGTGAATCCTTTAGAAATTCGGAGTTTCTTGGGCCTAGCAGGTTACTACCGGAGGTTTGTTGAGGGTTTCTCATCTATTGCAACACCTTTGACTAAGTTGACTCAGAAAAAGATAAAGTTCCAATGGTCGGATGCTTGTGAGAAAAGCTTCCAAGAGTTGAAGAGCCGACTCACTTCAGCACTAGTGTTGACCTTACCAGAGGGTACTAATGGCTTTGTAGTGTATTGTGATGCTTCGAGAGTCAGACTGGGATGTGTGTTGATGTAACGTGGGAAGGTGATAGCAAATGCCTCTAGACAGTTGAAAGTTCATGAAAAGAATTACCCGACCCATGATCTTAAGTTGGCTGCGGTGGTGTTTGCATTGAAGATATGGCGGCATTACTTGTATGGGGTCCACGTGGATGTATTTATGGATCACCAGATCTTGCAATATGTGTTCACACAGAAGGATCTAAATCTTCAGCAAAATAGGTGGTTGGAATTACTTAAGGACTATGACATGAGTGTTCTCTACCAATTGGGCAAGGCTAATGTGGTTGCGGATTCACTTAGTAGGATCTCCATAGAGATTTTATCCCACGTGGATGAGGGAACGAAGGAATTGGGGAAGGATGTCCACCAACTTGCAAGACTGGGAGTTAGATTGATCGACTCGACCGATGGCGGTGCTGTTGTGCATGAAGGGTCAGAATCATACTTGGTGGTTGAGGTTAAATCCAGTCAAGATGGGTATCCAATTTTGAGGAAGCTGAAGGAGGCGGTGCAGAGTCAGAATGTGGAGGTCTTCTCCCAAGAGGGAGATGGTGTGCTATGATACCAGGGTTGACTATGTGTTTCGGACGTCGATAATCCGAGAGTTCGGATATTGCATGAGGCACATGGTACCAGATATTCTATTCATCCAGGATCCACAAAAATGTATCGGTATTTGAGAGAAATCTATTGGTGGGATGGTATGAAAATATTGCGGAGTTCGTAGCAAAATGTCTAAATTGCCAGCAAGTGAAAGTCTAACATCAAAGGCCGAGAGGCGTACTTCAGGATATCAACATCCCCACTTGAAAGTGGGAAAAGATTAATATGGTTTTTGTTACAGGCCTACCTCGTACTCGCCGACACTATTACTCCATTTGGGTAGTGGTAGACAGGTTAACTAAGGCTGCACACTTCCTACCGGTCAAGACCACGGATTCAGGGGATGATTATGCTAAGTTGTATATTCGGGAGTTGGTTCGACTTCATGGAGTTCCCTTGTCTATTATCTCAGACCGAGGTACTCAGTTTACCTCTCAATTCTAGCGTTCTTTTCAAAAAGGACTTGGCACGCAGGTTAAGCTCAGTATAGCCTTCCATCCGCAAACAGATGGGCAAGCAGAATGAACCATTCAGACCCTTGAGGATATGTTGAGGGCATGTGTAATGGACTTTAAAGGTAGTTGGGATGATCATTTACCCTTGATCGAGTTTGCTTATAATAACAATTACCACTCTAGTATCTAGATGGCACCGTTTGAGGCTCTTTACGGGCAAAGGTGTAGATCTCCTGTCGGATGATTTGAGGTTGGCGAGGTAGCTAATGTAGGACCAGATTCGGTTCATGAGGCAATAGTGAAGGTTCAGTTGATAAAGGACCAGTTGAAAACCGCTCAGAGTCGTCAAAAATCGTATGCTGATGTGAGGAGGAGGGATTTGGAGTTTAATGTGGACGACTGGGTATTTCTAAAGGTATCTCCCATAAAGGGAGTCATGCAGTTCGAAAAGAAAGAGAAACTCAGTACCTGCTACATTGGTCCTTAACGGGTTATGAGGAGAGTTGGTAAGGTGGCGTATGAGTTGGACTTGCCTTCAGAATTGGCTTCATTTCATCCCGTATTTCATGTATCGCTCTTGAAAAAGTTCTTGGGTGATCCATATTTAGTAGTCCCGGTAGACATCGTTGGTTTAAGGGATAGCCTCAACTATGAGGAAATTTCGATGGAGATCCTGGATCGTCAGGTTCGAAGGCTGAGGAACAAAGAAGAATCTTCAGATAAAGTATTATAGAGAAATCAGCATGTTGAGGGAGCTACGTGGGAAGCCAAAGCATATATGATAGTTAAATACCCTCATTTGTTCCCTACCTGCTCAGTTTCAGTTTGAGGTATCAGTTTTGCTCTTAAACCTTTAATAACCTTTTCCTGTTCAGTTCGTGTGTACAAGTTTGTTTTATGATAGGAAATATGTATGTGGTTTCTGAATTGATCTTAGCTATGTAGTTCCTTTCATAGGTAGTCATTCCGTCAGTTTTCGGCTTAAATGACCAGTAATTGTATATGGTGATAGCTTGTTTCTGAGTTTTTTGCATGTTTCTAACATTCTAGGACGAATGTCCCCAAAGGGGAGATATTGTTATACCCTGGGAACCCAAGGATCAGACCCGGAAGTGAAAATGGAGAAAAAATGAAAATTCGCACCAGGTCACAGAACGAACCGTGAGGTGAGTTGTGAGGTGACTCGTGGTCAGCATGGTGTGGCAAGGCCTGAGTAAGGAGGCCACGGGCTTGACCATGAGTTGTGGTCAGACCTCACGACTCGTGAGGTCACTCATGGTCAACCCTGGAGGATTGGCAAGTTGGGATGGGCAGTGTAGGCCACGGAAGGTGACCACGAGTCGTGGTCTGACCTCATGACTCGTGAAGTCACCTGTGGGGTTCCCTTGGATGTTTGGGCAGTGGACTCAATGGACTATGGCCACGAGTCATTCGCTATGGCAATGACCGGTTAGGTCCCTCGTGGGGACTGGCGACCAGAAATTTCCTGCATTTTAATATGGGTGTTTTTGTAATTTCCTAAGTCCATAAGGCCTAAACTACGTCATTTTGGATATGTTTCTGAGTTAGATAAGTTGGGTTAAGCCCTTTATGCATGCCCATTCTCATTCAAAAGATTAGAGAGGTATTTGGGAGATTCAAGGCCTTCTTCCCCAAATTTTCATCAATTTCTTTGTGGATGTTCAAGGTACTTTAAGTCCATCCATTCCCAGGTATGTAGGGTTTTAAAATGGGTGGAATTCTTCCTCGCCCATGCCCAATTTTGATTAAATCATGAATCCTCCTTTTCAAGTTCTATGGCGTTTTACCCAAATGCATGAAAATGTGATTTCTCTTTATGGGTATGACTTAATGGAGTTTTAATTATTGAATTATGAACGATGGGCAGGTTTTATATTATTTTCTTTAAAATCATGTTTCAAGATTTTAAATCCAAAATGCCCATTTGATGAAAGTTCATGGAAGTTATGATTTACAATTAATATGCAATATTTTGAATTTATTGATGACGGAAAAGCATGAATTCAAGTTACCCATGTTTATGAGCATATTTTGAAAGAATTGAATATGATGAAGTATTGGGGAATGCCCACATGTTAAAGAATGATTTATGATTTATGAAGTGAATTACATGATTTATCGATTTATGATGTTGGCCGATGAAAAGGGCCTATGATTCTTAGCTAAGCATGTTTTAAAGGGGATCCATGATGATAAATGTTATATTCTAGCTAATGAATCTTAATGCATGATGTTTTTGATTCATGTATGAGCCTATATGCTTGTTTTTGGGAGCCGTATATAGCACCGACTTCATGGATGACCTTGTCTATTATTTCAGACCGAGGTACTCAGTTTACCTCCCCATTCTGGCATTCTTTTCAATAGGGACTTGAGACTCAAGTTAAGCTCAGTACAACCTTTCATTCTCTAACGGACGGCTAGGCGGAACGAATAATTTAGACCCTCGAGGACATGTTGAGGGCATGTGTGGTGAATTTCAAAGGTAGTTGGGATGACCACTTTCCCTTGATCGAGTTTGCTTATCACAACAGCTATCACTCTAGTATCCAAATGGAACTATTGGAGGATCTTTACGGGAGGAGGTGTAGATCGCCTATCGGATGATTTGAGGTTGGTGAGGCAGCTATGATAGGGCTCGACTCGGTACACGAAGCTATGGTGAAGGTTCAATTGATAAGGGACAGGCTGAAAACTGCTCAAAGTCATCAAAAGTCATATGCGGATGTGACAAGAAGAGATTTGCAGTTTGAGGTTGACGATTGGGTATTTATAAAGGTATCTCTCCTGAAGGGAGTCATACGGTTTCAAAAGAAAGGAAAACTCAGTCTCCGCTATTGGTCCTTACCAGGTTATGAGGAGAGTTGGTGAGGTAGCTTATGAATTGAACTTTCCATCAGAGTTAGCTTCAGTTCACCCCGTGTTTCATGTGTCTCTCTTGAAAAAGTGCTTGGGTGATCCATCTTTAGTTTCCCAGATGGAGAGTGTTGGTGTGGGAGATAGCCTCGGTTATGAGGAAATTCCAGTTGCAATCTTGGATCATCAGTCTCGGAGGCTGAGGAACAAAGAAGTGGCTTCAGTGAAGGTGTTTTGGAGAAACCAACATGTTGAGGGAGTTATGTGGGAAGCCGAAGAGGCTATGATGGCTAAATACCCCCACCTGTTCCCTACCGCTTAGTTTAAGTTTGAGGTATCAGTTTTTGCCTGAATTCTCTAATCAATTTCCAAATTTAGTTCATGTGCACAAGTTTGAAATATGTTATGATAAATGTATATGACGTCTAAATTCAGTTCAACTATGTAGTTCATTTCAGAGGTAATCATTGCGTCAGTTCTCGATTAAAATAATTAGTATTGGAGTATGATAATTGTTTGTTTTTGTTTTCTGCTTGTTTCTAACATTTGAGGATGAATGTTCCCAAGGGAGAGATATTGTTATACACCTAGAATTCAAATATCGGACTCAGAAGTTGAAATGGGGAAAAACTGGAAAATGGCCTAGCAGTTGCTGAACGAGTCACTAAACGACTCGTGAGAAGACCCCACGAGTAGTCAAGTGACTCGTGGAAAGGTCTGGAGTGAACAAGGATATGAGGTCCCCACGAGTGAAGTAACGACTCGTGGTCAGCCACCATGAGTCGTCATGTTGATCATGGGTGTGGAGTTGGGGTATTTATGGGAGGTTATCTAGTGTACCTAACGAATTGGACCCCACGAGTCGTGGCCAGTCCTAACGACTCGTGAGGTGAGTTGTGAGCAGGCAGGTTGAAAGTAAGGCAGTGTACATGACGGAAGGTGACCATGATTCGTGGTCTCGAGGAACAAGTCGTTATGTCCCCCATTACGAGCCCCAACAGATCAATTAACCAGTGCACTTGACGGGCAACTCGACGAGTCGTTGCCCGTCCCAACGAATCGTCAGGTCACCCGTTAGGTTCACCTGGCAGTGTTTTCCTGCAAATTTAGTAAGGATCTTTTTGTAATTCCTAAGCTCCTAAGACCTATGCTACTTCGTTTAAGGCTTGATTTAGTAGGTTTTTAGTAGGGGAAAACCTATCATAAGCCATTACTCTCACACATGCAAGTTTAAAGGTTTGAAGGGAAGGTTCAAGGTGAAAACTCAAGGTTTCCAATTGGAATGTCAGCTGGGCAATTACAGGGTGTTAGAATTCACCATTCCCAGGTATGTAAGGCTATGAGTGGCTGGTTTCTTCCACACCCATGCCCATTCCCTATAAAAATGTGATTAAATTGTCTATGATCAAGTATGGGGGTTTTCCCAATTGCATGATTCTTCAATCTCTATACATGGGTATGTTTAGATTGAGTTTATATTGATGATTTATGAAGCTTGTGCTCTAACTTGTTTTCCCTCATAAAAATTATTTTCCAAAATTTGAATCTAAACGCCCATGGTGAAGAGTTCATAAAGGAAGAGATTTATGATAAATGTGTGATGATTCAAAACATATTTCTGAAACTACCCATGACTGTGTTGATGTTTTCAAAATGAATTGATTAGATCCAAGTATGATAAAACTTTGGGTGATGCCCACATGTTGATTTAAGGTGATGATTTTCCTGACATAAGCTTACCACATGGTGTGAAGTGAACTTTCGTCAATTATTATTATTATAAATTCTACTTGTGGTATGTTGAGTGAATATATCTATACACAGCTTACCACATGGTTTGAGTAGATGCTCCTATGATTAAGCTTGTGGTATGTTTCGAAATAAAGCTTCTCATATGCATGATTTCCTAAGTGAGATGTAGATCATTATTGAGATTTGTCAATAGACAATGTTAAGCTTCGTTTCATACGATGTTGAGTTATGCATGATTTCATGTTGAGCTTCGTCAATAGACGATGTTGAGCTTCTTTATATACTATGTAGAGCATTACATGTTTTGGGAGAAGAGTCTAGCACCGAGCAGGTTAAGGGTCGATTACCCTATGCCCCAGAGCTACGCGCCAATGTAGGTTGATACTATTATATTATTGGGACCTCCCTCGTGAGCTATCCCCTGCCCGATTGGCCCTTCAGCTTGATACCGATATCATGGTATCGTCCATCACCCTGGAATGGTTATGGACGGCTCTACCCACTTGAGTGTGATAGTTGGGACCTCGTAAGCTCTATCGTGGTATGTCGGTTAAGTGACGAGTCTCCCACTATCTATATTATTCGAATTTGCATATTCATTACTCATGATGATCACTTATGCACACACGCTCAAAAAGAAAAGTCTGACTCATTGTTTAGCTTTTGATATAAATGTTACGTTTTAGCTTTGAGTCATTCGAGTTAGTCATGATGTTCTAAAGCTATGCATGATCACGTTATGATAAGAGCACGATTGCAGAATGAATGCATATAGCCTTCTACGTACTCTTAAAGCTTATGATATGTATGAGTTGCTTAAAATGATATATTTTACTTAAGAGATTTTACTTACCTCGCATACTCAGTACATTCCACGTACTGACCGCATACTTTCTATGCTGCATCATTTCATGATGTAGGATCCGGTTCTCAGGTTCATCCCTATTCATAGTCGCTTACTTGAGTTAGCACCTGCTTCATTGGTGAGTCCTCACCTTTCGAGGACTAGACTTTCTGTAACCTTGGATGTATTTTCAATTTCAGTATTGTTGAGCTAGTTGGGGGTGTTGTCCCTTTAGCTCATCCAGATTAGACGCTTATTGATCTTGGGCAGATTTATATGCCCAAGTGATACTCAAACGTATCATTTTCGCCTTGTTTATTGTGCAATGTGTATACATTTTCATGTAATTGGTAATAAAATGTGAATTTATACTAACCAACATGATTAGCATTGTTTTGCAGGTAAAATATGATTTTTAGGAGCTAAAATGCATGTTGGAACAATATCGGAGTTGGACTTGGATGCAAGCATGGAAAAGACATTGGAATGCACAATGTAAAGGGGCTCCGCGATGGATCCATGCCACGCTACCATCGCGGAGGCACACTGCCTGGAGGGTGATTTAATTGGCAATTTCCAGTGAAGCCTCGCGACAGCTCCGTGGCACGGAGATAAGCCTCCGCGTTGGCCTCCGTGCCACGTTGAGGCTATATTCCAGGACCCTGGATTTCCAGTGAGGGTCCGCGTCCACGCCGTGTCACGGAGGCAGTGCTCCGCGTTGGCCTCCGTGACACGTTTCTTGTTATTTCGGGAAAAATTCCCAATAGTATAAATAGAACACTTAGGCTTATTTTTAATTAATTCAGACTTGGTGGAGCAAGGACGTGGGTTAGAGGCAGTTGAGGGACGAAAAAGCTAAGGGTTTTTCTCTCTTTCTTTCTTCTTTCAATCAATTGTTTGTATGATTAACACTTGTTTTAGGATGATTAATCTACAAATGAGTGGCTAATTCTCTTCCTTGCTGAGGTTATGAACAATGGAGATGAATTTTGATTGTTAATTATATGGTTTTTCATCTTCTTCTTCTATGTTGTTCTATTAATTCTTGTTTCTACTGCATTAGTGTGTGGCCGACATTAATGTACATCTAAAAAGTCCAATTTCACTCGAGAGAGCACGAAATTGGAAAGTTGTGAATTAATAGGGTATTGTTCTTAGCTTGATTTGGAAAAATTGTGTTTTGATGTGCTTTCCTGATAGAAATATACTTGAAAGCCGTATTAGTCAATTTAGGAACCGGAATTGGATTGATAGGTCATAAATCGCATTTGATCACAGAAATGTAGACGAATGGTTTATGATTCTAAAGTGAGATTAAATACGAGAGTTTTAATCTCTAGGCTAATGTTCTTGGCTAGCAACATGAAGAGAAGAATAACCGAATTATGATTATAATCAAGTTCATTACTTGTTCTTAACCTTGGCATGCTCATATCCATAGTTTCAATTCACAGTAGATATTTGTTAATAGTTTAGTATATAGTATATAAACAAAATTATTTAACTTTTGGTTACGTTGTTGTCAGCATAATTAGAAGTAAAGCTAGAATATATTATAGTTAAGCAATTTTACTTATCCAGAGTCTCCTTGGTTCGATACTTGGCTTACTTAGCCACTTTATTACTCGTTTGACCACGTGCACTTGCGTGTCGGTTTTAACCTATAACCAAAGCACCGGACAAGTTTTTGGCGCCGTTGCCGGGGAGACTAGGCAATTGGTGAAATTGTGTTAAGTGTAAATTTACTGTATTTTTGTTTTATTTTCTTAAGTGTTGACAACTTGGTCTTAGCCTGTATTTTGCAGACTTGATTTCTGTGAACACTGGCAAAGGACAAGGAGCTGGTGGAATCTTATACAGAGCCTGAACGTGAATTTCATAGTAAACGCAGAGAAGCTCTACAAAAGAAGCTGCAGTTGCTCAGACAGTCTATTATGGAGCAACAAAATCCACCGGTTGTTAGGGTAGTGTTAGTGCCCGATGAAGCAGCAGCAAGGCCGGTTCGCGTGGTGGCAATCCCACATGCCAACAATGTACATTCAAGTATCCACAAACCAGAGCCTGGAGGGAGGTTTGAATTGAAGCAGAACATGGTGCAACTATTGCACATAAGCGGGCAATTTACCGGTCTCCCTCATGAAGACCCACAACAACATCTCCAGAATTTTTTGGAGATAATTGACACTTATATACCCGCTGGAGTGTCACCTGATTATGTTTGGCTCACACTATTTCCGTTTTCCCTACTTGGTGAAGCCAAGAGATGGTTAAAAGCTGAACCACCAAATTCTATATCAACGTGGGATGATCTAGCACGAAAGTTCTTGATCAGATTTTTTCCTTCTGGTAAAACAGCCAGACTTAGAAGTCAAATTCTAAGTTTCAAATAGAGGGAGGGAGAAAATTTGTATCAAGCCTGGGAAAGATTTAAATCCATGTTGCGGGACTGTCCTCATCATCATCAGTCCAATGAGGTGTTGGTACACACATTTATTGAGGGTTTGGAACCCCATACTAAAATTTTGTTAGACTCAGCAGCTGGAGGGCAAGCGCTGGAAAAGACTTATGAGGAGCTGTACACTTTTCTCAACCGGATTTCACAGGGCAATCCAGAATGGAATGCTGATTCACCACGAGGTGGAGCAAGGAAAGCAGCAGGAGTGCTTGAAGTGGATGGATTTACAGCTATCGCTGCACAGATAGCTGCCTTGCAGAATCAGTTGAACAACCACTTCAGCAATATGAACTTGAACCAGCCTTCAGCTTCAGTCAATGCGGTCCAGCAAATGTGGTGTGAAGTGTGTGGTAGCAGTGAGCACTCAGCTGAGTGCTGTGGAGCAAACCCAGATTCGGTTAACTTTGTGGGCAATGCACAAAGAAATCAGCAGCAGTTTGGTAGTGGCTACAACTCAAATTGGAGGAATCATCCAAATTTTTCGTGGGGTAGCAACAACCAACAAGGCCAAAGTTCGGGTCAGGGTATGCAGAGAAATCAAGGAGGGCAACAGAACTATCAATCCCAATTCAGAAATCACAATGCCCCTCCTCCACCACCATCACCGACCATTGAAGAAATGTTCAAGACCATGATCGCTAATCAGGTACAATTGCAGGCTGACTATGTTAAATTGGTAGCCGAAGTGAAGAACAATCAATTAGCGACCAAGGCTCTTGAGTATCAATTTGGGCAATTTGCTAGTGCCCAAAATACAAGGCCCAGAGGAGGACTGCCTAGCGACATGGATCCTAATCCGAAGCAGGTAAATGCAATGACCACGAGGAGTGGTTTGCAGTTGAAGGAGGTGGAACCGGAAAGACGGCCTCAAAAGTCAGGAGCAGCAGAAGTTGAGGAGGAATAATGTTCTGATAGGGGGAAGACCAAAGAAGCGGAATCAGAAAGACCTCCACCCCCATTCCCTCAACTACTCAAGAAACACAAGGAGCAGGCGTGTTTCAAGAAATTTATGGAGGTGCTTAAACAGGTACATGTTAATTTACCTCTTGTTGATGTCTTGCAGGGAGTGCTAAAATATGCCAGATATATTAAAGACATCGTGGCCAACAAAAGTCGTTTGACTGAGTATGTCACGGTAGCTTTGACAGAGGAATGCACTTCCCGAATTCAAAATAGACTGCCCACGAAGCTGAAAGATCCTGGAAGTTTTACTATCCAGCTGACTATTGGGCAGAGTATCCGAGCTCATGGATTATGTGACTTGGGGGCGAGCATAAATCTGATGCCATCTTCGGTATTCAGAAAGTTAGGTTTGGGGAGTCCTAGACCTACAACCGTAATCTTGCAGCTAGCAGACAGATCCTTAGCTAGGCCGGATGGCATTGTTGAGGATGTGCTTGTGCAAGTGGGCTCCCTCATTTTTTCGGTCGATTTTATTGTTCTGGATTTTGAACCAGACGCTGAAGCCCCATTTATTTTGGGACGACCCTTTTTGGCAACCGGAAAAGCATTAATCGACGTGGCTGCGGGTCAACTACAATGCAAGAACATGACAAGGTAGAGGTATTTGATGTGCTAAAAGCCATGAAGCTGCCAGCTATAAATGAGGAGCTTTCGAAAATTAGTGTGGTTGAACATGGAGAAATTAGGCAGGTTGTTGAATCTCAAGACCCATTGGAAAGAGCGTTGACGCATTCTGATCATTTTGGGGATAGAGAAGCTTGTGGAATGGTCCAATTGTTGAATGGAGCACCTAATCATCCGAGGAGACAGGAATTCAAGTCATTGATGTGATCACTAGAGCCGTTGCCGAAACCGTCTATTGAGGAGGCACCGAAATTGGAGCTGAAAGAATTGCCTCCCCATCTAAAATATAACTTTTTGTGGGAGGGGGAGACGTTACCAGTTATCATCTCTGCAGACTTAACGGAGGCATAGGAAAAGGCAGCATTGGGTGTCCTCGGAAAGAGTAAGAAAGCAACGGGTTGGCAAATGTCTGACATTCAGGGTATCAATCCAGCTTTCTGCACACATAGGATATTCATGGAGACAGGAGCCAAACCAACCGTTCAGCCGCAACGGAGACTTAATCCAGCAATGAAGGATGTGGTAAGGAAAGAAATAATCAAGTGGCTTGATGCAGGTGTGGTCTACCCAATTTCAGACAGTGAGTGGGTCAGCCCCGTTCAATGTGTTCCTAAGAAAGGGGGTATGACTGTAGTCACCAACGAGAAAAATGAGTTGATCCCTACTCGAACCGTCACAGGCTGGCGGATTTGTATGGACTACAGAAAGCTAAATGAAGCCACGAGGAAAGATCATTACCCCATCCCTTTTATTGATCAAATACTTGATAGGTTGGCAGGACATGAGTATTATTGCTTTCTTGATGGGTACTCTGGCTATAACCAAATAGCCATAGCTCCTGAGGATCAAGAGAAGACGACTTTCACCTGTCCTTATGGGACATATGCTTTCAGGCGGATGCCGTTTGGGTTATGCAATGCACCCGCCACATTCCAGAGATGCATGATGGCTATTTTCCATGACATGGTTGAGGATTTTGTTGAGGTATTTATGGATGATTTTTCTGTTTTCGGTAATTCGTTTTCTACTTGTTTGTAGAATCTTGACAGGGTGCTGGCTCGATGTGAAGAATCCAACCTTGTGTTAAACTGGGAGAAATGCCACTTCTTAGTGAAGGAGGGAATTGTCCTGGGCCACAAAGTGTCTAAAAAGGGGTTGGAAGTCGATCGTGCTAAGATCGAGGTCATTGAAAAATTGCCACCACCAGTGTCAGTGAAAGGTGTACGCAGTTTTCTGGGGCATGCAGGATTCTACAGACGGTTCATCAAAAACTTTTCCAACATTTCTAGACCACTATGCAGACTGCTAGAAAAGGAGGTAAAGTTTGAGTTGAACGATGAATGTGTTACAGCATTTGAAAAATTGAAGCAAAAATTGATAGAAGCACCTATACTTACTTCTCCTGATTGGGAACAACCATTTGAGCTGATGTGTGATGCCAGTGATGTGGCTGTGGGAGCCGTATTGGGACAAAGGAAAAATAGAGTTTTTCATTCTATTTATTATGCAAGCAAAACACTGAATACGGCTCAGAGCAATTACACTGTCACAGAAAAGGAAATGCTAGCTCTGGTATTTGCATTTGATAAATTCAGGTCCTATTTGGTGGGTTCGAAAGTTGTGGTGTACACTGATGATGCAGCTATTCGATACCTATTCAACTAGAAGGATGCTAAGCCCAGATTGATTAGATGGATCTTATTGTTACAGGAGTTCGACCTTGAGATTAGAGACAGAAAGGGGAGTGAGAACCAAGTAGCAGATCACCTATCACGACTGGAAAGTCGGTCGCATGTGATGGAAAGTGATGACATAAATGAAGACTTCCCAGATGAGCAACTCTTGGCAGTGGGAGAAGCTGAAGTTCCCTGGTATGTAGACATAGTCAACTTGCTAGTGAGCGGAGTTTACCCACCTGAAACAACAGACCAGCAAAGAAGGAAATTGAGGCATGACAGCCGACATTATGTGTGGGATGAGCCATATTTGTTCAAGCAGGGACCAGACCAGGTAATGAGAAGATGCATCCCAGAGAGTCAGATAGCAGAAGTGTTAAGGGGCTGCCATTCTTCATTGTATGGAGGGCATCACGGAAGTGAGAGAACAGCGCACAAGGTTCTACAGTCAGGTTTCTTTTGGCCAACACTGTTCAGAGACTCTATGGCGTATGTCAAAATGTGTGATAGATGTCAGCGTACAGGATCAATTGGCAGAAGACAAGAGATGCCTTTGCAGAACATACTGGAAGTTGAGCCCTTTGATGTATGGGGCATTGACTTCATGGGTCCATTCCCACTGTCATTTGGTAATCGTTACATCTTGGTGGCTGTAGATTATGTATCAAAATGGGTGGAAGCAATAGCTTGCCCCAGAAATGACAACAAGGTAGTAACGAAGTTTGTGAAAAAACACATCCTCACAAGGTTTGGGACACCCCGAGCAATTACCAGTGCCGGAGGGGCTCATTTTGTCAATGCAAGTTTCAAGAAATTACTAGCCAAGTATGGGGTGCGCCATAAAGTGGCAACAGCATACCACCCTCAAACTAGTGGGCAAGTAGAGGTGTCAAATAGGGAGGTGAAGCAGATTCTTCAGAAAACGGTGAATACACAACGGAATGATTGGTCAAGCAAACTCGATGATGCGTTCTGGGCCTACCGAACTGCTTATAAGACACCGATTGGAACGTCACCATATCGATTGGTCTACGGCAAAGCATGTCATCTCCCGGTGGAATTAGAGCACCGAGCTTTCTGGGGTGTCAGAAAGCTAAATATGGACTCAGAGCTGGCGGGAAAAAAGAGACTAATGTAGCTCAGTGAACTTGATGAGTTCCGCTGGCATGCCTATGAGAGTTCTAAGTACTACAAGGAAAGAACCAAAAGATGGCATGATAAGCATGTGGTGCATCGCATTTTCGAGCCGGGACAGAAAGTTTTGCTCTTTAATTTGAGATTAAAGTTGTTTCCTGGTAAGCTAAGGTCTAAATGGTCGGGACCTTTTGAAGTGGTGAGAATGACCCCTCACGGGGCCGTAGAACTGTGGCAAGAAGATCGGAGTGCTACGTTCTTGGTAAATGGGCAGAGATGTAAGCACTACTGGGGGGAGGACAAGGATCGTGAAAAATCGTCCATCACCCTAGTGGATAATTGAGCATAAAGGACGTCGAGCCGCGACGGTAAACCAGGCGCTGCACGGGAGGCAACCCGTGAAAAATATATTTTTTTCTTTTGTTTAGTAAAGTGTAAATAGTTTTAATTTTAATTTTTATTTATCTTGATTTAGTACAAAATTTTCATTTTAGTAGTATTTTTCATTTTAGTTAGGGAAATCTATTAATCTAACCAATTTTGTTTAGTAAGGTGATTTTCAGGTCAATCGGAGAAAAATATGCATGGAGTCGGGAAGGAAAAGGCAAGGTATGAAAAATGAATAAAATGAAGAGACAGTGCACTGGGGCGTTGGCTCCGTGTCACGGAGGAGGGGCTCCGCGTTACCCTCCGTGACACGTTGAGGTTAAATCTGAATTTTTAAAAAAATCCAGTGAGCCATCGCGTTAGCTCCGTGTCACGGAGGAGGGGCTCCACGTTACCCTCCGTGACACGTTGCCCTATATTCAGTGCCGGGTCACACCAGGTTGCCGGGTGACCTGCGTGTTTTTCTTCTTTTTAACCCCAATTTTTGCCCTTTTTTCCTTCATTTTCTCTCTTTTCCGTGACCAAACACCTAAATTCCCTCTCCCAACCAATGTGCCACGCTACTAAGCAAACTATTTGTCAAGTTTCTTCGGTTATTCAACGTAAAGGTATGTTTTCCTCGTTTCTCTCAGGTTTTTGGCGATTTTAGTCGAATTTGAGCATGTGAGGTGAGATATATCATCCTACGTAGCAATTTAGCATGATATTGAATTATTCTTTGATTGATAGATGTTCGGAATGTTGTAACTAGCGTTTGAACTTGTCGATTGCGTGAATGATTCGAATTTGATTGTAAAATTGAATTCTAGGGCTTGGGTTGTTGAAATCGAATTGGGTAACTTGATAAATTGGTGAATTATATGCCGGGGTGTGTTTGTGAATTGAGATAAGTCGTTGTAAATATTGTTTGAGTGTAATAGACGACGAATTCTCGAATTTTTGGGAAAATGTAAAAATTGTTCAAATTGGTTTGATTATTTGGATTCGTATGTATATATATATATAATTTTTGTCGTTGTTTTTGGTTGTTATTTTCGTTGCTAAGTGCGATGGTTGAGTTGCTAGCGATAGTAGGATTGGGATTAGCTGTATGAAGTCTAAGTAGTACGCTAAAAGTTATACTGACGAAATTTTTTTTGTGAACGCACTAAGCAATAAATTGTATAGTTGTTTGTGTTTGGGTTGTAAATAAAGTAATCCTTGCCGTAGTATCGTAAAAGTAGCTAAGGACTAAGTGTGGGGTGAACTTAGTTTAACCCGACCTTAGCCGAAGCTAATATGCATTTAGCTTGACATTGTGCTTGTTTATTGATGTTGACAGGCACAATGGCTAGTAGGCAGGATAAGGGTAAAGGTGCTTCTACTTCAGGAACCGGGAGAAAACGAATGAGATTGGGCACTGCAGTCCCAGCTGCACCAGCTATTCCGCGCGGCCAGCGCCGCCAATACGGAACGAGGTGGGTGACCGATGAAGGGAAGAAGTGGTACGCTAAACATAAGGAGAATAAGTACTTCCCTGAGGAGCATATTTCACGGGAACCACTAGCACAGGAGTTCCCCCGTATTGTGCAAAGGACCGAGGCAGCTGGGCTCAGCTTTATATTTCAGGAGCCCAACGAGTGCAACCTACATTTAGTCCGGGAGTTCTATGCAAATTGGAATCCAGCCATCAGAAGCCACACAATAAAAATCAGAGGGCAGATTGTCACTCTGGAACCCCAGAAATTAAATGCCATCATTGGAGCGCGGGACACAGACGCCCACATTCTCCGCCAGCTGAATATCACCCCACCATACACTGATATTAGACGCACTTTGTGTGGGGCGCGATCCACAGCCCGATGGAGCAGACATAAGGAGAGAGGTTACCACCAGACTCTGCCTTATTCACAGATGAACAGGGAGGCCAGAATATGGCTGAAAATAGTGTGTTCGTGTCTGATCCCGGGGGTTCACATGACGGATGTGACTCGGGACCGAGTGTGCCTGGTGTATGCCCTGATGAAAGGGCTGGAGATTAATGTTGGGGCGGTCATCATATCCGCCATGAAGAGAGACCGACTACACCAGGGCCACAGTTATGGATTTGGCGGACTTATCACCACTTTTCTCCCGGGCCTCGACGTTGAGGAAGAGGCTTTGGACTACATCCCGCAGTTGGAGCGGAGAGCCCTTGATGTGACAAAAACTAAGGCCCCCGACACCACACACGGGCCAGTGCTAACACTGGGCGAGCGACATGCTCGTGACAATCAGTACATGGCACGAATGTTTGGTATGCAGATGCTTCAGCTCCGGATTGGTGGGAGACCAGCCATGGAGGATGAGTTATGGCAGCTGGAGCTGGATTACCCATTTGGCGAGAACGCCAGAGCTTTGTGCCGAGTGGGACCAGCCTTCGTTGAGCCCACTAATGATGATGTCTCCACGGACGAGAAGACACATCGGGAGGACTCCGATGTGGAGTCCGATGACGACGATGGAGGTGACTCGGACATGGGCGATGAGGCAGCAGCACCGGATGAAGAAGTCGAATATTTCGACTGATCAGGGAGTTCCACCACCCGAAATTTTGTGATTTGTAATTTTTGTGAACACTGGGGACAGTGTTCGATTTAAGTGTGGGGTGGGAAGTAGTTAGGTGCTGGGGCTGGGCTAATCTGTTGTATGTTCTTCCTCTGTTTTGCATGTATGTTTTTATGTTTCCCTGTGGTTGTGAACTGATTTGTGTTGTATCTGTATAGGTACATATTTTTGTAGTAAGTGGTGTGTGTTGTGAAAGGTTGTGGTTGCCAGTGTAAATATTTTGTAAATTTTGTAAATATTTTTTTTTCTATCGAAATGATCGATATTTTTCAAAATTTTTGCGAAAATATTTTGCACATATAAAGAAAATATTTTGTAAATAGTTTTCCATCGAAATGATCGATGTTTTGCAAAAAATTTTTGATTTTTATTTTTGGGTTTCTCGGAGTTTGTTTTCGGTTCTTTTACCGAGAATAGTTCCATTGAACCGATGTCATAGTTAGTGATCGTTCCCTATGATGGATGGATGACGACCGTCTTAAGAGAAATGTAGTCGATAGGAGTAGGATTTTTAATTTGTTTTCAGTTTTTCTTTGGTGGATTGCATCACTGAACCTGTAGTTACTAAATGGTTGTGAAATTTTGGTTGCGTGTTGTAACTGATATTCAGAATGTAAAAGTGATTCGTTTGAAAGCATGCAATTTTGTAAATATGTTGAGTTACCTAGGCTGTAGAATTCGATTCTGTGTGATTGAGGCTTAATTTTGAATTCATGTAATTGGTTAATTAAAGAGTCTGTGAATGCATCTTGAATCCAGCATGTGCATAAAGTGTGAAGTGAGGTATTGTTATTCCATGCTATTGTGAAGTGTCTAGAACTTTCCTGGTGTGTGTACAAAATGAAATGAAGGAAGTGTAGTGTTGGAAAGGATGTAGGCATTTCTTTGTTTTAACCGAGAGTTTCTATTTTTTTCTTATCATACGCTACCTTTTTATGTGACTGTATACCCTAGTCAGCCCGTTGAGCCTTTAGCTGATTATTTCTTTCTTTTGTCCAAAATTGTATAAACTAAGCTTTATTCCTTCTTTTCATTAGCCGTAAAGTCTATACAAAACTCTTAAGCGCTTAAGAAAAGAAAAATTTTCCCGAAGTGTCAAAGAGTGAGAAGAGTGGAAAGAAAAGAAAAGCAGAGTGAAGAAAGAAAAGAAGAGGTTGAAGAGGCACTTGGTATAATGAAATGATAATGAAGGTGCATGAAAACCCTTTGTTGTTGTGTCAAGTGTGTTTGATGAAATGGGCCATACGAAAGTAAACAAGCATGAATGGGATGAGAGGAAAAAGAAAAGAGAGAAACAATGTTCATGAGTTGATGGGAATGTGTTGAAAAGGCGCTTAAGGATGCTAGTGACTATTATTGGCTAATCCAATATATACTAGTTCCATAGCTTCCATTGCAACCCATTAAAGTCCTACGTGATCTTACATTGCATTTCTTTATATTAGTGGAGTAATACACTAAGGGCAAGCCTATGGGTCATGACATGAGGCATGTGAATTCTTTTGGGAGAGAGAGTGAAATTAATTTTTACATGCCCCTACTTGAATGTTTGTGTGTTGCATGAACATAAAGGGGAAGATTCTCTTGAGTTGTGAGGGCACATGCTTGATGAAAGATTGACTTTCGTGTCGGATATCTTGATTAGCTGATTTGCATGAGTTTGCCGATATCGAGAGTCGATTCTTAAAGTCTAGGAAGTCTTGATGTATTAAAGGTCATTGCATTGTTAAGACCATGCATGTTTTCTTGATGATTTGCAAAAAATGAATAATCGGGATGACCGTAGCATAAATTGTCGCACCATAGTAGCAAGGGTTGGGATGTAATTTGCATGAGTTGTGTATGTGTTGTTCGAGGACGAACAAGGATTTAAGTGTGGGGTAAGTGATCTTGGGCAGATTTATATGCCCAAGTGATACTCAAACGTATCATTTTTGCCTTGTTTATTGTGCAATGTGTATACATTTTCATGTAATTGGTAATAAAATGTGAATTTATACTAACCAACATGATTAGCATTGTTTTGCAGGTAAAATATGATTTTTAGGAGCTAAAATGCATGTTGGAACAATATCGGAGTTGGACTTGGATGCAAGCATGGAAAAGACATTGGAATGTACAATGTAAAGGGGCTCCGCGATGGAGCCGTGCCACGCTACCATCGCGGAGGCACACTGCCTGGAGGGTGATTTAATTGGCAATTTCCAGTGAAGCCTCGCGACAGCTCTGTGGCACGGAGATAAGCATCCGCGTTGGCCTTCGTGCCACGTTGAGGCTATATTCTCGGACCCTGGATTTCCAGTGAGGGTCCGCGTCCACGCCGTGTCACGGAGGCAGTGCTCCGCGTTGGCCTCCGTGACACGTTGCTTGTTATTCCGGGAAAAATTCCCAATAGTATAAATAGAACACTTAGGCTTATTTTTAATTAATTCAGACTTGGTGGAGCAAGGACGTGGGTTAGAGGCAGTTGAGGGACGAAAAAGCTAAGGGTTTTTCTCTCTTTCTTTCTTCTTTCAATCAATTGTTTGTATGATTAACACTTGTTTTAGGATGATTAATCCACAAATGAGTGGCTAATTCTCTTCCTTGCTGAGGTTATGAACAATGGTGATGAATTTTGATTGTTAATTATATGGTTTTTCATCTTCTTCTTCTATGTTGTTCTATTAATTCTTGTTTCTACTGCATTAGTGTGTGGCTGACATTAATGTACATCTAAAAAGTCCAATTTCACTCGAGAGAGCACGAAATTGGAAAGTTGTGAATTAATAGGGTATTGTTCTTAGCTTGATTTGGGAAAATTGGGTTTTGATGTGCTTTCCTGATAGAAATATACTTGAAAGCCGTATTAGTCAATTTAGGAACCGGAATTGGATTGATAGGTCATAAATTGCATTTGATCACAGAAATGTAGACGAATGGTTTATGATTCTAAAGTGAGATTAAATACGAGAGTTTTAATCTCTAGGCTAATGTTCTTGGCTAGCAACATGAAGAGAAGAATAATCGAATTATGATTATAATCAAGTTCATTACTTGTTCTTAACCTTGGCATGCTCATATCCATAGTTTCAATTCACAGTAGATATTTGTTAATAGTTTAGTATATAGTATATAAACAAAATTATTTAACTTTTGGTTACGTTGTTGTCAGCATAATTAGAAGTAAAGCTAGAATATAGTATAGTTAAGCAATTTTACTTATCCAGAGTCTCCTTGGTTCGATACTTGGCTTACTTAGCCACTTTATTACTTGTTTTACCACGTGCACTTGCGTGTCGGTTTTAACCTATAACCAAAGCACCAGACACTTATCAGACTTAGACATGTATTCAACTTCAAATGTTCATTCTGTTGTTATGTTGGGTTAGACTTCCGCTGAGTTTATAATTGTGTTTTTTTCATGTTTATTGAATGTTTTAGTGAATGCTTATGCCATGGGTTGACTTGGCGTGTCTCGGGGTCCCTTGTCCTACGTCTACAATCCGAGCCTCCGTTCGGGTCCTGAAAGAGATGAATTGAGATTATATCATAGTATTCATCGTGGGAAAAGAATATACACAGTGTGACAAATGCTAGGAGCATCATAGAAACTTTCCTGTTCAATTGTTCATAATATTAGTGGGATTCTGATGTCTTGCTGTCATACCAAGGCCTTAGAAGCTTATAGGTAGCTGTTGGGCCTAACTTGGTAAAGTTGGGCAGCATAGGACGCAGCTGGGCGATCTAACTTTCGATTTGACGCCTATAGATAGTAAAGCTCGCCCGTAGACGTACCTTGACGCTTCCAGGGCCAGAATCTTGATAGGAAAGTCTTACCCTCGAGTCGATGGCACCAGGGTTGCCTAATGAACTGAGCGATAGCCTTCTATATGATTGGATATTGTCAATGACCGTTAGCTTTAGTCGACTTACTACTTGTTGCATAGGTCACTCAGGGAACCACCTAGTTTTTAGAAATCTGATAGACTAAGTAACATATTAAGGGGGAAAATTTGTTAGGGATTATACGTGGGGCCAACACCTTGGGCTACTCTTGCAGACGCCCACGTACATGTTACCGCGAAGGGCTAGATCCAGATATACATTTCCTATGAGGATATGAATTGCTCAAGGGAGCTATATGTTGTCTGGACAAACTAAGTTAACATCTAAAGGACTAGAACCATAGTATCTTAGTATTACCTTCAGGCGAAGAATTATAGTAAGCCACTTGTGGGAAGTTAGGGCTGACTACCTGGGAGCATGGTTGCTTCGTAGCAACCCTACGGTTGTTCTAAGAGAAGGAATTAAATAGATGGTCACCTGCGACCTTGCTGTTCTCTTATGAGATATCACCATCCTAGGATGATCTTCAAAGTATCGCTTAGGTCATCCCGTACCTCTCCCTAGTT
Organism: Datura wrightii; assembly: GCA_035772735.1. Classification (NCBI taxonomy): domain Eukaryota; kingdom Viridiplantae; phylum Streptophyta; class Magnoliopsida; order Solanales; family Solanaceae; genus Datura; species Datura wrightii. Next base: position 168,439,807 of record JASDFA010000016.1, read on the forward strand.
TGTCTAGACTGATAGAGGTTGTAATTGCTTCCAGAACCCACTAGTCAGGTGTAGGCACATAGGGTGCGCCTGTTGGTAGCTATATTGGTTGTTTAGGGGCGAGTAGTGGTTGTGTTAAGCCTAAAGAGCTAGATACGCCTAGTGAATGACTATATTAAGGCTATAGCATCATACTCCTGTAGGGATTAACCCACCTTAGTTGGTCTCCCGTTAAACGACCTCAAGATTGCTAACTGTATCATTGCCTACGGGGCTACAGAGTGCTCAGAGGAGCTATGTGATGTCTGAAAGGACTATATTCAGGCCTACAAGGCTAGAGCAAAGTCTATTTGCATATGGCTTTCCTTTATGCCGTAGCAGCATTACTGACCCTCTGTGGAGCCTTGCGAGCCCAGGGTGTAGTTATAGAAGCTGAGAGGGCTCAGATATAGTTACAAGAACCATGGTCTCAGTTGCAGTCCTACAAGCTGGATAGGCTTGGATATAGCTACTTGTGACACCATAGTGACCTAGTTAGGGGGTATATAGATTGTATTGTACTTACCGGGGCTTATGGGGGTCCAAGTTGGTTAGCTCTGTGTAGATTATACCTTTCGGGCTTTTAGGGTCTGGCTAGGTTTTTGTTTGCATACTTTCTTGCTAGATATAGCTCATGAATTTATAATTGTACAACTTATGCTCTTATTTGTATAGTTGTCTACTAGATGCAGACTATGGTTATAAAAGCATACATGTTAACTTCTGCTCCCTTTCGCTTATTACTTTTAGTTCTTTCTCAGCTTCTATTCAGTTATTATTATTACCTTACATATTCGGTACATATTGTATTGACGGTCACACATGGGGTGCTGCATACTTGCCTGCAGGTTTAGACATATAGGTTTCAGGACCTCCTTTAGCAGCTATTCAGAGTCAGCAGATTGGTCAGCTCCTTTCATTCGGAGTTTTCAGGTAGTAGAGGTTTGCTTGTCCTTTATTATATAGATCTTCGTTAGGCTGGGGCCCTTTCCCAATAAATTTGTTTCACTCTTAGAGGCTTGCAGGCCATAGTCTTCAGTTCCTAGCTAGTTGCGCGTTATTGGCCGTGTGGGGCCTATATATGCTATGTTTTGTGTGTTGGATGTGTGGGGTCTAGTTTAGCTATTAGTTAGTAGCCTTGTCGGCTATAGTTCATATATGACTGCTTGAAGATCAAGCTTGAGAATTCTCCTAGTTCTTCCCAAATCTCTTGGGCTATCAAGGAAGGGTGTAAAATCAGGTTACCCAGGTATATAGGGTCATGAATGAAAGCTTCTCTTCACCCTCATGCCCAATCTTCTTCTCAATTTCATGAATTCAAGTGTATGATCCTATGGGGTTTTAACCCAAAGTATGAATTCTCTATGTTTTAATCATGGGTCAATTCTCTTAATGGGTCAATTCATGATTTCTAGTTTTGATAATATCATGCCCAATTATGCAAGTTTTATGAAAAGTTAAGATTATGATCTATGTTTTCAAGCATGATGAGATGTTTAGCATGAAAATGTTTATGAATTACCCATGTATGGATCCATGATTTTTGACTATCAAGTTTACGTCAAGTATGTTAAAGTTTGGGCAAGTTCATACAATCTAAATATGTTACTCATGATTTAGATCAATTTTATGATGTTAGCTTACCATAGTATTTAGGAGTCTAGACGCCCACTTTCAGCTTGTGGTATGTTTTGAGCCAAGACTCCTCATATTCAAATTTCAGACAATGTATGTAATTTCATGATCAACTTTGTTGAAAAATGATGGTTCAGCTTCGTTGAAAAACAATGGAGAGCATATGCATATTTTTTTGGAGTAGTGTTTAGGATCGAGTAGGCTAGGGGTTCAGGTAAACCCCGGGGCTCAAAACTACATGCCAATGTAGGTTTATTTAGATTCATTTGGACCTCCTTTGTGAGCTTTCCCTACCCCCAAGGGGCCTTCAGCTTGATGTCGATAGCATAGAGCGCCCTTAGCCCTGGCAAGGCTTTGGATAGCTCTGCCCACTTGAGTGTAATAGTTGGGATCACGTAAGCTCTATCATAATTATGTCGATTATATGGAGAGTCTCCCATTGATCCTCACGATTTCAATTATGCATGTTCATCAATTATGATATTATGTTTTCAGCAAGTTTGACCTAATGTTCAATTTATCTGTTTTACTTATGATCATCAGTTTCAACTTTGGGTCATTCATTTCAGTTATGAGGTTCAGTTATTTTTAGTCATGTTTTCAAGATATCAGCATGCAAGTCCTTACTCTTAGAATCTTATAATGATATGATTTATGTTATGCATGTTTTCGGTTTTACTTACTTGGCCTGTTTTACTTACCTTGCATACTCAGTATATTCTAAGTACTGACAATATACTCTATGTTGTATCGTTTCATGATACAGGCTCAGATGTACAGACTCAGTCCCGTTTCTAGCCAGTCTCCCGAGCTTATCCAGTTCACTTTTTGGTGAATCCTCATCCTTCGAGGACCTTCTGTTAGTTGTGTTGTTGCTATTTTAGTTTTGGATATCTAGTGAACTAGTTGGGGTGCTGTCCCATTAGCTCTTCAGTATGTAGAGGCTTTTTAGACCTAGTTTTATATTTCAGCTTCAGATTCGGACTTTGAGATGACCATTGTTTGAATGTTCTATTATTCAGACTTCCTGTCACGACCCGAACTGAGGCTCGAATCACAACACGGGACAAAGAGCCCCGAGAGACTCCAAGTTGACCCATGTCTTAAGTATACATCTAACTCGATCAATAAAACTAAAAAATCATCAAGATAATCATAGCGAAAGTCTAGACTAAAGATAACATCAGAATACACAACCTGAAGCTGAATACATCCATATGTTTGAAAAACCTTTAAACATGACGAGTTGATGGGACAAGACCACCAACTAACTCAACAAAACTAAAACTGAAAATACATAGAGAAAATCTGAATGACTCTAGACCATGGAGATGAGAACTCACCAACAACATAAGATGCTAATTCTGGAGACAGACTATGAATGGAGCTGATCTTGAGAACCTGGTCTTGTATTATGAAATGATACAACATAGAGTATACGGTCAATACATGAAATGTATCGAGTTTTCATAACCCAAACGTACAGCCAGATCATAAACACAGGACAAGGAGCCCCGAGAGACCCCAAGTCGACCCATGACATGAGCAAATATCTAATTCAGTCACATGAGTAAAAGACTTAACATATAAGAACGCAATCATCACATAGCCATAGGGAAATATCAGTACAAGACTTATACAATACGACTGAATACAATTGCAGTCTGATAAGCCTCTAAACATGAAGGATGGATTGATGGGACATTTCCCCAACTAATCCAATAGAAACTGAAAGAACAACATAGGGTATGAACATACAGCCCTCGAAACATGAGGACTCACCAAGAGCGCTGAGAGCGAATCTGAAACTATCTACAGGTGAGGATGATCCTGAGAACTGGGACCTGTATTATGAAATGATATAACATAGAAAGTATGCGATCAATACGTGGAATATACTGAGTATGCAAGGTAAGTAAAACGGACATTTAAAACATGTATGAAATTCATAAATGATCATAAGAGTAGGACATCATGCTCGTATTGTAAATCATAATAACATATCATATGGCTCAAGGTTTTCAAAACATTTGTAACATAACATAATCATAATCACAATAGAAGGGATTTACTTAACATGACTTGAGCCAACATACATGATCATAATATTCACAAATCATGAGGAATAGTGGGAGATTCTCTTAACTGACATACCCTATATGAGCACACATGAAGCATGACTTGTAACCCTAGTCCGGAGGGTGTTCGTACCTTGCCAAGGGTAGAACCATGAAAGTGTGATATCACCATGAAAAGGGGCCATTTGGGCCAGGGACAATAATGAAAGGGCCCCGACATACCTACGGTGACACGTAGTTCATGAGATCTAATACCTGAGCCCCGAACCTACTCAGGGTTCGATACTGTTCCCAAAACATATATAGTGCTCATAATAATACATACATGAGTTCATGGGATAGTTAAATCATGATAATCGTAAACATGCTTGAACATATGTGATCTAGCCATGACATGAGGCTCGTGAGTCTGCCGAAAACGTACTTCATGATTAGTAAAATCAATACATACTTGTAGATCATGCATATAGCTTCAATTTGATAAAATCATAATGGGTAACATAATAAATACATGATTTAAATCATAATTCATGCTGGGTTTACAAATATCATCAATGGGTAAATACATCATAAATCAATTCATCATGGGGCATGCATAATTAGTCTTAAATACATAGAAGTCGAAACTGATAAAATTACAAATGATTTAAATAATAAAAACTGATTAAAATCCATAGATTATGATAAGATTTTAAAATAAAAAAACCCATAATCAAATCACTAGAGTTTAAGTAAATCAAATCCAAAATCCCATGAGTTGTTGAAATTTTTAGTAAAAATCATAGAGGATGGGTATGGATGTAGAAGAAATCACCCATTGATAACCTTATATACCTGGGATTATCTGGTTCTTAACTTCCCTTGATAGCCCAAGATGGAATTTAGAGGAATTGAGAAAGACACCTTGAATCACCTTCTAATCTCCTCTCTATACTCTTGAATGCATGAATGAGGCTTAACATGACCTTAACCCCCTTAAAAGACCCATTCAGACCTTAAAATGAAGTAGTTTAGGCCTTAGGAGTTTAGGAATTACGAAAATACCCTTACTAAAAATGAAGAAATTTTTGGTTGCCATTCCTGCGAGGGACCCCACGAGTCGTTGCCAAGGGCACGACTCGTGGATGGGATCTGTCATGCTCATTGCCCAAAATCACTCAGGGGACCCCACGAGGGACCCCACGAGTCGTGGTGGCTGACCACGACTCATAGTTACCACTCATGATCCCAACTGCCCAAAACCTTGACCAAACATACCCTCTAACGCACGGGTGACCTCACGAGTCGTGAGGTCTAACCATGACTCGTGGTCATGCCCGTGGCCTCCTCAACTTGAGCCTATCAACCTCGCTTAAAATGAGTCACCTCACGACTCGTGGTCACACCTCATGACCTACCTCACGGGTTGTCCTGAGGTCTGGTGCGATTTTTTAGTTTTTCTCCATTTTGACTCCCAGGTCTGATCCTTGGGTTCCCGGGGTATAACAATATCTCCCCCCTTAGGAACATTCATCCCCGAATTTTAGAAACATGTAGAAAACTCAGAAACTAGCAATCGTCATATGGAATTATTGATTATTTAACCCGAAGACTGGCGGAATAACTACCTCCGAAAAGGAATGCATAGTTGAACTAATTTCAGACATCACGTACATCTACCATAACATAAATCAAACTTGTGCACATGAACTGAACATGGAAACTGATTAGAGAATTAGGGCAAAAACTGATACCTCAAGTTGATACGAAGACGATAGAGAACAGGTGTAGGTATCTAGCCATCATATCCGCTTCAGCTTCCCACATAGCTCCTTCAACATGATTATTTCTCCATAATACTTTAACTAAAGCTATTTCTTTGTTCCTTAGCTTACGGATTTGATGATCTAATATTTCCACGGGTACTTCTTCATAACTGAGGCTATCCTTTACACCAACGCTGTCCACCGGGACTACTAAAGCTGGATCACCCAAACACTTTTTCAAAAGTGACACATGAAACATAGGATGAACTGAAGATAACTCCGAGGGAAAGTCCAACTCATACGCCACCTTACCAACTCTCCTCACAACCCGGTAGGGACCAACATATCGGGAACTGAGTTTCCGTTTCTTTCTGAACCACATGACTCTCTTCATGGGAGATTCCTTGAGAAATACCCAATCGTCCACATCAAACTCTAGGTCCCTTCTCCTCACATCGACATATGATTTCTGTCAACTCTGAGCGGTTGTCAACCGGTCCCTTATCAACTAGACCTTCACCATAGCCTCGTGAACTGAATTGGCCCTATCATAACTACCTCACCAACCTCAAACCATCCGATGGGCGATCTACACCTTCGCCTATAAAGAGCCTCGAACGGTGCCATCTGGATACTAGAGTGATAGCTGTTATTGTAGGAAAGCTCGATTAAGGGCAAATGATCATCCCAACTACCTTTGAAATCCATCACACATGCTCTCAACATATCCTCAAGAGTCTGGATTGTTCATTCAGCTTGGCCATGCATTTGTGGATGAAAGGTCGTACTGAGCTTGACTTGAGTCCCAAGTCCCTTCTGAAAAGGGCATTCCATGAAGTCGAACCAACTCCCGAATATACAACTTGGCATATTCATCCGCTGAATTTGTGGTCTTCACTAGTAGAAAGTGTGAAGCCTTGGTTAACTACCACTACCCTAATGGAATCATAGTGTCGTCGAGTACGAGGTAGGCCTGTAATGAAATCTATGTTAATCTCTTCCCACTTCCGTGTGGGAATGCTAATACCCTGAAGTAGGCCTTTGATGCTCAATTTTCACATGCTGACAGTTTGGACATTTGGCTACGAACTCTGCAATATCCTTCTTCATACCATCCCACCAATAGATTTCTCCCAAGTCCCGATGCATCTTTGTGGATCTCGGATGGATAGAGTATCTAGTACCATGTGCCTCATGCAATATCCGAACTCTCAAATTATCAATGTTTGAAACACATAGTCGACCCTAGTATCGTAGCACACCATCTCCCCCCTGGGAGAGAACCTCCACCTTTTGACTCCGCACTGCTTCCTCAAAATTGGATCCTCATCTTGCTTAGATTTGACATCAACCACCAAGGACGATTCTGACCCATTCTGCACAACAACACCGCCATCGGTCAAGTCGATCAATCTAACTCCCAATCTTGCAAGCCGGTGGACATCTTTCACCAACTCCTTCTTTCCCTCATCCACATGGGACACACTCTCCATAGAGAGCCTACTAAGTGCATCCGCCACCACATTAGCCTTGACCGGGTGGTAAAGAACACTCATATTGTAGTCCTTTAAAAACTCCAACCACCTTCTTTGCTGAAGATTGATATCCTTCTGCATGAACACATATTGCAAGCTCTTGTGATCTGTGAACATGTCCATGTGGACCCCATACAAGTCATGCCGCCATATTTTCAATGCGAACACCACCGCGGCCAACTCGAAATCATGGGTCGGGTAATTCTTTTCATGAACTTTCAGCTGTCGAGAGGCATATGCTATTAGTTTCCCATGCTGCATCACCACACATCCCAGTCCGACTCTCAAAGCATCACAATATACAACAAAGCCATCCATACCCTCGGGTAAAGTCAACACTGGTGCTGAAGTGAGTCGGGTCTTCAATTCCTGGAAGCTTTCCTCACAAGTCTCCGACCATTGGAACTTTATATTTTTCTGAGTAAACCTGGTCAATTGGGCTGCAATCGATGAAAAGCCCTCAACAAATCTTTCGTAGTAGCCTGCTAGGCCCAAGAAACTCCAAATTTCTAAAGGACTCACCGATCTAGGCCAATTCTTCACCGCCTTAATTTTCTGAGAATCTACTATTATGCCCTCGCCTAATACTACATGGCCCAAAAATGCTACCTAGTTCAACCAGAACTCGCACTTGCTAAATTTGGCATACAACTGACGATCCTTGAGGGTCTGAAGCACTACTCTCAAATGAGCGGCATGCTCCTCCTCGCTCCAAGAGTATATAAGGATGTCATCAATGAACACAATCACGAACATGTCCAAATATGCCTTGACAAGCCTATTCATTAGATCCATAAAAGCTGCGGGAGCATTGGTTAGTCCAAATGACATAACTACAAACTCATAATGGCCATACTGGGTTTTGAAGGTTGACTTTGGGATATCGCACTCTAAAACTCAGAGTTGATGATACCCGAGCCTAAGATCTATCTTCGAGAAACACCTGGCACCCTGGAGCTGGTCAAATAAATCATCAACTGGGAAAGGGGTATCTATTCTTGACAGTGAGCTTATTCAACTGCCGATAATCAATACACATCCGAAGGGATCCATCCTTCTTTCGAACAAAGAGAATCGGTGCACCCCATGGAGACTTGCTAGATCTAAGGAAACCCTTATCCATCAAGTCCTTAAACTATTCTTTTAACTCTTTTAACTCGACTGGAGCCATCCTGTAAGGAGTAATGGAGATAGGCTACGTATCGGGTAATAGATCAATACTGAAATCAATTTGCCTCTTCGGAGGAACATCTGGCAAATCATCGGGGAAAACCTCCAGATACTCACACACCATTAGAACTGACTGAATAGTCGGGGTCTCAGACTCTACAACCTTAACCCTAACTAGGTGGTACATTCAACCTTTAGAGATCATTTTCATGGCCTTAAGATATGAAATAAACCGACCAACTGATACCACGAAATTACCCTTCCATTCCAGAACTGACTCACCTTGAAATTAGAATTTCACCGCACGGGTCCTACAATTAATCGAAGCATAACATGCAAACAACCAATCCATACCTAAGATGATATCAAAGTCGGTCAGGGCTAATTCTACTAAGTCTGCTGAGGTAATCTTATGCAACACCATAATAGGGCAACCCCCGCCTAGCTATCACTGATTCACCGACTAGAGTAGATACAGAGAATGGTTCCGATAGAATTTCAGGACTAAATACAAAACTACTAGCAATATAAGGGGTTACAAAAGACAAAGTAGCTCCTGGATATAAACAAGCATAAGCATCAATATGGAAGACTTGCAACATACCTGTGACCACATCTGGTGAAGCCTCCTACTCCTGGCGAGGCACTAGAGTATAAAACCTATTTTGGCACTGACCACCTGCTGAACTAGTGGAGGCACCCTGCTGAGGGGGTCATGCTATTGGAGCGGTAGAACTGGCTGCAGGGAAATCTCTGATCCTATGTCTGGGTTTGGCACACCCAAAACAAGCATCCGTGCTGACCAGGCACCTCCCAAGATGATTCTTGATGTACTTCGCACAAACTAGAAAAGTGCTCTCCACCTGCATGCTACCATGATCCCTTGAGCCTGTAGCCTTGCTCCTCTGGTCTCCCCTGAACCTGGATGGTGTGCTGGCTGATGATGGAGCTGGAGAAGCGGACTTGTGCTGGGACTGCTGTCGTGGTCCACCCCCTGTCTTGGCTTGAGAAACCCCATAGCTATCGGTCCTGGCCCTCTTGGACTCTATCTGCCTCCTGTAGACCGACTCCATCTGCTGAGCATGCAATAAAATATGGGGAAAATCAATGTCCTAGTGAAGCATGGCAGTTCGGCAATCTTTGTCCAAATAATCTGCTACCCCATGCACAAAACGGCTCACCTGAGCCCACTGATCTGCCACCAACTCCAAAGCATATTCAGATAATCGGGTGAACACCAATGCATATTCCTAGACTGACATATTACCTTGCTTTAGATTAACAAACTCGGCCGCCTTGAGCTCCCTCATCTCCCGAGGGAAGAACCAATCCACGAATGCAGTATGAAACTCATCCCAACCTATCGGGCCTGCACCCGTTGCCCTGGTATCTCTCCATTGCTTAAACCATATATATGCTACCCCCTTTAACTGGTAGGAGGTCAAGTCAAAGCATACCCTATTGTTCACCCCCATAACCTGGGTGACCTTCAGAATCTCCTTAATGAAATCATGTGGATCCTCGTCCACCCTTGACCTCGTGAACTCCGAAGGGCTCATCCTCAAGAAAGCCCTCACCCTAGCGGCCGCTGCATTCCCCTTCTGAGGGAAATGCACCACCATTTGATTATGGACCTGGGCAGTCATGGCCTGTGCCAGCATCTGAATTGCCGCCCTAAACTCACTGTGGGCGGTTGGCTTTGGTACGTGCTCCTCATGAACGAGTGGAGCTAGCTGATGCTCACCATCATAGGTACCCTCATGACCATTACCATTACCATTTCTCCTGGAGTTTACTCGACGTGGAGGCATGATTCTGCAAACGTGAATAGAATGAATTAGAAGAGTAAAGGACGTCCATCGCATGACATAGATCATGAAAGAAGGGAACATTTCTTAAACGTCTAGTAGCCTCTTTGTCATAAGTGCGACGCACTTCACACCCATGAAAAAGACTACTTAATGCGGCTTTCAGACTCTCTAGGACACTTCCAAACCTATGGCTCTGATACCAAGTTTGTCATGACCCAAACGTACACCCGGATCGTAGACATGGGACAAGGAGCCCCGAGAGACCCCAAGTTGACCCATGGCATGAGTAAAAATCTAATTCAGTCACATGAGAGGAATACTTAACATATAATAATGTAATCATAACGTAGCCAAAGGGAGATATCAGTACAAGACATACAATACGGCTGAATACAACTTGTAGTTTGATAAGCCTCTAAACATGAAGGACAAATTGATGGGACATTTCCCCAACTAATCCAACATTCCGAAAATGAAAGAACAACATACAGTATGAATATACATCCCTCGAAACATGAGGACTCACCAAGAGCACTGAGAGCGAATCTGAAACTATCTACGGGTGAGGATAAGCTTGAGAACTGGAACCTGTATCATGAAACGATACAACATAAAAGTATGCAATCAGTATGTGGAATGTACTGAGTATGCAAGGTAAGTAAAACGGATATTTAAAACATGTATGAAATTCATAAATGATCATAAGAGTAGGACGTCATGCTTGTATCGTAAATCATAATAACATATCATATGGATCAAGGTTTTCAAAACATTCATCACATAACATAATCATAATCACAATAGAAGAGATTTACTTAACATGACTTGAGCCAACATACATAATCATAATATGCATAAATCATGAGGAACAATGGGAGATTCTCTTAATCGACATATCCCATATGAGCACACATGAAGCCCGACTTGTAACCCTAGTCGGGAGGGTGTTCGTACCTTTTCAAGGGAAGAACCATGAAAGTGTGATATCACCATGAAAAGGGGACATTTAGGCCGGGGACAAACGTGAAAGGGTCCCGACATATCTACGGTGGCACGTAGTTCATGAGATCAGGCTTAACTTAAGCCCCGAACCTATTCGGTGTTCGATACTACTCCCAAAACATATATAGTGCTCATAATAATACATACATGAGTTTATGGGCTAGTAAATCATGATAATTGTAAACAAGCTTGAACATATGCGATCTAGCCATGAGATTAGGCCCGTGAGTTAGCCGAAAACATAATTCATGATTAATAAAATTCATACATACTTGCAGATCATGCCTATAACTTGAATTCCCTAAAATCATAATGGGTAACATAATAAATACATGATTTAAATCATAATTCATGCTAGGTTTGCAAATATCATCAATGGGTAAATAGATCATAAATCAATTCATCATGGGGCATGCATAATTAGGCTTAAATACATAGAAGTCAAAATTGATAAAGTCACAAATGATTTAAATAATAAAAATTGATTAAAACTGATAGATTATGATATGATTTTAAAATCACAAAACCCATAATCAAATCACTAGAGTTTAAGTAAATCAAATCCAAAACCCCATGAGTTGTTGAAATATTTAGTAAAAATCATAGAGGATGGGCATGGGTGCAGAAGAAATCACCCATTGATAGCCTTACATACCTAAGATTATCTGGTTCTTAACTTCCCTTGATAGCCTAAGATGAATTTAGAGGAATTAAGAAAGAACACCTTTAATTACCTTCTAATCTTCTCTCTATACTCTTGCATGAATGAATGAGGCTTAACATGAACTTAACCCCCTTAAAAGACCCCATTCAGACCTTAAAATGACGTAGTTTAGGACTTAGGAGTTCAGGAATTACAAAAACACCCTGACTAAAAACGTAAAAATTTCTGGTTGCCAATCCCCGCGAGGAACCTCACGAGTCATTCCCAAAGGAATGACTCGTGGATCCGGATCCATCATGCTCACTACCCAAAATCACTGAGGGGACCCCACAAGTCGTGGTGGCTGCCCACGACTCATGGTCACCACCCGTGATCCCCACTGCCCAAAACCTTGACCAACCATACCCTCCAACCCAAGGTGACCTTACGACTCGTGGTCATGCCCGTGGAATCCTCAACCTGAGCCTGTCAACCTCGCTGACCACGACTCACCTCACGACTCGTGGTCACTCCTCACGACCTACCTCAGGGGTCGTCCTAAGGTCTAGGGCGAATTTTCCTTTTTACTCCGTTTTGACTCTCAGGTCTGATCCTTGAGTTCCCAGGGTATAACACGAGTATTCAAGGTAAGTAAAATGGACATTTCAAAATACATAAAACTCATAAGAGTGGGGCATTTGAACAGATTTTAATAGCGCAATTCGGTGAAAATCACATGAAACCGTCGCTCACGTCACTCTTTTATCTATGGGGAATATTGTAATAAATCACTTAAACATGAAGGATATACATACATACATACATACATACATACATACATACATATATATGAGGTGGTGGGCAGGGGGGTGCGGCGTGCCGCTTATCGCGCCAGGCCACGGGTGCGATGCGCCAGCCATGGTGTCAGACAATAGCGCGGCGCGGTGCCTAGCCTCCTTCCTTGGCCTCCATCTCGCTCGACAATGTGCTTGTAGGTTCATTCCTCAATCCATTCCTCATATGCTTCGTACTCTAAAACTCTCAACATACGTACGCACACATCGGTTAGATGATAGAAACTTACGGGCTGTAAGATTTTTCTTGCCCAATCCCTCATTTTACTCATAATCATCCATAAGTCATCTTCTCCCTACTTCTCTCTCGGCTCAAGAACTAGGGATCCTCTCCAAGGTGCAGCAAGATTCAAGATCTTTAGGGGGATCCTTCAACCAGGTTTGTGGGACTTCGACAAGGATATTCTTTCATCGTTGTGTCCCAACTAATTTCATAAAACCTAGAATCTTCATTTCTATAGTAAAGCATGTCTTAGGGTTTTGATTCTATGTATGAAACTCCTATAATTATCCATGTATTTCAAGTTCTAATGATCAATAACTATGTATGTCCATGAATTGCCTCTCAAATTCATGATTTATGTCCATGATATGATAATACCATGATTTCTAAGACAACTATGATTTAACACTGTTTACGAAAAACATTGCTCTTTTGAAATATATGATTTTTCCATGATATCCCGTACATATGGTTTACACTATGATTTGAGTCTATGATTTTTATGAATTTAGTATGATCAACATATTTATGGTACTTAGACTCTCAGGCCTCTTGCTACCTAGAAAGTAGCCCTTACTAGTCTTAGAACATTAGTTTTGAGCCCTCGGTATTAGCATGTTCATGGTCCTTTAGGCTCTCCGGATCCTTCTTAGATAATGCGGTTCTGATTAGTCTTATGAAATTAGCTTCAGAATTTCAGTTACATGTATCTTTATGTTCAGTTGGGAGTAGTACTTAGCACCGATTAGGCCAGGCTTTTAGTGTACCCAGGTCTCAGAACTATGTGCCAGTGTAGGATAAGGGATTCTCAATAGTAGAGAATGTTTCCTTTAGCCCGAGGTATATGGGATCCTCGTTATTTGAGAGTGTCTCCCTTGCCTCAATGGGCACATACAGGAGTCATCGCTATTAGAGATTATCATCCTGAGTTACGAGTAATATCATTCCCATCATAGTTCTTACCCTTGGTAAGGTATGAAAACCCTCCCAACCAGGGTTACAGGTCGGGCTCCATGAGGCTCACATTGGAGTTTGTCGATTAATAGGCTCTCCCATAGTACAGTTTAGTTTTAGTTTCAATATATTTATTTTAGTTATAGTTTTTAGTTTATGATTTCAGATTCAGTCTTCAGTACATGTACATGACCTTAAAACTGGGTTTACTTTATTCCATTAAATGTTTTTCAAACTGGAATCCTATGTCGGTATTCATACATTTCAGAAAGGGTCACTGTACTTTTCCTCAGCTTATGCACTTAGCCATGTTTATGTACATTCTTTTTTTAGATTCATAGTATGTTGTCGTTTCCAGTTATATTTTCCATATACTCAATACATTCCAATTACGATCACATGCTTTATGTGCTATATCATTTTATGATATAGATTCAGGTATTTAGACTTAGTCCCCCGATTAGATACGTTCCAGACTTAATCAGCGAGTGTGGTGAGTCCTCATATTCTGAGGATGGGAGTTATGTTTTCTTTACTTCAGTATATTTCTAGTTTCAGATTTTGTAGTTAGCTGGGGACTTGTCCCAACAACTCATAAGACTAGTAGAGGCTTTCAGATAGTGTAGTGTTAGTTTCAATTTATGACTCAATATTTTTATTATATTTTTATCCTTTCCTTTTGATTAGTTATATTTCAGTTAAGCTTCTACTCAGATATGTTCTACTAGTTGTTGTTATGTAGAATTATCCTATGCCATGGGTTATCTTGGACCCATTTGTGGTTCTAGGTCCCGTGTCTCGATCACGGATCTATGCTCGAATTGTGACAGAAGTATGGACCGCATCATGGATGTGCGGTCCGTCTTTGACCTGTAGCTGGTAGACTTTAGTGAATTTATGCCTCCTTTCATCAACTTTCATAGGATTCCTGAAACTTAACAAAATAGTGTTAGTATTGACTTAAATTAGCACTTAATGAATGCAAACCTCTATGAAATGAAGTACAAATGTGCCGCAAAATCTCGACACATCACACGTTGTACTGAGTTTTATTGGAATACTCAAATCTTTGTAAAGTCTTCCAGAACCTTGGTGTAAGCTGAGGGTATCCATATCGTAGCTTGTAAGCCTATTGAAAACTTCTTTCATAAAATCATATCTTCAAAATATAAGGGAAAAACCCCTAGTGTAATCTATGGTAATTATTTCCCATTTCATTATTACAACTCCTATATTCTGGCTTTAATCCTTTGGGTTCTTGATGTCCTATATTTACTTACTAATAATCTAAACATTGAGTCATAATTTCTGTGACATGTCTTTTCAGTTTATTTTGCCACTGGACTTTCATTAGGTCATGGTATAGTTATGTCGTCCCTGGGTAGGATAAATATCGTAAACATTGAACTATTATTAGTGTTCCTTTTTGATATCTGTTTATTTTTGATTCACATGATTAAGCTCAATATCTGAGTACTTTATCTTTTCAATGCCTTAGACTAGGCTTATTTCATTACAAATTTCTTTCTTTAGTTTACTAACTATGAACCATTATACCGACACTTTTTCACTTCTGATTAGGCAATATCTCTATCGTATTCTTAATGAAAATTCTTTTGACACTTAAATTTAGCTACCAAGCCCTTAAGTTGGCTAACTGACATTATTCTTTTAATTATCTCTTCCTTGCATCTTTGTACTTACTTTCTCATAAATTTGTGAAAAAAGAGTCTGCTTCAATAACTAAGTCCATCTTTCTTGTCTTGGCTCAAATTTTCATTGCTCAAACATATATTGAAGATCTATGATCTGTGAATATGTAAGCTTGAATTTTATATGACTATTAATACCATGTCTTTAAGGTGAATACTACATTGTTGACTCAAGATCATGGGTTCGTTAATTCTGCTTATACCACTTTATCTCTCCTGAGATACAAGTAATAATCTCGTTGCGTTGTGTTAGAGAACCTCATAAGTAAAACCTTCTAGATACACTTGGCATTCTATAACTGATTCAAAGAGATCATAATTTATCAAAAGTGAACACACATTCCTGAACATAACTTTATTTATCTACGAGTAGTCAATACACAATGTCGATCAGTTGTCCTTCTCATGGGTATATAATACCAGTACATCCCATATGGAGGTCCTAGGCACAATGAAGCCCATTTTCTAATAATTCTTTCGACTCAGTAGGAGTCATTCTGTAAAGATGAGTAAATATTGGTCATATTTATCTTGAAGTTTATTTTAAATGGAAGTCTTGAAGCCCATTTGGAATACATCGAGAAACTCATTAACTGCTAGGACAACAGTAGAGTTGCTAGTTCTTCTTCTATGCTTCTAACTCGAATTAAATGGTAGATATACCCTCTAGAAATCATATATTGTACCTTGAAGTAGGAAATAAAATTTCCCTTGGGTATTATGGGCTACCTTTCAATTCTAGGGTAAACTTACCTAGAAAAAACACTAATTCATACTCACTATAACATCCAAATTATCCATGTTTGACGCTTTAGATCAACCACAATATAATGGCTACTAATCTTCACTATATAATCTTGGTAGAATTACTTGGCTGAGTTGGTTCGCCAACCAGCATAAACACATCAAATTAGCTTTAAGAAGTATCTCTAGTTTTGTTCAAGCTTATTAGCAATGAACAACATACTTGCAACAAGGTCAGATACCAATCCCAAGTCTTAGTGACTGAATAAAATATATACCTATGCAGTTTTGAATTTACCTAAACTGAATGCTCTGCCACTTCTACCCCTTCCTTGACCTGTTGAGGTTTGTAAACCTATCCCTGAGGGACGAATAAACGCTACCAGTAATTTTATTAGCTGCACTATACTATCTCCTTATTTTTGAGTATTTCTTGGTATAAACCATTATGCAGTTTAAGCACAATATCTCAAGTTCTTTATGATGCTTGAGTTAGAGAAAGATAGGACAAATGAGTTTTTGATACATGTTAAGGGCACCACACTGTGGTTTACCAATAGAGAAATTATTATAATTACTGTAAAGATCCATCTGATCGTTATAGGGCCCTGATGGCGTTGGTGTAAAAATTTAAAATTTTTTCTAATTTGATTTTATATTTGGGGAAGGAAGTGTGAGATAACGAGAATTTAAAAGGTTTGAGTTAAAATCAAAAGGGTGTAGATGGCTGACCATTGTAGTGGGCATATTTTCGTCGTAATGGGACCATTGCAGTGGAAAGGTCATTGCCTTAGTAGACGATGCTGACCAAAACTCTGTGTTTTAGTATATTTTAAGACCCAGTTCCTATTATAATAGGGTTTATTTATTAAAACCATTCCAGAGTAAAAACTTGGATATTCAAACCAAGAAGAGAAGAAGCTGGTTCAAAAAGGACTAGGATCTGTCATCCTCCCCGACAATTTCTTCAAGAACACTAAACTCAGGTAAGAACAAAACTCCATCATTTTTTGGCACTACCTTGACGTCCAGGTAGGATATGGCTTACCGTTGAGTTAGACTTTGATTGGTAACTCGTGTACGTGTGTAATATCGATGAATAATTAAGTAGTGTTTATAGATGTATATGATTTAATGAGTGCTTGTTAAGATCGTAGTAACACCATTATTAGTTGGGAAAAACTGATCCTAGATATAGGAAGAGGAAGAAGTGGTGAGACATGGATTGTAATTGATAGTGATTGTAAGTCCTTGATTGCGTAATCCTTGAGAATATATTCTTACTAGTATGTGCTTGGGTTGTATATTCTTGATTGTATATTTGTGATGGTACATTCTTGATATATGTAAGAGATAGATTGATATGAAAAGTTAGTTTTCTAGAAGAACTTTTGTTATACCCCGGGAACCCAAGGATTAGACCCGGGAGTTAAACGGGGAAAAATCTAGAAAATGTTACAGCAATGCAGAACGAGTAGTTAGATGACTCATGAGGAGACCCCACGAGTCATCAGGTGGCTCGTGGGAAGGTTGTACTGTTCTAAATTGAGGTCCCCACGGGCGTGGGAACGACTCGTGGTCAGCAACCATGAGTCGTCAGGTCTCCTATGGGGTGAGGCTAAGGGTTACCCGGGAGGTTTGACCAGTGTGCCTAATGGATGGGACCCCGCGAGTCGTGGCCAGCGCCAATGACTCGTGAGGTGGGTCGTGAGCAAGCCTATAGAAATTTGATTAAATATGTAGGTAGTGTACATGAAGGAAGTTGGTAATGAGCCGTTGCCTTGGGGTACGAGTTGTCATGTCCTCCATTAAGAGCCCAGGTGAAAAGTTCCAGTGGACTCAACGAAATGACCCAACGACTCGTTGTTCCTGGAAACGAGTCGTCAGGTCGCCCATTAGTGTCACTTGGCAGTTATTTCCTGCGAATTAGTAAGGGCCTTCTCGTAATTTCCTATGCTCCTAGGACCTAATCTACGTCGTTTTAAGGTCGAGAAAGGGTCTTTTTAGGAGGAAAAACTGATTCTAAGTCTCATTTGGCATTTTTCAAGATCAAGAGAAGGGAGTAGGAGGGGGTTCAAGTGTCTTCTTCAAGATTCTTCAAGTTGCCACCTAGGGTTTTTCAAGGGAGTTAAGAATCACGTAATTCCAGGTACGTGGGGTTTTGAATGGGTAGTTTAGTCCCTACCCATCCCTAATTTCTCTCAAATACTTAGTTTAAATTACAAACTCTTAATAGGTCATAACCCAATTGCATGTTTCCTCAAAAAGCGATATGAGCATGTGGTAGTATGTCTAGAATCACGGGTTCGAATTATTGGGCTGTTTTCACTTATTTTCTTCACTATTGATGATTTAATCCATAAAAGTGCATGTACCCTAATTCATGGGGTTTTTAGTGAAATTCATGATTTTGGTAGTTTCTAAAGCATGATATGAACTTTTGAATTTTTAAGCATGTTTTCAATTACTCATGTTATTATGATCATGTTTTCTATAAATTTAAGCATTTTAGGTATGATTGAAATTATGGGCAATGCCCACATGTCGCTTATGATTCATGAACTACAATTTTGGTCGAACCAAGAACCCCATTTCCATGGCTAGCATCATGAATTCTCAAGCATTTTATGATTATCACAATTTAACTAGCCATGCATGTTATGTATGAATTTTATGAGTACGTTTCATATTTTGGGAGTAGTACTTAACACTGAGTAAGTTCGGAGCCTAGGTTATGCCCCAAATCTTAGAACTACGTGCCACCGTAGGTTGTGTTTAGGACCGCCTCAGTGTCTGTCCCCTATGCCCTACGGGGTCTCCATGAGGGATATCACGCCTTTCATGGTTCATACCCTTAGCAAGGTACGGACGGCCTCCCGACTAGGCTTACAAGTCGGACTCCATGTGTGCTCATATGGGGTATGTCGGTTATAGAAATCTCCCACTGTTCCTCATGTTTTAATGCATGTATGATTATGTTCTTTTGGCTTAAGTCGTGTTTATGAAATGTTTTTCATCTTGTTATGACTACGACAGGTGTATGGATATTTTGGAAATATTGAACCTTACGATATATTTATGATTTCAGTATTTATGATCATGATGTCCCCACTCCTATAACTTTTATATTTTAAAGTATTATTTTGCGTACGTAGTATACTCAGTACCTTCCAAGTACTGACCCACATACTTTTAGGATCCGGTTTGCAGGTTTAGCATCGTTCCTAGCTTGCTTTCAGTCCCGCTCCCAGCTTTCAGTGGTGAATCCTCATGGTTTGAGGGCTTCATGTTTGGGCCTTATTTACCCTTTTGCTTTCAAAATGTTAGGGTTAGTTGGGGTCTTGTCCCTTAAACCCGCCTATTGTGATTAGAGGCTTTCAGACTTAACTATAGTATTACGTTATTTATGCTTGGATTGCGTATTATCAATTCATATATATTTTCTATTATGTTTTCATTTTTTATTTCTAATATTTTAAGCTAAGTCTTTCTCCTTTTGTGATTGGATATATATATGATCATTCCATGGGTTGACTTGGAGTCTTCGGGGCTCCTTGTCTCGTGTCTACGATCTGGGTGTACTCTCAGGTCATGACAAACTTGGTATCAGAGCCATAGGTTTGGATGTGTCCTAGGGAGTCTGAAATCCGCGTTAGGTAGAGTCTTCTTCATAGGTGTGAAGCGTGCCACACTTATGACGAAGAGGCTACTAAGCGTTTTAGGAAATGTTCCCTTCTTTCATGATCTATGTCGTGCGGTGAAAACCTCTCCGTCCTTATAATTTGTGCGTTTTTGTGATTGCAAAAAGCTATGGCTCCTAGGAGGATGAACGAATGGAGGAATAGAAATGATGAAGGCCACGAGGGTGGCCATGATAATGGGCGACAACAAGCCCCACCTATTCAGGAGCCCCAAGCACCAGAGCCAGCTTCCCACGCCGAGTTTCGATCGGCTATTCAAATGTTGGCGCAGGCCTTGACCGCTCAAGTCAACCAGCAGGCTGTTGCACATGTTCCATAGAACGAAAATGCAGCGGCAGCCCGGATCAGGGACTCTCTAAGGATGAACCCTCCTGAGTTCACAGGGGCAAAGGTGGACGAGGATCTAACACGAGTTCATTGAAGGGATCTTGAAGGTCACTCAGGTTATGGGAGTGACAAATGAGGAGTGTGTTGATTTGAACTCTTATCAGCTTAAGGAGGTCGCCTATATTGGGTTCAAGCAATTGAAGGACAGCCGGACAGCGGAAGAAGGCCCTATTAGCTGGGACGAGTTCCACATGACCTTTCTCTATAGGTTCTCCCCTCTAGAGAAGAGGGAATTGAAAGCAGCTAAGTTTGTCAATCTCAAACAAGGAAAGATGACGGTGTTAGAATATTCATTTGAGTTCACTCGCCTGCCAAAGTATGCCCCTGAGTTAATGATGGATCAGAAGGCGCGGGTGAGCAGATTCGTGCAAGGAGTAGCCGAGTATCTGGACAAAGACTACAGAACAACCATGCTTCATCTGGATATGGACTACCCACGGATAGTCCTTTATACCCAGCAGATGGAGGCAGCTCATATGAGGTAGAGAGAGGACAAGAGGGCCAGAACTGATAGCTACAAGTCCTCCCAGTCGAGGCCAGGAGGTGCGCCTCACTAGCAGTTCCAGTACAAGTCTATGACACCATCACCATCTTCAGCCAGTACCCCATCCAGGCCACGAGACGATCAGAGGAGCAGGGCCTTAGGTTTGAATAGTTAGAATAGCATGCGCTAGAGCGCACATTCCCATATTGTGCTAGTTGTGGCAAGAACAACCCAAGGAAGTGTTTGGTGGGCTCAGATGCTTGTTTAGGGTGTGGCAAACTCGAACACAGGCTTAGGAATTGCCTCGCAGCCAGGTCAGGAGGTAGTGGAGCCTGCGCTCCCACAGCTAGTTGAGCAGCTCCAGCGGAACGTCCTATTTAGCAAGGTATTTCGACTAGTCTAGCTGGCGGTCAGCGCCAGAACCGCTTTTATGCACTTGGCTCTCGACAGGAGAAGGAGACTTCTACCCAAAGTGGTTATGGGTATGTTGCGAGTCTTTTATATTGATTCTTATGCTTTGTTAGATCCGGGAGCTACTCTATCTTTTGTGACACCGTACATTGCTAGTAACTTTGGAGTCAGTCCTGAAATCTTGTCCGAACCATTCTTTATATCTACTCCGGTTGCTGATTTAGTCATAGTGAGGCGGGTACATAGAGGTTGCCCCATTATAGTATTGCATAAGGTTACCTTCGCAGACTTAGTAAAATTGACTATGAATGATTTTTACATTATTTTGGGCATGGATTGGTTGTTTGCATGTTATGCTTCTGTTAACTGTAGAACCCGAGCAGTGGAATTCCGCTTTCCAGGTGAACCAATTTTAGAATGGAGGGGTAGTTTAGCGATACCTGTAGGCCTCTTAATCTCCTATCTCAAGGCCCGAAAAATGATTGCTAAGGGTTGTATTTACCATTTGGTTAGGGTTAAGGATGCCATGTTCGAGATCCCAACCATTCAGTCAGTCCCCGTGGTATGTGAGTATCTCGAGGTATTCCCAGATGACCTACTAGGTGCTCCTCCCGAGAGGGAGATTGATTTTGATATTGATCTTCTACCCGACACCCAGTCCATATTGATTCCTCCCTACTGAATGGCCCCAGCCGAGCTAAAAGAGTTAAAGGAGCAGTTGAAGGATTTTCTAGACAAGGTTTCATTAGACCGAGCAAGTTCCCATGGGGTGCCCTAGTGTTGTTCATATAGAAGAAAGACAGTTCTCTTCTGATGTGTATTGACTATAGGCAGTTAAACAAGGTCACCATCAAGAATAGGTACCCTTTACCCAGGATTGATGACCTATTCGATCAACTTTAGGGTGCTAAGTATTTCTCCAAGATAGATCTTAGGTCCGGGTATCACCAGCTCAGGGTTCAGGAGAGCGATATCCCAAAGACTACTTTCAGAACTCGGTATGGCCATTATGAATTCATTGTTATGTCTTTTGGACTAACCAATGCCCCTGCAGCTTTTATGGACCTGATGAATAGGGTATTCAAGGCATATCTGGATATGTTCGTGACCTTGTTCATCGATGACATATTAATATACTCCAGGAGCTAGGAGGAGCATGCCGCACACTTGAGGGTAGCACTCCAGACCCTCAAGGATAACCAGCTATACGCCAAGTTCAACAAATGTAAGTTCTGGCTGAATTCTGTTGCATTCTTAGGACATGTAGAGTCAAGCGAAGGTATAAGGGTGGACTCCTAGAAAATAGAGGCGGTAAAGAACTGGCCTAGACTAGTGAACCCTTCAGAAATCAGGAGCTTTTTGGGCTCAGCGGGTTACTATCAGAGGTTCATAGAAGGTTTCTCATCGATTGTAGCCTCTTCTGTGTGAACACATATTGTGAGCTTTTGTGGTCAGTGAATACATTTACATGAACCCCATACAAGTAGTGTCGCCACATCTTCAAAGCAAACACCACCGCAGCCAACTCAAGATCATGGGTCGGGTAATTCTTCTCATGAATTTTTAGCTATCTGGAAGCATATGCTATGAATTTCCTGTGTTGCATCAATACACATCCCAGCTGGACTCTCGAAGAATCACAGTATACAACAAAGTCATCGGAGCCCTCCGGTAAAGTCAACACAGGTGCCGAAGTGAGTCTTCGATAATAGAGATGGTTGGAGCTACTTAAAGACTATGACATGAGTGTCCTTTATCACTCGAGTAAGGCCAACGTGGTAGAGGATGCCCTTAGTAGAATCTCTATGGGGAGTCTGTCGCATGTGAGTGAGGGCAAGAAGGATCTGGTGAAGGAGGTGCATCGGCTTACATGGTTGGAGGTTAGGTTGATTGGCTCGGCCGATGGTGATGTATTTGTTCAAAACAAATCAAAGTCGTCCTTGGTAACGGAGGTGAAGGCTAAGCAAGATGAAGATCCAACATTCATAAAGCTAAAAGAAGCTATTCAAAATCAGAAGGTAGAAGTCTTCTCCAAAGGAGGAGATGGTGTACTCTAGTAGCAGGGTTGCTTGTGTATTCCAAACGTGGGTGATTTGAGGAGCTGGATGTTGCATGAGGCTCACGGATCCAGATATTCTATCCACCTAGGTGCCACCAAGACGTATCATGTCTTGCGGGAAATCTACTGGTGGAATGGCATGAAGAAGGACATTGTAGAATTTGTAGCCAAGTGTCTGAACTACCAATAAGTGAAAGTTGAGCACCAGAGACCGAGAGGTGTACTTCATGATATCAGCATTCCTACTTGGAAGTGGGAAGAAATCAACATGGACTTCATAAAAGGTTTTCCCCGCACTCATAGACAGTACGACTCCATCTGGATTGTGGTCGACAGGTTGACCAAGGCTGCTCATTTCTTACTGGTCAAAACCACTGATTCAGCGAAAGATTATGCTAAGTTATACATCCAAGAGCTGGTTAGATTACATGGAGTTCCCTTGTCCATTATATCAGATAGAGGCGCCCAGTTCACCTCTCATTCTGGAGATCTTTTCAAAAGGGGCTTGGTACCTAAGTCAAGCTCAGCATGACATTTCATCCGCAAACAGATGGTCAGGTGGAGCAGACTATTCAGACTCTTGAGGACATGTTAAGAGCTTATGTTATTGACTTAAAGGGTAGTTGGGATGAACATTTACCTTTTATTGAGTTTGCCTACAACAACAGCTATCACTCTAGCATCCAAATGGCATTGTTCGAGGCTCGCTATAGGCGAAGGTGTAGATCACCCATTGGTTGGTTTGAAGTCGGTGAGGCTTCGTTAGTGGGTCCAGATTTAGTCCATGAAGCCATGGAGAAAGTTCATTTGATAAGAGAAAGGTTGAAAATGGCTCAAATTTGCCAAAAGACTTAGGCGGATGTATGGAGAAGAGAGCTCGAGTTCGAGATCGATGATTGGGTGTTTTTGAAGGTATCTTCCATGAAGGGAATAATGAGGTTCAGAAAGAAAGGGAAGCTCAGCCCCCGGTATATTGGTGCATACATGATTGTGAGACGAGTGGGTAAAGTAGCCTATGAATTAGAGTTGCCTTCAGAGTTGGCTTCAGTTCAACCTGTATTTCATGTATCTCTCTTGAAAAAGTGCTTGGGAGATCTAGCCTTAGTGGTTCCGGTGGAGAATGTTGGTGTGAAGGATAGCCTCAGCTATGAGGAAATTCCCATTGAAATCTTAGACCTTCAAGTTTAGAGGCTGAAGAACAAGGAAGTAGCCTCAGTAAAGGTGTTATGGAGAAATCAGCATGTCGAGGGAGCCATGTGGGAGGCCGAAGCGGATATGATGGCTAAATACCCCCATTTATTCCTTATCGGCTCAGTTTTAGTTAGATGTATCATTTCTTCCCTAAACCTTTATTTGGTTTTTTGTGTTCTATTCATGCGTGCAAGTTTGTTTTATAATATGATATACTTATGTGATATCTGAATTCAGTCCAGCTATGTAATTCTTTTTGGGGGTAGTCGTTCTGCTAGTTTTCAGCATAAATGATCAGTATTTGCATATGGTGATTGTTTGATTCTAAGTTTTCTGCATGTTTCTAACATTCGAGGATGAATGTTTTCAAGGGGGAGATATTCTTATACCCTGGGAACCCAAGGATCAGACCCGAAGTCAAATGGGGAAAAATATGAAAAATGTTGCAGTAGTGTAGAACGAGTCGTTAGATGACTCGTGAGGAGACCCCACGAGTCGTCAGGTAGCTCGTGGGAAGGTTGGACTGTGCTAAGAAGTTGAGGTCCCCACGGGCAAGGGAACAACTCGTGGCCAGCCACCATGAGTCGTCAGGTCTCCCATGGTGTGAGGTTAAGGGTTACCCGGGAGGTTTGACTAGTGTACCTAACAGATGGGACCCCACAAGTCGTGGCCAGCCCCAACGACTCGTGAGGTGGGTTGTGAGCAAGCCTGTAGAAATTTGACTAAGGATGTAGGCAGTGTACATGACGGAAGCTAGTAACAAGCCGTTGCCTCAGGGAACGAGTTGTCATGTCCTCCATTAAGAGCCCAGGTGAAAAGTTCCAATGGACTCGACGAAATGACCCAACAACTAGTTATTCCTGGAAACGAGTCGTCAGGTCACCCATTAGGGTCACCTGACAGTTTTATCCTGCGAATGAGTAAGGGCCTTCTCATAATTTCCTACGCTCCTAGGACCCAAACTACGCCGTTTTAAGGTCGGGACAGGGTCTTTTTAGGAGGAAAAACTCATGCTAAGTCTCATTTGGCATTTTGCAAGATCAAGAGAAGGGAGTAGGAGGGGGTTCAAGTGTCTTCTTCAAGATTCTTCAAGTTTCCACCTAGGGTTTCTCAAGGGAGTTAAGAATCACGTAATTCCAAGTATGTGGGGTTTTGAATGGATAGTTTAGTCCCTACCCATGCCCAATTTCTCTCAAATACTTAGTTTAAATTACAAACTCTTGATGGGTCATAACCCAATTGCATGCTTCCTCAAAAATCGATATGAGCATGTGGTAGTACGTCTAGAATCATGGGTTCGAATTGTTGGGCTGTTTTCACTTATTTTCTTCAATATTAATGATTTAATCCATAAAAGTACATGTACCCTAAGTCGTGGGGTTTTTAGTGAAATTCATGATTTTTGTAGTTTCTAAAGCATGATATGAACTTTTGAATTTTTAAGCATGTTTTCAATTACTCATGTTATTATGATCATGTTTTCCATAAATTTAAGCATTTAAGGTATGATTGAAATTACGGGCAATGCCCACATGTCGCTTATGATTCATGAATTACGATTTTGGCCGAACCAAGGGCTCTATTTCTATGGCTAGTATGACAAATTCTCAAGAATGTTATGATTATCACAATTTAACTAGACATGCATGTCATGTATGAATTTTATGAGCACGTTGCATGTTTTGGGAGTAGTACTTAACACCGAGTAGGTTCAGGGCCTAGGTTACGCCCCGAATCTCAGAACTAAGTGCCACCGTAGGTTATGTTTGGGACTGCCTCAGCGTCTGTCCCTTATGCCCTACGGGGTCTCAATGAGTTATATCATGCCTTTCATGGTTCATACCATTGGAAAGGTATGGATGGCCTCCCGAGGACTCCATGTGTGCTCATATGGGGTATATCGGTTATAGAAATCTTCCACTGTTTCTCATGTTTTAATGCATGTATAATTATTCTCTTTTGGTTGCAGTTGTGTTTATGAAATGTTTTCCCTCATGTTATGACTACGACATGTTTATGGATATTTTGGAAATCTTGAGCCTTACGATATATTTATGATTACAGTATTTATAATCATGATTTCCCCACTCCTATAACTTTTATGTTTTCAAGTATTGTTTTGCGTACCTCGCATACTTTGTACCTTTCAAGTACTGACCCATATATTTTCAGGATCTGGTTCGCAGGTTCAGCATCGTTCCTAGCTTGCTTTCAGTCTCGCTTCCAGCTTTCAGTGGTGAGTCCTTATGGTTCGAGGGCTTCATGTTTGGGCTTTGTTT
The DNA here is from genome assembly GCA_035772735.1 of Datura wrightii. Taxonomy (NCBI): domain Eukaryota; kingdom Viridiplantae; phylum Streptophyta; class Magnoliopsida; order Solanales; family Solanaceae; genus Datura; species Datura wrightii. The sequence goes on from JASDFA010000016.1 coordinate 168,466,443, forward strand.
ACCCTTTTGCTTTCAAAATATTGGGGTTAGTTGGGGTCTTGTCCCTTCAACCCGCCTATTGCGATTAGAGGCTTTCAGACCTAACTGTAGCATTACGATATTTATGCTTGGATTGGGTATTATCGATTCATATGTATTTTCTGTTACATTTTCATTTTTGATTTCAAAGATTTTGAGCTAAGTCTTCCGCCTTTTGTTGTTGGATTAGATATATGCTCATGCCATGGGTTCACTTAGAGTCTTCGGGGCTCCTTGTCCCATATCTACTATTCGGGTGTACTCTCAGGTCGTTACAAATTTAAGGAACATGAAAATTGGGATATTTATGATGGGTATTGTCCTGAAATAGTGGAGTCATATAAGATCGAGTTAATAATTAGTTAAGATCATGGGGTGATGTTTGCATACCTGGGTATTCATAAGTAATAATCTGTGTCTATAGGGGTAGATCTAATTACCTACACATTTATTTACATAGATTACAATTCCAAGTGGAGTTAGACTTTGTTTAGATTTTTGTATGTGTTAGGACCTAGTAGACATATTGGGATGACATTCGAACATTATATGAAACTAGAAATATTGTTCATGAATTGAAAGTGCAATTGTGTTAATCAGCGTGTTCTTATGATTTATCCCATGTGATGTTTGATTGATAAAATATTAAATATGTTGGAAAATGTTAGATGATACATCCTTATCCTACGGTGAGAAGCTCGTTCCCCAGGTGAGTATCCCAGCAAGTGGTTATGTATGGATTGAGTGATGATTGAGGATTACACCATTCTTATAAATGAGTGGCTCATGCCCGAGATGAGCATGCGGGCGAGCGATTATGATATGAGTGTCTCGTGTCTGAGGGGAGCATCTGAACGAGCAGATAAATGGGAGCGGGTACCATGCCGGTACAATACATGAATTTCTAGAGTCCCATATAGGTCATGACTGAAAGGGTAGAAATAAGACACTCTAGCGTATGTGTACAAGTATACAGATTTATGATAGACATATATATATATATATATATATATGATTCGTGATATACTGACATGATTTGTGTATGATATGAGACATACAGATATGGTATGAGATATACCGATATGATACATGCATGATATGAGGTGATACGGATATGGTACAGATGTGTACAGAATGAGACTGATGGAGTGTGGATATATACATGTATCTGTGTCTCAAGTGTGGACATGATTCTATTGATCTAATTGATTATTCACAGTTGACAATTTACTTGTGTTGGCTTAATGGCAGTTTGGGGATTGTATATCAATATATTTACACATATTCTATGATTGATTGTCATGATTTGGCAGAGTATGAATTATTTGACCTATGTTGGTCTTATCATTAGTTCCATATAATGGGCATATGTGCTATTAAGCTTTATGTTGGGTTAATCCTGACTATGGGAATAGTTCTGTTAAGAAGGAATAGATTAAAGATTCGTAATATGATGATATGGCATAGCAATAGTTAATGATGGTTAAATAAATGGATAACTAGCGTTATTAATATTATGTCGAGTCAATAAATGAATCTTTGGTAACTGAAATAGACTTGGTTAATGGTAATTGGTGTATGAATGATTAAGGTTATGTCATGGTTTTTAAATGGTGTGTTGAAAAAAGAGAAGGTGCCAGTGAAACCGAGCTACTGCCTAGATAGGGTATCACTACAGCGGACAAATTCCCAATGCCACGAGACCGCTGTAGCAGGTGAGTAACCCATTATAGTGAGATAAGAAAATAAAATAGAGGTTTGCGAGTGATGGCTAGGTTCTTGAGGGAAGGAAATATTAATATTATTTGAGTTGTATCGGAATTGATGAATTGATTGATGAACTTGATAGGATATAATTGTATGTTGGAATTGTTGTTAGAATTGCTTAATCGATTCCATGTTGATTATATACTATTTAGGGAACTAATCTTAGTCGGTCGATGATGCCTACCAATACGTGTGGTGTACTAGTACTACCTTGGTAAGTTTCTATACCTTTTTGGGCGTAGCTTTGTGACAAGTGATTTCAATCTTATGATTGACATGGTGATACTCAGCATTAGGTGAAACTGTGTCTTTTCTTTAGTTGTCAGTATTTCAAGTAGATCTCTTGTACCATCTGAACTAGATCTTGGGAGAGCTATGATTTTGGGAACTTTTCATTATAAAGATTTGTCTAAATGATTAAAGTAATCGATGTGTTATTTCATGTATTGATTGTGTAAATGAAAATGAGGTTTATCATTTAAAAAGTGTTTTTTTAGAAAGGGGTTCACCTATGAACTAGAGTCGATGTAGGTGCTGCATGATCATCCAAAATGGGTCGTGTCAAGTTGGTGTCAGAGTGTCTAGGTTACCGGTCTCATAAGTACAAGAGCAATGTCAAGTAGAGTCTTGTAGATTGGTGTGTGGACGTCCACACCTAATCCTCGAGGAGCTATAACACATCTAGGAATTTCTTCTTTATTTTTTTCCTATCATGCTGTCCGAGTGTAATTACCGCCTGGCTTGAGTCCAATTGATATATGGAGAATTCTAATTTATATCTTGGCAGGCTCAATTGGCACCTATGAGATTTTAATTAGTATCTGGTGACGTAACCATAGGGAAGTGTTGAATGAAGTAATGTGAAAATTATTGTGATGAACAAGGGAACAAGGTTGTACTAAAGAGCTAGTGGCTTGTGAAAAATCCATTCTTCCTAGCGAGTTTCACTGTAGCAAGATAAACCTTGTTGCAGCAGACTCACTATAGTGAGAGATTGTCTTCCATTGCGGGTCCATCGCGGTGGAAAAGCAACCGCTATAGCTGTAACGACCAATCCATATTTACAGGGGGGAACTAAGTTTGGAACACCCTCTTTTGCCTAGGCTATTAATGGGAAGTTGTTGGGTGAGTGTTAGCTAAAACTTCAGATTTAGGAATTGTCTGTGTATAGGGAATGTGAGTTACTGGTTGTCGGGGAAAACCGCTACAGCAAGACTGATACCATGGTCGAAGGCTAGCCGCATTGGACCAAGATAATAACCGTCGGATCTGCTATAATGAGTCTGTTGCAGCGGAAATGTGATTGCTATAGCGGGGTCCACTATAGTGGAAATGTGACCATTGCAGTGGACGATGGGAATCAGTAAGTGGGTTTTAAGTGGGATTTCAGGGGTTTACCCCATTATTCAAAGCACAATGTTAAGAAACTCAGAGTGATGTTCCAAGGGTAGGCAATTCTCCTTCCCCAAGTTAAGAACTCTGGTATATTCTCTCTACTTTTGACTCTAACCCAGTTGAATAGAAAGGGAGCTCTCTAATGTTGAATTCCTAGTTGAAGAACCACAGAATGGTGAAACTAGGGTTGATTAATTAAGAACTAGAGGGTGTTGGTTCTTAGGTATTGAAAGGAGTAAGGAGCACCTTCTCGGGGATTTGAATGCATGTGCATAAGGGTAGGGTAATAAAGACTCGCAATTTTATAAAGTAAGACTAATGAGGGGTTGAGGAGTGGGAACCCCATGACTTGGGTTAGGAATGATTACTATGCAAATAGAACGGAATGAATTCCTTAATGGGTAGCAAGGGAGACCATATCACCAGGTAGAATTTGGGGGCTTAAATTTCCTAGACCCTTATTGAAGAGTAAATAATAGATTACTCTGAAATTATTGTTGTAGATTTAGAATGTTCTGAGGCGCTGAGGAAAGGAAAAGCTCCAATAGAGTAATTTACATTCCAATCCTCCAATCGAGGTATGTTAAGATTTAGAAGGAGTTAGACTTTAAATAGTGGCATGTATGTGTGTTGACTGATGATGTGTGGTATTGGCCCCTAGACATTATTTGTTGTAATAATTCTCTTGTTGAATTCAATTGCTGATTGAATCTGATGTGATGTCATTACTTATGTAATATGGAATTGTATGTTGAGATGTTGATCATGTTATTTCGTATTGTCTTGAAAGTGATCCATGAATTATTCCAATATTCAAGTTGAGGGAGGTAAAATGAGGCCTCCCAAAGGTTAAGTATAATGACTTAGTGGTAAAGTACCAAGATATGAGAATGAAAGTGGATAGAATGTTGTGTCCTTAGATGAGTGGTGTATCCAAGGTATGCATCCTGGTAAGCGACTATGGTTGAGTAGCTCGTGTCTGAGGGGAGCATTTGAACGAGCAAACGAGTGGGAGCAGGTACCATGTCGGTATAATACATGACTTTTTTGAGTCCCCTGCAGATCATGACTGGAAGGGAAGAAATTAGATCCTCTGGCATGTGTGTATAATGATGATCAATTTTTGAGTGATTATGGTGATGCGATGGAGGCGTGTGCCCAACATATCACCACTGGTTACGATACTTAATTGAGTGTAAAGAAATATGATTGGTTTAGAAATTTGAGAACTTGAATGAACTGAATTCCTTGATATATAATCTATGTGTTAGTAATGTTGATGTGTTTATGATAATTTGTTAGTAAATGTAAACTAATGTAAAGGTTTGTGATAAGTTGCGGAATCTGTTGTGAGTAGTCCATGGCATATTCCATGTATTTATGGTACATTGGTTATTGGACTGACAACTATGAGTAATTTGTATGGTTGTAATTAATTGAATGTTGAAAAAGAGTTAAAAATGAACTATAGGTGTGCAGCGAAGTCGAGTTACTGCTAAGGCAGTATCGCTGCAGTGGTACCTTTACTGCCGTGGCGTGACCACTACAGTCAGGCCTAATCCAGTGAGCAAGCCAGCCGAACACTCTACTATTGCACTCCAGCGCACTCGCAAGCGTACGCGGTCGTACAAGTAATACAGTGGCCCTTTTTAAGATTCGAATGTCGAACCCACAGGGACTGGAGCAATTCAGTGAATTATCAAGTTCAAGTGTTAAAATTAACCTTCACAAGTGTTGATTATAGAAGTTTTCGGTAAATTATAATTAAGTTTTGGGTTGGTCATAAAACAATCTGGAAACAATATAAGAAGCAACTAGAGCTAAGGCCGGATAATCATGCAATGCTACACTTTGTAATGGTTCACGTATGAAATTATCAATTGTTGTCTCACATAGTTTGAAATGTGATGTTCACGGTCTCTTGAGCCTCTATACACGACAAACTAGCCTCACAACTACATCGTTGAGCGAGGATGTGACATCCTAGTTTGTGGGCAATTCAACTACATGGATGTGGTTTACGGGGTTTGTGCTCTTGATTAGGGAATCTCGTACCTCTAATCATTTAACCTAACTTAGCTTCACAACTACTTCTATGAGTAGTGGAGTGACAATTCTTAGCCAGTGTCTTGCTATCATCCCGTTTTATTAACCAAGCAAGGCGAATTAGGTATAATTTCTATCCTGAATGCGAATCCTGTCGTAAGATAAGAACTTGCTCCCTATTTTCCTATGTTCTTGCCTAGGGTTACTGTTTCAAGCTTTTACCTAGCTTAACATGTATGTTTTCATGGTGATCAAGCATAAAAATAACCATAATAAAGAATGTAAGATAAAACAACAATTAACAACTCAAACCAAAACAAATTCATGGATTACAATCATATTCACGTGGCCTAAACCCTAGGGGAAGGGTTTTAGCCACTCATGTTTGTACAATAACTTAAAAACATCGTTAAAGTAGAGTACTTATAAGAATAGGTAAAAGAGAATGTAAAATTAGTGAACCCTAGGTGAGTTCTTCACTTCTCCCTTCCCTGCTCTACGGTTTCCAGAAAATATTTCGTGACAAATAATTTTAGAAGCTAAGGGTTCAATTTATACTAAGATGAAAAATGTAAAATTTGGCCTGTGGTGGAATAACTCCGTGGCACGGAGGCTATCACGGAGATTTTCCTCTGTGCCACAGAGCAAATGCTGAGGTTCACTGTTTGGTAGCCCCTGCTTATATAAATTAATTCTTTGCTCCGTGGCACGTTGTTGAACGCCCCAATGCTTCTCCGTGGCACGGAGTTGACTCCAAATGTCCCTTTTAGCTTGTCTCATCATCCATAATCCATCCCTTATCATTTATCTTCAATATTAGGACCATTATATTCACATTGAGCTCGAAACATTGGCAATTTCAACCTACAAAGAGAGCTAATCATATTTGTTAGTCCATGGCCACAAATTACACAAAATACATGAGATTATTATTAAATTAAGATACAACATGGGTATAAAATAGTATTTGGGCATGTAAATATGCCCAAGATCATCTACACAGATTGATTCTTGAATGCGTATTATTTAATGAATGTATGTTTTGGTATTGCATATTGTTATTTCATTGTATATATGTTATTATTTAAGGTCGACCGATGATGCCTACCAGTATATTCTGTCGTACTGATGCTACTCACGAACTTCTTTTCTAAGTACAAACCTCGATTCAGGAAATTCATCTCAACCCACCTCTAGAGAAACAACGTGACATTTGAAGGTGAGAGGACTCAGAGGTGTTTCATGATTCCATTGTTGGAGATGTATTTTTTTTCCAGACATTATTTTGTTATAGTTTTTTCTTAATTATACCTTTCTAGATTTTTTCAGATAAATGTCCACTCGTATAATGATTTTCAGGTTCTGGGGATTTTATAAACAAGTTCATGTTATTCTCATTTCATTTAATTAAATCTTTCATTATTTATCATTTTTTTGCATTTTACTTATGCTTGTAGTGGAGATTGAGCAATCATTTGGGGATTCGTTGGTTCGCCAGCCGAAGTGGATAGTATGGGTGCCAATCACGGCTAATCGGGTCATGAAAAAGTTGGTATCAGAGCTTTAGGTTCGTTGATCTCATTATACTAGGATGAGTCTAGTAGAGTCTTGCGAATCAGTGCGGAGATGTCCGTTACTTATCTTCAAGAGGCTATAGGACTTTAGGAATACTCCCTTCTTACTTTTTTTTTCATACTGTTTCTTGATTCCAATTGGTATCTAACAATTCTTCATTCTTTATCTCATAGATGGTGAGAACACATGCAGGTAAAATTTGAGAAGAAGCACCCGGGCCAGCAGAAGCAACTGCAGTTCACGATAGAGGATGGGGCCGAGGTCGTGGGTGAAAGCCTATTGCTGTCAAGGGAGGTACCCAAGCTCCTGCTCCTGCTCGAGAAAGGTCAGCATCTCCAATGCCTCCAAAGGTTCAGGAAAGAGTGGCAGTTGAGGTGAGGTTTGGACACAGAGATAGGCTGTATCTGCTCTAGCATTCTCCGAGGTCCTGGCTCAGTTCTTGAATCTTCTGAGCGGCCTCTAGGTAATGGGCAGCACTAGAGAGTCCAGTAGGGAGAAGTTGGGAATACAACATGCAGCCACTGTGGCTCCCTATGATGATATTTTTGAGGTCGTGATGTTCTCGAGGCCGGTAGCTGGTTCGGTAATGACTGGGGAGGAGCATGACTTGTTCTAGAGGTTCACGAAGATGAAGCCTTCCACCTTCTATGGCACTGAGGCTGAGGATGCCTATGAGTTCATTATCGACTGCCATAAGAGGCTCCATAAAATAGGGGTAGTGGAGAAGTATAGGGTGGAATTTGTCACCTTTCAGTTGATGGGTGATGCTAAGCTCTAGTGGAGAGCATTTGTGGAGTGCAGACCAGCAGGATCACCACCACTGACCTGGACTCAGTTCTACTCCACCTATCTGGAGAAGTATGTTCCTCGTACCCTATGAGTTTGGAGGCAGGACAAGTTCACCACCATCAATAAGGGAACCTCTTTAGTCGCTTCCTATGAGGCTCGATTTCACTCGCTATCTAGGTATGCCCTGCCCTTATTGCTCACTGAGGAGGAGAGAATCAGACAATTTATTAAGGGCCTAAATGTGGGCCTTCAGCTGTCATCCCTCCAAATGGTCTATGTAAGAAAAACCTTCCAGGAGGTGGTATAATTTTTAAAGAATGTGGAAGGGGTGAAGCAGGATAGGTATGCAAGGAGCACCAAGAATAAGGCTCGAAAGGTGGTACTTTCAGGAGTTTCTTTACCAGGACTTCGATTTCCCAGGGGCACCCTGGAGCACCCTGATAGTTCGCTTAGATTTTGGGGATCATCCTATTTCCTCCGTTCTGGCTTAGAATCCGGTGATTGATAAGGTGTGCCATGAATGTGGGGAGTGTGACCACATCGGTAGATGGTGTCCCAGTTTTTGTCAAGGTGGGTAGATTGTTTTGCATCCAACTTATCAAGTTCCGGCCCCTGTCGGGAGAGGAGGTAGCACATTCAGCAAGGATCACCCACCACTTGGGAGGGGCAGACAGGTAGTAGTTAAAGGAGGCACCCAACCTGGTAGAGGAGGTGTTCAGATGGGAAGGGGTGGTACTCATTCCGACAGAGGGGTTACACAGCCGAACAGGGGCGGGTCTCAGGCAGGTAATCATTCATACTTCTATGCATTTTCCAGTCGACCCAAGGTAAAGGCTTCAGACGCTGTTATCACAGGTATGATTCTTGTATGTGAAGAAAAGGCTACGACTTTATTTGATCTTCGTTCTACCTTTTCCTATGTGTCTGCTTATTTTGTTGTGGGATTGGACCTTGCTTGTGATGTTCTTGATATTTCGATTCATGTGTCTACACTTGCGGGGGATTCTATGGTTGTGGATAGAGTTTTCCGTGCGTGTTTGGACTTTATGGGTTTCCATCCGTGGGTATACTTAGTGATCTTAGACAAGGTAGACTTCGATAATTTTGGGAATGAGTTGGTTGTCTCCTTGCCATGCCATTCTGGATTGCCATGCTGTGACAGTCACCATAGAGATAGCGGTGTTGTCTAGGTTGAAGTGGAAAGGGAATTGTAGCCATACTCCTAAAAAGCTTATATCCTATATTCGTGCCCGAAAATTATAGGGCGAGGGTGTTTGACATATCTAACCTACATTTGGGATACCAGTTCAGAGGGTCGCTCCATAGAGTTGGTCTCGGTAGTTCATGAGTTTCTAGAGGTATTCCCGCAGATTTGCCTGGCATGCCACCGGACCGTGGTATTGACTTCTTCATAGATTTCGAGCCAGAGACCCAACCCATTTCTATACCACCGTACAAGATGACACTAGTTGAGTTGAGGGAACTTAAGGAGTAGTTGCAAGAATTACTTAGTAAAGGATTTATCAGGTCGAGTGTCTCCGTGAGGTGCCCCGGCGTTGTTTGTGGAAAAGAAGGATGGTAGCATGCGAATTTGCATTGATTATCGTTAACTGAATAAGCTAACCATTCGTAATAAATACCTCTTCCCTAATTAGATGGCTTTTTGATTAGTTACAGGGGCAGTAGTGTTCTCAAAGATTGACTGGAGATCGGGCTATCATCAGTTGAAGATTCGTGTTGTAGATATTCCTAAGACAACTTTTAGGACGAGGTACGTGCATTATGAGGTCCTAGTCATGTCATTTGGACTCACTAATGGTCCAACAATATTCATGAGCTTGATGAACGGTATCTTCAAACCCTATCTAGATTCCTTTGTAATCATTTTCATTGATGATATTTTGGTGTACTCCAAGACTAAGCAGGGACATGAGAATCATCTGAGAATTTTGTTGCAGCTGCTAAAGGAGAAACAACTGTACGCCAAGTTCACTAAATGTGAATTTTGGATGGAGTTAATGTCTTTTCTGGCGCGTGTAGTCTCCAAAGAAGGGAATAAGGTGGATCCACAAAAGGTGGAAGTGGTTCGAAACTGTGCTAGTCCTACTATAGCAACAGTGGTACAGAGGTTTGTGGGGCTGGCTAGCTATTACCGCCGATTTATAAAGGGATTTGCAACAATTGCCTCGGTGTTGACAAGGCTAACCCAAAAGGTTGTGCCATTCTAGTGGTTCGAGGAATGTGAAGAGAGTTTTCAGAAGCTCAAGACATTGCTAAACACAACACCTATTTTGGCACTACCAGTAGAAGGTAAAGATTTTGTAGTCGATTATGATGTCTCACGGTCTGGGTTAGGTACCGTGTTAATGGAGGAAGGACAGGTCATTGCTTATTCTTTTAGAAAGCTAAAGGTGCATGAGAAAAACTACCCTACAGATGATCTGGAGTTGGCAACAGTGGTATTTGCCCTAACATTCTAGAGGCATTACTTGTATGGGGCCTGTTGTGAGGTGTTCACAAATCATCGCAGCTTGTAGTATGTTTTACGCCAAAAAGATCTTAACCTTAGGCAGCGGAGATGGATATAACTACTTAAGGACTATGGCGTTACAATTTTGTATCACCTAGGGAGGTCAAATGTGGTGGCAGATGACTTGAGTCAAAAAGTAGTGAGCATGGGCAGTTTGGCTTGTTTAGAAGCTACCCAGCGTCCAATTGCCAGAGAATTTCAGACCCTGGGGAACAACTTGGTGGGACTTACGTTGGCAGAGATAGGAGGGATATTAGCCAGTGTAGAGGCCAAGTCTTCCCTGCTAGAGGAGGTGAAATCCAGACAGTTTAAGGATGCAAGGCTGAGTAAGATTCGGGACTAAGTCTTATGAGGGGAAGCAAAGGTAGGTGACAACAGATGAAGAAGGGACTCTGAGGATAAGGGGGCATGTATGTGTTCCCTGGGTTGGAGCTGATCAAACCTATCCTGTCAGAAGCTCACAACTCGAGGTACACTATCCATCCCGGTGTTACTACAATGTATCATGACATGAAATGACATTATTGGTGGGGTAGAATAAAGACGGACATAGTCAAGCATGTCGCCCAGTTCCTAAACTGTCAATAAGTGAAATATGAGCATCAAAAGCCTAGGGGAGTACTCCAATGGATGCCCATCCCAGATTGGAAGTAGGAGCAGATAACATTAGATTTCGTGGTTGGCCTTCCGAAGATGTTGGGGAAGTTTGACTCCATTTGGATCATTGTGTACAAACTGACTAAGTTTGCTCACTTCTTACCTATTCAAGTGATTTACAATGTTGAGAGACTGGCCAAACTATATGTGAAAGAGGTGATTCGGTTGCATGGGTTGTCAGTTTTGATCTTCTCAGATAGGGGTACGCAGTTCACCTCCCACTTCTGGAGGACCTTGCTGGCTAAACTAGGTACCAGTTTAGAATTGAGCATAGCCTTACATCCGCAGACAGATTAGTAATCGTAGAGGATAATTCAGGTGTTAGAAGACATGCTTCGGGCCTATGTGATTGATTTTGCTGGCCTGGGATAAGTTTCTACCTCTAGTAGAATTTGCTTACATTAATAGCTATCACTCGAGCATTGGCATGGTGCTACTCGAGCTTTATATGGGAGGAAATTTAGGTCTCTAGTCGGTTGGTTCGTACATTTGAGGTGATAACTTGGGGTACTGACTTTCTTAAATAGTCTGTAGATAGGTTAGGGTGATTCAGGAGCGACTGGTGGCTACTCAAAGCAGGTAGAAAGTATATGCAAACAAAAAGGTGAGGGATATGGAGTTTATGGTGGGAGAGAAAGTATTGCTAAAGTTTTCCCCCATGAAGGGAGTGATGAGGTTCGGAAAGCAGGGAAAGCTTAGCCCGAGGTATATTGGGTCATATGAGATTCTTCGGCATGTGGGGAAGGTAGCTTACGAGTTACCTTTGCTGCCAGGGCTTTCTGGAGTGCATCCGACATTTCATGTATCCATGTTGAAGAAATACCATGGGGATGGGTCTTACATAATCCAGTGGGATTCAGTTCTACTTGATGAGAACCTATCTTACGAGGAGGAGCTAGTGGCTATACTATATAGGGAGGTTTGCAAGTTGAGATCGAAAGAGATAGCAATGGTAAAGGTCTAGTGGAAGAATCTTCTCATGGAGGAAGTCACTTGGGAGACCAAGGCCGGTATGTGGGACAAATACTCCAAGCTATTTATTGAATCTGCTATGTATCTTTTCTCACTTTTGTAGGTAGTTCGGGGATGAAGTGTATTTTAATTGGTATCTAATGTAACAGCCTGTCCATCGTTACGGTGGGAAAGTAAGTCCGGAACACCCCTTTTTGCGTTGGCTATTGGTGGGAAGGTTTTAGGTGAGTGTTAGTTATAACTTGAGATTTAGAAATGGTCTGTGTGTTGGGAATTGAAGCTATTGGTTACCGAGGGACCACTATAGTGCAGGAAAAACTGTTGTAGTGAGACCGTTACTACGTCAAAGGCTCGCCGTAACAGATCAGGATAATAATTTTTAGATTCACTGGCGGTGTCCTAAGGGATATAGTGGATCCGCTGTAGTGGAAATGTGGCTGCTGCAGCGGACGACGGGAGTCAGTAAGTGGGTTTTTAGTGGAATTTCAAGGGGCTTACCCCATTATTAAAAGCATGACCTATTAAGAAACTTAGAGCAATCTTCCGAGGGCATAGAAATTCTCTTTCCCCAAGGTAAGAACTCTCATCTTTTCTCTCTACTTTGACTCCCTAACCCCGTTGAATCAAAAGGGAGACCTCTAATGGTAAAATTCCTAGTTGAAAAACCCTAGAATGGTGAAATTAAGGCTGACTAATGAAGAAATATAGGGTGTTGGTTCTTAGGTCTAGAAGGGAGTAATGAGCACTTTTTGGGGATTGTGAATTCATATGCATAAGAGTACAAGGTAATGGAGACCTACAATTTGATAAAGTAAGACTATTAGCCCTAGTAAAGTCCCAATGAGGGGCTGAGGAGTGGGAACCCCATGTCTCGGGTTAGGAATGATTACTATGTAAACAGAATGAAATAAATTCCTTAGTGGGTAGCGAGGGAGACCGTATCACCTTGTAGAATTGTGGGGCTTAAATGTCTTGGACCCTTATTCAAAGAGTAAATAATGGATTACTCTGTAATTGCTGTTGTAAGTTTCAAACATTTCGAGGTGCTAAGGAAAGGCAAGGCTCTAGCAGAATAATTAACGTTCTAATCCTCCAATTGAGGTAGTTTATGGTTTAGAAGGAGTTGGAGTTTATATAATGGCATGTATGTGTGTGGAATGATGATGAGTGGTATTGGTCCCTGGACATTATTTATTGTAATAATTCCCCTATTAGATTCAATTATTGAATGAATATGATGTGATGTCATTACTTGTGTAATGGCGAATTGGATGTTGAGATTTTGTTCATGTTATTTCATATTGTCTTGAAAGTTGTCACGACCCGAGTGTACACCTCGAACCGAGATACAGAACTTAGAACCACTAATGCCTCCAAGCTAATCCATGTCATAGATTATTACTAGCACAATATAACTTATAATAAAATCTGAGCGGAAGCTAATTGAAATGTAAGATATGCCTTTATGGATAACAAAATAATCTGATAATTTAAATACTAAGTCACAAAGCTAAACATACTAACTCAATGCCTGAAAGCCTCTACTAACTGTTGAGTTGTTGGGATAGGCCCCCAGCTAACTCCAAAGTCTAAAACAAAAATAAGGTAAAAGAACTAAAATGAAATAGATAACTCTAGTCCTCCAAAGATGAGGATTCACCACTGCTAGTTGATCAAGTCCGAAGTGTATCTAACCGAGGGGCTGAGTTTGAGTACCTGGATCTATATAATGAAATGATATAGCATAAAGCATGCAATCAACACTTTGAATGTACTGAGTATGTAAAGTAAGTAAAACATACTAGTAAGATAGTAAAAAAGATAATGAGTGAAAGATCGTATAAAACATGAGATTCTGATCATGAATTTAGTATAAAGGCTTAAGGTTTGCAAATCTATAATATAAGGCTGATCATGACTGAGTTCTTAAATGAAATCCTCATAAAGCGTATTTTCAACCAAATAATCATAAGTCAAAAAATCATGAAATATGAACATGAATATATTTATATTTATATATATAAAGAGTAGTGGAAGATTCTTATAACCGACAGACCACACGCGAGCATACATGGAGCCCGACTTGTAAAACACTAATCAAGAGGGTGTTCATACCTTTCCAGGGGTAAAACTATGAAAAGGTGTGATATCACTCATGGATGGTTGATGTGCAGTGCGTTTACAACACTTTTGATGCTTAAAAATTAGGAAAAATGCTTGGTCTTAGTTATGTTTATATGTATATGAGGTGCTTTTAATTTATTTTTAGAAAAATCACATTTCAGAGTTGAATTCTCCAAAAAAAGAGGAAAAAGTATAGAAAATAAGCCAAGTGTAGTCCTAGTACGAGTTGTACCTTAGTGGTACGAGCCGTACCTTGCAGTCTTGATGAAATCCAGAGGATATGCATAAGTGTTGGGGCCAAGTATGACTCTTGGTACGAGCCGTACCAAGGAGTCGTGGGAAAGAGTCAGAAGCTTGCACTTTCCTGGGATCCTAGTATGAATGAAATGCACGAGTCATGACAACATCATACAACCTGTACCAAGGAGCCGTGGTGAACTCCAGAGAGTATGAGAAGCTGGCAGGTCTCAGAGTACGAGTAGAGATCACGAGGCATAACAACAATATACAAACCATACCATGGACTGGTGACGAACTCCTGAGGATGCCAAACTTTACAAGATCAGACTGGGATAGACAATGTATGACTCGTAGTGTCATTGTATGTGTTGTACCTTCTTCCAGGACTTAACCAATTTTCAAAACTACAGTGCATAGTATAGATGGATACCATGACTCGTAGCTTCATGCTACGACTCGTAGGATAGGTCGGTGGCAGCTCCATGTTAACTTACGAAATGTTTTCAATTAAGTGTATAAATACTTTTTTAGGTTATTTTGTTTAGGAACTAATTCATTACTGTTGTAATTGTGATTCTTGGTTTTCCTAACACTACTTGGAGATCAAATACACGAATTGCTTGGAGATTTCTTTCATTGTTCTTGACTTGATTATACTTTAATTGTGCGATAATCAATTGGGTTTTTCTTCAATCATCTTTGTAAGTTGTTAATTATGTTTTCTATCATGAAATTTAATTCTTTTCTTGCAATCATGAATAGCTAAAACCTCCACAACTAGGATTGTGGGAACCATGGTGAATTAACTAACTAGTGTTAACATAAGGTGATTCTAAACTAGTACTACTGCTTGTATTATTTATCTCTTCATCTTAAACATTTCTTAATGATGCGCCATGTTAGGATATGCCTGAATTTCCTAATTGCATAAACCTAGAGAAGTAGAGTTCAGGAAAAGAAAAGAATAGTAAAGCCTTGAACTTTAAGTTTCACTGAATAACTTGAGTTGTGGTTGTAGGATAGTTAATTTGGAATAATTGATAATAGTTAAAGTAAAATCACTCAAGAGACCAAATTCGATGATTGAATATAGTCATCCAATAGGGACTAATTAGTCGTTTGGATGAATCTATGTGAACAGTTCTGCAGGCTAAGTGTTGGGATAGATCACTAGTTTAATAACCCGAAGTTGATATGAATCCATGGGGAACACTTCCCTAGTAAATTGCATAAACTTGATCACAAAAATAATTTACAACTTTCTTACTTGATTTTTCCTTTAAAACCCCTATTAACAAATAACTGTATTAAAATCATAAATATAAGCATAATTCTATATCCTAAATATATTCCTTGTGGGATCAACCCCAAGCTAGTTGGGTTCTTTATTGACAATGTTTGCGTCATACTTTTACAGAGGTGTGATTTGAGCATTATCAAAAATGGCGCCATTGCCGGGGAATAAAACTTAGAATTATATTAATTGCTTGTGTTTAACTTTTAGTCTTTATTTTCTCGTTTACATTTTGTTCTTTTGTTTTGATTTATTCAGGCTATAGAAAGGACGCCCTAACTCAAGAGCAACCTCCATGAATAGAAGGATAGAGGACAAGAGGTTGCTCGTGCCCCTGGAGGAAAGATTGAGTGTTGAGACACTGGCAGCTGTCCTTATGAACTATGATGGGGATGATATCCGTGGATACACCGAGATGGTGAATGCACTGGAGGGAATGGGGTCCTATAACTTCAGACCGAATAATATGGATCTTGATCTAAAAAACCATGCACCCCTCCATAAAACCATCAGTTGAAGTCCCACTAATTGAAGAACCACTAGTCTTGGAGTTTAAGGCTCTACCTCCACCTCTGAAGTATACATTCTTAGGGGAGAACAACACTTTTCCAGTAATTATCGCTATAGACTTGGTAGGGTGGCAAGTTAAGGCCCTGATATTAGAAATGAGAAGGTAAAAAAAGGAAATTGGTTGGACCATTGCTAACATCATCGGTATCTCTCTAGGCATATGCACCCATAAAATTCAGCTTGAGCTGAATTGCTGTAATACCGCGGAAATGCCTAAGATTAGAACCAGGATCAAAATGGGAAGTTGACTGAAAATTGGAGAAAAGTGCACAGGACGGACGACCCAACGGATTGTTGGTCAAACCAACGACCCGTTGGATCCAATCGTGGTAAGGGAAGTCCTGGTGGCAATGGATACAACGGATGATACAATGACTTATTGCTTGGAACAAGTCATTGTTTATAATCATGGGTGGAGCTGGACCTTGGTATTTGAGGATGTAACGGGTCATCCAATGACCCGCCGTGAGTTATAACCACCCGTGGTCAGCAGTCGTTGTTTGTTTGCTAGAATTTCCAGTGCTTGTAACGGATCGAGAGCACGACTCATTGGAACAACCACGAGTCATTGTGAGGCTCATGGTAAGGAATGTTCAGGGTTGTGAAGGGGCTAGTAACAATTGACTCAACGATCCGTTTGATCAAAGGAAGAGTCATCTTCTCGGGCCATGGTAAGAATCTAGGATCAAGGCCTGGGCAGTGCATATGACGGGCCATACCATGAGTCGTGGTAGCTTCCAACGACTTGTTGGTACGTCCGTTGGATTGATCTATGCAGTTTTTAAGGAAATATTTATTAAGGACATTTTTGACCTTTTCATGATCTAAGGCCCTAAACTACATCATTTTATGTATTTTTCGGGGCATAATAAGAGAGGTTAAGTCCCTTTTTCTCAAGCCATTCCCACGCATGCAAATTAAGAGAATTCTAGATAGATCAAACATATAATCAAGCTTTTCCCTATCAATTCTCCATCGGACATTCAAAAACAATAGAATTTGATCTTACCCAGGTATGTAGGGTTAAGAATGAGTGTTTCCGTTCACACCCATGCCCATTATCTACAAATTTATGAAAAATTTATCAAAATTTGATGGGGTTTTAATTCAATTCTTGTGGAAATCTAATGATTTATTAATGGGTTATTCTGATTTATGAATCGATTTAAGATATACGCTTCAACTATTGATATTTACAAACTCAGCATGATTTATGATTTGAAATATAGATTTATTCAATTACCCATCATGATTTGATGATTTACAAGTTATATGCATGATCTACAAATATGCATGAAACCTATAATTCATAAATTATGTTTTGGCCGACTCACGAGCCTTATGTCATCGCTAGTTTACATATGTTCATGTATGCTTATGATTATTATGATTTAACTATCCCATGAATTCATTCATGTTATACTATGAGCACTATATATGTTTTGGGAGTAGTATCGAACACCGAGTAGGTTCGGGCCTAGGTTCTACCTTGGATATCATAGACTACGTGCCACGTAGGTATGTTAGGACCTCCTGTGCGACTGTCCCCAGCCCAAATGGCTCTTTCATGGTGATATCACACTTTGATGGTTCTATGTTCTACCCTTGGCAAGGTACGAACACCCTCCTGACTAGGATCACAAGTCGGGCTTCATGTGTGCTCATATGGGGTATGTCGGTTAAGAGAATCTTCCACTGTTCCTCATGATTTATGCATGTTTATGATTTTGTATGTTGTCTCAAGTTATGTTCAGTATAGCTTTTCTCTCATACTTATGATTACGAATGTATTATGAATGCTTCGAAAACCTTGAGCCTTACGTTATGTTATGATAAATATTTGCGATATGAGTATGACGTCCTACTCTTATGATTTTTATGAGTTTTTACATATTTAAATGTCCATTTTACTTACCTAACATACTCGGTACATTCCATATACTGACCGCATAGTTCCTATGCTATATCATTTCATGATACAAGACCCGGCTCTCAGGCTCATCCTTAACTTTAGACCATTCCAGAGTTCACCTTCAGCTTGTTGGTGAGTCCTCATGTTCTGAGGGCCATTTGACTAGACCTTATGTTATTTATGTTTCAGTACTTAGCTGGATTAGTTGGGGTGTTGTCGCATCAACCCATCTTATGTAGTAGAGGCTTTTAGACAATATGTAGTACTCAGCTTGCATGTATGTCTAGAGATTTCTTACGCTATGATATGTTATGCTATGCTTACAATTTTCCTATGCCTTATGTTCAGCCTTCCACTTAAAGTGAATGAAGTTAGATGTATTCTTATGCCATGGGTCGACTTGGGACCTCTCGGGGTTCCTTGTCCCGTGTTATGATCTGGGTCTACATTCGGGTCGTGACTAACTTGGTAACAGAGCCATAGGTTTTGAAGTGTCCTAGGGTGTCTGAAGGCCGCATTAAGTAGAGTCTTTTTCATGGGTGTGAAGTGCACCACACTTATGACGAAGAGGCTACGAGATGTTTAGGAAATGTTCCCTTTTTTATGATCTATGTCATGCGATGAAAAGTCTTTCAATCCTTCTAATTCATGTTATTTTGCGATTGAAGAATCATGGCTCCTAGAAGAATGAATGGAAGAAGAAATGGGAATGGTGAAGGCCACGAGGATGGCAATGGTCATGGGAATCAGCAAGCCCCACCTATTTAGGAGCCCCAAGCACCAGAGCCAGTTGCCCATGTGGAGTTTTGGGTGGCTATCCAGATGTTGGCGGAGGCCTTGACCGCTCAGGTCAACCAGCAGGCTGTTGCACATATTACCTAGAATAGCAATGCAGTAGCGAAACGGGTTAGAGATTTCTTGAGGATGAACCGTCCGAAGTTCCTTGGGTCCAAGGTGGATGAGGATTCACACAATTTCATCGAGGAGATTCTAAAGATCACCCAGGTTATGGGGGTGACCAATGGAGATTGTGTTTATTTGGCCTCCTATAGGCTGAAGGGGGTGATTCGCATATGGTTCAAGTAGTGGAGGGATGCTAGGGTAGTGGGTGCAGACCCTATAGGTTGCGAGGAGTTCCATGTGGCATTCTTGGATTGGTTTTTCCATTGGGAGATGAGGGAGCTTCGGGAGGCTGACTTTATTAACTTGAAGCAGGGTAACATGTGTTATACCCTGAAAACCCAAAGATCGAATCCGAGAGTTAAAAATTGAAAGCTGCTGAAAATTGATAAAATATCTCAGAACGAGAGGTGTAACGACTTGTGGTTGGGAACCACGAGACGTTGTTACCAATCATGGGTTCAGGAGTCCTCGGTAGCAGTGGAACCAACGACCTATGTAATGACTCGTCGTAGGAAACAACAAGCCGTCATTTGTAGTGTGCTATTTATACGTAATGAATTTTCGTCCCCTCAACTGCCTGTAACCCACGTTCTTGCTCAACCAAGTCAGAATATTTAAAAATATACCTAAGTGTGCTATTTATACTAGTAAGAATTTTTCCCGGAATAACAAGCAACGTGGCACGGAGTGTATCGCGGAGCACTCCCTCCGTGCCACGGGGCAAATACGGACCCTCACTGGAATCAGGTTCCTCAACAATTTCTCCTTGGCGTGCCACAGCCTGCAACGTGGAGCCAGGCCAACGTGTCACGGCGCAATCGCGAACCTTCACTGGAATTGGCCAAAATAAATCACCCGAGGCAGAATGCCTCCGCGATGGCAATGTGACACGGCTCCATCGTGGAGCCCTTATTTTGCTGCTCTTCCTTGACCTTTTCCACTCCTTGCTTCCAAGTCCATTCCCGATTTTTATGCTAAGTCTAAAACAAGTATCTAATGTGAGTCTGAACTATGAATGTGAGCATGCTGAGGTTAAATGAACATGTAACGAAATTAATTATCGATATAAATTGGTTAGTCTTTTCCTCCGGTTGCTAGTCAGGAACAAATGCCAATGGATTAAAACTCTCGTATTTAACCCAACTTAAGAATCATGAACCACCCACCTACATTTCTGTGATTAAACAAAATTCATGTTCTAGCCATACAAACCCGGTTCCTAAATTGACTAATATGACTTTCAGGTATATTTCTATCCTGAAGGTAAATCAATTCTCAATTTTCCCAAACTAAGAAAGGATCATATCCTATTAATTCACAACTTTCCAATTTCTTGCTCTCTCGAGTGAAACAAGACTTTTTAGATATACATTAACGTAGGCCACACATTAATGCAGTAAGAACAAGAATCAATAGAACAACCATGGAAGAAAAGAAGAAAAACCAAAGAATCAATAATCACATTTATTACAATTGTTCTTAACCTCAGCAAGAAGAGGAATTAGCCACTCATTTGTGGATTAAACATCGTTAAATGAGTGTTAAACATAAAAGCAATTGAATTCAAGGAGAAGGAAAGAGAGAAAAACCCTGATAACTTCGTCCCCTCAACTGCCTGTAACCCACGTTCTTGCTCCACCAAGTCAGAATATTGAAAAATGAACCTAAGTGTTCTATTTATACTAGTGGAAATTTTTCCCGGAATAACAAGCAACGTGTCACGGAGTGCATCGCGGAGCACTGCTTTCGTGACACGCCACCGACGTGGACCCTCACTGGAAGTTGGGGGTCCAGGTAATGAGGCTCAACGTGGCACGGCGTGCAACGCGGAGCCACTCCACCGTGCCACGGACCCAACGCGAACCCTTACTAGAAATAGGCTGAAAATTCCCTATCCAGGCAGAAGGTGATCACAGGAAAAAATATATGCCCGAGATATGCTTTACGACTTAAATTAGTCTTGTTTATCTAAGATTATTGTATACATTTTCATGTAATTGTAGATAAAGTAAAGATATGTGCTAACCAACATGATTAGCCTTTGTTTTGTAGGTTTTGATGACTTTTGAGCAACTAATCCATGAGTTGGTGAGGTAGACGCTTGGAAACGGAATCAACACGCGAACGTCGGCAAAGAGGAGGCACAAAACAGCCCACCGGCGCGTCGACAAGGTGCCACGGCAGGCAGGCCGCTCACAACAGCCCACCTGCGCGTTGGCAACGTGCCACGACAGGTGGCCTCCACGACCAAGGGCTTCCAACGCACTGCCCAGGCAGCGTGACACGCTGCCAACGCAGCAGGGTGCTGCCCGAGCCGATTTCGGGTGATTTCCAGAGGGCCTCCGCGTCCGTAGCGTGTCACAGAGGCCGTGCTCCGCGATGCACTCCGTGACACATTGCTTGTTATTCCGGAAAAGAGTCCTACTACTATAAATAGCACACTTAGGTTTATTTTTCATAATTCAGACTTGGTGGAGCAAGGACGTGGGTTACAGGCAGTTGAGGGACGAAAAAGCTAAGGGTTTTTCTCTCTTTCTTTCTTCTTTCAATCAATTGTTTGTATGATTAACACTTGTTTTAGGATGATTAATCCACAAATGAGTGGCTAATTCTCTTCCTTGCTGAGGTTATGAACTATGGTGATGAATTTTGATTATTGAATTGTATGGTTTTTCATCTTCTTCTTCTTCTATGTTGTTCTATTAATTCTTGTTTCTACTGCATTGGTGTGTGTCCGACATTAATGTACATATAAAAAGTCCGATTTCACTCGAGAGAGCACGAAATTGGAAAGTTGTGAATTAATAGAGTATTGTTCTTAACTTGATTTGGAAAAATTGGGTTTTGATGTTCTTTCCTGATAGAAATATACTTGAAAGCCGTATTAGTCAATTTAGGAACCGGAATTGTATTGCTAGGTCATAAATTGCATTTGATCACAGAAATGTAGATGGATGGTTTATGATTCTTAAGTGAGATTAAATACGAGAGTTTTAATCTCTAGGCTAATGTTCTTGGCTAGCAACAGGAAGAGAAGAATAACCAAATTATGATTATAATCAAGTTCATTACTTATTCTTAACCTTGGCATGCTCATAGCCATAGTTTCAATTCAAAGTAAATATTTGTTAATAGTTTTAGTATATAATTTATAAACAAAAATTATTTAACTCTTGGTTACGTTGTTGTCAGCATATTTAGAAGTAAGATAGAATATAGTATACTTGAGCAATTTTACTTATCCAGAGTCTCCTTGGTTCGATACTTGGCTTACTTATCCACTCTATTACTTGTTTGACCACGTGCACTTGCGTGTCGGTTTTTAACCCTATAGCAAACCACCGGACAAGTTTTTGGCGCCGTTGCCGGGGAGACTTGGCAATAGGTGAATTTGTTTTAAGTGTAATTTACTGTATTTTTATTTTTATCAAGTGCTGACAACTTAGTCTTATTGTTTGTTTTAATTCTTTTGCATTTTACTTTTTCTTTTTCGAATACCCTTATTGACATGACATCGTGGAATATAAATGGTTTCAATGGTGGATACTCATATTTTAATGAAACTTGTCTGAATTACGGAAGACACCACTTGTGGCAACAATGTAACACGTGTAATATATGTGGTGGTCAAGATGGCCATTGGGATGGCTGTTCGAATGCATATTCCCCTCCCCCAAGCCCCTACTATGATCCTTCTGTTGTTTTTCCTGACTATAGGCATGCTGAAAATGAGGACTTGGGACGCCAAGCTCGAATAGAAGACATGATGAAACAACTCTTGGAGCAATCAGAAGCAATGAAGGAGGCGATGGCAGTATTGAGAATTCAACAAGAAGAGAATGCAGAGGCTCTAGAAAGGATGAGCATCAAATTCACGGAGATGATTGCTGAGGCTGAAGCTTGTGATAAATTGCAGGTGACAGTTTTAGTCGATATTCAAGAGGAACTACAAGAGGAAGACAAGGGTGAATTTTTGGATGAAGCCCAACAATTAGAATCTCTTGAGTGTCCCCGTGACGGGCTCACACTTATAGAAAATCCATTCATGGAAGAAGAGATAGAGTACCCCCCATTTGACATAAATGAAGAGATAGATGTCGATGCTGAGAAGGAGTATACAAGTAAGGAGGTCAAGCAAAATGAAATTTTAGAGTTGAGGTGTATTGGACCACACTTTACGCATTTTTCGACGTTAAATTTGGTTGACAACAAAGAAAGAGAGTCTTCCAAGCTTATAGAGAAATGTCTAGAGGAGGGCCAAGCACCATATATTTTGAAATTTGCCAACGCGGAGAGACAAAATGACTTCGCTTACTTGAGGGCCAATAAAGTAAAAAGGCAACACCTACTGTTTGGTCCTTACAATTTTTCACCACCACCCCTGGAGCATAAGAGGAAATTAGAGAAGAAATTAGGGGTGAGATTCATATCCTCAAGGTGGAGGAAAAAGTGGTGAAACTTGGTACGTCGTGCCGCGACGTAAAATTAGGCGCTGCTTGGGAGGCAACCCAAGGGTACCATGGGTACCATTTTAATTTCTTGCATTTAAGTTGATTTTATTTATTTTTTTTATTTTTATTTTTCATCGTGTGTTGTTTTGGTGGAAAGTTAAGCACAGCTGGAGGGGAAGTCTGAGTACCCGTGGAAGAGGAAGCTAACAAGCATGGAAGAGAAAAAGTGTGGGGTTGAACACCCACTTGTGCAAAGTTGATGAAAGGCATGCTGTTAGCTAAGCCTAAAGGCCTCAGGGAGTATTTCTCACCCTTTTTAAATTTTAATTTGATGCTATGAGGACATAGCATGATTTAAGTGTGGGGGTGAGGGAAATTTCAAGGGAAATTTCAAAATTTTCTGTGCTTAACGATTTTGGTGAATGTACTGCTTGTGCAAAAGTTGGTGAGAAATTTGAAAATTTTGAAATTTTTTTGTGAATTAAGCATGACTTCATCACCCGTTGGTTTTTCTTTTCGGTTCTTTTCCGACGGGGGGTCTTTGAACCGAAGAATAAAAAATTTTCTTTGTCTGTATATAGTGTTTTTAGTCATAGTTAGGGACTGTTTCCGACGATGGATGGATGACGACCGTCTTGAGGAAAATTAGTCAGTAGGATAGTTTTTGAAACCATAACTAATTGGTGCTTGATGTTCTTGTTATATGCTATACATGGTTGTAAGATGCAAGTACGTTCAGTATGAAGCATGCAAGGGTATAACTTTGTTTGAGACACTTAGGCTCTTGAATTTGACTCAATATGATTGAAGCTTAATTCTAAATTCTTGTGATTAGCTGAGTAAGAGTCTGCTGAATGTGTCTTGAATTGAGCATGTGCCATGAGTGTAATGTTTTTGAGTATTCTGTGCTATTATGAAATGTCTAGAACTTGTCTGGTGTGTATATAAAACGAAATGAAGGATGTGAATTGTAGGAGATGATTTAGGCATTTCTTTGAATGAACCAATTTTCATCCCTCATTTTACCTACCTTGAAAAATTAATCCTAGTTAACCCCATTGAGCCTTGAGCCTATTCTTTGACAGCTGCAACATAAGCTTAATCCTTTTTCTTTCATTAGCCTTGAAATTGAACCAAAACTCCTGAGCGCTTAAAGGAAAAATCCGAAAGATTAAAGGAGTGAGAAGAATGAAAAAGAAGGGAAAGTAGCAATTGTAAAATTTGAGAAAGGTCGAGGGTGCACTTGTTTGAATATGGGTGAGTATTAGTAGGGAGTAAGAAAATAAATAAATGAAAAGTTACTTATAGAACTCCTTACTAATAACCTAAAAGTGCCTGAAGAAAGGGGGGAACAAAAGAGGAAAAAGAAAGAGGAAAAGAGAAAAAGGTGAAGTGAGGGAAGGGAAGTTCGTAATGAAGGCGTGATGTATTAAAAGTGCTTAAGAAAGATAGTCACTATTACTGATCATAATAGTACTTACCCGCACCTGAGTTACATTACAACCTAAAAAGTCCTACTTGATCTTACATTCATACATCCTCAAATTAGTGGAATAAAACACTAAGGGCAAGCTTATGGGTCATTACATAATGCATGTGAATTCTTTGTGAGAGTGAGCGTAATTCTATTCATGTACCCACACATGTTGTGATGTAAAAAATTGTTTTTGCGTGTGATTGGGTAACTCTCTTCCCGTGAGGGGCACATGTTGAATGAAGGATATAAATCATGTGGGATTTCTTAGTCAGTTGATTTGCATGAGTTTTCTAAAATTGAGAGTCGATTCTTGAGGTTAAGAAGTCTTAACATAGTTGTACTTCATTTCAATGATCAAATCAGGCATGCTCTATTTTTAGCTTGTATCTTACGTAATCATTATAGCCGTAACTTGAATTCTCTTGGTAAATTAGTTATGTGGGAGTCTCCATATGCATGATATGTAGAAGGTTGTTCGAGGACGAACAAGGCTTTAAGTGTGGGGTTGTGATCACGGGCAAAAATATATGCCCGAGATACGCTTTACGACTTAAATTAGTCTTGTTTATCTAATATTATTGTATACATTTTCATGTAATTGTAGATAAAGTAAAGATATGTGCTAACCAACATGATTAGCCTTTGTTTTGTAGGTTTTGATGACTTTTGAGCAACTAATCCATGAGTTGGTGAGGTAGACGCTTGGAAACGGAATCAACACGCGAACGTCGGCAAAGAGGAGGCACAAAACAGCCCACCGGCGCGTCGACAAGGTGCCACGGCAGGCAGGCCGCTCACAACAGCCCACCTGCGCGTTGGCAACGTGCCACGGCAGGTGGCCTCCGCGACCAAGGGCTTCCAACGCACTGCCTAGGCAGCGTGACACGCTGCCAACGCAGCAGGGTGCTGCCCGAGCCGATTTCGGGTGATTTCCAGAGGGCCTCCGCGTCCGTAGCGTGTCACGGAGGCCGTGATCCGCGATGCACTCTGTGACACGTTGCTTGTTATTCCGGGAAAGAGTCCTACTACTATAAATAGCACACTTAGGTTTATTTTTCATAATTCAGACTTGGTGGAGCAAGGACGTGGGTTACAGGCAGTTGAGGGACGAAAAAGCTAAGGGTTTTTCTCTCTTTCTTTCTTCTTTCAATCAATTGTTTGTATGATTAACACTTGTTTTAAGATGATTAATCCCCAAATGAGTGGCTAATTCTCTTCCTTGCTGAGGTTATGAACTATGGTGATGAATTTTGATTATTGAATTGTATGGTTTTTCATCTTCTTCTTCTATGTTGTTCTATTAATTCTTGTTTCTACGGCATTGGTGTGTGGCCGACATTAATGTACATCTAAAAAGTCCGATTTCACTCGAGAGAGACGAAATTGGAAAGTTGTGAATTAATAGAGTATTGTTCTTAACTTGATTTGGAAAAATTGGGTTTTGATGTGCTTTCCTGATAGAAATATACTTGAAAGCCGTATTAGTCAATTTAGGAACCGGAATTGTATTGCTAGGTCATAAATTGCATTTGATCACAGAAATGTAGACGGATGATTTATGATTCTTAAGTGAGATTAAATACGAGAGTTTTAATCTCTAGGCTAATGTTCTTGGCTAGCAACAGGAAGAGAAGAATAACCAAATTATGATTATAATCAAGTTCATTACTTGTTCTTAACCTTGGCATGCTCATATCCATAGTTTCAATTCAAAGTAAATATTTGTTAATAGTTTTAGTATATAATTTATAAACAAAAATTATTTAACTCTTGGTTACGTTGTTGTCAGCATATTTAGAAGTAAGATAGAATATAGTATACTTGAGCAATTTTACTTATCCAGAGTCTCCTTGGTTCGATACTTGGCTTACTTAGCCACTTTATTACTTGTTTGACCACGTGCACTTGCGTGTCGGTTTTTAACCCTATAGCAAACCACCGAACAGAAGTCCTCCGCGATTGCAGTGTGACACGGCTCCATCGCGGAGCCTCTTTATTTCGTGCCTTCCAATGCCTTGTCCTTTGCTCACATCCGATTCCAACCCCGATCTATTCCAACATGCATTTTAGCTTCCCAAAATCACATTTTACCTGCAAAACAATGCTAATCATGTTGGTTAGTATAAATTCACATTTTATTACCAATCACATGAGAATGTATAAACATTGATAGATAAACAAGGCTAAAATGACACATTTGAGTATCACTTGGGCATATAAATTTGCCCAAGATCAGCAACAGCAACACAATTTTTAGCCAAATCCTGGCTTCCCTGTTCATCTGAGAGTAAGACAGTGTCTGATGGTAGCCCCTCTCCTTGTGCCTGCTTCACCGTGCTGTCGAACGGGCTCTACATAGAGTGCGTCTGATATCCGCATAAGGTGGAGTTATTTTAGTTTTCGGAGTACATGGGCGTCTGTGTCCCGCGCCCTCAATATAACATTCAGGTGATGGGGCTCAAAGGTGACGACTTGCCCCCTTATCTTGACAGTGTGACTGCGGAGTCGGGTTCCAGTTGGCATAGAACTCCCGATTAAGATAGAGATTGCACTCCTTGGGCTCTTCAACGATGAAGTTCAGCCCGGCAGTGTCAATCCGGTGTACGATCCTCGGGAATTCCTGTGCCAGCGGCTCCCTTGCTATATGCTCTTCAGGGAAGTATTTGGTTTCTTTGTGTTTTGCATACCATTTCTTCCCTTCATCAGTCACCCATCGGGTTCCGTATTGTCGGCTTTGGCCTCTCGGAAGCGCTGGTGCTGCTGGGACTGCTGTTCCTAACCTTATCCTTTTTCTGTCGGCGCCCGATGTGGACGCTCCCTTTCCTTTATCTTGTCTGCCCGACATTGTTCCTGCACATATAACCATACAATCCCAATGTTATTCAAATCATAACTAGCTACGACTAAGGTTGGGTTTAATTGAATCACCTCACACCTAGTCTTTAGCCGCAATTTAAAACAATTCGGCAAGACATTCATGATTTCACAATTCTTAACAATCAACATGCTTAGTGCATTCAGATAATTCAATGGAATGATTACTATGTACTACTCAGACTTCGTACAACGAATACAATATCGCCATCGATTCCATTACATCACATAGCACTTAGCCAATTTTTTTTTCTCAACAACCTAGGCAATTCACCAATTTCATTTTTCCGAAAATTCCCTTGTCTACTTAGCATATTCATCTATATTCACAACATCATTCACATCACCCAACATGCACAACTCAAATTTTTTTTTCACATTTCAACCAAATTTAGTTTCTTCCTATTCAAATCCAACCCTAGCTACCAATTTTGCAAAAATTCAATAAAACATGCATTCATCGAGTTCATATACTCACAACGATATTATGAACATCAATCAATCATAACTTAAATGAATTCAAGCTCAATTTGCACTTAGGTCAAGGTTTACTCACCTCTCATGTTCAAAAATCGAAAATTCAAGCAAGAATGAGGTTAAGTTCAAGAACATACCTTTAATACGATGAAATCGAAGAAAAGTTGAAGCAAACTTGTGCCTAGGTCCGTGTCACGTTGGGGAGGAGGGAATTTGGGGTGTTGGTCGCGGAGGGAATGGAAAATGGGGAAAAAATAGAGGGGAATCGGGGTTTAGAGGGTGTTTTTCGCGCGGGTTACCCGGCGACCCAGTGTGACCCGACGCGAATTACACCTCAACGTGTCACGGAGGGTAACGCGGAGCACACCCTCCGTGACACGGAGCCATCGCGTAGGTGTTCTGGAAATTTTAAAAAAATCCAGAATACCTTCAACGTGTCACGTAGGGTAACGCGGAGGCCCTCCTCCATGACACGGATCCAACGCGTAGGCTCACTGTCATTCCATTTTTTATTTTTCTCACCTCGAATATTTCCTTTGCGCTTTTCTTTTTTGCATTTTTTCCCTCCGTTTCACCTGAAAATTATTTCAAAGCAAGAAATTGGTTAGAATTCATAGGTTTCAATGCAAACACAAATTTTTTTTATTTTTTCTTTCGCTCTTTTTTTTCTTTTCTTTTTCAACTAATTCTACTCATCTAGTACAACAATTTCACAGGTTGCCTCCCGTGCAGCGCCTGGTTTACCGTCGTGGCTCGACGTCATTGACGCTCAATCATCCTCTAGAGTGATGGACATCTTCTCTCGAATAACGTCATTACCCCAGTAATGCTTACAACGTTGCCCATTAACCAAGACGGTGGCACTTCGATCTTCTTGCCACAACTCCACTGCCCCGTGCAGGGTCATTCTCACTACCTCAAACGGCCCTGACCATTTGGACCGCAATTTCCCTAGAAACAGCTTCAATCTTGAATTGAAAAGCAACACTTTCTGCCCCGACTCGAAAATACGATGCACCATATGCTTACCGTGCCACCTCTTTGTTTTCTGTTTGTAGCACTTGGCACTTTCATAAGCATGCCAACGAAACTCATCAAGTTCGCTGAGTTGCATCAGCCTCTTCTTGCTCTCTAGCTCTAGGTCCATATTCAATTTCCTCACGGCCCAGAAAGCTCGGTGTTCTAGCTCCACCGGCAGATGACACGCTTTTACATAGACCAATCGGTATGGAGAAGTCCCAATTGGTGTCTTGTAAGCAGTTCTATAAGCCCACAACGCATCGTCGAGTTTGTTTGACCAATCACTACGTTGTGCATTCATTGTTTTCTGGAGAATCTGCTTCACTTCTCTGTTCGACACCTCCACTTGCTCACTAGTTTGGGGATGATATGTTGTTGCCACCTTGTGGCGCACCCCATACTTAGCTAGCAACTTCTTGAAACTTGCATTGGCAAAATGAGCCCCTCCATCACTAATAATGGCTCGGGGTGTCCCGAACCTGGTGAAAATGGTTTTTTCACAAATTTTGTTACCACCTTATTGTCGTTCCTGGGGCAAGCTATTGCTTCAACCCACTTTGATACATAATCAATGGCCACCAAGATGTAATGATTACCAAATGATGGTGGGAACGGGCCCATGAAATCAATACCCCATACATCAAAGATCTCCACTTCCAGTATATGCTGCAGCGGCATCTCTTGCCTCCTACCAATTGTGCCTGTCCTTTGACATCTATCACACATTTTGATGTATGCCATAGAGTCTCTAAACAGTGTAGGCCAAAAGAAACCTGACTGTAGCACCTTGTGCGCTGTCCGCTCGCCTCTGTGGTGCCCTCCATGCAATGAAGAGTGACAACTCCTCAAAACTTCTGCAATCTGGCTCTCCGGGATGCATCTTCTCATAACCTGATCCGGTCCCTGTTTAAACAAGTACGACTCATCCCAAATAAAATACCGGCAATCATGCCTCAATTTTTTTCTCTGCTGAGTTGTAGCCTCCGATGGATAGACTCCACTCACTAGAAAATTCACTATGTCTGCATACCAAGGGATCTCAGCTTCCCTTATTGCCAAGAGCTGCTCATCCGGGAACTCCTCTTTGATGTTGTCACCTTCCTTCACATGCGACCGGCTTTCCAATCGCGATAGGTGATCTGCCATTTGATTCTCGCTCCCCTTTCTATCCCTAATCTCTAGGTCAAACTCTTGCAACAACAACATCCATCTGATCAGCCTGGGCTTTGCATCCTTCTTAACAGATACCGAATCGCTGCATGATCGGTATACACCACTACTCTAGAACCCACCAAATAGGACATGAATTTATCAAACGCGAACACCAATGCTAGCATCTCCTTTTCTGTGACTGTATAATTAACTTGGGTAGCGTCCAATGTTTTTCTTGCATAATGAATAGAATGAAAAATTCTATTCCTCCGCTGCCCCAATACAGCTCCCACAGCCACATCGCTTGCATAGCATATCAGTTCAAACGGTTGTTCCCAATCCGAAGAAATAAGGATAGCTGCTTCTATTAATTTCTGCTTCAACTCCTCGAATGATTTGACACACTCATCATCAAACTCGAACTTCACCTCTTTTTCTAGCAACTTGCATATTGGTCTAGAAATTTTGGAGAAGTTCTTGATGAACTGTCTGTAGAACCCTGCATGCCCGAGAAAATTGTGAACACCCTTCACTGACACAGGTGGTGGTAGCTTTTATAACTTTGATCTTAACACGATCGACCTCTAACCCCTTGCAAGACACTTTATGGCCAAGGACGATACCCTCCTTGACTAAGAAATGACATTTCTCGCAGTTGAGTACAAGGTTGGATTCTTCACAGCGAGTTAGCACCCTGTCAAGATTCTGCAAACAAGTAGCAAATGAATTACCGAAAATAGAAAAATCATCCATAAATACCTCTATGAAATCTTCCACCATGTCATGAAAGATAGCTATTATGCATCTCTGGAATGTGGCGGGTGCATTGCATAACCCAAATGGCATCCGCCTAAAAGCATATGTCCCATAAGGACATGTGAAAGTAGTCTTCTCCTTGTCCTCCGATGCTATGGCTATTTGGTTATAGCCAGAGTACCCATCACGGAAACAATAATATTCTTGTCCAGCCAATCTGTCCAATATTTGATCAATGAGCGGGATAGGATAGTGATCTTTCCTTGTGGCTTCATTGAGCTTTCTGTAGTCCATGCAAATCCGCCAGCCTGTGACGGTGCGTGTAGGGATCAGCTCATTTTTCTCATTGGTGACCACGGTCATCCCTCCTTTCTTTGGGACACACTGAATGGGGCTGACCCATTCGCTGTCTGAAATAGGATAGATCACACCTGCATCAAGCCACTTAATTACTTCTTTTCTAACCACATCCTTCATCATCGGAATCAACCTCTGCTGAGGCTGTACGGTCGGCTTTGCTCCTTTCTCCATGAAAATTCTATGTGTGAAAAAAGTTGGATTGATACCTTGAATATCTGACATCTGCCAGCCCATTGCTTTCTTCCTTCTTTTGAGGACCACCAATGCTTCCTTTACCTGTGCCTCCTTTAATTATGCAGAGATGATGACTGGTAAAGTGTCATCTTCCCCCAGGAAGACATATTTTAAATGGGGAGGCAATGTTTTCAACTCTAGCTTTGGTGCTTCCTCAATAGATGGTTTTGGCAAGGGTTCCAGGGACCTCATTAAAGGCTGAAAGTCATGCTTCCCGAGATACCATTGTGGTTCAATCAACATCTGCACGATCTCAAAAGTATCTTTATCTCCGAAATGATCGGAGCTCATCAATGCTCTTTACAATGGATCTCGAGATTCAACAATCTAAAGAATTTCTGCTTGATTTAGCATATTGATTGCTGAAAGCTCCTCATGTATGGCCGGAAGCTTCATGGCCTTATATACATCAAATACCTCCACTTTTTCATGCACCCGCATGGTTAGCTGCCCTACAGCTACATCAATCAACGCTCTCCTGGTTGCCAAGAAAGGACGTCCCAAAATAAATGGGACTTCCGCATCCGACTTAAAATCCAAAACAATAAAGTCTACCGGGAAGATAAGGGAGCCCACTTGCACCAGCACGTCCTCCACAATGCCATTTGGTCTGGCCAAAGAACGGTCCGCTAATTGCAAGATCACTGTAGTTGGTCTAGGACTACCCATCCCCAACTTCTTGAACACCGATGTCGGCATCAAGTTAATACTCGCTCCCAAATTGCATAATCTGCGAGCTCAGATACTTTGCCCAATTGTGATTTGAATTGTAAAGCTCCCAGGGTCCTTGAGCTTTGTTGGCAACCTGTTCTATATCCAGGAAGTGCACTCCTCAGTAAGCGCCACTGTAGCATACTCCGTCAATCAGCTTTTGTTAACTATGATGTCCTTGATATACTTTGCATATTTAGGCACTCCCTACAAAACATCAACCAAAGGATCAACCAAAGGTAAATTAATGTGTACCTGTTTAAGCACCTCCATGAACTTTTTGAAACAAGCTTCCTCCTTGTGTTTCTTTAATCTTTGAGGGAATGGGGGTGGTGGTCTTTCTGCTTCAACTGCCTTCTCCTTCCCCCTCTCACCATCATGTTCCCTATCTTTCCCCACTGCTCCTGACTACTGAGGTGGTCATTCTGGTTCAACCTCCTTGAGTTGTAAACCACTCCTTGTGGTCACTACATTAACCTGCTTGGGATTCAGGTCAGTGTCACTCGGTAGTCCTCCTTTTGGCCTGGTGTTTTGAGCTCCAGCTAGTTGTCCAAACTGGTACTCCAACGCCTTTGTAGCTAACTGATTGTTTTTTACGTCTGCTGCCAATTTCACATAATCAGCCTGTAATTGAGCTTGGTTAGCTAACATTGTTTTAAACATTTCCTCAATGCTAGTGGGTGGTGGAGGAGGTGCATTTTTTCCTCTATATTGAGTCTGATAGTTCTGTTTCCCTCCTTGATTTCTCTGCACACCCTGATTCGAACTCTGCCATTGATGGCTGTTACTACCCCAAGAGAAATTCAGATGATTTCTCCAATTCGAGTTGTAGTTGTCGCCATACTATTGGTGATTATTCTCTGTACATTCCCAACAAAGTTCAATAAATCTGGATTTACACAACAACACTCATTTGAGTGTTCATTACTACCGCATACTTCACACCAAATCTGCTGCACTACATTAACTGGGGCTTGAGGTTTATTCAAGCTCATATTGCTGAAGTGGGTGTTGAGTTGATTTTGAATGCATCTATCTGTGCAGCGATTGCTGTAAAACCAGCCACTTCCAAGACTCCTGCCGCTTTCCTTGTTCCTCCTCTAGAAGAGTCTGCATTCCACTCTAGATTTCCCTTCAAAAATACGATTTAACAAAGTATACAGCTCCTCATAAGTCTTTTCTAATGCTTGCCCCCCAGCTGTTGAGTCTAGCAAAATTTTTGTGTGGGGTTCCAAACCCTCAATGAAAGTATGCACCAGCATATCATTGGACTGGTGATGGTGAGGACAATCCCGTAACATAAATTTGAACCTTTCCCGAGCTTGATACAGATTCTCCCCCTCTCTTTGCTTAAAACTTAGAATCTGACTTCTAAGTCTTGCTGTTTTCCCAGATGGAAAGAACCGTATCAAAATATTTCTTGCATGATCATCCCAAGTGGTGATAGAGTTAGGTGGCTCAGCTTTCAACCACCTCTTTGCTTCTCCCAATAATGAAAATGGGAATAATGTAAGCCTTACGTAATCGGATGATACTCCAGTGGGGATGTAAGTGTCACTTATCTCCAAAAAGTTTTGGAGATGTTGTGGATGTTCGTGAGGGAGACCTGTGAATTGCCCGCTGGTGTGCAGCAAATACACCATATTCTGTTTCAGCTCAAACCTCCCTCCGGGCTCAGGTTCGCGAATACTTGATGTAACATTGTTAGCATGTGGGATTTCCACTTCGCGAATCGGCCTAGCTGCCATTTCCTCGGGCACTAACACTGCCCTTACAAGTGGTGGATTCTATTGTTTCTCCAGGATTGTCCGTCTGAGCAACTATAGCTTTTTCTCTATAGCTTCCCTTCTTTGACGATGATATTGTCTTTCCGGCTCTATGTATGAATCCACCAACTCCTTGTCTCTTGCCAGTGTTCAGCAGAATTCAATATCTGCAAAAGATAGGCTAAGATCAAGTTGTCAGCACTTATATAGAAATTGTAAACTAACACTAAGAAAACAATTTTACCAATTGCCAGTCCCCGACAACGGCGCCAAAAACTTGTTCGGGCGTTTCGGTAACTACACGCAAGTGCACGTGGTCGAACAAGTAGTAAAATGGCTTAAGTAAGCCAAGTATCGATCCCACAGGGACTGAACTATGGTAATAATTAACTTAAGTGTTAATGAACTATATCTTTAAGAATGCAGACAACCAATTAAACAATACTTGGAGAGTTTGAGTTTCCTAATTTCTACGAATCTAAGACAGAATTCTAAAGTGAGTCTGAACAATAGTAATGAGCATGCTGAGGTTAAAATGAACATGCAGGGAAGTAATTTATTGATACAATTCAGTAAATCTTTCCTTCGGTTGCTAGTCAAGAACTATTGCCTATGGATTGAAACTTTCGTATCCTACCCAACTTAAGAATCATGAACCTTCAACCTACATTTCTGTGATAAAAGAATTTCATGTTCTATCCATACAAAACCGATTCCTTAGTAGACTAATAAGACTTTTAGATATATTTCTATTCTGAATGTAAATCAATTCTCAATTTTCCCAAACTAAGAAGAGATCATATCCTACCAATTCACAACTTTCCAATTTCTTTTCTTTTCAAAATCAAAATTGGATTTTTTAGATATACATTAACATTGGCCAAAAATTAATGCAGTAAGAACAAGAATTGATAGAACAACCATTGAAGAAAAGATGAAAACTAAATTGATCAACAATTACATTCCACTACAATTGTTCTTAACCTCAGCAAGAAGTGAATTTAGCCACTCATTTGTGAATTAAGCATCATCAAATAAGGGTAATTCATACAAACAATTGAGATAAAAGAGAAAGAGATAGAGAAGAACCCTAGAATTTTCATCCCCTCAACTGCCTGTAACCCACGTTCTTGCTCAACCAAGTCAGAATATTTAAAAATGAACCTAAGTGTGCTATTTATACTAGTGAAAATTTTTCCCGGAATAACAAGCAAGTGGCACGAAGTGTATCGCGGAGCACTCCCTCCGTGCCACAGGGCAAATGCGGACCCTCACTGGAATAAGGTTCCTCAACAATTTCTCCTTGGTGTGCCATAGCCTGCAACGCGGAGCCAGGCCAACGTGTCACGGCGCAATTGCGAACCTTCACTGGAATTGGCCAAAATAAATCACCCGAGGCAGAATGCCTCCGCGATGGCAACGTGACACGGCTCCATCGCGGAGCCCTTATTTTTGCTACTCTTCCTTGACCTTTTCCACTCCTTGCTTCCAAGTCCATTCCCAATTTTTACCAACATGTATCTTAGCTTCCCAAAATTTCATTTTACTTGCAAAACAACACTAATCATGTTGGTTAGTATAAATTCACATTTTAACTACAAATCACATGAGAATGCACACATAACAATAGATAAACAAGACAAAATGAAGCATTTGAGTATCACTTGGGCATATAATTCTGCCCAAGATCAGCAAGCCCTTAGCTCCAGCCGACAGAGGCCGAGGTAGGTCAGGGGCCTCCAATTCAGGTACTGGTCCAGATCGTACATAAGCTTTACCATGGCGATAGGAGTCAGAGTCATCGCCGGATGTTGTGACAGGTATGCTGGACATTTGCTCTCATTCTGTATATGCTTTGATAGACCCAGGTTCCACTTTATCTTATGTTAGCTCATTAGTGGCTCAGAAGTTTGTTATTATGCCGGAATTGCTTCGGTGACCTTTTTCAGTATCTACTCTTGTCGGTGATTCCATTATAGCTAAAAGGGTTTACTGATGGTGTAAAGTAAAGGTTGTTGGTCGCCAAACCTTAGCAGATTTGGTAGAATTAGAGATGGTTGATTTTGATGCAATTATGGGTATGGATTGGCTAGTTCCATGTTATGCCAATGTAGAATGTTTGACCAAGATTGTCTGATTCCAATTTCCCCGGGAGGCAGTACGATAGTGGAAAGGTAGTGTGGCTACGCCGAAAGGTAGGTTTATTTCCTATCTTTGGGCGAGAAAATTGATAGCAAAAGGATGCATCTATCATATTGTCAAAGTTTAGGATGTTCAAGCAGAATCTCCGACTCTTTAGTCCATTCCAGTAGTCAATGAATTTTCAAATGTATTTCCAGAAAAGCTACCTGGCATTCCCCAAGAATGGGAAATCGATTTTGCAATTGATTTATTACCAGGTACTCAGCCCATATATGTTCCTCCACATTGAATGGCTCCTGTTGAGCTTAGAGAGTTGAAGGAACAATTTAAAGATTTGCTAGATAAGGGCTTCATCAAGCCGAGTACTTCCCCGTGGGGAGCACCAGTCAAATTTGTCGGAAAGAAGGATGGCTCTCTCCGTATGTGTACAGATTATCGACAACTAAATAAAGTTACTATAAAGAATAAGTACTCGCTTCCCAGAATAGACGATTTGTGTGATCAATTACAGGGGGCGAAATATTTCTCCGAAATTGACTTAAGGTCAGGGTACCATCAGGTCCGAGTTCGTGAGAGGGATATTCCAAAGACAGCTTTCAGGACTAGGTATGCCCATTTTGAGTTCCTAGTCACGTCTTTTGGAATGGAAAATGCACCGGCGGTGTTCATGGACTTGATGAACAACATCTTCAGGTCATATCTGGACCTGTTTGTGATAGCATTTATTGATGATATTATGTAATATTCACGCTCAGAGGAAGACCACCGAGATCACCTACGAACAGTACTCTAGACTCTCAGAAATTGCATCCTGTATGCGAAGTTTTCTAAATGTGAATTCTGGCTGAATTCAGTAGCCGTTTTGGGCCACATTGTGTCAGATGATGGCATTCAGGTGGATCCGCAGAAAATTGAAGCAGTAAAGACATGGCCTAAACCTACCACCCCAATCGAGTTACATAGTTTCCTAGGGTTAGCTGGGTATTACAGGAGGTTCATGGAAGGATTTTCTACGATAGCAACACCTTTGACCAAGTTAACTCAGAAAGTAGTTAAATTTCACTGGATTGAAGCATGTGAACAGAGTTTTCAGGAATTGAAAAACAGAGTGACCTCAGCACCAGTGTTAGCCTTGCCAAAAGGATCAGAGGATTATGCGGTGTACTGCGATGCTTCAGGCGTCGGGTTGGGATGTGTGCAGATGCAGCATGGTAAAGTAATTGCTTACATTTCAAGATAGCTGAAGAAGCATGAAAAGAACTAACCCACCCATGACCTGGAATTAGCTGTGGTGATTCATGACATTAAAATATGGAGGCACTATTTGTATGGCGTGTGTGTAGATATTTTTAATGATCATAAGAGCGTCCAGTATATTTTCACACAGAAAGAATTGAACCTATGGCATCGTCTCTGGTTAGAGCTGTTGAAAGACTATGATGTAAATATTTTGTATCACCCAGGAAAAGCCAATGTTGTTGCAAATGCTCTCAACCGTAAGTCTATTGGGAGTTTAGCACACCTGAAGCCAGGACAATTGGGAATGGCCCGAGAATTGAATCAGTTTGCCAGTTTGGTCGTCCGTATAATAGATTCAAGCGACAGTGGAACAGTCATTCATAATAAGGCAGTATCGTCGTTAGTTGTGGAAGTGAAAGAACGACAGTACAATGACCTTAATCTAGTTCAATTTAGAGAGAATGTTCAGTAAGGGGGAGTTACAGATTTCCAGGTAATTGAATATAGAGTTTTGAGATATGGGGATCGCTTGTGTGTTCCAGACACGACAGAACTTCGCTAGCAAATTATGGGCGAGGTGCATTATTCCCGTTACTCTTTTCATCCGGGTTCAACCAAGATGTAACAAGATATAAAAGAGATTTACTGGTGGCTGGGAATTAAAAAAGAAGATAGCAGCATTTTTAGCTCAATGTCCTAATTGCCAAGAGATGAAAGCCGAACATCAGAAACCCGGTGGAATGACAGAAGAAGTACCAGTGCCTGTGTGGAATTGGGAGGCAATTAATATGGACTTTGTGATAGGGTTACCTCGTACCAGGCGTAAATTTGATTCTATCTGGGTCATTGTTGATAGATTGACAAAGTCAGCCCACTTTCTGCCAGTCAGGGCTACTTTCTCAGCCGAGGACTACGCTGAATTGTATATCAGGGAGATAGTCAGATTACATGGTGTCCTAGTATCTATCATTTCTAACAGGGGAGCACAATTCACAACTAGATTGTGGCAGTCTTTCCAGAGAGGTTTGGGAACCCAGGTTAATCTGAGTACAACATTCCACCCTCAAAAGGATAGGCAGGATGAACGTACAATTAAAACGCTCGAGGATATGTTACGAGCGTGTGTGCTGGATTTTGGAGGTAGCAGGGATGAACACTTACCGCTCATTGAGTTTGCCTACAATAATAGTTACGATTCAACGATTCAAATGGCGCCTTATGAGGCTTTATACGGGAGAAAATGTAGGCCCGCAGTTGGTTGGTTCGAAGTGGGAGAATCAGGGTTAATTGATCCAGATATAATTCATCAATCAGAAGAGAAAGTGAAGCTTATCGGAGAACGTCTGCTGACAGCTCAGAGCTGCCAGAAATCCTACGCTGATATGCGACGTAGAAACTTGGAGTTCGGTATTGGTGACTGGGTGCTTTTGAAAGGCTCGCTGATGAAAGGTGTGATAAGGTTTGGCAAAAAAGGTAGACTCAGCCCGAGATTTATTGGGTCGTATCAAATACTCTGGAGAATAGATCAGGTGGCATACGAGCTAGATTTTCCTTCAGAGTTAGAATCCGTTCATTCGATTTTCCATGTTTCGATGCTACGAAAGTGCATAGGGGATCCGTCTTGAGTCGTGCCAGTTGAGGACCTCCAGGTTACTGAGGAATTAGCCTATGAAGAGGTTCCAGTAGCTATACTAGATCGGCAGGTTCGTAGTTTAAGGACTAAAGATGTTGCCTCTGTTAAGGTATCGTGGAGGAACAAGAACAGAGAGGAAATGACTTGGGAAGCTGTGGACGACATGAAATCCAGATATACCCATTTGTTCCAAGCTTAGCTCAGGTCGTGCAGTTAAGGTACCTTTGGTATTTCAGTTATTGCCTTATGATTTGTGTGTCGTACAGCTCGGTTGACTCCGATCTTATTGTGAAAAAGTTGTTAAGTATTGTATGAAGTGCTTGTACAGGACTTTTCTGCGTTTCAGGATTTTTCGATAGTCCATATTACAGGGGAGACTGCTGAAATTTTTCCAGAATAAGTAGTTGCGAGAGTAAAGGTTCTTGTAAGCAGAAGTTAACATTCGAGGACGAATGTTCTTAGGGGGGGGGGAGGATGTTACACCCC
The DNA here is from genome assembly GCA_035772735.1 of Datura wrightii. Lineage (NCBI taxonomy): Eukaryota > Viridiplantae > Streptophyta > Magnoliopsida > Solanales > Solanaceae > Datura > Datura wrightii. The sequence continues at coordinate 168,506,013 of JASDFA010000016.1, forward strand.
ATAAATTTTCTTAATGTTTGAACGACCTATTCGCACATTGGTTGAGAGTTTTAGAGTGCAATACGTGCAAGAAAAGGGTCCGGGGAATGGTCGAACGAGCACGGAGATGGGACTGCATGGGCTAAGGCCGGGCCAGCTACCCAAAGGGGCAACATGGCTCGGACCTTGCTCCTTCGCATTGGGCCCCGTGACATGCCCGTAAAATGGCGCGTTGGGGTCCATGCCACATTGCCCTATCCACCGCCTACACTATATATATGTTCTCTCCTTGGATTTTGGTTCATTTCCAATACATAACCACGGCCAAAGAGGAAATTAACGAAGGAAACCAGTAGTTTTCATCCGTTTACACCATAAAACGCTGTCAGAATTCAAATTAACTTCGGGTATCGAAGTACAAAGCTGCGAGGAGCATTTCTACAGAGTTAGTGTCGCGAAATTCGCTCAGCGAATCGTAATACTGCCGAGCAAAAGTTATTGGAGTTTCTCCAAACTAGTGTCAATACGATCACATGCTTAAAGTAAGCATTTCTCTCTTCTAGATTCTCGAGAAATTATGAGTTTTTGATCATGATCCATCAAGTTGAAATATAGTTAATATTTATATATAAAGTTATCGTTTTCTCTGAATTAAGTATTGAAATTAACCTCACTCTTCCAATAAAATGAGTTCTGTTGGGAAGAGCTGTTGAATACGAATTGGAACTTATTAGTTAATCAGAAACCGGCAATCAAGGTATGTTAAGGTAGTTTCCTTCGGGAAGATAGTTGCTATGGTAATATAACACAGTCTAAATCCCAGTAAGAGAATCAGAAGTACATAATCATGAAGAGTTGTTATTATTAGCTCAGTCTAGAATTCTACGTTGTGTTGGGATTACATTTGTTTATACAACCCTCCATGACCAACCCCAGAGTTACTAGCTGTGTTGACGCCCGCCAGGGGCGAGATGACGTCGCTCCAGAAATAGAGGCATGCCATCCGAGAGGGACGAAGATGGGGTCCCAGGCCCTCATAGAGTACATTCCATGGCTAGACTATTATACATACGTTGTATCGACACCACACCCACGACGAGCCTGGTGCCCGGGGTGCAAATATCAGGAGTCCACTGGACTCAGACACAGCTACAGTCAAGAGCCGAGCAGGCTCAGCTACAGACCCAGAGGACTAGCAGGACGACTATAGTTACCAGTATGACCTGTTATGACCTTGATACAAGTATATAGATTGACGTGTACTCAGTAGGGCGCATGGGAGCCCCAGGTGGGTTATTCTATGCTGGTTGTACCTTTCGGTTTATGGGGGCCACGTAAGGTTCTTATTTGCTTTAGTTATTGATAGACTTTATAATAGAGAATCCAGATACTCAAGTATGACTCCTATCCCTTTTCTTTCAGTCATTTTCAGTTCTATCTTTTTTATTAAGTTATTTATAGTTATTGCCTTACATACTCGGTACATGTTGTACTGACGCCCTTATGGGGTGTTGCATTACTTCCCTGCAGGTACGAATAGACGAGGAGCAGGTCCCTAGTACCTTCATCCAGAATCATCAGAACAGTTAGCTCCTTTCTTCAGGAGCCTATAGATAGAAAGGTTTACCCCTTTTGACTGTACAGTTTATGGGTAGGTCGGGGCCCTGTCCCAACCATCATATTGTTCCTAGAGGCTTGTAGATTATATCTATTTCCCGATGGTTAGCTGTTATTGGCCGTGTGGGGCCTATATGTTCTTCATTTTATGTTCTGGCCGTGTGGGTCCTTGTTCATCTGATAGGTTAACGGCCTTGTCAGCCATAGTTTAGTGTAGCCTGGATTTACTTTATATTGTGGGTCCTATTATTACTTATTCTGCTTAATTGTTTTCTTTTGCAGGTGGCTATCAGGCCTAGTCAGCTGGGGGCTGTGTTTACAGCCAATATATAACCCGTTGTTTCCTTGATTTAAGAGTTAGTGTCAGCCCTGCACTAGAAGTGCTTAGGTTCAGTCAGCTCAGTCAGTTCAGATCCTTGTATGGCACCAGGTGCCAGTCATGCCTCCCAAGGTTGGGTGTGACAAACTTGGTATCAAAGCAGGTCGTATCCCAGGGAGTCTGCAAGCAGTGCTAAGTAGAGTCTCGTCTATGGATGTGTTGTGCACCACATACTATCGGCAGGAGACTGCGAGGCATGATAGGATGGTTACTCTTTTTTGTTATAAAATCGTACTATAGAGCTGTACGGTATAGGATTGAATCACTAAGCTTACCATATTACTTTATCTACAGAGAAATGGAAGACCTACAACACCCTATGACTGGCAGGAGATTAGATGTAGCAGCAGGAGAGGGCACTAGCAGGGTGCCTCAGCCAGAGTTAGCCCGGTCTGAAGGAGACAGGGAGGCTTCATCTCGGTCTCCCCAGCACTCTTCACCATGTCAGGAGCTTCTCAGAGCGGCAAATGTGACGGAACCGCCTCCAGTAGTCTGTATACCAGTACCATCAGATTAGGAGGTTAGTAGTGTTGTTGTTATGTTATCTCAGATGATGGATGCACAACGCCAGCCCTTAGTTCCGATAGTTGCAGAATCTTCATAAGGGCCTGGTAGCTCGAGGGTCCGAGATTTCCTTACACTAAGCCCCCCGCAATTCATAGGGACAGATCGTGTCGAGGATCCTCAGGATTTTCTTGACCAGTTGCAGCAAATTTTTAGGGTAATGCATGCCACCCCTGCAGAATCAGTGGAGTAAGCGGTATTTCAGTTGCGGGACATTGTGGTACTATGGTACGAGAGCTGGGAAAGGTCCCGAGCCAGAGATGTTCCCCCTCCGACTTGGCCTAGTTTCTCTGAGGCCTTCTTAGACCATTATCTGCCACGGGAGATCCGCCAGGCCAGGGTAGATCAATTTTTGCATTAGGAACAGGGTTCGATGAATGTTCGAGAATATGCTTTGAGGTTTGATTTCTTGGCCCGATATGCACCGGCTTTGTGGATACCATGTCAGCCAGGGTGCACCGGTTTATCATGGGGCTGAATCCAGAATATGTGGAGACCTGTATGATAGCTACTTTGCTAGAAGTCATGCATATTGCTCGTGTATAGGAATTCTCCCAAAATATTGAGGGGATCCAGCAGCGGTAGCGAGGGATAGAGAGGGCAAGTCAAGAGCAGCGCTGCAGGAATAGCCTTAGTGATATGCAGATAGAGTCCTAGAGTGGACCCAGACCACGATTATCAGAAAGACCACCTAGACCCCCACCTCCAGAACAGCAGCAGGGGAGCAGGTTTGGTCGTCGGGGACAGCCAGGGCCCGGCAAGAGTTCACGATCAGCAGGATCACTACAATAAAGGGGGTCAGAGCAGAGCAGATTTACTGTACCACTTTCCCCTTTTTGCAGTCGACATTATTCTGGGGCATGCAGGTATGGTTCTATAGCCTGTTATGCATGTGGACAAGAGGGTCATCGGATGAGGGACTGTCTGGCTTGAGGTCAGAGTGATCCGGACCTGCAGGACAGATCTTTAGTAGGGTCACGTGCCCCAGCATCTCCAGCAGCGCATAGGCCCTCCGCTCTAGCCGGTAGAGACCGAGGTAGGTCAGGGGCCTCCAGTTCAGGTATTTGTCCAGATCGTACATATGCTTTACCGGGGCGACAAGACTCAAAGTCGTTGCCGGATGTTGTGACAGGTATGATGGACATTTTCTCTCATTTTGTATATCCTTTGATAGACCCAGGTTCCACTTTATCTTGTGTTACCTCGTTAATGGCTTGGAAGTTCGGTATTACGCTAGAATTTCTTCGGCAACCTTTTTCAGTGTCTACTCCTATCAGTGATTCCATTTTAGCTAAAAGGGTTTACCGAGGGTGTACAGTAGAGGTTATTGGTCGCCAGACTTTAGCAGATGTGGTAGAATTAGAGATTGTTGATTTTGATGCAATTATGGGTATGGATTGACTAGTTCCATGTTATGCCAATGTAGAATGTTTGACCAAGGTTGCCCGATTCCACTTTCCCGGGGAGGCAGTACGGGAGTGGAAAGGTAGTGCGGCTACGCCAAGGTAGGTTTATTTCCTATCTTCAGGAGAGAAAATTGATAGTAAAAGGATGCATTCTATCATATGTCAGAGTTTAGGATGTTCATGTAGAATCTCCGACTGTTCAGTCCATTCCAGTAGTCAATGAATTTTTAGATGTATCTCCAAAAGAGCTACCTGGCATTCCCCAAAAATGGGAAATCGAATTTGCAGTTGATTTATTACCAGGTACTCAACCCATATCTATTCCTTTGTATCGAATGGCTCCTGCTGAGCTCAAAGAGTTGAAGGAACAGTTGCTAGATTTGCTAGATAAAGGCTTCATCAGGCCGAGTACTTCCCCGTGGGGAGCACCAGTCCAATTTGTAAGAAAGAAGGATGGCTCTCTTCGTATGTGTATAGATTATCAGCAGCTAAATGAAGTCATTATCAAGAATAAGTACTCGCTTCCCAGAATAGAGGATTTGTTTGATCAGTTACATGGGGAGAAATATTTCTCCAAAATTGACTTAAGGTCAGGGTACCATCAGGTCTGAGTTCGTGAGAGGGATATTCCAAAGACCGCTTTCAGGACCAGGTATGGCCATTTTAAGTTCCTACTCATGTCTTTTGGACTGATAAATGCTTCGGTGGTGTTCATGGACTTGATGAACAGCATCTTCAGGCCGTATCTGGACCTGTATGTGATAGCATTTATTGATGATATTCTGGTATATTCCCGCTTAGAGGAAGATCACAGGGATCACCTACGAACAGTACTCCAGACTCTCAGGAATCGCCAGCTGTATGCAAAGTTTTCTAAATGTGAATTCTGGCTGAATTCAGTAGCCTGTTTGGGCCACATTGTGTCAGATGCTGGCATTCGGGTGGACTCGTAGAAAATTGAAGCAGTAAAGACATGGCCTAGACCCACCACCCTGATCGAGGTACGTAGTTTCCTAAGGTTAGCCGGTAATTACAGGAGGTTCGTGGAAGGAGTTTCTATCTTAGTAGCACCTTTTACCAAGTTAACTTAGAATGTAGTTAAATTTCACTGGACTGAAGCATGTGAATAGACTTTTCAATAATTGAAAAATAGACTGACCTCGGCACCAGTATTAGCCTTGCCAGAAGGATCAGAGGGTTATGCAGTGTACTGTGATGCTTCAGGCGTCGGGTTGGTATGTGTGCAGATGCAGCATGGTAAAGTAATTGCTTACGTATCAAGATAGCGAAGAAGCATAAAAAGAACTACCCCATCCATGACCTGGAATTAGCCGCGGTGGTTCATGCCTTGAAAATATGGAGGCACTATTTGTATGGCGTGCGTGTAGATATTTTAACTAATCATAAGAGCCTCCAGTATATTTTCACATAGAAAGAATTGAACCTACGGCAGCGACGCTAGTTAGAGATGTTGAAAGACTATGATGTGAATATTTTGTATCACCCAGGAAAAGCCAATGTTGTAGCAGATGCTCTCAGCCATAAGTCTATGGGGGTTTAGCACACCTGAAGCCAGGACAACAGGGACTAACCGGAGAATTGCATCAGTTAGCCAGTTTGGCCGTCCATGTAATAGATTCAGGAGACAGTGGAGCAGTCATTCAGAATACGGCAGTATCATCGTTAGTTCTGGAAGAGAAAGAACGACAGTATGATGACCTTAATCTGGTTCATCTCAGATATAAGGTTTAGCAAGGGGGAGTTACAGATTTCCAGGTAACTAAAGATGGAGTTTTGAGATATGGGGATCGCCTCTGTGTTCCAGACGCGGCAGGACTTTGCTAGCAAATTATGGGCGAGGTGCATTATTCCCGTTACTCTCTTCATCCGGGTTCAACATAGATGTTACACGATATAAAAGATATTTACTGGTGGCTGGGAATGTAAAAGGGGATAGCAACATTTTTAGCTCAATGTCCTAATTGCCAACAAGTGAAAGCCGAACATCAGAAACCCGGTGGACTGACACAAGAAGTACCAGTGCCTATGTGGAAATGGGAGGCGATTAATATGGACTTTGTGACAAGGTTACCTCGTACCAGGCGTAAATTTGATTCTATCTGTGTCATTGTTGATAGATTGACAAAGTCAGCCCACTTTCTGCTAGTCAGGGCTACTTTCTCAGTCGAGGACTACGCTGAATTGTATATCAGGGAGATAGTCAGATTACATGGTGTCCTAGTATCTATCATTTCTGATAGGAGAGCACAATTCACAACTTGATATTAGCAGTCTTTCCAGAGAGGTTCGGGAACCCAGGTTAATCTGAGTACAACATTCCACCCTCAAACGGATGGGCAGGATGAACGTACAATTCAAACGCTCGAGGATATGTTACAAGCGTGTGTGTTGGATTTTGGAGGTAGCTGGGATGAACACTTACCGCTCATTGAGTTTGCCTACACTAAAACAGTTACCATTCAGCGATTCAAATGGAGCCTTATGAGGCTTTATACGGGCAAAAATGTAGGTCCCCAATTGGTTGGTTTGGAGTGGGAGAATAAGGGTTTAATGGACAAATATAATTCATCAATCAGTAAAGAAAGTGAAGCTTATCGGAGAAGATCTGCTGATAGATTAGAGCCACCAGAAACCTTACGCTGATACGTGGTGTAGAAACTTGGAGTTCAGTATAGGTGACTGGGTGTCTTTGAAAGTCTCGCCGATGAAAGGCATGATGAGGTTTGGCAAAAAAGGTAAGCTCAGCCCGAGATTTATTGGGCCGTATCAAATACTCCAGAGAATAGGTCAGGTGGCATACGAGATAGATTTTCCTTCAGAGTTAGAATCCGTTCATTCGATTTTCCATGTGTCGATGCTACGTAAGTGCATAGGGGATCCATCCTGAGTCGTGCCAGTTGAGGACGTCCAGGTTACTGAGAAATTAGCCTATGAAGAGGTTCCAGTAGCTATACTAGATCGGCAGGTTCGCAGGTTAAGGACTAAAGATGTTTCCTCTATTAAGGTATTGTGGAGGAACGAGAACAGAGAGAAATGACTTGGGAAGCTGAGGACGACATGAAATCCAGATATCCCCATTTGTTCCAGGCTTAGCTCAGGCCGTGCAGTTAAGGTACCTTTAGTATTTAAGTTATTGCCTTATGATTTATGTGTTGTGTACAGCTCGGTTGACTTCGATCTTATTGTGAAAAAGTTGAGATAGTATTGCATGAAGTGCCTATACTAGACTTTTATGCGTTTCAGGATTTTTGGATAGTCCATATTACAGGGGAGACTCTGCCGAAATTTTTCCAGAATAAGTAGTTGCGAGAGTTAAGGTTCTCGTAAGCATAAGTCAACATTTGAGGACGAATGTTCTTAAGGGTGGGAGGATGTTACACCTCTTAAGTTTTTTAACATTTAAACGACCTATTCGCACATTGGTTGAGAGTTTTAGAGTACAATACATGTGAGAAAAGTGCCTGGGGAAAGGTTGAACGAGCACGGCAATGGGACTGCGCGGGAGAAGGCCGGGCCAGTTTCCCAAAGGGGCAACATGGCACGGACCTTGCTCCTCCGCATTGGCCCCATGGCACGCCTGTAAAACGGCGCGTTGCGGTCCGTACCACGTTTCCCTGCCCACTGCCTCAACTATATATATGTTCTCTCCTTGGATTTTTGTTCATTTTCAATATATAACCATGACTAGAGAGGAAAATAACGAAGGAAATCAATAGTTTTCATCCGTTTATGTCATAAAACACTGCCCGAATTCAAATTAACTTCGGATATCGAAGTATAAAGATGCGAGGAGCATTTCTGCGGAGTTAGTTTTGCGAAATTCGCTAGGCGAATCGTAACTTCGCCAGGCTAAATTTATTAGCATTGATCTGAACTAGTGTCAATACGATCACAGGCTCAAAGTAAGCATTTGTCCCTTCTAGATTCTCGAGAAATTATGAGTTTTCGATCGTGATCCATCAAGTTGAAATATAGTTAATATTTATATATAAAGTTATTGTTTTCTTCGAATTTAGTATTGAAATTAGCCTCATTCTTCCGGTAATACGATTTCAGTTGGGAAGAGCTGTTGAATATGAATTAGAACTTATCAGTTAATCAGAAACCAGCAATCGAGGTATGTAAAGGCAGTTTCCTTCAGCAAGATAGTTCCTATGGTATTATAACACACTCTAAATCCCAGTAAGAGAATCAGAAGTACGTAATCATGAATAGTTGTTGTTATTAGCTGAGACTAGAATTCTACGTTGTGTTGGGATTTGATTTGTCTATGCAACCCTCCGTGACCAACCCCAGGGTTACTAGCTGTGTCGACGCCCGCCAGGGGTGAGATGATGTCGCTCCAGAAAGAGCGGCATGCCGTCCACGATTAATGAAGATGGGGTCCCAAGTCCTCATAGAGTACATTCCATGGATAGACTATTATACATATGCCGTATCTGCACCACACCCCCGATGAGCCTGGTGCCCGGGGTGCAGATATCAGGAGTCCATTGGACTCAGACACAGCTAAAGTCAGGAGATGAGCGGGCTCAGTTGCAGACCCAGGGGACTGGCAGGACGGCTATAGTTACCAGTGTGACCCGTTATGACCTTGATAGGGTATATAGATTGACGTGTACTCACCAGGGCCTATGGGAGCCCCAAGTGTGTTGTTCTGTGCTGGTTGTACCTTTCGGCTTAAGGGGGCCAGGTAAGGTTCTTGTTTGCTTTAGTTATTGATAGACTAGATAATAGAGTATCCAGATACTCAAGTATGACTCCTATCCCTTTTCTTTTAGTCATTTTCAGTTCTATCTTATATATTTAGTTATTTACAGTTATTGCCTTACATACTCAGTAAATGTTATACTAACGCCCTTATGGGGCACTGCGTTACTTGCCTGCAGGTACAAATAGATGAGGAGCAGGTCCCTCGTAGCTTTCACCCAACATCGTCAAAATAGTTAGCTCCTTTCTTTCAAAGCCTATAGATAGAAAGGTTTACCCTTTTTAACTGTACAATTTATGGGTAGGTCGGGGCCCTATCTTGACCATCATATTATTCATAGAGGCTTGCAGATTGTATCTATTTCTCTGTGGTTAGCTGTTATTGGCCATGTGGGGCCTATATGTGCTGGCCGTGTGGCGCCTTGTTCAGTTGATAGATTAGCCACCTTGTCAGCCATAGTTTAGCGTAGCCTAGATTTACTTTACGGTCATAACTAGACATCATGCTGGTCTTGTCGACCCACATAGGATTCCCTGTTATTGCTTGTTCTAGTTAGCTGTTTTCTTTCGCAGGTGGCTATTAGGCCTTGTTGGTCGGGGGCTGTGTTTACAGCCGAAATGTAGCCCATTTTTTCCTTGATTTAAGAGTTAGTGTCAACCCTGCACTTGAAGTGCTTAGGCTCTGTCAGCTCAGTTAGTTCAAATCCTTGTAGGGCACCAGGTACTAGTCATGCCTCCCAAGGTGGGGTTTGACAGGTACATTCCACGTACTAACCGCATACTTTCTATGCTATATCATTTCATGATCTAGGACTCGATTCTTAGGCTTATCCTCATCTTTACACCATCCTAGAGTTCACCTTCAACTTGTTGGCGAGTCCTCATGTTTCGAGGGCCATTTGACTAGTCCTTATGTTATTTGATGTTTCAGTACTTGGTTGGGTTAGTTGGTGGTGTTGTCCATCGACCCATCTTATGTAGTACAGGCTTTTAGACAATATGTAGTATTTAGCTTGTGTATATGTCTAGAGATTTCTTACGTTATGATACGTTGTAATATGTTTACATTTCCACTATGCCTTGTGTTCAGCCTTCCGCTTAAAGTGAATGAAGTTAGATGTATGCTTATGCCATGGGTCGACTTGGGACCTCTCGGGGTTACTTGTCTTGTGTTACAATCTGGGTCTACGTTGGGGTTGTGGCAATCTTGGTATTAGAGACATTGGTTTTGAAGTGTCTTAGCATTTCTGAAGGCCGCGTTAAGTAGAGTCTTTTTCATGGGTGTGAAGTGCGTCACTCTTATGATGAAGAGGCTACAAGACATTTAGGAAATTTTCCCTTCTTTCATGATATATGTCATGCAATGAAAAGTCTTTCGATTCTTCTAATTCTTGCTATTTGCGATTGCATAATCATGGCTCCCAGAAGAATGAATGGAAGAAGAAATAGGAACACCGAAGGGATGAGGATGGCAATGGTCATGGGCATCAGCAAGCCCCACCTGTTAAGGAGCCCCAGACACCAAAGTCGATTTCTCAAGAGGAGTTTCGAGTGGCTATCTAGATGTTGGCGCATGCCTTGACCGCTAAGGTCAACCGGCAGGCTGTTGTGCATATTCCCCAAAATGGTAATGCAGTAATGAACCGGGTTAGATATTTTTTGAGGATGAACCCTCCGGAGTTCCTTGGGTCCAAGGTGGATGAGGATCCACATGATTTCATCGAGGAGATTCTAAAGATCACCTAGGTTATGGGGGAAACTGATGGAGATTGTGTTGATTTGGCATCTTATCAGCTAAAGAGGGTGGCTCACATACGGTTCAAGAAGTAAGGGATGCTAGGGTAGTGGGTGCAGGCCCTATAGGTTGGGAAGAGTTCCACGCGACATTCTTGGATTGATTTTTCCCTCGGGAAATGAGGGAGCTTAAGGCGGCAGAGTTTATTAAGTTGAAGCTGTGTGACATGTCCGTTCAAGAGTACGCATTGACGTTCACTCATCTATCCAAGTATGCGCCAGAGTTGGTGGTGGACCAAAGGGCTCAGGTGAGCCATTTTGTACACAGAGTGGTGGAATATCTGGAAAAGGATAGCCATGTTGCATCAGGATATAAAATTTCCCTGCATTGTGTTACATGCTCAGCAGATGAAGTCGGTGTATTGAAGGTAGAGAGAGGCCAAGAGGGCCAGGACCAACAACTATGGGGCATCTCAGGCCAAATAAGAGGATGGGCAGCTTTAGCAGTCTTAGAATAGGTCTATTGCTCCAGCAACTTCATCAGTCAGTACGCCGTCTAGATTCAGAGCGGATAGGAGGAGCAGCCCCAGACTCGAGAGGCCAGTGTAGCATGCAGATGGAGCGCACTTTTCCAGCTTGTGCGAAGTGCGGCAAGAACCACTTAGGGAGGTGACTAGTTGCTTTGGATTCTTGTTTTGGGTATGGCAAACCCGAAAAACAGACTCAGGGATTGCCCTTCAGCCAGATTAGGGGGCGGTGGAGCTCGTATTCCAGCAGCTAGTTTAGCCGCCCCAGCAGCACGTCCCCTTTAGCAAGGTGCCTCAACTAGTTCAGCCGACGGTCAGCACCAAAATAGGTTTAGCACCCCGTTAGGGGCAGGAGGTCTCCCCAGATGTGGTCGCTGGTATGTTGCGTGTTTTTCATATTAATGTTTATGGTTTGCTAGATTCGGGGATACTTTGTCTTTTGTGACTCCTTATATTGCTAGTAGCTTTGGATTTCACCCCAAGACTCTGTCAAAACCATTTTCAGTTTCTACTCCTGTTGGTGATTCGATTGTAGCTAGGCGAGTCTTTAGAAGATGCCCATTCACTATATTGCATAAAGTCACCTCCGCAGACCTTGTCGAGTTAGCCATGACTGATTTTGATATTATTCTTAGAATGGATTGGTTGTATGAATATTATGCTTTTGTAAATTGTAGAACCCATGCGGTGGAATTCCATTTTCAGGGTGAATCAGTCTTAGAATGGAAAGGTAGTTCGGTTGTATCGGCAGGTTGATTTATTTCATATCTTAAGACCAGAAAGATGATTTCTAAGGGTTGCATGTATCATCTATTTATGGTTAAGGGTCTTGAGTCCAAGACCCTGACTATTCAATCAGTTCCAGTGGTGTGTGAGTACCCAGATGTATAACTAGATGATTTACCAGGTGTTCCTCCTTAGAAGGAAATCAATTTATGTATAGATCTTTTGCCTGATATGAAAATTATCTCTATTCTTCCTTACTGGATGGCCCCAGTCGAGCTAAAGGAATTTAAGGATCAATTGAAGCTCCTATTTGATAAGGGTTTCATTAGACCGAGTAAATCTCCATGGGGTGCACCAGTCATATTTGTTCGAAAGAAGGATGCCTCGCTTCGGATGTGCATTGATTATCGGTAATTGAACAAAGCCACCGTAAAGAACAGGGATCCTCTACCTAGGATCGATGATTTGTTTAAGCATCTTCAGGGTGCAAGGTGTTTCTCAAAGATAGATCTCAGGTCCGGGTATCTATCATACCTCGGGAACTCAAAGATCAGACTCGAAAGTGAAAACGGAGAAAAACTAAAAATTCGCACTAGGTCACAGAATGACTCGTAAGGTGAGTCATGAGGAGTGACCATGAGTCGTGTAGTGACTTGTGGCCAGATTGGTTTGGCAAAGTCTGAGTGAGGAGGCCACTGGCCTAACCACGAGTCATGGTCAGACCTCACGACTCGTGAGGTCACCCGTGGTTAACCCTGGAGGATTGGCAATATTGGGATGGGTAGTCTAGGCCATGGAAGGTGACCACGAGTCGCGGTCTGACCTCACGACTCCTGAATTCACCCATGGGGTTCCCTTGAAGGTTTGGGTAGTAGACTCAATGGATCAAGGAAATGAGTCGTGCCCTGTGGAAACGACCCGTTAGGCCGCTCGTGAGGACCGGCGACCAGAAATTTTTGCATTTTAATAAGGGTGTTTCATAACATCCTAAGTGCCTAAGGCCTAAACTATGCTGTTTTGGATATGTTTTTGAGTTAGGTAAGATGGTTAAGCCCTTTATGCATGCCCATTCTCATGCAAGGAGTTTAGAGAGGTTTTGGAAGATTCAAGGTCTTCTTCCCCAAATCTTCATCAATTTCCTTGTGGGTGTTCAAGGAAATTTAAGTCCATCTATTTCCAGGTGTGTAGGGTTTTACAATGGGTGGAATCCTTCCTCACCCATGCCTAATTTCGAGTTAATTCATGAATTCTCCTACTCAAATTCCATGGAGTTTTACCCAAAGCATGACAATGTGATTTCTCTTTATGGGTATGTTTTTATTATTGAATCATGCATGGTGGGCAGGTTTTGTATTATTTTCTTCAATATCATGTTTCAATCTTTTTAAAATCTAAATTGCCCATTTATGGAAGCTCATTGAAATTATGATTTGTGATGAATAGTCATTACTTTAAGTTTATTTATTATGGAAATGCATGAATCAAAGTTACCCATGTTTATGAGCATATTTTGAAAGAATTGCGTATGATGAAGCATTGGGAAATGCCCACATGATGAAGAATGATTTATGATTTATGAAATGAATTTCATGATTTATCGATTTATGATGTTGACCGATGAAAAAGGGCCTTGATTCTTGGCGAAGCATGTTTTAAAGGGGATCAATGATGATCAATGTAATATCTTAGCCTATGAACTTTTATGCATGATGTTAATGATTTATGTATGAGCCTATATGCATGTTTTTGGGAGCCGCGTCTAGCACCGAGCAGCCCGGCATTTAAATAACCATGTGCCACCGTGGGTTTGTAAATGATATGATGTATTGATAATGATCCCCTCAAATGTGATATCACGCCTTATGCACGACCCTCGCCTAGAAACCCAGGGTTGGCTCTGCCCACTTGAGCGAGACAGTGGGGCATTATGAAAGGCTCTACCATAATGGTGTCGGTTATTATGTCCTCCCATTGTTCCACATGTTTTGTGCATTGTTATGTTTATGTTATTGGCTCAATTTATATGATGATAAACTTATTTACGATTATGATAATGAATGATTATGAAAGATTTGAAAGTCTTCAACCTTATGTTTTATTACGAAGATTTTGATGTAAGCATGATGTCCTCCTCTTATGTTACTTATGAGTTTTATTTTACTTTTAAATGTCCGTTTTACTTACCTTCCATACTCAGTACATTCCACGTACTGACCGCATACTTTTTATGTTGTATCATTTCATAATACAGGGTATGGATCTCATGCTCATCCTCATCCTTAGTCCATCCCAGCCTACGATATCAGCTTGTTGGTGAATCCTCATGTTCTGAGGGTTGTTTGATAAGCTTTCCTATTGATTATGTTTCAGTATTGCTCAGGTTAGTTGGGGATGTTGTACCATCAACCCATCTTACGTATTAGAGGCTTTTTGACAAATGAGTAGTATTATTCAGCTTATGTAAATGTTTGGTATTTTTGGATGCTATGTCATGGTTACATTTCTGCGATGTCTTATGCTTAATATTTCGTTTAATAACATGAGATTAGTTGAATGTATGAGCCATGAGTTGACTTGGGGTATCTCAATGTCTCTTGTCTCATGTCTATGATCCAGGCGTACATTCGGGTCGTGACAATATCATCAGCTCAAGATTCGGGAGTGTAATATCCCGAAGATAGCCTTCAGGACGTGGTATGGTCATTATGAGTTTGTAGTTATGTCTTTTGGACTAACAAATGCTCCTGCAGCTTTTATGGACCTGATGAATAGGGTGTTCAAGCCATACTTGGACATGTTCGTGATCGTGTTCACTGATAACATCCTTATATACTCCTGGAGCGAGGAGGAGCATGCCACGCATTTGAGAGTAGTGCTTCAGACACTCAAGGATCTCCATTTGTATGAGAAGTTCAACTAGTGCGAGTTTTGGTTGAGCTCGGTAGCATTTTTGTGTCATGTGGTATCAAGCAAGGGCATAAAAGTAGACTCTCAGAAAATCGAGGCGGTGAAGAATTGTCCTAGACCGGTGAATCCTTCGGATGTTTAGAGTTTCTTGGGCCTAGCTGGTTACTACCGGAGATTTGTTTAGGGATTTGCATCAATCGCAGCACCTTTGACCAAGTTGCTCAGATGAAGGTGAAGTTTCAATGGTTGGAGGCTTGTGAGAAGAGCTTCCAAGAGTTGAAGACCCGACTTACTACTGCACCAGTGTTGACCCTACCCGAGGGTACCGACAACATTGTGGTGTATTGTGATGCTTCGAGAATTAGACTCGGGTGTGTATTAATGCAGCAAAGGAAAGTAATAGCATATACCTGTAGACAATTAAAGATCCATGAGAAGAATTACCCGACTCATGATTTGGAGTTAGCCGCGGTGGTATTCGCATTGAAGATATGACGACATTACTTGTATGGTGTCCATGTGGATGTGTTTAAGGACCATAAGAGCTTACAATATGTGTTCACATAGAATTACCTCAATCTTTGGAAAAGGAGGTGGTTAGAGATACTCAAGGACTATGATATGAGTGTTCTTTACCATCCGGGTAAAGCTAATATGGTGGCGGATGCACTTAGTAAACTCTCCATGAAGAGTGTGTCCCATGTGGATGAAGGAAAGAAAGAGCTGGTGAAGGAGGTGCATCGACTAGCAAAGTTGGGGGTAGACTGGTTGAATCTGCCGATGGCGGTGTTGTTTTTCAAAGTGGACCAGAATCGTCCTTGGTGACTGATGTGAAATCTAGACAAGATGAGGACCTGATTTTGGTAAAGTTGAAGGAAGTTGTTCGAAGTCAAAAGGTGGAGGTCTTCTCCCAAGGGGGAGATGGTGTGCTTCCGTACCAGGGTCGCCTATGTGTTCCAGATATTTATCATTTGAGGAGCCGGATATTGCATGAGGCTCATGGATCCAAGTATCCCATCTATCCGGGTTCCACTAAGATGTATCATGATTTATGAGAAATCTATTGGTGGGATGGTGAAGAAGGATATCGCAGAATTTGTAGCCAAGTTCCTGAACTATCAACAAGTAAAGGTTGAGCATCAAAGGCCGGGAGGAGTACTTCAGGATATCAACATTCTTACATGGAAGTGAGAAGAGATTAATATGGAATTCATCTAGGACTACCTCGTACTGGTCGACAATATGATTACATTTGGGTGGTGTTGGATAGGTTAACCAAGGCTGCACAGTTTCTATCGGTAAAAACCACGGACTCAGCAGAGGATTACGCCAAGCTATATATTTGGGAGTTGGTTCGATTGCATGGAGTGCCCTTGTCCATTATTTCAGACCGAGGTACTCAATTTACCTCTCAATTTTGGTGGCCTTTCCAAAAAGGTCTTGGGACTCAGGTTAAGCTCAGCACAACACTTCATCTGCAGACTGATGGTCAAGTGGAACAGAAAATCCCAACTCTCGAGGACATGTTGAGAGCATGTGTGATGGACTTCAAAGGTAGTTGGGATGATGGCTTGCACTGATTGAGTTCGCTTACAATAACAGCTATAACTCTAGCATTCAGATGGCACCGTTCGAGGCTCTTTATGGGCAGAGATGTAGATCGCCCATTAGATGGTTTGAGGTTGGTGAGGAATCTACGATAGGGCTAGATTCGGTTCATGAGGATATGTTGAAGGTTCAATTGATAAGGGTCAGGCTGAAAACCGCTCAAAGTCGTCAAAAGTCATATGCTGATGTGAGGAGGAGGAAGTTGGAGTTTGAGGTGGACGCTTGGGTATTTCTGAAGGTATCTCCCATGAAGGAATTAATGTCATTCAGAAAGAAAGGAAAAATCAGTCCCTGCTATGTTGGTCCCTACCGGGTTGTGAGGAGAGTTGGTAAGGTCGCGTATGAGTTGGAGTTCCTTCAGAGTTGTCTTCTGTCATCCTGTGTTTCATGTATCACTTTTAAAGAATGTTTGGGAGTTCCATTTCTAGTAGTCCCAGTGGACAGTGTTGGTGTAAATGATAGCCTTAGCTATGAGGAGGTTCCGGTGGAAATAGTAGATCGCCAGGTTCAAAAGCTACGGAACAAGAAAGTGTCTTCAGTGAAAGTATTATGGAGAAATGAGCATGTCGAAGGAGCTATGTGGGAAGCTGAAGCAGATATGATGGCCAAATACCCACACTTATTCTCCACCGGCTCAGTTCCGACTTGAGGTATCAGTTTTGCCCTATAACTCTATTTAGTTTTCATGTTCAAATCATGTGTTTAAGTTTCTTTTATGTATATGGATATGTATGTGAAGTTTGAAATTAGACCAGCTATGTGATATGAATCGGAGGTGGTCATTCCGTTAGTTTTTGGTTTAAATGATCTATATTTGGCTGTAAGGATTGCATGCCTTTGTTTTTTGCTTGTTTCCAACATTCGAGGATAAATGTTCCCAAGAGGGAGATATTGTAATACCCGGAAATGCCTAAGATTAGACCCGGGATCAAAATAGGAAGTTGGCTGAAAGCTGGAGAAAAGTGCACAGACGGACGACCCAACATATGTTGGTCCAACCAACAACCCATTGGATCCAGTCGTGGTAAGGGGAGTCTTGGTGGCAGTGGATACAAAGGATGATACAACGACTCGTTTCTTGGAACAAAGAGTTGCTATTTGTAATCATGGGTGGAGCTAGACCTTGGTATTTGAGGATGTAACGGGTCATCCAATGACCCGTCGTGAGTTATAGTGACACGTGGTCAGCAGTCGTTGTTTGGTTGCTAGAATTTCTAGTTCTTGTAACGGATCGAGACCACGACTGGTTGGAAGCAACCATGAGTCGTGATGAGGCTCATGGTAAGGGATGTTTAGGGTTGTGAAGGGGCTAGTAATGATCGACTCGACGATCCATTTGATCAAATGACGAGTCATCCTGTCGGGTCGTGGTAAGAATATGGGATCAGGGCCTAGGCAGTGCATATGACGGGCCATACCACGAGTCGTGGTAGCTTCCAACAATTCATTGGTACACCCGTTGGATCGATCTTTGTAGTTTTTCAGGGAATATTCATTAAGGGTATTTTCGACCTTTTCATGCTCTAAAGCCCTAAACTACGTTATTTTATGCATTTTTTTTAGCATAATAATATAGGTTAAGTCCCTTTTTCTCAAGACATTCCCATGCATGCAAACTAAGAGAATTCTAGAGAGATCAAGCATAGAATCAAGCTTTCCCCTATCAATTCTCCATTGGGCATTCAAGAACCCTAGAATCTGATCTTACCCAGATATGTAGGTTATGAATGGCTGCTTCCCTTCACACCCATGCCCATTCTATACAAATTTATGAAAAGTCTTTCAAAATTTCATGGGGTTTTAATTCAATTCTTGTGGAAATCTAATGATTTATTAATGGGTTATTATGATTTATGATTTACCTCATATTTTATGGTTTTGACAAGATTTTACAATTATTTTAATTATAAAATTATTGATTTCAATTTCTACCAAATTAAGCCTAATTATACATGATCTATGATGAATCGATTTGTGATGTATGCTTCAATTGTTGATATTTACAAACCCAGCATGATTTATGATTTGAAATATAGACTTATTCAATTACCCATCATGATTTGATGATTTACAAGTTATATGTATGATCTACAAGTATGCATGAAACCTATGATTCATGAATTATGTTTTGGCTTACTCACGGGGCTTATGTCATGGCTAGTTTATGTACATTCAAGTATGCTTATGATTATTATGATTTAACTAGCCCATGATTCATGCATGTTATACTATGAGCACTATATATGTTTTGGGAGTATTATCAAACACCGAGTAGGTTCCAGGCCTAGGTTTTTCCCCGGATCTCATAAACTACATGCCACCATAGGTATGTTGGGACCTGCTATGCGAATGTCTCCGGCCCAAATGGCCCTTTCATGGTTATATCACACATCCATGGTTCGACCCTTGGCAAGGTACGGACACCCTCCCGACTAGGGTCATGAGTCAGGCTTCATGTGTGTCATATGGGGTATGTCGGTTAAGAGAATCTCCCACTGTTCCTCATGATTTATGCATGTTTATGATTTCATATGTTGGCTCAAGTTATGTTCAATATAGCTTTTCTCTCATACTTATGATTACGAATATATTATGAATGCTTCGAAAACCTTGAGCCCTACGTTATGTTATGTATATTTACGATGTGAGCATGTTGTCATGCATGTTGTCATACTCTTATGATGTTTTATGAGTTTTTACATATTTATATGTCCGTTTTACTTATCTCACAAACTTTGTACATTCCACGTACTGGCCACATACTTTCTATGTTGTATCCTTTCATGATACAAGACCCAAGCTCTTAGGCTCATCCTCATCTTTAGACCATCCCAGAGTTCACCTTCATCTTGTTGGTGAGTCCTCATGTTTCGAGGGCCGTTTGACTAGACATTATGTTATTTTATGTTTCAATACTTGGTCGGGTTAGTTGGGGGCGTTGTCCCGTCAACCCATCTTATGTAGTAGAGGCTTTCAGAAAGTATGTAGTACTTAGTTTGCATGTATGTCTAGAGATTTCTTACGTTATGATATGTTATACTATGTTTATGTTTACTCTATGCCTTATGTATAGCCTTCTTCTTAAAGTTAATGAAATTAGATGTATGCTTATGCCATGGGTCGACTTAGGGCCTCGCGGGGTTCCTTGTCCCATGTTACGATCCGGGTCTGCGTTCGAGTAGTGACAATTGCATACCGAGCATAGAGCATCAGTGATGACTGTATCCACCGATGCAAGAGGTGGTATAGAAAGAGATCAACAAATGTTTATATTCTGGTGTAGTCTAACCCATTGCTAATAGTAAAAGTGGGTAAGTCCGGTGCAGTGTGTACTAAAGTAAGGCGAAATCACATGGTGCCAAATGAGAAGAATGAGCTTGTACTGATTAGGCAAGTGACAAGTTGGCGTGTTTGCATGGACTATTGAAAACTCAATCATTGGACCTAGAAGGACCATTTCCCAATACCTTTCATGGATCAGAGGCTTGGCAAGTTGGTAGGCAGAGGATGGTAATGTTTTCTTGATGATATTCGAGTTATAATCAGACCTCCATAGCCCTAGAGGACCAAGAGAAAACCACCTTCACCTATCTTATGGGATGTTTGCTTTCCGGAGGATTCCCTTTGGGTTTTGTAATGCACTTGCCACATTTCAGCACTGCGAAATGTTCGTCTTTTCAGATATGGTGGAGGATACCATTGAAATGTTTATGGATGACTTCTCGGTTGTGGGTGATTCATTTGAAGATTTCCTTGAGCACTTGAGTAAAGTGTTAAGAAGGTGTGAAGAAACCAATCTTATCCTCAATTGGCAAAAATTCCATTTTATGGTCAAAGAAGGGATTGTGTTAGGCCATAGAATCTCAGGAAAAGGGATAGAGGTGGACAGAGCTAAAATCGAGGTGATAGCTGGGTTGCCACCACCTATTTCTATCAAAGGTATCCGAAGCTTTTTGGGGCATGCAGGGTTCCATAGGAGATTCATCAAGTACTTCTCAAAAATTGTACAACCATTATGCAAGCTACTTGAGGAGGAGGTGAAGTTTGTTTTTGATGAAGCATGTTTGAAAGCCTTCAAATGCTTGAAGGAGAGACTCACCTCAGCCCCCATTATCTAGCCCCAGACTGGTATCTTCTGTTTGAGATAATGTGTGATGCTAGTGGGTTGCCCTAGGTGTTGTGTTGGGTCAAAGAAGAGAAAAGGTATTCCACCCAATCTATTACACCAGTAAGAAACTAAATTCATCTCAGAAAAATTACACAGTGACCGAACAAAAGCTGCTAGCAGTAGTCTTTGCATTCAAAAAGTTTTGGGTATACTTGCTCGGGACTAAGGTGACTGTCCATACGAATCATACAACATTGCGTTTCAGATGTCAGAAAGAATGCTAAACCAAGGCTAATTAGATGGGTATTGCTCTTACACTAATTTGAATTTGAGGTAAAGTACCGAAAAGGGAACAGAAAACTAGGTGAATGATCAGTTATCTAGATTGGAGGATAAAGAAAGATTGAAAGATGAGATTGACATTGATGATGCTTTCCTAGATGAGAAGGTGTTGGCTGCATCTTAGGACTTGATCCCATGGTTCGCTAACTACGTAAATTATTTGGTGAATGACACGATTCTGGCAGATCTGACTCTATAACAAAGGAAAAAGGTTTTGGATGCCTTAATAGCTCATTGAAACTCTTTCTACGGGTGCTTGGTACAAGTCATACCTACATACCACAAGTCGTACCATGACTCGTGGTGATTGGTCCTGTCTTGAAAACCTGACAATGCTTTACTTAACTGGCAGTAATATTTTTCTCGAAACTCCGATTGTTGCAAGGTTGGATGCATTGGAAAAAAGACACAAAGGGATTCAATCTGATATACTGGATCAGCCAAAAGGACTTTTTAAAATAGGAGTTATAATCGTTTAAAATTGACCCTTATAAGAACTTATATGAAAAACTCAATTGGTAGCAAAACTCTCAACTCAACTTTATGCTAGAGGTTCCTTATGACCTTAACTTGCATCCAATGCTCTTCCTATACTTAAGAATTGATATTAACTCCTTGTTTCCATAAAATTCATCGGGTTTGGGTCTATCCACATACCTAGAATTGTTCCAAACTTAGCCCAAAAATATGAGGCCTATAATATCTCAACTAACGACTGAAACAATGATTCATACCATCATATTATGAATCACACTGAGTCTTTGTAGCTACTAATCCTTCCCTGAAAATTCTCTAAACCTCCTACCTATGATCCTTTTCTATGACTCTTACCATCTTAATACATATCGTAGGATCTAGTTGTGGTTTCCTTGCCACTTCCTGCTAAACTCTATGAATCAATGCCACGAACTTTTGGTTCAACTCATATTGACCTGGTATGAGTCATGATAACCTGTCGTGACTTCTCATTTAAAATCTACTGAGTTCCCTGTACAACACACTCTAAGTCCATAATACGAGTTGTACCATGAACCTATGACTTGTATTGAGGCTTGTTCTGAGGCATTTTCCAGTTTTCTCTTCTTGATTTAACTTCAAATATCGAGTTTGGTCTTAGGAACTTTTGGGGTGTTACATTATCTCTCCCTTGGGAACATTCTTCCTTGAATGAAAGCCAAGTAGGCTGGAAGGGTAGGGAAAGAGTTGCAATCCCAAAAATGAAAGCTATAGACTAAATTCAAACTGAGATACATAGATGAGCTGAATTCATGAATCATAGATGCATGCTAATACATGAGAAGAACTGAAGGACATGAAGTTGTTATGAAACTGAGTAGAGTATTAAGGAGGAACTATTTCCACAAATTTTAGTTGTGCTACTACGGGTAGAGTTATCAATACCAAATTGCTTTCTGATATCGGAATAGCTGACATGATAACTGATCTGGTTGAGAGTATGACTTGATTGAATTCAACTTCCCAAGTAGTTCCTTCCACTGGTTGATTTCTACATAAAACCTTCACTAAAACTAACTTCCTTATTTTTCCCAACTTACGAACCTGACTGACCATGATTTCCACTAGAACCTCCTTCTATTAAAGACTATTATTGTCACGACCCGAGCATGGACCCCGAATCAAGACACGATTCCTAGAACCACAAATGGCTCCAAGCTAACTCATGGCATAACCTAACTCTAACAAAACAACAACTAATATAACATATCTGAGCAGAAGCTTAACTAAAATATTACTAATCAAAAAGGAAAAAATAAAAATTTAATAACAACACCGACTCATAAGATGAAACTAACACTACACTGTCTGAGAACCTCAACTAGTCTGATGACTCTAAAATATGAAACTAGAAATAAACTAAAATAAAGAAAACATAACTCCCTTCCTCGAAAGATAAGGATTCACCACTAGCAGCTCATAGTGTTTGGAATGTGACTAACGGTGGGGCTTAAGTCTGAATATCTGGATCTGTATCATAAAATGATATAGCATAGAGAGTATGTGGTCAGTACTTTGAATATATTGAGTATGTGAGAAAAGTAATTGAATCTGGAAACATGCTGGTAAACTGAGAAAAGGTAGAATTGAATACATAACTGAGGTGAAGTATAATGACCCTATCTGAGATGCATAGGTACTGACATGATATGCTAGTTTGAAAATAGAAATAAAATACAAGTAAAACTAATTTTTAGGGGCATGTCATGTACTGGAAAAATTGAAGTTGTAACTGTAATTGTAAATTGTACTGAACTGAAAATGAGATTGTAATGGGGGAGAGCCTATTAACCAATAAAATCCAATGTGAGCATTATGGAGCCCCACCTATAACCTTGGTTGGGAGGTCGTTCATACCTTGCCAACAGTCAGAACCATGAATAGCGTGATATCACTCATGACTCAGGGCGACAATTTCCAATAATGACGACCCCTACATGCGACCATTGAGGTCACAGAGACTCTCTCAAATAAAGAGGATCCCATATTTCTCACGCTAAGGGAAACCTTCTCTATTATTGTGAATCCCTTATCCTATGGTGGCACATAGTTTTGAGACCTGGACATGCTGGAACCCTGGCCTACTCGGTGCTAAGTACTATTCCCAACTGAACATAAAAGATACATGTAACTGAAAGCTTGAAGCTAATGTCCTAATACTATTTGAAACCACTTTATCTAACAAGGATCCCAAGAGCCTAGAGGATCATGAAAATACTAATACGAAGGGCTCAAAACTGATGTTATACAACTAGTCAGGGCTACTTTCTAATAGCAAGAGACCAGAGAGACTAAAGAACCATAAACATACTGATCATACTAAATCGATGAAAACCATAGACTCAAATCATAGTGTAAATCATACATTCAGAAATCATGGAAAAATCATATATTTTTAAAGAGCCACATTTTTCGAAAATAGTGTTAAATCATAGTTGAGTCTTAGGAATCGTGTTATAATGATATGATGTACATAAATCAAGAATTTGAGAGGGAAATCATACACACACAAACACACACAGAGTTATTGATCATAAGAACTTGAAAGACATGGCTAATCATAGGAGATTTCAAACGTAGAATAAAAATCCTAAGACATGCACACGCAGAGAGTTATTGATCATAAGAACTTGAAAGACATGGCTAATCATAGGAGATTTCATACATAGAATAAAAACCCTAAGACATGCTTTACCAGAGAATTAAAGATTTTAGGGTTTATGAAATTAGTTGGGACACAAGGATGAAAGAAGATACTTGTTGAAGTCCCATATACCTAGTTGAAGGATACCCCTAATGATCTTGAAGGTTGCTACACTTTGGAGAGGAAACCCTAGTTCTTGAGCCTTGAGAGAAGAAGAGATAAGATGACTTACTGATGGATTTGAGTAGAATGAGGAATTGGTCTAGGAAAATACCTCTAATTATTCCCATAGGAAGCCTAAGATGAACTAGTTTAGGAGTTAAAAGCATAGAAAATTATAAAAATACCCCTAGGAAAATGTTCTTAAAAATCTGCCCATCCAGTACAACGGGTCGTACCATGACTCGTGGTGACATACCATGGGTCGTGGTATGTCATTCTTGGATTCTGGAGGCTTAAAAACTTTCTGAAATTCTTTCTATGGGTGCTTGGTACAAGTCGTACCTACATGCCACGAGTTGTACCATGACTAGTGGTGATAGGGTTGCTCCTGTCCATCAAACCTGACAGTGATTCATTAAATTGGTCATAACGTTTTACCCCAAACTACGATTGATACAAGGTTAGATGTGTTGGAAAGAAGACCAAAGGGATTCAATTTGATATGTTGGAGAACGCAAAAACACTTTGTAAAATGGGAGTTATGATCATCTAATTTGACCCTTGTAAGAACTTTTGTGAAAAACTCAATCAGTTGGAAAGCTCTCTACTCTACTTCATGCTAGAGGTTTTATGATCTTAACTTTCATCCAATACTCTTCTTACAACTAAGAGTGGATATTAACACCGTGTTTCCATAGAATTTATCAAGTTTAGGTCTATCCATATACCTAGAATGTTCCAAACTTAGCACCAAAGTCCGTAGCATAAAATATCTCATTTAACGGATAGATGGTATGAACCATACCATCATCCTATGATCCTTTACCCGCTGCTCGTACCTCCCAAGACATATAGGTCATTCTCTGGACCTCTTACTATGAATGCCAACAATGGCTCATACCACCTTACAACCGGTCGTACCATGGATTATGGTTACCTAAGATTTCCCGAGCATTTCTCTATTTTCCCTACTACGGACCGTCACTATGACTTGTACAATCTAGGTAAGGATCATAAGACCCACTCGTAGTTATTGCCAAACTTTAGTTGAACCCTCAGGTCTTCACTCTAAAGGTCATTGGTACGACTCAGAAAATCCTCCTACGAGTCGTATTGAGGCTCGTTCTGAGGGCATTTTCTGGTTTTCTCTGTATGGTTAAACTTCAAATCTAGGATCTAGTCTTAGGGACTTTTGGGGAGTTATACTGTCTCCTCCTTGGAAATATTCATCCTCAAATGGAGATTAATAGAGCTGAAAAGATTGGGAAAGAGCTACAAATCCCAAAACAAAATGCTATGAACTGAACACTGATAGAATGATTAACTCTAAACTGAGATATTCAACTGAACTAAAATCATGGATCATACATGTATGCTATGACATGAGAAGATTGAAGGACATGAAACTAGCATGAAATTGAGTAGAGTACTAAGAAGGAATTATTTTCTCACACTGGAACTGAGTTGGTAAGGAAGAAGTTATAAATCCCGAAACTACTTTCCGATATCTAAATAACTGACATGATAACTGATCTGACTAAGAGTAAGACTGGGATCGCTATCTGAAGCGGTTACTTATCATTCTGGAAATCTAAACATATGAATGAGTAGAGTGTAATGTTGACTGAAACCTAGGGGAAGACACCTGAATAGGAATGGATCGACATCCCATATATACTTTTTTTGAAACTTCCCTATTTGAACATTCAATACTTGACTTGATCCATCAACTTATCATCTCACACTCAGCTTAAATTCATCATTCCATGACTCTTGGATCCTTTTTAAAGGCTAGGCTATATCACTAACTCTTGACTTTCCATTCAGCTCTAAAGCTCTCACTGAAGGCTTAATATCTATAACCATTTCATACCATCCATGGAAAAATCTCACACTAGGATGCAAAAAAGGACCTTATACCTTACATTTTGACTCCTGGGTCTAACAACATATAAAGATCAACATGAAAATCTCATAACATACCTACGACTATCTTTAGCGAGTTTTCCTAATCCTGATGTGATGATAGCGCATAGAAGCAGTCTTGATGTTGTCTACTAGCCCGACAAGCTGATGTGCTCTACTGAGGTGGGCGGGCTATTGGAGCTACTGAAGAGGTAGATGAGGCTCTACCTTCGCCCCGTTTGGTTGCTTGACAATCTTTGAGTTTATGGCCCAACTTGCTGCACCAAAAGCAAGTGCCTGAACCAGCCATGCACTTTCCCAAATGGTTCTTTCCACAGTTCTTGCAAGCTAGGAATGTAGTCTACCTTACCCTGGATCTAAATGGAGCATTAGCTGTTGATGGTACTAGAACTAATGACCTCTGACGGGACTAGGAATGAGGTCCACTACTCGTCATCTACTGGGAATACTCTGAGTCCTATGTTCTGGCTCTCTTGTTCTCCCTTTACAACTCCTTTAACTTTGCCTCCTCGATCTGTTGAGCATGGATCATGAGTCTAAAAATATCTATGTCACTAATAAGCATTGGGTCTTACACTCCTTGATGATAAAATCTGAGACTCCATTTATGAACCTGCTCATGGAAGCCCTTGGCTCGGCAACCATCTCCGAAGCATATTTTGACAGTTGAGTGAACTTCAAAGTATACACCTGCACTATCATGTCATTTTGTTTCAATTTGGCGAACTCCGCCAGCCTTTGCTTTCCTCAACTTATGGGGGAGGCATTATCTGTGAACATGTAAAAATGAGTTAGAAGAGGAACTTTTAGAGTTTCGCATTCTATGCATGATAAGAACCATGAAGAAAGGGAATTTTCCTAAAAATGTCTTGTAGTCTCTTCCTCATAAGTGTGGCGTGCTTCACACCCATGAAAAAAAACTCTATTTGATGATGTTTTCAGACACCTTAGGACACTATAAACCTAATGCTCTAATACTAAGTTTGTCATGACCCGAGCATGGACCTCGGATTGAGACATAAGACTTAGAACCACAAATAGCTCAAAGCTAACCCATGGCATATCATAATTCTAACATAACAACAAATAATAGAAAATATCTTAGCGGAAGCTTAATTGAGATATAACTAAACAAAAAGGAAAGGGTAAAAATCTGATAACAACATTGAATCATAAGTTGAAACTAACACTACACTATCTGAAAGCCCCTACTAGTCTAATAGTTGCTGGGATAAGTCCCCAGCTAACTCCAAAATCTGAAACTAGAAATATACTGAAATAAAGAAAACAAAACTCCCATCCTTGGAAGATGAGGACTCATCACTATCAGCTGATAGAGTCTGTAATGTGTCTAACCGCAGGGCTGACTCTGAATACCTAGATCTATAAAATAAAATAATGTAGCATAGAGAGTATTCGGTCAATACTCTGAGTTTACTGAGTATGTGAGAGAAGTAACCGAAGTTGGAAACATGCCAGTAAACTAGAATAAGGTTGTACTAAATACATAACTGAGGTGATGTACAATGACCCTCTCTACGATGCATAGTTACCGACATGATATGCTAGTTTGAAAATAGTTAAATAAAATACAAGTAAAACTAATTTTTAAGGTTCATGTACATGAACTGAAAAAATTGAAACTATAACTATAATTGTAAACTATACTGAACTGAAACTGATACTATAATGTGGGAGAGCCTATTAATCGACAAACTCTAATCTAAGCCTCATGGAGCCCGACCTATAAACCTGGTTAGGAAGGCGTTCATACCTTGACAAGGGTAAGAACCATGATTAGCATGATGTCACTCGTGACTCAAGGGGACATGCTCAAATAATGAGGATCTTGATGTTGGGCATATTCTTATGCCTACTTGCCATGTTTTCACCCATATTTTACCTTGTTTTGAGTTCATAATCGTTACGAAATGTATAAATTCATGTTTTCGTGTGTCTTTTGATCTAAAAAATGTTTTTATATATTTTGAGAAGGAAATCAAGGAAAAAGGACCCCCCAAAATGACCAAAGGTATGAATAAAGAAGAGTTCGTGAAAATTGGCCTGGTGGTATGGCTGGCGTAACACGCCAACCCCTAAAGTTCAGAGAAATCTGCACCAAAGTTGGTTATATGGGTGTCGTGGAATTCCATCTCCCAAACTTTAGAGGAGATTTTGATCAACACCTTGGCAAGATGGATGGCGTGGCGCGCTAGATGCATCCCAGACATAGGAAAATTTTCCAACATTTTGGTGCTTTGTATGGAGTGCCGTTTCAAAAGGGTTTAAATGCTCAAAAATTTGACTAACACTCTGGTGCATTGATTGGCATGGGTTGCCCAGAGGATTTACAGGCTAAAAAAAATTTGACTAACTCTTTGGTGCATTGGCTAGCGTGGGGCGCCCGGAGCCAATGTTTAGAAGAAACTGAAGCCCAACATGGGGCTATGGAGGGTGCAGTGTGCCAGGCCTTTTCCTTGAGGGAGTTTGCTAATTTTTAAAGACAATTACTTGAGGGTAAAAGCTTCATTTAAGGGCTCACTTATAAATATAACATATAGGTCATTTGTAAGAAGGGATACATCGTTTTGTTTGATCGTAGTAAGGTTGTAACGCAACTTTGGAGGAGAGACAAGTTCATAACTTAGCTTTCTTATTTTCTCTATTATTTTATGCTTCAGATGATGATTTCTTTGTTTTTCCTCTTGAATATTAGTGGTTAAACTCCCATTCTAGGATTATGGCCATAACGATGGTTGAATTTTGAAAGATTGATTATTGCTAGTTTTGATTCTTCATTAAAGGTTGTTTATATTTACTTATTTTAATTGTTTATTCACTAGACTTATCACCTTCTGAATAAATCTATTATCTTTTGGTTTAACTCGAGAGAGGAAACTAAAAGGATTAAAATTAAATATAAAATAAGAATTCAGAGATCCTTTGGCCCATTGGTTGAAGGATAGAAGTTGTTGATGAGGATAGGGATATACCCTTCAAGCTTGTTTAGTTGATATAAAAGTAGCCATAACCGTTGTTTCATGTTTCTCCTTTGATCATAGGGATATAGGTATTATGGTTCATGAGATAGTTCTTGGATGCTTCGGAGAGTGGCAAGAAATGGGATAGTAACTTGCAACAAGCAACCTTTCAAAGAATTAATCTAGAATAATCAAGTCTTGAAAACACAATCTGATGCAAAAGTGCCATTTCCCTTGATTTTAATACTTATTTGAAGTGCAAACAAGTTTGAACAACTTTAGTTCATTAGTTTATTTTCATTTTTTGTTTAGTAGTTTAATTCTCGAACTATTCTACATTTATATCTTTTTTTGGTAGAGTAGCGAAATAAAAAGTTAACCTTTAGCGATTAATTTGACAAGTCTTTAAGGAATTGATAATCGAGACTTCACTATCATATATTACTTGATGACCACGTGCGCTTGGGAGATATCAAGTTTTTGGTGCAGTTGCCGTGGACTTGAATATTGATTAATCATTTGTAGGTTAGGGTTTTTATTTTGCAATTCTATTTTCGTCTTGTTTTTTTCTTTTTTGATTGTGCACTTCACAGGTGTTGTGTGCTCAGTATATGCCAAGTACAGGAAATTAGGGACCACCTATAGTTTCTTTTGATCCTAAAATTAAGAGAACCTTTTTCAAGTTAAGTATGGAGAATAATGAGCAAGCACAGGGCAACAACCAAAGTGGGTTCCAATGCTTAACTTTGCTAGGCCAAACTTGGAGAATGCTTTTAAAGAGATCATCAAGCCGGCCATCACTGGAAACTTTGAGTTGAAGGAAGGGACAATGTGGTTGGTCCAAAATGCTTGCCAATATCAGGGCAAGCCGCAGGAGGATCCTCACAAACATCTGATGACATTTGCTTAGCTTAGTGAAAACTTTCACTATCAAAACGTGTCAGATGAGTATGTTAAGCTCATGTTTTTTCTATTCTAGTTGATTGGTGAGGCCAAGTAGTGGCTTCAGTATTATCCAGCAGGTTCCGTCACCACTTGGGAGGCTCTTTCCAACAAATTCATGAAGAGGTTCTTCTCTTCAAGGAGGACAAAAGATTTGAGAGGGAAGATCTCTGGTTTTGTACAGAGAGATGGTGAAACCTTGGCTCAGGCTTGGGAACGATATAAGGGCTACTTTAGAGATTTCCCATACCACATGTAGCCGAAGGAGATTATCAGGCACAATTTTATAGAGGGGCTGAAATCAGAGTCCAAAATCTTGCTTGACGCTATTGCATAGGGAAATTTTTTGTCCAAGGGCTATGAGGAGATAGAAGCTCTTTTGAATCTCATGTCAGTAGGGAGTCCAAGACTATCAGGAATCAAGTAGAGGATTCATAGAAGCTAAGGTGCTAAGAAACCTTGAGGTAGATGGGGTTGCAGCAATCCAAGCAGATATTAGTCAGCACGTGAATGTGATCAGCGATCTTGTAACCATACCAATAGGATGTTAGGTTCAGTAGGTCCACCGGGTCCAGAATTCACCACCATCATGTGAGGTGTGTGGAGAAGGCTACGCTTATTAAGGTTGTCCACTAAGCCTAGAGTCTATATGTTTTGTGGGACAACAAGGTCGTGGTAGAGGTTTTATAGGTAAAAACTATAACCAGGGGTACCGAAATACAACCAATCTCTTATGGAGAGGATATCAAAATCTCCAAAGTCCCCAGAATAACTATCTAAGACCTTAGGGCCAGTAGCCTAAGAGTTCACTCAACGAAATGATGAAATAGTGGATGGTTCAGCAGAATCAGGTAGTTAATGAGATGCAGAAGTCTATCCACGAGCTGGAGAGACAGATGGGGAAATTTGACCTTCGACAGACTAATAGATCACAAGGATCACTTCTGAGTAACACTGAGAAGAACCCTAAGGAAAATGTGAGTGCAATTTTTTTCCGTAGTGGTTAAAAGTTGGGTAAGGTGATCCCCAGAGATAAGAAAGTTGATGCAGAGCAGGTTGTGACATCCAAAAAGGAGGTTGGTGAGTAAAGAAACTCAAAGTTGAAAGTGGTAGAAGCCAGATCACCCCCTCCAACTTCAAAAAGGTTTGAGAAGCAAACGGAGGACACAACTTGCCAGAAATTTCTTGATGTGTTAAAGTAGGTACATGTTAACTTACTGTTGGTACAACTTTTGCAGGAAGTTCCAAAATATGCCAAGTATCTGAAGGATATTATAGAAAACAAAAGGAGGCTTACGGAGTTTGAGACTATGTCTCTCATGTAAGAGTGCAGTTCTCTGGTGCAGAATAAAATTCCAAAGAAGTTGAAAGACTCCTGGAGATTCACCATTCCAGTGGTTATTAGGAACAGAGAAGTTGGTTCAACACTATGAGACTTGGGTGCAAGCATTAATCTGATGCCTGCATCCTTGTTCAGAACCTTGGGTTTAGGTGAACCACATCCTACCATAGTGACATTGCAACTTACCGATCGATCTATTGCTTATCCTGATGAAATAATAGAGGATGTCTTGATCAAGGTGAGACCCTTCATCTTACCGATGGACTTTATAACCCTGGATTATAAAGTAGATGCAGTAGTTCCCCTCATTATGGGAAGAGGATTCTCATCCACCACTAATGCAGCTATAAAGGTGAAGTCGGGAAAGATATCGATGACTATACATAGTCAGGAGGCAGTCTTTGAGGTGTTTAGAGCCGCAAGGATGCCACCTCACTGTGAGGACTTTCACAGTGAGACCAATGGTAGATCTTGGAGGGTGTAAGTAGGAAATTGAGTAGCATGTCCTGCATGAGAATTTAGTAGGTTTTCATGATCCTAACTATCTCACTCGAACGAAGGAGTGAGAAGGACTTTTGTTGTGCCGCGATGCTAAATCGGGTGCTATATGGGAGGCAACTTTTGAATGTCATGCCATGACTATAACTATGGTGCTTGATGGGATACAACCCATCTTTCTAACATTTTTTGATTTTGTAGAGATGAACAGGGCTTTTAAGGCAAAAAGAGCTGGGAAAATAGCTAAAAAAGTCTAAGTCTAGGGCGAGATACCTGGTTTGGGGTGCCAGGTGTTAAACTTTAGACAATTTTTTTTCAGGTTGGT
This sequence comes from Datura wrightii, assembly GCA_035772735.1. Taxonomy (NCBI): domain Eukaryota; kingdom Viridiplantae; phylum Streptophyta; class Magnoliopsida; order Solanales; family Solanaceae; genus Datura; species Datura wrightii. The sequence goes on from JASDFA010000016.1 coordinate 168,537,977, forward strand.
GCTATGGGTGGCGCACCGTGCCAAACCCAATCTATGAAGAAAATCTTTTTCTATGTGTGTGGTGAGGTGACTGGCGCGCCGCGCCAAGGGTGTTATGTCCAAAAATATTTTGTTCAACGGGTCAAAATTTGACCCAAGGACCTTATAATTACTAAAAACCCATGACCCGCATCTTTATTTTGAATCCCCATTCATCCTCTCTCATTAAAAAGTGAAAAATAAAAAGCAACAAAATCCTCTCTCTTCCCTCACCTAACCTGTAACTCCCTCTTCCTTTTCCCTCCATTGTTGTCTTCTCTAAGAAGCTTGATGAAGCTAATATCTCCAACTCAAGTAAGTAATTCTCTTCTCCCTTTGTTATTTAGTGTAAAATGGATGCTCCCATACCCTTCTTCCCCAAGTTAAATACCCAAAATCACCATTGTTGGTGAAAACCTTAAATTTCGTAATATGGGTTTAATTAGCTTTAATCTCGCAAATTCTTCCATGATAATGTGTTATCCTTATTGGGTTGCTTATTTTTTGTTGAATGTAGTGATCTGAAGTTGTGGATATATGAAGAATTAAATTTCATGAAATTGGTGGATAGAACATTGATTGTAGAGAGAGAAAGTGCATAGTTCTTAAATTCTTGAATGTGAAGAATCTTGAGTTGTTGAAAATTCATATTAATTCATTATGGATTGTAGTAAATTTCATGTTAATAGTTGAATGAATTGATTGTAACTACTTCAATGTGTGGATTACTTGAGTTATGAATTAAATTTGAGAAGGTGAAAGGAATAGCCAAAGTGAGGCATTCTTGAAAAGAAAAGAAAAAAAGAGGAGAGATGTGAAAAGAATTCAAGAACTTGGTTGTACTGTGAAGTTAGTGGATAATTTGGATGTTGAGATTTGGGATGATAATGGGGGAAGTCTTGAGTACCCAATTTGACATATTCTCGCTAGTATGCTAGCAAATTAAATGTGGGGTCATTTTGCACCCATTACACCTAATTAGCTAGTCTTTTTATTCACAAACTAATCTTGTAAAGTTCTTGGTTGTTGATTGGAAGGCGTCATGGCGTAAAAAGCTTACAAAGGAAAGAAAGTGGAGATCACTAGAAAGGGTCTCAAGTGGCTTCAAAAAGGAACAAAAGGATCGAGTTCATCGGTGGCCAAAGGAACCCTTGCTAGGAGATTTGGGGCAAAGGTTGTGGATCCTTATGGACTAACATGGTTCAACACACAAAAGGAGGTCAAATATGCTCCTAATAACTGGATTGATGAATTCCTCCTTGCACTTGAGTTCCCCACTATCCATGAAAAGGTCCGCGAGTTGGGATTGGGATATATCTTTGCCGAGCCTGAGGAGTGAAACCTCACTTTGGTGAGGGAATTTTATGCAAACTGGGACACTTCCTTTGGAGAGAGAAATAAGGTCAAAATAAGGGGTCAGGTGGTTCATTTCACTTTTAAGAGATCAATGACTTCCTTGATAACACTTGCAGTAGACCCATTCGAGTACTTTATTCTAGTAGAGAAGCCGCACTATTGTGACATTTACCATACTCTATATGATGAGCACTCATCCGCCTATTGGGCAAGGGACCACAAAGGCACTCACTTCACACTTGCATTCTCCTACTTGAATAAGGAGGTGAAAGTTTGGGTAAAGCTAGTTTGTGCCATGATTCTCCCTGGGACACACATAATAGAGTTCATTAGAGAGCCAGTCATGTTGGTATATATGCTGATGAAAGGGCTACCAATCAACTTTGGTGTAGTGCTCTGGGACAATATGATGAGATCGAGGGTCACCTGTAGGTGGAAGTACTGTTATGGCAGTCTACTGACTCAGTTTTTGAGAGATGCTGGCATTGAGGAAGAAGAGGCAGACCTTCACCTATCTCTAGCAGGGGTGGGCAAGGTGATGGATATCATGAAGGTAAATGAGCCTATCACTTCTACACCTCCGCTTCTCACTCTAGCTGATCACCAGGCTCGGGATGATAGCTGGCGAGGACACATATAGATTTGCATCATAGAATTGGATGTCGGCCTACTACTGAGGAGATGGCGGCCCTGGAGGAGCGGTACCCACTCACGAAGAGTGTGATGCAGATGTGTAGAGTAGGACCAACTTTTGAGGAGTCATTGGACGATAATTAGGCCATGATGCTTACTGATGGGGTTGATGACTTGGATAATGATGAGGATGATGATGATGCCACGGGAGCCATGCAGATGGATGGCGATGATGATGATGATTACGAGTACAATCCTGATAATGATGATTGGGCATAGCGTCCTGGGAATTTCCTTTTCTCTACCTACTTAATATATTTGTTTTTGCACTAAGGATAGTGCACCATTTAAAGTGGGGTGGAGGAAAGATTTCCTGTTTTCTCTTTATTTGCTAAATTCGTAGTAGGCTGTAGCATTAGTTGTCATTCTTGTGGTAGTAGATTTGTGATTGATTAGGTATGGATTGTAATAGATAGTAATGTTGATGACTGAAAACTTGGATGATGCCTTGTTTTGTCTGCGATGATTTGTCCATCCACTTTTTTTTGTTTTTGTTGTCATAGAGTAGTGGCTTTTCTCGATGATTGATGAATGACGACCATCTTAAGATAAATTAGTCATGTTTTTTTTTATTTTTTTATTATTGAATCATACATAAATCACTTGTGTGCTCTTTGATATTCCACTTAGCGGCTATGCTAGAGTAAATAATATGGTCATCTTAATTACATAAGTTAGAATTCCATGAGAGACACACATAGTTCTTTTACTCGACTCAATACTCTTTTAAGTCTTAATAATGAAAAAGATGTCATTCAATGTGATTGTATGATGTGTAGCTATAGGAAACCGACTAGACTTTTAATGCCATGTGAGATGAGCTTAATTGTTGTGATTTTTTCATAATGTAGCATCTAGAACTTGCCTTAATGTATGCTAGATAGCTAGTTGTTAAAGAGTTAAGAGATGATTAAGGCGTTTCTTTGAAAAAAGCCATGTTTTTCATGTTTGTTTTACCTTCCTGAACATTATCCCTAGTTAACCCACTTGGGCCATAAGCCTTATTCTTTTCTTAGCCACAAAAGTAGCCTATTCTCTTTTGTTGTGTGACCTCTAGAATTATTTATCCAAAATAGTCGTAGGCACTTTGAGACTTGAAAGTGAAGGTCCACCAATGTATGAGTGATAAGGGAAAGGAAAGAAAGAAGAATTGTGTGGAAAGTAAGAAGAGAAAGTAGGAAGAAGGGGTGCCCAAAATATATTGTTTAGTTTCCGCTAGGACTATGAAAGAGAGAGTTTTAATAGTGAATATCCTTATTGATTCTACGAGCAGAAACTAGCAGTCAAGTAGTGAATAAAGGGGCATGAAAGAAAAAATAAAAATGGTGAGTAGAATGAAAGGTGAAAAACATAGGGAAAAAGTGGTGGACATGAAAGATGAAAAATGTCTTAAACCTGCTTAGAATTTGTAGTCACTATCAAAGAAAATTATTCTTACCCATCCCTTAGACGATATTACAACCAAAAGTCCTTATGATCTTAATCTCTTGAAATAACTAAGTAGTCTAGGTGTAAATAAAGGGCAAGCTTATGGTATGTTGCATATGTATAATACATTGTTTTTGAGTGTGATTATGCCTTGATTATTATGTTCCATGCTTTGCATTGATAATTTGAGTGAGGAACATCACTAAAGTGAGGGGCACAAGATGTCTAAGTCGGTGTACTATATGTTGCATATTCCATAATCATGTTGTCCCTATTTTGAAAAATATGAGTCGGTTATAGAAGTTGTGTAGTCTTGAATGTGAAAATTCTGCATGTGCTTGATGTGAATTTCTATAAGTTGATGAACCACTTAATCATATGCTCTATCCTAGTTGGTTGAGTGTGAATTTATAGAGGTGACATGTGGTGAGAAAATATGAGTTTGTGCATAGAATTGAGGATTGTTCGAGGACGAACAATGGTTTAAGTGTGAGGTGGTGATGTTGGGCATATTCTTCTGCCCATTTGCCATGTTTTTACCCATATTTTGACTTGTTTTGAGTTCATAATCCTTATGAAATGCATGGATTCATATTTTTGTGTTTCTTTTGAGCTAACAAATATTTTTAGATGTTTTGAGTAGAAAATCAAGGAAAAAGGACCCAAAAATGACCAAAGGTGTGAAGAAAGAAGAGTTTGCAAAAATTGGCCTAGTGCTATAGCCGGTGTGGCGCGCCAACCCCTAATCTTCAGAGGACTCTGCACCAAAGTTGGTTCTATGGGTTGTGTGGTGTGCTAGGTCCTGAACTTCAGAGGAGAATTTAATCAACACCTTGGTGAGATGGATGGTGTGGCGCGCCAGAAGCATCCTAGACTTAGGAAAATTTTCCAACATTTTGGTGCTTTGGATGGAGTGGCGCACCAGAAGGGTTCAAATCCTCGAAAATTTGACTATCACTCTAGTGCTTTGAGTGGCATGGGGCACTCAGAGAATCTAGAGGCTTAGAAATTTGACTAACTACTTGGTGCATTGGCTGGTGTGGGGTGCCCGGAGCCAAACTGGACAGATTTTGCTGATTTTTAAAGCCAATTATTTGAGCAAAAAAGAATCATTTGAGGGCTCACTTATAAATTGTTACACCCCGTAAATTCCCGGCATATAGATGGCCTAATTACGTGTTGGTTAAGAGTATTTGAAAATCATACATGCTAGAAAAAGGCCCGGGGAAAGATCGGACCAGTGCCAAGTCGGCGCGTCGCAAGGCAAAATGCGACTTATAAATTGCATTCCAGGAATGCAACTTATAAATCGCATTCCAAGAATGCGACTTATAAATCGGATTCTCTGAATGTGATTTACAGTGTCTATTATATAAGCCCCTCCACTTCGGTTTTTAAAGTTGCAATTCTTATAATTTCCAGCTAAAACAGAGAGAAAATCAGAGAGGAAGAGGAATGAAGGTTTCTTGATAATTTCCGTCTGATTACGCCGTCAAACGCGGTCTAAACTCAAATTAACCTCAGGTACCGAGGTATTTAGCAGCAGGGAGCATTCCTACGGATTTTGTTTCGTGAAATACGGCCGATGAATCGTCGTGCTACCGGGCTAAGATAAGTGGAATTGCTCCAAACTAGTGTCTATGTGCTCCTAACTGTGAAGTGAATACTTCTCCCTTCTGGACTTCTGAAAAATAGCAAGTCTTCGACCGTCTTTCGATAAGCCTAAGTTTAGGCTATAATTTTATCGAAAGTGATGTTGTTCTTCAGAATAAGGTTATATTTAGTACTAATTGACGTATATATGAATGCAGTTGGGAGAAATAGCTGGAGTACTGACTGAGCCTCGTCCGACAGTCGAGTAACTCGAGGCTAAGGTATGTAAAGCTAGTTCCTTCGGCAAGTTAGTAGCTTTAGCCTTGTATAGTACAATAAACTCCGTAGTAGAATTCCCGGAGTTGAATGTTAAGTATTGTGCAAAGTTCAGTAAACCTAGTTTGCGTTGTTATATCGTATTCAGTCTGAAAGTTAGAAAAGTATGCGCCCGAGGGCAAGTTAGTATTTCAGATTCAGTATAGCCTATTACGTGATTAGCAAGCATGTAGTAGAATATAAGAAACAGATTTTCATAATAAAAGTCAATAAAGAAAGATCAGATAGACAGACAGTTATGGCTACAGATTAGCCATTCAGACAGATAGTATCTTGGCTACAAATTAGCTGAACAATTAAACAGAGGTTACAGAATCAGTATAATTAGTAAGAATTAGCTCAGTGTAGAAACAGATCAGAATAAGAAGTTAGATTCCAGATAGTCTTTTCAGTTATACATGCCTGCTATTTTTATGTGCTATTTGGTTGTTGAGACTTGTTGTGGCATGTGGGTGTCCCTTTAAGCATCCCCACTGCCCCTGGGTTATAGTTGTGTCGATACCAGATTCAGATACCGCCACTAGCTGGGCGATGCCGTCCGCCTAGAGGATGATGATGGCCGACCACCATGATAATACGGTCCAGACCACCCTGCTTGCAGTGGTAGTTCAGTTTACTCTGCGCAGAGCCAGTCCACCCTGTTTACAGGGGAAGAACACTCTGTGTGCGCTTGTGGCCGGGGGCAGTTTCAGATACAGATTTTTATAAAATCACCCTGTTGCGTGCTTGCACCCAGGGGCAGTTTTTACTACACACCCCGCGTGCACCTGCGCCCAGAGGTAGCAGTCTTCGGACTCAGACACAGTTTATTGTCAGAGGCCAAGGCCTGAGCTACGTACCCAAGGGGACCGGTAGGAGGAGCTCACAATTATCAGATGAGTGGAGTGACTTATTTTTGGTTGGTTTAGACCCGGGTAGGGGTAAATAGATTGTGTGTTGGTTGGCACCTTCCGGCTTATGGGGGTCGGTCAGGTATTATGTGTATTATTATGTATACCTCTATGTGCTATTAGATACTGATAGACAGTGGGACGACACGGCATCAGGTACGCTCAGTTTAGTTATGGAATAAATAAACTCTCCCCAGTTATTCTCAGGTAGATAGACTCAGCTACGTTCTGCTTATATGTCATGTTACTATAGTTATCCATTTCAGTTGTGTATTACAGTTTCTTTACATGCTCAGTACCTGCGATACTGACGCCCAGTGGGGCGCTGCATTACTTGCCTGCAGGTACTCATAGACAAGGAGGCAATCCCTCGTGATTCCAGTCAGCTATTGAGTATTCAGCTCCTGTCATCCGGAGCCTGAATTCCAGAGGTGTATTTCATTTTCTTTTGTTGTACAGTACGGGTAGATCGGGGCCCTATCCTGATCATTTCTATTGTTATTCCTAGAGGCTTGTAGTCTGTATATATTTCCCTGTGGTCAGTCGAGCCGGTCATGTGAGGCCGTGCAGCTTGTTATAGTTATTTGTTATTTCTGTTCCTGTTGGCCGTGTGTGGCCATAACCAGTCAGTAGTGGTGACCTTTCCGGTCACGTAATTATTTAGCCTGCCATTGTTAAGTTACAGAGAACTAGACAGCATGGTGGCCTTGCCGGCCCGCATAGGTTCCCTTGACAGTAGTATGTTTCTGGTTAGCTGTTTTTCAGGTACAGGTGGCTATAGGCCTGTTGGCCGGAGGCTGTGTTTATAGCCGTTATATAGCCCTTTATTTCCAGGAATTTGAGTTAGAGCCAGCCAGGCACCAGATGTACTTTGGCTCACCAGATAGCAGTCTAGGTCCTACTAGGGCACCAGGTGCCAGTCATACCCCCAGGGCGGGGCGTGACAAACTTGGTATCAGAGCAGGTCATGTCGCAGGGAGTCTACAAGCCGTGCTAAGTAGAGTCTTGTCTATGGATGTGTTGTGCACCACATACTATAGACAGGAGGCTGCGAGGCATGATAGGATGGTTACTCTTCCTTCTCAGCTAGTCGTGCTTTAGAGCGGTACAGTATAGGGTTGAGTCCCTAAAAACTTACTGTATTCTTTGATTACAGAAACAGAGGCAGATCAGCATTACCCTATAACAGGCAGAAGATCAGATATAGCAACAAAAGAGGGCATCAGCCAGTTACAAGATACTTACAGTAGCAGGAAAAGGTACCAGAGACCTCCCAACGTGATACCTTTATCGGTACTATTCCCACTATACGTTGATAACGTCAGAATAGGAAGTCAGAAGTATAATGTACATACGAGTTGATTTATTTATTAGCTATATAAGATCTGATTAAGATTACGGACAAGGTCAGACTATCAGATAAGTATGAGAAAGAAAGGGAAATGCAGGAATCCCAAACACATCTTTTCAGATGTGGTACAGTTATATGTTTCTATCTGTTGCAACAACAAAAGGGCTATTCCTACCTCTTGACCTTGATTCCAGTACAGTAAAGGGGCATAAGAATTGAGGTGAGGCTGCCCAAAACAAGCAGTAAGTGAAGATAGATTGATTAATTCCAGTAAGTGTTAGTGAGTGTAAAGAGAAAGTAAGACTGTTAGCTTACCCGAAGTAGGGGTAAAAGACCTGCTAGTGATGAATGCCTAGTAATAGTCAAGTTCGAGTCAGAAAAAGGCCAAGTCCGCCATATATGCTAACAGATAGCAAGACATACCTGTAAGATTATAGTTATGATCCAGTTGTGACATCGAAAGATAGAGAGGTCATGTGAATCAGATGGGCCTGACTATAATCCAGAAGAAGTATAGTCCGAGGCTTGATCAGTAATCTCATTAACAACAAAAGGCAGGCACCTTGAACCCCAGAACTTAGCTCAAGTGAGATGAGGGGAGAAAGCAGGAATACTAAATTTTGTGGGGTAAATAGAATCACCCCCAAATTGACAGAATATCGTATTACGGACTAAGCCTCGGATTCACAGATAGAAGACATTAAGATTGTGGTCCAGAATGCTGCAGTATGTTCGCTTATGGGGAAGTTAAGAAATTACCGATACAACGAATTTAATCTAGTGTGGCCTAGAAATAAGGCCCAGCAGACAGTCATGGGCTCTCAATATATGCCAAGTAAGGCCACAAGATTCGAACGTTGACCCCACATCGCAAGAGTGGCGGAATTTCAAACAGCAAACAATAACTAAAGTGTTTATGTTTGTTACTTTCAGAATGGGGTGACATACAATGAAATGTTAAGAGAAGGCAGGAGGTATTATTAGACCATAGAAGCAGTATATCATGTACAATATGAAATTTAGCAAAGTGTGTCAGAGATTACGTATCACTACAGAATTCAGTATGTATTGTACGTATTTGTTAATATATATCTGTGCAGATAATAAATATGTTGTGAGCAGCTGCTAATAGGGGTTACAATCACACAGATGCATATTAGTGCTGGGAAGTATATAAAAATTGCATTGCAGGACCCCTTGCCAAAATAAAAAGAGAAAAGAGAGAGAAGAAAAAGAGAAAAGAGAAAAGAAGGGGCAAGTTAAGTGTGATTTACGTATGAATCCATAGAAACTGTCTCAGCTCTTAGTTATTAAGTTAATAGACTTATATGTTGTTTCCAGATCTAGGTTTTAGAAGCTTATAAGAGTTAGTAACCTGAATCAGGTAATTAGATGATAATGGCGCAGTTAGGCGGTCTACCGACCAGCTGGCGCCTGTATTAGCAGGGAAGCATCTCTAAAGATCGATAACACTAGCGCAGGTGCCAGAACCAAAATTAGAGACTGAATAGGTATACTTCAGAGATTAGCAATACTAGAATTGTTCCAGTATGTTAAGTGGCCATACATCATTTTCCCAGCCTTGTAGGTGAGAGTCCACCTTAGTTAAACTAGCAGTTATTACAAGGAATACCCTGCAAGTCAGACAAGCCCGTGGGCAACCCAAGAAAGGGGTCCACATCAGTAGTCAGTGACAGACTAGTACTTCAGCTGGTTCTCATAAGATATTCAGATACAGAGCCCTAGCAGAAGGCCAGTATTTACATAATAGCTCATAAGACCGGGAATTCCCCAGAATAGCATTATAAATCCAAGTGGATACACACAAGGCATAAGAAATTGATAGTACCCTGCTAGCACAGTGTTTATTAAGACCAGGAGATCAGTAGACTCCCCGTGAAGATCCAGAGATTGATCGCCTGGGAGTAAGTTTGATTAAGCCCATCCTTACAGTGGTTCAAGCAAAATAACAAAGCAATTAGATGCCCACAAGTCTGCAGTTATGCATGAACTATAAGTACTCAAGTAGAACAGTTAGAGCATTGTTAGACTACTGCCACATTTGGGTCATTCAACCCGACTATTCAGTTATTTAAGGTTATGCAGCCAGATCATTAGAGGTCATGATCAATATCGGGATCCTCTGATCAGATAAAGGCACAAGGTGCGCAGACAGTCGTTCAGGTTATCCCAGCAACAAGTAGCCTTAGCATGTGGCCGGAAGGCCAGATAAGCTCTAGCTACGCTTGTAAACTACCTGTCGATCTCTTCGGCAAGACAAGCCAGTATGACCGTCAATTATATGTCGAGCTCTCTAAGTATGAAAATGTTATATCAATCAAGAAGAGGTAATAGAGCAGCAAACGCTCTTAGCTATAGATCTATTAGGAGTGTAGCGTATGTGCAACCCGAGCAATGGGAGTTGGTTAGGGAGATACATCAATTGGTCAATTTAGCCGTTCGTGTAATAAAAATGAAGGACAACAGAGCGGTAATCCAGAACACCGTTGTGTCGTCCTTAGTTGTGGAGGTAAGAGAACGGCAATATGCAAATCCTGACCTGGTCTAGCTTAAGGACAGAATCCTGCAAGGGAAGCGCTAGATTTACAAATAACAGAGGATGGACTGCTGCATTGTAAAAACCGTCTATGTGTTCCAGATGTTTCAGGCCTCCGCCATCAGATCATGAACAAGGTGCACTGCACCAGCAACTATTTTCTCCACCCTGGCGCGACAAAAAATTTACCATGATATCAAAGAAAACTACTAGTTGCTAGATAAAAAAAAAGAAATTGCTGAATTTGTAGCCCGGTGTGCTAACTGCCAGCAGGTGAAAGCAGAACATAAGAAACCAGGCGGTTTGACTCAGGCTATAGTTGTGCCTCTCTGGAAGTAAGAAGCAGTAAATATGGTTTTTGTGGCAGGATTACCCCGTACTAAACATGGAGATGACTCTATATGGGTGATAGTTGACAGATTGACCGAATCAGCTCATTTCCTGCCAGTGGAAACTACTTTCTCGGCCAGATTATGCGGAGTTGTATATCCGAGAAATAGTCAGGTTGCACGGAGTACCAGTATCCATTATTTCAGACAGAGGAGCACAATTTACGACTAGATTCTGGCAGTCGTTTTAGAAAGGTTTGGGAACGCAGATTAATTTGGCCACAGCATTCCACCCTCAGACAGATGGACAGGCGGAACGCACAATTCAGACGCTCGAAGATATGTTGCGAGCGTGTGTGTTAGATTTCGGTGGTAGTTGGGTTGAGCATTTGCCCCTAATTGAGTTTGCTTATAATAATAGCTATCACTTAGCTATCCAGATGGCGCCTTTCGAGGCTTTATACGGGCAAAAATGCAGATCGCCGATTGGCTGGTTTGAAATAGGAAAATCAGCGTTGATTGGGCCAGACATTGTTCAGCAGTCAGAGGAGAAGGTAAAACTTATCAGAGAATGCCTACTGACTGCACAGAGCCGCCAGAAGTCATATGCAGACGTGCGGCGTAGAAACCTGGAATTTGATGTGAATGACTAGGTATTTTTGAAAGTATCCCCAATGAAAGGGGTGATGAGATTCGGCAAGAAAGGTAAGCTCAGTCCAAATTTTGTTGGGCCTTATCAGATTCGTCGAAGAATAGACCAAGTGGCAGATGAGTTGAACTTGCCTCCAGAGTTAGAATCCGTTCATCCGGTCATGTATCCATGTTGAGGTAATGCATAGGAGACTCGTCCAGAGCAGTCCCAGTCCAGGATATCCGGGTTACAGAAGAGCTGGCCTACAAAGAGGTTCCAATAGCTATCCTAGACAGACAGATTCGCAGATTAGAACTAAAGATATTGCGTCTGTCAAAGTATTGTGGAGTAACAGGAACCAAGAAGAGATGACGTGGGAAGCGGAGGAAGATATGAAAGCTAGATATCCTCACTTATTCCAGGCCTAGCAAGGCGACAGGTATGTCAGTATCGTTACCTATGCAGTACCTTACAGTTGTTTATATATAAGTGAGAGAAATTGATGTTTAGCTATCAAATGAATCTTGTAGTATCGTGTGGAGTACCTGTATTGGACTTTTCTGTATTTCAGTTTTTTTGGGATAGTCCAGATTATATGGGAAACTCTGCCGAAATTTTCCTAAGATCAAGTTTAGCTAATTGAGTAGTCCTCTATATAGCAGTTTACATTCGAGGACGAATGTTCTTAAGGGGGGGAGAATGTTACACCCCGTAAATTCCCGGCATATAGATGGCCTAATTGCATGTTGGTTAAGAGTATTTGAAAATCATACATGCTAGAAAAAGGCCCGGGGAAAGATCATACCAGCGCCAAGTCGGCGCGTCACAAGGCAAAATGCGACTTATAAATTGCATTCCAGGAATGCAACTTATAAATCGCATTCCAAGAATGCGACTTATAAATAACATTCCATAAATGCGAATTATAAATCACATTCTCTGAATGCGATTTACAGTGTCTATTATATAAGCCCCTCCACTTCAGTTTTTGAAGTTGCAATTCTTATAATTTCCAGCTAAAACAGAGAGAAAATAAGAGAGGAAGAGGAATGAAGGTTTTTTGATAATTTCCGTCGGATTATGCCGTCAAACGTGGTCTAAAATCAAATTAACCTCAGGTACCGAGGTATTTAGCAGCAGGGAGCATTCCTACGGATTTTGTTTTGCGAAATACGGCCGACGAATCATCGTGCTACCGGGCTAAGATAAGTGGAATTGCTCCAAACTAGTGTCTATGTGCTCCTAACTGTGAAGTGAATACTTCTCCCTTCTGGACTTCTGAAAAATAGCAAGTTTTCGACCGTCTTTCGATAAGCCTAAGTTTAGGCTATAATTTTATCGAAAGTGATGTTGTTCTTCAGAATAAGGTTATATTTAGTACTAATTGACGTATATATGAATGCAGTTGGGAGAAATAGCTGGAGTACTGACTGAGCCTCGTCCGACAGTCGATTAACTCAAGGTTAAGGTATGTAAAGCTAGTTCCTTCGGCAAGTTAGTAGCTTTAGCCTTGTATTGTACAATAAACTCCGTAGTAGAATTCCCGGAGTTGAATGTTAAGTATTGTGTAAAGTTCAGTAAACCTAGTTTGCGTTGTTATATCGTATTCAGTCTGAAAGTTAGAAAAGTATGAGCCCGAGGGCAAGTTAGTATTTCAGATTCAGTATAGCCTATTACGTGATTTGCAAGCATGTAGTAGAATAAAAGAAACAGATTTTCATAATAAAAGTCAATAAAGAAAGATTAGATAGACAGACAGTTATGGCTACAGATTAGCCATTCAGACAGAGAGTATCTTGGCTACAAATTAGCCGTACAATTAAACAGAGGTTACAGAATCAGTATAATTAGTAAGAATTAGCTCAGTGTAGAAACAGATCAGAATAAGAAGTTAGATTCCAGATAGTCTTTTTAGTTATACATGCTTGCTATTTTTATGTGCTATTTGGTTGTTGAGACTTGTTGTGGCATGTGGGTGTCCCTTTTAGCATCCCCACCGCCCCTGGGTTATAGCTGTGTCGATACCAGATTTAGATACCGCCACCAGCTGGGCAATGTCGTCCGCTTAGAGGATGATGATGGCCGACCACCATGATAATACGGTTCAGACCACCCTGCTTGCAGGGGTAGTTCAGTTTACTCTGCGCAGAGCCAGTCCACACTGTTTACAGGGGCAGAACACTCTGTGTGCGCTTGTGGCCGGGGGCAGTTTCAGATACAGATTTTATAAAATCACCCTGTTGCGTGCTTGCACCCAGGGGCAATTTTTATTACACACCAAGCGTGCACCTGCGCCTAGAGGTAGGAGTCTTCGGACTCAGACACAGTTTATTGTCAGAGGCCAACGCCTGAGCTACGTACTCAAGGGGACCGGTAGGAGGAGCTCACCGTTATCAGATGAGTGGAGTGACTTATTTTTGGTTGGTTTAGACCCGGGTAGGGGTAAATAGATTGTGTGTTAGTTGGCACCTTCCGGCTTATGGGGGTCGGTCAGGTATTGTGTGTATTATTATGTATACCTCTATATGCTATTAGATACTGATAGACAGTGGGACGACACGACATCAGGTACGCTCAGTTTAGTTATGGAATAAATAAACTCTCCCCAGTTATTCTCAGCTAGATAGACTCAGCTACTTTCTGCTTATATGTCATGTTACTATTGTTATCCATTTCAATTGTGTATTTTAGTTGCTTTACATGCTCAGTACCTGCGATACTGACGCCCAGTGGGGCGCTGCATTACTTGCCTGTAGGTAATCATAGACGAGGAGGCGATCCCTCGTGATTCCAGTCAGCTATTGAGTATTCAGCTCCTGTCATCCGGAGCCTGAATTCCAGAGGAGTATTTCATTTTCTTTTGTTGTACAGTACGGGTAGATCGGGGACCTATCCCGATCATTTCTATTGTTATTCCTAGAGGCTTGCAGTCTGTATATATTTCCCTGTGGTCAGTCGAGCCGGTCGTGTGAGGCCGTGCAGCTTGTTATAGTTATTTATTATTTCTGTTCCTGTTGGCCGTGTGTGGCCATAACCAGTCAGTAGTGTTGACCTTGCTGGTCACGTAATTATTTAGCGTGCCATTGTTAAGTTACAGAGAACTGGACAGCATGGTGGCCTTGCCGGCCCGCATAGGTTCCCTTGACAGTAGTATATTTCTGGTTAGCTATTTTTCAGGTACAGGTGGCTATAGGCCTGTTGGCCGGAGGCTGTGTTTACAGCCGTTATATAGCCCTTTGTTTCCAGGAATTTGAGTTAGAGCCAGCCAGGCACCAGATGTGCTTTGGCTCACCAGATAGCAGTCTAGGTCCTACTAGGGCACCAGGTGCCAGTCATACCCCCAAGGCTGGGCGTGACAAACTTGGTATCAGAGCAGGTCGTGTCCCAGGGAGTTTGCAAGCCGTGCTAAGTAGAGTCTTGTCTATGGATGTGTTGTGCACCACATACTATAGACAGGAGGCTGCGAGGCATGATAGGATGGTTACTCTTCCTTCTCAGCTAGTCGTGCTTTAGAGCGGTACAGTATAGGGTTGAGTCCCTAAAAACTTACTGTATTCTTTGATTACAGAAACAGAGGCAGATCAGCATTACCCTATCACAGGCAGAAGATCAGATATAGCAACAGAAGAGGGCATCAGCCAGTTACAAGATACTTACAGTAGCAGGAAGAGGTACCAGAGACCTCCCAGCGTGATACCTTTATCTGTACTATTCCCAGTATACGTTGATAACGTTAGAATAGGAAGTCAGAAGTATAATGTACATACGAGTTGATTTATTTATTAGCTATATAAGATCTGATTAAGATTACGGACAAGGTCAGACTATCAGATAAGTATGAGAAAGAAAGGGAAATGCAGGAATCCCAAACACATCTTTTTAGATGTGGTACAGTTATATGTTTCTATCTGTTGCAACAAGAAAAGGGCTATTCCTACCTCTTGACCTTGATTCCAGTACAGTAAAGGGGCATAAGAATTGAGGTGAGGCTGCCCAAAACAAGCAGTAAGTGAAGATAGATTAATTAATTACAGTAAGTGTTAATGAGCGTAAAGAGAAAGTAAGACTGTTAGCTTACCCGAAGTAGGGGTAAAAGACTTGCTAGTGATGAATGCCTAGTAATAGTCAAGTTCAAGTCAGAAAAAGGCCAAGTCCGCCATATATGCTAACAGATAGCAAGACATACCTGTAAGATTATAGTTATGATCCAGTTGTGACATCGAAAGATAGAGAGGTCATGTGAATCAGATGGGCCTGACTATAAGCCAGAAGAAGTATAGTCCGAGGCTTGATCAGTAATCTCATTAACAACAAAAGGCAGGCACCTTGAACCCCAGAGCTTAGCTCAAGTGAGATGAGGGGAGAAAGCAGGAATACTAAATTTTGTGGGGAAAATAGAATCACCCCCAAATTGACAGAATATTGTATTATGGACTAAGCCTCGGATTCACAGTTAGAAGACATTAAGATTGTGGTCCAGAATGCTGCAGTATGTTCGCTTATGGGAAAGTTAAGAAATTACTGATACAGTGAATTTAATCTAGTGTGGCCTAGAAATAAGGCCCAGCAGACAGTCATGGGCTCTCAATATATGCCAAGTAAGGCCACAAGATTCGAACGTTGACCCCACATTGCAAGAGTGGCGGAATTTCAAACAGCAAACAATAACTAAAGTGTTTATGTTTGTTACTTTCAGAATGGGGAGACAATACAATGAAATGTTAAGAGAAGGCAGGAGGTATTATTAGACCATAGAAGCAGTATATCATGTACAATATGAAATTTAGCAAAGTGTGTCAGAGATTACGTATCACTACAGAATTCAGTATGTATTGTACGTATTTGTTAATATATATCTGTGCAGATAATAAATATGCTGTGAGCAGCTGCTAATAGGGGTTACAATCACACAGATGCATATTAGTGATGGGAAGTATATACAAATTGCATTGCAGGACCCCTTGCCAAAATAAAAAGAGAAAAGAGAGAGAAGAAAAAGAGAAAAGAGAAAAGAAGGGGCAAGTTAAGTGTGATTTACGTATGAATCCATAGAAACTGTCTCAGCTCTTAGTTATTAAGTTAATAGACTTATACGTTGTTTCCAGATCTAGGTTTTAGAAGCTTATAAGAGTTAGTAACCTGAATCAGGTAATTAGATGATAAGGGCGCAGTTAGGCGGTCTACCGACCAGCTGGCGCCTGTATTAGCAGGGAAGCATCTCTAAAGATCGATAACACTAGCACATGTGCCAGAATCAAAATTAGAGGCTGAATAGGTATACTTCTGAGATTAGCAATACTAGAATTGTTCCAGTATGTTAAGTGGCCATACATCGTTTTCCCAGCCTTGTAGGTGAGAGTCGACCTTAGTCAACCTAGCAGTTATTACAAGGAATACCCTGCAAGTCAGACAAGCCCGTGGGCAACCCAAGAAAGGGGTCCACATCAGTAGTCAGTGACAGACTAGTACTTCAGCTGGTTCTCATAAGATATTCAGATACAGAGCCCTAGCAGAAGGCTAGTATTTACAGAATAGCTCATAAGACCGGGAATTTACCTTTCAATTTTGGTGGCCTTTCCAAAAAGGTCTTGGGACTCAGGTTAAGCTCAGCACAACACTTCATCTGCAGACTGATGGTCAAGTGGAACAGAAAATCCCAACTCTCGAGGACATGTTGAGAGCATGTGTGATGGACTTCAAAGGTAGTTGGGATGATGGCTTGCACTGATTGAGTTCGCTTACAATAACAACTATAACTCTAGCATTCAGATGGCACCGTTCGAGGCTCTTTATGGGCAGAGATGTAGATCGCCCATTAGATGGTTTGAGGTTGGTGAGGAATCTACGATAGGGCTAGATTCGGTTCATGAGGATATGTTGAAGGTTCAATTGATAAGGGTCAGGCTGAAAACCGCTCAAAGTCGTCAAAAGTCATATGCTGATGTGAGGAGGAGGAAGTTGGAGTTTGAGGTGGACGCTTGGGTATTTCTGAAGGTATCTCCCATGAAGGAATTAATGTCATTCAGAAAGAAAGGAAAAATCAGTCCCTGCTATGTTGGTCCCTACCGGGTTGTGAGGAGAGTTGGTAAGGTCGCGTATGAGTTGGAGTTCCTTCAGAGTTGTCTTCTGTCATCCTGTGTTTCATGTATCACTTTTAAAGAATGTTTGGGAGTTCCATTTCTAGTAGTCCCAGTGGACAGTGTTGGTGTAAATGATAGCCTTAGCTATGAGGAGGTTCCGGTGGAAATAGTAGATCGCCAGGTTCAAAAGCTACGGAACAAGAAAGTGTCTTCAGTGAAAGTATTATGGAGAAATGAGCATGTCGAAGGAGCTATGTGGGAAGCTGAAGCAGATATGATGGCCAAATACCCACACTTATTCTCCACCGGCTCAGTTCCGACTTGAGGTATCAGTTTTGCCCTATAACTCTATTTAGTTTTCATGTTCAAATCATGTGTTTAAGTTTCTTTTATGTATATGGATATGTATGTGAAGTTTGAAATTAGACCAGCTATGTGATATGAATCGGAGGTGGTCATTCCGTTAGTTTTTGGTTTAAATGACCTATATTTGGCTGTAAGGATTGCATGCCTTTGTTTTTTGCTTGTTTCCAACATTCGAGGATAAATGTTCCCAAGAGGGAGATATTGTAATACCCGGAAATGCCTAAGATTAGACCCGGGATCAAAATAGGAAGTTGGCTGAAAGCTGGAGAAAAGTGCACAGACGGACGACCCAACATATGTTGGTCCAACCAACAACCCATTGGATCCAGTCGTGGTAAGGGGAGTCTTGGTGGCAGTGGATACAAAGGATGATACAACGACTCGTTTCTTGGAACAAAGAGTTGCTATTTGTAATCATGGGTGGAGCTAGACCTTGGTATTTGAGGATGTAACGGGTCATCCAATGACCCGTCGTGAGTTATAGTGACACGTGGTCAGCAGTCGTTGTTTGGTTGCTAGAATTTCTAGTTCTTGTAACGGATCGAGACCACGACTGGTTGGAAGCAACCATGAGTCGTGATGAGGCTCATGGTAAGGGATGTTCAGGGTTGTGAAGGGGCTAGTAATGATCGACTCGACGATCCATTTGATCAAATGACGAGTCATCCTGTCGGGTCGTGGTAAGAATATGGGATCAGGGCCTAGGCAGTGCATATGACGGGCCATACCACGAGTCGTGGTAGCTTCCAACAATTCATTGGTACACCCGTTGGATCGATCTTTGTAGTTTTTCAGGGAATATTCATTAAGGGTATTTTAGACCTTTTCATGCTCTAAAGCCCTAAACTACGTTATTTTATGCATTTTTTTTAGCATAATAATATAGGTTAAGTCCCTTTTTCTCAAGACATTCCCATGCATGCAAACTAAGAGAATTCTAGAGAGATCAAGCATAGAATCAAGCTTTCCCCTATCAATTCTCCATTGGGCATTCAAGAACCCTAGAATCTGATCTTACCCAGATATGTAGGTTATGAATGGCTGCTTCCCTTCACACCCATGCCCATTCTATACAAATTTATGAAAAGTCTTTCAAAATTTCATGGGGTTTTAATTCAATTCTTGTGGAAATCTAATGATTTATTAATGGGTTATTATGATTTATGATTTACCTCATATTTTATGGTTTTGACAAGATTTTACAATTATTTTAATTATAAAATTATTGATTTCAATTTCTACCAAATTAAGCCTAATTATACATGATCTATGATGAATCGATTTGTGATGTATGCTTCAATTGTTGATATTTACAAACCCAGCATGATTTATGATTTGAAATATAGACTTATTCAATTACCCATCATGATTTGATGATTTACAAGTTATATGTATGATCTACAAGTATGCATGAAACCTATGATTCATGAATTATGTTTTGGCTTACTCACGGGGCTTATGTCATGGCTAGTTTATGTACATTCAAGTATGCTTATGATTATTATGATTTAACTAGCCCATGATTCATGCATGTTATACTATGAGCACTATATATGTTTTGGGAGTATTATCAAACACCGAGTAGGTTCCAGGCCTAGGTTTTTCCCCGGATCTCATAAACTACATGCCACCATAGGTATGTTGGGACCTGCTATGCGAATGTCTCCGGCCCAAATGGCCCTTTCATGGTTATATCACACATCCATGGTTCGACCCTTGGCAAGGTACGGACACCCTCCCGACTAGGGTCATGAGTCAGGCTTCATGTGTGTCATATGGGGTATGTCGGTTAAGAGAATCTCCCACTGTTCCTCATGATTTATGCATGTTTATGATTTCATATGTTGGCTCAAGTTATGTTCAATATAGCTTTTCTCTCATACTTATGATTACGAATATATTATGAATGCTTCGAAAACCTTGAGCCCTACGTTATGTTATGTATATTTACGATGTGAGAATGTTGTCATGCATGTTGTCATACTCTTATGATGTTTTATGAGTTTTTACATATTTATATGTCCGTTTTACTTATCTCACAAACTTTGTACATTCCACGTACTGGCCACATACTTTCTATGCTGTATCCTTTCATGATACAAGACCCAAGCTCTTAGGCTCATCCTCATCTTTAGACCATCCCAGAGTTCACCTTCATCTTGTTGGTGAGTCCTCATGTTTCGAGGGCCGTTTGACTAGACATTATGTTATTTTATGTTTCAATACTTGGTCGGGTTAGTTGGGGGCGTTGTCCCGTCAACCCATCTTATGTAGTAGAGGCTTTCAGAAAGTATGTAGTACTTAGTTTGCATGTATGTCTAGAGATTTCTTACGTTATGATATGTTATACTATGTTTATGTTTACTCTATGCCTTATGTATAGCCTTCTTCTTAAAGTTAATGAAATTAGATGTATGCTTATGCCATGGGTCGACTTAGGGCCTCGCGGGGTTCCTTGTCCCATGTTACGATCCGGGTCTGCGTTCGAGTAGTGACAATTGCATACCGAGCATAGAGCATCAGTGATGACTGTATCCACCGATGCAAGAGGTGGTATAGAAAGAGATCAACAAATGTTTATATTCTGGTGTAGTCTAACCCATTGCTAATAGTAAAAGTGGGTAAGTCCGGTGCAGTGTGTACTAAAGTAAGGCGAAATCACATGGTGCCAAATGAGAAGAATGAGCTTGTACTGATTAGGCAAGTGACAAGTTGGCGTGTTTGCATGGACTATTGAAAACTCAATCATTGGACCTAGAAGGACCATTTCCCAATACCTTTCATGGATCAGAGGCTTGGCAAGTTGGTAGGCAGAGGATGGTAATGTTTTCTTGATGATATTCGAGTAATAATCAGACCTCCATAGCCCTAGAGGACCAAGAGAAAACCACCTTCACCTATCTTATGGGATGTTTGCTTTCCGGAGGATTCCCTTTGGGTTTTGTAATGCACTTGCCACATTTCAGCACTGCGAAATGTTCGTCTTTTCAGATATGGCGGAGGATACCATTGAAATGTTTATGGATGACTTCTCGGTTGTGGGTGATTCATTTGAAGATTTCCTTGAGCACTTGAGTAAAGTGTTAAGAAGGTGTGAAGAAACCAATCTTATCCTCAATTGGCAAAAATTCCATTTTATGGTCAAAGAAGGGATTGTGTTAGGCCATAGAATCTCAGGAAAAGGGATAGAGGTGGACAGAGCTAAAATCGAGGTGATAGCTGGGTTGCCACCACCTATTTCTATCAAAGGTATCCGAAGCTTTTTGGGGCATGCAGGGTTCCATAGGAGATTCATCAAGTACTTCTCAAAAATTGTACAACCATTATGCAAGCTACTTGAGGAGGAGGTGAAGTTTGTTTTTGATGAAGCATGTTTGAAAGCCTTCAAATGCTTGAAGGAGAGACTCACCTCAGCCCCCATTATCTAGCCCCAGACTGGTATCTTCTGTTTGAGATAATGTGTGATGCTAGTGGGTTGCCCTAGGTGTTGTGTTGGGTCAAAGAAGAGAAAAGGTATTCCACCCAATCTATTACACCAGTAAGAAACTAAATTCATCTCAGAAAAATTACACAGTGACCGAACAAAAGCTGCTAGCAGTAGTCTTTGCATTCAAAAAGTTTTGGGTATACTTGCTCGGGACTAAGGTGACTGTCCATACGAATCATACAACATTGCGTTTCAGATGTCAGAAAGAATGCTAAACCAAGGCTAATTAGATGGGTATTGCTCTTACACTAATTTGAATTTGAGGTAAAGTACCGAAAAGGGAACAGAAAACTAGGTGAATGATCAGTTATCTAGATTGGAGGATAAAGAAAGATTGAAAGATGAGATTGACATTGATGATGCTTTCCTAGATGAGAAGGTGTTGGCTGCATCTTAGGACTTGATCCCATGGTTCGCTAACTACGTAAATTATTTGGTGAATGACACGATTCTGGCAGATCTGACTCTATAACAAAGGAAAAAGGTTTTGGATGCCTTAATAGCTCATTGAAACTCTTTCTACGGGTGCTTGGTACAAGTCATACCTACATACCACAAGTCGTACCATGACTCGTGGTGATTGGTCCTGTCTTGAAAACCTGACAATGCTTTACTTAACTGGCAGTAATATTTTTCTCGAAACTCCGATTGTTGCAAGGTTGGATGCATTGGAAAAAAGACACAAAGGGATTCAATCTGATATACTGGATCAGCCAAAAGGACTTTTTAAAATAGGAGTTATAATCGTTTAAAATTGACCCTTATAAGAACTTATATGAAAAACTCAATTGGTAGCAAAACTCTCAACTCAACTTTATGCTAGAGGTTCCTTATGACCTTAACTTGCATCCAATGCTCTTCCTATACTTAAGAATTGATATTAACTCCTTGTTTCCATAAAATTCATCGGGTTTGGGTCTATCCACATACCTAGAATTGTTCCAAACTTAGCCCAAAAATATGAGGCCTATAATATCTCAACTAACGACTGAAACAATGATTCATACCATCATATTATGAATCACACTGAGTCTTTGTAGCTACTAATCCTTCCCTGAAAATTCTCTAAACCTCCTACCTATGATCCTTTTCTATGACTCTTACCATCTTAATACATATCGTAGGATCTAGTTGTGGTTTCCTTGCCACTTCCTGCTAAACTCTATGAATCAATGCCACGAACTTTTGGTTCAACTCATATTGACCTGGTATGAGTCATGATAACCTGTCGTGACTTCTCAATTAAAATCTACTGAGTTCCCTGTACAACACACTCTAAGTCCATAATACGAGTTGTACCATGAACCTATGACTTGTATTGAGGCTTGTTCTGAGGCATTTTCCAGTTTTCTCTTCTTGATTTAACTTCAAATACCGAGTTTGGTCTTAGGAACTTTTGGGGTGTTACATTATCTCTCCCTTGGGAACATTCTTCCTTGAATGAAAGCCAAGTAGGCTGGAAGGGTAGGGAAAGAGTTGCAATCCCAAAAATGAAAGTTATAGACTAAATTCAAACTGAGATACATAGATGAGCTGAATTCATGAATCATAGATGCATGCTAATACATGAGAAGAACTGAAGGACATGAAGTTGTTATGAAACTGAGTAGAGTATTAAGGAGGAACTATTTCCACAAATTTTAGTTGTGCTACTACGGGTAGAGTTATCAATACCAAATTGCTTTCTGATATCGGAATAGCTGACATGATAACTGATCTGGTTGAGAGTATGACTTGATTGAATTCAACTTCCCAAGTAGTTCCTTCCACTGGTTGATTTCTACATAAAACCTTCACTAAAACTAACTTCCTTATTTTTCCCAACTTACGAACCTGACTGACCATGATTTCCACTAGAACCTCCTTCTATTAAAGACTATTATTGTCACGACCCGAGCATGGACCCCGAATCAAGACACGATTCCTAGAACCACAAATGGCTCCAAGCTAACTCATGGCATAACCTAACTCTAACAAAACAACAACTAATATAACATATCTGAGCAGAAGCTTAACTAAAATATTACTAATCAAAAAGGAAAAAATAAAAATTTAATAACAACACCGACTCATAAGATGAAACTAACACTACACTGTCTGAGAACCTCAACTAGTCTGATGACTCTAAAATATGAAACTAGAAATAAACTAAAATAAAGAAAACATAACTCCCTTCCTCGAAAGATAAGGACTCACCACTAGCAGCTCATAGTGTTTGGAATGTGACTAACGGTGGGGCTTAAGTCTGAATATCTGGATCTGTATCATAAAATGATATAGCATAGAGAGTATGTGGTCAGTACTTTGAATATATTGAGTATGTGAGAAAAGTAATTGAATCTGGAAACATGCTGGTAAACTGAGAAAAGGTAGAATTGAATACATAACTGAGGTGAAGTATAATGACCCTATCTGAGATGCATAGGTACTGACATGATATGCTAGTTTGAAAATAGAAATAAAATACAAGTAAAACTAATTTTTAGGGGCATGTCATGTACTAGAAAAATTGAAGTTGTAACTGTAATTGTAAATTGTACTGAACTGAAAATGAGATTGTAATGGGGGAGAGCCTATTAACCAATAAAATCCAATGTGAGCATTATGGAGCCCCACCTATAACCTTGGTTGGGAGGTCGTTCATACCTTGCCAACAGTCAGAACCATGAATAGCGTGATATCACTCATGACTCAGGGCGACAATTTCCAATAATGACGACCCCTACATGCGACCATTGAGGTCACAGAGACACTCTCAAATAAAGAGGATCCCATATTTCTCACGCTAAGGGAAACCTTCTCTATTATTGTGAATCCCTTATCCTATGGTGGCACATAGTTTTGAGACCTAGACATGCTGGAACCCTGGCCTACTCGGTGCTAAGTACTATTCCCAACTGAACATAAAAGATACATGTAACTGAAAGCTTGAAGCTAATGTCCTAATACTATTTGAAACCACTTTATCTAACAAGGATCCCAAGAGCCTAGAGGATCATGAAAATACTAATACGAAGGGCTCAAAACTGATGTTATACAACTAGTCAGGGCTACTTTCTAATAGCAAGAGACCAGAGAGACTAAAGAACCATAAACATACTGATCATACTAAATCGATGAAAACCATAGACTCAAATCATAGTGTAAATCATACATTCAGAAATCATGGAAAAATCATATATTTTTAAAGAGCCACATTTTTCGAAAATAGTGTTAAATCATAGTTGAGTCTTAGGAATTGTGTTATAATGATATGATGTACATAAATCAAGAATTTGAGAGGGAAATCATACACACACAAACACACACAGAGTTATTGATCATAAGAACTTGAAAGACATGGCTAATCATAGGAGATTTCAAACGTAGAATAAAAATCCTAAGACATGCACACGCAGAGAGTTATTGATCATAAGAACTTGAAAGACATGGCTAATCATAGGAGATTTCATACATAGAATAAAAACCCTAAGACATGCTTTACCAGAGAATTAAAGATTTTAGGGTTTATGAAATTAGTTGGGACACAAGGATGAAAGAAGATACTTGTTGAAGTCCCATATACCTAGTTGAAGGATACCCCTAATGATCTTGAAGGTTGCTACACTTTGGAGAGGAAACCCTAGTTCTTGAGCCTTGAGAGAAGAAGAGATAAGATGACTTACTGATGGATTTGAGTAGAATGAGGAATTGGTCTAGGAAAATACCTCTAATTATTCCTATAGGAAGCCTAAGATGAACTAGTTTAGGAGTTAAAAGCATAGAAAATTATAAAAATACCCCTAGGAAAATGTTCTTAAAAATCTGCCCATCCAGTACAACGGGTCGTACCATGACTCGTGGTGACATACCATGGGTCGTGGTATGTCATTCTTGGATTCTGGAGGCTTAAAAACTTTCTGAAATTCTTTCTATGGGTGCTTGGTACAAGTCGTACCTACATGCCACGAGTTGTACCATGACTAGTGGTGATAGGGTTGCTCCTGTCCATCAAACCTGACAGTGATTCATTAAATTGGTCATAACGTTTTACCCCAAACTACGATTGATACAAGGTTAGATGTGTTGGAAAGAAGACCAAAGGGATTCAATTTGATATGTTGGAGAACGCAAAAACACTTTGTAAAATGGGAGTTATGATCATCTAATTTGACCCTTGTAAGAACTTTTGTGAAAAACTCAATCAGTTGGAAAGCTCTCTACTCTACTTCATGCTAGAGGTTTTATGATCTTAACTTTCATCCAATACTCTTCTTACAACTAAGAGTGGATATTAACACCGTGTTTCCATAGAATTTATCAAGTTTAGGTCTATCCATATACCTAGAATGTTCCAAACTTAGCACCAAAGTCCGTAGCATAAAATATCTCATTTAACGGATAGATGGTATGAACCATACCATCATCCTATGATCCTTTACCCGCTGCTCGTACCTCCCAAGACATATAGGTCATTCTCTGGACCTCTTACTATGAATGCCAACAATGGCTCATACCACCTTACAACCGGTCGTACCATGGATTATGGTTACCTAAGATTTCCCGAGCATTTCTCTATTTTCCCTACTACGGACCGTCACTATGACTTGTACAATCTAGGTAAGGATCATAAGACCCACTCGTAGTTATTGCCAAACTTTAGTTGAACCCTCAGGTCTTCACTCTAAAGGTCATTGGTACGACTCAGAAAATCCTCCTACGAGTCGTATTGAGGCTCGTTCTGAGGGCATTTTCTGGTTTTCTCTGTATGGTTAAACTTCAAATCTAGGATCTAGTCTTAGGGACTTTTGGGGAGTTATACTGTCTCCTCCTTGGAAATATTCATCCTCAAATGGAGATTAATAGAGCTGAAAAGATTGGGAAAGAGCTACAAATCCCAAAACAAAATGCTATGAACTGAACACTGATAGAATGATTAACTCTAAACTGAGATATTCAACTGAACTAAAATCATGGATCATACATGTATGCTATGACATGAGAAGATTGAAGGACATGAAACTAGCATGAAATTGAGTTGAGTACTAAGAAGGAATTATTTTCTCACACTGGAACTGAGTTGGTAAGGAAGAAGTTATAAATCCCGAAACTACTTTCCGATATCTAAATAACTGACATGATAACTGATCTGACTAAGAGTAAGACTGGGATCGCTATCTGAAGCGGTTACTTATCATTCTGGAAATCTAAACATAGGAATGAGTAGAGTGTAATGTTGACTGAAACCTAGGGGAAGACACCTGAATAGGAATGGATCGACATCCCATATATACTTTTTTTGAAACTTCCCTATTTGAACATTCAATACTTGACTTGATCCATCAACTTATCATCTCACACTCAGCTTAAATTCATCATTCCATGACTCTTGGATCCTTTTTAAAGGCTAGGCTATATCACTAACTCTTGACTTTCCATTCAGCTCTAAAGCTCTCACTGAAGGCTTAATATCTATAACCATTTCATACCATCCATGGAAAAATCTCACACTAGGATGCAAAAAAGGACCTTATACCTTACATTTTGACTCCTGGGTCTAACAACATATAAAGATCAACATGAAAATCTCATAACATACCTACGACTATCTTTAGCGAGTTTTCCTAATCCTGATGTGATGATAGCGCATAGAAGCAGTCTTGATGTTGTCTACTAGCCCGACAAGCTGATGTGCTCTACTGAGGTGGGCGGGCTATTGGAGCTACTGAAGAGGTAGATGAGGCTCTACCTTCGCCCCGTTTGGTTGCTTGACAATCTTTGAGTTTATGGCCCAACTTGCTGCACCAAAAGCAAGTGCCTGAACCAGCCATGCACTTTCCCAAATGGTTCTTTCCACAGTTCTTGCAAGCTAGGAATGTAGTCTACCTTACCCTGGATCTAAATGGAGCATTAGCTGTTGATGGTACTAGAACTAATGACCTCTGACGGGACTAGGAATGAGGTCCACTACTCGTCATCTACTGGGAATACTCTGAGTCCTATGTTCTTGCTCTCTTGTTCTCCCTTTACAACTCCTTTAACTTTGCCTCCTCGATCTGTTGAGCATGGATCATGAGTCTAAAAATATCTATGTCACTAATAAGCATTGGGTCTTACACTCCTTGATGATAAAATCTGAGACTCCATTTACGAACCTGCTCATGGAAGCCCTTGGCTCGGCAACCATCTCCGAAGCATATTTTGACAGTTGAGTGAACTTCAAAGTATACACCTGCACTATCATGTCATTTTGTTTCAATTTGGCGAACTCCGCCAGCCTTTGCTTTCCTCAACTTATGGGGGAGGCATTATCTGTGAACATGTAAAAATGAGTTAGAAGAGGAACTTTTAGAGTTTCGCATTCTATGCATGATAAGAACCATGAAGAAAGGGAATTTTCCTAAAAATGTCTTGTAGTCTCTTCCTCATAAGTGTGGCGTGCTTCACACCCATGAAAAAAAAACTCTATTTGATGATGTTTTCAGACACCTTAGGACACTATAAACCTAATGCTCTAATACTAAGTTTGTCATGACCCGAGCATGGACCTCGGATTGAGACATAAGACTTAGAACCACAAATAGCTCAAAGCTAACCCATGGCATATCATAATTCTAACATAACAACAAATAATAGAAAATATCTTAGCGGAAGCTTAAATGAGATATAACTAAACAAAAAGGAAAGGGTAAAAATCTGATAACAACATTGAATCATAAGTTGAAACTAACACTACACTATCTGAAAGCCCCTACTAGTCTAATAGTTGCTGGGATAAGTCCCCAGCTAACTCCAAAATCTGAAACTAGAAATATACTGAAATAAAGAAAACAAAACTCCCATCCTTGGAAGATGAGGACTCATCACTATCAGCTGATAGAGTCTGTAATGTGTCTAACCGCAGGGCTGACTCTGAATACCTAGATCTATAAAATAAAATAATGTAGCATAGAGAGTATTCGGTCAATACTCTGAGTTTACTGAGTATGTGAGAGAAGTAACCGAAGTTGGAAACATGCCAGTAAACTAGAATAAGGTTGTACTAAATACATAACTGAGGTGATGTACAATGACCCTCTCTACGATGCATAGTTACCGACATGATATGCTAGTTTGAAAATAGTTAAATAAAATACAAGTAAAACTAATTTTTAAGGTTCATGTACATGAACTGAAAAAATTGAAACTATAACTATAATTGTAAACTATACTGAACTGAAACTGATACTATAATGTGGGAGAGCCTATTAATCGACAAACTCTAATCTAAGCCTCATGGAGCCCGACCTATAAACCTGGTTAGGAAGGCGTTCATACCTTGCCAAGGGTAAGAACCATGATTAGCATGATGTCACTCGTGACTCAAGGGGACATGCTCAAATAATGAGGATCTTGATGTTGGGCATATTCTTATGCCTACTTGCCATGTTTTCACCCATATTTTACCTTGTTTTGAGTTCATAATCGTTACGAAATGTATAAATTCATGTTTTCGTGTGTCTTTTGATCTAAAAAATGTTTTTATATATTTTGAGAAGGAAATCAAGGAAAAAGGACCCCCCAAAATGACCAAAGGTATGAATAAAGAAGAGTTCGTGAAAATTGGCCTGGTGGTATGGCTGGCGTAACACGCCAACCCCTAAAGTTCAGAGAACTCTGCACCAAAGTTGGTTATATGGGTGTCGTGGAATTCCATCTCCCAAACTTTAGAGGAGATTTTGATCAACACCTTGGCAAGATGGATGGCGTGGCGCGCTAGATGCATCCCAGACATAGGAAAATTTTCCAACATTTTGGTGCTTTGTATGGAGTGCCGTTTCAAAAGGGTTTAAATGCTCAAAAATTTGACTAACACTCTGGTGCATTGATTGGCATGGGTTGCCCAGAGGATTTACAGGCTAAAAAAAATTTGACTAACTCTTTGGTGCATTGGCTAGCGTGGGGCGCCCGGAGCCAATGTTTAGAAGAAACTGAAGCCCAACATGGGGCTATGGAGGGTGCAGTGTGCCAGGCCTTTTCCTTGAGGGAGTTTGCTAATTTTTAAAGACAATTACTTGAGGGTAAAAGCTTCATTTAAGGGCTCACTTATAAATATAACATATAGGTCATTTGTAAGAAGGGATACATCGTTTTGTTTGATCGTAGTAAGGTTGTAACGCAACTTTGGAGGAGAGACAAGTTCATAACTTAGCTTTCTTATTTTCTCTATTATTTTATGCTTCAGATGATGATTTCTTTGTTTTTCCTCTTGAATATTAGTGGTTAAACTCCCATTCTAGGATTATGGCCATAACGATGGTTGAATTTTGAAAGATTGATTATTGCTAGTTTTGATTCTTCATTAAAGGTTGTTTATATTTACTTATTTTAATTGTTTATTCACTAGACTTATCACCTTCTGAATAAATCTATTATCTTTTGGTTTAACTCGAGAGAGGAAACTAAAAGGATTAAAATTAAATATAAAATAAGAATTCAGAGATCCTTTGGCCCATTGGTTGAAGGATAGAAGTTGTTGATGAGGATAGGGATATACCCTTCAAGCTTGTTTAGTTGATATAAAAGTAGCCATAACCGTTGTTTCATGTTTCTCCTTTGATCATAGGGATATAGGTATTATGGTTCATGAGATAGTTCTTGGATGCTTGGGAGAGTGGCAAGAAATGGGATAGTAACTTGCAACAAGCAACCTTTCAAAGAATTAATCTAGAATAATCAAGTCTTGAAAACACAATCTGATGCAAAAGTGCCATTTCCCTTGATTTTAATACTTATTTGAAGTGCAAACAAGTTTGAACAACTTTAGTTCATTAGTTTATTTTCATTTTTTGTTTAGTAGTTTAATTCTCGAACTATTCTACATTTATATCTTTTTTTGGTAGAGTAGCGAAATAAAAAGTTAACCTTGAGCGATTAATTTGACAAGTCTTTAAGGAATTGATAATCGAGACTTCACTATCATATATTACTTGATGACCACGTGCGCTTGGGAGATATCAAGTTTTTGGTGCAGTTGCCGTGGACTTGAATATTGATTAATCATTTGTAGGTTAGGGTTTTTATTTTGCAATTCTATTTTCGTCTTGTTTTTTTCTTTTTTGATTGTGCACTTCACAGGTGTTGTGTGCTCAGTATATGCCAAGTACAGGAAATTAGGGACCACCTATAGTTTCTTTTGATCCTAAAATTAAGAGAACCTTTTTCAAGTTAAGTATGGAGAATAATGAGCAAGCACAGGGCAACAACCAAAGTGGGTTCCAATGCTTAACTTTGCTAGGCCAAACTTGGAGAATGCTTTTAAAGAGATCATCAAGCCGGCCATCACTGGAAACTTTGAGTTGAAGGAAGGGACAATGTGGTTGGTCCAAAATGCTTGCCAATATCAGGGCAAGCCGCAGGAGGATCCTCACAAACATCTGATGACATTTGCTTAGCTTAGTGAAAACTTTCACTATCAAAACGTGTCAGATGAGTATGTTAAGCTCATGTTTTTTCTGTTCTAGTTGATTGGTGAGGCCAAGTAGTGGCTTCAGTATTATCCAGCAGGTTCCGTCACCACTTGGGAGGCTCTTTCCAACAAATTCATGAAGAGGTTCTTCTCTTCAAGGAGGACAAAAGATTTGAGAGGGAAGATCTCTGGTTTTGTACAGAGAGATGGTGAAACCTTGGCTCAGGCTTGGGAACGATATAAGGGCTACTTTAGAGATTTCCCATACCACATGTAGCCGAAGGAGATTATCAGGCACAATTTTATAGAGGGGCTGAAATCAGAGTCCAAAATCTTGCTTGACGCTATTGCATAGGGAAATTTTTTGTCCAAGGGCTATGAGGAGATAGAAGCTCTTTTGAATCTCATGTCAGTAGGGAGTCCAAGGCTATCAGGAATCAAGTAGAGGATTCATAGAAGCTAAGGTGCTAAGAAACCTTGAGGTAGATGGGGTTGCAGCAATCCAAGCAGATATTAGTCAGCACGTGAATGTGATCAGCGATCTTGTAACCATACCAATAGGATGTTAGGTTCAGTAGGTCCACCGGGTCCAGAATTCACCACCATCATGTGAGGTGTGTGGAGAAGGCTACGCTTATTAAGGTTGTCCACTAAGCCTAGAGTCTATATGTTTTGTGGGACAACAAGGTCGTGGTAGAGGTTTTATAGGTAAAAACTATAACCAGGGGTACCGAAATACAACCAATCTCTTATGGAGAGGATATCAAAATCTCCAAAGTCCCCAGAATAACTATCTAAGACCTTAGGGCCAGTAGCCTAAGAGTTCACTCAACGAAATGATGAAATAGTGGATGGTTCAGCAGAATCAGGTAGTTAATGAGATGCAGAAGTCTATCCACGAGCTGGAGAGACAGATGGGGAAATTTGACCTTCGACAGACTAATAGATCACAAGGATCACTTCTGAGTAACACTGAGAAGAACCCTAAGGAAAATGTGAGTGCAATTTTTTTCCGTAGTGGTTAAAAGTTGGGTAAGGTGATCCCCAGAGATAAGAAAGTTGATGCAGAGCAGGTTGTGACATCCAAAAAGGAGGTTGGTGAGTAAAGAAACTCAAAGTTGAAAGTGGTAGAAGCCAGATCACCCCCTCCAACTTCAAAAAGGTTTGAGAAGCAAACGGAGGACACAACTTGCCAGAAATTTCTTGATGTGTTAAAGTAGGTACATGTTAACTTACTGTTGGTACAACTTTTGCAGGAAGTTCCAAAATATGCCAAGTATCTGAAGGATATTATAGAAAACAAAAGGAGGCTTACGGAGTTTGAGACTATGTCTCTCATGTAAGAGTGCAGTTCTCTGGTGCAGAATAAAATTCCAAAGAAGTTGAAAGACTCCTGGAGATTCACCATTCCAGTGGTTATTAGGAACAGAGAAGTTGGTTCAACACTATGAGACTTGGGTGCAAGCATTAATCTGATGCCTGCATCCTTGTTCAGAACCTTGGGTTTAGGTGAACCACATCCTACCATAGTGACATTGCAACTTACCGATCGATCTATTGCTTATCCTGATGAAATAATAGAGGATGTCTTGATCAAGGTGAGACCCTTCATCTTACCGATGGACTTTATAACCCTGGATTATAAAGTAGATGCAGTAGTTCCCCTCATTATGGGAAGAGGATTCTCATCCACCACTAATGCAGCTATAAAGGTGAAGTCGGGAAAGATATCGATGACTATACATAGTCAGGAGGCAGTCTTTGAGGTGTTTAGAGCCGCAAGGATGCCACCTCACTGTGAGGACTTTCACAGTGAGACCAATGGTAGATCTTGGAGGGTGTAAGTAGGAAATTGAGTAGCATGTCCTGCATGAGAATTTAGTAGGTTTTCATGATCCTAACTATCTCACTCGAACGAAGGAGTGAGAAGGACTTTTGTTGTGCCGCGATGCTAAATCGGGTGCTATATGGGAGGCAACTTTTGAATGTCATGCCATGACTATAACTATGGTGCTTGATGGGATACAACCCATCTTTCTAACATTTTTTGATTTTGTAGAGATGAACAGGGCTTTTAAGGCAAAAAGAGCTGGGAAAATAGCTAAAAAAGTCTAAGTCTAGGGCGAGATACCTGGTTTGGGGTGCCAGGTGTTAAACTTTAGACAATTTTTTTTCAGGTTGGTGCTATGGGTGGCGCACCGTGCCAAACCCAATCTATGAAGAAAATCTTTTTCTATGTGTGTGGTGAGGTGACTGGCGCGCCGCGCCAAGGGTGTTATGTCCAAAAATATTTTGTTCAACGGGTCAAAATTTGACCCAAGGACCTTATAATTACTAAAAACCCATGACCCGCATCTTTATTTTGAATCCCCATTCATCCTCTCTCATTAAAAAGTGAAAAATAAAAAGCAACAAAATCCTCTCTCTTCCCTCACCTAACCTGTAACTCCCTCTTCCTTTTCCCTCCATTGTTGTCTTCTCTAAGAAGCTTGATGAAGCTAATATCTCCAACTCAAGTAAGTAATTCTCTTCTCCCTTTGTTATTTAGTGTAAAATGGATGCTCCCATACCCTTCTTCCCCAAGTTAAATACCCAAAATCACCATTGTTGGTGAAAACCTTAAATTTCGTAATATGGGTTTAATTAGCTTTAATCTCGCAAATTCTTCCATGATAATGTGTTATCCTTATTGGGTTGCTTATTTTTTGTTGAATGTAGTGATCTGAAGTTGTGGATATATGAAGAATTA
Organism: Datura wrightii; assembly: GCA_035772735.1. Classification (NCBI taxonomy): domain Eukaryota; kingdom Viridiplantae; phylum Streptophyta; class Magnoliopsida; order Solanales; family Solanaceae; genus Datura; species Datura wrightii. The sequence continues at coordinate 168,571,268 of JASDFA010000016.1, forward strand.
AATTTCATGAAATTGGTGGATAGAACATTGATTGTAGAGAGAGAAAGTGCATAGTTCTTAAATTCTTGAATGTGAAGAATCTTGAGTTGTTGAAAATTCATATTAATTCATTATGGATTGTAGTAAATTTCATGTTAATAGTTGAATGAATTGATTGTAACTACTTCAATGTGTGGATTACTTGAGTTATGAATTAAATTTGAGAAGGTGAAAGGAATAGCCAAAGTGAGGCATTCTTGAAAAGAAAAGAAAAAAAGAGGAGAGATGTGAAAAGAATTCAAGAACTTGGTTGTACTGTGAAGTTAGTGGATAATTTGGATGTTGAGATTTGGGATGATAATGGGGGAAGTCTTGAGTACCCAATTTGACATATTCTCGCTAGTATGCTAGCAAATTAAATGTGGGGTCATTTTGCACCCATTACACCTAATTAGCTAGTCTTTTTATTCACAAACTAATCTTGTAAAGTTCTTGGTTGTTGATTGGAAGGCGTCATGGCGTAAAAAGCTTACAAAGGAAAGAAAGTGGAGATCACTAGAAAGGGTCTCAAGTGGCTTCAAAAAGGAACAAAAGGATCGAGTTCATCGGTGGCCAAAGGAACCCTTGCTAGGAGATTTGGGGCAAAGGTTGTGGATCCTTATGGACTAACATGGTTCAACACACAAAAGGAGGTCAAATATGCTCCTAATAACTGGATTGATGAATTCCTCCTTGCACTTGAGTTCCCCACTATCCATGAAAAGGTCCGCGAGTTGGGATTGGGATATATCTTTGCCGAGCCTGAGGAGTGAAACCTCACTTTGGTGAGGGAATTTTATGCAAACTGGGACACTTCCTTTGGAGAGAGAAATAAGGTCAAAATAAGGGGTCAGGTGGTTCATTTCACTTTTAAGAGATCAATGACTTCCTTGATAACACTTGCAGTAGACCCATTCGAGTACTTTATTCTAGTAGAGAAGCCGCACTATTGTGACATTTACCATACTCTATATGATGAGCACTCATCCGCCTATTGGGCAAGGGACCACAAAGGCACTCACTTCACACTTGCATTCTCCTACTTGAATAAGGAGGTGAAAGTTTGGGTAAAGCTAGTTTGTGCCATGATTCTCCCTGGGACACACATAATAGAGTTCATTAGAGAGCCAGTCATGTTGGTATATATGCTGATGAAAGGGCTACCAATCAACTTTGGTGTAGTGCTCTAGGACAATATGATGAGATCGAGGGTCACCTGTAGGTGGAAGTACTGTTATGGCAGTCTACTGACTCAGTTTTTGAGAGATGCTGGCATTGAGGAAGAAGAGGCAGACCTTCACCTATCTCTAGCAGGGGTGGGCAAGGTGATGGATATCATGAAGGTAAATGAGCCTATCACTTCTACACCTCCGCTTCTCACTCTAGCTGATCACCAGGCTCGGGATGATAGCTGGCGAGGACACATATAGATTTGCATCATAGAATTGGATGTCGGCCTACTACTGAGGAGATGGCGGCCCTGGAGGAGCGGTACCCACTCACGAAGAGTGTGATGCAGATGTGTAGAGTAGGACCAACTTTTGAGGAGTCATTGGACGATAATTAGGCCATGATGCTTACTGATGGGGTTGATGACTTGGATAATGATGAGGATGATGATGATGCCACGGGAGCCATGCAGATGGATGGCGATGATGATGATGATTACGAGTACAATCCTGATAATGATGATTGGGCATAGCGTCCTGGGAATTTCCTTTTCTCTACCTACTTAATATATTTGTTTTTGCACTAAGGATAGTGCACCATTTAAAGTGGGGTGGAGGAAAGATTTCCTGTTTTCTCTTTATTTGCTAAATTCGTAGTAGGCTGTAGCATTAGTTGTCATTCTTGTGGTAGTAGATTTGTGATTGATTAGGTATGGATTGTAATAGATAGTAATGTTGATGACTGAAAACTTGGATGATGCCTTGTTTTGTCTGCGATGATTTGTCCATCCACTTTTTTTTGTTTTTGTTGTCATAGAGTAGTGGCTTTTCTCGATGATTGATGAATGACGACCATCTTAAGATAAATTAGTCATGTTTTTTTTTATTTTTTTATTATTGAATCATACATAAATCACTTGTGTGCTCTTTGATATTCCACTTAGCGGCTATGCTAGAGTAAATAATATGGTCATCTTAATTACATAAGTTAGAATTCCATGAGAGACACATATAGTTCTTTTACTCGACTCAATACTCTTTTAAGTCTTAATAATGAAAAAGATGTCATTCAATGTGATTGTATGATGTGTAGCTATAGGAAACCGACTAGACTTTTAATGCCATGTGAGATGAGCTTAATTGTTGTGATTTTTTCATAATGTAGCATCTAGAACTTGCCTTAATGTATGCTAGATAGCTAGTTGTTAAAGAGTTAAGAGATGATTAAGGCGTTTCTTTGAAAAAAGCCATGTTTTTCATGTTTGTTTTACCTTCCTGAACATTATCCCTAGTTAACCCAGTTGGGCCATAAGCCTTATTCTTTTCTTAGCCACAAAAGTAGCCTATTCTCTTTTGTTGTGTGACCTCTAGAATTATTTATCCAAAATAGTCGTAGGCACTTTGAGACTTGAAAGTGAAGGTCCACCAATGTATGAGTGATAAGGGAAAGGAAAGAAAGAAGAATTGTGTGGAAAGTAAGAAGAGAAAGTAGGAAGAAGGGGTGCCCAAAATATATTGTTTAGTTTCCGCTAGGACTATGAAAGAGAGAGTTTTAATAGTGAATATCCTTATTGATTCTACGAGCAGAAACTAGCAGTCAAGTAGTGAATAAAGGGGCATGAAAGAAAAAATAAAAATGGTGAGTAGAATGAAAGGTGAAAAACATAGGGAAAAAGTGGTGGACATGAAAGATGAAAAATGTCTTAAACCTGCTTAGAATTTGTAGTCACTATCAAAGAAAATTATTCTTACCCATCCCTTAGACGATATTACAACCAAAAGTCCTTATGATCTTAATCTCTTGAAATAACTAAGTAGTCTAGGTGTAAATAAAGGGCAAGCTTATGGTATGTTGCATATGTATAATACATTGTTTTTGAGTGTGATTATGCCTTGATTATTATGTTCCATGCTTTGCATTGATAATTTGAGTGAGGAACATCACTAAAGTGAGGGGCACAAGATGTCTAAGTCGGTGTACTATATGTTGCATATTCCATAATCATGTTGTCCCTATTTTGAAAAATATGAGTCGGTTATAGAAGTTGTGTAGTCTTGAATGTGAAAATTCTGCATGTGCTTGATGTGAATTTCTATAAGTTGATGAACCACTTAATCATATGCTCTATCCTAGTTGGTTGAGTGTGAATTTATAGAGGTGACATGTGGTGAGAAAATATGAGTTTGTGCATAGAATTGAGGATTGTTCGAGGACGAACAATGGTTTAAGTGTGAGGTGGTGATGTTGGGCATATTCTTCTGCCCATTTGCCATGTTTTTACCCATATTTTGACTTGTTTTGAGTTCATAATCCTTATGAAATGCATGGATTCATATTTTTGTGTTTCTTTTGAGCTAACAAATATTTTTAGATGTTTTGAGTAGAAAATCAAGGAAAAAGGACCCAAAAATGACCAAAGGTGTGAAGAAAGAAGAGTTTGCAAAAATTGGCCTAGTGCTATAGCCGGTGTGGCGCGCCAACCCCTAATCTTCAGAGGACTCTGCACCAAAGTTGGTTCTATGGGTTGTGTGGTGTGCTAGGTCCTGAACTTCAGAGGAGAATTTAATCAACACCTTGGTGAGATGGATGGTGTGGCGCGCCAGAAGCATCCTAGACTTAGGAAAATTTTCCAACATTTTGGTGCTTTGGATGGAGTGGCGCACCAGAAGGGTTCAAATCCTCGAAAATTTGACTATCACTCTAGTGCTTTGAGTGGCATGGGGCACTCAGAGAATCTAGAGGCTTAGAAATTTGACTAACTACTTGGTGCATTGGCTGGTGTGGGGTGCCCGGAGCCAAACTGGACAGATTTTGCTGATTTTTAAAGCCAATTATTTGAGCAAAAAAGAATCATTTGAGGGCTCACTTATAAATTGTTACACCCCGTAAATTCCCGGCATATAGATGGCCTAATTACGTGTTGGTTAAGAGTATTTGAAAATCATACATGCTAGAAAAAGGCCCAGGGAAAGATCGGACCAGTGCCAAGTCGGCGCGTCGCAAGGCAAAATGCGACTTATAAATTGCATTCCAGGAATGCAACTTATAAATCGCATTCCAAGAATGCGACTTATAAATCGGATTCTCTGAATGTGATTTACAGTGTCTATTATATAAGCCCCTCCACTTCGGTTTTTAAAGTTGCAATTCTTATAATTTCCAGCTAAAACAGAGAGAAAATCAGAGAGGAAGAGGAATGAAGGTTTCTTGATAATTTCCGTCTGATTACGCCGTCAAACGCGGTCTAAACTCAAATTAACCTCAGGTACCGAGGTATTTAGCAGCAGGGAGCATTCCTACGGATTTTGTTTCGTGAAATACGGCCGATGAATCGTCGTGCTACCGGGCTAAGATAAGTGGAATTGCTCCAAACTAGTGTCTATGTGCTCCTAACTGTGAAGTGAATACTTCTCCCTTCTGGACTTCTGAAAAATAGCAAGTCTTCGACCGTCTTTCGATAAGCCTAAGTTTAGGCTATAATTTTATCGAAAGTGATGTTGTTCTTCAGAATAAGGTTATATTTAGTACTAATTGACGTATATATGAATGCAGTTGGGAGAAATAGCTGGAGTACTGACTGAGCCTCGTCCGACAGTCGAGTAACTCGAGGCTAAGGTATGTAAAGCTAGTTCCTTCGGCAAGTTAGTAGCTTTAGCCTTGTATAGTACAATAAACTCCGTAGTAGAATTCCCGGAGTTGAATGTTAAGTATTGTGCAAAGTTCAGTAAACCTAGTTTGCGTTGTTATATCGTATTCAGTCTGAAAGTTAGAAAAGTATGCGCCCGAGGGCAAGTTAGTATTTCAGATTCAGTATAGCCTATTACGTGATTAGCAAGCATGTAGTAGAATATAAGAAACAGATTTTCATAATAAAAGTCAATAAAGAAAGATCAGATAGACAGACAGTTATGGCTACAGATTAGCCATTCAGACAGATAGTATCTTGGCTACAAATTAGCTGAACAATTAAACAGAGGTTACAGAATCAGTATAATTAGTAAGAATTAGCTCAGTGTAGAAACAGATCAGAATAAGAAGTTAGATTCCAGATAGTCTTTTCAGTTATACATGCCTGCTATTTTTATGTGCTATTTGGTTGTTGAGACTTGTTGTGGCATGTGGGTGTCCCTTTTAGCATCCCCACTGCCCCTGGGTTATAGTTGTGTCGATACCAGATTCAGATACCGCCACTAGCTGGGCGATGCCGTCCGCCTAGAGGACGATGATGGCCGACCACCATGATAATACGGTCCAGACCACCCTGCTTGCAGTGGTAGTTCAGTTTACTCTGCGCAGAGCCAGTCCACCCTGTTTACAGGGGAAGAACACTCTGTGTGCGCTTGTGGCCGGGGGCAGTTTCAGATACAGATTTTTATAAAATCACCCTGTTGCGTGCTTGCACCCAGGGGCAGTTTTTACTACACACCCCGCGTGCACCTGCGCCCATAGGTAGCAGTCTTCGGACTCAGACACAGTTTATTGTCAGAGGCCAAGGCCTGAGCTACGTACCCAAGGGGACCGGTAGGAGGAGCTCACAATTATCAGATGAGTGGAGTGACTTATTTTTGGTTGGTTTAGACCCGGGTAGGGGTAAATAGATTGTGTGTTGGTTGGCACCTTCCGGCTTATGGGGGTCGGTCAGGTATTATGTGTATTATTATGTATACCTCTATGTGCTATTAGATACTGATAGACAGTGGGACGACACGGCATCAGGTACGCTCAGTTTAGTTATGGAATAAATAAACTCTCCCCAGTTATTCTCAGCTAGATAGACTCAGCTACGTTCTGCTTATATGTCATGTTACTATAGTTATCCATTTCAGTTGTGTATTACAGTTTCTTTACATGCTCAGTACCTGCGATACTGACGCCCAGTGGGGCGCTGCATTACTTGCCTGCAGGTACTCATAGACAAGGAGGCAATCCCTCGTGATTCCAGTCAGCTATTGAGTATTCAGCTCCTGTCATCCGGAGCCTGAATTCCAGAGGTGTATTTCATTTTCTTTTGTTGTACAGTACGGGTAGATCGGGGCCCTATCCTGATCATTTCTATTGTTATTCCTAGAGGCTTGTAGTCTGTATATATTTCCCTGTGGTCAGTCGAGCCGGTCATGTGAGGCCGTGCAGCTTGTTATAGTTATTTGTTATTTCTGTTCCTGTTGGCCGTGTGTGGCCATAACCAGTCAGTAGTGGTGACCTTTCCGGTCACGTAATTATTTAGCCTGCCATTGTTAAGTTACAGAGAACTAGACAGCATGGTGGCCTTGCCGGCCCGCATAGGTTCCCTTGACAGTAGTATGTTTCTGGTTAGCTGTTTTTCAGGTACAGGTGGCTATAGGCCTGTTGGCCGGAGGCTGTGTTTATAGCCGTTATATAGCCCTTTATTTCCAGGAATTTGAGTTAGAGCCAGCCAGGCACCAGATGTACTTTGGCTCACCAGATAGCAGTCTAGGTCCTACTAGGGCACCAGGTGCCAGTCATACCCCCAGGGCGGGGCGTGACAAACTTGGTATCAGAGCAGGTCATGTCGCAGGGAGTCTACAAGCCGTGCTAAGTAGAGTCTTGTCTATGGATGTGTTGTGCACCACATACTATAGACAGGAGGCTGCGAGGCATGATAGGATGGTTACTCTTCCTTCTCAGCTAGTCGTGCTTTAGAGCGGTACAGTATAGGGTTGAGTCCCTAAAAACTTACTGTATTCTTTGATTACAGAAACAGAGGCAGATCAGCATTACCCTATAACAGGCAGAAGATCAGATATAGCAACAAAAGAGGGCATCAGCCAGTTACAAGATACTTACAGTAGCAGGAAAAGGTACCAGAGACCTCCCAACGTGATACCTTTATCGGTACTATTCCCACTATACGTTGATAACGTCAGAATAGGAAGTCAGAAGTATAATGTACATACGAGTTGATTTATTTATTAGCTATATAAGATCTGATTAAGATTACGGACAAGGTCAGACTATCAGATAAGTATGAGAAAGAAAGGGAAATGCAGGAATCCCAAACACATCTTTTCAGATGTGGTACAGTTATATGTTTCTATCTGTTGCAACAACAAAAGGGCTATTCCTACCTCTTGACCTTGATTCCAGTACAGTAAAGGGGCATAAGAATTGAGGTGAGGCTGCCCAAAACAAGCAGTAAGTGAAGATAGATTGATTAATTCCAGTAAGTGTTAGTGAGCGTAAAGAGAAAGTAAGACTGTTAGCTTACCCGAAGTAGGGGTAAAAGACCTGCTAGTGATGAATGCCTAGTAATAGTCAAGTTCGAGTCAGAAAAAGGCCAAGTCCGCCATATATGCTAACAGATAGCAAGACATACCTGTAAGATTATAGTTATGATCCAGTTGTGACATCGAAAGATAGAGAGGTCATGTGAATCAGATGGGCCTGACTATAATCCAGAAGAAGTATAGTCCGAGGCTTGATCAGTAATCTCATTAACAACAAAAGGCAGGCACCTTGAACCCCAGAACTTAGCTCAAGTGAGATGAGGGGAGAAAGCAGGAATACTAAATTTTGTGGGGTAAATAGAATCACCCCCAAATTGACAGAATATCGTATTACGGACTAAGCCTCGGATTCACAGATAGAAGACATTAAGATTGTGGTCCAGAATGCTGCAGTATGTTCGCTTATGGGGAAGTTAAGAAATTACCGATACAACGAATTTAATCTAGTGTGGCCTAGAAATAAGGCCCAGCAGACAGTCATGGGCTCTCAATATATGCCAAGTAAGGCCACAAGATTCGAACGTTGACCCCACATCGCAAGAGTGGCGGAATTTCAAACAGCAAACAATAACTAAAGTGTTTATGTTTGTTACTTTCAGAATGGGGTGACAATACAATGAAATGTTAAGAGAAGGCAGGAGGTATTATTAGACCATAGAAGCAGTATATCATGTACAATATGAAATTTAGCAAAGTGTGTCAGAGATTACGTATCACTACAGAATTCAGTATGTATTGTACGTATTTGTTAATATATATCTGTGCAGATAATAATTATGTTGTGAGCAGCTGCTAATAGGGGTTACAATCACACAGATGCATATTAGTGCTGGGAAGTATATAAAAATTGCATTGCAGGACCCCTTGCCAAAATAAAAAGAGAAAAGAGAGAGAAGAAAAAGAGAAAAGAGAAAAGAAGGGGCAAGTTAAGTGTGATTTACGTATGAATCCATAGAAACTGTCTCAGCTCTTAGTTATTAAGTTAATAGACTTATATGTTGTTTCCAGATCTAGGTTTTAGAAGCTTATAAGAGTTAGTAACCTGAATCAGGTAATTAGATGATAATGGCGCAGTTAGGCGGTCTACCGACCAGCTGGCGCCTGTATTAGCAGGGAAGCATCTCTAAAGATCGATAACACTAGCGCAGGTGCCAGAACCAAAATTAGAGACTGAATAGGTATACTTCAGAGATTAGCAATACTAGAATTGTTCTAGTATGTTAAGTGGCCATACATCATTTTCCCAGCCTTGTAGGTGAGAGTCCACCTTAGTTAAACTAGCAGTTATTACAAGGAATACCCTGCAAGTCAGACAAGCCCGTGGGCAACCCAAGAAAGGGGTCCACATCAGTAGTCAGTGACAGACTAGTACTTCAGCTGGTTCTCATAAGATATTCAGATACAGAGCCCTAGCAGAAGGCCAGTATTTACATAATAGCTCATAAGACCGGGAATTCCCCAGAATAGCATTATAAATCCAAGTGGATACACACAAGGCATAAGAAATTGATAGTACCCTGCTAGCACAGTGTTTATTAAGACCAGGAGATCAGTAGACTCCCCGTGAAGATCCAGAGATTGATCGCCTGGGAGTAAGTTTGATTAAGCCCATCCTTACAGTGGTTCAAGCAAAATAACAAAGCAATTAGATGCCCACAAGTCTGCAGTTATGCATGAACTATAAGTACTCAAGTAGAACAGTTAGAGCATTGTTAGACTACTGCCACATTTGGGTCATTCAACCCGACTATTCAGTTATTTAAGGTTATGCAGCCAGATCATTAGAGGTCATGATCAATATCGGGATCCTCTGATCAGATAAAGGCACAAGGTGCGCAGACAGTCGTTCAGGTTATCCCAGCAACAAGTAGCCTTAGCATGTGGCCGGAAGGCCAGATAAGCTCTAGCTACGCTTGTAAACTACCTGTCGATCTCTTCGGCAAGACAAGCCAGTATGACCGTCAATTATATGTCGAGCTCTCTAAGTATGAAAATGTTATATCAATCAAGAAGAGGTAATAGAGCAGCAAACGCTCTTAGCTATAGATCTATTAGGAGTGTAGCGTATGTGCAACCCGAGCAATGGGAGTTGGTCAGGGAGATACATCAATTGGTCAATTTAGCCGTTCGTGTAATAAAAATGAAGGACAACAGAGCGGTAATCCAGAACACCGTTGTGTCGTCCTTAGTTGTGGAGGTAAGAGAACGGCAATATGCAAATCCTGACCTGGTCTAGCTTAAGGACAGAATCCTGCAAGGGAAGCGCTAGATTTACAAATAACAGAGGATGGACTGCTGCATTGTAAAAACTGTCTATGTGTTCCAGATGTTTCAGGCCTCCGCCATCAGATCATGAACAAGGTGCACTGCACCAGCAACTATTTTCTCCACCCTGGCGCGACAAAAAATTTACCATGATATCAAAGAAAACTACTAGTTGCTAGATAAAAAAAAAGAATTTGCTGAATTTGTAGCCCGGTGTGCTAACTGCCAGCAGGTGAAAGCAGAACATAAGAAACCAGGCGGTTTGACTCAGGCTATAGTTGTGCCTCTCTGGAAGTGAGAAGCAGTAAATATGGTTTTTGTGGCAGGATTACCCCGTACTAAACATGGAGATGACTCTATATGGGTGATAGTTGACAGATTGACCGAATCAGCTCATTTCCTGCCAGTGGAAACTACTTTCTCGGCCAGATTATGCGGAGTTGTATATCCGAGAAATAGTCAGGTTGCACGGAGTACCAGTATCCATTATTTCAGACAGAGGAGCACAATTTACGACTAGATTCTGGCAGTCGTTTTAGAAAGGTTTGGGAACGCAGATTAATTTGGCCACAGCATTCCACCCTCAGACAGATGGACAGGCGGAACGCACAATTCAGACGCTCGAAGATATGTTGCGAGCGTGTGTGTTAGATTTCGGTGGTAGTTGGGTTGAGCATTTGCCCCTAATTGAGTTTGCTTATAATAATAGCTATCACTTAGCTATCCAGATGGCGCCTTTCGAGGCTTTATACGGGCAAAAATGCAGATCGCCGATTGGCTGGTTTGAAATAGGAAAATCAGCGTTGATTGGGCCAGACATTGTTCAGCAGTCAGAGGAGAAGGTAAAACTTATCAGAGAATGCCTACTGACTGCACAGAGCCGCCAGAAGTCATATGCAGACGTGCGGCGTAGAAACCTGGAATTTGATGTGAATGACTAGGTATTTTTGAAAGTATCCCCAATGAAAGGGGTGATGAGATTCGGCAAGAAAGGTAAGCTCAGTCCAAATTTTGTTGGGCCTTATCAGATTCGTCGAAGAATAGACCAAGTGGCAGATGAGTTGAACTTGCCTCCAGAGTTAGAATCCGTTCATCCGGTCATGTATCCATGTTGAGGTAATGCATAGGAGACTCGTCCAGAGCAGTCCCAGTCCAGGATATCCGGGTTACAGAAGAGCTGGCCTACAAAGAGGTTCCAATAGCTATCCTAGACAGACAGATTCACAGATTAGAACTAAAGATATTGCGTCTGTCAAAGTATTGTGGAGTAACAGGAACCAAGAAGAGATGACGTGGGAAGCGGAGGAAGATATGAAAGCTAGATATCCTCACTTATTCCAGGCCTAGCAAGGCGACAGGTATGTCAGTATCGTTACCTATGCAGTACCTTACAGTTGTTTATATATAAGTGAGAGAAATTGATGTTTAGCTATCAAATGAATCTTGTAGTATCGTGTGGAGTACCTGTATTGGACTTTTCTGTATTTCAGTTTTTTTGGGATAGTCCAGATTATAGGGGAAACTCTGCCGAAATTTTCCTAAGAACAAGTTTAGCTAATTGAGTAGTCCTCTATATAGCAGTTTACATTCGAGGACGAATGTTCTTAAGGGGGGGAGAATGTTACACCCCGTAAATTCCCGGCATATAGATGGCCTAATTGCATGTTGGTTAAGAGTATTTGAAAATCATACATGCTAGAAAAAGGCCCGGGGAAAGATCAGACCAGCGCCAAGTCGGCGCGTCACAAGGCAAAATGCGACTTATAAATTGCATTCCAGGAATGCAACTTATAAATCGCATTCCAAGAATGCGACTTATAAATAACATTCCATAAATGCGAATTATAAATCACATTCTCTGAATGCGATTTACAGTGTCTATTATATAAGCCCCTCCACTTCAGTTTTTGAAGTTGCAATTCTTATAATTTCCAGCTAAAACAGAGAGAAAATAAGAGAGGAAGAGGAATGAAGGTTTTTTGATAATTTCCGTCGGATTACGCCGTCAAACGTGGTCTAAAATCAAATTAACCTCAGGTACCGAGGTATTTAGCAGCAGGGAGCATTCCTACGGATTTTGTTTTGCGAAATACGGCCGACGAATCATCGTGCTACCGGGCTAAGATAAGTGGAATTGCTCCAAACTAGTGTCTATGTGCTCCTAACTGTGAAGTGAATACTTCTCCCTTCTGGACTTCTAAAAAATAGCAAGTTTTCGACCGTCTTTCGATAAGCCTAAGTTTAGGCTATAATTTTATCGAAAGTGATGTTGTTCTTCAGAATAAGGTTATATTTAGTACTAATTGACGTATATATGAATGCAGTTGGGAGAAATAGCTGGAGTACTGACTGAGCCTCGTCCGACAGTCGATTAACTCAAGGTTAAGTATTGTGCAATAAACTCCGTAGTAGAATTCCCGGAGTTGAATGTTAAGTATTGTGCAAAGTTCAGTAAACCTAGTTTGCGTTGTTATATCGTATTCAGTCTGAAAGTTAGAAAAGTATGCGCCCGAGGGCAAGTTAGTATTTCAGATTCAGTATAGCCTATTACGTGATTTGCAAGCATGTAGTAGAATAAAAGAAACAGATTTTCATAATAAAAGTCAATAAAGAAAGATTAGATAGACAGACAGTTATGGCTACAGATTAGCCATTCAGACAGAGAGTATCTTGGCTACAAATTAGCCGTACAATTAAACAGAGGTTACAGAATCAGTATAATTAGTAAGAATTAGCTCAGTGTAGAAACAGATCAGAATAAGAAGTTAGATTCCAGATAGTCTTTTTAGTTATACATGCTTGCTATTTTTATGTGCTATTTGGTTGTTGAGACTTGTTGTGGCATGTGGGTGTCCCTTTTAGCATCCCCACCGCCCCTGGGTTATAGCTGTGTCGATACCAGATTTAGATACCGCCACCAGCTGGGCAATGCCGTCCGCTTAGAGGATGATGATGGCCGACCACCATGATAATACGGTTCAGACCACCCTGCTTGCAGGGGTAGTTCAGTTTACTCTGCGCAGAGCCAGTCCACCCTGTTTACAGGGGCAGAACACTCTGTGTGCGCTTGTGGCCGGGGGCAGTTTCAGATACAGATTTTATAAAATCACCCTGTTGCGTGCTTGCACCCAGGGGCAATTTTTATTACACACCAAGCGTGCACCTGCGCCTAGAGGTAGGAGTCTTCGGACTCAGACACAGTTTATTGTCAGAGGCCAACGCCTGAGCTACGTACTCAAGGGGACCGGTAGGAGGAGCTCACCGTTATCAGATGAGTGGAGTGACTTATTTTTGGTTGGTTTAGACCCGGGTAGGGGTAAATAGATTGTGTGTTAGTTGGCACCTTCCGGCTTATGGGGGTCGGTCAGGTATTGTGTGTATTATTATGTATACCTCTATATGCTATTAGATACTGATAGACAGTGGGACGACACGACATCAGGTACGCTCAGTTTAGTTATGGAATAAATAAACTCTCCCCAGTTATTCTCAGCTAGATAGACTCAGCTACTTTCTGCTTATATGTCATGTTACTATTGTTATCCATTTCAATTGTGTATTTTAGTTGCTTTACATGCTCAGTACCTGCGATACTGACGCCCAGTGGGGCGCTGCATTACTTGCCTGTAGGTAATCATAGACGAGGAGGCGATCCCTCGTGATTCCAGTCAGCTATTGAGTATTCAGCTCCTGTCATCCGGAGCCTGAATTCCAGAGGAGTATTTCATTTTCTTTTGTTGTACAGTACGGGTAGATCGGGGACCTATCCCGATCATTTCTATTGTTATTCCTAGAGGCTTGCAGTCTGTATATATTTCCCTGTGGTCAGTCGAGCCGGTCGTGTGAGGCCGTGCAGCTTGTTATAGTTATTTATTATTTCTGTTCCTGTTGGCCGTGTGTGGCCATAACCAGTCAGTAGTGTTGACCTTGCTGGTCACGTAATTATTTAGCGTGCCATTGTTAAGTTACAGAGAACTGGACAGCATGGTGGCCTTGCCGGCCCGCATAGGTTCCCTTGACAGTAGTATATTTCTGGTTAGCTATTTTTCAGGTACAGGTGGCTATAGGCCTGTTGGCCGGAGGCTGTGTTTACAGCCGTTATATAGCCCTTTGTTTCCAGGAATTTGAGTTAGAGCCAGCCAGGCACCAGATGTGCTTTGGCTCACCAGATAGCAGTCTAGGTCCTACTAGGGCACCAGGTGCCAGTCATACCCCCAAGGCTGGGCGTGACAAACTTGGTATCAGAGCAGGTCGTGTCCCAGGGAGTTTGCAAGCCGTGCTAAGTAGAGTCTTGTCTATGGATGTGTTGTGCACCACATACTATAGACAGGAGGCTGCGAGGCATGATAGGATGGTTACTCTTCCTTCTCAGCTAGTCGTGCTTTAGAGCGGTACAGTATAGGGTTGAGTCCCTAAAAACTTACTGTATTCTTTGATTACAGAAACAGAGGCAGATCAGCATTACCCTATCACAGGCAGAAGATCAGATATAGCAACAGAAGAGGGCATCAGCCAGTTACAAGATACTTACAGTAGCAGGAAGAGGTACCAGAGACCTCCCAGCGTGATACCTTTATCTGTACTATTCCCAGTATATGTTGATAACGTTAGAATAGGAAGTCAGAAGTATAATGTACATACGAGTTGATTTATTTATTAGCTATATAAGATCTGATTAAGATTACGGACAAGGTCAGACTATCAGATAAGTATGAGAAAGAAAGGGAAATGCAGGAATCCCAAACACATCTTTTTAGATGTGGTACAGTTATATGTTTCTATCTGTTGCAACAAGAAAAGGGCTATTCCTACCTCTTGACCTTGATTCCAGTACAGTAAAGGGGCATAAGAATTGAGGTGAGGCTGCCCAAAACAAGCAGTAAGTGAAGATAGATTAATTAATTACAGTAAGTGTTAATGAGCGTAAAGAGAAAGTAAGACTGTTAGCTTACCCGAAGTAGGGGTAAAAGACTTGCTAGTGATGAATGCCTAGTAATAGTCAAGTTCAAGTCAGAAAAAGGCCAAGTCCGCCATATATGCTAACAGATAGCAAGACATACCTGTAAGATTATAGTTATGATCCAGTTGTGACATCGAAAGATAGAGAGGTCATGTGAATCAGATGGGCCTGACTATAAGCCAGAAGAAGTATAGTCCGAGGCTTGATCAGTAATCTCATTAACAACAAAAGGCAGGCACCTTGAACCCCAGAGCTTAGCTCAAGTGAGATGAGGGGAGAAAGCAGGAATACTAAATTTTGTGGGGAAAATAGAATCACCCCCAAATTGACAGAATATTGTATTATGGACTAAGCCTCGGATTCACAGTTAGAAGACATTAAGATTGTGGTCCAGAATGCTGCAGTATGTTCGCTTATGGGAAAGTTAAGAAATTACTGATACAGTGAATTTAATCTAGTGTGGCCTAGAAATAAGGCCCATCAGACAGTCATGGGCTCTCAATATATGCCAAGTAAGGCCACAAGATTCGAACGTTGACCCCACATTGCAAGAGTGGCGGAATTTCAAACAGCAAACAATAACTAAAGTGTTTATGTTTGTTACTTTCAGAATGGGGAGACAATACAATGAAATGTTAAGAGAAGGCAGGAGGTATTATTAGACCATAGAAGCAGTATATCATGTACAATATGAAATTTAGCAAAGTGTGTCAGAGATTACGTATCACTACAGAATTCAGTATGTATTGTACGTATTTGTTAATATATATCTGTGCAGATAATAAATATGCTGTGAGCAGCTGCTAATAGGGGTTACAATCACACAGATGCATATTAGTGATGGGAAGTATATACAAATTGCATTGCAGGACCCCTTGCCAAAATAAAAAGAGAAAAGAGAGAGAAGAAAAAGAGAAAAGAGAAAAGAAGGGGCAAGTTAAGTGTGATTTACGTATGAATCCATAGAAACTGTCTCAGCTCTTAGTTATTAAGTTAATAGACTTATACGTTGTTTCCAGATCTAGGTTTTAGAAGCTTATAAGAGTTAGTAACCTGAATCAGGTAATTAGATGATAAGGGCGCAGTTAGGCGGTCTACCGACCAGCTGGCGCCTGTATTAGCAGGGAAGCATCTCTAAAGATCGATAACACTAGCACATGTGCCAGAATCAAAATTAGAGGCTGAATAGGTATACTTCTGAGATTAGCAATACTAGAATTGTTCCAGTATGTTAAGTGGCCATACATCGTTTTCCCAGCCTTGTAGGTGAGAGTCGACCTTAGTCAACCTAGCAGTTATTACAAGGAATACCCTGCAAGTCAGACAAGCCCGTGGGCAACCCAAGAAAGGGGTCCACATCAGTAGTCAGTGACAGACTAGTACTTCAGCTGGTTCTCATAAGATATTCAGATACAGAGCCCTAGCAGAAGGCTAGTATTTACAGAATAGCTCATAAGACCGGGAATTCCCCAGAATAGCAGTATAAATCCAAGTGGATACACACAAGGCGTAATAAATTGATAGTACCCTGCTAGCACAGTGTTTATTAAGACCAGAAGATCAGTAGACTCCCCGTGAAGATCCAGAGATTGATCGCCTGGGAGTAAGTTTGATTAAGCCCATCCTTACAGTGGTTCAAGCAAAATAACAAAGCAATTAGATGCCCACAAGTCTGCAGTTATGCATGAACTATAAGTACTCAAGTAGAACAGTTAGAGCATTGTTAGACTACTGCCACATTTGGGTCATTCAACCCGACTATTCAGTTATTTAAGGTTATGCAGCCAGATCATTAGAGGTCATGATCAATATCAGGATCCTCTGATCAGATAAAGGCACAAGGTGCGCAGACAGTCGTTCAGGTTATCCCAGCAACAAGTAGCCTTAGCATGTGGGCGGAAGGCCAGATAAGCTCTAGCTACGCCTGTAAACTACATGTCGATCTCTTCGGCAAGACAAGCCAGTATGACCGTCAATTATATGCCGAGCTCTCTAAGTATGAAAATGTTATATCAATCAAGAAGAGGTAATAGAGCAGCAAACGCTCTTAGCTATAGATCTATTAGGAGTGTGGCGTATGTGCAACCCGAGCAATGGGAGTTGGTCAGGGAGATACATCAATTGGTCAATTTAGCCGTTCGTGTAATAGAAATGAAGGACAACAGAGCGGTAATCCAGAACACCGACGTGTCGTCCTTAGTTGTAGAGGTAAGAGAACGGCAATATGCAAATCCTGACCTGGTCTAGCTTAAGGATAGAATCCTGCAAGGGAAGCGCTAGATTCACAAATAACAGAGGATGGACTGCTGCATTGTAAAAACCGTCTATGTGTTCCAGATGTTTCAGGCCTCCGCCATCAGATCATGAACAAGGTGCACTGCACCAGCAACTATTTTCTCCACCCTGGCGCGACAAAAAATTTACCATGATATCAAAGAAAACTACTACTTGCTAGATAAAAAAAAAGAAATTGCTGAATTTGTAGCCCGGTGTGCTAACTGCCAGCAGGTGAAAGCAGAACATAAGAAACCAGGTGGTTTGACTCAGGCTATAGTTGTGCCTCTCTGGAAGTGAGAAGCAGTAAATATGGATTTTGTGGCAGGATTACCCCGTACTAAACATGGATATGACTCTATATGGGTGATAGTTGACAGATTGACCGAATCAGCTCATTTCCTGCCAGTGGAAACTACTTTCTCGGCCATATTATGCGGAGTTGTATATCCGAGAAATAGTCAGGTTGCACGGAGTACCAGTATCCATTATTTCAGACAGAGGAGCACAGTTTACGGCTAGATTCTGGCAGTCGTTTTAGAAAGGTTTGGGAACGCAGATTAATTTGGCCACAGCATTCCACCCTCAGACAGATGGACAGGCGGAACGCACAATTCAGACGCTCGAAGATATGTTGCGAGCGTGTGTGTTAGATTTCGGTGGTAGTTGGGTTGAGCATTTGCCCCTAATTGAGTTTGCTTATAATAATAGCTATCACTTAGCTATCCAGATGGCGCCTTTCGAGGATTTATACGGGCGAAAATGCAGATCGCCGATTGGCTGGTTTGAAATAGGAAAATCAGCGTTGATTGGGCCAGACATTGTTCAGCAGTCAGAGGAGAAGGTAAAACTTATCAGAGAACGCCTACTGACTACACAGAGCCGCCAGAAGTCATATGCAGACGTGCGGCGCAGAAACCTGGAATTCGATGTGAATGACTGGGTATTTTTGAAAGTATCCCCAATGAAAGGGGTGATGAGATTCGGCAAGAAAGGTAAGCTCAGTCCAAATTTTGTTGGGCCTTATTAGATTCGTCGAAGAATAGACCAAGTGGCAGATGAGTTGAACTTGCCTCCAGAGTTAGAATCCGTTCATCCGGTCATGTATCCATATTGAGGTAATGCATAGGAGACTCGTCCAGAGCAGTCCCAGTCCAGGATATCCGGGTTACAGAAGAGCTGGCCTACGAAGTGGTTCCAATAGCTATCCTAGACAGACAAATTTGCAGATTAGAACTAAAGATATTGCGTCTGTCAAAGTATTGTGGAGTAACAGGAACCAAGAAGAGATGACGTGGGAAGCGGAGGAAGATATGAAAGCTAGATATCCTCACTTATTCCAGGCCTAGCTAGGCGATAGGTATGTCAGTATCGTTACCTATGCAGTACCTTACAGTTGTTTATATATAAGTGAGAGAAATTGATGTTTAGCTATCAAATGAATCTTGTAGTATCGTGTGGAGTACCTGTATTGGACTTTTTTGTATTTCAGTTTTTTTGGGATAGTCCAGATTATAGGGGAAACTCTGCCGAAATTTTCCTAAGAACAAGTTTAGCTAATTGAGTAGTCCTCTATATAGCCGTTTACATTCGAGGGCGAATGTTCTTAAGGGGGGGGGGAGAATGTTACACCCCGTAAATTCCCGGCATATAGATGGCCTAATTGCGTGTTGGTTAAAAGTATTTGAAAATCATACATGCTAGAAAAAGGCCCGGGGAAAGATCGGACCAGCGCCAAGTCGGCGCGTCGCAAGGCAAAATGCGACTTATAAATTGCATTCCAGGAATGCAACTTATAAATCGCATTCCAAGAATGCGACTTATAAATCACATTCCATAAATGCGAATTATAAATCGCATTCTCTAATGCGATTTACAGTGTCTATTATATAAGCCCCTCCACTTCAGTTTTTAAAGTTGCAATTCTTATAATTTCCAGCTAAAACAGAGAGAAAATCAGAGAGGAAGAGGAATGAAGGTTTTTTGATAATTTCCGTCTGATTACGCCGTCAAACGCGGTCTAAACTCAAATTAACCTCAGGTACCGAGGTATTTAGCAGCAGGGAGCATTCCTACGGATTTTGTTTTGCGAAATACGGCCGACGAATCATCGTGCTACCGGGCTAAGATAAGTGGAATTGCTCCAAACTAGTGTCTATGTGCTCCTAACTGTGAAGTGAATACTTCTCCCTTTTGGACTTCTGAAAAATAGCAAGTTTTCGACCGTCTTTCGATAAGCCTAAGTTTAGGCTATAATTTTATCGAAAGTGATGTTGTTCTTCAGAATAAGGATATATTTAGTACTAATTGACGTATATATGAATGCAGTTGGGAGAAATAGCTGGAGTACTGACTAAGCCTCGTCCGACAGTCGAGTAACTCGAGGTTAAGGTATGTAAAGCTAGTTCCTTCGGCAAGTTAGTAGCTTTAGCCTTGTATAGTACAATAAACTCCGTAGTAGAATTCCCGGAGTTGAATGTTAAGTATTGTGCAAAGTTCAGTAAACCTAGTTTGCGTTGTTATATCGTATTCAGTCTGAAAGTTAGAAAAGTATGCGCCCGAGGGCAAGTTAGTATTTCAGATTCAGTATAGCCTATTACGTGATTAGCAAGCATGTAGTAGAATAAAAGAAACATATTTTCATAATAAAAGTCAATAAAGAAAGATCAGATAGACAGACAGTTATGGCTAAAGATTAGCCATTCAGACAGAGAGTATCTTGGCTACAAATTAGCCGTACAATTAAACAGAGGTTACAGAATCAGTATAATTAGTAAGAATTAGCTCAGTGTAGAAACAGATCAGAATAAGAAGTTAGATTCCAGATAGTCTTTTTAGTTATACATGCTTGCTATTTTTATGTGCTATTTGGTTGTTGAGACTTGTTGTGGCATGTGGGTGTCCCTTTTAGCATCCCCACCGCCCCTGGGTTATAGCTGTGTCGATACCAGATTTAGATACCGCCACCAGCTGGGCGATGCCGTCCGCTTAGAGGACGATGATGGCCGACCACCATGATAATACGGTCCAGACCACCCTGCTTGCAGGGGTAGTTTAGTTTACTCTGCGCAGAGCCAGTCCACCCTGTTTACAGGGGCAGAACACTCTGTGTGCGCTTGTGGCCGGGGGCAGTTTCAGATACAGATTTTTATAAAATCATCCTGTTGCGTGCTTGCACCCAGATGCAATTTTTATTACACACCCCGCGTGCACCTGCGCCCAGAGGTAGGAGTCTTCGGACTCAGACACAGTTTATTGTCAGAGGCCAACGCCTGAGCTACGTACCCAAGGGGACCGGTAGGAGGAGCTCACCGTTATCAGATGAGTGGAGTGACTTATTTTTGGTTGGTTTAGACCCGGGTAGGGGTAAATAGATTGTGTGTTAGTTGGCACCTTCCGGCTTATGGGGGTCGGTCAGGTATTGTGTGTATTATTATGTATACCTCTATATGATATTAGATACTGATAGACAGTGGGACGACACGGCATCAGGTACGCTCAATTTAGTTATGGAATAAATAAACTCTCCCCAGTTATTCTCAGCTAGATAGACTCAGCTACTTTCTGCTTATATGTCATGTTACTATTGTTATCCATTTCATTTGTGTATTTCAGTTGCTTTACATGCTCTGTACCTGCGATACTGATGCCCAGTGGGGCGCTGCATTACTTGCCTGCAGGTACTCATAGACGAGGAGGCGATCCCTCGTGATTCCAGTCAGCTATTGAGTATTCAGCTTCTGTCATCCGGAGCCTGAATTCCAGAGGTGTATTTCGTTTTCTTTTGTTGTACAGTATGGGTAGATCGGGGCCCTGTCCCGATAATTTTTATTGTTATTCCTAGAGCTTGCAGTCTGTATATATTTCCCTGTGGTCAGTCAAGCCGGTCGTGTGAGGCCGTGCAGCTTGTTATAGTTATTTGTTATTTCTGTTCCTGTTGGCCGTGTGTGGCCATAACCAGTCAGTAGTGGTGACCTTGCCGGTCACGTAATTATTTAGCGTGCCATTGTTAAGTTACAGAGAACTAGACAGCATGGTGGCCTTGTCGGCCCGCATAGGTTCCCTTGACAGTAGTATGTTTCTGGTTAGCTGTTTTTCAGGTAGAAGTGGCTATAGGCCTGTTGGCCGGAGGCTGTGTTTACAGCCGTTATATAGCCCTTTGTTTCCAGGAATTTGAGTTAGAGCCAGCCAGGCACCAGATGTGCTTTGGCTCACCAGATAGCAGTCTAGGTCCTACTAGGGCACCAGGTGCCAGTCATACCCCCAGGGCGGGGCGTGACATAAATATAACATCTAGGTCGTTTGTTAGAGGGGATACATCATTTTCTTAGATTGTAGTAAGGTTGTAACGTAGCTTTGGAGGATAGACAAGTTCATAACTTAAGTTTCTTCTTTTCTCTATTGTTTTATGCTTCGAAGGATGATGTCTTTGTTTTTCCTCTTGAACATGAGTGGGTAAACTCCTATTCTAGGGCTTTGGCCATAACTATGGTTGAATTTTGAAAGATTGAGTATTTCTGGTTTTGATTCTTCATTAAAGTTATTTATATTTACTTATTTTAATTGCTTATTTGCTAGACTGATCACCTTGTGAATAAATCTGTTGGTGTTTGGTTGAAATGGGGAGAGGAAACTAAAAGGGTCAAAAGTAAATGTAAAACAAGAATTCAGAGATCCTTTGGCCTATGGGTTGAAGGTTAGAAGTTGTTGATGAGGATAGGGATATACCTTTCAACCTTGTTTAGTTGATATACAAGTAGCCATAACCGTCATTTCATGTTTCTCCTGCGACTATAGGGATATAGGTGTTAGGGTCCATGAGATAGTTCTTGGATGCTCGGGAGAATGTCAAGAGATGAGATAGTAACTTGCAACTAGTAACCTTAGGAAGAATTAATCTAGCGTAATCAAGTCTTGAAAACTCAACCTAAAGTGAAAGTGCTATTTTCCTAGATTTTCATCATCATTTGAAGTATAAACAAGATTGCAACAACTTTAGTTTATTAGTTTATTTTCATTTCAAGTTTAGTAGTTTAATTCTGCAAATCATTCCCCATTTATATCTATTTTTGTTAGAGTAGCGAAATAAAGAGTCAACCTTGAGTGATTAATCTGACAAGTCTCTGAGAGATCGATAATCGGGATTTTACTGTCCTATATTACTTGATGACCAGTATGCTTGGATGCACTTGGGAGACATCCCATATTCCTTAGGCTAAGGGAAACCTTCTCTACTTTTGAGAATCCTTATCCTACGGTGCTACGTAGTTCTGAGACCTGGGTACGCTGGAACCCTGTCCTACTCAGTGCTAAGTACTACTCCCAACTGAAAATAAAGATACATGTAATTGAAAGTATATAGCTAATGTTATAATACTAGTCGAAACCACTTTATCTAACAAGGATTCCGGGAGCTTAGAGGACCATGAACATACTAATATGGAGGGCTCAAAACTGATATTCTACGACTAGTCAAGGCTACTTTCTAATTGTAAGAGACCTGAGAGCTTAAATAACCATAAACATACTGATCATACTGAATTCATGAAAATCATAGACTCAAATCATAGGGTAAATCATATGCACAAAAATCATGGAAAAATCATATATTTCAAAAAAGCCATATTTTATGAAAATAGTGCCAAATCATAGTTGAGTCTTAGAAATCATGATATTATCATATCATGGACATAAATCATGAATTTGACAGGGAAATCATGGACATACATAGTTATTGATCATAAGAACTTGAAATACATGGCTGATCATAGGAGATTTCATACGTAGAATCAAAATCCTAAGACATGCTTTACTATAAAATTGAAGATTCTAGAGTTTATGAAATTAGTTGGGACACAAGGATGAAAGGAGATTCTTGTTGAAGTCTCACATACCTTGTTGAAGATTCCCCCTAAAGATCTTGATGTTTTCCGCACGTTGGAGAGGAAACCCTAGGTCTTGAGCCTTGAGAGAAGAAGGGAGAAGATGACTTACGTATGGTGTTGATTAGATGACATATTGGGCTAGGAAAATCCCTTTAGTTTGTCCCATACAAAGCCTAAAGTTGAATATACCTTTAATTCATCCCATAGAAAGACTAAAATGACCTATTTTAGGAGTTAAAGCATAGGGAATTACAAAAATACCTCTGGGAAAATGTTCTTAAAAATCTATCCATCTAATGCTATGAGTAGTACCATGACTGATGGTGACATACCATGGGTTTTGGTATGCTATTCGTGTCTTCTGGGAGGCTTAAAATATTTCTCAAACTCTTGATATGGGTGCTTAGTATGAGTCGTACCTACATACCATGAGTCATACCATGACTCGTGGTGACAGGGCTGGTCCTGTTCGTCAAACCTGACAGTACTTCACTAAATTGGCTATAACTATTTACACTAAACTCCAATTGATACAAGGTCAGATGCGTTGGAAAGAAGACTCAATGGGATTCAATTTGATATTTTGAATCACCAAAAATGATTTGTAAAATGGGTGTTACGATCATCTAAAGTGCATCCTTGTAAGAACTTTTGTGGAAAACTCAATCGGTTGGAAAGCTCTCAACTCAACTTTATGCTAGAGGTTCCTTATGACCTTAAGCTGCATACAATACTCTTCTTACACCTAATAATTCGTATTAACACCTTGTTTCCACATAATTCATCGGTTCGACCCTATCCATATATCTAGAACAGTTCCAAACATAGCCCGAAAGTCCGAGGCAT
The DNA here is from genome assembly GCA_035772735.1 of Datura wrightii. NCBI lineage: Eukaryota > Viridiplantae > Streptophyta > Magnoliopsida > Solanales > Solanaceae > Datura > Datura wrightii. The sequence goes on from JASDFA010000016.1 coordinate 168,594,931, forward strand.
AGAATATCTCATCTTACGGACAGATGGTATGAACCATACCATGATCCTACGATCCGTTACCTTCTTTTCATACCTCCCAAGACATATAGGTCATTCTAGGGAACTCTTACCATGAATTCCAACAACGTCTTGTACCACTTTACCACGGGTCGTACCATGGCTTGTGGTTACCTAAGATTTTCTGAGCATTTCTCTGATTTTCCCTTCTATAGATCATCACTACAACTCATACAATCTAGGTAAGAATCATTGGATCCACTCGTGGTTCTTTCCAAACTTCTGTTGAACCCTCAAGTCATCACATTACGGGTCCTTGTTATGACATGTACAATCCTCCTATGAGTCATACTAAGACTACTTCCGAGGGCATTTTCCAATTTTCTCAGCATGGTAAAACTTAAAATCTAGGGTCAGTATTAGGGACTTTTGGGGTGTTACAATTATACACACCAACACCTCATCACTCCACCCCTCGTCTGCTTATATAAACACTATGTGAACTGCACCTACTTCCAAGAATGCAAACCAACAATTCAAGCCTATCATCAAACTCATCTTACGGCTCTACTATAGCTTATGCTATCCAAAAAGCTCCTCAGACTCCCTGATATGACTAACAATTGCACTTCATGAACTTCTACCTAACGAGCATCTAAGGCATGAATAGGGAGTCAATCCTGGACATATCCGTTGCAACCATCATTTCTGTCATGCGAGAGCATACACAGGGCTGAGAGTAAGGAAATCATAAGCATGAATCATTCAAGAATCCTAAACCGAGTATATACAGGATGTATCATGATCTTATGAGATGTTAAGGCCAATCTTAAGGACTGAGTTCATATAATTGAGCATACTGGGAGGCATGAGTTTACATACCTAATTAGTTTCATGACTTGAATTTGAGATTTATGGAATCATAGAGTAAGACTGGAATTGCTGACTGAAGCGGTTACCTATCATTTTGGAAATATACACATAGGCATGACTAGATTATAATGTTGATTGAAACATAGGGGAAGACGCCTGAATAGGAATGGATAGACATCCCATAGATATTGTTTCTGGAACTTCCCAACTAGAACACTCAAGACTTGACTTGGCCCTTCAACTTATCACCTCCCCTTAGCTTAAAGTCATCATTCTCAAGCTCTTGGATCCTTTATTAAGGCTAGGCTAACATCACTAAAGCTAACACTGAAGGCTTCATACTTATAACCATTTCATATCATCCATGGGTTAAATCTCATATAGAATACTAAAATGGATCTTATACTGTATACTGTGGTTCCTGGGCCTAACAACATAAAAGGATCAACATGATAAGCTCATAACATACTTGTGACTGCTTCTGGTGAGCATCCTGGATTTTGACTTAATGACAGGGCGTAGAAGTGGTCCTAATGTTGTCCACTACTTGCACCAGCTTATGCACCCTACTAAGGTGGGCAAGCTCAGAGCTACTAAAGAGGTGGTTGGCACTCTACCTTCGCCCCATTTGGATACTGGGTGATATGCCATAGTTTTAAGATACTTTAGATGTTTAAAACATAGGAAAATGCTTGGACATAGGTGTGTTTATACGGATATGAGGTTCTTTTACTTTGTTTCAAGAAAATTAGGTCCGGGAGTTGGATTTTAGAAAAGGAGAATAAAAGTGCAGAAAATCATTTGCTACAGGTCTTAGTACGAGTCGTACTATCTAGGTACGAGCCATACTAAGGGTCCATTATAGAGATTTAGAAGATGTGCACTTGTAGAGTCCAATGTAGAACAGTGTCCATGAGTCATGACAACAAGGTACGAGTCATACTGATAGACTCGTGGTGAGAATCAAAGGATCACATACTTGGCAAACTCAGGGTATGAGTGGATTGTATGGGTCATACCAGCATGGTACAAATCATATGAAGATCTCGTAGGAGAATCATCAGATATTCTAGATTTCAAAAGTTCAAGCCACGACTGGTACCATGACTCATAGTGACATGTACGAGTCGTACTAGTCACTGAAATATCCAGAAGCTACAAAATTGTACTATGAGAGTAGACCACAACTCATATCAGCATCTTACAACTCGTAGGTCATCCCGATGGTAGAATCCCTGTCAATTTAGGAAAGAATTTCATTAGTTGTATAAATACTTTTATCTTATTTTTCCTTAAAAGAATCGGTACTCTTTCATTGTAATTGTGTTTTTGAGTTTCCTAATACTACTTGGAGAATAAACACATGAACACAATGAATCTAGTTCATCATAGTGTTTTTGATTTTTGAAGTTTGATTATGTAATTGATTATTGGGTTTTTCTTCCATCAATATTGTAAGTGTTTAATTATGATTTCTTCTATGATTTTGATTTATTCCTTGCAATCATGAGTAGCTAAAACCTCTACTACTAGGGTTATAGGAACCATGGTGGAATAACAAACTAAGACTAACACAGAGTGCTGCTAAACCAATACAGATGCTTGTATTGTTCTTTTCATCATGATTAATGTTCTTAATGGTGTGCAACATTAGGACTAGCCTATATTCTCTATTTTCTTAAACATAGAAAAGTGGAAATTAGGAAAAGAAAAGAACAAAAAAGTCTTGAAAGTAATTTTCATTGAATAACTTGAGCTACGGTTGTAGAGAAGTTAATTTGTAATTATCAATAAAGGTTAAATTGAAATTTCTCATGCGACCTAATCCGGTGATTAAGTATAGTCATCTGATAGGGGCAAATCGACCGTTTGGATGAAAATAGTTTATCAATTTTACAGGCTAAGAATTTTGATAGATCATGAGTGTAATAGTACGACCTAGTTAATAAGCCATGGGGAATAGTTCCCTATTTAATTGCATAACTTTGATAACAACACCATTTCACAATATTGTCACTGTATTATATCTCTGCAACCCCCTGGTAATAATTGAACGAAAAGCCTAAATACTAACATTAGTCTATATCTTAATAATATTCCCTGTGGGATCGACCCCAATCTTAGTTGGGTTCTTTATTGAAAATGACCACACTATACTTCTTCGGAGGTGTAATTTGAGCACTATAAAATAAATGGCGCCATTGCCCGGGAGTATGGCTTAGAATTAAATCAATTATTTTTATTTAACTTTTAGTCTTTATTTCCTCATATATGTTTTCTATTATTCAGGATACTGTATAGAAAGGGCCAGCTACTCTGAGTAGCAGAAATCTCCTAAATTGAGAGCAACCTCTGTGACCAACCATATGGAGCATAAGAAGTGGCTCGTGCCCCTGGAGGAGAGGCTTGGTGTCAAGACACTAGTCGCCATAATTATGAATTTTGAGGAGGATGATGTCCAGGGGTACGCAGATATGGTAAATGCACTGGATGGAATGGGGTCCTACAACTTCAGGCGAAAAAGTTGGACCTTGATCTAAAGAATCGTGCAACTCCTCCAGCAAAACCTTTAGTTGAAGTACCACCATTCTTGGAGCTTAAAGCTCTACCTCCACAACTAAGAAATGCATTCTTTGGGGAGAACAACACTTTGCCAGTAATAATTGTTGTAAACCTTGTAGAGTGTTAAGTTGAGGCCCTGGTATCAGTGTTGAGAAGGTTGAAGAAGGAAGTTGGTTGGACCATTGTTGACATCATCTGGATCCTCCAGGCATATGTACCTACAAAATTCTGCTTGAGCCAAACTATGTTCCAAGTATAGAGCATCAACGAAGACTTAATCCACCTATGCAAGAGGTGGTGAAGAAGGAGATTATCAAATGGGTGAGCCCCATACAATGTGTATCAAAGAAGGTTGGAACTATGGTGGTGCCAAATGATAAGAATGAGCTGGTCCCGATAAGGCCTACCACAAGTTGGCATATATGAATGGATTATCAGAAACTCAACCATTGGACATAGAAGGACCACTTTTCAATGCCTTTCATGGAACAGATGCTTGACAAATTGGCAGACAGAGGATGGTACTGCTTTTTTGATGGTTATTCGGGGTAAAATTAGATCTCTATAGACCCCGAGGACCAAGAGAAAACTACATTTACCTGTCCATATGGGACTTTTGCTTTCAGCAGAATGCCCTTTGGATTATGCAATGCACATGCCACATTTCAGTGTTGCATAATGTCCATCTTTTTTAAAATGATGGAGGACACCATTGATGTATTCATGGATGCCTTTGAAGATTGTCTTGAGAACTTGAGAAAAGTTCTTAGTAGGAGTGAAGAAACCAATCTGGTACTCAACTAGGAGAATTGCCATTTCATGGTGAAAGCGGGAATTGTGTTAGGACATAGGATTTTGGGAAAAGGCATAGAGATGGACAAAACAAAATTGAGGTTATAGCTGGATTTCCACCACCTATTTTTGTCAAAGGTATCCGGAGTTTTTTAGGGCATGGAGGTTTCTATAGGAGGTTCATTAAAGACTTCTCAAAGATTACACAACCCTCATGCAAGCTACTTGAGAAGGAGGTGAAATTTATTGTTGACGATGCATATTTGCAAGCTTTTGAATGCCTTAAAGAAATACTTACCTCAACCTCCATTATCGTGGCACCAAACAGGTCTCTTCCATTTGAGGTGATGTGGCGATGCTACTTGAGTTTCCCTAGGTGCTATCTTAGGCCAAAGGAGAGAAAAAATATTTTATCCAATCTATTATGCCAGCAAGATGCTCAATGCAACTTAGAAGAACTATATGGTTATTGAACAAGAGTTGATAGCACTAATTTTTGCTTTAAAAAATTTTGGGAATACTTGCTTGGAACTAAGGTGATTGTCCATAGTAACCATGCAGCACTGTGCTATTAGTTGTCAAAGAAGGATGCTAAATCGAGGTTAATCAGATGGGTGTTTCTCCTAAAAGAGTTTGAGTTTGAGGTAAAGGACCGAAAGAGTACTAAAAATCAAGTGGATGATCACTTATCTAGATTGGAAGCAGAGGCAAGATCGAAGGATAAGGCTGACATTAATTATACTTTTCAAGATGAGCAGGTCTTGGCTACATCACAAGATCTGATCCCATGATTTGTTGATTATGCAAATTATTTGGTGAGTGACATGATTCCTACAGACCAAACCTCCCAGCAAATAAAGAACTTCTTGTTCGATGTGCGAAGATTCTGTTGGGAGGAGCCATATTTGTTCCATATTTATGTAGATTGGCTAATTCACAGATATTTCCTAGAGTTTGATATATTGAGTATACTGGAGGTTTGCCACTCATCCCTAGTTAGGGGTCATCACAGCGGTATCCAGACAACACATAAAATTCTGCAGTGCAAGTATTATTGGCCCATAATCCATCAGGATGCTTATTATTTTGCCAAAGCCTGTGACCAATGCCAAAGACAAGGGGGAATCACTCGTAAGCATGAGCTACCACTAACCCCAATCGTGGAGGTGGATTTATTCGATGCATGGGTATTGAATTCATGGACCCATTTGTGAACTCGTTTCGGAGGAAGTATATTCTGGCGGTTTAGATTACATATCAAAGTGGGTGGAGTCATTGCACTTCCTAACAATGAAAGTAAAAGTGTCATGACATTCCTCAGGAAGCACATATTTGCAAGGTTCGGTACTCCTAGAGCCATCATCAGTGACAGTGGGTCTTACTTTTGTAATCCCCTCTTGAGAGCATTGCTTAAAAAATACATTGTGAAGCATAAGGTGGCAACGACTATCATCCTCAGTCAAGTGGACAAGTAGAGGTCTCCAATAGGGAGATTAAGACTATCTTGGCTAAAACAGTAAACACCAACAGAATAGACTGGTCTAGGAAACTGGATGATGCACTCTGGGCATTCTGGAAAGCTTATAAAACCCCTATTGGTACCTCACCATATCAGCTGGTGTATGGAAAGTTATGCCATTTATCGTAGAGCTTGAGCACAAGGAATTATGGGCACTCAAAAAATTGAATCTGGAATGGAATGAAGATTCCAATTTGAGGCTGGATCAGTTGAACGAGCTGGATGAGTTTCGACACCGAGCCTATAAGAGTGCCTCCATATATAAGGAAAGAATGAATATATACAATGACTGGAAGATTTCAAAGAGGTACTTAATGCCGGTGACCTGGTCTTGCTATTTAATTCTAGACTCCGTTTCTATGCAGGCAAATTGATGTCCAGATGGATGGGCTTATATAGAGTGGTGGAAATATTTCCATATGGTTCCATTGACCTGGAGAACAAAGATAACAAGAGGTTCAAAGTGAATTGCTAGAGGGTCAAGCAGTATCTGGGAACCATTGATAAGGTGAAAGGAATTGAGTCGGTGTATCTTTACAAAGCCTGAATAGTCAAGAGACTCACATCGTGTGGTGATGTTAAAACAGGCGCTACATGGGAGGCAGCCCAAGGGTGATTGGTAAAGTCTGAGTAGGCAACAAAGGATGAAAGGAGCACCTAGGTATGTCACTTCCTAGGTCTTTATTCACTTCTTTGGGGATAAAACATGAATTTCGAGGAAGGGGGATGTATCTGTTTATTTTGTTCGTTTGAGGGTTTTTGTTGTCATATTTCTTTTTCCTCGGACATGCTATATAATAGAACTGGCATATTTAGGATGTTTTTATTTTGTGTAACTAAAAGTAATTTAGGAATACTTAACAACTAATAAAATTCACATGTTTTTGAGTTTTGTAGTCTTTGAAAAAATGACCCCTTTTAAAAAAATTTATGAGTAGTTGTTTGTCTTTACTGCAAAGCATGACCAATGTGGATCTTTTTATGGCATTTAATAAATTAGCGTGATTAACTGTAGTGTAGTTGTGCATGAACTAAATAGGTAGTGTGATATAAACCTATGCTATATGTGAGTTAGTTCTTACTTAGTTCAATGATTTATGGGTGATCTAGAACTTGCTTGGTTAGTATTTGCTTGGGTGAGAGGATAGTTAGTTAGGAAAGGATTATAGGCTATTTTGACTTAGCTCACTTTTAGTCTAAATTGCCTGTCTAGATGAATATCCCTTGATCAAATGGTTTGAACCTAAATTGACCATTTCTTTGATTATCCCATTCACCTTCCCACTAGTTTATAAGGAACCTGTTTTGTCCCTAGTTCCTCCTTGAATATTGTGAACCTCAACTCAGGCAAAATATTAAGTTGAGGGTGGCTATTGTAGGGGTGTGTAGACTGTGTGGGGGAAGTAAAAGGAGAAAGGTTAATCAGCAATAATTTAGGTGTGGTGTGAAATAAAAATGAAATAAAAATTTGAAATTCAATGAATAAAGAAGAAAAAAAGGAGAAACAGTGAAAAATAAACCACACCCACAAGTTGAAAGCTGAATAAAATGGAAAAAGGGAGAAAAGAACAGAAAAGGGTAGAAGGGAAGTGAAGAGTTGTGTAGTGCCAAGTAGGGTAAGCCACTATGTTTCATATTTACCGCACCCATCCCCAGGCCTACATTACAATCCAATGGAAGTCCTACATTGATCCTAACCTGGCTGTCTGAAATAGTAGAGTAGAGAAAATAAGAGCAAGCTTATGGTATCACCTATGCTGTATTTGAATTTCTTTGTGAGACTGAAAGCTTTGCTTGATAGTCTTGGTTTCTTATATACATATCATTATGAGTGTTTGAGACTTCGTTTTTTGTGAGGGTACATGAGTTGCATTACATACTGCCAGTTGTCTGTGTAAATAGCATAAGTTATTGCTCAGTTATCTATTAATAGTTTATTTCCATTTATAGATCCCTTTGCATCTTGGTTTTGAGTGTGTAAAAGAAAAGGGGGTCAATACTTGATAATGGTCATGTGTGCAAATTTTGATATTGTTAGCTGTAGGTTTTCTATTTTACTTTCTAGTTAAGCGTCGTATTTGTATTAGTGTTTTTGTTTTCCCGAGGACATGCAAAGGTTCTAAGTTGAGGGTGTTGATGTACCATGATTTTATGGCACTTTCGATGCTTAAATCAAAGGAAGAATTCTTGGACTTAGGTGTGTTTATACGAATATGAGGTTCTTTTACTTTGTTTTTAGGGAAATTAGGTTTGGGAGTTGGATTTTGGAAAAGGAGAACAAAAGTGCATAAAATGACTTGCCACGAGTCTCAGTAAGAGTTGTACTTGACACGCGTAGTAGAACTTCAGAGAATTTGTATTAGTGCGGAGAAAAGTACAACTCATAGCATGAGCCACACCATCTAGGTATGAGCCGTACTAAGGGTCCGGGATAGAGATTTAGAAGATGTGCACTTGGAGAGGCCAAGGTATGAGCAGTAGCCATGAGTCATGAGAACAAGGTATGAGTTATACTGACTTATGGTAAGATTTCCTTATGTACTTCAATTTTGGTTTTGTTGAGTTAGTTGGGGATTTGTCCCATCAACTCTTCATGTTTAGAGGCTTTTCAGACATATGGCTGTATTCAGCTTAAGATTGTATATTCTGATGTTATGTTTAAGTTAGACTTCCTCTATGATTAAATTGTTGATTATTCAGTTTATTTGATTGAGTTAGATGTATGCTTATGCCATGGGTCGACTTGGGGTCTCTCGGGGCTCCTTGTCTTATGCTGCGATCTGGGTCGTGACATTTTTTTCTATAATTCTATGCATCCTACCAGGCATGAAAAGAGGCAATGAAGCACAAGCGAAAGGTTTCTGATTTTCCTTGCCTTCCCTTAGTTAGGGTTCGGGGTATGGAGGTAGATATCACTCCAGCAGTCATAAATGAACTATTTTGGGAGGATGAAATAGATTCAGAAATGGAGTATGCAGCAAAAGTGGCCACCAAAGAACATCAGTTCGGTTGGATAGTGTCACGCCCCACCTTGGGAGGTATGACTGGCACCTGGTGTCGTACTAGGATTTAAACTGACCTAACTGAGCTTATGCACCTCTGGTGCATGCCTAATCTTTAAATCAAGAAGACGACAGGCTATATCTCGGTTGTAAACACAACCCCCGATCAACAAGGCCTTATAGCCACCTTTAAAAGAAAACAGCTAATCAGAAACAGATAATAACGGGGAATCCTATGCGGGCCGACAAAACCATCATGATGTCTAGTCATGACAGTAAAGTAAATTTAGCACTAAACTAAGCTATGGCTGACAAGTCCACAAACTAATGGCTAAATAAGGTCCCACACGGCCAACACATAAAATAAAGCATACACGGGCCCCACCTGGCCAACAAAACTAACCACAGGGAATCTGAAACAATCTGCAAGCCTTAAGGAGTGATATAATGGTCTAGACAGGGCCCCGACCTACCCATAAACTGTACAAACAAAAGGAGTAGACCTTCTAGCTATTAGCTCTGGAGGAATGGAGCTGACTTCCCTATTAACTCTAGCTGAAAGCTAAGAAGATCCTAGTCCACGTCTATTGGCACCTACAGGAAAGTAATGCAGCACCCCCGAAGGGCGTCTGTACAATATGTGCAAAATATGTAAGACGGTAACTGTAAATAACTGAATGAACTAAAAGAAAATTGGAAGTAACTGAAAGAAAGGAATTGAGTTACTACCTGAATAGCTGAACTTCCTACTGTCTAATCTATTAGTAACTAATGTAAACAAGAACCTTACCTAGCCCTCATAAGCCGAAAGATACAACCAGCATAGAATAACCCACTCGGGGCCCCCATAAGCCCTGGCGAGTACATTTCAATCTATATACCCCTACAAGGTCACACTGAGTCAACTAGTAACTATAACCATCCTAACAGTCCCTTAGGCCTGCAATTGAGCCCGTTCCGCCCCTGAACTGTAGTTGTGTCTAAGTCTAGTAGACTCCTAATATCTACCCAAGCACCATGCTCGACGGGGGTGTGGTGCTGATATAACATATAATAGTCTAGCCATGGAATGGACTGTATGAGGACTTGGGACCCCATCTTCATCCATCGCAGACAGCATACCGCTCCTTCGGGCGATGTCATCTCGCCCCTGGCGGGCGTTGACACAGCTAGTAACCCTTGGTTTGGTTATGGAGAGCTATACAAGACAAAGTCAATCCCAAACTAAACATAGAATACTGGTCTCAACTAACAACAACAACTAATCATAATAGATATACTTCTGGCTCTCTTGCTGGGATTCAAACTGAGTTATAATACTAAAGAAACTAACTTGCCAAATGAATTTTCCTTAGCATAATTGGATTGTCGATTTCTGATTAACTGGTAACTTTCAATTCATATTCAATAGCTCTTTCCAACTATAATCGTATTACTGGGAGAATGATACTAGTTTTAGTACTAAATTTGGATGAAACGATAACTTTCAATACTAATATTAACAATACTTCAACTAAATGAAATATAGTCAAAATTGTATAGGTTCCCTAGAGTTCAGAAGGGAGAAATTCTTACTTGAAGCCTGTGATCGTATAGAAATCAATTTGGAGCAATTTCGATTACTTATGCTCAACGGGCCTATGATTTGCCTGGAAAATTTCAAGAAAATAACTCCGCAGTAATGCTACCTATAGAATTAGGATTCAGTATCTGAAGTTAAGTTGAATTTGTTTGGCAGTGTAATCAGAAGAAATTATATATAAAAATGGCGTGCCTCTCTTTCTGGACGAAGATATATGTATATGTGAAATGAAAACAATAAACACGTGAACTTATATATAATGTTTGGGCGCTGGACAGGGGGTTCATGGCACGGCCCCTAAGCGCCAAAAGTTGAGTGTGTCACGGAGCCTAATGCGCTAGGGAAGGGTCTGTGATACGTTGCCCCTTTGGATAGCTTGTTCGGCCTTTCCCCTCGCTCCCCCAATCCGTGCCAGTTGAACCTTTCCCTGGGACCTTCCTTGTATGCATCATACCCTAAAACTCTTGACTAACGTATGAATACGCCGACTAAATGTTTGAAATTTATGGGATGTAACAGCATCCCCCCCCCCTTAGGAACATTCGTCCTCTTTCAATTATTGTTCTGGAAAAATTTCGACAGAGTCTCCCCTGTAAGATGGACTATATGAAAATCCTAAAAAGCATAAAATTCCAATACATATATCTCACACAACACTATAACAACTCATTCACAATGGGATTGTAGTCAACCGAGCAATATATATAACGTAAATCATAAAACAACAATAAGATCAACAACTTTACCTTAACTGTATAGTTTGAATTAAACTTGAAACAAATGAGGACATCTAGATCTCATGTTTTCCTTGGCTTCCCAGGTCATATCTTCTTTATTCTTGTTCCTCTACATTACCTTAATAGAGGTGACATCTTTGGTTCTCAACCTACGAACCTGCCAATCTAATATGTCCACTGGAACCTCTTCCTAAGCTAACTCCTCAGTAACCTGGACGTCCTCAGTAGGTACAACTCGGACAGATCTCCTATACATTTTCGCAGCATTGATACATGAAAGACCGGGTGAACAAATTCCAATTCGGAAGGCAGATCTAGCTCATATGCCACCTGACCTATTCTCCGGAGGATTTGATATGGGACAAGAAACCTAGGGCTAAGATTTCCCTTCTTATCAAACCTCATCACGCCCCTCATTGGTGAAACTTCTAGAAATACCCAATCGTCTACATTGAATTCCAAGATTCTACGCCACACATCAGAGTAAGATTTCTGGCGACTCTGAGCTGTTAGCAAGCATTCTCTGATGAGCTTTTGTTTCTCTTCCGACTGGTGGATCATGTTGGGTCCAACTAGTTCTAATTCTCATACCTTGAACCAACCAACTAGGGACTTACACTTTCGCACATATAAAGCCTCATACAATGCCATCTGAATTGCTGAATGATAACTGTTGTTATAAGCAAACTCAATAAGGGGTAAATGTTCATCCCAGCTGCCCCAAAAGTCTTGCACACATACCCGTAACATATCTTCAACTGTCTGAATTGTACGTTCTGCCTGTCCATTTGTCTGAGGATGAAATGCCATAATCAGATTAACTTGTCTACCACACCTCTCTAAAAAGACTACCAGAACCTAGCTGTGAATTGTGCCCCTCTGTCAGAAATGATAGATACTGGGACACCATGTAATCTAACTATTTCCCTGATAATAGCTTGACAAAATCCTCAGTTGAGAAAGTGGTCCTGAATGGCAGAAAATGAGCTGACTTTGTTTGTATGTCAACAATCACCTAGATGGAATCAAATTTGCGTCTAATACGAGGTAATCCTGTCACAAAGTCCATATTGATTGCCTCCCGTTTCCACATAGGCACTGTTATTTCCTATGTCAATCCGTGGGGTTTTTGATGTTTTGCCTTTACCTGCTGGCAATTAGGGCATTGTGCTACAAATTCTACTACACCCTTTTTCATTCCCGGCCACTAGTAAATCTCTTTTATGTCATGATACATCGTTGTTGAACCTGGGTGCAGAGAATAACGGGAATAATGTATCTCTACCATGATCTGATAGCGATGTCCTACCACATCTGGAACACAGAGGCGACCCCTACATCTTAAAACCCCATCCTTAGTTACCTAGAAGGCTGGTACTTCTCCCTTCCGTACCTTATCTCTGAACTGTGCTAACTGAGGATCTTCATACTGCCGCTCATTTACTTCTACAACTTGGGATGATATTGCAGTATTCTGAATCCATGCCCCGTTGTATCCTGAATCTACTATTCGGATGGCTAGGCCGGCTAATTGATGTAATTCTCAAGTCAACTCCCGCTGTTCTGGTTTTAAATATACTAAACTCCCCATGGATCTATGACTGAGGCATCTGCTACAATGTTGGCCTTTCCTAGATGATACAAAATGTTCATGTTGTAGTCTTTCAGCAATTCTAACTAGCAACGCTGTCGTTGGTTCAACTCTTTCTGAGTGAAAATGTTCTGGAGGCTCTTATGATCAGTAAAAATGTCTGCATGCACCCCGTACAAGTAATGTCTCCAGATCTTTAAGGCATGGACTACTGCCGCTAACTCCAGGTTGTGAGTGGGATAGTTCTTTTCATGTTTTCTCAACTGCCTCAAAGCTTAAGCAATCACCTTACCATGCTGTATTAGGAAACATCCTAACCCAACACCTGAAGCATCACAATACACAGCATAACCTTCAGATCCTTCAAGCAACGCTAGTACTGGAACTGCTGTCAATCTCTTTTTCAGTTCTTGGAAACTCTGTTCACATGCTTTGGTCCAGTGAAATTAAGCTGCTTTTTGAGTTAACTTGGTCAAAGGAGCTGATAAGGTAAAAAACCCTTCTACAAACCTTCTTTAATACCCACCTAACCCCAGGAAACTACGTACCTCAGTTGCAGTTGTAGGTCTAAGCCATGTCTTTACTGCCTCAATCTTCTCGGAATCTACCTAAATACCAGCCTCTGACACAAGACGGCCCAAAAAGGCTACATAATTCAACCAAAACTCATATTTAGAAATTTTTGCATACAACTGGCGATCTCTAAAAATTTGGAGCACTGTTTGCAAATGATCCCGATACTCTATTTCCAAACGAGAATACACCATAATATCATCAATAAACACTATCACAAACAAGTGCAGATATGACCTGAAGATGCTATTCATCAGATCCATTAACACTATAGGAGCATTTGTAAACCCAAAGGATATGACTAAGAAATCAAAATGGCCATACCTGGTCCTGAAAGAGGTTTTTAGAATATCCCTCTCTCGAACCCGAACCTGATGGTACCTAGAACATAAATCAAGTTTTGAGAAATACTTTGCCCCCTATAACTAATCAAACAAGTCATCTACTCTGGGAAGCGGGTAGTTGTTCTTAATGATGACTCTATTTAGCTGCTGGTATTTTATACACATGCGGAGGGAGCCATCCTTATTTCTTACATACAGAACTGGTGCACCCCACTCGGCTTGATAAAGCCCTTATCTAGTAGATCCTTCAACTATTCCTTCAATTCTCTAAGCTCAATAGGATCCATTCGGTATGGAGGGATGGATATAGGCTGAGTACCAGGTAATAAGTCGATCGCAAAATCGATCTCCCTTTTTAGGGGAAGACCCAGAAGTTCATCTGGGAATACGTTTGGAAATTCATTGACTACTGTATAGACTGAAGAGTCGGGGACCCCTCTTGAACATCCTGAACCCTGGCAATATGATAGATGTAGCACTTTTCTATCAACTTTCTCGCTCGAAGATAGGATATACCTTTTGGCGTGGACGCATTGCCTTTCCACTCCTGTACTACCTCCCCTGGAAAGTGAAATCGGACAGTCTTGGTCCAGCATTCTACATTGGCATAACATGGTGCTAGCCAATCCATGCCAATAATTGTATCAAAGTCGATCATTTCTAATTCCACCAAATTTGCTAAAGTCTGGCGACCAACAACCTCTACTGTGCAATCCCGGTAGATCCTTTTAGATAAAATAGAATCACCGACGAGTGTAGACACTGAAAAAGGTCGCTGAAGCAATTCTGGCGTGATGCCGAATTTCTGGGCTACTAGTGATTTCATAAAAGACAAAGTGGAACCTAGGTCTATTAAAACATAAACAAAATGAGAGCAAATGTCCAGCATACCTGTCACCGCATCAGGCAACGATTCTGACTCCTATCGCCTTGGTAAAGCATAAGTACGATCTGGATCGGTGCCTGAGCTAGATTCCCCTAAGATTCCTTCTCCTCTGCCGACTGGAGTTGAGGGCCCACGCGCTATTGGAGATGCTGGGGCACGTGACCCTATTGAAGATCTATCCTGTCGGTCCCGATCATTCTAACCGCTAGCTGGACAGTCTCTCATCGGGTGACCCTCTTGTCCACACATGTAACACACTATTCAACCATACCTTCATGCCCCAGAATGACGTCGACTACAAATAGGTCAAAGTGGCACTATTAATCTACTCTGCTCTGACCCTCTCTACTGTTGCGAACCCAATGGCTGTAAGCTCTCGCTGGGCTTTGACTGTCCCCGGCGGCCTGGTCTACCACCCTATTACTTCTGTGAAGGTGGGGGCCTGAGTGGTCTACCTGATAGTCTTGGCGTGGGTCCGCCATGAAACTCCACCTAAGTGTTACTCGGTCTAGCCCTGCAGCGCTGCTCCTGATTTTTCCTCTCTATCTCCTGCTGCCGCTGCTTGATCCCCTCAATGTTCTGGGAAAATTCCTGAACATGGGCAATGTCCATGTCCTCTCATAGAGTAGCCATAATACAAGTCTCTACGTACTCTAGAAGCAGCCCCATAATAAATCAATGAACCCTAGTTGGCATGGTATCTACAAAATTTGGTGCATATCAGGATAAAGAGTCAAACCTCATAGCATATTCCCGAACACTCATCGAACCCTACTCCAGATGCAGAAACTAATCTACCCAGGCCTGTCGAATTTCTCGCGCCAAATAGTGGTCTAGGAGGGCCTTTGAAAAAACTAAACCGAGTTGGAGGGGAAACATCTCCACCTCGGGACCTTTCCCAACTCCCGTACCATAATACTGCTATGTCCCGCAAACGAAATACCGCCAACTCAGCTGACTCCACAGGAGTGGCATGCATTACCCTGAAGAGCCGCTGCAATTGGTCCAAAAAGTCCTGAGGGTCCTCGTCTTAGTCTGTCCCTGTGAACTCCAGGTGTCTCAGTGCAAGAAACACTCAAACCCTCGAACTACCTGGTCCTCCTGAAGATTCGGCAACCACGGGTGCCACTAGATGACGATGTGCAGCTATCATCTTAGCTAACATAACAACAACACTCCTGACCTCCTGGTCTGATGGTGTCGGTATAGAAACTGCTGGAGGTGGTGCCGACACATCTATCGCTCTGGGCGGCTCCTGACAGGGCAGAGACTACTGGGGAGATTGAGGTAGAGTCTCCCTGTTGCCATCAGATTAGGCCAACTCTGATTGAGCACCCTGCTAGTGCCCTATCCTATAGTAATATCCAACTTTCTTCCAGTCGAGCTAGTGCCCTGTCCTACAGTAATGTCCAACTTTCTTCCAGTCGTGGGTTCTTGCCTGTTCGACATTTCTCTGTAGACAAGTAGAATATGGAAAGCTTAGGGACTCAACCCTAAACCGTACAACTCTATAGCACGACTGGAAGAAAATAAAGAGTAACCATCCTATCATGCCTCGCAGCCTCCTACCTATAGAATGTGGTGCACAATACATCCATAGACAAGACTCTACTTAGCATGGCTTGCAGACTCCCTAGGATACGACCTGCTCTGATACCATGTTTGTCTCTCCCCACCTTGGGAGGCATGACTGGCACCTAGTGCCCTACTAGGATCTAAACTAGCCTGACTGAGCTTATGCACCTACGGTGCACGCCTAATCTTTAAATCAAGAAGACGACGAGCTATATCTCTGCTATAAACACCGCCCCCGACCGAAAAGGCGTTATAACAACCTGTAAAAGAAAAAAACTAACCTGAAACAGATAATAAAGAGGAATCCTATCAGGGACAATAAGACCACCATGATGTCTAGTTATGATTGTAAAGTAAATCCAACACTAAACTAAGTTATGCCCGACAAGGTCGCTAACTAACGGTTAAATAAGTCCGACACAGCCAACACGT
Source organism: Datura wrightii (assembly GCA_035772735.1). Lineage (NCBI taxonomy): Eukaryota > Viridiplantae > Streptophyta > Magnoliopsida > Solanales > Solanaceae > Datura > Datura wrightii. Next base: position 168,611,396 of record JASDFA010000016.1, read on the forward strand.
AAAATAATGCATACACAGGCCCCACCTAGCCAACAAAACTAACCATAGGGAATCTTAAACAATCTGCAAGCCTCTAGGAGTGATATAATGGTCGAGATAGGGCCCCGACCTACCCATAAACTATACAATCAAAAGGAGTAGACCTTCAATCTATTAGATATAGAGGAATGGAGTTGACTGCCTTGCTAACTCTAGCTGAAAGTTAAGAAGATCCTGGTCCACGTCTATCGGCACCTACAAGCAAGTAATGCAGCACCCAAGAAGGGCGTCAGTATAATATTTACCGAATATGTAAGGCAGTAATTATAAATAACTGAATGAACTAAAAGAAAATTGGAGGTAACTAAAAGAAAGGAATCGAGTTACTACCTGAATAGCTAAACTTCCTACTTTCTAATCTATCAGTAACTAATGCAACCAACATAGAATAACCCACCCGGGGCCCCCAGAAGCCCTGGCGAGTACCATTCAATCTATATACCCCTACAAGGTCACACTGAGTCAAATTATAACTATAGACGTCCTACCAGTCCCCTAGGTATGCAATTGAGCCCGCTAGGCCCCTGAACTATAGCTTTTTCTAAGTCTAGTGGACTACTAATATCTACATTGCAGGCACCAGGCTCGATGAGGGTGTGGTGCCGATATGACATATAATAGTCTAGCCACGGAATGGACTATAAGACCCTTATAGATGGCATACCGCTCCTTGGAGCGACGTCATCTTGCCCCTGGCGGGCATCGACACAGTTATTAACCTGGGGGTAGGTTATGGAGGGCTATACAAGACAAAGTCAATCCCAAACTAAACATAGAATATTGGTCTCAGCTAACAACAACAACTAGTTATAATAAATATAATTCTGGCTCTCTTACTGGGATTCAAATTGAGTTATAATACTAAAGAAACTAACTTGCAGAACGAATTTGCCTTAGCATACCTGGATTGCTGATTTTTTATTAACTGGTGAGTTTCAATTCATATTCAATATCTCTTTCCAACTATAATTGTATTACTGGGAGAATGGGACTAGTTTTGTGCTATATTCGGCAAAAATGATAACTTTTAATACTAATATTAACTATACTTCAACTTAATGAAATACAGTCAAAATTGAATAATTTCCCGAGAATTCAGAAGGGAGAAATGCTTAATTGAAGCTTGTGATCGTATAAAAATTAATTTGGAGCAATTCTGACAACTTTTTCTCAGGGGGGCTACGATTTACTAGGCGAATTTCAAGAAAATAACTCCGCAGTAATGCTTCGCTGTAGATTTTGGATTCAGTATTTGATTTAAGTTGAATTTGGACAATGTTTGATAGCGTAAACAGAAGAAAATATATATAAAATGGCGTGCCTCTCTTTCTAAACGAAGATATATGTATATGTGAAATGAAAAGAAAGAACACATAAAGTTATATATAATATTTGGGTGGTGGACAAAGGGTTCGTGGCACGGCCCCCAACGGGCCAAAAGTCGGACATGTCACGGAGCCCAATGTGCTAGGGAAGGGTTCGTGACACGTTGCCCCTTTGGGCAGCTTGTCCATCCTTTCCCTTCGCTCCCCCAAATCCACGTTGGTTCGACCTTTCCCCGGGCGCTTTGTTGTACGCACCATACTCTAAAACTCTTGACTAACATACAAATACGCCGACTAAAGGTTAGGAACTTACGGGGTGTAACAGATAGCTCCCGTCATTGCTATTGTTCAACCCTTATGGGTCTCCATAGGTGGTGAAATCAGAAGGCATGATCTAAAGTTTGAAGCCAAGTTGTGGCTGGAGTTTGTTTACAGCTGCATTAAACCCTCTAAAAATGACCAAAGAGTGAATCTTGAGGTACCCACATTCATTGCCAGCATCATGACAGTGGTGCCCATTAACTTTAGGGAAATAGTGGCCACACAAATAAAGTGTAAGGACAGACAATAAGGAACATCAATGCCATATGATATTCTCATCTCTCAAGTGTGCCTCAAAGTGGGGATCCCATTATTCCCTGATGAATCATCGAGCTCCGCCACTAGTGTCATTAATGTTGAAAGAAAAAGGGATGCGGATGCACCCAAGATAAAAAGAAAGAGGATGCAAGCATGGGAGACTCCCGAGGATTCCACCTCTCATGACGCAGAGGATACTCCCATTGCTCCTGACCTTAACATGCCTAACCCTAAGACATCAGGTCATGCATTTGAAGAAGCACCATTTAGGGGGCCTTCACCTCCTCCCACATCCTCTCACCCAAGAGGAATACAGAAGCTAGCTGAGATGACACAATCTCAGAAGAGACAACTCCAATTGTTGGTTTAAAATCTCCCTGCTCTAATCGTTAGAATAGTGAATAGGGAGATGAAGAATTTATTTGATATCTTTACCAAGCTATTCTCCCAAGCGAATGTGGTTCAGGGAGCAGTCTCTTCTCTTCAAGCTGAGGTGAGAGAATTGAGGAATCGGGCACCAATAGAGGACCTGAACATGAGTATATTTGATGTAGCCATGGCTGCCCCATCTACAGCCGGGGGCCCCATTGATTATATATTTGAGGGTTTAGGTGGGGATGAGGAGAAAAACTTGGGCATGGTCAGTCTTGATGAGAATGAAAAGGCCAATGATGATGAGGACGAGTAGTTGCAATAGGAACTGTAGTCGCATCAGGGAGTTCCTATTATCCATTGTTCTTCATGTATACATTGGGGAAAACGTAAATGCATAGCTGGTGGGGGTTGTGTATCCGTTTTGTTGGTCATGTTTGGTCTTGTGTTGGTCTCTTTGTTGCCTTTGTTGGGCTAAATCTCTTATGCTTTGGTTGTTAGTTTTAATTTTTGCTTAAGTTGGTTGAATGCCCTTGACGGACTTTTGTTAAAAGAAATGTTGCTTGTTGATTTTGTAGTTCCATTGATGGGTTCATTCTAAACTGCCAAATTTAATGACCCATGTTTTACTAATCACCTTTTCTCATAGTAGTTAGCAAATAAACTCTAAGGATTTTCTCTATGCCACGGTTCTTTCCAAGGAGCGATTTCCTTTCCTTTTCTTTTATTGTCGAACCGGGTGGCGTTTCCCAATGATAGATTGAGAGATGACTTTCTTAAGGAAAAATGCCAAGTTTAGAGTCTTTATAAGTCAGTTTTTGCAATTGCATTTGAGTGGTACCACCAAAAATTTCTCAAATAGCATTGAAAAAATGAATTTTGATGAAAAAAGGGCATTTGAATTTAAAAGTTGAGTACTCTTTTGTAATAAGTTGCACATTCCTTTTTTGGCCTTTTGATTCACATTCTCTCTTGTCTAACATCATACTCTTGTTGTGGTTATGAAAATTGTGTGAACTTCTTGGAGGGTGTTGCTTTGTCGGGTAAAGTTTTAACTTAATTTTCATGCATACATGGTTGTCTAGAACTTGCCGCAAGTATGACTCAAGGTTAAATCCTAGATGTAGCGACACATAGAATATGATTTTAGGATTTCTTTTGATATCTATTTCACCTACATAACCTCCTTGAACATCCGTTGTTGCTAGCCAATGTTGAGCCTTTAAACCTTTTACTTGTAATAAGCCTATTACCCTTTTGTAATCCCTATTTTGGCACCCATCCTCCCTAGTGTTAGTTGTGAAAAAAAATTGATGCTTGAGGCCCAAAAGTGTGAGAATATAAAAGGGAGAAATGATAAATATTTCATCATACCTGAAACATAGATCATAATCTCAACTCTTCATGAACTTTTATAAATTGGGCATCATAATTGTAAAACTTGAAAATCATAATTTGTAATTGAAATCATTATAAAACATGACCATGAATCTTAAAACAAAACTAGAAACATGAATAGATTTTACCATGATAGATACTAAGAGAATTTCACAAATTAGGTTTAAACCCTAATAGACTCATCAACTTAGAATTTAATGAATTAGAAGAGGATTTGGGCATGGGAGCCAAGCACTACTCCTATTCATAACCCTACATACTTGGGTGCTTTAAATTTCACAACCTCTCTTGAGAATCCAAGTGAATTGAGGAAGAACCTAAAGAATCCTTTAGTTTGATCTTCAATGGACTCCTTGATCTTGCATGCATGGAATGGGGAAGTTTTGAATAGGCTTAGTATCCTTAAAACCCTTCAAATTCCGCTTAAAATGACATAGTTTAGGACTTAGGGGCTTAGGAATTATGAAAACACCCTTACTAAAATGTAGGGAAAAAACACTATGCCAGTCACCGTGAAGGACACCACGACTCGTGGTGTACCTAATAAATCATGGTGACTTACTATTGAAGTTCAGTTCCAAAATTTCAAATTTCAAATCCTGCTCCTGGCCACGACCAACTCCAAGAGTCATAGAGTCACTTCACGACTCGTGGCTGCTTCTCATGGCATCTCCGAGAAAGGAACCTTGAACTATAGATTATCTTTACCATGACTCACTTAACAACTCGTTTCCATAACCACGACCCATTGCTTCTCTCATGGTCACCCCTGGCCACGAGTTCCTACAATTGTCCCTTCACTTCATGAGTCACTTAACGACTCGTGAAGTCTCCTCACGGGTCACTGGATGACTTGTCCTATGACCTGATGGAGAATTTCCTATTTCCTCCATTTGAACCCTCGGGTCTAATCTAAGGGCTTTCCGAGCATTAAAATATCTCCCCTTTGAACATTCATCCTCGAATGCGAATGAACATACTAAAAAGATGGGGAATTGAACTGACATCTCAAATACTGAACATCTAAAGCTAAAAATTGACGGAGTGACTGATTACATAACTGAACTAAATTCATGAATCACACGTACATGCATTGACATGAAAGAAACTGGAACATATGAACTGAACATGAAACTGAATAGGGTACTAAGGTGAAAACTGATACCTCAAGCTGGAACTAAACCAGAAGGGAATAGATACGGGTATTTAGCCATAATATCTACTTCGGCTTCCCAAGTAGCTCGCTTAACATGTTGATTCCTCCAAAAAATCTTTACTGAAGCTACTTCTTTGTTTCTCACCTTTCGAACCCGATGAACAAGTATTTCAATCGGAACCTCTTCGTAGCGAAGGCTATCCTTCACATGTACGCTCTCCATCAGGACAACTAAAGCTGGATTACCCATGCACTTCTTTAAAAGCGATACATAGAAAATTGGATATACTAAACCCAATTCTGAGGGCAACTACATCTCGTAAGCAACCTTGCCAATGTGTCTCACAATTCTGTACGGTCAAACATAATGGGGACTAAGATTCCTATTTTTCCCGAACCTCATCACTCCCTTCATGGGAGATACCTTCAAAAATACCCAATCAACTTCGAACTCAAGTTCTCTCCTCCTCACATCCGCATAGGACTTTTGGCTACTCTAAGCTGTCTTCAACCTTTCGTTGATAAGTTGAAATTTCTCCATAGCCTCATGAACTGAATTTGGTCCCATCACTTTAGCTTCACCGACTTCAAACCACCCAATACGCGATCTACAACTCCACCCATAAAGAGCCTCAAACGGAGCCATCTGAATGCTGGAATGATAAGTATTGTTATATGCAAATGCGATGAGAGGTAAATGATCATCCCAATTACCCTTGAAATCAACCACACACACTCTCAACATATCCTCAAGAGTCTGAATGGTCCATTCAGCCTGACCATCTATTTGCGGGTGAAAAGCTGTACTAGCTTGACTTGAGTACGAAGTCCCTTCTAAAATGATCTCCAAAACTGGGAGGTAAATTGAGTATCTTTATCTGATATGATAGATAAGGGTACTCCAAGATATCGAACTAACTCCCGAATGTACAAGTTGGCATAATCCTCAGCTGAATTGGTAGTCCTTCTTCATGCCATTCCACCAATAGACTTCCCGTAGGTCACGGTACATCTTGATGGCACCTGGATATATAGAATATCGGACCCATGAGCCTCATGCAACATCCGGCCCCTCAAATATAGAATATATAGAATCATCCTTGGTGGTTGATGTTAAATACAGGCAAGATGAGGATCCAATATTGAGGAAGCTGAAGGAGGCGGTGCAGAGTCAAAAGGTGGAGGTTTTCTCCCAAGTGGGAGATGGTGTGCTACGATACCAGGGTCGTCTATGTGTCCCAGATGTAAATGATTTGAGAGTTCGGATATTGCATGAGGCACATGGTACCAGATACTCTATTCATCCAGGATCCACTAAAATGTATCAGGACTTGCGAGAAATCTAATGGTAGGATGGTATGAAAAAGGATATTGCGGAGTTAGTAGAAAAATGACCAAACTGCCAGCAAGTAAAGGTCGAGCATCAAAAGCCGGGAGGCATACTTCAGGATATCAGCATCCCCGCTTAGAAGTAGGAAGAAATTAATATGGATTTCATTACAGGTTTACCTCTTACTCATCGACACTATGACTCTATTTGGGTGGTGGTGGATAGGCAAACTAAGGTGGCAACATTTCCTACCAATCAAGACCATGGATTCAATAGCGGATTATGCCAAATTGTATATTCGGGAGTTGGTTCAACTTCATGGAGTGCCCTTGTCTATCATCTCGGACTGAGGTACTCAATTTACCTCTCAGTTTTGGCAGTCTTTTCAAAAAGGACTTGGGATGCAGGTTAAGCTCAGCACGACCTTCCATCAACAAATAGATGGCCAGGTAGAACAAACCATTCAGACCCTTTAGGATATGTTGAGGGCATGTGTTATGGATTTTAAAGGTAGTTGGGATGATCATTTGCCCTTGGTTGAGTTTGCTTGTAATAATAGTTACCACTCTAGTATCCAAATGGCACCGTCCAAGGCTCTTTACGGGCGGAGGTGTAGATCTCACGTTGGATGGTTTAAGGTTGTTGAGGCAGCTATGATAGGACCAGATTTGATTCATGAGGCAATGGTGAAGGTTCAATTGATAAGGGACCGATTGAAAATCGCTCAGATTTGTCAAAAATCGTATGCTGATGTGAGAAGAAGAGATTTGGAGTTTGATGTGGACGAATGGGTATTTCTAAACGCATCTCCCATGAAGGGAGTCATGAGGTTCAGAAAGAGAGGTAAACTCAGCCCCCGCTATATTGGTCCTTACCGAGATGTGAGAAGAGTTGGCAAGGTAGCATATCAGTTAGACTTGCCCTCGGAGTTGTCCTTAGTTGATCTCGTCTTCCATGTGTCACTTTTGAAGAAGTGTTTGGGTGATCCAACCTTGGTAGTTCTTGTAGAAAGCATTGGAGTAAAGGACTGCCTCAGTTATGAAGAAATTCGCGTTGAAATCTTGGATCGTCAGGTTTGGAGGTTAAGAAACAAAGAAGTAGCTTCAGTTAAAGTATTATAGAGAAATCAACATGTTGAGGGAGCTATGTGGGAAGCCGAAGTGGATATGATAGCTAAGTACCCCAATTTGTTCCCTACCGACTCAGTTTCAGTTTGAGGTATCAGTTTTGCCCTAAACCTCTAATCGGTTTTCATGTTCAGTTCATGTGTACAAGTTTGTTTTATGATGTGGCATATGTATGTGGTGTTGGAATTCAGTTTAGTTATGTAGTTCTTTTCAAAGGTAGTCATTCCGTTAGTTTTCAGCTTAAATGACTAGTAATTGTATATGGTGATAGCTTTTTTCTGAGTTTTCTACATGTTTCTAACATTCGAGGATGAATGTTCCCAAGGGGGATATATTGTTATACCCCGGGAACCTAAGGATAAGAGCTGAAAGTGAAAATGGAGAAAAACTGAAAATTCGCTCCAGGTCACAGAATGACCCATGAGGTAAGTTGTGAGGAGTGACCAGGAGTCACCTCATGACTCATGGTCATCATGGTGTGGCAAGGCCTGAGTGAGGAGGCCACGGGCTTGACCGCGAGTCGTGGTCAAACCTCACCACTTGTGAGGTCACCCGTGGTCAACCTTGGAGGATTGTGAAGTTGGGATGGGCAGTGTAGGCCACGGAATGTGACCATGAGTCGTGGTCTAACCTCACGACTCGTGAAGTCACCCGTGGGGTCCCCTTGGATGTTTGGGCAGTGGACTCAACTGATCATGGCTACGAGTCGTTCCCCGTGGAAATGACCCGGTAGGTCCCTCATGGGGACTGGCGACCAGAAATTTCCTACATTTTAATAAGGGTGTTTTCACAATTTCCTATGTCCCTAAGGCCTAAACTGCGTCTTTTTGGAAATATTTTTGAGTTAGATAAGATGGGTTAAGCCCTTTATGCATGCCCATTCTCATGCAAAAGCTTGGAGAGGTTTTTGGGAGATTCAAGGCCTTCTTCCCAAAATTTTCATCAATTTCTTTGTGGGTGTTCAAGGAAATTTGAGTCCCTCCATTCCCAAGTATGTACGGTTTTAAAATGGGTGGAATTATTCCTCCCCCATGCCTAATTTCGATTTAAATCATGAATCCTCCTATTCAAGTCTATGGGGTTTTACTCAAATGCATGAAAATGTGATTTCTCTTTATGGGTATGATTTAATTGAGTTTTAATTATTGAATTATGAATGACGGGCATGTTTTATCATTATTTTCCTTAATCATGTTTCAAGCTTTTAAATCCAAGTTGCCCATTTAATGAAAGTCTGTGAAAGTTATGATTTATGATGAATATTCATTATTTTGAGTTTACTAATGATGGAAAAGCATGAATTCAAGTTACTCATATTTATGAGCATATTTTGAAAGAATTTAATATGATTAAGTATTGGGCAATGCCCACATGTTAAAGAATGATTTATGAATTGTGAAGTGAATTAGATTTATCGATTTATGATGTTGGCCGATGAAAAGGGCCTATGATTCTTGGCTAAGCATGTTTTAAAGGGGATCCATGATGAAAAATGATATATTCTATCCAATGAATCTTAATGCATGATGTTACTGATTTATGTATGAGCCTATATGCATATTTTTGGGAGCCATGTCTAGCACCGAGCAGCCCGACGATCAAAGGACTACGACGATGTCTCATAATCACACGCCACCGTGGGTTTCTAAATGATATGATGTATTGATAATGATCCCCTCAAATGTGATATCATGTCTAATGCATGACCCTCGCTAGGCAAGCCAGGGTCAGCTCTGCCCACTTCAGTGAGATAATGGGGCAGTATGAAAGGCTCTACCATGATAATGTCGGTTATGATGATTCCTCCAATTGTTCCACATGTTTTATGAATTGTTATGTTTATGTTATTGGCTGAAGTTATGTTTTGATAAAATTTATTTACGATAATGATTTTGAACGTTGTATGAATGATTTGAATCCTTGAGCCTTATGCTCTCTTATGAAGTTTATAATAAAAGCATGATGTCCTTATCTTATGTTACTTATGAGTTTTATTTTACTTTTAAATGTCCATTTTATTTACCTTGCATACTCGGTACATTCCACGTACTGACTGCATACTTTCTATGCTATATCGTTCCATGATGCAAGGTCCGAATCTCAGGCTCATCCTCATCCTTAGTCCATCTCAACCTATATTTTCAGCTTATTGGTGAGTCCTCATGTTCCGAGGGCCGTTTGATTGACTTTCATGTTGTTTATGTTCATTTTTGGTCGGGTTAGTTGGGGGACAAACCCATCTTATGTATTAGAGGCTTTCAGACAAGCATGTAGCGCTCCGCCATGTATTCGCCCAGTATTTCTTGATGTTATGCTATAATTATGTTTTTGCTATGTTTTATGATTATCATTCCTCTTATTTGAATAAGATTAGTTGTATGCATGTGTTATGGGTCGACTTAGGGTCTCTCGGGGTCCCTTGTCCCGTGTCTACGATCCGGGTGTACGTTTGGGTCGTGATAGTTTTAAAAGGGGAAATCTATTCTAATTCATTCCTATTCATGCATGCAAGAGTAAGAGTCTAGAGAGGTAATCAAGGCTAATTCTTCAAGGTTCTTCTTCAAACATTACTGGGCAATCAGAGGGGTGGTAGAATCAAACCCTTTCAGGTATGTGGGGTTATGAATAGGTGAATCCATTCACACCTATGTGCAATCTCTCTCTAAATCATGAAATTCCTATGTTGATTCCATGTGGTTTTATTCCAATGCATGAACTTCTAATTTACTACATGGTTATGATTTAAAAATGTTTCTATTATTGAATAATAATTCATGGGCATGTGTTAAGTTGTTTTAAATTAAAAATCATGTTTCAAGCTTTATAAATTTAAAATGCCCAAATTATGAGAAGTTCATGATAGTTGAGATATTATGATGAAAAACTTTTTTTCAAGTTACCCATGTTATTGATCATGTTTTCAAGTGATTTATGTATTTTCAAGCATGTTAAAGTATCGGGCAATGCCCATATGTTCAAGTATGAGTTATGATTTTACAAATTAAGCTTACCACATGGTTTTGGAGTGAAGACTCCCATTCATATTCAACTTGTGGTATGGTTTGAGCAAAGAACTCCTTATATATATGGTTCCGATTTTATACATATTTGATTAATGAGCTTTGTCAATAGACAATGGTAAGCTTCGTTGAAAAATAATGGACAGCATACACATGTTTTTGAGAGTAGTGTCTAGCACCGAGTAGGCTAAGGGTTGATCATCCTATGCCTTAGAACTACACGCCAACATAGGTTATATATACCTTATATATACTTTGGGACCTCCTTTGTGGGCTATCCCCCACCCTGATTGGGCCCCTAGCTTGATATCGCTATCATGGTATCGTCCTTAGCCCTGCCAAGGTTTTGGACGGCTCTACCCACTTGAGTGTGATAGTTGGGACCACGTAAGCTCTATCATGGTATATCAATTAAAAGATGAGTCTCCATTTGTTCCTCGTGATTTTAGTTAAGCATGTTTATCATTCATGATATATATATCTACATATTTTCTAATGCAGGTTTGACCCAATGTTCAGCTTTACTTATGACTATCAAATTCCATCTTTGGGTCAATAGATTCAGTTATGATGCTATGTTATGTTGAGATCATGTTTTCAGAAAATAGCATGCAAGTCCTAGTCTAAGATTTTTATTTTGTTTATGTTTTATATTATGCATGTTTTAAATGATTTTACTTATTTAAATGGTATTACTTACCTTTCATAATCGGTACATTCCACGTACTGATCGTATACTCTATGATGTATCATTTCATGATACAAGCTCCGATCATCAGACTCAGCCCCGCCACTAGCCATCTCTTAGAGTTAGCATCCCACCTCTGCTGGTGAGTCCTCATCTTTGGAGGACCATGCCTTTCAGCTTTAGCGAGTTAGTTGGGGGCCTGTCCGATCAACCCATCAGACTTAGAGGCTTTTCAGACAAAAGGATGTAATCAACTTCGAATTCATTTGTATTCATGATGTGATGCTTATTTTAGACATCCGCTAAGTTTATCATGTTGATCTATCATTTTATGATTTAGTTAGATGTATGTTCATGCCATGGGTCATGTTGGAGTTCCTTGGGGTTTCTTGTCCCGTGTATCGATCTGGGCCTATGTTCTAGTCGTGACACCCGAAATTCTATCAGAACCCTTCTCACTCTCTACTCCAGTCAGTGATTCAGTTATAGATCGACGAGTGTATAGAAATTGCCCTATCACAGTTCTTTGGAAATGACCTCAGCAGATTTAGTAGAGTTAGCCATGGCCAACATTGATGTCATCCTCGGCATGGATTGGCTATTTGCATGTTTTGCCTCGGTTAATTGTAGAACCCGGGCAGTAGGGGTTAGATTTTGGAGTGAGCCAGTCCTAGAGTGGAAGGGTAGTTCTGTTGTGCCTATAGGTCGCTTCATTTCCTACCTTAAGGCAAGAAAGATGATTTCCAAGGTTGCTTGCACAATCAAGTTAGGGTTATGAATGCTACATCCGAGACCCCAACTATCTAGTCAGTTTCAATAGTACGTGAGTACCTATAAGTCTTCCCAGATGATGTACCGGAAATCCCTCCCGAGAGGGAAATTGATTTTGGTATTGACCTTCTTCCCAATACACAACCTATATCTATTCCTCCCAATAGAATGACTCCAGCCGAGCTAAAAGAGTTTAAGGAGCATTTAAAGGACCTTCTAGATGAGGGTTTCATCAGACCGAGCAGATCCCCATGGTGTGCACCAGTTCTTTTTGTCCGAAAAAAAGATGGTTCTCTTAGTACGTGTATTGATTATCGGCAAATAAACAAAAGGTCACCATCAAGAATAGGTATCCATTCCCCAAAATTAATGATTTGTTTGACCAGCTTCAGGGTGCTAAGTGCTTTTTGAAGATAGACCTCAGATCTGGATAACATCAGCTCAGTGTTTGGAAGAGTGACATCCCGAAGATAGCCTTCAGACGCGTTATGGTCATTATGACTTTGTTGTTATGCCTTTTGGACTAATGAACACTCCTATAGCATTTATGTATTGGATGAACATGGTGTTTAATCCATACTTGGATATGTTCGTGATTGTGTTCATAGATGACATCCTTATATACTCTCAGAGCGAGGAGGAGCATGTTGCTCATTTGAGGGTGGTGCTACAGTCTCTCAAGGATTGCCAATTAATTTCTAAATTCAATAAATACGAGTTTTTGTTGAACTCAGTGACATTTTTGGCTGATGTGGTGTCAAGTGAGGGTGTACAAGTAGACTCGCAAATGATAGAAGCGGTAAGGAATTGGCCCAGACTAGTGAATCCTTCGGATATCAGGAGTTTCTTGGGCTTAGTTGGGTATTATAGGAGATTTGTTGAGGGTTTTTTATCCATTGCAGCCTCGTTGACCAAATTGACCCAGAAGAAGGTGAAGTTCTAATGGTCGGAGGCTTGTGAGAGGAGATTCCATGAGTTGAAGACTCGACTGACCTCAACACCTGTTTTATCCCTACTCGAGGGTACTAATAGGTTTGTGGTATATTTTGATGCTTCAAGGATCGGCTTTGGGTGTGTATTGATGCAACATGGCAACGTTATAGCATATGCTTCCAGGCAGCTAAAAGTTCATGAAAAGAATTACTCGACTCATGATCTGGAATTGGCAGAGGTAGTATTTTCCTTCAACTTTTGGAGACACTACTTGTACGGGGTCCATGTGGATGTGTTTACAGACCACAAAATGCTACAATATTTGTTTCCCTAAAAAGATCTAAATCTGCACCAAAGGAGGTGGTTGGAGCTACTCAAGGATTATGATATGAGTGTCCTTTACCATCCGAGTAAGGCGAATGTTGTAGAAGACGTACTTAGTAGGCTCTCTATGGAGAGTGTGTCCCATGTAGATGAGGGGAGGAAGGAGCCGGTAAAGGATGCACATCAACTTGCACGGTTGGGAGTTTGTTTAGTTGACTCGACCGATGGTGGTGTTATTGTTCAGAATAGATCAAGATCATCCTTGGTGATAAATGTAAAAGCTATACAAGACGAGGAACCTCTTTTGGTAAAGCTAAAGGAAGCCATTCAAAATACGAAGGTAGGGGTCTTCTCCAAAGGGGGAGATGGTGTACTTCGATATCAGTGTCGCTTGTGTGTTTCAGACGTTGATGATTTTAGGAAGCGGATGTTGTATAAGGCTCATGGTTCCAGATATTTGATACATCTAGGTGCCACAAAGATGTACCATGACCTACAGGAAGTCTATTAGTTGACTGGCATGAAGAAGGACATAGGAAAATTTGTGGCTAACTATCCCAACTGTCAATAGGTGAAGGTTGAGCATCAATGACCGGGAGGTGTTCAAGATATCAGTATTCCTACTTGAAAGTGGGAAGAGATCAATATGGACTTCATCATAGGGTTTCCTCGCACTCGTCGACACTATGACTCTATTTAGGTGGTGGGGGATAGGTTGACCAAAGCAGCTCATTTGCTACTAGTCAAAACTACCGATACAGCGGAGGATTATGCTAAGTTGTACATTCTGGAGTTAGTTTGGTTGCATGGGCTTAGTACTCAAGTCAAGCTTAGTACTGCATTTTACCCGCAAACAGATGGTCAGGCGGAGTGAACTATCTAGTCTCTCGAGGACATGTTGAGAGCATGTGTGATTGACTTCAAGGGTAGTTGGGATAACCATTTGCCTCTCATTGAGTTTATGTATAATAACAGCTACCATTCCAGCATTCAGATGGCTCAGTTTGAGGCTCTCTATGGGCGAAGATGTAGATCGCCTATTGGATGGTTTAAAGTCGGTGAAGCTGTGTTGATAGGAACAGATTCAGTCCATGAGGCTATGGAGAAAGTTCAGCTCATACGGGAAAGGTTGAAAACAGCCCAGAGCCGCCAAAAGTCCTATGTGGATGTGAGAAGGAGAGAACTTCAGTTTGAAGTCGATGATTGGGTGTTTTTTAAGGCATCTCCCATGAAGGAAGTGATGAGGTTCGGAAAGAAAGGAAAACTCAAACCCCATTATATTGGCCCGTATCGAATTATGAAACAGGTTGGAAAGGTAGAATATTAATTGGAGTTGCCCTCAGAATTAGCTTCAATTGATCCAATTTTCCATGTATCGCTCTTAAAGAAATGTTTGGGTGATCCAACTCTAGTTGTTCCTGTGGAAAGTGTTGGTGTGAAAGACAATATTAGTTATGAAGAGGTTCCGATGGAAATATTGGATCATCAGGTTCAAAAGCTAAGAAACAAAGAAAAAGCCTCAGTCAAGGTTTTGTAGAGGAATCAGCATGTTGAGGGAGCAGCATGGAAGCCGAAACAGATATGATGGCTATATACCCACATATATTCCCTTCCAGCTTAGTCTCAACATGAGTATCAGCTTTTTCCCTGAAACTCTATTCAGTTTCATGTTCAATTCATGTGTCCTAGTTTCTTTCATGTTAATGTATGTATGTATGATTCATGAATTCAGTTCCTTTATGTAGTTTAGATCAGAGGATGTAGTTCCATCAGTTTTCAGCTTATATGAGTAGTATTTGAACCTTGGCGCCAATTGTCTTGTCCAGACACTTGGGTGTTGGCTCAGAAACCCGCCACTTGGCTATCCAGGAAATTTGCCTCTTCCTCAGAATCCAAGTGATCTTCTTTCGGCTCCATTCCTTGAGTTCCCACTATATTTACCTTTTTGCTTCCCGCTCCGATGATGTGCTTTGTAAGAAAATCCAACGATGTACGCATGTGAGCCAACTCTTGGTTGTGTTCTTCTTCCTTCCTTCGTTGGTCTGTAGTCAAACCAACAACATATGTACCAACCGCTGCATTAGCCTCCCTCGGGTGCAATTCCCTGTTCGTCTTGGTGACCTTGTCAAGGATAGTAGAAGCTTGCTCCCAGGTGTGACTCATCAATGCTCCTCCTGCCACTGTGTCCGCTGTAGATTTGGTGCTATTATTCAATGACCTGTAAAAATTTCCAACAAACTATCATCTAGGATCTTATGGTTTAGGCACTTTGTCAATTTCTTTTGGAACCTCAACCAGGTTTTATGAAGTGCTTCTGCCTTGATTTGTCAAAAGTTGTAGATCTCGTCTTTTAGCTACAACATTCTGGAGGGGGGAAAGAATCTCTCCAAGAAGGCCTGTTTGAGTTCTCTCCAACTGGTTATGGAGTCGTTGGGCAACTCTAATAACCAAAAAGTGGCTTCCCCTGATAGACAGGAGGGGATAAGTCTGAGCCGTATGGCGTCTTGGCTTACTCTAAGTAACTTGTACGCCTTATATATTCCTAAGAAGTTCATCAAGTGCAGGTTGGCGTCATCCGCTACATGACCACTGAACACCCCTTTCATGTTTAGCAATTAGATCATGGTGCTCGTGAAATCAAATTTGGCCCCAGGGGGCTGTGGTGGTGGCATAATTGCTCAAGTAGAACCAACTTCATCAATGTTTGGGTCCTCATCATTGAAGAACTGAGGGGAAAGTCTATAACCTCTATTGCCCCTCCTGTGTCGAGCAGCATTCAGTACTTCTTCTCTAACGTCTTCCACATCCTGAAGTGCAGCTTGCCGAGCTAACTCTGCTTGCCTAGTTTCTTCATCTATGCGGGCATCTCATTGATCCTGGTTTTCCATCCTATGAAGTGTTCATTCAATTTCTAGATTGAATGGAATAAGGAGATCTCCACTACTCCGAGTGCTTGGAATTCACCGGAAAACATCTTGTGGGTATCAAAAACATAACGAAATCACAATTAAGTAAATAACTACTAAAAGTCAAATATGAGAAAATAATCTAGTTTTAATCGTACTCCCCGACAACGATGCCACTTTTTGATAACGCTTAAACCATACCTCCTACCGATGTATGAAGCAGATGTTGTCAATAAAGAAACGAAAAAATAGGTTGGGGTCGAACCAATAGGGAATAGGGAAGATCTAGACTAAAGCTGGTAAGTAAATATGTATGGTAGTTACTCCAAAAAAGGGGGTTCTAAAGAAAACAATAGTTAATAACATTTTTAAAGTTTTAGTATCAACAATGAAAGATAACTAGGTTTTGTGTTCCCCATGGGTTCATAACTTCTTCAGGTATACATACGTGATCATCACCAATGGTTACTTATAGAACTGATAACTTAGGTTCATTCAAACGACCGAGTCATTCCTATTGAATGAATATTCTCAATCACCCGACCGGGTCTTATGAGCAATTGCAATTGAACAGTTATCAATATGTCTAAAATTTGACTATCCTACGACCACAACTCAAGTTAATACAATGATCATCAAGATCAAGGCTTTGTAGTAATTCTCTTTTTCTAATCTCTACCTCGCTAAGCTCAAACAAGAAACGAATTCGGGCATGTCCTAATGTTATACACTGTCAAGAAACATTTAAGCATGAAGAGAATACAATACAAGTTTTTTGCATTGGTTTTGAATCAATTTTATGTAACCCTAGCTTGTTAATCCACCATAGTTCCC
Organism: Datura wrightii; assembly: GCA_035772735.1. Lineage (NCBI taxonomy): Eukaryota > Viridiplantae > Streptophyta > Magnoliopsida > Solanales > Solanaceae > Datura > Datura wrightii. The sequence goes on from JASDFA010000016.1 coordinate 168,628,198, forward strand.
ACAACCCTAACTATAGAAGTTTTAGCCTCTCATAGTTGCAAGATTGTGATTTGTTTGCATAACGAAATGAATAAATCAGTACTTACATTCGTAGATGAGAGAAAAACTTCATTGATTAAATCTCAAATTTATCAAGAACAATTCACAAGATCAAGAAGAAAATCAATAAAAGGTTGATCACGAGTTAATCAACTCAATTCTATGTTCTCTCATGAAAAACTAACAATGTATGATGTAATCTCCTCCTCCCTAATGAAAATAAAACTTAAAATGTATTTATATAGACATCAAACTCCTTTTCCTAAGATAACAGGGTAAACTTCCATATCTGCTGCCGCTCGAGCCACAAAAAAACCTACGACTAGTAGCAGGCTTATACGGGTCGTACCATCTATTCGTAGGTCTTTAGTTTGCTGAAATCCGACTAAGGGTTGGGACTTGGTACGACTCGTACCAACTTCCTATGAGTCGTACTAAGCTTCCGTGGTTTAAATCTGAAGACTCTGAATTTTTATAAAGTTTGCATGAGTGTGTTGATACGACTCGTACCTTGCCTTCACGACTTATACTGTTGTCACTCGTACCTAGAGTTAGTCTTTGTGCAATTTCTCTAAATATTTCCACGACTTGAAGTTAAGACTCGTACTATGAATCATGAATTGCCTCTTTCTCAGCTCATCCTTCTAAATATTTTCACGAGTCTTAGTAAAATTCTTACCACCAATGTATGGCTCGTACTGAGATTTTCATTTCGGTTCAGTTTATGCTCTTTTAAGCTTCTTTTGCACGATCTTACTCCAACACTTAAGTTTACCTGAAAACACAAGAAAAGTACCTCATATCCATAAAAACATACCTAAGTCAATGCGATTTTCTTTAGTTTTGAGTGTCGAAAGTTTTGTAAATTAATAACACATCAACTGTATCATGAAACGGTACAACATAGGGTATGCGATCACTACTTAAAATGTACTGAGTATGCAAGGTAAGTAAAACCGCTAAGTAAGTAAAACTAAAATCATGCATATCATAAAATATATTCAAGATAAGACTTTGAGAGTAAGGCTTGCATGCTTTTATCTGAAGACATGATTTAAACATGACTGAGTATCATAATTGATTCGAATGCCCCAAATTTGAAATTGATAATCATAAGTAAATCTAAACATTGGGTTAAACCTACTGAAAACATAATATCAACTGATGAACATGTATAACTCAAATCATGAGGAACAATGGGTGACTCGTCATATAACCGACATTACCATGATTGAGCTTACGTGGTCCGGTCTATTACACTCAAGTGGGAAGAGACGTCCAAAGCCTTGCCAGGGCTAAGGGCACTACCATGATATCAATATCAAGCTGAAGGCCCCTTGTGGGTAGGGGAGGCTCACAAGTAAGGTCCTAAACGATCTAAATATACCTACATTGGCACGTCGTTCTGAGGCACGGGGTTGACTGAACCCTTAACCTACTCAGTGCTAGACACTACTCCCAAAAATATGCATATGGTCTCCATCATTTTGCAACGAAGCTTAACCACCGTCCTTTGACGAAGCTGAATCATAATCAGACATGCACAATTTGAAAACATATCATGAGGAGCCTTGGCTCAAACCATACAACAAGCTGAAAAAATGGGAGTCTAGGCTCGAAAATCATCTGGTAAGCTATTAACATGAAATTGAAGTAAAACATGAAACATACTTGATTATATGGGATTTCCAAACCATATACATGCTTTGAAATAGTCAAAATCATGGTTATAAACATGGGTAATTTGAAATAATGCTTTCATCATAAACATTTCATCATACTTGAAACATGATCATAATCTCAACTCTTCATGAACTTTCATAATTGGGAATCATAATTGTAATACTTGGAAATCATAATTTGTAATTGAGATCATTATAAAACAGGTCCATGAATCTTAAAACAACACTACAAACATGAATATATTTTACCCATAATAGATACTTAGAGAATTTTACAAATTGGGTTAAAACCTCTATAGACTCACCAACTTAGAATTCATGAATTAGAATAGGATTTGGGCATGGGAGTGAAGGAATACTCCCATTTATAACCCTACATACCTAGGTACTTTGAATTTCACAACCTCTCTCGAGAATCAAAGTGAATTGAGGAAGAACCTAAAGAATCCTCTAGTTTGATCTTCAATGGACTCCTTGATCTTCCATCCATGGAATAGAGAGGTTTAGAATAGGCTAAGTATCCTTGAAACCCTTCTAAATGAGCTTAAAAAGATATAGTTTAGGAATTAAGGGCTTAAGAATTACAAAAACACCATTACTAAAATGCAGGGAAAATACACTCTGCCAGTCCGTACGAGGGACACCACGACACGTGGTGTACCTAATGACTCGTGGTTACTCACTCGGGAAGTACACTACCCCAATTTCAAACTTCAAATCTTGCTCGTAACCACAACCAACTCCACGAGTCGTTGAGTCACTTCACGCCTCGTGGAGTCACTTCACGACTCGTGGCTGCCTTTCATGGCATCTCTAGGAAATGAATCTTGAACCATAGACCATCTTGACCACAAGTCACTTAACGACTCATTTCCCTGACAACAACCCATTGCTTCTCTCGTGGTCACCCTCTGACCACGTGTTCCTGCCTATTCTCCCTTCACTTAACGAGTCACTTAATGACTCGTGAAGTCTCCTCATGGCTTACAGGACGACTCATCCTATGACTTGGTGCAGAATTTCCTATTTCCTCCATTTTAACCATCTGGTCTGATCTTAGCGCTTTTGGGGTATTATAATTTAGGTTGGGTTAGTATTAATCAATAATAACTCAAGGCATAACCCTTGTTTGATGGATTCTCCTAGACATAACAAGGTTGAATTCCAATTAACAACAAGCAATTTGATAGAAGAAAGTTCTCTTCAATTTTGATAGAATTGAAGTATATTGACACCTATATTGCTATTGAAAGATATCCATCATTCTCTAAGTAAATTCTTTGCATGTTTAGCCCTAGCCCTTTCTTAATCTTTCCACATTGGGTGATTTAGGGGTATAGACCCGTAATTGGGGTCACTTCCCTTGAATTATTTCTAATTGATTACAACTGTAGCATATTTCACTCTCTAGATGTAGTTAAATTTTACTTCTCTTAATTTGAATAGACTCTAATCTTACCATATTTTACTGATAGTACAAGATATTCTGACCTTCGAGTAGTCTCTATGGGATTCGACCCCAACTCATCGCTTGAGTCTACATTTTTTGTGATCGTTTACACTACTTGATATTAAGAATGAATTTTTATGAAATTAAATATTATGGCATCGTTGCCGGGTACTACAATGTAAGCCCCATCTAGCCCTAACAGTATGTTTTGCTTTCTATGACATATTGTTTTACCTTTTCTTTGTATAGTTTGGTACAATAGGTGATTGTCAGCATTCTAACTTCAAAATTATGTTCATGAGTATTCTTGAAGTTCATGCTCAAATGATGACCTATACGGGCACCAAGAGTATTATGGGGGATATTCCCTTTCACGTCAATACTATTCGGACCAAGAAAGCAATCTCATGCATCATGAAGAGATGTCCTACGATTATTCAACATTGGATGTGGAGAGGACTTCATATGAATATGATGAAAATCCATACTTTTAGCCCCCCATTCATCAGGATTATAGGGAGTCTTATCCATAAGACCTTAGAGAACATTTTAGATAGAACAAACATTGCAATTTAATACAAGGATAAAACCATGAGCCTACCTTTGTCTCCAGTAGCTCTAGGTTAGAGAGAACACTTACTTGAATATTGCAGAACCAAGAGGAGAAAGCTACTATCAAAAATATGGCTAAGGTGGTGAGGGCCCAATTAGAATCACTACAGAGTCTTGATTTCCATATGAACCAGGTTCTGGACCATAATGTTACACCCATAATTTATTTTGATAAGACCTTTGAGATTCGTGAAGAGTACCCATGAACTTTTTTTTTGGTTGTCACAACAAGAAATAGGAAGGTGATGCACTTATAACCACACATGACTGTAGAAGAAGAAATCCATAATGATGAAAAGCTATGTACAAATGTTAATGCAGTACCAAGGGAAATGAATGATGAAGCCTCAAGTGAGAGATTGAATGAAGAACTCAAGGTGGAAGCTCCATTTCCCACACTCAAGTTTCCCATTTCTAAACCTCCATTTCCTCTATAGCTTTAAAAGAAGCACAATGAAGAATGATTAGCGAAGTACTTTGAGATGATGAAACAAGTGCCCTTGAATATTTCATTTATTGATGCCATCAAAGAGATGCCAAAATTCGCTATGTACTTGAATATGTTACTCACAAGGAGGCTAACACTTGCTAATGAAGAATCGATTTCAGGGATACACCGTGTGTGTGCTATCATCACCGGCACTAATATTGAGAAAAAGGGAATTCAGGTGCATTTATTATTCCTCGTAGAACGGAAAGTTATGATTGTTTACGTTGCCTATGTGAAAATTGGGAAAGTATAAATTTGATGCCTCTATCAATATTCAAGTGCACGGGATTAGGTCTCCTTTATCCCAATAGCATGCGGTTACAAATGGCTGATTGGTTAATCAAGCTACCGATTGGGATAATTGATGATATTTTTGTTCAAGTAGGAAGGTTCATGTTTTCTGCAGATTTTGTAATACTAGAATGTGCAGTAGATGTAGAAGTTCCTATCTTATTGGACGACCATCCTTGGCCACTGTCGGGGCTTTGATGGATTCTTAGAGTAATGGAATATAGTTCCTAGTAAATAATGATGAGGCCATATTCAATGTAGATAAGAGCATGGAAGTACCATGAGCCTTCGCATGTAAATTAGTTCTTGATGAGTTAGCTGATATGGATGAATGCAATTTAGAAGGAGCCTCTGAAATTAGAACTAAAACTCTTGCCATCTCATTTATGCTACAAGATTGTTGGTCCAGAGGAAACCTTTCCTGTCATCATATCATTATTCCTCAATGAAGAAAATGTGAAAAGGGTGATCAAGGAGATCCAACAACATCAGAAAGTTATTGGGTAGACTATAGAAAATATTTGTGGGATTCCACTGGGCATTTGTGAGCACAAGAATATATTAGAGGAAGCTAGTTCCCGTATCATAGAGCATCAAGGAAGACTGAATCTAGCTATGCAAGAGGTAGGTAAAAAAGGAGATCATCAAGTGGTTGGATGTTGGAGTAGTCTACCACATATTTGACAACAAATGGGTGAGTCCAGTTCAATGCATAATAAAGAAGGGAGGAACGATGGTGGTTGCAAATGAGCACAATGAGTTAATCCAAACACATACTATCACATGATGGAGAGCTTCCATGGATTACCGGAATCTTAATGCGGCTACTTGTAAAGACCATTTTCCCATGCATTTTATTGATCAAATGTTAGAACGGTTGGCGGGGTGAGCTTTCTATTGGTTTCTTAATGGTTACTCAGGCTACAATAAGATCAATACAACTTTAGAGGAATAGGAAAATATGACCTTTACATGTCCTTATGGGAATTCTGTATTTAGCAGGATGCCATTCGGATTATGCAATGCTCTGGCCACATTTCAAATATGCATGTTGGCTATATTCTCAAAAATGGTGAAAGACTTCCTCGAGATATTTATGGATGTGTCACAACCCAAGCATGGACCTTGAATCTAGACACGAGACATAGAATCACAAATGGCTCCATGCTAATCCATAGTACGTACATAGTAAGAACAGAGCATATTTAAAGTAGAAATAAACTTGGACTCAACATAAGAAGTCTGCAGATCATAAAAACATAAGCGCAAACCCGAGTCTACAACATTGAACCATCTATACACAGTTGTCTGAAAAGACTCAAAACATATGATGAGCTAATAGGACAACACCACAAACTGGCTAACTAAGTCCGAAACTAAAAGACATGAGAAAAAGAGAGAGGGACCAAACCTGTCTTCCTCACATCATCAGGACTCACAAAGACTGGGATGCGACTGGACTGAAGTAGGAGCGAGCTAATGTCGGGACTGAGACTGGTCAAATGAACCTATATCATGAGATGAAATAAAGTGGATTCTATCGTCAGTACCTTGAATGTACCAAGTATGTAGAGAAAGTAAAACATGCTAGTAAAATGATAGTCTTAAATCATTAGTATTAAATCAGATAGAACATAAGAGTAACATTATTATACCCAGGGAACCCAAGGATCAGACTCGGGAGTCAAAATGGAGAAAAATTGAAAATTCACACCAGATCTCAAGATGACTCGTGAGGTGACTCATAGTTAGTGTTCGGTCTGCGTTTTATGGGTATATAACTATACGCAGGTGCACGTGGTCGAACAAGTAGTAAAGTGGCTTTAGTAAGCCAAGTATCGATCCCACAGGGACTGGGATGAAGTGCAATCTGTTCAAGTGTACTATATTTCGATTCTAAAAATGCAGACTACAGTATAACCGAAAGTTTGATATTTTGTTTTATAATTTTTATGCTAAATCTAAAATAACTATCTAATGTGAGTCTGAACTATGAATGAGAGCATGCTGAGGTTAAACGAACATGTAATGAAATTAATTATCGATATAATTTGGTTAGTCTTTTCCTCAAGTTGCTAGCCAAGAACAATTGCCAAGAGATTAAAACTCTCATATTTAACCTCACTTAAGAATCATGAACCATCCACCTACATTTCTGTGATTAAATGCAATTCATATTCTAGCCATACAAAACCGATTCTTAAATTGACTAATACGACTTTGAGGTATATTTCTATCCTGAAGGTAAATCAGTTCCCAATTTTCCCAAACCAGAAAAGATCATATCCTATTAATTCACAACTTTCCAATTTCTTGCTCTCTCGAGTGAAACCGGACTTTTTACATATACATTAACGTAGGCCACACATTAATGAAGTAAGAACAAGAATTAATAGAACAACACGGAAGAAAAGATGAAAAACCACTATGATCAACAATCCATTTCACTACAATTATTCATAACCTCAGCAAGAAGAGGATTTAGCCACTCATTTGTGGATTAAACATCGTTAAATGAGTGCTAAACATACAAGCAATTGAATTCAAGAAGAAAGAAAGAGAGAAAAACCCTGATATTTTCGTTCCCTCAACTGCCTGTAACCCACGTTCTTGCTCCACCAAGTCAGAATATAGAAAAATGAACCTAAGTGTTCTATTTATACTAGTGGGAATTTTTCCCGGAATAACAAGCAACGTGTCACGGAGTGCATCGCGGAGCACTACCTCCGTGACACGCTACGGATGCGGACCTTCACTGGAACTGGGGGTCCAGGAATTAAATCCCAACGTGGCACGGCGTGCAACGCGGAGCCAAGCCACCGTGCCACGGACATATCGCGAACCCACACTGGATTTGGGCTGAAAATTCCCATCCAGGCAGAAGGCCTCCGCGATGGCAACGTGACACGGCTCCATCGCGGAGCCCCTTTATTTTATGTTGTCCAATGTCTTGTCCTTTGCTCGCATCCAAGTCCAACCCCGATATCCTCCAACATGCATTTTAGCTTCCCGAAATTACATTTTACCCGCAAAACAATGCTAATCATGTTGGTTAGTATAAATTCACATTTTATTACCAATTACATGAGAATGTATACACATTGATAGATAAACAAGGCTAAAATGGTGCTTTTGAGTATCACTTGGGCATATAAATTTGCCCAAGATCACTTACCCCACACTTAAATGCTTGTTCGTCCTCGAACAACAATCCTACACTTCATGCAATTTAAATCCCAACCTCGCTACTTTGGTTCGACAATTTAGGCTACGGTCATACCGATTATTCAATACAGCAAATCATCAAGAAAACATGCATGGTCCTATCAATGCAATGACCTTCAATACATCAAGACCTCCTAGACTTTAACAATCGACTCTCGATATTGGCAAACTCATGCAAATCAGCTGATCAAGATATCCGACACGAAAATTAATATCTCATCAAGCATGTGCCCTCACAACACAAGAGAATCTTCCCTTTTTTGCTCATATGACTCACAAAATTTTAAGCAGGGGCATGTAAACACAATTTCGCTCTCTCTCCCAAAAGAATTCACATGCATCATGTCATGACCCATAAGCTTGCCCTTAGTGTATTACTCCACTAATATAAAGAAGTGCGATGTAAGATCACGTAGGACTTTAACTGGTTGTAATGGAAGCTACGGAACTAGTAAATATTGGGTTAGCCAATAATAGCCACTAGCATCCTTAAGCGCCTTTTCAACGTATCCCACCAACTCATGGACATTGTTTCTTTTTTTTCATCATCCCATTCTTGATGTTTTTCTGTAGTTTGGCCCATCGTATTAAGCACACTTGACGCAACAACAAAGATCATTCATGCACCTTCATTATAGTTTATTTATAGCAAGTGCACCTTCAACCTTTTCTTTTCTTCTATCACTCTGTTTTTCTTTTTCTTTTTTCACCATTCTCACTCTTTGACACTTTCAGAAAATGATTTTCTCTTCTTAAGCGCTTAAGAGTTTTGTATAGACTTTAAGGCTAATGAAAAGAAGGGATTAAGATCGGCTTACGCTTTTTGACAAAAGAAAAAAATAATAGGCTAAAGGCTCAACGGGCTGACTAGGGTATACAATCAAGGTGGGTACGACAAGGAAAAATAGAAACTCTCGGTTAGAACAAAGAAATGCCTACATCCATTCCTACAATACACCTCCTTCATTTCATTTTGTACACACACCAGGCAAGTTCTAGACACTTCACAATAGCATGGAATAACAACACCTCACTTCACACTTTTTGCACATGCTCAATTCAAGATGTATTCACAGACTCTTCAATCAGCTAATTACAGGAATTCAAAATTAAGCCTTAATCACACTGAATTGAACTCTCTGGCCTAGGTATCTCAACATATTTACAAAGTTGCATGCTTTCATACGAATCACCTTTGCATTTTAAATATCACGTACAACACGCAATCAGAATTTCGCAACCATACAGTAACTACAGGTTTTGGGATGCAACCCACCAAAGAAAAAAATTGAAAATTAATTAAAAAACTACTCCTAACGACTACATTTCCCTTAAGACGGTCGTCATCCATCCATCATAGGGAACGATCACTAACTAGGACTTCGGTCCAATGGGACCATTCTCGATAAAAGAACCAAAAACAAACGCCGAGAAACCCAAGAAGTAAAAAAAATGTTGAAAATATCGATCATTTCGATAGAAAAATATGTACAAATGATTTTTTTAAAAGTATCGATCATTTCGATAAAAAAATATATACAAAATCAGCTAGCAACATTCCGCAACACATATCACTTTCACATAAATTTACAAATACAGAACAACAACTTAACAATTCATAAATCACAGGGAACAACAAAATTTCACATGCACGACAACAAATTAGAGCATACATACATAACATCACATCCCAGCACCTAACTACTCCCACCCCACACTTAGCTCGAACACTGTCCCCAGTGTTCACAAAAATTAAAATAGCACAAAAATCGGGTGGTGGAACTCCCTGATCAATCAAAGTACTCCACTTCTTCGTCGGGTGCTGCTGCTTCATCTCCCATGTCTGAATCACCCCCGTCGTCTTCATCGGACTCCACATCGGAGTCCTCCCAACGTGTCTCCTCGTCTGTGAGGACGTCATCATCTGTGGGCTCTACAAATGCTGGCCCCACTCGGCATAGAGCCCTGGCGTTTTCGCCGAAGGGGTAGTCTAGCTCGAGCTGCCATAGCTCCTCCTCTGTCGCCGGCCTCCCGCCTATCCTCAGCTGGAGCATCTGCATCCCATACATTCGAGCCATATACTGATCATCACGAGCATGTCGCTCACCAAGTGTAAGCACTGGCTCGTGGGTGGTGTCGGGTGCCTTAGTTTTAGTAACATCTAAGGCCCGTCGCTCCATCTGCAGGATATAGTCAAGGGCCTCCTCCTCGACATCTAGGACCCTGAGGAAGGTGGTGAGTAGTCCACCAAAGCCATACCTGTGCCCCTGATGAAACCGGGCTCTCTTCATGGCGGAGATAATCACTGCCCCCACGTTGATCTCCAGCCCTTTCATCAGAGTGTACACCAGGCATACACGATCCCGGGATACATCCATCATATGTACCCCTGGGATTAGGCAGGAACAGACTATCTTCAGCCATATTCTGGCTTCCCTGTTCATCTGTGAATACGACAAAGTCTGATGGTAGCCCCTCTCTTTGTGTCTGCTCCATCTAGCTGCCGATCGGGTCCCACACAAGGTGCGTCTGATGTCCCCATATGGTGGGGTAATGTTCATCTGTCGGAGTATGTGGGCGTCTGTGTCCCGCGCTCCTATGATGGCATTGAGGTGGTGGGGCTCCAAAGTGACTATTTGCCCTCTGATTTTAATGGTGTGACTTCTGATAGTCGGGTTCCAGTTGGCATAGAATTCCCCAACCAAGTGCAGATTGCATTCCTTGGGCTCTTCAAAGATGAAGTTGAGCCCAACTGCCTCGATCCGGTGTACCATCCTAGGGAACTCTTGTGCCAACGGTTCCCGTGCTATATGCTCCTCGGGGAAGTATTTATTTTCTTTATGCTTTGCGTACCACTTCTTCCCCTCATTCGTCACCCATCTTGTTCCGTATTGGCGGCGTTGGCTGCGAGGAACTGCTAGTGCTGCTGGGACTGCTGTGCCCAGTCTAATTCGCTTCCTTCCAGCGCCAGAAGTTGATGCGCCTTTCCCTTTCTCTTGTCTGCTTGCCATTTTACCTGTCAACCCAGGTAGACAAGATCAATGTTAAGCTAACAGATATTAACTTCGGCTAAGGTCGGGTTAAGCTAGGTTACCCCACACTTAGTCCTTAGCTACAGTTACAACAATACGGCAAGATCATACTTATTTACACACAATAACCAACTATACAATCATGCTTAGTGCGTTCGAAGAATTCGACGGTATATCTTCTGTGTACTACTCAGACTTCGTACAGCTAATCACAATCACTACCATCGCTAACATTTTATCCATCGCACTTAGCAAGGAAAAACAAAGAAACGAAAACAAAAATAAGAATTTATCTACACGAACCTATACAACCAACCCAATTCTTGCAAAATTTAACTATTTCCCTAACCCAAGAATCCGTCGGTCTTTTAACATGATATCAACTAGCACACTGACTCATCTCACTCAACAAGTACATTCCGGCATGAATTTCACAAGTTCACTACGTTTTTCACTTCAAATTCAAAAACAAGCCCTAGAAATGATATTATCAAGCAAATTCGATTAATTTATGCAATTAACGAGTTCAAGTAATCATAACGACATTCTGAACATTCATCAACAACAATTCAATTGAATTCATGATTAATTTCTACTTAGGGCAACCTTAGCTCATCTCACATGCTCAACATCGACGAAAATCGACAAGAAATGAGATGGAATTGAAGAACATACCTTGGAGTTAAAGAAATTATGCAAACTTGATGATTTCCTTATCCTACTCCATGTCACATTGAAAGGAGATGGGTTTTGGGGGGTTTTGGTTGTGGAGTGATTGAAAAATAAGGGAAAGGGAGGTTTTTTTGGGGTTAAAGAGTAGGGAAATCGCGCGGGTCACCCGGCGACCCGGTGTGACCCATCGCGATATACACGGCAACGTGTCACGGAGTGCATCGCTGTGCACTGCCTCCGTGACACGAAGCTGTCGTGAGCCCATTCTGGAAATTTTTAATGTTTCCGGATTAAACCTCAACGTGTCACGGAGGGTAACGCGGAGGTCCACCTCCGTGACACGGAGCTATTGCCCCAGCTCACTGTTTTGCCACTTTTTGTTAATTTTCATACCTCGAATTTTCCCTTGCGATTCCGTGCATATTTTCCTCCGTTTGATCTGAAATTCATCTCACTATACAAAATTGGTTAGAATTATAGGTTTCACTCTAAATAAAAAATAAAACAAAAACAAAAACTAAAATTTTGTAGTAAATCAAGAAAAAGAAAAAGAAAAATCTATTTACACTTTACAAAATGGAAGAAAAAAAAATTTCACGGGTTGCCTCCCGTGCAGCGCCTGGTTTACCGTCGCGGCTTGACGTCGTTAAGCTCAGTTGTCCTCTAGGGAGATGGACGATTTCTCTCGATCACCGTCCTCCTCCCAACAGTGCTTACACCGATCCGATGGTTTTCGCATTAACTCTTGTGAATCCTTAATCTGCTCATCATCACCTTGATCAATCACATTGATCACCGAGAGTTCTTCCTGTACCATCGGGAGCTTGGGTGCCTTGTACACATTGAACACCTCCACCTTGTCGTGTGCTTGCATTGTTAGCTGCCCCGTAGCTACGTCAATTAGTGCTTTCTCGGTCGCCAAGAAAGGACGTCCCAAAATAAATGGGACTTCCGCGTCTGGTTCAAAATCCAGCACGACAAAATCTATCGGGAAAATTAGGGAGCCAACTTGCACCAGAACGTCCTCCACAATGCCATCAGGTCTGGCTAAGGACCGATCCACCAATTGCAAGATTACTGTTATGGGTCTAGGACTCCCTAGACCCAACTTTCTAAATACCGATGAAGGCATCAAATTTATGCTCGCTCCCAAATCACACAATCCACGAGCTCGGATGCTCTGCCCTCTCAACTTCTGCTGCTCCCGATTGTTGAGGTGGTCTTTCTGGTTCCACCTCTTTCAGCTGCAAACCACTCCTTGTGGTCACTGCATTCACCTGCTTGGGATTGGGATCTGTATCACTCGGAAGTCCTCCTCTAGGCCTTGTGTTTTGGGCTCCAGCAAATTTCCCAAATTGATATTCAAGTGCCTTGGTAGCTAACTGGTTGTTTTTCACTTCGGCTGCCAATTTCACATAGTCAGCCTGCAATTGAGCTTGGTTAGCTATCATGGTCTTGAACATCTCCTCAATGCTGGGTGATGGTGGTGGAGGAGGTGCATTGTTGTTTCTGAATTGTGCTTGATAATTCTGCTGCCCTCCTTGGTTCCTTTGCACACCCTGACCTGAACTTTTCCCCTGACGGTTGTTGCTACCCCAGGAGAAATTAGGGTGATTCCTCCAATTGGAATTGTAGCTATTACCATACTGTTGGTGGTTCCTTTGTACATTACCCACAAAGTTTACCGAGTCAGGATTGGCTCCACAACACTCAGCTGAGTGCTTACTGCTTCCACACACTTCACACCACATCTGCTGCACTGCATTAACTGGGGCTTGAGGCTGGTTCATTGTCATGTTACTGAAGTGGGTGTTAAGTTGATTTTGCAATGTAGCTATCTGTGCAGCAATAGCTATAAAGCCATCCACTTCTTGCACTCCTGCTGCTTTCCTTGTCCCGCCTCTTGATGAATCAGCATTCCATTCCGGATTGCCCTGCGAAATACGGTTCAACAAGGTATACAGCTCCTCATAAGTTTTCTCCAGCGCTTGTCCTCCAGCTGCCGAGTCTAGCAATATTTTGGTGTGGGGTTACAAACCCTCTATAAAAGTGTGCACCAACACATCATTGGACTGATGATGATGAGGACAATACCGCAACATGGACTTAAATCTCTCCCAGGCCTGATATAAATTCTCTCCCTCTCTCTGTTTGAAACTTAGAATTTGACTTCTAAGTCTTACTGTTTTACCGGAGGGAAAAACCGTATCAAGAATTTCCTTGCGAGATCATCCCACGTAGAAATAGAATTCGGTGGCTCAGCTTTCAACCACCTCTTGGCTTCTCCCAATAGTGAGAATGGGAACAATGTAAGCCGGACATAATCTAATGACACTCCAGCGAGAATGTAAGTGTCACTTATCTCCAAAAAATTTTGGAGATGCTGCTGTGGATCTTCATGAGGGAGACCGGTAAACTGCCCGCTAGTGTGTAGCAATTGCACCATATTCTACTTAAGTTCAAACCTCCCTCCTAGCTCTGGTTTGCGGATGCTAGATGTGACATTATTAGCATGCGGGATTGCCACCTCGTGAACTGGCCGAGCTGCTACTTCTTCGGGCGCTAAAACTTCCCGGACTACCGGTGGATTCTGTTGTTGCTCCATGATCGTTTGTCTGAGCAACTGCAGCTTTCTTTCTAGAGCTTCTCTCCATTTACTGTGAAATATTCTTTCTGGCTCTATATACGAGTCCACCAGCTCCTTGTCTCTTGCCAGTGTTCAACAGAAATTAAGTCTGCAAAATACAGGCTAAGACCAAGTTTTCAACACTAAGAAAACAAAAATACAGTAAATTAACACTTAAAACAAATTCACCAATTGCCAAGTCCCCGGCAACGGCGCCAAAAACTTGTTCAGTTGTTTGGGTTATATGGGGTATATAACTACACGCAAGTGCACGTGGTCGAACAAGTAGTAAAGTGGCTTTAGTAAGCCAAGTATCGATCCCACAGGGACTGTGATGAAGTGCAATATGTTCAAGTGTACTATATTTCGATTCTAAAAATGCAGACAACAGTGTAACCGAAAGTTTGATATTTTGTTTTATATTTTTTATGCTAAATCTAAAATAACTATCTAATGTGAGTCTGAACTATGAATGAGAGCATGCTGAGGTTAAACGAACATGTAATGAAATTAATTATCGATATAATTTGGTTAGTCTTTTCTTCCAGTTTCTAGCCAAGAACAATTGCCAAGAGATTAAAACTCTCGTATTTAACCTCACTTAAGAATCATGAACCATCCACCTACATTTCTGTGATTAAATGCAATTCATGTTCTAGCCATACAAAACCGATTCTTAAATTGACTAATACGACTTTCAGGTATATTTCTTTCCTGAAGGTAAATCAATTCCCAATTTTCCCAAACCAAGAAAAGATCATATCCTGTTAATTCACAACTTTCCAATTTCTTGCTCTCTCGAGTGAAACCGGACTTTTTAGATATACATTAATGTAGGCCACACATTAATGCAGTAAGAACAAGAATTAATAGAACAACATGGAAGAAAAGATGAAAAACCACTATGATCAACAATCCATTTCACTACAATTATTCATAACCTCAGCAAGAAGAGGATTTAGCCACTCATTTGTGGATTAAACATCGTTAAATGAGTGTTAAACATACAAGCAATTGAATTCAAGAAGAAAGAAAGAGAGAAAAGCCCTGATATTTTTGTTCCCTCGACTGCCTGTAACCCACGTTCTTGCTCCACCAAGTTAGAATATTGAAAAATGAACATAAGTGTTCTATTTATACTAGTGGGAATTTTTTCCGGAATAACAAGCAACGTGTCACGGAGTGTATCATGGAGCACTGCCTCCGTGACACGCTACGGACGTGGACCTTCACTGGAACTGGGGGTCCAGGAATTAAATCCCAATGTGGCACGACGTGCAACGCGGTGCCAAGCCACCGTGCCACGGACCTATCGCAAACCCACACTGCATTTGGGCTGAAAATTCCCATCCAGGCAGAAGGCCTCCGCGATGGCAACGTGACACGGCTCCATCACGGAGCCCTTTTATTTTATGCTGTCCAATGTCTTGTCCTTTGCTCGCATCCAAGTCTAACCCCGATATCCTCCAACATGCATTTTAGCTTCCCCAAATTACATTTTACCTGCAAAACAATGCTAATCATGTTGGTTAGTATAAATTCAGATTTTATTACCAATTACATGAGAATGTATACACATTGATAGATAAACAAGGCTAAAATGGTACTTTTGAGTATCACTTGGGCATAAAAATTTGCCCAAGATCAGTTAGCAAGGTTGGCAGGCTCAGGTTGTGGAGGCCACGGGCATGACCATGAGTCGTGGTCAGACCTCATGACTCGTGAGGTTCCCCATGGACTGCCTTGGAGGGTTGGCAAAGTTGGGAAGGGCAGTGAAGGCCACGGATGGTGACCACAAGTCATGGTTTGACCTCACCACTCGTAAGGTCACCGTAGGTTGGAGTGTATGGTTGGCTGGGGATTGAGGCAGTAGGGGTCACGGGTGGTGACCACGAGTCTTGGTCAGCCACCACGATTCATGTGGTCCCTCGTGGGATTCCCTAAGCTTGTTTGGTAGTAGATATCATGGATTTAGGCCACGAGTCATGCCTCCTAGTAATGACTCATGAGGTCCCTCGTGGGGACTGGAAACCAGAAATTTCTGCATTTTTAGTAAGGGTGTTCTCGTAATTCCTAAACTCCTAAGGCTTAAACCATTTCATGTTAAGGTATGAATAGGGTCTTTTAAGGGGGATTAGTCCATGTTAAGCCTCATTCATGCATGCAAGAGTATAGCGAGGAGTCTAGAAGGTGATTCAAGGGGTTCTTCCCTAATTTCTCTAAATTCCTTCTTGGGATTTCAAGGGAGATTAAGAATCAAGTGTTTCTAGGTATGTAAGGTCCTCAATGCGTGAATTCTTCCACACCCATGCTCCTACTCTATGATTTTTCTTACAATTTATCAAAAACTCATGGGGTTTTTTATTTGATTATATAAATTCCAATGACTTATTTTGTGATTTTGAAATATTATCATAATCTATGGATTTTGATCATCCTTTGAGAATTAAATTGAATTACAATGTTGTTTTAGTTTGATTTTTTTTCTAAGAAATTGAGCTTATTTTTGCATGCCCCATGGTGAATTGAATTATGAGCTATTTTCTCATTTATGTTCTTTACGATCCCAACATGAATTATGTTTAAATTATGAATTTGTTTTGGTACCCATTTTAATTTTATGAAATTCAATCTATGCACATGATCCACAAGTATGTATGAATCTTATTATTCATGAATTATATTTTATCCCACTCACGGGCCTCATGTCATTGCTAGTTCACATATGTTCAAGCATGTTTACGATTATCAGGATTTAACTAGCCCATGAAACTCATGTATGTATTATTATGAGTACTACATATATTTTGGGAGTAGTATCGAACACTGAGTAGGTTCGAGGCTCAGGTTTATCCCCGAATCTCATGAACTACGTGCCACCGTAGGTATGTTGGGACCCCTTTAATGTTAGTCCCTAGCCCAAATGGCCCTTTTCATGGTGATATCACACTTTCATGGTTTTATCCTTTGCAAGGTACGAGCACCCTCCTGACTCGAGTTACAAGTCGGGCTTCATGTGTGCTCATATGGGGATGTTGGTTAAGAGAATCTCCCGCTATTCCTCATGATTTATGCATGTTATGATTATTTATGTTGGCTTAAGTCATGTTATGTAAATCGCTTCTATTATGATTATGTTTATTTTATGTTACGAATGTTTTGAAAACCTTAAGCCATATGATATGTTGTTATGATTTATGATACGAGCATGACGTCTCACTCTTATGATCATTTATGAATTTGATATATGTTTTAAATGTCCGTTTTACTTACCTTGCACACTCAGTACATTCCATGTACTAACCGCATACTTTCTATGTTGTATTGTCTCATAATAGAGGTCCCAGCTCTCAGGCTCGTCCTAACCCGTAGCTGGATCCAGACTTGCTCTCCGCCCATTTGGTGAGTCCTCATGTTCCGAGGGCTACATGTTCACACTCTATGTTATTTCTTCAGTTTCTGGATGTTGGATAAATTGGGGAATTGTCCTATCAATCCTCCTTTCATGTTTAGAGGCTTATAAAACTACAAGACGTATTCTCCTATATTGTACAAGTCTAGTACTGCTTTTCCCTTATGCTATGTCATGATTACATTCTTTATGCTAAGTCTTCTTCTCATGTGATCGAGTTAGATGCATGCTCATACCATGGGTCGACTTGGGGTCTCTCGGGGCTCCTTGTCCCGTGTCTATGATCTGGGTGTATGTTTGGGTCCTGAAAAACTTAGTATCAAAGCCGTAGGTTCTGAAGTGTCCTAGGGATTCTGAAAGCCAGATTAGGTAGAGTCTTTTTCATGGGTGTGAAGCATGCCACACTTATGACGAATAGGCTACTAGGTGTTTAGGAAATGTTTCCTTCTTTCATGATCTATGTCCTGCGGTGAACTTCCTTTACTCTTCTAATTCGTACTATTCGCGTTTGTAGAATCATGCCTCCACGTCAGGTAAATGCCAGGAGAAACGATAACGGTAATGATCATGAGGGTGCCCATGATGGTGAGCATCAACCAGCCCCACCCGTTCATGAGGAGAACGTACGAGAGCCAGCTGCTCACGCCGAGTTTAGGGCAGCGATTCAGATGCTGGCACAGGCCATGACTACCTAGGTCCAGAATCAGACAGTGGTGCATATCCCTCAGAAAGGGAATTAAGCGGCAGCTAGGGTAAGGGACTTCTTGAGAATGAGCCCTTCGGAGTTCACGGGGTCGAAGGTAGACGAGGACTCACATGACTTTATTGAGGAAATTCTGAAGATCACCTAGGTTATGGGGGTGAATAATGGGGAATGCATTGATTTGACCTCCTATCAGCTTAAGAGGGTAGCACATATATGGTTCAAGCAACGAAAGGATGATAGGGCGGAGGGTGCAGGCCCGATAGGTTGGGATGAGTTTCACACCACGTTCATGGATCGGTTCTTCCCTCGGGAGATGAGGGAGCTTAAGCCGATCAAGTTTGTTAATCTAAAGTAGGGTAACATGTCGGTCCAGGAATATGCATTGGAGTTGACCCGATTATCCAAATATGCTCTGGAGTTGGTGGCGGATCAGTGGTTGGGTGAGCAGTGTAGTGCATGGAAAGCCGGTTACTTGGACAAGGATTGCCGGATTGCAATGCTTCACTAGGACATTAACTTTCCCCATATTGTTATGCATGTTCAACAGATGGAGTCGGTCAATAGGAGGCAGAGAGAGGCCAAGAGGGCCAGGACTGATAGCTACAGGGTTTCTCAAGCCAGGTCAGGAGGTGCATCATGTCAGCAAACCCAACACAGGTCCATTGCTCCAGCTCCATCATCGGTCAGCATGCCATCTAGGTTCAAGGAAGTCTAGAGGAGTAGGGATGCAGGCTCGAGGGATCATGGTAGCATGCAAGTGGAGCCCACTTTTCCAGTTCATGCAAAGTGCGGCAAGAATCATCCCGAGAGGTGTTTGGTCGTCGCGAATGCTTGTTGCAGTTTGGAAAACCATAACACCGGATCAGAGATTTCCCTGCAGCCAGTTCTACCGCTCTAGCAGCACGACCCCCTCAGCAAGGTGCCTCCACTAGTTTAGCAGGTTGTCAATGCCAAAATAAGTTTTATTCCCTAGTGCTACGACATGAGCAGGAGGCTTCGCTAGATGTGGTCACGGGTATGTTGCAAGTCTTCCATACTGATGCTTATGCTTTGTTAGATCCAAGAGCTACTTTGTCTTTTGTGTCCCCTTATATTTCTAGTAGTTTTCGAGTTAGTCCTAAAATTTTGTTAGAATCGTTTGTCGTATCTACTCCAGTCGGTGAATCAGTGGTAGCTAGGAGGGTGTATAGGGGTTTCCCCCTTACAATGTTGCATAAGGTGACCTCTGAAGACTTATTAGAATTTTCCATGATTGACTTTGACATCATTTTGGGTATGGATTGGATGTTTGCATGTTACAGTTCGATTAATTATAGGACCCATTCAGTGGAATTTCAATTTCCGGGTGAGTTAGTTTTGGAGTGGAAGGGTAGTTCGGTCGTACCAACCAGTCGATTTATTTCATACCTTAAGGCCCGTAATATGATCTCAAGGGTTGCCTGTACCACCTATTTAGGGTTAAGGATGTAGAATCCGAGACCCCAACCATTCAGTCAGTTCCAGTGGTGTGTGAGTATTCGGATGTTTTCCCCGATGATTTGCCAGGTGTTCCTCCGGAGAGAGAAATTGATTTCCGTATTAATTTATTGTTCGATACGTAGCCTATCTCCATTTCTCCTTACAGGATGGCTCCAGCCAAGCTAAAAGTGTTAAAAGAATAGTTGAAGGATTTGTTGGATTAGGGTTTAATTAGACCAAGAAAGTGTCCATGGGGTGCACCGATTCTCTTTATTCGAAAGAAAGATGGATCCCTTCGAATGTGTACTGATTATCGGCAGCTGAATAAGGTCACTGTCAAGAACAAGCACCCCTTTCCTAGGATCAATGATTTATTTGACCAGCTCCAGGGTGCCAGGTGTTTCTCGAATATAGATCTAAGGTCCGGGTATCACTAGCTCAGAGTTCGAGAGAGTGACATCCCGAAAACCTTTTTCAGGACTCGGTATGGTCACTACGAATTTTTTGTTATGTCTTTTGGACTAACCAATGCTCCTGTAGCTTTTATGAAACTGATAAACAAGGTGTTCAAGAAGTAACTTGACATGTTTGTAATTGTGTTCATCGATGATATTCTTATATACTCTCGGAGCGAGGACGAGCATGCTGCTCACTTGCGAGTAGTGCTTCTGATCCTCAAGGATCATTATTTATATGTAAAGTTCAGGAAATGTGAGTTTTAGTTGGACTAGGTGGCATTTTTAGGCCATGTGGTATCAGATGAAGGAATAACGGTAGATTCCTAGAAAATCGAAGTGGTGAAGAATTGGCCCAGACCAGTGAATCCTTCAAAAATTCAGAGTTTCTTGGGCCTAGAAGGCTACTATCAGAGATTTGTTGAGGGTTTCTCATCTATTGCGGCACCTTTGACCAAGTTGACTAAGAAGAAGGTGAAGTTCCAATGGTCGGAGGCTTGTGAGGAAAGCTTCCAGGAAATGAAGACCCAACTCACTTCAACACCAGTGTTGACTTCACCCGAGGGCTCGAACGATGTTTTTGTATATTGTGATGCTTTGAGAGTTAGACTGGGATGTGTGTTGATGCAGTATGGGAAAGTAATAGCATCTCGACAGCTGAAAGTTCACAAAAAGAGTTACCCAACCCATGATCTCGAGTTGGCCGCAGTGGTGTTTGCATTGAAGATATGGCAGCATTACTTTTATGGGGTTCAGGTGGATGTATTCATAGATCACAAGAGCTTGCAATATGTCTTCATGCTGAAGGATCTCAATCTTCGACAAAGGAGGTGGTTGGAGTTATTAAAGGACTATGATATGAGTGTTCTTTACCACCCGAGCAAGGCTAATGTGGTGGCAGATGCACTTTGTAGGCTCTATATGGATAGTGTGTCCCACGTGGAGGAGGGAAAAAAGGAGTTGGTGAAGGATGTCCATCGGCTCACAAGATTGGGAGTTAGGTTGATCGACTCGACCGATGGTGGCGTCGTTGTGCAGAATGGGTCAGAATCGTCCTTGGTGGTTGATGTCAAATCTAAGCAAGATGAAGATCCGATATTGAGGAAGCTGAAGGGAGAAATGCGGAGTCAGAAGGTGGAGGTTTTCTCCCAAGGGGGAGATGGTGCGCTATGATACCATGGTCGACAATGTGTTCTGGACGTTGATAATTTGAGGGTTCGGAATGTTATACCCCGTAGGATTCCCGGCACCTAGATGACCTATTCGCACGTTGGTTAAGCATGTTTGAAGGCCATACGTGCTAGGAAAAGGGCCGGGAAAAGATCGGACAAGAAACCTGTCGAACCGTCGAGGGAGGAGCCGAGGCAGAGCCCCTCCGCGATGGCAGCGTGTCACGGAGGTGAAGCCTCCGCATTGGCTCCGTGACATGTTGGCCTTGTCCAGGCCCAAGTATATAAAGCCCCACTTCGGTTTATTTTGGGTTTTAAATCATAAAACTTCCAGAAAACAGAGAGGAAAACCAGAGAAAGGAAAAAGAACGAAGAGGGTAATATAATTTCGTCCGATTACGCTGCCAAACGCAGTCCAAACCTAAATTAACCTCAGATACCGAGGTATTTAGCAGCAGAGAGCATTTCTACGGATTTAGTTTCGTCAAATACGGCCGACGAATCATCAAGCTACCGAGCTAAGGTAAGTAGAATTGCTCCAAACTAGTGTCTATGTGTTCCTAGCTGCGAAGTGAGTATTTCTCCCTTCTGAACTTCTGGAAAATAGCGAGGTTTTGACCGTCTTTCGATAAGCCTAAGTTTAGGCTATAATTATATCGAAAGTGACATTGTTCTTTGGAATAAAGCTATATTTAGTATTAATTGACATATTTATGAATGCAGTTGGGAGAAATAGTTGAAGTATTGGCCGAGCCTCGTCCGACAGACGAATAGTTCGAGGATAAGGTATGTAAAGTTAGTTCCTTCGGCAAGTTAGTAGCTTTAGCCTTGTATAGTACAATAAACTTCATAGTAGAATTCCCGGAAGTTGAATGTTAAGTGTTGTGCAAGTTCAGTAAACCTAGTTTGCGTTGTGATATCATATTCAGTCTGAAAGTTAGGAAAGCATGTGCCCAAGGGAAAGTTAGTAGTTCAGATTCAGTACAGCCTACTATGTGAATAGCAAGCATGTTGTAGAATAAAAAGGAACAGATTTTCATAATAACAGTCAGTAAAGAAAGATCTGATAGATAGATAGTATTATGGCTACAGATTAGCCGTGCAGTTAAATGGAGATTGCAGAATCAGTATAATTAGTAAGAATCAGTTCAGTATAGAGACAGATCAGGATAAGAAGTTAGATTCCAGATAGTCCTTTCAGTTATACATGCTTGCTATTTCTATGTGCTAGTTGCTTGTTGAGACTTGTTGTGGCATGTGGGCACCCTTTTAGCATCCCCACCGCCCTTGGGTTATAGCTGTGTCGATACCAGATTCAGATACCGCCACCAGCTGGGCGATGCCGTCCACCTAGAGGACGATGATGGCCGACCACCATGATAATATGGTCCAAACCACCCTACTTGCAGGGGTAGTTCAGTTTACTCTGCGCAGAGCCAGTCCACCCTGTTTACAGGGGTAGAACACTCTGTGTGCGCCTGTGGCCGAGGGCAGTTTTAGATACAGATTTTTATAAAATCACCCTGTTGCGTGCTTGCATCCAGGGGTAGTTTTTATTACACACCCCGTGTACACTTGCGCCTAGAGGCAGGAGTGTTCGGACTCAGACACAATTTATTGTCAGAGGCCAAGGCCTGAGCTACGTACCCAAGGGGACCGGTAGGAGGAGCTCACAGTTATTAGATGAGTGGAGTGACTTATTTTTGGTTGGTTTAGACCCGGGTAGGGGTAAATAGATTGTGTGTTGGTTGGTACCTTCCGGCTATGGGGGTCGGTCAGATATTGTGTGTATTTATATGTATTCTTATATGTGCTATTAGATACTGGTAGACAGTGGGACGACACGACATCAGGTACGCTCAGTTTAGTGATAGAATAAATAAACTCTCCCCAGTTATTCTCAGCTAGATAGACTCAGCTACTTTCTGCTTATATGTCATGTTACTGTTGTTATTCTTTTCAGTTGTGTATTTCAGTTGCTTTACATGCTCAGTACCTGTGGTACTGACGCCCAGTGGGGTGCTGCATTACTTGTCTGCAGGTACTCATAGACGAGGAGGCGATCCCTCGTGATTCCAGTCAGCTATTGAGTATTCAACTCCTGTCATCTAGAGACTGAATTCCAGAGGTGTATTTCGTTTTCTTTTGTTGTACAGTACGGGTAGGTCGGGGCCCTGTCCCGATCATTTCTATTGTTATTCCTAGAGGCTTGCAGTCTGTATATTTCCCTGTGGTCAGCCAAGCCGGTCGTGTGGGGCCGTGCAGCTTTTTATAGTTATTTGTTATTTCTGTTCCTGTTGGCCGTGTGTGTCCATAATCAGTCAGTAGTGGTGACCTTGCCGGTCACGTAATTACTTAGCATGTTATTGTTGCGTTACAGAGAACTAGACAGCATGGTGGCCTTGTCAGCCCGCATAGGTTCCCTTGACAGTAGTATGTTTCTGGTCAGCTATTTTTCAGGTACAGGTAGCTATAGGCCTATTTGCCGGAGGCTGTGTTTACAGCCGTTATATAGCCCTTTGTTTCCAAGAATTTTTGTTAGAGCCAGCCAGGCACCAGATGTGCTTGGGCTCACCAGATAGCAGTCTAGATCCTACTAGGGCATCAGGTGCCAGTCATAACCCCCAGGGCGGGGCGTGACACGGATATTGCATGAAGCACATAGTACAAGATATTCTATCCATCCGAGATCCACGAAGATGTACCGGTACTTGCAGGAAATCTATTTGTGGGATGGTATGAAGAAGGATATCGCAGAGTTCGTCGCCAAATGTCCTAACTATCAACAAGTGAAGGTCGAGCATCAAAGACCGGGAGGCATACTTTAGGATATTAGCATCCACACTTGGAAGTGGGAAGATATTAATATTGATTTCATTATAGGCCTACCTCGTACTCGTCGATAGTATGATTCCATTTGGGTGGTGGTAGATAGGATAACTAAGGTTGCGCATTTTCTACCGGTCAAGACCACGGATTTAGCAGATGGCTATGCCAAACTGTATATTCAAGAGTTGGTTCGACTTTATGGAGTTCCGTTGTCTATTATATCAGACCTAGGTACTCAATTTACGTCCTAGGTCTAGCGATATTTTTAGAAGGAACAGAATTATGTTGCACGGCCCAAACAGACAACCTTCTATCCACAAACAGACGGCCAGGCAGAATGAACAATCCAGACTCTTGAGGATATGTTGAGGGAATGTGTTATGGATTTTAAAGGTATATGGGACAATCATTTACCCTTCGTCGAGTTTGCCTATAATAAGATTTATCATTCTAGTATCCAGATGGCACCGTTCTAGACTTTTTACGAGAGAAAGTGTAGATCACCCATCGGATGGTTTGAGGTTGGTGATGCACTCTTAATAGGACCTGATTCGGTTCATGAGGCCATGGTGAATTTCCATTTGATAAGGGACCGATTGAAAACCACTCAGAGTCGTCAGAAATCATATGCCAATGTTAGGAGAAGAGACTTGTAGTTTGATGTGGACGACTGGGTATTTTTAAAGGTATCTCCCATGAAGGGAGTCATGCAGTTAGGAAAGAAGGGGAAACTCCGTCCCCGCTATGTTGGCCCCTACCGGGTTGTGAGGAGAGTTGGTAAGGTGGCGTATGAGTTGGACTTGCCCTCGGTGTTATCTTCAATTCATCCTGTGTTTCACATATCACTTTTTAAAAAGTGCTTGGGCGATCCAGCTTTAGTAGTCCCGGTGGACAGCGTTGGTGTAATGGATAGCCTTAGCTATGATGAAATTTCGGTGGAAATCTTAGATCATCAAGTCCATAAGCTAAGGAACAAAGAAGTAGCTTCAGTTAAAGTATCATGGAGAAATCAGCATGTTGAAGGAGCTATGTGGGAAACCGAAGCGCATATGAAGTCCAGACACCCACACCTGTTCTCTACCGACTCTGTTTCTGCTTGAGGTAATAGTTTTTGCCCTAAACCTCTATTTAGCTTTCATGTTCAGTTCATGCGTACAAGTTCTCTTTATGATATGGTATGTGTATGTGATGTCTGAATTTAGTTCAGTTATGTAGTTCTTTTTGGAGGTATTAATTTTGTCAGTTTTCAGCTTAAATGATTAGTATTTCTATATTGTGATAGCTTGTTTCTGAATTTTCTACATGTTCCTAACTTTCGAGGATGAATGTTCCTAAGGGGTTATACCCCAGGATCTCAAGGATCAGACCCGGGAGTCAAAATGGAAAAAAACTGGAAATTCGCACCAGATCTCAGGACGACTCGTGAGGTAGGTTGTGAGGACGACCACGAGACGTGAGGTGACTCGTGGTCAGCAAGGTTTGCAAGCTCAGGTTGTGGAGGCCAGGGGCATGACCACAAGTCTTGGTCAGACCTCACGACTCGTGAGGTCCCCCATGGTCTGCCTTAGAGGGTTGGTAAGATTGGGAAGCGTAGTGAAGGCCAGGGATGGTGACCATGAGTCGTGGGTCGACCTTACCACTCATTAGGTCACCCGGGGTTAGAGTGTATAGTTGGTTGGGGATTGAAGCAGTAGGGGTCACAGGAGGTGACCACGAGTAGTGGTCAGCCACCAAAATTCATAGGGTCCCTCGTTCGATCCCCCGAGCTTGTTTGGCAGTAGACATCACAGATTCAGGCCACGAGTCGCGCCCCTGGCAACGACTCATGACGTCCCTCATGGGTACTGGCAACCAGAAATTCCTGCGTTTTTAGTAAGGGTGTTCTCGTAATTCCTAAACTCCTAAGGCTTAAACTATGTCGTACTAGGGTCTGAATAGGGTCTTTTAAGGGGGATTAGTCCATGTTAAGCCTCATTCATGCATGCAAGAGTATAGAGAGGAGTCTAGAAGGTGATTCAAGGGGTTCTTCCCCAATTTCTCTAAATTCCATTTTGGGCTTTCAAGGGAGATTAAGAATGAAGTGTTTCTAGGTATGTAAGTTCCTCAATGGGTAAATTTTTCCACACCCATGCTCCTACTCTATGATTTTTCTTACAATTTATCAAAAACTCATGGGTTTTTATATTTGATTATATGAATTCCAATGACTTAATTATGGGTTTTGTGATTTTGAAATATTATCATAATCTATGGAATTTCAATCATCCTTTCAAAATTAAATTGACTTACAATGTTGTTGATTTTGATTTTTTCCTTAAGCAATTGAGCTTAATTTTTGCATGCCCCATGATTAATCGAATTATGATATATTTTCTCATTGATGTTCTTTACGAGCCCAACATGAATTATGTTTTAAATTATGAATTTATTTTAGTATCTATTATGATTTTAGGAAATTCAATCTATGTACATGATCCACAAGTATGTATGAATCTTATTATTCATGAATTATGTTTTGGTCAACACATGAGCCTTATGTCATGGCTAGTTCACATATGTTCAAGCATGTTTACAATTATCATGATTTAACTGGCCTATGAAACTCATATATGTATTATTATGAGCACTACATATGTTTCTGGAGTAGTATCGAACACCGAGTAGGTTCGGGGCTCAGGTTAAGCCCCGGATCTCATGAACTACGTGCCACCGTAGGTATATTGGGACCCCTTTCATGTTAGTCCCTGGCCCAAATGGCCCTTTTTATAGTGATATCACACTTTCATGGTTCTACCCTTGGCAAGGTACGAACACCCTCCCCACTAGGGTTTCAAGTCGGGCTTCATGTGTGCTCATATGGGGTATGTCGGTTAAGAGAATCTCCCACTATTCCTCATGATTTATGCATGTTATGATTATGTATGCTTTTCAGGTCATGTTAAGTAAATCGCTTCTATTATGATTATGATTATGTTATGTTACGAATGTTTTGAAAACATTGAGCCATATGATATGTTATTATGATTTACGATACGAGCATGACGTCTCACTCTTATGATCATTTATGAATTTCATATATGTTTTAAATGTCTGGTTTACTTATCTTACTCACTCAGATATTCCACATACTGACCGCATACTTTCTATGCTGTGTCATCTCATGATATAGGTCCCAGCTCTCAGGCTCGTCCTCACCCATAGCTTATCCAGACTTGCTCTCTGCTCATTTGGTGAGTCCACATGTTCCGAGGGCTACATGTTCACACTCTATTATTTCTTCAGTTTTTGGATGTTGGATTAGTTGGGGAGTTATCCCATCAATTCGCCTTTCATGTTTAGAGCCTTATCAGACTACAAGATGCATTCCACCATATTATACAAGTCTAGTACAACTTTTCTCTTATGCTATGTCATGATTACGTTCTTTATGTTATGTCTTCCGCTCATGTGATCGAGTTAGATGTATGCTCATGTCATGGGTCAACTTGGGGTCTCTTGGGGCTCCTTCCCCTGTGTCTACAATCTGGGTGTGCGTTTGGGTCGTGACAAATGACAACCTGCTAAAGGCCATATTCTTGAAGTAATCAGAATCATGATATACTCATCATAAGCTAAAACATAATGACCCAAAGTTTGAGAATAGAAATCATATAATGTACCATACTTGAAATTATAGGTGAACACTCATAAACTGTACAATAGGTCAAATAAACTATAAAACATATTATCATAAGTCATGAACATGAGTATCTTAAAACATGAGGAACAATGGGAGGCTTTGTCATAATCGACACCATCATGATAGAGCTAACTTGATGCCCCATCTATCTCACTCAAATGGGCAGAGCCGTCCCAAGCTTGCCATGGCAAGGAATGATTAAGGCGTGATATCACTTATGAATCTACGTAGGGCTTGAACATAAATATATACCTACCGTGGCAAGTAGTAATGAGGTTCGGGGTTTGCTTGAACCCCTAGCCTACCCGGTGCTAGACACTACTCCTAAAAACATGCACACTGCTCATAATCAACAATGTGAAAGCATATTTGATCTTGAATAGACTTGTCAAAATTGTGAAACCATAATCATACTTGACACACTTGAAATATTCATGACAATAATGCCATTGAGTTGGCCATGATAAATACTTGAATGTCATGAAAATCATACATACTTAAATAAATAGTCATAATTGAAATCATAGGCTTATAAGCTAGAAATTTATAAAATCTTGCGTAATTGGCAAAATCATCATAAGCTTAAAAGTATAGATCCATGAGATATTCTAGTGGAAACTAAGTAAACATAATAAGAAATTATGAATTTAATTATAAGAAATTTGAATTGATAATAGATCATAAGAGATTTTATGAGAATTAGGTCTAACCTTAGAATTTTAGCATAACATACATGGAGACTTGAAATCATGAGATAGGAATGAAATTGGGTATGAGGGTGGAAGGATTTCCCCCATTCATGACCCTACATACCTGGGCTTGAAGAATATTTAACTTGAGTAAAGACCAAAAGGGAATTGAGATGAAGGAGATAATGAAACCCTTGCTTAACTTGAGAGAGGACCTTCAACTTACAGTTGTTATGAATGAATGATGACTAAGGCTTGGTTAAAACACTTAATACACCCTTTAAAAACCCCAAAACGACGTCACATAGGACTTAAAAGCTTAAAAAGTTCATAAAATACCCCTGAAGATTGCACTTAAAATTTCTGTCTTTCAGTCAGCACAAAAGTACCACGAGGCATTAGCTGTCACCATGACTCATGGTGACAGTCATTACATGTCAGCTTGATTTTCCAATTCTCTGATCCTCATACAACAGACAGCCATCATATCTCATCACTAGATACTATGAGTCATCCTGTGAGTTATGGTTAGAAGACAACCCTTGAATTTCCTTAGATTCTCCATCCTACGACTCCAAACCAGGACCCGTTACAAGGTCTCATAAGTCGTTACTTTACTCGTTATTTTAGGGCCCTCTTCTGCAGATACAGTGTATGACTCATGACCACGAGTCATACCCACACACCATTACTTACGGTGTGTACTCGTGGTACGAGGGAAAAATTTTCTGAGGTTTACCACAACTCCTCTAACGACACATCATGTCACCCCATGACTCGTACTACAAGTTGTTTTATGGAATTTTGCACATTTTCCTGTTGGTTGTATTATGAGTCTAGGGTTTGATATTATGGACTTTTAGGGTGTTACAATCTTCTTCTTGGGAACATTTGTCCTATTATGTAGATTAAGCATATTGCAAGGCTAGGGAAGGAACTTTAATCCCAAAACTGAATAACCATAGCAGAAAACTGGCGGAGTGACTTACTCCAAACTAGGATACATGATTGAGCTAAATCCATGAAACATACGTGCATATAATGACATGAAAGGAGCTGAGAGACATGAACTTGACATGAAATTGAATAGAGTACAAAGGAGGAAACTAGTATCTCATGCTGGAACTGAGACGGGAGGGAAAAGATGCGGGTATTTATCCATTACATCTGCTTTGGCCTCCCATGTAGCTCCCTCAACAACATGATTTCTCCGAAAAACTATCACTAAAGCTTGCTCCTTGTTCCTTAACTTTCAAACCTAACAAACAAGGATTTCAATCGAAACTTCCTAATAGGTAAGGCTATCCTTCAGCACATGCTCTATACCGGAACGACTAGCTGGGTCACTAATGCACTTTTTCGACAAAGACACATGGAAAATCGGATGCATTGAAGCTAACTCCGCAGGTTTCTCCAACTCATATGCCACCTTGCCAACTCGCCTCAAAATCCTATAAGGCAAAACAAATTAGGGACTAAGCTTTTCTTGTTTACTGAACCTCATAACTCCTTTTATGGGAGACACCTTTAGAAACACCCAATCATCGACCTCAAACTCATGCTCTCCCCTTCCAACATTTGCATATGATTTCTGACGACTCTATGCTTTTTTCAACCTCTACCTAATAAGCTAAACTTTCTATAGGGACTCATTAACTGAATCCGATCCTATCAATGTAGCCTCACCTACTTCAAGCCATCCAATAGGTGATCTACACCTCCACCCATAAAGAGCCTCAAATGGAGCCATCTGAATGCTTGAGTGATAACTGTTGTTACAGGAAAACTCAATGAGAGGAAAATGATCATCTCAACTATCATTGAGAACAATCACACACGCTCTCAACATGTCCTCAAAAGTATGAATGATTACCTTGGCTTGACCATTTGTTTATGGGTGAAAGGTTGTGCTAAGCTTCACTTGAGTACCAAGTCCGTTTTCGAGCGATATCCAGGATTGGGAGGTGAACTGTGTACCCTATTTGAGATAATGGATAAATGAACTCTATGCAACCAAACCAACTCTTTAATATACAATCTAGAACAATCCTCAGCTGAGTCTGTAGTTTTGACTGGTAAAAGGTGTGTTGATTTGGTCGACTTGTCCATAATCACCCATGTAGAATCACACTGCTGGCATATATGAGATAACCATTTTGATCTCTTCCCACTTCCAAATGGAAATTCTAATGACCTAAAGTATAACTCAAGGTCTCTAATGTTCAACCTTCACGTACTAGTAATTCGAACACTTAAGCACAAATTCTTCTATGTCCATTTTCATGCCATTCCACCAATAGACTTCTCATAGATCACGATATATCTTGGTGGCACCTGGATGGATAAAGTGCTGAGAGCCATAAGCCTTTCTCAATATTTTCTCCCTTAAGTCATCCACATCTGGAACACACAAATATCCTAGATATCAGTGTACACCATCTCCCCCTTGGGAGAAAACTTCCACTTCTTGATTCTGGACTGTTTCCTTCAACTTCACTAAGATAGGATCCTCATCTGGCCTTGCTTTAACTTCCATGACTAATGAAGATTCTGACCTATTTTGCAAAATAACACACCATCTGTTAAATTTATAAGGCAAACTCCTAAATGAGACAGCCTATGGACATCCTTCACCAACTCTTTTCTCCTATCGTTGACTTGGGACACACTCTCCATGGACAGCCTACTAAGAGCATACGCCTCTACAATGGCATTGCCCAAATGATAAAGGACACAAGCCGAGTGTGGACCCCAGATCTCGACACAAGACCTACAACCATGACTGGCTCCAAGCTAATGAATGGTATATACATAGAATGAAGAGAGATAATTTAAATCAACAATAAACTTGGGCTCAACATAAGGAGAAGTCTGCATATCATAAAAACATAAGTGTAAACTCAAGTCAAAAACGCTGAACTATCTATACATAGTTGCACGAAAAGCGTCAAAACATACAATAAGCTGATGGGGCAACACTCCTAACTAAATCACTAGGTTTGAAACTAAAAGATATGAGAAAAAGATACATGGACCAAAACTGCCATCCTCGGATCAAGAGGACTCATTAAGACTGGGATGGTACTAGGCTGAAGCAAGAGCGCTCTAATGTTGGGATTGAGATTGGTCAGCCGAACATATATCATGAGACGATATAGCATAGAGTATGCGGTCAGTACTTTGAATGTACTATGTATCTAAAGAAAGTAAAACAGGCTAGTAAAATTATAGTCTAAAATCACGAGTATAAAACAAGATAGAACGTGAGAGTAAGTCAAACATTCTAAAAGCCATATTCTTGAAGTAATCATAATCATGAGATATTCATCATAGCTGAAATATAATACCCAAGGTTCGTGAATAGAAATCATATAATGTACAATACTTGATATCATAATTGCAAACTCATAAACTGTTAAATAGGTCAAATACAATATAAAACATAGTATAAGTCATGAACATGAGTAAGTTAAAACATGAGGAAATATGGGAGGCTTCCTCACAACCGACAATATCGTGATAGAACTTACATAATTCCCCAACTATCTCGCTCAAGTGGGCAGAGCTGTCCCAAGCTTGCCAAGGCAAGGAATGATAGAGGTATGATATCACTCGTTAATACCCATAGAGCTTGGACATGAATATATACCTATGGTGGTACGTAATTATGAGGTTTGGGGTTTTCTTGAACCCCTAGCCTACTTGGTGCTACACACTACTCCCAATGACATGCATATGGCTCACAATTAACATCATGAAAGCATATTGCATTGACTTGTCTAAATCATGAAATCATAATTATACTTGACATACATGAAAGATTCATGAGAATAATGCGATTGAATTTTCATGATAAATACTTTAATGTTACGAAAATCATACATACTTGAATAAATAATCATAATTGAAATCATAGGCTCATAAGCTTGAAATTCATAAAATCATGCATAATTGGCAAAATCACCATAAGCTTGAGAGTATAGATCTAATAGTGATTCTAGTAGAAATTAAGTAATCATAATCATAAATGATGATTTTAATTATAAGAAACTTGTACCGATAAGAGATCATAAGAGATTGCATGAGAATTAGGTCTATCCCCATAATTTTAACATAACATACTTTGAGGCTTGAAATCATGTGATAGGGATGAAATTGGGCATGAGGGTGGAAGGATTTTCCTATTCATGACCCTACATACCTAACCTTGACGAATCTTTAACTTGATTGAAGACCCAAAGGGAATTGAGATGAAGGAGATGATGAAACCCTTGCTTGACTTGTGAGAGGATCTTCAACTTAGGTTATTTTGAAAGAATGATGACCTAGACTAGGTTAAACCCCTTAATACACTCTTTAAGAACCCCTAAAAGAGGTCACTTAGTAGATAGAAGCTTAGGAAGTTACTAAATTACCCCTAAAAATCACACATAAAATTTTTTATGCCAGTCGTCATGACTCGTACTACTAGTCGTTGGTTGTCATCACGACTCGTGGTGACAGTTGTTACATGCCAGGCTAATTTTCCACTTTTCTGATCCTTATGCAATGGGTACACAAAATGACTTGTCACTAGATACCAGAAGTCTTCCTGTGACTCATGGTCAGTAGACAACCCTAGCATTTCCTCTAATTCTCCATCCTACCACTCCAAACCACAACCTAGTACAAGGTCTCATGAGTCGTTACTTGACTCGCTGCTTCAGGGCCCTCTTCTGTAGATATAGATTATGACTCATGAACACGATTCATACCTACACACCACGACTCGTGATATGGACTCGTGGTCTTAGGGACATATTTCTAAGGTTTATGACGACATATCTAACTACTCATCCTGTCACCCCATGACTCATAAGACGAGTCATTTTGTGAAATTTTGCAGATTTTCCTACTAGTTCTACTATGAGATTAGGGTTTGATCTTTGGGACTTTTGGGATGTTACATTATATTCCCCTTGGGAACATTTGTCTTTGAATATAGATTAAGCGTACAGGAAGGCTAGGGAAGGAACTATAATCCCAAAAATGAATAACTATAGTTGAAAACTGGCAGAGTGACTGGCTTCGGATTGGGATACATGACTGAACTGAATTAATTAAACATACATGCATACAATAATATGAAAGGAACTGAGAGACATAAACTTGACATGAAATTGAATAGAGCACTAAGGAGGAAACTGGTATCTCATGCTGGAACTGAGACGGAAGGGAAAAGATGTGGGTATTTAGCCATTACATCTGCTTTGGCCTCCCATGTTGCCTCCTCAAAAAGATGATTTCACCACAAAACTTTCACTGAAGCTATCTCCTTGTTCCTCAACTTCCGAACATGATGATCAAGGATCTCAACTGAAACTTTCTCATAGTAAGTCTATCCTTCACCCCAATGCTTTTTAACGGAACAGCTAAAGTTGGGTCGCCACTACACTATTTAACCAAAGACCCATGGAAAATCAAATATATTGAAACTAACTCCGTTGATAGCTCCAACTCATATGCCACCTTGACAACTCACTTCAGAATTCTATAAGGATAAACAAATCGGGGACTAAGCTTCACTTTCTTACCAAATCTCATAACTCCCTTAATAGGAGACACCTTCAGAAACACCCAATCATCGACCAAGGACTCAAGCTCTCTCCTACTAACATCCGCAGATGATTTCTGATGACTCTAACCTATTTTCAGCCTCACCATGATAAGCTGAACTTTCTGCATGGCCTTATGAACTAAATCCAAGCCTGTTAACATAGCCTCACTTACTTCAAACCATCCAATCGGTGATCAATACCTCCACCCATAAAGAACCTCAAATGGAGCCATTTAAATGCTGGAATGATAACTATTGTTATAGGCAAACTCAATGAGATGCAAGTGATCATACCAACTACCCTTGAATTCAATCTGATACACTCTCAACATGTCCTCAAGAGTGTAAATGGTCTGCTCATCCTGATTATCTGTCTATGAATGAAAGGTTATGCTAAGCTTCACTTGAGTATCAAGTCCTTTTTGAAAGGATCTCAAGAACTAAGTACCATATCCAATATAATGGATATATGAACTCAATCCAACCAAACATACACCTGAATATATAATCTAGCATACTCCGCGGCTGAATATGTAGTTTTGACTAGTAAGAACTGTGTTGATTTGGTCAACCTATCCATAATCACCCATATAGAGGCTCATTGTCGGCGTGTATAACATAACCCTATAATGAAATCTATGCTTATCTCTTCCCATTTCCAATTAGGAATGCTGATGTCCTAAAGCATACCTCTAGTTCTTTGATGCTTGACCATCGCCTGCTGGAAATTCATACACTTAACCATAAATTCCTATCCTTATTCATGCCATTCCACCAATAGACCTCTCATGGATCACAATACATTTTAGTGGAACCTGGATGGATAGAGTACCGAGAGCCATGAGCCTCACTCAAAATCTACTTTCTCAAGTCATCCACAATCATAACATACAAATAGCCCTGATATCGGAGTACATCATTTCCCTCTTGGGAGAAAATTTCCACAATTTGATTCTGGAGTGCTTCCTTTAACTTCACCGAGATAGGATCCTCATCTTGCCTTGATTTAACCTCCACGACCAACAATTATTCTGACCCAGTTTGAACAATGACACCACCATCCGTCAAATATGTAATTCCATGGATTTTAATTGTAGATTTAAGTTCATGGATCTTCTCAATTCCATGGATTTTAATTGTAGATTTAAGTTCATGATCTATCGGGGTTTAGTCCAGTTTTTATATGATCTATCTATGGGTTAATTCCTTTTAGGTATCTATTCATGTTTTATGATCTATGGGAAGGTTTTATATTTATTCAAATTATTAATTCATAGTTTCAATTTTTAATTAAATTATGCCGAATTATGTTAAGCTTCATGAAAAGTCAAGTTGTGAATCTATTATGATTTTTATCTTGCCAAGTCTAAATTGTGATTTATGATTCATGTTATGATTTCTCTTCAAGTACTCTTCATGAATTTATGAATTTCAAGTATATAAATGTTTTACAAGCATGCATGGTTTTCATGATTTATGGATTCATGACCCTTGGCAATTCATGGGCCCTTATTCATTGCTAATTATGTATTTCAAGTTGGATCCACTATGTTATTATTTTATTTTTCCATGAACTTCATGAATGATTTTACAATTACTATACGAGCCCTCACGTGCATGTTTTTGGGAGCAGTTTCTAGCACCGAGTAGACACATCATTTAGGTAAATCCTATGGTTCAGAACTATGTGCTTCCGTAGGGATATATATATATATATTTATTGTTGGATCCCTGTGATATCACTGTACTGCATGTCCCCTTTCCTAGAAAGTCGGGGGAGGTCCTAACCACTTAGGTGAAATAGTGGGGCATAATGTAAGCTCTATCATGATGGTATCAGTTAATATGAGTCCTCCCATTGTTCTCCATGATTTATGCATGGTTATATTTATGTTACTTTGGCTCAAGTTATGTTTTTTAAAGTTTTCTCTTTTGACTATGATTATGGTTGAATTAAAAATGGTTTGAATATCTTGAGCCCTTAAGTTTACATTATGATATTTACCTTATGATCATGTTGTCCTACTCTTATGAACTCTTATGTATTTTTAACTGTCCATTTTATTTACCTTGCATACGTTGTACATTCCAAGTACTGACCACATACTCTATGTTGTATCATTTCATGATACAGGTTTGGGGTATCAATTTTAGCTGCATCACTAGTCTTGCTTTGCCCTCAGGCCTGCCTAGCCAGTTTTTGTGAGTCCTCATCCTCTGAGGACATTCAGTTATCTATTGTTATGCTTTTTTAGTTACAGACATTTTCGAGCTAGTTGGGGATATTGCCGCATCAGCTCATCAGTTATGTTAGAAGCTTTTAATATATTATGCAGAAATCAGCTTGTTTTTATTGACTCTATTTTAGATTAATATGTGTGCAGACTTCCATTTAAGCATGTTTTATTTTATTATGTACCACTTGTTATGTGATCTTAGCTTCTATGTTCATGCTGTGGGTCGACTTGGAGTCTTTTGGGGTTCCTCGTCCCATGTCTCTATCCGGGTCTGTACTCGGGTCATGACATACCTGGTATCAGAGTATTAGGTTTTGAAGTGTCCTAGGGTGTTTGAAAGCCACGTTAAGTAGAGTCCTTTTTCATGGGTGTGATGTGCATAACACTTATGATGAAGAGGCTACGAAACATTTTAGGAAACATCTCTTGTTTCATGATCTATGTCATACAATGAAATGTCTCTCTATCCTTCAAACTAATGTTATACAAGTTTGCAGAATCATGCCTCCTCATCGAGTTAATGGAAAAAGAAATGAAAATGGAAATGACCATGAGAATGGAAATGTCCATGAGAATGGAAAAGGGGATGGGCACTAGCAGGCCCCACCAGCTCCCGATGATCATGTGCCCGAGCAGGTGGCCCATGTAGAGTTTACGGCTGCCACCTAGAAGTTAGCCTAGGCTTGTCATGCATGTCCCTCAGAACGAGAATGTAGCAGCGGTGAGAGTTAGAGATTTTCTTAGGATGAACCCTCCGATGTTTCCCAAATCGAAGGTGGGAAAGGATCCACATGAGTTTATTGATGAAATTCTGAAAATGACCCAGGTCTTAGGGGTGACGGGAGAGGAGTGCACAGATCTAGCCTTGTATCAGTTGAAAGGGGTTGCACATATCTAGTTCAGACAATGGAAGGATGGTAGGGTAGTTGGCGCGGGCCCTATTAGTTGGGATGAGTTCCATACCACATTTTAGGATCGATTCTTTCCCCGAGAGTTGAGGGAAATCAAAGTATCTAAATTTGTGAACTTGAGTCAGAACAACATGAAGGTCTAAGAATATGCTTTGAAGTTCACTCGTTAGTCCAAATATGCACCAGAGCTGTTGGCTAATTAGAGAGCTTGGATGAGCAGGTTTGTGCATGAAGTAGCAGACTACGTGGTCAAGGAATGTAGAACAACTATGATTCATCAGGACATTGACTTTCCTCGATTGGTTTTGTACGCCCAGCAGATGGAGGCGGTGCATCTAAGAGAGAGGGAGGCTAAGAGGGCCAGGAAAGAAAGTTATGGGTTCTCCAAACAGAGATTGGGAGGCGGACATTGCTAGCAGTCTCATCAGAGGTCACTAGATCAATTTCCATCATTGGCCAATGCTCCATCTAGATTGATAGCTGATCAGAGGAGCAGAGCATTAGGTTTGAGGGGATAGAGGAGCATGCAAGCAGATCGTATCTTTTCGGTCTTCGGAAAGTGTGGCAAGAATCACACAGGGGAGTGCCTAATTGGGTCAGATATCTATTTTGGGTGTGGTAGACCCAGGCATAGGCACCAAGAGTGTCCTTCTTATAGACAGGGTGATGATAGAGGTCATG
The DNA here is from genome assembly GCA_035772735.1 of Datura wrightii. Lineage (NCBI taxonomy): Eukaryota > Viridiplantae > Streptophyta > Magnoliopsida > Solanales > Solanaceae > Datura > Datura wrightii. The sequence continues at coordinate 168,666,139 of JASDFA010000016.1, forward strand.
TTCAATCTACCAGCTTAGTAGCACCACCAGCATGCCCAGCTCAGCAGGGTGAGCCCACTAGTGCAGGTGGTGGCCAGCGCAAGAATCGGTTTTATGCCCTTGCATCTCGCCAAGAGTAGGAGACTTCACCAGATATGGTTACCAGTATGTTACGAGTATTTCACCTTGATGAATATGCATTATTACATCCAGGGGATACTTTATCTTTTTTTGACACTCTCTGTTGCTAGCAGTATCGGAGTTTGTCCCGAAATCCTATCAGAACCCTTCTCTATCTCTACTCCAGTTAGTGATTCAGTTATGGCTTGATGGGTATATAGAAATTTCCCTGCCACAGTCCTTCAGAAAGTCAGCTGATTTAGTAGAGCTAGCATTGACAGATTTTTATATTATCTTTTGCATGGATTGGCTACATACATGTTATGCCTTAGTAAATTTTCAAACCCATGCTATAGAGTTTCGATTTTCGAGTGAGCAAGTCCTTGAGTGGAAGGCTAGTTCAACTGTGCCTATAGGTCGCTTCATTTACTACCTTATGTCCAGAAAGATGATCTCTAATGGTGCATGTACCATTTAGTTAAGGCTAAGGATGCTACATCCAAATCCCCGACTATCCAGTCAGTTCCTGTAGTGTGTGAATATTCAGAAGTGTTTCTAGATGATTTACAGGGAATTCTTCTCAAGCGGCAAATAGATTTTTATATTGACCTTCTTCCTGATATACAGCCTATATCTGTTCCTCCTTAAAGAATGGCTCTAGCTGAGCTAAAGAAGCTGAAGGAGTTGCTGAAGGATCTTTCAGAAAAGGGTTTCATCAGACTAAGAAAATCCCTATGTGGTGCACCTGTTCTCTTTGTCTGGAAGAAGGATGGATCCCTTTGAATGTGCATTGACTATCAAAATGGAATAGGGAGACAATCAAGAATAGGTATCCCCTCCCCGGGATTTATGATTTTTCTGACCAGCTTTAGGGTGCTAAGCGTGTTTCAAAGATAGAATTCATATCCAGGTATCACCAGCACAGGGTTCTGGAGAGTGACATTTCAAAGACAGCCTTCAAGGCTCGGTATTGTCACTACGAGTTTGCAGCTATGTATTTTCAACTAACAAATGCTCCTGCAGCTTTTATGGATTTGATGCATAGGTTGTTCAAGCCGTATTTGTGTATGTTCATGGTCGCGTTCATAGATGACATTCTCATATACTCTCGTAACGAAGAGGAGCATGCCACTCATTTGAGGGTGGTACTACAGACTCTTAAGGATTGCTAGATGTGTGCTAAATGCAGCAAGTGTGTGTGTTGGTTAAACTCAGTAGCATTATTAGGTCATGTGGTGTCAAGTGAGGGGGTATAGGCGGACTCTCAAAAGATAGAAGCTGTGAAGAATTGGCCCATACCAGTGAGGTCCTTCGAACATTAGGAGTTTCTTGGGCTTAGATGGTTACTACCAGAGGTTTGTTAAAGTCTTTTCATCCATTGCAACACCATTGACTAAGTCGACCCAGGAGAAAGTGAAGTTTCAATGGTCGGAGGGTTGTGAGAAGAGCTTCCAAGAGTTGAAGACTCGACTCACCTCAGCAATGGTGTTGACCCTACCTGAGGATATCAATGAGTTTGTAGTTTATTATGAAGACTTGAGAATCATCCTTTGTTGCGTATTAATGCAGCACAGTAAGATTATAGCTTATGCTTTTAGGCATTTGAAAGTCCATGAAAAGAACTACCCGACTCACAACCTCGAGTTGGCGGCGGTAGAATTTTCCTTGAAGATTTGGAGATACTATCTGTATGGGGTCCATGTGGATGTGTTTATGGATTACAAAATCCTACCATACGTGTTTACCCAGAAGGATCTAAATCTACGTCAAAGGAGGTGGTTCAAGCTTCTTAAAGATTATGATATGAGTGTCCTTTATCATCTGAGCGAGGTTAATATGGTGGCAGATGGTCCTAGCAGGCTCTTTATGGAGAGTGTGACCCATTTTGATGAGGAGAGGAAGGATTTAGTGAAGGATGTGCATTGGCTTGCACGACTAGGAGTTCATCTTGCTTACTCAACGGATGGTGGTGTCATTATTAAAAATGGATCAGAATCTTCCTTGGTTACGGAGTTCAAAGCTAGACAAGACGAGGATCCTATTTTAGTAAAGTTGAAGGTAGCCGTTCAGAATTAGAAGGTGGAGATTTTCTCCTAAGGGGGAGATGATGTACTACGATATCAGGGTCGTTTGTGTGTACCGGTGGTTGATGACCTGAGGGAGCAGATGTTTCATGAGGCTCATGGTTCCAGATATTCTATACATCTAGGTTCCATCAAGATGTACCGTGACCTACGGGAAGTTTATTGGTGAAATGGCATGAAGAAGGACATAGTAGAGTTGGTGCCTAGGTGTCCTAATTATCAACAGTAAAGGTTGAGCATCAAAGACCTGGAGGTGTGCTTCAAGACATTAGTATCCCTACTGGATGTAGGAGGAGATCAATGTTGCCTCGTACTCATCGACTGTGTGACTCTATTAGGGTGGTTATAGACAGGTCGACTAAAGCAACTCACTTTTTACTAGTCAAAACTACCGATTCGACAGAGGATTATGCTAAATTGTATATTCAGTAGTTAGTTCACCCGAAAACAGATGGTCAGGATTAATGGACTATTCAGTCTCCTTAGGATATGTTGAGGGCGTGAGTAAGTGATTTCAAGGTTAGTTGAGTTGATCATTTGCCTCTCACTGAATTTACATATAACAACAACTACCATTCCAACATTCAGATAACTCCATTTAAGGCTCTTTATGAGAGGAGATGTAGATCGCCTATTGTTTGGTTTGAAGATGGTGAAGTTGCTTTGATAGGACCAGATTCAGTCCATGAGGCTATGGGGAATGTTCAACTTAAAAGGGAAAGGTTGATGACAGCCCACAGTCGTCAAAAGTCCTATGCTGAAGTGAGGAGGAGAGAACTTGAGCTTGAAGTTGATGATTAGGTGTTTCTGAAGGTATCTCCCATGAAGGGGTGAGGAGATTCAGAAAGAAAGGGAAACTCAGTCTCCGTTATGTTGGCCCGTACCGAATTATGAGATGGGTTGTCAAGGTAGCGTATGAGTTGGAGTTGCCCTCTGAATTCACTTCAGTGCATCCAGTGTTTTATTTTTCACTTTTGAAGAAGTGCATGGGTGATCTAGCTTAGGTTGTTCCGGTGTAGAGCGTAGGTGTGAAGGATAGCCTCAGCTAAGAGGTTCGGGTGGAAATACTTAATCGTCAGGTTCGAAAGCTAAGAAATAAGGAAGTAGCTTAAGTAAAGTTTTTGAGGCAAAATCAACATGTTGAGGGAGATACGTGGGAGGCCGAAGCAGATATAATGGCTAAATACCTGCATCTATTCCCTTCCGGATTAATTTCATCTTGAGGTATCAGTTTCCTACTTAGAATTCTATTCAGTTTCATGTTCAATTTATGTGTTCCAATTTCTTTCATGTCGATGCATGCATATGTGATTCATGAATTCTGTTCAGTCATGTATTCTACTCCGGAGTCAGTTACTCTGTCAGATTTATACTTTAGATGTTTGATATTTGGTGTGGTAGTTACTTTTCGATGTTTTTTCGTGTGTTCATTCACATTCGAGGATCAATTCTCCCAAGGGGGAGATATTGTAATACCCCAGAAATACCCAAGACGAGACTCGAGATTTAGGGATGAGATCAGTAGAAAAGTGGGGAAAATATCATAGGACGACCCGTTGAACGGGTCATGGGAAGGTCCCACGGACCATTGGTCTCTGTCATGGTGAGAGTGTGGTCAGCAGGTCTAGGACTAACTAGGCATGGAACGACTTATTGGTCAGTGTGACCAGTCATGGTAAGGGGTCATTGTGAGGGTGGTCCTTGTCAGGGGGACTGGTACGACTCATTGTATGGGACAACGAGTCATGATAGGTTTCCATTGGGGGGATTTCTAGAAGTATGCACTGATGGTAACGGCTGAAAATGACGAGTCGTTGGGACTAGTAATGACTCGTCCTGACAAGTCATGATTTAAGAGCAGAGTTGGAATTCAGTGAAGTAATGGGAGCCAGTAACGGATCATTTTTCGGTGTAACAGTCCTTTTTGTCGAGTCGTGGTATCAATACCTGAGATGTTATGAATTGATGGAGCAACTAACAGACGGATACCATAAGTCGTAGTATCGAAGGACGACCCATGGTATTAACTGTTGTCACTGGCAGTGCAAAATTTTCAGACCTTTCATTAAGGGTATTTTCATAATTCCTACGCTCTAAAGTCCTAAACTATGTTTTTTTAAGCTCAGTTAACAGGTTTTTAAGAGTGTTAAACCTATTTTAAGCCTTACCATTCCATGCATGCAAATTAGAGATCTTCCTTGGAGATCACGCTTGAAGAATTTCCCCAATTTCTCTCCAATTTCCTTTGGGCTTGCAAGAGGAAGTGTAAATCAGATTTACCAAGGTATGTGAGGCTATGAGTGAGAGTTCCTTTCACTCTCAATCTCTAAATTCTTCTCAATTCCATGGATTTCAATTTTATATTTAAGTTCATCATCTATTGGGGTTTAGTCCAATTTTTGTGAAATTCTCTATGATCTATGTATGGGTCAATTCCTTTCAGGTATCAATTCATGTTTTGTGATTTATGGGAAGGTTTTATATTTATTTGAATTACTAATTCATAGTTTCAACTTCTAATTAAATTATGCCGAATTATGTTAAGCTTCATGAAAAGTCAAGTTATGAATCTATTATGATTTTTTTCTTGCCAAGTCTAAATTATGAATTATGATTCATGTTATGATTCTCTTCAAGTACTCTTCATGAATTTATTAATTTCAAGTATATAAACGTTTTACAAGCATGCATGGTTTTCATGATTTATGGATTTATGACCCTTGGCAATTCATGGGCCCTTATTCATTGATAATTATGTATTTTAAGTGGGATCCATGATGTTATTATTTTATTTCGCCATGAACTTCATGAATGATTTTCTGATTACTATATGAGCCCTCAAGTGGATGTTTTTTGGGAGATGTTCTAGCATTGAGTAGATCCGATGTTCATGTAAACCCCATGGTCTTAGAACTACGTGCCACTATAGGTATATATAGATATATATGTATATTTATTATTGGATCCCTGTGATATCACCATACTGCACGTCCCCTTGCCTGGCAAGTCTAGGGCGGTCCTGAACATTTGGACAAACTAATGGGACATCATGTAAGCTATATCATGATGGTGTCGATTAAGACGTGTCCTTCCATTTTTCCTCATGATTTATGCATGGTTATGTTTATGTTACTTTGGCTCAAGTTATGTTTTATAAAGTTTTCTCTTATGACTATGATTACGATTGAGTCACGAATGGTTTGAAAACCTCGAGCCTTTATGTTTACATTATGATATTTTCTTTGTGATCATGCTATCCTACTCTTACGAAATCTTATGTATTTTTAACTTTCCCTTTTATCTACCTTGCACACTCAATACATTTCAAATACTGACAACATACTCTATGTTGTATCATTTCATTATATAGGTCCGAGGGATCAGTCTCAACTGCATCACTAGTCTTGCTTTCCCCTCCGGCCTGTCTAGCCTGTGTTGCTGAGTCCTCATCCTTTGAGGACATTTCATTATCTATTGTTATGCTCTTTCATTTATTCTAACACCCAAAAAGTTTCTAAGATCAGACCCCAGACCTAAAAAAAATTCAGAAGGAAAGTGAAAATTTCACTATAGAATGAGTCATGGTACGACTCGTTATGTGACTTCATGATTCATGATGAGTCTTGTGGGAAGTAGTCAGTGAAGCCCTATTCAGAGCTCTGAGGTAACGACCCACTTCACCACTCGTGGAAAGAGGGGACGAGTCATGGGGTCCTTGGCATGAGCAGCAGCCATAAATGTCAAGACTCCAGGGGAAAGGAGACTTGACGACTCGTAAAGTTCAGCAATAAGTCGTCTTAAGAGTCGTCGAAGGGAAAGGCAGGATAAAGGTTTTACTGATGACGGATGGTGACCACGAAATGTTAGGTGAGGCAACGAACCTTTGCGACAGTCATAGGAAGAATGTCAGACTTGAGGCAGTGGTGGCGACGAGGGGAGACGACGACTTGTCGTAGAAACAAGTCATCTTGTCAATTGTGGAATGAGAGAACAGGATTTTTGACATTAGTGGTAACAGAAGGAGTCAAGAGTGGTTAAGTCATATAATGAATTATTAAGTCAGTCATCGGTAGATTCGAGGGATTTGTTAGAAAAGTTCACGTGCACTTTACCACTTGGCACCATGAGTCATTCCTGACCCCACGACTCATGGAGTGCTTCGTGAGGACTGGCAGGGTCCTTTTTCCTGTGAATTTCCTAGGATGTTTCTGTAATTTCCTATGCTCCTAACTTCTAAGCTACGTATTTTTGGGTATCTATTGGGATGGTTTTAAGGGGAATATCTAGCCTAGTCCCTCATTCGATCCTAAAACACTCACGAATCCTTCTTCTGTGTTACTCTTTTTCTCTCAAGGCTCAAGAACTAGGGTTCCTCTCCGGGGTGCAACAACTTCAAGACCCTTAGTGAAATCCTTCAGCCAGGTATGTGGGAATTCAACAAGGGAATAATTGTTCCCTCGTGTCCCCAAATTTCTCCTTACTTTTCTCTATCAGTTCTAGCCCTGGAATTATCGATTGTCAAAAAATTTTAGTCAAACTTCGCCTAATTCATGTGGAATATGATTATATGTTAATTGTTAATGTTTTTCTACCAGTTTGTAATTATGTTGTTGCTTATTCCTATAATGTGAAATCTAGCCCTAGACTTGAATACAAAGAAACTAGAATCTTGCAATTGTGTTTTGATATCAAAATTTTTTATTGATTCTATCAGTGTTGGGAATTCCAATTTTGTTGATTGTATTGAATATCAGCCAGACTATTGTTAGTTCAGTTTCAGTCAAAATGCTAGAATATCTAGTGTTAGTCAGAAATGTCAGCTGATTAGTTTGACTATAGAAACTCCTGAGGTGTTATTGGTGCCTCACTGTTATTAGTATTTATACTCATACATCAGTTACTAGATTTTAGTGGTTCTTTAGATGGTTATGACACTTCCAGATATGCATCTCTAACCATTCTTAGAACACCAGCTTCAGCCTCAGTTTGTTATTTAGATTGTTACGACGCTTCCAGATAAGGAACTCTGACTAGTATTAGAAAACCAGATTCCAGATCCTGTCCGATAAGACTCTTAGGGGACTTCCAGATAAGTATCCTTGACTTAGTCTTTGGACCCACTGTTGAGCTATCATCTTGGCAGTAGTAGTCATCTTAGGATTTTCCAGTGGGAGTAGGACTTAGCACTGAGAGAGCTGGGGTTCCAGTGCACCTAGGTTCCTAAAACTATGTTGCCGCTGTAGGTTAAAGTTTTATTGGCCTCATTGGCCCCAAAAAGTGTTCTCATAGTCCATGCCTTTGTACCATGGCAAGGTATATTGGGTCCCACCGATGGGGCGTGTACATCGGACTCCACGTCTTGCTCACGTGGTTATATGTCGGTGATAGACTCCCCCACTAGTCAGCTCTGTTCAGTTTCAGACTAGTTAGTTTAGCATAAGTCCAGCTCAGCTCAGAGCAATATCAGTTTACTCAGATCAGTTCAAAACTATTAGTTCAGATTCAATATCTCAGACTCAGGGCATTGTCTATGACCATTAGATAGGGCCATATTGACCATTTTAGTTACATTTCAGTTTATCCAGTTTCTGTATTTCAATTGGTCATTGCATGTCATTAAAGTTCTACTATTTATTCCATTATGGTATGTTTTCTCCCGCTTACTCAGTACTTTTAAAGTACTGACACATACTTCCTTTGTTGTATCGTTTAATGATACAACTGCAGGTTCTCAGTCTCAGTGCCGTTACTAGATCTCTTCTGGTGCCTTCAATAGTAGCAATGGTGAGTCCTCATCTTTTGAGGACAATATTTTTTACTTATTTTAGTTAATTTCCTTTTAGTTGGATTTTAGAGTTAGTTGGGGACTTTTCCTAGAAACTCCTCATTAGAAGATGGTTTTCAGAACAGAGTTTCAGACATTCAGTATTGTTATTTCTTTTAGAGGCATGAACTTTTTATTAAATCAGTATTCTTAAATGATTTCATTATTTAAAGCTTCCTCTATGTTTTTATTCCGAATGCCAGTGTTATGATAGACCATGGGTTGACTGGGGTTACTTGTGACCCCAAGTACAGTGTCCCGTGCAGGGTATAGACTTAGGGCTTGACAAACTTGGTATTAGAGCCCTAGTTTTAGAGTATCCTCGGGTGTCTGAAAGTCATGTCAAGTAGAGTCCTTTTCATGGGTGTGAATCGTGTCACACTTATGACGAGGAGGCTACAAGATGTTTTAGGAAATTTCCCTTCCTTTTCTTATCGTGCGATAGAGTGTAATCTCTAAGGTTTCTCTTCTAAATCGTGCATTGCGAATTTACAGACAATGCCTTCCAGAAGCAATAGTGGAAGAGGAAACAGTAACAAAATCCACCAGCCCCACCAGTTTTAGTAGGCCCCCTTAGTGGGCATGAGGCAGATGCAGAGCTCAACGCTGCCCTCAGAGTGTTAATATGGGTCGTGACCACTCAGGTTAACCAGTAGGCAGTCACACCTGCAAATCCTATTGAAGAGATAATAGCTACCAGGGTTCGAAACTTCATAAAAAGGAATCCATTTGAGTTTTATGGTCCGAAATCGAATGGAAGGATCAATAGTGAAGAAAAGGGGAGCAAGAGAGAAAAGACAAGGGAAATAGGGTATTCCCAAAAGCGAATGAGTGGTACACCTTATTTCCAGTCTCATCGGAAATCATAAGCCCCAGCACCATCGAAAGCCAGTGCTCCTAACAAACCCAGAGTAAGGGAGATTACATACCTAGGTTGCAAGAGCTGTCGAAAGAACCATTTGGGAGAATGCGTAACTGGCTCGGGCAGTTTCTTTTAGTACAGCAAGTTAGGCCATAAACTCAAAGATTGCCCAGCAGACAAGCGGGGCAAAGGTAGATCCCCGACTATATATTCTGCAGCTCTGTCAAGTCACCCAGTTTGTGAGAAATGTTGAAGGAGTCACCCTTGGAAAATGTTTGTTTGGTAGGAAGGATGTTTTGAATGTGGTCAATCGGTCCATAGAATAAAGAATTGCCCAATAGTTGAATATGGGATGGCTCAATCTTTCATCCCAGCAACTCCGGCAGCTTGCCCATCTCAGCATTGCACAACATTAAGTGCAAATGGCCAACAACTTCGGATATAGTAGCAAGTATATTGTGAATTTCCCATGTTGATCATTGCACATTGTTAGGCTCTGGAGCCATGATATAACGTATGAAGTATATATTTACAACGCTAGTATGAGAGTTATCCCGTGGTAGATGTGAAAGTGTTATAAGTATGAAGCTTGTAGTGGTAGCTTTCGTGACGAATGAGAATTCAAGAGTTAGTGATGTTAACCTAGACGTAAGAAAGAATCTATGATCTTGGGAATGGTGAATTTTAGCTAAGAGGGAGATGATGACTTAAGAAGGCCAGATCAAGCCCCAAGTGTTGCAGTAGAAGGGCTCCAGAAATAACAACTATGGGATGTCAAACTTTCCTATTCAGCTACTTCCTCTAGTAATTCAGTTTACGCTACATTCCACTTATGCTTATGTTCATACTCCTAGAATTATAGATAACCGGTTCAGCAGATCATGCTACATCATGTGTATGCTCAGACTAGGCTCCTTGATTTATTCGTGCTTGCGATTCCTTACTCTAAGACATGTGTACGTTCACCCATGTTGGGAATGATTGTTTTAAATACTCAAGATAACTTTCTATTTAAACCATAGATGTTGATATGCAGAAATTCATGAGATGCAGTTGTTTGTCTTACTAGGGAGGTAGGGAAATTCTTGGATGGTATATACTGCAGAGGAGTGGTAAGACGATTTTAGTGATAGACTTGAATGGCGTGGTGGTATTCAAGGAGTTAATGTACTAGCAAGGTGTCTCTAAAGATTTTACCAGGAAAGGGGTGATGAGGGGTTGGTGAGGATGATAGTCTCTTTTAAAACGAGGTTTCAGTTGAGATTTTTGACCATCAAGATCATAAGTTGGGGGAAATAAAGAGGTCATTTCAGTGAATGTTTTACGGAACACTCAACTAGTAGGAGGAACTACATGGGAAATGAACTCAGATAAGGCCACCCATTTCAGATATCAGAAAGTAGTTATGGAATTTACAACTCCATCCCTAATCGCTCAGTTCCAGCTTGAGAGAAACAGCTTCTCCTTAGTACCCCACTTAGTTCCATGTCAGCTTTATGTCCTTTAGTTATTTTTCTCATATCTTGGCATGCATGTACAATTTAGAAACATAGTTTAGATATGTAGTTCAGCTCTGAGTCAGATACTCTATTGATATTCAGCCTTAGCATTCAGTTCTCGGGATTACAACTCTTTCCCTAGCCCTTTTAGCTCATTCACTCTGTCAGTTCTAAGTTTCGGGTGCTTAGTATTTGGAATTTCAGTTTCGTCCCTACCCTTTCATTATGATTGACCTACATTTCAAGGATGAATTTTCGAAAAGGAGAGATATTGTAACACCCCAATAGTTTCTAAGATCAGACCCTAGATGTAAAGAAAGAATTTAGAAGGAAAGTTAAAATTTCACCATAGAACAAGTTGTGGAACGACTCGTTAGGTGACTTCATAAGTCATGATAAGACTCGTGGCAAGAATTCAGTGAAGCCCTGTTTAGAGCTCTAAGTTAATGACCCACTTCACGTGTTATACCCCAGGAGCCAAAAGATCAGATCCGGGAGTCAAAACGGAGAAACACTAGAATTCCACACCAGAATACATAATGGGTCATTAGGTGACCCGTGAGAAGGGACCACGAGTCGTGAAGTGACTCATGGTCAAGCAGGGAGGTGGAATGGCTTGGAGGATACCACAGGCATGAGCACGAGTCTTTCTAAGCCACACGACTCGTGAGGTCATCTGTGGCCTGGACTGGATGCTTGTCTAGGAGGATTGGGTAGTGAAGGCTACGGATAGGGACCATGAGTCATGGTCACTGACCCTGATTCGTGGTGTCCTCCGTGGGGTCTCATAGTAGATTTTTGGTAGTGAACGTCATGACTCAAGGCCACGAGTCGTGGCCCCTGGGGATGAGTTTTCCAGTCTCTCATGGGGACTGGCAGCCAGCAAAAATTCTATGATTTATGTAAGGGCTTTTCCGTAATTCTTAAGTCCTAGGGTCTTAAACTACGTCGTTTTAACCTATGAATGTTTGGTTTAAGAAAGGAAAGACTAGCCTAAGTCCTAATTCATGCACGCAAAGGAATAAGAAGGTGGCAGAGAGGTGATCTAGAGTGATTCAAGGCTTTTTTCCCTAATTTTCCTCTCGGGCAATCAAGGGAGTGTAGAGTTTAGCTCCAACCAGGTATGTAGGGTTTTGAATGGGTTCTTTAATCCATAACCATGTCCAGTTTCTCTCTAATCTATGAAATTCTACCATTCAATTCTTATGGGGTTTTAACCTAATGCATGAATATTCTTGTAATTGATGTGGGTATGTTTCAAATATGTCTAAATTGATGGGTTTTGAATAATGGGCTGATTTTTCCATTGTTTTAGTCAATATATTGTGTACTAGTGTCTCAAACTTATGGTGCCCAAACTATGAGAAATCCATGGGAGTTTATGATTATCATGATTTTACAAGTATGATGCGAATTTTCGAATTAGAAGCATGTTTTCAATTACCCATGTTTTATGAGCATGATTTCAACCAAATTGAATATTTCAAGTATGTTTATATATCGGGTAATGCCCACATGTCAAGCATGATTTTATGGCCGACTCACGGGCTCGATTTCATGGCTAGTTCCCGAACATCCAAGCATGTCTATGATTATCATGATTTAACTAGCCCATGTATGTCATGTATGTTAGCTTATGAGCATGTTGCATCTTTTGGAAGTAGTATTTAACACTGAGTAGGTTCGGGGCCCAGTTTACTCCACGAATCTCAGAACTATGTGCCATCGTAGGTCATGTTTGGGACCTCCCTTGAGATTGTCCCTTTTTGACCTAATGGGCCCTTCATGAGTGATATCACACCTTTCATGGTTCTACCCTTAGAAAGGTATGAACGACCTCCCTGCTAGGTTTACAAGTCTGGCTCCATTTGTGCTCATATGGGGTATGTCGGTTATAAGAATCTTCCACTTTTCCTCATTGTTCATGCATTCTTATGATTACGAATATTGGCTCAAGTTATATTTTATAATGTTCCCTCTCATGTATATGTTTACGATAAGTTTACGAATATTTCAAAAACCTTGAGCCTTACATTTCATCTATGATTATAGTAGTATGATCATGTCATCCTACTCTCATGAACTTTATGCATTTAAATGTTTGTTTTACTTACCTTGCATACTTAGTACAATCCATGTATTGAACTCTCATACTTTCTATATTGTATCGTTTCAGGATACATGACCTGGCTCATCCTCGTCAGTAGTCCATTTAGAGTTCACTATCAGCCCCTTTTTGGTGAGTCTTCATGTTTCGAGGGCCAAATGTTCAGACTTTGATGTCTCATTCAATTTTCAATATTGTAGGGTTAGTTGGGGTGTTTTCCCATCGACCCAGTTGTTATGATTAGAGGCTTTCAGACTATTTTTAGTACTCAACTGTCATGTGTGGATTTTGTGTCACTTCTCTATCTTATGCTATTATTTTGTTTTCGCCATGATTATGCGTTAAGTCTTCCACTTTCCTTGAATGAATTAGATGTATGCTCATGTCAGGGGTCGACTTTGAGTCTTTCGGGGCTCCTTATCCGGTGTTTACTACCCGGGTCTACTCTCAGCTCGTGACAAACTTGATATCAGAGCCTTAGGTTTGAAGTGTCCTAGGATGTCTGAAAGATGCGTTAAGTAGAGTCATTTTCATGGGTGTGAAGCGCGCCATACTTATGGAGAAGAGGCTACTAGATGTTTAGGAAATGTTCCCTTCTTTCATGATCTATGTCGTGCGATGAAAAGTCTTTCTATCCTTCTAATTCATTCTATTCGCGTTTGCAGAATCATGCCTCCATGCAGACTGAACGCTATAAGAAATGGCAATTGCAATGACCATGAGGGTGTAAATGGTGACGGGCATCAGCAAGCCCCACATGTTCACGGGAAGCATGCCCTAAAGCCAGCCACCAAGCTAAGTTTACGATAGCGATTTAGATGCTGGCACAAGCCATGGCTGCTCATGTTCATAAGTAGACAGTGGCGCATTACCCTCAGAAAGGGAATGCGACGACAAATAGAGTGAGGAATTTCTTGAGGATGAACCCTCCTGAGTTCACGGGGTCGAAGGTGGATGAGGAGCCCCACAAGTTCATTGAGGGGATCTTGAAGGTCACCCAGGTCATGGGGGTGGCAAATGGTGAGAGTGTTGACTTGGCCTCCTATCAACTAAAGGGGGCTACTCATATTTGGTACAAGTAATGGAAAGACAACAGGGCAGCATGAACGGGCCCTATCAGTTGGAATGAGTTTCACATGGCCTTTCTCAATCTACTTTTCCCTCGGGAGACGAGGGAGTTGAAGACAGCCGAGTTCGCAAATCTTAAGCAAGGAAAGATGATAATGCTGGATTATTCACTTGAGTTAACTCTCTTGTCAAAATATGCCCTAGAGTTAGTGGTTGACCAGAGGGGGCGAGTGAGTAGGTTTTTGCACGGGGTGGTAGAGTATCTAGACAAGGATTGCAGGACAGCTATGTTTCACCAGGACATGGACTACCCCCGGATAGTCTTTTATGCCCAGTAGATGGAGGCAGCTCATATGAGGGAGAGAGAGGTCAAGAATGCTAGGACTGACAGCTATAGGTTCTCTTAGTTGAGGCCAAGAGATGGGCATCAACAGAAGTCTCAGCACAGGTCTGTTGCACCAGCACCATTGTTAGCTAGTACACCATCCAAGCCCCAAGATGATCAGAAGGGTAGGGCTGCAGGTTCGAGGAATCAGGGTAGCATGTGGACAGAGCGTACCTTCCTAGCCTGTGCAAGTTGTGGCAAGAATCATCCAGGGAGGTGTTTAGTGGGCTGATATGCTCTTTTCGGGTGTGGCAGACCCGAGCATCGACTCAGGGATTATCTTACAGCCAGGTCAGGGGGTGGTGGAGCCCGTACACTAGCCCTTAGCTCAGCAGCTCCATCGGCACATTCTTCTCAGTAGGGTGCTTCGACTAGTTCAGCTAGTGGCCAGTGCCAGAACAGGTTTTATGCACTTGCCTCTCGATAGGAGTAGGAGATTTCTCCCGATGTGGTTATGGGTATATTGCGAGTTTTCAATCTTGATGCTTATGCCTTGTCAGACCTAGGAGCTACATTGTCCTTTGTGTCACCGTATATTGCTAATAGCTTGGGAGTCAGTTCTAAAATTCTTTAATTACCATTCTCAATTTCTACTCCGGTTGGTGAGTCAATTGTAGCTAGACGGGTCTATAGAGGATGCCCTATTACAGCATTGCGTAAGGTCACCTCTGCAGACTTAGTAGAGTTAGCTATGGCAGTCACCTCTGAGACCCCAACTATTCAGTCAGTCCTCGTGGCGTGTGAGTATCCTGAGGTATTTCCAAACGATCTACCGAGTGTTCCTCCTGAGAGGGAGATTGATTTTGGGATCGACCTCCTACCCAACACTCAGCCTATATCTATTCCTCCCAACAGGATGGCTCCAGCTGAGCTAAAGGAATTGAAAGAGCAGTTGAAGGACTTGTTAGATAAGGGTTTCATCAGACCTAGCAAGTCTCCATGGGGTGCACTAGTTCTATATGTCCGAAAGAAGGATGGCTCTCGTCAGATGTGTATTGACTATAGACAGTTGAACAAGGTCACCATCTAGGACAGATATCCTTTACCTAGGATTGATGACTTATTTGATCACCTTCAGGGTGCCAAGTGTTTCTCCAAGATAGATCTTAGGTCCAGATATCACCGCTCAGGGTTCAAGAGCGTGACATCCTAAAAACTACTTTCAAGACTCGGTATGGTCACTACGAATTTGTCGTTATGTCCTTTGGACTAACCAATGCACCTGTAACTTTTATGGATCTAATGAACAGGGTGTTCAAGGCATATTTGGACATGTCCGTGATCTTCTTCATTGATGACATCTTGATATACTCTCAGAGGGAGAAGGATCATGTCTCTTATCTGAGGGTAGTACTTCAGAAAGTGCAAGTTTTAGTTGAATGTAGTAGTGTTCTTGGATCACTTGGTGTCAAGTGAAGGTATAAAAGTGGATTCACAGAAAATATAAGCGGTGAAGAATTGGCCAAGACCGGTGAACCCTTCAGATATAAGGAGCTTTTTGGGATTAGTGGGCTACTACCAGAGATTTGTTGAGGGCTTTTCATCTATTGCAGCACCTTTTACCAAATTGGCCCAGAAGAAGGTGAAATTCCAATGGGCGGAGGCTTGTGAAAGAATCTTTCAAGAGCTAAAGGCTCGACTCCTTTAGCACCGGTATTGACCCTACCCGAGGGTAGTGATGGATTCGTAGTGTATTTTAATTCTTCAAGGATCAAACTTGGGTGTGTGTTGATATAGCATGGAAAGGTTATGGATATGCCTCCAGACAGCTAAAAGTTCATGAGAAGAATTACCCTACCCATGATTTTTAATTAGCCGGGGTGGTATTCGCCTTGAAGATATGGTGACATTATTTATGTGGGGTCCATGTGGATGTGTTTATGGACCACAAGAGCCAACAATATGTGTTCACGCAGAAGGATCTCAATTTTCAGCAAAAGAGGTTGTTAGGGCTACTAAAGGATAATGACATGAGTGTTCTTTACCACCCGGGTAATGCTAATATGGTAACAAACACACTTAAGAGACTCTCTATGGAGAGTGTTTCATATGTGGATGAAGGGAAGAAGGAACTAGTGGAGGAGCTGCACCGACTCGCAAGGATGGGAGTTAGGTTGGTTGACTCAACCGATGGTGGGGTTGTTGTTCATAACGAATTAGAATCATCCTTGGTGACTGATGTGAAAGCTAGGCAAGATGAGGACCCGATATTGATAAAGTTGAAAGAAGCCATTCAAAAACAGAAAGTAGAAGTCTTCCCAAAAGAGGGAGATGGTGTGCTTAAGTACCAGGGTCGCCTATGTGTTTCAGATGTTGATTATTTGAGGAGCCGGATATTGCATGAGGCCTACGGATCAAAGTATTCTATCCATCCAGGTGCCACCAAGATGTATCATGATTTGCGGGAAATATATTGGTGGAATGGCATGAAGAAGGATATTGCAGAATTCGTAGCCAACAGCCGAAACTGTCAGCAAGTAAAGGTCAATCATCAAAGGCTAGGAGGCATACTTTAGGATATTATCATTCCCACTTGAAAGTAGGAAGAGATTAATATGGATTTCATTATAGGCCTATCTCGTACTCGCCGATAGTATGATTCTATATGGGTGGTTGTAGATAGGCTGACTAAAGTTGCTCATTTACTACTGGTCAAAACCACAAGTTCAGTGGAGGACTATGCCAAGCTATACATTTGAGAGTTGGTTCGACTGCATGGAGTGCCCTTTTCTATCATTTCAGATCGAGGTACTCAATTTACCTCTTAGTTTTGGCGGTCCTTTCAAAAAGGGCTTGGTACTTAGGTTAATCTTAGCATGGCATTTTACCAGCAAATAGATGATTGATCTTGGACAGATTTATATGCCCAAGTGATACTCAAAAGTACCATTTTCGCCTTGTTTATCTAGCAATGTGTATACGTTTTCATGTAATTGGTAATAAAATGTGAATTTATACTAACCAACATGATTAGCATTGTTTTGTAGGTAAAATGTGATTTCGAGGAGCTAAAATGCATGTTGGATGATATCAGAGTTGGACTTGGAATCGAGAAAGGAAAAACGCATAGGACTGCACAAATTAAAGGGGCTCCGCAATGGAGCCGTGTCACGCTGCCATCGCGGAGGAATTCTGCCTGGAGGGTGAAAATTCATCAATTTCCAGTGGAGGTTCGCGACTGCTCCGTGGCACGGTGGCTAGCCTCCGCGTTGCACGTCATGCTACGTTGGTGTTTGATTTCCCGGACCCCCAATTCTAGTGAGGGTCCGTGTTCACGGCGTGTCACGGAGGCAGTGCTCCGCGATGCACTCCGTGACACGTTGCTCATTATTCCGAGAAAAATTCCTGCTAGTATAAATAGAACACTTAAGTGTATTTTTCATAATGCAGACTTGGTGGAGCAAGGACGTGGGTTACAGGCAGTTGAGGGATGAAAAGTTCAGGGTTTTTTCTCTCTTTCTTTCTTCTCTAATTCAATTGTTTGTATGATTAACACTTGTTTTAGGATGATTAATCCACAAATGAGTGGCTAATTCCCTTCCTTGCTGAGGTTATGAACACTTGTGATGAATTTTTATTATTGATTATATGGTTTTTCATCTTTTTCTTCCATGTTGTTCTATTAATTCTTGTTTTTACTACATTGGTGTGTGGCCTACATTAATGTACATCTAAAAAGTCCGATTTCACTCGAGAGAGCACGAAATTGGAAAGTTGTGAATTAATAGGATATTGTTCTTTACTTGATTTGGGAAAATTGAGTTTTGATGTGGTTTCCTGATAGAAATATACTTGAAAGCCGTATTAGTCAATTTAGGAACCAGAATTGTATGGCTAGAACATGAATTGCATTTGATCACAGAAATGTAGACGGATGGTTCATGATTCTTAAGTGAGATTAAATACGAGAGTTTTAATCTCTTGGCAATTGTTCTTGGCTAGCAACTGGAAGAAAAGATTAACCAATTTTTGATGATAATCAGTTTCATTGCATGTTCTTTAAACCTCGGCATGCTTTTATCCATAGTCCAAATTCAAAGTAGATAATTGTTTGTAGTTTAGTATAAAATTTATAAAACAAATTATTCAATTTTTGGTTATTTAGTTGTCAGCATATTTAGAAGTAAAAATATAGTATACTTGAGCAAATTGCACTTATCCCAAGTCTCTGAGGGATCGATACTTGTCTTACTAAAGCCACTTACTACTTGTTCGACCACGTTCACTTGCGTGTCGGTTTTATAATACCCATACTATGCAGACCGAACAATGATCAAGTGGAGCGGACAATTCACACCCTCGAGGACATGTTGAGGGCATGCGTGATTGACTTCAAAGGTGGTTGTGATGATCACTTGCCCCTGATTGAGTTTTCTTACAATAATAGCTATCACTCCAATGTCAAAATGGCACCATTTGAGGCTCTCTATGGGCGGAGGTGTAGATTGCCCATCGGATGGTTTGACGTTGGTGAGGCAACAACCATAGACGGTTCATGAGGCAGTGGAGAAGGTTCAATAGATAAGAGACAGGTTGAGTACGGCTAAAAGTTGCCAAAAGTCCTCTATGGATGTGAGAAGAAGAGAGCTCGAGTTTAAAGTCGATGATTGAGTGTTTTTGAAGGTATCTCCCATGAAGGGAGTGATGAGATTTAGAAATAAAGAGAAACTCTATCTCCCTATGTTGGTCCATACCGGATTGTGAGACATTTGGGTAAAGTAGCTTAAGAGTTAGAGTTACCTTTGGAATTAGCTTAAGTTTATCCTGTCTTTCATGTATCTCCCTTGAAGAAGTGCTTGGGTGACCCAACTCTAGCTGTACCAGTGGAAAGTGTGGGTGTGAGAGATAGCCTCAACTATGAGGAAATTCCAGTAGAAATATTGGATCGTCAAGTTCGGAGGCTAAGGAACAAAGAAGTACACCATCAGTAAAGGTGTTATGGAGAAATCAGCATGTTGAGGGGGGCTACGTGGGAAGCCGAGGCAGATATGATGGTTAAATACCCTCACCTGTTCCCTATTGGATCAGTTTTCATTTGAGGTACTAGTTTTTGGCCTTCATACTGTAATCAGTTTTCATGTTCGGTTCATGTGCCCTTGTTTGTTTTATTTTATGGTAGATATATGTGATGAGTGAATTCAGTTCAGCTATGTAGTTTTTTTTTAAGGTAGTTATTCCGTTAGTTTTCAACATAAACGATCAGTATTTGCATATATGAGTGTATGTTTATAGTTTTTCTGCATGTTTCAAATGTTTAAGGATGAATGTTCCCAAGGAGGAGGTGTTTTTATACCCCGGGAACCCAAAGATCAGACTCGGTAGTCAAAACAGAGAAAAACTAGAATTCTGCACCAGATCACAGAACGGGTCGTTAGGTGACCTGTGAGGAGGGACCACGAGTCGTGAAGTGACTCATGGTCAAGCGGGGAGGTGGAATAGTCTGGGGGACACCACGGGCGTGACTACGAGTCGTGGTTAGGACACACAAATCGTGAGGTCACCCGTCGCCTAGACTGGATGCTTGGCAAGGAGGATTGGGCAATGAGGGCTAAGGATGGTAACCACGAGTCGTGGTCACTCACCAAGATTCGTGGTGTCCTCCATAAGGTCTCATAGTAGATTTTGGCAGTGAACCTCATGACTCAAGGCCACGAGTCGTGGCCCCTGGGGACGAGTTGTCCAGTCCATCTTGGGGACTGGCAGCCAGCAAACATTCTGCAATTTAAGTAAGGGCTTTTCCGTAATTCCTAAGTCTTAGGGTCTTAAAGTACATCATTTTAAGCTCTGAAAGGTGTATTTAAGAATGGAAAGACTAGCCTAAGTCCTCATTCATACATGCAAAGGAATAGAAGGTGGTAGAGAGGTGATCTAGAGTGATTCAAGGCTTTCTTCCCCAATTTTCCTCTTGGGCAATCAAGGGAGTGTAGAGTTTAGCTCCAACCAGGTATGTAGGGTTTTAAATGGGTGGTTTAATCCATATCCATGTACAATTTCTCTCTAATCTATGAAATTCTACCATTCAATTCTTAAGGGGATTTAACCCAATGCATGAATCTTCTAGTAATTGATGTGTGTATGTTTCAAATATGTCTAAATTGATGGGTTTTGAATAATGGGCTTAATTTTCCATTGTTTTAGTCATTATATTTTGTACTAGTTTCTCAAACTTAAGGTGCCCTAATTATGAGAAATCCATGGGAGTTTATGATTATCATGATTTTACAAGTATGATGCGAATTTTCAAATTAGAAGCATGTTTTCAATCACCTATGTTTTATGATCATGATTTCAACCAAATTGAATATGTCAAGTATGTTTAAATATCAGGTAATGCCCATATGTCAAGCATGATTTTACGATTTATGATTATGGCTGACGCACAGGCCCGATTTCATGGCTAGTTCATGAACATCCAAGCATGTCTATGATTATCATGATTTAACTAGCCCATGTATGTCATGTGCGTTACCTTATCAGAACATTGCATGTTTTGGGAATCATATTTAATACCGAGTAGGTTCGGGGCCCAGGTTATGGCTCAAATCTCAAAACTATGTGCCACCGTAGGCCATGTTTGAGACCTCCCTTGAGACTGTCCCCTTATTCCCTAATGGGCCCTTCATGAGTGGTAACACGTCTTTCATGGTTCTACCCTTGGCAAGGTATGAACGACCTCCTAACTAGGTTTATAGGTCGGGCTCCATGTGTGCTCATATGGGGTATGTTTGTTATAAAAATCTCCCACTGTTCCTCATTGTTTATGCATTGTTATGATTAAGAATCTTGGCTTGTCATGTTTTATAATGTTCTCTCTCATGTCTATGTTTATGATAAGTTTACAAATATTTGGAAAACCTTGAGCCTTGTGTTTCATCTATGATTTCAATATTACGATCATGTCATCCTACTCTCATGAACTTTGTGCATTTAAATGTTTGTTTTACTTACCTAGCATACTCGGTACATTCCACGTGTTGACCCCCATACTTTCTATGTTGTATCAGTTCTCAGGATCATCCTTGTCAGTAGTCCATTCAAAGTTTGCTATCATCCCCTTTTTGGTGAGTCCTCATGTTCCGAGGGCCATATGTTCAGACTTTGATGTCTCTTTTAGTTTTCAGTATTGTAGGTTTAGTTGGGGTGTTGTCCCATCAACCCGTCTGTTATGATTAGATGCTTTTAGACTATTTTTAATATACAACTGTCATGTGTGGATTTTGTGTCGCTTTTCTATCTTATGCTATAGTTTCATTTGTTTCCATGATTATATGTTAAGTCTTCCACTTTCCTTGAATGAATTAGATGTATGCTAATGCCAGGGGTCGACTTGGAGTCTTTCGGGGCTCCTTATCCTGTGTTTAAAACCCGGGTCTACACTCGGGTCGTGACATGATAACTCATAGAAAGAGGGGACAACTCATGGGGTCCTTGGAACGAGCAACAACCGAAAATGTCAAGACTACAGGGGATGGGTGACTTGACAACTCGTTAAGTTAAGTAATGAGTTGTCCTGAGAGTTGTCAAAGGGAAAGGTAGGATAAAGGTCTTAGTGAGGACGGATGGTGACCAAGATCCGTTAGGTGAAGAAGCAACCCGTTGCGATGGTTATCAGAAGAATGTCAGTGTTGAGGCACTGGTGGCGATAAGGAGAGACGACGACTCATCTTAGCAAGTCATGACTCGTCGTAGCAATTCATGACTCGTCGTAGCATGTCATGACTCGTCGCGTCAGTCGTGCGATGAGAGAACAGGATTGTTGACTTTAGTGGTAACGGAAGGAGTCAAGAGTTGTTAAGTTCGACAACGGCTCGTGAAATCAGTCATTGGCAGATTTGAGAGATTTTGAGAAAAGTTCTAGTGCACTTAACGAATTGGCACCACGAGTTGTTCCTAACCCCACGACTCGTGAAGTTCCTCGTGAGGACTGGAAGGGTCCTTTTTCCTACGAATTTCCTAGGATGTTTCTATAATTTCCTATTCTCCTAACTTCTAAACTACGTCATTTTGGGTATCTAGTGGGACGGTTTTAAGGGGAATATCTAGCCTAGTCCCTCATTCGATCCTAAAACACTCATGAATCCTTCCTTTCAATTTCTCTTTTTCTCTCAAGGCTCAAGAACTATGGTTCCTCTCCAGGATGCAGCAACCTCAAGAACCTTAGTGAAATCCTTCAACCAGGTATGTGGGAATTCAACAAGGGAATGATTCTCCCCTTGTGTCCCCAAATTTCTCCTTACTTTTCTTGATTAGTTCTAGCCTTGGAATTATAGATTGTCAAGAAATTTTAGTCATACATCGCCTAATTCATGTGGATTGTGATTATATGTTTATTGTTAATTTTTCCACCAGTTTGTGACTATATTGTTGCTTATTTCTGTAATGTGAAATCTAGCCCTTAGTCTTGAATATAGATAAACAAGAATCTTGCAATAGTGTTTACATATCAAAATTTTTTCTTGATTCTATCAGTGTTGGGACCTCCCATGTTGTTGATTATATTGACAATCAGTCAGACTATTGTTAGTTCGATTTCGGTCAAAATGCTAGAATATCTAATGTTAGTCAGAAATGTCAGCTGATCAGTTTGACTATAGAAATTCCTGAGGTATCAGTGGTGCGTCCCAATTATCAGTATTTAGACTCAGACATCAGTTACCAGATTTTAGTGGTTCTTCACACGGTTATGAAATTTCTAGATAAGCATCTTTGACCAGTCTTAGAACCACCAGCTTTAGCTTCACCTATAATAACTGAAACCGGAGCTACACCTATAATAACTGAATGTACAGACAGTGACACATAGGGTCAGGTTCCCTGGACACAAAACTCAACAGGGCTATCTGAAACCGGAGCTGCACCTGTAATGCTGATCAGACTGCTATGGGGAAAGCTTCATCCCATCTTCGTCCAAGCTGGGGACGGCATGCCACCCCTCGGAGTGACGTAAAACCCACCCGCTCAGTGGGCGACACGATTTCCAACCCAGGGGCGGCGAGGACGCTCAATAAGGTGCCCTCACGCCACATCAAGTCTCAACAAACAAATAGCACATATAAATAGCAAGCATGTATAACTGAAAAAGACTATCTGAAATCCGATTTCTTATTCTGATCTGTTTCTGTACTAAACTGATTCTTTAGTGATTGTACTGATTCTGAGATCTTTCTTTAACTGTTGTCTAATCTATAGCCAGGGTATTATCTGTCTGAATGGCTAATCTGTAGCCAATAAAACTGTTTGTCTATCTGATTTTACTCTACTAACTTTATTCTGAAAATCTAATTTAAATCCGAAGTGGGGCTTTATATACTTGGGCCTGGACAGGCCCAACGTGTCGCGGAGCCAACACGGTGGCCCTGCCTCCGTGACACGCTGCCATCAAGGAGGGGCTCTGCCCCGCTCCTTCCACGATGGTTCGACAAACTACTAGTCCGATCATTTCCCGGGCCTTTCTCCAGCACGTATGGCTTTCAAATATGCTTAACCAACACGCGAATAGGCCATCTAGGTGCCGGGAATCTTACGGGGTATAACATATTATGATGAAAAGCATATTTTAAAGCTACCTATGTTTATAATAATATTTTTGATATGAATTAAGTATTTTCAAGTATGATAAAGCTTTGAGCAATGCCCACATGTTCAAAGTATGATTGATGATTTCTCAAATTGAGCTTACCACATGGTTTTAGAGCTAAGACTCCCAATTATCTTTCATCTTGCGATATGGTTTGATTCAAAGCTTCTCATATGCATGATTTCATATTTGAGATGTATTTGATGATTGAGCTTCATGAATAGACGATGTTGAGCTTCGTTGAAAAATGATGTAGACCATATGCATGTTTTTGGGAGTAGTACCTAGCACGGAGTAGGCTAAGGGTCGATCACCCTCTGCCTCAGAATTATGCGCCAACATAGGTTTATAATTATATGTTACTTCAGGACCTCCCTTGTGAGCTATTATTGGCCCTATTGGCCCACGAGCTTGATATCGATATTATGGTATCGTCCCTAGCCCTGGAAAGGCTTTGGACGAGCTAATATATGGGGTTTTAACCCATATTCATGAATTTCCTAATTCTCTGCATGGGTATGAATTGATTATGGTTCTATTACTAATTTATGAAGTATGGGCAAATTTTATAATATTTTCAATTTAAAAAAATCATGTTTCTAGTTCTATGAATTCAAAAGCCCATTGATGAAAAGTTCATCAAAGATGAGATTTGTGATGAATGTATGATGATGATGAGATATTATAATGAAAAGCATATTTTCAAGCTACCTATGTTTATAATCATATTTTTTATATGAATTAAGTATTTTCAAGTATGATAAAGCTTTGAGCAATGCCCACATGTTCAAAGTATGATTGATGATTTCTCAAATTGAGCTTACCGCATGGTTTCAGAGCTAATAATCCCAATTATCTTTCACCTTGTGGTATGGTTTGAGTCAAAGCTTCTCATATGCATGATTTCATATTTGAGATGTATTTGATGATTGAGCTTCGTGAATAGACGATGTTGAGCTTCGTTGAAAAATGATGTTGAGCATATGCATGTTTTTGGGAGTAGTACCTAGCACGGAGTAGGCTAAGGGTCGATCACCCTATTCCTCAGAATTATGCGCCAACATAGGTTTATAATTATATGTTACTTCAGGACCTCCCTTGTGAGCTATTCCTGGCCCTATTGGCCCACGAGCTTGATATCGATATCATGGTATTGTACCTAGCCCTGGAAAGGCTTTGGACGGCTCTTCCCACTTGAGTGTGATAGTTTGGACCATGTAAGCTCTATCGTGGTATGTCAGTTAAAAGACGAGTCTCCCATTGTTACTCATGATTTCAGTTATGCATGTTTATCACTTATGAGGTTTATATATCTATACACATTCTGAAGTAGGTTAGGCTCAATGTTAAAATTTTATTGATGACTATCAGATTTCAGCTTTGACTTAATCGATACAGTTATTATGTTATGATTTCATGAAGAATGCATGCAAGCCCTACTCTTAGATTCTTAAATGTTATGTTTTACATTACGCATGTTCTAAAATGATTTTACTTATTTGACCAGTTTTTTTCACCTTGCATACTTGGTACGTTTCATGTACTGACCACATATTCTATGTTGTATCATTTCATGATTCAAGACTTGACTCTCAGTTTCAGCCCCGCTCTTAGCCCGTTTTCTCTGAGATAGCATCGTATGTTGTTGGTGAATCCTCATCTCTCGAGGACTAGACTATTTAGATTTCCTTATGTATTTCAATTTCGGTTTTGTTGAGTTAACTCTGGATTTGTCCCATCAACTCATCATGTTTAGAGGCTTTTCAGACATATAGTTGTATTCAGCTTTAGATTGTGTATTCTGATGTTATGTTTATGTTAGACTTCTACTATGATTAAATTGTTGATTATTCAATTTCTTTGATTGAGTTAGATGTACGCTTATGCCATAGGTCAACTTGGGGTCTCTCGGGGCTCCTTGTCCTGTGCTGTGACTCGGGCCTCCATTTGGCTTGTGATAAACTTGGTATTAGAGCAATAGCTTTGAAGTGTCCTTGGGTGACTGAAAACCACGTTATGTAGAGTCTTTTTCATGGGTGTGAAGCTGTCACGACCCGAACAAAGGCCCGGACCGTAGATGGACAAGGGACTTTGATAGACCCTAAGTCGACCCATGGCATAAGCATACAACTAACTCATTCAATAAACTGAAGAAAACTTAAATATTATCTCAACAGAAGTCTAATTCAACATAACATCATAATAACATCCGAAGCTAACACATACATATGTCTGAAAAGCCTCTATTCTGGACGAGTTGATGGGACAAGACCCCAACTAACTCAACAATACTGAAACTGGAAATACATAAAGGAAAATAATAGTCTAGTCTTCGAAGAATGAGGACTCACCAATCGTAGTAGATACTAACTCCAGAAAGTTGTTTAAGAGTAGGGCTGAAGCTGCGAGCTAGGTCCTATATCATGAAACGATAGAGCATAGAATGTATGCGGTCAGTATATGGAATATACCGAGTATGCAAGGTAAGTAAAACCTCTTAAGTAAAATAAATCATTTGGAACATTTCATAACATATCATAAGATTTCATGTTTGAGAAGGAAGGCTACATGGATTCATTCAAAAAATCAAAATCTTATCATGACATGACCATGCATAGCTTTATAACATCATAACTAACTCGAACGAGTAAAAGTTGAAACATAACATTTATGATAAAAGCTGAATAATGAGTAAAACCTTGCTTTTAGAATATGCATTCTTAAAGAAATAATCGTGTGTAATAAATATGCAAATCTGAATCATAAAGACAATGGGAGACTCGTCATTTAATTGACATACCATGATAGAGCTTATGTGGTCCCGACTATTACACTCAAGTGGGCAGAGCCATCTAAAACCTTGCCAGGGCTAAGGACGCTATCATGATATCGATATCAAGTTGAAGGCCTATTCAGGTAGGGGGAAGCTCGCTAGGGAGGTCCCAAATCATATAGTATTCAATCTACGTTGGTGCGTATTTCTGGGGCATCGGGTGATCGACCCTTAGTCCGCTTGGTGCTAGACTCTTCTCCCAAGACATGTAATGCTCTACATAGTATATAACAAAACTCAACATCGTCCATTGACAAAGGTCAACAATGATATCATGCATATACTCAACATCATATGAAACGAAACTCGATATTGTCTATTGATAAAGCTCAATAATGACATACATCTCAATTTTGAACTTATGCATATGAGAAGCTTTAATTTGGAACATATCACAAGCTAATAATATGAATTTTGGAGACTCGCTTCAAACAATGTGGTAAGCTTATTTCGGGAAAATCATCATTTTAAATCAACATGTGGGCATTGCCCAAAGCTTCACTGTAGTTGGATCTACTCAATTCATTTTTTGAAATCAATATCATGATCATGGGTAACATTAGAAACATACTTTTCATCATCAAATCTCATTATCATTATACATCCATCAACATTCTCTTCTTTCATGAACTTCTTATCCATGTACATTCAATTTCATAATTTAGAAAACACATTTTTGATTGAAAACAATTTAAAACCTACCCAAGCTTCGAAATTCATCAATATGAACCTAATCTAATCATACCCATGTATAGAGATTGAAGAATTATACAATTGGGTAAAAACCCTATACGTGATCATAGGTAATTTTCATGGATTGATAGAAATTGGGCATGGGTGTGGAAGGAGACACCCACTCATCATACTACATACCTGGAAGGGACAATTTTACCCCTTCTCTAATTGCCCAAGATGAGATTCCAATGGAAACCTTCAAAACTTGCTCTAAAACCTCTCTTCAACTCTCAAGTTTGCATGCATGGAATGAACTAGCTCAGAATAGATTTTCCCCTCTTAAAACCCTGTAAAACGAGCCTTAAACGATGTAATATAGGTCTTAGGAACTTAGGATTTACGAAAAGACCCTTACTGAATTCACAGAAAAAACTATCAGGTGGTCCTAATGGAGGACCTGATGACTCGTTACTAGGGCCAACGATTCGTTGGGTTACCCATCGGGTACACTGCTTGACAAACTCTTAGGGATCATAATGACGGACGTAACGACTCGTTAGGGGTGACCACGAGTCGTCAAGTACACTGCCTCCCTTATACCAATTTACTTGTATATTATCCAATGATTCATACAACGACTCATTGCCAGACATGTCAAGTCGTGGGCTCCTTCCATTAAGTACACTGCTTGACCTCTGCTACTTTTCCTTCTCTCTCACCCCATGGCTGACCTAACGACTCTGGTGTCTGACCACGAGTTGTTGCCACGCCCGTGGGGATCGTATCCTCCAAACTTCTCAACCCTTCACTGGCCTTCCCCACGATTCACCTAATGACTTGTGGGCTGTCCTCACGAGTCGTCCCACGACCTTCCTGTGCCTAAAACATCAATTTCACAGTTTTCCTATTTCAACTCCCGGTTCTGATCTTTGAGCTCTCAGGGTATGACAATATCTCCCCCTTAGAAACATTCTTCCTCGAATGTTTGAAACAAGCAGAAAACAGAAACATACACTTATCATATGGAAAAACTAATCATTTAAACTGAAAACTGACAAAATGACTATCTCCGAACAGATCTACATAGCTGAACCACATTCAGAGATCATATACATCTATCATAACATAAAGCAAACTTGTGTACATGAACTAATGATGGAAACTGATTAGAGAGTTAGGGAAAAATTGATACCTCAAAGTAAAACAGAGTCGGTAGGAACATGTGAGGGTATTTAGCCATTATATCCACTTTGGCTTCCCACGTAGCTCCCTCAACATGCTGATTTCTCCATAACACCGTCACTAAAGCTACTTCATTGTTCCTCAGCCTCCGAACTTGATGATCTAAGATTTCAACTGGAATTTCCTCATAACTAAGGCTATCTCCCACTCCAACGCTTTCCACCGGGACAACTAAAAAGATGGATCACCCAAGCACTTTTTCAAGAGCGATACATGAAAGACGGGATGAACTCAAGATAACTCTAATGGCAAGTCTAAGTCGTACGCTACCTTACCAATTATTCTCATAACCTGGTAGGGACCAACATAGTGGGGATTGAGTTTCTATTTCTTTCCGAACCACATGACTCCCTTCATGGGAGATACCTTCAGAAATACCCAATCGTCCAGCTTGAACTCCAACTCTCTCCTTCTCACATCCAGATATGTCTTTTGACAACTCTGAGCGGTTTCCAGCCTGTCCCTTATTAACTGAACATTTTCCATGGCCTCATGAACTGAATCAGGCCCTATCTTAGCTCCCTCACAACCTTCAAACCATCCGATGGGAGATCTACACCTCCGCCCATAAAGAGCCTCGAACAATGTCATTTGGATGCTGGAGTGATAGTTTTTATTGTAAGTAAACTCGATCAAAGGCCAGTGATTGTCCCAACTACCTTTGAAATCTATCACACAAGCTCTCAACATGTCCACGAGAGTTTGAATTGTCCACTCCACCTGACCATCCAGTTGCGGATGGAATGCTATGTTGAGCTTAAGTTGAGTCCCAAGCCCTCTTTGGGAAGACCACAAAACTGAGAGGTAACTAAGTACCTCAGTCTGAGATAATACACAAGGGCACTCCATGTAATTGCACCAACTCCCGGATATATAGTTTGGCATAATCATCCACTGAATCTGTGGTTTTGGCCAGTAGGAAGTGTGCAGCCTTAGTCAACCTATCTTCCACCAACCAAATAGAATCATAGCGTGGACGAGTACGACGTAGGCCTGTAACAAAATCCATATTAATCTCTTCCCACTTCCAAGTGGGAATGCTAATATCCTGAAGTACGCCTCCTAGCCTTTGATGCTCAACTTTCACTTGCTCACTGTTCGGCCACTTGGTCACGAATTCTTCTATATCCCTCTTCATGCCGTTCCACCAATATATTTCCCTCAAACCATGATACATATTGGTGGCACCCAGATGGATAGAATACCTGGATCCATGTGCCTTATGCAATATTCAGTAACGCAAATTATCAACATCTGGAACACAAGATGACCCTAGTATCGCAACACCCCTTCTCCCCCTTGGGAGAAGACCTCCAGCTTCTAACTCCTAACGACTCTCTTCAACTTTACAAACAATGGATCCTCATCTTGCCTAGATTTCATGTATACTACCAAGGACAATTCCTATCCATTTTGCACAACAATTGCCTTCTGTTGAGTCGACCAATCTAACTCCCAACCTTGCAAGCTCATGGAAATCTTTCACCAACTCCATCTTTCCTTCATCCACATAGGACACACTCACCATAAAGAGCCTACCAAGTGCGTCTGCTACCACATTAGCCTTACCCGGGTGGTAAAGGACACTCATGTCATAGTCCTTTAGTAGTTTCAACCACCTTATTTGCTGAAGATTGAGATATTTCTGTGTGAACACATATTGCAAGCTCTTTTGATCTGTGAACACATCCACGTGAACCCCATACATGTAATGCCGCCATATTTTCAACGCGAACACCATCACGACTAACTCAAGATCATGGTCGGGTAATTCTTCTGATGGACTTTCAACTGTCTTGAGGCGTATGCTATCACTTTGTCGTGTTGTATCAACACACACCCAAGTTCGATTCTCGAAGCATCAAAATAAACCACAAATCCATCGATACCCTCGGGTAGGGTCAATACTGGTGCTGAAGTAAGTCGGGTCTTCAACTCCTGGAAGCTCTTCTCACAAGTCTCCGACCATTGAAACTTTACCTTCTTCTGAGTCAACTTGGTCAAAGGTGATGCAATAGATGAAAAGCCCTCAACGAATCTCCGATAGTAACCCGCTAAGACCATAAAGCTCCTGATATCTGATGGGTTCATCGATTTGGGCCAATTCTTCACCGCCTCAATTTTATGAGAATCCACCCTTATTCCCTCACTCGATACCACATGGCCCAAAAATGCCAGTGGAGTCCATCCAAAATTCACACTTTTTGAACTTCGCATACAATTAACAATACCTGAGGGTATGAATCCCTACTCTCAGGTGAGAGGCATGCTCCTCCTTGCTCCGAATGTATATAAGGATGTCATCAATGAACACAAAAACGAACCTGTCTAAATATGACTTGAACAACCTGTTCATTAGATCCATAAAAGATGCAGGGGAATTGGTTAGTCCAAAAGACATAACAACGAATTCGTAGTGACCATACCGAGTACTGAAAGAGGTTTCAGGAGGTCACTCTCCCAATCCCTGAGCTGGTGATACCCGGATCTGAGATCAATCTTTGAGAAACACTTGGAACCCTAAAGCTGGTCAAACAAATCAATGATCCTGGGTAACATATACCTGTTCTTAATGGTGACCTTGTTGAACGACCTATAATCAATACACATTCGAAGAGAACCATCTTTCTTCCGAACGAATAGGACTGTTGCATCCCATGGAGACTTACTCGGCCTAATAAAGCTCTTATCTAACAGGTCCATCAACTAATCCTTCAACTCTTTTAGTTCGGTTGGAGCCATTCTGTATGGTGGAATAGATATAGGCTGCGTCTCGAGAAGAAGATCTATACCGAAATCAATTTCCCACTAGGGAGGGATATCTGGAAAATCACCAGGAACGACCTCTGGATACTCATGTACTACCGATACAGACTGCATGGTCGGGGTCTCAAACTCTACGTCCTTAACCCTAACTAGATGGTACATGCACCCCTTAAAAATCATCTTTCTAGCCTTAAGGTAGGAAATGAATTGACCTATAGGCACAAATGAACTACGCTTCCATTCTAAAACTGGCTCACCCAAAAATCTGAACTCTACAGCCCGGGTTCTACAATTAACTGAAGCATAGCATACAAATAGACAATCCATGCTGAGAATAACATCGAAATTGGTTAGGTCTAACTCTATCAAATATGCTGAGGTGACCATATGAAGGATTGAGACTGGGCAACCTCTATATACCCGTATAGCAATAACTGAGTCACCTACTAGAGTGGAAACTAAGTTCTAAAAGAACATCAGGACTGACTCCGAAGCTATTGGTCACATATGGTGTCACAAAAGACAAGATAGCCCCTGGATCTAACAAAGCATAAATATCAATATGGAAAACTCGCAATATACCAAAAACCACATCCAGGGAGACCTCCTGCTTCTAACAGGAAGCTAAAGCATAGAATCTGTTCTGGCGCTGACTGACAGCTATGCTAGTAGATGCCCCCTGATGTGATGAGCATGGCGGAGGGGCTGCTGAACTAGAAGCGGGGCCTCAACCCAAACCTGATTCTGCCTCGCAGCTGGACAATCTCGAAGCATGTGTCGGGCTGCCCACACCCGAAACAACAACCTTAACTTGCCAAGCAGTGGCCTGTGTGCCCCCGACCATATTTTGCGACAAGCTGGGAAGCTGGAACCTACGGGTCTGCTGCTCTGACCCCTCGAGCCTGATGCTCGCCCTCTCTGATTATGTCTAGGGCTAGATGGCACACTCAAGGCCGAAGATTCCAGGGCTAATGATCTCTAGTGAGTCTGTTGCCGTGTAATACCCCATAAGTGCATAAGAGTAGACCCGGAGGGTAAAAATTAAAAACTGCTAAAAACTAGGGAAACGTTGTAGGACGATTGGTGTAACAACCCGTCGTTGGAAACCACGAGCCATTTTTTCCAGTTGTGGTTTCAGGAGTCCATGTGGTAGTAGAAGCAACGATCGACATAACGACTCATTGTGAGAAACAATAAGCCGTCATTTGTAGTCGTGGTGAGATTTCAGGGTGGGCTACTGGGGAAGAAATGAGCCATATAACGAATCGTTGGTACCTATGATGGGTCGTTGTTAGTGGTCATGGGTTGGAGCCTTGGGTGTTCCAGTAGTGGAAACGAATGGTTGTAACGGGCCATTGAAGATAGCAATGACCCATTGTGGCAATCATGGAAAGGAAGTTAGGTGTTGTTCCAGTGTGGGTACCGAAAAGAAACAATGAGTTGTTTGCTCTAGCAATCACTCATCATGTTGATCGTTGTTTGAGAAGCTTAAAGATTGATGTGGTCCAAAGCATTCAACGGAAGGTCACCACGGGTCGTGGTAAGGACCAACGACTCGTGGTGAGGGTCGTGGGTTCTAGTTCAACCAGATTTTTATGTTTTCTTCAGGGGCATTTTTGTAAACTCCTATGTTTTTAACTCCCAAAATACGTTGTTTTGGGTTCTACCTTGCACGTTTTAAGGGTTTTTCATGCCTAAACCCTCATTCTCTGAACTCTCCTTCTTCCTCCTCTCTTCTAAAAAATTCTAGGGTTTCATTAAGGTGTTTTTCAATCTTCAAGGAAGATTTTCGAGTGGGATTTTCTTCTACCAGGTATGCGGGTTTTTCAACAATGATACTCTTCCATCCTTGTTCCCCAAAATAATTTTCATTAAATACCGATTTTGATAATTCTAGAAAATCATGATATAGGGTTGGTAAAAACGGTAAATTCTTCCTTATTTTTCTTATATGCTAATATCTACTACGATAATAAATTCAAGTGGGTTATTAATTGATGGCTTATCTTGATTTATGAAATATAGGTGGAGTATGTATGTGTGTAGTGTGTTCGTCCTAAATTGATTTGAGTATTGAATGGGAATTGTTCATTTCTCCCTTGATTATCGTAGAAATTCATGATCATGATGGAAGTGTGGAAATATTATATAATTAACCCTAATGACTTGATTATGATATTGATGACCATATTGGGTTGAGTAGGAGTTGTGGGCTTGACTAATTGAAGTAAATTTTGTATCATCACCATGTTTTATATTTAATTGATTGGGAATGACTAGATTGCATCTATGTTGTTGAATTATTAAGCTTGGGCCCATTCTATATTGTTTTCCTTACTAAAATTGTTTTTATAAAATCTTAGAATCTAAAACCCCCATGGATAAAGAGTTCATAAAAGGAGTGACAATGAAAAGTGGGTGAAATGTTTGTAAACCTAAATAAACGAAGTCAAGAATCCTTGATAGAGTATGAGTTGAATAAATAAATCATGTATGATCTTATATTACCTATTGAATGAGGTGAGTTCGGAATCGAAATGCCATGATAGAATAATGCTAATACGAATTTATAGCTGCTAGTTTGGGGGGAGATGTTAAAGCTAATGAGGAAATTGGTTCTGTGATAATGTGAATCATGATGATAAGGCGTGTGACTAATAGGTCAATTTGTTGTGCCTGTACCTATTAAAAGATAGCACTAATCCTTTCAAAAATAAGTATTGCATGATGAGAGTGGTGAATGTCCTTGTCTCTAATTAGCTATAGTAATTTAGCTTAGTTTAGTCGTTATTGGAATATGTCTTCTCTTAGTTGGTCGGGACTCACATCCCTACTCGTTAGTGGAGTATGTCTTCTCTTAGTTGGTCGGGACTCACATCCCTAGTCAGTTGAGTATCTTATTTTCCCTACGTTGTTCAGAACATACTTTTAGCCAGTGACTCTCTATATCAGATCTCTCTCTCTCTCTCTCTCTCCCTTTGACAGTCAGGGATTCTCTTTAGCTTAGAATGTTTTCCATTGATAGTCAGGGACACTCCTTTCGACCATCAGGGACTCCCTCTTAGACGGGCAGGCACCCTCTTGATATCAGTCACAGCATCATACCTTTGTATTATTTTTGATTATTACTTTTTCACATCCATAATTAATATAATAATGTATGTATTTATAATGTGGTTATGTTAAATGAATATGTGAATCTCATATAAGCTTGTCATATCTCATTTCAATTACAGTACTATTCATATGTTTTACATTACTTTCTTCTGGTATATATTGTGAGTTAGTTTATTTATGCTTCCTGCATACTCAGTACATTCCAAGTACTGATCGCACACCTCTTTTTCTATATTATTTCATGATATAGATTCAGGTCTCTAGGTTCAGCCGCGTAGCTAGATACGCTCCTTTCTATCCCAGTGATAGGGATAAGAGCGTAGACTTAGCGTCCTACTAGTTAAAGGGAGTTGCTTACATCTGGTATTGTTAGTGGAGAGACAGTCGGGGAGTTGAAGCAGGTCCCGTAGATTGGAATGAATTAATGACAGCATTTTTGGATAGGTTCTTCCCTCGAGAGTTGAGGGAGGCAAAGGCAACAGAGTTTATTAATTTGAAACAAAATGACACAACTGTTCAGGAGTATGCATTAGAGTTCACTCGGTTATCTAAGTATGCGCCGGAAATGGCAGTTGACCACCGGGCCCGAGTAAGTCGATTTGTGAATGGACTGTTAGACTCCTTGGTCAAAGAATGCAGGACTCCCATGTTGCACCGGGAAATAGACTTCCCATGCTTGGTAATATTTGCTCAACAGATGGAAGTAGAGAAGGTGAAAGAAAAGGATAGACTTCCCATGCTTGGTAATATTTGCCTTGCGACGCTCCGACTTGGCGCTTGTCCAGTCTCTCCCCGGGCCCTTTTCTCACACGTATGGAATTCTAAAACTTTTAACCAACATGCGAATAGGCCAACTAAGTGTCAAGAACATATGAGGTGTAACACCCTTCCCTCCTCAAGAACATTCATCCTCGAATGTTAACTTCTATTTACAGAAATTTTAACTTGTTCTACTTATTCTGGAAAAATTTTGGTAGAGTTTCCCCTGTAATATGGACTATTTCCAAAATCCTAAAATACAGAAATGTCCACTATAGGTACACCATATAATACTATAGCATTCATTTCATAGTAAACTGAAGTTAACATCTCACTTATACACATGAATATGAAGCAACTCATAAAACAGTAATATCAACATACCTCTGGCTGACTTAGTCTGAAATAACTGAGGGTATTTGGCTCTCATATCTTCTTCTGCTTCCCAAGTCATTTCCTCTCAGTTCCTGTTACGCCATAACACTTTAACAGAAGCAACATCTTTAGTTCTTAATCTGCGGATCTGCCGGTCTAGTATGGGTACTGGAACTTCTTTATAGGCCAACTTCTCTGTAACCTGAACATCTTGGACTGGGAAAATTCTGGAGGGATCTCCTATGCACTTTCTTAGCATTGATACATGGAAAACTGGGTGGACAAATTCTAACTCTGGAGGTAAGTCTAACTCATATGCCACTTAGCCTATTCTTTGGAGAATCTGATAAGGCCCAACAAACCTCGGGCTAAGCTTTCCTTTCTTGCCAAATCTCATTACAACCTTCATTCGCGACACTTTCAGAAACACCCAATCACCCACATTAAATTCCAAGTTTCTGGGCTGCACGTCAGCATACAATTTCTAGCAGCTCTGAGTAGTTAGTAAACGTTCTCTGATAAGCTTTACTTTTTCCTCTGACTAATGAATGATATCTGGCCCAATCAATGCTGATTCTCCTACCTCAAACCAACCAACTGGAGATTTGCACTTTCGCCCATATAATGCCTTATAAGGCACCATCTCAATAGTTGAATGGTAACTGTTATTATAGGAGAACCCAATGAGTGGTAAATATTCATCCCAGTTACCTCTGAAGTCCAACACGCATGCTCACAACATATCCTCGAGTGTTTGAATGGTGCATTCTGCCTGCCCATCTGTCTGAGGATGAAAAGCTGTGCTCAGGTTAACCTGCGTCCCCAAGCCTCTCTGAAATGATTTCCAGAATTTAGCTGTAAACTGCGCCCCTCTGTCGGAGATAATGGACACTGGAACACCATGCAACGTGACTATTTCTCTGATATACAGCTCAGCATAATCCTCGGCAGAAAAGGTAGCTCTTACTGGTAGAAAATGAGCTGATTTTGTCAGTCTGTCAACAATCACCCAAATCGAATCATATCTATGCCTGGTGCGGGATAATCCTGCTACAAAATCCATATTTACTACTTCCCATTTCCATAGAGGCACAACTATATCCTGAGTTAGTCCGCCTGGTTTCTGATGTTTAGCTTTTACCTGCTGGCAGTTGGGACACTGAGCTACGCATTTTGCTATCCCCTTCTTTATTCCTAGCCACCAATAGATTTCTTTTATATCGTGGTAAATTTTCGTCGAACCTGGGTAGAGAGAATAACGGGCATAATGTACCTCGCCCATAATCTCCTGGCGAAGCCCTGCAACATCTGGAAGACAAAGGCGATCTTTATATCGCAATATCCCATCCTCGGTTTCTGAAAATCTGTCACCTCGCCTTGCTGAACTCTATTTCTAAGCTGAACCAGGCTAGGATCTTCACATTGCCGTTCCTTTACTTCCACGACTAAAGATGACACTGTGGTGTTCTGGATTACCGCTTTGTTGTCCTCTGTTTCTGCTACATGAACGGCTAAGTTGGCTAACTGATGCTATTCACAGGATAATTCCCACTACACAGGCCGTAAGTTTGCCAAACTCCCCATAGACTTATAGCTAAGGGCGTCTGCTGATCTTGGGCAGATTTATATGCCCAAGTGATACTCAAACGTATCATTTTTACCTTGTTTGTTGTGCAATGTGTATATAATATCATGTATTTGGTAATAAAATGCGAATTTATACTAACCAACATGATTAGCATTTGTTTTGCAGGATAATTTGATTTTTAAGAGCTAAAATGCGTGTTGGAACTATGTCGGAGTTGGACTTGGATGCGAGCGTGGAAAAGACCTCGGATGGCATATTTTGCAGTGGCTCCGCGATGGTGCCGTGCCACGCTACCATCGCAGTAGCACACTGCCTGGGCAGAAATAAAAGTGGCAATTTCCAGTGTGCCTGCGCGTCAGCTCCGTGGCACGGAGACAGGCCTCCGCGATGGCCTCCGTGCCACGTTGAGGCTAATTATCCGGACCATGCAATTTCCAGAGAGGGTCCGCGTCCACGCGGTGTCACGGAGGCAGTGCTCCGCGTTGGCCTCCGTGACACGTTGCTTGTTATTCCGGGAAAAATTTCCCACTAGTATAAATAGCACACTTAGGTTATTTTTAAAGAGAGGTTTTTTTAGTTTTAGTTTTT
Source organism: Datura wrightii (assembly GCA_035772735.1). NCBI lineage: Eukaryota > Viridiplantae > Streptophyta > Magnoliopsida > Solanales > Solanaceae > Datura > Datura wrightii. Next base: position 168,703,587 of record JASDFA010000016.1, read on the forward strand.
TAGCCTGAGTTCAGAAGTGGGAGCAGGAACGTGGTTTTGTGGCAGTTGAAGAATAGAAAAGATAAGATTTTTCTTCTCTTCCCTTCTTCTTTCCTTCAATTGTATGCATGATTCACACTCATTCTAGGATGATTAATCCAAGAATGAGTGGCTAATTCCTCTCTTGCTGAGGTTTTGAACTTGTGAAATGAATGTTGGTAATAATTGATATGGTTTCTTCTTCTTCGTGCATGTTGTTCTATTAATTCTTGTGCTTATTACATTCTTGATTGGCCACCATTAATGTATATCTAAAAATTCCAATTTCACTCGCGAGAGCATGAAATTGGAAAGTTGTGAATTAATAGGGTATTGTTCTTAACTTGATTTGGGAAAATTGGGTTTTGATGTGCTTTCTTGATAGAAATATACTTGAAAGCCGTATTAGTCAATTTAGGAACCGGAATTGTAGTGTTAGGTCATAAATTGCATTTGATCACAGAAATGTAGACGAATGGTTTATGAAGCTAAAGTGAAATTGAATATGGAAGTTTTAATTTCTAGGCAAACGTTCTTGGCTAGCAATATGAAGAAGAATATGACCAAATTATCATGATTATCAAGTTCATTACTCGTTCTTAACCTTGGCATGTGCATATCCATTGTCTAAACTCAACGTAAATAGTAGTTATTAATTTTAGTAGATAATTAGTTTAGAAACAAAACTTACTCAAATCTTGGTTGGATTGTTGTTAACATAGTTAGAAATAGAATAGAGATATAGTAAACTAGGCAGTTTTGCATATCTAGAGCAGCCTCCTTGGATCGATACTTGGCTACTTAGCCACTTTATTACTTGTTTGACCACGTACACTTGCGTGTCGGTGTATAGTATATACCGAGCAGCAGAGCGCGAACAAGTTTTTGGCGCCGTTGCCGGGGAGGCTAGGCGATTTGTAAAATTTTGTTTAGTGTAAATTTACTGTATTTGTATTTTTATCTTCTTAAGTGTTAACAACTTGGTCTTAGCCTGTATTTTGCAGATTTTTATTTCTGTGAACACTGGCAAGGGACAAGGAGCTGGTGGAATCTTACTTAGAGCCAGAACGTGAATTGCACAGTCAACGTAGAGAAGCTCTTCGGAAGAAGTTGCAGTTGCTCAAATCGTCTATGATGGAGCAACCCAATCCACCAGTTGTGCGGGCAGTGTCAGTGCCCGAGGAAGTAGCAGATAGGCCGGTTCGCGAGGTGGCAATCCCACACGCTAATAATGTACATTCCAGCATCCGCAAACCAGAGCCTGGGGGGAGATTTGAGTTAAAGCAAAATATGGTGCAACTTTTGCACACTAGCGGGCAGTTTACCGGTCTCCCTCACGAAGATCCGCAACAACATCTCCAGAACTTTTTGGAGATAAGTGACACTTACATCCCCGCTGGAGTGTCACCTGATTATGTTCGGCTCACCTTATTTCCATTTTCCTTACTTGGTGAAGCCAAGAGGTGGTTAAAAGCTGAACCACCCAACTCTATATCAACGTGGGATGATCTTGCAAAGAAGTTCTTGATCAGATTTTTCCCTTCAGGTAAAACAGCTAAACTTAGAAGTCAGATTCTAAGTTTTAAACAGAGGGAAGGAGAAAATCTTTATCAAGCTTGGGAAAGATTCAAGTCCATGTTGCGGGACTGTCCTCATCATCATCAGTCAAATGAGGTGTTGGTCCACACTTTTATTGAGGGTTTGGAACCCCACACTAAAATTTTGTTAGACTCAGCAGCTGGAGGGCAAGCGCTGGAAAAGACTTATGAGGAGCTGTACACTTTGCTCAACCGAATTTCACAAGGCAATCCGGAATGGAATGCAGATTCTTCAAGAGGTGGAGCAAGGAAAGCAGCGGGAGTGCTTGAAGTGGATGGATTCACAGCTATCACTGCACAGATAGCTGCTTTGCAAAATCAGTTAAACACTCACTTCAGCAATATGAATTTGAACCAGCCGTCAGCCTCAGTTAATGCAGTCCAACAGATGTGGTGTGAAGTGTGTGGTAGTAGTGAGCATTCAGCTGAATGCTGTAGTGCAAATCCTGATTCTGTCAACTTTGTGGGCAATGCACAGAGGAATCAACAGCAGTTTGGTGGTGGCTACAACTCGAATTGGAGGAATCATCCAAATTTTTCGTGGGGTAGCAACAATCAACAAGGTCAAGGTTCAGGGCAGGGTATGCACAGAAACCAAGGAGGGCAACAAGGCTATCAGAATCAGTTTAGAAATCACAATGCCCCTCCTCCACAACCATCACCGACTATTGAGGAAATGTTCAAGACCATGATTGCCAACCAGGGACAATTGCAGGCTGACTATGTCAAACTGGCGGCTGAAGTAAAGAACAATCAATTGGCAACCAAGGCTCTTGAATATCAGTTTGGGCAATTTGCCAGTGCCCAAAATACTAGACCAAGGGGAGGACTACCTAGCGACACGGATCCCAATCCTAAGCAGGTAAATGCAGTGACCACGAGGAGTGGTTTACAATTAAAGGAGGTGGAACCGGAAAGACCACCTCAGAAGTCAGGAGCAGCAGATGTTGAGGGAGAACAAACCTCAGATACGGGGAAGACCAAAGAAGCTGAATCAACAAGGCCTCCACCCCCGTTCCCTCAACGACTTAAGAAACACAAGGAGGAGGCGTGTTTCCAGAAATTCATGGAGGTACTTAAGTAGGTACATGTTAACTTACCTCTTGTTGATGTCTTGCAGGGTGTGCCAAAATATGCAAAGTATATCAAAGACATCGTGGCCAACAAAAGTCGCTTGACCGAGTATGCCATGGTGGCTTTAAGGGAGGAATGCACATCCCGTATTCAGAACAGGTTGCCCACTAAACTGAAGGATCCTGGAAGTTTTACTATACTGCTGACGATCGGGAAAAGTATCCGAGCTCGTGGGTTATGCGACTTGGCGGCAAGTATAAATCTGATGCCATCTTCGGTATTCAGAAAGTTAGGGCTAGGGAGTCCTAGACCTACAACAGTGATCTTGCAGCTAGCAGGCAGGTCTTTAGCTAAGCCGGATGGCATTGTGGAGGATGTACTAGTGCAGGTAGGCTCCCTCATTTTTCCGGTAGATTTCATTGTTCTGGATTTTGAGCCAGATGCAGAAGTCCCATTTATTTTGGGACGACCATTTTTGGCAACCGGAAAGGCATTGATCGATGTAGCTGCGGGTCAACTCACGATGCGAGCACACGACAAGGTTGAGGTGTTCGACGTGTACAAGGCACCTAAGCTTCCGACTGTCTATAAGGAACTCTCGGTGATCAACGTGATTGATCATGGGAATGCAAATGGATTGAGTGATTCCCGAGAGTTACTAGGTAGGCCACCAGACAAGGTTGAGAACTACTGGGGAGATGACCATGATCGGGTCAAATCGTCCATCTCCCTAGTAGAAAATTGAGCGTAAAGGCTGTCGAGCCGCGACGTTAAACCAGGCGCTGCACGGGAGGCAACCCGTGAAAAATATTTTTCTTTTTTTTCCTTAGTGTAAAGTTTTTCTTTTATTTTATTTTCTCTTCTTTTTCTTGACTAGGTTTAAATGTGCATTTTAATTAGTAATTTTTATTCTTTTAGTAGGGAATCTAGTCATTTAACCAATTTTTATTTAGTGAGGTGATTTTCAGGTATACCGGAGAAAAAATACGTGGAATCGAGGAAACGAGGCGAGGTATGAAAAATAAAATTTGATAGTGAAACAGAGCACTGGCGCGTTGGCGCCGTGTCACGGAGGCAATGCTCCGCGTTGGCCTCCGTGACACGTTGAAGGCAAATCTGGAATATTTTTTTTTTTTTAAAATTCCAGTAAGCCAACGCGTTGGCTCCGTGTCACGGAGGAGGGCCTCCGCGTTACCCTCTGTGACACGTTGCCCTTATCCCAGTGCCGGGTCACACCGGGTTTCCGGGTGACCCGCGTGTTTTCTTAATAAAAACCCCCGATTTCGCCCCTATTTTCCCCATTCCCTCTTCCCTCCGCGACCAAACACCCATTCCCCTACCCCCAAGCTCCGTGCCACGTTAAGAGGCAAGGAAAACGTCAAGTCTTTATCAATTCTTCAATTCCAAGGTATGTTTTCATCGTCTATCTCAAATTTTTGGCGATTTTTGTCAATTTTGAGCATGTGAGGTGAGATATATCACCCTAGGTAGAAATTAAACATGACGTGAATTATTTTGCGATTGATTGTGTTCGGATTGTTGTAGTTGATGGGTGAACTTATCGATTGATTGAATAATTCATTGTTGATTGTCGAATTGAGTTCTAGGGCTTGGGGTTGTTGAATTTTAACTTGGGTAACTTGATAGTTTGACGAAATTGATGCCGGGGTGTGTTTATTAGTTGAGATAAGTCGTGGTAAATATTGTATAATTGGTGAAAGACGACTAATTCTCGATTTTTAGTGGGACATTGCGTAATATCTGAATTGGTTGAATTGCTTAGATTAGTGTATATAAAATGTTTGTATTGTTGTTTCTATTTGGTAGTTGTTATTGTTGCTAAGTGCCATGGGTGAATAGCTATCGATGGTAGGATTGGGTTAGCTGTATGAAGTCTGAGTAGTTCGCTAGCCGTTATGCTGTCGAATTTTTGTGAACGCACTGAGCAATATGTTTATAGTGATTGTGTTTGGGGTGTAAATAGATCTATCCTTGCTAACATGTTGTAAATATTGTTAAAGACTAAGTGTGGAGTAAATTTTTTTTAATCCGACCTTAGCCAAAACTAACAAGTTTTTAGCTTAACGTTGTGCTTGTCTGTGTAAATTGACAGGTACAATGGCCAGCCGACAAGATAAAGGCAAGGGTGCTTCAACCTCAGGCACCGGTAGAAAGAGAATGAGACTAGGCACTGCTGTCCCAGCTGCACCTGCTGTTCCACGCGGTCAACACCGCCGATACAGAACATGATGGGTTACCGATGAAGGGAAGAAGTGGTACGCAAAGCATAAGGAGAACAAGTACTTCCCGGAGGAACATATTGCAAGGGAACCACTTGCACAGGAGTTCCCTCGCATCGTACAGAGGATTGAAGCAGCTGGGCTCAGCTTTATTTTTCAGGAGCCCACGGAGTGCAACCTTCACTTGGTCCGGGAATTTTATGCCAACTGGAACCCGGCCATCAGAAGCCACACTATTAAAATCAGAGGGAAGATTGTCACTCTGGAACCCCAGCAGCTGAATGCCATCGTTGGAGCGCGGGACACAGACGCCCACGTTCTCCGCCAGCTCAACATCACCCCACCGTACGCCGACATCAGACGTACGTTGTGCGGGGCTCGATCCACAGCCCGATGGAGTAGACACAAAGAGAGGGGTTACCACCAGACTCTGCCTTATTCGCAGATGAACAGGGAGGCCAGAATCTGGCTAAAAATTGTGTGTTCGTGTTTGATTCTGGGAGTACATATGACAGACGTGACCCGGGACCGTGTCTGCCTGGTGTATGCCCTTATGAAAGGGCTTGAGATTAATGTGGGGGCAGTTATAATATCCGCCATGAAGAGAGCCAGACTACACCAGGGCCACAGATACGGGTTTGGCGGACTCATCACCACCTTCCTCCGAGGCCTCGACGTTGAGGAAGAATCCTCGGATTACATTCCGCAGTTGGAGCGGCGGGCCCTTGATGTGACAAAGACCAAGGCCCCCGACACTACACACGGTCCTGTGCTGACTCTGGGCGAGCGACATGCTCGTGACGACCAGTATATGGCCCGTATGTTTGGTATGCAGATGCTGCAGCTACAGATAGGTGGGAGACCAGCCACCGAGGATGAATTATGGCAGTTGGAGCTGGACTACCCATTTGGCGAGAACGCCAGAGCTTTATGCAAGGTGGGGCCAGCCTTTGTGGAGCCGACTCATGATGACGTCCCTACTGATGAGGAGACACGTCGTGAGGGCTCTGATGTGGAGTCCGATGACGGCGAGGGAGCTGATTCAGATATGGGCGACGAGGCCGCAACACCGGATGAGGAAGTCGAATATTTCGACTGAGCAGGGAGTTTCACCACCCAAAATTTTTGTGAACACTGAGGACAGTGTTCGATCTAAGTGTGGGGTGGGGAGTAGTTAGGTGCTGGGTCATGGGCTCTAAATCTGTTGTATATTCCTCCTTGATGTTTGTGTATGTCTGTGCTTTCCCTGTTGTTGTGAACTGATTTGTGAATGATGTGTATATATTTGTTTGTGGCTAATGATGTGTGTCTTTAAAGAGTTATGGTTGCCTTTGTAAATATTTTGTAAATTTTGTAAATATATTTTTTTCTCTATCGATATGATCGATATTTTTCAAAATTTTTGCGAAAGGATGTTGCACTTATCAATATATTTTGTAAATATTTTTTTCATCGAAATGATCGATGTGTTGCAAAAATTTTGAAGTTTTATTTTTGGGTTTCTCGGAGTTTGTTTTCGGTTCTTTTACCGAGAATAGTCCCATTGAACCGATGTCATAGTTAGTGAACATTCCCTATGATGGATGGATGACGACCGTCTTAAGGGAAATGTAGTCGATAGGAGTAGATGATTTGTTTTTAGTTTCTTTGGTGGATTGCATCAATAAACTGTAGTTGCTTATGGTTGCTAAAATTTTGTTGCGTGTGTAATTGATGTTCGAAATGCGAAAGTGATTCATTTGAAAGCATGTAATTGTGTAGATATGTTGAGTTACTTAGGCTATAGAATTTGGTTCATTATGATTGAGGCTTAATCTTGAATTCATGTACTTGACTAATTAAAGAGTCTGTGAATGCATCTTGATTCGAGCATGTGCATGAACTGTGAGTGAGGTTTTGCTATTCCATGTCATTGTGAATTGTCTAGAACTTGCCTGGCGTGTATACAAAGCGAAATGAAGGAGGTGTAGTGTCGGAAAGGATGTAGGCATTTCTTTGTTTTAACCGTTAGTTTCCATTTTTTCTTGTCAAGTTCTACCTTTTTATATGTTGTACACCCTAGTCAGCCCGTTGAGCCTTTAGCCGATTTCTTTCTTTTGTCCAGAATTGTATGAACTAAGCTTTACTCCTTCTTTTCATTAGCCTTAAAGTCTATAAGAAGCTCTTAAGCGCTTACAAAGAACAAAAAAAATTGTCTCCCAAAGTGTTAAAGAGTGAAAAGAGTGAAAAGAAAAGAAAAGCAAAGTGAGGAAAGAAAAGATGGTGTTGAAGAGGCACTAGTTGTAATTAAATGAAATTGAGGGTACATGAAAACCTTCCGTTTGGGGTCAAGTGTGCCTGATGAAATGGGCTGTATGAAAGTAAACCAGCATGAATGGGAGAAAAAGAGAAAAGAGAGGAACAATGTCCATGAGTCGATGGGAATGAGTTGAAAAGGCGCTTAAGGATGCTAGCAACTATTATTGGCTAATCCAATATATATATACTAGATCCATAGCCCAGTTACAACCCATTAAAAGTCCTATTTGATCCTACACTGCATTTCTTTATATTAGTGGAGTAATACACTAAGGGCAAGCCTATGGGTCATGACATGATGCATGTGAATTCTTTTGGGAGAGAGTGTGAAATTAATTTCTATATGCCCCTACGTGCATGTTTGTGTGTTGCACGAGCATAAAAGGGGAAGTTTCTCTCGAGTTGTGAGGGTACATGCTTGATGAAAGATTGATTTTCGTGTCGGATTTCTTGATTAGTTGATTTGCATGAGTTTGCCGATATCAAGAATCAATTCTTAAAAGTCTAGGAAGCCTCGATGTATTAAGGTCATTGTCTTGTACGACCAAGCATGTTTTCTTGATGATTTGCAAAAATCTAATAATCGGTATGACCGTAACGTAAATGGTTGCACCATAGTGACAAAGGTTGAGATGTGATGTGCATGATTTGTGTATGTGTTGTTCGAGGACGAACAATTATTTAAGTGTGGGGTAAGTGATCTTGGCCAGATTTATATGCCCAAGTGATACTCAAACGTATCATTTTTACCTTGTTTGTTGTGCAATGTGTATATAATATCATGTATTTGGTAATAAAATGCGAATTTATACTAACCAACATGATTAGCATTTGTTTTGCAGGATAATGTGATTTTTAAGAGCTAAAATGCTTGTTGGAACTATGTCGGAGTTGGACTTGTATGCGAGCGTGGAAAAGACCTCGGATGGCACATTTTGCAGTGGCTCCGCGATGGTGCCGTGCCACGCTGCCATTGCGGTAGCACACTGCCTGGGCAGAAATAAAAGTGGCAATTTCCAGTGTGCCTGTGCGTCAGCTCCGTGGCACGGAGACAGGCCTCCGCGATGGCCTCCGTGGCACGTTGAGGCTAATTATCCGGACCATGCAATTTCCAGAGAGGGTCCGCGTCCATGCCGTGTCACGGAGGCAGTGCTCCGCGTTGGCCTCCGTGACACGTTGCTTGTTATTCCGGGAAAAATTTCCCACTAGTATAAATAGCACACTTAGGTTATTTTTAAAGAGAGGTTTTTTTAGTTTTAGTTTTTTAGCCTGAGTTCAGAAGTGGGAGCAGGAACGTGGTTTTGTGGCAGTTGAAGAATAGAAAAGATAAGAGTTTTCTTCTCTTTCCTTCTTCTTTCCTTCAATTGTATGCATGATTCACACTCATTCTAGGATGATTAATCCAAGAATGAGTGGCTAATTCCTCTCTTGCTGAGGTTTTGAACTTGTGAAATGAATGTTGGTAATAATTGATATGGTTTCTTCTTCTTCGTGCATGTTGTTCTATTAATTCTTGTGCTTATTACATTCTTGATTGGCCACCATTAATGTATATCTAAAAAGTCCAATTTCACTCGAGAGAGCATGAAATTGGAAAGTTGTGAATTAATAGGGTATTGTTCTTAACTTGATTTGGGAAAATTGGGTTTTGATGTGCTTTCTTGATAGAAATATACTTGAAAGCCGTATTAGTCAATTTAGGAACCGGAATTGTAGTGTTAGGTCATAAATTGCATTTGATCACAGAAATGTAGACGAATGGTTTATGAAGCTAAAGTGAAATTGAATACGGAAGTTTTAATTTCTAGGCAAACGTTCTTGGCTAGCAATATGAAGAAGAAGATGACCAAATTATCATGATTATCAAGTTCATTACTCGTTCTTAACCTTGGCATGTGCATATCCATTGTCTAAACTCAACGTAAATAGTAGTTATTAATTTTAGTAGATAATTAGTTTAGAAACAAAACTTACTCAAATCTTGGTTGGATTGTTGTTAACATAGTTAGAAATAGAATAGAGATATAGTAAACTAGGCAGTTTTGCATATCTAGAGCAGCCTCCTTGGATCGATACTTGGCTACTTAGCCACTTTATTACTTGTTTGACCACGTACACTTGCGTGTCGGTGTATAATATATACCGAGCAGCAGAGCGCGAACATCTGCCACCACATTGGCCCTTCCTGGGTGATACAGAATATTCACATCATAGTCTGTCAATAGCTCTAACCAGCGACATTGCCGCAAGTTTAGTTCTTTTTGGGTGAAGATATAATGTAGGCTCTTATGATCAGTGAAAATATCCACGTCGACACCATACAAGTAATGTCTCCATATCTTCAAGGCGTGAATCACTGCTGCCAATTCCAGGTCATGGTAGGATAGTTTTTTTCATGTTTCCTCAGCTGTCTGGAAGCATAAGAAATTACTTCACTATGTTGCATCAATACACATCCTAACCCAACACCCGAAGCGTCACAATAAACTGCATAACCTTCTGTACCTTCTGGCAATGCTATCACTGGAGCTGATGTTAGCCTGCCTTTCAATTCCTGGAAGATCTGCTCACATGCCTCAGTCCATTGAAATTTTGCTACCTTCTGCGTCGGTTTAGTTAGAGGTGCTGCTAGGGTGGAAAATCCTTCAACAAACCTCCTGTAGTACCCTGCTAACCCCAGGAAACTGCGTACCTCAGTTAGAGTAGTAGGTCTGGGCCATGCTTTTACTACTTCTATTTTCTGGGTATTTACCTTATACCTGCATCCGACACGATATGACCCAAAAGGGCTACTGAATTCAGCCAGGATTCACATTTCGAGAAATTGGCATATAGATGACGGTCCCTGAGAATCTGGAGCACTATCTGCAAATGATCCTAGTGGTCTGCCTCTGAGCGAGAATACACCAGAATATCATCAATAAACACTATCATGAACATGTGCAGGTATGGTCTGAAAATACTGTTCATCAGGTCCATAAACACGGCTGGAGCATTCGTCAGCCCAAAGGACATGACTAAGAATTCAAAATGGCCATATCTAGTCCTGAAGGCAGTCTTTGGAATGTCCCTTTCATGAACCCGAACATGATGATATCCGAACGTTAAGTCAATTTTGGAGAAATATCTAGCTCCCTCTAACTGATCAAACAGATCATCTATCGTGGGAAGCGGATACTTATTCTTGACAGTAACTTTATTTAGTTGTCGATAGTCTATACGCATACAGAGGGAACCATCCTTCTTTCTTACAAACAGAACTGGCGCACCCCAAGGTGAAGTACCCAGCCTGATAACACCCTTGTCTAACGAATCTTTCAACTGCTCCTTTAATTCTCTGAGTTCAGTAGGAGCCATGCGATAAGGGGGGAATTGATATGTGCTAAGTGTCTGGTAATAAATCAATTGCATAGTCTATTTCCCTTTCTGGGGGAATACCAGGTAGCTCATCTGGGAATACATCGGGGAATTCATTACCATTGGAACAGACTAGAGAGTCGGAGGCTCTAACCGAACATCCTGAACTTTGACAATGTGGTAAATGCACCCCTTGGCTATCAACTTTCTCGCCCAAAGATAGAAAATAAACCTACCTTTTGGCGTAGCTGTACTTCCCTTCCACTCTCGTACTGCCTCCCTTGGAAAGTGGAATCGGACCGTCTTGGTCCAGCATTCTACATTGGCATAGCATGGAGCTAACTAATCCATACCCATAATGGCGTAAAAATCAACCATTTCTAACTCTACATAATCTGCTATGGTCTGACGGTTAGCAACCTCTACTGTACACCCTCGATAAACCCTTCTGGCTATAATAGAGCCACCGACGGGTGCAGATACAGAAGAGGGTTGCTGAAGCAATTCTGCTACTATACTGAACTTTCGAGCCACTAATAGGGTAACATAGGACAAGGTAGATACCGGATCGATTAATACATAAGCAGGGTGAGAGCAAATAGTCATCATACCTGTCACAACATCTAGAGACGCCTCTGAATCCTGTCTCCCTGGTAATTCATTGGTACAGCTTGGGCCCGCACCCGAACTAGAGGCCCTTGATCTACCTCGGCCTCTGCCTACTGAAATTGAGGGCCTACGCCCTACCAGGGCTGCTTGAGCACACGATCCTGCTGATGCCCTATCCTGTCTATCCCAGTCACCCTGACCCCTGGCTGGACAATCTCTCATCACATGACCCTCCTGTCCGCATATATAACACCCTGTGGAGCTATATCTTCAAGCTCTAGAGTGGTGTCGGCTGCAAATAGGGCAAAGTGGTGGTGTATACCAGCTCTATTCTGCCCTCCTCTACTGGGGTGAATCTTCTATTCGAGAACTTCCGCCGGACTCTGACTATCCTCGGTGACTAAATCTAGCACTCTGCTGCTGCAATGGAGGCGGGGGTTTAGGTGGCCTATCTGACAACCGTGGCCTAGGCCCTCTGCTAATCTCCCCCTGTAACTCATCTAACCTGTCCCTGCGGCACTGTTCCCAAATTATTCATCTGCTATCTTGTTGCCGCTGTCTGAGGCCCTCAATAGTCTGAGCAAAAGCCTGTACTCGAGCAATATCCATATCTTCCCGCAAAGTAGCTATCATACAGGCCTCAATATACTCTGGGTTCAGCCCCTTAATAAACCGGTGGACTCTGGATGGCATGGTGTCTACAAAGGCTGGAGCATATCGGGCCAAAGAATTGAACTGTAGGGCGTACTCTCAAACACTCATAGGCCCCTGCTCCAGGTGTAAAAACTGGTCCATCTAAGCCTGTCGGATATCTCGTCTTAGATAATGGTGTAGGAAGGCCTCTGAAAAGCTGGACCAGGTCGGAGGGGCAATATCTCTCCCTCGAGACCTTTCCCACCTCTCATACCACAACACAACAATATTCCGCAGTCAGAATATTGCCAATTAGGCATTACCCTTGGAAAATCCTCAGCATCTGATCTAGGAAATCCTGGAGGTCCTCTGTTGAATCTGTCCTGATAAACTGTGGGGGAACTAGTACCAGGAATTCTTGGACCCTCTAACTACTAGGCCCACCTAATGATTTTGTCGCTGTAGGTGGCATTGACTGGTGCGGAGTAGCCATCATTTGCGCTAACATAACTACTACACTTCGGACCTCCTGGTCGGATGGTGTAGGTATAGGAACTATCAAAGGTGGTGTCGTCCTGAGTGGCTCCTGATGGGGTGGAGACTGTTGAGAAGGTCGGGACGATGCCTCTGTATCGCTCTCAGATTGGGCTGATTCTAAATGAGGCTGAGGCATCTTGCTGGTGCCCTCTCCTGCTGCTATGTCCAATCTTTTGCCTGTGATAGGATGTCACTGATCTGACATATTATCTGTAAACAAAGAGTATAATAAACTTTAAGGACTCAACTCTATATTGTACTGCTCTATGGAACGACTAAATATGCCTTGCAGCCTCCTGCCTATGGTATGTGGTGCACAACACATCCATAGACAAGACTCTACTTAGCACAGCTTGCAGACTCCCTGGGATATGACCTGCTCTGATACCAAGTTTGTCACGCCCCGCCTTGGGAGGCATGATTGGCACCTGGTGCCCTACTAGGACCTAGACTGCTGGACTATTAAGCCTAAGCACTTCTGGTGCCAGGCTGGCTCTAATTCTGGATACGGGATATATAACGGCTGTAAATATTGCCTCTGGCCGACTAGGCCTATAGTCACCTGTAGGAATATAACAGCTAACCAGAACAACTGAGCATAAGGGAACCTATGCGGGCCGACAAGGCCACCATTCTGACTAGTTATCACTGAAAAGTATAATCAAGTGCTGAACTGATCTGTGACCGAAAAGGTAACCAACTGACAACTGAACAAGGCCCCACACGGCCATCACATTCAAACTGGAACATACATACGACCCCACACGACCAGTATAACTAACCACAGGGGGAATATACAATCCGCAAGCCTCTAAGAATAATAAGATGGTCGGGACAGGGCCCCGGCCTACCCATACTATATAAACAAAAAGGGAAGTAAACCTTTAGCTTTCAAGCTTCGGATATCAGGAGCTGAAGACTCTGTACGCTGGCTTGAACTACGAGGGATCTGCTCCTCGTCTATGAGTACCTGTAGGCAAGTAATGCAGTGCCCCAAAACGGGCGTCAGTACCACTGGTACTGAGTATGCAAGTAATAACTGAAAATAACTGAAAGCAAACAATAATACTGATAGATACTGAAGTAATAGGATACGGGCTGAGACAGACTGAAAAAAGCGTAACTTTACTAAAGAGAGTAAGAGTCATGCCTGATAATATGGAGGTCTACTTTCTATCTATTAATAACTAACACAACATAACATACAAGAACCTTACCAACCCCCATAAGCCGTAAGCTACCAACGAGCACACAATCTATATACCCCACTCAGGTTATACCATCCACCTAGTAATTATGAGCATCCAGCCGGCCCCCTGGGTATGAAACTTGGGCTCGCTGGGCCCCTGACTATAGATGTATCTAAGTCTGGAGGACTCCTAAAATTTGAAATCTGGAGTCTGAAATCTGAAGACTGTAATCTGCACCCCGGGCGCAAGCGCTCAACAGGGGGTGTGGTATAGTGCTTATCAGCCAGCTATGGAGAATCTGCATCCCATCTTCGTCTGCTGGCGAACGGCATGCCACTCCGTAGAGAGACGTATCCTCACCCTATGGCGGGCGAGTCGACATAGCTATTAACCCTGGGGCGGTCAAGGAAGCTCTAAGGGTGCCAAACACAGAACAATCATGTCTCCACAGATAGCAATAACCACATGTAATATATATATACTGAATCTGATAATAATATTTATATTCTGGTATTCTATTCTGAATCTCATACTGAAATATACTGAATCTGATACTGAAATATACTGAATCTGATACTGAAATATAATGAATCTGATACTGAGATATACTGAGTTTGAAATAATATTTCTAGAATATTCTACTAGGAATTATACTGTTTTACTGAGTTTCATGTTGAACACTGTATAATAATTCTAACATGCTTACTGAACTCATACTGAATATAATATATGGCTTCTGAAACATTATACTGGAATTTGTACTATTTTTCTATACTGGAACTACTAGCATGCAGAAAGAAACTAGCTTTACATACCTCAACTGCCAACTTTTTGATTAACTGGCGTAGCTCAGCTAGTATTCAGCTATTTCTCCTAATTGTATTCATATTAATGAAAGAATAGAATTAATTCTACTATTATTTTGGAAACAAACCATACTTATGGATATACCTACTGCCTATTCTTCGATTTATCGGAGAACGACCAAAAACTCATAATTTCTCAGAAGTCTAGAAGGGAGAAATAATCACTTTAATGCTGGGAGTATATTAACACTAGTTTGGAGCAATTCCACTTACCTTGGCTCAGTGAGACGATGATTTGTTGGCCGAATTTCACAAAACTAACTCCGTAAGAATGCTCCCTGCAGCTTTATACTTCACTACCCGAAGTTAATTTGAGTTTGGACTACGTTTGACGGCGTAAATGGAAGGAAATTTATGTTGAACCTTCGTCCCTCCCGTGTTTCTATTTGTTCTATGGAAATGAAGAATGAAAATGACCACAAAAAAACTGAAGTGGAGATTTATATACTTGGACCTGAACCCCCTTTAAGTCTCATTTGTCGAATGCGATTTATTAGTCGCATTTGTCAAATGTGATTTATAAGTCGCATTTGTCAAATGCGATTTATAATTCACATTTGCCTTGCGACGCTCCGACATGGCGCTTGTCCGGTCTCTCCCTGGGCCCTTTTCTCACACGTATGTCATTCTAAAACTCTTAACCAACATGCGAATAGGTCAACTAAGTTTCAAGAACTTATGGGGTGTAACAGTCAGAAGTGAAAGACGAGTAAAGAATTCGTAACTTAGCCTGACTTGAGGAAGGATTCGGGAGTCTTAGGATGATGACTTTAAGCTAAGGAGGAGATACTGAATATGTCAAATAAGTTAGATCTTGAGAATTCTCATAAGAAGTTCTAGCTCTAGCAGATGCAGTATGTTGATCTCTTCAAGGTTCAGATAATTTCCCTTGTAATTTCAGTCGAGGTCGAAGTGGTGTCGATTCCTATGTGTAGATTTCTGAGGTTTAGAAGTTACCATTTCAATCAGTGATGCTAGTCTTGCCCTATGAGTCCTTAATGCTTATTTTGTGTTATGAGTCGGTTATGTGCGATAAACTATGTTTTCATATGTGTTTGGGTCGAGCTCAGTCTTTAGGAGTGGATTATTAACTCGATAGAGTCAGATTATCTGATGTATGTGCTCAGTTTTAAATGTTGGAAATGATTCGTGCTTGAAGTTCCTTTCTCTTAGTTAGATTATATATTGTGACATCCAGCTTAGTATTGAGAAACTATTTGAGAACGAAGGTTTAGTCCATATCAGTTTGATGCCAGATAAAAAGGGGGAAGGAATTCTTTTCGGTGTTTTGTTTAGTTCTATGATGGTTTCAAGTTCTTCGGCTTCCCTCGAGTCATGGTATGCATGTTAGATGTGAATTTTCAAAGTTTGTATATAGGGTTGGTCCGGAGTCAGATACTCTGTTGGTGTATAGCTGTGATTGATTGATATTTGGAAATCGGCTATTTCTCTATCTTTTCAGAATGATTAGCCAACATTCGAGGACTAATGTTCCCAAGGGGGAGATATTGTAATATCCCGAAAGTACCTAAGAGTAGACTCGAGGGTTAAAAATTGAAACCTGCTGAAAACTGGGGAAAAGTTGTAGGACGAGGGGTGTAATGACTCGTGGTTGGAAACCATGAGCTGTTGTTTCTAGTCATGGTTTCAGGAGTCCAGGTGGCAGTAGAAGCAACAACCGACATAACGAATCATTGTGAGAAACAACGAGCCGTTGTTTGTAGTCGTGGTGAGATTTTAGGGTGGGCTACTGGGGAAGCAACGAGCCATACAACGACTCATTGGTACCTCTGATGGGTCATTGTAAGTGGTCGTGGGTTGGAGCCTTGGGTGTTCCAATAGTGGCAACAGATGGTTGTAATGGGCCATTGAAGCTAGCAACAACCCATTGTGTCAATCATGGAAAGGAAATTAGGGGCTGGTCCAGTGTGGGTGACGGAAAGAAACAATGAGTAATTTGCTCTAGCAACGACTCGTCATGTCGATCATTGTTTGAGAAGCTAAAAGATTGAAGAGGTCCAGTGCATCCAATGGAAGGTCACCACGAGTCGTGCTAAGGACCAACAACTCGTTGTGAGGGTCGTGGGTTCCAGTTCGTCCAGATTTTTAAGTTTTCTTCAGGGGCTTTTCGGTAAACTCCTGCGCTTTTAACTCCTAAACTACATCATTTTGGGTTCTACCTTGCACGTTTTAAGGGTTTTCCATGCCTAAACCTCATTCTCTCAACTCTCCTTCTTCCTCCTCTCTTCTCAAAAATTCTAGGGCTTAATTAAGGGGTTTGTCAAGCTTTAAGAAAGATTTTTGAGTGGGATTTTCGTCTACCAGGTATGCGGGTTTTTCGACAAGGATACTCTTCCATCCTTGTGCCCCAAAAACATTTTCATTAAATACTGATTTTGATATTTATATAAAAGCATGATATAGGGTTGGTAAAAAGGGTAAATCCTTCCTTATTCTTCTTATATGCTAATATCTACTGCGATTTTACATTCAATTGGGTTATTTATTGATGGGTTATCTTGATTTATGAAATATAGGTGGAGTATGTATGTGTGTAGTATGTTCTTCCTAAATTGATTTGAGTATTGAATGGGAATTATTTATTTCTCCCTTCATTATCGTAGAAATTCATGATCATGATGGAAGTGTGGAAATATTATATAATTAACCCTAATGACTTGATTATGATATTGATGACCATATTGGGTTGAGTAGGAGTTGTGGGCTTGAGTGAATGAAGTAAATTTTGTATCATCACCATGTTTTACATTTAATTGATTGGGCATGACTAGATTGCATCGATATTGTTGATTTATGAAGCTTGGGCAGATTCTTTATTGTTTTCCTTACTAAAATAGTTTTTATAAAATCTTAGAATCTAAAATGCCTGTGGATAAAGAGTTTATAAAAGTAGTGATTATGACAAATGGGTGAAATATTTGCAACCCTAAATAAACGAAGTCATGCATCCTTGATAGAGTATGAGTTGAATATATAAATCATGTATGCTCTTATATTACCTATTGAATGAGGTGAGTTCGGAATCGAAATGCCATGATAGAATAAGGCTAATACGAATTTATAACACGCTCGTTAGGTGTGAGATGTTAAAGCTAATGAGGAAATTGGTTCTGTGATAATGTGAATTATGATGATAAGGCGTGTGACTAATAGGTCAATTTGTTGAGCCTGTACCTATTAAAAGATATCACTAATCCTTTTAAAATGAGTATTGAATGATAAGAGTGGTGAATGTCCCTGTCTCTAATTCTCTGTAGTAATTTATCTTAGTTCTAGTCGTTAGTGGAGTATGTCTTCTCTCTGTTGGTCGGGACTCACATCCCTAGTCGTTACTAGATTATGTCTTCTCTTAGTTGGTCGGGACTCACATCCCCTAGTCGGTTGAGTATCTTATCTTCCCTGTGTTTTTCGGAACTTACTTTTAGCTAGTTTCTCTCTATATCAGAGCTCTTTCTCTCTCTCACTCCCTTTAACAGTTAGGGATTCTCTTTAGCTGAGAATGTTTTCCTTTGATAGTCAGCTACACTCCCTTCGATCGTCAGGAACTCCCCCTTAGATGGGCAGGGACCCTCTTTATATCAGTCACGGCATCATACCATTGTATTATTCCCAATTATTACTTTTTCACTTATGCAAATACTATAGTAATGTATGTTTTTATAATATGGTTATGTTAATTGAATATGTGAATCTCCTATAAGAGAGTCGTATCTCATTTCAATTACATTACTATTCATATGTTTTACATTACTTCCTTCTGGTATATATTATGAGTTAGTTTATTTACGCTTCCAACATACTCAGTACATTCCAAGTACTGACCGCACGCCTCTTGTGCTATATCATTTCATGATATACATTCTGGTCTCCAGGTTCAGCCGCATGGCTAGATACGCTCCTTCCTCTCCCAAGTGATAGTGGTGACTCCTCATCTTCCGAGGACGCGGTTTATGTTCTTGCTTTATTATGTTTTAGTTTTCAGACTTGGGGAGTTAGCTGGGGGCTTGTCCCAACAACTCATCAGTTTAGTAGAAGGCTTTCGGACTTGTCTAGACAGTTCAGCTATGTATCTAAGTGTTATTAAATTGTCTTTATGGATCATATTAGTTTCTTGTTATTTTCTTCTGCTCATTTATGTTGTTAGTCACATCTAATGTTAAGTGTATGCTATCATTATGCCATAGGTCGACTTGGAGCCTTTCGGGGTTCCTTGTCCCGTGTTACGGCTAGGGTGTGAACTCGAGTCGTGACATGTCTGTGTCCACCACCGGACCTCTACTGAGAGAACCTGTGATCCTCGGTCCAGTCCCATTTGGCCCCCTCTCTCTCGAATGTGCCGCCTCCATCTGCTGGGAGTACAACACCATACAAAGGAAGTTCATATCCTAGTGAAGCATAGCAATCCGGTACTCCTTGTCCAAATACCCTGCTATACCATGAACAAACCTACTCACCCGCGCACTTTGATCCGTCACTGACTCCGAGGCATATTTTGATAGGTGAGTGAACTCAAGGGAATACTCCTTCACTGTCATCCTTCCCCGCATCAAGTTTACAAAATCAGCTGCTTTCAACTCCCTTATCTCTCGAGGGAAGAACCAATCTAGAAATGTGACCTGGAACTCCTCCGAAATGACTGGACCGGCTCCCACTGCCTGGTTTCCTTCCATTGGCGAAACCAGATATGCAATACCCCCTTCAACTGGTAGGAGGCCAACTCCGCACATTCAACACTACTCACCCCCGTGACTTGGGTGATCTTGACAACCTCATAAATGAAATAATGCGGGTCCTCATCTAGCTTGGACCGCAACAAATCTAGCGGGTTCATCCTCAAAAAGTCTCTCACTAGAGCCGCTGCTGCATTGCCATTTTGTGGAACATAAGCAATGGCCTGCTGATTGACCTGAGTGGTCAAGCCTACGCAAGCATCTGAATAGCAGCCCGAAACTCAGCATGAGTGGCTGGCTCTGGTGCCTGAGGCTCCTGAATTGGTGGGGCTGGCTGATGCCAATAACCATTTCCATTCTCGTGGCCCTCACCACATCTATTCCTCCTTCCGTTCATCCTTCGAGGAGCCATGATTCTGCAATCGTGATTAGCACGAATTAGAAAGATCGAATGACTTTTCATCGCATGACATAGATCAAGAAAGAAGGGAACATTTCCTAAATGTCTCGTAGCCTCTTCGTCATAATTGTGTCGCGCTTCACACCCATGAAAAAGACTCTACTTAACGTGACTTTCAGACTCCCTAGAACACTTCAAAACATATGGCTTTGATACCAATTTAGTCACGACCCAAACGGAGGCCCGGATCATAGACACGGGACAAGGGACCTCGAGAGATCACAAGTCCACCCATGGCATAAGCATACAACTAACTCATTCAATAAACTGAAGAAAACTTCAATATAATCTCAGCCGAAGTCTAATTCAACTTAACATTAGAATAACATCTGAAGCTAACACATACATAAGTTTG
This sequence comes from Datura wrightii, assembly GCA_035772735.1. Lineage (NCBI taxonomy): Eukaryota > Viridiplantae > Streptophyta > Magnoliopsida > Solanales > Solanaceae > Datura > Datura wrightii. The sequence continues at coordinate 168,723,513 of JASDFA010000016.1, forward strand.
AAAAGCCTCTAGTCTGGATGAGTTGATGGGACAAGGCCCCAACTAACTCAACATTACTGAAACTGGAAATACATAAAGGAAATAATAGTCTAGTCCTCGAAGAATGAGGACTCACCAATCTGAGAAGATACTAACTCCGGAAAGTTGTTTAAGAGCGGGGCTGAAGCTGTGAGCCAGGTCCTGTATCATAAAATGATACATCATTTAAAATATGCGATCAGTATGTCGAATGTATCGAGTATGCAAGGTAAGTAAAACCGCTTAAGTAAAATAAATCATTTGGAACATGTCATAACATAACATAATCTTTCATGTCTGAGAAGGAAGGCTACATGCATTTATTCAGAAATTGAAATCTTATCATGGCATGACCATACATAGCTTTATAACATCATGACTAACTCGAATGACTCAAAGCTGAAAAATAACATTTATGATAAAAGATGAAAAAATTAGTCAAACCTTGCTTTTACAACATGCATGCTTAAAGAAATAATGATGAGTAATGAATATGCAAATATGAATCATATAGATAATGGGAGACTCGTCACTTTAACCGACATATCACGATAGAGCTTACGTGGTCCCGACTATTACACTCAAGTGGGCAGAGCCATCCAAAACCTTTCCAGGTCTAAGGATGCTACCATGACATCGATATCAAGCTGAAGGCCCATTCGAGTAGGGAGAAGCTCTCTAGGGAGGTCCCAAATCATATAGTATTCAACCTACGTTGGCGCGTAGTTTTGGGGCATAGAGTGATCGACCCTTAGCCCGCTCGGTGATAGACTCTTCTCCCAAAATATGAAATTCTCTACATACTATATAACAGAGCTCAACATCATCCATTGATGAAGCTCAACAATGATATCATGCATAAACTCAACATCATATGAAATAAATCTCGACATTGTCTATTGACAAAGATCAATAATGACATACATCTCAATTATGAACATATGCATATGAAAAGCTTTAATTTGGAACATACCACAAGCTAATAATATGAAATTTGGGGGACTTCACTCCAAATAATGTGGTAAGCTTATTTCAAGAAAATCATCATTTTAAATCAACATGTGGGCATCACCCAAAGCTTCACCATACCTGCATCTACTCAATTTAGTTTGAAAACAATATAATAATCATGGATAGCTTTAGAAACATGATTTTCATCATCAAATCTCATCATCATTATACATCCATCAACATTCTCTTGTTATACACCGGGAACCTAAGGATCAGACCCAGGAGTCAAAACGGAGAAAAACTGGAAATTTGCATTAGGTTGTAGGATGACTCGTGAGGTGGGTCTTGAGGAGTGACCACGAGTCGTGATGTGACTTGTAGTCTATAGGCTGGGTAAGCTCAGATTGAGGAGGCCACGAGCCTGACCACTAGTCGTGGTCAGACCTCAGGACTCGTGAGGTCACCTGTGGTCTGCATTGGAAGGTTGGTCAAGTTTTTGGGGCAGAAAGGGTCACGGGTAGTGACCATGTGTCATGGTCAGCCACCAGAATTTGTGGGGTCCCTTGTGGGCACCCCCTGAGTGTTTTGGGTAGTGGACTTCACGGGTCCTAGCCACGAGTCATGCCCCATGGCAACGACTCGTGAGGTCCCTCGTTAAGGGCCCTGGCAGTATATTTCCTGCATTTTAATGAGGGTGTTTTCATAATTTCTAAATTCCTAAGGCCTAAACTATGTCCTTTTAAGGTCTGAATAGGATCTTTTAAGGGGGAATTATTCCATGTTAAGCCTCATTCATGCATGCAAGAGTATAGAGAGGAGTCTAGGAGGTGATTCAAGGTGTTCTTCCCCAATTTCTCTAAATTCCATCTTGGGCTTTTAAGGGAGATTAAGAATCAAGTGTTTCCAAGTATATAAGGTCATCAATGGGTGGTTCCTTCCACACCCATGCTCCTACTATATGATTTTACGTATAAGTTAGCAAAAAAACTCATGGGGTTTTGTAATTGATTTGATAAATTTAAAAGATTTAACTATGGATCATGTGATTTTGAAATCTTGATCATAATCTACTGATTTTGATCATCTTTTGGGATTTAAATTGATTATAATATTGTTGATTTTTTTGAATTTATAAACAATTAAGCTTGATTAGGCATGCCCCAAAATGGATCAATTTATGATCCATTTATCCTTTCTGTTTATATAAGCCCAACATGAATTATGAATTTATTTATGAATTTATTATGTTATCTACTATGAACTTATGAATTACAAGATACATGCATGATCTACACTTATATATGAATTTTATCGATCATGAATTATGTTTTTGGCCAATCCACGGGCCTCAAGTCATGGCTAGTTCATGTATGTTCAAAAATGTTAACGATTATAATGATTTAACTAGGCCATGAACTCATGTATGTATTAATAAGAGCACTATATATGTTTTGGAAGTAGTATCGAACATCGAGTAGGTTCGGGGCTCACGATTAGGCCACGGATCTCATGAACTACGTGCCACCATAGGTATGTTGGGACCCTTTCATGTTTGTCCCTACACCAAATGGCCCTTTTCATGTGTGATCACGCCCTTCATGGTTCCTACCCTTGGTAAGGTACGAAACCCTCCAAACTAGGGTTACAAGTTGGGCTTCATGTGTTCTCATTTGGGTTATGTCGATTAAGAGAATCTCCCACTGTTCCTCATGATTTATGCTTGTTATGATTACGTATGTTGGCTCAAGTCATGTTCAGTAAATATCTTCTATTATGATTATGTTGTGTTATGAATGATTTGAAAACCTTGAACCATATGATATGTTATTATGATTTACGATACGAGCATTTTTTCCTACTCTTATGATCTTTTATGAACTTTATATATGTTTTAAATCTCCGTTTTACTTACCTTGCATACTCATTACATTTCACGTACTGACCGCATACTTTCTATGCTATATTGTTTCATGATACAGGTCCTAGTTCTCAGGCTCAACCTCACATGCAGCTAGTCTCAGCCTCGCTCTCAGCGCACTTGGTGAGTCCTCATGTTCTGAGTGCTACATGTTCACATTCTATGCATTTCTTTCAGTTTCTGGATGTTGGATTAATTGCGTAGTTGTCCCATCAATCTGTCTTTCATGTTTAGAGGCTTATTAGACTACACGTTGTATTCCGCCGTATTGTATAAATCTTGCACTGAGTTTCCCCTTATGTTATGTTATGATTATGTTCTTTATGTTAAGTCTTCTATTCATGTGATTGATTTAGATGTATGCTCATGCCATGTGTCGACTTGGGGTCTCTCGAGGCTCCTAGTCTTGTGTCTACGATCCGGGTGTATGTTTGGGTCATGACAAACTTGGTATCAGAGCCATTGGTTTAGGTGTCCTAGGGAGTCTGAAAGCTACGTTAAGTAGTCTTTTTCATGGGTGTGATGTGTGCCACACTTATGACGAAGAGGCTAGTAGACATTTAGGAAATGTTCCCTTCTTTCATTATCCATGTCGTGCGATGAACGTCCTTTACTACTCTAATTCATGCCATTCGCATTTGCAGAATCATGCCTCCACGTGGAGTAAATGTTAGGAGAAAAGGAAATGGTAATGATCATGAGGGTGCCCATGATGATGAGCATCAGCCACCTCTACCCATTCATGAGGAGCACGTACCAGAGCCAACCACCCATGCTGAGTTTAGGGAGGCGATTCAGATGATTGCACAGGCCATGACTGCCCAAGTCCAAAATCAGATGGTGGTGCATTTTCCTCAGAATGTAGGATGCAGCGGTAGCTAGGATTAGAGATTTCTTCAGGATGAGCCCTCCGAAGTTCACGGGGTCTAAGGTGGATGAGGATCCACATGATTTTATAGAGGAGATTCTGAAAATCACCTATGTCATGGGGGTGAACAATGAGGAATGCATTGATTTGACCTCTTACCAGCTAAAGGGAGTAGCACATATATGGTTTAAGCAATAGTGAGATGCTAGGGTGGCGGGTGCAGGCCTGATAGGCTCGGATGAGTTTCACATTGCATTCATGGATCGGTCCTTCCCTCCGGAGATAAAGGAGCTCAAGGCAGTCGAGTTTACTAATATAAAGCAAGGTAGCATGTCTGTCCAAGAGTATGCATTGGAGTTCACCCGGTTATCTAAATATGCTCCGGAGTTGGTGGCGAATCAGCGGGCTTCGGTGAGCTGCTTTATGCATGGAGTAGCAGATTACTTGGACAAAGATTGCTGGATCGCCATGCTTCACCGGGACATTAATTTTACCCATATTATATTGCACGCACAGCAGATGGAGTCAGTCTACAGGAGGCAGAGAGAGGCCAAGAGGGCCAACACTAACAGCTATGGGGTTTGTCAAGGCAAGTCAGGAGGTGAACTATGTCAGTAGACTCAACACAAGTCCATTGCTCTAGCTCTATAATCATCCAGCATGTCATCCAGGTTCATGGGAGACCAGAGGAGCAAGGCTACAGGATCGATGGATCATGGTAGCATGCGGGTGGAGCGCACTTTCCCAGCTTGTGCGAGATGTTGTAAAAATCATCCCGGGAGGTGCTTGGTTGGTGCAGATGCTTGTTTCGGGTGTGGCAAACATGGACACAGCATCATAGATTACCCTGCAACCAGTTCTACCACTCCAGTAGCATGACCCCACAGCAGGGTACTTCCACTAGTTCAGTAGGCTGTCAGCACCAAAATAGGTTTTATGCACTAGTGCATCACCAGGAGCAGGAGGCTTCGCCGAATATGGTCATGGGTATGTTGCAAGTCTTTCATATTGATGGATACTCTTTGTTAGATTCAGGAGCTACTTTGTCTTTTGTGACCCCTTATATTGCTAGTATTTTTGGAGTTAGTCCCGAAATTCTATTAGAACCGATCTCCATATCTACTCTAGTCGGCGAATCAGTTGTAGCTAGGTGGGTATATAGAGGTTGCGTCGTTACAGTGTTTCATAAGGTTACCTCCGTGGATCTAGTAGAGTTGGCTATGACAAACTTTAGTATCATCTTGGGTATGGATTGGTTGTTTGCATGCTATGCTTTGATTAATTGTAGGACTCGTGCAGTATAATTTTGATTTCCGGGTGAGTTAGTTTTGGAATGGAAGGGTAATTCCGTTGTACCAACCAGTCGGTTTATTTCATATCTCAAGGGTGAGGAAAATAATCTCTAAGGGTTGCATGTACCACCTAGTGTGGGTTAAGGATGTCGAGTCCGAGACCCCGACTATTTAGTAAGTTCCAATGGTCAAAGGATTGTGAGAGAAGCTTCAAGGAATCTAAGACTCGACTCACTTCAGCACAAGTGTTGACTTTACCCAAGGGTACAGATGGCTTTGTTGTATATTGTAATGCTTTGAGAGTTGGAATGGGATGTCTATTGATATAGCATGCGAACGTAATAACATATGCCTCTCGACAGTTGAAGGTTCATGAAAAGAATTACCTGACCCATGATCTCGACTTAGCCGCAGTGGTGTTTCCATTGAAGATATGTCTTAATTACTTGTATGGGTCCATGTGGATGTATTCATGGATCACAAGAGCTTGCAATATGTGTTCACGTAGAAGGATCTCAATCTTCTACAAAGAAGGTGGTTGGAGTTATTAAAGGACTACGATATGAGTGTTCTTTACCACCCGGGCAAGGCAAATATGGTGGCGGATGCACTTAGTAGGCTCTCTAGGTACAGTTGTTCCACATGGAGGAGGGAAAGAAGGAGTTGGTGAAGGATGTCCACCGACTCGCAAGATTGGGAGTTAGATTGGTCGACTCGACTGATGGCGGTTTCATTGTGCAGAATGGGTCAGAATCGTCCTTAGTGGTTGATGTCAAATCTAAGCAAGATGAAGATCCGGTTTTGAGGAAGCAGTGCAGAGACAAAAGGTGGGGGTTTTCTCCCAAGGGGGAGATGATGTTCTACGATACCAGGGTCAACTATGTCTTCCGGACGTCCATAATTTGAGGGTTCGAATATTGCATGAGGCACATGGTACCAGATATTCTATCCACCCGGGTTCCATGAAGATGTACCGGGACTTGCTAGAAATCTATTGGTGGGAAGGTATGAAGAAGGATATCGTAGAGTTCGTAGCCTAATGTCCTACTTGTCAGCAAGTGAAGGTTGAGAATCAAAGACCGGGAGGCATACTTCAGGATATTAGCATCCCCACTTGGAAGTGGGAAGAGATTTATATGGATTTTATTACAGGCCCACCTCGTACTCGACGACACTATGATTCCATTTGGGTGGTGGTAGACAGGTTAACTAAGGCTACCCTTTTCTACCGGTCATGACCACGGATTCAGCAGATGACTATGCCAAACTATATATTTGGAAGTTGGTTTGACTTTATGGAGTGCCCTTTTCTCTTATATCAGACTGAGGTACTCAGTTTACCTCCCAGTTCTGGAGGTCTTTTTGGAAGGGACTGGGGACTCAAGTCAAGCTCAGCACGGCCTTTCAGCTGCAAATGGATGGCCAAGCCTAGCGAAGAATCCAGACTCTTGTGGATATGTTGAGGGCATGTGTTGTGGATTTTAAAAGTATTTGGGATGATCATTTACCCTTAATCGAGTTTTCCTATAATAAAAGGTATCACTCTAGTATCCAAATGGCACCATTCAAGGCCCTCTATGGGAGGAAGTGTAGATCTCCCATCGGATGGTTTGAGGTTGGTGAGGAAGCTATGATAGGGCCAGATTCGGTTCACGAGGCGATGGTGAAGGTTCAATTGATAAGGGACCGGTTGAAAATCGCTTAGAGTCATTAGAAATCATATGTCGTTGTGAGGAGAAAAGACTTGGTGTTTGATGTGGATGACTGGGTACTTCTAAAGGTATCTCCTATGAAGGGAGTCATGCGGTTTGGGAAAAAGGGGAAACTCAGTCCCCGCTTTGTCTGGCCCTACCAGGTTGTGAGGAGAGTTGGTAAAGTGGCGTATGAGTTGGACTTTCCCTTAGTGTTATCTTCGGTTCATCTTGTGTTTCATGTGTCACTTTTGAAAAAGTGCTTGGGTGATCCAGCTTAGTAGTCCCAGTGGACAGCGTTGGTGTAAAGGATAGCCTCAGCTTTGAAGAAATTCCGGTGGAAATCTTATATCATCAAGTTCATAAGCTATGGAACAAAGAAGTAGTTTCAGTTAAAGTATTGTGGAGAAATCAGCATGTTGAAAGAGCTATGTGGGAAGCCGAAACGGATATGATGGCTAGATACCTACACCTGTTCTCTAGCTGCTCCGTTTCCGCTTGAGGTATCAGTTTGTAGCCTAAACCCCTAATCAGTTTTCATGTTCCATTCATGCGTACAAGTTTGTTTTATGATATGGTATATGTATGTGGTGTCTGAATTCAGTTGAGTTATGTAGTTCTTTTCGGAGGTAGTCAATCCGTCAGTTTTTAGCTTAATGATCAGAATTTATGTATGGTGATTGCTTGTTTTTGAGCTTTCTGCATGTTTCTAACATTTGAGGACGAATGTTCCCAAGAGGGAGATATTTCTGTACCCCGGGAACCCAAGGATCAGACCCGAGAGTCAAAATGGAGAAAAACTGGAAAGTTTTATCAGGTTGCAGGACGACTCGTCAGGTGGGTCGTGAAGAGTGACCACGAGTCATGATGTGACTCATGGTCAGCAGGCTGGGCAAGCTGGTTGAGGAGGCCGCGGGCCTGACCACGAGTCATGTTCAGACCTAACAACTCGTGAGGTCATCCGTGGTCTGCAATTGAGGGTTGGTCAAGGTTTTGAAGCAGTAGGGGTCACGGGTGGTGACCCTGAGTCGTGGTTAGCCACAAAAATTCGTGGGGTCCCTCGTGGGGTCCCCTTGAGTGTTTTGGGCAGTGAACTTCACGGGTCTTATCCACGAGTCGTGCCCCTTGGCAACAACTCGTGAGGTCCCTTGTTAGGGGCCCTGGCAGTGTTTTTCCTGCATTTTAATGAGGGTGTTTTCATAATTCCTAAATACCTAAGGCCTAAACTATGTCATTTTCAGGTCTGAATAGGGTCTTTTAAGGGGGGGACAAGTCCATAGTAAGCCTCATTCATGCATGCAAGAGTATAGAGAGGAGTCTAGGAGGTGATTCAAGGTGTTCTTTCCCAATTTCTCTAAATTCCATCTTGGGCTTTCAAAGGAGCTAAAGAATCAAGTGTTTCCATGTATGTAAGGTCATCATTGGGTGGTTCCTTTTATACCCATGCTCCTACTCTATGATTTTACTTATAAATTATCAAAAACTCTTGGTGTTTTGTAATTGATTTGTATAAAATTAAATGATTTAATTATGGGTCTTGTGATTTTTAAATCTTAGCATAATCTACTGATTTTGATTATCTTTTGGGATTTAAATTGAATATAGTATTGTTGATTTTTTTGAATTTCTAAAAAATTAAGCTTGATTAGGCATGCCCCGTGATGAATCGATTTATGATCCATTGATCCATTAGTGTTTTTATAAGAATTTATTTATGAATTTATTATGTTATCTACTACAAACTTATGAATTTCAAGATACATGCATGATCTACAAGTATGTATGAATTTTATCAATCATGAATTATGTTTTTGGCTGACCCAGGGGCCTTAAGTCATGGCTAGTTCACGTATGTTCAAAAACGTTTACGATTATCATGATTTAACAAGCCCGTGAACTCATGTATGTATTATTATGAGCACTATATATGTTTTGAGAGTAGTATCGAACACCGAGTAGGTTCAGCGCTAACGATTAAGCCCCGAATCTCTTGAACTACGTGCCACCGTAGGTCTGTTGGGACCCTTTCATGTTTGTCCCTAGCCCAAATGGCCCTTTTGATGTGTGATCACGCCCTTTATGGTTCCTACCCTTGGAAAAGTACAAACACCCTCCCGACTAGGGTTACAAGTCAGGCTTCATGTATGCTCATATGAGGTATGTCAGTTAAAAGAATATCCCACTGTTCCTCATGATTTATGCATGTTATGATTATGTATATTGGCTCAAGTCATTTTAAGTAAATCTCTTCTATTATGATTATGATTATGTTATGTTACTAATGCTTTGAAAACCTTGAGCCATACGAGATGTTATTATGAATTACGATACGAACATGCTATCTTACTCTTATGATCTTTTTATGAACTTGATATATGTTTTAATGTCCGTTTTACTTACCTTGCATACACAATACATTTCACGTACTGATCGCATACTTTCTATGTTGTATCATTTCATAATACAGGTCCCAGTTCTCAAGTTCAACCTCACTCGTAGCTAGTTTCAGCCTCGCTCTCAGTGCACTTTGTGAGTCCTCATGTTCCGAGGGCTACATGTTCACATTCTATGCATTTATTTCAGTTTCTAGATGTTGGATTAGTTGGGGTGTTGTCCCATCAATCCGTCTTTCATGTTTAGAGGCTTATCAGACTATTCGTTGTATTCCGCCGTATTGTATAAGTCTTGCACTGTTTTTCCCCTTGTGTTATATTATGATTATGTTCTTTATGTTAAGTCTTCCACTCATGTGATTGATTTAGATGTATTCTCATGCCATGGGTCACTTGAGGTCTCTCGGGGATCCTTGACCCATGTCTACAATCTGAGTGTACGTTTGGGTCGTGAATCTCTTCTTTTATGAATTTCTTATCCATGGGCATTCAACTTCATAAATTAGAAAACACAATTTTTGATTGAACATAATTTAAAACCTGCTCAAGCTTCGTAATTCATCAGTATGAACCTAATCTAATCACACCCATGTATAATGATTGAAGAATTATGCAATTGGGTTAAAACCCCATACTTGATCATAGGTAATTTTCATGGATTGATAGAAATTGGGCATGGGTGTGGAAGGAGACACCCACTCATAACCCTACATGCTTGGAAGGGACTATTTTACCACTTCTCTGATTACCCAAGATGAGATTCCAATGGAAACCTTCAAAACTTGCTCTAAATCTTGTCTTCAACTCTCAAGTTTGCGTGCATGGAATGAACAATCTTAGAATAGGTTTTCCCCTCTTAAAACCCTGTAAAACGAGCCTTGAATGAAGTAGTATAGCTCTTAGGAACTTAGGTTTTACAAAAAGACCCTTACTGAATTCGCAGAAAATAACTGTCAGGTGATCCTAACGGATGACTTGACGACTCATTACTAGGGCCAACGATTTGTTGGGTTACCAATCGGGTAACTGCTTGACAAACTCTTGGGGCTTATAAGGACGGACATAACGACTCGTTAGGGGTGACCACGACTCGTGGTCACCAATCTTCAAGTACACTGCCTCCCTTATACCAATTTACTTGTATATCATCCAATGACTCATACCACAACTCGTGGCCTTACATGACGAGTCGTGGCCTCCTCCTGTGAAGTAAACTAGTTGACCTCTTCTACTTTTCTTTCTCTCTCACCTCACGGCTGACCAACCGACTTGTGGGGTTTGACCACGAGTAATTGCCACGCCCGTGGGGACCCTATCCTCCAAACTTCTTAACTCTTCACTAGCCTTCCCCACGAGTCACCTGAATATTCATGGGATGTCCTCACGAGTCTTCCTATGCCTGCAACACTAATTTCATAATTTTCCTATTTCAACTCTCGGGTTCGATCTTTGATCTCCCGGAATATAACAGAAGCGCACAACACTTATGACGAAGAGGCTATGAGACATTTAGAAAATGTTCCCTTCTTTCATGATCTATGTCAGGAGATGAAAAATCTCCCTATCCTTCTGATTTGTGCTATTTGTGATTGCAGAATTATGGCTCCCCGAAGAATGAAAGATAGAAGGAATAGGAATGGAGAAGGCCACAAGGATGGAAATGGTAATGGACACTAGCAAGTCGCACCAGTTCAGGAGCACCAAGCACCGGAACTGAATGCCCATGCTGAGTTTCGGGCAGCTATTCAGATGCTTGCGCAGGCCTTGACCGCTCAGGTCAATCAGCAGGCTATTGCGCATGTTCTACAAAGCGACTCGAGTTTGAGACTTCTTGAGAATGAACCCACCGGAGTTTCTCGGGTCGAAAGTAGATAAGGACCCCCATGAGTTCATAGATAAAATTGTGAAGATCACCCAAGTCATGGGGGTGAAAGGAGTTGCGCGCGCGGAGCTGGCTTCGTGCTAGTTGAAGGGGGCCGCACAAATCTGGTTCCCCTAATGGAGAGATAGTATGGTCGCAGGAGCAAGCCTTGTCACTTGGGAAGAGTTCCATGTTGCATTCCTAGATTGGTTCTTCCCTCGTGAGATGAGGCAGCTGAAGGAAGATGAGTTTGTAAGTCTGAAGAAAGGAAGAATGGTGGTGTAGAAGTATTCATATGAGTTCACACGCCTATAGAAGTACATCCTAGAGTTAGCATCCATCCGAGGGTGCGAATGAGCAAGTTCGTTCATATTGTAGCGGGGTATTTGGACAAGGATTGCAGGACCGCTATGCTCCATCAGGATATGGACTTCCCTCAGATAGTCTTGTATTCCCAACAGATGGAGGCGGCACATCTAAGAGAGAGGGAGGCCAAGAGGGCCAGGATTGATGACCACAGATTCTCACAACCGAGATCAAGTGGTGGGCACTGACAGTAGATCCACTAGAGATCATCAACCCCAGCATTCTTAGCATTGAGTGTGCCATCCAGTCCAAGGAACGATCGCAGGGGGTGGGCATTAGGCTCTAGGGGTTAGAGTAGTAGACTCACAGATTCTAGAATTCCATCTTGCCACAGTTGTGGCTCGGGTTACACGGGTTAGTTTCTAGTAGGTACAGGAGCTTTTTTTTGGTGTGGGAAGCCCGGACATATGCTCTAAGATTTCCCAGAAATGAGGCAAGATGATGGGGGACAAGGCCCAGCTTCTAGTTTCGCAGCCTCACCCATATGCTCAACACATCAGGGAGAATCCACTAGCACAATGGCTTAGTGCTAGAACAAATTCTATGTTTTAGCATCCCCCCAGGAGCAGGCAGTCTCCAGGGGTGTAGTCACTCGTACGTTACGAGTTTTCCATCTTGATGTTTATTATTTGCTAGATCCGGGGGCTACCTTGTCTTTTGTGACACCAAATATGGATAGTAAATTCGGAGTCGGTCCTGAAGTCTTTTTAGAACCCTGCTTAGGTTCTACTCTAGTAGGTGACTGAGTTATAACTAGATGGGTGAATAGAGGATGCTCGGTCTCAGTCCTTAAAAGTCACCTCAACAGATTTGATAGAATTAGCCATGACCGATTTTGATGTCATCCTCGGCATGGATTGGCTATTTTCATGTTATGCTTCAATTAATTGTAAAACTCGGGCTATTGAGTTTAGGTTTCCAAGTGAGCCAATCTTAGAATGGAAGGGTAGTTCCGCTGTGCCTGTAGGTCGTTTCATTTCCCACCTTAAGGCCAAAAAAATAATTTCTAATGGTTATATGTACCATCTAGTTAGGGTTAAGGATGTTGAATCCGAGACCCACACTATTCAATTAGTTCCGGTAGTACGTGAGTATCCAGAGGTCTTTCCAAATGATTTACCGGGAATCCTCCCGAGCGGGAGATTGATTTCAGTATTGACCTTCTTCCCGACACGCCACCTATATATATTCCTCCCTATTGCATGGCTACAACTGAGCAAAAGGAGTTGAAAAAATAGATCAAGGACCTGTTAGATAAGGGTTTCATTAGACCGAGTAAGTCCCCATAGGGTGCACCAATTCTCTTAGTTTGAAAGAAAGATGGTTCTCTTCATATGTGTATTGATTATCGGCAGTTGAATAAGGTCACCATCAAGAAAGGGTATTCTCTACCAAGGATTGATGATTTATTCGATCAGCTTCAGGGTGCCAAGTGTTTCTCAAAGATAGATCTTAGATCCGGATATCATCAGCTCAGACTTTGGGAGTGTGACATCCTGAAGACAGCCTTCAGGATGTGGTATGGTAATTTTGTGTTTGTAGTTATGTCTTTTGCACGAACGAATGCTCCGACAGCTTTTATGGACTAGATGAACAGGGTGTTCAAGACATACTTGGATACTTTCATGATTGTGTTTATTAATGACATCTTAATATACTCTCGGAGCAAGGAGGAGCATGCCACTCATTTGAGGAGGGTACTACAAACTTTCAAGGATTGTCAATTATATTCTAAACTCAACAAGTGCATGTTTTGGTTGCACTCCATAGCATTTTTGGTCCATGTGGTATCAAGTGAAGGCATAAGGGCGGAGTCTCAAAAAATAAAGGCGGTAAAGAATAGTACTAGACCGATGAATCCTGCGGATATTCAGAGCTTCTTGGCTTTAGCTGTCTACTATCAGAGATTTGTTGAGGGTTTCTCATCTATTGTAGCACCCTTGACCAAATTGACCCAGAAGAAGGTGAAATTCTAATGGTTGGAGGTTTGTGAGAAGAGCTTCCAAGAGTTGAAGACTCGACTTACTTCAGCACCAGTGTTAACTCTACCGGAGGGTACCGATGGGTTTGTGGTGTATTGTGATGCTTCGAGGATCGTACTTGGGTGTGTATGGATGCAACAAAGAAAGGTTATAGCATATTCTTCTAGACAACTAAAGGTTCATGAGAAGAGTTACACAATCCATGATCTTTAATTCGCCGCGGTAGTATTCGCCTTGAAGATTTTGAGACATTACTTGTACGGGGTCCATGTGGATGTCTTTACGAACCATAAGAGCTCACAGTATTTGTTAACTCAGAAGGATCTCAATCTTCAGCAACGGAGGTGGTTAGAGATACTCAAGGACTACAATATGAGTGTCCTTTACCGTCCAGGAAACACCAACATAGTAGCGAACACACTTAGTAGGCTCTCTATGGAGAGTGTGCCTAAGTGGATAAGGGGAAGGAGTTAGTGAAGGATGTGCATCGACTATCAAGGTTGGGAGTTAGGTTGGTTGACTCGACTGATGATGGTGTTGTGGTTCAGAACAAATCAGAATCATCCTTGTTGACTGATGGTAAAACTATGCAAGATGAGGACGCAATTTTGGTAAAGTTATAGGAAGTCATTCATAATCAGAATGTACAGGTCTTCTCCAAAGGGGGAGATGGTGTGCTTCGGTACTAGGGTCGCCTATGTGTTCCAGATGTTGATGATTTGAGGAGTCGGATGTTGCATGAGGCTTATGGATCTAGGTATTCTATCCATCAAGGTGCCACCAAGATGTAGCATGACTTACGGGAAGTCTATTGGTGAAATGGCATGAAGAAGGATATCGCAAAATTCATAGTTCAAGATATTAGTATTCCTACGTGTAAGTGGGAAGAAACCAATATGGATTTCATCACAAGTTTGCCTCACACTCATCGACAATATGTCTCCATTTGTATTGCGGTGGACAGGTTGACCAAGGCCGCTCATTTTCTACCGGTCAAGACCACAAATTCGGTGTAGGATTATGTCAAACTTTATATTCGGGAGATAGTTTGATTGCTAGAGTGCCCTTATCCATCATTTCAGACAGAGGTACTCAATTCATCTATCAGTTTTGGAAGTCGTTTAAAAAGGACTTGGTACTCAGGTTAAACTCAACGCTGTGTTTCACCCGCAAACAGATGGTCAAACCGAAACAGACAATTCAGACCCTCTAGGACATGTTGAAAGCATGTGTGGTCGACTTTAGAGGTAGTTGGGATGAGCATTTTCCTCTTATCGAGTTTGCATACTATAACAACCATCATTCCAGCATTCACATGAAACCGTTCGAGGCTCTCTATAGGTGGAGGTGTAGGTCTCCCATTGGATGGCTTAAGGTTGGCGAAGAGGCAATGATAGGGACATATTTGGTTCACGAGGCAATGGACAAGGTTCAGTTAATAAGAGACAAGATGAAAACTGCCCAGAGTCGCCAAAAGTCCTATGCTGTTGTGACGAGGAGGGAATTAGATATTGAAATTGATGATTTGGTATTTCTAAAGGTTTCTCCCATGAGTGAAGTGATGAGTTTTGGAAAGAAAGAGAAACTCAGTACGCGCTATGTCGGCCCGTACCAGATCGTAAGACGTGTTGGCAAGGTAGCCTATGAGTTGGAATTGCCCTTAAAATTAGCTTCCGTGCATCCTATATTCCATGTGTCACTCTTGAAGAAGTGTCTGGGTGATCTAGCTCTAGTTGTCCTGGTGGACAGTGTTGGTGTGAAAGACAGCCTAAGTTATGAGGAGGTTCTAGTAGAAATACTGGATCGTCAGGTTTGAAGGCTAAGGAACAAGGAAGTAGCTTCACTTAAAGTTTTATGGAGGAATCATCATATTGAGGGAGCTATGTGGGAAGCCGAAGCGGATATGATGGCAAGATACCCACATTTATTCCCTACTGGCTCAATTCTCGCTAGAGGTATCAGTTCTGACCTAAAACTCTATTAAGTTTCATGTTCAGTTCATGTGTCCATGTTTCTTTTATGTATGTGGATGTATTTATGATTCGTGAATTCAGATCGGCTATGTAGTTTGAATCAGAGATATACATTCTATTAGTTTTCAGCTTAGATGATTAGTATTTGAATATGATAATTGCGCTTATCTGCTTTTCTATATGTTTACCCAACATTCGAGGACATTCCCAATAGAGAGATATTGTTATACCCCGAAAGCCCAATGATCAGACTCGGGAGTTGAAACAGAGAAGAACTCAAAACTAGCACCAGGTATCAGGATGGTTCGTGAGGTGACCTGTGAGAGCAGCCCACAAGTCATGATGTGACTCGTGGGGAGGCCAGGTGAGGAGTTTGAAAATTTGAGAAAGGGGATCCCGCGGACGTGACCACAACTCATGGTCAGACCCCACAAATCGTTAGGTTAGTCGTGGGTGGGTGAGTGAGAAAAGAGAAGAAGGGAGGCAGTTCACTCGATAGGAGCACCCCACGAGTCATGGTCAGTCCCCACGATTCGTGGGGTGAGTCGTGACCAAGCGGGAAATAAAAGTTATTGAGGCTGAGGCAGTGTACTTGACGGACGACTCCACCTATCGTGGCCCAGGGTAATGAGTCATTAGGTCCCTTGTTAGGACCCTTTGGCAGTTATTTTCTGCAAATTTAGTAAGGGCATTTCTGTAATTCTAAAGATCCTAGTCCTAAACTATGTCGTTTTGAGTTATGAATGATGACTTTTAAATTGGTTAAGTTTATTTTATGCCTTATTTCCTCATGCACGCAGGGTAAAAAGGTTAGAGAGGGTGATCAAGCTAGTATTCCTCAATTCTTCTTCAATCTCATCTTGGGCTATCAAAGAAGTGCAAGAATCAGCTAACAACAGGTATGTAGGGTTATGACTGGGTGATTCCATCCACACCCATGCCCAATCCCTCTCTAAATCATGAATGTTCTATGACTAATCTATGGGGTTTTAACTCACATGCATGAATTTCCTAATTCTATACATGGGTATGAATTGATTATGGTTCTACTACTGATTTTTGAAGCATGGGCAAATTTATAATGTTTTCAATTAAAAAAATCATGTTTCTAGTTTGATGAATTCAAAAGCTCATTGATGAAAAGTTCATCAAAGATTAGATTTGTGATGAATGTTTGATGATGATGAGATATTATGATGAAAAGCATATTTTTAACCTATCCATTTTTATAATATTGTTTTTGATATGAGTTCGGAAAATGCCCACATGTTCAAAGTATGATTGGTGATTTCTCGAATTGAGCTTACCACTTGGTTTCGGAGCGAAGACTCCCAATTATCCTTCAACTTGTAATATAGTTTGAGTCAAAGCTTCTCGTATGCACGATCTTATATTTGAGATGTATTTAATGATTGAGCTTCTTCAATAGACGATGTTGAGCATTGTTGAAAAATGATATACAACATATGTATGTTTTTTGCGAGTAGTGTCTAGCACCGAGTAGGCTAAGGGTAGACCACCCTATGCCTCAGAACTATGTGCCAACGTAGGTTTATACTTATATTTAATTTGGGACCTCCCTTGTGAGCTTTTCTCAGCCCTATTGGCCCACAAGCTTGATATCGATATCATGGTATCGTCCCTAGCCCTGGCAAAGCTTTGGACGACTCTTCCCACTTGTGTGTGATTGTAGGGACCACGTAAGCTCTATCGTGGTATGCCAGTTAAAAGATGAGTCTCCCATTGTTCCTCATGATTTTAGTTATGCATGTTTATCAGTTACGAGGTTTATATATCTATACATGTTCTAAAGCATGTTTGACTCAATTTTCATATTTTACTCATGACTATAAGATTTCAGCTTCGAGTCAATCAATACAGTTATGATGTTATGATTATGTTATGATTTCATAAAGAATGCATGCAAGCCCTACTCTCAGATTCTTAAACGTTATGTTTTACATTACGCATGTTCTAAAATGATTTTACTTACTTGAGCAGTTTTACTTACCTTGTATACTCGGTATATTCCACGTAATAACTACATATTTTATGTTGTATCATTTCATGATACAACACTCTACTCTAAGGTTTAGCCCTGCTCTTAGTCCGTTTTCTGAGATAACATCGTAGTTGTTAGTGAGTCCTCATCTCCCGAGGACTAGATGTCAGCCTATTGTATATATGTTTGGAATTATGGGCCAACATCTGCTACAAGGCTGAGGATACTTTATTGATTGACTTTTTTCTCTATTTCTATTGTATATTGTGTTGCGGTGTCCAGCCTCATTCGCTCAAGATTGTTCTATTGGTTGTTTTGGTTAGTTACAGAGTTCACTTAATCAAGTGAGGCACTGAGTTCTGGTCGTGCCTTCCCAGGTCTTGGAACGTGAAAAACTTGGTATCAAAGTAGGTTGTGTCCTAGTTAGTTTGTGAGTCGTGTTTAGAGTCCCGTTGATGTATGCAGTGTACTCATAAGCAACAGGCTACAAGACATTTAGGATTGTTGCCCTTCATTCTTGATCAAAATTGTGAAGTAATTTTGATGTTGTAGGAGTGAGGTCTAGATATATGTTTGTTGATTTATGCCGAGAATACTAGTGAAACGGAGGACTATAGATGGTCAGCGGCTAGATGTGGTTATTGGTGAGGTACTAGTAGAGTGCAGCATATTAAGACTATCCCATTAGAGCCTCAAGATGAGGCTTCCTCTCCATCTCCTTCACTTGTACCTGCACATGGAGATGTTCTAACGGTGATAGCAACTCCAATAGCTACAAATATTAACATAAAAAGAGTTGCACATCTGTTGACTGAGTAGTGACTACACAATAAGGAGCTAGGGCATCACATGGTGCCAGACCTTCTAAAGGATCTGGGAGCTCTAGGAATCGTTAGTTATTACCATTAAGTCCAGAAGAGTTCCCAACGACTAACTTGAAAGAGGACCTACAACATTATAGATTAGCTTTGTCGGATATTTAGAGTGATGCATGCGTAATTAGTCGAGGCAGTAGATTGGCAGCTTTTAGACTACTGATATAGTGGTTGAATAGTATGAAGGTTAGGAGTGGTCCATAGGTAGAGATGCACCTCCAGCCAAATGCAATGAATTTTTTGATGCCTTTTTTGATCATTAGTTGTTGCTTGAAGTATAGGAGGCTCGTGTTGCTTAGTTTTATCACTTCGGTAGGGTAATATTATTATACCTGTGTAACACTCCAAAAGTCCCTATACTAGATGCTAGATTTAGAGTTTGAACCTATATAGAAACTGAAAATTTCTCTCAGTATGAGTCCCAGTACGAATCGTGACATGAAGGTATGAGTCGTATCGCAACTCATAGCATGAGGTACAGAGAAATCAATTGAAGTGGCCAAGAAACCATGACAGGCTCCCACGACTCATAATTGAATGGTATGGGACATACTGAATGGTCGTAGGAAGGGGGTACAAATAATTTTTCAGGAAAGGATCAGTAGCTACAAAGATTCAGTATGAGTCATAATATAATGGTATGGATCGTCATTGCAGTCGTAAGTTAGATATTATAACGCCTCGAACTTTTTGGGTTATGTACGAGTCATTCTAGGCATATGGGTAGACTCGAACCCAATGAATTTTATGGAAACTGGGTGTTAAGTTCAATTCCTATGTGTGAGAAGTGCATTGGATACAAATTAAGTCATAAGGAACCTCTAGCATAAAGTTGACTTAAGAGCTTTCCTACCGATTGAGCTTTCATATAAGTTCTTATAGGGTCAACTTTACATGATCATAACTCCGATTATATGAAGTTTTTTTTGAGTGATCAATCATATCAAATTGAATCCCTTTGAGTCTTATTTTCAGCGCATCCACCTAACGTCAATTGGAGTTCGGAGAAAAAAGTTATGTGAAGTTTAGATGAAGCATTGTTAGGTTTGAAGGACAGTTTCAGCCCATTCCCAACGAGTCATGGTATGAATCATGGTATCTAGGTACGATTTGTATGAATGACTTGTTGTAAGAGTTTCTAAAAGCTCTTATGTCACCCAAAAGCCACGAACTGCATACCACGACCCGTGGGATGTCACCATGAGTTGTGGTATGACCCATGGCACAGATGAATTGGTAATTTTCCAACTCATTAGGCTTTTCAACATGAGTTTTTTCTTGGTGTTCAAGTCAATTGGGAATATTTTATGCCTTTTTATGTTGAATGTTTGCAGGTATTCAATTTAAACAGACAAAATGAAGAACTTGAGAAAAAAGCATGGTTTGGGCTGAAAGAAGAGGACCTGCGTTTCACAGGTTGACACCTACAAAATACAGGCAAGATGTAGAGGGGTAACTTGTTGCTCCCCAGCGCACACGCAAGCGTAGGCAGTTGTACAAATAATATAGTGGCCCTTTTTAGAGCCAGATGTTGAACCCATAGGGACTGGACTAATACAACAAATATTCAAGTTCAAGTGTTAAGTTAACCTTCACAAGTGTTGATTTAAGAGATTTTAGATTATTGTAATTAAATCTAGGGTGATCACAAGATAATCGGGAAACAATACAAGAAGCAACTAGAGTTAAGGCTTGATAATCATGCAATGCTACAATTCACAATGGTTCAAGTATGAAAAATTCAGTTGTTGTCTCACAGTGTTAAAATGTGGTGTTCATGGTCTCTCGAGCCTCTAAACACAACAAACTAGTCTCACACCTACATAATTGAGCAGGGACATGACTACCTAATTTGTGAGCAATTTAACTACGTGGATGTGGTTTACGGGGTCTGTGTCCTTGATTATGGACTTTCGTACCTCCAATCATTTAACCTAACTTAGCTTCACAACTACTTCTATGAGTGGTGATGTGAAAATTCTAAGTTGATGTCTAGCTATCATCCCGTTTTACTATCCAAGAAAGGAAAATTAGGTATAGTTTCTACGCTAACCGCGAACCTCATCGCAGAAAAAAGAACTTGCTCCCTACATTCTTGTGGTCTAACCTAGGGTTACTCTTTCGAGCTTTTACATATGCTTAACGAGGCTTTTTTTCATGGTGTCAAGCATAATAACAATAATAATGAAAAATGTAAGACAAAACAACAACTAAAAGCTCAAACCAAAGATGAATTCCTGCATTTACATTGATATCTTGTGGCCTCAACCCTAGATGAAGGGTTTTAGTCAATCATTTCCATACAATTACTCAAAAACATAATAAAAGTAATGTACTTACAAGATTAATTAAAAGAGACTGAAAAATAATTAATCCTAGGTAGAGTTCTTCGCTTCTCCCTCCGCTCCTCTTTGCTTTCCCAAAATTATTTCGTGATGATTGATATTTTTGAGCTAAGGTTTTAATTTATAGTAAATGAAAATTTTCAATTTTTTGCCGTGTGTGGGATGGCTCCATGTCAAGGACCTAGTCGCGTCAATTTGCCTCCGTGACACAGAGTAAACTCATAGGGCTACTGGAAATAGGGCATTGGCATGTCATGGCACTGCCTCCATAGCGCAGGCCGCAGGGCATGGCACGATGCCATCGCGCGCTGCTGCTGCTTTGTCCCTCATGCGCGCGCGCATGCCCTAACATGGCACAACCGTGAATATGACATAGGAACAACGTGATACACTTCCTGGCGCGCCCTTCTACCTACGTGGCACGTTGGTTGGCATGGCCTTGACACCATTTTGCTTTCTTCATACGACTTCTCTACAATGACTTCCATGCTTTCCTTTTGTGCATCAAACATAAGCATAATTCACCTACAAAATATCGGCTTATCATATTGATTAGTTTATGCACTAAATTATACAAAATCACATGAGCACATAATCAATTAAACTAAAAAAAAAGGCTAAAGTTAAGTTGTAGAATAGCACTAGGGCACGTAATTATGCCCAAGATCATTACCCCACACTTAAAGCCTTGTTCGTCCTCGAACAACTCTATTACATCTTATGTCCATGAAGAACTCGCACAAATCTAATTGAAATAAGATGATTCAAGCTACGGCTACACCGATTGTTTTAGATATCAAGTTTAAAATAAAGCATGCAATATCTCACCATTAAAACACCATATAACTAAGTTAAAACATCCTAGCCTCAAAGATCAACTCTTATACTCAGAAAATTCATGCAAATCAACCAAGTAAGACATCCTACATGACTCTTATCCTTCATAACATATATGCCCTTACAACAAGTGACTTACCAAATTTTTCACTCATAAGTTTTCAAATTATAACATGTATGGGTATATGAATAAGAAGTAGTTTTACTCTCACAAAGAATTCACATGCAACATGTATTGACCCATAAGCTTGCCTTTAGTGTTTTACTCCACTAATTTTGGACTGTTTGAAAGTAAGATCAAGTAGGACTTCGTAGGTTCTAATGTAGGCTAAGGGACGGGTAGGTACTATTCTGGCCAGTAATAGTGACTATCTTCCCTAAGCACCTTTAATAGATCACACTTTCATTACAGTTATCTATCCTCTTATGTCACCTTTACTCTTTTCAACTCCCATTTTCCTCTTTGTTCCCCCATTTCATTAGGCACACTTAGCCTATTAGTAACGAGTACTTGAGTAATTTTTTCGCTCTTTTCTTCCATTACTCCTACCAACACTTATGTATTATTTTAAACAAGTGCACCTCTAGTCTTTTCTTCAACACCCACAACTACTATTTTCCTTCTTTATTCAACTTCAAACTCCTTAACTTCTTTTGCATTTTCACTTAAGCGCTTAGGAGTTTTGGCTCAAATTTAAGGCTATTGAAAAGAAAGGATTAACATCATTTTGTGGCTAGCAAATAATAGGCTAAAGGCTCAATGGGGATAACTAGGATCATATATTAAAGGTAGGTAAAGAGATGGATAAAAATTTGGCTCATTCAAAGAAGTGCCAAAATCATCTCCTACAATCGACATCCCTCATTTCGTTTTGTATACACATTATACGAGTTCTAGACACTACACAATAGCATGGAATATTCAAAAACCTTACACCCACAACACATGCTCAATTCAAGAAAAATTCTATAGTCTCTTAACTCAGGTAATCACAAGAATTCAGAATTAAGCTTTAAGCACATAGAGTCATATTCAAGAGCCTAGATGTCTCAAACAGAGTTATACAATTTCTAAACATGCTTCAAAATTTACAAAACTTGCATCTCACAATTATGTATGATCTTGGGTAAATTTATATGCCCAAGTGATACTCAAATGTGTCATTTTGCCTTGTTTATCTATCGGTGTTGATACATTCTCATGTGATTTGTAATAAAATGTGAATTTATACTAACCAACATGATTAGCGTTGTTTTGCAGGTGAAACATAATTTTGGGAAGCTAAAATGCATGTTGGGAGAAATCGGGAGTGGACTCGAAAGCAAGCAAGGAAAAGGCCAAGGACAGCATGAATTAAAGGGGCTCCGCGATGGAGCCGTGTCACGCTGCCATCGTGGATGCCTTCTACCTGGATATGGAATTTTTGCCAAATTCCAGTGAAGGTGCGCGTTGGGGCCGTGGCACGTTGGCCTAGCCCCGCATTGCACGTCGTGCCACGTTGGGCCTTAATACCTGGACGACCAAATTCCAGTAAGGGTCCGCGTCAGTGGCGTGTCACGGAGGCAGTGCTCCGCGATGCACTCCGTGACACGTTGCTTGTTATTCCGGGAAAAATTCCCACTAGTATAAATAGAACACTTAGGTTCATTTTTAATAATTCTGACTTGGTGGAGCAAGAACGTGGGTTACAGGCAGTTGAGAGGACGAAAATACCAGGGTTTTTATCTATCTCCTTCTTCTTGATTTGAATTTCTTGTATGATATACACTCATTTAACGATGTTTAATCCACAAATGAGTGGCTAAATCCTCTTCTTGCTGAGGTTAAGAAAAATTGTATTGAAATGTGATTATTGATAAAAAAAAATTTCATCTTTTCTTCCATGGTTGTTCTATTGATTCTTGTTCTTACTGCATTAATGTGTGGCCAATGTTGATGTACATCTAAAAAGTCCGGTTTCACTCGAGAGAGCAGGAAATTGGAAAGTGGTGAATTAATAGGATGTGATCTTTTCTTAGTTTGGGAAAATTGAGAATTGATTTACCTTCAGGATAGAAATATAATTGAAAGTCGTATTAGTCAATTAAGGAATCGGTTTTGTATGGCTAGAACATGAATTTCGTTTTATCACAGAAATGTAGGTGGAAGGTTCATGATTCTTAAGTTGGGTTAAATACGAGAGTTTTAATCCATATGCAATAATTCTTGACTAGCAACCGGAAGAAAGATTAACCAAATTGTATCGATAATTTATTTCTCTACATGTTCGTTTAACCTCAACATGCTCATACTTATAGTTCAGACTCAAATTGTATATTCGTTTTATAATTAGTACAAAATTAGAAACCAAAATATCAAACTTTTCTTAACACTGTTGTCTGCATTTTTAGAGTTAAGGTTTATTGACACTTGAGTAGATTGTTACCCTAGCCCAGTCCCTATGGGATCGATACTTGGCTTACTTGAGCCACTTTATTACTTGTTCGACCACGTGCACTTGCGTCTTGTTGTGAAAAACACCGAACAAGTTTTTGGCGCCGTTGCCGGGGACTGGCATCGGTAAATTTTTCTTAAGTGTTAGTTTGCTATTTTTTCATAGTGTTGACAACTTGGTCTTAGCCTGTATTTTGCGGATACTAATTTTTGTTGAACACTGGCAAGAGACAAGGAGCTGGTGGACTCATATTTAGAGCCGGAAAGACAATTTCATCGTCAAAAGAGAGAAGCTCTAGAGAAAAAGCTGCAGTTGCTCAGACAAACCATTATGGAGCAACAACAGAATACACCAGTTGTACGAGCAATGTTAGTGCTCGATAACATGGCAGCCAGGCCGGTTTGCGAGGTGGTAATCCCATATGCTAATAATGTCACATCTAGCATCCGCAAACCTGAGCCAGGAGGGAGGTTCGAGCTTAAGCAGAACATGGTGCAACTGCTGCACACCAGCGGGCAGTTCACAAGTTTCCCTCATGAGGATCCATAGCAACATCTCCAAAATTTCTTGGAGATAAGTGACACTTACATCCCCGCCGGAGTGTCATCAGATTATGTCAGGCTTACATTGTTCCCATTTTGAATTTTGGGAGAAGCCAAGAGGTGGTTGAAAGTTGAGCCACCTAATTCTATCACTACGTGGGATGATCTTGCAAGGAAATTCTTGATACGTTTTTTTCCATCCGGTAAAATAGCAAGACTTAGAAGTCAAATTCTAAGTTTTAAACAGAGAGAGGGAGAGAATCTGTATCAAGCCTGGGAGAGATTCAAATCTATGTTGCGGGATTGTCCTCATCATCACCAATCCAATGAAGTGCTGGTGCATACTTTCACAGAGGGTTTGGAACCCCACACAAAAATCTTGCTAGACTCAACTGCTGGGGGGCAAGCATTGGAGAAAACTTATGAGGAGCTGTATACCTTGTTGAATCGTATTTTGCAGGGAAATCCGGAGTGGAATGCGGACTCGTCAAGAGGAGGAACGAGGAAAGCAGCGGGAGTGTTAGAAGTGGATGGTTTCACAGTTATTGCTGCACAGATAGCTGCTTTACAGAATCAACTCAACACCCACTTCAGTAACATGAGCATGAACCAGTCTCAAGCCCCAGTGAATGTAGTGCAGTAGATTTGGTGCGAAGTATACGGGAGTAGTGAACACTCATCTGAGTGTTGTGGAGCAAATCCTGATTTGGTGAAGTTTGTGGGAAATGTACAGAGAAACAACCATCTACAATATGGCAACAACTACAATTCCAACTGGAGGAATCACCCGAATTTCTCTTGGGGTAGCAATAACCATCAAGGGCAAAGTTCGAGTCAGGGGGCGCAAAGGAATCAAGGAGGACAACAGAACTATCAGGCACAATATAGAAGCAACAATGCACCTCCTCCACCACCATCACCCAGCATTGAGGAGATGTTCAAGACAATGATAGCTAACCAAGCTCAATTGCAGGCTGACTAAGTGAAATTGGCAGCCGAGGTAAAGAACAACCAGTTAGCTACCAAGGCACTGGAGTATCAATTTGGGCAATTTGCTGGAGCCCAAAACACCAGGCCTAGAGGAGGACTCCCGAGCGACACGGATCCCAACCCCAAGCAGGTGAATGCAGTGACCACAAGGAGTGGCTTGCAGCTTAAAGAGGTGGAACCAAAAAGACCACCTCAATAGTTGGGAGCAGTAGAAAGTGAGAGGGAGCAAAGTGATGAGAGGGGGAAGAAAAAGGAGGCTGAACCAGAAAGACTACCACCCCCGTTCCCTCAAAGATTAAAGAAACACAAGTAGGAGGCTTGTTTCAAAAAGTTCATGGAGGTTCTTAAACAAGTACATCTTAACTTACCTCTTGTTGATATTTTTCAGGGAGTGCCGAAGTACGCAAAGTATATTAAGGACATCGTGGCGAACAAAAGCAGGTTAACTGAGTACGCTACGGTGGCTCTTATGGAGGAGTGCACTTCCCGGATACAAAATAGGTTGCCCACAAAGCTCAAGGACCCTGCGAGCTTTACAATACAAATTACAATTGGGCAAAGTATCCGAGCTCGCGGATTATATGATTTGGGAGCGAGCATTGACAGGATGCCGACATCGGTATTCAAGAAGTTGGGTCTAGGGAGTCCTAGACCAACAATAGTGATATTGCAACTAGCGGATCGTTCTTAGCCAGACGTGATGGCATTGTGGAGGACGTGCTGGTGCAAGTGGGCTCCCTCAACTTCCTAGTAGATTTCGTCGTGCTAGATTTTGAGCCAGACGCGGAAGTCCCATTTATTTTGGGACGTCCTTTCTTGGCTACTGGGAAAGCACTTATTGATGTAGCTGCAGGGCAGCTAACTATGCGAGCACATGAAAAGGTGGAGGTGTTTGATGTATACAAGGACACCAAGCTACCGACTGTGTACGAGGAACTCTCGGTGATCAACGTAATTAATAAAGATGATGTTGTTCAGAGAATTGAATCACGGGAGTTAGTGGGGAAACCACCGGAAAGATGTAAGCACTACTGGGGAGAAGACGGTAGTCGAGAGAAAACGTCTGTCACCCTAGAGGATGACTGAGCTTAATGACGTCGAGCCACGACGGTAAACCAAGCACTGCACGGGAGGCAACTCGTGAAATTTTTGTTGTAATAATTTATTAGATGTCTTAGAAAAAAATGAAAAAAAAAGAGAAAAATAAAAATAACAACAAAATTTGTATTTTAATTGAAACCTATAATTCTAAGCAATTTCTTGTTGTGAGATGAATTTCAGGTTGAACGGAGGATAAATACGCAAAGGATCGCAAAGGAAAAATCGAGGTATGAAAAATAATAAAAAGTGGCAAAACAGTGAGCCCACGCGATGGCTCCGTGTCATGGAGGAGGGCCTCTGCATTACCCTCAGTGACACGTTGAAGGTAATTCTGGAATTTTTAAAAATTCTAGATCACCAGCGCGATGGCTCCGTGTCATGGAGGTCATGCTCCGCGTTACCCTCTGTGACACATTGAGGTGTATTTCGCGACGGGTCACAGCGGGTCGCCGGGTGACCCGCGCGAAATCTGCACTTTTTAACACCGATTTCCCCTCATTTTTCCTCATTTTTCACTCCCTCCATGACAAACATCCCAAAAACCCCTTCTCCCTCAACGTTACACGGACCTAGGCACATATTTTCATCAAGTTTTCTTCATTTCATCGAATTCAAGGTATGTTCTTCAACTCTATCTCAATTCTTGTCAAATTTTTCGATGTTGAACATGTGATATGAGCAAAACTTGCCCTAAGTAGAAATTGAGCTTAAATTCAATTGAGTTATTGTTGATTGACGTTCGTAGAATCATTGTGATTGCATGAACTCGATAATTACATAGCTTCATAGAATTTTTGATAAAATCATAGCTAGGGCTTGAATTTGAGTGTGAAAAGGAAAAATTTAGTTGAACTTTAGAATTCTTGCTGGGTTGTTTATGTTGGGTGAGACGAGTCGGTTGTGCTATCTGTTAATATGCTAAAAGACCAACGGATTTTTGGGTTAATGAAATTGTGGAAATTGCAAGAAATGAGTGAATTATATGGCTTCATGTAGATAACTTGTCTTTGTTTCTCCTTGCTAAGTGCTATGGGTTGAAAAGTGGTCGATGGTAATGTTGTGGTTAGCTGTACGAAGTCTGAGTAGTACAAAAGAATTTATACTGTCGAATTCTCTGAATGCACTAAGCATACTTGTTATGTTTTGTTGTTTGTTTTTGGAAATGAGTATGATCTTGCCGTAACGTGGTGATTGGGGCTAAAGACTAAGTGTGGGGTAGCCTAGCTTAACCCAACCCTAGTCGAAGCTAATTTTAATTGGAATACCATTGGGACTGTCTTTTGGGTTTGACAGGAACAATGTCAAGCAGGCAAGACAAGGGAAAGGGCGCATCAACATCAGGCGCTGGAAGGAAAAGAATCAGACTGGGAACAGCAGTCCCAGCAGCACCAGCGGTTCCACGCGGCCAACACCATCAATATGGAACCAGATGGGTGACAGAGAAGGGGAAGAAATGGTACGCGAAGCATAAGGAAAGCAAGTACTTCCCCGAAGAACACATTCCTAGGGAACCGTTGGCACAGGAGTTCCCCAGGATTGTCCACAGAATTGATGCAGCCCGGCTGAACTTCATCTTTGAAGAGCCCAAGGAGTGCAACCTACACCTGATTCAAGAATTCTACGCCAATTGGAACCCGACTCTCAGAAGTCACACCATCAAGATACGGGGGCAAATAGTAACTTTTGAGCCCCATCACCTTAATGCTATCTTAGGGGCGCGGGACACAGACACCCATGTGCTTCGGTAGCTGAATATCACTCCACCGTACGCGGATATCTGACGCACTTTGTGTGGAACTCGGTCTATAGCACTTTGGAGCAGGCATAAGGAGAGGGGCTACCATCAGACCTTGCCCTACTCACAGATGAACAGGGAAGCCAGGATATGGCTGAAGATTGTTTGTTCCTGCCTGATCCCTGGGGTGCATATGACAGATGTCACCCGGAATCGTGTATGCTTGGTATACGCCCTGATGAAAGGGCTGGAGATCAACCTGGGGGTGGTGATTATCTCCGTCATGAAGAGAGACCGTTTGCATCAAGGGCACCGGTACGGGTTTGGTGGATTACTCACCACATTCCTGAGGGGCCTGGATATTGAGGAGGAGGCCCTTGACTACATCCCACAGATGGAGCGGCGGGCCTTAGATGTCACCAAAACTAAGGCACCCGACACCACTCACGGGCTAGTTCTTACACTAGCCGAGCGACATGCTCGAGATGATCAGTACATGACTCGCATGTTTGGGATGAAGATGCTCCAGCTACACATAGGCGGGAGGCCGGCAACAGAAGAGGAGCTATGGCAGCTCGAGCTAGACTACCCTTTTGGCGAAAATGCCAGGGCTCTATGCCGAGTGGGGCTAGCTTTTGTGGAGCCCACTGATGATGGTGTCCCCACAGATGAGGAGACACGTCGTGATGACTTTGATGTGGAGTCAGATGATGACGATGGGGGCGATTCAGACATGGGAGACGAGGCAGCAGCGCCTGACGAAGAAGTGGAATATTTTGATTGATCAGAGAGTTTCACCACCCATTTTTGTGCTATGCTGAATTTTATGAACACTGGGGACAGTGTTCGGTTTAAGTGTGGGATGGGAGTAGTTAGGTGTTTATTGTTGTTGTTATTAATGTATGTCTCTGTTTTGTTGTTGTGCTTGGATAAACTTGTGGCCCTGTGATTTTTTTTTTGTGTATGTCCGTATTTTAATTAAGCTGAAGTTGTTGTGTGTTGTTGAATGTTGTTAGCTGGTTTTGTACATATTTTTGATTTTATCAAAATGATCAAGCTTTTAAATTTTTTCTTTTTTCAGAATTTTTAAATTTTTGGGTTTCTCGGCGTTTGTTTTCGGTTCTTTTACCGAGAATAGTCCCATTGAACCAAAGTCTTAGTTAGTGACCGTTCTCTATGATAGATGGATGACGACCGTCTTAAGGGAAATGTAGTTGTTAGGAGTAGATTTCTTTGTTCATTTTGTCCTTTTTAGTTTTTTTCTTTTGTTGGTTTGCATCCCAAAACCTGTAGTTACTTTATGGTTGCGAAATTCTTGTTGTGTGTTGTACATGATGTTTGAAATGCAAAGGTGATTCGTATGAAAGCATGCAACTTTGTCAATATGTTGAGATACCTAGGCCATAGATTCGATTCAGTGTGATGAGGGCTTAATGTTTGAATTTGTGTAATTAGCTGATTGAAGAGTCTGTGAATATGTCTTGAGTTGAGCATGTGAAATGAGCGTATAGTGAGGTTTCGTTTCTTCCATGCTATTGTGAAATGTCTAAAACTTTCCTGGTGTGTGTATAAACTGAAATGAAGGATGTGTATTGTAGGAAAGGATCTAGGCATTTCTTTGCTTTAACTGAATTTTTTTCTTTCATTATCATACCCACCTTGAATGTACAGCCTAGTTAGCCCATTGAGCCTTTAGCCTATTATTTTTCTTTGGTCAAAAAGGTATAAACCGAGCTTAACCCCTTCTTTTCATTATCCGTGAATTTGATCCAAAACTCTTAAGCGCTCAAGAAAAGAAAATAATTTTCCCAAGGTGTCAAGGAGTGAGAATGGTGAAAAGAAAAGAAAAAGCAGAGTGATGAAAGGAAAGAAAAGGTCAAAGGTGCACTTGTTATAAATTAAATATAGTGAAGATGTATAAATAATCTTTTTTATTGAGTCAAGTGTGCTTAAAGAGATGGGGTCAAAAATAAAGACAGACTTCAAGAATGGGAAGATGAAGGAAGAAACAATGACCATAAGGTTGAGGGGATGTATTGGAAAAGCGCTTAAGGAGGCTAGTTGTTATTATTGGTTAGCCCAGTATTTACTAGTTTCGTAGCTTACGTTACAACCCGTTAAGCCCTACGTGATCTTACATCACACTTCCTTATATTAGTGGAGTAATACACTAAAGGAAAGCCTATGGTTCACGACATGATGCATGTGAATTCTTTTGGGAGAGTGAGCGAAATTGTGTTTATATGCCCCTGCATGTAATGTTTTGAGTTCATGTGATTAAAAAGGGCAAAATTCTCTTGTGTTGTGAGGGCACATGCTTGACGAGAGATTAAAATTCGTGTCGGATATCTTGATCAGCTGATTTGCATGAGTTTGCCGATATCAAGAGTCGATCCTTGAGTCTAGGAGGTCTTAATGTGTTGAAGGTCATGGTATTGATAAGACTATGCATGTTTTCTTGAGGATTTGCTGTGTTAAATAATCGGTATAACCGTAGCTTGAATTGTCGAGCCAAAGTAGCCAGGTTGGGGTGTCAATTGCATGAGGTGTAAGATTATTGTTTGGGGACGAACAAGGATTTATGTGTGGGGTAAGTGATCTTGGGCAAATTTATATGCCCAAGTGATACTCAAATGTGTCATTTTGCCTTGTTTATCTATCGATGTTTATACATTGTCATGTGATTTGTAATAAAATGTGAATTTATACAAACCAACATGATTAACGTTGTTTTGCAGGTGAAATATAATTTTGGGAAGCTAAAATGCATGTTGGTAGAAATCGGGAGTAGACTCGGAAGCAAGCAAGGAAAAGGCCAAGGACAGCATGAATTAAAGGGGCTCCGCAATGGAGCCGTGTCACGCTGCCATCGTGGATGCCTTCTGCCTGGATATGGAATTTTTGCCAAATTCTAGTGAAGGTGCGCGTTGGGACCGTGGCACGTTGGCCTAGCCCCGCGTTGCACGTCGTGCCACGTTGGGCCTTAATACGTGCATGACCAAATTCCAGTAAGGGTCCGCGTCAGTGGCGTGTCACGGAGGCAGTGCTCCGCGATGCACTCCGTGACACGTTGCTTCTTATTTCAGGAAAAATTTCCACTAGTATAAATAGAACACTTTATGTTCATTTTTAATAATTTTTACTTGGTGGAGCAAGAACGTGGGTTACAGGCAGTTGAGGGGATGAAAATATCAGGGTTTTTCTCTATATCCTTCTTCTTGATTTGAATTGCTTGTATGATTTACACTCATTTAACGATGTTTAATCCACAAATGAGTGGCTAAATCCTCTTCTTGCTGAGGTTAAGAACAATTGTATTGAAATGTGATTATTGATAAATTGTTTTTTCATCTTTTCTTCCATGGTTGTTCTATTGATTCTTGTTCTTACTGCATTAATGTGTGGGCAATGTTGATGTACATCTAAAAAGTCCGGTTTCACTCAAGAGAGCAAGAAATTGGAAAGTTGTGAATTAATAGGATATGATCTTTTCTTAGTTTGGGAGAATTGGGAATTGATTTACCTTCAGGAAAGAAATATACCTGAAAGTCGTATTAGTCAATTAAGGAATCAGTTTTGTATGGCTAGAACATGAATTTCGTATTATCACAGAAATGTAGGTGGAAGATTCATGATTCTTAAGTTGGGTTAAATACGAGAGTTTTAATCCATAGGCAATAATTCTTGACTAGCAACCGAAAGAAAGATTAACCAAATTGTATCGATAATTTATTTCTCTACATGTTCGTTTAACCTCAGCATGCTCATACTTATAGTTCAGACTCAAATTGTATATTCATTTTATAATTAGTATAAAATTAGAAACCAAAATATCAAACTTTTCTTAACACTTTTGTCTGCATTTTTATAGTTAAGGTTTATTGACACTTGAGTAGATTGTTAGCCTATCCCGATCCCTGTGGGATCGATACTTGGCTTACTTGAGCCACTTTATTACTTATTCGACTACGTTCACTTGCGTGTTGTTGTGAAAAACACCGAACAATGTACATCACATAACACGAATATCAAACTGTCAATCAGCTAAGGGTTTACAACAAAAACCTATTGACTAATTTTCCCTCAAGACGGTCATCATCCATCCATTGTCGAAAAAAGTCCCTAACTATTACTAACACCAAGTATGTATAGACAAAGAAAAATTTTATTTCTCAGTTCAAAGTGCCCCCCTTTGGAAAATAACCAAAAAGAAAAACTAAAGGGTGGGTGAGTTGTTCTCAATTAATAACTTTATCAACAACCACAATTTAGACCAAGCACAAACCACACCCGAATTCCAAGCACAAAATATTTGAAATTTCCCTCACCCAAACGTGAATTATTCTGTGTCCACAAAGCATCAACCAAAATGAATACAAGGGTGGGAAATACTTCTTGAGGCCTCTAGGCGTAGCTAAATCATATTTTTCCTCATTTTTGAATACGTGGGTCATCTACCCCACACTTATCTTTTTGTTATGCTCCTTAGCTCTTACTTCCTCGGGTACTCAGACTTCCCCTGAGTCTGTTCTTAACAAAAATAATACAACCCAAGTTAAAAATGACAAAATACAATACAAACTAAAAAGAAAAGGTACCTGTAGTATTCTTGGGTTGTCTCCCAAGCAGTGCCTGTTTGTACGTCGTGGCACGTCGTTGACTATCCTACTTAGGATATCATTAAACAAGTGTTCCCTTTCAAGATCCATATTCTTTTTCTTTATTTGTAGAGGGAACAACCTCCACTCTGTCCCTCTCCTCTTCCGACTTCTTTTTTGTTTTGGTTTTCGCCCTTCATCAGAATTCGAGCTAAATGTTAACATATCTTGCAACAGTGGGCTGTTATACCCCGGAAGCCCAAAGAT
Organism: Datura wrightii; assembly: GCA_035772735.1. Classification (NCBI taxonomy): domain Eukaryota; kingdom Viridiplantae; phylum Streptophyta; class Magnoliopsida; order Solanales; family Solanaceae; genus Datura; species Datura wrightii. The sequence goes on from JASDFA010000016.1 coordinate 168,756,553, forward strand.
CAGACTCAGGAGTTAAAACGGAGAACAAAATGAAAATTCTACAGGAGACTTAGAACGATTCGTGAGGAGACTCGTGAGATCCACCCACGATTCATGAGGTGACTCGTTAGGAAGTCTAGGGGATGGAATTTAAGGCTTTAGAAGAGGAGACCCCACGGGCATGACCACAACTCGTGGATAGGTCTAGCAAGTTGTTGGTTCTTTAGCGTGGAGGGAGATTAAGAAAAGAAAAGGAAAGAGGCAGTGGACATCACGGAAGGACCCCACGAATCGTGGTCAGTCCCCATGATTTGTGGGGTGAGTTGTGGTCTATGTTGGGGAAGTTTTAGTTGAGGCTCAAGCAGTGTACCTCAGAAATGGCTCCATGAGCCATGACCTAGGACCATGAGTCATGAGGTCCCTCGTTGGGACCACCTGACAGTTATTTTCTGCGAGTTTAGTTAAGGTTTTTCTGTAATACCTAAGTTCCTAGGGCCTAAATGATTACATTTTTAGTTATGAATAGTGACTTTTAAAGGGGTTAAGTTCAGTTTGTGTCTAATTCATTCATGCATGCAAGGTAGAAGACTGGAGAGGGTGATTAAGCTTATCATTGATCAATTTCTTTTCAATTTCCTATTGGGCATCTAAAGAAGTGTTAGAATCAGCTACCAACAGGTATGCAAGGTTATGAATGTGTGATTTCTTCCACACCCATGGCCAATCCCTCTCTAAAGTATGAAATTCTATGTATAATTAATGGGTTTTAACCCAAATACAGCAGTCTTCTATTTCTATACGTGGGTATGATTTGATTATGATTCAACCATTGAATTATGAAGCATGGGCAAATTTTATAATGTTTTGAATCTAAAAATCGTGATTGTAGCTTTATAAATTAAAAGCCCATGGATGAGATGTTCATGAAAGATGAGATTTGTGATGAATATATGATGATGATGGATATTATGATGAAAAGCTTGATTTGAAGCTACCCATATTTACAATTATGATTTCGATGAGAATTGAGTATTTCTATATATAATAAAGCTTTGGGCAATGACCACATGTTATGTATGAATGATAATTTTTCAAAATTAAGCTTACCACATTGTTTTGGAGCAAAGACTCCCAATTATATTTTCAGCTTGTGGTACGTTTTGAGTAAAAGTTTTCCTATGTATAGCTTACCACATGGTTTTAGAGCGAAGGCTCCCAATTATCTTTTCAGCTTGTGGTATGAGTTTAACTAAAGCTTCTCATATGCATGATTTCATATTTAAGATGTATTTGATTATTGAGCTTCATCAATAGACAATGTTGAGCTTCATTATAGAATGATTTAGAGCATATGCATGTTTTGGGAGTAATGTCTTGCACCGAGTAGGCTAAGGGTCAATCACCCTATGCCTCAGAACCACCCGCAAATATAGGTTTAAACATTATGGCTTAGGTACCTCCCTTGGGAGCCTCCCCTGCTTGGATGGTCCTCCATCTTGATATCGATATCATGGTATCGTCCCTAGCTCTGGCAAGGATTTGGACGACTCTACCCACTTGAGTGTGATAACTGTGACCACGTAAGCTCTATCGTGGTATGTTGGTTAAAAGAAGAGTCTTCCGTTATTCCTCCTGATTTCCGATATGCATGTTTCATTACTCATGAGATTTATGTAAATGCATGTTCTAAAGAAGTTTTGACTCAATGTTCAGCTTTACTTATAAATGTCAGAATTTAGCTTTGAGTCAATCGATTCAGATATGATGTTGTGAAGTTATGTTATGTTATTTTATGAAGAGATCGTGATTTTAGAAAGAATGCATGCAAGCCTTACTCTCAAATTCTTATGTTTACGTTTACATTATGCATTGTCTTTAAATGATTTTATTTACATTAGCGGTTTTACTTACCTTGCATACTCGGTACATTCCACGTACTGACCGCATACTCTATGTTATATCATTTCATGATATATGACCCAGCTCTCAAATTCATCCCAACTCATTGTCAGCTTATCAGAGTTAGTACTCTATTTGTGGGTGAGTCCTTATTTCCCGAGGACTAGACCATTCAGCTTCCCTTTATGTATTTCAATTTTAGTTTTGCTGAGTTAGTTGGGGTCTTGTCCCATCAACTCGTCATGTTTAGAGGCTTTTCAGAAATATGTATATATTCAGCTTCAGATTTTGTATTTTGATGTAATGTTCAAGTTAGACTTACGCTATAATTATTTTACCGATTATTCAGTTTCTTGATTGAGATTAGATGTATGCTTATACCATGGGTCGACTTGGTGTCTCTCAGGGCTTCTTGACCCATGTTACGATTTGGACTCCTGTTCGAGTTGTGACATGGGCCCATGGAATCTATCACCCCATACTTAGCATCTAGCAACAAACTGATCTTACAAAGATTATGGTAATATGTGGTTGGGTTGATCTCCTGATAGACTCGGAAGAGCTCTTCTTCATCATTAACCCTCATTTTAAGGGTACCCACTCTCACATTTGTGGTAGCTCCTCCAGTTGCCAAGAATGGTTGTCTCAAGATTAGGGGTACCTTATCATCAACTTTGAATTCAAGAATTATAAAGTCAGCAAGTATAATGAATTTACCTACTTTGATGAGAAGGTCCTCAATGATTCCCTTAGGTGCCACTATGAACTTGTCTTCCAACTACAACGTAAATCTTGTGGGCCTCGGCTTACCCAACCCTAGGGTGTTAAATAAAGATAGGGGCATTAAGTTGACTGCTGCCCCTAAATCACATAAAGCCTTGATAATATCAGCTTCACCTATTTGTACGGGGAGGGTGAAACTCCCTATGTTTTTGAGCTTCTTTGGCATCTTGCTCATCACCCTGTAGCTGCACTCCTCAGTAAGTGCCACCATCTGGACATTTACCAACCTAACTTTTTTGTCCACCATATCTTTCAAGTACTTAGCGTACTTTGGCATTCCTTGCAAGACATCAAGTAAAGGCATATTGATGTGAAGTTCTTTGAAAATATCAAAGAACTTCTTAAAACATTCTTCTTCCTTGCTCTTCTAGAGCCTTTGGAGGAATGGTGGATGTGGTCTGTGTGTTGGCTACAATGATGGTTGTGCATTGTGTTGCCCAACACTCCTAGATTCTCCTCTGTTGGCTGATGGACCCTATCTTACCAGCTCTAGTTGCACCTCATTTCTCTTCTCAATAGGTGGTGCATCAACCAATTTCCTACCACTCCTCAGACTAATGGAATTTACCTATCTGGGGTTTGTATCTGCTTCACTAGGTAACCCTCCCCGAGGTCTGATACGCTAAGCAGCTACTAATTAAGCCATCTTCTTCTCTAGATTTCGGGTGGCCATCTACTGAGTTTTAAGATTTAAGCCATCCTTGCCTGATTCTCTGCCAGTTGGTTCTATGTAGCCATAATTTTTTGCAACATCTCCTCAATGTTGCTGCTACTTGACTGACCACTATTTTTCCTACTCTGCTACTGATATTGCTGCTTCTGGTAACTCTGACTCGGATTTCCACCCCAAGAAAAATTTGGGTGACTCAACCAATTTTTGTTGTAGGTGTTCCCATAATTCTAATTGTCTCTTAGAACATTTCCTACAAAGTTGACTTATTAAGGATTGGTCCCGCATAAGTCTGCATTGTGCCCATTATTAACACAAAGTTTGCACGAGCTAGGAGTCTATTGAATTGCACTCACCTGTCCCTGCGGTTGGTTCATACTCAGTTTTCTGAACTGAGTCATCATCTGATGTTGCATTAATGCTAGCTATGCGGCTAAGGCATTGACACTATCCACTTCTATCAACCCTGCTTCTCTCTTTCTTGCCCCTCTTAATGATTCGATGTGCCACTCTGGATTTTCTTGAGCAATCTTATTCAACATAGCGTACAACTCATCATATGTCTTCTCTAGTGCTTGCCACACGATTCATAGTTTAGTAAGACTATTGTATGTGGGTCTATACTCTCCACAATGGTGTGGGCTAACACCTCATTAGACTATTAGTGATGGGGGCAGCCTCACAGAAATGACTTGAACCTCTCTCAGGCCAAATATAAGTTCTCCTCTTCCTCTGCTTGAAGCACAATATCCCACTTCTGAGCTTGGCAGTCATGCTTGAAAGGAAGAATCTTATGAGGAGCATCCTTGCTAGGTCATCCCAAGAAGTAATGGAGTTCGGTGGCTATGCCTTAAACCACCTCTTTGCCTCTCCCAATAGTAAAAATGGGAATAGGGTGAGTCGGACATAGTTAGTTGACACTCCGGTGGAGACAAAAGTGTCGCTGATCTCCAGGAAATTTTGTAAGTGCTGCTGTGGGTCCTCATGTGTCATCCCAGTGAACTGGCCACTAGAATGTAACAGTTGCACCATATTTTGTTTCAGCTCAAAGTTTCCTGTAGGCTTTGATTTGCGTATACTAGAGGTCACATTCGTCGCTAGTGGGATTGCCACTTCACGAACTGGTCGGACTGCCATCTGATTAGGTAACAACTCTGCTTTCCCAACTAGTGGATGTTGTTGTAACTGCTCTTGTAACCTTTTCAACTTTTGCTATAGATCTTTCTTCTTGAGAAAATGTAGTTGGCATTCAGGTTCCTACAAAGGCTCCACCACCTCTCTATTCCTTCTCAGTTCTGCAAGGACAACCTATTACCTACAATATAGCAGACCCAAGCTTTACAACACTTAAGGAAAAAATCACACAAAAATAGAAAAATTCACTAAATGCTACTAGACCCTGGTGATGGCGCCAAAAACATGTCGTGCCCCAGCATACACATTCGTAAAAGTAATACAGTGACCCTTTTCAGAGCCAGATGTCGAACCCACAGGGACTGGACTAATTCAGGGAATATTCGAGTTCAACTGTTAAGTTAACCTTCACAAATGTTGATTTAAGAGATTGTAGATTGTTGTAATTAAATCTAGGGTGATCACAAGATAATCGGGAAACAATAAAAGAAGCAACTAGAGTTAAGTCTTGATAATCATGCAATGCTACAATTCAGAATGGTTCAAGTATGAAAACATCAGTTGTTGTCTCACAGAGTTAAAATGCGATGTTCATGATCTCTCAAGCCTCTAAACACAACAAACTAGTCTCACACCTACATTGTTGTGTGGGGATGTGACGTCCTAATTCGTGAGCAATTTAACTATGTAGATGTGGATTACGGGGTTTTTGTCCTTGATTATGGACTTTCGTACTACTAATCTTTTAACCTAACTTAGCTTCACAACTACTTCTACGAGCGGTGATGTGAAAATTCTAAGTCAGTGTCTAGCTATCATCCCGTTTTATTAACCAAACAAGGCAAATTAGGTATAGTTTGAACCGCACATCTTATTGTAAAAACATGAACTTGCTCCATACTCTTTCAAGCTTTTACCTAAGCTTAACGAGTTTGTTTTCATGGTGATCAAACATAAAAACAACAATAATTAAGAATGTAAGACAAAACAACAACTAAAAACTCAAACCAAAGATGAATTCTTACATTGACATTCATATCTTGTGGCCTCAACCCTAGAGGAAGGGTTTTAGCCACTCATGGTTGTACAATTACTCAAAAACATAATTAAAGTAATGTACTTACAAGTGTAACTAAAAGAGAATGAAAAATAATGAACCCTAGATAGAGTTCTTCTCTTCTCCCTTCGTTCCTCTCCGCTTTCCCAAAATTATTTCATGATGATTGGTTTTTTTGAGCTAAGGTTTTAATTTATAGTAAATGAAGAATTGCACTTTTTTGCCGTGTGTGGGATGGCTCCGTCTCATGGACCTGGTCATGTAAATTTGCCTCTGTGACATGAAGCAAACACATAGGGCTACTGAAAATCAGGCGTTGGCATGTCATGGCAGTGTGCTGTGTGCGTTGCCCAATGTGGCACGACCTCCATCGCGGAGGGCGCAGGGTGTGGCACGGTGTCTTTGTGTGCTGCTGCTGCTTTGTCCCTCGTGTGTGCGCGCATGTCCTAGCGTGGCACGGCCATGAACGCGGCATAGGGCCAGCGTGACATGCTTCGTGGCGCACCCTTCTACTGGCGTGGCACGTTGGTTGGCATGGCCTTGAGACCATTTGTCTTTCATCATGCGACTTCTATACAATGACTTCCATTCTTTCCTTTTGTGCATTAAATATTATTTTCATTTCCTCCCAAGCATAATTCACCTGCAAAACATGGGCTAATCATATTGGTTAGTTTATGCACTAAATTATACAAAATCATATGAGCACGTAATCAATTAAATTGACAAACATGGTTAAAACTAAGTTATAAAATATCACTTGGGAATGTAATTATGCCTAAGATAAGAACTATTTGGAAGTCGATGGAACACATGCGGAACACAAGTCAGCACCGGCGAATTGTAGGTGCAAATGCCGGATCACCCCTAGACTTATAGACCACCACTGCGAGCACGCGGCGCCCCGCGGATGGTTACCGGCTAAACACCGTGTTTTGCACGTAAGGCTGCCATCAGTGGCGGGAAATTATGTAGCATAGGAAAAGAGGAGCAGTCTTAACCTATTTCCGTACATTCCTTGTAAAGTACCAAAAATTCCATTTCATTAGAGGATTGTATTGTTGTGAATTTCTGGAGAGAGAAAAAGAAAGAGTGCTTTTCTTCATATTCTTCTTCCTCCTTAAGGTAAAAACCTCCATTGAAGAACAACCTTGAGCTTAAAATTTACTCTTGCTGATGAATGACATAGTTTTATTTATTAATATAATCTCTTTTTCTTCATCCATGAGTAACTAAACATCTTGGTAAGGGTGTGTGCATGATAAGGATTAAATTGGATTGGGTGTTTCTATTTTAATCTTAGACTTGCTTATTTGGCATAAATCTGTTGTTTTTCTATAAATTATGATTGAATTATCCGTAGTTGCAAATATGTTTTGTGTTTGCTTATTTTTTGTTATTTCTTGATAAAAGGGAATAGAATATGGGTGATAAAATAATAGTGGTTATTTGGGTTTTGATTTTGTAGGTTTGGTCTAGAGATAGCCAAATCCCATTTTCATACACCTATTAAAGAATTGAGGCTAGAGATAATAAATTCTTGACCAAGTTGTAGTGGTTGATGTGTATGGGACCTTAGGGTTTGAGAAAACCTATGGCAAAAGATACTCAAGTGGTTGTGTCACGACCCGAACATACACCCGGATCGTAGACACGGGACAAGGGACCCCGTCTAATCTTAGTTAGTAATGCGGAGTACTTAGCACATACAAATGAAAATGTAAACATAACATAATACCAGAAAATACTAAGCGTACACATGAGTTGGATACTACACATTGTCTGAAATCCTCCAATACATAAGATGGGTCGATGGGACAACATCCCCAACTAACCCGACCAATACTGAAACATAAACAATATGAAAGTCTGTCAAACGGTCCTCGGAACATGAGGATTCACCAATAATCTGAGAGCGTAACCGGAGATGGACTGAGGATGAGGATGAGCTTGAGATTTAGACCCTGTATCATGAAACGATATAGCATAGAAAGTTTGCGGTCAATACGTGGAATGTACCAAGTATACATGGTAAGTAAAACAGATGTTAAAAGTAAAATAAACTCATAAATAATCATGGGAGAAGGACATCATGCTTGTATCGTAATCTTCATAATGAAACATGAGGCTCAAGACTTCCAAATCGTTCATAAAGCATTCATAATCATAATCGTAAGTAACTTTATCAAAACATAACTTGAGCCAATAACATAAATATAACAATGCATAAAACATGCGAAACAATGGGAGGACTCGTCATAACCGACACCATCATGGTAGAGCCTTTCATGATGTCCCACTGTCTTGCTCAAGTGGGCAGAGCCGACCCTGGCTTGCCAGGCGAGGGTCGGGCATTAGGCGTGATATCACATTTGAGGGGATCATTATCAATGCATCATATCATTTAGAAACCGACGGTAGCACGCGGTTATGAGACATCGGCGTAGTCCTTTGAACGTCGGGCTGCTCGGTTCTAGACAAGGCTACCAAAAACATGCATATAGGCTCATACATAAATCAATAACATCATGCATTAATATTTATTGGCTAAAATATAACATTTATCGTTATTGATCCCCTTTAAACCAGCTTAGCCAAGAATCGTAGGCCCTTTTCACCGGCCAACATCATAAAATCGATAAATCATGTAATTCGCTTCATAAATCATAAATCATTCTTCAACATGTGGGCATTGCCCAATACGTCATCATATTCAATTCTTTCAAAAAAATGCTCATAAACATGAGTAACTTGAATTCATGCTTTTCCGTCATCAATAAATTCACAATATTGCATATTCATCGTAAATCATAACTTTCATGAACCTTTATCAAATGGGCATTTTATATTTAAAAAGCTTGAAACACGATTTAAACAAAAATAATATAAAACCTGCCTATCTTTCTTAATTAAATAATGAAAATTCAACCAAAAATCATACCCATAAAGAGAAATTTACATTTTCATGCATTTGGATAAAACCCCATAGAACTTGAGTAGGAGGATTCATGATTTAAATCAAAATTTGGGCATGGGTGAGGAAGAATTTCACCCATTCTAAAACCCTACATATCTGGAAATAGAGAGATGCGGAGTTCCTTGAATACCCACAAAGAAATAGATGGAAACTTGGGGTAGAAGACCTTGAATCTCCTAAAAATCTCTCTAAACTTTTGCATGAGAATGGGCATGCATAAAGGACTTAAATCATATTATCACACTCAGAAAGATATCCAAAACGATGAAGTTTTAGGGTCTTAAAATGTGAAAAAGTGAAAAATGCCCTTAAAATGATTTCCCTGAAAACTGATCCGGACGGACCAACGATCGAACCAACGGGTCATTGCAACATACCATAACTCGTGGTATCGATTCGTTGGGTCCACTGCATCATGACATCCTCAGATTCTTCCCACGACTCATCAGGACGGGTCGTTGCTTCAATCAATGGGTCGTTGGATCGACCGTTATCAGCCCCTTGACTAAATTTGATTTTCCTTTCCAAGATTCTGACCATGACTCGTGGTAGCATCAAATGATTCATGGTCTCCATCAGTTGAATGCACTGAAATCCTCAACCCTTAAACAATGACTAGAAACAACGGATTGTTTCCTCTCACAACGAATCATGGAACGCCCTGTTGTTTCCCCCTCAGCCTAAGTCCAATCCTTCCAATGACTGTAACAACGACTCGTTGTCACTGAAAATGAGTCGTTACAATGTCTGTTGTTTCCACTGCTTCCCTGAACTTCCCAAACCACGACAGCTTACGAAGACTCGTGGTGTCCAACCACGAGTCATTGGGTCGCCCGTCCTGTGATGTTTTTCCCAGTTTTCTGCACTTTTAAAATTCAACCCTTGGTTATATTCTTAGGCCTTCCTGGGGTGTTACAATATGTCCCCCTTGGAAACATTCATCCTCGAATGTAGGAAACAAGCAGCAAATAGAAAAATATCTATTGATCATAGCCATATACTGATCATTTTAACCAAAATTTTCACGGAATGACTACCTCCGAATACAACCACATAAATGAACTGATCTCATACTCCATATACACATTCATACACATAAAAGAAACTTGTACACATGACTGAACATAAAAACTTGATAGAGTCGTAGGGAAAAAACTGGTACCTCAAGTCAGAACGGAGTCGGTAGAGAAATGTGGATATCTATCCATCATATACGCTTCATCTTCCCACGTAGCTCCCTCAACATGTTGATTTCTCCATAATACCTTAACTGAAGCTATTTCTTTGCTTCTCAAATTCTGAACCTGATGATCTAAGATTTCAACGAGAATTTCTTCATAACAAAGGTTGTATTTCACCCTAATGTTGTCTACTAGGACTACCGAGGTTAGATCACCCAAACATTTCTTCAAAAGTGATACACGAAAGAGGGGATGAACTAAAGGTTACTCCGATGGCAAGGCAACACATATGAAACCTTACCAACACTTCTCACAACACGATAGGGACCAACATAGTGGGGACTAAGTTTCCCTTTCTTTTCGAAACGCATGACACCCTTCATGGGAGATACCTTTAGATATACCTAGTTGTCCACCTCAAACTCCAAATCTCTTCTCCTCACATTGGCATATGATTACTGATGACTCTAAGCTGTTTTCAACTTGTCCCTTGTAAACTGAACCTTCACCATTGCCTCGTGAACCAAATCTGGCCCAATAATAGCTGCCTCGCCCATGTCAAACCATCCGATGGGAGATCTACACCTTCGCCCCCAAAGAGCCTCAAACGGTGCCATTTGGATGCTAGAGTGGTACAAATGGGGAGTGTGTTGACTTGGCCTCTTATCAGCTAAAAGAGGTCGCTCATATTTGGGACAAGCAATGGAAGGATAGTAGGATAGTGGGAGCGGGGCCTATCAGCTGGGATGAGTTCCATATGGCCTTTCTCGATAGGTTTTTTTCCTAGGGAGAAGAGGGAATTGAAAGCAACTGAGTTTGTGATCCTCAAGCAGGGAAAGATGACAATGTTGGAGTATTCACTTGAGTTCATTCGTCTATCAAAGTACACCCCAGAGTTAGTGATGGATCAGAGGGCGCGGGTGAGCCGATTTGTTCATGGTGTGGCTGGTTTTTAGGCAAGGATTGCAGGACAGCTATGCTCCACTAGGATATGGACTTTCCTCGCATAGTGTTGTACGCCCAGCTGATGGAGGTGGCTCTTGCGAGGGAAAGGGAGGCAAAGAGGGCTCGAACGGACAGCCGTGGGTTTTCATATAAGAGGTCCAGTGGTGGCTACCATCCACAGTTTTAGTAGAGGTCACTAGACCCAGCACCATCATCAGCTATTGCTCTATCTAGACCCAGGGGTGATTAGAGGAGCATGGTTTCAGGGTTCTGGGATTAGAGGGGCACCCAGTTAGAGTATACCACTAAAGCCTGCGGGAAGTGCAACAAGAGTCACACCGGGGAGTGTCTGCTCAGCTTAGATGTCTGCTATGGGTGTGGTAGATTTGGGGACATGAGACGAGCATGCCCATATGCTAGATAGGGTGATGATAGGGGTCATGCACAGACTGCCAGGACAACAACGACTCTAGATCATTCAGCTTCGCAGTGATCATCGACTAGTGGAGGTGGCGAACATCGGCAAAATCGATTCAATGCCCTTGCCTCACGCTAGGGGCAGGAGACTTCACCAGACGTGGTTACTGGTATGTTGCTTGTCTTTCATATTGATGTTTATGCCTTTCTAGATTTGGGAACTACCTTGTCTTTCATGACTCCTTATATTGCTACTAGCCTTGGAGTTAGTCCCCAGACCTTGTCAGAACCATTTTCTGTTTCGACCCCTATTAGTGATTCAGTCACAGCTAGATGGGTATATAGAGAATGCTCGGTCACTGTGTTGCATAAGGTTACCTCTGCAGACCTTGTAGAGTTGTCCATGACTGACTTTGACATTATTCTTGGCATGGATTGGTTGTTTACATGTTATTCTTCGATTAATTGTAGGACCCGTACGAGGGAATTTCATTTTCTGGGAGAGTCAATGTTGGAGTGGAAGGGTAGTTTGGCGGTACCTGCAGGTCGATTTATTTCCTATCTTAAGGAAAGGAAGATGATCTCTAAGGGTTACGTGTAACACCTAGTTAAGGTTAAGGATGTAGAGTCCGAGACCCAAACTATTCAGTTAGTTCCGGTGGTGTGCGAATATCCAGAGGTGTTTCCTGATGATTTGTCAGGTGTTCCTCCAAAGAGGGAAATTGATTTTGGTATCTATCTACTACCCGATACGTAGCCTACTTCTATCCCTCCTTACAAGATAGCTCCAGCCGAGCTAATGGAGTTAAAGGATCAGTCAAAAGACTTGTTGGATAAGGGTTTCATTAGACAAAGCAAGTATCCATGGGGTGTATAGGTTTTATTTGTTCGAAAGAAGGACGGTTCCCTTCGGATGTGTGTTGATTATTGACAACTTAATAAGGTCACCGTCAAGAACAGGTACCCCTTTCCTAGGATGATGATTTAATTGACCAGCTCCAGGGTGGCAGGTGTTTCTCAAAGATAGATCTCAGGTCCAGATATCACCAGCTCAGAGTTCGGGAGAGTGACATCCCAAAGACCACTTTTAGGACCCGGTATAGTCTGTACGAATTTGTTGTTATGTCTTTTGGATTAACCGATGCTTCTACAACTTTTATGGACTTGATGGACAGGGTTTTCAAGCAATATTTTGATAGGTTTGTGCTCGTGTTCATCGGTGACATTCTTATATACTCCCAGAGTGAGGAGGAGCATGCCACTCATTTGAGAATACTGTCGCAAGACCTCAACGATCGTTAGCTATATGCAAAGTTTATCAAGTGTGAGTTTTTGCTAAACTCGGTGGAATTTCTGGGTCACGTGGTATCAAGAAAAAGCATAAGGGTAGATTCCCAGAAGACCGAGGCGGTGAAGAATTGGCCCAGACCGGTGAATCCTTCAAAAATTTGGAGTTTCTTGGGATTAGCAAACTACTACCGAAGGTTTTTTGATGGTTTCTCATCTATTGCGGCACCTTTGACTAAGATGACTCAGAAAAAGATGAAGTTCCAATGGTCGGATGCTTGTGAGAAAAGCTTCGAAGAGCTGAAGACATGACTCACTTCAGCACTAGTGTTGACCTTACCCGAGGGTATTGATGGCTTTGTAGTGTATTCTGATGCTTTGATAGTCCGGCTGGGATGTGTGTTGATGCAGCGTGGAAGGTAATAGCATATGCCTCGAGATAGCTGACAGTTCATGAAAAGAATTATTCGACCCACGATCTTGAGTTGGCCGCAGTTGTGTTTGCATTGAAGATATGGTAGCATTACTTTTATGGGGTCCACGTGGATGTATTTATGAATCATAAAAGCTTGCAATATGTGTTCACACTGGAAGATCTAAACATCAGCAAAGGAGGTGGTTGGAGTTATTAAAAGACTACGACATGAGTGTCCTCTACCACTCGGGCAAGGCTAATGTAGTTGCGTATGCGCTTAGTAGACTCTCTATGGAGAGTGTGTACCACGTGGATGAGGGAAAGAAGGAGTTAGTGAAGGATTTCCACCAATTTGCAAGACTGGGAGTTAGATTGATCGACTCGATCGATGCCGGTGTTGTCGTACGTAACGGGTCAGAATCATCCTTGGTGGTTGATGTTAATTCCAGGAAAGATGAGGATACAATTTTGAGGAAGCTAAAGGAGGCGGTGCAGAGTCAAAAGGTGGAGGTTTTCTCCCAAGGGGTCATCTATGTGTCCCAGATGTTGATGATTTCAGAATTCGGATATTGCATGAGGCTCATGGTACCCGATATTATATCCATCTGAGATCCACAAAGATGTATCGGGACTTGCTAGAAATCTATTGGTGAGATGGTATGAAGAAGGATATTGCGGAGTTCGTAGCTAAATGTCCCAACTGTCAGCAAGTGAAAGTCGAGCATCAAAGGCCGGGAGGCATACTTCAGGATATTAGCTTTCCCACTTGGAAGTGGGAGGAAATAAATATGGATTTCGTTACGAGTCTAGCCCGTACTCGACGATAATATGAATCCATTTGGGTGGTGGTCGAAAGGTTAACCAAGGTTGCACACTTTCTACTAAGTTGGTGGTGGTTGAGTGCGGATGCTTATGCTAAGTTGTATATTCGAGAGTTGGTTCAATTTATGGAGTGCCTTTGTCTATTATTTCAGACCGAGGTACTCCATTTACCTCTAAATTCTGGCATTCTTTTAAAAAAGGACTTGGGACGCAGGTTAAACTCAATGCAGCCTTCCATCTACAAACAGACGTCTAGGTATAATGAACCATTCATACCCTCGAGGATATGTTGAGGGCATGTGTTATGGATTTCAAAGGTAATTGGGATGATCATTTTCCCTTGATCGAGTTTTCCTATAATAATAGTTATCACTCAAGTTTCTAGATGGCACTGTTCGAGGCTCTTTACGGGCAAAGGTGTACATCTCCGATCAGATGGTTTGAGGTCGGCGAGGAAGCTATGATAGGATCAGATTCGGTTCACGAGGCGATGGTGAAGGTTCAAATGATAAGGGGACCGATTAAAAACTGCTCATAGTCATCATAAATCATATGCTATGTCAGGAGAAGGGATTTGGAGTTAATGTGGACTACTGTGTATTTCTAAAGGTATCTCCCATGAAGGGAGTCATGCAGTTCGGAAAAAAAAGGGAAACTCAGTCCCCTATACATTGGGCCTTACTAGGCTATGAGGAGATTTTTTAAGGTGGCGTATAAGTTGGACTTTCCTTTAAAATTAGCCTTAGTTCATCTTGTCTTCCATGTGTCACTTTTGAAAAAGTGCTTGGGTGACCCAACTTTAGTAGTCCTGGTAGACAACATTGGTGTAAAGGATAGACTCGACTATGAAGAAATCCCCATTCAAATATTCGATCGTCAGCTTTAGAAGTTGAGAAAAAAATACATAGCTTTAGCTAAGGTTTTATGGAGAAATGAGCATGTTAAGGGAGCTACTTGGAAAACCAAAGCGTACATGATGGTTAGATATCCACATTCGTTCTCTACCGGCTTGGTTCCGACTTAAGGTATTAGTTCTATCATGTTCACATGTGTGCAAGTTTCTTTTATTTGTATGAATGCGTATGCAAAGCATGAGATCAGTTCAGCTATGTGGTTTGATTCAAAGGTAGTCATTCCGTGAGAGTTTCGGTTAAAATGATCAATACATAACTATGATAAATTGTGTGTTTCTGTTTGCTGCTTGTTTCCTAAATTTGAGGACGAATGTTTCCAAAGAGGAGATATTTTATTTCCCCAGAAAGGCCTAAGTATTGTCCCAGGAGTTTAATTTGAATAATGCAGAAAACTGGCAAAACATCACAGAACGGACGACTCAATGACTCGTGGGTGGATACCACAAGTCATCAAAAACAGTCGTCGAATGGGGGTTCAGGGAAGCTGTGGTGACAACGAATGGTGTAACGACTCCTTTTCAGGAACAACGAGTCGTTCTTACCAGTTGTTAGAAGGATTGAGCTTAGGGTGAGGGAGAAACAATGGGGCATCCCATAATTCATGGTGAGGAGGGATGACCCATTATTTGAATTCGTTGCTCTTGAGTTGAGGTTTCCAGTGCATTTAACAGATGGAGACCACGACTAGTTGGAAGGCACCACGAGTCGTGGTAAGGGTCGTTGAAAGGGATGACTTATTGGTCAAGAAGTTGAAGACGGTTTGTTCAATGACCCGTGGTTTGAGTTAACAACTCATCCTGATGAGTCGGATGAGTCGTGGGAAGGATCTGAGATGTGGCATGAGGCAGTGCCCCTGATGACTCGATTCCACGAGCCGTAGTATGTTGCCACGACCCATTAGGTCGGTCGTTGATCTGTCGGGGACAGTTTTGAGGGAGATAATTTTAAGGGCATCTATGACTTTTCCACGCTTTTAGACCCTAAACTACGTCATTTTGGATATTTCTGAGTGTGATAAGAGGAGTTAAGTCCTTATTGCATGCCCATTCTCATGCGAAAACTTTAGAGAGATTTTTGGAAGATTCAAGGTCTTTTCCCCCAAGTTTCAATCAATTTCTTTGTGGGTGTTCACGGAATCTTTGAGTCAATCCATTTCCAAGTATGTAGGGTTTTAGAGTGGGTGAAGTTCTTCCCCACCCATGCCCAAATTTCAATATAAATCATGAATCCTCTTATTCAAGTCTATGGGGTTTTACTCAAATGCATGAAAATGTGATTTCTCCTTATGTGTATGATTTGATTAGTCTTCATTATTGAATTATGAATGATGGGAAGGTTTTATTATTATTTTCTTTAAAATCATGTTTCAAGGTTTTAAATCCAAAATGCCCATTGATGAAAGTTCATGAAAGTTATGATTTACAATGAATATGCAATTTTTTGTATTTATTGATGAAGGAAAAGAATGAATTCAAGTTACCCATGTTTATGAAAATATTTTGAAAGAATTGAATATGATTAAATATTGGGCAACGCCTACATGTTAAAGAATGATTTATGATGTGAATTTCATAATTTATCGATTTATAATGTTAGCCGATAAAAAGGGCCTATGATTCTTGGCTAAGCATGTTTTAAACGGGGTCAATGATGATAAATATTATCTTATCCAATGAATTTTAATGCATGATGTTACTGATATATGTATGAGCCTATATGCATATTTTTTGGAGCGGTGTCTAGCACCGAGCAGCCCGACATTCAAAGGACTACGCCGGTGTCTCATAACCACGTTCCACCGTGGGTTTTAAAATGATATGATGTAATGGTAATGATCCGCTCAAATGTGATATCACGGCTTATGCACGACCCTCGCCTGGCAAGCCAGGTTCGGCTCTGCCCACTTGAGCAAGACAGTGGGGCATCATGAATGGCTCTACCATGATGGTGTCGGTTATGACGAGTCTTCCCATTGTTTCGCATCTCTTTTGCATTGATATACTTATGTTATTGGCTTAAGTTATGTTTTGGTAATGTTTACTTACGATTATGAATATGAACGCTTTACGAATGATTTGAAAGCCTTGAGCCTTATGTTTTCTTATGCAGTTTATGATATATGCATGATGTCCTTCTCCTACGTTTACTTACGAGTTTTATTTTACTTTTAAATGTCCTTTTTACTTACCTTGCATACTCAGTACACTCCACAAACTGACTGCATACTTTCAATGCTGTGTCATTTCATGATACAGGGTCTTGATCTCAGGCTCATCCTCATCCTTAGTCCATCTCAGTTTATGTTCTCATCTTGTTGGTGAGTCCTCATGTTTCGAGGGCTGTTTGACAGACTCCTATGTTATCTTACGTTTTAGTATTGTTCGGGTTAGTTGGGGATGTTGTCTCATCAACCCATCGTATGTTGTAGAGGCTTTCAGACTATGTGTAGTATTCAGCTTATGTGTACATCTAGTATTTTCTAATGTTATGCTATGGTTACGTTTCTTCTATGCTCTTATAATTATTATTCCGCTTATTTGAATGAGATTAGTTGTATGCATGAGCCATGAGTCAAATTGGGGTCTCTCGGGGTCCCTTGTCCCATGTCTACGATCCGAGTGTATGTTCAAGTCATGACAGAAGTCAATCACGCATGCTCTCAACATGTCCTCGAGAGTTTGAATTGTCCGCTCCACTTGACCATCCATTTGTGGGTGAAATGTTGTACTGAGCTTAACCTGAGTACCAAGTCATTTTTGAAACAACCTCCAAAACTAAGAGGTAATTTGAGTACCTCTGTCTGATATGATGGACAAGAGCACTCCATGAATTCGAACTAGCTCTCAGATATAATGTTTCTCATAGTCCTCCGTTGAATCCGTGGTTTTGAGCGGTAGAAAATGAGTGGCCTTGGTGAACCTGTCTACCACAACCCAAATGGAGTCATATTGTCGATGAGTGTGAGGTAAACATGTGATGAAGTCCATGTTGATTTCTTCCCACTTCCAAGTAGGGATACGGATATCCTGAAGCACACCTCCCGGCCTCTGATGCTCGACCTTGACTTGCTAATAGTTTGGACACTTAGCTACAAATTTTGCTATGTCCCTCTTCATGCCATTCAACTAATAGACTTCTCGTAAGTCACAGTACATCTTGGTGGAACCTAGATGGATAGAATACCTAGATCCATGAGCCTCGTGAAACATACAACTGGTCAAATCATCCACGTCTGTAACATATAAGCAACCCTGGTACTGAAGCACACCATCTCCCCCTTTAGTGAAGACCTCTACCTTCTGATCCTGAAAGGCTTCCTATAACTTTACCAAAATCGGGTCCTCATCTTGCCCAACTTTTAATTAGTCACCAATGATGATTCTGATCCATTCTGAACAACAACAACGCCATCAGTCGAGTCAACCAACTGAACCCCCAACCTTGCGAGCCGATGCACCTCCTTCACCAGCTCCTTCTTTCCCTCATCCACATGAGTCACACTCTCCATAGAGAGTCTACTAAGTGCGTCTACTACTACATTGGCATTGCTTAAATGGTAAAGGACACTCATATCATATTCTTTGAGTAGCTCCAACCATCTCTTGTGCCGAAGATTGAGATCCTTCTGGGTAAACACATATTGCAAACTCTTATGGTCCGTAAACTCATCCACATGAACCCCATACAAATAATATCTCCAAATCTTCAAGGAAAATACCACCGCGGCCAGTTCATGATCATGGGTGGGGTAATTCTTCTCATGAAACATTAGATGTTTGGAGGCATATGCTATAACGTTTCTTTGTTGCATCAATACACACCCAAGTCCGATCCTTGGAGCATCGCAATACACCACGAACCCATTGATACCCTCGTGTAGGGTTAATAATGGTTTTGTAGTAAGTCGAGTCTTAAACTCTTGGAAGCTCTTCTCACAAGCCTCTAACCATTGGAATTTCACATTCTTTTGGGTCAATTTTGCCAGAGGTACCACAATCGATGAGAAACCTTTCACAAAACTTCAATAGTAGCTGGCTAAAACCAAGAAGCTCCAAATATCTAAAGGATTCACTGGTCTAGACCAATTCTTCACTGCTTCTATTTTTTGTGAACCCACCTTTATGCCTTCGCTTGATACCACATGGCCCAAAAATGCCACTGGGTTCAACCAAAACTCACACTTGATGAATTTGGCATATAATTAATAATCCTCGAGAGTTTGCAGTACTACCCTCAAATGAGCAACATGCTCCTCCTCGCTCCGAGAGTATATGAGGATGTCATCAATAAACCCAATCACGAACATATCCAAGTATGGATTGAACACCTTGTTCATCAAGTCCATAAAAGATACAAGAGCATTTGTTAGTCCACAATACATAACTACAAACTCATAATGATCATACCGCATCCTGAAGGTTGTTTTCGCGATATCGCTCTCCCGAACTCTAGCTGATGGTACTCGAACTCTGAGCTGATAGTACTCGGATCTGAGGTATATCATCGAAAATAACTTGGCACCTTGAAGCTGGTCAAATAAATAATCAATCCTGGGTAGAGGATACCTATTCATAATGGTGACTTTGTTCAATTGCCGGTAGTCAGTACACATACGAAGAGAACCATCCTTCTTTTGGACAAAGAGAACTGGTGCATCCCATGGGACTTGCTCGGTCTAGTGAAACCCTTATCTAATAGGTCCTTCAAAAGTTCCTTTAACTCCTTTAGCTCGGCTTGAGCCATTCTGTAGGGAGGAATAGATATAGGCTGCGTGCCGGGAAGAAGGTCAATACCAAAATCAATTTCCCTCTCGGGAGGTATACCCGGTAAGTCATCAGGGAACACTTCTGGATACTTGCATACTACTGTAACTAATTGGATAGTCGGGGTCTCGAACATCACGTCATTAACCCTAACCATATGGTACACACACCTTTAGAAATCAACTTTCTAGCCTTATGGTTGGAAATGAAAAAACCTTTAGGCACAACTGAATGATCTTTCCACTCTAAGACTGACTCACCCAGATATCTGAACTCAACTACCCGGGATCTACAATTAACTGAGGCATAACATGAAAATAGCCAATCCATGCCGTGGATAACATCGAAATCAATCATGTCTAACTCTATCAAATCTGCTGAGGTGACATTCTGAAGGACTGAGACTAGGCAACCTCTATACACCTGTCTAGCTATGACTGAATCACCTAATTGAGTAGAGACTGAGAAGGGTTCTGACAAGACTTTGGGACTAACTCCGAAGCTACTGGCCACATAAGGTGTCACAAATGACAAGGTAGCCCCCAGATCTAACAAAGCATAAACATCAAGATGAAAAACTTGTAACATACCAGTAACCACATCGGGGGAAGTCTCCTGCTCCTAATGGGATGCAGGGGCATATAATCTGTTCTGGTGCTGTCCACCACATATGCTAGTAGATGCGCTCTGATGTGCTAAGCGTGTGGGTAGGGCTGCTGAATTAGAAGCCGAGCCTTGGCCCACATCCTAATCGTGTCTCACTTCTGCGAAATTTCTGAGCATGTGTTCGAGATTCCCACACCCGAAAAAAGCACCTTAACCTTCCAAGCACTGGTCTGTGTGCCCCCGATCACACCTGCCTCAAACTGGGATGCTAGAATTTGCGGATCTGCTGCTTTGACCCCTAAAGCCTGATGCTTGCCCTCTCTGGTTGTTCCTAGGTCTGGATGAACGCTCAACACTGATGATGCTATGGCTGAAGACCTCTGGTGAGTCTGCTGTCGGTGCCCACCACTCGACCTCGATTGAGAGAACCTGTATTTATCGGTCTTGGCCCTCTTGGCCTCCCTCTCTCTCATATGTGCCACCTCTATCTTCTAGGAATACAAGACTATCTGAAGCAAGTCAATATCCTTGTGGAGCATAGAAATCCTACAATCCTTGTTCAAATAGCCTGCCATACTATGAACAAACCTGCTCACCCACGCCCTCTGATCAGCCACTAACTCTGGGGCATACTTCGATAGGTGAGTGAACTCAAGGTCATACTCCTAAACTTTCATTCTCCATTCCTAAAGATTCATGACCTTACTACCTTTAGCTCCCTTATCTCACGAGGGAAGAATCGATCTAGGAATGCAACATGGAACTCCTCCTAAACAGTACCTGCTCCGGTGGCCCTACTATCTTTCCATTATCGAAACCACATGTGCGCGAAGCTTTTTAACATGTATGAGGCCAACTCCGCACACTCAAATCCATTCACACATATGACTTGTGTGATCTTCACAATCTTATCAATGAACTCATACGGGTCCTCATTGACTTTTGATATGAGGAACACTAGCGGGTTCATTCTCAAGAAATCCCTGACTCGAGCCGCCGTGACATTTCCATTTGTGGAACATGCAAAATTGCCTACTAATTAACCTGAGCTGTCAAGGCCTGAGCGAGCATCTGAATAGCTGCCCGAAACTCTGCATGGCAACCGACTCCGGTGCATGGTGCTCCTGGACTGGCAGGGCCTGCTGGTGCCTATTTCTGTTGACATCCTTGTGACCGTCTCCATTCTCATTCCTTCTACTATTTACTCTTCAGGGAGCCATGAGTTTGAAATCACGAACAGCATGAATTAGAAGGATAGGGAGACATTTTATTGCATTACATAGATCATGAAACAAGGGAACATTTCCTAGAAGTTTCGTAACCCCTTCGTCATAAGTGTGGAGCGGTTCACACCCATGAAAAAGAATCTACTCAACGTGACTCTTCAGACACCCTAGGACACTTCAACCCTATTACTTTGATACCAAGTTTGTCACGACCCGGACGGAGGCCCAGATTGCAACACGGGACAAGGAGCCCTGAGAGACTCCAAGTCAACCCATGGCATGAACATACATCTAACTAAATTACTATAACTAAAGAGTAAACATAATAATCTTAGCGGAAGTCTAAAATAAACCAAAACATCATAATACACAATTTGAAGCTGAATACATCCTTTCATCTGAAAAGCCTCTAAATATGATGAGTTGATAGGACAAACCCCAACTAACTCGATTAAACTAAAAATTGAAATGCATAGAGAAATCTGAATAAGCGTAGTCCTCGAAAGATGAGGAATCACCACTAGGCTGGGTGCTAACTCTGGAATCGTCTATTGACGATGCTGAGTCTGAGTGTCGGGTCCTATATCATGAAATGATACACCATAGAGTATGCGTTTAGTACATGGAATGGGTCGACTTAGATCCATTTGTGGTTCTTGGTTTCATGTCTCAATTTGAGGTCTCAGCTCAAGTCGTGAAACATAATTAGTACATTTCGAGTACTGACTGGATACTCTATATTGTATCATTTCATTATACAGGCCCGATCGATCAGTCAGAACCCTGCTTAGCCCTACTTTAACCTCAGTCCAGCCCCATCATTGGTGAGTCCTCATCTCCTGAGGATGTTCAATTTAGCTTATGGTTTTCATTATTTCAATTTTTTTTAGCGAGCTAGTTGGGGGGTGTTTTCCTATTAGCTCATCAGACATTTAGAGGTTATTAGACATTATGTAGACTATTTCTTTTCAGCTTTTTTAGTGGTGACTTTGCTTATGATTGATATGTACTCAAACTTCCGCTTATTTATGTTTATATGAACATATTCTACTTTCTTTATGTTCTTTAGTTTTTATGTTCATGCCATGGGTCTTTTTGGAGCAACTCGTGGTTCTAGGTCCAGTACCTCGGTCTGAGGTCCATGCCTTGTTCATGGTACCCACTCATGTCTCAGAACTATGTGTCACAGTAGGATAATAGATTATCGATAGTAGAGAATATTTTCCTTAGCCTGAGGAATATGAGATCCTCACTAGTAAGAGTATCTCTCTCGCCTCAATGGGCGTATGGAGGGGTCATCATTAGTTGAGATTGTCTCCCTGAAATTATTAGTGATATCACACTAGTAATGGTTCTTACCCTTGGCAAGGTACGAACATCCTTCCAATCAGGGTTATAAGTTAGGCTGTATGAGCTCATATTAGTGTTTGTCAGTTAATATGCTCTCCCATAGTATAGTTTTTAGTTTTTGATTATAGATTCAGTTTTCTGTATATGTACTTGACCCTAAAAACCAAGTTTACTTGTATTTGATTAAATGTTTTCAAACTAGAATAACATATCAGTATTCATGCATCACAGATAGGGTCATCGTACTTTACCTTAGTTTATGTATTTATCCATGTTTTATTTATAGTATTTTCTTAGATTTATGACATGTTCTCGATTTTAGTTGTGTTTCCCAGATACTTAGTATATTCCAAGTAGTAATCTCATACTCTATATGCTATATCATTTTATCATATAGATCTAGGTATTCAGACTCAGCTCTGCGGTTAGACATATTCTAGACTCTACCAGCTAGCAGTGATGAGTCATTATCTTCCTAGAAAGGGAGTTATGTTTCTTTATTTCAGTATTATTTTAGTTTCAAACTTTGAAGTTAGCTGGGAACTTATTCCAGCCTCTCATCAGATTAGTAAAGTCTTTCAAACTGTATATTGTAGTTTCGGCTTATGAGTCTGTGTTTTTAACAAAGTATGTCCTTACGCATGATGATAAGTTATTTTTTAGTTAGCTTCCGCTCAGATATGCTTTATAAGTTCTTGTTATGTTGGAATGCTATCTTGGGGGCCACTTGTGGCTCTAGGTACTGTGTCACATTTAGGTTTTTGACTCGGGTCGTGACAACAGGAGAGCGGACTGAAATTCAACTTTTTGGTTAGGTATGATACATAAATTGTCGACATTATGTAGGCTAGGTAATAACATTTAAATCCACTCCTCAAAGTGAGAGAGTGTACACGGTCGAATGCAATATAATTTGCCCAACTACAAATCGGGGTTGAATCCATAGGGAATGAGGAATGATTGATTCTAAGGTTGTAAATCAATCAAAACTGACTTGCATCATTGTATAACAACTAGTAAAGTAAATTTTGGGGAAGGAAAGATCAACTCCATGACTTTAAATGCGATAATAAAACACGGCAAATAGATTGTAGCAAATAATGAGAGCAAACTAGGGATGTGCTATTGATGGGGCGTCAATTATATTGGGGTCAATTGATAGGTCTAAAGAACCAATTATAAACATGAATACTCATGGACAAAGGTGCACCCGATGTTTCTCAACCACTTAGGTACATTTTTCTTGACTTCTATCGAACCCTAAGGTCACATAACAAAATAGCTACATTAATATGGAGAAGAGTTGAGCTATTTCTAGCCTCAACTCTTAAATGAATTGTGAAAATGTGTATTGACTATCTCTAGCCCAACCCCACACATTAAAAATTCAATTCTCCACTATTGCTTTCTCATCCAAATCCTACCTTATCTCTCCCTAACTCAAAATTGAGTAGGGAGACGTGCAATAAGTGGTACGTGAGTGACTCGGTTAGTATAGAGGACCTAGTGCTATGTTGTGAAATTCGGATGGTGAACTTAATTGAATGGATTATAGACTGTTTTGGTTGTAGATTTATGTTCTTATGATATTATTGCATAATTATTATTTGTTTTTCCTTAATGGGTCAGTGAGGGCCTGCAAGTCCGTGACTATTTTTGACAGGGTCGAACCCGTGGACTTGTGAGGACCTACAAGTCTGGCTGTTTACGCCAAGGTCATACTTGGAAATATTGTTAGCCTACAAGTTCATGATGGTAAATTTGTATATTACTTTACATTGTATTATATTTGTATGTTGTTGAATATTATGGTTACCTTTATGTTGGTTATCTGAGGCGATTGGTGATTGAGGTGATTTATAGTGTGGTGAATCATAGAATGAAGGCAGGTATGGCAGTGTAAATAGATACTGTTGGTTTATAGGTTAGGGTTGATTGATTGATATTACTTCTATTTCCTTTCTATTACATCGTATCTATTTTATTCCTACCTTACATACTCAGTACATTTTTTATATTGATGCCCATAGCCTGGAGGTGTTGCATACATGCCTCCAGCTATTGATCAACAGGTAGCTCATGATCCTAAACGCGGAGTAGATTTCAAGCCAGTTAATAAGATTCATGTTGTATGGAGTTACCTGCTACTTTATTCTTTGTACATATGGCTTGTTGGGTAGGTCAGGGCGCCGTCCTGGGCATATATCTTATGTTTAACTCTTAGAGGCTCGTGGACTTATGTTTTGGGTTGTAGTGTTGTTGTAGGACTTGTCGGTCCTATTGTACAATTGTTGTTCTTGACTTTGGCCTTGTTGGCCTATTGTATATATATTCTTAATTGTGGGCCAGCTTTTGTTACATGACCCCGTCCTTGGAGTGGTGTTTTAATCTTTTATTCTTTTCTTTCGAGTTATCATCCTTTTGCATTTGTATTTTTCTTCTACCACATTTGGTCATGGTCTATACAAAACTTCTTTCCCATCCCTCAGGCTTGAAGCCTCAATTATAACTAATTTTACCACCTCATCCTCAACTTAGTATTTCAATTCCTCATCATCATCATTACTGTCAAGGATGGATAGGTTACAAAAATAAGATTATTTAAACAAGGGTTAGGATTCAGTTACAAAAAGCTAACAAAAAGTTTGATAGATCAAAATTGGAGATTAGGGATATTTCATCATATTTGATAACCTTGTGTAGGCTAATTGGGTTTTTATACATCAAAGACGGACTAAGTTTATCTCTACAATCAAGTTGTGCTTAGACAAACGACATGACTAACCAGGCATGATCTAGATTACCACACATAGTCCATGAAATAAAATGTAATTACTCACACCACACTGGCACTTGACTTCATTTAGCTTTACTCTAACTCCGAATAAGTACTATACACCTCTGGGAATCACACTGTCACAAAAAGAGCCAATCGTGTCAATTCATAGTTTCAGAGTTCATGCAAAAAGAAACTTCATTTTAGGAAGGGGTCCATTTCAAAGCAAAAAAAAGTGTATGTGCCATAAGTTAACAAACCACTAACATATAAGGCAAACCTACTCTATTCTACTTAAAGGACACCAGATTAGTTCGTTTAAAAATATAGCCTAGAAATCTTTAAAAAGGACCGATCACATGACACTAAAACCCAGCTAACCTAAACGTTTCCTTTGTTTAGTAAAAATATAACACTCGTAGAAAAGAACAATGGATAAAAAAACTAAGAGGCATTGTACTAGGGCTGATACTTATATACGACATAACAAAACTCATGCTTGGGACAAAGAACATCAAAAACACCAATGCATAAAGACATGTATTGTCCCCAATTCATAAATAAAGTAAAGACATGTGAGGTCAGAACTCGCTGTGGCACACTAGAGCACTAGCCAGTTGGCATAGTTTGTAATTTGGCGACCTCTAAATTTCGAGATGCAGCTGTAGAAGGCTCTCTGGTGGTGGTAGGGTCTGATGTTTTTTGTCTTTGTGGGACCAACTCTACCTTAGCATCATGAAAAGAAGAATTGGCCTCGATACCGGTGGATGGTCGAGAGTGCAAGTCAAAGAGTGACCTCTATCGGGTGAGCTTTATCTGGCCTGAATCATCCTTGTGAAACAGAGTTGTCTTCGTGGACTCATATAGGCCCTCTTCATCAATCTCATCATCCTCCCCCGCTTTTGCTTTTCCCTTTTTTCCTGGAGAGAAGAAGACTCATCTTAAAGGCTAACAATCTAGGAATGGATGGGGATATCCATCATTTGTGGTATGGCCTGAGTATCCCAAATATCTAGCTCCCTAGATTTGAACTTAGAAATGTCAGCGCGTGCCTTGGCCAACTCTTCCCTTAATTTATACACCTCAGCTTTCAAAGAGCTCTTTTTCAGCTCAATAACTCTTTGATCCAATCTATCGTGTCATGTGGTAGTCTGCTTATGAGATGTGGTCACAGACTCTCATAAGAGTTGCGAAGAATTCTAAATAGCCTTGCTCACAAATGTAGGGAGATCTAATATTAGTGTAGTAATTTGCTTGTGTCATGCTCCAACTCTAGGCTACCACGACCCCAGTTGAGACTCTGGGCCAGGACACGGAGCATAGGATCACGAATGGATCCAAGTTAACCCTGTTATACCCCGTAGAATTTCCGGCACCTAAATGACCTATTCGCACGTTGGTTAAGCATATTTGAAAGCCATATGTGCTAAAGAAAGGCCCAGGAAAAGATCGGACGAGAAACCTGTCGAACCATCGCGGAAGGAGCCGAGGCAAAGCCCCTCCGCGATGGCAGCGTGTCACGAAGGTGGAGCCTCCACGTTGGCTCCGTGACATATTTGCCTTGTCCAGGCCCAAGTATATAAAGCCCCACTTCAGTTTTAAATGATTAAACACTTATAAAATTCCAGAAACAGAGAGGGAAATGCAGGAGAAGGGAAAGGGACGAAGAAGTAATATAATTTTCATCCGATTACGCTGCTAAACGCTGTCCAAACTCAAATTAACCTCAGATACCGAGGTATTTAGCAGTAGAGAGCATTCCTACGGATTTAGTTTCGTGAAATACGGCCGACTAATCGTCGAGCTACCGAGCTAAGGTAAGTGGAATTGCTCTAAATTAGTGTCTATGGGTTCCAAGTTGTGAAGTGAATATTTCTCCCTTCTGAACTGCTGAAAAATAGCGAGTTTTCGACCTTCTTTCGATAAGCCTAAGTTTAGGATATAAATTATATTGAAAGTGACGTTGCTCTTTACAATAAAGCTGTATTTAGTATTGATTGGCATATTTATGAATGCAGTCGGGAGAAAATAGTTGAAGTACTGGCCGAGCCTCGTCCGACAGCCGGATAGTTCGAGGATAAGGTATGTAAAGCTAGTTCCCTCGGCAAGTTAGTAATCTTGGTACAGTACAGTAATTTAAAGGCTAGTAGAATATTCAGAAGCCATGTATGATGTTTACTATGAATGATGGTACGATACTAGAAACATCATGTTATGATCAGCGCGAGACTTGCTAGCACGATATAGATTCTAATATAAGTGTTAAGAACTGCACAGCATGTTCAGTATGTGATGTGACACAGAATGTTAGGATATCATTGTATTCAGTTGAAATCCAGTAAAGAAATGTAATATCCGTAAGACATCTCAGAAATAGAACGATAAGTTAAAGTGAAGTTAGAAAGCATGTTAGGAATAGTAAATCGTGTTACTATGGAAACTCAGCATACAACATAGTTTTCAGCAGAAAGACCATATCTTGTTCAGCATTAGACCAAGTACAGTCTGACAGAAGACTATATTTATACGTATATACTATTTCCAGCCTCAGCATCTAGTGAGTACGCACATATTACTATCACCAGCTCAGCATATAGTATATACAAATACTTTACCACTATTAGCTTCAGTATGTGGGACATGCAGATAATATTACTAGTTAAGAATGTTGTATGGTTTGGGGTTGGACTACCTAGCATCCATGACCGCCCAGGGTTGATAGCTGTATTGACTCATCCGCCAGAGGACGAGGATACGTCGCTCTACAGAGTGGCATGCCGTCCCACAGGGAACGAAGATAGGATGCCAGTTTTCCCCATATTTGTGCCTTGATCGGCCCTTACACACCCCTGTCGAGCGGATACGCCCGGGTGTTGATTCAGGAGTCCTCCAGACTTAGATGCAGTTATAGTCAGGGGCTCAGCGAGCCCAAGTGCATACCCAGGGGATCGGAAGGATGCTTACAGGGTTTATAGGAGATGGGATGACCGGGGTAGGGGTATAGATTCTGTGTTGGTTGTACCTCCCGGCTTATGGGGGCCGGGTAAGGTTTGTGTGTGCTATGTTATGTTATGTTATGTTACGCCATGTTGTGTTAGATACGAGTAGATCAGCAGTAGAATGGTACGTCTCCAGGTATGACTCCTACTCCTTCCAGTATAATTGAGAGAAGGTATGACTTACATTATTCGACTGTTAATCTGTTCTCTCTACTTTAGTTTCATCAGTTATATTATTGTTTTCAGATATTTCTTTCAGTTATTGCTTTACATACTCAGTACCAGCGGTACTGACGCCCGGTGGGGCGTTGCATTACTTGCCTGCAGGTACTCATAGACGAGCAGGCGATACCATGTGATTTCTATCAGCGATCGAGTATTCAGCTCCTGTAATCCGGAGACTGAATTCCAGAGGTGTATTTCATTTTCTTTTGTTGTATAGTACGGGTAGGTCGGGGCCCTGTCCCGATCATTTCTATTGTTATTCTTAGAGGCTTGCAGTCTGTATATATTTCCCTGTGGACAGATGAGCCGGTTGTGTGAGGCCGTGCAGTTGTGTAGCTGTTAGAACTTGTGTTTCCTTTATGTTGGCCGTGTGGGGCCATAGTTCGATAGTAGTGGTGACCTTGCCGATCACGTAGCTATCCAGTACTTCATGGTTAAGTCATAGATAACTAGACAGCATGGTGGCCTTGTCGGCCCGCATAGGTTTCCCTATATTGACATGTTTCTGGTCAGCTGTTAGTACAGGTACAGGAGGCTATAGGCCAATGGGCTGGGGACTGTGTTTATAGCCGTTATATAGCCCTTTGCCCAGAAATGTGAGTTAGAGCCAGCCAGGCACCAGATGTGCCCAGGCTTAGCAGTCCAGCAGTTAAGGTCCTAGTAGGGCACTAGGTGCCAGTCATACCCCCCAAGGCGAGGTGTGACAAACTTGGTATCAGAGCAGGTCGTATCCCAGGGAGTCTGCAAGCCGTGCTAAGTAGAGTCCTGTCCATGGATGTGTTGTGCACCACATACTATGGGTAGGAGGCTGCAAGGCATGATAGGATGGTTGTCTCTTATTCTTATTCAGTCGTTCTGTAGAGCGGTACAATATAGGGTTGAGTCCCTAAAAGCTTACTATATTCTTTGGTTACAAATAATGTCAGACCAGAGACATCCTATCACAGGCCGGAGCTTAGATATTGCAGCAGGGGAAGGCACCAGCAGCATGCCTCACCCTCGTTTAGAAATAGCCCGATCAGAGGGCACTACAGACGCATCGTCCCAGCCTTCTCAGCAGTCTCCACCACATCAGGAGCCGCTTGGGGCGACACTACCTTCAGCAGTCCCTGTACTGACACCTTCCGACCAGGAGGTTAGGAGTGTTGTAGTTATGTTAGCACAGATGATGGCTGCTCAGCGCCAGCCAATGCCGTCTACAGTTGCGGAGTCATCAGGAGGGCCCGGTAGTTCGAGGGTCCGAGAGTTCTTAGCTCTGAATCCCCACAGTTTACAGGTACAGACCGGACAGAGGACCCTCAGGATTTTCTAGATCAAATGCAGAGAATCTTCAGGGTTATGCATGCCACGCCTACAGAATCAGTTGAGTTGGCAGCATTTCGGTTATGAGACATCGTCGTGTTATGGTATGAAAGCTGGGAAAGGTCCCGAGGGAGAGATGTTTCCCCTCCCACCTGGTCCAGCTTTTCAGGAGCTTTTCTGGATCACTATTTGCTGCGGGAGATTCGACAGGCTCAGGTAGACCAGTTCCTGCATCTGGAGCAGGGGACCATGAGTGTTCGGGAATACTCCTTGTGGTTTGATTCTTTGGATTGATATGCACCGGCCTTTGTTGATACCATAGAATCCAGAGTACACCGCTTTATCATGGGGTTGAATCCAGAATATGTTGAGACTTGTATTACGGCCACACTGCGAGGGGACATGGACATTGCTCGAATATAGGCATTTGCCCAGAATATTGAGGGCATCAGACAGAGACATCGGGAGATCAGAAGGGTCAATCAGGAACAACATCATCGGGACAGGCCAGTTGAGTTACAACGGGAGGCCCGGGGAGGACCCAGGCCACGATTGTTAGATAGGCCGCCCTGGCCCCCGCCTCCGCCACAGTTGCAGGGGGATAGATTCAGCCGCAGGGGGCAGTCAGAGACTGGTAGAGGCTCGCGGATGGCAGATTCACCATTACAGAGGAGGGCGGAGCAGAGTAGGTATACCCCACCACTTTGCCCTATATGCAGTCGACGCCATCTTGGAGCATGCAGATATGGCTCCACCGCATGTTATAATTGTGGCCAAGAAGGCCATTTGATGAAAGATTGCCCAGCCAGAGGCCGAGAGGACCGAGATAGACAGGATAGGGCATCTGCAGGGTCACGAGCCACAGCATCCTCGACTGGGCGCAGGCCCTCAGTTTCAGCAGGCAAGGGTCGGGGCAGATCAGGGGCCTCCAGTACAGGTGCGGGTCCAAGCCGCACATATGCTTTACCAGGGAGGCAAGATTCAGAAGCGTCACCTGATGTTGTGACAGGTATGCTAACTATCTGCTCACACCCTGCTTATGTGTTGATTGATCCAGGGTCTACTTTGTCCTACATTACTCCATTTGTGGCACGAAAGTTTAGTATTGCACCAGAATTATTGCAGCAGCCCTTTTTAGTATCCACGCCCGTCGGTGACTCTATCACAGCTAATCGAATCTATCACGGGTGTACAGTAGAGGTTGTTGACCGTCAGACCGCAGTAGATCTGGTCGAGTTAGAAATGACAGACTTCGATGCCATAATGGGTATGGATTGGTTAGTATGGTGTTTTGCCAACGTTGAATGTTGGACCAAGACGGTCCAATTCCACTTCCAAGGAGAAGCAGTGCGGGTGTAGAAGGGCAGCACCGCTATGCCAAAAGGTATGTTTATTTCCTACCTTTAGGCTAGAAAGTTGATATCTAAGGGATGTATTTACCATCTGGTCAGAGTCCAGGATGTCCAAGCAGAATTTCCGACGCTCCAGTCTATTCCAGTGGTGAACGAATTCCCTGATGTGTTCCCAGATGAGTTACCTGGTATTCCCCCAGAAAGGGAAATAGACTTTGCTATTGACTTGTTACCAGGCACTCAGCCGATATCAATTCCTCCCTATCGTATGGCTCCGGCAAAACTCAGAGAATTAAAGGAGCAGTTGAAAGATTTATTGGATAAAGGTTTCATCAGGCCGAGTACTTCACCTTGGGGTGCGCCAGTTTTATTTGTGAGGAAGAAAGATGGCTCACTCCGAATATGCATAGATTATCGGCAATTAAATAAAGTTACGGTAAAGAACAAGTACCCGCTCCCCAGAATTGATGACTTATTTGATCAGTTGCAGGGAGCCAGATACTTTTCTAAGATTGACTTGCGGTCCGGATATCACCAGGTCCGAGTACGTGAGAGAGATATTCCTAAGACAGCGTTCAGGACCCGATATGGACATTTTGAATTTCTAGTCATGTCCTTCGGGTTAACGAATGCCCCGACAGTCTTCATGGACCTGATGAACAGTATTTTCAGACCTTTCCTGGACTTGTTCGTGATAGTGTTCATTGATGACATTCTGGTGTATTCTCGCACTGAAGCAGATCACCAGACTCATTTGCGGACAGTGCTCCAGATTCTCAGGGACCGTCAGCTGTTTGCTAAATTTTCTAAGTGTGAATTCTGGCTTAGCTCAGTGGCCTTTTTAGGGCATATCGTGTCGGATACTAGTATACAGGTAGACAAGAAGAAAATAGAAGCAGTTAAGTCATGGCCTAGGCCTACCACTCCGACTGAAGTTCGTAGCTTTCTGGGGTTGGCAGGATATTACAGGAGGTTCATTGAAGGGTTCTCGACCATTGCGGCACCCCTAACCAAATTGACACAGAAAGCAGCAAAGTTTCAATGGACAGAGGCATGCGAGCAGAGCTTCCAGGAACTGAAAGACAAATTAACCTCCGCCCCAGTATTTGCATTGCCGGAAGGCACAGAAGGTTATTCAGTCTATTGCGACGCGTCAGGCGTCGGGTTAGGTTGTGTGTTGATGCAGCATGGTAGAGTAATTGCATATGCTTCCAGACAGCTGAGGAAACACGAAAAGAATTACCCTACCCACGACCGGGAATTGGCCGCAGTAATCCACGCCTTAAAGATGTGGAGGCATTACCTGTACGGTGTCCATGTTGATATTTACACAGATCATAAGAGCCTACAGTACATCTTCACTCAGAGGGAGTTGAATCTACGACAACGCCGCTGGTTGGAGCTATTAAAAGATTATGATGTGAATATTTTGTATCACCCGGGAAAAGCTAATGTTGTAGCAGATGCCCTGAGTCGTAAGTCAATGGGGAGTTTGGCGTATTTGCGACCTGAGAAACGGAAGTTACCCAAAGAAATTCATCAGCTAGCTGGTTTAGCCGTTCGAGTAATGGAAATAGAAAATAATAGAGCAGTAATTCAGAATTCTGCTGTGTCATCATTAGTTACAGAGGTAAAAGAACAATAGTACGAGGACCCTGATTTAGTTCAGCTCAGAGATAGAATTCAGGAAGGTAAGGAGTCAGATTTCCAAATGACTGAGGATGATGTGCTACGCTGTAAGGGCCGCCTCTGTGTCCCGTATGTTTCAGGGCTTCGCGGGCGGATCATGCATGAGGTACATTACGCTCGCTATTCCCTTCATCCAGGAGCGACGAAGATGTACCACGACATCAGAGACATCTACTGGTGGCCAGGTATGAAAGCTGAGATCACTGAATATGTATCTAGATGTTCTAATTGTCAGCAGGTGAAAGAAGAGCACCAGAAGCCGGGAGGTTTGACGCAAGATATAATGGTGCCTATGTGGAAATGGGAGACGATAAACATGGATTTTGTAACAGGGTTACCCCGTAGCAGACACAGAAATGATTCCATTTGGGTAATAGTTGACAGGCTGACAAAATCAGCTCATTTCCTGCCAGTGAAGGTTACCTTCTCGGCTGAGGATTATGCCGAATTATATATCAGAGAAATAGTCAGATTACATGGAGTGCCGGTATCCATCATTTCAGATAGGGGAGCACAGTTTACTGCTAGATTCTGGCAGTCGTTCCAGAGGGGTTTGGGAACGCAGATCAATTTGAGCACAGCATTCCACCCCCAGACAGATGGGCAAGCTGAGCGGACTATCCAAATGCTCGAAGATATGCTACGAGCGTCTGTGCTAGATTTTGGGGGTAGCTGGGATGAGCATCTTTCGTTAATTAAATTTGCTTATAATAATAGCTATCATTCAGCCATCCAGATGGCGCCTTTCGAGGCATTATACGGGCGAAAATGCAGGTCGCCGATTGGCTGGTTTGAAATAGGAGAATCAGCATTGGTTGGCCCAGACATTGTTCGGCAGTCAGAGGAAAAGATAAAGCTTATCCGAGAACGTTTACTGACTACTCAGAGGCCGCCAGAAGTCTTATGCAGATATGCGGCGCAGAAATCTAGAATTTGCGGTAAATGACTGGGTATATCTGAAGGTGTCTCCGATGAAAGGGGTAATTAGATTTGGCAAGAAAGGCAAGCTTAGCCCGAGATTTATTGGGCCATATCAGATTCGGCGAAGAATAGGCCGAGTTGCATACGAATTGAACTTGCCTCCAGAGTTAGCATTTGTTCACCCAGTATTCCATGTCTCTATGTTGAGAAAGTTCGTAGGGGACCCTTCTACAGTAGTTCCAGTTCAGGATGTCCAGGTCAAAGAAGAGTTAGCATATGAAGAGGTTCCCGTAGCTATCTTAGACAGACAGATTCGCAGGTTGAGGACTAAAGATGTTGCGTCTGTCAAAGTATTGTGGCGTAACAGGAACCGTGAGGAAATGACGTGGGAAGCTGAAGAAGATATGAAGGCTAGATACCCTCACCTATTTCAGGCCTAGTCAGGCGACAGGTATGTCCGTATTATTACTTATGCAGTACCTTATAGTTGTATGTGTGTGAATGAGAAGGATTGATACTTAGTTTTCCAGTGGATCTTAAAATATTGCGTGCAGTACCTGTATTGGACTTTTCTGCATTTTAGGTTTTTGCTATAGTCCATATTACAGGGGAAACTCCACCGAAATTTTTCTAGAAAGTAAGTTAAGTAGTCCTCCAGATAGCAGTGTACATTCGAGGACGAATGTTCTTAAGGGGGGGAGAATGTTATACCCCGTAGAATTTCCGGCACCTAAATGACCTATTCGCACGTTGGTTAAGCATATTTGAAAGCCATACGTGCCAAAGAAAGGCTCGGGAAAAGATCCGACGAGAAACCTGTTGAACCATCGCGGAAGGAGCCGAGGCAGATCCCCTCCGCGATGGCAGCGTGTCACGGAGGTTGAGCCTCCGCGTTGGCTCCGTGAACCATTGGCCTTGTCCAGGCCCAAGTATATAAAGCCCCACTTCGGTTTTAAATGATTAAACACTTATAAAATTCCAGAAACAGAGAAGGAAACGCAGGAGAAGGGAAAGAAACGAAGAAGTAATATAATTTTCGTCCGATTATGCTGCTAAACGTTGTCCAAACTCAAATTAACCTTAGATACTGAGGTATTTAGCAGCAGAGAGCATTCTTACGGATTTAGTTTCGTGAAATACGGCCGACGAATCGTTGAGCTACCGAGCTAAGGTAAGTGGAATTGCTCTAAATTAGTGTCTATGTGTTCCTAGCTGTGAAGTGAATATTTCTCCCTTCTGGACCGCTGAAAAATAGCGAGTTTTCGACAGTCTTTCGAGTTTAGGCTATAAATTATATCAAAAGTGACATTGCTCTTTATAATAAAGCTGTATTTAGTATTGATTGGCATATTTAGGAATGCAGTCGGGAGAAAATAGTTGAAGTACTGGCCGAGCCTCGTCCGACAGCCGGATAGTTCGAGGATAAGGAATGTAAAGCTAGTTCCCTCGGCAAGTTAGTAATCTTGGTACAGTACAGTAATTTAAAGGCCAGTAGAATATTCAGAAGCCATGTATGATGTTTACTATGAATGATGGTATGATACTAGAAAACATCATGTTATGATCAGCGCGATACTTGCTAGCACGATATTGATTCTAATATAAGTGTTAAGAACTGCACAACATGCTCAGTATGGGATGTGACACAGAATGTTAGGATATCATTGTATTCAGTTGAAATCCAGTAAAGCAATGTAATATCCGTAAGACATCTCAGAAATAGAACGATAAGTTAAAGTGAAGTTAGAAAGCATGTTAGGAATAGTAAATCGTGTTACTATGGAAACTCAGCATACAACATAGTTTTCAGCAGAAAGACCATATCTTGTTCAGCATTAGACCAAGTACAGTCTGGCAGAAGACTATATTTATACGTATATACTATTTCCAACCTCAGCATCTAGTGAGTACGCACATATTACTATCACCAGCTCAGCATATAGTATATACAAATACTTTACCACTATTAGCTTCAGTATGTGGGACATGCAGATAATATTACTAGTTAAGAATGTTGTATGGTTTGGGGTTGGACTACCTAGCATCCATGACTGCCCAGGGTTGATAGCTGTATCGACTCGTCCGCCAGAGGACGAGGATACGTCGCTCTATGGAGTGGCATGCCGTCCCACAGGGGACGAAGATGGGATGCCAGTTTTCCCCATATTTGTGCCTTGATCGGCCCTTACACACCCCTGTCGAGCGGATACGCCCGGGTGTTGATTCAGGAGTCCTCCGGACTTAGATGCAGTTATAGTCAGGGGCTCAGCGAGCCCAAGTGCATACCCAGGGGACCGGCAGGATGCTTACAGGGTTTATAGGAGATGGGATGACCGGGGTAGGGGTATAGATTCTGTGCTGATTGTACCTCCCGGCTTATGGGGGCCGGGTAAGGTTTGTGTGTGCTATGTTATGTTATGTTATGTTACGCCATGTTATGTTAGATACGAGTAGATCAGCAGTAGAATGGTACGTCTCCAGGTATGACTCCTACTCCTTCCAGTATAATTGAGAGAAGGTATGACTTACATTATCAGACAGTTAATCTATTCTCTCTACTTCAGTTTCATCAGTTATATTATTGTTTTCAGATATTTCTTTTAGTTATTGCTTTACATACTCAGTACCAGCGGTACTGACGCCCGATGGGGCGCTACATTACTTGCCTACAGGTACTCATAGACGAGCAGGCGATCCCATGTGATTTCTGTCAGCGATCGAGTATTCAGCTCCTGTAATCCGGAGACTGAATTCCAGAGGTGTATTTCATTTTCTTTTGTTGTATAGTACGGGTAGGTCGGGGCCCTGTCCCGATCATTTCTATTGTTATTCTTAGAGGCTTGCAGTCTGTATATATTTCCCTGTGGACAGATGAGCCGGTCGTGTGAGGCCGTGCAGTTGTATAGCTGTTAGAACTTGTGTTTCCTTTATGTTGGCCATGTGGGGCCATAGATCGACAGTAGTGGTGACCTTGCCGGTGACGTAGCTATCCAGTACTTCATGGTTAAGTCATAGATAACTAGACAGCATGGTGGCCTTGTCGGCCCGCATTTCCCTATATTGACATGTTTCTAGTCAACTGTTAGTACAGGTACAGGAGGTTATAGGCCAATGGGCCGGGGGTTGTGTTTACAGCCGTTATATAGCCCTTTGTTTCCAGAAATGTGAGTTAGAGCCAGCCAGGCACCAGATGTGCCCAGGCTTAGCAGTCCAGCAGTTCAGGTCCTAGTAGGGCACCAGGTGCCAGTCATACCCCCCAAGGCGGGGTGTGACAAACCCATCGTACATACGTAGCATGATAAGAACCTTAATAAGCATAAATAAGGCATGAACATGATATAAGCAGAAGTCTGTGCATCATAAGGGCAAAAGCGTTAACACAAATCAACAATGTTGAACTCTCTATCATGATTGTCTGAAAAGCCTCTACTACAACAATGAGTTGATAGGAAAACACCCTAACTAGCTCACTAGGTCTAAAACTAAAGGACATGATAAAAACATTAAGCTGGTAATGTCCTTGGAGGATGAGGTAATGTCGTCGAAGGATGAGGACTTACCCAGGTGGGAATAGAGCTGGACTGATCGGGAGCGAAATATCAGAGAGACTATGATGGATCACTCGATCCTATATCTTGAGATGATATAGCATAGAGTATGCAGTCAGTACATTAAATGTACTGAGTATGTAAGGTATGCAAAACATGCTAGTAAAATGATAGTCTGCAATCATGATTACAAATCAAGAAAGTTCATGATAGTAAGGACACCATGCTAAAAGCAATAATTCTGAAGTATACATATTCATAATGTATTCATTGTAATTTTAATGTAGTGACCCAAGGTTTAGAAATAGAGATCATATAGCTTGTCATGCTTGAAATCATAAGTGAATGCTCATAAATTGCTCAATAGGTCAGATATGCTATAAGCATAATATCATAAGTCATGAAGGTGAGTAACTGAAAGCATAAGGAACAATAGGAGATTCTTATAACCGACACACCCCATATGAGCATACATGATCCTGACCTATAAATACCTTGCCAATGGTAGAACCATAAAAAGGCGTGATCACTCATTGGTAGCCCATATGGGCATGAGAGACACTCTTTTGGAGGACCCTATCATCGCTACATTGGTAGGTAGTTTTGGGACCTGGGTGTGCTGGAACCCCAATCAACTGAGTCTTAAATATTGCTCCCAAAATATATATAGTGATCGTATCATAACCATGAAACATATATAAACATGATTGAGATATGTGAACTATCCATAAAATATGCCCATGAGTCGGCCATGATCATAAACTTGATATTCATAAAAGATATGCATACTTGAGGAAATCATCATACTCTAAAATTCATAAATTCATGAAGGGTTCTTGTTGAAACCATGCATTATGAATCATAAAATAAAATTTAATCCATCATACGTTAAATCATGAACTTATAGCTTAATTTCATGAATCATGCATAATAGAGAATAATATTCATAAACTTGAAATCATGAATTAATAATTAAGTTGGGTTTTAGATATGCCCTAATAGTCACGAAGCATCAATCAAAACATGAAGGTATCATATTGATAGAGAAAACATTGAAGATTCCATAAAAATTGGGTAATAACCCTAGAATTCAATTTGACATGCTTAAAAACTTGAATCATAGAATTAAAGTGATATTGGTCATGAAAGTGGAAGATTTTCCTCCATTCATAACCCTACATAACTGGGTTGAATGATTTCTAAGCTTAACTTGAACACCTAACAATATTGGGAGATAATTTGATGAGGAACCCCAACTTGATCTTAGAAGAGGATTTCAAAACTAATATAATTGTGAAAGCATAATGACTTAGGCTAGGTTAAACCCCCCTTAAAACACTCTTTAAGAAGCCCAAACGACATCCCTTAGGTCTTGGTAGGTTAGGAATTTACAAAAATACCCCTAGGAACACGTAATAAAAATCTGATTGTAGGCACCTTGGGTCATACCACGAAACATACCCTCAAAAAACGACTCATGGTTTTATTTTTTCATTAGCAATCCAAATTTTCCATGTTTACTATTTCTGAAACCATGATACACACAATGACTCATTGTTCCGACAATGAGGGGTACCACAGCTTGTGGTTACGGGTCCCATCCCCTTCACTATCATCCCACAACTGCCTACAACGACTCATTGTTTCCTAAATGAGTCGTACCATGACCCATTACTCCATGAATCTTGCCATTCAACAGATACCATGACCCATACCATGGTACAACGACTGATACCACGAATCATTTTGAGGGAAAATTGTTTATTTTTTAATAGAATCTGCTACAAGTCTAGGGCTTTATCATAGGGACTTTTGGGGTATTATATTATTTCCCCCTATTAAATATTCGTCTTTGAATGTAGATAAAGAATACTAAAAAGTTAGGGAAAGAACTTAAATCCAAAACAGAGCTAAAAACTAACGAAACGATTGACTCCAAACTGATTTACATGATTGAACTAAATTCATGAAACATACATGCACTCTATGACATGAAAGAAACTTAGAGACATGAACTTGACATGAAACTGAATAGGGTACTAAGGAGGAAACTAGGATATCATGATTGAACTGAGCCGGAAGGGAAGAGATGCGGGTATTGTGCCATCATATCTGCTTCGGCTTCCTACGTAGCTCACTTAACAAGCTGATTTCTCCACAAAACCTTCATTAATCTATGTCCTTGTTCCTCAACTTACAAACTTGATGATCAAGGATCTCAACCAGAACCTCCTTATAAGTAAGTTATCCTTCACACCAATGCTTTATATCAGAACAACTAGGTTTGGGTCACTAATGCACTTTTAAGCAGAGATACATGGAAAACTAGATGCAAAAAACTAACTCTGGTGGTAACTCCAACTCATATGCCACCTTTCTAACTCTCCTCAAAATCCTTTAATGAACAATATATTGGGGACTAAGTTTCCCTTTCTTACCAAACCTCATAACCCCTTTCATGGGAGACACCTTTAAAAATACCCAATCATCGACCTCAGACTCAAGATCTCTCCTCCTAACATCTGCATATGATTTTTTGTGACTCTAAGTTATTTTCTGTCTCTCCTTAATGTGTTAAACTATAATACCCCAAAAATCCATAACATTAGAGCTTTAGTTTGAATAAGAGAAAGCAAGGGGATCCGTACTAGGTCACATAACAGCTCATTAGGTGACCCGTTGAGTAACTTGATAGATCGTTAAGTGACCCATTAAGTGGTGTTGCATTGGGAAGTTGCAGTGGCAACTGGTTGAGGAATGACCTATCTTGGCACCCAACGAGTCGTTGAGTCCCTCTTAGGAGGTGCAGAGTTTGAATCAGGGGACTCATTCATAGAGACTTAATGGATGGAGGGATGATTTGTGGTGTGACTTCACGAATCATCAAGTATTGGAAATTTCCAATGGTGGTGATGAGGGGAGATAACAAATCGTCAAAGGACCTAACGACTTGTCATGTCCCTCGTGGTGACTGGCAGTGTCACTTTTCTAGGAAAATCAGTAAGGGCATTTTTGTAGTTCCTAAGATTCTAAGTACTAAATTACGTTATTTTAAGCTCTAAAAGAAGTGTACTAAGGGAGTTTAACCAATTCTAGTTCATTCAACTCCAATGCATGCAAAGTTTAGAAGTTCCTTTTGAAGATCAAGTTTGAACCCTATCAATAATTCTTCCTCAATTCTCTTGGGCTGTCAAAGTCAAGTTGAGATTTATTTTACCCAAGTATGTAGGGCTATGAATGAGAGTTTCGTTTCACTCTCATGCCTAAATTTCTTCTCAAGTTCATGAATTCAAGTCTGAATTCACGTTTATGATCTTATGGGGTTTTAACCAAATTTTATACAATTTTCTATGATTTGTTTATGGGTCAATTCCCTTAATATTTCAAATCATGTTTTAAGATTCATGGGCATATTTTATATGCAAATTGATTGTAAATTCGTGATTTCATGTTTCAGAAAACTATTCCCAATTACGCAAGTTTCATGAAATGTCAAGTTTATAATTCATGATTTTCAAGTATGATGAGATATCTAGCATGATTGAATGTTTATAAACTACCCAAGTATGAATGTATGATTTTGACTTATGAAGTCTATTTCAAGTACGCATAATTTTAAGATTTGGGAAAGCCCACACAAATTAAGTATGTTTTCATGATTTAACCAAGACTAATAAGATCAACTTATCATATGTTTTGGAGTCAAGACTCCCACTACAGCTTATAATATGTTTTGGAGTCAAGAATCCCCATGTTTAGATTTCAGATTATGCATGTGATTATGATTTCAGCTTTGTTGAAAAACAATAGGAGCACTGTGCACGTTTTGTAGTAGTGTTTAGCACCGAGTAGGTTTTGGTTCCAAGGATTCTCAATCTCAGAACTACGCGCCAATGTAGGGTTATAAATATTTACTTAGGCCTCTCAAGAGAGTTTTCCTCGCCCGCAAGGGGCCTTTAGCTTATTATCAATTTCATGGTAGCGTCCTTAGCCCTAGCAAGATTTTGGATAGCCATGTCCACTTGAGTGTGATAGTTTGGGCATCGTGATGGTGTCGGTCAAAATGAGTCTCCCATTGTTTCTCACGATTTTAGTTATTTATTTTCATGACTTATGATATTAGTTTTACAGCAGGTTTGACCCAAGGATCAGATTATGAGCTTTTACTTATGATTTCAGCTATGACAAGACATATGCCTTTTATTTTAGCTTTGGGTCATTCTATTAGATATTATATTCATCTTATGATTATACATGTTTCAGACTCAGATTTTAGCGTATAGTCCTTACTCTCATGATCTTATGATTTATTTTTATATGCATGATTCCAATTAACATTTACTCAGTTAGTTTTATTTACCTTGCATACTCAGTACATTTCAAGTACTGACCACATACTCTATGTTGTATCATTTCATGATACAGGTTTGAACGATTAGACTCAGTTTCGTCATTTGTCCAGCTTCCTGCAGCTTAGTTCAGTTTTCCATAATTTGTAAGTCCTCATCTTCCGTGGGCCATCATCTTAGTGTTGAGTTATGTTATGTTCAGTTTCAGATTTTAGTGAGCTAGTTGGGAATGTTGTCCCATCAATTCATCAGACAATTTAGAGGCTTATCAGATAATATATAGATTTTAAACTTTGTCAAGTGTTGACTTTGTTTATGATTGTTATGTTATTCAAACTTTTGCTTACTCATGTTTCAGTTATCAGATTCTACTTAATGTATGCTCTTTAGTT
Organism: Datura wrightii; assembly: GCA_035772735.1. NCBI lineage: Eukaryota > Viridiplantae > Streptophyta > Magnoliopsida > Solanales > Solanaceae > Datura > Datura wrightii. The sequence goes on from JASDFA010000016.1 coordinate 168,798,531, forward strand.
ATCATGTTCATGCCATGGGTCTACTTGCATCCATTCGTGGTTCTAGGTCCTGTGTCTTGATCCAGGTACCAGCTTGGTTCGTGAAAAATGAGGTATCAGAGAAAAGGTTTAGAGTGTCCTAGGGTATCTGAAAGCCGCATTGAGTAGAGTCCTTTCAATGGGGCAGAGGCAACAAGACATTTTTTTAAATTTTCCTTCTTTAATGATCTATGTCATGCAATGAAGTATCTCTCTATCCTTCTAACTCGTAAAATACTCGATTACAGAAATATGCGTCCATGTTGAGTGAATGGCAGAAGGAATGGCAATGGAAATGTCCATGACAATGGCAATAGAGACGGGTATCAGCAAGCCCCGCTAGTACTAGCAGATCCTATACCTGAGCAGGTCACCTATGCCAAGTTTAGAGCAGCATTTCAGATGTTGGCATAGGTGATGACCACTCAGGTCAATCAGTAGGCAGTGGCTCATGTTCCTTTGAATGGGAATGCTGCGGCGGCTTAAGTTCGACACTTTCTCTGGATGAATTCACCTGAGTTTCTGGGGCTGAAAGTGGATGAGGACAGATATGAGTTTATTAAGGAGGTGCAAAAGATCACCTACATTATGGGGGTGACTATAGAGGATAGTGCGCATTCATCCTCCTATCAGTTGAAGGGGGTTGCTTACATATAGTACCGCCAGTGGAAATATGGTAGGGCAGTGGGAGTAGTTCCCCTGAGTTAGGATGACTTCGTGATTACCTTCTTGGATAGGTTCTTCCCTATAGAGTTGAGGGAGGTGAAGGCAGTGGAATTTGTCAACTTAAAGTAGTACCACAGACTATCCAAGAGTATCCCTTGGAGTTAACCCGACTATCAAAATATGCACTGGAGATGGTTGGGTATCACTGGGTTAATATGAGTAGGTTTTTGAACGGAGTATCAGACTCGCTGATCATGGAGTGTAGGACCGCTATGCTGAAAAGTGATCTAGACTTCTCACGATTTGTTATATACGCCCAGTAGATAGAGGCGGATCAGATGAAGGAGAAGGAGAGAGAGACCAAGAGGACCAAGAGAGAGAGTTATGGACAATTTCAGTAGAGATCCTATGTAGGAAAGCATTAGTAGTCTTACCAGAGGTCATCAACCCCAGCATCGTCATCAGCCCCAGTGCCATCTTTAGCCAATATTCTGTCTAGAACGAGACGTGATCAAAGGGGTGGGGCATCAGGTTTCAGCAGAGCATGTCAGGAGAGTCCAGCATTCCATTTTACAACAGGTATGGTAAGAGGCACATCGTAGAGTGCCTAGCGGGATCAGGACGTGTTGCGGGTGTGGGAAGACTGGACATCTACTTAGAGACTTCCCTTTAGCTAGATAGGACTCTAGTAGAGGCCATGACCCAGCCACCAGTTCAGTAGGGCCACTAGCACACTCAGCTCAGCAGGGTAAATCTACTAGTGCAGGTGGTGGTCAGCATCGGAACAAATTTTATGCCCTCTCATCTCATCAGGAGTAGGAGGTCTCTCCAGATGTGATCACTGGTATGTTACAAGTATTCCCTCTTGATGTATATGCATTGTTAGATCTAGAAGCTATTTTATCTTTTATGACTCCTTATATTTCTATTAATTTTAGAGTCAGTCTCGAAACCCTAGTTGAACCCTTATTAGTCTCTGCGCCAGTCAGTGACTCACTTATAGCTCGACGTGCATATAAAAATCGCCCTATCATAGTTTGTCAAAAGGTATCCTCAGGCGACTTAGTAAAGTTAGACATGATCAATTTTGATGTTATCTTCAGTATGGATTGGCTGCATGCATGTTATGCCTCGGTAAATTATAGAACTCGTAAGGTAGAGTTTCGATTTCTAGGTGAGCCAGTCCTAGAATGTAAAGGTAGTTCAGCGTGGTTGTAGGTCATTTTGTTTCCTATCTCAAGGCCAAAAAGATAATTTCTAAAGGCTGTGTATATAATCTAGTTCGAGTTATGGATGCAATGTTCGAAACCGCAAATCTTCAATTAGTACATATAGTGTGTGAGTATCCGGAGTTGTTTTCAAACAACCTACCAGGAGTCCCTCTTGAGTAGGAGATTGAATTTGGTATCAACCTTCTCTCCGATACGAGCCCATATCTGTTCCTCCTTACTGAATGGATCCAGCCGAGCTAAAGGAGTTGAAAGAGCAGTTGAAAGATCTTCTAGATAAGGGTTTCATCAAGCCTAGTAAATCTTCGTGGGGTGCAGCAATTCTCTTTGTTCGAAAGAAGGATGGTTCCCTTAGAATGTGCATTAACTATCGGTAGTTGAACAAGGTCACAATCAAGAACACATATCCCCTCCCCAGAATTGATGACTTGTTTAACCAACTTCAGGGTGCTAAGTACTTCTCAAAGATAGACCTCCGATCCAGATATCATCAGCTCAAAGTTAGAGAGAGTGACATCCCAAAGACAACTTTCACGATTTGATATTGTCAGTATGAGTTTGTAGTTATGTCTTTTTGGACTAATGAATGCCCTTGCAGCTTTTATGGACTTGATGAACAGGGTGTTCAAGCCACATTTGGATATATTTGTGACTGTCTTCATAGAAAATATTCACATATGCTCTCGGAGCGAGGAAGAGCATGTCGTTCATTTGTAGTTATGTCTATTGGACTAATGCATTCTCTTGTAGCTTTTATAGACATTATGAACAGGGTGTTCAAGCCACCATTGGATATATTCGTGATTGTCTTCATAGACAATATTCTCATATACTCTCGGAGCAAGGAAGAGCATGTCGCTTATTTGAGGATTGTGCTACAGACCCTCAAGGATCGCTAACTATTTGCTAAATTCAGCAAGTGTTCGTTTTGGTTGGACTCAGTAGCATTTTTGGGTCATGTGGTGTCAAGCGAGGGTGTGTAGGTGGACTATAAAAAGATAGAGGCAGTGAATAATTTCCCTTGATTACTTAGTCAGATATCAAGAGCTTCTCGAGTTTAGTTGGCTACTACAGGAGGTTTGTTGAAGGATTTTCAACCATTGCATCACCATCGACTAAGTTGACCCTGAAAATGGTCAGACTTTAGTGGTCGGATGCCTGTCAGAAGAGTTTTCAAAAGTTAAAGACTCGACTCACTTCATCCCCATTACTAACTCTACCCGAGGGCACGAATGGATTCATTGTGTAATATGATGCTTCGAGGGTTTTTCTTGTTTGTGTGTTAATGCAACATGGCAAGGTCATTACGTATACCTCTAGATAGCTTAAGACTCAAGATAAGAATTACCTGATATATTAGGATTTGGGGACACTACTTATATGGGGTGCATGTGGATGTGTTCACGGACCTGAACTTGCAACAAAGGAGGTGGCTAGAGCTTCCCAAGTACTATGGCATGAATGTCCTTTAGCATCTCGGCAATGCCAATGTAGTGGTGGATGCCCTTAGTAGACTGTCCATGGAGAGTGTGTCTCATGTGGAGGATGGGAGTAAGGAGTTAGAAAAGGATGTCCATAGGCTTGCTCATTTAGGGATTCACCTTGTTGACTCGGCAGATGGTTGCGTCATTTTTCATAATGGTTCAGGATCTTCACTTGTGACTGAGGTCAAGACTAGACAAGATGAGGACCTTATCATGGTAAAGTTAAAGGAAGATGTCCAGACATAGAAGCTCGAGGTCTTCTCCCAAGGGGGAGATGGTGTACTTCATTGTCAGGGTCATTTATGTGTTCCGGGTGTTGATGATTTGAGAGAGCGGATGTTGGGAGAGGCTTATGGCTCTCGATATTCTATCTACTAGTCCAAATTGTCAACAAGTGAAAGTTGAGCATCAGAGACTCGGAGGTATGCTAGAAGACATTAGTATCCTACCTGGTAGTGAGAAGGGATTAATATTAACTTCATCATAGGGTTGCCTCGTACATGTCGACAATATGACTCTATTAGGGTGGTTGTAGACAGGTTGACCAAAGCAGCTCATATACAATTGGTCAAAACTACCGATTTAGCTGAGGACTAAGCTAGACTGTACGTTCGAGAGTTAGTTCAATTGAATGGAGATCTGTCACACCCCACCTTGGGAGGCATGACTGGCACCTAATGCCACACTAGGATCTGGGCTGACCTTGCTGGGCACAGGCACCTCTGTTGCCTACTACCAACATAAATTCAAGAAAACAAACTGCTATATCTCAGCTGTAAACACAGCCTCGGGCCGACCAGGCCACGCAACACTTGTAAAAGGAAACAACTAACCTAGCCAACACATTAATAAAGGGATCCTATGTGAGCCGACAAGACCTCCATGTTGTCTAGTTATAATAAGAAGAAAATCGGCAGTCATAATCATACTATATCCGACAAGGCTGCTAATTATCTAACTAAACTAGGCCCTGCATAGCCAACACGCAAAATAAAACATACAAGGCCCCACACGGCCAACGATAACATACGAACTGAAGACTATAGTTGGCAAGCCTCAAAGAATATAAATAGTGGTCGAGACAGGGCCCCGGCCTACCCAATTACTGTACAAAAATGAAAAATAGGTAACCTCTACAACCTGGCAACTCCAAATGAATGGAGTTGACCAATCTGTTGACACTGAACAGTTGGTAATGGAGGTCCTGAACTCTGTCTGTCTAAACCTGTAGGCAAGTATATATCGCCCCATAGTCGAGTGTTAGTACAATATGTATTGAATATATAAGGAAGTAATGAAAAGGCTAAATAAATGTTGGTAAAGAACTAAAAGTAAATACAGAAGGGGAAGAAGTTAACCAGTAAACATCCTTATCCATAACCTGTATCTAATAAACCACTATACGTATATGAGCTGAAGTTGTACGACTATTCATTCATAAGCTATAACTAGCAGGCAAGTATACAAACAAGAACCTAACCTGGCCCCTATAAGCCTAGAAGGTGCAAGCAACATAGTAATAACCTACTGGGGCTACCATAATCCCTGGCAAGTACAATCCAATCTATATATCCTTATCCAGGTTTCTATGATTCTACTGGTACTATAGCCAACCTACTTGGCTTCTAGGTCCACATCTAAGTCCGCTAGATTCTTTTAACTGTATTTGAGCCTGATGGGATCCTCTAATTGCACCCAGGGAACACAAGGCTCGATAGAGGATTAGTGATGCCGATACGATATAAAAAGAGGTCCATACATCGATGGACATAAGTATGGCCTAGGCTTGAGTATGGTCCCGTCGGATATCATATAGCTCCATGGAGTGATCAATAGCCCCGTAGGCAATGACAAAATCATATAGATCCTCAGAATGATCAATAGCCCCATAGGCAATGACACAGTCAGCAACCCTAAAGTTGGTTAACAGAAGGCTATCCTAGGTGGGATCAATCACAACCGACAAACTATACTTTGGTCTCAATCTTGCCACTCAAAGGTGTATCTAGCTCTTAAGGCCTAACATGACCGCTACTCACCCCTAGAATAATCTGTATAGCTGCCAACAGGCACACCCCGTATGCCTACACCTGACCAAAAGGTCCTGACCGTGATCATATTCTCTACTGCTCTGGACAGAATAGGGCAAGGTCTAGAGTGGCCTAAATGATACTCTGAATATCAGGCTAGGACAATGATGGCTCATAAGCAAATAGTAAGGTCACAGACAACCAACTATTTAGCCCTCTCGCTTAGAACAACTACAAGGCTATTACTAACTGGACATGCTCCTCAGCCCTAACCTTCTATAGGCAACTTACTATAATTCTTAGCTTAAAGGTAATATTGTACTAACATGGTTCCATTCCCTTAGACCTTAACTTGGTCTCTAGGAGATTTCTAATCTTGTAGGTAAGTTTATCTGGACTAGCCATTAACGAAAAACTGCCCTGAGTACCTTTTAAGAGCAGGCTGGGGCTACCTGTATGACAAGCACTAAGTCGACTGAAACTAATAGTCACTAATAGTAGTGAACTAGATGGAAGGTTGTCACTCAGTTCACTAGGCAACCCTAGTGTAGCTGACTCAAAAGTATGACCATCCTATCAAAATTTCTGGTTCTAGAGGCATTAAGGTACACCAACAGCCTCTGGGCGAACTTTACTGACAATACAGGCGTCATATTGAAAGTTATATTGCCCAGCTGCGCCCAACACTGACCAACATACCAAATCAGGCCTAATAACTAACCATACACTTCTAAGGCCTTGGCATGATGGAAATACATCAGAATTTATACTAATATTATGAACATAAGAACAAAGGATTTTCTATGGTGCTCCTAGCATGAGTCACATTTAACATACTTTTTCCCGATGAGGGATACTGAAATACACCCTCAATAAGCTTTCTAGCAGCTAACCACAACCTATATAATCCTAGTCTACGGATAGCAGCCAATCACAACATATATGATCATAATCTATTGACAGAAGCTAGTTACAGCATATAGGAGCGTTATCTCCATTCAAGAACATAGGTCATATCACTATACGACGATAAAAACTTGCCAAAGGTATAAGCCTTAACATACATCGAATGCCAATTCTCATTTACCCGATTAACTTGTAGTCGACAATTCCATTCAACTTTGGCCTTTATACTAAGAAAACAAGGCTATTTCAATAGTAGGAATCGGTGAATAATAATATCTTTCAATAGGGTTAACTATAACTTCAACTCCGTTTCATTCGGACAAACACTTACAATTTCTCAAGAGGTTAGAAGGGAGATATACATACCTATTACCCGTGGCCATTTACAATCCAATTTGGAGCAATTCAAACAATCTTTACTTGGCGGGGTTCCAGTGTACTGGGTGAATTTTCAAGAAATAACTCCGCAGAGATATTTTCCGTATGCCTAGAACTTGTTACCGCAAGTTAATTTATGTTTTGATGGAGTTTGATGGTGTAATTTGATGAAAATCCGATGAAAGTTATGTTTTCTCTCTATTCTCAGTCGAGGGTCTGTTGATGAATGTTTTAAATCATCAAGGAGGGGCTTTATATAGTAAAAGGGCGGTGGCTGGGTGGGGTGTGTTGCGTCGCCCGTAGCCCCAAACACGGGTGCGATGCGCCGCCCATACAGCTGAGGAAGAGGCGCGATGTGCCGGCCCTTGTACTAAGGGTATGGCGCGACGCAGTGCCTGGGACACCCTGCCTCGGGCCTCGGCCTCCTGCTCACTCAATTTTGTACACGTCTATTCACTCCTCGATCCTTTTTCTGTATCTGTTGCACTCTAAAACTCTCAACATATATATGAACACATTGAATTAAACGATGGGGACTTACGGGATGTAACATCATCCCCCTTAGGAACATTCGTCCTCAAATGTAATCCTTAGGCTTAAGGGACTCAACTCTTTTAAGTAATACAAGAAAAATTTTGGCAAGGTCCCTTCTATATTATGGACAATCCAAAAACCTGAAACGCACAAAAGTCCAACACAGGCGTCTCACAGGACGCTACTTGCTACTGAAACATAGTTCTATCACGTATATATAAACAACTGATAATAATAGCAACAAAGTCATTTGTATATCATCTGAAACTATCTTGCCTTAGCTTAAATTGTCTAAGTCTGTATATAATCGTCATAGAGCCTGGAAGAACTGAAACTATCCGAACTTTGCATCATTCGTAGTGTTTTAATTCATTTCTTCTATATTTCTAACCCCCATGATACTCTAATAAACTACAACTTTGGTTCTCAAGATGGATCCTATAATTATTGGAGTCTCTTCATGGAACAATGCTTTTGTACCTTGTCTACCCCTAATTAGATCAACCCAAGACAAGGTCTTCCATGCCCTTGCGTAGTCTTGGTGAACAACTCCTAGCCTCGAAGGTAACTTTTTCTCATAGGCCACTTGGCTGATATTCCGTATGGTCCGATACAACTTAATGAATTTAGGGATAGGCTTGCCCTTCTTATCAGATCTCATAAGAGGTTCTCAAGAACATCCAGTCGCTGCTTCAATCCTTAACTCCATACTCTAAACATTAGAGTAAGACTCCCAATGGCCCTGGGCTGGTAATACATCTTTTCCGGTGAGTTTAACTTTCTTTGTTTGACTGATGTATTAGTATGCCCAGTTCAACTACCCCCTATTTACCCGTTTCAGGTCATCATACAGGGGGCATGCACTTCCACCAATAACATATCTCCAGGCTTCTTAATTGTGTACTCTGCTTCGCCATTTGTTTGGTGATGAGAAGTCTTACTAAAATTAACATGCATCCCAATCTATTCTGAAAGCCTTTCCAAAACCTAGTCGTGAGTTGTGCCCCCTGTCGGAAGTTTAATAGATACTGAGAAACCACATTGCTGGAATATTTCTTTAGTATTTAAGTCATCATAATCATTAGCTGAAACATAATTCCATCCGGTGAGACATGAGCTGATCTCGTTAGCCTTTCTAAACTAACTCAAATAAGTTCAATTTGCACCTGGTACGAGGTAAACCTATAACTATATTCATGTTGATTACTCTCCACTTCCTTGCATGCACGTCCATCTCCTGAATTTTCCTGCTCAGTACCTACTGTCCAGCCTTCCCTGGCTGGTCATTGGAGCTCTATGCTACGACTCAATAGTATCTTCCCTCTTCCTATGAATTTAGTAGTTCTCTCTTTACAACATGTTGTGTTTTCATTAAACTCTGGGTGGAGGGAGTACGGACATGGTTCACCATTGCTATAGTAAAGTCGTGCCACCTTTGGAACGCAGAGTAGACCTCTGGGTCTCACAACTCCGCCCTTTATTATCTCAAAGGTCAATGACTTCCTACTGGGACTTGTCTCTAGGCTATACTAGGTTAGTGTATCCATGGCGTCACTCCTTTACCTATACAACTGGTGGTGATTCCATGCTCTGTCCATCTACTACAGCCTGCTGGTGATTCTTTTTTCCTCATACAAGTGCCTTCCCTTTACTTCTATAGGCTGAGATGTGGGGTTCGTGCCCCCTGCATAGTACTAACAAGGGTACTATTGACCAAGTCTACAAACCTGAATTGTTCTGACCCTCACTCGGGCCAATTTATTTCATATAGTCTCTCTATCCTTCTACATAACAATCTAGGGCCGTAGCCATTATTTTGTAGGTATATTCTATTGTCATTAGCACACTGCATAGAAATCAACCTATCTTTAACCTGAGCTTTTCTATTGCTAGGGTTTTATTGCTTATGGACTCTCAAACATACTTGAGTGCTACTGGAAATCGTATCTGCTCTCCTGATTAACTACTGTGAGTGTTTAGGTAACTTTGTAAACACTAGGGGTCTCAACCACTCTCTAATTCTTCTCGGAGTTAACAATTCTGGCCCTCCTTTACTATTTATTCTGGGAAACATGGCATTGATCCTTGTGCTTTCTGTTATACTGAAAGAACAAATTGGGAAGTAGGAAATGACCCTATCATTCTATAATGGGGCTAAGGAACGAAATTCAACAACTCTAAAGGCTGGAGGTACAAACCTCGCACAATCCTTCGTGTATTTCAGGTAATCCGATGTTAACTGTCGTCCCTGTCTAATTATAGATGTATACTAAGTAAGCGAACTCATACATATACTATACTCTTGACCTCCTATTTCAAGACTAAAGAAGGAACTGGGGACGATGCTGATATATCTATTACCTTATGAAATTCCTGGTGCCACGGGAGGATGTTAGAGAGATTAAAAGACGTCTGTTGTTACCCTTAGGCTGACTGTCCCCCAACTGTGGCACCTTACTGGTACCCTCTCCTACTATTGTAGCTAACTTGCGATTGACTGAGGTCTATCCCATATCAAATATTATTCTGGATAGACATAATAAGGAAAGCTTAGGGACTCATACCTATAAAACTCGGCTGTATAGCACGATTTGAGAAAAATGAGAGGTAACCTTACTCTCATGCCTCGTAGCCTCCTACTTATAAAATATGGTGCAAACCACATTTATAAACAGACTCTACTAGGTACGGCTTGCAGAATCCCTAGGATACGACCTTCTCTTATACAAAGTTTTTCACGCCCCATCTTGTGAGGCATGACTGCAACCTAATGCCACACTGGGATCTGGGCTGACCAGGCAGCGCACAGGCACCTCTGGTGTCTACCAGTGACTCAAATTCAGCAAAACAAACTTCTATATCTCGGTTGTAAACATAGCCTTAGGTGAACAAGGCCACGCAACACCTGTAAAAGGAAACAACTAACCCAACCAACACATCAACAAAGGGATCCTATGCAGCCGACAAGACCACCATGTTGTCTAGTTATAATAAGAAGAAAACCGATAGTCAAAATCATACTATAGCCAACAAGGCTGCTAGTTATCTAGTTAAACAAGGCCCCATACAGCCAACATGCAAAATAAAACATACATAGGCCCCACACAGCCAATGACAACCAACTAACTAAAGATTGTAGAGTGCAAGCCTCTAATAGTACAAATATTGATCAGGACACGACCCCGAGTTACCAAATTGCTATACAAAATTGAAAAACAGGCAACCCCTAAAACCTGGCAACTCCAAATGAAAGGAGCTAACCAATATGCTGACCCTGAGCGGCTGCTAATGGAGGTCTTGAACTATGTCTATCTATGCTTATAGGAAAGTATGCAGCTCCCCATAGTCGGGCGTTAGTGCAATATGTACTGAATATGTAAGGCAGTAATGAAAAGGCTGAATAAACATTGGTAAAGAACTAAAAGTGAATAACAACAAGGGGCAGAAGTTAACATGTAAACTTCCTTATCCATAACCTATATCTAATAAACCACTATACGTATATGAGTTCAAGTTTTACGACTGTACATTCATAAGCTATAACTAGAAAGAAAGCATACAAATAAGAACTTAACCTGGCCCCTATAAGTATAGAAGGTGAAAGCAACACAAAAATAACCTATTGGGGCCCCCATAAGCCCTGGCAAGTACAATTCAATCTATATACCCCTATCAGGTTTTTATGATTCTACTGGTACTAAAGCTAACCTACTTGGCTTCTAGGTCCGCATCTGAGCCCGCTGGACTCCTGTAACTGTGTCTGAGCCTAATGGGCTCTGTAATTGCACCCTGGGCACACAAGGCTCTACAAAGGGTCAGGGAGGCCGATACTACTGAAAAAAAGGTCCATACGTGGATGGACGTAAGTATGGCCTAGGCTTGAGTATTATCCCATTGGACATCATATAGCTCCTTGGATCGATCATTAGCCCCGTTGGCGATGAGATTATCATATAGATCCTTGAAATGATCGATAGTCTAATAGGCGATTACACAGTCAACAACCCTGAAGTTGGTTAATGGAAGGCTATCCTAGGTGGATCAATCCCAACCAACATACTGTTTTTTGGTCTCAATCTAGCCACTCAAAAGGTGTATCTCTGACCGCGATCATATTCTCTACTGGTCTAGAAAGAAAAGGGCGGCTTCTAGAGTGGCTTAAGCGATACTCTGAATATCAGGCTAGGACAATGATGGCTCATAAGCGAATAGTAAGGTCACACACGACCAACTATTTATCCCCCTCGCTTACAACAACTGCGGGGCTGTTACTAACCGGACATGATCCTGAGCAGTCAGCCCTAACCTTCTATAGGCAACTTACTATAATTCTTTGCTTAAAGGTAATATTGTACTAACATGGTTCTAGTCCCTTAGACCATAACTTTGTCTGTTCAGATTTTATATGTCTTCACTGGGTGATCCTAATCTCGTCAGTAAGTTTATTTGTACTTAGCTACTCATGAAAACTTGTACCTGAGTAACTTATAAGAGAAGGCTAGGGTGTTGGCCCCACATTCAACTCCTGATAAGGTTCCCTACTTAGGGTACCGGCCCTACATTCAACTCCTGATTAGGTTCCCTCCTTAGGGTACCTACGGGTCTATCTGACATGCACCTCTGGGATGACTTCCTGGGTGACTTTTATGACAAGAACTAAGTTGACTGAAACTAACAGTCACTGGCAGTAGCTAACTAGATGGTCGGCTGTCACTCAGTTTAGTACCCTAGTGCTGCCGACTCTACGATATGACCATCCTATCCAAATTTCTATCCCTGGAGGCATTAAGGTATGCCAACATCCTTTGGGTGAACTTTACTGACAACACAGGTTTCAGACTGAAAATTATATTGCCCAGCTACGCGCAATGTTGTCCAACTAACCAAATCAGGCCAAATAGCTAACCTTAAACTTCTAAGGCCTTGGCATGATAGAAAAACATCAGAATTAGACTAATAGTATGAACAAAAGAATAGAGGAGTTTCTATGAAGCTCCTACTATGAGTCACACTTAACATTCTCTTTTCCGACATGAGATTCAGCAACATACACTCAATATGCTTTCTAGCAGCTAACCACAACCTATATAATAATAATCTACAAACAGCAACTAATCACAACATATATGATCATAATCTACTAAAAACGGCTAGTTACGACATATAGGAGCTTTATCACCATTCAAGAACATATGTCATATCATTATACGACGAGAATAACTTGCCGAAATGATAAGCCTTAACATACTCGGATGCCGATTCTCATTTAACCAATTAGTTTCAACATGTGGCTAGTGATACCATTCAACTGAGGTCTTTATACTAGTAAAACAAGGCTATTTTAATAGTAGGAATTGGGGAATAACAATACCTTTCAATAGGATTAACTATAACTTCAACTCCATTTCATTCCGACGAAAACTTGCAATTTATCGAGAGTTTACAAGGGAGAAATGCTTACCTATTTCCTGTGCCCATTTGGAATCCAATTTAAAGCAATTCTGACAACCTTTACTCAGTGGGGTTCTGGTGTACCGGGCAAATTTTCTAGAAATAACTCCATAGAGATGCTTTTCATAGGCCTAGAACGTTTTACCCGAAGTTAATTTGTGTTTTCACAGAGTTTGACAGCGTAATTTGATGAAAGTTACGTTTTGTCTCTAATCCCGATCGAGGGTCTGTTGATGAATGATTTAAATCATCAAGGAGGGGCTTTTTATAGTAATAGGGCAATGGTAGGGTGGAGCGCAGTGTGCCGTCCGTAGCGCAAAAACAAGGGCGCGCCGCGTCGCCCATAGTGCTGAGGAAGAGGCGCGATGCACTGGCCCTTGCTCAAAGGGTGTGGCATGATGCAGTGCCCTGGGCACCCTGCCTCAGGCTTTATCCTCCTTCTCGCTCAATTTTGAACTCATCCGATCATTTCCTGAGCCTTTTTCCATATGGGTCACACTATAAAACTCTTGACATACATACGAACAAATCGAATTATATGATGGGGACTTACGGTGTGTAACATGTTCCCTTGTCCATCATCTCAGATATAGGTACTTAGTTTGCCTCTCAGTTTTGGATATCATTTCAGAAGGGCCTTGGTACTCAGGTTAAGCTTAGTACAACTTTTCACCAGTAGAAAAATTGTCAAGCCGAGTGAACCATTCAGACTCTTCACGACATATTGAGAGCATGTGCGATTGACATCAAGAGTAGTTGGGATGATCATTTGCCTCTCATTGAGTTTGCCTACGATAAAAATTACCACTCCAGCATTCAGATGGCTCCATTTTAGGATCTCTATGGGTGGAGGTGTAGATCACCTATTAGTTTATTCGAGGTAGGTGAGGCTATGTTGATAGGGCTAGATTCCATTCATGAGGCCATGGTGAAAGTTCAGCTTATTGGGGAAAGTCTAAAAACAACACAGAGTCATCAGAAGTCATATGTTGATGTTTGACGGAGAGAGCTTATGTTTAAGGTTGATGAATGGGTATTTCTGAAGGTGTCTCCAATGAAGGGAGTGATGAAGTTCGGGATGAAAGGAAAGCTTAGTCCCCGATATGTTGGCCCTTATAGGTTTTGAAGCGAGTTGGCAATGTGGTATATTAGTTGGAGCAACAAGCAGAATTAGCCTCTATGCATCCAATTTTCCATGTATCTCTATTGAAGAAGTGAATTAGTGACCCAACCTTAGTTGTCTCACATGAGAGCATATGTATGAAGGATAGCCTTTTCTATGGGGAGGTTCCGATTGAAATCCTTGATCATCATGTTCCTACGTTGAGATATAAGGAAGTATCTTTGATGAGGTTTTATGAAGGAATGAACTTGTTAAGGGAGCTATATGGGAAGCCGAAGAAGATATGGTGGCTAAATACCACATCTTTTCCCTTCTGGCTCAATTCCAGCATAAGGTATCAGTTTCCTCCTTAGAACTCTATTCAGTTTCATGTCAGGTTCGTGTCTCTTAGTTCCTTACATGTTTTAGCATGTCTATATGATTCATGAATTCAGTCTAGTCATGTATATAAGTATGGAGTTAGTCACTCTATCAACTTTCAGCTTCAGATGTTCAGTATTTGGGATTGCACTTCCATCCCTAGACCTCCAGTATGTTTAACCCACATTAGAGGATGAATTTTCCCAAAGGGAAGATATTGTAGTACAACAAAAGTCCCTAAGATCAGACCCATGGGTTGAAACAGAGAAAGCAGGAGAATCTGCACTAGGTCAAAGAGTGACTCATCATGTGACCCGTTAAGTCACTTGACAAATCATTAGGTAACCCGTTAAGTGGTTCTATGTTGAGAAGTTGCAGTGGCAACGGGGCGAGGAACGAATCCTTCATTGGGAGGTGCAGAGCTAGAATCAGGGGACTCTTTCATAGGGACTTAATGGGTGGAGGAACGAGTCATGGTATCACTTCATGACTCATCAGGTCGACCGTCTGTTAGACAAGGTTGGAAGAAAATTTGAAATTTCCAGTGGTCGTAAAATGGGGAGATAATGAGTCATCAGAGAACCTAACTACTCATCTTGTCGCTCGTGGTGACTGGCAATGTCAGTTTTCCAGGTGAATCAGTAAGTACATTTTCATAATTCCTAAGCTCCTAAGACCTAAATTGCATCATTTTAAGTTATGAAAGAAGTGTATTAAGGGAGTTTTACCTATTATGATTCATTCAACTCCCATGCATACAAAGTTTAGAAGTTTCATTTGAAGATCAAGCTTGAACCGTATCAATTCTTCCCCAATTCTCTTGGGCTATCAAAGTCAATTTGAGATTCAATTTACCTAGGTATGTAAGGCTATGAATGAGAGTTTCCTTTCACTCTCATGCCCAAATTTCTTATCAAGTTCATGAATTCAAGTCTTAATTCAAGTTTATGATCTTATGGGGTTTTAACCCAATTTTATAAAATTTTCAATGATTTCTTTGTGGGTCAATTCCCTTCATGTTCCAAATCATGTTTTAAGATTCATGGGTAGATTTTATATCCAAATTGATTATAAATTCATGATTTCTAGTTTTAGAAAATTATGCCTAATTTTGCAAGTTTCATGAAACGTCTAATTTATAATTCATGATTGAATGTTTATAAACTACCAATGTATTAATCTATGATTTTGACTTATAAAGTCTATTTCAAGTATGCATGATTTTAAGATTTGGGCAAGCCCAAACAATTTAAGTATGTTTTCATGATTTAGCCAAGGCTAATAACATCTGCTTATCGTTTGTTTTGGAGCCAAGAATCCCACTAAATCTTATGATATGTTTTGGGGTTAAGACTCTCCATGTTCAAATTTCATATGTAATACCCGAAAGTGCCTAAGACTAGACTCGGGAATTTGACATGAGAACAATAGAAAAATATGAGATTTTGACTCAAAAACACTTGCAGTACGAGTCATGGGAATGAGTAATGAATTGTTATTGTGGGAGTCGTGGTAAACTGCTGGGTGTGAAGGTCAGGATTAATGGGCCATGGTACAACTCATTTGTTGATGTAATAACCTGTTGTCACGAGTCGTGGTTAGCAGCTGAAGAAGCAGGGTCTGGAGTAATGAGTCAAGGTACGACCCATAGGATGCTGTAACAAGTTGTAGGTTGGAGTTTTTGTTTTTAATCAAGGTACCAAAGTTTGATGATACGTGTCATAGTATGACTCGTTGTAAGGGACAATGAGTTGTGGTAAGTTCCTGTAGGAAGGAGCAGGGAATTCTCACAGTCGTGGTAACGAATGGATCCCATGAATTGTTGGATGTAGGTATGAGTCATGGTGTGACTCATGGAAAAGTCCAAAATGCAAGTTTCATCAGAGGGAGTAACAGATGGTAAGCTCGAGTGGTGTTAAGGAGGTACGACTCGTGGTATGAGTCGTGGTCACTAGCAGTGTTAGATTTCTAGATTTTTCATTAAAGGTATTTTCGCAATTTCTAAGCTCCTAAGTCCAAACTACGTCGTTTTAAGCTCAGTTAGAAGGTTATAAAGGGTGTTTAACCTATCATAAGCCTTACTATTCCATGCATGCAAGTTTATAGTTCTTCCTTGGAGATCAAACTTGAGAAATTCCCTAATTCCTTCTCCCATTCCTTTGGACTTTCAATGGGGAGTGTAAATCATATTTACCTAGGTATGTAGGGTTGTGAATGAGAGTTCCTCTTCACTCTCATACCCAATTTCTCTCTATGTTCATGAATTCAAGTATTAGGTTAAAATTGATGATCATATGGGGTTTTAAGCCCAAATTTATAGAATCCTTTGATTTAATTATGGGGTAATCCTCGTCATGTTCTAAATATTTTTTTAAAATCTATGGGTAGATATTATATTTACATTGATTATAATTTTTATAATTTCACTTCCAAGTCAATCTATGCCCACATATGCAAAGTTTTATGAGAAGTCAAGCTATGATTCTATTATGATTTTGATCTTACTAAGTCTATTTTATGATTTATGATATGACTTCTATTCAAGTACTATTCATGGATTTATGAATGTCAAGTATATGAATTTTGACAAATATGC
The DNA here is from genome assembly GCA_035772735.1 of Datura wrightii. Classification (NCBI taxonomy): domain Eukaryota; kingdom Viridiplantae; phylum Streptophyta; class Magnoliopsida; order Solanales; family Solanaceae; genus Datura; species Datura wrightii. Next base: position 168,815,306 of record JASDFA010000016.1, read on the forward strand.
TTGTTCATCATGATTTATGAATATATGATTTTGGCCGACTCACGTGCCTTATTTCATGGCTAGTTCAGGTATATCAAGCATGCTTATAATTATCATGATTTAAACTTGCCCATGAATCTCATGTATGTTTTCCCTATTATAATATAAGCACTACATATGTTTTGGGAGTAGAATTTAACACCGAGTAGACCCGAGGTCCAAGCATACCCCGTGTCGCAAAACTACATGCCAATGTAGCCATGATGGGACCTCCCTTGAGACTGCCCCCTTGCTTGAATGGGCCTTTATTGATTGATTCACCCCTCTTTTATGGTTCTACCCTTGTTAAGGTGTGAATACCCTCCCGACTAGGGGTTTATAGGTCGGGCTCCATGTGTGCTCATATGGGGTATGTCGGTTATAAGATTCTCCCATTGTTCCTTATGTTTTACGCATGATCATGATTACAATACTTTGGTTCAAGTTATGTTTTACAAGGTTTCTCTTATGATTACGATTATGACTGGTTTATGAATGGTTTTGAAAACCTTGATCCCTCCTCTTTATGTTATGATTATCATTGCATGTTTTGAATTTTCCTACTCTTATGAAATATAAAGCAATTTAAATTTTTCATTTTTACTTACCTTGCATACTCACTACATTTCAAGTACTGATCGCATACTCTATGCTATATGATTTCCTGATATAGGCTCAAACGTTTCGATCTGGTCCTGCCACTACCTAATTCTCTAGAGTTAGCACATTAAACTTGTTGGTGAGTCCTGATCCTTCGAGGACCTCTTTATCAACTTATTGTTAGCACCTTTCAGTTTTATCTTATTAGTGAGCTAGTTGGGGTATTGTCTCATCAGCTTGTCAGGATGTTAGAGGCTTATCAGACATAGTGTGTACTCATCTTCGGATCAGGGTTATATATTCCAATGTTCAGATGTTATTAGTTATTCAGACTTTTGCTATTTCAAATGTTTCTTTTCGGAATTATTTATGTTGACATTTAGTTGTCATGTTCATGCCATGGGTCGACTTAGAGCCATTTATGGTTCTAGGTTCTGTGTCATGACAAACTTTGTATCAGAGGATTAGGTTTTAAAGTGTCCTAGGTTGTCTTAAAGGCGCATTAAGTAGAGTCTTTTTCATGGGTGTGAAGCACGCCACACTTATGACAAAGAGGCTATGAAACGTTTCAGGAAATTTCCCTTCTTTCATGATCTATGTTGTGTGATGAAATTTCTCTCTATCCTTCTAACTCATGCTATACGCATTTGCAGAATCATGCCTCTTTGCCAAAGTAATGGAAGAAGAAATAGAAATGGGAATGGCCATGAGAATAGCAATGGGGATGGGCACCAACAGGCCCCACCAACACCTGAGGATTATGTGCCTGAGAAGGTTGCCTATGCAGATTTTAGGGTAGCTATCCATATGTTGGCACAGGCATTGACCGTCCAGGTCAACCAGCAGGCGGTAGTGCATGTTCCCTAGAATGGGAATGCGGCATCAGCGAGAGTTAGGGATTTTCTTTGGATGAACTCTTCAGAGTGTCTTGGATCGACGGTGGGCAAGGATCCACATGAGTTTGTTGATGAGATCCAGAAGATCACCCAGATTATTGGGGTGACAGGGGAGGAGTGCCCAAACCTAGCCTCTTATCAGTTGAAAGGGGTTGCATATATCTGTTTTAGATAGTGGAAGGATAACAGAGCGGTTGGAGTGGGTCCCATTGGTTGAGAGGAGTCTCTTCCTGCGTTCATGGATCTGTTCTTTCCTCGTGAGATGAGGAAAATCAAGTCAGCTGAGTTCATGAACCTGAGGCAAAATAATATGATAGTCCAGGAGTATTCTTTGGAGTTCACCCATTTGTCCAAATATGCACCATAACTAGTGGCTAATCAGAGAGCTCGGGTGAGTAGGTTTGTGCATGGAGTAGCGGACTACCTAGTCAAGGATTGTAGGAGCACTATGATTCATTAGAACATCGATTTTCCTCGATTGGTTTTGTACGCCCAGTAGATTAAGGCAGTGCATTTGAGAGATAGAGAGGTGATATGCTGTGGATTTACAAAACCACTGACGCTTAAAACTAAGAAAATAGCATTGACTTAGGTGTATTTATGAGGATATGAGGCACTTTTCCTTTGATTTCATAATAAATGTGTGTTGGAATATAAATTTACAAAAGGAAGCTAAAAGTGTGCAAACAAGGGCAAAAATGCAGTCCACAGTATGATCCATAGGATGGACCTACGAGTCGTACTGATGTCCGTGATAAGAAGCAGAAGGCTGAAGCTGGAAGAATGAACCTACGAGTCTTGCGAGGGATCATACCAAGCTTGACGAGTCGTGGTAAGGCAGTCCTGATGAACTCAAGAAGAATTGCACAAGAGGCAGATTCTATGTACGAGAGGAGACCACGACTCGTGAGAGCTTGGTACGAGTCGTACCATACTGGTCGTGGTGAACTTTAGACAAATTGCAAAGATTCAGAATCAAGCCACGGGAGCCCGGTACGAGTCATAGGAAGGAGGCACAAATCGTACCTTGGCTAGAAACTTAGCCAACAATCCAAACCACGAGTTACTGCCATGGACCGTAGGATGCTCCTACAAGTCGTAGGATGATCCATGACGAGGTCGGCACCATATATGGAAAATCACCCTGTTATCCTAGGAAAATGATTCTTACGTCTATATAAATACGTTTTAAGTTTTATTTTTCAGAAGGGCAACATTAAGTAAAATTCGGTTTAGTTGGAAAACATTAGAGTAGACAACTTTACATCTTTGAAAGAAAGAATTAAGTTGGTTCAACCTTGTGATCAACCTTTTCTTGAATTCATATTGTTCATGCTACTTGTTCTTCAAGATTTTTCGAATTAATTAAAGGAAGCATTTTTCTCAATCATATATATACGTATTGTTTTTATGTCTTTAATCATGAACACACTTCACAACCTTGCAACTATGAGAGGATAAAACCTCCATAGCTTAGTACAACATTTCACCCGAAAATAGACGGTCAGACTGAACGGACCATTCTTACTCTTGAGAACATGTTGAGAGCATGTGTGATTGATTTCAAGGGTAGTTGGGATTATCAATTACCTCATATCAAATTTGTATATAACAACAGCTACCATACCATTATTTAGATGGCTCTGTTTGAGGCTATTTAATGGGGGAGGTGTAGATCGCCTATTGGTTGGTTCGAAGTCGGTGAAGCTACATTGATAGGACCAGATTCAGTTCATGAGGCCATGGAGAAAGTTCATCTTATAAGAGAAAGATTGAGACCATCTCAGATTTATCAAAAGTCCAATGCGGATGTGAGGAAGAGAGAACTTGAGTTCGAGATTGATGATTGGGTGTTTCTGAAGTTATCCCGCATGAAGGGAGTGATGAGATTTAGAAAAAAAAGGAAACTCAGTCCCCGGTATGTTGGCCCATACAAAATTGTGAGACATGTTATCAAGGTAGCTTATAAGCTTGAATTTCCCTCAAAATTGGCTTCAGTACATTCAGTTTTCCATGTGTCGCTTTTAAACAAGTGCATTGGTGATTCAACTTCGGTTGTTTCGGTGGAGAGCGTAGGTGTGAAGGATAGCCTAGCTATAAAGAGGTTCCGGTTGAAATACTTGATCATCATGTTCGAAAGCTAAGAAATAAGGAAGTAGCTTTAGTAAAGGTTTTGTGGAGAAATCAACATGGTGAGGGAGCTATGATGGAAGCCAAAGCAGGTATGATGGCTAAATACCTGCATCTATTCCCTTCTAGTTTAGTTTCTACTTGAGATATCAGTTTCCACCTTAGTACTCTATTAAATTTCATTATTGGTTCAGGTGTCCCAGTTTCTTTCATGTCAATGTATGTATGTGTGACTCATGAACATAGTTCAGTCATGTATGTTAGTCTAGAGTGAGTCACTCCGTCAGTTTTCAACTTTAGATATTTAGTATTTGGGACGACAGGTTTTTCCCCAGTAATTCATCATGTTTACCCAACATTCGAGGATGAATATTCCCAAGGGGAGATGTTGTTATACTCCAGAAGTGCCTAAGACTAGAATCAGGAATTTGAAATGAGAATAGTAGAACACTTTGAGATTTTGACTCAGAATGACTCGTGGTTTGAGTCGCGGGAAGGAGTAAAGAATCGTTAGTGGGAGTCCTGGTAAGCTATTGGGTGTGAAGGTCTAGACTAACGGGCCATGGTGTCACGACCCGAGCTGGGACCCTGGATCTAGACACATAACCTAGAACAATAAATGGCTCCAAGTCAACCGATGGCATGAACATGACAACTAAAGCTCAACATAAATAATTGTGGAAAGAAACATTTGAAATAGCGGAAGTCTGAATAACTAATAACGTCAAAACATCGGAATACAGAACGTAGATCCGAAGGTGAGTACATACTATGTCTGAAAAGCCTCTAACATCCTAACGAACTGATGGGAACAGACCACAACTACTTACTGAAAAATTAAAAGTGAAAGATACTAACAATAAGCTGAGAAAGAGGTCCTCGAAGGATAAGGACTCACCAACAAGCTGAATATGCTAACTCTGGCGAATTGGCTAGTAACGGGACTGGATCTGAACATCTGACCCTGTATCTTGAAATGATACAGCATAGAGTATGCATTCAGTACGTGGAATGTACTGAGTATGCAAGGTAAGTAAAAACAGATAATTTAAAATGCATAAGAGTAGGACAATTCAAAACATGCAACGATAATCATAACATAAACAGGAGGGCTCATGATTTTCAAAACTATTCACCAGTAATAATCATAATCGTAAGAGAAATCTTGTAAAACATAACTTAATCCAAATTATTATAATCATGATCATGCATAAGACATAAGGAACAATGGGAGATTCTTATAACCGACATACCCCATATGAGCACACATGGAGTCCGACCTGTAAACCCCTAGTCCGGAGGGTTTACGTACCTTGAAAAGGGTAGAACAATGAAAAGAGGTGTGATATCACTCATGAAAGGCTCATTTGGGAAAAGGGGGGAAGTATCAAGGGAGGTGCCATCGTGGCTATGTTGACACATAGTTTTGAGACATACGATATGCTTGGACCCGGGGTCTACTCGATGTTAAATACTACTTCCAAAACATATATAGTGCTCATAGTATAATAGCGAAACCATATATGAGATTCATGGGCTAGTTAAAATCATGATAATCACAATCATGCTTGAAATACATGAACTAGCCATGAAATATGGCCTGTGTGACAGCCATAATCATAAATTCATAAATCATGAAGAATATGCATATTTTTGAAAATCCATATAATTGATATTCATAAATCCTGAAGAGTACTTGAAGAGAAATCATAACATGAATCATAAATCATAATTTAGGCTTAGTAAGATTATGAATCATAATAAGACCATAATTTGACTTTTCATAAGACCTTGCATAATTGGGCATATACTGATTGAGATTTGAAACCATAGAATAAATGATCAAAATTTAAATATAAAAACTGTCAATAGGTCTTAAACAACATTTAGAACATGAAGGGAAATGACCCATAATCAAATCAAAGAGAATTCCATAAATTTGGGCTTAAAACTCCATATGATCATCAATTTAACATAAGACTTGATTCATGAACATATAGAGGAATTGGGGCATGAGAGTGAAGAGGAACTCTCATTCACAACTCTACATACCTGAGTAAATCTAATTTACACTCCCCTTTGAAAGAGCAAAGGAATTGGAGAAAGAAGTGGGGAATTTCTCAAGCTTGATCTCCAACGAAGAACTCTAAACTTGCACGCATGGAATAGTAAGGCTTATGATAGGTTAACCACCCTTAAAACCCTTCTAACTGAGCTTAAAACGACGCAATTTAGGACTTTGGAACTTAGGAATTATGAAAATACCCTTAATAGTAAATTTGGAAATTTAATGCTACCAGTGACCACGACTCATACCACGAGTCGTACCTCCTTACTACAACTCGTGGTTACCATCCATTACTTTCTCTAAAGAAACTTGCATTATAGACTTTTCCACGAGTCACACCACGACTCGTACCCACATCCAATAAGTCGTGGGTTCCATCCGTTACCATGACTGGGAGAATTTCTTGTTCCTTCCTATGGGCACTCACCATGACTCCTTGTGCCTTACAAGGAGTCATACTACGAATCGTACCATCCAACCCTAGTACCTCGGTGATAAACAATGACTCCAACCTACGACTCGTTACATCATCCTACCGGTCGTACCTTGACTTGTTACTCCAGATCCCTACTTTTTCATCTACTAACCACAACTCATGACGATGGATCCTTACATCAACGAACGAATCAGACCATGGCCTGTTAGTTCAGACCTTCACACCCAACAGCTTACCATGACTCCCACTAACGATTCGTTACTCCTTCCCACGACTTGTACCATGAGTCGTTCTGGGTCAAAAACTCATATTTTTCTACTATTCTCATTTCAAATTCTCGAGTTTGTTTATAGGCACTTCTGGGGTATTACAATATCTCCCCCTTGGGAACATTCATCCTCGAATCTGGGGTAAACATGCTAAATCACTGGGGAAAAGCTTGTTGTCCCTAGTACTGAACATCTAAAGCTAATAACTGACTGAGTGACTGATTCCAGAGTGACATACATGACTGAACTAAATTCATGAATCACAAATACATACGTTGACATGAAAGAAACTGGGACACATGATGTAATTAAGAAACTAAATAGAGTTTTAAGGAGGAAACTGACACCTAAAGTTGAAACTAAACTGGAAGGGAATAGATGTGGGTATTTATCCATCATATTTGCTTTATCTTCTCATGTAGAAGCCTTAATATGTTGATTTCTCCATAAAACCTTTACTGAAGCTACTTCCTTGTTTCTTAGCTTCCGAACCTGACGATCAAGTATTTCAACTAGAACCTCTTTATAGCTAAGGCTATCCTTCACACCTAAGCTCTCCACCGAAATAACCAAAGTCGAATCACCTATGCACTTCCTTAAAAGTGAAACGTGGAAAACATGATGTATTGATGCCAATTCTGAGAGAAATTCCAACTCATAAGCTACACTGCCAACACGTCTCACAATTTTGTACGGGCCAACATACTGGGGACTGAGTTTCCCTTTCTTTTTGAATCTCATCACTCCCTTCATTGGAGATCCCAATCATCAATTTCGAACTCAAGTTCTCTCCTCCTCACATCCGCATGGGACTTTTGATGACTTTGAGTTGTTCTCAACCTCTCTTATAAGCTGAACTCTCTCCAAGGCCTCATGAATTGAATCTGGTCCTATCAATGCAGCTTCACCGACTTCAAACCAACCAATGGGTGATCTACACCTACGCCCATAAAGAGCCTCAAATAGAGCAATTTGAATGCTGGAATGGTAGTTGTTGCTATATGAAAATTTGATAAGAGGCAAAAGATCATCCCAACTACCCTTGAAATCAATAACACACGCTCCCACATGTCCTCAAGAGTCTAAATGGTCCATTCAGCCTGACCATCTATTTGTAGGTGAAATGTTGTACTAAGCTTAAACTGAGCACCAAATCCCTTCTAAAATGATCTCCAAAATTGGGAGGTAAACTGAGTGCCTCTATCGGATATGATAGGCAAGGGCACCTCATACAACCGAACTAACACATGAGTATACATTTTAGCATAATCATCCACTAAGTCGATAGTTTTGACTTGTAGAAAATGAGCTGCTTTAGTAAACCTGTCTCCAAAAACCCAAATAGAATCATACTATCGACGAGTATGATGAAACCTTGTACTGAAGTCCATATTGATTTCGTCTTTGATGCTCAACCTTTACATGTTGACAATTCATACACCTTGCCACAAACTGTGCTATGTCTCTCTTCATGCCATACCACCAATAGACTTCGCGTATGTCACAATACATCTTGGTGGCACTTGGATGTATGGAATATCTGGAACCATGAGCCTCATGAACAATCTACTCCCTGAAGTCATTAAAACCTGGCACACACAAACGACCTTGATGACCTTGGGCATAATTACATGCCCAAGTGCTATTTTATAGCTTAATTTAGTCGGGTTTGTCTTATTATATACTTACATTCTTATGCAGATTTTGTGTAAAATAGGGTACGCACTAACCAACATGATTATTCCTTGTTTTGTAGGTGTAAAATGCAAGTGAGGGACTAAAATATGAAGGTTGAAGCAAAGGAATAGAGTGGGGAGTGAACTGCAAAACATGGCAAGAAAACATGCCATGGAAAGACTAGCCGCGCCAGGCAGCGTCCCACGTTGTGCGTGTGCCGCACCCAGCTCCATGCCACGCTCATGCCATGCGTGCGAGATGCTTCCCTCCAAGGCGCCTATGCACCAGCATCCATGCCACATAAGGCACTGCTGCGCGCTACAGGCCGTGTCACGCTGGCCATTGCGCGAGAGGAGCTCCGTGTCACGCCGTGTATCGCGCAGGCACTTCGCACAACCTGCCGAGGATGCAAGTTCCAGTGGGAATTTGTGTTACCTCTGTGTCATAGAGGAAAATTGGCACATTCACCTCCGTGCCACGGAGCTATTCCATAACAGGCCAAAAATTACAAATTTCCCATTTACTATAAATTCAACCCTTAGCTTCTAAAATCATTTGTCATGAAATATTTTTTGAAAACCGTATAGGAGTCAAGGGAGAATTGAAGAACTCACCTAGGGTTCACTAATTTTTCATTGTCATTTATCTATTCTTGTAAGTACTCTACTTTAATAATGTTTTTAACTTATTGTACGAACTTGAGTGACTAAAACCCTTCCCCTAGGGTTGAGGCCACATGATATGATTGTAATGAATGAATTCATTTTAGTTTGAGTTGTTAATTGTTGTTTTCTCTTACATTCTTTATTATTGTTGTTTTTATGCTTGATCACCATGAAAACATACATGTTAATCTTGGTAAAATCATGAAAGAGTAATCCCAGGCAAGAACATAGGAATGTAGGGAGCAAGTTCTTATCTTTCAATATGATTCGCTATTAGGATAAATAATATACCTAAATTTCCATGCTTGGTTGATAAAATGGGATGATAGCAAGACACTGGCTTAAAATTGTCACTCCATCACTCATAGAAGTAGTTGTGGAGCTAAGTTAGGTTAATTGATTAAGAGGTACGAAAATCCCTAATCAAGAGCACAAACCCCGTAAACCACATCCATGTAGTTGATTTTCCCACAAAATAGGATGTCACATCCCCCCTCAACGATGTAGTTGTGAGGCTAGTTTGTCGTGTTTAGGGGCTCGAGAGACCATGAACATTGCATTTTCAATTATGTGAGACAACAATTGATAATTTCATGCTCGAACCATTGTGAATTGTAGCATTGCATTATTATTAGGCCTTAACTCTAGTTGCTTCTTATATCATTTCTAGATTGTTTTGTGACCACCCCTAGATTTAATTATAATTTCCTGAAAGCTGCTATAATCAACATTTGTGAAGGTTAATCGTACACTTGAACTTTAATATTCGCTGAAATAAGTACAGTCCCTGTGGGTTCAAAATTCGGCTCTTTAAAAAGGTCCATTGTATTACTTGTACGACTGCGTACAGCTGCACGTGCGCATGGGTGCAACAAGTTTTTGGCGCTGTTGTCGGGGATTGGTGAAGTTTAGTGAATTTTCTATTTTTGTGTGACTTTTAATTTTAGTAAGTGTTGAGAAACTTGTTGTTAGTCTGCTATATTGCCGATGCAGGTTGTCCTTGCAGAGCTAGCACCGAATAGAGAGCTGGTGGAACCATTGTCGGTACCTGAATGTCAATTGTATTTACTCAGGAGAGAATCTTTAGGGCAGAAGTTGAAAAGTTTAGAAGAGAAATAGCAACATCACCCACCAGTAGGGACAGCATAGTTGCTACCTGAAACCATGGCAGCCCGACCAATTCGCGAAGTGGCAATCCCATTAGCAACCAATGTAACCTCTAGTATCCGCAAACCGGAGCCTGGAGGGAACTTTGCATTGAAATAGAATACGGTTCAGTTGTTACATTATAGTGGGCAGTTCACTAGGATGACTCATGAGGACCTACAACAGCACTTACAGAACTTCATGGAGATCAGTGATACCTTTGTCCCCACCGGAGTGTCAACTGATTATGTCCGACTCACACTCTTCCCATGCTCATTGTTGGGTGAGGAAAAGAGGTGGTTGAAAGATGATCCACCTAATTCACTAACTTCTTGGGAAGACTTAGCAAAGAAGTTCCTTATCAGATTCTTTCCTTCAAGCAAGACTGCCAAGCTCAGGAGTGAAATATTAAGTTTCAGGTAGATGGCGGAGGAGAACTTGTATTTGGCTTAGGAGAGATTCAAGTCATTATTGAGAGACTCCCCCCATCACCAGTAGTCAAATGATGTGCTAGCCCATTCCTTTGTGGAGAGTCATACACAAAAATTTTCCTAGACTCTACATCAGGTGGGCAAGCATTGGAGAAGACTTATGATGAGTTGTACACTTTATTGAATAGGATTGGTCAGGGAAATCCAGAATGGCACAATGAGTCATCAAGAGGTGCTGGAAAGAGAACAGCAGGGCTGCTAGAGGTGGATGGTGTAAGTGCCATGGCGTCACAACTAGCATCATTTCAGCATCAGATGATGACTCAGTTCAACAAATTGAGTATAAACCAACAGCAAGGACAGATGAATGTATTTCAGCAGGCTCCTAGTTGCTGTGAAATATGTGGTAATACTGGACACAATGAAGAATCTTGAGGGGCCAATCCTAAATCGGTCAATTTTGTTGGGAATGTTCAGAGAAACAATCAAAATTTTGGGAACAACTACAACAACAATTGGCAGAGCCACTCGAATTTTTCTTGGGGTGGAAATCAAAGTCAAAGCTACCAGCAACCTCAATAGCAGCAGTATCAGCAGCAGAACAGGCAGAATCGTGGCCAGTTTAGCAGCAATTTTGAGGAGACGTTGCAGAAGATTACGGCAACACAAACCTAATTAGTAGAGAATCAGGTGAGGATGGCATCAGATTGGAAAAATTTGTAGTTGGTCATCCGCAATCTAGAGAAGCATATGGGTCTAATAGCAACTACTCAGCACACCTTACCTCAGAGAGGGTTACCCAGTGACATAGATACAAACCCCTAACAGGTTAATGCCATCAGTCTTAGGAGTGGCAAGCAATTGGCTGATACGGTACTAAAGGATAAGAAAAATGAGGTACAGCCTGAGCTGGTTAGAAAGGGACCACCAACTGAAAAGGGAGATAATCAAAGTGTTGTGCAACAAAATGCACAACCATCATTGCAGCAAGCACAGAGACCACCACCATCATTCCCACAAAGACTCAAAAAGAGCAAGGAGGAGGAATGCTTTAAAAAGTTCTTTGATATTTTCAAAGAACATCACATAAATTTTCCTTTGCTTGATGTTTTGCAGGGAATGCCCAAGTACGCTAAGTACTTGAAGGATGTGGTGGCCAACAAAATCAGATTGGTAGATGTTCAGACAGTGGCACTGATTGAGGACTGCAACCACAGGGTAATGAGCAAGATATCGAAAAAGATCAAAGACCTAGGGAGTTTTACCCTCCCTATATAAATTGGTAAATCTAAGGTAATAAGAGCTATATGTGATTTAAGGGCAGCAGTTAATTTGATGCCCCTATCTTTGTTTAAGACCTTGGGGTTGGGTCAACTGAGACCAACACGAATGATGCTGCAGCTGGCAGACAAGTCACGAGTGGCACCAGATGGAATAATCGAGGACCTTCTCATCAAAGTGGGTAAGTTCATTATATGCGATGACTTCATCATATTGGATTTCAAAGTTGATGACAAGGTACCACTGATCTTAGGACGGACATTCTTGGCCACTGGAGGAGCAATTATTAATACAAGAGCGGGGACCCTTAAAATGAGGTTTGATGATGGAGAAGAGCTTTTCCGAGTTTACCAAGAGATCAACCCACCCACACACTATAGATACCTTTGCATGGTTAGTGTGTGTCAGAGGCTAAGTTTGGGGTGGCAGCTCCGATAGGTCCACGGCCGCATGAAATGATCACTTTTCAGCCTAAATCTGATGGAGGGCTTTAGTTAGAGAAGGAGTTGGAAGAAGGGAGGGACAGAATGGAGGTTGTTCCCTCGAAAAAAATAGAAGAAGATGGTTCTCAAAAGGGAACACAACTTTGAGGTTGTCCTAAGAAGGATAGTCCACATCGTGCCGCGACGTAAAATCAGGCACGCTTGGGAGACAACCCAAGGTTACCACAGGTACAACTTTATTTTTTCCTTTATGTTGATTTTATTTATTTTCATCTTGTTGTAGTTTTTGGTGGTGAATTATGCACAGATGGAGGGAAAGTCTGAGTACCCTTGGAAGAGGAAGCTAAGAAGCATGAGAGAGGAAAAGTGTTTGGTTGACAACCCACTTGTATAAAAATGAATAAAAACATGTGGTAGCTACGCCTAGAGGCCTCAGAGAGTATTTCTCACCCTTTTTGAATTTAATTTGATGCTTTGCGGACATAGCATATTTTAAGTGTGGGGTGAGAAAAATTTAAAAATTTTGTGCTTAATAATTTTGGGTGGAATTAGTGCTTTGTAAGGTATTTTTGGACGAAAAAGTTGAGTTGACCATGATTCTACCACCTATTGGTTTTTCTTTCAGTTCTTTTCCAACGGGGGGCACTTTGAACCAATGAATAAAATTTTTCTTTGTTTGTACATAGCTGTTTTAGTCATAGTTAGGGACTGTTCCCGACGATGGATGGACGATGACCGTCTTGAGGGAAAATTAGTCAATAGGTTTTTATTTTTGAACCCGTAGTTGATTTATGGCCTGATGTTCCTTGTATGAGCTAGAGATGATTGTGAGATGCAAATGTTATAAATGTTGAAGCATATTAGCAAATGTATAACGTTGTTTGAGACACCTAGGCTCTTGAATGTGACTCGATGTGTGTAAAGATGAATTTTGCGTTCTTGTGATTAGATGAGTTAAGAGTCTGCTGAATTTGTCTTGAATTGAGCATGTGCTGTGAGTGCAAGGTATTTAATAGTCCATGCTACTGTGTAGTGTCTAGAACTTGCTTGGTATGTATACAAAACTGAATGAATGATGTTGATTGTAGGAGTTGATTTAGGCATTTCCTTGAATGAGCCTAATTTTTATCCCTCGTTTTACCTACCTTTAACGTTTGATCCTAGTTAGCCCTATTGATACTTTAGCCTATTCCTTGCTATCCATAAAATGAGCTTATTCCTTTCTCTTCATTAGCCTTGAAATTGATAAAAAACTCATAAGCGCTTATGTGGAATTGCAAAAGAAGTTAAGGAGTGAAAAGTTAAAGAAGAAGGAAAATAGTAGTTGTGGCAGTGGAAAAGAAGACTAGAGGTGCACTTATTTAAAAAATGAATAAGATTTAGTAAGGAGTAAAATAAGAAAATAGCAAAAAAGAAAATAAAAGGAAAAAGTTGTTTAAGAACTCCTGACTAATAAGCTAAGTGAGCATAAAGAAATGGGAAAACAAAAGGGGAAAATGGGAGTAGAAAAGTGTAAAGGTGAATTAAGAGGAGGGATGTTCTTAAGGAGAGTGTGGTGTATTCAAAGCACTTAGGGAAGATAGTCACTATTATTAGCCATAATAGTACATACCCTCCCTTAGCTTACTTTATAACCTGATAAGTCCTACTTAATCTTACTTTCTAACATTCTTAAATTAGTGGAGTAAAACACTAAGGGAAATCTTATGGGTCAATAGACATGGCATGTGAATTTGTTGTGAGAGTGAGCTTATTTCTTATCCATATACCCCTACATGTTATAATTTGAAAACATATGAGTGAAAATGGGTAACTGTCTTGTTGTGAGGGCACGTTCTTAATGAAAGACAAAATTCATGTGGGATTTCTTGATCAGTTAATTTGCATGAGTTGTTGGGATTGAGAGTTCATTCTTGAGGATAGGAAGTTTTAACATAGTTATATTTGATTTTAATGGTTAAATATTGCATGCTCTATTTTTAACATGCTATCTAAAACAATCGTTGTAGCCTTAACATGAATTGTCTCGCTTCAATTAGCTATGTTTGACTCTTCATGTGGATGAGATGTAAAAGAGTTGTTCGAGGCCGAAGAAGGATTTAAGTGTGGGGTAGTGATCTTGGGCATAATTACATGCCCAAGTGCTATTTTATAGCTTAATTTAGTTGGGTTTGTCTAATTATACACTTACATTCTTATGCGATTTTGTGTAAAATTAGGTATCCAATAACCAACATGATTAGTCCTTGTTTTGTAGGTGTAAAATGCATATGAGGGACTAAAATATGAAGGATGAAGCAAAGGAATGGAGTGGGGAGTGAATAGCAAAAGATGGCAAGAAAAACATGCCATGGCAAGGCTAGCCGTGCCAGGCAGCGTGCCACGCTGTGCGTGTGTCGCGCCCAGCGCCGTGCCACGCTCATGCCATGCGCGTGAGATGCTGCACTCCAAGGCACCTGCGGGCCAGTGTCTATGCCATGCCAGGCACTGCTGTGCGCCGTAGGCCGTGTCATGCTGGCCATCGTGCGAAAGGATCTCCGTGACACACCGTGTGTCGTGCAGGCACTTCGCATGACCTGCTAAGGATGCAAGTTCTAGTGGGCATCCGCGTTACCTCCATGTCAAGGAGGCAAATTGGCGCGTTCACCTCCGTTCCACGGAGCTATTCCATGACAGGACAAAGATTGCAAATTTCCCATTTACTATAAATTAAACCCTTAGCTTCTAAAATTATTTGTCATAAAATATTTTTTTAAAATCGTAGAGGAGCGAAGGGAGAAGTGAAGAACTCACCTAGGGTTCACTGATTTTACATTCTCTTTTACCTATTCTTGTAAGCACTGTACTTTAATGATGTTTTTATGTTATTTTATGAACATGAGTGGCTAAAACCCTTCCCCTGGGGTTGAGGCCACGTGATATGATTGTAATGCATGAATTCGTTTTAATTTGAGTTGTTAATTGTTGTTTTGTCTTACATTCTTTATTATGGTTGTTTTTATGCTTGATCACCATGAAAACATTCATGTTAAGCTAGGTAAAAGCTTGAAAGAGTAACCCTAGGAAAGAACATAGGAATGTAGGGAGCAAGTTCTTATCTTTTGATATGATTCGCTATTAGGATAAATAATATACCTAAATTGCCTTACTTGGTTGATAAAACGGGATGATAGCAAGACACCGGCTTAGAATTGTCACTCCACCACTCGAAGAAGTAGTTGTGGAGCTAATTTAGGTTAAATGAGTAGAGGTAAGAAAATCCCTAATCAATAGCACAAACCTCGTAAACCACATCCATGTAGTTGAATTGCCCACGAACTAGGATGTCACATCCCCACTCAATGATGTACTTGTGAGGCTAATTTGTCGTGTTTAGAGGCTCGAGAGACTATGAACATCACATTTTCAATTATGTGAGACAACAATTGATAATTTCATGCTCGAACCATTGTGAATTGTAGCATTGCATGATTATTAGGCCTTAACTCTAGTTGCTTCTTATATCGTTTCTAGATTGTTTTGTTACCACACGTAGATTTAATTATAATTTTCCGAAAACTTTTATAATCAACAATTGTGAAGGTTAATCATACACTTGAACTTGAATATCCATTGAAATAAATCTAGTCCCTGTGGTTTTGATATCTGTCTCTTTAAAAAGGGCCACTGTTTTACTTGCACGACCTCATACGCTTGAGCGTGCGCTTGGGCGCAACACCTGATATCATAGTATTCCATCTCCCCCTTGCGAGAAAGCCTCCACCTTCTGATTCTGAACCGCCTCTTTCATCTTTACCAAAATAGGATCTTCGTCTTGCCTAGCCTTGAGCTCGATCAAAAAGGAAGATTCTGCTCCGTTCTAAACAATGACACCACCATCCTTCGAGTCAACAAGACAAACTCCTAGTCGTGCAAGCTGATGTGCATCCTTCACTAACTCTTGCCTCTCCTCACCTACATGGGAAACACTTTTCATAGAAAGCTTTCTAAGAGCGTCTGTCACTATATTGTCCTTGCTCGGATGGTAAAGGATACTCATATCGTAATTCTTAAGAAGCTCCAACTACCTTCTTTGATATAGATTTAGATCCTTTTGGTAAACACGTACTGTAGGCTTTTGTGGTCGTAAAGACATCCACATAGGCACCGTATAGAAAGTGTCTCCAAATCATCAAGGCAAATACTACCACTGTTAACTCAATGTCGTGAGTCGGATAGCTCTTCTCATTGACCTTCGGTTTCCTGGACGCATTGGTTATAAGCTTACTGTGCTGCATTAAACATAACCAAGGCTAATCCTTGAGGTGTCATGATATACCAGAAACCCATCAGTACCCTCAGGTAGAGTCAACCCTGGTGCTGAGGTGAGTCGAGTCTTCAACTCATGGAAGCTCTTCTCATAGGCCTCCGACAATTAAAACTTCACTTTCTTCTGGGTCGACTTAGTCAATGGTGCCGCAATAGATGAAAATCCCTCCACAAACCTCCTGTAGTAACCAGCTAAGCCTAAGAAACTCTTGATATCCTAAGGACTCACAAGTCTAAGCCAATGCTTCACAACGTTTTCTTTTGAGATTCCACCTGTACATCCTCACTTGACACCACATGACCCAAAAATGCTACCTAGTTTAACCAAAACTCACACTTTCTGAATTTTTAGCATACATCTGGCGATCCTTAAGAGTCTGTAGCACCACTCTCAGATGAGCGACACGATCCTCCTCACTCCGAGAGTGCATGAGAATGTCTTCTATGAACACGATCACGAAAATTTCCAAATACGGCTTAAACACCCTGTTCATCAAATCCATAAAAGTTGCAGGAGCATTTGTTACTCCAAAAGAAATAACTACAAACTCATAATGACCATACCGAGTCTTGAAGGTTGTCTTCAGGATGTCACTCTCTCTATCCCTGAACTGATGATATCCGGACCTAAGGTATATCTTTGAAAAATAGTTGGCACCCTGAAGTTGGTCAAACAAGTCATCAATTCTAGGGAGGGGATACCTGTTCTTGACAGTGACCTTGTTCAACTAAGAATAGTCAATGCACATCTGAAGGAAACCATCCTTCTTTTGAACAAAAAGTGTTGACACTCCACGGGGATTTGATAGGTCTGATGAAACCCTTGTTTAAGAGATCCTTGAACTGCACCTTCAACTCATTTCTCATAGATGGAGCCATTCTATAAGGATGAATAAATATAGGCTACGTATCGGGAAGAAGGGAAATACAAAAATCAATAT
Organism: Datura wrightii; assembly: GCA_035772735.1. Lineage (NCBI taxonomy): Eukaryota > Viridiplantae > Streptophyta > Magnoliopsida > Solanales > Solanaceae > Datura > Datura wrightii. Next base: position 168,832,615 of record JASDFA010000016.1, read on the forward strand.
CCCGCTTGGGAGGATTTCCCGGTAGATCATCTGGAAAAACTTATGGATATTCACACATTACAGGAACTGATCGGATAGTCGGGGTTTCGGATATAGCATCCTTAACCCTAACTAGATGGTACATGCAACCTTTAGAGATCATTTTTCTAGCCTCAAGTTAGGAAATGAAACAACCTACAGGCACAGCTGAACTACCCTTCCACTCTAGGACTGGCTCATCCAGAAATTGGAAGTCTACCGCACGGGTTCTACGATTTACTGAGGCATATCATACATGTAGCCAATCCATGCCAAAGATAACATCAAAATCATTCATGCCTAGCTCTACTAAATCTGATGAGGTGACTTTCTGAAGGAATGTGATAGGGCAATTTCTATATAACCATCGAGCTATAACTGAATCACCGCTTGAAGTTAAGACTAAAAAGGGTTTTGATAGGATTTCGGGATAGACTCCAAAACTAATAGCAACATAAGGCATCACAAAAGATAAAGTTGCCCTTGTATCTAACAATGCATATACATAAATGTGGAATACTCGTAACATACCAGTCACCACCTCTGGTGATATCTCCTGCACTTGTCGTGACGAGAGTGCATAGAATTTGTTCTAGCATTAGTCGCCAGCTGAACTAGTGGAAGCACCCTGCTGTAAGGGATGTGCGGTCGGATCTACTAACTAGCGGCTGGGGTACAGATCCCACCATCGCCCAAACAAGCTGAAGGACAATCCTTGAGTCTGTGTTCGGGTCTGCCACACCTGAAGCAAGCATCCTAGCCAACTAAGCACCTCACTGGGTGATTCTTTCCACACTTCACATAGGATGGAAAGGTGTGATCTCCTGTAGTGCTCCCCTATCCCCTTGATCCTGACGCTCCCCTGTAATCATGACTGTGTCTGGACGGAATGCTGACTGATGAAGGCGTTGGAGCTAATGACATCTGATGGGACTACTAAGGATGTCTGCCTCCCGATCTTTGCTGGGAGAACCCATAACTATTTGTCCTGAACCTCTTGGCCTCTCTCTCTCAAATTGTCACGACTCGAACATAGGCTCGGATTGAGACACGGGATAAAGAACCCTGAGATTCTCCAAGTCGACCCATGGCATGAACATGACATCTAAACTCAACATAATTAATGCGGAAGTCTAATCATAAGAAATATCATAAGTATGAAAATAACATAATATTTGAATATCTGAATACACAACGCTGATCTGAAACTAAAAAATACTATCTGATAAGCTTCTATTACTATCAAGTTGATGGGAAAAAATGTCAACTAACTCAATAAAGTCTAAGACTAAAAATACGGAATACAATTGATAAAGGGGCCCTTGAAAGATGAGGATTCACCAACATTGGGTGGGAGATACTAAAACTGAGGATCTGGCTAACGACGGGACTAAGCCTAGATATCTGAGCCTGTGCCATGAAATGATACAACATAGTGTATGTGGTCAGTTAGTGGAATATACTGAGTATGAAAGGTAAGTAAAACCGCTTAGTAAAATCACAGGTCATGAATATCATAAGATATTTCATCATAAGAGTCTTAGAGTAGGGCTTGCATGCCATTATCTTAAAAACATGATTTATACATAACTGAATATCATAACTAAATTGAATGACCCAAAGTTGAAATTGATTATTCATAAGTTAAACTGAACATTGGGTCAAACCTGCTGAAAACATAATATCATGATTAATGAAAATGAATAACTGAAATCATGAGGAACAATGGGAGACTCGTCATATAACTGACATTACCATGATAGAACTTACGTGGTCCTGACTATTACACTCAAGTGGGTAGAGCCATCCAAAACCTTGCTAGGCTTAGGCACGCTACCATGATATCAATATCAAGCTGAAGGCCACTTGGGGCATGGAAAGCTCACAAGGGAGGTCCCATACAATCCGAACATACCTAGATTGGCACGTAGTTCTGAGGCCAAGGGTTGACCGACCCTTATCCTACTCTATGCTAGAAACTACTCCCAAAAACATGCATATGCTCTCTATCGTTTTTCAACAAGGCTTAACCATCGTCTAGCGACGAAGCTGAATCATGATAATACATACATAATCTAAAATCATTACATGAGGAGCCTTGGCTAAAACCATACCATAAGCTGAAAAAGAGTGGGAGTCTAGACTCCAAAACCATATGGTAAGCTAATAACATGAAGTTTAGATAAATCCTGAAACATACTTGATCATATAGGCTTGCTAAATACTTAAACATGCTTAAAATAGACTTTGATTATTCAAAACCTGAACATAGACATGGATAATTCAAAATCATACTTTCATCATGAACATCTCATCATAACTAGAAGCATAGATCATAATCTCATCCTTTCATGAACTTCCATTGATGGGCATCTTATTTGTAAAACATTGAAATCAAAATTTTCAATTGAAAACATTATAAAACATGCCCATGAATCATAATTCAACATCAGACACATGCACAGAGAGAATACTCATGATAGCTACCTAGAGAATTCACAAGTTGGGTTAAAACCCCATAGATTCATCAACTTAGAAATCATATGATATTAAAAAGGGATTGGGCATGAGAGTGGATGAATACACCCATTAATAACCTTACATACCTGGGAAAATCTGATTTCACAACCCTCTAGAAAGCCCAAAGGAATTTGGGGAAGAAATTGATGAACTCTAAGCATGATCACCCTTAGGAACTTCTAAGATTGCATGCATGGAGGGGAATAGGTTTAGAATGAGTTAACCCCTCTTAAAACACACATATCTGAGCTTAAAACGACGTATTTTAGGTCTTAGAAACTTAGGAATTATGAAAATGCCCTTCATAAATTCGTACAGAAAAACACACTGCCAGTCCCAATGAGGGATTGGACAACTAGTCGTCAAGACCACGACTCATGGCCTCCTCTCGTGGCCAACACTGGAAGTTTATCATCATTGGTCACTATGAGGGACACCATGACTCGTGGTGTACCCACGACTTATGGTGACTTATCGTTTGGAGCACTACTAAGCCTTCAACATCTAAGTCAAACTCTTGACCATAGCCTACATAATGACTCGTGGCTTCACCCGTGGTCAGCATACAAACCAAAAATCCAACCAAGTCCACCCTTCACTCATTGAGTCACCTAGCAACTCGTGGTGCACCTCACTGGTCACTAGACGAATCATCTTGTGACCTGGTGTAGAAAATTTTATTTTCTCCGTTTCAACCCTCGAGTCTGATCTTAGGGCTTTCGGGGTATTATATTATCTCCCCCTTGGGAACATTCATCCTTGAATGTGCGTAAACACACTGCAAAGCTGAGAAATGTAAGCATTATACCAAATACTGAACATTTAAGACAATAACTAATGGAGTGATTGTGTTATACCCTGTAGAATTCCCGGCACCTAGACGACCTATTCGCACGTTGGTTAAGCATATTTTGAAGGCCATACGTGCTAGAGAAAGGCCAGGAAAAAGATCGGACGAGAAACCCGTAGAACCATCGCGGGAGGAGCCGAGGCAGAGCCCCTCCGCGATGGCAGCGTGTCACGGAGGTGAGGCCTCCGCGATGGCTCCGTGACACGTTGCCCAGGTTCAGGCTCAAGTATATAAGCCCCACTTTGGTTTAATTTCATTTTAATCAAAAGAAATATCAGAAAACAGAGGCTACACGCAGAGAGAAAGGGGGATGAAGGAAATTAAATAATTTTCGTCCGATTACGCTGCTAATCACTGCCCAAATTCAAATTAACTCCAGATACTGAGGTATTTAGCAGCAGAGAGCATTCCTACGGATTCAGTTTCGTAAAATATGGCCGACGAATCGTCGAGCCACCGAGCTAAGGTAAGCGGAATTGCTCTAAACTAGTGTCTATGCGTTCCTACCTGTGAAGTGAATATTTCTCCCTTCTGGACCTCTGAAAAATAGCGAGTTTCTGGCCGTCTTTCGATAAGCCTAAGTTTAGGCTATAAACTATATCGAGAGTGACGTTGCCTTTTGAAATAAAGTTGTATTTAGTATTGATTGACATATTTATGAATGCAGTTGGGAGAAAACAGTTGAAGTACCGGCCGAGCCTCGTCCGACAGACGAATAGTTCAAGGATAAGGTATGTAAAGTTAGTTTCCTCGACAAGTTAAGTAATCTTGAAACAGTACAGTAATTTAAAGGCCAGTAGATTGTCCAGAAGTCATGTGTTACGTTTTTTACGACTGTTGGTACGATATTAGAAGTATCGAGTTACAACTTGCGTGAAATTTGCTAGTATGATATAGATTCTAATATAAGCATTAGAAACTGCACAGTATGCTCAGTATGCGATGTGACACAAAATGTTAGTATATCTTTGTATTTAATCGAAACCTAGTAGAGCAAAGTAGTATCTGTAAGACAGCTCAGAAATAGAATGATAAGTTGAAATGAAGTTAGAAAGCATGTTAGGATTAGTAAATCATGTTACTATAGAAAATCAGTATACAACAAAGTTTTCAGCAGAAACACTATATCGTGTTTAGTATTAGCCCCAGAACAGTTTGGCAGAAGACTATATTTATATATATATATTGTTACCAGCCTCAGCATGCATTAAGTACGTATATATCGCTATCATTAGCTCAGCAAATAGTATATACAGATACTTTATCCCAGCTTAGCCTCAGTATGTGAGATAGGCAGATAGTACTACTAGTTGAGACCATTGTATTATTTGGAGTTGGACTACCTAGCATCCATGACCGCCCCAGGGTTGATAGCTGTATCGACTCGTCCGCCAGAGGACGAGGATACGTCACTCTACGGAGTGGCATGCCGTCCCACAGGGGACGAAGATGGGATGCCAGTTTTCCCCATATTTGTGCCTTGATCGGCCCTTACACACCCCAGTCGAGCGGATACGCCCGGGTGTAGATTCAGGAGTCCTCCGGACTCAGATGCAGTTATAGTCAGGGGCTCAGCGAGCTCAAGTACATACCCAGGGGACCGGCAGGATGCTTACAGCCATTATAGGAGATGGGATGACCGGGGTAGGGGTGTAGATTTTGTGCTGGTTGTACCTCTCGGCTTATGGGGGCCGGGTAAGGTTTGTGTGTGCTATGTTATGTTATGCTGTGTTATACCCTGTTACAGTAGATACGAGTAGATCGACAGTAGCACGATAAATTCTCAGGTATGATTCCTACTCCTTACAGTATAATTAGGAAAAGGTATGGCTTACATTATCAGACAGTTAATTCATTCCTTTCTATTTCAGTTTCATCAGTTTTATCATTGTTTCTCAGATATTTCTTTCAGTTGTTGCTTTACATACTCAGTACCAGCGGTACTGACGCCCGGTGGGGCGCTGTATTACTTGCCTGCAGGTACTCATAGACGAGCAGGCGACACCACGTGATTCCTGCCAGCGTTGAGTATTCAGCTCCTGTCATCCGGAGACTAAATTCCAGAGGTGTATTTCAGTTTCTTTTATTGTATAGTATGGGTAGGTCGGGGCCCTGTCCCGATCATTTCTATTGCTACTCCTAGAGGCTTGCAGTCTGTATATGTTTTCCCTGTGGTCAGATGAGCCGGTCGTGTGAGGCCGTGCAGTTGTTTAGCTGTTAGTATTTCTTTTTCTTTCATGTTGGCCGTGTGGGGCCATAGTTTGCCAGTAGTGGTGACCTTGCCGGTCACGTAGCTTTCTAGTATTTCATGATTGAGTTATAGATAACTAGAAAGCATGGTGGCCTTGTCGGCCCGCATAGGTTTCCCTGAATTGATATGTTTCTGGTCAGCTGTTAGAACAGGTACAGAAGGCTGTAGGCCAATGGGCCGGGGCTGTGTTTACAGCCGTCATATAGCCCTGTGTTTCCAGAAAAGTGAGTCAGAGCCAGCCAGGCACCAGATGTGCCTAGGCTTAGCAGTCCAGTAGTTCAGGTCCTAGTAGGGCACTAGGTGCCAGTCATACCCCCTAAGGTAGGGGTGTGACAAACTTGGTATCAGAGCAGGTCGTGTCCCAGGGAGTCTACAAGCCGTGCTAAGTAGAGTCTTGTCTATGGATGTGTTGTGCACCACATACTATAGGCAGGAGGCTGCGAGGCATGATATGATGGTTACCCTTCCTTCTTAGTCAGTCGTGCTTTAGAGCGGTACAGTATAGGGTTGAGTCCCTAAGAACTTACTGTATTCGTTGATTACAGATACAAAAGCAGATTAGCATTACCCTACTACAGGCAGAAGGTCAGATATAACAACAGAAGAGGGCATCAGCCAGTTATGTGATAACTACAGCAGCAGGAGGAGGTACTCGAGACCTCCCAGCATGATACCTTTGTCGGTACTATTCCCAGTATATGTTGATAACGTTAGAATAGGAAGTCAGAAGTATAATGTAAATGTGAGTTGATTTATTTATTAGCTATATAAGATCTGATTAAGATTATAGACAAGGTCAGACCACCAGGTAAGTATGAAAAAGAGAGGGAAATGCAGGAATCCCAAATACATCTTTTCGGATATGGTACAGTTAAATGCTTTTACTTGTTGCAATAAGAAAAGGGCTATTCCCACCTCTTGGTTTTGATGCCAGTGTAGTAAAGGGGCATAAGACTTGAGATGGGGTTGCCAAATCATGCAGTAAGTAAAGATGGGCTGATTGATCCTAGTAAGTAATAGAAAGTATAAAGAGCTCCTATGATTACGTAAGCTGTGCAAACCCTTATGATAACAAGCTAGTAAAGAAAGTAAGACTATTTAGCTTACCCGAAGCAGGGGTAAAAGATCTGTTAGTAATGAGTGCTTAGTAATAGTCAATTTCGAGTTAGAAAAAGGCTAAGTCCGTCACATATGCTAACAGATAGTAAGACATACCTGTAAGATTGTGGTTATGATCCAGTTGTGATATCAAAAGGGTGAGGGATCATGTGAATCAGACAGGTCTGACTATAAATCAGGGGAAGGATGAACTGATGCAGGACCAACAATTTTGTTAACGGTGAAGAGCAGGTACTTGAACCCCAGAGTTCAGCTTAAGTAAAATGAAGGAAAGAAGTAGGAATGTCAGATCTTGTGGGGAAATTAGAACTACCCCAGATTAATAGAGTATCGTTTTAAGGATTAAGCTTCGGGCTGATAGTAGGATTGCGGTTCAGAATACCACAGTACATCCGCTACGGAAAGGTTAAGAAGTTACTGATACAACAATTCTAATCTAGTGTGGCCTAGAGATAAGGCCCAGCAGACAGTCATGGGCCCTCAATATAAGCCAAGTAAGGCCACAAGATTCGAACGTCAACCCCACATCGCAAGAGTGGCGAATTTCAAATAGTAGACAATAACTAGAGTGTTTATGTTTGTTACTTTCAGAATGGGGTGACAATGCAATGAAATGATAAGTCAGGACAGGAAATATTTTTAGGCCGTAAGAAGCAATGTATCATGTATGATATGAGATTCAGCAGAGCATGTCAGAGATTACGTATCACCACAGAATTCAGTATGTATTGTACGTATTTATTAATATATATCTGTGCAGGTAATAAATATGCTGTGAGCAGCTGCTGATAGGGGTTACAATCACACAGATGCATATTAGTGCTGGGAAGTATGTACGAGTTGCATTGCAGGACCCCTTGTCAAAAATAAAAAGAGAAGAGAAAGGGCAGGTTAAGTGTGAATTAAGTATAAAGTCATAGAAACTATCTCAACTTTCAGTTATTAAGTTAATAGACTTATATGTTGTTGCCAGATCTAGGCTCTAGGAGCTTACCAGAGTTAATGGCCTAAAACAGATGGCTAAATGGTAAGGGCGCAGTTAGACGGTCCACCGACCAGCTGGCGCCTGCATTAGCAGGGAGGCATCCCTGAAGATCGATAACAGTAGTGCATGTGCTAGAACCAGGATTAGAGGCCGAATAGGCAAATTTCAGAGATTAGCAATACCAGAATTGTTCTAGTATGTTAAGGGGTCGTATGTCATTTTCCCAGCCTTGTAGGTGAGTGTCGGCCTTAGTTAACCTAGCAGTTATTATGTGAAACACCCCATAAGTCAGCCGGCCGCCCCAGTCAGAATACCCGTGGGTACCCCAAGGAAGGGTCCACATCAGTAGTCAGCGACAGACTAGTATTTCAGCTAGTTCTCGTAAGATATTTAGGTACAGAGCCCTAGCAGAAGGCCAGTATTTACAGAATAGCTCATAAGACTGAGAATTCCCCAAAATAGCAGTATAAATCCAAGTGGATACACACAAGGCGTAAGAAATTGATAGCACCCTGTTAGCACAGTGTTTATTAAGACCAGGGGATCAGTAGACTCCCCGTGAAGATCCAGAGATTGATCGCTTGGGAGTAAGTTGATTAAGTCCAGCCTTACAGAGGTTTAAGCAAAATAACAGAGCAATTAGATGCCCACGAGTTTGCGGTTATGCACGAACTATAAGCACTCAAGTAGCACAGTTAGAGCATTGTTAGGTTACTGCCACATTCGGGTCATTCAACCCGACTATTAAGTTATTTAAGGTTATGCAGCCAGATCATTAGAGGTCATGGTCAATATCAAGACCCCCTGATCAGATACGGGCACATGGTGTGCAGATAGTCGTTCAAGGTTACCTTAGCAACAAGTAGCCTTAGTATGCGGCCAGAAGGCCAGATAAGCTCTAGCTATACCGGTAGACTATTTGTCAGATTCTCCGGTATAATAAACCAGTATGACCGTCAGTTATATGTCAAATTTTGTAAATGTGAATTTTGGTTGAGTTTAGTAGCCTTTTTGGTCACATTGTGTCGGAGGCTGGTGTACAGATAGATACACAGAAAATCGAAGTAGTGAAGACATAGCCTAGACCTACCACTCCGATCGAAGTACGTAGTCCCTGCGGTTAGCTGGGTACGGCGGAGGGTTTGTGGAAGGATTTTCCACTTTAGCAGCACCTCTGACTAAATTGATACAGAAGGCAGCAAAGTTCCAGTAGATTGAGGCGTGTGAGCAGAACTTCCAAGAGTTAAAAGCCAAGTTAACATCAGCTCCAGTGTTAGTATCGCCAGGAGATACAGAGGGTTGATGCAGCATGGTAAAGTAACAGTTTATGCTTTCAGGCAGTTGAAGAAACGTGAAAAGAATTATCTTACCCATGACCTGGAGTTAGCTGCAAGTAGTTTATGCCTTAAAGAGTGAAAATTTTGTATCACCCAGGAAAGGCTAATATGGTAGCAGATGCCCTTAGCCGTAAATCTATGAGGAGTTGGCATACTTGCAGCCTGACAGTGAGAATAGATCCGAGAATTACACTAGTTAGCCGGTTTAGCCGGTCACATAATAGAAATAAAAGATAACAGAACGATAATACAGAATGTCGCAGTGTTGTCGTTAGTGGTGGAAGTAAAGGAACGGCAGTATAGAAACCCTAGCCAGATTCAATTTGAACATAAGGTTCAGTAAGGAGAGGTGACATATTTTCAGATAACCGAGGATGAAGTGTTATGATATAAAGGCCGTATTTGTGTTCCAGATATTTTGGGGGCATTGCCAGCAGCTTATAAGCAAGGCGCATTACGCCCGCTATTCTCTCCACCCAGGCGCGACGAAAATGTGCCATGATATCAAAGAAAACTTCTGGTGGCCAGGTATGAAAAGAGAAATTGCTAAATTTGTAGCCCAGTGTTCTAACTGCCAACGGGTGGAAGCGGAACATCAGAAATCAGGCGAGTTAACTTAGGACATAGTTGTGCTTCTCTGGAAATGAGAAGTAGTGAATATGGATTTTGTGGCAGGATTACCCCGTACTAGACGCGAAAATGATTCTATTTGGGTAATAGTTGACAGACTGACAAATCAGCTCATTTCCTGCCAGTGAAAGCTATCTTCTCAGCGGAGGATTATGCCGAATTATATATCAGAGAAATAGTTAGATTACATGGAGTGCCGGTACCCATCATTTCAGATAGGGGAGCACAGTTCACAGCTAGATTCTGGCAGTCGTTCCAGAGGAGTCTGGAAACGCAGATTAATTTAAGCATGGTATTCTATCCTCAGACAGATGAGCAGGCTGAGCGCACAATTCAGACGCTCAAAGACTTGTTGCGAGCGTGTGTGGTAGATTTCGGTAGTAGCCAAAGTGAGTATTTACCGTTAATTGAACTTGCCTCCAGAGTTAGCATCTGTTCACCCAGTATTTCATGTCTCTATGTTGAGGAAATTCATAGGAGACCCTCCTACAGTAGTTCCAGTACAGGATGTCCAGGTCACGGGAGAGTTAGCCTATGAAGAGGTTCCAATATCTATCTTAAACAGACGGATTCGCAGATTGAGGTCTAAAGATATTACGTCTATCAAGATATTGAGGCATAACAGGAACCGAGAGGAGATGACTTGGGAAGCGAAGGAAGATATGAGGACCGGATATCCTATTTCAGGCCTAGTCAGGCGACAGGTATGTCCGTATTATTATTACTTATGCAGTACCTTATGGTTGTATGCATGTGAATGAGAAAAATTGATATTTAGTTATCCAGTGGATCCTAGAATATTATGTGCAGTGCCTGTGTTGGACTTTTCTGCATTCCAGGTTTTTGCTATAGGTCATATTACAGGGGAAACTCTGCCGAAATTTTTCTAGAAAGTAAAGTAAGTAGTCCTCTAGATAACAGTGTACATTCGAGGACGAATGTTCTTAAGGGGGGGAGAATGTTATACCCCGTAGAATTCCCGGCACCTAGACGACCTATTCGCACGTTGGTTAAGCATATTTGAAGTCCATACGTGCTAGAGATGGGCCGGGAAAAAGATCAGACGAGAAACCCGTCGAACCATTGCGGGAGGAGCCGAGGCAGAGCCCCTCCGCGATGGCAGCGTGTCACGGAGGTGAGGCCTCTGCGATGGCTCTATGACACGTTGCCCAGGTTCAGGCTCAAGTATATAAGCCCCACTTCGGTTTAATTTCATTTTAATCAAAAGAAATATCAGAAAACAGAGGCTACACGCAGAGATAAAGGGGGGACGAAGGAAATTAAATAATTTTCGTCCGATTACACTGCTAATCGATGCCCAAATTCAAATTAACTCCAGATACTGAGGTATTTAGCAGCAGAGAGCAATTCTACGGATTCAGTTTCGTAAAATACGGCCGACGAATCGTCAAGCCACCGAGATAAGGTAAGTGCAATTGCTCTAAACTAGTGTCTATGTGTTCCTAGCTGTGAAGTGAATATTTCTCCCTTCTGGACCTCTGAAAAATAGCGAGTTTCTGGCCGTCTTTCGATAAGCCTAAGTTTAGGCTATAAACTATATCGAGAGTGACGTTGCCTTTTGAAATAAAGTTTTATTTAGTATTGATTGACATATTTATGAATGCAGTTGGGAGAAAACAGTTGAAGTACCGGCCGAGCCTCGTCCGACAGACGAATAGTTCAAGGATAAGGTATGTAAAGTTAGTTTCCTCGGCAAGTTAAGTAATCTTGAAACAGTACAGTAATTTAAAGGCCAGTAGATTGTCCAGAAGTTATGTGTTACGTTTGTTACTACTATTGGTACGATATTAGAAGTATCGAGTTACAACTTGCGTGAAATTTTCTAGTACGATATACATTCTAATATAAGCATTAGAAACTGCACAGTATGCTCAGTATGCGATGTGACACAGAATGTTAGTATATCATTGTATTTAATCGAAACCCAATAGAGCAAAGTAGTATCTATAAGACAGCTCAGAAATAGAATGATAAGTTGAAATGAAGTTAGAAAGCATGTTAGGATTAGTAAATCATGTTACTATAGAAAATCAGTATACAACAAAGTTTTCAGCAGAAACACTATATCCTGTTTAGTATTTGCCCCAGAACAGTTTGGCAGAAGACTATATTTATATATATATATATTGTTACCAGCCTCAGCATGCATTAAGTACGTATATATCGCTATCATTAGCTCAGCAAATAGTATATACAGATACTTTATCCCAGCTTAGCCTCAGTATGTGAGATAGGCAGATAGTACTACTAGTTGAGACCATTGTATTGTTTGGGGTTGGACTACCTAGCATCCATGACCGCCCCAGGGTTGATAGCTGTATCGACTCATCCGCCAGAGGACGAGGATACGTCACTCTACGGAGTGGCATGCCGTCCCACAGGGGACGAAGATGGGATGCCCGTTTTCCCCATATTTGTGCCTTGATCGGCGCTTACACACCCCAGTCGAGCGGATATGGCTTACATTATCAGACAGTTAATTCATTCCTTTCTATTTCAGTTTCATCAGTTTTATCATTGTTTCTCAGATATTTCTTTCAGTTGTTGCTTTACATACTCAGTACCAGCGGTACTGACGCCCGGTGGGGCGCTGTATTACTTGCCTGCAGGTACTCATAGACGAGCAGGCGACACCACGTGATTCCTGCCAGCGTTGAGTATTCAGCTCCTGTCATCCGGAGACTGAATTCCAGAGGTGTATTTAAGTTTCTTTTGTTGTATAGTATGGGTAGGTCGGGGCCCTGTCCCGATCATTTCTATTGCTACTCCTAGAGGCTTGCAGTCTGTATATGTTTTCCTTGTGGTCAGATGAGCAGGTCGTGTGAGGCCGTGCAGTTGTTTAGCTGTTAGTATTTCTTTTTCTTTCATGTTGGCCATGTGGGGCCATAGTTTGCCAGTAGTGGTGACCTTGCCGGTCACGTAGCTTTCTAGTATTTCATGATTGAGTTATAGATAACTAGACAGCATGGTGGCCTTGTCGGCCCGCATAGGTTTCCCTGAATTGATATGTTTCTGGTTATCTGTTAGAACAGGTACAGAAGGCTATAGGCCAATGGGCCGGGGGCTGTGTTTACAGCCGTCATATAGCCCTTTGTTTCCAGAAAAGTGAGTCAGAGCCAGCCAGGCACCAGATGTGCCTAGGCTTAGCAGTCCAGTAGTTCAGGTCCTAGTAGGGCACAAGGTGCCAGTCATACCCCCCAAGGCGGGGTGTGACAGATTGACTCTGGATTGAACTGAATTCATGAATCATACATACATGCACTACCATGAAAGAAACTAGGGAATATGAACTTAACATAAAACTGAATAGAGTACTAGGGAGGACACTTATACCTCGAGCTGAAACTGAGCTTGAAGGGAATAGATGTGGGTATTTAGCCATCATATTTGCTTTAGCTTCCCACGTAGCTCCTGAACATGCTAGTTCCTCCACAAAACCTAAATTGAAGCTACTTCTTTGTTTCTTAGCTTTCAAACCTGACAATCGAGTGTTTTCATCGAAACCTCCTCATAACTAAGGCTATCCTTCACATCCACACTCTCTACCAGAACAACCAAAGTTGGATCACCATGCACTTCTTTAAGAGCAACACGTGGAAGACTGGATGAACTGAAGCTTGTTCTAAGGGAAACTCCAACTCATAGGCCACCTTGCCAACACATCTCACAATTTGTTACGGGCCAGTAAAACAGGGACTAAGTTTCCCCTTCTTTCTGAATCTCATCACTCCCTTCATAGGAGACACCTTCAGGAACACCCAATCATCAACTTCAAACTCGAGTTCTCTCCTCCTCACATCCGCATAAGATTTTTTGCAACTCTGAGCTATTTTTCAACCTTTCCCTTATGAGATGAACCTTCTCCAAATCCTCATGAATCGAAATTGGTCCTATCAATGTAGCTTCACCGACCTCAAACTAACTAATAGGTGATCTACACCTCCGCCCATAAAGAGCCTCAAACGGAGCCATCTGAATGCTGGAAAAGTAGTTGTTGTTATATGCAAATTCAATGAGAGGTAAATGATCATCCCAATTGCCTTTGAAATCAATCACACATGCCATCAACATATGCTCAAAAGTCTAAATGGCCTGCTCCGCCTGACCATTTATCTGCTGGTGAAAAGTTGTGTTATGCTTAACCTGAGTACCAAGCCTCTTCTAGAATGACCTTTACAACTGGGAGGTAAACTGAGTACCTCTATCTGATATAATGGACAAGGGCACTCCATGCAGCCGAACTAACTCCAACATGTACAATTTGGAATAATCCTCTACTAAATCGGTTGTTTTAATAGTTAGGAAATGAGATGCTTTGGTCAATATGTCTTCAACAACTCAAATAGAGTCATACTATCGACGAGTGCGAGGCAACCTTGTAATGAAGTCCATATTGATCTCCTCCCAATTCCAAGTAGGGATACTAATATCTTGAAGCACACCTCTAGATATTTGATGCTCAACCTTTACCTGTTGACAATTCAGACACTTAGCCATAATCTTTGTTATGTCCTTCTTCATGCCATTCCACCAATAGACTTCCCATTGGTCACGATACATCTTGGTGGAACCTGGATGTATAGAATATCTAGAACCATGAGCCTCGTGCAACATCTGCTCCCTCAATTCATCAACACCCGACACACACAAGCGACCTTGATATTGTAGCACACCATCTCCCTCTTGGGAGAAAACCTCCACCTTCTGATTCTGAACGGCTTCCTTCAACTTTACTAGAATAGGACCCTTCTCTTGTCTATCTTTGACCTCGGTCATTAAAGATGATTCTGGTCCATTTTGAATAATAATACCTCCTTCTGTTGAGTCAACAAGATGAACTCCTAGTCGTGCAAGCCGATGCACATCCTTCGCCAACTTTTTCCTCTCCTCCTCCACATGATACACACTCTCCATAGAAAACCTTCTAAGAGCATCTGCCACCACATTGGCCTTGCCAGAATGATAAAGGACACTCATATCTTAATCTATAAGAAGCTCCAACCACCTTCTTTGTTGGTGAACATGTACTGTAGGCTTTTGTGGTCCATAAAAACATCTACGTGGACCCTATACAGATAGTGTCTCCAAATCTTCAAGGAAAATACTGTCGCCGCCAACTCAAAGTCGTGAGTCAGATAGTTCTTTTCGTGGACTTTCAGCTGCCTGAAAGAATAAGTTATAACTTTACCATACAACATTAGTACACAATTGAGGCCTATCCTCAAGGCGTCACAATATACCGTAAACCCATGAGTCGAGTCTTGAACTCTTGAAAGCTCTTCTCACAAGCCTTTGACCATTGAAACTTCACTTCCTTCTGGGTCAATTTAGTCAACGGTGCTGCAATGGATGAAAACCCTTCAACAAACCTCTAATAGTAATCTGCTAGGCCCAAGAAACTCTTGATATCCAAAGGACTAACTAGTCTAGGCCAATTCTTCGACACTTCTATCTTTTGAGGAGTCTGTCTATACACCCTCACTTGACACCACATGACCCAAAAATGTTACTAAGTCCAGCCAAAACTCGCACTTACTTAACATAGCATATAATTGGTGATCCATAAGAGTCTATAGCACCATCCTCAAATGAGAGGCATGCTCCTCTTCGCTCCGAGAGCATATGAGAATATCATCTATGAACACAATCATGAACGTGTCAAAATATGTCTTGAACACCATAGCCATCAAATCCACAAAAGTTTCAAGAGCATTAGTTAGTCCAAAAGACATAACTACAAACTCATAGTGACCATACCGAGTCTTGAAGGCTGTCTTCGGAATGTTACTCTCGAACTTTGAGCTGATGATACCCGGATCTAAGGTCTATATTTGAGAAACACTTGGCACCCTATAATTGGTCGAACAAGTCATCAATTCTGGGGAGGGGATACATGTTCTTATTAGTAACCTTGTTCAATTGTCTGGTAATCAATGCATATCAGTAGGGAACCATCCTTCTTCTGGACAAAGAAAACTGGTGCAGCCCATAGGGATTTGCTAGGTCTCATGAAACCTTTGTCTAAGAGATCTTCCAACTACTCTTTCAACTCCTTTAGCTCAACTGGAGACATTCTGTAAGGAGGAATAAATAAAGGATGCATATCGAGAAGAAGGTCAATACCAAAACCAATCTCCCGCTCGGGAGGAATTCCTGGTAAATTATCTGGAAATCCTTCTGGCTATTCACACACTACAAGAACTGACTAAATAGTCGGGGTTTTGGACATAGAATCCTTAAACCTACCTAGATGGTACACGCAACCCTTAGAAGTCATCTTTCTTGCCTTCAGGTAGGAATTGAAGAGACCTATAGGCACAGCTGAACTACTCTTCCACTCTATGAATGGCACACCGAAAATCAAAACTCTACTGCACGAGTTCCACAAGTTATTGAGGCATAACATGAATGTAGCCAATCCATGGCTAGCTCTACTAAAGTTGCTGAGGTGACTTTCTGAATAACTGTGATAGAACAATTTATATATATCCGTCGAGCTATAAATGAATCACCAACTGGAGTAGAAACTGAGAAGGGTTCAGACAAGATTTTGGGATTGATTCTGAAACTAGAAGCAGCATAGGGCATCACAAAAGATAAAGTAGCCCCTGGATCTACAATGCATATACATTAAGGTAAAATACTCGTAACATACCACTGACTACATCTGGGGAGACCTTCTGCTCCTGACGAGATGCTAGGGCAAAGAATCTATTCTAGTGCTGACCACCACCTGTACTAGTGGATGCACCTGCTGAGCTGAGTGTGCTGGTGGGACTACTAAGCTAGTTGTTGGGCCCGACCCCTATCATGGTCCTGTCTGGCTGCTGGACAATCTCTGAGCATATGTTCGGGCTTCCCACACCCGAAAAAGCACCTGGACCAGCTAAACACTGACCAATGTGTCTCCGACCACACCTGCCATACTCTAGGATGCTAGACCCTACGGGTCTACTCCCCTGACCTTGAGAGACTGATGTTTGCCCCTCTAATTGTGCCTAGATCTGGATGGAACACTCATAGCTAACGTCATTGGGGCTGATGATCTCTGGTGGGACTGTTGACGGTGCCCACCACTAGGTCTTTGCTAGGAGGATCCAAAACTATCAGTCCTGGCCCTGTTGTCCTCACTCTCCTGCACACTCACATGTATGTATAAACCTATCCGAGTAAAGTTAATGTCCTAATGAAGCATCACAAACCGCCAATCTTTGACTAAATAGTCTGCTATCCCATGCACGAGTCGACTCACTCGAGCCCTCTAGTCTTCCACCATCTCAGGTGCATACTTGGACAAGCGGGTGAACTCTGAAGCATACTCCTAAACCGTCATGTTACCCTACCTCACAAACTCAGTTGCTTTAATCTCCCTCATTTCACTAGAGAATAACCAATCCAAAAATGCTGTATGGAACTCATCCTAAACAATAGGGCCTACTCCTACTATCCTGATATCCTTCTATTTTCTGAACCATTGTTCGCGACCCCTTTCAACTGATACGAGGATAAATCTGTGCACTCCTCCCCGGTCACCCCCATGATCTAGGTGATCTTCATAACTTCATCAATAAAATCATGTGGATCCTCGTCCACCTTTAACCCAAGGAACTCTGGAGGTTTCAAACTCAGAAACTCCCTAACTATTGCCGTTGCTGCATTCCCATTCTAAGGGACATGCGCTACATCCTGTTAGTTTACCTAGCGGGTCAAACCTGACCTAGCATATGTATGGATGCCCTAAACTCTGCATGAGCAACCTGTTCAGGCACATGATCTTCTGGGGCTGGTGGGACCTGCTGGTGCCCATCCCCATTGTCATTCTCATGGCCATTTCCATTTCCATTTCTTCTTTTGTTAACTCAGCAAGGAGGCATGATTCTGCAAACGTGTATAGCACTAGTTAGAAGGATAGAGAGACATTCATCGCATGGCATAGATCATGAAAGAAGGAAACGTTTCCTAAGTGTTTCATAGCGTCTTTGTCATAAGTGTGGCATGCTTCACACCCATGAAAAAGAGTCTACTTAACGCAGCTTTCAGATACTCTAAGACACTTCAAAACCTAATGCTCTAATACCAAGCTTGTCACGACCCGAGCTCGGAACCCAGGATCCAAACACAGAACCTAGAACCATAAATGGCTTGAAGTTGACCCATGCATGAACATGATAACTAAAGCTCAATATAATCAATTATGGAAAGAAACATTTTAAATAGAAGAAGTATGAATAACAAATAACAACTAAATAGTGGAATACGTATCGCTAAGCCGGAGCTGAGTACATACTATGTTTGATAAGCCTCTAACATCCTGATGAGCGGATGGGAAAAGACCTCAACTAGCTCAGTTATAAACTAAAACTGAAAGGTACTATCAATAAGCTAATAAAGAGTTCCTCGAAGGATGAGGACTTACCAACAAGTTGATGCTAATTCTGGAGAATTGGATAGCGGCAGAATTGGATCTAAACATCTGAGCTTGTATCATGAAACAATACAACTTAGAGTATGCGGTGAGTACTTGGAATGTATTGAGTATGAAAAATAAGTAAAAATGACAATTTAAAATGCATTAGGGTTCATAAGATTAGGACAGTCCAAAACATGCAATGATAATCATAACATAAATAAGGGGCTCAAGGTTTTCAAAACCATTCATAAACCAGTCATAATTGTAATCGTAAGAGAAACCTTGTAAAAAATAATTTGACCCAAAGTATAATAATCATGTTCATGTATGAACATAAGGAACAATGGGAGATTCTTAACACCAACATACCCCATATGAGCACACATGGAGCCCGACATGTAAATCCCTAGTTGGGAGGGTGTTCGTACCTTGCCAAGGGTAGAACCACGAAAAGAAGTGTGACATAACTCATGAAAGGCCAATTTAGGCAAAGGGGGATAGTCTCAAGGGAGGTGCCATCATGGCTATGTTGGCACATAGTTCTGAGACACGGAATATGCTTGGACCCCGGATCTGCTCGGTGTTAAATATTACTCTCAAACATATATAGTGCTTATATTATAATAGGGAAAATATAAATGAGATTCATGGGCTAAATAAATCATGATAATCATCAACATGCTTG
Source organism: Datura wrightii (assembly GCA_035772735.1). Lineage (NCBI taxonomy): Eukaryota > Viridiplantae > Streptophyta > Magnoliopsida > Solanales > Solanaceae > Datura > Datura wrightii. The sequence continues at coordinate 168,851,441 of JASDFA010000016.1, forward strand.
AAATACAAGAACTAGCCATGAAATAAGGCCCGAGAGTCGGCCATAATTATAAATTCATAAATCATCAAGAACATGCATATTTGTGAAAATTCATATACTTGATATTCATAAATCCATGAAGGGTACTTGAAGAGAAATCATTACATAAATCATAAATCATAATTGAGGCTTAGTAAGATCATGAATCATAATAGGATCATAAATTGACTTTTCATGAGACCTTGCATAATGAGGCATAGATTGATTGAGATTTGAAATCATAAAATAAATAATCAATTTAAATATAACAGCTGCACATAGGTATTAAAACAACATTTAGAACATGAACAAAAATGACCCACAATCAAATAAAAGAGAATTCCATAAATTTAGGCTTAAAACTCCATAAGATCATCAATTTAACTTAATACCTGAATTCATGAACATAGAGAGGAACTGGGGCATGAGAGTGAAGAGAACCATCATTCACCACCCTACGTACCTGGATAAATCTAAATTACATTCCCCTTTGAAAGCCCAAAGAAATTGGAGAAGGAACTGGGGAAAATCTCAAGCTGGATATCTAAGGAAGAACTCTAAACTTGCATGCATGAAATGGTAAGGTTTATAATAGGTTAAGCACCCTTAAAACCCTTCTAATTAAGCTTAAAACAACACAGTTTAGGACTTAGGAGCTTAAAAATTACGAAAGTATCCTTAATAAAAAATTTGGAAATTTAACATTGGCAATAAACACGACTCATACCATGAGTCGTACCTCCTTTCCACAACTCATGGTTACCATCCGTTACTGCCTTTGATGAAACTTGCATTTTGGACTTTTCGAGTCACACCATGACTTTTACCTACATCTAACGAGTCATGGGCTCCATATATTACCACGAGTGGGAGAATTCCCCGCTCCTTCCTACAGGCACTTACCACGACTCGTTGACCCTTTACAATGAGTCATACTATGGCTCCTTGATTGATATGATGACCCTTCATCATGAGTCGTGGTTACTAGTTGAAGAAGTAAGGGTCTAGAGTAATGAGTGAAGGTACGACCCATAGATTATGCAATGGGTCTTAGGTTGGAGTCACCAAGATAGCAGGGTTGGATGTTACAAGTCGTAGTATGAATTATTATAAGGAACAATGAGTTATGGTAAGTACCCATAGGAAAGAGCAGGAAATTCTCCTAGTTGTGGTAACGGATGGAACCCCCGACTCGCCGGATATAGGTATGAGCCGTGGTGTGACTCGTGGAAAAGTCTAGAATTCAGGTTTCATCAGAGGTAGTAATGGATGCTAACCACGAGTCGTGGTAAGGAGGTACAACTCGTTGTATGAGTCGTGCCACTTGCAGTGTTAAATTTCTATATTTTTCATTAGGGCTATTTTCGCAATTCCTAAGCTTCTAAGTCCTAAACTATATTGTTTTAAGCTCAGTCAGAACGGTTTTAAGGGTGCTTAACCTATCATTAGCCTTACAATTCTATGCATGCAAGTTTAGAGTTCTTCCTTTGAGATCAAGCTTGAGAAATTCCCCAATTCCTTCTCCAACTCCTTTGGGCTGTCAAAGGGGAGTGTAATTCAGATTTACCCAGGTATGTAGGGTTGTGAATAAGAGTTCCTCTTAACTCTTATACCCCAATACCTCTCAATGTTCATGAATTCAAGTATTAAGTTAAAATTGATGATCTTATAGGGTTTTAAGCCCACATTTATAGAATCTTCTTTGATTTGATTATGGGTCAATCCCCGTCGTTTTCTAAATGTTGTCTTAAGATCTATTGGAAGATTTTATACTTAAATTGATTATAAGTATTATGATTTGAAATCCAAGTCAATCTTTTCCCAACTATGCAATATTTCATGAGAAGTCAAGTTATGATTCTATTATGATATTGATCTTACTAAGTCTAAATTATAATTTATGATTTCTCTTCAAGTACTCCTCATTTATTTATGAATGTCAAGTATATGAATTTTCACAAATAGCATGTTCTTCATTATTTGTGAATTTATGATTTTGGCAAACTCACGGGACTTATTTCATGGCTAGTTTACGTATTTTAAGCATGCTTACGATTATCGTGATTTAAACTAGCCCATGAATGTCATGTATGTTTTCCTTATTATAATATGAGTACTATATATGTTTTGGGAGTAGTATTTAACACTGAGTAGTGCCAGGGTCCAAGCATACCCCATGTCTAAGAATTACATGCCAACATTGCCATAATGGGACCTCCCTTGATACTGTCCCCCTTGCCCAAATGGGCCTTTCATTAGCAATATCACCCCACTTTTCATGGTTCTACCCTTGGCAAGGTACGAACACCCTCCCCACTAGGCTTTTATAGGTCAGGCTCTATATGTGCTCATATCGGGTATGTCAATTATAAGAATCTCCTATTGTTCCTTATGTTTTATGTATGATCATGATTACTGATCTTCGACAAATTTACATGCCTAAGTGCTATTTTATAACTTAGTGTAGTCATGTTTGTTAATTTTTTTAATTACTTTCTCATGTAAATTTATACATATGTGTGCAATGAACTAACCAAAGTGATTAGCCCATGTTTTTTAGGTGTAATATGCTAAAGAGGGGCTAAAAATGTTGTTCAAGGGTAAAAGAGGGAAGCATTGAGGTGAGTGCACAAGAAGGCAACTTGATGTGCCAAAGAAGAGGATGGTTACACTAGGCATTGTGCCATGTTGTGCATGTGTCGCGCCCAACATCGTTCCACGCCAATGCCATGCACACGAGGAGCTGCAAGTAGTAGGTCTGCACATTGGCTCCGTGCCATGTTGTTCCTGCTCCACGATGCCCTCTGTACCACACCGACCGATGTGTGCTGCACGAGGGAATGTAAAAGGCAGGTGATAAGGCCAGCACTACTGTGCGACAATGCCGTGCCACACTAAGTGCATGGTGCGATAAGCACCATGACACGCCCGACTGCCCTTGCTTTTGCCAATGTCAAGGTCAAATTCCAGTGAAGCAGCGCGACAGCTCCGTGTCACGCCGCGGCCTTGCCACGATAGGCAGCGTGGCACAGAGCAAGTTCACCAATGACCAATTTTTGCAAAATTTTCAATAAGTATAAATTAAACACTGAGCTTCTTATTTTATTTATCACGTAATTATGTTGGTAAAGCAGAGAGGAGTGAAGGGAAAAGCGAGGAACTTCACCTAGGGTTCAAGGATTTTCACTCTCTATTATCCATTCTTGTAAATACATTAATTCAATGATGTTTTTGAGTGATTATATGAACATGAGTGGATAAAACCCTTCTTCTAGGGTTGAGGCGACATGATATGAATGTAATTTTATGAATTCATCTTTGGTTTGAGTTTTCCTTGTTGTTTTGTCTTGCATTCTTATTAATTACCATTTTGATGCTTGATCACCACTTGAATGAAATTGTTAAGCTTAGGCAAAAGTTTGACAGAGTAACCCTAGGTTAGAACAAAAGAATGCAGGGAGCAAGTTCTTGACTTCAAGATATCACGGTTAGGATATTAATTATACCTAATTTTCCTTGCTTGGTTAATTAAAAGAGAAGATAGCTAGACACCAACTTAGATTGTCACATCACCGCTCATAGAAGTAGTTGAGAAACTAAGTTAGGTTAGATGACTAGTGGTACAAAAGTACATAATTAAGGGCACAAACCCCATAAATCACATCCATAGTGTTAAATTGCACACGAATTAGGACGTCACATCCCCGCTCAACGATGTAGGTGTGAGACTAGTTTGTTGTGTTAAGAAGCTCGAAAACCATGAATACTGCATATTAACTCTGTGAGGGAACAATAGAATTTTGATGTACTTGAGCCATTGTGAATTGTAGCATTGCATGATTGTCAGGCCTTAACTCTAGATGCTTCTTATTATTGTTACCTGATTATTTTGGGATCACCACTAGATTTAAATACCAACCATCAAAATGTCTACAATCAACACTTGTTAAATTTAATATAGCACTTAAACTTAAATATTCCCTGAAATAGTCCGGTACGTGTGGGTTCAACATTTGGCTCTTAAAGAGTCATTGTATTACTTGTACGACCATGTACAGTTGCGCGTGCCTTGGGGCACAACAAGTTTTTGGCACTGTTGCCTGGGACTGGTAGCATTTAGTGGATTTTTTGTTCTTGTATGGTTTTTATTTTTCCTAAGTGTTGAAAAAGTTGGTCTTATCCTGATTTGCTGCAGGTAATAGATTGTCCTCGCAGAACTGGCAAGGAATAGAGAGCTGGTGGAATCAGTATTAGAGCCTGAACATCATTTGCATTTGCTCCAAAGAGCGACTCTAGATTGGAAGTTATAGCGGTTACAAGAGCAGATACAACAGAATCCACCAATTGGGCAAGAAGAGTTGTTACCAGAGCGAATGGCAGCTCGACCTGTTCGCGAAGTAGCAATTCCACTCATGACAAATGTGACCCCCAACATCCACAAAATGGAGCAGGGAGGCAATTTTGAGCTTAAGAAAAACATGGTGTAGCTGTTACATTCTAGTGGTCAATTCAAACGAATGACACATGAGGACCCACATCAGCAGTTATACAACATTTTGGAGATCAGTGACACTCTCGTCCCCACCGGAGTGTCAACTAATTATGTCCGACTCACCCTCTTCCCATTTTCATTATTGGGATAGGAGAATAGGTGGTTGAAAGCTGAGCCACCAAATTCCATCACATCTTGGGATGACCTATAAAGGAAGTTCCTCATTAGATTCTTCCCTTCAGGGAAGACTGCCAAGCTTAGAAGTGAGATCTTAAGTTTCAAGCAGCGGCCTGAGGAGAATTTATACTTTTCCTAGGAGAGGTTCAAGTCTTTGGTGAGAGACTTCCCCCATCACCAGTAGTCTAATGAGGTGTTAGCTCACACCTTTATGGAGAGTCTAGACTGACATACTAAAATCTTGCTAGACTCTACATCGGGTGGGCAAGAACTTGAGAAGACAAATGATGTGCTATACACTCTACTGAACAGAATAGCTCAAGGGAATTAAGAGTGGCATAGAGAATCATCCAGAGGGGCATGAATGCCTAGGAAATGCCTTGGCATCACAGTTAGAAAGGTTGATTGAGGTAGATTGAGTAGCAAGGTTTATTGAGGTAGATTGAGGTAGATAGTGTCAGTGCCTTGGCATCACAGTTAGCGTCACTGCAGTACTAGATGATGACTCAGTTCAGCAAACTGAGTATGACCCAGCCACAAAGACATGTAATTGTAATTCAGCCACCTCCTAGATGGGGTGAGATTTGTGAAATAATGGGCACAGTGCAGACTCTTGCAAGGACAATCCAGAATCAGTAAACTTTGTAGGAAATGTTTACAGAGGAAGTCAGAATCATAGGAACACCTATAATAAAAATTGGCAGAGTCAGCCAAATTTTTATTGGGGTGGCAATTAGATTCAGAGCTACCAACAGCCTTAGCAGCAGCAGTATAAGTAGCAAAATAGGCAAAACGGCGACCAATCTAGCAGTAGAAACATTGAGGTGATGTTGTAGAAAATCATGGCCGCTCAGACCCAGTTGACAGAGAATCAGGCAAGGATGGCCTCAGACTTTAAAAATCAGTAGATGGCTACTAGAAATCTAGAGAACAGTTGGCAGCTGCGCAACATACCAGACCTCAGGGAGGGTTGCCAAGTGATATAGATACAAATCCCCCGATAGGTAAATGCCATCTGTCTAAGGAGTGGCAAGCAGTTGGCCAATGCAACACAGAATGAGAAGAGAAATGAAGTGCAGCCAGAGCTAGTCAAACAGGGTCTATCAACTAATAGAGGAGATAATTTGAGTTCTATAAAACCCAATGCAAAATCACCATTGCAGTCAGCAGATAGACCACCACCACCATTACCACAAAGGCTCAAAAAGAGCAAGCAGGAAGAATGTTTTAAGAAGTTCATTGATATTTTCAAAGAATATCATATCAATTTTCCTCTACTTGATATCTTGCAGGGTATTGATAATTGTCAAACTCACACTTCTTAACAAAGTATGAAGCGGACGTTGTCAATAAAGAACCCAACTAAAGGTTGGAGTCGATGCCACAGGGAATATGGAAGTATATAGAAGAATTCTAGTGCTTAAGCTTTGTGGTAAATTATTTCCTAAGAGGGGGAATTTTTAAAGGTAATAAATAATTATTTTGAGAAATTGACTGTTGTATCAAAATTAATGCAACTAAGTAGGGTAAGTGTTCCCCATGACTTCATAACCACAAGGCGTTTTATACTAGTGATCTATTCCGGTGCTTAGCATGCAATATTGGTTAGTTAGGTTCACCTAAATGATTGGTCCCCTATCTAGATTATTTTCACCACGCAACTTGGTCCGTCTACGGGTGTACTTTAATTGACCCTTACCCTTAATATGGGATTAGCTATCCTTGGACAAGTTCAAGCTATTACATGAGGTTGATAGCCTCAAATCTTTGTTGTTAATCCCTTTTCCCATTCTTTACCTCCTTGATCCGATAAGTAAGAATAAATCAAGTCCTAAGTTTGCAACCGTCAAGAATCAATTAAAACGAAGGGAAAAACAATACATGCATAAAACCCCGTTCAAGAATCACTAAGTATTTTTACCTATATGTGTTAATTCATCATAGTTCCCACAACCCTAGTTGTGGTGGTTTTAGCCTATCATGTTTATAAGTGAATTAATAGAAATCATTAATAAAAACTAAAATTAATACTTACAACGATGATAGGAAGAACTCACTTGATTATTGCAAAAGTTGAAATCACAACGTTACAATCGTATCACAAAGAATGCCTTCTAAAACTTCTTAAAACTCCAAAAACTTCTGAACTTAAAGCTTGATTCTAAAAGCTTGATTCGAGACTTGATTTCAAACTTGGTACTTATTACATGAAAATTAAGGGGTATTTATAGTAGATTTATGTTTTCCTTGTTCCTTTTAGAATTTGACTTGGACTTGATGTTCCTTTTCCTAGTTGAAGTAGGAAATCCACTTTTTTCCAGTTTTGGAATCCTTGCCGCATCGCCTTGCTTCGATGTCGCATTTAGTGCCGCTTGATACATGCCAACGCGCCTAGAAGGAAGCTCCCTCGCACCTTCCATCGCACGGGCTCAAGTGTCGCGTCACACGGTCTGTTGCGGTAGACATGTTGCTGCCTCACGTGTGCCATGGCGCTGGGATGGAGCTGCTATGCGCCTGCCCATGCACTGAAGGAGGGCTTGTGCCATGCTCGTGCAGTTGGTCACTTCAAGCTTTGATCTTCACATTCTTCATTCCAACTTCTTTAAATGTATTCCAAAGGCCTCAAACACATTCAAATTCATCATTTTAAGCCCTAAAAATATCTCATCATGTGTGTTAGATAATTTCACAAATATATAACATAACCACATGCAAACACACATAATTTGTTCTCGAAACATAGTAAAGTACGAGTAAAAATATGTCTATCAAGTGCGTGAATACATCCTTCATTAACACCCCACACTTAAACTATTATTAGTCCTCGAACAATCTACTACTTCCCTTCTCACATTTAAGCACGAAATTCATCCTAAAAATAGGTCTACTTACACTTAAGATCATGAGACAAATCAATGAAGCTCAAATAACTCGCTCGCATACATATAGGTTCAACATTAAGATGTCAAAGTTCGAAATCACTTAGCTTTTGAAAACTAGCTCATCAAGACATATTTTGGGCCAACATGAATTATATGTAATTTAGCAATCAGGAGTAAACCAAAGTCTTACCATTGTGCCCGTCACAATTTAGAGAGATTCCCTTTTCTCACACAAGATATACAATAAGATTAACTTGGGCATAAATAAAACAATTTTCCCTCACTCTCACAAAGACTCAACATGCACGCAAAAGACGACTCATAGGCTTTCCCTTAGTGTAATACTCCGCTAATATAGAATTATGAATCAAGGATCAATTAGGACTTTAATATGGTTGTAATGTAGGCTAAGGGACGGGTATGAACTATTTGGCCAAGATAGTGACTAAGCTCCCTAAGCACTTTAATACTTCACAACACTTTGAATTTTTAACACTTTCCTCAATTTCCAAATTCTCTCCTAATACCTCCTTTTATTTCTCAAATTTGCAACTTAGGTGACTAGTGGGGATTTTTTCTTTCAACAATGAGCTTATTCACACTTTTTTTTTCTCTTTTCTTTTTCTTTCTTCCGTTCCCAACCTTTACACACCCTACTCTAGCCACCCTGAACTTAAGCATTTTTTTTCTTATGTTGAGGTTCACAATATCCACGGAAGGACTAGGGCCAAAATAGGTTCATTGTAAACAAATGGATACGGTTAATCGGTAAATCATAATTTTTTTCATCTTCAATTTTTCAAAATTCTTTCTTCTTTTTGTTTTCCCACTAAAATTCACGCTCCTTGTTTAGAAAAATTTCACCTTTTTCTTTTCTTCCAATTCACCTCACTTTTTAGCTTTTCCCCTCACTTCTCCAATTATGCTCCTTTCCTACAAAAAATGTTTTCATTAAAGTGCTCTAGGAGTCATTTGGATGAAATACAAGTCAATAGAACAAAAAGGGATTAAGCTTGTAATATGGCTATCAAAAGAATAAGCTAAGGCTCATCATAGCTAACTAGGATAATTATAATCAAGATAGGTAAAATAGGATAAAAATAACGCTATCAAAGAAATGCCTATATCACTCCCTAAATCCATCACTCTTATTTTGCTTTGCACACACACCGGGCAAGTTCTAGACATCAATTTACAAGCATGGAGTGTATCAAAAAATCCTTACTCACACAATGCCACAAAATGGTTTAGCAATGGAAATCAATACCACATAAACAGATATGTTCATATTGCATGCATAACATAATTTAACCCATTTTTTCAAGTACAAGATTCAAGTCCCAAAAGACTAAGTGTTTCTACCTTTTTCATGCATTTTTGAGTGAATTTAATAAAGTATAAATGATACCTAAAGTGAAGCACCTAGCATTCATAGGACCCAAGTTCTTATTCTTCCTAATGACTAATTTACCCATAAGACAGTCGTGATCCATCCATCATCGGGCAAAGTCATGACCCAGTGACTAAAATAAAAAAACACAAAATCTAGACTCTCTAATCAGTTCTAAGGGACTATCCACTGGAAAAGTATCGAAAACAAAAATCGGAGGAACCTAAAATAAAATAAAACTAAAAATACTACAAACAAACAAGCATGCAAGATAAGTCATAAATTCCAAAAGAACTTGGCCTACCATGTACAAATTTAGAAATTAAGGAATGCATTGTAATATGAATTTCTCTTCTCTCACCCTACACTTAATTAGTTACACTGTCCCCAGTGCTAAAATAAATTAGCATAAAGTAATAGAGTGAAATAAGACTTCCTGGGCCTCTACTCCTCGTCATCTGTGGGGGCAGGAATAGCTTCCCCCATCTAGGTATTTCATGATCAAATTATTTTATTAAAAATTATGAGCTATCACTTCACACTTGAACAAACACATAAAACCAAAAAATTTATCTTGGGTTGCCTCCCAAGTAGCGCCTGATTTAACGTCGTGGCCCCACACAGGTATCTTGACTACTCAGAATTTATCAAGATACATGTTGAGACCGTGGTGACATCATGGCCGCTTATTTTACCATGCCAACCTGTGACACGTCAAAAAATAGAAGAAAAACAAAAAAATTTAGGAAATAAAGACTAAAAGTTAAACACACATTTAACTAATCCGTATTCCCCAACAACAGCGCCACTTTTTGATAATGCTCAAACTCCCACTTCTTAACAAAGTATGAAGCGGATGTTGTTAATAAAGAACCCAACTAGAGGTTAGGGTCGATCCCACAGGGAATATGGAAGGATATAGAAGAACGCTAGTGCTTAAGCTTTGTAGTCAATTATTTCCTAAGAAGGGGGATTTGTAAATGTAATAAATAATTATTTTGAGAAATTGATTGTTGTATCCAAATTAATGCAACTAACTAGGGTAAGTGTTCCCCATGACTTCATAACCACAAGGCGTTTTATACTAGTGATCTATTCCAGTGCTTAGCATGAAATATTTGTAAGTTAGGTTCACCTAAATGGTTGGTCCCCTATCTAGATGATTTTCACCATGCAACTTGGTCCGTCTATGGGTGTACTTTAATTGACCCTTATCCTAAATATCGGATTAGCTATCCCCGGACAAGTTCAAGTTATTAGATGAGGATTGATACCTCAAATCTCTGTTGTTAATCCCTTTTCCCATTCTTTACTTTCTTGATCCGGTAAGTAATAATAAGGTAAGTCCTAACGTTTGCAACCTTCAAGAATCAATTAAAACGAAGGGAAAAACAATACATGCATAAAACCCCGTTCAAGAATCACTAAGTATTTTTACCTATGTGTGTTAATTCGTCATAGTTTCCAAAACCCTAGTTGTGGTAGTTTTAGCCTATCATGTTTATAAGTGAATTAATAGAATTCATTAATAAAAACTAAAATTAATACTTACAATGATGATAGGAAGAACACACTCGATTATTGGCAAAGTCAAAATCACAACGTTACAATCGTATCTCAAAGAATGCCTTCTAAAACTTCTTAAAACTTCAAAAACTTCCGAACTTAAAGCTTGATTCTAAAAGCTTGACTCAAAACTTCATTTAAAACTTGTTAATTATTACATGAAAATAAAGCGGTATTTATAGTATATTTATATTTTCCTTATTCCTTGTTGAATTTGACTTGGACTTAATGTTCCTTTTCCTAGTTGAAGTAGGAAATCCATTTTTTTCCTGTTTTAGAATCCTTGCCGCATTGCCTTGCTTCAATGCCGCTTTTAGTGCTGCTTGGAACATGCTAACATGCATAGAAGGAAGCTTCCTCACGCCTTCAATCGCGCGGGCTCAAGTGTCGCGTCGCACAGCCTATTGCGGCAGACCTGTTGCTGCCTCGCGTGTGCCATGGCACTGCGATGGAGTTGCTGTGCGCCTGACCATGTGATGAAGGAGGGCTTGTACCATCCTCGTGCAGTTGGTCACTTCAAGCTTTGATCTTCACATTGTTCATTCCAACTTCTTTACATGTATTCCAAAGGCCTCAAACACATTCAAATTCATCATATTAAGCCCTAATAACATCTCATCACATGTGTTAGCTAATTTCACAAGTATATAACATATCCACAAGCAAAAAAACATAATTTGTTCTCGAAACATAGTAAAGTACAGGTAAAAATATGTCTATGAAGTGCGTGAATACGTCCTTCATCAGGTATGCCAAAGTATGCCAACTACTTGAAAGACATGGTGGCCAACTAAGTGAATCTAGTGTATATCCAGATGGTGGCACTTACTGAGGAGTGCTGTTATAGGGTGATGAGCAAGATGTCGAAAAAGCTCAAGGACCTCGGGAGTTTCACCCTCCCCGTACAAATTAGTGAAGCTAAAATCATGAGAGCTCTGTGTGACTTAGGGGCAGCAGCAAATTTAATGCCCCTATCTCTGTTTAACACCCTGGGTTTGGGAAAGCCAAGGCCCACAAGAGTAATGTTGTCATTGGCAGATAAGTCTATGGTGGCACCTGAGGGAATTATTGAGGACTTTCTCATCAAAGTAGGTAAATTTATTATACTTGATAATTTCATCATTCTTGATTTTATGGTTGATAATAAGGTACCCCTGATCCTACAACGACCATTCCAGGCCACTGGTGGAGCTATCATTGATGTGAGAGTGGGTACCCTTAAAATAAGAGTCAATGATGATGAAGGGCTCTTTAGAGTCTATCAGGAGATCAACCCACCCACATACTACAGAGATATTTGTAAGATTAGTTGGTCTCAAATGCTAAGTGTGGGCTGGTAGATTCCATAGGTCCACTGTTGCAGGACGTGTAGACAATTCAGCCCGAGTTTGATGGAGGGCAGAAATTGAAGAGGATGATGGAAGAAAAGTGGGAAAGGATGTAGGTTGAAAATGGAAAAAAGTTTTTGTTGCAGACCTAGGACTAGTCGTGGGATTACTCGTGAGGACAACTCATGAGTTGTTAGGTGACTCTTGGGGAGACCAATGAGGTTTGTGGGAATCTTAAAGAAAAGGGTCCCCACGGGCGTGGCAACGACTCGTGGTCAGACGCCATGAGTCGTTACTCAGTCGTGTGGTGGGGAGAAGGAAAAGAGAAGAGAGAAGGACAGTATACTCAATGACTGGTGACCACGAGTCATGGTTACCCTAATGAGTCACTAGGTTAGCCGTTACGAGCCCTGGAGATCAGAGACATAGTGTACTTGATGATCTAGGTGACGAGTCGTTGCCTTGGACCACGAGTCATTAGGTCGTTCGTTAGGACCACATGGCCGTAATTTCCTGCGAAATATGTAAGGGCCTTTTCTTAATTCCTAAGTTTTTAAAGCCTATACTACATCGTTTAAGACTCATTTTAGTGTGTTTTAAGAGGGGAAAACCTATTCTAAGACTATTTCTTCCATGCATGCAAACTTGAGAGGTTGAAGAGGTGATATTCAAGGTTTCATTCAAATCCTTCTTATGCAATCAGGGAAGTGGTAGAATCAACCCTTCCAGGTACATAGGGTTATGAGTGGGTGTTTTCTTCCTCACCCATGCCCAATTTCGATCTAAACATGAGAAATTCCTATGATCAAGTCATGGGGTTTTTACCCAAATGAATGAATCTTTAATTTCTTTACATGGGTATGAATTGATTATGTTTTTAGTATCGAATTGTGAAGCATTGGCTAATTTTCTAATGATTTCAATTAAATTATGTTTCTATTCCTTATGAATGTTGAAGCCCATTAATGATGTGATCATGAAAAGTGAGATTTGTGAAGCATATGTGATAATGATGAGATATTATGATGAAAAGCATGATTGGAAGATACCCATGTTTATAATTATGTTTCCCATGAGAATTGAGTATTTCTAAGTATGATAAAGCTTTGGGCAATGCCCATATGTTATGTTTGAATGACGATTTTCCCCAAATAAGCTTACACGAAACTCCCAAATTTTCTATTCTAGCTTGTGATATATTTTGAGTTACATCATCCTATTCATAGCTTACCACACGGTTTTGGACAAAGGCTCCCAAGTATGTTTTCATCTTGTGGTATGCTTTGAACTAAAACTTGTCATGTGCATGATTTTGTATCTGAAATGTATTTGATTACTGAGCTTCGTCAATAGATGATGTTGAGCTTTGTTATATACAATATAGAGCATTTCATGTTTTGGGAGAAGATTCTAGCATCGAGCGGGCTAAGGGTCGATCACCCTATGCCCCAAAACTATGTGCCAACGTAGGTTGATACTATTATATGACTTGGGACCTCCCTTGTGAGCTTCCCCTTGCCCTAATGGGCCTTCAGCTTGATATTGATATCATAGTAGTGTCCTTAGTCCTAGTAAGGTTTTGGACGGCTCTACCCACTTGAGTGTGATAGTCAGTATCACGTAATCTCTATCGTGGTATGTTGGTTAAGTGACGAGTCTCCCATTGTCTATATGATTCAGATTTGTATATTAATTATGCATGTTTATTATTTTATGCATACATGTCCTAAAAGCAGGGTTTGACTCAACATTCAACTTTTCTATAAATGTCATATTTCAGCATTGAGTCATTCGAGGTAGTTTGATGTTATAAAGTTATGTGTGGTCATGTTATGAAAGGATCACGATTTTAGATAGAATACATGCAAGCGCTACTCTCAGTCTACTGATGTTTATGCTTAATTAATGCATTGTGTTTCAAAAGATTTTTCTTACTTTAGCAGTGTTACTTACCTTGTATTCTCAGTACATTCCACGTACTGACCGCATACTTTCTATGATGTATCATTTCATGATACAAGACCTGACTCTCAGGTTCAACCCTACTCTTAGATAGTTCATCAGAGTTAGCGTTTGCCTATCTGTGTGTGCTCATCTTCCGAGAACCAGACTATCAATCTTTTCTTCATGTATATCAGGTTTTAGCTTGTTGAGTTAGTTGGAGGTCTTGTCCCATCAACTCGTCATGTTTAGAGGCTTTTCAGACATATGTATGTATCCAGCTTCGGATTTATATTTTGATGTTATATTCAAGTTAGACTTCTGCTATGATTGTATTAATGGTTATTCAGTTCTTGATTGAGTTAGATTTATGGTTATGCCATGTGTCCACTTGGGGTCTCTCCAGGATCCTTGTCCTGTGTCACGATTCGGGCCTCAGTTTGGGTCGAGAAAAACTTGGTATCAGATTCATTGGTTTGAAGTATCCTAGGGTGTCTGAAAGCCACGTTAAGTAGAGTATTTTTCATGGGTGTGAAGCATGCCACACTGATGATGAAGAGGCTACGAGACATTTAGGAAATGTTCCCTTCTTTCATGATCTATGTGATGCAATGAAATGTCTTTCTATCCTTCTAATTCATGTTATTCGCGACTCAACAATCATGGCTCCTCAAATAATGAGCAGAAGGAGGAATGGAGATGGTGAAGGCCACGAGAATGGCAATGGTCATGGGCATCAACAAGCCCTGCCAGTTCAAGAGCCCTAGGTAGCAGAGCCAGCCGCCCATGCTGAGTTCTGGCCGCTATTCAGATGCTTGCACAAGCCTTAACCCCTCAGGTCAATCAATAGGTTGTTGCGCATGTTCTGCAAAATGGTAATGTAGTGGTGGCTAGAGTCAGAGACTTCTTGAGGATATACCCACCGGAGTTTTTTGGGTCCAAGGTAGATGAGGACCCACATGAGTCTGTTGATGAGATTGTCAAAATCACCCAGGTCATGGGGGTGAATGGGGTTGAGTGCGCAGAGTTGTCCTCTTATCAGTTAAAAGGGGTTGCGCACATCTGGTTTCACAAATGGAAGGATAATAGTGTTGCAGGAGCAGGTTCGGTCACTTGGGAAGAGTTCCATGTTGCATTTCTAGACCGATTCTTCCCTCGGGAGATGAGGGATCTAAGTTCATGAACCTAAAGAAAGGGAGAATGACTATAAAAGTGTATGCCCTTGAATTTACTCGAATGTCAAAATATGGCCCATAGTTGGTAGCCAATCAAAGGACGTGGTGAGTAGATTTGTCCATAGGGTAGCGGGCTATATAGACAAGGATTGTAGGACTGCAATGCTCCACCAGGATGTGGACTTTCCCCGCCTAGTGTTGTACGCCCAGCAGATGGAGGTGGCACATTTGAGAGAAAGGGAGGCCAAGAGGGCCAGGACTGAGGACCACAGATTCTCTCAGCAGAGGTTTGGTGGTGGGCACCGATAGTGGACTCACGACAGATCATTCGCCCCAGCTTCATCATCATTGAGTGTTCCATCCCAACCTAGGCATGATCAGAGAGGGAGAGCATCAGGCTCGAGGGGTTAGAGCAGCAGACTTGTAGATTCCAGTATCTCAACTTGTCACAAGTGTGGTCGAGGGCACATGCTTAGAGATTGTCAAGCTGCGAGGCAAGATCAGGTTGGGGGCTGAGGCCTAGATTCTACTTCAGCAGCCCCTTCTACACGCTCAGCACATCAGGGGGCATCTACTAGCACAACTGGCGGTCAACACCATAACAGATTCTATGCTTTAGCATCTCGTTAGGAGCAGGAGGTCTCCTCGAATGTGGTCGTTGGTATGTTGCGAGTTTTCCATATCGATGTATATGCTTTGCTAGATCCAGGGGCCACTTTGTCTTTTGTGACACCTTATGTGTCCCACAACTTCAGAGTCAGTCCCGATGTCTTGTCAGAACCCTTCTTAGTTTCCACTCAAGTAGGTGATTAAGTTATAGCTAGATGGGTGTATAGAGGTTTCCCAGTGTCATTCCTTCATAAGTTCACCTCAGAAAATTTGTTAGAGTTAGCCATGACCGATTTCAAAGTCATTCTCAGCATGGATTGGCTATTTTCATGCTATGCTTCAGTTAATGGTAGAACCCGGGCAGTAGAGTTTAGGTTTCCGGGTGAGCCAGTCTTAGAATTGAAGGGTAGTTAAGTTGTTCCTGTAGGTCGATTCATTTCCTACCTTAAGGCCAAAAAGATGATTTCTAAGGGCTGCATGAACTATCTAGTTAGGGTTAAGGATGCCTAGTCCAAAACCCCGACTATCTAGTTAGTTCCTATAGTACGTGAGTATACAAAAGTCTTTCCTAATGATTTGGCAGGTGTTCCTCCTGAGCGCGAGATTGATTTCAGTATTGATCTTCTTCCAGACACGCAACCTATATCTATTCCTCCCTACAAAAAGGCTCCAGCCAAGCTAAAAGAGTTGAAAGAACAGTTGACTGACCTTCTAGATAAGCATTAGACCAAGAAAGTCTCCATGGGGTGCACCAGTTTTATTTGTCAAGAAGACGTATGGTTCACTTTGGATGTGCATTGACTATCGGTAATTGAACAAGGTCACCATTTAAAACAGGTATCCTTTACCCAAGATCGATGATCTATTTGATCAGCTTAAGGGTGCCAAGTGTTTCTCAAAGATATATCTCAAGTACGGATATCATCAACTCAGAGTTCGGGAGAGTGATATCTCGAAGGCAGCCTTTTTATACCTTGAGAACCCAAGGATCAAACCGGGAGTTGAAATGGTGAAAAACTAAAATTTTGCACCAGAACAAAGAACAAATTGTAAGGAGTATCATAAGGAGCGACCAAGAGTCCTGAAGTGACTCGTGGTCCAGCAACGTTGGCATAGTGTGTTCAGAAGACCACGGGCATGACCACGAGTCATGGTCAGGCCTCACGACTGGTGAGGTATCCAGTGGCCTAGCCTGGTTGTTTGGCAAGGAGGCATTGGGTAGTAGAAGCCACGGATGGTGACCACGAGTCATGGTGTCTACCATGAGGTCTCATAGTTGTTTTTAAACAGTGAACCAGAAGACTCATGGCCACGACTGTGAGCACGAGTCGTTAATTCCTCGTGAGGACTAGCAGTCAGCCAAATTCTGCGATTTTAGTATAAGGGCTTTTCTGTAGTCCTAAGTCCTAGGGGCCTATACTATGTCGTTTAAGGCTCTCTTTAGTCGGTTTTAAGAGGGGAAAACCTATTAAAAGTTATTCCTATCATGCATGCAAACTTGAGAGGTTGAAGCGGTGATTCAAGGCTAGTATTCAAGGTTTTCGTCCAATTTCCTCTTGGATAATCAAAGATTCTGTTGAATCAATCCCTTCTAGGTATCTTGGGTTATGAGTGGGTGTCTTCTTCCACACCCATGCCCAATTTCTATCTAAATATGAGAAATTCCTATGATCAAGTTATCGGTTTTTCACCCAATTGTATAATTCTTCAAATTTCTATACATGGTTACAATTAAATTATGTTCTATTGATGAATTGTGAAGCATGGGAAGATTTTAAATTATTTTAATCAAAATTGTGTTTTCTCATTTTATGAAATTCAAGGCCCATATATGGGAAGTTCATGAAAGAAGAAAATGATGATGAATGTATGATGAATATGAGATTTGATAATGAAAAGCATGTCTCTAAAGCTACCCATGATTATGATATTGTTTCAAAATGAATTGAGTAGATCCAAGTATTATAAAGTTTTGGGCAAAGCCCTTATATCGAGTATGATAATGTATATCTCTAAAGTAAGCTTACCACATTGTTTTGGAGTGAAGGCTCCCACTTATCTTTGAGCTTGTGGTATGTTTCAAAATAAAGTTTCTCACATGTATGAATTCACAATTGAGATGTATGTTATTGTTGAGCTTCGTTTTCATACGATGTTTAGTCTATGCATGATTTTATTATTGAGCTTTTTCTATAGACAATGTTGAGCTTCGTTTTCATACGATGTTGAGTTATGAATGATTTCATTTTTGAGCTTCATCAATAGACGATGTTGAGCTACGTTATACATGATGTACAACATTGCATATTTGGGAGAAGAGTCTAGCACCGAGCGGGCTAAGGGTCAATCACCCTATGCCCCAAAACTACGCGCCAAAGTAGGTTGATACTATTATATTATTAGGATCTCCCTTGTGAGCTATCCCTGGCCCAAATGGCCCATGAGATTGATATTGATATCATGGTAGCGTCCTGAGCCCTAACAAGGTTTTGGGCAGCTTTGCCCACTTGAGTGTGATAGTCGGGACCATGAAAGCTCTATCGTGGTGTGTTGGTTAAGTGAAGAATCTCCCATTGCGTATATGATTCAGATATGAATATTCATTATTCATGGTTATTATTTTAGACATGCATTTTCTAAAAGCATGGTTTGACTCATTGTTCAGTTTTCTTATATATGTCATATTTCAGCTTTGAATCATTTGAGTCAGTTATGATGTTATGAAGTTATGCATTGTCATGTTATGAAAAGCTTATAATTTCAGAAAGAATGCATGCAAGTCCTCATCTCAGATTTGAAAGCTTATGATATTATATGATATGCTTTAAAAGATTTACTGTATTTAAGCGGTTTTACTTACCTTGTATGCTTAGTACATTCCACGTACTTACCACATACTTTCTATGCTGTATCATTTCATGATACAGGACCCGACTCTCAGATTCAGCCCCAGTCTTAGATAGTTAATCAGAGTTAGCTTCTGCTTAATGGTGAGTCCTCATCTTCCGAGGACTAGACTATCTATAATTTCCTTATGTATTTCAGTTTCCCTTATATATTTGCAGCTTCAGTATAATGGAGTTAGTTGGGGTCTTGTCCCATCAACTCGTCCAGATTAGAGGGTTTTCAGACTTATGTATGTATTTAACTTCGGATGCTTATTCTGATGTTATGTTGAGTTAGACATCCACTGAATTTATATTGTTGATTCTTCAGTTTATTGATTGAGTTAGATGTATGCTTATTCCATGGGTCGACTTGGGGTCTCTCGGGGTCCTTTGTCCTATGTCTACGATTCGAGCCTCTATTTGGGTCGTGACAAATTTGGTATCAGAGCAATAGGTATGAAGTGTCCTAGAGTGTCTAAAAGCTAAGTTAAGTAGAGTCTTTTTCATGGGTGTGAAGCACGCCACACTTATGAAGAGTAGGCTACGAGACATTTAGGAATTGTTCCCTTCTTTCGCTTTCTATGTCGTGCAATGAAAAGTCTTTCTATCCTTCTAATTTGTGCTATTCGCGATTACACATCATGGCTCCTCGAAAAATGAATGGAAGGAGGAATGGAGGTGGTGA
Organism: Datura wrightii; assembly: GCA_035772735.1. Classification (NCBI taxonomy): domain Eukaryota; kingdom Viridiplantae; phylum Streptophyta; class Magnoliopsida; order Solanales; family Solanaceae; genus Datura; species Datura wrightii. The sequence continues at coordinate 168,870,592 of JASDFA010000016.1, forward strand.
AGGCCACAAGAGTGGAAATGGTTATTGGCATCAGCCAGCTCCAGCAGTTCAGGAGCGTCAAGAACCGAAGCCAGCTGCTCATGTTGAGTTTCGGGCCTCTATTCAGATGCTTGTGTAGGCCATTGTGGCCATTTTGCGGCGACTCGAGTTAGAGACTTCTCGCGGATGAACCCACTAGACTTCTTGGGGTCCAAAGTAGATGAGGACCCATATGATTTCATTGATGAGATTGTCAAGATCACCCAAGTCATAGGGGTGAGTAGTGTTGAGTGCGTAGAGTTGGCCTCCTACCTGTTGAAAGGGGTTACGCATATCTGGTTTCACCAGTGGAAGGATAGCAGGGTCACAGGAGCAGGTCAGATCACATAGGAGGAGTTTCATGTTGCATTCCTAGATCGGTTCTTCTAGGGAGATGAGGGAGCTGAAGGTTGCTGAGTTTGTAAACTTGAAGCAGGGAAGAATGACAGTGCAAGAGTATTCCCTTGATTTCACTCGCCAGTCGAAATTTTCCCTGGAGTTAGTGGCTGACCAGAGGATGCGGGTGAGCAAATTTATGCATTGCATAGCAGGGTATTTGGATAAAGAGTGTCGGATCACTATGCTCCATCAGGATATGGACTACCCTCGGATTGTGTTGTACACCCAACAGATGGAGGCGACACATTTGAGACAGAGGGAGGCCAAGAGGGCCAGGACCGGGGACCAAAGATTCTCTCAGTAGAGGCCTGGTGGTGGGCACCGACAGCATACTCACCAGAGATCATCAACCCCGACATCTTCGGCATTGAGTGTGTTGTCCAGGCCTAGACATGATCGGAGAGGGAGAGCATTAGGCTAGATGGGTCAGAGTAGCAGACCCGCAAATTCTAGCATCCCAGCCTGTCGCAAATATGGTAGGGGGCACTCAAGCAAGTGCTTAGTAGGTTCAGGTGCATGTTTTGGGTGTGGGAATCCCAAACATAGGCTTAGAGATTGTCCAGCTGCGAGCCTGGATCAAGTTGGGGGCTGAGGCCCAGCTTCTAGTTCAGTAGCCCCTCCCGCACGCTCAACACATCAGGGAGCATCTACTAGCATAGTTGGCGGTAAGCGCCATAATAGGTTATATGCTTTAGTATCCCGACAGGAGCAGGAGGTCTCCCCGGATGTGGTCACTAGTATGTTTTGAGTTTTCTATATTGATGTATATGCTTTTCTAGACCCGGGGGCTACCTTGTCTTTTGTTACACCTTATGTGGCCAGTAGCTTCGAAGCTAGTCTTGACGTTTTTTCAAAGTCATTATCAGTTTCCACTCTAGTAGGTAACTCAGTTATAGCTAGACCGGTGTATAGAGGTTGCCCGGTATTATTCATTCATAAGTCCACCTCAGCAGATTTAATAGAGTTAGACATGGCCCATTTCGATGTTATTCTTCGCATGATTGGTTATTTGCATGCTATTCTTCAGTTAATTGTAGAATCCGGCAGTAGAGTTCAGATTTTCGAGTGAGCCAGTCTTAGAATGGAAGAGTAGTTCAGTTGTGCCTGTAGGGCGATTCATTTCTTATCTTAAGGCTAGAAAGATGATTTCTAAGGGTTGCATGTACCACCTGGATAGGGTTAAGGATGTCGAGTCTGAAACCCTGACTATCCACTCCATCCTAGTAGTAAATGAGTTTCCAGAGGTCTCTCCTGATGATTTGCTAGGTGTTTCTCCCGAGCGAGAGATTGACTTTGGTATTGATCTTCTTTCCGAAACCCAGCCAATATCTATTCCACCCTACAGAATGGCTCTAGCTGAGCTACAAGAGTTTGTAGGATAAGTTAAAGGAACTTTTAGATAAGGGCTTTATTAGGCCGAGTAAGTCTCCATGGAGTGTGCCAGTGTTATTTGTCTGGAAGAAGGATAGTTCGCTTCCGATATTCATTGACTATCGGCAGTTAAACAAGGTCACCATAAATAACAGGTATCCTTTACCCAGGATCAATAATTTTGTTGACCAGCTTTAGGGTGCCAAGTGATTCTCTAAGATCGATCTCAGATCCGGGTATCACCAGCCTAGGGTTCGGGAGAGTGACATCCCAGAAACCGCTTTCAGAACTCGAAATGGTCACAACGAATTTTTTGTTATGTCTTTTGGACTAACCAATGCCCCTGAAGCTTTTACAGATCTAATGAAAAGGGTGTTCAAGGCATATTTTGACATGTTCGTGATTGTGTTCATTAATCCTTATATACTCTCGGAGCAAGGAAGAGCATGTCGCTGACTTGAGAGTAGTGCTTCATACCCTCAAGGACCATCAGTTGTATGAAAAGTTCAGCAAGTGTGAGTTTTGGTTAGACTTCATGGCATTTTTGGGCCATGTGGTATCGAGTGAGGGCATAAAGGTAGATTCTCAGAAAATTGAGGCGGTGAAAAATTGGCCTAGACGGTGAATCCTTCAGATATTCAAAGTTTCTTGGGTTTAGCTGGCTACCACTGGAGAATTGTTGAGGTTTTCTCATCTATTGCATCACCTTGGACCAAGTTGACTCAGATAAAGGTGAAGTTTCAATGGTCGGAGGCATGTGAGAAGAGCTTCCACAGTTGATGACTTGACATACTACCGCAACGGTGTTGACCCTACCCAAGGGTACGGATTGCTTCGTGGTGTATTGTGATGCGTCAAGAATAGGACTTGGGTGTGTGTTGATGCAGCATGGGAAAGTTATAGCATATGCCTCTAGAAAGTTGAAGGTCCATGAGAAGAATTACCCGACCCATCTTGAGTTGGCTGTGGTGGTGTTCGCATTGAAGAATGTATGCATTACTTGTATAGGTTCCATGTGTATGTATTATGGACTACAAGAGATTTCAATATGTGTTCACGCAGAAAGATCTCAATCTTCGGCTAAGGAGGTGGTTGGAGCTACTAAAGGACTATGACATGAGTGTCCTTTACCACCCTAGGTAAGGCTACTGTGGTAGCGGATGCACTTAGTAGGATCTTTATGGAGAGTGTGTCTCACATGGATGAGGGAAAGAAGGAACTAGTGAGAGATGTCCAACAACTTGCAAGGTTGGGAGTTAGATTGGATGACTCGACCGATGGCGCTGTTGTTGTGCAAAACGGATCAAAATCGTCCTTTGTGATTGATGTGAAAGCTAGACAAGATGAGGATCTGATTTTGGTAAAGCTGAAAGAAGCCATTTGAGTTCAGAAGGTGGAGGTTTTCTCCCAAGGGGGAGATGGTGTGCTGTAGTACGAGGGTCGTCTATGTGTTTTAGATGTTGACAATTTGAGGGGCCGGATATTACATAAGGCACACGGATCGGGGTATTCTATCAATCCATGTACCACCAAGATGTATTATGACTTGCGGGAAATATATTGGTGGAATGGCATGAAGAAGGATGTTGCAAAATCCGTAGCCCACTGCCTGAACTGTCAGCAAGTAAAAGTCGAGCATCAAAGGCTGGGAGGCATACTTCAGGGTATTAGCATTCCCACTTTGATGTGGAAAGAGATTAATATGAGTTTCATTATAGGCTTACCTCGTACTTGCCGACACTACGATTCTATTTGGGTGGTGGTAGACAGGTTGACCAAGGCTACACACTTTCTACCGGTCAAAACCACAGGTTCAGCGGATGATTATGCTAAACTGTATATTAGAGAGTTGGTGCGATTACATGGAGTGTACTTGTCTATTATCTCAGACCGAGATACTCAGTTTACCTCTCAGTTTTTGCGGTCTTTTAAAAAGGGCTTGGGACTCAAGTTAAACACAACACAACATTTTATCCATAAATGGATGGTCAGGTAGTGTAGACAATTCAAACTCTCGAGGACATGTTGAGAGCATGTGTGATGGATTTCACAGGTAGCTGGGATGATCACTTTCCCCTGATCGAGTTTTCTTACAAAAATAGCTATTACTCCAGTATCCAAATGGCACCGTTTGAGGATCTCTATGGGCAGAGGTGTAGATTGCCCATCAGACGATTTGAGGTTTGTCAGGCAGCTATGATAGGGCCAGATTCGATTCATGAGGCTATGGGGAAGGTTCAGTTGATAAGGGACAGACTGAAAATCGCTCAGAGTCGTCAAAAGTCTTATGCAAATGTGAAGAGACGATATCTTGAGTTCAAAATCGATGATTGGGTATTTTTGAAGGTGTCTCCCATGAAGGGAGTGATGAGGTTTTGAAAGAAGGGGAAACTCAGTCCCTGCTATGTTGGCCCATACTGGATTGATAGACGTGTGGGTAAAGTGGCTTATGAGTTAGAGTTACCTTCAGAGTTAGCTTCAATTCATCCCGTTTTTCATGTATCGCTCTTGAGAAAGTTCTTGGGTGATCCAGCTTTAGTTGTTCCGGTGGAAAGTGTTGAGTGAGAGATAGCCTCAGTTATGAGGAAATTCCAGTTACAATCTTAGATCGCCGGGTTCGAAGGTTACAAAACAAAGAAGTATGTTCAGTTAAAGTATTATGGAGGAATCAGCATGTTGAAGGAGCTACGTGGGAAGCCGAAGCGGATATGATGGCTAAATAACCTCATTTGCTCCCTACCGGCTCAGTTTCAATTTGAGGTACCAGTTTTTTTCCTAAGTCTCTAATCAGTTTCCATGTTCAGTTCATGTGCGCAAGTTTGTTTTATGTTATGATAGATGTATGTGATGTCTTAATTCGGTTCAGCTATGTAGTTCTTTTTAGAGGTAGTCATTCCGTTGGATTTCGATTTAAATTATTAGTATTTTCATATGATGATTGCATGTTTCTGAGTTTTATGTGTGTCTCTAACATTCAAGGATGAATGTTCCCAAGGGGGAGATATTGTTATACCCTGAGAACCCAAGGATCAGACCCGAGAGTCAAAATGGTGAGAAATTGAAATTTTGCACCAGACCACAGATGGAATCGTGAGGAGGCTCGTGAGGAGCGACCACAAGTCGTGAAGTGACTCGTGGTACAACAAGGTTGGCATAGTGTGTTGAGAAGACCACGGGCATGACCACAAGTCGTGGTTAGGCCTCACAACTCATGAGGTATCCCGTGGCCTAGGCTAGTTGTTTGGCAAGGAGGCATTGGGCAGTAGAAGACACGGACGGTGACCAAGTAATGGTCACTCACCACGAGTCGTGGTGTCTACCATGAGGTCCCCTAGTTGTTTTTGAGCAGGGAACTAGAGGACTCATGGCCAAGAGTCATGGCCTATGAGCACGAGTCGTCCAGTCCCTCGTGGGGACTGGCAGTCAGCCAAATTCTGCTATTTTAGTAAGGGCTTTTTCCATAATTCCAAAATCCTAAGGGCCTATACTACATCGTTTAAGGCTCATTTTAGTGGGTTTTAAGAGGGGAAACCCTATTCTAAGTTTTTCCCATCATGAATGCAAACTTGTGAGGTTGAAGAGGTAATTCAAGGCTAGTATTCAAGGTTTCCATACAATTTCCTCTTGGATAATCAAAGATTTGGTGGAATCAATCCCTTCCAGGTATGTAGGGTTATGAGTGGGTGTCTTCTTCCACACCCATTCCCTTTTTCTATCTAAATATGAGAAATTCCTACGATCAAGTGATGGGGTTTCACCCAATTGTATAATTCTTCAAATTTCTATACATGGGTACAATTAGATTATGTTTATATTAATGAATTGTGAAGTATGGGTAGATTTTAAATTGTTTTCAATCAAAATTGTGTTGTCTAGTTTTATGAAATTAAAGGCCCATGGATGGGATGTTCATGAAAGAAGGGAATGATGATGAATGTATGATGACGATGAGATTTGATTATGAAAAGCATGTCTATAAAGCTACCCATGATTATGATATTGCTTCAAAAGGAATTGAGTAGATCCAAGTATGATAAAGTTTTTGGAAAAGCCCTTATATCGAGTATGATAATGTAGTATCTCTAAAGTGAGCTTACCACATGGTTTTGGAGTAAAGGCTCCCACTTATCTTTGAGCTTATGGTATGTTCGAGATAAAGCTTCTCACATGTATGATTTCACAATTGAGATGTATGTTATTATTGAGCTTCATTTTCAAACAATGTTGAGTCTATGCATGATTTTATTATTGAGTTTTGTCAATAGACAATGTTGAGCTTCGTTTCCGTACGATGTTGAGTTATCATAATTTCATTGTTGAGCTTTTTCAATAGATGATATTGATCTTTGTTTTACATGATATAGAGCATTTCATGTTTTGGGAGAAGAGTCTAGCACCGAGCAGGCTAAGGATTGATCACCCTGTCCCCCAGAACTACGCGCCAACGTAGGTTGATGTTATTATATTATTGGGTCCTCCCTTGTGAGCTATCCCATGCCCAAATGGTCCATGAGCTTGATATCGATATCATGTTAGCGTTCTTATCCCTGGAAAGGTTTTTGATGGCTCTGCCAACTTGAGTGTGATAGTCAGGACCATGTAAGCTCTATCGTGGTATGTCGGTTAAGTGACGAGTCTCCCATTGACTTTATGATTCAGATTTGCATATTCATTATTCATGGTTACTATTTTATACTTGCATGTTCTAAAATCAAGGTTTGGCTCATTCTTCATTTTTCTTATAAATGTCATATTTCATCAATGAGTCATTCGAGTTAGTTATGATGTTATGAAGCTATGCATTGTCATGATATGAAAAGATTATAATTTCAGAAAGAATGCATACAAGCCCTCCTCATAGATTTGAAAGCTTCTGATATGATATGAAATGCTTTAAATGATTTACTATACTTAAGAGGGTTTACTTACCTTGCATACACGGTACATTTCACACACTGACTGCATACTTTCTATGTTGTATCATTTCATGATATAGGACCCGACTCTTAGGTTCAGCCCCGCTCTTAGACAGTTCATCAGAGTTAGCGTCTGCTTAATGGTGAGTCCTTATCTTTTGAGGACTAGACTATCAATCATTTCCTTATGTATTTTAGTTTCCCTTACATATTTTTAGCTCTAGTATTGTGGAGTTAGTTGGGGTCTTGTCCCATCAACTCGTCCAAATTAGAGGCTTTTTAGACTTATGTATGTATTCAGCTTTGGATGCTTATTCTGATGTTATGTTGAGTTAGACTTCCGTTGAGTTTATATTGTTGATTCTTCAGTTTAATGATTGAGTTAGACGTATGCTTATGCCATGGATCAACTTGGGATCTCTCGGGGTCCCTTGTCCAATATTTATGATCCGGGCCTCCGTTTGGGTCATGACAAGCCTTCAGGACGCGATGGTCATTATGAGTTTGTAGTTATGTCTTTTGTACTAACGAATGCTCCTGCAGCTTTTATGGACTTGATGAACAGAGTGTTTAAGCAATATCTGGACATGTTTGTGATTGTGTTCATTGATGATATCCTTATATATTCGTACAGCGAGGAGGAGTATACGGCTCATTTGAGAATAGTGCTTCAAATCCTCAAGGATCACCAATTGTATGCTAAGTTCAGCAAGTGTGAGTTTTGGTTGGACTCTGTGGCATTTTTGGGCCATGTGGTATCGAGTGAGGGCATAACGGTAGATTCTCAAAAAATTAAGGAGGTGACGAATTTGCCTAAAAGGTGAATCCTTCAGATATTCAGAGTTTCTTCGGTTGATCTAGATACTATCGGAGGTTTGTTGACGGTTTCTCATCTATTGTAGAACCGTTGACCAAGTTGACTTAGAAAAAGGTGAAGTTCCAATGGTCAGAGGCTTGTGAGAAGAGCTCCTAAGAGTTGAAGACTCAACTGACTTTAGCACTAGTGTTGACCCTACCCGAGGGTACAGATGATTTTGTGGTGTATTTTGATTCTTCGAGAATTGGACTCGGGTGTGTATTGATGCAGAGAGGAAACGTGATAGCATATGCCTTAAGAAAGTTGAAAGTCCATAAGAAGAATTACCAGACCCGTGACCTAGAGTAGGCAGCGGTGGTATTCGCATTGAAGATATGGCGACATTATTTACACGAGGTCCAGGTGGATATGTTTATGGACCACAAGATCTTACAATATGTGTTCATGCAGAATGACCTCAATCTATGGAAAAGGAGGTGGTTAGAGTTACTCAAGGACTACGATATTAGTGTTCTTTACCATCTAGGTAAGGCTAATGTGGTAGTGTACGCACTTAGTAGGCTCTCTATGAAAGGTGTGTCCCATGTGGATGAGGGAAAGAAGGAGTTGGTGAAAAATGTACATTGACTCGCAAGGTTGGTAGTTAGGTTGGTTGACTCGACCGGTGGCACTGTTGTTGTCCGGGCGGGTCAGAATCGTCCTTGGTGACTGATGTGAAAGATAGACAAGATGAGGATCTAATTTTGGTGAACCTGCAAGACGCCGTTCGAAATGAGAAGGTGGAGGCCTTCTCCCAAGGGGGAGATGGTGTGCTGCGATACCAGGGTTGCTTATGCGTTCCGAATGTCGATGACTAGAGGAGTCGAATTTTGTATGAGGCTCATGGATACAGATATTCTATCCATCTGGGTGCCACAAAGATGTATCATGACTTGCGATAAATATATTGGTGGAACGACATGAAGAAGGATATTGTAGAATTCGTAGCCAAGTGCCCGAACTGTCCGCAAGTAGAGGTTGAGCATCAAAGGCCGGGAGGCGTACTTCAGGATATCAGCATTCCTACTTGAAAGTTGGAAGAGAATAACATGGATTTCATTAAAAGCCTACCTCGTACTCGCTGACACTATATTTCTTTTTCGGTGGTGGTAGATAGGTTGACCAAGGCTGCACATTTCTTACTGATGGAAACCACAGACTCAGCGGATGATTATGCCAAGTTGTATATCTGAGAGTTGGTTCGACTACATGGAGTGCCATTGTCCCTTATTTCGGATCGAGGTACTTAGTTTACCTCCCAGTTTTGGCGGTCATTTCAGAAGGGACTTGGGACTTAGGTTAAGCTCAGTACAGACTTCCATCCGCAGAAGGATGGCCAAGCGGAATGAACAATCCAGACTCTCGAGGACATGTTGAGAGCATGTGTGATGGACTTCAAGGTTGTTGGGATGATCACTTGCCCCTGATTGAGTTTGCTTATAATAACAATTATCACTCCAGTATCCATATGACACTGTTCGAGGCTCTTTACGAGCGAAGGTGTAGATCACCCATCGGTTGGTTAGAGGTTGGTGAGGCAGCAATGATAAGGCCAGATTCGGTTCATGAGGCTATAGTGAAGGTTCAATTGATAAGGGATAGGTTGAAAACTGCTCAGAGTCGTCAAAAATCATATGATGATGTGAGGAGGAGAGACTTGGAGTTTAAGGTGAATGATTGGGTATTTCTGGAGGTGTCTCCCAAGAAGGGAGTCATGCGGTTTGGGAAGAAAAGAAAACTCAGTCCCAGCTATGTTGGTCCCTACCGAGCTATGAGAAGAGTTGGTAAGGTAGCGTATGAGTTAGACTTACCCTCAGAGTTATCTTTCGTGCATCATGTGCTTCATGTGTCGCTTTTGAAGAAATGTGTGGGAGACCCAGCCTTAGTAGTCTCAATGGACAGAGTTGGAGTAAGGGATAGCCTTAGCTACGAGGAGGTTCCAATCAAAATATTGGATCGTCAGGTTCGAAGGCTGAGGAACAAAGAAGTAGCTTCAGTTAAAGTATTATGGAGAAATCAGCATGTTGATGGAGCTACATTGGAAGCCTAAGCAGATATGAAGGATAAATACCTACACTTATTCTCTACCGGCTTAGTTTCAACTTGATATATCAATTTTGCTCTATGACTCCATTTAGTTTGCATGTTCAGTTCATGTGTTCTAGTTTCTTTTATGTGTATAGATGTGTATGTGAATCATAAGATCGGTTTAGCTATGTGATATGAATCGAAGGTAGTCATTCTATTAGTTTTCAATTTAAATGATCAATTTTTGAATATGTTAATTGCATATTTCTATTTCATTCTTGATTCCAACATTCGAGGATGAATTTTCCCAAGGGAGAAATATTGTTATACCTCGGAAGCTCAAAGATCGGACTCGGGAGTTGAAACAGGGAAATGTAAAAGTTGCTATTGCAGACCCCAGACGAGTTGTGGGACGACTCATGAGGAAAGTCCAGGATTCATCAGGTGACTCGTGGGGAGGCCAGTGCGGTTTATAGGAAGCTTGAAGAAAAGGGTCCCCACGGGCGTTGCAATGACTCGTTGTCAGACCCCACAAGTCGTTAGATCAGCCGTGGGGTGGGGAGAAGGCAAAGAGAAGAGATAAGGACAGTAGACTCAATGACTAGTGACCATGAGTTGTGGTCACCCGAATGAGTTGTTAGGTTAGCCGTTACGAGCCCTGAAGATCAGACAAGTAGTGCACTTGACGATCTAGGTGATGAGTCTTTGCCTTGGACCACAAGTCGTTAGGTCGTCCCTTAGGACCACCTGGCAGTAATTTCCTACGAAATTAGTAAGGGCCTTTACATATTTCCTAAGTTCCTAATGCCTATACTATGTTGTTTAAGGCTTGTTTTAGTGGGTTTTAAGAGGGGAAAACTTATTCTAAGATTATTCCTTCCGTGCATGCAAACTTGAGAGGTTGAAGAGGTGATCTAGAGAAAGTATTCAAGGTTTCATTCAAATCCTTCTTTGGCAATCAGAGAAGTGGTACAATCAATCCCTTCCAGGTATGTAGGGTTATGAGTGGGTGTTTTCTTCCACACCCATTCCCAATTTCTGTCTAAATATGAGAAATTCCTATGCTCAAATTATGGGTTCTTTACCCAAATGCATGAATCTTCAATTTCTTTACATGAGTATGAATTGATTAAGATTTTATTATCGAATTGTGCAGCATGTGCTAATTTTCTAATAATTTCAATTAAATTGTGTTTCTACGCCTCATGAATGTTGAAGCCTATTGATGATATGATCATGAAAAGTGATATTTGTGTAGCGTATGTGATAATGATGAGATATTATCATGAAAAGTATGATATGAAGCTACTCATATTTATATTTATGATTCCGATGAGAATTGAGTATTTATGAGTATGATAAAGCTTCGGGCAGTGCCCACATGTTACGTTTGAATGATGATTTTCTGGGACTAAGCTTACCACATGGTTTTGGAGAGAAATGTTCGGTGTTCTTCTATTCGGGTTGGTATTATATATTATAAACCGACACGCAAGTGCACGTGGTCAAACAAGTAATAAAGTGGCTAAGTAAGCCAAGTATCGATCCAAGGAGGCTCAGGGTATGTAAAAATTGCCTAAGTATACTATATTCTTATTTCACTTCTAACTATGCTAACAACAACGTAACCAACAGTTAATTGAGTTTTTGTTTATAATATATATACTAAAACTATTAACAATTATTTACGGTGAATTTAAACTATGGATATGAGCATGCCAAGGTTAAGAACAAGTAATGAATTCGATTGTAATAATAATTCGGTTAATCTCTTCTTCATGTTGCTAGCCAAGAACATTCGCCTAGAAATTAAAACTCTCGTATTTAATTTCACTTTAGAATCATAAACCATTCGTCTACATTTCTGTGATCAAATGCAATTTATGACCTAGCAATACAATTTCGGTTCCTAAACTGACTAATACGGCTTTCAAGTATATTTCTATCAGGAAAGCACATCAAAACCCAATTTTCCCAAATCAAGTTAAGAACAATACCCTATTAATTCACAACTTTCCAATTTCTTGCTCTCTCGAGTGAAATTGGACTTTTTAGATGTACATTAATGTAGGCCAAGCACTAATGCAGTAAGAACAAGAATTAATAGAACAACATGAAAGAAGAAGAAGAAAACCATATCATTTACAATCAAAATTCACTACACATGTTCAAAACCTTAGCAAGGAAGAGAATTAGCCACTCATTTGTGGATTGATCATCCTAAAACGAGTGTAAATCATACGTACAATTGGTAGAAAGAAGAAAGGAAGAGAAGAAATCTCTTAGCTTTTTCTTCCCTCAACTGCTGCTAACCCACGTCCTAGCCCCACCAAGTCTCCCGTCTGAAAAATAAACCTATGTGTGCTATTTATATTAGTAGGAATCTTTCCCGGAATAACAAGCAACGTGTCACGGAGTGCATCGTGGAGCACGGCCTCTGTGACACGCTACGGACGCGGAGGCTCTCTGGAAAATCACCCGAAATTGGCCCAGGCAGCACCCTGCCACGTTGGTAGCGTGTCACGCTGCCTGGGCAGCGCGTTGCAGCCCCTTGGTCGCGGAGGCCACCTGCCGTGGCACGTTGCCAACACGCAGGTGGGCTGTTTTGAGCGGCCTGCCTGCTGTGGCACCTTGTCGACGCACCGGTGGGCTGTTTTGTGCCTCTTCCTTGCCGACGTTCGCGTGTTAATTCCGTTTCCAAGCTTCTACTTCACCAACTCATGGATTAGTTACTCAAACATCATCAAAACCTACAAAACAATGGCTAATCATGTTGGTTAGCACATATCTCCACATTATATAAAATTACATGAAAATGTATACAATAACTTAGATAAACAAGACTAATTTAAGTAATAAAGAGTATCTCGGGCATATATTTTTGCCCGTGATCACAACCCCACACTTAAAGCCTTGTTCGTCCTCGAACAACCTTTAACATATCATGCATATGAAGACTCCCACATAACTAATTTAGCAAGATAATTCAGGTTACGACTATAATGATTACGTAAGATACAAGCTAAAAATAGAGCATGCCTGATTTGATCATTGAAATAAAGTACAACTATGTTAAGATTTCTTATCCTCAAGAATCGACTCTCAATTTTAGCAAACTCATGTAAATTAACTGATTAAGAAATTCCACATGAATTTTATGCTTCATTAAACATGTGCCCCTCACGGAAAGAGAGTTACCCAATCACATGCAAAAACAATTTTTTACATCACAACATGTGTGGGTATATGAATAGAATTTCGCTCACTCTCACAAAGAATTCACATGCATTATGTAATGACCCATAAGCTTGCCCTTAGTGTTTTATTCCACTAATTTAAGGATGTATGAATGTAAGATCAAGTAGGACTTTTTAGGTTGTAATGTAACTCAGGTGCGGGTAAGTACTATTATGATCAGTAATAGTGACTATCTTTCCTAAGCGCTTTTAATACATCACGCCTTCATTACAAACTTCCCTTCCCTCACTTCACCTTTTTCTCTTTTCATCTTTCTTTTTCCTCTTTTGTTCCCCCTTTCTTTAGGCGCTTTTAGCTTATTAGTAAGGAGTTCTACAAGTAACTTTTCATTTATTTATTTTCTTACTCCCTACTAATAACCAACCATTTTCACACAAATGCACCTTTTTCCTTTTCTCAACTATTTACAACTTGCTATTTTCCCTTCTTTTTCATTCTTCTCACTCCTCTACTCTTTCGGATTTTTCCTCTAAGCGCTTAGGAGTTTTGGTTCAATTTCACGGCTAATGAAAGAAAAAGGATTAAGCTTATGTTGCAGCTGTCAAAGAATAGACTCAAGGCTCAATGGGGTTAACTAGGATTCTTTTTCAAGGTAGGTATAATGAGGAATAAAAGTTTGGTTCATTCAAAGAAATGCCTAAATCATCTCCTACAATTCACATCCTTCATTTCGTTTTATATACACACCAGGCAAGTTCTAGACATTCCACAATAGCATAGAATACTCAAAAACCTTACACTCATGGCACATGCTCAAATCAAGACACAATCAGTAGACTCTTACTCAGCTAATCACAAGAATTCAGAATTAAGCTTCCATCATATTGAGTCAAATTCAAGAGCCTAAGTGTCTCGAACAAAGTTATACACTTGCATGCTTCCCACTGAACATACTTGCCTCTTACAATCACGTATAGCACATAACAAGAACATCAAGCACCAATTAGTTATGGTTTCAAAAACCCAAAACCTATCGACTAATTTTCCTCAAGACGGTCGTCATCCATCCATCGTCGGAAACAGTCCCTAGCTATGACTAAAAACTTTATATACAGACCAAGGAAAGAAAAAAAGAAAAAATTTTATTCTTCGGTTCAAATACCCCCCGTCGGAAAAGAACCGAAAAGAAAAACCAACGGGTGATGAAGTCATGCTTAATCCACAAAAATTTTTCAAATTTTTCAAATTTTCTCACCAACTTTTGCACAAGCATTACATTCACCAAAATCGTTAAGCACAGAAAATTCTTAAATTTCCCTTGAAATTTCCCTCACCCCACACTTAAATCATGCTATGTCCTCATAGCATCAAATTAAAATTTACAAAGGGTGTGAAATACTCCCTGGGGCCTTTAGGCTTAGCTAACAACATGCATTTCTTCGACTTTGCACAAGTGGGTGTTCAACCCCACACTTTTTCTCTTCCATGCTTGTTAGCTTCCTCCTCCACGGGTACTCAGACTTCCCCTCCATCTGTGCTTAACTTTCCACCAAAACAACACAAGATGAAAATAAACAAAAATTAACTCAATTGCAAGAAATTAAAATGGTACCTGTGGTACCCTTGGGTTGCCTCCCAAGCAGCGCCTAATTTTACGTCGCGGCACGACGTACCAAGTTTCACCACTTTTCCCTCCACCTTGAGGATATGAATCTCACCCTAATTTCTTTTCTAATTTCCTCTTATGCTCTAGGGGTGGTGGTGAAAAATTGTAAGGACCAAGCAGTAGATGTTTTCTTTTGAACCTATTGGCCCTTATGTAAGCGAAGTCATTTTGTCTCTCTGAGTTAGCAAATTTCAGAATATATGGGGCTTGGTCCTCCTCTAGACATTTCTCTATAAACTTGGAAGACTCTATTTCTATGTTGTCAACCAAACTTAATGTCGAAAAATGCGTAGAGTGTGGTCCAATACACCTCAACTCTGAAATTGCTTTGTGCTTGACTTCCTTACTTGTGTACACCTTTTCAACATCGACATCTATTTCTCCATTAAGGTCACATGGGAGATATTCATTTTCTTCTTCCATGAATGGAATTTCTATAGGTATGAGCCGATCACGGAGACACTTAAGAGATTCTAATTGTGGGGCTTCATCCAAAAATTCACCCTTGTATTCCTCTTGTAGTTCCTCTTGAATATCGGGTAAAACTGTCACCTGCAAATTATCACAAGCTTCAGCCTCAGCACACATCTCTGTGAGTTTGACGCTCATCCTACTTACAACCTCTACATTCTCCTTTTGCTGAATTATCAATTCTGCCACCGACTCCTTCATTGCTTCTGATTGCTCCAGGAGTTGTTTCATCATGTCCTCTATTTGAACTTGGCGTCCCAAGTCCTCATTTTCAACATGCATATATTCAGCAAAAACAACAGAAGGATCATAGTAGGGGCTTGGGGGATGGGAATATGCCTTTGGACAATCACCCCAATGGCCATATTGACACCCACATATATTGCACGTGTTACAGTTTTGCCACAAGTGGGGTCCTCCGCAATTCATGCAAGATTCGCCAAAATATGCGTATCCACCATTTATATTCCAAGATGTCATGTCAATGAGGGTATCCGAAAGAGAGAAAAATTAAAATGAACAAAGAATTAAAACAAGTATTAAGACCAAGTTGTCAACACTTAAGAAGATAAAACAAAAATACAATAAATTTACACTTAACACAATTTCACAAATCGCCTAGCCTCCCCGGCAACGGCGCCAAAAACTTGTTTGGTGTTCTTCTATTCGGGTTGGTATTATATATTATAAACCGACACGCAAGTGCACGTGGTCAAACAAGTAATAAAGTGGCTAAATAAGCCAAGTATCGATCCAAGGAGGCTCAAGGTATGTAAAAATTGCCTAAGTATACTATATTCTTATTTTACTTCTAACTGTGCTAACAACAACGTAACCAACAGTTAATTGAGTTTTTGTTTATAATATATATACTAAAACTATTAACAATTATTTACGGTGAATTTAAACTATGGATATGAGCATGCCAAGGTTAAGAACAAGTAATGAATTCGATTGTAATAATAATTCGGTTAATCTCTTCTTCATGTTGCTAGCCAAGAACATTCGCCTAGAAATTAAAACTCTCGTATTTAATTTCACTTTAGAATCATAAACCATTCGTCTACATTTCTGTGATCAAATGCAATTTATGACCTAGCAATACAATTCTGGTTCCTAAACTGACTAATACGGCTTTCAAGTATATTTCTATCAGGAAAGCACATCAAAACCCAATTTTCCCAAATCAAGTTAAGAACAATACCCTATTAATTCACAACTTTCCAATTTCTTGCTCTCTCGAGTGAAATTGGACTTTTTAGATGTACATTAATGTAGGCCAAGCACTAATGCAGTAAGAACAAGAATTAATAGAACAACATGAAAGAAGAAGAAGAAAACCATATCATTTACAATCAAAATTCACTACACATGTTCAAAACCTTAGCAAGGAAGAGAATTAGCCACTCATTTGTGCATTGATCATCCTAAAACGAGTGTAAATCATACGTACAATTGGTAGAAAGAAGAAAGGAAGAGAAGAAATCTCTTAGCTTTTTCTTCCCTCAACTGCTGCTAACCCACGTCCTAGCTCCACCAAGTCTCCCGTCTGTAAAATAAACCTATGTGTGCTATTTATATTAGTAGGAATCTTTCCCGGAATAACAAGCAACGTGTCACGGAGTGCATAACGGAGCACGGCCTCCGTGACACGCTACGGACGCGGAGGCTCTCTGGAAAATCACCCGAAATTGGCCCAGGCAGCACCCTGCCGCGTTGGCAGCGTGTCACGCTGCCTGGGCAGCGCGTTGCAGCCCCTTGGTCGCGGAGGCCACCTGCCGTGGCACGTTGCCAACGCGCAGGTGGGCTGTTTTGAGCGGCCTGCATGCTGTGGAACCTTGTCGATGCACCGGTGGGTTGTTTTGTGCCTCTTCCTTGCCGACGTTCGCGTGTTAATTCCGTTTCCAAGCTTCTACTTCACCAACTCATGGATTAGTTACTCAAACATCATCAAAACCTACAAAACAAAGGCTAATCATGTTGGTTAGCACATATCTCCACATTATATAAAATTACATGAAAATGTATACAATAACTTAGATAAACAAGACTAATTTAAGTAATAAAGAGTATCTCGGGCATATATTTTTGCCCGTGATCACGAAACTCCCAAAATTTTCTATTCTAGCTTGTGGTATGTTTTGAGTTAAATCTTCCTATGCATAGATTACCACATGGTTTTGGAGCAAAGGCTCCCAAGTATGTTTTCAGCTTTTGCTATATTTTGAACTAAAGCTTCTTATGTGCATGATTTCGTATTTGAGATGTATTTGATTACTGAGCTTCTTCAATAGATGATGTTGAGCTTCGTTATATAGAATGTAGAGCATTGCATATTTTTGGGAGAAGAGTCTAGCATCAAGCGGGCTAAGGATCGATCACCCTATGCCCTAGAACTACGCGCGAACGTAGGTTGATACTATTATATGACTTGGGACCTCCCTTGTGATCTTCCCCTTTCCCGAATGGGCCTTTAGCTTGATATCATTATCATGGTAGCGTCCTTAGCCCGGACAAGGTTTTGGACGGCTCTGCACACTTGAGTGTGAAAGTCGAGACCACGCAAGCTCTATCGTGGTATGTTGGTTAAGTGACGAGTCTCCCATTGTCTATATGATTCAGATTTGTCCTAAAAGCATGGTTATTATTTTACACATGTATGTCCTAAAAGCAAGGTTTGACTCAATGTTCAACTTTTCTATAAATGTCATATTTAAGCTTTGAGTCATTCGAGTGAGTTTGATGTTATAAAGTTATGTATGGTCATGTTATGAAAGGGTCATGATTTCAGAAAGAATGCATCCAAACCCTACTCTCAGTGTACTGATGTTTATGCTTAATTAATACATTGTGTTTTAAAAGATTTTGCTTACTTTAGCGATTTTACTTACCTTGCATGCTCAGTACATTCCACGTACTGACCACATACTTTCTATGATGTATCATTTCATGATACAGGACCCGGCTCTCAGGTTCATCCCCCCTCTTAGACAGTTCATCAGAGTTAGCGTCTGCCTATCGGTGAGTGCTATCTTCTGAGGACTAGACTATCTATATTTTCTTCATGTATTTCAGTTTTTAGCTTGTTGAGTTAGTTAGGGTATTGTCCCATCAACTCATCATGTTTAGAGGCTATTTAGACATATATATGTATTCAGCTTCGGATTTATATTCTAATATTATATTCAAGTTAGACTTCCGCTATGATTGTATTTATGGATATTCAGTTCTTGATTAAGTTAGATATATGCTTACGCCAATGGTCGACTTGGGGTCTCTCGAGGCTCCTTGTCCAGTGTCGCAATCTGGGCCTCCATTTGGGTCGTGACATTCCCAAAAGGGAACACCTGTTTGAGGATATCCTGAAAGGGACAGTTCACGTCATGCCGCGACATAAAATCAGGCGCTGCTTGGGAGGCAACCCAAGAGTACCACATGTACAATCTCTGTTCATTTTGTTTTGTATTTTTGTTATTTTCACATTTTGTTTTTGTTGTGGTGACTTAAGCACATATTGAGGGAAAGTTTGAGTACCCTTAGAAGAGGAAGCTAAGGAGCGTGAAAAATATCAAGTGTGGGGTTGGTGACCTACATGTTTGAAAATGAATCAAAACATGCTGCTAGCTAGGCCTAGAAGCCTCAGGAAGTATCTCTAACCTTTGCTTTGAGTTTAATTAATGCTTTGGGGAAATAACATAGTTTAAGTGTGGGGTGAGGGAAATTTAAAATTTTTGTGCTAAGTGATTTTGGGTGAATGTGGTGTTAGATATAATGTTTTTATTCAAAAAAAGTTTGAATTGAGCATAGTTCACCCACCCTTTGGTTTTTTTTCTCGGTTCTTTTCGAAGGGGGGCACTTTGAACCAAGTAAAATGAAAGTTTTCCATTGTCTGTAAATAGTTTTTTAGTTTTAGTTAGGGGCTTTTCCCGATGATGGATGGATGATGATCATCTTGAGGGAAAATTGGTCAACAGGTGTGGTGTTTGAACCCTTGAATGATTGATAGCTTGATATTCTTGTTGAGTTCTATACATGATTATTAGATGCAAGTGGTGTTGATAGAAAAACATGCTTAGCAATTGTACTACTCTATTTGAGACACCTAGGCTCTTGAATGTGACTCTATGTGCTCAAAGCTTAATTTTTAATTCTTATGATTAGTTGAGTTAAGAGTCCATCGAATCTTTCTTGAATTGAGCATGTGCACTGAGTGTAAGGTTTTTGTATATTCCATGTTATTATGTAGTGTCTAGAACTTTCCTGGTGTGTATTCAAAATAAAATGTGTAATACCCCAGAAGGGGCCTAAGAATAGACCCAAGCTTAAGTTGAAAACTGTAGAAAACCTGGAATTTTTGAACTAGTACGACTCGAGGTATGAATCGTGGTGAGGACCTACGACTCGTGACTCGAGTCGTGATGAAATCAAGAGCCTGAGGTTGTGTCACGGGTAGTCCTATGAATCGTGATAAGATAGTACCACTCGTGCTATCAGTCGTGAGAAATTCGGGAGTCTGAGGTCAATTCACAAATGGTCCTACGAGTCGTGATGGGAAGGTACGACTCGTGGTTAGGAGTCGTGGTGAGGAGTTGTGGTTAAGTCGTATTGGTTTGGGTGGATGGTACCACGGTGTGGTACAAGTCGTGATATACCAGTCGTGGCCAAATTTAGAAAAGTTGGGAAAAATGGTGAGGTGACCACAAGAGGTAACCATGAGTCGTGACTTGATGGTACGACTCATGGTCGGGGGCCATATCTATTTTTCAGAGAAATTTCATTAAGGGCTTTTCCGTATTCGTATGTTCTAAGGACCTAAACCACATCATTTTGAGCTCGTATTAGAGGGTTTTTAGCAGCGGATCATCTATCTTAGGCCATTTCTTCATGCATTCAAGGTTGAAGGCTTGAGGGAAGGAAATTGAGGAGAATTTCATGGTTTTCAAGGGAAATCTCAGCTGGACAATTGGGAAGAGTTACGATTCTTCATTCCCAGGTATGTAAGGCCATGAGTGGGTGCTTCGTTCCACATCCATGCTCATTCCCTATAGAATTGTGATTAGGTTAGATGATCAAGTATGGGGTATTATTCAATTGCATGATTCTCACATCCTCATTCATGGGCATGATTGATTTTTGTCGATATTGATGATTTACTAAGCTTGGGCGGATTCTAACCTTATTTCTTGTACAAAATTATTTTTCTAAAAATAGAATCTAAAACACCCATGTATGGATAGCTCATAGAAGTGGTGATTGTGATAAATGTGATGATGATGGAATAAATGATTAGAAGCATGTTTCTAACCTTACTCATGATATTGATGATGTTTTCAAAGTAGATTGAACAGACCCAAGTATAGTGATGTTTTGGGTGATGCCCATATGATTTTTTCGAATAATGATTTTTCCTGATATGAGCTTACCACATGGTTGAAATGAATTTCCCTCAACCTCTTATTATGAATCCTAGCTTGTGGTATGTTTCGAAGTAAAGCCTTTTTATATGCATGATTCTTAATTGATATGTACATTATCGTCAAGCTTTGTCAAGGACAATGTTAAGGTCCATTTCACATGATGTTGAGTCCATGCATGAATTCATTATAAGCCTTGTCAATAGACAATGTCGAGCTTCGTTCATACGATGTTAAGTTATGCATGATTTCATTGTAAGCATTGTCGAAAGACATTGTTGAGCTTCATATTTATATAGTGTACAATCGATGCATGATTTCATGTTGAGCTTCGTTATATACGATATAGAGCATTGCATATTATCGGAGAAGAGTTTAGCACCGAGCAGGTTAAGGGTCGACTACCCTATGCCCTTGAACTACGTGCCAACGTAGAATGATACATATGTTATTGGAACCTCCCTTGTGAGCTATCCCCGGCCCGATTGTCCCTTCAACTAGATATCGATATCATGGCAGCGTCCATCGCCTTGGCAAGGTTATGGATGGCTCTTCCCACTTGAGTGTGATAGTCGGGACAACATAAGCTCTATCGTTTTATGTTTGTTATGTGATGAGTCTCCCACTATCTTTTATAGATCAGAATTGTATATTTACCATTGTCATGATTATTTGATGCATGCATGATCCATAAGTAAGGTTTGACTCATGTTGTAGCTTTTGATATACATGTCATGATCAGCTTGAGCCCTTTGTGTCAATCATGATGTTCTAAAGCCTTGCATTAACATGAAGCAAGGGAGTATGATTTAATAATGAATGCATGTTGTCTTCTCTTTATCCTTAAGCCTTTGATATGTATGATTTACCTTAAAGGCGTTCATGTCAGTCATGTTGTTCTAGAGCGTTGCATTAACATGAAGCATGGGAGTATGATTTAATAATGAAGGGATGTGGTCTTGTCTTTATCCTTACAAGCTTTTGATATGTATGGTTTACCTTAAAGGGTTTTAAATTGTTTTAGCAATTTTACTTACCTTACATACTCGGTACATTTCATGTACTGACTGCATACCTTCTATGTTGCATCGTTTCATGATGCAGGATCTGGATCTCAAGTTCAACCCGATCCATAGTCGCTTATTAGGATTTGCATCTGTTGATTTGTGAGTCCTCATCTTCTGAGGACCGGACTTTCAGTTATATCAGACATATTTCTTTTTTTCCGATTTTTGAGCTTGTTGGGGGTATTGTCCCATCAGCTCATCCAGATTAGAGGCTTATCAGACATAGATATGTATTTAATTTTGGATGTCTATCCTGTTTTTGTATTTGGTTGACTTCCAACAAACTTATAAAGTCATTTTTGCTCTTGTTTATTAAATGAGTTAGTGAATGCTTAAGCCATGGGTCGACTTGGGGTCCTTCGGGGTCCCTTGTCCTGTGTTTACGAGTCGTGTCCCCTCTCGGGTCGTGATAAACATGGTATTAGAGAAATAGGTTTGATGTGTCCTTGGGAGTCTGAAAGCCGCATTTGGTAGAGTCTTTTTCATGGGTGTGAAGTGCATCACACTTATGATGAAGAGGCTACTAAACGTTTTAGGAAATGGTCCCTTCCGTCATGATCAATGTCGTGTGATGAAAAAGCCTTTCTATCCTTCTAATTCATGTGATTAGCAATCGTATAATTATGGATCCTAGGACGATGAATGGGAGAAGGAATGGAGGTGGTAAAGGCCACGATGAGGGTAATGGTTATGGGCATCAGCCAGCCCTACCAGCTTAGGAGCCCCAAGCACCGGAGACAGCCGCTCGGCTGAGTTCCGAGCTGCCATTCAGATGTTGGCGCAGGCCTTGACCACCCAGGTCAATCAACAGGCTATTGCACATGTTCCCCAAAACAGTAATGCGGCGGCGGCTAGAGTCTGAGACTTTTTGAGAATGAATCCACCAGAATACCTGGGGTCCAAGGTAGATGAGGACTCACATGACTTCGTTGTTGAGATCGTCAAGATCACCCCAGGTTATGGGGGTGAACAGTGTAGAGTGTAAAGAGTTAGCCTCCTACCAATTGAAGGGGGTTGAGTATATTGGGTTCCGTTAGTGGAAGGACAGCAGGGTTGCTGGAGCAGGTCCGATCACATGGGAGGAGTTTCAGGTGGCGTTCCTCGATCGGTTCTTCCCTCGAGAAATGAGGGAATTGAAAGCAGCAGAATTTGTTAATCTAAAGCAAGGTAGGATGAATGTCTAGGAGTATGCCCTCGAGTTCACCCACTTATCTAAATATGCCTTGGAGTTTGTGACTAACCGGCGAGCGTGGGTGAGCAAATTTGTGCACGGTATAGCAGCATACCTGGACAAGGATTGCAAGACAGCTATGCTCCACCAGGATATGGATTTTCCCCACATAGTGTTGTACGCCCAGCAGATAGAGGCGGCACACTTGAAGGAAAGGGAGGCTAAGATAGCCCGGACAGAGGGCCATATATTCTCTCAGCAGATATCCAGCGGGGGTCACCGACAACAGACTTATCAATGATTGTCAGCCCCTACATCATCAGCCATGAGTGTGCCATCTAGACCCCAACTTGATCAGAAGAGGCGAGTGTCTAGCTCGAAGGATCATAGTAGCAGGCCATGGTGTCTGGCATTTCATCTTGCCGCAGGTGCGGCCGAAAGCACACAGGCCACTGCTTAGCAGGGTTAGGAGCTTGTTTCGGATGTGGACGGCCTGGACATATGCTCAGAGATTTTCCAGTAGTGAGGCAAGACCAAATTGGGGCCCAAGGCCCATCTTCCAGTTTAGCAGCCCCTCCCCCATGCGCAGCACATCAGGGGGCATCTACTAGCACAGTTGGCAGGTAGCGCCGGAACAGGTTCTATGCTTTAGCCACTCGCCAGGAGTAGGAGGCATCGCCAAATGTCGTTACTGGTATGTTGAGAGTCTTTTATGTTTATGTATATGTTTTGCTAGATCCAGGGGATACCCTATCTTTTGTAACACCCTATATAGCCTGTAGCTTTAGGGTTAATCCGGATTTATTGTCAGAACCCTTCTCAGTTTCCACTCCAGTAGGTGACTCAGTTATAGCTATACGGGTGTATAGAAATTTCCCGATCTTAGTTCTTCATAAGGTCACGTCAATAGATTTAATAGAGTTAGCCATGACCAATTTTGATATTATTCTTGGCATGGATTGGTTATTTGCATGTTATGCTTCAGTCAACTGTAGAACTCAGTCAGTAGAGTTTAGATTTCCGGATGAGCCAGTCTTAGAATGGAAGGGTAGTTTAGCGGTGCCTGTAGGTCAGTTCATTTCCTACCTTCAGGCCAGAACGTTGATTTCCAAAGGCTGCATGTACCATCTAGTTAGGGTTAAGGATGTCGAGTCTGAAACCCCGACCTTTCAATCGGTTCCAGTAGTATGTGAGTACCCGGAGGTCTTCCCTGATGATTTGCCAGGTGTGCCTCTCGAGCGAGAGATTAATTTTGGAATATATCTTCTTCCCGTCACACAACCTATATCTATTCCACCCTATAGAATGGCTCCAGCTGAGCTAAAAGAGTTGAAGGATCAGTTGAGAGATTTGCTAGACAAGGGTTTCATTAGGCCGAGTAAGTCCCCATGGGGTGCACCGGTGTTATTTTTTTTTTGAAGAAGGACGATTCCCTTCGCATGTGTATCAATTATTAGCAGTTGAATAAGGTTACAGTCAAGAACAGGTACCCTTACCCAGAATTGATGGTTTGTTTGACCAGCTCCAGGGTGCCAGGGGTTTCTCAAAGATTGATCTCAGATTTGGATACCACCAGCTTAGGGTTCGAGAGAGTGACATCCCAAAAATCGCCTTTAGAACTTGGTATGGTCATTACAAATTTGTTGTTATGTCCTTTGGACTCACCAACGCCCCTGCATCTTTTATGGATCTGATGAATAGGGTATTCAAGGCATATCTAGACATGTTCGTGATTGTGTTCATTGATGATATACTCATATACTCTCGGAGCGAGGAGGAGTATGTCGCTCACTTGAGAGTAGTGCTTCAAACCCTCAAGGACCAGCAGTTATATGCAAAGTTTAGCAAATGCAAGTTTTGGTTAGATTCTGTGGCATTTCTAGGCCATACGGTGTCAAGTGAGGGTATAAAGGTAGACTCACAGAAGATTGAGGCGATGAAGAATCGGCCAACACCGGTGAATCCTTCATAAATTCAGAGTTTCTAGGGCTTGGCAGGTACTATCAAAGATTTGTTGAGGGCTTCTCATCCATTGCAGCCCGATTGACTAGACTGACTCAGAAAAAGGTGAAGTTCCAGTGGTTGGAGGCTTGTGAGAAAAGCTTCCAGGAATTGAAGACCCGACTAACTTCAGCACCAGTGTTGACTTTACCTAAGGGTACTGATGGCTTTGTTGTATACTTTGATGCTTCAAGGGTCAGACTGGGATGTGTTTTAATGCAGCATGGGAAGGTAATAGCTTATGCCTCAAGACAGTTGAAAGTTCATGAAAAGAATTACCTGACCCATGATCTTGAATTGGTTGCAATGGTAATTGCATTAAAAATGTGGCGGCGTTATTTATATGGAGTCCACGTGGATTTATTCACGGATCACAAAAGCTTGCAATATGTTTTTACTCAGAAAGACCTAAATCTTCGACAAAGAAGGTGGTTGGAGTTGTTGAAGGACTACAACATGAGTGTTCTTTACCACCCAGGCAAGGATAATGTGGTTGCGGATGCACTTAGTAGGCTTTCTATTGAATGTTTGTCCCACATGGATGAGGGGAAGAAGGAGTTGGTGAAATATTTCCATCGGCTTGAAAGACTGGGGGTTAGATTGACCGACTCGACCGATGGCGGCGTTGTGGTGCGTAACGGCTCAGAATCATCCTTGGTAGTCAATGTTTAGTCCAGGAAAGATGAGGACCCAATCTTGAGGAAGATGAAGGAGGCGGTGCGAAATCAAAAGGTGGAGGTTATCTACCAAGGGGGAGATGATGTTCTAAGATACCAAGGTCGGCTATGTGTTTCGGACATTGATGATTTGAGGTTTCGGATATTGCAGGAGGCGCATGGTACCAGATATTCCATTCATCCAGGATCCACAAATATGTATCCGGACTTGAGAGATATCTACTGGTGGGATGGTATGAAAAAGGATATTGCAGAGTTTGCAGCGAAATGTTTGAACTGCCAGCAAGTTAAGGTCGAGCATCAAAGGTCGAGAGGTGCACTTCAAGACATCAGTATTCCCACCTGGAAGTGGGAAAAAATTAACATAGATTTTATAACAGGTCTACCTCGTACTCGTAAGCAATATGACTCAATTTGGGTGGTGGTAGATAGGTTGACCATGGATGCACACTTTCTACCGGTCAAAACCACGAATTTAGTGGATGACTACGCCGAATTATATATTTGAGACTTGGTTTGACTTCATGGAGTTCCTTTTTCTAATATTTAAGACCGAGGTCCTCAGTTTACTTCCCAGTTCTGGCGGTCTTTTCAAAGGGGACTTGGGACTCACGTCAAGCTTAATACAACATTCCATCCGCAGACTGATGGCCAGGCCGTACAGACGATCCAGACCCTCGAGGATATGTTGAGGGCTTGTGTTACGGATTTTAAAGGTAGGTGGGATGATCATTTTCCCTTGATCGAGTTTTCTTATAATAACAGTTACCACTCCAATATCCAGATGGCACCATTCGAGGCTCTTTACGTGCGGAGGTGTAGATCTCCCATCGAATGGTTCGAGGATTGTGAGTCAACTATAATGGGACGAGATTTGGTACACGAGGCAATAGTGAAGATTCAGTTGATTAGGGATCGGTTGAAAACCGCTTAGAGTCTCCAAAAATCGTATGCTGGTGTGAGGAGAAGAGATTTGGAGTTTGATGTGGATGACTGGGTATTTCTAAAGGTATACCCCATGAAGGGAGTCATGCGGTTCGAAAAGAAAGGTAAAATCAGTCCACGTTATATTGGTTTGTACCAGGTTGTGAGAAGGGTTCGAAAGGTAGCATATGAGTTAGACTTGCCATCGGAGCTATCCTCAGTTCATCCCATTTTCCATGTGTCACTTTTTAAGAGGTGTTTGGGTGATCTAGCCTTGGTAGTTTCGTTAGACAACATTGGGGTGAAAGACAGCCTTAGTTATGAAGAAATTTTGGTTGAAATCTTGGATCATCTGGTACGGACGTTGAGGAACAAAGCGGTATCTTCAGTTAAGTTTTTATGGAGAAATCAGCATGTTGAAGGAGCTACATGGGAGGCCAAAGCGGACATGATGGCTAGATATCCACATTTGTTCACTATCGGCTCAATTTCGACTTGAGGTATCAATTTTTCCCTAGGACTCCATCTAGTTTTCGTGATCTGTTCATGTGTGCATGTCTCTTTTGTGTGTATGAATGTATGTGTATGGTCTGAATTCTATGCAGCTGTATAATCCTTTTCGAAGGTAGTCAATCTGTGAAAATTTCGATTTAAATGATCAGTTTTGGGGTGTGATAATTGTATGATTATGTTTTATGCTTGTTCCTAACATTCGAGGACGAATGTTCCCAAGGGGGAGATATTGTAATACCCCGAAAGGGGCCTAAGAATATACCCAGGAGCTTAAGTTGAAAAATGTAGAAAACCTAGAATTTTTACACTAGTACAACTTGAGGAACGAATTGTGGTGAGGACCTACGACTCGTGACTAGAATAGTGATAAAATTGGGAGCCTGAGGTTGTGTCACGAGTAGTCCTATGAATCGTGATGAGATAGTACGACTCGAGTCGTGAGTAATTCGAGAGTCTGAGGTCAATTCTCGAATGGTCCTACGAGTCATGATGGAAGGTACGACTCGTGGTTAGGAGTTGTGGTTAAGTCATACTAGTTTGGATGGATAGTACCACGGTTGACAGTACGACCCGTAGGATGGTGGTACGAGTCGTGGTATACGAGTCGTGGCCAAAATCAGAAAAGTTGGGAAAAATGGTGAGGTGACCACGAGAGGTAACCCCGAGTCATGACTTGATGCTACGACTCCTGGTACGACTCGTGGTCGGGGCCAGATGTGTGTTTCAGGAAAATTTCATTAAGGGCTTTTCTATAATTCGTATGTTCTAAGGGCCTAAAACACGTCATTTTGAGCTTGTTTTAGAGGGTTTTTATCAGGGGATCATCTACTTTATGCCATTTCTTCATGCATGCAAGGTTGAAGGCTTGAGGGGATGAAATTGAGGAGAATTTCAAGGTTTTCAAGGGAAATATCAACTGGCCAATTGGAAAGAGTTAGGGTTCTTCATTCCTAGGTATGTAAGGCTATAAGTGGGTGCTTCCTTCCACACCATGCCCATTCCCTATCAAATTGGGATTTGTTGAGATGATCAAGTATGGGTTTTTATTCAGTTGCATGGTTCTCATATCCTCATTCATGGGCATGATTGATTTGAGTTTATTGACTATTTACTATGCTTTGGTGGATTATAACCTTATTTCTTTTAAAAAATTGTTTTTCTAAAAATTGAATCTAAAACGCCCATGTATAGATAGCTCATAGAAGTGGTAATTGTGATAAGTGTGATGATGATGGAATAAATGATGAGAAGCATGTTTCCAACCTTACCCATGATTTTGATGATGTTTTCAAAGTATATTGAATGGACCCAAGTATAGTGAAGTTTTGGGTGATGCCCATATGAAGGTTTCAAATAATGATTATTCCCGATATGAGCTTACCACATGGTTGAAATGAATTTCCCTCAAACTCTTATTATGAATCCTAGCTTGTGGTATGTTTCTAAGTGAAGCCTTTTTATATGCGTGATTCTTAATTGATGTGTACATTATCGTCAAGCTTTGCCAAGGACAATGTTAAGCTCCATTTCACATGATGTTGAGTCCATGCATGAATTCATTATGAGCCTTTTCAATAAACAATGTCGAGCTTCATTCATACGATGTTAAGTTATGCATGGTTTCATACTAAGCTCTGTCAAAAAGACACTGTTGAGCTTTATATTTATATGATGTACAATCGATGCATGATTTCATGTTGAGCTTCATTATATACGATGTAGAGCATTGCATATTGTGAGAGAAGAGTCTAGCATCGAGCGGGTTAAGGGTCGACTACCCTATGCCCAAGAACTATGCGCCAACATAGGATGATAGTTATGTTATTTTGAACTCCGTTGTGAGCTATCCCCGACCCGATTGGCCCTTCAGCTTGATGTTGATATCATGGTAGCATCCATCGCCATGGCATGGTTATGGACGGCTCTTCCCACTTGAGTGTGATTGTTGGGACTACATAGGCTCTATCATGGTGTGTCAGTTATGTGATGAGTCTCCCACTATCTTTTATACATCAGAATTGCATATTTACCATTATCATGATTATTTGATGCATGCATGATCCAGAAGTAAGGTTTGACTCATGTTTTATCTTTTGATATATATGTCATGTTCAGCTTGAGTCATTCGTGTCAATCATGATGTTCTAAAACCTTGCATTAACTTGAAGCATGGGAGTGCGATATCATAATGAATGCATATGGTCTTCTCTTTATCCATACAAGCCTTTGATATGTATGATTTACCTTAAAGGGTTTTAAATTGTTTTAGAGGTTTACTTACTTTATATGCTCGGTACATTCCACGTACTGACTTTATACCTTCTATGCTACATCGTTTCATGATGCAGGATCCGGATCTCAGGTTCAGCCCTATCTGTAGACGCTTATCAAGATTTGCATCTATTGATTTGTGAGTCCTCATCTTTCGAGGACCAGACTTTCAGTTATATACCGACATATTTCATTTTTTCTGATTTGTTGAGCTAGTTGGGGGTGTTGTCCCATCAGCTCGTCCAGATTAGAGGCTTATCAGACTTAGATATGTATTTAATTTTGGATGTCTATCCTGTTGTTATATTTGGTTGACTTCCGCCGAACTTATAAATTCATTTTTTTCTCTTGTTTATTAAATGAGTTAGTGAATGCTTAAGCCATGGTTCGACTTGGGGTCCTTCGGGGTCCCTTGTCCCTTGTCTACGATCTAGGTCCCCTCTCGGGTCATGAAAAAATGAGGGATGTCGATTGCAGGAGATGATTTAGGCATTTCTTTGAATGATCCTAGGTGTTATCCTTTTCTTTAACTACCTTTGATATATGATCCTAGTTAGCCCCATTGAGCCTTTAGCCTATTCTTTGCTAGCCACAATAAAAGCCAATCCCCTTCTTTTAATAAGCATTGAATTTAATTCAAAACTCCTAAGCGCTTAAGTGAAGATTGCAAAAGAGTAAGGGAGTAAAATCATGAAAAATGATGAAGATAGTGGTTATGGGGGTTGAAGAAAAGACTAGAGGTGCACTTGTTTGAAAATGCATAAGTATGGGAAGGGAGTACATGAATAAAATAATGAAAAAGTTGTTTAAGTACTCCTTACTAATAAGCTAGATTACTTAATGAAATGGGAAAAAAGAGGAAATTGATGAGTAAAAAGAAAAAAGGTGAAGTAAGAGAAGAGATGTACGTAATGAAAGTATGACGTATTAAAAGCGCTTGGGGAAGATAGTCACTATTATAAGCAAGAATAAAACCTACCCGTCCCTTAGCTTACATTACAACTTGGTAAGTCTTACTTGATCTTACTTTCAGACATTCCTAAATTAGTGAAGTAAAACACTATAGGCATTTTTATGGTTCAATATATTTTGCATGTGAATTCTTTGTGAGTGTTAGCTGAAAACTTATTTATATACCCATACATGTTATAATTTGGAAACTCGCGAGTTAAAAATGAGTATGTCTCTTATTGTGAGAGCAAATATTGATGAAGGATAAAATTCATGTCGGATTTCTTGATTGGTTAATTTGCATGAGTTTGCTGAGTTTGAGATTCAATTCTTGAGACTAGGAAGTCTTAACTTAGTTGTATGTGATTTCAGTGGTTATAAATTGCATGTTGTATTTTAAACATGCTATCTGAAACAATCGTTGTAGCCTTAGCTTGAATCATCTTTCTTAAATTGGTTATTTGGCAGTGCTTCCTATGCATGAGATATAATAGAGTTGTTCGAAGAAGAACAATAATTTAAGTGTGGGTTAGTGATCTTGAACATATTTACATGCCAAAGTGCTATTTTATAACTTAGTGTAGTCATGTTTCTTAATTTATTTCATTACTTTCTCATGTAAATTTATACATATTTGTCAATGAACTAACCAAAGTCATTAGCCCATGTTTTGTCGGTGTAATATGCTAAAGAGGGGCTAAAAATGATGTTCAAGGCACAAGAGGGAAGCATGGAAGTAAGTGAAAAAGAAGGCAACTTGATGTGCCAAAGAAGAGGCTGGCCGCGCTAGGCGTCGTGCCACGCCAATGCCATGCGCACGAGGATCTGCAAGCAGTAGGCTTGCGCATTGTCTCAGTGCCATGCTACGACTGCTCCGCAATGCCCTCAGTGTCATACCAACAGATGTATGCTGCGCGAGGGAATGTTAAGGCAGGCGACAAGGCCGGCACTGCTGCGCGACAAGGTCGGGACACGCCAAGCACATGGCGTGATAAGAACCGTGCCACGCTCGACAACCCTTGCCTTTGCCAATGTCAAGGCCAACTTCCAGTGAAATAGTGCGACAGCTCCGTGTCATGCCACAGCCTTGCCGCGATGGGCAGCATGGCATGGAGCAAGTTTACCAATGGCCAATTTTTGAAAAATTTCATTAAGTATAAATTAAACCCTTATCTTCTTATTTTATTTATCATATAAATATTTTGGGAAAGTAGAGAGGAGTGAAGGGAGAAGTGAGGAACTTCACCTAGGTTTCATGGTTTTTCATTCTCTTTTATCCATTCTTGTAAATATTTTAATTTAGTGATGTTTTTGAATGATTGTATGAACATGAGTGACTAAGACCCTTCCTCTAGTGTTGAGGCCACATGATATGAATGTAATTGCATGAATTCATCTTTGTTTTGAGTTTTCATTATTGTGTTGTCTTGAATTCTTGTTAATCACCATTTTGATGCTTGATCAACATTAGAATGAACTTGTTAAGCTTAGGAAAAAGCTCGAAAGAGTAACCCTAGGTTAAAACAAAAGAATTCAAGGAGAAAGTTCTTTTCTTAAAGATAGGATTCGCAGTTAGGATAGTAATTATACCTAATTTTTCTTGCTTCGTTAATTAAATGGGAATATAGCTAGACACCGACTTAGATTATCGTATCACCGCTCATAGAAGTAGTTGTGAAACTATGTTAGGTTAAATTATTAGAGGTGCAAAAGTTCGTAATCAAGGGCATAAACCCCGTAAACCACATCCATCGTGTTAAATTGCTCACGAGTTAGGACTTCACATCCCCGCTCAAAGATGTAGGTGTGAGACTAGTTTGTTGTGTTTTGAGTCTTGAAAGACCATGAACCCTGAATATTAACTCTGTGAGACAACTATTGAACTTCATATACTTAAACCATTGTGAATTGTAGCATTTCATGATTGTCAGGCTTTAACTCTAGATGTTTCTTATGATTATTACCCTATTATTTTGTGATCACCACCAGATTTAAATACAAACCTTAAAAATCTCTACAATCAACACTTGTTAATTTTAATATAGCACTTGAACTTGAATATTCGCTGAAATAGTCCAGTCCTTGTGGATTCCACATCCAGCTCTTAAAGAGTCACTGTATTATTTGTTCAACTGTGTATGCTTGGGCGTGCGCTAGGGTGCAACAATTATGATACTTTGGCTCAAGTTATGTTTTACAATGTTTCTCTTATGATTATGATTATGACTGGTTTATGAATGGTTTTGAAAACCTTATGCCCTCCTATTTATGTTATGATTATCATTACATGTTTTGAACTGTCCTACTTTTATGAACTCATATAGATTTCAAATTTTCTATTTTTACTTATCTTGCATATTCAGTACATTCCAAGTACTGACTGCATACTCTATGCTATATCATTTCATGATACAGGCTCAGACATTCAAATCCAGTCCCGCTGCTAGCCAATTCTCCAAAGATATCACATTCAGCTTGTTGGTGAGTCCTCATCCTTCGAGGACCACTTTATCAACTTATTGTTAGTACCTTTCAGTTTTAGTTTATCAGTGAGCTAGTTGGGATCTTGTCCCATCAGCTCATCAGGATTTTAGAGGTTTATCAGACATACTATGTACTCAGCTTCGGATCAGTGTTATGTATTCCGATGTTCATATGTTATTAGTATTTAGACTTCCGCTATTTCAAATATGTCACGACCCAAATAGAGGCCCAGATCATAACGCGAGACAAGGTGCCCCGAGAGACCCCAAGTTGACCCATGGAATAAGCATACATCTAATTTCAATCAACAAACTGAATAATCGATAAAATACTCATAGTGGAAGTCTAACTTGAACATAACATCAGAATATGAAATCTGAAACTAAATACATACATATTTCTAAAAAGCCTCTAGACATGATGAGTTGATGGGACAAGACCCCAACTAACTCAACATAATTGAAACTGAAATACATAAAGGAAAGCTGAATAGTCTGGTCCTCGGAAAATGAGGACTCACCCATAATAAGAGTGCTAACTCTAATAAGCTGACTACGAGCGGGGTTGAATTTGAGAGTTGGGTCCTGTATCATGAAATGATACAACATAAAGTATGTATTAAGTATGTGGAAAGTACCGAGTATGCAAGGTAAGTAAAACCGTTATAGCAAATAAAATCATTTAAGACGATGCATAATGTAAACTTAAACATAAGTATCTGAGAGTATAGATTGCATGGATTCTTTCTGAAATCATGATCTCTTCATAACATAACATAACATAAATTCTTCACATCATAACTTAATCGATTGACTCAAGCTGAATTCTGATGTTTTTAAGTAAAGCTGAATATTGAGTCAAACCTACTTTAGAATATGCATTTACATAAATCTCGTGAGTAATGAAACATGCATATCTGAAATCATAAGTAACAATGGGAGACTCGTCTTTTAACCGACATACAATGATAGAGATTATGTGATCCCAACTATCACCCTCAAGTGGGTAGAGCCATCCAAAGCCTTGTCGGGGCTAGGGACGATTCCATGATATCTATATCAAGCTGAAGGCCCATTCGGGCAGGGGAAGCTCACAAGGGAGGTCCCAAAGTAATATATAATAGTGTAAACCTACGTTGGCGCGTAGTTTTGAGGCATAGGGTGATTGACCCTTAGCCTAATCGGTTCTAGACATTACTCCTAAAACATGCATATTCTCTACATCATTTTATAACAAAGCTCAACATCTTTTATTGACGAAGCTCAATGATCAAATACATCTCAAATATGGAATCATGCATATGAGAAGCTTTAGCTCAAAATATACCACAAGATGAAACATAATTGGAAGCCTTCGCTCCAAAACCATATGGTAAGCTATACATAGGAGAACTTGAACTCAAAACTTACCACAACTTGAAATTATAATTGGGAGTCTGTGCTCCAAAACAATGTGGTAAGATTAATTCAGGAAAATCACCATTCATACTCAACATGTGGGCATTACCCAAAGCATTATCATACTTAGGAATGCTCAATTATTATTGAAAACATAATTGTAAACATGGGTAGCTTCAAAACATGCTTTTTATCATAATATCTCATCACTATCATATATTCATCACAAATCTCATCTTTCATGAACATCTCATCCATGGGCTTTTAATTTATAAAACTACAATCATGATTTTAATTTGAAAACATTATAAAATTATCCCATGATTCATAATTCAATAGCAGAATCATAATCAAATCATACCCATGTATAGGAATAGAAGATTCATGCATTTGGGTTAAAACCCCATAGATTAGACATAGGAATTTCATACTTTAGAGAGGGATAGGGCATGGGTGTGAAAGAAATCACCCATTCATAACCTTACATACCTGTTGGTAGCTGATTCTAACACTTCTTTGAATGCGCAAAAAAAATTGAAGGAAATTGAGGAACAATAGCTTGATCACCCTCTCAAACTTGTCTACCCTGCATGCATGAATAAACAAGCCCTAGAATGAACTTAACCCCTTTAAAAGTCACTATTCATAAACCAAAAATGTCATATTTTTGGCCTTAGGAATTTAGGAATTATGGTAAAGCCCTTAATAAATCCACAGAAAATAAATTTTAGGAGGGTCCTAAGGAGGGACCTCACGACTCGTTGCTCAAGGTCACGACTCGTGGAGTCGTTCATTAAGTACACTGCATGTCTGATCTCTTGGGCTCATCAAGGGCAACCTCACGACTCATTACTGGTAACTATGAGTCGTGGTCACCACCCATGAGGTACACTGCGTTGGCTTTGACAAAAATCTTTTCTGCTTGATCACGACTCACCCTACGAATCATGGGAGCTGACCACGACTCGTGGGGACCTTCTGTCCAGTCTACTGCTCCCTTTTTCTTTTCTTTTCTTTTCCCTCTCCCCATGGCTAACCTGACGACTCATGGGGCCTAACCACGAGTCATGGTGTCTTACTTCTCCAATTTTCAATTTCCTTCCCTGGCCTTTCCCACGATTCCCATCATGACTCGTGGGTTGATCTCACGAGTCACCCCATGACTCGTCCTGAGTCTACTGCAAAATTTCAACTTTTTCTCCGTTTCAACTCCCGGGTCTGATCTTTGGGCTTCCGGGGTATAACAATATCTCCCCCTTGGGAAAATTCATCCCTTAATTTGGAAAAAGAGACAGAAAAGTAGAGATATGCAATTATCATATTCAATTACTGATCATTTAAACCGAAAACTGATAGAATGACTACCTCCGATTCAAACTACACAGCTGAGCTGAATTCACGAATCATACATACATCCACATACATAAAATTAACTTGTGCAAATGAATTGAACATGAAACTAAATAGAGTTTTAAGGCAAAACTGATACCTCAAGTCGGAACTAAGCTGGTAGAGAATAAATGTGGGTATCTAGCCACCATATCCGCTTCAGCTTCCCATGTAGCTCCTTCAACATGCTGATTCCTCGATAACACTTTAACTAAAGCTACTTCTTTGTTCCTTAGCCTTCGAACTTGTCGATTAAATATTTCCACCGGAACCTCCTCATAGCTAAGGCTGTCTTTTACACCGAAACTGTTTATTGGGACAACTAAAGCTGGATCATCCAAACACTTCTTCAAAAGAGATACATGAAACACAGGATGCACAAAAGCTAATTCTGAAGTCAACTCCAACTCATAAGCCACCTTTCCAACATGTCTCACTATCTGATACGGGCCGACATTGCAGGGACTAAGTTTCCCTTTCCTTCCAAATCGCATCACTCCCTTCATTGGAGACACCCTCAGAAATACCCAGTCATCGACTTCAAATTCTAACTCTCTTCTTCTCACATCCACATAAGACTTTTGGTGATTTTGTGTAGTTTTTAACTTGTTTCTTATCAATTGAAGATTCTCCATTGTTTCATCAATCGAATCCATCCCTATCATTGCCGCCTTACAAACCTCAAACCATTCGATGGGCGATCTACATCTCCGCCCGTAGAGAGACTCGGACGGCACCATCTGAATACTAGAGTGATAGTTGTTATTGTAGGCAAACTGGATAAGTGGAAAATGCTCATCCCAGCTACCTCTGAAGTCAATTATGCATGCTCTCAACATGTATCCGAGGGTCTGGATTGTCTGCTCTGCTTGACCATCCATTTGCGGGTGAAATGTTATGCCGGGCTTAATCAGCGTACCCAATCCTTTTTGAAACGGCTTCCAAAACTGAGAGGTAAATTGAGTAGCTCGATCTGAAATGATGGATGAGGGCACTCCATGCAATCAGACCAACACCCGAATATATAGTTTTGGCAAAATACTCCGCCGAATCTGTGGTTTTGAATGGTAGAAAATGTCCAGCCTTGGTCAACCTGTCTACCACAACCCAAATGGAAACATATTGTCAATGCCTACGAGGCAATCCTACTATAAAATCCATGTTAATCACTTTCTACTTCCAAGTGTGGATGCTAATATCCTGAAGTACACCTCCCTATCTCTGATTCTCAACTTTTACTTGCTGACATTTCAGAAACTTGGCTACGAATTTTGAAATATCCTTCTTCATGCCATTCCACCAATAGATTTCTCGTAAGTCATGGTACATCTTGGTGGCACCTGGATGGATTGAATACTTGGATCCATGAGTCTCATGCAACATTCGGCTCCTCAAATCATCAACATTTGGAACACATAAGCCACCCTGGTACCGAATCACACCATCTCCTCCTTAGGAGAAGACCTCCACCTTCTACCCTTGAATGGCTTCGTTCAACTTTACCATAATCGGGTCCTCATCGTTCCTAGCTTTCACATTAGTCACCAAGGATGACTCTGATCCATTCTGGACAACAACACCGCCATCAGTCGAGTCAACCAACCTAACTCCCAACCTAGCGAGTTGATGTACATCTTTCACCAGCTCCTTCTTCCCCTTATCCACATGGGACACACTCTCCATAGAGAGTCTACTAAGTGTGTCCGCTACCATATTAGCCTTATCCGGATGGTAAAGGACACTCATGTTGTAGTCTTTGAGTAGTTCCAACCACCTCCTTTGTCGAAGATTGAGATCTTTCTGAGTGAACACATACTGTAAGCTCTTATGGTCTGTAAACACATCCATGTAGACCCCATACAAGTAATGTCGCCATATCTTCAAGGCGAATACCACCTTGTCCAATTAAAGATCATGGGTTTGGTAATTCTTCTCATGAACTTTCAACTGTCTAGAGGCATATTCTATCACTTTCCCATGCTGCATCAATACACACCCAAGTTCGATCTCTGAAGCATCACAAAACACCACAAATCCATCGGTACCTTGGGGTAGGGTCAACACCAGTGCTGTAGTAAGTCAAGTCTTCAACTCTTGGAAGCTCTTCTCACAAGCCTCCAACCATTGGAACTTCACCTTCTTCTGGGTCAATTTGGTCAAAGGTGCTGCAACAAATGAGAAACCCTCAACAAATCTTCAATAGTAGCCGGCTAAACCCAAGAAACTCCAAATATCTAAAAGATTCACTTGTCTAGGGAAATTCTTCACCGCCTCGATTTTCTGAGAATCTAACTGTATGCCCTCATTTGATACCACATAGACTAAAAAGGCTACGGAGTTCAACCAGAACTCGCACTTGCCGATCTTGGCATATAATTGATGATCCTTGTGTGTCTGAAGCACCACTCTCATGTAAGTGGCATGCTCCTCTTTTCTCCAATAATATATAAGGATGTCATCATCAACACGATCACAACCATGTCTAGGTGTAGCTTGAAAACCCTATTCATCAAATTCATAAAACATGCAAGAGCATTCGTTAGTCCAAAAGACATAACTATAAACTGATAATGACCATACCGCGTCTTGAAGGTTGCCTGCGGGATATCACTCACCCGAACTCTAAGCTGATGATACTCAGATCTGAGATCTATATTTTAGAAATACTTGGCACCCTAAAGCTGGTCAAATAAATCATCAATACTAGGAAGAGAATACCTATTCTTGACAGTGACTTTGTTCAATTGCCGATAATTAATGCACATGCGAAGGGAACCATCCCTGTTTCGGACATATAAGACTGGTGCACCTCAAGAAACCTTTCTAGGTCTAATGAAACCCTTATCTAACAAGTCCTTCAATTTCTCTTTCAACTCCTTTAGCTCGGTTGGAGCCATTCTATAGGGAGGAATAGATATATGCTACGTGTGGGGAAGAAGGTCAATATCAAAGTCAATTACCCGCTCGGGAAGAATACCTGGCAAATCATTAGGGAAGACCTCCAAATACTCACGTGCTACTGGAACTGACTGGATAGTCTGGGTCTTGGACTCAACATCTTTAACCCTAACTAGATGGTACACACAACCTTTAGAAATCATCTTCTTGGCCTTAAGGTAGGAAATGAAATGACCTACTGGCACAATTGAACTACCCTTCCATTTTAAGAATGGCTCACCCAAAATCTTAACTCTACTGCCTGGGTTCTAAAATTAACTGAAGCATAGCATGCAAATAGAAAATCCATGCCGAGAATCATATCAAAATCGGTCATGGCTAACTCTATCAAATCTGATGAGGTGATCTTCTTAAGGAATGATACTGGGAAACCTCTAAACACCCGTCTAGCTATAACTGAGTCACCTACTGGAGTAGAAACTGAGAAGGCATCTGATAAGACTTCCAGACTAACTCTGAAGCTACTAGCCACATAAGGTGTCATAAAAGACAAGGTAGCCCTCAGATCTAACAAAGTATAAACATCAATATGGAAAACTTGTAACATACCAGTGATCAAATATGGGTAAACCTCCTGCTCCTGACGGGATTGCTCAGGCATAGAATCTATTCTGGCGCTGACCACCAGCTGTGATGGTAGATCCCATAAGATTGGCTGAGCCTGCGGAAGGGGCTGCTAAACTAAAAGCTAGGCCTCGACCCCCAACTTGATCTTTCCTAACTATTGGGAAATCTCTAAGCATGTTTTAGGGCTTCCCACACCCGAAACAAGCACCTCAACCTACGAAGCACTGGCCTGCGTGTCCCCGACCACATCTGCGATAAGCTGGGATGCTAGAATCTATGGGTCTGCTGCTCTAACCCCTCGATCCTGCTACTTTCTCTCTATAATCATGTCAAGTCTTGGATGGCATACTCAAATCCAAAGACGCCGGGGCTGATGATCTCTGGTGAGTATGCTGTCGGTGCCCACCACCTGACCTCGGCTATGAGAATCTATGTTCATTGATCCTGGACCTCTTGCCCTCCTTCTCTCTCTCATATATGCCACATGTATCTTCTGGGTGTACAACACTATCCGTGGAATATCAATGTCCTAGTGGAGCATAGCGATCCCATAATCCTTGTCCAAATAGCCCGCTACTCCATGCACGAACTTGTCACCCGCTCCCTCTAATCAGCTACCAAATCTGAGGCATATTTCGATAGGCAAGTGAACTCAAGGGTATACTCTTATACTATCATTCTCCCTTGCTTCAAATTCACAAGCTCATTTGCCTTCACCTCCCTTATTTCACGAGGGAAGAATCTTACAAAGGAAATATGGAACTCTTCCCAAGTGATTGGACCTGCTCCGGTGACCTTGCTATCCTTCCATTGGCAGAACTAGATATGCGCAACCCCCTTCAACTGGTAAGAGGACAACTCTGCAGACTCAATTCCATTCACCCCCATTACTTGGGTGTTCTTCACTATCTCATCTATGAACTCATGGGGGTCCTTATCTACCTTGGATCCAAGGAACTCTGGCAGGTTCACCCTCAAGAAGTCTCTAACTCGAGCCGCCACTACATTGCCATTTTGTGGAACATGTGCAATGGCCTGCTGGTTAAACTGAGCGGTCAAGGCCTGCTCATGCATCTGAATAACGGCCCCAAACTCAACCTGAGCAACTAGCTCTGGTGTCTGGTGTTCCTGAACTGGTGGGACCTGCTGGTGCCCATTATCATTGCCATCCTCATGGCCTTCACCATTCTCATTTCTCCTACCATTCACTCTTCGAGGAGCCATGATTCTACAATCCTGAATAGCACGAATTAGAAGGATAGAAAGACTTTTCATCACACGACATAGATCATGAAAGAAGGGAACATTTTCCTAAATGTCTCATAGCCTCTTCTTCATAAGTTTGGCGCTCTTCACACCCATGAAAAAGACTCTACGTAACGTGCCTATTAGACACCCTAGGGCACTTCAAACCTATTGCTCTGATACCAAGTTTTCCATAACCTTAATAGAGGCCCAGATCGTAATACGGGACAAGGAGCCCTGAGAGACCTCAAGTCGACCATGGCATAAGTATACATCTAATCTTAATCAAGAAACTGAATAATCAATAATATACTCATAGCGGAAGTCTAACTTGAACATAACACCAGAATACAAAATCTGAAGCTAAATATATACATATGTCTGAAAAGCCTCTAAACATGACGAGTTGATGGGAAAAGACCCCAACTAACTCAACAAAACTAAAACTGAAATACATAAAGGAAAGCTAAGTAGTCTAGTCCTCGGAAAATGAGGACTCACCCACAATAAGAGTGTTAACTCTGATAAGCTGACTTTGAGCGGGGCTAAATCTGAGAGCTGGCTCCTGTATCATGTAATGATACAGCATAGAGTATGTGGTCATTACGTGGAATGTACCGAGTATGCAAGGTAAGTAAAACCGCTCAAGTAAAAAAAATCATTTAGGACGATGCATAATGTAAACATAAACATAAGAATTTGAGAGTAGCTTTTGCATGCATTCTTTCTGAAATCGTGATCTCTTCATAATATAACATAACATAACTTCATAACATCATAAATGAATCGATTGACTCAAGCTAAATTCTAACATTTATAAGTAAAGTTGAATATTGAGTCAAACCTTCTTTAAAACATGCATCTATATAAATCTCATAAGTAATGAAAAATGCATATCTGAAATCATGAGGAAAAATGGGAGACTTGTCTTTTAATCGACATAGCATGATAGAGCTTACGTGATCCAAACTATCACACTCGAGCGGGTAGAGTCGTTCAAAGCCTTGCTAGGGCTAGGGACGATATCATGATATCGATATCAAGATGAAGGCCCATTCGGGCAGGGGAAGGTCATGTGGGAGGTCCCAAACTAATATATATAATAATGTAAACCTACATTGGCTCGTAGTTCTGAGGCATAGGGTGATCGACCCTTAGCCTACTTGGTGCTAGACATTACTCCCAAAACATGCATATGCTCTATATAATTTTATAATGAAGCTCAACATCATCTATTGAAAAATCTTAATGATCAAATATATCAGATGGAATCATGTATATAAGAAGCTTTAACTCAAAACATACAACAAGCTGAAAGATAATTGGGAGCCTTCGCTCCAAAACCATGTTGTAAGCTATACATAGGAAAACTTGAACTCAAAACATACCATAAGCTGAAATTATAATTTGGAGTCTATGCTCCAAAACAATGTGGTAAGCTTAATTTGGGAAAATCACCATTCATACTCAGCATGTGGGCATTTCCCAAAGCATTATCATACTTAGGAATACTCAATTATTATCAAAAATATAATTGTAAACATAGGTAGTTTCAAAACATGCTTTTCATCATAATATTTCATCATCATCATATATTCATCACAAATCTCATCTTTCATGAACATCTCATCAATGAGATTTTAATTTATAAAGCTACAATCATGATTTTAATTTGAAAACATTATAAAATTTGCCCATGATTCATAATTCAATGGTAGAATCACAATCAAATCATACCCATGTATAGGTATAGAAGATTCATGCATTTGTGCTAAAACCCCATAGATTAGACATGGGAATTTCATACTTTAGCGAGGAATTGGGCATGGGTGTGAAAGAAATCACCCATTCATAACCTTACATACCTGTTGGTAGATGATTCTAACACTTCTTTGAATGCCCAAAATAAAATTGAAGGAAATTGAGGAACAATAAATTAGTCATCTCTCGAACTTGTCTACCTTGCATGCATGAACGAATAAGGCCTAGAGTGGATTTAATCCCTTAAAAGTCACTATTACTAACCCAAAATGTCGTGGTTTAGGCCTTAGTAACTTAGGAATTACGAAAAAGCCCTTACTAAAATCAAAGAAAATAACTGTCGAGGAGTCCCAACGAGAGACCTCACGACTCGTTGCTCAGGGTCACGACTCGTGGAGTCATTTGTTAAGTACACTTCTTTTATGATCTCCTCGGCTCATCACGGGAAATGTCATGACTCATTACTCGTGGTCACCACCCATGAGGTACACTACCTTGGCTTCGACAAAAATCTTCTCAGCTTGATCACGACTCACCCTACGAATCGTGGGAGCCGACCACGATTCTTGGGGACCTTCCGTCAAGTCCACTGCTCCCTTATTCTTTTCTTTTCTTTTCCCCCTCCCCACAGCTAACCTGACGACTCGTTGGGCCTGACCAAGAGTCGTGGTCATGCCCGTGGGGTCTCACTTCTCCAGTTTTCAATTTCCTTCCTTGGCCTTTCCCACGAGTCACATCACAACTCGTGGGTTGATCTCATGAGTCTCCCCTGACTCGTCTTAAGCCTACTGCAAAATTTTAACTTTTTCTCCTTTTATCTCTAGAGTCGGATCTTTGGGCTTCCGGGGTATAACATAATATTTCTTTCCATAATTAATTATGTTGAGCATAAGTTGTCATGTTCATGTTATGGGTAAACTTGGAGCTTTTTATGGTTCTAGGTTCCATGTCTAGATCCGGTTCCCTGCTCGAGTCGTGACATCAAACTATACATGTGATTATGATTTCAGCTTTGTTGAAAAATAATGGGAGCACTGTGCATGTTTCTAGGAGTAGTGTATAGCACACAGTAGGATTTAGGTTCCAAGGTTCCCCGATCACAAAACTATGCACCAAAGTTGGGTTGTCAAAATTTATTTAGGGCCTCTCCAGAGAGTTTCCCTCACCCACAAGGGGCCTTCAGTTTATTATCGATTTCATGGTAGCTTCCTTAGACCTAACAAGGTTTTGGATGGCTCTGTCCACTTGAGTATGATACTTTGGGCATCGTGATGGTGTCGGTCATGAGGAGCCTCCCAT
The DNA here is from genome assembly GCA_035772735.1 of Datura wrightii. Lineage (NCBI taxonomy): Eukaryota > Viridiplantae > Streptophyta > Magnoliopsida > Solanales > Solanaceae > Datura > Datura wrightii. The sequence continues at coordinate 168,913,604 of JASDFA010000016.1, forward strand.
TGTTCCTCATGATTTCGGTTATTTATGTTCATGACTTATGATATTATGTTTTATAGCAGGTTTGTCCCAATTTATAAAACTTTCTATGATTTGTTTGTGGGTTGATTCCCTTCTTGTTCCAAATCATGTTTTAGATTCATGGGCAGATTTTATGTCCAAATTTATTATTAATTCATGATAACAAGTTTTAAAAAATTATGCCTATTATGCAAGTTTTATGGAAAGTCAAACTTATGCTTCATGATTTCAAGTATGATGAGATATCTAACATGGAATGAATGTTTATAAATTTTCTATTTACAGATCTATGATTTTGACTTATGAAGTCTATTTAAAGTATGCATGATTTTAAAATTTGGGAAAGCCCACAGAAGTTAAAGTATGTTTTCATGATTTATCCAAGGCTAACAAGATCAGCTTATCATATGTTTTGAAGTTAAGACTCCCTCTACAACTTATGATATGTTTTTGAGTTAAGACTCCATATGTTGAGATTTCAGACTATGCATGTGATCATGATTTCAGCTTCGCTGTAACGTGATGGGAGCATTGTGTATATTTTTGGGAGTAGTGTGTAGCACTGAGTAGGCTTGGGGTTCCAAGGTTCCCTGGTCTCAGAACTACACGCAAACGTAGGGTTATATATATTTATTTGATGCCTCTCAAGAGAGTTTTCCCCACCTACAAGGGGCCTTCAGCTTGATATCGATATCATTGTAGCATCCTTAGCCTAGCAAGGTTTTAGACGGCTCTGTCCACTTGAGTGTGATAGTTGGGGCATCGTGATAGTGTCAGTTATGAAGAGTCTCCCGTTGTTCCTCATGATTTCAGTTATTTATGTTCATGACTTATGATATTATGTTTTATAGCAGGTTTGACCCAATGATCAGATTATGAGATGTTACTTATGATTTCTGCTATAACAACTCATATGATTTCTTTGTTAGCTTCAGGTCATTCTATTCATATATGATATTCAGCTTATGATTATACAAGTTTCAGACTCAGGTTTCAGCATACAGTCCTTACTCTCATGATCTTATGATTTATGTTTATATACATGATTTCAATTAACATTTACTGAGCTAGTTTTACTTACCTTGCATACTTAGTACATTCCAAGTACTGACCGCATATTATATGTTGTATTGGTTTATGATACAAGTCCGGACGATCAGACTCAGTTCTGCCGTTAGTCCAACTTCATGCAGCTTAGCTCAGTTTTCCATCATTGGTGAGTCCACATCATTTGAGGACCTTCATCTTAGTGTTGAGTTATGTTATGTTCAGTTTCAGATTTTAGCAGGCTAGTTGGGGATATTGTCTCATCTACTCATCAGACAGTTTAGAGGCTTATTAGACAATATATAGATTTTAAGCTTTGTCGAGTGTTTAATTTATTTATGATTGTTATGTTATTCAGACTTCTACCTACTCATGTTTTAGCTATCATACTCCTCTTGATGTTTTCTCTTTAGTTATCATATTCATGTTGCGGGTAGACTTGGAGCAATTCGTGGTTCTAGGTCTCATGTCTCGATCGGGGGTCCCATCTCGGGTCCTGACATGAAATTTCTCCATGGCCTCATGAAATGAATTTGGTATGTCATGAGTTAAAGATTCAAATGGATCCATCTGAATGCTTGAGTGATAATTATTATTATAGGCAAACTCGATGAGAGGCAAGTGATCATCCCAACTACCCTTAAAATCAATCACACATGTGTTGGGGATGCGTTTCACAACTACATGCAAGTGCAAGTGGTCGAAAAAGTATTAAAATGGCTAAAGTAAGCCAAGTATCGATCCCACAGGGACTGAACCAAGGTAATAATCGAATTAAGTATTAATGAACTCTAACTCTAAAAATGCAGACAACAATTTAAAGAGGATTTTGAGAGTTTGTTTCCTAAGTTATACTAATCTAAGACAAAATGATAAAATGAGTCTGAACTATAGTAATGAGCAAGATGAGGCCAAAACGAACATGCAGGGAAGTAATTTGTCGATACAATTCGGTTAATCTTTCCTTCGGTTGCTAGTCAAGAATTATTGCCTATGGCGAGAAACTTTCATATTCTACCCAACTTAAGAATCATGAACCTTCAACCTATATTTCTGTGATAAAAGAATTTCATGTTCTAGCCATACGAAACCGATTTCTTAATTGACTAATATGACTTTCAGATATATTTCTATTTTGAAGGTAAATCAATTCTCAATTTTCCCAAACTAAGAAGAGATCATATCCTACCAATTCACAACTTTCTAATTTCTTTCCTTTTCAAGATAAAACTGGATTTTTTAGATATACATTAACATTGGCCAGACATTAATGCAGTAAGAACAAGAATTGATAGAACAACCATTGAAGAAAACATGAAAAACCAAAATGATCAACAATTACATTCCACTACAAATGTTCTTAACATTAGCAAGAGGTGAATTTAGCCACTCATTTGTGGATTAAACATCATCAAATGAGTATAAATCATACAAACAATTGAATTAAAGGAGAAAGAGTTAGAGAAGAACCCTAAGAATTTCGTCCCCTCAACTACCTATAACCCACGTCCTTGCTCAACTAATTCAGAATAATTAAAAATAAACCTAATGTGCTATTTATACTACTGGGAATTTTTCCCGGAATAACAAGTTACGTGTCACGGAGCGCATCGCGGAGCACTGCCTCCGTGACACGGTGCAAATGTGGACCCTCACTGGAAATTTATGTTTCAGGTAAATATAGGCAAAGTGCCACGGCATGTAACGCGGGGCTTGGCCAACGTGCCACGGCGCCGTCGCGAACCTTCACTCGAAATTTGCCAAAATAAATCATCCGAGGCAGACTGCCTCCGCGATGGCAGCGTGACACGGCTCCATCGCGGAGCCCCAATATTTGCTGCTTTTCCTTGACCTTTTCCACTGCTCGCTTTCGAGTCCATTCCCGATTTTCACCAACATGCAACTTAGATTCCTAAAATTACATTTTTCCTGCAAAACAACACTAATCATGCTAGTTAGTATAAATTTATATTTTAACTACAAATCACATGAGACTGTACAAATAACGATAGATAAACATGACGAAATAGAGCATTTGAGCATCACTTGGGCATATAATTCTGTCCAAGATCACTTACCCCACACTTAAAACCTTGTTCGTCCTCGAACAATACTCTCACATCTCATGCAATAGACACCCACGTATAGCTACTTTGGCTTGAGAATTCAAGCTATGGTTATACTAATTATTTAATGTAGAAAATCATGAATAAAACATGCATAGTATCATCGCTACAATGACATTCACCACATTAAGACCTCCTAGACTCAAGAATCGACTCTCGATCTCGACAAACTCATGCAAATCAACTGATTAAGACATCCGACACGAAATTCCATCTCTCGTCACGCATGTGCCCTCACAACACAAGAGAATTTCCCCCTTTTCAATCGTATGATTTCCAAAGCATTACATGTCGGGGTATATGAACACGATTTAGCTCTCTCTCCCAAGGAAATCACATGCATCATGTAATGAACCATAGGCTTGCCTCTAGTGTATTACTAATATAAGGAAGCATGATGTAAGATCACGTAGGCCATAACGGGTTGTAATGTAAGCTAAGGAACTAGTAAATACTGGGCTAACCAATAATAGCAACTAGCTTCCTTAAGCGCTTTTCAATACATCCCACCAACATTATGGGCATTGTTTCTTCCTTCATCCTCCCATTCTTGAAGTCTTTCTTTATTTTTTTCTTTGTTCCCATTTCTTTAAGCACACTCGACTTAATAACAAAGATTAGTTATACATCTTCATTTTATTTAAATTCGGCAAGTGCACCTTTGACCTTATCTTTACTTTCACCACTTCTGCTTTTCCTTTCTTTTCACACTTTTCACTCCTTGACACTGTGGGAAAATTATTTTTCTTGAGCGCTTAAGAGTTTTGGATCAAATTCACGGATAACGAAAAGAAGGAATTAAGCTCGGTTTCTACCTCTTCAACGAAAGAAAAAAATAGGCTAAAGGCTCAATGGGGCTAACTAGGATGTACATTCAAGGTAGGTATGATAAATGGAAAAACTTTCGGTTAAATCAAAGAAATGCCTACATCCTTTCCTACACTACACATCCTTCATTTCTTTTTGTACACACACCATGCAAGTTCTAGTCACTTCACAATAGCATGGAAGAATCGAAACCTCACCGCACACTCATTGCACATGCTCAACTCAAGACATATTCACAGACTCTTCAATCAGCTAATTACAAGAACTCAATATTAAGCCTCAATAACACCGAATCGAACTCTACGGCCTAGGTATCTCAACATGTTTCACATTTCCATGCTTTCATACGAATCATCATTGAATCTCAATATCATGTACAACACGCAACAAGAATTCCAAACCATGAAGTAGCGACACGTTTGGGAAACAAACAAAAGAAAGAAAATAAAAGAAAAGAACAAAACTACTCCTATAGACTACATTTCCCTTAAGACAGTCGTCATCCATCCATCATAGGGAACAGTCACTATTTACGACTTCAGTTCAATGGGACTATTCTTAGTAAAAGCACCGAAAAAACGCCGAGAAACCCAATCATAAAAAATTCAACAAAATTTTTTAAAATATCGATAATTTTGATGGAAAACAAAAAATATTTACACAACTAGCTAACAACAACTCAACACAGCACACAACAGCTTAACAGTCATTACAACACTCAATACAAAACATATGCACAAAATCACAGGGTCACAATTTCTTTCACAACAGGCACCACAACAAGACATGAACATAAACAGGAACAAAACAACTGGCACCTAATCTAGCTCCACAAAAGTTGGCCCCACTAGGCATAGAGCCCGGGCATTTTTGCCAAAGGGGTAATCTAGCTCGAGCTTCCATAGCTCATCTTCTGTTGCTGGCCTCCCTCCTATGCGCAACTGCAGCATCTGCATCCCGTACATGCAGGACATATACTGATCATCCCGAGCATGGTGCTCGGCTAGTGTGAGAATTGGCCCGTGAGTGGTGTCGGGTGCCTTGGTTTTGGTGACGTCCAAGGCACGCCTATCTATTTGCGGGATGTAGTCTAGGGCCTCCTCCTCGATATCAAGGCCCCTCAAAAAAGTGTTCAGCAAACCACCAAAACTGTACCTGTTCCCTTGATGCAAATGGGCCCTCTTCATGGCGGAGATGATCACCGCCCCAACATTAATCTCCAGCCCTTTCATCAGGGCATAAACCAAGCACACATGATCCCGGGTGACATCCGTCATCTGCACCCCCAGGATCAGGCAGGAACACACAATTTTAAGCCAAATCCTGGCTTCCCTGTTCATTTGGGAGTAAGGCAGTGTCTGATGGTAGCCCCTCTCCTTGTGCCTGCTCCACTATGCTGTCGAACGGGCTCCACATAGAGTGCTTTTGATATCCGCATAGGGTGGAGTTATGTTCAACTGTCGGAGTACATGGGCGCCTGTGTCCCGCGCCTCCAATATGGCATTCAGGTGATGAGGCTCAAAGGTGACAACCTGCCCCTTATCTTAACGGTGTGACTACGAAGTGTCGGGTTCCAGTTTGCGTAGAACTCATAGATCAGATGGAGATTGCACTCGTTGGGCTCTTCGAAGATGAAGTTCAGCCCGACAGTGTCAATCTGGTGTACAATTCTGGGGAATTCCTGTGCAAGCGGCTCCCTTGCAATGTGCTCCTCAGGGAAGTATTTGGTCTCCTTATGTTTCTCATACCATTTCTTCCCTTCGTAAGTCACCCATCGGGTTCCGTATTGACGGCGTTGGCCGCGCAGAAATGTTGGTGCTGCTGGAACTGTTATTCCCAGTCTAATCCTTTTTCTCCCGGCGCCTGATGTAGATACGCCCTTTCCTTTGTCTTGCCTGCTTGACCTCATTCCTGTCAAATCAAATAGACAGTCCCAATGTTATTCAAGTCAAAAATTAACTTCGACTAAGGTTGGGTTGAGTTAGGCCACCCCACACTTAGTCTTCAGCCACAATGAAAACAATTCAGCAAGACAATCATTCTTTTCCAATTTTTATCAATCAACATGCCTCGTGCATTCAGATAAGTCGATGGAATAATTACTATGTACTACTCAGACTTCGTCCAACTAATCAAAATATCACCATCGAGTCCATTACATCACATAGCACTTAGCCAAAAATTTTCTCAACAACAACAACCTGTGCAATTCACCAATTTCATTTTCCCAAAAATTCCCTTGTTTATTTAGCATATTCATCTATATTCACACACAATTCACCTTACACAACATGCACAACCCAATATTTTTTTCACATTTTCTACCCAATTTAGTTTCTTCCTATTCACATATCAACCCTAGCTACCAATTTTGCAAAAATTCAATCAAACATGTATCTATCGAGTTCATATAATCATAACGATATTACGAACATCAATCAACAATAACTTAAATGAATTCAAGCTCAATTTACACTTAGGGCAATGTTTACTCACCTCCCCTGCTCAGAAATCAAAAATTTAGGCAAAATTTGAGGTTAAGTTCAAGAACATACCTTTAATTCGATGATATCGAAGAAAAGTTGAAGAAATTTCGATCCTAGGTCCGTGTCACGTTGGGGAAGGATGGATTTTAGGGGTTTTTTCACAGAGGGGAGTGAGAAATGGGAAAAATGAGGGGTTTTTGGGGTTAAAAAGAGGTTTTTTTGCATGGGTCACCCGGCAACCCGGTGTGACCCAATGCGAATAACACCTCAATGTGTCACAGAGGGTAACGCGGAGCATCCCCTCCGTGACACGGAGCCATCGCGTAGGTGTTCTGGAATTTGTGAAAATTCCAGAATACTTTCAATGTGTCACGGAGGGTAACACGGAGGCCCTCCTCCATGACACGGAGCCATCGCGCAGGCTCGCTGTCTTGCCATTTTTTAATTTTTTCTCACCTCGATTTTTTCCTTTGCGATCCTTTGCATTTTTTCCCTCCGTTCCACCTGAAATTCATCTCACAACAAGAAATTGGTTAGAATTCATAGGTTTCAAACACAACCACAATTTTTTTTGTTTTTATTTTTATTTTTAATTTCTTTTGTTTTTCTTTTTTTTTAACTAATTCTACTCATCTATTACAACAATTTCACGGGTTGCCTCCCGTGCAGCGCCTGGTTTACCTTCGCGGCTCTACGTCATTAAAGCTCAATGATCCTCTAGAGTGACAGACGTTTTCGCTCGAATAAAGTCCTCACCCCAGTAATGCTTACACCGCTGCCCATTGACTAAGAATATGGCACTTCGATCTTCTTTCCACAACTCCAATTTTGGGGTGTCCTCAATCGGTGGTTTTCCCACTGTATCTCGAGAATCAACAATCCGAACAATATCTTCTTGATTTAGCACGTTGATTGCTGAAAGCTCCTCACATACTACCGGAAGCTTCGTGGCCTTGTACACGTCAAATACCTCCACCTTGTCATGCGCCCGCATGGTTAGCTGCCCTGCAACTACATCAATCAACGCTTTCCTGGTTGCCAAGAAAGGACGTCCCAAAATAAATGGGACTTCCGCATCTGGCACAAAATCCAGCACAACAAAATCTACCGGGAAGATAAGGGAGCCCACTTGCACCAGCACGTCCTCCACTATGCCATCTGGTATGGCCAACGAACGATCCGCTAACTACAAGATCACTGTAGTTGGTCTAGGACTGCCCAGCCCCAACTTCTTGAATACCAATGTCGGCATCAAGTTAATGCTCGCTCCCAAATAACATAATCCGCGAGCTCGGATACTTTTCCCAATTGTAATTTGAATTGTAAAGCTCCTAGGTTCCTTGAGCTTTGTGGGCAACCTGTTCTGTATCTGAGAAGTGTACTCCACCGTAAGCGCCACCGTAGCATACTCTGTCAATCTGCTTTTGTTAGCTACGATGTCCTTGATATATTTTTCATACTTCGGCACTCCTTGCCAAACATCAACAAGAGATAAATTAATGTGTACCTGTTTAAGCACCTCTATGAACTTTTTGAAACACACTTCCTCCTTGCGTTTCTTTAGTCTTTGAGGGAACGGGGGTGGTGGTATTTCTGGTTAAGCTTCCTTCTTCTTCCCCTTCTCATCATCGTGTTCCCTTTCTTTCTCCACTGCTCCTGACTGCTGAGGTGGTCTTTCTGGTTCCACCTCCTTGAGTTTTAAACCACTCCTTGTGGTCACTGCATTTACTTTCTTGGGATTTGGGTCAGTGTCACTCGGTAGTCCTCCTCTTAGCCTGGTGTTTTGATCTCCAGCTAGTTGCCCAAACTGGTACTCCAACGCCTTTGTAGCTAACTGATTGTTCTTTACATCTGCTGCCAATTTTACATAGTCAGCCTGCAATTGAGCTTGGTTAGCGTCACTGTTTTAAACACTTCCTCAATGCTGGGTGGTGGTGGAGGAGGAGGGGCATTGTTGCTTCTGTATTTAGTCTGATAGTTCTACTGCCCTCCTTGATTTCTCTGCAAACCCTGATTCGAACTCTGCCCTTGATGGCTGTTACTACCCCAGGAGAAATTCGGATGATTCCTCCAATTAGAGTTGTAGTTGTTGCCATACTGTTGGTGATTATTTTTCTATACATTACCAATGAAGTTCACAGAATCTGGATTTGCACAACAACACTCAGCTGAGTGTTTATTACTACCGCATACTTCATACCAATTCTGCTGCACTACATTGACCGGGGCTTGAGATTGATTCAAGCTCATATTGCTGAAGTGGGTGTTGAGTTGATTCTGTAACGTAGCTATCTGTGCAGCGATAGCTGTAAAACCATCCACTTCCAAGACTCTTGCCGCTTTCCTTGTTCCTCCTCTAGAACAGTCCGCATTCCACTCTGGATTTTCCAGCGAAATACGATTTAACAAAGTATACAACTCCTCGTAAGTGTTTTCTAATGCTTGTCCCCCAGCTGCTGAGTCTAGAAAAATTTTTGTGTGGGGTTCCAAACCCTCTATGAACGTATGCACCAGCACATCATTGGACTTGTAATGGTGAGGACAATCCCGTAACATGGATTTGAATCTTTCCCAAGCTTGATACTGATTCTCCCCCTCTCTTTGTTTAAAACTTAGAATCTGACTTTTAAGTCTTGCTGTTTTCCCGGATGGAAAGAACCGTATCAAAAATTTTCTTGCAAGATCATCCCAAGTGGTGATGGAATTAGGTGGCTCAGCTTTCAACCACCTCTTTGCTTCTCCCAATAGTGAAAATGGGAATAATGTAAGCCTTACGTAATCGGATGATACTCCAGCGGGGATGCAAGTGTCACTTATCTCCAAAAAGTATTGGAGATGTTGTTGTGGATCCTCGTGAGGGAGACCTATGAATTGCCCGCTGGTGTGCAACAATTGCACCATATTCTGCTTCAGCTCAAACCTCCCTCCTGCCTCAAGTTTGCGAATGCTTTATGTAACATTTTCAGCATGTGGGATTGCCACTTCGCGAACTGGCCTAGATGCCATTTCTCTGGGCACTAATACTGCCCTTACAAGTGGTGGATTCTGTTGTTGCTCCAGGATTGTTTGTCTGAGCAACTGTAGCTTCTTCTCTAGAGCTTCTCTTCTTTGATGATGAAATTGTCTTTCCGGCTCTAGGTATGAATCCACCATCTCCTTGTCTCTTGCCAATATTCAATAGAATTCAATATCTGCAAAAGATAGGCTAAGATCAAGTTGTCAGCACTAATATAGAAATCGTAAACTAACACTTAAGAAAACAATTTTACCAATTCCCAGTCCCCGGCAACGACGCGAAAAACTTGTTCGGGATGCGTTTCGCAACTACACGAAAGTGCACGTAGTCGAACAAGTAGTAAAATGGCTAAAGTAAGCCAAGTATCGATCCCATGGGTACTAAACTAATAATCGAATTAAGTATTAATGAACTCTAACTCTAAAAATGCACACAAAAATTTAAAGAGGAATTTGAGAGTTTGTTTCCTAAGTTATACTAATCTAAGAAAAAATGATAAAATGAGTCTGAACTATAGTAATGAGCAAGCTGAGGCCAAAACGAACATGCAGGGAAGTAATTTATTAATACAATTCGGCTAATCTTTCCTTCGGTTGCTAATCAAAAATTATTGCCTATGGAGAGAATCTTTCGTATTCTACCCAACTTAAGAATCATGAACCTTCACCCTACATTTCTGTGATAAAAGAATTTCATGTTCTAGGCATATGAAACTGATTCATAAATTGACTAATACGACTTTCAGATATATTTCTATTTTGAATGTAAATCAATTCTCAATTTTCCCAAACTAAGAAGAGATCATAGCCTACCAATTCACAACTTTCCAATTTCTTTCCTTTTAGAGATAAAACTGGATTTTTTAGATATACATTAACATTGGCCAGACATTAATGCAGTAAGAACAAGAATTGATAGAACAACCATGGAAGAAAAGATGAAAAACCAAAATGATCAACAATTACATTCCACTACAAATGTTCTTAACCTCATCAAGAAGTGAATTTAGCCACTCATTTGTAGATTAAACATCATCAAATGAGTATAAATCATACAAACAATTGAAATAAAGGAGAAAGAGTTAGAGAAGAACCCTAAGAATTTCGTCCCCTCAACCGCCTGTAACCCACGTCCTTGCTCAACTAAGTCAGAATAATTAAAAATAAACCTAAGTGTGCTATTTATACTAGTGGGAATTTTTTTCCAGAATAACAAGCAATGTGTCACGGAGTGCATCGCGGAGCATTGCCTCCGTGACACAGTGCAAACACAGACCCTCACTGGAAATTTATGTTTCAGGTAAATATAGGCTACGTGCCACGACATGTAACGTGGGGCTCGGCCAACGTGCCACGGCGCCTTCGCGATCCTTCACTGGAAATTTGCCAAAATAAATCATCTGAGGCAGACTGCCTCCGCGATGGCAGCGTGACATGGCTCCATCGCGGAGCCCCTATATTTGTTGCTTTTCCTTGACCTTTTCCACTGCTCGCTTCCGAGTCCATTCCTGACTTTCACCAACATGCAACTTAGCTTCCTAAAATTACATTTTTCCTGCAAAACAACACTAATCATGTTGGTTAGTATAAATTCATATTTTAACTACAAATCACAGGAGAATATACAAATAACGATAGATAAACATGACGAAATAGAGCATTTGAACATCGCTTGGGCTTAAAATTCTGCCCAAGATCAACATGCTCTTAACATTTCCTCAAGAGTCTGAATAGTCCGTTCGGCCTAACAATTTGTCTATAGGTGAAAAGCTATGCTAAACTTTACCTGTGTACCAAGGCCCTTCTTAAACGACCTCCAAAATTGAGAGGTGAACTGAGTACCCCTATCTAAGATGATGGATAAAGGAACTCCACGCAACCTAACTAACTCCCGTATATAGAATCTAGCATAATCCTCGGCTAAATCAGTAGTTTTGACTGGTAAAAAATGGGTTGATTTGGTCAACTTGTCCACAATCACGTATATAGAGTCATACTGTTGGCACGTACGAGGTAAACCTATAGTGAAATCCATATTGATCCTTTCCCACTTCTATGTAATAATGCTAATATCCTTAAGCATTCCTCCATGTCTTTGATGCTCAACCTTCACCTGTTGGCAATTTGGACACTTAGCCACAAACTCTGCTATGTCCTTCTTCATACCATTCCACCGATAGACTTCTCGTAGATCACGGTGCATATTGGTGGCACCTGGATCGATAGGGTACCCAGAGACATGAGCCTCGCTCAACATCTTCTCTCTCAAGTTATCCACAGCCGGGATACACAATCGTCCCTAATATTGGAGTACACCATCGCCCCATTGGGAGAAAGCTACCACCTTCTAATTACGGACTGCCTGCTTCAGTTTCACTAGGATAGGATCCTCATCTTGCCTAGATTTGACTTTTGTCACCAAGGAACATTTCGACCATTCTAAATGATAACACTACAATCCGTAGAATTTGTAAGGTGAACCCCTAAATGAGCAAACTTATGGACATCCTTCACCAACTCCTTCCCCCATCCTCGACATGAGACACACTTTCCATGGACAACCTTCTAGGAGCATCCACTACTACATTGGCCTTACCCGGATGATAAAGGGCACTCATGTAATAGTTTTTGAGAAGCACTAGCCATCTCCTTTGTTGCAAATTTAGGTCCTTCTGAGTGAACACATATTGAAGGATCTTGTGATTCGTGAGCACATCCATATGAACCCCATATAAATAGTGCCTCCAAATTTTCAAAGAAAACACCATAGCTGCCAACTCAAGGTCATACATCGAATAATTCTTCTCATGAGACTTAAGCTGTCTAGAGGCATACGTAAAGACATTACCATGTTGCATCAACACACATCCGAGACCAACCCTAGAAGCATCATAATGCAAAACAAATCCATCCGTGCCCTCAGATAGGGTCAATATTAGGGCTGAAGTGAGTCGAGTCTATAGCTCTTGAAAGCTCTTCTCATGTAAATCCGAACACTAAAATTTGACCTTTTCTTAGGTCAACTTAGTCAACGGTGCTGCAATAGATTAAAATCCCTCTATGAACCCCTATAGTAGCCAGCTAAACCCAAAAAGCTCTTAATATTTGTACGATAACAAGTCTAGGCCAATTCTTCACCACCTCTATCTTTTGAGAGTCCATCGGAACACCATCACTAGACACCACATGAACCAAGAATGCTACTAAGTTCAGCCAAAACTCAAACTTGCTGAATTTAGCAAACAACTAGCTATCCTTGAAAGTCTGCAACATAATCCTAAAATGAGCGGCATGCTTCTCCTTGCTCCAAGAGTATATGAGAATATCATCCATGAAGACAATCACGAACATATCTAAATACTGCTTAAACACGTTGTTCATTAAGTCCATAAAAGCATCAGGAGCATTTATTAGTCCAAAAGGCAAAACTACAAACTCCTACTGACCATAACGAGTCTTGAAGGCTATCTTCAGAATGTCACTCTTCCTAACTCTGTGCAGGTGATAGCCAGATCTGAGGTCTATCTTTAAAAGCACTTAGCATCCTAAAGTTTGTAAAATAGGTCATCAATCATGGGGAGGGGATACTCATTCTTGATTGTGACCTTGGTTAATTGTAGATAATCAGTCCACATTCTAAGGGAACCATCCTTCATTTGAACAAAGAGAACTTGAGCACCCCATGAGGACTTACTTGTCCTCATGAAACCCTTATCTGGGAGGTCCTTCAACTATTCTTTAAACTCCTTTAGCGTAGATTGCGCTATTCTATAAGGAGGAATGGGTATAGCTACGTATCAGGGAGCAGGTCAATACCAAAGTCGATCTCTCACTCAAAAGGGACTCCTAGTATATCATATGGAAACACCTCCAGATACTCATGTACAACAACAATTGATTAAAGAGTCGAAGTCTTAAACATAGAATCCTTAACCCGAACTAGATGAATATATAGCCCTTGGAGATCATCTTTCTGGCCTTGAGATAAGAAACACTACGACCTACACGCACAGCTGAACTGCCCTTCCACTTTTGGACTGGTTCACCCAAAAATTGAAACTTTACTGTATGGGTTCTACAATTAACTAAAGCATAACAAGCATGTAACCAATATATATCGAATATAATATCAAAATATATCATATTTAACTCCACTATGTCAGTTGAGGTGACCTTCTGAAGAATCATGATAGGGCAATATTTGTATACCCATCAAGCTAAAATTGACTCACCAACAGGAGAAGAGACTGAGAAGGGTTCTGATAGAAATTCAAGACTGACTCTGAAACTAAAAGCAATATAAGGAGTCATCAAAGAATATATAGCCCCTAGGTCTAATAATGCATAGACATCAAGATGGAGTACTCATAACATAATAGTAACCACATCGGGCGAGCACTCATGCTCCTAAAGAGATGATAGTTCATAGAAAATATTCTGGCGCTATTTTCCCGTTACACTAGAAGCGGCGCCATGCTGAGATGGGTTAGCTTATGTAGCTGCTGACCTGGTGGCTGCGGTGCATACTCCACCATCGCCCTGTCTTGCTGAAGGGAAACCCTTGAGTTTGTGTTCGGGTTTGCCACACCCAAAAAAATCATCTGAGCCAACTAAGCATCGCCTAAGGTGGTTCTTGCTGCACTTCACATAGGTTGGAAAAGTGTCCTCTCCTGCCATGCTTCCCTGGCCTCTAGGGCCTGATACTCTACTCTCTCATCATGTTTGGGTCTAGACAAAACACTGGTTGATGATAGGGCTGGGGCTGGCGATCTCTGGTGGTACTAATGGTGATGTCTGATGACGTCTATGTCCACTCCTTTCTAGGAGAGAGTGTTTATGGTCATCGGAATATAATTTACCCAACTCGTGAGGCGATATCGAATCCACAAGAAATGAAGATTTTTAGCAACAAAAGTAATCTATCAAATTGAATCAAATAGCATCATTGTATCAAAACTAGGAAAGTAAATATTAGGGGATTGTAAGATCACACTATGAATTCAAATTCAACAACAAAACAAGGAAATAAACTTCGAAGTAATGATATGAGTGAATACTAGGGGTGTGTTATTGATGGGGTATTGATAGGATTGGGGTTAACTAGCAAATTAAAGCATTACTTAAAAACATAAATAGTCATGGACAAGGCAACACGCCATGTTTCTCAACTACTTGGGTGCCTTTTGCCTCGGGTTTTCTCAAATCCCAAGGTCCCATACACATCAACCACTACAACTTGGGTAAGAGTTGAACTATGTCTAGCCTCAATTCTTTAATGGGTGTATGAAAGTGAGTATTAGCTATCTCTAGCCCAATCACACACAATCAACACCCAAATACCCAACACTATTTTCTCACCCATATCCTATTCCTCTTTTTCAAGCAAAAATAGAATAAGTAAACATAATACACACTTGCAATTATAGATACTTCAATTTTAATTTATAGAAAACAATGGATTTATGCTAAATAAGTAATTCTAAGATTAACTAGCAGCACCCATCCATTTTAGCCCCTATCATGCACACACCCCTAGCAAGAGGTTTAGCTACTCATAAATGAAGAACAAGAGATTAAACTAATAACGGAATTAATATCATTCATCATTAAGAAGAAATTTCAAGCTCAATTTTGTTCTTCAATGCAGGTTTTACCTTAGAAAGATGAATAAATATGAAAGGGAGAAAAGCCCGCACTTCTCTCTATGATTTTCTCTCCCTATGATACAATTCAAAACTAACTACTCAATGGAATGGAATCTTCTATTCTTTGCATAAGGTGTACAAAAAATAGGGTAGATCTTCTCCTCTTTCTTGTGCTGGACGATTTTACCCCTTTGATGATGGCCTAACTTGTGCAGCACCTGCATTTCGCAGGTGCCCATCCGTGAGGCACAACTCACTTCGCAGCTCTAGGATAATAAGTCTAGTCATGGTTCTGCGTTTGTAGCTACATTTCGCAGGTGTTGCCTTGTGTTCTGCGGGTGTTCCTTCAACTTCAAAGAAGTGTTTTCCTACATTTGGCTTGCATTTCGCAGGTGTCATCCTGTGAAACGTAGTTCCTCTTCTTCCAGCACCATGCTTTTTATTTAATTTTTGTACTTTACCTGTTTAATTTGAATACCTACAAAAATCAAAGAGAAAGAGCATAAAACCTTCCTAAATGACTTGAATCCCAAGCAAAAACTCATGTTTAAAAGCCTAATGAGTTTGTAAATTACCAACTCACCAAATCCTTTAACTTGAACAATTGCTTGTCCTCAAGCATGGAATTTTTTCACAACTGAATAATTGAATTAGGCACGTCACACCACATGATTTGTGTACAAGGAACTATTGGGATGAAGACAACTCCAAAATCACACCTGACTTAATGAAAAGAAAAGACTCAACAATTCATGAAACTGCTTTAAGAGGTAACCACAAACAATTTTCATGATTCACATGTGTTTCTTTCATTCAAGACAAGGGGCATGGTTGATCAAACAAGTTCAAGTAACATCTTAAGTTATTGAAAATTTATATTTAAAGACTGACTTAAAGTTCACTGCACTCTTGTCTCAATCACCTCTTTTACTTTGAAGACATTCAAGCATGATCCTAAAGGAAATGTTATCACTCACATCAAGAGAGAATCCTATTTAATTTTCATACACAAAGTGTCACACCCCACCTTGGGAGGCGTAACTGGCACCTAATGCCACACTAGACTCTCAGCTGACCTGGCTGGACCCATACACTTCTAGTGCATGCCAGCACATATAGCAATAAAATAAATGGCTATATCTCAGCTACAAACATAGCCTCTGGCAGGCAAGGACGTAACATAAACCTACACAAAAACAACTAACCTAATAGGTGCAATAACAATATCATCCTATTCGGGCTGATAAGACCACCATGCTATCTAACAGGTATTATAACTAGGCCCCATGCAGCTACCACTCAAATCACACCACATATAGGCTCCACATGGACAACAACGCACCAATAACTATAAATTGTAGTCTATAAGCCTCTAAAAGTGAAATATTGGTCGGGACATGGCTCGGGCCAATCCAAAAGTTATATAACAAAAGATAGGCAAACCTCTACTATCTAGAAACTCCGAAAGAAAGGAGCTGACTTTTCTTCTGACTCTGAGAAGCTGCTAAGGAGGTTCCAAAACCTATCAGTATGAACCTGCAGGCAAGTATGCAACTCCCTATGCGTAGGCATCAGTATAATATGTACCAAATATGTAAGGCAGTACTAATAACTGAATGAAAGATGATAAGGAACTGAAAGTAATCAACGGTAAGGGCCAGAAGTTAACCTATATGATTTCATAACTATAGCCTGCATCTAGTAGACAATTATACAAATAGAAACTTAAGTTGCATGGTTATACACTTATAGACTATATCTAGAAAGAAAGCATATAAAAAAGAACCTAA
The DNA here is from genome assembly GCA_035772735.1 of Datura wrightii. Lineage (NCBI taxonomy): Eukaryota > Viridiplantae > Streptophyta > Magnoliopsida > Solanales > Solanaceae > Datura > Datura wrightii. The sequence goes on from JASDFA010000016.1 coordinate 168,930,559, forward strand.
CCTGATCCCCATAAGCCCGGAAGGTACAACCAACATAGAAATAACCTACCTGAGCCCCTATAAGCCCCGACAAGTGCAAACAAACTATAACTCCTATCTATTTCACTGTAGCCCCATAGGCAAGATGTAACTAAAGCATACCCAGTCTCTGATACTATATCCAATCCTTCTAGGCCTTTGCAACTATGTCTGAGCCATTTGGGCTCTTCTAACTATATCTGTGCCTTCTATGATCCTATAATTGTATTTGAGCCATCTGGGCTCCTTCGACTATATATGAGCCGTTTTGGCTTCTATAATTGTAAATGAGCCATCTGGGCTGCTGTAATTGTATATGAGCCATCAGGGCTCCTATAACTGTGTATGACTCATCTGGGCTCCTATGAATGTGTATGAGACATTTGGTCTCCTGTAATTGTACATGAGCCAAATGGGCTCTTGTAACTGTATATGAGTCGTTTGGGCTATTGTAATTGTATATGAGTTGTCTCAGCTCCCCTAGCTATATAAGAGTCGTATGTGCTCCTGTAACTGAATGTGAATCGTTTGGGCTCTTGTAACTGTCAGTAATGCCCATTTAGGCATAAGGAATTCTCGTAATGACACCAGATTTCAAATATCTCTCTAGGCCTTAATATAGTCTCTTGAGAATTCATATTTTCTTGTGAGCATAGAATAGCCCCATAGGCACTTCATGATTATCCTTTGCTCCTTTAGAATCCTATATAACATCTAACAGGCCTAACTTATATACTATGTATCTCTCAGTGCGTGTACATAGCCCCTTTAGGCTTAACACACTGTTACTTGCTCCTGTAGACTCCTGAATAGAACCTAATAGGAATATTCTATGTGTCCAGAACTAGCCAGATAGTCATGGAAGTAATTATAAAATCAGCTGGCTCAGAAAGGAAAGGGTGAGGTCTTGGGAACCTATCGACATTATGAAGGCGATACTAGCACAATAGTAGTTCATAGGTGGATGAAAAGGTCATAGGAGACCAACTATATGGTTCCCTCCCCTAGAATGACTACTGGGCTACTAATAACTGGATATGATTCTCAACGGTCAGCTACAAAAATTATTAACCCGAAGGATAATCTATAATACGAAGGTTCTAGTTCCCTAGGCGTCAATCTGGTCTAATCTGACAACATATAGCTCCTACGGGCAATCTGTAGCCCCGTAGGCAGGTATACTTTGACTTAGCCTTTCTAGGAAACATGTACGAGGGCATCTATATGAATAGCCGGAGGAGTTATCCCTATGTATAACAGCTGCTAAGATACCTACTTAGGATATAGCATAGTCCATCAGACTTCTGGCAACTAGGGTGGTTTCCTAAGCCACTGATATGACCAACTGTAAGTCCAAAGAAGTTATACAGTCACTGACAAAAGGTAGTCCATCTAGAAAGCTATCACCCGTTTCATTACGCAATCGTGGTGCCACTGACTCGAATGTAAGGACATTCTATCATGATTCTAGTCCTGTAGGAATCAAGTTACACCAATGCCTATAGGTGAGCTTTACGGTATATATAGGTGCCAAACAGGAATTTACATTGACAAACTACACCATATGACTCCTAACATAACCAAGTAAGCTTGCAGCTAACCATGGGCCTCTTTGGCCTCCGTACGACAGAAAATACTAATAGTCTCTCTAGATGGTAAGTAACTGAACAGGGAATCTCTTTGTCGCTTCTAGCGATAGTCAAAACTGAATATAGTCTTTCCCGACAAGGGATACTATGTTATAATCTCAATTCATTTTGTAGCAGCCAACCACAACATGTATAATCATAAGCTACTACTAAAGTGTAGGTTGTATAAACTATACGATATGAACAACTTGCAAAAAAAGGTTAGCCTTAAAATACCTCAATAGCGGAATTTTGCTCAATAAATCCTGCAACGATCAAAAACTCGTAATCCCTATGTATCTTAGCTTTTACGCCAAGGGAATAGGTCTATTATAATTCAAGTGTTAGGCCAGCAATTCCCAGCCTACTAACACAATGACAATGTGCCAAAATGAGTTCAACTCGATGAAATCTTACAAATTCTTGTAGATTAGAAAGGTAAAAATACTTACTTATCACTGGTAGAAATTTAGAACTTGATTAGAAGTGATTTCTACAACTTCTACTCAGTGAGACTCCATAAAACTGGGCTAAATTCGAAGATTCAACTCCATAGATATGTTCTTCATAGGCCTAGGAATCATTACCCAAGAGGAATTTATAATTATACGTGATTTAGCAGCGTAATTTGACTTCAAATTGATGAAATTCTCGTAAGAAAATCGCCTAAGCTGAGGGTCCTCTTTTGAAATGTTTTAAATGAAACTAAATAAAAACACTTAAATATATATATATAGGGAGGTGGCGGAGGGAGGTCCACGACACGCCTCTCCTTGCGGCGGAGCAGTGGCGCGACGTGCCGCTCCCTGCGTGGGAGAGGGGTGAGTGACCCGGTGCCCGTAGCGCCCTGCCTCCGATTCTGACTTCTCGTTCATCTGATAATGCACTCACGTATTCCACCCCCGAGCCTTCTCCCGCATGTGTCGTTCTATAGGAACTCTCGACATGCACAGGTACAAGGCAGTTAAACAATGAAAACTTACGGGTTGTAACAAAAAGGGATCATAGAATAAGAAATTCTCATGCATACAACTTGACCCATGGGCTTTCCCTTCGTGTAACGCTTCACTAATGTAGAGTTGTTACACTCAAAATTAATTAGGACTTGGACATCATAATGAAGGCTAGGGGTAAAGGTAGGACGATTTTTTTAGTTTTAGTGACTAGAACCTCCCTAATGACCTTTTTTGAACACTTCTACATACTCCATTTTCTATTGAGATCACCCCACCATATATCTCCTTGATCAACATCTTCAAATGTTTATCAAGAGCCACCCTAATATCTCTTTGGTTTCAAGCTTTAGCCTCATCTACGCAAGGGGTAGCACCTTTCAACTATTCTTTTTCTTCTATGGTTTAGAGGTTTTATCAAACCATCCAATTCATTCATTCAAACACTATTTGGTGCTACTCACACTGAAGCTCACATATTTTTCTCATTTTCTTTTGCAAACCCCCAAACTTATCTGTTCTCCTTATTTCTCCTTTATCTTTCCTAAAATTCTAGGCATCATGCCCCATTTTTCATTTTTTTCCACAACTAGCACTAGGGAGGATGGATGTCAAAACAGGGATTACAAAAGGATAATAGACTTGCAATGTGGTTCCCAATGAATAGGGTTAAAGGCTCAACATTGGCTAGCAAAGATGGACGTTCATTGAGGTCATATAGGTGAAGTGACTATCAAAAGAAAGCCTTAAATCATGTTCTAAGTGCAGCTACAACTATGATTTTTCCTTGAGTCACAATTAGGGAAAGTTCTGGACAATCATATATGTATGAAAATTAAGCTAAATGCCTCACCACAAAAGGCATCACACTCCAAAGATTTCACACAATTCTTAGAACCACATCAAGAGTATCACATTCGAAAAGATAGCATGTGAATCAAAAAGCCAAACAAGAAATATGCAACTCATGACATGAGAATGCTAAAATTTTAAACTCAAACACCCCTTTTTCCTCAAAATCTATTTTTCAATGCCATTTAAAAATATTTTATGGTACCTCTCAAAAGAAAGTGCAACAACCGAATCAAAAAGACTCTAAACTTAGCATTTTTCCTTAAGAAAATCTCCTCTCAATCTATCATAGGGAAATGTCACCCGATTCGACAGTAAAATAAAAGAAAATGAAATCGCTTATTGGGAAGTATAAAGAAAACCCTTGGAGTTTATGTGCTAACTACTATGAAAAAAAAAGATTATTAAGACATGGGTCATTAAACATTTGGAAACATAAAATGGACCCAATCAATGACACTAACAAGTCAAAAACAAAATTTCCATGAAAAAAACTGATAAGGGCAACAAAAGACAATATGTAGGCACGTGAGACACTACAACCACCCCCAACTAACAGCTTACATTGTCCCCAATGTATCATTTAAGCATAAGAAAAGAAAAAGAGAGCTCCCTAAGTGATTTAGTGAGGGTCACGACGGGTCCATGAGTATGTGTTATAGGAGAATTGCCATGAAGAGTCTCGACACATTAACAGATTTGGTGGAAGTTTAAGTGGCTTGCTTGGTGGATTATGCACCTAACGATCTGGAAGAGTTTGACTCTCATGATAAGTGTACACAGGAGGTCTCCATTATGGGTCACCTAGAATGGTCACCTCATTATCAATGAGCATCCTAGGGCAGCGTGGTCTGTTGTGGTATATTTCCTCATTCTATATCACCTCGGATGGGCTATCATAGCCTAAACACCAATCATTCGATGGGCTCCTACTACCTACTGATTGGACATCATCCAAGGCCGAGATATTTAGATTGATACCTTTCGGTGACAGTAACTCTCTACGGTTTTCTCTCTCTTTCTTCATGTATATCACTTCATTTTCTAATACTTTGACTTTAGCATATAGGCCTCCCAATTTGTCAATTAAAGGTTTCATGGCCGTTTTGATGGCCTATTGAATCATGGGAGGCATAGCTTTTGCAAATATCAATAATTGAGCATTATGAGCCCAGGACATATATGCAATCTTTAAGAGGCCCTTAGATGGTGGTGAGCGAGCCCCGTCGGTTGGTGGTGAAACTGTTGCATCTTCAGAGGACCTTGAAGGTGGAGGAGTTTTTGGTTCCACAGTTAACTTGGGATGCTTTGAAACTAGGGCATCCTTATCTATCTTGGTGGCCAAAGTAATCATCCCCTCAGCTCTCACTGTTCTATCCACTGGCCTGAACAGAGGGCAGTTAGCCTGAAGGCAATGCAAACTGATGAGAACAGGATAAGGCATAGAGGTAGACTTTTTCCTTGCCTTCCTTTTGAATTTCTCTGCAATAATTTCCACCACATTGATGTGTCTGCGATCCATGATGCATGCTACCTGGATTGCCACCTTATTGGGAACATGGGTTATGTTTTTGGAGGGAATGATATGAGCACATACCAAGTCAAGCCATATTCATGCTTCAAATTTGAGATCATGGCACTGATAATGACTTTCGATACTGCCCATTGCAGGTGACCCACAACAATAGTTTCGGCCACCCATGCAAATTTATTATCTTTGTCTGCTAGTTTCCTTTTAAACTCTAGACTTGGATGCACAAGATCAGCCTAATAAATAGAGTTGATTTATTCTGCGGTGATGTGAACTTCTTGGCCCTGTACTAGCATAGACGACAAGCATGATGACATATCTACTCAGACTTTATGCTTCAAGATATCCTGTCATGCCCTATAAGAGGCATAAAACTCCCATACCAACTCTAGAAAGTAAGAGTCTAAGCGTACTGTGAAAGGCTCCTAATCATGAATTTGGAATGGGTCATAAATATCTGCGTAGTCGTCCTTGAAGGAGTCAACCTCAAATCGAGCCTCTACATTCATTGACCGTTTCTCCCATAACAAGTGTTCATCTTATTGAGCCTAAAGTGAAGTTGATAATGCTCTTGGTGCATCAGCCTCCGCTCCTTGAGATGTGGCATCAGCCATCGAGGCTTTCCCTTTACCTTATTATCTAGAGATGGACATAATTTTGCAGGACAATATTAGTGCCATGAAACGACTATTTTTGTATTTTCTAATGAATGAATATTGAAGGTGATGATTATACAATGTTAAGGAATAGGAATTCAAAGTATGGATGATAACAAAAATGAAACATCAGAATCAATAACTGGAAGAACATGTGATGCACTTGTGTTTCGCAGGTGGCAACCCATGGTTCGCAGGTGCATCATCAATCCGCAATAGAAACCAAGCCAGCAACATTCCAAAACCTGTATTTTGCATGAGCTAATCTGCGAACTGCAGGTTGTAACGCACGTTAGAGACAGTGACCTGAATGTTAAAATCTCTCTTGTACTTTGTCCTACATCTTGCAGGTTAGGATCCACGATCCTTAAGTGGTCGGTAGTGGACACATCGATATTTCAAGCTTAAATTTTTCCATCTGATGGGTACTCAGACTTCCCCAAAAGGTTTATTAATCAACTAAACAATTGCAAAGACTATTGGGACTACTCAATGCTTTCCCTTAAGATGGACGTCACCCCGTCTATCATTAGGAGACGTCGGTGCCAACTTCAAGACATACTCAACTCACTCACACATCACATTTTACACAAATCATGAAGCACAAAAAGAAAAGAATGATGATTTTCCCTTAAGAAAGACGTCACCCTATCTATCATCAGGAAAATTGTGTGTTTTAAGCACATGGATTACTTATACTTCATCCCCAACTAAAATTTTGAAACATAGAGCCTATATAGCAGATCTACCAAGATGAGTACTAACACCCACATTTTTCATTTTTCACTTCCCACATGATATCCACAATAATCAACAATTCAAAAGTAGTGAGGAGCATATGATTTGTGATGGGGAGCATAGGTAAGAGAAATATAGATACTAGCATGCATTCTTTGTTGCTACAATAATCCAGAATTATGAAAAATGAAGAATGATAAGTATACATACCAATCTAGAAAAGCGAATGAAAGAAATTGAGAACTTGAAATTTCTTTTCTCGACCCAGGGCGACCCAAAAAACTTGAAGTGCTTTTGTTTTAGTGAGAGAAGAGTTTTGGAAGGAATGGAGAAAATGGTGAAAGTGAATGGGGTTTTATAGGAGGAAGGGAGTGAAAAGGATTGGTTGGTGAAAGAGGTGTGTTAAATGTAGTTAATGGGGAATATGGATGGGTGAAATGGGTGGTAGTTGGGATCATGGAAAAGGGGAAAAAGGTGAAGAAAAGGTGGGTTTTGGGAAATGGGGAAGAATTTTAGCTGTTTGGGTCATCCATGGGTCGGGTTAGGTCAACGGGTTGGTCAATAATTAAGTAAAGTTGCGTACCTGAGCCTGCGCTGGACTTGCGCCCGTAGGTTGGCACCTGCAAAACTATACGACCCAAGCTAGGACCCAGATCGAGACACGGGAAAAGAAACCCCGAGAGGCTCCAAGACGACCCATGGCATGAACATAACGTCTAAACTCAACATAATAAAGAGAAAATTAAACATACATAATTGCGGTAGCCTACATGCATAACAAGCTATAATGGAATCACAAATGATAAGCTAATTTCTACATAATGCCCGAAAGCCTCTAACATAATAATGAGTTGATAGGACAACATCCCCAACTGACTCAACAATGTCTGTAACTGAAAGAAACAACTATAGATAACTGAATGTCCTCGAAGGATGAGGACTCATCAATGCTAGCTGGACAGGTCTGAGAGGGAAGCAGTAGTAATGATGTGGCTAAGACCGATCCCTCGGATGTGTATCATGAAATGATATAGCATAGAGTATGTGGTCGGTACATAGAATGTGCCGAGTATGCAAGGTAAGTAAAATGGATAGTTAAAATACATAAGTGTTTATAAGAGTAGGACAACAAGATCATAAAGTAAATATCATAATGTGAACATAAAGGCTCAAGGTTTTCAAAACATTTGTAAATCAATCATAATCATAGTCATAGGAGAAAACCTTACTAAACATGACTTGATCCAAAGTAACATAAACATATCCGTGCATAAATCATGAGGAAAAATGGGAGATTCTTATAACTGACATACCCCACATGAGAAACATGGAGCCCGACCTGTAAACCCCTTGCAGGTAGGGTGTTCGTACCTTGCCAAGGGTAGAACCATGAAAAGAGGTGTGATATCACTCAGGAAAGGCCCATACAGCAAAAAAGAGAACAGTCTCAAGGGAGGTCCCATTATGGCTACATTGGCCCGTAGTTCTGAGACTTGGGGTACGCTTGGACACTGAATCTACTCAGTGTTAAATATTACTCTCAAAACATATATACTACTCATATTATAACGAGGAAAACATATGTGAGATTCACGGGCTAATGTAAATCATAATAATCATAAGCCTTCTTGAAAAACGTGAACTAGCCGTGAGTCAACCATCACCACAAATCCTTAAATCATGAAATTCATGCATACTTTTAAAACATTTATAAACTTGATATTTCATAAATCCATGATTAATACTTGAGATAAATCTTATCACAAGTAATAAATCATCAATGGGCTAAAGAAGATCAAGATTATAATTAAATTATAACTTCACTTTTCATAAAGTGTACATAATTAGGCATAATTTAATTGAAATTCAGATATATAATATATAATCGAAATAGTTATAAAATCTACCATAATTCATAAAACATGATTTGATACATGAAGGGAATTGACCCATAGATAGATAATAGAGAAATTCACAAGAATTGGGAGAAACCCCATAGATCATGAAACTTGAATCTAGAATTGAAATCCATGGGATTGAGATGGACTTAGAGAATGAGAGTTAAAGGAACTCTAATTGAAAGCCGCACATACCTGGGTAAATTGATTTCACACTCCCACTTGAAAGCCCAAGGGAATTTGGAGAGGATTTGATGGAATTCCTCCAACTTAATCTTCAAGGAAGGCTTTAGGTTTCATGTATGGAGTGGGGATACTTAGAATGAACTTAGCCCCCTTAAAACACACTATTCATAGCTTAAAACAATGTAGTTTAGGACCCTAGGGCATAGGAATGATGAAAATTCCCTTAATCAAAATCTTAGAAATTTTTCACTGCCAGTGACCACGACCGACCCAACTGATCATACCTTGATCCCACAAGTCATGGTTTCCTCTTGTTAGAGCCACTGCTCACCTCTGAGTTCTGATGTTCCCACGAACCATCCCATGACTCTTACCATCTCCAGCAGATCATCCAATCCTTCCATCACCACAACTGGAAAAAAATCACTACTCCATCCTACGGGTGGCAGTAACGACCCATCGTCACTCACCATGGGTCGTACCTTGACTCGTGCCATCCAGTTCTGCCAACCTAGCCCGCAACCAACGGGTCCTTACCACGATTCATGGTTCCCCACAATGGGTCGTCCCACGAGTCGTACCTCTCCTCCTATCAATCTAGAACCAAGTAATGACTCTGACCCACGACTCGTTACCTCAACCAATGGATCATCCAGAGACTCATTACTTCCCAACATACTGTGCAGATTCTCAACACAGGCCCCTCTAATGGATCGTTAGTCCCACCAACAACCTGTACAACGATTCATTTTGAGAAGAAATATCAAATTTCTGCTATCTTCCATTTTTGAGTCTAATCTTAGGCACTTTCAGGGTATTACAATATCTCCCCTTAGGAACATTCTTCCTCAAATGTGGGTAAACATACTAAAAAGCTGGGAAATGTAACCACCATGCCAAATACTGAATATTTAAGCTAAAAACTGACGGAGTAACTGACTCCAGACTAGAATACATAACTGAACTGAATTCATAAATCATACATACATACATTGACATGAAGGAAACTGGGATACATGAACTTAACATGAAATTGAATAGGGTACTAGGAAGAAAACTGATACCTTAAGCTAAAACTAAATCGGGAAGGAATAAATGCGGGTATTTAGCCATCATATCTTCTTCAGCTTCCCGCGTAGCTCCCTCAATATGTTGATTCCTCCATAAAACCTTGACAGAGCTACTTCTTTGTTTCTTATCCTCCAAACCTAATGATCAAGTATTTCCACCAGAAACCCCTCATAACAAAGGTTATCCTTCACACCGACACTGTCCACCGACCAGAGATGGATCACCCAAACACTTCTTTATGAGCGATACATGAAAAACTGGATAAATTAAAGCTAATTCCGAGGGCAACTCCAACTCATATGCTACCTTGCCAACTCGGTTCACAATTCGGTATGTACCAACATAACGAGGACTGAGTTTCCCTTTCTTTCCGAATCTCATAACTCCCTTCATGGGAGATACCTTTAGAAACACTAAATCATCTACTTCGAACTCAAGTTCTCTCCTTCTCACATCTACATAAGACTTTTGACAACTCTGAGCTGTTTTCAATCTTTCCCTTATAAGTTGAACTTTCTCCAAGCCTCATGTACAGTATATGGTCCTATCAATGTAGCCTTACTGACCTCAAACCAACCAATAGGTGATCTATAGCTCTACCCATAAAAACCCTTTAACAGAACCATCTAAATGCTGGAATGGTAGTCGCTGTTATAAGCAAACTCGATGAGAGGCAATGATCATCCCAACTATCCTTGAAATCAATCACACATGCTCTCAACATATCCTCAAGAGTCTGAATGGTCCACTCCACCTGACCATCTGTCTGCCAGTGAAATGTTGTGCTAAGCTTGACCTGAGTACCAAGTCCCTTCTGAAATAATCTCCAAAACTGAGAGGTAAACTGAGTACCTCTATCTGATATGATAGATAGGGGCACTCTATACAACCGAACTAACTCTCGAATGTACAATTTAGCATAATCTTCCGCTAAATTGGTACTTTTGACCGGTAAGAGATGAGCTGCCTTAGTCAACCTGTCCACAATCACTCAAATAGAGTCATACTGTCAACGAGTGCGAGGAAACCCTGTAATAAAGTCCATATTGATCTCTTCCCACTTCCAAGTAGGGATACTAATATCTTGAAGCATACCTCTAGGTCTTTGATGCTCAACCTTTACCTATTGACAATTCTGAAACTTGGCCTTAAACTCTGCTATATCCTTCTTCATGTCACTCCACCAATAGATTTTTCGTAGGTTACGGTACATCTTGGTGGCACTTGGATGTATAGAGTATTTGGAACCATGAGCCTCGTACAACATTTGATCTCTCCAATTATCAACACTTGGAACACAAAGCGACCCTAATATCAAAGAACCCCATCTCCCCCTTGGGAGAACACCTCTCTCATCACATCTGAGTCTTGACGGGACACTGGCTAATGATGGTGTTAGGGCTGATGACCCGTGTTGGTACTAAGGGCGGTGACCGCCAATGGATCTTTGCGGAGTGATCCCAACTCTGTCTGTCCTCTTAGTCTCTTTCTCTCTCAGATGCACCGCCTCCATCTATTGGGCGTGTAAAACCATTCGGGAAAAATCAATATCCTGATGAAGCATGGAGATCCTACAATCCTTGTCCAGGTAGTTCGCCACTCTATGTACAAACCTGCTCACACGAGCTCTCTGATCAACCACTAGCTCTGGTCCATACTTGGACAAATGATTGAACTCCAAAGCATAATCCTGGACTATCATGTTACCCTACTTCAGGTTCACAAATTCCTCTTCTTTAATATCCTTCATCTAACGAGGGAAGAACCGATTCAAAAATATGGCATGAAACTCCTCCCAACCAACAAGGCCTGCTCCAGTTTCCCCGTTATCCTTCCATTTTTTGAACAAGATATGCGCAACCACTTTCAATTTATACGAGGCTAGATCAACGCACTCCTCTCTGGTCACCCCCATTATCTGGGTGATCTTTAGAACCTCATCGATGAACTCATGTGAATCCTAATCCACCTTTGACCCTAGAAACTCTGGAGGGTTCATCCTCAGAAAATCTCTGACTCTTGCTATCGCCGCATTCCGATTCTGAGGACATGCGCTACCGCCTACTAATTGACCTGGAAGGTCAAGGCCTGAGCTAGTATGTGAATGGATGCCCTGAACTCAGAGTGGGCAATCGGCTTGGGTACATGCTCCTCATAGGCTGGTGGGGCCTGCTTGTGCCCATCTCTATTTCCATTCTCGTGGCCATTTCAATTCCTGTTTCTTCTTCCATTAAGTAGGTGAGGAGGCATGATTCTGCAAATGCATATAACATGAGTTAGAAGGATAGAGAGGCATTTCACCGCACGACATATATCATGAAAGAAGGGGAGTTTCCTAAAACGTTTCGTAGCCTCTTCCTAATATGTGTGGCAAGCTTCCCAACCATGAAAAAGACTCTACTTAATATGGCCTTCAGACAACCTAGGACACTTCAAAACCTAATGCTCTGATACCAAGTTTGTCATGACCTGAGCTAGGACCCGTATCGAGACACGGGACAAGAAACACTGAGAGGCTCCAAGTCGACCCATGACATAAACATAACATCTAAATTCAACATAATAAAGCAGAAATTCAACATACATAATTGCGATAGCCTGCATACATAACAAGCTAGAACAGAATCACAGATGACAAGTTGATTTCTATATCATCCCTCTAACATACTGATGAGCTGATGGGACAACATCTCGACAAAGTCTGTAATTGAAAGAAACAACTACAGATAACTAAATGTCCTCGAAGGATGAGCATTCCCCAATGCTAGCTGGACAAGTGTAGAGCGAAGCAGGACTAATGATGCGGCTGAGACTGGTCCCTAAGACCAATATCACGAAATAATACAGCATAAAGAATGCGGTCAGTACTTGGAATATACCGAGTATAAAAGGTAAGTAAAACGGTTAAAATACATAAGTGTTCATAAGAGTAGGACAACATGATCATAAAGTAAATATTATAATGTGAACATAAAGGCTCAAGGTTCTTAAAACATTCGTAAATGAATCATAATCATAGTCATAGGAGAAAAAGTTATTAAACATGACTTGAAACAAAGTAACATAAACATAACCGTGCATAAATCATGAGGAACAATGGGAGATTCTTATAACTGACATACCCACATGAGCACACATGGAGCCCGATTTGTAAACCCTTAGTAGGTTGGGTGTTTTGTCACGACCCGACGTAGGCTCGGATCGAGAATAGGACAAGAAACCCCGAGAGGCCCTCAAGTTGACCCATGGCATAATCATTGCATAACATAACAAGACAACAACAAGAAGAATCATAACTAAGCGGAAGCTAACTGATAAATAAGACATAATCTAAAAAAAATATTCTAATACAAAGCTGACTCTGTCTATACAAGTCTGAAAGCCTCTACTAAACTGATGTGCTGTTGGGACAAGCCCCCATCTAACTCTTAAGATCTGAAAACTGAAACATAAAAGAAATAGAAAACATAAATCACTTCCTCGAGAGATGAGGACTCACCACAGGCAGCTGAGAAGGGAATGGAACGTATCTAACCACGTGGTTGAGTCTGGAAACCTGAATCTATATCATGAAACAATATAGCACATAAAGTATGCAATCAGTACTTGGAATGTACTGAGTATACGGGAAGCGTAGGTGAACTAAAACATACAAGTATACAAGGTAGGAAGTAAACTAGATACATTGACATATAATTGAACTGGAATAGAACAACCCTGTATGAGATGCATATATATTTACAATAAGCTTCTATTTTAAAACATTACTGAAGTATAATCAAACTGATGCATAAGAGTCATGTATTGTACATATATTGAGAACTGCAACTGTAACTGATATCGTACATTATACTGAAAATCTGTTGATAATTTAGTCTGAATCCTGCTAAACTGATTTTGACTGGAATCTAAAATTATACGTAGCTGAGTTGAACTGATATCGTAGACTAAGAGAGACATTCTCTGCTATGGAGAGTCCCTGACTGACTAGGGGAAAAATTCTATGCTATGGAGAGTCCCTGACTGACTAAGGGAAACATTCTCGGCTAATGAGTGTCTCTAACTAACTAAGGAAATCATTCTCAGCTAATAAGAGTCCCTGACTGACTAAGGGAAACATTCTCGGGTATGGAGAGTCCCGATTATAGGTCACTAGTCTAACATCATTCGTCTAGTCTGAGTTACTTCAGCTGATCAGAAACGTGAGCATTCAACTAATTACATCATACTGAATTCATTTAGAGCTGATTAAGGCTACTTTCTACTAATAACAAGCCCAAAAGTCTAAAGGATCATTTTCATTCTTTATCATCATAATTCATATCATCATAGTCCTGAATCATCTCTTAAATCATACGTTTCACATTCATGAAACTTCTATAGGATTAGGTCATACCATACACACTACCACAATATTCAAATCATATGTTCATAACATTTGATGTATACCTTAGATTCATATAAGATAACTAGGTCAAATTCATACTCTAACATGTATACCTCAAATCATGTATGCTAGATTTTATGGAAAAATCCATATAATCAACTCATACCTTGAACATGTACGACGAGCTCATGGTGAAAGCATATGAATATTTCATGAAACCCCATTTCGAAATTTACTCTAAATCATAATGAGAATTCAATATTCATGCCATTTCCATAGATTCAACTCATACCCAAAACATTTATATCAAAGACGTTGTGAAAATATGCACATACTTCTCATTGGTCAAGCCCATAGATTCTAATAGTGTTCCAACACATATAATGCAGCATATGTTCTAGATGTGCGAGAGTCTGTGTGATCTACATATACTTTATACAAGGATATAGATTCATGATAAGAGTATATAATTCATTTATAAAAGCCCATTTGAATTTCTAGACTAACCCATGGTGAAAATCCCACATTCATCCTATTCACATATCATACACATATTTTGAGAAAGGTGCAAGTTACTCCATAAACACTCACTACTATTAATCATGAGAGTTCCTAGAATTTAGGGAAAACATAAGAATTCATGCATAATTTGAAAGCCCTAGGACATGCTTTTCTAACATAAAAAGATTTGGGGCTTTAGTATAAAATTTTGGGGCACAAGGATGGAAGGATGTCCTTGTTGAAGAGCCCACATACCAGCTTCGAAGAAATCCCCACTTGAACATAACCCATGAAGCTTTTGAAGAAATCTCAACTTAATATGTAGGAGAGAGGACTGGAAGAAGAATTTGAGGGAATATCTAGAGGGAATGAGAGATTTGGCTAGAAAAACCCTTTAAAATATCCCATCTAACACTCAAAATGACGTAGTTTAGAAGTTAGAAGCATAGAATTTTATGAAAAAACCCCTGAAAAAATACTGAAAAAATACAGTTGTTAGTCCCCACGAGGCACTCTACGAGTCGTGGGGTTGACAATGACTCATGGTGCCAAGTTGTGGGGTACATAGGAACTTTTCTCAAAATTCCTTGAATCTGCTGACGACTGACTTAACGAGACTTTAGCTGACCTAATGACCCGTGACCACCTTCAATTATCAATGAAGTCTAACATTCTGCCCTTCCTTCCCACGACTGACATGAGGAGTCGTTACTTGATATGACGACTCGTCCTGTCCTTCAGTTATCTCAAATGCCTGGAACCCCTTTGATTTCTGGCATTCACCTGAAGACCAACATAACGAGTCTTTACTTGCCTAAGGACTTTTCGGGTCATCTGTTGCCAATTAGCCACACCTGCACCTCTTGACTACTTGCCACAAGTCAGACCATGACTCTTTGGGTCACCTAATGAGTCATTCCATGACTCATTCTGAGGCAATTGTTTCCCACTTTCCAACTAATTTCTTTCTTTAGGTCCTGGGCCTATTCTTAGAAACTTTTGGGTTGTTACATATTTGCACCTTGCCAAGGGTAGAACTATGAAAAGAGGTGTGCTATCGCTCATAAAAGGCCCATATAGGCAAAAAGGAAACAGTCTCAAGGGAGGTCCCATCATGGCTATGTTGGCACGTAGATTTGAGACTCGGGGTATGCTTGGATCCTAAATCTACTCGGTGTTAAATATTACTCTTAAAATATATATAGTGCTTATATTATAGTAGGGAAAACATGCATGAGATTCATGGACTAGTTTAAATCATAATAATCATAAGCATGCTTGAAATACATGAACTAGCCATGTAATAAGGCTCGTGAGTTAGTGATAAGTTGGAATACCAACTCATTAGGCTCCTAAGCATGAGTTTTTGCCTTGTTTTCGAGTTGT
Organism: Datura wrightii; assembly: GCA_035772735.1. Classification (NCBI taxonomy): domain Eukaryota; kingdom Viridiplantae; phylum Streptophyta; class Magnoliopsida; order Solanales; family Solanaceae; genus Datura; species Datura wrightii. The sequence continues at coordinate 168,946,364 of JASDFA010000016.1, forward strand.
TTATGTTGATTTTATGCCCTTTCTATTGAATTCTTTCTAGGTACTTCACGTGAGTAGAGATAGCATGAAATCGAGCAAAACGCGTGGAGTTTGAGTTGAAACTTGATAAGTTAGAATATGAAGGAGTGAGGACAAAGATAAAAGAAGATTTGAGCTCAAGAAGAGGTGCAAAGACATTCTTTAAATCGGCTAAATGCAGATCTGGAAGGGCGAAACAAAGGCAAAACATCGAAGCTACTACCCAGACCAGCTAAACAATCGGCCCTTCACGGAATGGAATCGGCTAAACACCCATTCTACCACTAGTTCCCCCTGTCAGGACACTATTTTTAACCAACTAAAGTTTGGTCTCCGCGGATTACCACAGGCGAAACGCTAGTTCCTCACCCAAGAGGCCGTCTAATGAAGGGTAAAAGGGTCTAAAGAGGTTTCCAAAGCATCTAGAATCTTCAAGGGCATTTGGGAAAAGTTATACACAAGAAAGTACAGATATTTAGGGAGCTTTCATTGTACACCTACTATTCATTCAATAGATCAATTCATCTGGACTTCATCTTTTTCATAGAATTTTTTGTAGAATCACTTCACCATAGAATTGTAGAGTTAGGATTTTTTTATTCTTTTTCTTTAACCCATTTTGGGGGAGTTCTACCATTTCTCTAAGACCTTGTGAAGAAAATTTGTGAAGCCAATGTGATTAATGTAAGGAAAATTCTCTTGGTATCTTCTCTCTATCTTTAAATATGCTTTGACTAATTTGCTAGACAGAGGAATATTTATGGAGGGTTTGTTAATTTGATTGGATTTTGATAAATTGCTCTTGGATTCTTATTGAAATTGTAGATCTATTATCATCTCCCAAGTTATAATTACCAAAACTGATGGTTTGAAAACATGAATTGTGCTTTACTTTTCTTGCTTTTGCTTGAGAGAGAAAGGTGAGAATTGGGTGAGAAGATAATAGTGAGAAATTAGAATGTTTATGTGTGGGATTAAGCTAGAGATTGTTAAAACCCACCTTTTCACTCCATTAAAGGTCAAGGCTAGAAATAGCTAGTCCTTCCTCAAGCTTGAGTTGTTGATTACTTGAATTAGCTTTGGGGTTTGGAAGAATCCAAGGTATAAACATTCTTATGGTTAAAAACAAGAGAATTGAATTATCCACTGCTATCTATGCTAAGTATTGAAGAAATTCCTGATTTAGTTGAGATCTCATCTATAGAATTCCCCTAGCCATAACACTTGTGATTGCTTCAATTGGAATTACCCCGAACTAGTATTTGTTTAGAATTAGATAGTTATTTCACATTAATTTTCCCCAATTTTACTTTTCAAATGTTGAACATTATGTGCTCTAGTTTGAATTAATTTATAACTTTTGAATTATCGACTCAATTCTCTGTGGGATTCAACTCCGACATCCGTCGGGAAATTTATTTTGATACAACGATCATTTACGCTCTTTCATAAAAGAGCAGTGTAGTTTGTACGTTATCAAAAATGGCATCGTTGCCGGGAAATTGAGTTGTGATAAGACATTATTTATTTATTGATTCGAACTAGTTTTGCATTTATGTTTACACCTTGTTTTGCTTTAATTTTTGTTTTTATTTGTTTTTTGTAGTTTTATGATGGCATCATGGAATTAAAGGAGGTTTTTTGGTTGCAACCCCTATTATGATGACTCATGTTCCTATTGTGGAGGACCACACTATTGACAAGATTGCAAATATGCCCCTAGAAGGGAGATGAGTGCACCTTTTCCTTCCTATGATGGATATAGATGCATATTATGTGGTAGTCATGGGAGACATCGGGATGGATGCCCAAATGGGGTCAGTTCTCGTTATAGTAGCTATGACTGAAGTTGTGCTCCTATGTTTGAAGGGAATGAAGCTTGGCAAAAGAGGGAAGGAGAAATACATTTGGGTGTATGGAATCCATTCTCCAAACCCTTATTGAGCGTGATTCTAAAGCGGAAAAGAATGACAAACCCCTTCATGCCCATGGAATCATCAACTCCACAAGAAAAAAGTTGTGAAACTCTAAAAGGAAAAGTGGAGGAGATATTGAGGAGCATAATAATAAGAAGTGAACAGTGGGGCATAACTCAACTTGACTCTTGGGAGGAAGCTCAAAATGATGATAAAGAAGGAGTCAAGGTGAGTGTTGAAGAAGACATAGAGATGTGCCAACCAACCAAAATTGTAAAAATGCAAGATGCCAAGGTTGAAGAAGTGACACTAGAGTCTCCATATGACATCCAACAAATCACACTCAAGGACTGTAGTGCACTTGAAAAGGAGGAGGCAAAGCAAGAAGCATGCTTGAAAGGGGAGCGACTTAGACCGCCCTCTTATCATTTCTCAACATTGTACTTGGTTGACAAAATGGGGACTGAGGAGACCAATTCAATGGAGGAAGATGAGGAGGAAGATCAAGGTGGCTTCATTTTAGAGTATGCAATGCCAACAAGGCCAAAGCACCTCCCTCCTTTAAGGGTCAAGAAACACAACATGCAACATCCATTACTTGGTCCCTTGATGCTTACACCACCACCCTTCAAGCAGAATAGAAGAATGGATAAGAAACTATGGGTGCGATTCAAAATCTCAAAGTAGAGAGAAATGTGGTGAAAGTTGAAGTCGTCGAGCCATGATGTTAACTAAGGCGCTTCTTGGGAGGCAACCCAAGTGCTTTTACTTTTTATTCTTACTTTTTACTTTTGCTTTGTTTTGTTTTATGTTGGTGTTGTCTTTGTTTGTGAAGGGATGGAACAGGTATGAAATGTGATAAAGGTAAGAGAAGTCAAATTCAAATTGAGCAACTGGCGCTAAACCGGCAAAGCGCAAGTCAAATGCATGAAACACAAATGTCAAAAAGAATGCCTGGAAGAAAATTGCTTAAGAAGTGGCACACCTGCGTTAGCCTGGTGAAATGCCAGTTCAAAGGCGTGAAACAACAATTGAATACCGGTTATGAGCAGAAGGCCCAGGGAGTTCTTTCACCTATTCCTTCCTTAATTTGTTCTACCTTGTGCATCAAGGACAATGCTTTATTTGTATTAGGGGGTGAAGTTTGAGTAACCTATTTGTTAAGGGGTGATGCATGATATGGCCCTATAATAGATTTAGTGACGTCATTCTTAAGGGTAAATCTTCATTACTTGTTAGTAGTATCACCTTTTTAGATAGTAGTCTTCAAATAAACTCCAAGGATTTTCTTTATATTACGATTCTTTCCCAAGGAGCGGTTTCTTTGTCTTTTCTTTTTGTTGTCGAACTGGGTTGGCACTTCCCAATGATAGATTGAGAGGTGACTTTCTTAAGGGAAAATGTCAAATCTAGATCCTTGTAGAGTCATTTGTGCACGTGTTTGATGAGGTAGCACCAACATTTCTTATTTGGCATTGCGCATGAATTTTTTTTTTAAAAAGAGGGCACTAAAATGTGAGAATGAGCACTCTCTTGTCATGAATTATACATTCGTTTCTTGGCTTTTTGATTTGTAACTAGCTTGTCGGAAGTCATTCTCTTAATGCGATGAAATAAGTGTGAACTTCTTGAATTGTGATGCCTTATGTGGTGTATGCATGATTGTCTAGAACATGCCATAAATGTGCTTCAAGTCGAAATGTTAGATGGAGCTATACTCAAAACATGATCTTAGGCTCTCTTTTGAAAATCATTTCGCCTAAAATGACCTCCTTGAACATCTTCTGTTGTTAGCCAATGTTGAGCCCCTTGAACCTTCTTCTTAGAAATAACATTACAAGCCTAATGACCCTTTTTAATCCTCCTCTTTGGTACCCGTCCTCCCTAATTTCTACTGACAAAAAAATAATAATATGGGGCTTAAAGCCCAAGAAATGGGGAGAGATAAGGAAAAGAGTCTGGAAGAAGGCAAAAGCCTAAGTTTAGGGGTTTGCCAAAAAAAAATAGGGAGACATGAGAGCTTCAATTTGAGGTAGCATCACATTGTGATTAAAATACATAAAATTATAGGTTGAGAAATCTTGGTTCTTCAAAGGAGAAAAAGAATTGTGAATTTCATCTACCTCTTGCTCTGATGAGGCTAATTGTGATATCCAATGAAGTTATAAGGAGAGCAATTGAGAAATGAAAGCCAAATATGATGAAATAGGAGAAATAAGGTGGAATGATTGAAAAGAGTTAATGTGAGGTTAAAAATGTTCACAAAAGGCATTAGGGAGGATCTAGTCACTAGAGATAAATATTTGTCCTACCCTTAACCCTAACCTTCATTATGACCCGCAAGTCCTAATTGATTTTGAGTGTAGCAAAACTACATTAGTGGCGATATACATGAAGGGCAAGCCTATGGGTCAATTTGTACGTACTTAAATTTCTTTGTGAGAGTGAGCGTATTTGTGTTGTCTTATAATCCTGTTGTGTGACATGCTAAAAAAATATGTGTCGGATTCTCTCTTCTTGTGAGGGGATCATTTCCTTGGAGTACATGCTTGAAATTATTTTCGAAGAGAGGTATGATAAAGGCAAGCGGGTAGTGAACTTTAAGGCAAGCTTTGAATGTGAATTGTCAATGACTTGAGATGCTCTTTGAACTTGTTTTGAGGAACTATGCCCCTTGGTTGGATGAAATCAATGCATGAAAGATATGTTTAATGATTGTGGTAACCTATTAAAGCCTGTACAACATGTTTGCATCTTTCTTTCTTTTTCTTGAGTTGGTGTATAATGTTTGGGTTGTCTTGAGGCTTGATGATTTTGTGTACAACTACCATAGTGCTCTAAGCTTTAGCAATTCCCTTTTGCAAGAATGTCTATTGGTCCTTGATGCAAAAACTCATATATATAGCATGCTGTTCATTTTCTCAACTATAAAGAATTGCATTACTTGAGGACAAGTAATGGTTCACGTTTGGGGGTTGGATGAGTTGGTTAATATACCAAATCATTAGGCTTCTAAGCATGAGTTTTAGTGTAGTTTTTGATTCGTTAATGTTGATTTTATGCCCTTTCTCTTGAATTCTTTCTAGGTACTTCACGTGAGTAGAGATAGCATGAAATCGAGCAAAACAAATGGAGTTTGAGATGAAATTTGACAAGTTAGCATATGAAGGAGAGGGGTTAGAAGATTTGAGCTCAAGAAGAGGTGCAAAGACATGCTTTGAATCGGCTAAACGCAGATCTGGAAAGGTGAAACACAGGTGAAACGCCAAAGCTACCGCCCAAATTGGCTGAACAATCGGCCCTTCATGGAATGGCATCGGCTAAATACTCATTGAACCACCTGTTCCCCTGCTAGGACACTGTTTTCAACCGGCTAAGTTTGGTGCTCCGCGGATTGCAATCGGTGAAATGTCGGTTCCTCACCGGAGAGGCCATCTCATGAAGGGTAAAATGGTCGAAAAGGTTTCCAAAGCATCTAGAATCTTCAAGGGCATTAGGGGAAAGTTATACACAAGAAAGTACATATATTTAGGGAGCTCTCATTGTACACCAACTGTTCTGCCCGCAAGTGTACGGGTCGTACAAGTAATACAGTGGCCCTTTTTAAGAGTCGAATGTCGAACCCACAGGGATTGGACCAATTCAGTGAATTATCAAGTTCTAGTGTTAGTTAAGAAGTCGGTTTTAGAAGTTTTCAATAAATTTTAATATCTTATTGGTGACACGAAATAATCTGGAAGCAATACAAAACAAAACTAGAGTTAAGGCCGGATAATCAAGCAATGCTACAATTCATAATGGGTTACGTATGAAATTATCAATTGTTGTCTCACATAATTGGAATTACATGTTCATGGTCTTCTGAACCTCTAGACATGACAAACTAGCCTCACTACTACATCATTGAGCGAGGATGTCATTTCTAGTTCGTGGGCAATTCACTACGTGGATGTGGTTTATGGGGTTTATTCCCTTGATTGGGGACTTCCGTACCTCCAACCATTTAACCAAACTTAGCTTCAAAACTACTCCTTCGAGTGGTGGAGTACAATTTTAAGTTGGTGTCTTTCTATCTTGCCATTTTTTCAACCGAGCAAGGTAAATTAGGTATATTCCTATCCTAACCACAACTCTTATCAAAAGACAAGAACTTGCTTCCTACAATCTTATGTTCTTTCCTAGGTTTGCTCTTCCAAGATTCCACCCAAGCTTAATCCACTTGTTTTCATGGTGATCAAGCAGAAAAACAACAATAATAAAGATTGTAAGACAAAACAACAACTAACAACTCAACCTAAAATGAATCTAAGCAAATACAATCATATCCATGGCCTCAACCCTAGATGGAGGGTTCAAGCCACTCATGTTTGTACAAATACTCAAAAACATGTTTAGAGTAATATACTTACAAGAATAGATGAAAAGAACCCAAGAAAAGATGAACCCAATAGGAGTTCTTCAAGTCTCCTTCGCGCCTCCTTCGCAGTTTTCTGCAAAATCCCGTGTTTAATGATTTTAGAAGCTAAGGGTTCAATTTATACTATGCTGAAAAAATGCAAAATTTGGCCTGTGGTGGAACAACTCCGTGTCATGGAGCTAAACGCCCTAATTGACCTTCGTGACATGGAGGTAACGTGTACCCTCACTGAAATGTGCCAAAAAATGCAATTTTCGGCCAAGTGTTGCTGCGTTGGCAGCGTGCCACGGCCCCTATCACGCAGGGTGCCAATTATTGCATGTTTTCTTGTTCACTTTCACGTTTTTCTCTTAATTCCATTCCTCCACTTCACCAAATCATGAATTAGTTCCTCAAATGCATTATTAACCTTCAAAAACAAGGACTAATCATGTTGGTTAGTATATATTCACATTTACATAAACTCACATGAGAATGTATATAAATAAGTAGATAAACAAGACTAAATTGAGTTATAAAGTAGCACTTGGGCATGCAATTTTACCTGAGATCACCTACCCCACACTTAAAATCTTTGTTCGTCCTCGAACAACCCTTTTACATCTCATGCAAATGAAGACTCACACATAACTAATTTAGCAAGATAATTCAAGCTGCGGCTATAATGATTATTTAAGATAACAAGTTAAAAATAGAGCATGTACGATTTAATCAATGAAATGATATACAACTCCGTTAAGACTTCCTAACCTCAAGAATCGACTCTCAATCTTGGCAAACTCAAGAAAATCAACCGATCAAGAAATCCGACATTAATGTTATCTCTCATTAACCATGTGCCCTCACAACACAAGAGTGTTACCCATTTTTACTCACAAAATTTTCAAATCACAACATGTATGGTTATATGAATAAAATTATGCTCACTCTCTCAAAGAATTCACATGCATCATGTAATGAACCATAAGCTTGCCCTTAGTGTTTTACTCCACTAAATTAAGGATATATGAACGTATGATCAAGTAGGACTTAATGGGTTGTAATGTAAGCTAAGGGACGAGTAGGTACTATTCTGGCCAGTAATAGTGGCTATCTTACCCAAGCGCTTTTAATAACTTAAACCTTCATTAAGGACATCTCTTTTCTTACTTCCTCCTCATTCTTTTCACTCGTGAATTTTCTTTTCTTGTTCCCATTTCTTTAAACACCCTCAGCTTATTAGTAAGGGGTACTTAGGAAACTTTTTCATTCATTTATTTCTTACACCCTAGTAATACTCAGGCATTTTCAAACAAGTGCACCCTTGACCTTTCTCAACTTTTACAACTGCTACTTTTCCTTCTTTTTCATGCTTCTGACTCCTTCGCTCTTTGGCATTTTTCACTTGAGCGCTTAGGAGTTTTGGATCAAATTCAAGGGTAATGAAAGAAAGAGGATTAAGCTTATGTTGTAGCTATCAAAGAATAGGCTTAAGGATCAATGGGGCTAAGTAGGATTCAATATTCAAGGTAGGTAAGGCAAGGATTAAATATTTGGCTCATTCAAAGAAATGCCTAAATAATTTCCTACACTCTACATCCTTCATTTCGTTTTATATACACACCGGGAAAGTTCTAGACATTTCACAATAGCACAGAATATTCGAAAAACTTACACTCACAGCACATGCTCAATTCAACACACATTCAGCAGACTCTTAACTCAGGTAATCACAAGAATTCAAAATTAAGCTTCAATCACATTGAGTCAAATTCAAGAGCCTAAGTGTCACAAACAAAGTTATACACTTCTTACATGCTTCAACACAAACCACACTTGCATCTTACAATCATGTATAGCACATAACAAGAACATCAAGCAATCAATTAGCTACGGGTTCAAAAACCAAAACCTATTGACTAATTTTTCCTCAAGATGGTCGTCATCCATCCATCGTTGGAAATAGTCTCTAACTATGACTAAAAACACTATATACAGACAAAGAAAATTTTTATTCTTCGGTTCAAAGACTCCCCATCGGAAAAGAAGCGAAAAGAAAAATCAACAGGTGATGAGTTCATGCTTAATTTAAAAATTTTGTTTCAATATTTCTCCCGAGCACTAATTCACCAAAAATCATTAAGCACAAAAACATTTTAAATTTTTCTCACCCCACACTTGAATCATGCTATGTACCCATAGCATCAAAGTAAAATTAAACAGGATGAGATATACTCCCTGAGGCCTCTAGGCCTAGCTAACATCATGTTTTTCTTTCTTTGAACATGTGGGTATTCAACCCCATACTTTTCCTCTTTCATGCTTCTTATTCCTCCTTGCTGGGTACTCAGACTTCCCCTGCATCTGTGCTTAAATCTCCACCAAAAACAACAACAAGATGAAAATAAACAAAATTACACAAATGCAAGAAATTAAAATGGTACTTGTGGTACCCTTGGGTTGCCTCCCAAGCAGCGCCTAATTTTACGTCGCGGCACGATATATCAAATTTCACCACTTTTCCCTCCACTTTGAGGATATGAATCTCACCCCTAATTTCTTCTCTAATTTCCTCTTATGCTCTATGGGTGGTGGTGAAAACCTTAAAGGACCAAGCACTAGATGTGGCCTCTTGCGCTTGTTGGCCCTTAAGTAAGTGAAGTCATTTTGTTTATCCGATTCAGCAAATTCCAGAATATATGGAACTTTTTCCTCCTCTAGACCTTTCTCTACAAGCTTGGAAGACTCTATTTATAGGTTGTCAACCAAACTTAATGTCGAAAAATGCTTTGAGTGGGGTACAATACACCTCAACTTTGAAACTGCATTTTGCTTGACTTCCCTACTTGTGTACACCTTCTCTACATCAAATCTAATTCCCCATGAATGTCAAATGGGTGGGAATCTAACTCTTCTTTCATAAATGGATTGGCCATATGTGTGAAACCATCACGGGGACTCTCAAGAGCTTCTAATTGTTGGGCTACTTCCAAGAACTCACCCGTTTCTTCTTCTTGTGGTTCCTCTTGAGTATTGCATAAGACCTTTACTTGCAAATTACCGCAAGCTTCAGCCTCAGCCATCATCTCCGTGATTTTGACGCTCATCATTTCTAGGGCCTCTTCATTTTCCTCTTGCTGAATTCTCAATGCTTCCATCTCCTCCTTCATTGCTTCTATTTGCTCAAGGACTTGTTTTATCATGTTTTGTATCTGAGTTTGGCGTTCCAATTCCTCATTTTCATCATTCCTATATTCATCAAAAACAACAGAAGGATCACAATAAGGTCTTGGGGGATGGGAATATGCATTTGGACAGCCATCCCAATGGCCATCTTGACCTCAACATATTTTGCAAGTGTATGCATCTGGGAAAACATTCCAATGGACATTTTGACCACCACGTATATTACAAGTATTACAGTGTTGCCATAAGTGGGGTCCTCCGCAATTCAGACCAAATTCGTCAAAATATGAGTATCCACCATTTAAACCATTTGTATTCCATGATGTCATGTCAAGAAGGGTATCCGAAAAAAAAAACAAAAAGAATTAGAACAAATATCTACAATTTTTATTTTTATTTTTATTTTTTTTCAAAAAAAAGACTAACACAAGAATTTTTTTTCAACTTTACTAATACGCCAGTCCCCGGTAACGGCACCAAAAACTTGTTCAGTCCGCAAGTGTACGGGTCGTACAAGTAATACAATGGCCCTTTTTAAGAATCGAATGTTGAACCCACAGGGACTGGACTAATTGAGCGAATTATCAAGTTCAAGTGTTAGTTAAGAAGTTGGTTTTAGAAGTTTTCGATAAATTATAATTAAATCTTAGTGGTGATACGAAATAATCTGGAAGCAATACAAAACAAAACTAGAGTTAAGGCTGGATAATCATGCAATGCTACAATTCATAATGGGTTAAGTATGAAATTATCAATTGTTGTCTCACATAATTGGAATTGCATGTTCATGGTCTTCCGAACCTCTAAACACGACAAACTAGCCTCACTACTACATCGTTGAGCCAGGATGTCATTTCTAGTTCGTGGGCAATTCACTACGTGGATGTGGTTTATGGGGTCTATACCTTTGATTGGGGACTTTCGCACCTCCAGCCATTTAACCAAACTTAGCTTCACAACTACTCCATCGAGCGGTGGAGTACAATTCTAAGTTGGTGTCTTTCTATCTTCCCATTTTATCAACCAAGCAAGGTAAATTAGGTATATTCCTATCCTAACCACAACTCTTATCAAAAGACAAGAACTTGCTTCCTACAATCTTATGTTCTTGCCTAGGTTTGCTCTTCCAAGCTTTTACCCAAGCTTAACCGACTTGTTTTCATGGTGATCAAGCATAAAAACAACAATAATAAAAATTGTAAGACAAAACAACAACTAACAACTCAACCCAAAACGAATCTAAGAAAATACAATCATATCCATGGCCTCAACCCTAGATGGAGGGTTCTAGCCACTCATGTTTGTACAAATACTCAAAAACATGTTTAGAGTAATATACTTACAAGAATATATGAAAAGAAACCAAGAAAAGATGAACCCAATAGGAGTTCTTCAAGTCTCCTTCGCGCCTCCTTCGCAGTTTTCCGGAAAATCCCATGTTTAATTTATTTTAGAAGCTAAGGGTTCAATTTATACTATGTTGAAAAAATGCAAAATTTGGCCTGTGGACACGGAGCTGAACGCCCTAATTGACCTCCGTGACACGGAGGTAACGCGTACCCTCACCGAAATTTGCCAAAAAATGCAATTTTCGGCCAAGCGTTGCCGCGTTGGCAGCGTGCCACGACCCCTATCGCGTAGGGTGGTAGTTATTGCATGTTTTCTTGTTGACTTTCACATTTTGCTCTTGATTCCATTCCTCCACTTCACCATATTATGAATTACTTCCTCAAATGCATTATTAACCTTCAAAAACAAGGACTAATCATGCTGGTTAGTATATATTCACATTTACATAAACTCACATGAGAATGTATATTAATAAGTAGATAAACAAGAGTAAATTGAGTTATAAAGTAGAACTTGGGCATGCAATTTTGCCTGAGATCACCAACTATTCATTCAACGAATCAATTCATCTAGACTTCATCTTTTTCATAGAATTTTTGGTAGAATCCTTTCACCATAGAATTGTATAGTTAGATAGGACTTTTCTTATTCTTTTTCTTTAACCCATTTTGGGGAAATTCCACCATTGTTGTAAAATCTTCTGAAGCAAATTTGTAAAGCCAATATGATGAATGTGAGGGGGATCCTCTTGGTATCTTCGCTCTATCTTTTAATATGGATAATTTGCTTAATAGAGGTATATTTATGGTGGGTTTGTTAATTTGATTGGATTTTGATAAATTGATCTTGGATTGTTATTGATATTGTAGATCTATTCTCTTCTCCCAAGTTATAATTGTGAAAATTGATGGTTTGCAAACATGAATTGTGCTTTATTTTTTCTTACTTTTGCTTGAGAGAGAAAGGTGACAATTGGGTGAGAAGATAATAGTGAGAAATTGGAGTTTTTGTGTGTGGAATTAAGCTAGAGATAGTTAAAATCCACATTTTAACTCCATTAAAGGTCAAGGCTAGAAATAGCTAGTCCTTCCTCAAGCTTGTGTGGTTGATTACTTGAATTGGCTTTGGGGTTTGAAAGAATCCAAGGCATAAAAATTTTTATGGTTGAAAAACAATAGAATCTGAATTATCTACTACTATCTATGCTAAGTATGAGTCTAAGGAATTGGAGAAATTCCCCATTTAGTTAAGATCTAATCTGTTGAATTCCCCTAGCCATATAACTTGTGATTGCTTCAATTGGAATCCCCCCCAATTAGTCTTAGTTTAGAATTAGATAGTTATTCCCATTAATTTCCCCCAATTTTACTTTTCAAATGTTGAACAATTATGCGCTCTAGTTTGAATTAGTTTATAACTTTTGAATTATCGACTCAATTCTCTGTGGGATTTAACCCCAACATCCATGGGGATATCTGTTTTGATACAACGATCGTTTCCTCTCTTTCGTAAAAGAGGAGTGTAGTTTGGACGTTATCAGTCGGCCATCACCATAAATCCTTAAATAATCAAATTCATGCATACTTGTAAAACATGTATATACTTGATATTTCATAAATCCATGATAAGTACTTGAGAGAAATCATATCATAAGTTATAAATCATAAATGAGCTAAAGAATATCAAGATCATAATGAAATCATAATTTGACTTTTCATGAAGTATACATAATTGAGCATAATTAAATTTAAATTCAAAACTATAATTTATTATCAAAATAGTTCTAAAATCTTCCCATAATTCCTAGAACATGATTTGATACATGAAGGGAATTGACCCATTGATAGATCATAGAGATTCACAAGAATTGGTAGAAACCCCATAGATCATGAAACTTGAATCTAGAATTGAAATCCATGGGATTGAGATGGACTTAGAGCATGAGAGTGAAATGAACTCTCATTTACAGCCTCATGTACCTAGGTAAATTGATTTCACACTCCCACTTGAAAGCCCAAAGGAATTTGGAGAGGATTTGATGGAATTCCTCCAACTTGATCGTCAAGGAAGGCTCTAGGTTGCATGCATGGAGTGGGAATATTTAGAATGAACTTACACCACTTAAAACACACTATTCATAGAATAAAACAATGTAGTTTAGGACCCTAGGGCTTAGGAATGGTGCAAATGCCCTTAATGAAAAACCTAGAAATTTTGCACTGCCAATGACCACCACCGACCCAAAGGATTGTACCTTGATCCCACGGGTCGTGGTTTCCTCTCATCTGAACCACTGCTTACCTCTGACATATGAAATTCCCATGACCCATATCGTGACTCGCACCATCTTCCAACGGATCATCGAATCCTTCCATCACCACGACTGAGAGAAAATCCTTGCTCCATTATCAAGACCCGAATGGGAGCCCGGATCGTAACACAAGACAAGGAGCCCCGAAAGTCCCCAAGTCGACCCATGGCATAAGCATACATCTAATCTCAATCAAGAAACTGAATAATCAATAAGATACTCATATCAAAAGTCTAACTTGAACACAACATCAGAATACAAAATCCAAAGTTGAATACATACATATGTCTGAAAAGCCTCTAAACAAGACGCGTTGATGGGACAAGAACCCAACTAACTCAACAAAACATAAACTAAAATACATAAAGGAAAGCTAAATAGTCTAGTCCTCGAGAAATAAGGGCTCACCCACAACAAGAATGCTAACTCTGATAAGCTGATTACAAGAGGGGCTGAACCTAAGACTCGGTCCTATATCATGAAACGATACAGTATAGAGTATGCGGTCAATACGTGGAATGTACTAAGTATGCAGGGTAAGTAAAACCGCTAAAGTAAACAAAAATCATTTTTAGGACCATCATAATATAACATAAACATCAAGAGTCTGAGAGTAGGTCTTGCATGCATTCTTTTTGAAATCATGATCTCCTCATAACATAACATAACATAACTTCATAACATCATAACTGAATCGATTGGCTCAAAGCTGAATTCTGACATTTATAAGTAAAACTGAACATTGAGTCAAACCTGCTTTAGAACATGCATATATATATATATATATATATATATATATATATATATGTATAAATCTCATGAGTAATTAAATATGCATATTTGAGATCATAAGGAACAATGGGAGACTCGTCCTTTGACCGACATACCATGATAGAGTTTATGTGGTCCCAACTATCACACTCAAGTGGGTAGAGTCGTCCAAGGCCTTTCCAGGGATAGGGACGATACAATGATATCAATATCAAACTAAAGGCTCATTCGGGCAGGGGAAGCTCACAAGGGAGGTCCTGACGTAGTATATATAATTGTAGCAACCTACGTTGGTGAGTAGTTCTAAGGCATAGGGTGATCGATCCTTAGCCTACTCGGTGCTAGACACTACTCCCAAAAACATGCATATGCTCTACATCATGTTATAACAAAGCTCAACATCATCTATTGATGAAGCTCAATGATTAAATATGTCTCAAATATGAAATCATGCATATGAGAAGCTTTAGCTCAAAAAATACCGCAAGCTGAAAATATAATAGGGAGCCTTCGCTCCAAAACCATGTGGTAAGCTATGCATAGGAAAACATTAACTCAAAACATACCACAAGCTAAAAATATAATGGAGGGTCTTCGCTCAAAAGAATATGGTAAGTTAAATTCGGAGAAATCATCATTCATACTTAACATGTGGGCATTGCCTAAAGCTTTATTATACTTAGGAATACTCAATTCATATAAAAAATATAATCAGAAACATGGGTAGCTTCAAATCATATTTTTCATCATAATATCTCATCATTATTATATATTCATCACAAATCTCATCTTTCATGAAAATTTCATCTATGGAATTTTAATTCATAAATTTAAAATCATGATTTTAAATTGAAAATGGTATAAAATTTTCCCATGCTTCATAATTCAATAGTAGAATCATAATCAAATCATACCCATGAATATAAATAGAAGATTCATGCATTTGGGTTAAAACCCATAGATTAGACAAAGGAATTTCATACTTTAGAGAGGGATCGGGCATGGGTGTGAAAGAAATCACCCATTCATAACACTACATACCAGTTGGTAGCTGATTCTAACACTTCTTTAGATTCCCAATAGGAAATTGAAAAGAAATTGATGAATGCTAAGCTTGATCACCCATTCATAACACTACATACTAGTTGGTAGCTGATTCTAACACTTCTTTAGATTCCCAATAGGAAATTGAAAAGAAATTGATGAATGCTAAGCTTGATCACCCTCTCAAGTCTTCTACCATACATGCATGAATGAATGAGGCCTAAAATGAACTTAACCCCTTTAAAAGTCATTATTCACAACTCAAAACGACATAGTTTAGGCCTTAAAAACTTAGAAATTATGAAAAAGCCCTTACTAAATTCATAGAAAATAACTGTCAGGTGGTCCCAACGAGGGACCTAATGACTCGTGGTCACAGGTCATGACTCGTGGCTTAGATCATGAGGTTCACTGCTCAATGGGTCTCCTGGGCTCTTAATGGGAAACCTCATGACTCGTTACTGGTGACCACAACTCGTGGTCAAGTCGTGGTCACCACCCGTTATGTACACTACCTCCACTCTGTTCTTCTACTTCTCACTCACCCCACGAATGACCTAACGACTCATGGGGTCTGACCATGAGTCGAGGTCATGTCCGTGGGAATCCTTTTTCCAAAATTTTCCAAACTCCTCATTGGCCTCCCCAAAAGTCACATCACGACTCGTGGGTTATACCAATAAGTCATCTTACGACTCGTTTTGTGCCTGGTGTAAGTTTTTACACTTTTCTCTATTTAAACTTCCGGGTTTGATCTTTGGGCTTTTGGGGTATAACATCCATCCTACGGGTGGAAGTAATGACCCGTCGTCACTCACCACGGATCGTACCTTGACCCGTGTCGTCCAGTTCTGCCATCCTAGCCCCCAACCAATGGGTCCTTACCATGATTCATGGTTCCCAACCACGGGTCGTCCCACGAGTCGTACCTCTCTTCCTGTCGATCTAGAACCAAGCAATGACTCAGACTCACGACTCGTTACCTCAACCAACTGGTCATCCTGAGACCCGTTACTTCCTAGCCTACTCTGCAGATTCTCACCACGGGCTCTAACATGTCATTAGTCCACTAACGACCCATACAATGACTCGTTCTGAGAAGAACTCTAATCTTAGGCACTTTTGAGTTATTACAAAAGACGCAGTTCCTAGCACAGGTGGGTACATTTTTGCCCAGTTCTTTGTCTATGAGTTGCTCTTGACCTTCTTTTCGCAGATAGCCTCCTGCATTACGCAAGAGGCTCATAGATTCCTCCATTTTCCTGGTTTCTTCCAAGTTTTCTGGCTTAAAGTTGTTCCTAACCTGCGTTTTGCAACTGAGGCGCGGAAGCCTTCTTTTTCTTCCAACTTTCTAGACCCTTTTTGTGCCTAGGCTATGGCTCGTGCTTGAGCACCTGCATTTTGTAGGTCGCACACAATGATTGCCCTATTTTTTTCCTCTCACTTAGTTCCTCATCCAATAAACCTTCAAAATAAAAACAACAAAAATATCAAAGCACCAAAATAAAAACAATTGGGTTGCCTCCCTAGAAGCTCCTTATTTAACGTCGTGGCTCAATGAACGTGCTCTTTCTACTGTGTCTCATCCAATTATGTGACCTCAACCATGTTGATTTCTTCAGACACTCCTAAGTACTTTTTAACTTGCTGGCTATTCAATTTAAACCTTAGACTAGTATCTCTTTCGAGCTCAACAACTCCATTTTCAGAAACTTGGGACACCTTAAAAGGACCCAACCACTTGGATTTAAGCTTCCTGAGAAACAACTGCAACCTAGAGTTGAACAATAGCACCCAATCTCCCAAAGAAAATTCCCTGTGCAAAATTTTCTAACCATGGTAGTACTTTATTTGGGCCTTGTATATGGCAGCATTTTCATAAGCCTTCATCCTGAACTCGTCCATATCATTAAGATTCTCCACTAGCCTATGGATGGCTTTGCCCCAGTCAAGGTTCAACCTCTTCAAGACCAACATGGTCTTATGCTCTAACTATACTAGTTGATGGAAATCTTTTTCGAAGACCAGTTGATAAGGTGATATTCCAATTGGAATTATATATGTTGTCCAATAAGCTCAAAGGGCATCATCCAACTTTCTTGCCCAATCTGTTCTATTAGCATTGATTGTTTTAGTCAATATTGACTTAATCTCCCAATTGGATACGTCTGCTTGGCCATTGGTCTGTGGATGATAAGAGGTATCAATTTTGTGCTTCACATCATACTTCACTAGAAAAGTGCTGAACAATCGATTGCAAAAGTGGGAACCTCCATCATTGTTGATCGCTCTAAGGGTGCCAAAATGTGAGAAGATATTCTTTTTCAAAAAGGTTATCACACTTATCCCTTCATTTTTAGGCAACACCGCTACTTCAACCCATTTTGATACGTAGTCTATGACCACAAGAATGTAAGTATTTCCATAAGATCTCACAAATGGCCCCTGAAATCAATCCCCTGTACATCAAATAATTCTACCTCTAGGATTGGTGTCAAAGGAAGTGCATGTCACTTTGAGATGCTATTAGATTGCTAGAATTGGTCACACTGCTTAACAATGCCATGAGCATCATGATGGAGAGTGGACTAGTAAAACCCACATTGTAGCACTTTTGCAGTTGTCCTCACACTCCAATAATTACCTCTATCTAGTGATGAATGTGATGCCTTGAGGATTGGAATCATTTCAACTTCCGGGACATATCAGCGAATCAAGACATTAACATAAATACGAAAAATATATGGATCATCCCAATAGAATTTTGGACATCATACATAAACTTCTTCTTTTGATGGAAGTTTAATCCTCCGGGAGTGATGTTGCTTTCCAAGTTAGCAAACTCTGCAAACCAGGGTATTAAGTCGTGGGATGCAGCCAAAATATGCTCGTCAAGAAAAGCATCATCAATCTCCTCATTTACAGCTGGCATACCATCCATCTCTAGACGAGAAAGATGGTCAGCCACCTGATTCTTGCATCCTCTCCTGTCATTTAATTCAAAATTGAATTCTTGGAGCAAAAAGACCCACCTAATGAGCCTTGGCTTAGCATCTTTTTTGGTTATTAGATATATGAGTGCATCACGGTCTGTGTGCACCATCACCTTTGTCCATAACAAGTATACTCAAAATTTTTCAAATACAAACATTAATGCGAGTAGCTCTTGTTCTATCACTGTGCAATTTTCTTGCGCATCATTTAGGGCCTTGCTGGCGTAGTATATGGGATGAAAAGTCATTTCTTTCGTTTGTCTAAGAACTACTCCCAATTCCACACCAATGGCATCATACATCAATTCGAAGGGCTTTGACCAATCTAATGCGGTGATGATTGGAGCTAATATAAGCTTCTCTTTCTGATCAATGAAAGCCCTTATACAAACTTTATCAAAATTGAATATTGCATCTTTTTCCAACAACCAGAACAAAGGATGAGCTACCTTGGAAAAGTTTTTGATAAAGTGGCGATAAAAGTTTGCATATCCCAAAAAACTCCAAATGCCCTTCACAGTCTTTGGAGGAAGTAGATGTGCTATGGCATCACTTTTCGCTTGGCGTACCTCTATCCCCTTCTTATAAAATTTGTACTCGAGCATAATACCTTCTTTTACCATAAAATGGCACTTCTCCCAATTAAGTAACCAAGTTCGTTTCTTCGCATCTCTTCAACACCTCATCCAGATAAACTAAGAAGTCCTCAAATGAATTTCCACAATAAAGAAGTCATCCATGAAGACTTCCATAATATCCTCCACCATGTCTGAAAATATTGACATCATGCACCTCTAAAACGTAGTTGGGGAATTACAAATCCCTAAGGGTATCCTCTTAAATGAAAGAGTTCCATACAGACATGTAAAGGTGGTTTTCTCTTGATCCCCTGGGGCAATGAAATCTGATTGTATCCCAAGTAGCTATCCAAGAAATAATAATACACTTTCCTGGTCAATTGATATAACATTTGATCAATGAATGGAACCTGAAAATCATCCTTCTTGTTCCGTGAATACAAATTTTTGTAGTCCTTACACACCCTCCATTTGGTGACTAGTCGTGTTGCTATCAACTTATATTTCTCATTTGGAACCACTGTGATTCCCCCTTTCTTGGGCACACATTGGATTGGGCTTACCGAACTTCTATCCACTATCGGGTGTACAACTTCTGCATCCAACCATTTGATGATCGCTTTCTTGACTACTTCGTGCATTGGTGGGTTCAAGCACCTCTATGCTGAACAGAAGGACTACAATCTTCCTAAAGGTTGATATTATGAGTGCAAATACCTAGGGGTATACCAATGATGTCGGCTATAGTCCACCTTATTACTCGGATGTTCTTCCGTAAGACTATCAGAAGTGCCTCCACTTGTTCATGGAGCTTAGCTGAGATGATCACAGGAAACGTGTCTTTCAACCAAGATACACATACCTCAAATGGGAGGGTAGCGGTTTTGGCTCCAAGATTGGTGGTACGAGAATTGATGGTTGAGACGATGTAATTGTTTTATTCTTGAGGTAAAGGTCAAGCTTCTTTTGTTGGAAGGAGTAGGACCCCAAACTTTTTTATATCATGACATGTCGCTTCTAGCCCTTAACTTCCTCTACCATCATATTCAAGAGAATGCCTTCTAATGTCTCCTTAAAGAATGACTCCTCTACCTCCCATTCTATATCTTCCTCATCATTATTACTTGGGGTTAAAGTGGTTTTTCCTTCGTCGGTTCATGGGTTATCATGCTTGCCCTTGCTTCTATTCGAGATGCTAACAAGTTCACTCTCTCCTGAAGATGTCTGATAGACATTGCATGGTCCTTCACTGTTTCGTTGAGATCTAAAAGATCACTTTTGAATTAGTTATTGAATCCCTAAGTCAGTCGAAACCACTCATTCAAGAACCCCTTCAAGCATTCTTTCGGTACAGGAGTATGATGACTCATCACTCCTCTAACTACTTGATTCAGTTGTACAATCAGAGCTCCAACATTGCTTTTCATGATGAGGATACCAATACCTTGGTTGGCTTGTTAGTATCTCGAATGGAAACCCATCATGCAATTTGCTAACAACTCAATTTGTTTCATTACTACTATCAACATAGCATCTTTTCTCTCCTCCGTTCTTCGCATTTCATCCATCAATCGGAGAGATTCAACATAACAAGACACCTCGGGATTTCTAATTAGCCATTCAAAAGGACTCATCTTCACCCACATACTGGGTCAACAAAACTCACAATGAATTTCGAAATACACAAGATGCTAAATTAATTCGAATCAACAAACAACTAAAGGTTATTAAATCTCATTCCCTAGAAATGGAACCAAAATTGATGACATCCAAATTCACTCCTCCATAGGAGAGACTATACACGATTGTCACAATATAATTTACCCAACTCGTGATTCGGGGTTGAATCCACATGGAATCAAGATTGATAGCAACAAATATTTTATATCAAATTGAATCAAATAGCATCATTGTATCAAAACTAGGGAAGTAAATATTGGGGATTGTAAGATCATACTATGAATTCAAATTCAACAACAAAAAAAGGAAACCAAATTAAAAGTAACAATATGAGCGAGTACTAGGGGTGTGTCGTTAATGCAATACTAATAGGATTGAGGTTAACTATCAAATCAAAGTATTATTTACAAACATAAATAATTGTGGACAATGCGGCACCTGATGTTTCTCAACCACTTGGGTGCCTTTTGCCTCAGGTTTTCTCAAACCCCAAGGTCCCATACATATCAACCACTACAACTTGGATAAGAATTGAAGTATCTGTAGACTCAATTCTTTAATGGGTGTATGAAAGTAGGTATTATCTATCTCTAACCAATCCCACATAATCAAAACCCAAATACCCACCATTGTTTTCTAACCTATATCCTATTCATCTTTTTGAAGCAAAAATAGAATAAGCAAATACAATCCATACTTACAATTATAGATATTTAACTAGTTAATATTAAAAAAAATCAAAATATATAAATAACTACTGTTGAATTTTTATTTTAATCTGTCAATATTTACTAATTAAAAAAGCAGCTAAAAAGAGAGATATAATTTACAAACTCGTGATCTTTAGATAGTTCATTATTGATTTTTTAAGGGAACTTAATAACTAAAATATAATTATTATACCTTGGTATTCTTGTACTATATTTTTATAAATAATATTAGATTTGTTTAAGTAGTAAAATAAATTTCATCAAACTATTCTATATCTCAAAAACAATCAATGGATTATAAGAGAAGTAGTACTCTTTGATCAATTTTATGTTTTTTATAGTAACACTATTAATTATGAACTTATATATAGAGAGATAAATTCATTAATTTAATTAATTTGAGATCATTTTGAATAGATCCACAAGGGATAAAGCCCTTCATACTAATTACCAAAAAAAATTCATTGGAAGGAAAAAAATCAACAACTTTTGGATGTACTAAATTACAAATAAAAATTCAACACAACTTCTAGTTCTCTATTAATATATAATTAATAATTTTGTATTTTATAATATTAAATAAATGATGAAAATTATTAAATATGAAAAGAAATTGACCAACATGCTTCTGCTTGCTGGTTATAAGAAAAGCTACAAGTACAGGCTCAGATGACTTAGCTCTATGTTGCTTTGTGACAAGACGTTCTCCATCTCTTCCTTTTGCATTTTCCTTATTTTTGCGCTCAAAGGAAAATTGTTAGTTTGAAAAGGGGAGGTTGATCTGTGTGTCTGTCCTGTAGCCTTCTTCTATTCATTAGACACCTGTTGTTGAACTCCATCCAGGTATACGCTCGGGAATAAGGTTTTAAAAAAAAGGCAAACTTTTTAAAATAATTTAGTGAAAGTAAAAGTGAAAGTAAGTTTGAAATATATAAGAAAAATTGAGTTAAATCACGGGCCATGACATGTTTTAAAACCATACAACGTCCTTTTGTAAATCGAATCCTTGTCTTGACTTAGCCTTAACGAAATTTTGGGATGCTTCTCAAAGTTTCTGCCCCAGTGTAGAAAATGATGTAGACTTCCTTGCAAATGCATAGAGTTGCAAATTTTTGAGGTCCTCTCAAAAATTCTGCCCAGTTTGCTGCTTGTTAACCAAATCACCATAGAAAATATGATAGAATCGCTAAGACCCTTTTTTAACGAATGCGCAGAAGAAAATTTTATAAAGATATAGACCGAGTCCCACAGGGACGCCTACGTATCCCTCTTAAAAGGGAATCAGGTCCAACGTAGTTGAGGTTACAAGGAAAAGTAAAAAACAAATTCCCAATCTAAATGTAGTATCTCTTAAAAGCATCTGAGTTGATAGGTTTGGGCCAGATTTCACCATCTATCTCTGCTAGGATAAGTGCTCCTCATGTCAGCACTCGGTGAACTATGTAAGGACCTTGCCAGTTAAGCGAGAACTTTCCTTTAGCTTCATCTTGGTGTGGAAAAATCTGCTTCAAAAACAATTGCCCGGGCGTGAAAAGTCTTGGCTGTACCTTCTTGTTAAAAGCCTTGGTCATCCTGTTCTGATAAAGTTGACCATGGTAGACTGCATTTATCCGTTTCCCATTAATGAGTGCTAGTTGCTCAAATCTACATTGCACCCACTCTGCATCATTCAATTCTACTTCTTGAATGATTCTCATAGAAGGAATTTCCACCTCAACTGGTATCACTACTTCATTACCATATACCAGCATATAAGGCGTATCTCCAGTAGAAGTTCGGAGAGTGGTACGATATCCCAACAAAGCAAAGGGAAGCTTCTCATGCCAGTGTCTGTAGTTATCAA
The DNA here is from genome assembly GCA_035772735.1 of Datura wrightii. NCBI lineage: Eukaryota > Viridiplantae > Streptophyta > Magnoliopsida > Solanales > Solanaceae > Datura > Datura wrightii. The sequence goes on from JASDFA010000016.1 coordinate 168,969,160, forward strand.
TCATCTTGAGCAAAAATCTCTTGATTTTCTTGTTTGCAGCCTCCACGGCTCTATTCATATGTTGTCTGTACGCAGTAGAATTGCGGTGCTTGATCTTGAAGTTTTCACACGTCATTCGCATCAAGTCACTATTTAGATTAGCGCCATTGTCAGTAATGATAGATTCGGGTACCCCAAATCGGCAAATGAGATGGTTATGAACAAAATTTTTCACAACCTTCTTTGTGATGGACTTGTGAGAGGTAGCTTCAACCCATTTAATGAAGTAGTCAATCGAAACCAGAATGTATCTATGTACATTAGACATTGCAAGCTCGATGGGACCAATTACATCAATTCCCTAAGCTGCGAATGGCCAAGGCGAGCTCGTAGCATGAAGCTCATTGGGAGGAGCTCGAATCACGTCTACGTGGGTTTGACATCGATGGAATCTTTGCATGTACTTTGTACAGTCTGTCTCCATAGTCAACCAGAAATAGCCAGCTCTTAAGACCTTCTTTGCCAAGACGAAACCATTCATGTGAGGACCACAAGTTTCAGCGAGGACTTCCTCAATCAAATTTGTTGCCTCCTTAGCGTCCACACATCTTAACAATCCCATGTCCGGGGTCCTCTTATAAAGGATTTCTCTGTTTAGGAAAAACTGATTGGCTAGCCTCCGAACTGTGCATTTTTGGACGCTTGTAGCATGCTCAAGATAACCCCTATTTTTCAAATACCCTTTGATGTCAGCATACCATGGTTCACTGCCTGGTTCTTCCTCAACATGAAAGCAATAAGCTGGTCTCTTATGTATGTGAACGGGAATGGGATCAATGTAATTCTTATCAGGGTGTTGGATCATCGAAGACAATGTAGCCAAAGCATCTGCAAATTCATTTTGTACTCGGGGAACATGCTGGAACTCAATCTTGACAAACCTCTAACATAATTCTTGCACACAATGTAAATAAGCAAGATCTTCGTGTTCTTCGTGGCCCATTCTCCCCTCACTTGATGCATCAGCAAATCTGAGTCTCCAATTACTAGTAACAACTGCACGTTCATGTCGACTTCCAGTCGAATACCCAAGATGCAGGCTCATACTCAACCATGTTGTTAGTACAAAGGAATCGAAGCTTAGCTGATACAGGGTAATGCTGCCCAGTCCCTAATACCAACACTGCTTCAGCCTACTCCTTTGAAGTTTGCTGCTCCATCAAATAATAACCTCCAACCATCATACTCTTTGGCAATATCTTCTCCTATGAAGGTTGCCTCCTCATCGGGAAAGTATGTCTTCAGTGGTTCATACTCCTCATCCACGGGATTTTCTGCCAAATGATCTGCAAGAGCCTATCCTTTTACTGCTTTCTGCATGACATAGACAATATCAAACTCACTTAGCAATATCTTCCATTTAGCCAGCTTTCCTGTCGGCATGGGTTTTGGAAGATATACTTCAGCGGATCCATTCTGGAGATCAGATAAGTCGTGTAAGCAGAAAAATAGTGCCTCAGCTTCTGAGCAACTCAATTCAAAGCACAACACGTCCTCTCCATCAATGTATATCGAGCCTCATAACTTCTTGCTCAAATAGTATATGGCTTGCTCCTTTCTCCCCATCTCGTCACGTTGTCCCAAAACACAACCAAAGGTGTTTTCCAGCATGGAAAAATGCAAGAGCAAAGGTCTTCCTTGTTCTGGTTGGACTAAAACTGGAGGCTTTGATAGATAATCCTTGATTCTATTGAAAGCTTGTTGGCACTCAGGAGTCCACTTTGTAGCAGCATCTTTTTTCAGGAATTTGAAGATAGGCTCACAAATAACTATTGACTGAGCAATGAAACGGCTGATATAGTTGAGTCGTCCTAAAAATCTCATGACTTCCTTCTTAGTCTTCGGTGGTGGGAGCTCTTGGATGTCCTTAATCTTGGTTGGATCCAACTCGATACCCCGACGGCTGACGATAAATCCCAATAATTTTCCCGATGGAACACCAAATGCACATTTTGCGGAATTTAGCTTCAGATTATACTTTTGCAATCTATCGAAGAACTTTCTAAGGTCTGCCAAATGATTTGAGCTTTTCTTTGACTTAATGGTGACATCATCCATATAAACCTCAATTTCCTTTTGGATTATGTCGCGGAAGATGGTGGTCATGGCCCGCATGTAGGTGGCTCCATCATTTTTCAACCCGAATGGAATTATCTTATAGCAATATATGCCCCATGGCGAAAGGAATGCAGTTTTCTTAGCATCCTCATCATGCATTCTGACCTAATGATAGCCAGCGAAACAATCCACGAACGACTGTATCTCATGCTTGGCATAGTTATCAATAAGGATGTGGATGTTTGGCAATGAAAAATCATCTTTAGGGCTAGCCTTGTTGAGATTCCTGTAATTCACACAAACTCTGACCTTTCCTTCCTTCTTCGGTACTGGCACGATATTGGCTAACCAAGTGGGATACTCTACTACTTTGAGGATTTCGGCGTCGATCTGCTTAGCCACTTCCTCTTTGATTTTCAGACTCATGTCAGGCTTGTCTTTTCTTAGCTTTTTCTTGACAGGAGGATACGTTGGATCAGTAGGCAACCTATGCACTACTATGGAGTGGTTGAGCCCCATCATATCACAAAAGTACCAGGCGAAGACATCTTTATATTCCTTCAGAAACTCTATGTACTCCTCAATCTCATCTTTTGGAAAATGGGTGCTGACTTGAGTCTCTTTAGGTGTCTCTGCATCTTCTAAGGTTACCACATCGGTCTCCGCCAGATATTCTTTGGGCTTGTCTTCAAACTCTTCTACCTCCCTGGCAATTTTAGCAGGTACCTCATCTTCTTTGGCTTCTAATGAGTTGCTTGTATTATGTCGTGTAGTTTCATTACAAGACATGGCCTTAGATTCAACGCATTTTGTATTAGAAATGCTGAAAATAAATAAAATTGAATCAAATATATATGAAAAGAAAATAATTTTATTAATTTTAAAAATTTGTTCAAAAGTCTGGCATAACATTCAAAAGAACATTTACGGTTCAAAGATAAATATTTTATTTTGAAACAATAAAAAACTGATCCTTTCTACCCAGATGCCCGATGAGCTCTGGATGGAGTGGCTTTCCAGTTGGCGACTCCTTTTTGAGCTCCCGCTTCCTGTTGTGGGGCCCCTACTTCCTCCTCGTTGATAATGGCATGGCAACTGTTATCACTTGGCTCATCCAAAAACAGATTCCTTAAACTGAGCAGCATGGCGTCTTCTTCGGCATGCTTGATATTAAGAAAACCGTCAGAAATGAAGGTTTTCTGAAACGAAGGTAGTGGATTTGGAAACGAAAAACTTTTCTTTCCCAAAGGATATTTCCAATTGTCCAGCTCTTCGGCAGTGGGTTGATATCTCAACCTAAAAGTGTTTTTTATGTTGCCACTTGCAACGGTTCCAAAATCTCTTGCAATTTGACTCCAAGGCCCTTACCTGGCTCAAACCCCAACAACAACAGCACACTTACAATCTTGTCGCTCCACCACCTTCCTTCCTTGACGGAAGTGACAAGTTCTAAGGTGTGGAAACTCTCCCCATCCAAACCGCCTTTTCCTTCAATGATAGGGATACCAGGAGCAGCGTAGATTGGGCGGCTTTCATCCTCGTGGACCACGACCTCTTGGTGATCCCATTCGAACTTCAGGCATTGGTGAAGATTCGAAGGCACAGCCCCCCCAGCATGAATCCATGGGCGTCCCAATAGCAGATTGTAGGAGGCTGGGATGTCCATTACTTGGAATGTTATAGTGAATGTGGCAGGGCCAACCAACACATCTAGATCGATTTTGTCCCACGGTGTCCCTTTGTGAACCATCAAAAGCTTTGACGTTCATCTTCCATAGCTTGATTCAAGCGAGGGCAACTTCCAGCTGAGTCAAAGTGTTCAGCAAGTAAATATTTAAACCGGAACTTGGGTCAATAAATACCTTGTGATGAACTTGTCTGAGTGTTGCACGGTGATATGCAGTGCTTTGTTATGAGCCACGCCTTCCACAGGCAATTCATCTTAATGGAACGAGATTTTCTGAGCTTCAAATACTTGTCCTACCAAATGTTCCACTTCACTACTAGATATGCTTGCAGGAACATATGCTTCTCCTAACACCTTCATCAAAGCCTTTTGGTGTTGATCAGAGCTTTGCAGAAGGGACAAAATAGAAATTTGAGTCGGGGACTTGCTCAACTGTTCCACCACAGAGTATTCCTTTGCTTGCACCTTCTTCCAAATCCAATTATTTTCTTCTTCCGCCGTTGGTTGTTTTCCTTTGTCGACCCCTTGAGCCAGAGTTTCAAGAGTGTATACCCTCCCAGACCGCGTCAGCCCTTGTGCCGCATCTGCCTCTAACACCTTTGTTCTCCGTGGGGCATTTTCATCGCTGCTCTAAGGTACTGTTTTGTACGAAGTTGGAGAAGCTCTTACCACTATAAATGGAGGCCTTGGCGTAGCTACCTCAACCTCGAACAGAGGAAGTCCCTGCACAGTCATGGATGGGTCTGAAGAAGAACCTTCTTTGTGTTCTATCACCCCAATAGTATTCTACAAGTCTTCAGCCTCATCACAAGAAATCATATTCACTTAGTGGTTTGGCAGAGGATTACTTGTTACATTCGGTTCCGTATCTTTTAGGTGAATAACCTTTGTATCAATCAGCTTTTGTATTTGGTCCTTCAACGATCTGCAGGACTCTGTAGTGTGCCCCCTCATGCCCGAGTGATACATACACACTTTGTTGTAGTCGTACCACTTAGCTTGGGTGTCGACCGGGAGGGCAGGTATAGGCTCAATGTAACTAGCTTCTTTCAACCTCACGTACAATTGATCAATTGGTTCGGCTAATGGGGTATAGGTTTTTGTTGGCCTCCTTTCAAATTGAGCCCTAGGCCTTTGGCTTGGTGAGGAAGAAGGTCGTGATTGAGAGGGTTGTGGATAAGTGGATTGTGTGCTATAGATGGGATATGTGGGGGCTTGGTAATGTGATGGAGGTGCTTGGAAATTGGTTGGAGGGGGATTTTGATATGGAGCTTGGTAGGAATAGGGAATTTGGTACGGTTATGGAGCTTGATAAGGTGATGATGGAGCTTGATATGGTGGAGGTGGAGTTTGGTAGGGTGAAGTCTTGTAATGCGGGGTTGGAATTTTGTAGTATGGGGCTGGCGTCTGAGGCCCGTAAACATAACTCTTCAGCCCATGGGCCATCATAACGGTGCCAACTTCTTTCTTCTTGTGGCTTTCTGAAGTAGCTCCAGACTGCAAGGCTTTGTTAGCCACTTGCAATGCATTCAAATTTATAATGGTACCATCCTTGATACCATCTTCAATCTTCTCTCCTAGCTTGATGATTTTTGAAAAACTTTTCTCGTAACTAACATCAATCTGTCATAAACTTGTGGGTCCAAAGCCTGCATGAAAATGTCCTTCATCTGTGCCTCCTCCATTGGAGGTCGTGCTCTGGCGGCCTCGGTTCTCCAACGAGTTGCAAACTCCATAAAAGTCTTAGTGGGATTCCTCTTGAGGTTTTGGATGTAATGCAAGAGGTACATTTTCTGTATTGAACCAAAAATGCTCCACAAAGGTTGCTGCCATCTCTGCCCAGGTAAACCATTTCTTCGGATTTTGCTCCACGTACCAAGTAAGAGCATCATCGGTCAAACTTCGCATGAACAATTTCATCCTTATCTTCTCATTTAGTCCCACTCCTACCAACTTGTCGCAATACAATCTCAGGTGGACCCTTGGATCACCGGTCCCATTAAACAGTTCAAACTTGGGAGGTTTGTACCCCTCCGGTAGTTCGACATCCGAATGTATGTACAGGTCTCCATAATCGAGACTCGTTATTCCTTTGGTGCTTTTGACGCTTTGCAATCTACTGTTTATCTTTTTCAGCTCCTCTACTAGAGTCTGAATCATATTATCCTTTTTTGACGACTCAGATTCCTCCTGATGGTGAGTCACAGGAGCCGTCTCCACATAGATTGGGTTGGTATGAGGGCGGGCATATGTTGAATTTATGTTGGCTGGGGGAGGTATTTCTTGAGCTGGTGATGGGTAATGGGAGGTAACGGGAGCTGGGGGATTTGGATATGTATATAGAGGGTATTGGTAATATTGGGGTGGAGTATCTTGTGGTGGAGATGCGGGTTGTGAAGACATAGGGAGGCTGGCTGGTGCTTTTGAAGTTGAAGCATCAGCTTGAGCCCCAACTAACGTTGTGTTGTTGTTTAAGCTGCGAACTTGTGCTAACTCTTCTTGAAGCTCGAAAATTTTATGCTCGAGCCTCATAATCACCTCATTGTAACCTAGAGAGTAGACCCCTTCGGAATTATCTCATTAATCCCTAGATGTATTGTTTCCACTCTTGTCTGAAATGTTGTTGTGTTCATCCACCTTATTCTTCCCTCTGTTGCAGTTAGGGATGGGAGGAGGAGAAGGAGGAGCCCCTTTGGACCTTGTATAGTAGGCCAGGTTTGCATAGATCAACCTTTGGGAAGGGAAAAAACAAGACAAACAGCAAACAAATCACAGTTAGTAAGAGAGGTTAGAAATCATGCTGATTAAAGTAAAGATCAAAAAATTGTTGACGCGTTTCCTAATTTTGGAGCCTCTTTTATGCCAGAGGTAGGCCTAACGAGTTTCAGAGAAACTTGTTAAGTATTGTCATTTTGCTCCTCAAAAAAACCCAAAATAAAGCTTTATTAAGATAAAATATTGAAAAATACAAGAAACGAACTAAATAAAAAACAACACTCAATTAAATCTTGAAAACTTCTTCATCAGGATCTGATTTCTTTGGATCATCTAGAACTTTGTCAAAACGGTGGCGACTAGACAGAAGATAGGCCAATTCTTGATCCTTCCCCATAGCTCCCCTATTCAGACATTCCTCCCCATTTTTGCTAAATTCATCGCGCAAATCTTGTATCCTTAAATCCAAACCCAAAGCTCGATCTTTCCAGTACTCCAACTCTTTTCCCATCTCAGCAATTTCTTTGGCATTGTCGTCATGTAACTGTCAGTGACAAGCCTCAGAATCTTGGACCTTTCTCTTTAAGCGGCATAGAGGGTTTGTACTTGGGCTTCCTTATCTTATACATGCTTGCCTCGTTTGACACTAGATATTGCAGTATCATCCCAATCATCATGTAGCCACTCGACATATCCTGTTACATAGCCTGTCGGATATCGGTCAGCCTTTATGCTCTTCTCATCGAGGTAAATCTTTCCGTTCCACGCTTTTGCAATGTCCAAAGCATGCGGAACAAGATCGTCCTTGTAACCCACTAGGTATGCGTCCATGTCGGCGACCCTGGGTATTATTTGTATTCTTCCAGCCTTAAGCATCATCCACACCGGAGAGTACGATTGAAGACCTCAGAGTCCGATGAAAACCAAATAGTATCGAGACTTGGTATACACCACGAAGTTGGATCTCGGAGACCAATCGAACATCCACTGTACGGAGTCCTCTGTCAAATTACCCAACATTTGACCTAATTTTTCTACCTCCTCGGGCCTTTTTATGGGTTTAACTCCCATAGTGACCCTGTAATGGTGAGTGGCAATGTGATCAGTTTCTGTAGGTCTAGGTTGGGTTGCTACACACCTTTTGAAGATGTTTGATAAGCCAGAGTTGAAGCAACAAGTTACATACTTCGAAATGCTTAAACCCATTTTTGCACTTTCCCAAGGCTCGATAGATGTCGGCCACAATCATGGGGATGATTGTACAAGGTCCTTTGTCCACACACTTGCACAATGCATGAGCGATCGAAATAAGGCAGATATCAATGTCTTCCTCAGCTCCTCATGGGAAGACCACCATCCCCAAAAGATAAACGATGAATGCAAATATTCTTTGGCTCATCCACGAGCTTGGATTAGGAGACTCTTCTTTGTAGATTTCCCGAGAAGAATTGTGACCAAACCAGTTGAGCAAATAATTTCCCGGTATCCTACCCTTCATTACATAGGATACCATGTTACTACCTTGTAACCCCAAATTGTCATGCACATCTTCTAAGTTGACGCATTTGGGTATAATCATCTCAGCCTTTTCCCATTTCCTATTCCTCTGCAACAGGCTCACGTTTTCTACATACCCACCAATTTCCTCCAACAACGGAGTCATTTTAATGTCACCAAATCTTAAAACAACCCTTTTTCTCATACCAGAATGCAGTGGCCTCTTCGATATGTTCTTGACATGGGGCAACTTGCATAAGAGAAGGAAAATGCCCCAATACTTTCCTCACCTCATTTTAGTCATATTCTCCTAAATCACACCACCATGCTTTCATTCCTACGAGCATGCACCAAACCATGCCAAATCTCGAATAGGAGGTAGGGAGGCTCATTGTACCTGCAGCATAGAGAAAAGTTAAACTAACATACCCACCCAAGAGCAAAATGACATTATTTAAACGTTATTTCTCTCAAAATGCACATAATATATGGATCGTCCTTCTCGGGATTTTAAAAATCCCTTAAGGCTCATTGAAAGGTTTCTCTATTAATCTTGACGTACCACGGACATCGTGATTTTCTAAGTTTAAAATGATGTGCATACCTTACTAAAGGCGTACATCGTCAAGATCTAGGAATGAGAGTGGGTATGACACGGTTCCCTCAAGTGGACAACTCGAGAATGAGGAATCTTATGAACGTCGATGCACTGTTGATCGACCAAATCATAAGGCATTCCTCGAGGTGTTTTAATAGTAAACGGCTGTGAAACCACGCAACCGTTGTTGTGTGTGATAGTGAGAGGTTCCCAAATGGAGGAAAATATGAGCAGTATGCTAGTTTATATAAAATACAACAGTTTATAAATAATTATTGCATATTATAAGTCATAAAGAAATAATAAATAATGATGTGAAAAACAAAAACAGAAAATTGTTAGTAACATCATGGTAAAACATATAAGGAAGCGAATAAATATTAATATAAACAAATAAAGGGAAAGGATTTTAAACCTGGCAGTTAGCAATTTGAAAGAATTAAAAATCAAATGAAACCCCACATAAAATGAACACGTTGTGGTTAAAGCCTAAAATCCTCAGCAGAGTCGCCATGCTGTCGCGCCCCATTTTTCTCACAAAAAGCGGGATGCAACATGTGACAACTCTTAAGGGTTTGTTGTGAAAGTAGAATCGCCACCTAACGATTTGAAGTGTGTTAGGGCATCGTCCTAAGCTAAAAGTCTGCTTAGTTATCTATGTTAGCAGAGTCGGGCAAGGGCTTAAATTACCTTGAAAGGAAGGTGTTAGGCACCTTTCAAGGTCCACAAATGTGGTTCCCGGCCGAATCCATTAATATGTGGGGAAATTAACTAGGCGAGCAAATAAGATTGATTTTAACTTATATTGCCACAATTTTAACTAGATCGATAGGCGTAAAATAAATAAAGGATTACATACAAGCGAGAAGAAAGAAATCAATACAAAATGAAGTTAAAGAGAATTATTTTTTAAATTATTTTACTTTGTCACAATATACAATAAAATATTGCAAATAAAATTTAAAAAAAATAATTTAATGCAAAAAAGAATATAACAGAATAATTTATAAAATCCCACACAAAAGGCAACCAAATAAATATTTATTTAAATATGGGCCTGAACCTCGATGAGGCGCCTACATATCCCTAAAGGGAATTAGGCCGAACGTAGTTCTATGCTTAAAGAAGAGTTATTTTATCCTAATGGGATCACCCCATGCAACTTAAATAAATTTTCGCAACCATTTGGGTTGCTCGTATTATTCAGCGAGCACGGACTATCATATCCCACTACCCATCTAGTTTGATTATTAGCCCTAAAGCATTTTTAGGTGAAAAAATTAACGTCCGAATATTTGCCTACCCATCCTAAACCTAACGTCCAAGAGATATTGGACAACTAATTTGGATTTTGGTCTAAAATCCTAAGACCGTAAAAGGGGTGATTAACGCCAAATAAGCAAAATTTGAAGAGGTAGCAATTAACGTATGAAGGTCTCACATAATGCTCTATATTGAACCTATGGACATGTTTTCTAAAACAAATAGATCCTAAAACATGATTACTAATGCAGAAACATCAGATTTGATGTGTATGCAACACCTCCTGCTCATTTAGGAATAATGTCTAAATGGGTTAAGATAATGAAGACTCCTAAACAAACATCAGAAAATTGAAGCACGCTAATAAAGTACACACTAGTCTGATAGATTTTAAATAAAGAGAGAGTTTCATGACTTATGAGTAATTATGCTTGTAGCTAAGACCTCTATGAGACCATTCAGAAGTTTCGAATCAACGTAATGTAGAATCTAATGCATATGAAATTAGCAACACAGAAACATGGTATACCCTAAAGACATAGTCTCTTGCATAAATTACGACAAAAAAGCATTTCATAAATAAATTCATGGACGACTTATGATTTAATTAGTCATAGTCGAACTCTATCTGAACAAGTCTTTATTAAACCATTTTAAGAACTTATGCACAAAATATATAGAGTAGCTCATTAAGTCAAAATAATCCCATAGACGGATTTATTAATAAGTGACATGTAAAACAAATTAATATAATTCCTATGAGTAGGGTGTCTATGATTACGCAAAATAATTCAGGTAGACGGATTTAATAACTGAGCTTAGCAAATCGTTCATGAAAAATTACTAGTAGGCAAAGCTTTAGCATGTTGTGACATGATAAAATGGGCTTGCACATGCATATCGCAATATACCTCCAATTAAATTATTAAGACCATATTGACATGATTTCTATGTGCGCGTTAATCCTATAGGCATGCTTTCTAGGTGCGGTTGGCAGTTAAGGAAAAACCATAAGGAAAATGTAAAATCCCCGCCCCCCATAAATCCCTTTTCCACTATTATCAGCATTTTACAATTACTACAAAGTTGAAGAAATAAAATAATTAATTAATACAACATATAAGAAAAATCTATTAACAAAAATCTACATTCCCCTTTTCCCCGGGTGACTCTTTGTTCCTAATTAAGCATGACCTATTAAATGTACATCATGACAAAATATGCACGCACAAATATACAGTTTATTTAATCGAACATTTATACAGATATTTATTCAAACAAGAATTTGATAGATTAAACGCACATCAAATCACACCGAGAGATCCAAAACATTCACATTTATAATATGATGCTAGTAAACGATTCACACATAGTATTGTCAAAATTAGCATAGGGAGAATGAAATGACCAATTAATTAGCAAGGAAAATAATCAATTGGTAGTTTCGAAGAGGTTTTCTAGTATTTGAGACCCAAACCTCAATACGTAAAGATCACAAAGATCTCATGGATCCTGAGCAGTGCTCGTATTGAGGCGGGGAGAAGAATTATGAATTTAGAAAAAGAAAGTAGTCTCTAAAAGTATATTGCGGGTTTAAAGCAGTGTTCAAATGAATGACAAGAGGGGAGGACACCCCTTTATATAGTTAAACCATCAAAGAGTTTAAAGGAAAAAGGGAATAATAAAATCAATTTCAATTAATTACTTACCATATGCAAGTAAATTAATTAATGTAAAAAGATTAATCAAGGGAAAAGGAAATTTTTACCATAATTGCAAATATTGAAAAAGATGAAAGAATCAATCAAAGTTTTCCAAAAGAAAAGAATCCTTTATGATTGCTACATAATGCACAGGTAAAAATATATATTTACCATATTAGACACATAAAACGGTCATGATTTTAAAAATGTAAACATTGAAGGAAAATATTTACCATAACCAGTTATATAAACCTTTACCTTTATAATTGAAATAATCAAAATAGTCTTTTCCAAAGATAGATATATATACCATTAAGGAAAATAAAGGTCTTAGCAATTTATCATGACTGAAAATAAACAGCATCCTCAATTAAATAAACACGTATATGGTAAGAGTAGGGAGCGTGGAAAAGCGTTGTTACATAATAAAAGGGAAAGAAACAAACTAATTTTAATATCAACTTTCCAAAAATATGAATACCAAAGGTGTCCACAATCAATTAAAGGAAATAAATAATCATGAAATCACTCACAATTCACTAAATATAATACAGGCATTGCAGTCTTTTCCCAAAACATTCAAATACCAAATTGACCATATTAAAAGGTGTAATTGAGAATTGATTATGATCCAATTAAGCCAAAAAATCAATTGAGGGTAATCACTTCCTTAAAAGAGTATATCAAATCAATACGGTGTAAGATTAATCAAGAACTACTATAGGCAAACAAGTACTAAATCAGTTAAGGAAAAAGGTGAGTAATCAAACAGGTTTTACCTGAGTAGAATCATGAGGGTATAAACATAAATAATTTAACATAAGTAAATAAATATTCAATTAAAGAAAAGATTAGGAAGGGAAACAATCAATTATAGGGGTTTCCATTGATTAAAATAACACCTTCAACTTAATAAATGAAATATTTCGATACTAACATTCACATGCTAATCACATAAATACGAAATCATGGGTTGCCATAATTTGCCTAAAGCTATTATAAAAGGAAAAATCAGTTCGAGAAAAGTTTACCATAAACATAGATAAATAAAATTTGAGATGCCTTGGTTAATTAAAGGAAGGATAGCACAAAAGATCATAATACATAAACAACAGTAATTAAAAAAAATAAATAAAAAATTAAAGATTGTCACGGATCATACAAACTAACGAGACCAACAAGTTTATCAAATAAATCTAAATTGTCCATGATTAAAATGCAGAGAAAGTTGTCATGGATCGATCTAGATGTAAAGAAGGCAAATCAAACAAAATCCCACAAACATAATGTTTCTATCCATACCAAAATCCTATAAACATCTTAGTTAATATTTGAAAGAAAGCATACATGCATCATAGATATACATCTAAATCCAACAAATCAAAAAATTACGAATCTTAGGCAGTAATTGGGGTTTCAAATATGTTAATCTAAAGGAGTAAATAAACAATGAACACAAGAGATTTAAACAAAAATTTAGTGATCAATTTACGTGATTTTTAGACCTAATAAATTGTTTAAGCAAAGTTAGGGTATGAGAACATTAATGAACATTATGGGGAGAAGATGGAGCAACAATGACGTTGTTGTTTAAATGCAGAGCAACCCGGCGGCTAACGTGGTTGAGTTGGGTTTTTCAGTCATAGAGGAAGGAGAGTAGAGATAGGGTGAGGTGGTTTTGGTGCCGGCATAGTGGTGGTTGGCCGGAGATGGCGAGACGGACGAACTAGGGGTAGCCGAGAGAGGAGGAGAAGGATGAAGAGGGGGAAGGATGGTGCAACAAAGATGGTGGTTTTTCGGCAAACAGTGGTTGAAACTAAGAAGAAAAAAAATTTTAAGGTTGTTGTTGGAGGAGGCTCCAACGGGATCTAGTTGGAGTTTTTTGGTCGAAGAGTTTGATCGGGGCAGGAGGGAGGCGACAGGTGGTCGGAACAGCGGTGTTTTTCCAATCGGCAGTGGTCGATTTCAGCGGTTTTCCGGCAAGTTAGAGGAGAAGAGGAGGGGAGAGTTGAGAGGAAAGAGGGTGTGCGGCGGTGGCTGTTTTACCGGTGGTCGGAGATGGTGGGAGCGTGGTGACCGAGAGAGGAGGAGAAGGATGAAGAGGGGGAAAATGGGTGAGGGCGGCGCTTGGGATGAAAAAGTGAAGTAGGGTTTTTTTTCTGGGGTTGGGGGGTTGGGGTGGGGGTGTAATTGGTTACTAAAGGAAATAGGGCAGGGTTAATATGAGTCGTTAGATTAGATTAGACGTACGGCTAGGATTAGATAAGCATATTTTGGTCGGGTCATGTGTTTTAAGTGGGTCGACCGGATGGGTTAATGGGTAAAAGTTAATTTAAAATTGTATTCACTTAAAAAAATGCCCAGATTTGATAAAATGGACTAAATTAACATAAATTGGATAGAAAAAAGGCTAGAATCGGCATAAATGGGTATAAAGTGGCTAGATTTTTAACTGAATTGGATGAAATTGGATTTTAGCTGCTATTAAATTAATAAACATACTACACTGATAAAATAATTTAATAAATAGATAATAAAATAGTTAAATTACGTGAAAATCATATAACATTATTATTAATATAAATAAATTATAAATTTGAGTAGACTCATGTAACTATTATAATTAATAAATTATTATATTTGTAAATAATTTAATGACTAGGAAATAAAATTAAGTTATCAAATATTATAAATTTTAATTATTAACAGAAATAATTTATAAATTCGAGTAATATTATTATGCAAATAAATTTGTAAAATTTGGTAAAATTATATAAATAATTTATAAAGATTAAGTAAAATATATATGTTAAAATAAGAGCGTATATTAATATGAAATATACTGTACATGACACAATTATTTAACATTAGAAAATTAATAAATTAAAATTATTTCAAATTATATATACATATATATGTAATTTAAAATAATTTTGCAAGATTAATTATTTTAAAAATATGAATGCAAGTCAAATACTTGAGTAGAGAAGTAGATAAAATATACATATATATGCAGCGTATACGGGGCATAGGGAGGTCAAATTCGGGTGTAACAAGTTCACAATAAGAATATAATTATTCACTGATATATCTTAAAGACACAACAAAAATATAACATAAAGAAAGACATATAATTACCCTCCAAAATAAAAGCAAGAAGTTAAATTGTATCTCTGTCAAATATTAAAATAAACTGTAAAATGATTGTTTCTTTAATGAAGACGTTTGGATTATTAAAAATTAATTAAATTCCGAAAGGGGAAGAAATTAAAATTACAAGAGGAAAACTGCTTAAGGAGAGCTAAAGAAAAATTCATTACTAAAAAAAACAGTGAATGATGATTTAAGGAGTTGCCATAACAATACATTGTTATTGAGAAATTTGTCAAGAAAAAAAATAGAAGTCAGGTAGCACTAATAAACCTGGACAACGAAGTTCTAAACAATTGTTAGTAAATAAAAAATACATTAAACATAAATTATTCCCGTCAAATACATATATACATCACCTAAAGAATCTTATACCACGAAATTGCATATTATACACACGCGCGCGCGCGCGCGCGCACACACACACACGTATATATGTGCCATGTAAAATAGCAACTAAAATAATTACAATGCTTAGTTACTGGTATTCATATCCCATAAGCTAATTTCTATATGAAGAAGAAAAAATATTAATATCTGAAAGTTCATGACATAGGTCCAATAAATCTTTAATTATTTTATAAATTCATAAAATAAATTATAAGTAAAATTTGTGAATAATATGTTTAAAATTATATAATACAATAAAGTTTACTAAATTAAACTCTAAATATAGATGACCAGTACTGTTAAAACAGAATTAATATTAGACTAAGAATTTATAAAGGATGATAATAAAGGATTTACTTTAAAAATTATTTAAAATTTAAAAGGTAGAACCAATTATGGAACTGAAAACAATAAAATGATTGAAAAAGATACTTTGGTAAAATAAAAAAAGACACTTAATCTTCTATCTCCCGATATTTGATTTTCATATTTTGTTGAAAAAATAAACCATGATGGTAAAATTCTTCCTTTTATTTCAAGTTTCATCACTAAATTTTTTTATACCTTCTGAGTATGCGCCTCGTGGATGGATGCAAAGTGTACATTGGCAAACATTTAAAAGAAAGTGAACTCATGAGATATATTCTTTCCGTAAGTCCAATAAATCTTTAATTATTCTATAAATTCATAAAATAAATTATAAGTAAAAAAATGTCAATAATATGTTTAAAATTATATAACATAATAAAATTTACTAAATTAAACTCTAAATAAAGATGACCAATACAGTTAAAACAGAGGTAAATTAGACTAAGAATTTAAAAAGAATGATAATAAAGGACTTACTTTGAAAATTATTTATTTAAAAGATAGAACCAATTATGGAACTAGAAACAACAAAATGATAAAAAAGATACTTTGATAAAACAGGAAAAAAATATTCAATCTTCTATCTCCCGGTATTTGATTTTCATGTTCTGTTGAAAAAAATATACCAAGATGGTAAAATTCTTCTGCTTTCTTCAAGTTTCATCACTAATTTATTTGAAATCTTCTGAGTATGCGCCTCGCAGATGGATGCAAAGTATGCATTGATGAATATTTGATAGAAAGTAAACCCATGAGATATACTCTTCCCGCAACCACCTAAGTGTTATTTTCCTTTGCGTTGCCCAAAAATGCGGCCCTTGGGTTGGATTTCTATTGTATCAATTGATAGAAAAAAGTAATTATTTTCTGGTGGAAATATTTTTTTGTTGAGCTTTGTAAAAGAAATTTAAATACCAAATTATGATTTACGAAGATAAAACTTTAATGTCTATGGGTGGTTGCAACTATTGAAGTTCAAAATAAAAGTCATAACTCTTGGGGAGAGCAGAAAAGGTGTGGAGTATGGGATAGTTTTTATTTATTTTAAATAAATTAAATGATAAAATTACAGGAAAAAGGCAAAGAAAATAAGAAAAAAGATAAGTAAGAATTCTGAAATAAGAGAGTGCCACATCATCGGCCTAAGGATCCTATTTTATATATATATATATATAAAGATTTATAATTTAGAAAAAATAATGATTTTATGCTAAATAAGTAATTCTAAGATTAAACTAGCAATACCCAATCTATTTTTTGCCTCTATCATGCACATACCCCTAGCAAGAGGTTTAGCTACTCATAAAGAAGAACAAGAGATTAAACCAATAAAAGAATCAATATCATTCATCATTAAGAAGAAACTTCTAGCTCAATCTTGTTATTTAATGGAGGTTTTACCTTAGAAAGATGAATACAATGAAGGAAAAAAGCTCATACTTCTCTCTATCTTTTTTCTTTCCTTAAGACTCAATTCAAAACTAACTACTAAATGGAATGGAATCATCTATTCTTGACAAAAGGTGTACCAAAAATGGGGTAAATGCTCCTCTTTTTTGTGCTGGAATATTTTACCCCTTTGATGAAGGCCTCACTTGAATTGCAAGTGCCGATCCACGAGGCTGAGCTACCTTCGTAGCTCTAGGCTAGAAAGTCTAGTCATGGTTCTGCGTTTGCACCTGCGTTTCATAGGTGTTGACCTCCATTCCTGTGTTCCGCAGGTGTTCCATCAACTTCAAAGTAGTGTTTTACTACATTTGGAATGCATTTCACAAGTGTCATCCTATGAAATGCAGGTCCTCTTCTTCCAGCACCATGTTTTCTTTGTTTTACCCGCTTAAATTTAATACCTGCAAAAATCAAAGAGAAAGGGCATAAAACCTTCCTAAATGACTTGAAAACCAAGCAAAAGCTCATGTTTAAAAGCCTAATGAGTTGGTAAATTACCAACTCATCAATTTCCACCACTGGATCTCTGTTGGAAATGCTCATAGCTTCTTGTTCTACCCTCTTGGCCTTTTTCTCTTTCTCCTTCATTTTCTCTGCCTCTATCTACTGGGCATATCTGATCAACTAGGAGATATCTATATCATTGATCAACATGGATGTCCTTTACTCCATGACCAATGAATCTTCCACCCCATTCATGAACCTAATCATGTGAGCCCCCGAGTCAGCTGATGTGTTGTGGGTTTAAAGTACTGTCAACTCTTAAAACTTGGTGAAAATGCTTGGTCATATGTATGTTTATACTGATATGAGGTATTTTTACTTTGTTTTTTTAGAAATCATGTCTTAGAGTTGAATTCTGGAAAATGAGAGAAAAAATGCAGAAAATGGGTCAACTATAGTCCTCAGTATGAGTCGTACCTTGGTGGTACGAGCTATACCAGGCATCCGTGATGAGAACCAGAGGCTATGCACAAGTGTAGGGGCCAAGTACGACTCTTGGTTTGATTCATACAATCATGGTACAAGCCATACCAAGGAGTCGTGGAAAGCAAATGTTTGTACTTGCCTGATGTTCTTGATATACAAAGGGAATGCATGAGTTGTGACAATATCGTATGACTGGTACTAAGGAGCCGTGGTGAAATTCATTGAGTATGTCAAGTTGGCAGGACTCAAAGTACGAATAGAGACCACGAGTCATAACGACAATGTATGGACTGTACCATGGACTCATGACAAATTCCAGAGAATACTGAACTTTGCAAGATCAGACCACGATAGGCAACCTATGACTCATAGTGTCATTGTACGAGTTGTACCTTCTCCTAGGACTTAGAAGATTTCAATACTGCCTAGCATAGTACTGAGGAAAGCTATGACTTGTAGCTTCATGCTACGACTCATAGGATCTGGCAGCAGCAGTTTTAGTAGTTTCCCTGTTAATTTAGGAACGATATCCAATTATGTGTATAAATACTTTTTTAGGTTTTTTTAGATTACCTATTCATTATTATTTTAATCGTGTTTGTTGGTTTTCCAAACATTACTTGGAGATCAAATACACGAATTTCTTTGAGTTTCCAATAATTGTTCTTTAATTGATCATAATTTTGATTGTGCTCTAACCAATTGGGTTTTCTTCAATAATTATTGTAAGTTGTTAATTATGGTTTCTTTCATGAAATTTAATTCGTTTCTTGAAATCATGAATAGCTAAATCCTTCACAACTAGGGTTGTGGGAACCATGGTGAATTAACTAACTAGGGTTAATGCAAAAGTGATTCTAAACCAATACACATGCTTGTATTGTTCATCTCTTCATCATAAATGTTTCTTAACGATTTGTAGCATTAGGACTTATCCAAATTCTCTACTTGCTTTGTTATACCCCGGGAGCTCAAAGATCGAACCTGGAGTTGAAACGGGGAAAAAGTGGAAATTGTTATTGCAGTCTCAGGATGAGTCATCTCACGACTCATGAGGACAGCCCACGAGTCGTCAGGTGACTCGTGGGGAAGGCCTAAGTTTTGAGAAGAAGTCCTGGAAGAGTTGAGACCCCACAGGTGAGGCCAGGACTCGTGGTCAGGACCCCCGAGTTGTAGGGTCAACCGTGGGGAATGAAACATAGTTGGAGAAAAGGAAAGATGGGCAGTGTACTTGATGGGAGTCCCCACGAGTTGTTGTCAGCCTTAACGATTCATGGGGTGAGTCATCGGCAGGCTTGGAGTCCAATATTTGGAAATGAGACAGTGTACTTGACGAGCAGAGTGACAAATCGTGCCTCAAGCAACGAGTCATCAGGACATCCATTAGGACCACCTGGTAGTTAATTTTCTGCGAATTAATAAGGGCCTTTTCATAATTTCTAAGTTCCTAAAGCCTAAACTATGTTTTTTTAGCCTATGAAAGGTGGGTTTTAGAGGGGGAAACTATCCTAAGTCTTAATTCATGCATGCAAGAGAATAGGAGAGTGATAGAGAGGTGATCAAAGGGTAATTCAAGGGTTTCTTCTTCAATTCCTTTCAATTTCTTTTGAGCATTCAAGAGGGAGTAAGATTCGGCTATTTTAAGGTATGCAGGTTTATGAATGGGTGTTTCCGTTCACACCCTTGCCCATCCTCTATTGACTTATGAAAATCTATCAAAAATCTTATGGGGTTTTGAATTCAATTTTGTGAAAACCTAATGAATTGCAAATGGGCTTTTATGATTTATGATTTACATCATATTTTATGGATTTTGATTAGGTTTTAGAATTTATTTTACTTATAATAATTATTGATTTTGATTTCTACCAAATTAAGCCTAATTATGCGTGATCTATGATGAATCGATTTACAATCTACTCTTAAATTGTTGATATTTGCAAATCCAGCATGATTTATGATGTGTAATATGAATTTATTCAATTACCCATAATGATTTAATTATTTACAAGTTATATGTATGATCTACTAGTATGTATGAAACCTATGATTTCATGAATTATGTTTTGGCCGACTCACGGGCCTTATGTCATGGCTAGTTCACGTATGTAAAAGAATGTTTATGATTATCATGATTTAACTAGACCATGAATTCCTGCATGTTATACTATGAGCACTATATATGTTTTGGAGTAGTATCGAACACCAAGTAGGTTCAGGGCCTAGGTTTTGCCGTAGATCTCATAAACTACGTGCCACCGTAGGTATGTTGGGACCTCCTTTGGGACTGTCCCTGGCCTAAATGGCCCTCTTCATGGTGATATCACACTTTCATGGTTCTACCCTTGGAAAGGTACGGACACCCTCCCGACTAGGGTTACAAGTCGGGCTTCATGTGCGCTAATATGGGGTATGTTAGTTAAGAAAATCTCCCACTATTCCTCATGATTTATGCATGTTTATGATTACATATGTTGGCTCAAGTAATGTTTATTATGGCTTTTCTCTCATGATTATGGTTTTGATTGTGTTACGAATGCTTTGAAAACCTTGAGCCTTATGATATGTTATGTTACGATATTTATGTTGTGAGCATGATGTCCTACTCTTATGATGTTTTATGAGCTTTTACATATTTTAAATGTCCATTTTATTGACCTTGAATACTCGGTACATTTCACGTACTGACGACAAACTTTCTATGTTGTATCATTTTATGATACAGGTTCCGGCTCTCAGGCTCATCCTCATATCTAGAACATCTCAGAGTGTAGTTTCTTTAGTTGGTGAGTCCTCATTTCCGAGGGCTGTTGACAGACATTCATGCTATTTTATGTTTCAGTACTTGTCTGGGTTAGTTGGGGGTGTTGTCCCATCAACCCATTTTACGTTGCAGAGGCTCTCAGATACTATATAGTACCCAACTTGCGTGTATGTCCAGATATTTCCTTACGTTATGATATGCTACGATTATGTTTACATTTCCGCTATGCCTTGTGATTAGTATTCCGCTTATAATGAATGAAGTTAGATGTATACTTATGAAATGGGTCGACTTGGGGCCTCTCGGGGTTCTTTGTCCCATGTTACCACCTAGGTAGACGTTCGGGTCGTGACATGCTTGAATCTAGAGAGGTAGAGATTAGGAAAAGAGAAGAACAACAGAGCCTTTAACTTCAAGTTCTATTGAATAACTCAAGTTGCAGTCGCAGGATAGTTAATTTGGCATAGTTGATAACGGTTAAAGTGAAAACACTCAAGAGACCTAATCAAGTGAATGCGTATAGTCATCCAATAGGGACGAATCAGTCGCTTGGATGAATCTATGTTATCAATTCTATAAGATATGTATTGGGATAGATCACTAGTTTAATAACCTGAAGTTGTAATGAATCCATGAGGAACACTCCCCTAGTTAGTTGCACAAATTTGATCACAACCACAATCTACCACTTTCTTACTTGATTCTTTCGTTAAAACCCCCCATTAGGAAATAACTATACTAAAAACATAAATACTAGCATTATTCTACATCTGTATCATACTCCCTGTGGGATCGACCCAACCTAGTTGGTTTCTTTATTGACAACATCTGCGTCATACTTTTACAAGGGTGTGATTTGAGCGTTATCGTCAGCCACCATCTCCAGTGCATACTTGGACAGCTGGGCAAACTCCAAGGCATACTTCTAGACAGTCAGGTCATTCTACTTCAAATTGATGAACTCAGCTACCTTTACCTCTTTCAATACTCTAGGAAAGAATCTATCCAAGAAAGCAGTAAAAAAATCATCCCAATCCACTGGTCATGGATTAGATACTGTAATAACCCAAAAGTTTCTAAGAGCAGGCCATAAACTTAAAGAATGAAATCAGTTGGAAAGTGGGAAATTTTCCTCAGAACCTACACCTCCTTCATTTCGTTTTGTATACACACCAGGCAAGTTCTAGACAATTCACAATGGCATGGAATAACAATACCTCACTTCACACTTCATGCACATGCTCGAATCAAGATGCATTCACAGACTCTGTAATTAGCCAATCACATGAATTCAAAATTAAGCCTCAATCATACCGAATCAAATTCTACAGCCTAGGTAATTCAACATATTTACAAAATTGCATGCTTTCGAATGAATCACTTTCACATTTTGAACATCAGTTACAACACACAACGAAATTTTTGCAACCTTAAAGCAACTAAAGTTCATTGATGCAATCCACCAAAGAAAAATTAAAAACAAATTAAAATCCTACTCCTACCGACTACATTTCCCTTAAGACGGTCGTCATCCATCCATCATAGGGAACGGTCACTAACTATGACATCGGTTCAATGGGACTATTCTCGGTAAAAGAACCGAAAACAAACTCCGAGAAACCCAAACAAAATAAAAACCGAAAATTTTTGCAACATATCGATCATTTCGATAGAAAGAAAATATTTACAAGTGCAAAATATTTTCGCGAAAATTTTTGAAAAATATCGATCATCTCGATAGAAAAAAAAATATTTACAAAATATTTACACTGGCAACCATAACTTTTTTTCATAACACACATCATTAACCATACAAACAAATATATACACATACAACACAAATCAGTTCACCACAGGGAAAACACAAACATACATACAAACCAAGGAAAAAGCATATAGCAGATTAGAGCCTAAGTCCCAGCACCTAGCTACTCCCCACCCCACACTTAAATCGAACACTGTCCCCAGTGTTCACAAAAATTACAAAACAAAATTTCGGGTGGTGGAACTCCCTGATCAGTCGAAATATTCGACTTCTTCATCTGGTGTTGCTGCCTCGTCCCCCATGTCTGAGTCAGCGCCATCATTGTCATCGGACTCCACATCGGAGTCCTCCCGACGCGTCTCCTCATCAGTTGGGACATCGTCATCAGTCGGCTCCACGAAGGCTGGTCCCACTCGGCATAAGGCTTTGGCATTCTCGCCAAATGGGTAATCCAGCTCCAGCTGCCATAATTCTTCCTCGGTGGCTGGTCTCCCACCAATCCGTAGCTGAAGCATCTGCATGCCGAACATACGTGCCATGTACTGATCATCACGAGCATGTCGCTCGCCCAAAGTCAGCACTGGCCCGTGGTGGTGTCGGGGGCCTTAGTTTTTGTCACATCGAGGGCCCTCCGCTCCAACTGTGAAATGTAATCCAAGGCTTCTTCCTCGACATCGAGGCCTCGGAGGAAGGTGGTGATGAGTCTGCCAAACCCGTATCTGTGGCCCTGGTGTAGTCTGGCTCTCTTCATGGCGGATATAATTACCGCCCCAACATTAATCTCAAGCCCTTTCATAAGGGCATACACCAAGCAGACACGGTCCCGGGTCACATCCGTCATGTGAACTCCCGGGATCAAGCACGAACATACAATTTCCAGCCATATTCTGTCCTCCCTGTTCATCTGTGAATAAGGCAGAGTCTGGTGGTAACCCCTCTCCTTATGTCTACTCCATCGGGCTGTGGATCGAGCCCCACACAACGTACGTCTGATGTCGGCGTACGGTGGGGTGATGTTTAGCTGGCGGAGAACGTGGGCGTCTGTGTCCCGCGCTCCAATGATGGCATTAAATTGTTGGGGTTCCAGAGTGAAAATCTGCCTCTGATTTTTATTGTATGGCTTCTGATGGCCGGGTTCCAATTTGCGTAGAACTCTCGGACCAAATGAAGGTTGCACTCCTTGGGCTCCTGAAAGATAAAGTTGAGCCCAGCTGCTTCAATCCTTTGCACAATACGGGGGAACTCCTGTGCTAGTGGTTCCCGTGCAATATGTTCCTCCGGGAAGTACTTGCTCTCCTTATGCTTAGCATACCATTTCTTTCCTTCCTCGGTTACCCACCTTGTTCCGTATTGGCGGCGTTGGCCGCGCGGAACAGCTGGTGCAGCTGGGACTGCGGTGCCCAATCTCATTCTTTTTCTGCCGGTGCCTGAGGTAGAAGCACCCTTGCCCTTATCCTGTCTACTAGCCATTGTACCCGTCAATATAAATTAACAAGCACAACGTTAAGCTATAAAGATGTTAACTTAGGCTAAGGTCGGGTTACACAACGTTTACCCCACACTTAGGCCTTAGCTACTTTTACAAAACTACGGCAAGTATAACTCTATTTACACCAAAGACAACAAGTATACACTTTATGCTTAGTGCGTTCACAAAAAAATTTCGACAGCATAACGGTTAGTGTACTACTCAGACTTCATACAGCTAAACCCAATCCTACTATCGCTAACAATTCAATCATCGCACTTAGCAACAAAAACAACAAAAATAAAAACAATGACAAAAACATTCTATATACAATCGAATCCAAATAATCAAACCAATTTACACAATTTTCGCATTTTCCCCAACAATTCGAGAATTCGTCTTCCTATAATATTCACACAATATGTACCTCGACTTATCTCAATTTACAACCACACCCCGGCATCGAATTCATCAAATTATCAAGTTGCCCAAGTCAAATTCAATAACCCAAGCCCTAGAATGCAATTTTTCACTCAAATCCAAATTATTCATGTAATCGACAAGTTCAACCGCTAATTACAACAATCCGAACATATATCAATCACAAATAACTCAACATCATGTTAACTTGCTACTTGGGGTGATATATCTCACCTCACATGCCCAAATTCGACTAAAATCGCCAAAAATTTGAGAGAAACGAGGAAAACGTACCTTTGAGTTGAAGAACCGAAGAAACTTGACGTATTCCTTGCCTAATACCGTGGCACGTTGGTTGGGGAGGGGGATTTGGGTGTTTTGGTGGCGGAGAGTAGAAGAAATGGGGAAAATTGGGCAAAATCGGGGTTAATTTAAAGAAAAACACGCGGGTCACCCGGCAACCCGGTGTGACCCAGCACCAAATATAAGGCAACGTGTCACAGAGGGTAACGCGGAGCCCCTCCTCCGTGACACGGAGCCAACGCGTTGGCGTACTGGAATTTTAAAAATCCAGACTTTGCCTTCAACGTGTCACGGAGGGTAACGCGGAGCCCTCCCTCCGTGACACGGAGCCAACGCCCCAGTGCACTGTTTCTTCAATAAAATTATTTTTTCATACCTTGCCTTATTTTTCCCGCTTCCATGCATATGTTTCTCCAATTGACCTGAAAATCACTTCACTAAACGAAATTGGTTAGATTAATAGATTTCCCTAACTAAAATGAAAAAATTACTAACTAAAACAAAAAATTTATACGAAATCAAGAAAAAGAAAAAATAAAATAAAAATACAAATTAATTACACTATACTAAAAGAAGAAAAATAGAATATTTTTCTTTTCACGGGTTGCCTCCCGTGCGGCGCCTGGTTTACCGTCGCGGCTCGACGTCCATTATGCTCAATTATCTACTAGGGTGAGGGACGATTTTTCACGATCCTTATCCTCCCCCCAGTAGTGCTCAACCTCATCTGGTGGCCTTCCTGTTAACTCTCGGGAATCATTCATTATATTAGCATTCCCATGATCAATCACATTGATCACCGAGAGATCCTCATTTACAATCGGGAGCTTGGGTGCTTTGTACACGTCAAACACTTCTATCTTGTCATGTGCCCGCATTGTAAGTTGACCCGCAGCTACATCAATTAATGCTTTTCCGGTTGCCAAAAAGGGTCGTCCCAAAATAAATGGGACTTCAGCATCTGGTTCAAAGTCCAGAACAATAAAATCGATCGGAAAAATGAGGGAGCCCACTTGCACTAACACATCCTCAACAATGCCATCCGGCTTAGCTAAGGACCTGTCCGCTAGCTGCAAGATTACCGTTGTAGGTCTAGGACTCCCTAGACCTAACTTTCTGAATACCGAAGATGGCATCAGATTTATACTTGCCCCCAAGTCGTATAATCCACTAGCTCGGATACTTTGCCCAATAGTCAGCTGGATAGTAAAACTTCCAGGGTCTTTCAGTTTCGTGGGCAGTCTATTCTGAATCCAGGAAGTACATTCCTCCGTCAAAGCCACCGTGGCATACTCAGTCAAACGACTTTTGTTAGCCACGATGTCTGTAATATATTTTGCATACTTTGGCACTCCCTGCAAGACATCAACAAGAGGTAAGTTAACATGTACCTGTTTAAGCACCTCCATGAATTTCTTGAAACACGCCTCCTCCTTGTGTTTCTTAAGTCGTTGAGGGAATGGGGGTGGAGGCCTTTCTGATTCTGCTTCTTTAGTCTTCCCCCTATCAGAACTTTGTTCCTCCTCAACATCTGCTGCTCCTGACTTTTGAGGCGGTCTTTCTGGTTCCACCTCCTTCAACTGTAAGCCACTCCTCGTGGTCACCGCATTAACCTGCTTCGGATTAGGATCCGTGTCGCTAGGTAGTCCTCCTCTGGGTCTTGTATTTTGGGCACTAGCAAATTGCCATAACTGATATTCAAGAGCCTTGGTCGCCAACTGATTGTTCTTCACTTCGGCTGCCAATTTAACATAGTCAGCCTGCAATTGTGCCTGATTAGCGATCATGGTTTTGAACATCTCCTCAATGCTCGGTGATGGTGGTAGAGGAGGGGCATTGTGATTCCTGAATTGCGATTGATAGTTCTGTTGCCCTCCTTGATTTCTATGCATACCCTGACCAGAACTTTGGCCTTGCTGGTTGTTGCTTCCCCACGAAAAATTCGGATGGTTCCTCCAATTCGAGTTGTAGCCACTACCAAACTGCTGCTGATTTCTCTGTGCATTGCCAACAAAGTTAACAGAATCAGGATTTGCACCACAGCACTCAGCTGAATGCTCACTACTACCACACACTTCACACCACATCTGCTGGACTGCATTGACTGAAGCTGAAGGCTGGTTCAAGTTCATACTGCTGAAGTGGTTATTTAACTGATTTTGCAAGGCAGCTATCTGTGCAGCGATAGCAGTAAATCCATCCACTTCAAGCACTCCCGCTGCTTTCCTTGCTCCACCTCTTGATGAATCTGCATTCCATTCTGGATTGCCTTGTGAAATTCGGTTGAGCAAAGTGTACAGCTCCTCATAGGTCTTTTCCAGTGCTTGCCCTCCAGCTGCTGAGTCTAACAGAATTTTAGTATGGGGTTCCAAACCCTCAATAAATGTGTGTACCAACACCTCATTGGACTGATGATGATGAGGACAGTCCCGCAACATGGATTTAAATCTTTCCCAGGCTTGATATAGATTTTCTCCCTCCCTCTGTTTAAAACTTAGAATTTGACTTCTAAGTCTGGCTGTTTTACCAGAAGGGAAAAATCTAATCAAAAACTTCCGTGCAAGATCATCCCACATTGATATAGAATTGGGTGGTTCAGCTTTTAACCACCTCTTGGCTTCACCAAGTAAGGAAAATGGAAATAAGGTGAGCCGAACATAATCAGGTGACACTCCAGCGGGTATATAAGTGTCACTTATCTCCAAAAAGTTTTGGAGATGTTGTTGTGGATCTTCATGAGGGAGACCGGTAAATTGCCCGCTTGTGTGCAAGAGTTGCACCATATTCTGCTTTAATTCAAACCTCCCTCCAGGCTCTGGTTTGCGGATGCTAGAATGTACATTGTTAGCGTGTGGGATTGCCACCTCGCGAACCGGCCTTGCTGCTGCTTCATCGGGCACTAACACTGCCCTCACAACTGGTGGATTTTGCTGCTCCATAATAGATTGTCGGAACAACTGCAGCTTCTTTTGTAGAGCTTCTCTGCGTTGACTATGAAATTAACATTCAGGCTCTAAGTAAGATTCCACCAGCTCTTTATCCCTTGCCAGTGTTCACAGAAATCAAGTCTGCAAAATACAGGCTAAGACCAAGTTGTTAACACTTAAGAAAATAAAAACAAAAATATAGTAAATTTACACTAAACACAATTTCACAAATCGCCTAGCCTCCCCGACAACGACGCCAAAAACTTGTTCGGATGTTTCGATTGGTATTATATATTATAAACCGACACGCAAGTGCACGTGGTCAAACAAGTAATAAAGTGGCTAAGTAAGCCAAGTATCGATCCAAGGAGGCTCAAGATATGTAAAATTGCCTAAGTATACTATATTCTTATCTTACTTCTACTTATGCTAACAACAATGTAACCAACAGTTTGATGAGTTTTTGTTTATAGAATAAATATACTAAAACTATTAACAACTATTTACTGTGAATTTAAACTATGGATATGAGCATGCCAAGGTTAAGAACAAGTAATGAATTCGATTATAATAATAATTCGGTTAATCTCTTCTTCATGTTGCTAGCCAAGAACAGTAGCCTAGAAATTAAAACTCTCGTATTTAATTTCACTTAAGAATCATAAACCATTCGTCTACATTTCTGTGATCAAATACAATTTACGATCTAGCAATACAATTCCGGTTCCTAAATTGACTAATACGGCTTTCAAGTATATTTCTATCAGGAAAGCACATCAAAACCCAATTTTCCCAAATCAAGTTAAGAACAATACCCTATTAATTCACAACTTTCCAATTGCTTGCTCTCTCGAGTGAAATTGGACTTTTTAGATGTACATTAATGTCGGCCAATCACTAATGCAGTAAGAACAAGAATTAATAGAACAACATGAAAGAAGAAGAAGAAAACCATATCATTTACAATCAAAATTCACTACACATGTTCAAAACCTTAGCAAGGAAGAGAATTAGCCACTCATTTGTGGATTGATCATCCTAAAACAAGTGTAAATCATACATACAATTGATTGAAAGAAGAAAGGAAGAGAAGAAATCCCTTAGCTTTTTTGTCCCTCAATTGCTGCTAACCCACGTCCTTGCTCCACCAAGTCTGAACTCAGTCTAAAAACTAAAAACTAAAAACTGATTAAAATAAACCTAAGTGTGCTATTTATACTAGTGGGAAATTTTTCCCGGAATAACAAGCAACGTGTCACGGAGGCCAACGCGGAGCACTGCCTCTGTGACACGGCGTGGACGCGGACCTTCACTGGAATTCCAGGGTTTGGTAAAATAGCCTCAACGTGGCACGGAGGCCAACGCGGAGGCCTATCTCCATGCCACGGAGCTGTCGCGAGGCCACACTGGAAATTGCCATTTTAATTTCCTCTCCAGGCAGTGTGCCTCCGCGATGGTAGCGTGGCACGGCTCCATCACGGAGCCCCTATAATTTGTGCATTCCAATGTCTTTTCCACGCTCGTATCCAAGTCCAACTCCGATATAGTTCCAACATGCATTTTAGCTCCTAAAAATCATATTTTCCTGCAAAACAAATGCTAATCATGTTGGTTAGTATAAATTCACATTTTATTACCAATTACATGAGAATATATACATATTGCACACAAACAAGGCGAAAATAATACGTTTGTGTATCACATGGGCATATAAATCTGCCCAAGATCAAACATCTTTCGCCAATTTCTTCTTCCCCCCATCCACATGGGACACACTTTCCACTGAGAATCTACTAAGCACATCCGCAACCACATTAGCTTTGCCTGGGCGGTAAAGGACGCTCATGTCATGATCCTTAAGTAACTCAAACCACCTCCTTTCCCGAAGATTTAGATCTTTCTGTGTGAACACATATTGCAAACTCTGGTGCTCCATAAATACACCACGTGGACCCCATAAAAGTAATGTCGCCATATCTTCAATGCAAACACCACCGCAGCCAATTCATGATCGTGGCTCGGATAATTCTTTTCTTGCACTTTTAGCTGTCGAGAGGAATAAGCTATCACACTCCCACGCTACATCAACGCACACCCAAGTCCAACTCGGGAAACATCAAAATACACCACGAAGCCATCATTACCCTCGGGTAGGGTCAATACTGGTGTTGAGGTAAGTCGAGCCTTCAACTCTTCGAAGCTTTTCTCATAAGCTTCCGACCACTGAAACTTCACCTTCTTCTAAGTCAACTTACTCAAAGGCGCTGCAATAGTTGAGAAACCCTCCACAAACCTTCGATAGTAGCCATCTAAGCCCAAGAAGCTTCGAATATCTGAAGGATTCACCGGTCTAGGCCAATTCTTCACTGCCTCAATTTTCTTTGAGTCTACTATTATGCCCTCGCTAGACACCACATGGCCCAAGAACGCCACGGAGTCCAACCAAAACTCACACTTGCTGAACTTTGTATACAATTGACAGTCCTTGAGGGCCTGGAGCACTACTCTAAAGTGAGCGGCATGCTCCTCCTTGCTCCGAGAGTATACCAAGATGTCATCAATGAACACGATCACGAGAATATCCAAATATGGCTTGAACACCCTATTCATCAAATTCATAAAAGTTGCAGGAGCATTTGTTAGTCCAAAAGACATAACTACAAACTCGTAATGACCATATCATGTTATAAATGCCGTCTTCGAGATATCACTCTCCCAAACTCTGAGCTGATGATACCCAAATTTAAGATCTATATTTGAGAAACAGTTTTCACCCTGAAGTTGATCAAACAAATCATTGATCCTGGGTAAGGGATACCTATTCTTGATAGTGACTTTATTCAAATGCCAATAATCAATGCACATACGAACGGACTCATCCTTCTTCCGAACAAATAATACTGGTGTGCCCCATGGGGAATGGCTCGACCTAATGAAATCCTTATGTAGCAAATCCTTTAACTGATCCTTAAACTCTTTTTGCTAGGTTGGAGCCATCCTGTAGGGTTGAATAGATATAGGCTACGTATAGGGAAGGAGGTCAATACCGAAATCAATCTCTCGCTCGGGAGGAATACCGGGAAAATCATCAGGAAAGACCTCTAGATACTCATGTACTACTGGAACTGACTGGAGAGTGTGGGTTTCAAACTCCACGTCCTTAATCCTAACTAGGTGATATATGCAACCCTTAGAAATCATCATCCTGACCTTGAGGTAGGAAACGAAGAGACCTACAGGCATAGCTGAACTACCCTTCAATTCTAAGACTGGCTCACTCGAGAATCTGAGCTCTACTGACCGGGTTCTACAATTAATGGAAGCATAACAAGCATACAACTAATCCATGCAAAGAATAATATCGAAATCGCTCATGGCTAACTCTATTACATCTGCTGAGGTGACCTTATGGAGAACCAAGAACGGGAAATCTCTATACACCCGTCTAGCTATAATTGAGTCACCTACTGGAGTAGAAACCAAGAAGGATTCTGACAAGACATCAGGACTGACTCCGAAGCTACTTACTACATAAGGTGTCACAAAGGAAATGGTGGCCCCTGGATCTAATAATGCATAAAAATCAACATGGAAGACTAATAACATACCAGTAACCACGTCTAGGAAGACCTTCTGCTCCTAACGGGATGCTAGGGCATAGAATCTGTTCTGGCGCTAACCGCCAGCTGCACTGGTAGATTCCCCCTGATGTGTTGAGCGAGGGGGTGGGGCTACTAAACTAGAAGATGGGCCACAGCCCCCAACTAGATTCTGTCTCGCTGCTGGACAATCTCTAAGCATGTGTTCGGGTTGCCCACACCCAAAACACACACCCGAACCTACCAAGCACTGGCCTGTATGCCCTCGACCACACCTACATCAAGCTGGACCACTTGAATCTGCGGGCTTGCTGTTCTGACCCCCTCGAGCCTGACGCTCTCCCTCTCTGATCATGCCTAGGCCGAAATGGAACACTCAAGGCTGATGAAGCTGGGGTGGATGATCTCTTGTGGGTCTACTTATGGTGCCCACCGCCGGACCTCTGCTGGGAAAATCTGTGGTCCTCAGTCCTGGCCTTCTTGGCCTCACTCTCTCTCGAATGTGCCGCCTCCATCTGCTGGGCGTACAACACCATCCTAGGGAATTCCATATCCTGATCGAGTATAGCAATCCTTCATTCTTTATCCAAGTAACCTGCTATCCCATGTAAAAACCTTCTCACTCGCGCCCTCCAATCATCCACTAACTCAAGAGCATACTTCGATAGGCGAGTGAACTCATGGGAATACTCTAGTACTGTCATCCTCCCTTTCTTCAGATTTACGAACTCAGCTGCCTTTAGCTCCCTCATCTCCCAAGGGAAGAACCAATCAAGGAATGCAACCTGAAACTCCTCCCAAGTGACCGGACCTGCTCCGGCGACGGAACCAGATATGCGCAACCCCCTTCAACTGGTAGAAAGCCAGCTCTGCACACTCAACACTACTCACCCTCATAACCTAGGTGATCTTGACGATCTAATCAATGAAGTCATGTGGGTCCTCACCTACCTTCGACCCCAAGTACTCTAGTGAGTTCATCCTCAAGAAGTCTCTGACTCGAGCCGTCGTTGCATTGCCATTCTACGGAACATGCACAACAGCTTACTGATTGACCTGAGCGGTCAAAGCTTGCGCAAGCATCTAGATAGCAGCCCAGAACTCAGCATGAGCGGCTGGCTCCGGTGCCTGAGGCTCCTAAACCGGTGGGACCTACTGATTCCCACGACCCATGCCATTCTCATGGCCTTCACCGTCTCCATTTCTCCTTCCATTCATCCTTCGAGGAGCCATGTTTCTGCAATCGCGAATAAAATGAATAGAGGGGTAGAAAGACTCTTCATCGCACAACATAGATCATGCAATATGGGAACATTTCCTAGAATGTTTCATAGACTCTTCGACATAAGCGTGGCACGCTTCACACCTATGAAAAAGACTCTACTTAATGCGCCTTTCAGACTCCCTAGGACACTCCAAACCTATTTCTTAGATACCAAGTTTGTCACAACCCGAGAGGGGACCTGGATCGTAGACACAGGACAAGGAACCCCGAGGGACCCCAAGTCAACCCATGGCATAAGAATTCACTAACTCATTCAATAAACATGAAGGAAACATAAATATAAACTCAGTGGAAGTCTAACTTAACATAACAACAGAATGAACATGTGAAGATGAATACATATCTAAGTCTAATAAGCCTCTAATCTGGACGAGCTGATGGGACAACACCCCAACTAGCTCGGAAATACTGAAATTGAAAATACGCTCAAAATAATTGAAAGTCTAGTCCTTGGAGGATGAGGAATCACCAAGAAAGCAAATGCTAACTCTGATAGGCAGCTACGAACGGGGCTAAACCTGAGAACCCAATCCTACATCATGAAATGATGCATCATAGGAAGTATGCGGTCAGTACGTGAAATGTACCGAGTATTTAAGGTAAGTAAAACAGCTAGAGCAATAGTAGTCTTTCAAAACAAGTTATACATATATGGTATCCCTTAAGGGTAAGAAAAGATCACAAGCATTTACCATAAAATCATTCTTACTTAATAAATGGTCATGCATGGCTTGAGAACGTCATGACTAAATCAAATGACTCAAGGCTAAATCATAACATTTATATTAAAAGCTGAACAATGAGTCAAACCTTGCTTTTTAAACATGCATGCATAAGATAATCATCATGAGTAATGGATATGCAAATTCAAATGATATAGACAATGGGAGACTCGTCACTTAACCGACATACCACGATAGAGCTTACGTGGTCCCAACTATCACACTCAAGTGGGTAGAGCTGTCCATAACTTTGCCAGGGCGATGGATGATACCATGTATCGATATCAAGCTCAAAGGGACAATCGGGCTGGGATAACTCACAAGGGAGGTCCCAATTATATAATAGAATCAACCTACGTTGGCGCGTAGTTCTGGGGCATAAGGTAATCGACCCTTAACCCACTTGGTGCTAGACTCTTCTCCCAAAACATGCAATGCTCTACAACGTATAAATACGAAGCTCAACATCGTCTAGTGACGAAGCTCAACATGAAGGCCTGCATAAACTCAACATCGTATTAAATGAAGTTCAACATTGCCTATTGAAAAAGCTCATTATGAAATCATGCATGCATTAGACATCATATAAATATGAAGCTCGACAATGTCATCTCGACAAAGCTTAGAATAGAATCATTCTTAAACTCAACATCATATGTAATGAAGCCTAATGCCGACATACATCTCAATTATAAATTCATGCATATGAGAAGCTTTACTATGACACATACCACATGCTCAAGAATAGGGGGAGACTTTTCTCCAAAATCATGTGGTAAAGGTACTTTAGAAATATCACTTCATTATCATCAACATAGAGACCTCGCCCAAAATCTTATCTTGCTTGGACCCAATCAATTCATTATAAAACATTATAATTTGGGATATGTCACTCCAAAACAAGTAATAAAATCAATTCAAGAGAAATCATCATCCATACTCCACATTGGGCACTACCCAAAGCTTCATTATACGCGGGTCAATTCAAACCTCTTTGAAAACATGATCAAAATCATGGGTAAGTTTGGAAACATGCTTTTCATCATCTATTCCATCATCATCACATTCTATTAGGATCTCCCACACATGGGCGTAGATTCAATTTTTATAAAATAATTTTGTAAAAGAAATTAAGTTAGAATTCGTCCAAGCTCGATAAATCATCAATATCAACTCAATCAATCATACCCATGAGTAAAAATATAAGAATCATGCAATTGAATGAAAACTCATACTTGATCACCTCAAATAAATCACAAATTGATAGGGAATGGGCATGGGTGTGGAAGAAAGCACCCACTCATAGCCTTACATACCTGGGAATGAAGAATCGTAACTCTTCCTAATTGCCTAGCTGAGATTTCCCTTGAAAACCTTGAATTTCTCATCACTTTCTTCCCTTCAAGTTCTCACCCTTGCATGCATGAAGAAAATGGCCTAGATGGGTCTTTCTCAGCTTAAAACCCTCTATTACGAGCTTAAAATGACGTAGTATAGGCCTTTAGAACTTAGGAATTACGGAAAAGCCCTTACTAAAACTGCTGAAAATAACTGTTAGGGGGTCCTAACGGAAGACCTGATGACTCGTTACTAGGGCACACAATCCGTTGGTTCACCCATCAAGCACACTGCCTCATCATTCATGAAAATTCAACTGGCTTGGTGACGGCCCTCCTAACGGGTCGTTAGGACTGACGACGACTGGTACCACTTGTCAGGTACACTGGATAAGCTTCACTATCTTTCTCGAAGAACACCCCACGAATGACATGATGACTCGTGGTGACTGACCACGAGTTTTTACATCGCCCATGAGGACCCCGAGTCCTCCATTATCCCAGGTCTTTCCCACGAGTCACTTGACGACTCGTTTGGCCTCTTCACGAGTCGTTAAGTGACCCTTTCTGCAACTGCTGCAACATTTTTCTAGTTTTCTCTTGATTCACTTCTGGGTCCAATTCTTGAATTCCCGAGGTATAACAAAAATCTTAGATAATAGTTTGTTGGAATTTTTTTATAGGTCTTTGAAAAATAGCACCAAAGTTGTAGTAGACTCGGTAGCTGGACAAGCAATGATGAGTCAAACCTGGGAAAAGCTGCCACCATTTTTTACAGAGTGACTAAGACAAATAGGGCCTGGCATACGAGGGAGGCTGATGCAGTGGCAGGCACATAAGTTGTAGGTTTGACAGCAGACCAATGAAGAAAAGAAGAAGAGCGCGACTAGGAGTTGGCTTGTATGCGCACATCATTGGACTTTCTTACAAAGCATATTATGGGAGCTGGAGCCAAACAGGTCAATGTAGTGGGTACTCAAGGAAGGGAGCCAGGAGGTGATCACTGTGATTCTGAGGAGGAGGCCAATATCTTGGATAGCCAGTTGGCGGGTTTCTAAACAAACGCCCAAGCGTCTAGACAAGACAATTGGTGCCAAGGTTTTGGAAATCAAGGTCGGAACCAGTATAGAGACAATTACAATAGAAATGGGTTCAGAGACAGGAGCCGAGGTCGTGAGCGCGAAGGAGATTGGAGGCAAAATGATGGATACCACAATGACCAGGGTGTATTCTATATTCCTCCCAATGCACAAGAAGGGGAGGCTGGGCAATCAAAGTTGGAAAGCATGATAGCTGAGATGTTGAAGAAGGTCAGGCCCACTAATGATCAGCTGAAGAAGATCCGAGGTGACTTGTCAACTATGGGTCAGAAAGTGGAATCACATGCTACCACCATCAAGCAGATTGAATATCAACTTGGGCAACTATCAACATCAATGAACCCTATATAAAAGGGTACACTACCTAAAAACACTATCCAAAATCCAAAGAACGATGCACATTGTATGGCGGTGATGACTAGGAGTGGTAAAACCACAGTTGACCCCCCCGTTTCCAGTTGAAGTTGAGCGGAACAAAGAGAGAATAATGGAGGATGATGATACAAGTGCTGAGAGAGAGAATGGTGAGTTGCAAGCGATAGGTGAGAAGGAACCTAACATGGATCAAGGGGAAACACAAGTGCATAAAGCTATTCCACGAACACCACCACCATTTCCCCAAAGGATGAAGAAAAAGGTGGAGAATGGTAAGTTCTAGAAATTCCTTTCAATGCTTAAGCAACTATCTATGAATATATCATTGGTCGAAGCATTAGAGCATATGCCAGGATATGCAAAGTTTATGAAGGACCTGGTGACGAAGAAGGGATCAGTGAGCTATGAGCCTGTTGATAATGTGCATCACTGCAGTGCCATAGCTACAAGGGTCTTAGCATAGAAAAAGGAAAACCCTGGTGTCTTCACTATACCATGTATTATTGGAAATGTCGAGTTTGCAAGGGCAATCTGTGATCTGGGAGCTAGCATAAATCTGATGCCCTTGGCTGTGTTTGAGAAATTAGGATTGGGAGCCCCCACGCCAACCAACATGCAGCTACTGATGGCCAACAGAACAGTTAAGAAGCCGGTGGGCATCCTGATCAATGTGCTTTTCAAGGTAGATAAATTTATATTCCCAACAGACTTTGTGATTTTGGTTTGCGAGGTTGATTATGAGGTCCCCATCATTTTGGGGTGACCATTCCTTGTGACCGGAAGAGCTCTAATAGATGTGGAAGATGGCCTATTGAAGTTTAGGCTGAATCAAGAAGAGGTCACATTCAACATCAGCAAGACAATGAAGCAACCGAAGGAATTTTGTGTGATCTCAACACTGGAGGATGAGTATGAATCACTTGAAGAATTTTGATAGTCAAGAGATTTGGGCCGTGCCGCGACATTAAATCAAGCACTTCTTGGGAGGCAAACCAAGTGGTAGATTGGTGAAGTCCGAGTAACCAGGCTACCTCTGTCGTGCCGTGATGTTAAATCAAGCGCTTCTTGGGAGGCAACCCAAGTTATTGAACTAATGTATTCTTAGTGGGAAAATTAAAACAGGAGGTTGAAACATCAGTTGCTATGGCTCTCAATAGGACCCGTGATGAGATCCTACGAGCCGTAGTAGCAGTCGTGGTGAGGTTCAGAAAAAACTAATCACAAGCTCTAACCTACAATTCACCCTATGGATCGTACCTTGATGGTACAAGTCGTAGGATGCATTCGTAGGTCACCAGGTAAGTTTACTTCAACAGGGTTGCACATGAGTCCAAGGGACGAGCAGTAGGTACTTCCTACGACTCGTGGTACGAGTTGTGACGGGTTAAAACTTGCAATCTTACCCGACTTGGCCCAAATTCTTTTAAAATTTTCCCTCACCTATTTAAACCCCATAAACACCCTTTCCCACATTTAAACACTCAAAAGCACGACTCACACCCACTTCTCCTACCCGTAACTCAACACCACTGAAGAAAATCAACCCCAAATCTTGCTCGACCCAAGTTCTGAAAACCCTATTCAGTCATTCACAATTGATGAAGCATCAATCAAGTAAGTTTTTGGTGTTAAACATTGTTAAGAGTCGTATAATGAGATTGATGATGTCAAAACCCCTGTGAGTCAGTCACTAGGCTCGAAACTTGATTTTGAAAATATACAATGATTAGGGTGTCATATAATGTGTTTCGTAGACTAAAGAAATGCTAAATTCTTGATGAACTGAGGTTTTGAAGTTTAATGAGTTACAGGTAGTAGGTCAGAAAGGGAGGAATGGGCTTGGGTTAAGTTGAGTCAATGATATGCCTGGACCTGGGGAGAAATCTGAGTACCTTGAAAATTGAAAAAGAACCCTTGCAAATTGAGAAAAGAAAATTTTGAAGGGGTATGAAGCACAGTACGGACCGTTAGATGCCACTACGAGTCATACTGAGCACTCGTACCACCAAACTGAACATGGCCATAGAAAAATGTCCTTCTTACGACTCGAGGAATCGACCTACAGGTAGTACCATGAGTCGTGGAAAATTCGAAAAATAGCAATGTCGTGCTTCATTAGATGACTCGTAGTATAGATTGTACCTTTATGCTGCGGTCGCAAAGATAAATGTTGCAACTCTGGGACTTCTCATGAGTTGTACCTTCATAGTACGACTCGTATTGACAACCCATGATGAAATTCAGAATATCTCCTTTCTAATTCTTCTTTTTCAAAAATGGAATGCTAACTTCTTTCTCTACAGGTACAATGGCATATAAACGCAAGGCAGACAAAACAAAAGCCCAAAGGAGACTGATTAATGAACCAACTTACTAGGAGTCTGACAAGGCAGGATACTCACCTAGTGGTTCAATTGAGGAGTATCAAGTAGACACCTCGGACACCAATGGAACTAGAACCACTAGGGAGAGAGAAAAGGCCCAAGCTGAAGCAACCACTACATTTGCTCAAGCTCCCCAGTCTGAGGAGGGAGTTAGAGAGGAACAACAAAAGTTAGGAAGTGACTCCAATGTTGAAGAAGGGTCAATGGAGACCCAAAGTGGAGAAGAAAATGGCAGTGAAGAGTCAGAGGAGGAAGACTCTTGTTGTTGCACAAGAGCAGACCCCACCCAGGGCAAGCCGTACAATCTGGTGGAGGGTGCTAGGAGCTAAAGAAATTTATGAGCAAGGCATCTCTCTCACTAGCAAGAATAATCCAAGGAGAAGCATCCAAGAAGAACCCCGGATCCTCACAACCTCACTGAACGAAGTTGAGGAGATGAAACGAATTTTAACCTTATATGGTTTTGAGTGGATGGCCAAGACTCCAACAAAGTACATAGAAGAAATAGTTCGGGAGTTCTATGCCAACTACTTGGACACCATGGAGGTAAAGGCAAAGGAAGGGTAGAAGATAAAATACCAGCCTCGTCTTGAGAGTGTTATGGTCCGAGGTCGAGAAGTTGATACATCCGAGCAGACCGTTGCTCGAT
Source organism: Datura wrightii (assembly GCA_035772735.1). NCBI lineage: Eukaryota > Viridiplantae > Streptophyta > Magnoliopsida > Solanales > Solanaceae > Datura > Datura wrightii. The sequence continues at coordinate 169,008,106 of JASDFA010000016.1, forward strand.
TATTGTATGGCCCACAGTTCGTGCCTACCAAGATGATGCCAGAGTATGATTACAGTGTGGAGGCAATGAAGCAGATTAGATCCCTGGGTATGATGGAGCGACAAAGGCAGCTACAATGGCTAGTAGGGGTGATTGCTGAGAACAAAATTGAAGCTGAATGGGTCACAAGTGGATAGCAGGTGACCAAGAATTCACTGAACTTCATTGCAAAAGCCTGCTGGACACTTGTATGCCATTGTTTAGCATCTACGGTCAATGACAACACACTGAGTGCTTATAGAGCAGCTTTGGTTGCATCCCTCATGTCTTGTTACCCCATCAATAATCCGAGGATCATAGAGGATGAGATACAAGACTGGGCGGTAGGAGTAAGTACTACTATCCCATTCCTGAGTGTTGTTTTCAGATTATGTATGGAGGAAGAAGTTCCACGAGGTGATGAGTGGTTGATTGGAAGCCAAAGGATTGTAGAAACAGGCCTATATCGGTATTGTGTTGAAGATCTAGAACTTGCCTGGTTGGTCTTTGCATAGGCTAAAGTTGGTTGATTAGGATATGATCATAGGCCATTTTTTTGTTTAATTCACTTTTAGCCTATATTACCCTACCAACAGTTTCATGAATGTTGATCCTAAGTTTGAGCCTTATAGACCATTATTTCTTTGATTTACCGATTAACCATACACATTTTTTTGTAATGAATCTGTTTTGGCCCTGGTCCTTTCTTGAAATTGTGAACCTCAACATAAGAAATATGCTTAAGTTGAGGATGTCAAGAATAGGGGTGCGTAGAATGTGGGAACAGAAGAAAGGAAAAGAAAAGAAAAGAAAAAAGTAATGGTGAAGAATGAAGTGTGGTGAGATGATGAAAAGAAGAGATCAAAAAAGCTGAAAATTTTGAAAAAGAAAGCCTAAGGAAATTTGAAAATGTTGAAAAAAGTTGAAAACTCACCACATCCATGCAAATGTGTATAAAAAGGAGAGAAAGGGAAGAAAAGGGAATGAAAGAATAAAATGGTGAAATAGGTTGATGGTGTAGCCAATGTATGTAGTGACAAGGAAGGAGTAATCACTTATAAAATCTTTCATCTTTACCATGTCCAGCCCTAAGCCTACATTACAAGCCATATCAAGTCCTATAGTGATCCTAACCCAACCATCTGATAAACCAAAGAAGAGAAAATAAGGGCAAGCCTATGGTATCTGACACATAATACTTGTAACTTCTTTGTGAGAGTGATTGCCTTACTTGTTTAGTCCCATATTACATTTGACATCTCATATCTGAGTGGGGACTTCATTTGTGTGAGGGTACATGGATTATGTTTGCTTGTACCATTAGTCTGTGTGAAAAATATTGGTGATGACTTGATTGCCTGTTGATAGATGAATTACATGTTTTGATCCCTTTTTATAATGTTTTGAGGTTTCTTATAATACATTAGCTGATGTTGTTCCATGAGAAATGGTCAATAGAGTTTGTATAGAAAGAGAAAGTTTGTTTGAGTATTGGCTGTAGTATCTTAAGTGTATTTTCTAGTTGAGCATCGTGTTTTAGTTTTTTTTCTTTACCTGAGGACATGCAAATGTCATAAGTTGAGAGTGTTGATATGTTGTCGATTTACAGCACTATCGACGCTCAAAACTAAGAAAATAACATGGACTTAGGTCTGTTTATATGGATATAAGGCACTTTTCCTTTGGTTGCCGGATAAATTAGTGTTGAATATGAAAATTGCAAAACAAAGCCTTAAAGATGAAAAATATGCTCAGATTGCAAACCACAGTACGAGTCGTAGGCAGGACCTACGAGTTGTACTGATGGTCGTGAAAAGCCACAGAAGGCTAAGTAGAAGAGATGCAATGTACGAGTCTCAATACAGGTCGTACCAAGCTAATACGAGTCATGGTGATGAAATTGTTACAAGATCCAAAAAAATTGCATAACGTGCTGACTCCTGCCATGGAAAGACAGTACGACTCGTGGGAAGAAGGTATGAGTCGTACCATGACGTTCGTGATAAACTTCAGAAGATTTCCAATGTTTTAGAATCAAACCACGGGAGCTTAATACAGGTCATATGATGGAGGTACGAATCATACCAGGATCGAACACTTAGCAAAAATTCATCCAACAATGCAAGGTACAGCAGGAAGCTACAAGTCGTAAGAAGCTGCTGTGGATCGTAACATGGCCCATGACGACTACGACACCAAATATGGAAATTCATCCAGTTAGCATAGGAAAAGGATTCTTGTGTCTGTATAAATATGTTTTAAGTTATATTTTTCTAGAGACAAACGTAGACAAGGAAGAAAGACATGAAAAGACAAGTAGAGAAGAGATTGTAAGGGAATTGAGTTGATTCAACTTGTGATCAACCTTTTCTTGAATTTATCTTGTTCTTGCTACGTGTTCTTCAAGATTTTGCTGAGTAATTAAAGGAAGTGTTTTTCTCATTCATTCTTGTAAGTATTGATTTATGTTTCTTAATAATGAATACAATTAACAAACTTACAACTATGAGAGGCTAAAACCTCCATAGTTAGGGTTGTGGGAACCATGGTGGATTAACAAGCAAGGCTTACACAAATTGATCTTAAAACCAATACAAATGCTTATATGTATTCTCTTCATGTATAAACATTTCTTAATGGTGCGCAATATTAGGACTTGCCCGAATTCTCTGCTTGCTTTGGTCGAAGAGGTAGAGATTAGGAAAAGAGAATTACAACAGAGCCTTGATTTTGATAATTATTGTATTAACTTGAGTTGTGGTTGCAGAATAGTTAAATCTGGAACTTAGTGAAAACAGATAGTTTTAAACCGCTCATGAGACTTGGTCGAGTGATTGAGTATAGTCATTCAATAGGGACTGGTCGGTCGTTTGAATGAACCTAAGTTATCAGTTCTATAAGTATTGGTGATAATCACGAGTGTATACCCAAAGCAGTTATGAACCCATGGGGAACACAAACCCTAGTTATCCTTTAATATTGACTCAACATCAAAATTTTGATACTTGTTTTTATTATAGATTTCTTTTAGAATCCCCCTATTTTGAAGTAACTACCTCATAAGTTCAATTCCCAGCTATAATCCAGTTCTCCCTATTCCCAGTGGGTTCGACCCCAAACTATAGTTGGGTTCTTTATTGACAATGTCTGCTTCTCACCTCAATAAAAGGTGTGGTTTGAGCGTTATCAATAGAGTATATGGTTAGTACGTGGAATGTACCGAGTATGCAAGGTAAGTAAAATGGAAAATTTAAAATACATAAAAGTTCATAAGAGTAGGACAAGATGATCGTAATGTAAATACCATAATGTAAACATAAAGCTCAAGGTTTTCAAAACATTCGTAAATTAACCATAATTACAATCATAAGTGAAAAGATTTATTGAACATGACTTGAGCCAAAGTACATAATCATAAACATGCATAAATCATGAGGAACAATGGGAGATTCTTATAACTAACATACCCCATATGATCAAACATGGAGCCCAACCTATAAACCCCTAGTCAGGAGGGTGTTGGTACCTTTCCAAGGGTAGAACCATGAAAAAGGTGTGATATCACTCATGAAAGGCCCATTTGGGCAAAAGGGGTAGTGTCAAGGGAGGTCCCATCGAGACCTACGGTGGCACGTAGTTTTGAGACTCGGGAAAAAACTTGGGCCACAAACCTACTCAGTGTTAAATACTACTCCCAAAACATATATAGTGCTCATAGGATAATATACATGAAGTTCATGGACTAGTTCAATTATGATAATCTTAAGCATGCTTGAAAATAGGTGAACTAGCCATGAAATAAGGCCCATGAGTCGGTCATAATCAGAAATCATAAATCATGAGGTTCATGCATACTTGTAAAACATGTATATTTGATATTCATAAATTCAAGATGAGCATTTGAGAGAAATCATATCATAAGTCATAAATCATAATGGGTTAATGAACATAAACATCAAAGTAGAATCATAACTTGAACTTCCATAATACATGCATAATTGGGTATAATTTTGTAGAGATTTAAATCCATAGGTTAATTGAAATAGTTGTAAACTTTGTCCATGATTCGTAAAACATGAATTTATACATGAGTGGAATTAACCCATAGGTAGTTCATAAGGATTTAATAAGAATTGGGATAAAACGTCATAGAATTATCAATAGAATTTCATGAATTAGGGAGAGATTGGGTATGGGTGTGAACAAATTCACCCATTCATAATCCTACATACCTAAGATGGACTGATTCCACCACTCTCTTGATTGCCCAATGAAGAATTAAGGAAACCTTGAAGGAATTAAGTTTGATGACCTCCTTAGCTCTCTAAGCTTGCATGCATGAGTAGGAGTAGTCTAGAATGAACTTACCACTCATAAAACTCATTATTCATAGCTTAAAATGGCGTAGTTTAGGCCGTAGGATCATAGGAATTACGGATATGCCCTTACTAAATTCGCAGAAAATAACTGACTGTTAGTCCCCACGAGGGACTGGATGAGTCATCGTCCAAGGCCATGACTCATGGCCACCAATCGTAGAGTACACTACCAATATTTCTCCAAGGCTCATCACGGGACACTGCACGAGTCGTTACTGCTGACCACGACTCGTTGTCTTCACTACCCAAAAATCATCAACTTTTAGCCAATCCTGACCACGACTGACTCAACGAGTCATGGGGTCTGACCATGACTCGTGGTCATGCCCGTAGTGATCCCAAATAACAAATTTCCAAACTCAAGTCCAGCACCTCACCACAAGTCACTTCACGACTCGTGGTCTACCCCACGATTCACAGAATGACTTGTTTTATGACCTGGTGCAGAATTTCTAGTTTTCTCCATTTCAACTCTTGGATTTGATCTTAGGGTTTTCGGGGCATTTCAACCAGTCTGTTCAACAATTCTTCTGCCACTAGTTTTTTCCCTACAACACTGAACACACATAAGTCAATAAACTTGGGTTTCCTCCCAAGAAGTGCTTAATTTAATGTCGCAACATGACACAAGTGGTTTGGTTATTCAAAATTCACCAAATCACCTCATGATTTGCCTCCCAAGAAGCGCCTAATTTGACGTCGCCACACGATGAGAGTCTCTTGACTACTCAGACTTCGTCAAGGAACTTGGACTTATACTCTATTGCTGAGACCACTCTATACTCCTTTGGTTGCTTCATTGACCGGCTGACATTGAAGGTGACCTCTTCTTTATTGAGTCTGAATTTCAATTGCCCAACCTCCATATCTACTAAAGCCCTCCCAGTGGCAAAGAATGGTCTCCCCAAAATTATGTTGACCTCAAAATCAACCTCACAGTCAAGGATCACGAAGTCCACTAGGAATATGAATCTATCCACTTTAACAAGTACATCAAAATTGATCCCCATAGGCTTGTTCACAGTTCAATTAGCCATCAACAACAGCGTAGTAGTCAGTGCGGGGGCTCCCAAGCTACTTAAACAAAGCTAAGGCATCAGATTGATGATTTCTCCCAAGTCGTAGAGTTCCCTCATGAACTCAACCTCACCAATTATACATGGAATGGTGAAGGCACATAGATCCTCCTTCTTCTGGGAAAGGACCCATGAGGCTATAGTGCTACAATGATGCACATTATCCACAGGCTCATTGCTCACAAACCTTTTCTTCGTAACAAGGGTCCTTCATAAACTTAGTGTATCCCGACATTTGTTCCAATGCCTCTACCAATGGTATATTTATAGATAATTATTTTAGCATTGACAGGGATTTCTGAAACTTACCATTCTCTACCTTCTTCTTCTTTCTTTGAGAGAACGATGGCTGTGGTTATGGAATAGCCTTGTAAATCTATGCAACTTCTTGCTTCTCTCCTTGTTCAGCCTCAAGCCCTTTTCAACAATTGTAGCCTTATTCAACTCAGCATCCTCATTATGCTCATTCTCAACAACCTCATCCTCATCATCGATTATGCTTTCTTTCTTCCTTTGAATCTCAACTACAACTGGCAGAGAGGGATCAACCATGGTCTTTCCACTCCTAATCATCACGGCCATGCAATGACTATCATTCTTCAAATGCTGGACTCTATTGCTAGGTAGTGTACCCTTTTGCCTAGGGTTCATGGATGCTAATAGTTTCCCTAGCTGTTGTTCAATCTGCTCGATAGCCGTAGCATGTGACTCAACTCTCTAACCCATAATTGATAGATCATTACGGATATCTTTTAGCTAATCATTTGTGGATCTAACCTTTTTTAGTATCTCAGCCGTCATGCTCTCTAACTTTTAATGTCCAACCTCCCCCCCATGTGCATTCGGAGGCACGTACAATCCTGCTCGATCATTGCGATAATTGTCATTCCTTCTCCATTCTCCCTTGCACTCACGACCTCGGCTTCTATTTCTGTACGCATTTTGGTTGTAATAGTCTCTATATTGGTTCTGACCTTAGTTTCTAGAACCTTGGCGCCAAGTGTCTTGTCCAGACCCTTGGGTGTTGGTTCGAAAACTCGCCACCTGGTTGTCTAAGAAGTCTTACTCTTCCTCAGAATTTGAGTTTTCAGGCCCTTGATCCTATCCCTGTGTCCCCACTGCATTAAATTTTCTTGCTCCAACACCCATGATATGCTTCATGAGCAAGTTCAATGATGTGCACATACTATCCAGTTCCTGGTCATGTTCTTCTACCTTCGTTGGCCTGCAGACAAACTAGCAACATATCTACCAGTCACTGCTTCTTCTTCTCAAGTATGCCATGATCAGTTTGTTTTGGTCACTCTATCTAGGATAGTGGCGGCTTGCTCCCAAGTTTAGCTCATTAGTGCTCCTCCTGCCACTATGTCTGCTATAGCTTTAGTACTATTGTTCAGGGATCTGTACAAAATATCTAGCAAAAATTCATCAGGAATTTTGTGGTTCAAGAACTTGGTCAACTTCTTCTTGAACCTCAACTAGGTTTCATGAAGTGCCCCAGTCTTCTATTATTAGAAATTGTAGATTTCATCTTAAGTTGTAGCATCCTAGAGGTGGAATGAATCTCTCTAGACAATCTTGCTTGAGCTCCCTCCAATTAGTAATGGAGTCATTGGACTACTACGATAACCATAAAATTTCCTCCCCAGATAGAGATAAAGGGAAGAGTCTTAGCCTTATAGCGTCCTGGCTAACTTCGAGCAACCTACACGCCTTGCATATTCCCACAAAGTTCATTAGGTGCAGATTGGCATCATCAGCTGTGTCACCACTAAACACCCCCTTCATGTTCGATAATTGGATCATGGGGATAGTGATGTAAACTTTTTCCCTAACAGGCAATGGTGGTGGTACAATAGCTCCGGTTGACCCAACTTCATCCTTTTCCGGTTATCCTCTTAGAAGAATTGAGGGGAATATCTTTGGCCTCTATTGCCCCTTCCATGACGACCAACATTGACAACCTCATCTCGAGCATCCTATGCATCCTGAAGTGTATCTTGCCGAGCTAGCTCAGCTTGCCTATCTTCTTTATCAATACGGGTATCTCTCTATTCTTGGTTCTCCATTCTTCACAGTGTTCTTTCGAGTTCGAGATCCAAAGGAATCAAGGAGGTTTCCACTCTGACGAGTACTTGGCATTCACCAAGAGACAACCTGTGGATATCCAAAAACAAAAAATGAAAATGTAATTCAGGAAATAACAACCAAAAGTTAAATGCAAGCAATTAATCTAATCTTAGTTGTATTTCATGGTAATGGCGCCACTTTTTGATAGTGCTCAAACTCACACTTCTTGGCAAAGTATGAAGAAAACATTGTTAATAAAGAACCCAATAAAAAGGTTGGGGTCGAACCTACAGGTAATAAGGTAATATCTAGACTAACACTGGTACTTAAACTTGTTGGTACCTTATTTCCAAATTGGGGATTTCAAAGAAAAACAATATTAAAACAAGATTGCAATTGGTGTTGTTATCAAGATTTGCAAATAACTAGGGTAAGTGTTCCCCATGGGTTCATAAATACTTCAGGTAAAAATATGTGATCAATCCCAATGCTTACTTGTAGAACTAATAACTAGGGTTCATCGAAATGACTGGTCCGTCCCTATTGAATAACTATACTGAATCACCGGGTTAAGTCTCATGAGCGATTTCAAACTAACCGTTATTAATTTGTCCCAAATTTAACTATCCTGCGACCACAGCTCAAGTTAATACAATGATCATAAAGATCAAGGCTTTGTTGTAGTTCTCTTTTCCTAGTCTCTACTTCTTTAGGTTCAAGCAAGTAAAGAATTCGGGCAAGCCCTAACATTGTACACTGTTAAGAAATATTTAAAGATGAAGAGAATACCATACAAGCTTTTAGTATTGGTTTTGAATCACTTATATGTCACCCTATTTCATTAATCCACCATGGTCCTACAACCATAGTTGTGGAGGTTTTAGGCTCTCATGATTATAAGATTATATTTTGCATTCACATACAAACACATAATTAAATACTTACAACAAATAATTGGAAGAAAACCTATTTTGCATACTAATGAACAATCTCAAGAAAAATTGATGAAAAAATCAAGTGTTGATCCTAAGAATTGCTCTCCAAAGCTTGATAAAAATTTACAAATAATACTTTTGACCCGTCTCTACTACCTTCTTTCTTGCTTCTCCACTAAAATAAAATATAAAAGGTATTTATACAGATATTAGAAACCTTTTTCTAACTAATAGGGAATTTTCCATATCTGACGCGAGCTTGACTCATTACTGATCTTATGACCTATAACAGGATTGTATAGGTCGTACATGCCTCTCGTACATCCTTGGATGCTGCAGATTTGTTTAAGTGTTGGTAGCTGGTACGACTCGTACCACAGTCCTGCGAGTCGTACAATCCATCTGTGGCTCGACCTTGAGAACTTTGACTTCTTCTGAAGTTTTCCATGAGTGTTTTGGTACACCTCATACCTTTCTCCTATGACTCATACTTGCTTGTTGTATCTGAAGTTCTGCCAAGTTTTTAATAATCTCTAAAGCTCACCATGGTTCATGGCATGGGTCATAAGTAGTTGTTATAATATGTGGGTTCCACCCATACTAAGAGACTGCCTTGTGCAAATTTCTCTGAAGATTTTCACGACACTAGTTATGGCTCGTAACATCTTGGATAGCTCATACTAATAGTCATACTTTGCCTTCCTCTTATTCCAGCCTTCTTATTTTCACCACAATTCTCAGTACGACTCGTACAATCAAGGTACGACTCGTATTGAGACTTGTACTTGGCTTATTTTCTATACTTTTTATGTGTCTTTTGCAACATTTTTCTCTAACACCTATTTTCCTTGAAAACAAAGTAAACGTACATCATATCCACATAAAAATATCTAATTCCATGTTATTTTCTCAGTTTTAAGCATCAAAAGTATTGTAAACCCACAACATGTCAATAAGGAAGACGAACCGAGCATGGCACACTAGAGACACCAAAATGTCCCAAAGTGGTGCTAGTCCTAGCCTGGTAACTGTGGAGATAAGGAAACATGATGAAGAAAGGACAAGACCTTGGCCAAAATGATGATCCATCTTGAGCTAATGACCAAGCATGTTATGGGGGCAGGTGTCAAGAGTGTAAACATAGTGGGAACCCAAGGCCACATGCAATATGAAGGGGAGGTTTCACCTCCAAGATATGAAGAAGAGTGTCAATATATGGCTGGCCAAGTGGGACGTTCTCATCAGGGATTTCAAGCGACCAAGGCCCTTGGCATCCTCGTGAAGAGAATCAAGGTGGAGGAATTGGTATAGTCAAAAGTGGAATGATAGGAATGAGAGATAGGGAAACCGTGAACCAAATCATGAAGGGGAGCGATACCATAGAAGTTCAAATCCATAGGTCCTCCCTTCCAAGTTTGAGGCATCTCAAATGCAACCCAAAGTGAGTGATGTTGGTAACACAAAGATAAAGGAGATTTTGGCAACAATTTTGAAGAAGGTTGAGTCTACAGATAGTGGGGTGAGGTAGTTAAAGGGGAGGTGTCTTATCTCACCCAAGCGGTGGTTCTTATTTGGATCCCTTTAAGCATTTGAAAGGTCAAATGAACCACCTTTCATCCCAAATGAATCCCCGAAAGAAGGGAACCCTCCCAAGTGATACCATACCAAATCCAAAGAAGGTGGACAATACATGGCGATTGTCAGTAGGAGTGGTAAGATTGTGACCGATATGGGTGCGAAGGCCAAACAAGTTATTTATCCAACAATACATAATGAAATGAAAGATTCTGTGCCAAAATCACCAAGTTGTGTTGATGATAAAGAGGAATATGAAGAGGGAGGAGTGGCTTTTACTCCCAAAGATGTTGATATTCAGAAAGAAGGCAAGGAGGCCTCAAATGCACAAGGCCAAGAGCCTAGGACGCCACCTCCTTACCCTCAGCAATTAGAGAAAAAGCAAGAGGACAACTAGTTCTGAAAGTTCATTGATAAGTTTACCAAGTTGTCCATCAACATACCAATGGTTAATGCATTGCTCCAAATGTAAGGATATGCAAAATTAATGAAAGAGATACTGAAGAAAAAGAGGATAGTGTATGTGGGCATAGTGGAGGTATCACATCACTGTAGTGCTGTAATGGCTAGCAAGCTTGCTCTAAAAGGAGAGGATCCTGTATCATTCACAATCCATTGTACTATTAGGATGTGTATATTCAACAAGGCATTATGTGATCTTGGGGCTAGCATATATCTAATGCCTCTCATAATCTTTAAGAATTTATGTTTGGGAAGTCCCAAGCCTATAACGATGAGGTTGTTGATGGTAGATCAGTTCAATCAAGCGTCTCATGGGTGATCTTGAGGATGTCTTGGTCTGATGGAATTGTTCATTCTACTAGTCAACTTTTTCGTGCTGGATTGTGACGTGGATATTGAGGTGCCCATCATCTTGGGGAAACCATTACTAGCCTCGAGAAGAGCACTTGTTGATGTGAAGCTAGAGGAATTGAAACTTAAAGTTGGTGGTGAAGAGGTCACTTTTAACGTATGTCAACCAACAACATCCCCTGATGAATATAAAATGATTGCGGTTCTTGATGATGATAAGGAGCAAGAGAGTGAGTGTGAAGATGAAATTTATGGGGAGGATGATCCTCCCAATGAATGATGTGGTGATGAATTCGTTGAGCCATGATGTTAATAAAGGCGTTTCTTAGGAGGCTGCCGAAGTTCTTTTAACTTTAGTTGTTTCTGATGTTTGTGTTGTTTTTTATGTTGTAAGATGATTGGATGATAAACCATGCGAAAGAAAATAGGAGAAGGGCCATGTGAGACTTGAAAAACACATGTGCTCATGCGCAAGTCGCAGCCCAAACACATCAAAGAACTAGAAAGTAGGAAGAAATTGAAAGGCTTTTGCACCTCACCTGCAAAACGCAGGTTCCAACCCGTGAAACGTAGGTCTGGCACAACCCTAAAACAGAATACCTAGCAAAAATATGGAAGAGAGGAGTCAATCTTCGAGCTACCTGTGAAATGTAGGTGGAAATCCATGATTCGCATGTCGAGTGCAAACTATAGGACATTGGAAGTGTGTTTCGCAGGTGACCTCCTATGGCCACAAGTCCAACGCTGGTATGCATTGCCATTTAAATGTTGACTTACTAATGTGTTGGTAATTTACCAATTCATTAGGCTTATAAATATAAGTTTTTGCTTAGTTTTCAAGTTAATTAAGTGGATTTTATGCCTTTTCTCTTTGATCTTTACAGGTAATTAACATGAATGGAGAAAAGCATGAAATTGAGCAAAAAGCATAAAAATCGAGTTGAGGATCGGTGCTTCATAGCAAGACATCGGCAAAACATTGGTCAACCGCAATTGTTTACAATGCTGAGGAAGGATGGAGACCGACAAACCGCAAATCAGCACCAGCGGACCACCAGTGCTAGTGTGCCAAAGTAATCAAGAACTTTCTAGCCATCAGCTGTGACCAACCGGCGATCCGCAGATTAGCACCGACGAACTACCGATGCCAACACCGAAGTAACCCAGAGCTCACTGTCCTTCAGCTGTAACTGACTGGTAGCCAATGAACAAGCACCGGAGAACTGTAGATAAATCGCAGGTGACGCCCATCAGCAAGGGGTAAAAACGTTAGCACGAAAAAAGAGGAGCAGATCTGTACCCTATTTTTGTACATCTAATAAAAGAAACTGAACATTCCATTCTAGAGATTATTGATTTAAAGTAGAGAGAAGTAGAGAGAAAAAGACTTATCTTCTTCATTAAAAACGTAATAAACTCCATTAGATCTCAGACCTAGGGTGTCAGAAATCCACATTAAGTAGAGTTTTTTTCATGGGTGTGAAGCATGCCGTACTTATGACGAAGAAGCTATGAGACGTTTAGGAAATATTTCCTTCTTTCACAATCTATGTCATGCGGTAAAATATCTCTCTATCCTTCTAACTCGTGCTATTCGTGATTGCAGAATCATGCTTCCCCGTAGAGTTAACAGCAGAAGAAATGGAAATGGAAATGGCCATGAGGATGGCAATGGGGACGAGCACCAACAAGCCCCACCAGCCCATGAGCACCATGCACTGGAACCGGTTGCCCACACTGAATTCAGGGTATCCATTCAGATGTTAGCACAGGCCTTGACTGCTCAGGTCAACTAGCAGGCAGTAGCACATGCCATACAACGGGAATGCGGCGACATCACGAGTCAGAGATTTCCTAAGGATGAACCCACCAGAGTTTCTTGGGTCAAAGATGGAAGAGGGTCCACATGAGCTTATTGACCTAATTTTGAAAATCACCCAGGTCATGGGGGTGAATGGAGAAGAGTGTGCTTATTTTGCCTCGTATTAGTTGAAAGGGGGCACAAACATTTATTTTAAATAATGGAAGGATAGTAGAGTAGCCGGATTAGGCCTTATTAGTTGGGAGGAGTTTCTGTCACTTTTCTAGATCGGTTCTTCCCTTGTGAGATGAAGGAGTTGAAGGCGGTCGAGTTCGTGAATCTAAAATAGGGGAAGATAAAAGTTCAAGAATATGCCCTAGATTTCACTCGTCTTGTCAAAGTACGCCCAGAGTTAGTGGTTGATCAGAGGGCGCGAGTGAGAAGGTTTGTTCACGGTGTGGCAGACTATCTAGACAAGGATTGCAGAAAGCCATGCTTCATCAGGATATGGATTTTCCTCAAATAGTCTTGTACTCCCAGTAGATGGAGATGGTGTATATGAGGGAGAGAGAGACCAAGAGGACCAGGACAGATAGCTATAAGTTCTTTCAGCCGAGGCCAGGCGGTGGGCATTGACAGCAGTCCCACTAAAGATCTTCAGCCCCAGCATCTTCACAGATAAGTGTGTCATCTATACCTAGGCATGACCAGAGAGGACGAGCATCAGGCTCTAGGGTCAGAGCAGCAGGTCCGCAGATTCTAATATCCTAGTTTGCGGCAGGTGTGGTCAGAGGCACACGGGTTAGTGTTTGGTGGGTACAGGTGCTTTCTTTAGGTGCGGGAAGTCTAGAAATATGCTCAGCGATTTCCCAGCAGATACATAGGGCCATGATAAGGGTCGAGGTCCAGCTTCCAGTTCAGCAGCTCTATTACCCTGCCCATTTCAGCAGGGTGTATCTACTAGCACAGGTGGTGGTCAATGCCAAAATAGATTCTATGCCCTAGCATCCCGCTTGGAGTCAGAGTTCTCCCTAGATCTAGTCACTGGTATGTTACGAGTTTTTCACCTTGATGTATATACTTTGTTAGATCCGAGGTCAACCCCATCTTTTGTGACGCCCTATGTGGCTAGTAGTTTCTGAGTCAGACCTGAAATCTTGTCAAAACCATTCTTAGTCTCTACTCCAGTAGGTGATTTAGTTGTAGCTAGACGGGTGTATAGAAGTTGCCCAGTCACAGTCCTTCAGAAAGTCACCTTAGCAGATCTAGTAGAGTTAGCCATGACTGACTTTGATGTTATACTCGGCATGAATTGGCTATTTGCATGTTATGCCTTAGTTAATGAGAACCCTAGCGGTAGAGTTTTTGGGTGAGCTAGTCATCGAATAGAAGGGTAGTTCAGTTGTGCCTGTAGGTCGTTTCATTTCCTATCTTAAGGCTAGAAAAATGATCTCAAAGGGTTGCATGTACCATTTAGTTAGGGTTAAGGATGCCACATCCGAGACCCCGACTATCCAGTTAGTCCCAGTAGTATGTGAGTATCCAGAAGTCTTCCCAGATGATCTACCGGGAATCCCTCTCGAGCGGGAGATTAATTTTGGTATTGACCTTCTTCCCGATATGCAGCCTATATTTATTCCTCCTTACATAATGGCTCCAGCCGAGATAAAGGAGTTGAAGGACCTTTTAGATAAGGGATTCATCAGATCGAGAAAATCCTCATGGGGTGCACCAGTTCTCTTTTTCCAGAAGAAAGATAGTTCTCTTCGTATATGTATTGATTATCAGCAATTGAACAAGGTCACCATCAAGAACGTGTATCCCCTCCCCAGGATTGTTGATTTGTTTGACCAACTTCAGGGTGCTAAATACTTTTTGAAGATAGATCTCATATTTGAATACCATCAGCTCAGGGTTCGGGAGAGTGACATCCCAAAGATAGCCTTCAGGACACAGTACGGTCATTATGAGTTTGTAGTTATGTCTTTTGGACTGATGAATGCTCCTACAACTTTTATGGACTTGATGAACAAGGTGTTCAATCCATACTTGGATATGTTCGTGATCGTGTTTATTGATGATATCCTGATATACTCTAGGAGCGAGGAGGAGCATGCTGCTCATTTGAGGGTGATACTACATACTCTTAAGGACTGATAATTATATGCCAAATTCTGCAAGTGCAAGTTTTGGTTGAACTCTGTGGTAACTTTGGGCCATGAGGTTTCAAATGAGGGTATAAAGGTGGACTCCTAGAAGATAGAAGGGGTAAAAAATTGGCCTAGACCAGTGAACCCTTCAAACATTAGGAGTTTCTTAGGTTTAGCTGGGTACTATCGGAGATTTGTTGAAGGATATTCATCTATTGCAGTGCCATTGACCAAATTGACTCAAAAAAAGTGAAATTCCTATGGTCGGATGCTTGTGAAAGGAGCGTTCAGGAGTTGAAGACTCAACTTACCTCAACACCAATGTTAACCCTACCTGAGGGTACCGATGGGTTTGTGGTGTATTGCGATACTTCTAGGATCGGTCTTGGTTGCATATTAATGCAGCATTACAAAGTTATAGCATATGCTTTCAGGCAGCTGAAAGTTCATGAGAAGAATTACCTGACCCATGGTCTTGAATTAGTGGTGGTGGTATTGCATTGAAGATTTGGAGACACTATTTGTAGGAGGTCCACGTAGATATGTTTACGAACCAAAAGAGCTCACAATATATATTTACCCAGAATGACCTAAATATACGCCAAAGGAGGTGGTTGGAGCTACTCAAGGATTATGATATGAGTATGCTTTACCATCTGGGTAAGGACAACATAGTAACATACGTACTTAGTAAACTCTTTGTGGAAAGTGTGCCCCATGTGGATGAGGGAAGGAAGGAGCTGGTGAAGGATGTGCATCGACTTGCAAGGTTGGGGTTCATTTGGTTGACTCAATTGATGGCGGTGATATTGTTTAGAACGGGTCATACATTCTTAGTGACTGATGTAAAGGCTATACAAGACGAGGACCCCATTTTGGTAAAGTTAAAGAAATCTTTTCTAAATCAGAAGGTAGAGGTCTTCTCCAATGGGGGGGTTTGTGCTTCGATATGAAGGTCTCTTATGTGTTCAAGACGTCGGTGATTTGAGAAATTGAATTTTGCATGAGGCTCACGGTTCTAGGTATTTGATATATCCAGGTGCCACTAATATGTACCGTGACTTACGGGAAGTCTATTGGTGGAATGGCATGAAGAAGGACATCGCAGAATTTGTAGCTAAATGTCCAAACTGTTAGTAAATGAAGGTATAGCATCAGAAATTGGAAGTGGAAGGAGATTATATGGACTTCATCACAGGGTTGCCTCACACTCGTCTGCAGTATGACTCCATTTGGGTGGTCGTGGACAGGTTGTCCAAAGCCACTCATTTTCTACCAGTCAAAACTATCGATTCAACAGAGAATTATGCCAAACTATATATCCGAGAGCTAGTTCGATTGCATGGAGTTCCCTTGTCCATCATATCAGACAGAGGTACTCAACTTTGGAGATCGTTTCAAAAAGGACTTGGTACTCAGGTTAAGCTCAGTACAGCATTTCACCCGCAAACGGATGGTTAAGTAGAATGGACAATTCAAACTCTCGATGACATGTTAAGTGCATGTGTGATTGACTTCAAAGGTAGTTGGGATGACCATTTTCCTCTTATTGAGTTTCCGTATAATAACAGCTACCATTCCAGCATTCAGATGGCACCGTTTGAGGCTCTCTATGGGCGGAGATGTAGATTGCCTATTGGTTGGTTTGAAGTCAATGAAGCTGCAATGATAGGACCAGATTCAGTCCATGAGGCCATAAAGAAGGTTCAACTCATATGAGACAAGTTGAAAACAACTCAGAGTCACCAAAAGTCTTATGCTGATATTAGAAAGAGAGAGCTTGAGTTCGAAGTGGATGATTGGGTGTTTCTGAAGGTGTCTCCCGTGAAGGAAGTGATGAGGTTTGGAAAGAACGGAAAACTCAGTCCGCGTTATGTTGGCCCCTACCGGGTTGTGAAACAGATTGGCAAGGTAGCATATGAATTGGAGTTGCCCTCAGAATTAGCTGCAGTCCATCCAATTTTTCATGTATCGCTCCTAAAGAAGTATTTGGGTGATCCAGCTCTAGTTGTTCCTTTGGACTGTGTCGATGTGCAAGATAGCCTTAATTATGAGGAGGTTCCAGTTGAAATACTGGATCGTTAGGTTCTAAAGCTAAAAAAAGAAGTATCTTTACTTAAAATTTTATGGAGCAATTAGCATGTTGAGAGAGCTACGTGGGAAGCCGAAGCAGATATAATGGCTAGATACCCACATCTTTTCCCTACCGGCTCAGTTCCAACTTGAGGTATCAGTTTTTGCCCTAAAACTCTATTCAGTTTCATGTTCAGCTTATGTACCCCCAGTTTCATTCATGTCAGAGTATGTATATATGATTCGTGAATTCAGTTCAGTCGTATAGTCCAATTTGGAGTCAGTCACTCCGTCCATTTTCAGCATGTATGCTCAGTATTTGAATATAGTGATTTCATTTCTCTATTTTCTGTATTTTTTCCCACATTCGAGGACGAAAATTTCCAAGGGAGAGATTTTGTAATACTCTAGAAGTACCTAAGAGTAGACCCGGGATTTGAAAATGAAATGTAGCTGAAATCTGAAAATCCTTCTTAGAACGAGTCATTATATAGGTCGTTAGTGGGACCAACAACCCCTTATTTGTGTCCGTCGTGAGATGCTGTAGAACTGGAGTTGCAGGTAATGGGTCTAGGAACGACCCATTTCAAGGGAGGATGTAATGGATCACGCAACGACTCATTGTTGATAACAACGAGTCATTGTAAGTGCTATTGGGAAGAATTCCAGATTTAAGGCAATTGTGGCAATGACTGGCAGCAACGAGTCATTGGAGCTTACAATGACTCGTTCTATCCAGTCATGGTTGGGGATCTGAGACTTGATTCTAGGGTGTTACAATGAGTGGTGTAACGGACTGTTGGAGGCAGTAAACGGTCCGTTGTGGCGCCCGTGGTCTCTAGCAGAGCAGTTTTGCTAGAAATTTCATTAAGGGTATTTTCATCATTCCTAAGCCCTAAGGTCCTAAACTACATCGTTTTAAGCTATGAATAGTGAGTATTAAGAGGGGTAAGTTCATTCTAGGCTAATCTTATTCATGAATGTAAGAGTAAAGGTCTAGAGAGGTGATCAAGCTCAATTTCCTTAAAGTTTTCATCAATTCTTCCTTGGGCAATCAGAGATACTAGAGAATCAGATCCTCACAAGTATGTAAGGCTATGAATGGGTGAATTTGTTCACACCCATGCCCAATCCCTCTCAAATTCATGAAAATCTATATGTTGATTCTATGGGGTTTTAACCCAATGCATGAATTTCCTGAGTTTCTTCCATGGGTGCGATCTAAGTATGTATTACTGAATTATGATTCTTGGGCAAGTTTTACATTATTTTCCCTCATAATCATGTTTTCAAGCTTTATATTATAATGCCAATCCATGAGAAGTTCATGAAAATTGAGATTTATGATGTATGTTCAAGTATAATGAGACATTTATGATGAAAAACATGTTTTCAAGTTACCTATGTCAATGATTATGTTTTCAAGTGAATCAAGTATTTTCAAGCATGTTTAAGTATTAGGAAAACTCATGTTTTCAAATATGATGTATGATTTCAAATTAATTAGCTGACCATATGGTTTTGGAGTTAAAACTCCCAATTATGTTCAGCTTGTGGTATGGTTTGAGTCAAGGCTCCTCATGTATGATTTAGATTTATATATACTCATGATTATTCAGCTTCGTCAATAGATGAGGGTCAACTTCGTTGAAGAATTATGGAGAGCATATGCATGTTTTTGGGAGTAGTGTCTAGTGCCGAGTAGGCTAAGCGTCAGTCAACCCTATGCCTTAGAACTACGCGCCAACATAGGTATGATCAAATGATTTTGGGACCTCCTATGTGAGCTTTCCCCTGCCCCAAGGGGCATTCAGCTTGATATTGATATCATGGTAGCGCCCTTAGCCCTGGCAAGGCTTTGGACGGCTCTGCCCACTTGTGTGATAGTCGGAACCACGTAAGCTCTATCGTGGTAATGTCAGTTATATAACGAGTCTTCCATTGTTCCTCATGTGCGTGTTATCATTCATGATATATATATAAATATATATATGTATGTATGTATGTTCAAAAGCAGGTTTGGCCCAATGTACAATTTTACTTATGATTACCAGATTTCAGCTTTGGGTCATTCAATTTAGTTATGATGTTTAGTAATGTTCAGATCATGATTTCAGAAAATAGCATGCAATCCCTACTTTCAAATTCTTATCTTGATGTTATTTTATATTATGCATGACTTAATTGATTTTACTTATTTAAGCGATTTTGCTTACCTTGCATACTCGGTACATTCCATGTACTGACCGCATACTCTATGTTGTATCATTTTATGATACAGGCTTCGATCTTCAGACTCAGCCTCGTCACCACCAAACCATCGGAGTTAGTATCCAGCCTCTGTGGTGAGTCATCATATCCTGAGGATCATTCGATATCCGTTATCTTGTATTTTCCGTTTCAGACTTGTCGGGTTAGTTTAGAGTGTTTGTCCCATCAACCCATCAGTTATATAGAGGCTTTTTTAGACTCTATGTACTAATTAGCGTGTCATGTCTGAAGTGAATTCCGATGTCGATGTTATGTTATGATTAGACTCCCCCCATGTTTATTATGTTAAGTCTTCCGCTTTATTTGATTGAGTTAGATGTATGTTCATGTCATGGGTCGACTTAGAGTCTCTCGGGGCTTCTTGACCCGTGTTTCGATCCGAGCCCATGTTTGGGTCATGATAGCCAGTTTACCCAAAATGACCTCCTTGAACATCTATCCTTGCTAATCAATATTTGAGCCTTTGACCCTTTTCTTTTGAAACCACAACACGAGCCTAGTACCTTTTTATAATCCCTGTCTTGGCACCCTTCCTCCCTAAGTACTAAAATTGAAGAAAATGGGGCTTAAAGCCTAAAAGATAGGGAGAGATAAGGAAGAAACGAGGAAAAAGCCTAAGTTTGGAAAAAAAAATTGGGGAGGGGGAGGGGAATAGAAAATGTGATCTCCAATGAGAGGTAGTACCAAATTGTACTAAAATGAAGGAAATGGTTGGTTGAAAAACTTTAAACCTAAAAAATAAAAAATAAAAGCATCAATGGGGATTAGAGTTTTGCAAATATGGGGTTGGGATAGATATAGCGAAAATTCATTTTCATAACTCAATTTAAAGATTAAGTCTAGAAATAACTCAATTCTCCCCAAGCCATTATGGGTAGTGTGTTAATTGAGCTTGGGATTTGAAAGAACCCAAGTAGAATATGCCTAAATGGTCGAAAGACATCGGGTATAGACTTGTTATGACATCCAAATCCACTTCTCACAAGAAGAAAGTGTAAACAATCATCGTAATATAATTACTCAACTCGTGAGTCAGAGTCGAATCCACAGGGAGTAGAGATTTGATGGCACAAAAGTTGTCTATCGAGTTGAACTAAATTGCATCATTGCATTAAAAATAGAAAAGTAAATGTTGAGGGAAAGGAGGATCACAATTTGAATTTAAATCAACTACCAATCAAAAAAACAAGGCAACCATTGAATGAACAAAGATGAGCAAGGGTTAGGGATGCGCTATTGACAGAGCATCAATTGTTTTAGAATTAACTAGAAAATCAAGTCATTACTCACAAGCATAAATAGCCATGGACGAGGTGGCATCCGATGTTTTTCAACCACTTGGGTGCCTTTTTTCTCGAGTTTTCTCAAACCCCAAGGTCCCAAATAATTTATCCACTGTGGCTTGGGTAATAATTGAACTATCTCTAGCCTCAACACTTTAATGGGTGTATGAAAATGAATTTTGGCTATCTCTAGCACAACCCCACATAATCAAGACGCAAATACCCACCATTGTTTTCTCACTCATATTTTATTCTCCTTTTTCAAGCAACAATAGAATAAGTAAACACACCTATATTTGCAACTATGGTAATTCAATTATAATTTTGAGAAAACAACAAATTTATTCCAGATGAGTAATTATAAGATCAATCTAGCAACAATGAATCCAATTTAGCCCCAAACATACACACACCCCTAGTAAAATATTTAGCCACTCATATATGAAAAATACAAGATTATATTGATAAATAAATTCATAGAAATCATCATTAAGAATAAATAGCGAGCTTAAATTCACCTTCAATGGAGGTTTTACCTTGAGGAGGAAGAAGAAGAAGAAGAAGAAGAAGAAGAAAAAGAAAAAGAAGAAAAGCTATCCCTATTTTTCTCTCTTTAGAAATTTAAAAACTATTCAATGCAATATAATTCAATACTCTATTGAGAAGGAATGTTCAGTAGTTTTCAAAGAATGTACAAAAATAGATTAAAGTTGCTCCTCTTTTCTTGTGCTGGACGATTTTACCCTTCGGATGACGGCCTCACTTGCGAGTCACCGCCATTTCGTCGGTGCCCTTCCGCAAGGCACCACTCTATCACAACTGGGGGCCAGTAACTTCTGTAGCTATGCATCGTTGGCACTGGCGGTTCGCATGTGCTAACCCACCTTCTGCCGATGTACCTCCCACTTCAACACAGTGTTCTTCTGTGTTTGGCTGACATTTTACTGGTGTCATCTGGTGGAACGCAAGTCCCCTTCTTTTGCTCAATTTCTTGATTTCTCTCTTTAAATTTAATACCTGCAAAAACCAAAGAGAAAGAGCATAAAATCCTCCTAAATGACTTGAAAACCAAGTAAAGGCTCATATTTAAAAGCCTAATGAGTTGGTCAATTACCAACTCATCAACTTGCCCATGGCTATTTATGTTAGTTGTTGATTTTTGAGACTCATTGATTAGCTCCAATCCTATCGATGCCCCATCAATAGAACATCTCTAGTATTTGCTCTCATTGTTACTTCAATTTGCATTACTTCATTTTGATATTGAGTAGAGTCATATAGTGTTCTCAGTTTCCTCCCAACATTTATTTTATGTATTGTGATACAATGATGCTAACTAGTTTAGGTTGACATATAACTTTAGTAGTTATCTATCTCTATTCCCTGAGGATTCGACCCCAACTCATAAAGTTGGGTAAATTATGTTGCAAACGACCATGTACACTCTCTCCTAGCAAGAAGTGGATTTGGACATTATCATAATCTATTGTGCTGCCTCCATAATTGGCCTTAGGTGTGTTCTGATGCATCATGGCAGAGTTAAAGCATATGCCTCCAAACAGCTCTAGATTAATGAAAGGAACTATCCGACTCACGATCTTGAGCTGTCGGCGGTAGTATTTGCCTAAAAATTTGGAGGCACTATCTTTATGGCGTTTATGTAGATGTGTTAACTAACCACAAAAGCGTGCAATATGTATTCAGTTAGAAGGATTTGAATCTTCATCTAAGGAGAGTGGATAGATTTGTTGGAAGGTTAAGATATGAGTGTGTTGTATCACCCGGACAAAGCCAATGTAGAGCTGATGCCCTCAGCAGGTTGTCTATGGGGAGTGTTGCTCATTTTGAGGATGATAAGAAGATGCTAGCAAAAAATGTTCATAGGCTAGCTCAGATAGGAGTCCGATTGATAGATTCAAAAGAGGGTGGGGTTATAGTACAAAATAGAGTAGAGTCCTCTTTTGTGGTGGAAGTTAAGCCAAAGAAAGATGAGGACCCAATCCTATTTAAGTTGAAAGAAGCAGTTCTCAAAACGGAGGTAGAAGCACTCTCCAAAAGTGCTTCGTTACAAAAAAAAATTATGTATTCCAGATGTAGGTGATTTGAGGCAATGAATACTAATGGAAGCTCATAGCACCAGGTGCTCTATCCTATTTATGAATAGCTTCCGCTTGAGAATTATTTATATTTATTCACCACATCATAATAAAGCTATTTCATGGATTAGCTTGGGATTACTTATGATCTAAATACCGTATCGCATCCAGAGTATAGACTTGAGTTATGATACGTTGCCATTGTGATACAACCATGAAAGATGTCGGAACTAAAGGTGAGGCTGCAAAAAGATAAGATGAAGCATCTACACCGTCATGTCCTATTTGAGCTTGTTTTACATTATTTTATTTTTTTTAATATTGGATTGAATTTCGGGCCTATTATATGTATTGACTAATTTTCTTGGACCTTTTATTTATTTATAGATCGAGCCATTTTCAGCCTTTTTATTACCAAAAAAAATGAAGTTATTGTATGATCCCTTTTCAGTTGGATTTTTAAATGTGTGCATAATTCTAATCTAGTTATACTTAAAAAAAACTTATTATATCGCTATAAGTTAATTGATCATAATCTATATTATATTAAAAGTTTGAACACTCTCGAAAATATTGATTGAATTTTTTGCCCTTCATTAAAAGATTTCACAATAGACAAAATTGTCATTTGCTATTTTTCTTAAATTATTATTAAAATTATTACATTTAGTTGTTATTTCAAAAATTTTCATAATACTAAAAAATATTTCACACCGAAAAATTTTATAAAGATTTTCCACGCCTTCTTTCCTTTTTTTTTTTTTTACTGAAAATTTCCATAATAAAATTTTCCTACCTACTATTTGAAAATAATTGCATACCAAAACTTCCTTACAGAAAATTTCATACCAAAAATTTTCTTAAAGTATTTCCAGCCAATATTTTTCAACTATTTTTTTTACTGGAAATTTTCAAAACTTAAAAAATTTTCATTCCATGCCTACTACAAAAATTTCATATTAAAGTTTCCCGCCTACTATTTGAAAATCATAAAGTTATTTCAAGCCTCGATTTATTTTTTTTTATATTAGATTTTTAATTTCAGCATAACTTTATTTGTGCAACCTAGAGAAAAAAATTCCCCGAAATTTTCATCTTCTTTCCTTAACTTTCTTTTCCTTTTTAATAGTAGTGGTCCACGCATATAAAAAAAATTATAATTGCATAATTTAATTTATCAACTCTTTTATATCAACACCTTTGATTCAATCTCCAACTTTTGTATGTTTTATATTTTTATAGTTTGTCTTAAAATCTATCGTTTTTATCATTTTTGAATTTATTTTCATGTTCATGTTTTAGTTTAGAAGAAAACAATAGTAATTGTTATGCCAGCTCAAGTTGTTTATATTCAAAATAATTTAACTTAGATTATCTCCTTTAATTCAGTTTAATATTGATATTACGTGATTTAAAATTTGTGTTATTTCTAAGTAACATTCTTCATCTACTCATATAGTCACAAGTTTAAGCTATTCAGGTAGAGTAATCTTCTTTTCTTACAAAATTAATTTTTTTCTTTATAAACTTATAGATTATTATAATTAAAATTCTTGTGCACAATTTATTTTAGATAATCTTGCAATGAAATCTGAAAAGAATTTCGTGAATAATATTGTGCCAATTAAGAACTTAAGGAAATACGATTCGCATTTGTATATTTTTATTCTTTTGTGGAAGGAAAATTTTTAAGTAGACGTACATCGTATTTTTAATACATTTTTATTAACAAATGCATGATACGTGTTTAAAAACATGAAGACCCTTAAAATATTGATTGAAATTTTTATCCTTTATTTAAAAAATGCACACGAATAAAAGAAGAAGAAGCAAGTTCAAATAATAAATTTGCACTCAGTTATAAAACATGAAATTCACTTTGCTATAAATTAGAAGAAGATAAAATTATTTTCTTAATCTATATTTTTACCCAAATAAGTAATAAAACTTTTTTGTTGAATGATGAATTTTATGATAAAACTAGCAGTGAATTATCAAAAAAAAAAAAATTAGCTACAAGCAATTTAGCGACGAAATTTGTAACTAATTTTATTTTTTAAAATATTTACACTCAAATAAGGTACACACTTTTGTCACGCGCAAAATACGTACAATTAAACCAGTAATATTAAAAGATCGGGTCGAGTTCGAATGGTATTAAAACCAATGCAAGAGAGTAGACCGGTTTAGGATAATTTCATATTTTATAGGAAAGCTAGATATAATTTTAAGACTTTATTATATATAAACAAATAATAAGTGATAATGATAAATTAATTAGACAGTGTAAAAAATATATTAAAGAAGCAAAGTTGGGCATTAAATGTTGCAAGAAAGTCCTAAAATTATTAGTTAAATCATATATAGATCCTAGATTAAAGAATAGTCATCAAAAAGAATTTGAAGATCATTTACAAATTTATCAAAATCAAATCGAAAGATTTAAAAGAAATATTAAACTTCTTCAAATAAATTATGATTAAATGGCGAATAAAGAAGAAGAGAATCAAAATATAGTAAATAGTATTAATTTATTTACTGCAGAAAATAGAATTGGAAAAATAAAAAATGACTTAATTAATTAGGATATAACAAGAGAAAAAGCAAAAAATAATTTATGTAAAAGGAAAGTTTAATTAGATAAGAAGTTATAATATTAAAACATGTTAATCTATTGTATCTACTAATAGTTCCATTGGAACAATTCGATTATTATTAGCAGAAGCAGAAGATATAAATAGATAGAAAAAGGAATATAAACTTCTATATATAGGACTAGGTCAAATAACAGTTAAATCATTATATAGAATAGGAATAGACATACCAATATGTTTATTATTAAGAGATACCATATTTTTAAATTTTAATAAGTCATTACTAGCAGTATTATAAAGTAATCTAGTTAATATATCAATATATTTTAATTGTTACCCAATCTTCTCTATAGACATTAATGATCCAACAACATTGGATGTATTAGCATTAAATGTTAAAGACAAAAAATATGAATAATGAACATATGGCCAGAAAATTAATCATCTACAGGGTATTTATAGCGAAATGAAAACAACACCGGCTCCAAAGACTAAGCCAAACCGTAATTACAAGAAAGTAACAATTAATGGAAGCAAAGTACAAATATAATAATATATTTGTCCCAAAATGCTTAAATGGAAAGAAATCATTGTCACAGATAATTGACATTTTTAATCCATTATGGAACCAAAATAGAAGAAGAGCGAAGGCAGATAATAATCGAATTGTTTCTATGAATTTATTTATAGATATAGTGAATCCACATGCTTTAATATTATAACTTCTTATAAAATTAAATTTTCCTATTTCATAAAATCTTTTCAAATTTTTCTCTTGGAATATTTCAATTACTTATTCTATTTATTGCAGTTGATGAATTAATATTGTTTACTATATTTGATTCTCATCTTCTTTATTCCCCATTGAATCATCATTTATTTGAAGAAGTTTACTATTTCTTTTAAACCTTTCGATATCATTTTGATAAATTTATATGTCCTCTTCAAATTTTTTTTGATAACTATTTTTAGTTTGGGTTCTAAGTCACGACCCAAACACAGGCCTGAATCTAGACACGTAACTTAGAACCATAAGTAGCTCAAAATCGACTCATGACATAAGCATGATAACTAAAGATCAACATAAGCAAAACTGATAACTGAATTCTGAAATAGCAGAAGTCTAAATAACAAAACGTCTAGCCAACAGTAATATCATAACACTGAGTCTAAAGCTGAATATACAAATCTATGTCTGAAAAGCCTCTACTAACTGATTAGATGTTAGGATAAGACCTCAACTAACTCTAAGTCTGAAACAAACGGACATAATGATACTATAAGATAGAAGTCCTCGGAGGATGAAGACTCACCCATGGCAGGGTCTGAACTAGAATGAGAGCAAGACTAACGGCACGGCTGGGTCTGATTGCTGATGTGCTGTAAGTTTACAGCACTTTCAATGCTTAAAACTGAGAAAATAGCATGAGCTTAGGTATGTTTATACGGATATAAGGTGCTTTTACTTTGTTTTCAGGAAAAATAGGTGTTGGAGAAAAAATATTGAAAAGATGCATAAAAGTGCAGAAAATCATCCAAGTACCAATCTCAGTACGAGCTGTACCTAAACTGTACGAGCTGCACTGAGACTCATGGAAAAACTCAAAAGGATGAAACAATGTGAAGGAAAAGTGCGACTCTCAGTACGAGTTGTACCAAGATGGTACGAGCGTAACTGGAGTTGTGAAAAACTTCAGAGAAAATTTGCACAAGCAGTCTCTTGGTACAGGCAGAATCCACATATCCTAACATCAACCTACAGCCTGTACCAGGAGTCGTGGGGAGCTTCAGTAATTCTTAAATACTTGGCAGAACTCAATATGCAACAAGAAATTACAAGTCATAGGAACAAGTGCGAGGCACACCACAACACTCATAGAAAACTTCAGAAGATATCGAAGTTGTCAGGGCCAAGCCACGGATTGTACGACTCGTAGGACCATGGTATGAGTCGTACCAGTTTCCAATACATAGTTAATTCTGCAATAGCCAAGGAACGTACGAGAGAATGGTATGACCCATACAATCCTGTTATGATCGTATGACCAGTCGTAGGACGAGTCGGAGCCAGATATGGAAATTTCCCTGTTAGCTTAGGAAAAGATTTCTGATGTTTGTATAAATACCTTTTATGTTTTTTAGTAGGAGAGGAGATCAGTAGATGTGTGATTACATTGACAGAAGATTTTTAGTTAATTATTTGTGAATTATTATCAAGTTTTGGAGAGCAATTCTTGAGATCAACACTTGATTTTCTCAATTGTTCTTGATTTTGTTCATTAATATTCATAGAAGGTTTTCTTTCAATTATTGTTGTAAGTATTTAATTATCTGTTTATCTATGAATACTAATTATAATTTAACAATCATGAGAGGCTAAAACCTCCACAACTAGGGTTGTGGGAACTTGGTGAATTAACAAAATAGGGTTATACAAACTGATCCAAAACAATTGCTAAACGCTTATATTATATTCTCTTCATCTTTAAACGTTTTTTAATGGTGCGCAACGTTAGAACTTAACTGAATTTTTTATTTTGTTTAACCTAGAGATGTAGAGATTAGAAAAAGAGAATTATAATAAAGCCTTGATTTTTATGATTATTGTATGACTTGAGCTGCGTTCGTAGGAAAATTAATTTTGAACATATTGATACTGGTTAGTTTGAAATTGCTCATGAGACCTAACTCGGTGATTGAGTATAGTCATCCAATAGAGACGAACCAGTCGTTTGGATGAACTCTAGTTATCAGTTCTACAAGTAAGCATTGGGATTGATCACGTGTGTATACCTAAAGTAGTTATGAACCCATGGGAACACTGACCCTAGTTATTTGAAAATCTTAATAACAACCAGGGTTGCGATCTTGTTTTATTATTGTTTTTCTTTACCCCCCCCCCCCCCAATTTGGAGATAATATACCGATAAGTTTAAGCACCAGCATTAGTCTAGTTCTTACCTTATTCCCTGCAGGTTAAACTGTAACCTCTTTGTTGGGATCTTTATTGACAATGTCCACTTCATACTTTGTCATAAAGTATGAGTTTGAGCATTGTCAATCGCTAAGACCTATATCAAAAATGATACAACATAGAGTATGCGGTCAGTACTTAGAATATACTAATTATGCAAGGTAAGTAAAACATGCTGAGTAAGTATAAACTTAAATCATGTATATTAACATAAGTAATAACATCATTAGAGTAGAGACTACATGCTGATATCTAAAAATATGAATAGTCTTAAACTGGATCTTATAACTGAATCAAATGACCCAAAGCTGAAACTGAAATTCATAAGTAAAACTAATAACCTAATCATTGGGTCAAACCTGTTGAAAATATAATATCATAATTGATAAACATACATAACTGAGATCATGAGGAATAATGGGAGACTCGTCATGTAACCATAACAATCACGATAGAGCTTACGTGATCTCAACTATTACACTCAAGTGGGTAGAGCCATTCAAAGCCTTGTCTGGGCTAAGGGCACTATTGGGATAACGATATCAAGCTAAAGGCCCATCTGGGGCAGGGGAAACTCAGAATGGAGGTCCCAATATAAATGTAAGATCCTATGTTGGCGCATAGTTTTGAGACGGGGGGTTTTCATGAACCCCTGACCTACTCGGTGCTAGACACTACTCTAAAAAATATGCAAAGTGCTCACCATTATTTTTCAACGAAGCTGAATCCATACCATAAGCTGAATGTAGGAGTATAGACTCAAAAACCATATGGTAAGTTGATTTATAGAACTAACTTAATCATGAAAATATGCATAGTCTGAGTGGGATTACTCAAAATCTGGTGATCATGCATATGTGAAATAAACTTCACTAGTCAAAATCATAGATTCCTATATGGGTAATTTGTAAACATTCATTCATGCTAGATACTTCATCATACTTGAAATCATCAATATAAACTAAATCTTTTCATGAACTTTCATAATTGGGCAAAATCTTCTAAAACATGAACTTATCAATTTATAATCAAAACATGTATAGAATTTGCCCATTTTTCGTTAAACATGCTTTAAAACATAGAGGGAATCGATCCATAAACAATTGTAAGAATTTTATGAAATTAGATTAAATCCCTTTTTGATCATGCTTTGAATTGGGACTTGATTCATGAAATTGAGGAAAATTATGAGTATGAGAGTGAAGGAACTCTCATTCATGGCCTCGCATACCTGGGAGAAATAAATCTACACTTTCCCTAGAAAGACCAAAGAATTTAGAGAAGAACTTGAAGGGTTCTAGGCTTGATCTTCAATGGAGATGTCTAGACTTGCATGCTTAGGAGGGGAAGCATCTAGAATGGGTTTAATCCTCTTAAAACCCTCCTAACAGCGCTTAAAACAACATAATTTAGGGCTAAAAAAGCTTAGAAATTATGAAAATGCCCTTAATTTCACTCTGCTAGATGTCACGACTCAGACCACGAGTCGTACCTTGATACTACGACTCGCGTTTACCATTCGTTGTCACTACTACTTTTTCCTGACTCTCTGAAGTTTTTCACAGGTAAGACCACGACTCATACCAGCAAACTATGAGATGTTAGGTCCACCCATTATCCCTGTTACCAAGATCCTCATTTCCTTCTCATTAGTGCAGGCCATGACTCATTGTTTCCTATAATGGGTCGTATAATAATTCATACCTTTCAAAGAGGGTAACTCATTCATCAAACCACGTTTCATCCTATGACTCATAACATGATCCCATGAGTCGTACCTTGACTAGTTGTCACTGGACTCTTCCTGTAGATTCTAACCACGAACACCTCCTATGAGTCGTACCTTCTCATCATGACTCATACTACGAGTCGTTTTGTGCAAAATTTTCCCTTTTTTCTACTTAATACATTTCAAATCTTAGGTCTAGTCTTAGGAACCTTCAGGGTATAAAGATATCTCCTCCTTAGGAACATCCATCCTCAAATGTGGGGTAAACATACTGAAAAGCTGGGGAAAGGAACTAAAATCTCAAATACTAAACATCTAAATCTAAAAACTGACGGAGTGACTGGCTCCGGACTAATATACATTTCTGAGCTGAATTCATGGATTACTCATATATGTACTGACATGAAAGAAACTAAGAGACATGAACTAAACATAAAGCTGAATTGAGTACTAAGGAGAAAATTGATAGCTCATGCTAGAACTGAGTCGGTAGGGAAAAGGTGCGGGTATTTAGCCACTATATCTGCTTCGACTTCCCTCGTATCTCCCTCAACAAGATGATTTCTCCACAGAACCTTTACTGAAGCTACTGCTTTGTTCCTCAACTTCCAAACCTGACGATTAAGGATCTTAACTAGTACCTCCTCATAGCTAACGTTATCCTTTATACCTATGCTCTCCACCAGGACAACCAAAGTTGGATCACTAATGCACTTAGTTAACAAAGATACATGAAAAAATGGATGCACCGAAGCCAACTCCGCTGATAGCTCCAACTCATAGGCCACCTTTCCAACACGTCTCACAATTCTGTAGGTACAAAAATATCGAGGACTAAGCTTCCCTTTCTTTTCGAACCTTATCACTCCCTTCATGGGAGACACCTTCAAGAACATCCAATCATCAACTTCAAACTCGAGTTCTTGTCACGACCCAAACATGGGTTTGGATCGAGACACGGGACAAGAAGCCCTGAGAGACTTTAATTTGACCCATGGCATGAACATACATCTAACTCAATCAATAAAATGGAAGATTTATCATAAAAACATTTCAAAAGTAAAAACACAACATAACATTAAAATACAAATGCGGATCTGCAGCTAAATACAATAAATGTCTGAAAATCCTCTATGTTTGATGAGTTGATGGGAAAAGACCCAAACTAACTATCTAAGTCTGAAACTGAAAATACGTGAACATAACTTAACACAAATGGGCCTTCGATAGATGAGGACTCACCAATAAAAGATGGATACTGACTCCGGAACTGGCCAGTAACGGGAGTAAGTATGAAGATCGGAGCCTGTATCATGAAATGGTACAACATAGAGTATGTGGTCAATACGTGGAATGTACTGAGTATGCAAGGTAAGTAAAACCGCTTAAGTAAGTAAAATCGTTAAAATATGTATATGTAAAACATAATCAAGATAAGAATCTAAGAGTAGGAATTGCATGCTATTTTCTAAAATCATTATTTGCACATAACTGAACATCCTAACAGAATCGAATGACCCAAAGCTGAAATATGATAAATCAGAAGTAAAGCTAAACATTGGTTCAAACCTGTTTTAGAACATATATATATATATATATATCATGAATGATAAACATACATAACTGAAATCATGAGGAACAATGGGAGACTCTTCATATAACCGACATTACCACGATAGGGTTTACGTGGTCCCGACTATCACACTCAAGTTGGTAGAGCCATCAAAGCCTTGCCAGGGCTAAATACACCACAATGATATTGATATCAAGCTGAAGACTCCTTGGGGCATAGGAAAGCTTCAAAGTAGGTCCCAAATGATCTGATCATACCTACGTTGGCTCATAGTTCTGAGGCATAGGGTTGACTGACCCTTAGCCTACTCGGTGCTAGACACTACTCCCCAAAACATGCATATGCTCTCCATCGTTTTTCAACAAAGCTGACCATCGTCTAGGGATAAAGCTGAATAATCATGTACATATGAAATCTGAAAATCATACATGAGGAGCCTTGACTCAAACCATACCACAAGCTGAACATAATTGGGAATCGACTCCAAAACCATTTGGTAAGCTAATTGACATGAAATCATAAATCATACTTGAACATATGGGCTTGCTCAATACTTAAACATGATTGAAAATACTTGATTCACTTGAAAACATGATTATAGACAGAGGTAACTTGAAAACATATTTTTCATCAT
Organism: Datura wrightii; assembly: GCA_035772735.1. Lineage (NCBI taxonomy): Eukaryota > Viridiplantae > Streptophyta > Magnoliopsida > Solanales > Solanaceae > Datura > Datura wrightii. The sequence goes on from JASDFA010000016.1 coordinate 169,040,150, forward strand.
AAATATCTCATCATACTTGAACATACATCATAGATCTCACTTTTCATGAACTTCTCATAGATGGGCATCATAATTTATAAAGCTTGAAAGCATGATTTATAATTGAAAACATTGTAAAACTTGTCATAAATCATAATTCAATAATAGAAACATGCTTAGATCATATCCATGGTAGTTACTTAGAAAATTCATGCATTGGGTTAAAACCTCATAGCATCAATATATAGATTTTTCATGAATTAGAGAGGAATTGGGCATGGGTGTGAACAAATTCACCCATTCATAACCTTACATATCTGAAATAATCTTACTCTACAACTTCTTTGATTGCCCAAGGAAAAACTGAGAAGAACTTGGAAGGAATTATGCTTGTCACCTCTCTAGCCCTCTAAGATTGCATTCATGAATAGGAATAGCATAGAATGAACATACCCCTCTTAATACTCATTATTCATAGCTTAAAACGATGTAGTTTGGGCCTTAGGATCATAAGAATTACGGATAAGCCCTTACTAAATTCGAAGAGAAAAATAGACTGCTAGTCCCAATGAGGGACTGGACGAGTTGTTGCCTCTGACCACGAGTCGTCCCCACAATCGTCAAGTACACTGTCCATGAATCCTCAAAGGTTCCACGGGACCTAATGGTTCTTCATTGGTGGCCATGACTCGTCGTCACCTCTCGTTACTTTCACTGCCAAAAACTTTAAGTCATTAACCAACTGCTGACCACGACGTACCTAACGAATCGTGGCATTGACCATGACTCGTGGTGTCCATTCGTGGGGTACACTACCATTTCTTCCTTCATCTTTCAAGTTCCCTTGATCACGGGTGACCTAATGGCTCGTGGGGATGACCATGACTCATGGTCACACCCGTGGTCACCCCAACTTGAAAATTTCCAGGCAAGTCAACACTCCTCACCACGAGTCACTTAACGGCTCGTGGTCATCCTAAAGGTTCACAGCACGACTCATTCTGGGACCTGGTGCAGAAAATCCTATTTTCTCCCTTTTAACTCCCAAGTCTAATCTTAGGGATTTCGGGGTATAACAATTCTCTTCGCCTAACATTCGTATATGACTTTTGATGAATCTTAGCTATTTTAAGTCTTTTTCTTATAAGCTGAACATTCTCCGTTGTCTTATGAACTGAATCTGGCCCAATCAATGTAGCTTTATCTACCTCAAAACAACCAATTGGTAATCTATATCTCTGCCCATAAGAAGCCTCAAATGGAGCCATCTGAATGCTGCGTGGTAGCTGTTGTTGTAAGAAAACTCAATAAAAGATAAATGATCATCCCAACTACCTTTTCTCTCAACATATTCTCAAGAGTCTGAATAGTACGCTCAGCCTGACCATCTATCTGTGGGTGAAAAGCTGTGCTAAGCTTGACCCGAGTACCAAGTCCCTTCTAAAATGATCTCTAAAACTATGAGGTAAATTGAGTACCTCTATCTGAAATGATGTATAAAGGGAGTACAGGAAATTGAACTAACTCTCGGAAGTACAATGTAGCATAATTCTCCGCTGAATCGGTAGTTTTGACCAGTAGAAAATGAACTGCCCTGGTCAACCTCTCTACCACCGCCTATATAGAGTAATACTATCTATCAACATGTGCGATACAACCCTGTGATGAAGTCCATATTGATCTATTCCCACATCCAAAAAGGGATACTGATGTCCTGTAGCACACTTCTGAGTCTTTGATGCTCCACTTTTACTTGTTGATAATTCAGACACATAGCCACAAATTCTGCTATGTCCTTCTTCATGCCATTCCACCAATAGTCTTCCCGTAGGTCACAGTACATCCTAGTGGCACTTGGATTTATAAAATATTGGGAACCATGAGCCTCACGCAACATCCACTCTATCAAATCATCAATGTCCGAAACACATGAATGTCCCTGGTATGGAAGCACACTATCTCCCCCTTGAGAGAAGACCTTTACCTTTTGATGTTGAACCGCTTCTTTCAACGTCACCAAAATAGGATCCTCATCTTTCCTATCCTTGAGCTCTATCACCAAGGAAGATTCTGACCTACTCTGAATAATGACACTATTATCCATCGAGTCAACAAGGCGAACCCCTAATCGTGCTAGTTGATGCACATTCTTCACCAACTCTTTCCTTCCATCTTCCACATGAGAAACACTCTTCATGAAAAAACTATAAAGGGCATCAGCCACTATATTGGCCTTGCCCGAATGGTAAAGGACACTTATGTCATAGTCCTTGAACAGCTCTAACCATCTCCTTTGTTACAAATTCAAATCCTTCTGAGTGAACATATACTATAGGCTCTTGTGGTCCGTAAACACAGTTACATGAACCCCATACAAATAGTGCCTCCAAATCTTCAATGCGAACACCACCACTGCCCATTCTAGGTCATGCGTCGGGTAATTCTTCTCGTGAGTCTTAAGTTGTCTAGAGGCATACGTAATGACCTTACCATGCTATATCAACACACACCCAAGACAAACCCTAGAGGCATCACAATACACAAAAAATTCATCCGTGCCCTCGGGTACAGTCAATACTGGGGGGAGAAGTGAGTCAAGCTTTTAACTCCTGAAAACTCCTCTCACAGGAATCTGACCAGTGAAATTTGACTTTATTTCGAGCCAATTTAGTCAACGATGCTACAATGGATGAAAATCCTTTAATGAACCTCGTGTAATATCTAGCTAAACCCAAGAAACTCCTAATATCTAAAGGATTAACAGATCTCGACCAATTCTTTATAGCTTCTATCTTTTAAGAGTCCACCTTCACACCCTCACTTGACACCACATGGCACAAAAAAGCCATTGAGTCCAACCAAAACTCACACTTACTAAATATGGTGAACAACTGGCTATCCTTGAGGGTCTGTAGCATAATCCTCAAATGAATGGCATGCTCCTCCTCGCTCCGAGAGTATATGAGAATGTCGTCAATGAAGATTATCATGAACATGTCCAAGTATGGTTTGAACACCCTTTTCATCAAATCAATGAAAGCTATAGGAGCATTCTTTAGTCCAAAAGACATAACTACAAACTCATAGTGACCATACCGAGTCCAAAAAACTGTCTTCGGAATGTTACTCTCCCTAACTCTTAGCTGATGGCACCTGGATCTGAGCTCTATCTTTGAGAAGCACTTAGCACCCTAAAGTTGGACAAACAAGCCATCAATTCTGGGAAGGGGATATCTAGTCTAGATTGTAACCTTGTTCAATTGTCGGTAGTCAATGCACATACGAAGAGACCTATCCTTTTTTCTAACAAAGAGAACTGGTGCACCCCATGGGGACTTTCTAGGTCTAATGAATCCCTTATCTAGATGATCCTTCAATTGCTTCTTCAACTTCTTTAGCTCGGCTGGAGCCATTTTGTATGGAGGAAAGGATACAGGCTGCGTATCGGGAAGAAGGTCAATATTAAAGTCAATCTCCCACTCGAGAGGGACTCCTGGTAGATTATCTGGGAAAACCTTTGGATACTTACACACTATAGGAACTGATTGGAGAATCAGGGTTTTGGACGTTGCATCCTTAACCCGAACTAGATGGTAAACACAACCTTTGGAAATCATCTTTCTTGATGTAGGAAAGAAAGAGACCTAAAGGTACTACTGAACTACCCTTCCATTCTAGGACTTGCTCACTTAGAAACAAAAACTCTACCATGAAGGTTCTATAATTCACTGAGGCATAACACACATGCAACCAATCTATACAAAAGATAACATCAAAATCTGTCATGTCTAACTCTACTAGATCGGCTGAGGTGACTTTCTGAAGGAATGTGATTGGGAAATATTTGTATACCTATCAAGCTATAACTGAGTCACTGTTTGCGCTCCAGCGCACTCGCAAGCGTACGCAGTCGTACAAGTAATATAGTGGTCCTTTCTAAAATCCGGATGTCAAACCCACAGGGACAGGACCAATTCAGCAAATTATGAAGTTCAAGTGTGAGATTAACCTTCCCAAGTGTTTATTATAGAAGTTTTCGGTAAAGTATAATTATGTTTTGGGGTGGTCACAGAATAATCTGCAAACAATATAAGAAGCAACTAGAGCTAAGGCCGAATAATCATGCAATGCTACATTTTGTAATGGTTCAAGTATGATATTATCAATTATTGTCTCACATAGTTGAAAATGCGATGTTCATGGTCTCTCGAGCCTCTAAACACAACAAACTAGCCTCACAACTACATCATTGAGCGGGGATGTGATAACCTAGTTCGTGGGCAAATCAACTACATGGATGTGGTTTATGGGGTTTATGCTCTTGATTAGGGACTTTCATACCAAATCATTTGATCCAACTTAGCTTCACAACTACTTCTACGAGTGGTGGAGTGATAATTCTAAGCCGGTGTCTTACTCTCATCCCGTTTTAGCAACCAAGCAAGGAAAATTAGGTATATATTCTATCCTAACCGCGAATCATAACTAAAGATAAGAACTTACTCCCTACATTCCTATGTTCTTGCCTAGGGTTGCTCTTTCAAACTTTTACCAAGCTTAACATGTATGTTCTCATGGTGATCAAGCATAAAAACAACAATAATGAAGAATTTAAGAGAAAACAACAATTACAACTCAAACCAAAACGAAGTCATGCAATTACAATCATATCACATGGCCTCAACCCTATAGGAAGGGTTTTATCCACTCATGTTCATACAAATACTCAAAAACATCGTTAAAGTAGTGTACTTACAAGAATAGGTGAAAGAGAATGTAAAATTGGTGAACCCTAGGTGAGTTCTTTACTTCTCCCTTCGCTCCTCTACGATTTTCAGAAAATATTTCGTGACATTTGATTTTGGAAGCTAATGGTTTAATTTATAGTAAATAGGGAATGCGCTAATTTTTGCCTGTCGTGGAATGGCTCCGTGGCACGGAGGTAGATGCGTCAATTTGCCTCCGTGACATGGAGGTATCGCGAATGCACACTGGAACTATCCTAAAAAATGACCTTCGGCCAAGGCATGCAGCATGGGCACCGTGGCACGACGCCCAGGCTGTGCGATGGCCTGCGTGACACGGCCTCTAGAGCGCAGATGTGCCTGGCGTGGCATGGCGCTGGCGCGCAGGCGGCCTGCTTTGCTGCATTCTTCTTGTGCCTAACATTGGCGTGGCACGGTGATGGGCGTAGTACACACACAGCGTGGCAGGCTGCCTGGCACGGGCAGCCTTGCCATGGCATGCTTCCTTTCCAACTTTTGCAATTTGCTTCCCATTCCATTCCTCCACTTCACCCATCATTATTTAGTCCCTCAAATACATTTTTCACCTACAAAACAAGGACTAATCATGTTGGTTAGTACATATCAAAATTTACATAAAATCACATGAGAATGTAAATGCATAAATAGACAAACATGACTAAACTAAGTTATAAAATAGTAATTGGGCACGCAATAATGACCAAGAGCACTACCCCACACTTAAAGTTGTTCGTCCTCGAACAAACCTTTTACATCTCATGCACATGAAGACTCACACATAGCAATTGAGCAAGACAATTCAAGCTACGGCTACAACGATTATCTTAGATAACAAGTTAAAAATAGAGCATGCAAGATTTATCCATTAACATAAAATATAACTATGTTAAGACTTCCTAACCTCAAGAATTGACTCTTAATCTTAACAAACTCATGCAAATCAATCAATCAAGAAATCCAACATGAATTTTATCCTTCATTAAACATGTGCCCTCACAACAAGAGAGTTACCCATTATTACTCACAAATTTTCAAATCACACCATGTATGGGTGTATAAATAAGAATTAAGTTCACTCTCACAAAGAATTCACATGCCACGTGTATTGACCCATAAGCTTTCCCTTAGTGTTTTACTCCACTAATTTAAGGATGTTTGAACGTAAGATCAAGTAGGACTTGTTGGGTTGTAATGCAAGCTAAAGGCAGGTAGGTACGGTTATGGCTAATAATAGTGACTATCTTCCCCAAGCGCTTTTAATACACCACACTCTCCTTAAAAACTTCCCTCCTCTTACTTCACCTTTATACTTTTCTACTTCCATTTTCCTCTTTTATTTCCCCATTTCTTTATGCATACTTAGCTTATTAGTAAGGAGTTCTTAAGCAACTTTTTCATTCATTTGTTCTCTTACTCCCTATCAATACTCAAGCATTTTTAAACAAGTGCACCTCTGATCTTTTCTCAACTCCCACAATTATTCTTATTCCTTCTTTTTCACGATTCTCACTCCTTTACTCTTTTGGATTTTTCACTTAAGCGCTTAGGAGTTTAGGATCAAATTCAAGGCTAATGAAAGAGAAGGATTAAGCTTATGTTGTAGCTATCAAAGAATAGGCTTAAGTCTCAATGGGGCTAACTAGGATCAGACATTCACTGTAGGTGAAGCGAGGGATACAAATTAGGCTTATTCAAAGAAATGCCTCCATCATCTCCTACAATCGACATCCTTCATTTCATTTTGTATATACACCAGGAAAATTCTAGACACTACACAATATAATGGAATATTCAAACACCTTACACTCACAACACATGCTTAATTCAGGATACATTCAGCAGACTCTTAACTCAGCTAATCACAAGAATTCCAAAATTAAGCTTTAAGCACACCAAGTCACATTCAGGAGCCTAGGTGTCTCAAACAAAGTTATACACTTCTTACATGCTTCAACACCGTCCACACTTACATCTTACCATCATGTATAGCACATAACAAGAATATCAAGCCATCAAGTAACTACGGGTTCAAAAACCAAAACTTATTGACTAATTTTCCCTCAAGACGGTCGTTATCCATCCATCATCGGGAAGCGTCCCTAACTATGACCAAAACAACTATGTACAGACAAAGAAAATTTTTATTCTTCAGTTCAAAGTGCCCCCCATTGGAAAAGAACCTAAATGAAAAACCAATGGGTGAGGAATCATGCTCAACTCAAAAAATTTCCCTCAACCAATACCTATCAAGCACTAAATTCGCCCGAAATCATTAAGCACAAAATTTTGAAATTTCTCTCACCCCACACTTGAATCATGCTATGTCCCCAAAACATCCAATTAAAATTCAAAAAGGGTGAGAAATACTCCCTGGGGCCTCTAGGCCTAGCTAACGACATGTTTTTCTTCATTTGAACAAGTGGGTACTTGACCCCACACTTTTCCTCTTTCATGCTTCTTAGCTTCCTCCTCCAACTGTGCTTAAATCTCCACCAAAAACAACAAACAGATGAAAATAAACAAAATCACCACAAATGAAAAAAAATTAAAAATGTACCTGTGGTACCCTTGGGTTGCCTCCCAAGCAGCGCCTAATTTTACGTCGCGGCACGACATGGACTATCCTTTTCAGGATATCCTCATACCCATGTTCCCTTGCGAGAACCATCTTCTTCTCTTATTATTTTTAGAGGGAACATCCACCACTATGTTCCTCTCTTCCTCTAACTCCTTCTCTAATAGAAGCCCTTCATTAGATTCGGGCTGAAAAGCAATTATCTCCTGTGTCTGTGTACCTGTGGAATCTGCCACCCCACACTTAGCCTCTGCTAACACACTGACCTTACAAAGGTCTCTGTAATGTGTGGGTGGATTAATCTCTTGGTAGACCCGGAAGAGTTCTTCTTCATCGTCGACCCTCATTTTCAGGGTCCCTGCTCTTACATTAATAATTGCTCCTCCAGTGGCCAAGAATGGTCGTCCCAAGATCAGGGGTACCTTGTCATCAACTTGAAAATCCAAAAATGACGAAATCAGCGGGTATAATGAACTTACCCACTTTGATGAGAAGGTCCTCAATTATTCCTTCTGGTGCCACATGCGACCTGTCTGCCAGCTGCAGCATCAATCTTGTTGGTCTCGGTTGACCTAACCCCAAGGTGTTAAACAAAGATAAGGGCATTAGATTAATTGCTGCCCCTAAATCACACAGAGCTCTTATCACCTCAGCTTTACCAATTTGTATGGGGAGGGTAAAACTCTCTGGGTCTTTGAGCTTTCTAGGTATTTTGCTCAATACCCTGTGGCTGCACTACTCAATCAGTGCTACTGTTTGAACGTCCACCAATCTGACTTTGTTGGCCACCACATCTTTCAAGTATTTAGCATACCTGGGCATTCCCTACAAGACATCAAGAAAGGGCAAATTTATGTGAAGTTCTTTGAAAATATCAAAGAACTTTCTAAAGCATTCCTCCTCCTTGCTCTTTTTGAATCTTTGTGGAAATGGTGGTGGTGGTCTCTGTGCTGGTTGAGATGATGATTTTGCATTTTGTTTCCCAACACTCTGATTCTCTTCTTCTTCAGTGGATGGTCCCATTCTAACCAACTCCGGCTGCACCTCATTTCTCTTCTCTTTCGGTGGTGCATCAGCCAATTACTTGCCACTCCTCAAGCTGATGGCGTTGACCTGTCGGGGCTTTGTGTCTGTGTCACTAGGTAATCCTCCCTGTGGTCTAGTGTGGTGAGCAACTGCTATTTGACCCTTCTGCTTCTCTAGATTGCTAGTGGCCAACTGCTGATTCTTCAAATCTGATGCCATCCTCGCTAGATTTTCTGCCAATTGGCTCTGTGTCTCTATGATCTTCTGCAATGTCTCCTCAATGTTGCTACTAAACTGGCCACTATTCTGCCTGTTTTGCTGTTGATACTACTGCTGTTGAGGTTGATGGTAGCTTTGACTTTGATTTCCACCCCAAGAAAAGTTCGGGTGGCTCTGCTAATTCTTGTTGTAATTGTTCCCAAAATTCTGATTGTTTCTCTGAACATTCCCAACAACATTAAGCGATTCCGGATTGGCCCCACATGATTCTGCATTATGCCCATTATTGCCACAGATTTCACACCAACTCGGAGCTTGCTGAACTACATTTACCTGACCCTATTGTTGGTTCATACTAAGTTTATTGAACTGAGTCATCATCTGGTGCCGAAATGATGCTAGCTGTGTTGCCAAGGCATTTACATAATCTATCTCTATCAGCCCTGCTGTTCTCTTTCCTGCCCCTCTCGATGACTCGCTGTGCCACTCTGAATTTCCCTGAGCAATTCTGTTTAACAAGGTGTATAACTCATCATAAGTCTTCTCTAATGCTTGCCCACCCGATGCAGAGTCTAGTAAAATTTTTGTGTGTGGGTCTATACTTTCTACAAATGTATGGGCTAGCACTTCATTGGACTGCTGATGATGGGGGCAGTCTCTCAATAATAAGTTGAATCTCTCCCAAGCCAAGTACAAGTTCTCCTCCAGCCTCTGCTTGAAACTTAAAATTTCACTCCTGAGTTTGGAAGTATTGCCTGAAGGGAAGAATCTGATAAGGAACTTCTTTGCCAAATCATCCCAAGAAGTTATGGAATTCGGTGGCTCAGATTTCAACCACCTCTTTTCCTCTCCCAACAATGAGAATGGGAAGAGGGTAAGTTGGACATAATCTGTGGACACTTCAGTGGGGACGAACGTGTCACTAATCTCAAGAAAGTTTTGTAAGTGCTGTCGTGGGTCCTCATGAGTCATCTCAGTGAACTGTCCACTAGAATGTAACAGCTGCACCATGTTCTATTTCAATTCAAAGTTTACTCTAGGTTCCGGTTTGCGAATACTAGAGGTCACATTTGTCGCTAGTGGGATAGCCACTTTGCGAACTGGTCGGGCTGCCATGATATCAGGTAACAACTTTGCTTGTCTTGTTAGTGGTTGTTGTTGTAACCTCTCCTGAAGTCTCTTTAGCTTTTTCTCTAGAGCTTCCCTCCTGCATAAATGAATTTGACGTTCCGTTTCAAGCAACAGTTCCACTATCTCTCTATTCCTTGCCAGCTCTGCAAGGACAACCTGTCACCTGTAATATACTAGACTAAGACCAAGTTTCTCAACACGTAAAGAAATTAAAATCACACAAAAAAAAGAAAAATCGACCAAACTTCGCCAGTCCCCAGCAACGGCGCCAAAAACTTTTTTTTGCGCTCCAGCGCACTCGCAAGCGTACGCGGTCGTACAAGTAATACAGTGGCCCTTTTTAAGAGCCAGATGTCGAACCCACAGGGACTGGACCAATTCAGCAAATTATGAAGTTCAAGTGTGAGATTAACCTTCCCAAGTGTTGATTATAGAAGTTCTCGATAAAGTATAATTAAGTTTTGGGGTGGTCACAAAATAATCTGCAAATATTATAAGAAGCAACTAGAGCTAAGGCTGAATAATCATGCAATGCTACATTTTGTAATGGTTCAAGTATGGTATTATCAATTATTTCTCACATATTTGAAAATGCGATGTTCATGGTCTCTCGAGCTTCTAAACACAACAGACTAGCCTCACAACTACATCGTTGAGCGGGGATGTGATAACCTAGTTAGTGGGAAAATCAACTACATGGATGTGGTTTACGGGGTTTATGCTCTTGATTAGGGACTTTCATACCTCAAATCATTTGATCCAACTTAGCTTCACAACTACTTCGACGAGTGGTGGAGTGATAATTCTAAGCCGGTGTCTTGCTCTCATCCCGTTTTAGCAGCCAAGCAAGGCAAATTAGGTATATTTTCTATCCTAACCGCGAATCATAACAAAGATAAGAACTTGCTCCCTACATTCCTATGTTCTTACCTAGGGTTGCTCTTTCAGACTTTTACCTAATCTTAACATGTATGTTTTCATGGTGATCAAGCATAAAAATAACAATAATGAAGAATGTAAGACAAAACAACAATTACCAACTCAAACCAAAACGAAGTCATGTAATTACAATCATATCACGTGGCCTCAACCCTAGAGAAAGGGTTTTAGCCACTCATGTTCATACAAATACTCAAAAACATCGTTAAAGTAGTATACTTACAAGAATAGGTGAAAGAGAATGTAAAATTGGTGAACCCTAGGTGAGTTCTTTATTTCTCCCTTCGCTCCTCTACGATTTTCAGAAAATATTTCGTGACATTTGATTTTGGAAGCTAAGGGTTTAATTTATAGTAAATTGGGAATGTGCTCATTTTTGCCTGTCATGGAATGGCTCTATGGTACGGAGGTAGACACGCCAATTTGCCTCCGTGACACGTAGGTATCGCGAATGCACACTGGAACTAGCATAAAAAATGACCTTCGACCAAGGCATGCCGCGATGGCGCCGTGGCACGACGCCTAGGCTGCGCGATGGACTACGTGACACGGCCTCTAGCGTGCAGAAGTGCCTGGCGTGGCACGGCGCTGGCGCGCAGGCGGCCTGTTTTACTGCATTCTTCTTGCGCCTGGCATTGGCGAGGCACGCTGCCTGGCGCGGCCAACCTTGCCATGGCATGCTTCCTTGCCGACTTTTGCAATTTTCTTCCCATTCCATTCCTCCACTTCACCCATCATTATTTAGTCCCTCAAATGCATTTTTCACCTATAAAACAAGGACTAATCATGTTGGTTAGTACATATCCAAATTTACATAAAATCACATGAGAATGTAAATGCATAAATAGACAAACATGACTAAACTAAGTTATAAAATAGCACTTGGGCACGCAATTATGCCCAAGATAAGTCACCGATTAGATCCGTCCGTCTAAAGTCTTGCCAGGGCTAAGGACACTAATATGATGTCAATATCAAGCTAAAGGCCCATTTAGGGTAGGAGAAGCTCATAAGGGAGGTCCCAAAGTTAATGTGAAATCCGTCGTTGGCATGTCGTTTTGAGACCCGGGGTTTTCATGAACTCCTGGCTTACTCCGGTGCTCGACACTACTCCCAAAATCATGCAAAGTGCCTACCATTATTTTTCAACAAAGCTGAAACCATACCATAAGCTGAAAGAGGGAGTATAGACTCCAAAACCATATGGTAAGCTAATTTATTGAACTAACTAAATCATGAAAACATGCTTAATTTGAGTGGGATTACCCAAAATCTAAAGATCATGCATACTTGAAATATACTTCACTAGTCAAAATCATATATTCATATATGTGTAATTTGTAAACATACATACATACTAGATACTTCATCATACTTGAAATCATTAATCATAAATTAAACTCGTTTACGTACTTGCATAATTAGGCAAAATCTTCTAAAACTTAAACTCATGAATTTATAATAGAAACATGTATAGAATTTGCCCATTTTTTATTAAAAATGTTTTAAATATAGAGGGAATCGACCCATCAATAATTTGTAAGAATTCTATGAAATTAGATCTAAATTTCTTTTTGATCATGATTTGAATTGAGACTTGATTCATGAAATTGAGGAAAATTATGAGCATGATAGTGAAAGGAACTGTCTTTCATGGCCTCGTATACCTGGAAGAACTGAATCTACATTTTGCCCTAGATATCCCAAAGAATTTGGAGAAGAACTTGAAGGGTTCTAGGCTTGATCTTCAATGGAGAGGTCTAGACTATCATACATGGGAGTGGAAGGGTTTAGAATGGGTTTAACCCTCTTACAAAGCTTAAAACGATGTAGTTTAGGGCTTATGAGCTTAGAAATTACGGGAATTCCCATTACTTAAATCGCAGAAAATTTCACTCTGCCAGATGTCACGACTCAGACTCGAGTCATACCTCGATACCACGGCTCGTGGTTACCATCCATTGTCACCACTGCATTTTTTTGACTTTTGAAAATTTTCCACGGGTCAGACCATAACTCGTACCACCAACCTACGAGTTGTTAGATCCACCCGTGATCACTGTTTCCAAGATCCTCATTTTCTTCTCACGGGTGCATGCCACAACTTGTTGTTTCGTACAACGGGTTGTACAATGATTCGTACCTCCAAATAGGGTAACTCAGTCCTCAAATCACGGTTCATCCCATGACTCGTAACATGATCCCACGTGTCATACCTTGTTTCGTCGTCACTGGACTCCTCCAATAGATTCTAACCACGAACACCTCCTACGAGTTGTACCTTCTGATTACGACTCGAACCACAAGTCGTTCTATACAAAAAATTTCCTCTTTTCTACTTAATACATTTCAAATCTCGGGTCTAATCTTAGGAACCTTTGGGGTATAACAAGCTATATTTGGTTTTACTAATAATTCTAGGACATATCGAAATTAATGAAAAAAATTAGATCATTTAGATCACTTGGAGTTGTTCGACATTTTATTTCAATAATAGAGCTGAAAAGGAAATATGAGCCTAGAGATTATGTTCAGCATACTTGTCATATATTTCTTCAATCAGATATATGTAGTGATATTTTTCAAAACATGTATTAGATACATTAAGCAGACCTCATTATTTTAACATTGCCCAAAAAATGGCATGAGCTAGAATCATTTTTTATGTTGATAAGTTGGACAATAAAATCAAAAGTTTATGCATCATGATTGATTTATTTTTGTAATGGTCATCCTTCTCCTTTCTAAAAAAAATAAAATATAAAAATGTTTAATTATATGTATAATTGAGATATATCCAATTAAAAATTTCAAAAACTTACTTTTGTTCGTAATTTATAAGTACCTCCTCACAAACCCATTTTATATATGCATGAAACAGTTCTGTGTGGTGTGCCCTGTAATAGGATCAAACTCGAATAGATATTTTTCTCAAATACCGAAGTCAACGTGATAAAACTACTAGCAGCTAAACCAAACTGTCATTAGGGACCTATTTCAAGGACCAGAAAGCCTATTTCTCGGCATCGGCATCACGTCGTCAATGTTGATCGTGCTTTGTATCACAATTCTTATTTCAAGATTTTGGTTTGGAAGGTCCTTGTCATCTAACTCAAATTGAGATACATTTTTTAGTTGATCAAATATGTTTGGGGAATTATCTATTGTCTCCACAAGGGAAACATACATAAGATGTATCTCATCTTTGCTATCATCCGATTGAATATCATCATGAACGTCTGCCGGTTTCTCCCTAGATCGTACATTATCGTGATCCTTACTGATTTTATCATCTAGATGCATTGGACCAACAACCTCGGTAAGGGTCTCTTTCTGTTGTATGCCAGGAGGAGCCTCAAATACATCATGTGTTGGGACAATGGAATAACAACAATAAACACACACACACAAATTAACTGCGAGAAAATAGAGAAAAACGGAACACAAACGACACACAAGAATTTACGTGGTTCGGTGTCACGACCTAGTCCACAACTGCAACTAGGAGGAATTTTATTACTCTCTCTCTTGTGGTGTATAGATTACAAGTACAAGCTATCTATTTATAGAAATAGATTAGGGTTATTAGGGTTTCTAACGAGCCTAATTAATCAGGCCTCCACAAGCCCAACAATCTCCCACTTGGAGGTATGATAATCTTCAACTGCCATCCACTGTGAGCACTTGTACGTCTAGTAATCTCCTCCTCATCTTCCTGGTTGCAGCGGCCTTTTCATAAGTTAACCTCGGATGCGAGCAAGGGACAAGGCATTGAAAAGCACAAAATAAAGGGGCTCCGCGATGGAGCCGTGTCACACTGCCATCGCGGAGGCCTTTTGCCTGGAGAGGGAATTTTCAGCCTAATTCCTGTGAGGGTACGCGATAGGTCCGTGGCACGGTAGCATGGCTCCGCATTGCAAGCCATGCCACGTTGAGCCTTATTCCTTGTGTTATACCCCATATAATTCCCGGCACCTAGACGACCTATTCGCACGTTGGTTAAGCATATTTGAAGGCCGTACGTGCTAGAGAAAGGGCCGGGAAAAGATCGGACGAGAAACCTGTCGAACCATCGCGGAAGGAGCTGCAGAGCCCCTCCGCGATGGCAGCGTGTCACGGAGGAGGAGCCTCCGCGTTGGCTCCGTGACATGTTGGCCTTGTCCAGGCCCAAGTATATAAAGCCCACTTCGATTTTAAATCAGTTATATACTTAGAAATTTCCAGGAAAACAGAGAGAGAAATCAGAGAAAGAGGAAGAACAAAGGAAATTATATAATTTTCGTCCGATTACGCTGCTAAACGCTGCCCAAATTCAAATTAACTCCAGATACTGAGGTATTTAGCAGCAGAGAGCATTCCTACGGATTCAGTTTCGTAAAATACGGCCGACAAATCGTCGAGCCACCGAGCTAAGATAAGTGGAATTGCTCTAAACTAGTGTCTATGTGTTCCTAGCTGTGAAGTGAATATTTCTCCCTTCTGGACTTCTGAAAAATAGCGAGTTTCTGGCCGTCTTTCGATAAGCCTAAGTTTAGGATATAAACTATATCGAAAGTGACATTGCCTTTTGAAATAAAGTTGTATTTAGTATTGATTGACATATTTATGAATGCAGTTGGGAGAAAACAATTGAAGTACCGGCCGAGCCTCGTCCGACAGACGAATAGTTCAAGGATAAGGTATGTAAAGTTAGTTTCCTCGGCAAGTTAAGTAATCTTGATACAGTACAGTAATTTAAAGGCCAGTAGATTGTCCAGAAGTCGTGTGTTGCGTTTATTATGAATGTTGCTACGATATGAGAAGCACCAGGTTGTAACTTGTATGAAACCTACTAGCACGACATTGATTCCAACACAAGTGTTAGAGATTGCCCAGTATGCTCAGTATGTGATGTAATATGACAGGTTAAGATATCTTTGTATTTAGTTGAAACCCCGTAAAGTGTTGCAATATCCGTAAAGCACTTCAGAAATAGAATGGCAGGCTAGAATAAAGTTTAGAACGTATGTTAGGAATAGTAAATTATGTTAATACAGAAACTCAGTAAACAACATAGTTTTCAGCAGAAACACTATCTTGTATAGCATTTGCCCCAGTACAGTTTGGCAGCAGACTATATTCATGTATATGTATATTTACCAGCCTCAGCACGTATAAATACGTACAGATTACTATCATTAGTTCAACATGTAATATATACGATACCTTACCCCTATTAGCCTCAGCAGGTGAGATATGCAGACAGTATTACTAGTTGAGACAGTTGTGTTGTTTGGGGTTGGACTACCTAGCATCCATGACCGCCCTAGGGTTAATAGCTGTATCGACTCGTCCGCCAGAGGACGAGGATACGTCGCTCTACGGAGTGGCATGCCGTCCCACAGGGGATGAAGATGGGATGCCAGTTTCCCCATATTTTGCCTTGGTCGGCTTTTATACACCCCCGTCGAGCGGATACGCCCGGGTGTTGATTCAGGAGTCCTTCGGACTCAGGTACAGTTATAGTCAGGGGCTCAGCGAGCCCAAGTGCATACCCAGGGGACCGGCGGGATGCTTACATCCATTATAGGAGATGGGATGACCGGGGTAGGGGTGTAGATTCTGTGCTGGTTGTACCTCCCGGCTTATGGGGGCCGGGTAAGGTTTGTGTGTGCCATGTTATGCTATTTCATGTTATGCCATGTTATGTTAGACACGAGTAGATCAGCAGTAGAGGGATATGTCTCCAGGTATGACTTCTATTCCTTCCAGTATGATTAAGAGAAGGTATGACTTACATTATCAGATAGTTAAGCTATTTTTTCTACTTCAGTTTCATCAATTATATTATTGTTTTCAGATGTTTCTTTCAGTTACTGCTTTACATACTCAGTACCAGCGGTACTGACGCCCGGTGGGGCGCTGCATTACTTGCCTGCAGGTACTCATAGACGAGCAGGTGACACTACGTGATTCCTGTCAGCGATCGAGTATTCAGCTCCTGTCATCCAGAGACTGAATTCCAGAGGTGTATTTCAGTTCTTTTGTTGTATAGTATGGGTAGGTCGGGGCCCTGTCCCGATCATTTCTATTGCTATTCTTAGAGGCTTGCAGTCGGTATATGTCTCCCTGTGGTCAGATGAGCCGGTCGTGTGAGGCCGTGCAGTTGTTAGCTGTTAGTACTTTTGCTTCTTTTATGTTGGCCGTGTGGGGCCATAAGTTTGACAGTAGTGGTGACCTTGCCGGTCACGTAGCCTTCTAGTATCTTATTGCTGAGTTGCAGATAACTAGACAGCATGGTGGCCTTGTCGGCCCGCATAGGTTTCCCTATAGTTTCATGTTCTGGTCAGCTGTTTTTACAGGTACAGGAGGCTATAGGCCAATGGGCCGGGGGCTGTGTTTACAGCCGTTATATAGCCCTTTGTTTCCAGAAATGTGAGTCAGAGCCAGCCAGGCACCAGATGTGCCTAGGCTTAGCAGTCCAGCAGTTCAGGTCCTAGCAGGGCACCAGGTGCCAGTCATACCCCCCAAGGCGGGGTGTGACAAACTTGGTATCAGAGCAGGTCGTGTCCTAGGGAGTCTGCAAGCCGTGCTAAGTAGAGTCTTGTCTATGGATGTGTTGTGCACCACATACTATAGGCAGGAGGCTGCGAGGCATGATATGATGGTTACCCTTCCTTCTCAGTCAGTCGTGCTTTAGAGCGGTACAGTATAGGGTTGAGTCCCTGAGAACTTACCATATTCTTTGATTACAGATACTAAGGCAGATCAACATTACCCTATCACAGGCAGAAGAACAGAGATAGCTATGGAAGAGAGTATCAGCCAGTTACATGATAACTACAACAGCAGGAGGGGGGTATCAGAGACCTCCCAGCGTGATACCTTTATTGGCATTATTCCCAGTATACGTTGATAACGTCAGAATAGGAAGTCAGAAGTATAATGTAGATATGAGTTGATTTACTTATTAGTTATATAAGATCTGATTAAGATTATAGACAAGGTCAGACCACCAGGTAAGAAGGAAAAAGAGAGGGAAATGCAGGAATCCCAAATACGTCTTTTCGGATATGGTACAGTCAAATGCTTTTGCTTGTTGCAATAAGAAAAAAGGCTATTCCCACCCCTTGGTTTTGATGCCAGTATAGTAAAGGGGCATAAGACTTGAGATGGGGTTGCCAAATCAAGCAGTAAGTAAAGATGGGCTGATTGATCCTAGTAAGTATTAGAAAGTATAAAGAGCCCTTATGATTACGTAAGCTGAGCAGACCCTTATGATAACAAGTCAGTAAAGAAAGTAAGACTGTTAGCTTACCCGAAGAAGGGGTAACAGACCTGCTAGTGATGAATGCCTAATAATAGTCAAGTTTGAGTCAGAAAAAGGCCAAGTCCGCCATATATGCTAACAGATAGCAAGACATACCTGTAAGATTATAGTTATGATCTAGTTGTGACATCGAAAGATATAGAGGTCATGTGAATTAGATGGGCTTGAGTATACGCCAGAAGAAGTATAGGCCGAGGCTTGATCAGTAATCTCATTAGCAACGAAAGGCAGGTACCTTGAACCCTAGAGTTCAGCTTAAGTAAGATGAGAGGAAGAAGCAGGAATGCCCCCCCCCAGATTAATAGAGTATCGTTTTAAGGATTAAGCTTCGGGCTGACAGTAGGATTGCGGTTCAGAATACCGCAGTATGTCCGCTATGGAAAAGTTAAGAAGTTACCGATACAGCAATTCTAATCTAGTGTAGCCTAGAGATAAGGCCCAGCAGATAGTCATGGGCTCTCAATATATGCCTAGTAAGGCTACAATATTCGAACGTCAACCCCACATCACAAGAGTGGCGAATTTCAAACAGCATACGATAACTAAAATGTCTATGTTTGTTACTTTCAGAATAGGGTGACAATGCAATGAAATGATAAGTCAGGGCAGGAGTTATTATTAGGCCGTAGAAGCGGTGTATCGTGTACGGTATGAGACTCAGCAGAGCATGTCAGAGATTATGAATTACCGCAGAATTCGGTACATATTGTACGTAGCTAGCGATATATATGTATACAGATAATAGATATGTTGTGAGTGGCTGCCTATAAGGGCTACAATCACAGATGCTGATTAGTAATAGAAAGCATATACAAATTGCATTGCAGGACACCCCCCCCCTCGCCAAAAAACAAAGAAAGAAGAAAGAGGGAGAAGAAAGAAAGAAAAGAAGAAGGGAAAGGGGCAGATTAAGTGTGAATTGTGTATGAAGTCATAGAAACTATCTCAGTTCTCAGTTATTAAGTTAATAGATTTATGTGTTGTTGTCAGATTTAGGCTCTAGGAGCTTACCAGAGTTAATGGACTAAAACAGAAGGCTAGATGAGAAGGGCGCAGTTAGATGATCTACCGACCAGCTGACGCCTGTATTGGCAGAGAAGCATCCCTGAAGATCGGTAACATTAGTGCATATGATAGAACCAAGATTAGAGGCCGAATAGGCAAATTTCAGAGATTAGCAATATCAGAATTGTTCTAGTATGTTAAGTGGTCATACGTCGTTTTCCCAGCTTTGTAGGCGACAGTCGGCCTTAGTCAACCTAGCAGTTATTATGTGGAACACCCCATAAGTCAGCCGGCCGTCCCAGTCAGAATACCCGTGGGTACCCCAAGGAAGGGTCCACATCAGTAGTCAGTGACAGACTAGTACTTCAGCTGGGTTTCGTAAGATATTCAGATACAGAGCCCTAGCAGAAGGCCAGTATTTGCAGAATAGCTTATAAGACCGAGAATTCCCCAGAATAGCAGTATAAATTCAAGTGGATACACACAAGGCATAAGAAATTGATAGTACCCTGCTAGCACAGTGTTTATAAAAAAACCGGGGGATCAGTAGACTCCCCGTGAAGATTCAGAGATTGATTGCCTGGGAGTAAGTTGATTAAGCTCAGTCTTATAGTGGTTTAAGTAAAATAACAGAGCAATTAGATGCCCATGAGTTTGCGGTTATGCACAAACTATAAGCACTTAAGTAGAACAGTTAGAGCATTGTTAGACTACTACAACATTCGGGTCATTCAACCCGACTATTCAGTTATTTAAGGTTATGCAGCCAGATCGTTAGAGGTCATGATCAATATCAGGACCCTCTGATCAGCTACGGGCACATGAGGTGCAGATAGTCGTTCAAGGTTACCTTAGCAACAAGTGGTCTTAGCATGCGGTCAGAAGGCCAGATAAAGCTCTAGCTATACCGGTAGATTACTTGTCAGATTCTCCGGCATAATAAACCAGTATGACCGTCAGTTATATGTCAAATTTTGTAAAGGTGAATTTTGGTTGAGTTTAGTAGCCTTTTTGGTCACATTGTGTCGGAGGCTGGTGTACAGATAGATATACAGAAAATCGAAGTAGAGAAGACATAGCCTAGATCTACCACTCCAATCGAAGTACACAATCCCTGCGGTTAGCCGGGTATTACAGAAGGTTTGTGGAAGGATTTTCCACCTTAGCAGCACCTCTGACTAAATTGACACAGAAGGCAGTAAAGTTCCAGTAGACTGAGGTGTGTGAGCAGAACTTCCAAGAGTTAAAAGCCAGGTTAACATCAGCTCCAGTGTTAGTATCGCCAGGAGGTACAGAGGGTTGATGCAGCGTGGTAAGGTAATAGCTTATGCTTTCAGGCAGTTGAAGAAACGTGAAGAGAATTATCTTACCCACGACCTGGAGTTAGCTGCAGTAGCTTATGCCTTAAAGAGCGAAAATTTTGTGTCACCCAGGAAGGGCTAGTATGGTAGCAGACGCCCTTAGTCGTAAATCTATGGGGAGTTGGCATACTTGCCGCCTGAACAGCGGGAATAGACCCGAGAATTTCACTAGTTAGCCGGTTTAGCCGTTCACATAGCAGAAATAAAAGATAACAGAGCGATAATACAGAATGTCGCAGTGTTGTTATTAGTGGTGGAAGTAGAGGAACGGCGATATGGAGACCCTAGCCGGGTTCAATTTGAACACAAGATTCAGTAAGGAGAGGTGACATATTTTCAGATAACCGGGGATGAAATGTTGTGATATAAAGGCCGCATTTGCGTTCCAGATATTTTGGGGCATCGCCAGCAGCTTATGAGCGGGATGCATTACGCTCGCTATTCTCTCCACCCAAGCGCGACGAAAATGTGCCATGATATCAAAGTAAACTACGGGTGGCCAGGTATGAAAAGGGAAATTGCTGAGTGTGTAGCCCAGTATCCTAACTGCCAGCGGGTGAAAGCAGAACACCAGAAACCAGGCGGGTTAACTTAGGACATAGCTGTGCCTCTCTGGAAATGAGAAGTAGTGAATCTGGATTTTGTGGCAGGATTAACCCGTACCAGACGCGGAAATGATTCTATTTGGGTAATAGTTGACAGACTGACAAAATCAGCTCACTTCCTGCCAGTGAAAGCTACCTTCTCGGCTGAAGATTATGCCGAATTATATATCAGAGAAATAGTTAGATTATATGGAGTGCCGGTATCCATCATTTCAGGTAGGGGAGCACAATTCACAGCTAGATTCTGGCAGTCGTTCCAGAGGAGTCTGGAAACACAGATTAATTTAAACACAGTATTCTATCCTCAGACAGATGAGCAGGCTGAGCGCACAATTCAGACGCTCGAAGACATGTTGCGAGCGTGTGTGCCAGATTTCGATAGTAGCCAAAGTGAGCATTTACTGTTAATTGAATATGCCTACAATAACAGCTATCATTCAGCCAACCAGATGGCGCCTTTTGAAGCATTATATGGGCGGAAATGTAGATCGCCAATTGGTTGGTTTGAAATAGGAGAATCAGCATTGGTTGCCCCAGACATTGTTCGGCAGTCAGAGGAAAAGATAAAGCTTATCCGAGAACGTCTACTACTTGCTCAGAGCCGCCAGAAGTCCTATGAAGATATGCGGCGCAGAAATCTAGAATTTGCGGTAAATGACTGGGTATATCTGAAAGTATCCCCGATGAAAGGGGTAATGAGAGTTGGCAAGAAAGGCAAGCTTAGCTCGAGATTTATTGGGCCATATCAGATTCGGCGAAGAATAGGCCGAGTTGCGTATGAATTGAACTTGCCTCCAGAGTTAGCATCTGTTCACCCAGTATTTTATGTCTCTATGTTGAGGAAATTCATAGGAAACCCTTCTACAATAGTTCAATTTCAGGATGTCCAGGTCACAGAAGAGTTAGCATATAAGGAAGTTCCCGCAGCTATCTTAGACAGACAGATTCGCAGATTGAGGACTAAAGATATTCGTCTATCAAGGTATTGAGGCGTAACAAGAACCGAGAGGAGATGACTTGGGAAGCGGAGGAAGAGGACCAGATATCCTCACCTATTTCAGGCCTAGTCGGGCGACAGGTGCGTCCGTATTATTGCTTATGTGGAATCTTATGGTTGTATATGTATAAATGAGAAAAATTGATACGTAACCATCCAGTGAATCCTACAGTATTGTGTACAGTACCTGTATTGGACTTTTCTGCATTTCAGGTTTTTGGTATAGTCCATATTACAGGGGAAACTCTGCCGAAATTTTTCTAAACAAGTAAGTTAAGTAGTCCTCTAGATGGCAGTATACATTCGAGGACGAATGTTCTTAACGGGGGGAGAATGTTATACCCCGTAGAATTCCCGGCACCTAGACGACCTATTCGCACGTTGGTTAAGCATATTTGAAGGCCGTACGTGCTAGAGAAAGGGCCGGGAAAAGATCGGACGAGAAACCTGTCGAACCATCGTGGAAGGAGCCGAGGCAGAGCCCCTCCGCGATGGCAGCGTGTCACAGAGGAGGAGCCTCCGCGTTGGCTCCGTGACACGTTGGCCTTGTCCAGGCCCAAGTATATAAAGCCCACTTCGATTTTAAATCAGTTATATACTTAGAAATTTCCAGGAAAACGGAGAGAGAAATCAGAGAAAGAGGAAGAACGAAGGAAATTATATAATTTTCGTCCGATTACGCTGCTAAACGCTGCCCAAATTCAAATTAACTCCAGATACTGAGGTATTTAGCAGTAGAGAGCATTCCTACGAATTTAGTTTCGTAAAATACGGCCGACGAATCGTCGAGCCACCGAGCTAAGGTAAGTGGAATTGCTCTAAACTAGTGTCTATGTGTTCCTAGCTGTGAAGTGAATATTTCTCCCTTCTGGACTTCTGAAAAATAGCGAGTTTCTGGCCGTCTTTCGATAAGCCTAAGTTTAGGCTATAAACTATATCGAAAGTGACGTTGCCTTTTGAAATAAAGTTGTATTTAGTATTGATTGACATATTTATGAATGCAGTTGGGAGAAAACAGTTGAAGTACCGGTCGAGCCTCGTCCGACAGATGAATAGTTCAAGGATAAGGTTAGTAAAGTTAGTTTCCTCGGCAAGTTAAGTAATCTTGATACAGTATAGTAATTTAAAGGCCAGTAGATTGTCCAAAAGTCGTGTGTTGCGTTTATTATGAATGTTGCTACGATATGAGAAGCACCGGGTTGTAACTTGTATGAAACCTACTAGCACGACATAGATTCCAGCACAAGTGTTAGAGATTGCCCAGTATGCTCAGTATGTGATGTAATATGACAGGTTAAGATATCTTTGTATTTAGTTGAAACCCCGTAAAGTGTTGCAATATCCGTAAAGCACTTCAGAAATAGAATGGCAGGCTTGAATAAAGTTTAGAACGTATGTTAGGAATAGTAAATTATGTTAATCCAGAAACTCAGTAAACAGCATAGTTTTCAGTAGAAACACTATCTTGTATAGCATTTGCCCCAGTACATTTTGGCAGCAGACTATATTCATGTATATGTATATTTACCAGCCTCAGCACATATTAAGTATGTACAGATTACTATCATTAGTTCAGCATGTAATATATACGATACCTTACCCCTATTAGCCTAAGCAGGTGAGATATGCAGACAGTATTACTAGTTGAGACCGTTGTGTTGTTTGGGGTTGGACTACCTAGCATCCATGACCGCCCCAGGGTTAATAGCTGTATCGACTCGTCCGCCAGAGGACAAGGATACGTCGCTCTACGGAGTGGCATGCCGTCCCACAGGGGACGAAGATGGGATGCCAGTTTCCCCATATTTTGCCTTGGTCGGCTTTTATACACCCCCGTCGAGCGGATACGCCCGGGTGTTGATTCAGGAGTCCTTCAGACTCAGGTACAGTTATAGTCAGGGGCTCAGCGAGCCCAAGTGCATACCCAGGGGACCGGCGGGATGCTTACAGCCATTATAGGAGATGGGATGACCGGGGTAGGGGTGTAGATTCTGTGATGGTTGTACCTCCCGGCTTATGGGGGCCGGGTAAGGTTTGTGTGTGCCATGTTATGCTATTTCATGTTATGCCATGTTATGTTAGACACGAGTAGATCAGCAGTAGAGGGATATGTCTCCAGGTATGACTTCTATTCCTTCCAGTATGATTAAGAGAAGGTATGACTTACATTATCAGATAGTTAAGCTATTTCTTCTACTTCAGTTTCATTAGTTATATTATTGTTTTCAGATGTTTCTTTCAGTTACTACTTTACATACTCAGTACCAGCGGTACTGACGCCCGGTGGGGCGCTGCATTACTTGCCTGCAGGTACTCATAGACGAGCAGGTGACACTACGTGATTCCTATCAACGATCGAGTATTCAGCTCCTGTCATCCAGAGACTGAATTCCAGAGGTGTATTTCAGTTCTTTTGTTGTATAGTACGGGTAGGTCGGGGCCCTGTCCCGATCATTTCTATTGCTATTCTTAGAGGCTTGCAGTCGGTATATGTCTCCCTGTGGTCAGATGAGCCGGTCGTGTGAGGCCGTGCAGTTGTTAGCTGTTAGTACTTTTGCTTCTTTTATGTTGGCCGTGTGGGGACATAAGTTTGACAGTAGTGGTGACCTTGCCGGTCATGTAGCCTTCTAGTATTTTATTGCTGAGTTGCAGATAACTAGACAGCATGGTGGCCTTGTCGGCCCGCATAGGTTTCCCTATAGTTGCATGTTCTGGTCAGCTGTTTTTACAGGTACAGGAGGCTATAGGCCAATGGGCCGGGGGCTGTGTTTACAGCCGTTATATAGCCCTTTGTTTCCAGAAATGTGAGTCAGAGCCATCCAGGCACCAGATGTGCCTAGGCTTAGCAGTCCAGCAGTTCAGGTCCTAGCAGGGCACCAGGTGCCAGTCATACCCCCCAAGGCGGGGTGTGACACCCTGGACCCCCAGTTTCCAATGAAGCTCCGCATCGGTAGCGTGTCACGGAGGCAGTGCTCCGCGATGCACTCCGTGGCACGTTGCTTGTTATTCCGGGAAAAATTTCCACCAGTATAAATAGAACACTTAGGTTCATTTTTCAATATTCTGACTTGGCGGAGCAAGAACGTGGGTTATAGGCAGTTGAGGGGACGAAATTATCAGGGGTTTTCTCTCTTTCTTCCTCCTTGAATTCAATTGCTTGTATGTTTAACACTCATTTAATGATGTTTAATCCACAAATGAGTGGCTAATTCATCTTCTTGCTGAGGTTAAGAACACTTGTAATGAAATGTGATTATTGATTCTTTGGTTTTTCATCTTTTCTTCCATGGTTGTTCTAATAATTCTTGTTCTTACTGCATTAATGTGTGGCCTACGTTAATGTACATCTAAGAAATTGAAAAGTTGTGAATTAATAGGATATGATCTTTTCTTAGTTTGGGAAAATTGAGAATTGATTTACCTTCAGGATAGAAATATACCTGAAAGTCGTATTAGTCAATTTAGGAATCGGTTTTGTATTGCTAGAACATGAATTGCATTTAATCACAGAAATGTAGGTGGATGGTTCATGATTCTTAAGTGGGGTTAAATACGAGAGTTTTAATCCCTTGGCAATAATTCTTGACTAGCAACCGGAGGAAAAGGCTAACCAAATTATATCGACAATCAATTTCATTACATGTTCATTTAACCTCAGCATGCTCACATTCATAGTTCAGACTCACATTAGATAATTGTTTAGACTTAGCATAATTATTAGAAATCAAAAATATCAAACTCTTGGTTACACTGTTGTCTGCATTGTTAGAATTGAAATATAGTACACTTGAGCAGATTGCACTTCATCCCAATCCCTATGGGATTGATACTTGGCTTACTTAAGCCACTTTACTACTTGTTCGACCACGTGCACTTGCGTGTAGTTATATATCCATATAACGCGAGCCGAACAAGGATTCTTATCATACTTTACACACCTCCATGACATACAAGTTCTGAGTTCATAACATATGACATATAACATAGAGACATGTTGGATCCATAGGTCCAATTCCCACTTTAACATAAATACATTGATTCATATATTCTAAATTTATAGAAAGCCCACATGGTTAGCTCTTACCTTAAGCATGTACAACAAGAACATGATAGAAGCATATATTCATTTCATGGAACCCATTTTGAAATTTACTCCAAATCATAAAGAAGATACGATAATTATGTCGTTTTCATAGGTTCACCTTATACCCCAAACATTTATTTCAAAAACATAATGAAAACATATACGTACTCTTCATTGGTCAAGCCCATAAGTTCTAATATCATCTTGTCATATATATCAAATCATATATTCTAGTTTTGAAGGGAATTCTTACGATATTCACGTAATTTAGACATGGATACGAGTTCTTGATACATTCGAGTGAACAATAACAAAATCCCAATCAAGTTTAGGCTAGCTCATGAAGATAATTCTACAATCATGCATTTTCACCATTAAGCATATAATTCGAGATATTAAAATAATCTCATAATCATAAATAACTTTTAATCTTAATGGGTCTTAGATTTCATATAAGACATAGAAGAAATCACCCATAAATTGAAACCCTAGGTCATGCTTTTCTAGAATAATAAAATGGGATTTTTAAATTAAATATTTGGGGCACAAGGATAGAAGGAATATCCTTGTTGAAATACCCACATACCTGATTTAAGGAATCTCCTCTTGAAGTAAACCCTTGAAGCCTTGAGGAAACCCTTGTTAAATCCTTGATCTTGAGAGGGGAGGGAAGAAGAGTTGAGGGAATGAGAGATTAGGCTAGGAAAACCCCTAATAAAGTCCCTTAAAATTCCCAAAACGATGCTATTTCAAAACTAGAAGCGGAGGACTTTCCAAAAATACCACTGGGAAAAACTTAAAAATCTGCCCGATCTGCGACCACGACCCTCACCATGAGTCGTTGGTCCTCACCACAACTCGTGGTGACCATGCGTTGCTTTTGGGATCTGCTTAACAGCTTCTGTTTCCTCAACCAACAATCAACAAGATGATTCGCCACTTCATCCAACGACTTGTCACCATCTCCCATTGACTCCACTGATTCCTCAACCTTCAACCCCTCCAGAAACCGACATGACTAGTCATTACTTGATCTAATGACTCATCAGTTCCTTCCGTCGTCCCCACTAGATTAATCCTTGAGTGCCTTCCAACAACCAACACCACTGGTCTTTGTTATCTTAAATAGTCCATTGTCACCATCCGTCGTCACCGACCCTTAGCCCTGAACTCCAACCGGTGACTCTTTATGATGACCCTTTGCAGTGTCCAACGAGTCGTCACCATACTTACCACGATTGCATCCAATGGGTCATTGTTTCACACAATGACTCGTATATCCTCTCCTGAAATCAAACACATAGCACTATTTTCTAAAACCCTTCCAATGATTGCCTCTAACGAGTCATTAGATCGACCAACGACTCACTGGATGAGTCATTCTGAGGCATTGCTACAGATTTTTCTGTTGAACACACTCCAAATCCTGATTTTTAATCTTGGGAACTTTTGGGGTATTACAATATCTCCCCCTTGGGAACATTCATCCTCGAATGTTGGCTAAACATACTGAAAGGATAGGAATGGAACTGAAATCTCAAAACTGGTCAACTACATATGAAAACAATTGAGTATTTGACTCCAACTAATTCTACATATCTTAACTGAATATCCAAATCATACATGCATGCTAGGGCATAAGAGGGATTGAAAGACATGAAACTAACATGGAACTAGATAGAACACTTACAAGGATTCTTTCCTTCTCACTAGCACTGAGCTGATACAGATTGAGCCTTCAATCTAAAATTGCTTCCTGATACTGAGCTAGAATTCATGATATCTAGTCTAACTGAATGTACGGAATGCATGAACACGAGTCATTCAGAACATCTAAAACTAAGCACATACATGGGGTAACCTTATCTACTGAGCTACTAAGGAAACTTCCAAAGACTGAGTTCGAGCTAATCATACTGGAAGACATAAGTTAACAAGCATACCCGATCCATAACATGAAGATGAGCCTTAAGGATTTATAGAGTAAGACTAGCATCGCTATCTGAAGCGGTTATCTAGAAATCCCGGAAATATGCACATAGGGATGGGTATAACATAGCTTCAACTAATATACAAGAGAAGTTATCTGAACCTGAAGGGGTCGACATACTACAATTGCTAGGGCTGGAACTTCCCTATTAGCATTCTCAAAATCCAATTTGTCGCACATACTTGCCATCTCCCCCTTAGCTTAAGGCTATCATTCTAAGACTCCTGAATCTTTCTTAAGGTCGGGGCTAAATCACTTACTCCTAGCTTCCCTTTCACCTAAAACCTTCACTGCAAGCCTTACACTCAAAACTATTCACATCACACATCAACAATCTCTTCTCAATAACCATTATGGAGCTTCTTATTCAATACTGGGGTTCTAGGGCTAGCAACATGCAAGGAGTAATGCAAAATTCACAATATACCCGTGGCCACTACTGGCGACTTGCCCTTATCGTGGTGTTCTGCCATGGGATAGGAGTGGTTTTGTCATCACCCGAATGGAGGCCCGGATCGCAACACGGGACAAGGAACCCTAAGAGACCCCAAGTCGACCCATGGAATAAGCATACATCTAACTCAATCAATAAAACTTGATAAATCAACAAGATAATCATAGCGGAAGTGTAGATTTAACTTAACGTCAGAATACACAATCTGAAGCTGAATACATCGATATGTCTGAAAACCCTCTAATCATGACGAGTTCATGGGACAAGACCCCAACTAACTCAATCAAGTGAAACTGAAAATACATAGAGAAATTCTGAATAAGTCTAGCCCTCGGGGGATAAGGACTCACCAACAACGTAAGATGCTAGCTCTGAAGACTCACTATGAACGAGGTTGAACCTGAGAGTCGGGTCCTATATCATGAAACAATACAACATAGAGTATGCAGGGTAAGTAAAACCACTTAAATAAGTAAATCACTTTAAAACATGCATAATGTAAAACATAAATATTAAGAATTTGAGAGTAGGGCTTGCATGCCTTCTTTCTAAAATCATGATTTCATCGTAACATAATATAACATCATAACTAAATCGATTGACTCAAAGCTGAAACTTGATAGTCATGAGTAAAACTGAACATTGAGTCAAACCTGCTTTAGAACATATATTGATACAAAAATCTCATAAATGATAAACATGCATAACCGAATTCATGATGAATAATGGGAGGCTCGTCTTTTAACCGACATACTATGATAGAGCTTACGTGGTCCTAGCTATCACACTCAAGTCGGTAGAGCCGTCCAAAGCTTTGCAAGGGATAAGGATGATACTAAGATATCGATATCAAGCTCATGGCCCAATAGGGCAGGGGATAACTCACAAGGGAGGTCCCTGAGTCAAATATATAAGTATAAACCTACGTTGGCACGTAGTTCCGAGGCATAGGGTGTTCGACCCTTAGCCTAGTTGGTGCTAGACACTACTCCCAAAACATGCATATGCTCTATATCATTTTTCAATGAAGCTCAACATTGTCTATTGAAGAAGCTCAATAATCAAATACATCTCAAATATGAAATCATGCATATGAGAAGCTTTAACTCAAACCAGACCACAAGCTGAAAGATAATTGGGAGTCTTCACTCCAAACCATGTGGCAAGCTTAATTCGAGAAATCATAAATCATACTTAAACATGTGGGTATTTTCCAAAGCTTTATCATGCTTGAGAATAATCAATTCATATTGAACATGATTATAAACATGGGTAGCTTGAAAACACGCTTTTCATCATAACATCTCATCATAATCATACATTCATCACAAATCTCTTCTTTCATGAACTTCGCATCAATGGGCTTTTTAATTAATAAAACTTGAGACATGCTTTTCAATTGAAAATGAAATAAAACCTACCCATGCTGCATAATTCAATAGTAGAAACATATTTAAATCATACCCATGTAGAGAATTTAGGAAATTCATACATTGGGTTAAAACCCCATCGATTTTACATAGGAAATTCATGATTTAGAGAGGGACTGAGCATGGGTGTGAAAGGAATCACCCATTCATAACCCTACATACCTATTGGTAGTTGATTCTTACACTTCCTTAAATGTCCACGAAGAAATCGAAGAGAAATTGAAGAACACTAAGCTTGATCACCCTCTCTCACCTTCTACCTTGCATGCATGAATGAATATGGCCTAAAATGAACTTAACCCCTTTAAAAGTAATCATTCGTAACTCAAAATGATGTAGTTTAGGCCTTTGGAAATTAGGAATTATGGAAAAGACCTTACTAAATTCGTAGAAATTAATTGTTAGCTGGTCCCAATGAGGGACCTAACGACTCATGATCATGGGCCACAACTCGTGGAGTCGTCCGTCAGGTCTCTTGGGTTCGTAACGGGTGACTTAATAATCCATTACTGGTGACCATGACTCACGGTCACGACCCGTCATGTACACTGCCTTAGTCTCAAATAAAACTTTACCCTGCTTGATCACGAATCATCCCACGAATCGTGGGGACTGACCACGACTCGTGGGGTCCTTCCATTAGATATACTGTCTTCCTTTTCCTTTTTTCTCAATCACCACTCCCCACGACTGACCTAACGAGTTGTGGGGCCTAATCACGACTCGTGGTCACGCCCATGGGGATCTTATTTCCAAAACTTAAAATTCATCTCTTGGGCCACAGCACGAGTCATATCACGACTAGTGGTTGCTCTTCACGGGTCACCTCATGACCCATTCTATGCCTCATGCCAGATTTTAAGTTTTTCTCCGATTCAATTCCCGAGTCTAATCTTTGGGCTTCTAAGGTATAACAATATCTCCCTCTTGCGAACATTAATCCTCGAATGTTGAAAAACATACAGAAAAGTAGAGAAATACAATCATCATATTCAAATACTGATCATTTAAGCTGGAACACTGACGTAATGACTATCTCCCATTCAAACTACATAGTTGAACTGATTCATGGATCATATATACATCCATATACATAAAAGAAACTTGGACACATGAACTGAGCATGAAAACTAAATGGAGTTTTAGGTCAAATTGATACCTCAAGCTGTAACTGAGCCGATAGAGAATAAATGTGGGTATCTAGCCATCATATCCGCTTCGGCTTGCCGTAGCTCCCTCAACATGCTGATTCCTCCATAACAGTTTAACTGGAGCTACTTCCTTATTCCTTAGCCTTCGAACTTGGCGATCCAGTAGTTCTACTGGAATATCCTCACAACTAAGATTGTCTTTCACATCGACACTGTCCACTGTGATAACTAGAGTTGGATCACCCAAACACCTCTTCAAGAGCAATATATGGAATACAGGATACACAAAAGATAATTCTGAGGGTAACTCCAATTAAGCCACCTTGCCAACATGTTTCACAATCCGGAATGGGCAGACATAGCGGGGACTAAGTTTCCCCTTCTTTTCGAACCTCATCACTCCCTTCATGGGAGACACCTTCAGAAATACCTAGTCATTAACTTTAAATTCTAATTCATTTCTCCTCACATCGGCATTTTGGTGACTCTGAGTAGTTTTTAAACTGCCCCTTATCAACTGAATCTTCTCCATAGCCTCATGAATCGAAACTGGTCCTATCATTGCCGCTTCACCAACCTCGAACAGTGCCATCTGAATACTGGAATGATAGTTGTTATTGTATGCAAACTCGAGAGGCAAATCATCATCCCAACTACCTCTGAATTCCATCACGTATGCTCTCAACATGTTCTCGAGAGTCTGGATTTTCCGCTCCACTTGACCATCCATTTAAGGGTGAAATGTCGTGCTGAGCTTAACCTGTGTACCAAGCCCTTTTTAAAATGACCTCCAAAATTGAGTACCTCTGTCTGAAATAATGGATAAGGGCACCCCATGCAATTTAACTAGCTCCCATATATATAGTTTGGCATAATCCTCTGTCAAATTCGTGGTTTTAACCGGTAGAAAATGAGCGGCCTTGGTCAACCTGTCTACCACAACCCAAATGGAGTCATATTGTTGACGAGTACGAGGCAACCTTGTGATGAAGTCCATATTGATTTCTTCCCACTTACAAGTAGGAATACTGATATCTTGAAGCACGCCTCTCGGTCTCTAATGCTCGATCTTTACTTGTTGATAGTTCAGACACTTAGCTACAAATTTTGGGATATTCTTCTTCATCTCGTTCCACCAATAGATTTTCTGTAAGTCACGGTACATTTTGGTGGCACCTAGATGGATACAATACCTGGATCCATTATCCTTGTGCAAATCTGGCTTCGCGAATCATCAAAATCCAAAACATATAGGCAACCCTAGTATCGAAGTACACCATCTACCCCTTTTGAGAAGACCTCTACCTTCTGATTTTGAACGACTTCCTTCAACTCTACCAATATCGGGTCCTCATCTTTTCTAGCTTTCCCATCAGTCACCAAGGACGATTCTGATCCATTCTATACAATAACAACTCCATCGATCGAGTCAACTAGCCCAACTCCCAACCTCATAAGTCGATGCACATCTTTCACCAGCTCCTTCTTCCCCTCATCAACATGAGACACACTCTCTATAGAGGGTCTACTAAGTGCGTCCGCTACTACATTGGCTTACCCAGATCGTAAAGGACACTCATATCATAGTCCTTGAGTAGCTCCAACCACCTTCCTTGCTGAATATTGAGATCCTTCTGGATAAACACATATTGTAAAATCTTATGGTCCGTAAACACATCCACATGGACCCCGTACAAGTAATGTCGCCATATCTTTAGGGAGAATACCACCGCGGCCATATCATGTTCATGGGTTGGGTAATTCTTCTTATGAACATTTAGCTGTCTGTAGGCATATGCTATAATTTTCCCGTTCTACATCAATACACACCCAAGTACAATCCTTGAAGCATCACAATACACCACGAATCCATCGACACCCTCCAGTAGAGTTAACACCGGTGCTAAAGTAAGTCGAGTCTTTAACTCCTAAAAGCTCCTCTCACAAGCCTCCGACCATTGGAATTTCACCTTTTCTGGGCCAATTTGGTCAAAGGTGTTGCAATCGATGAGAAACCTTCCACAAACCTCCGGTAGTAGCCAGCTAAACCTAAGAAGATTTGAATGTCTGAAGGGTTCACCGGTCTAGGACAATTATTTACCGCTTCTATTTTATGAGAATCCACCTTTTTACTCTCACTTAATACCACATGGACAAAAAATGCTACGAAATTCAACCAAAACTCGCACTTGCTAAATTTGGCATATAATTGGCGATCCTGGAGAGTTTGCAGCACTACTCTCAAATGAGCGGCATGCTCCTCCTCGTTCCGAGAGTATATAAGGATGTCATCGATAAACACAATCACAAACATATCCAGGTATGTCTTGAACACCCTGTTCATAAAGTTCATAAAAGTTGCAGGAGGATTCATTAGTACGGAAGATATAACTACAAACTCATAATGACCATACCGCATCCTGAAGGCTGTCTTCGAGATGTTGCTCTCCCGAACCCTTAGTTGATGGTACCCGGATCTGAGATCTATCTTTGAAAAACACTTGGCACCCTGAAGCTGGTCAAATAAATCATCAATCCTGGGTAGAGGATAGTTGTTCTTGATGCTGAGTTTGTTCAATTGCCGATAGTTAATACACATTCGAAGAGAACCATCTTTCTTTCGGACAAAGAGAACTCGTGCACCCCATGGGGACTTCAATCTAATAAAACTCTTATATAACAAGTCTTTCAATTGTTCTATCAACTCCTTTAGCTCAGCTGTAGTCATTCTGTAAGGAGGAATAGATATAGGCTACTTGTCAGGAAAAAGGTCAATACAAAAATCAATCTCCCGCTTGGGAGGGATTCCCGATAGATCATCAGGAAAGACCTATGGATACTCACTTACTACTAGGACAGACTAGATAGTCGGGGTCTCGGATGTCGCATTCTTAACCCTAACTAGATGGTAAACACAACCTTTAGAAATAATCTTTTTGGCTTTATGGTAGGAAATGAAATGACTTACAGGCACAACTGAACTACCCCTCCACTCTAAGACTGGTTGACCCAGAAATCTGAACTCTACTACCCAGGTTCTACAATTAATAAAAGCATAACATTCAAATAGCCAATCCATGCCGAGGATAATGCCAAAATCGGTCATGGCTAACTCTATCAAATCTACTGAGGTGACTTTCTAAAGGACTGAGATCGGGCAACCTCTATACACCCGTCTAGCTATAACTGAATCACCTACTGGAGTACAGACTGAGAAGGGTTCTAACAAGACTTTGAGTCTAACTCCGAAGCTACTGTCCATATAAGGTGTCACAAAAGGCAAAGCAGCCCCCGTATCTACCAAAGCATATACATCAAGATGAAAAACTCGTAACATACTAGTGACCATATTCGAGGAGACCTCCTGCTCCTAGCGGGATGCTAAGGCATAAAATCTATTCTGGCACTGACTGCCACTTGTGCTAGTAGATGCTCACTGATATGCTGAGCTTACAGGTGGGGCTGCTGTACTAGAAGCTGGGCCTCAGCCCCTATTATGATTCTGTCTCACTGGTGGGCAATATCTAAGCATGTTTTCGGGCTTCCCACACCCGAAACAAGCACCTGTACCTGCTAAGCACTAGCTCGTGTGCCCCCGACCATACTTGCGGCAAGCTGGGATGCTAGAATCTACGGGTCTGCTACTCTAACCCCTTGAGCCTTATGCTCGCCCCCTATGATTAGGCCTAGGCCTGGATGGCACACTCAACGCTGAAGATGCTGGGGCTGAAGATCTCTCGTGGGTCTGCTATTGGTGTCCACCACCTGACCTCTGCTGTGAGAATCTATGACTATCAGTCCTGGCCCTCTTGGCCTCCCTCTCTCTCATATTTGCCACCTCCATCTGCTGGGAGTACAAGACTATCCGAGGGAAGTACATGTCCTAGTGGAGCATAGAGGTCCTACAATCCTTGTCCAAATAGCCGGCTACTCCATGAAAGAACCTGCTCACCCGCACCCTCTGATCAACCATTAACTCCGGGGCGTACTTCGATAGCTGGGTGAACTCAACGACATACTTCTGCACTGTCATCATCCCTTGATTCAGATGAACTAAGCTGCCTTTAGCTCCCTCATCTCACGAGGGAAGTACTGATCTAATAATGCAACATGGAACTCCTCCCAAGTGACATGACCTGCTCTAGTAGCGCTATTATCTTTCCATTGGCAAAACCAGATGTGCGTGACACTTTTCAACGGGTACGAGGCCAACTCCGCGCACTCAACTCTATTCACCCCCATGACTTGGGTGATCATCAAAATATCATCGATGAACTCATGCGGGTCCTCATCTACTTTTGACCCGAGGAACTCTGGCGGGTTCATTCTCAAGAAATCCCTGAGTCGAGCCATAGCTGCATTGTCATTTTGCGGAACATGCGCAATCGCCTGCTGATTGACTCAAGGCCTGATGAGCATCTGAATAGTTGCCCGAAACTCAACATGGGCAAACCGGCTCCGGTGCCTGGTGCTCTTGAACTGGTAGGCCCTGTTGGTGCCCATTTCCATTGCTATCCTCATGGCCTTCTACATTCCCATTCTTCTACCATTTACTCTTCGGGGAGCTATGATTCTGCAATCGCGAATAGCACGAATTAGAAGGATAGAGATACTTTTCATTGCATGGCATAGATCATGAAAGAAGGAAATATTTCCTTAACATTTCATAGCCTCCTCGTCATAAGTGTGGCGTGCTTCACACCCATGAAGAAGACTACTCTAAGTGGCTTTTAGAAACCCTAGGACACTTCAAATGTATGGCTCTGATACCAAGTTTGTCATGTTCCGAACAGAGGCCCGGTCGCAACACGGGACAAAGAGCCCCGAGAGACCCCAAGTTGACCCATGGAATAAGCATATATCTAACTCAATCATAAAATTTAATAAATCAACAAGATAATCATAGTGGAAGTCTAGATTTAACTTAATATCATAATATAAAATCTGAAGCTGAATACATCCATATGTATTAAAAGCCTCTAAACATGACGAGTTGATGGAACAAGACCCCAACTAACTCAATCAATTGAAATTGAAAATACATAGAGAAAGTTTGAATAAGTCTATCCCTTGGGGGATGAGGACTCACTAACAACATAATATGCTAGCTTGGAAGACTGACTATGAACGGGGCTGAACCTGAACGTCGGGTCTTGTATCATGAAATGATACAGCATAGAGTATGCAGTCAGTACATAGAATGTACTGAGTATGCAAGGTAAGTAAAACTGCTTAATAAATAAAATCATTTAAAGACAATGCATAATGTAAATCATAAATAATATGAATCTGAGAGTAGGGCTTGCATGCATTCTTTCGAAAATCATTATCTCATCATAACATAACATAACATCATAACTGGATCGATTGACTCAAAGCTGAAACCTGATAGTCATTAGTAAAACTGAACATTGAGTCAAACCTTCTTTAGAACATGTATAGATAGAGAAATATCATAAATGATAAACATCAATAACTTAAGTCATGAGGCATAATGGGAGACTCGTACTTTAACCGTCATACCACGATAGAGCTTACGTGGTCTCGAATATCACACTCAAGTCGATAAATCCATCCTAAGCCTTGCCAAAGCTAAGGACGATACCATGATGTCAATATCAAGCTCGTGGCCCAATAGGGCAGGGGATAGCTCACAAGGGAGGTCCAGAAGTAAAATATATAAGTATAAACCTATGTTGACGCGTAGTTTTGAGGCATAGGGTGATCGACCCTTAGCCTACTCGATGCTAGACACTACTCCCAAAACATGCATATTCTCTACATCATTTTTCAATGAAGCTCAACATCGCCTATTGACGAAGCTCTATAATCAATTACATCTCAAATATGAAATCATGCATATGAGAAGCTTTAACTCAACACATACCACAAGCTAAAAGATAATTTGGAGCATTCACTCCAAAACCATGTGGTAAGCTTAATTTGAGAAATCATAAATCATACTTAAACATGTGGGCATTGCCCAAAGTTTTATCATACTTGAGAATACTTAATTCATATCATAAACATGATTATAAACATAGGTAGTTTGAAAACATGCTTTTCATTATAAAATCTCGTCATGATTATACATTCTTCATAAATATCTTCTTTCATGAACTTCTCATCAATGAGGTTTTTAATTCATAAAACTTGAAACAATCTTTTCAATTGAAAATGATATAAAACCTGCCCATGCTTCATAATTCACTAGTAGAAATATATTTAAATCATGCCCATGTAGAGAATTAAGGAAAATCATCCATTGGGTTAAAACTCAATATATTTGACATAGGAAATTCATTATTTAGAGAGGGATTGAGTGTGGGTGTGAAAGGAATCATCCATTCATAACCCTACATAACTGTTGGTAGCTGATTCTTTCACTTCCTTGAATGCTCAAGAAGAAATCAAAGAGAAATTGAAGAACACTAAGCGTGATCACCCTCTCTCACCTTCTACCTTGCATGCATGAAGGAATATGGCTAAAATGAACTTAACCCCTTTAAAAGTCATCATTCATAATTCAAAACGATGTAGTTTAGGCCTTAGGAACTTGGGAATTACGGAAAAGCCTTACTAAATTTGTAGAAAATAACTGCCAACTGGTCCCAACGAGGGACCTAATGACTCGTCATCATGGGCCACGACTCGTGGAGTTATCTATCAAGTACACTACTTGTCAAGTCTCCTGGGTTCGTCATGGGTGACTTAACAATCCATTACTGGTGTCCACGACTCGTGGTCATCACTCGTCATGTACACTGCCTTAGTCTTAAATAAAACTTTACCCTGCTTGATAAGACTTATCCCATGAATCATCGGGACTGACCATGGCTCGTGGAGTCCTTCTGTTAGGTACACTGTCTTCCTTTTCCTCTTTTCTCCATCACCACTCCCCATGACTAACTTAATGAGTCTTGGGGCCTTATCATGATTTGTGGTCACGCCCATGGGGATCTTTTTTCCCAAACTTCAAATTCATCTCTTAGGCCATACCATGCGTCATATCATGACTCATGGCTGCTATTCACGGGTCACCTCTTTACCTATTTTGTGCCTGATGTCAGATTTTATGTTTTCTCCTTTTCAATTCCCGGGTCTGATCTTTGGGCTTTCGGGATATAACAGGTTTTGACGTTATTCGCCACCTAAGCTAGATGATGATCCCTACTAAAATGGATGGGCTATGGAGCTACTGAAGAGGTGGCCGAGGATCTACTCTCGCCTCTCTTAGCCACTTTGCAATCCCGGTGCATATGGCCCAACTTGTCGTACCAAAAACAAACATCCGAGCTGGCCATGCATTCTCCCAAATGGTGCTTTTCGCAGATGGTACACAACGGATACGTAATCTCCCTTATCCTAGGTTTGTAAGGAGCATTGACTGTCAAAAGTGCTGGGATTGATGATTTCTGCCGGGAATGTGAGCGATGTCCACCACTCATCCTCTGTAGGGAAAACTCTGAATCTCGTATCCTAGCCCTTTTTGCCTCTCTCTCTTTTTCCTTCACCTGTTCCACTTCCATTTGTTGAGAGAATATCACCAAACTTGGAAAATCTATATCTCTATGCAACATGGCGGTCCTGCACTCTTTAAGCAAGAAGTCTAACACTCCATTCACGAACCTGGTCAGTCGGGTCCTCTGGTCGGCTACCATCTCTGGTGCATAAATGGATAATTGGATAAACTCCAATGCATACTCCTGGACAGTCATGTCGTTTTTCCTTAAGTTGATGAATTCTATCGTCTTTGCCACTCTTAACTCCCTAGGAAATAACCTGTCCAGGAATGCAGTCATAAATTCATCCCAACCTATGGGGCCTGCTCGAATTCCCCCGCTGCCTCTCTACTGGCGAAACCATATATACGCGACTCGTTTCAGCTAGTAGAAGGCTTTGTATGAGCTCTCAGTTCCTGTTACCCCCATAATTTTGTTAATTTTATGGATATTTTCCAAAAACTCATACGGGTCCTCGTCTACATTTGACCCCAAGAATTCGGGTGGGCTCATTTTGTGGAAATCTCTTACCCTTATCGGTGCTACATTCTCATTCTAGGGAACACAAGCCATCGCCAGCTGATTAATCTGGCGATCATGGCCTGCGCCAACATACTAAGGGTTTCCCGGAACTCAGCATGAGTAACATGGTCGTCCATCGAGTTTGCTGGGGTTGGTAGAGCCTGTTGGCGACCATTACCATTCCTTCTTACGTTCTCTCTTTTGGGAGGCATTATCTGCGAGCGCATAAAGCATGAGTTAGGGGAGGAACTATTTAGAGTTTCATACTCTACGCACGATAAAGATCATGATGAAAAGGAAACATTACAAAATGTCTCGTAGCCTCTTCGTCATAAGTGTGGCGGGATTCACACCCATGAAGAAGACTCTACTTAACGCGGCTTTCAGACACCCTAGGATAGTCTAAACCTTTGCTCTAATATCATGTTTTTCACAACCTTAGCTTACACCCTAGCTGTAACACAGGACAAGGAACCCCGAAAGGCTCCAAGTCAACCCATGACATAATCACAACATAAAACTTAACAATATAAATAA
This sequence comes from Datura wrightii, assembly GCA_035772735.1. Classification (NCBI taxonomy): domain Eukaryota; kingdom Viridiplantae; phylum Streptophyta; class Magnoliopsida; order Solanales; family Solanaceae; genus Datura; species Datura wrightii. The sequence goes on from JASDFA010000016.1 coordinate 169,079,732, forward strand.
CTAATAGAAACATAATTTAGTGGAAGCTAACTGTAAGGAGTCGAATTTAAAACTTAAAGACATAATCTAACAAGACTTTAATACATAGACTAAATTTGATTACACATGTCCGAAAACCTCTACTAAACTGATGAGTTGCTGGGACAGGTACCCAGCTAACTCCTAAAGTCTGAAAATGGAAATACCATTGAAATAATAAACATCGACCTCGTCCTCGAGAGTTGAGGACCAACCACAATCTGCTAAGATGGAAGGATCGTGTCTACCCACGAGGCTGAATCTGGGTACTTGAATCTATATCGTGAAATGATATAGCATATAAAGTATGCAGTCAGTACTTGGAATGTACTAAGCATGCGGGGAAATGTAAACAAACTAAACATACAAGTATACAAGAAGAAAATAAAATGATTTAGGAAGGACAAACCTCCCCTGAGTCATATACACATATTAACATGAAACTTTCTTTTGAAACTCATACTCTGAAGCATCATCAAACTAATTCATAAGGATCAGGCATTGAACATATAATGAAAGCTGAAACTGAAATTAATATCATACACTATACTAGATGTATGCTGATAACTGAGATTTCATTATGCTTCATCTATTTTAAACTGAAGTCTGAACTATGCGGAGCTGAGCCAAACTGATAACATAAACTAAGGGAGTCATTCTCTACTATGGAGAGTCACAACTGAAATAGAGAAACATTCCCAGCTATGGAGAGTCCCGACTGATCTAAGGGAAACATTCTCAGCTATGGAGAGTCCTTGATTGACTAACAGAAACATTCTCAGCTATAGAGAGTTCTGACTGATCTAAGGGAAACATTCTTGGCTATGGAGAGTCCTGACTGACTAAGGAAAAAATTTCTCATCTATGGAGAGTCCTTGACTGACCAAGGGAACATTCTCGGCTATGGAGAGTCCCTGGCTAACTAAAACATCAGAAGTACTGATCTGACGTTATTCATCTAGCCAATGCTACTACAGCTAATCAAAAACATAAGCATTTAGCTATTTCATCATACGACACTCATTTAGAAAGGATTAAGGCTACTTTCTACAAACAACAAGCCCAAAAGTCTTAAAGTATCATTCTCATGCTTCATCATCATAATTCATATCGTCATGATACCAAGTCATCATGTAATCTACATATTTTACATTGCGAACACCTATAGATTCTTATCATACTTTACACACCTCCACAACATACAAGTTCTGAGTTCATAACGTACGATGTATAACATAGAGTCATGTAGGATCCATAGGTCCAATTCCCACTTTAACATATATACATTGAGGCATATATTCTAAATTTACGGAAACCCCACATGGTTAGCTCTTACCTTAAACATGTACAACAAGATCATGATAGAAGCATATATTCATTTCATGGAACCCATTTCGAAATTTACTCCAATTCATAATGATGATATAATAATTATGCCGTTATCATAGATTCACCTTATACCCTAACCATTTACTTCAAAAACATAATGAAAACACATGCGTTCTTTTCATTGGTCAAGCCCATAATTTCTAATCGCATCTCATCATATCTATTAAATCATATATTCTAGTTTTTATGGGAATTCTTATGATATTCATGTAATTTAGACATGGATATGAGCTATTGATACAATCAAGTGAATAATAACAAAATCCCAATCAATTTTAGGCTATCTCATGAAGGAAATTCTACAATCATGCATTTTCACCACTAAGAACATAATTCAATATATTAAAATAATCCCATAAGCATAAATAACATTTAATGCTAATGCGTCTTAGATTTCATATAAGACATAGAAGAAATCATCCATAAATTGAAACCCTAGGTCATGCTTTTCTTGAATAATGGAATTGGGTTTTTAAATAAAACATTTGGGGAACAAGGATGGAAGGATATCCTTGTTGAAAAACCCACATACCTTATTTAAGGAATCTCCTCTTGATCTAAACCCTTGAAGCCTTGAGGAAACCCTTGTTGAATCCTTGATGTTGAGAGGGGAGGGAAGAAGAGTTGAGGGAATGAGAGATTAGGCTAGGAAAACCCCTAAAAACGTCCTTAAAATTCCCAAAACTATGCCCTTTTAAAACTGCAAGCATAGGATTTTACATAAATACCCTTGGAAAAAACATAAAAATCTTCCTGATCTGCGACCACGACCCTCACCACAAGTTGTTGGTCCTCACATGACTCTTGGTGATCGTCTGTTACTTCTGGGATCTGGTCCACAACTTCTGCTTCCTCAACCAACGATCAATAGGATGAGTCGTTACTTTATCCAACGACTCATCACAACCTCCCTTTGACTCCACTGATTCCTCAACCTGCAACTCCTCCAACGATTGACATGACGAGTTGTTACTCGATCCAACGACTCATAAGTTACTTTCGTCATCCCCACTGGGCCAACCCTCGAGTCCCTTCCAACGACCAACACCTCGGGTCATTGTTAGATTAAATGGTCTGTTGTCACCATCCGTCGTCACTGACCCTTAGCCCTAAACTCCAACCAACGACTCTTCATGATGGCCCCTTGCAGCGACCAATGAGTCGTCACCTGACTCATTCCCTCCGAGAAGCCTAATCTAAATACTTACCACGATTGTATCAAATATGTCATTGTTTCACACAACGAATCATACCTCTTCTCGTGGAATCAAACACATAGCACTATTTTGTGAAACCCTTCCAACGACTGCATCTAACGAGTCATTAGATCGACCAGCAACTCGTTGGACGAGTCATTTTGAGGCACTGCTGCAGATGTTTCTACTGAACACACTTCAAATATTTATTTTTAATATTGGAAATTTTGGGGTGTTACACCAATTATCCAGATTGGAGGCACAGGTAAGAATAAAAGATGAGATGGACATTGATGATGCCTTTCTAGATGAGCAGGTGTTGGCTGCATCTCAGGAATTGATCCCATGGTTTGTCGACTATGCAAATTATTTGGTGAGTGATATGATCCCAGCATATTTAACATTCGCAACAAACAAAGTTCTTATTTGACACTCAGAGGTAGTATTGGGATGAGCCTTATTTGTTTCGTATTTGTACGAATGGGTTAATTCAGAGGTGTGTGCCAGAGATTGAAATGGTGAGATACTTGAAGCATGCCACTCATATCCAGTTAGGGGTCATCACAGTGGCTTTCAAAATGCACATAAAATTTAGCAGTGTGGTTACTATTGGCCCACAAACCACCAGGATGCAAACGATTATGCAAAATACCCTTGATCAATGCCAAAGACAAGGTGACATCACTCGCAAGCATGAGCTACCATTGACCCCAATTTTAGATATAGAATTGTTCAATTTATGGGGTATTGATTTCATGGGTCCATATGTGAGCTCCTATGGGATAAAGTATATCTTGGTGGCAGTGGATTATGTTTCAAAATGAGTGGAAGCCATTGCACTCCCTAACAAAAAATGGAAAAGTGTCACAGCATTTCTGCGGAAGCACATATTTGCGAGATTTGGTACCCCCAGAGCCATCATCACCGACGGTGGTTCACAGTTTTCTAATCATCTTTTCAAAACTCTACTTGATAAATATGGGGTGAAACATAAGGTGGAAATACCTTACCATCCTCTGTCAATTGGACAAATGAAAGTTCCAACAGGGAGATCAAGACGATTTTGGCTAAAATAGTGAAAACCGAACAGATTGGTCTAGGAAGCTCGATGACGCACTTAGGGCATATCGAACTGCTTACAAGACCCTATTGGCTCATCACCATATTAGCTTTTCTATGGAAAGTCATATCATCTACCGGTGGAGCTAGAATATAAGGCACTATGGGTACTAAAAAAGTTGAATTTGAATTGGAATGAGGTAGTCAAAATGAGGCTAGATCAGCTAAATGAGATGGATGAAATTCATCTTCGAGCTTATGAGAGTGCAGATATCTATAAAGAGAGGATGAAAATCTACCATGAACGGAAGATTACATAAAGAGAATTCAACACTGGTGACTTGGTACTCCTATTTAACTCAAGGCTATGCTTGAATACAGGAAAATTAAAGTCTAGATGGATGGGACCGTATCGTGTGGTAAACGTTTTCCCATATGGTGTTGTGGAACTAGAGAATTAGTATGGCAAGAGGTTCAAGGTGAATGGACAAAGAGTGAAGCTGTACATCGAAAATGCCGAGAAGGTAAGAGCAATTGAATCGGTGTATCTTGATGAGCCCTGAATAGACAAAGGAGTGATGTCGTGCCATGATTTTAAATCAAGAACTGCATGGGAGGAAACCCATGAATGATCGGTGAAGTTTGAGTAGTTGATAGCAGCTCTTAGAGTGCCACAATTATGCCCCTTTCCTTGTTCTTACAGTTGATGCTGTAGGGACAAAGCACGCTTTTAAAAATGGGGATATACTTGTGATTTGTTGTGATTTTGACTTTCATCAGAGGTTTTTTTATTGTCATGTTTCTTTTCCCTCGGACATGCTATCTAGTAAAATCAGCATGTTTAGGATTTTGTTTTGGGTTTCTTTTAGCTAAAAGTAGTTAGGAGTACTTTATAGACAATAAATGCACATGTTTTGAAATGTTGAAAAAATGACCTTGTCTGAAAATTTTTGGTGTTTGGTGTGTATGTTGACTGCTTGCATGATTTCTATGGATATTTGTATGGAATTTAGTCTATTAGCTTGTGTAGTTATAGCTTAGTTATGCATGGACTGGATATGTTGAATTATTGAAAACTTGTACCATTAGCGAGTGAGGATTTATACTTAGTTCAATACTGCGTTGAGGATCTAGAACTTTCCCGGTTGGTCTTTACATTGGTTATACGATAGTTGGTTAGGGAAGGATCATAGGCTGTTTTTTAGTTTAGCCACTTTAGCTTAAATTACCCAATCAAATAAAAATGAATCCCTTGATCCCGACTTTGAGCCTAAAATTGACCATTTTTCATTGATTACCTATTCACCTTTTTCATTGTTTCTAATGAACCTGTTTGGCCTTGGTCCCTCCTTGGGTATTGTGAACCTCAACTCAGACAAAATGCCTAAGTTGAGGGTAGCTATAGTAGGGGTGCGTAAACTATGAAAAGGTGGAAAAAAACAAAAAAAAAGTGGGATGTGGTGTGAAAATAAAAAGACCTAAAATTAAAAAAAAGAAAAGAAAAAAAGAGAAAGAAATGAAAAACAAAAAGAAAAAAATACACCACATTTACACATTGCATTTAAGCAGAGACAAGGGGAGGAAAATTGAAATAAGTGAAAAAAATGGGTATAAAGTGAAAGTGAAGCCAAGTATGTAGTTTCAAGGAGGGTTTAGTTACTAATTCCATATTTATCATACCCAGCCCAAACCCTACATTACAAGCTGAGAAAAGTCCTACAGTGATCCTAGCCTAACTGTCCTAAATGCTGAAGTAGAGAAAATAAGGGCAAGATTATGGTATCCGATGTGTAGTATTTAGAACTTTGTTGTGAGAGTGAGAGCCTTACTTTCTTAGTCCCAAGTTTCATATTTATATATATTTGTGATTTTTGGGGACTTTATTTGCTGTCAGGGTATGTGGTTTGTATTATATTATCCTATTATCTTTGTGAGTAGCACTAGCGATAGCTTGATTCGCTGCTGATAGTTAGATGCCATATCTTGATCCCTATATATCATGAGTTGTAGTTGCATGAGTGCATAGCTGACCTGGTTTGAAAGAAAAAGGAGGTCAAAAGCTGATTGTGGTTTTTGTACATAATTTGGTTATGTTGGCTATAAGTCTTCTAGATTAAGTTCTACTTAAGCGTCATTTTATAGTTTTGTTATATTTTCTTGAGGACATGCAAAAGTCGTAAGTTGACGGTGTTGATGTTGTATGGGTTTACAACACTCTCGATGCTTAAAACTGATGAAATAAGCATAGACTTAGGTATGTTTATACAGATATGATGCACTTTTACTTTGTTTTCACGAAAATTAGGTGTTGCAGTTGAAATGTGCAAAAGAAGTGAAAAAATGCAGAAAAGGGTCTAAGTATGGACCTTAGTACGAGATGCACCCATGCTGAGAATCGTGGAGAAGTCCAGAAGATGTGCTGAACCAAAGAGTCAAAGTACGACTCTTGGTACAAGTCATACCATGAGTTGTACCATCTTGGGCAGTCGTGATAAAGTTCAGAAGAAACTGCATTTACGCAGTCTCCTAGTATGGATAACAATCATGAATCATGTTATCTACCTATACCCATACTAAGGAGTCGTGGTAAACTTCAAAAGAATTGAAGAATGGCAAACTCAAGGTACGATAAGAAGTTACGAGTCGTATGATGAAGGTACTAGTCGTACCAAGTTATTCATGGAAATAATCAGCGGATGCCAGAAGTTTCAAGTTCAAAGCACAACCAGATTGTATGACTTATAGGTTTAAGGTACTAGTCGTACCAGTTCAACACTTAGCCAAAATCAAAAGAGCCAGCCAACGTACGAGTGAAGGTACTACCCATACAATCATGGTATAGATCTTATATGATGGCGGTGATAGTTTAGCAGTTTCCCTGTTAATTTAGGAAAAGCTTCTAATTATTTGCATAAATACTTTTCTAGGTTATTTTTGTTAGAGAGGAACAAAATACAATTCTTTAGATAAGTTTTTGACTTTTGGGAGATTTCTTGCTTTGATTCTTCCATTGTTCTTGAATTGTTCTTCATTAATTCTTGCAATAATCAAGTGGGTTTTCTTCTAATCTTCTGTGTAAGTTCTAAATTATGTGTTTGTCTCTGAATGTGTATAATTCTCTTATAATTATGAGAGGCTAAAACCTCCACAAGTAGGATTGTGGGAATAATGCGAAATTAATGAACTAGGGTTTGCACAATGTGATTCTAGACCAATGCTAATGCTTGTACTGTATTCTTTTGATCTTTAATGTTTCTTAACAGAGTGCTACGTAAGGACTTTCCTGAATAATTTATTTGGTTTTACCTAGAAAAGTAGAGAGTAGGAAAAGAGAACTACAACAAAGCCTTGAACTTTATGGTTCATTGTATGACTTGAGCTGCTGTCGCAGGACAGTTAATTTGGAACAAATTGATGAAGGTTAAAGTGAAATCACTCATGAGACCTAATTCGATGATTGAGTATAGTTATCCAATAGGAACGAACCAGTTGTTTGGATAAAACCTAGTTATTAGTTCTACAAGTAAGCATTGGGAAGTATCATGAGTGTAAAACCCAAAGTAGTTATGCATCCATGGGGACACTTCCTTAGTTATTTGCATTATTTTGATAAACAATAATCAAATCTCAACATTGTTACGTATTTGCTTTTATAAAACCCCTCCTTTTAGGAAGTAACAAACTTAAAAGCTTATATACTAGCATTATTCTATATCTTGACCTTATTCCCTGTGGGATCGGCCCCAACCTAGTTAGATTCTATATTGACAACGTCTGCATCATACTTTTATAGAAGTGTGATTGGAGTGTTATCAATATGCACCACACGAACAACATCCAAAGGATCAGGATATTGAAACACTACCAACTCATTGGAGGTCCCATATATATATATATAAACCAGCTATTAGGAAACATAATGTACCAAAATATTGTATCTAATATTGACAATATACTTGGTGATTGTAAGTTTATGTATGTATTAGTGGTGCATGTATGTATATATATATATATAGAGAGTGTGTATATGTGCAAAGTGTATGCCTATTCATTATATATGTGCATAATATTGTATATTATTATATGTCTAATTCATAAGAGCGTGATTCTCCTTGTCACTTAAAATGTCTTCCATAAGATATGCATAATGAGGTTGATCAGTTATCACCTTCCAATTTAGAATTTTGGAAATTCGATAACCATCACGGACATCGATAATGAGGTCGAGGTCCAAACAACACTCATACAACCATACTTACATGGCAAGGGCTCATATCAACTAGACGATAATTTTGCATTTCAAACATTATATTATATCTGATGTATTTTATTAGACTGTAAGAGGCATTATTATCTCATGGGTAATCCATGCATCTATCAGTCTTGAGCAAGTCCAAATGAATTCTTGATATGAAAGTGTTCTTTTCTTTAGATAAGATGTCACGACCCGACCGTGGATCTCAGATCGAGATACGAGACCTAGAACCACGAATATCTCCAAGATAACCCATGGCATAACATAATTTTAACATAACAACAACTAACAGAACAGATTTGAGCACAAACTTAACTGAAATTCAACTAATCATAAGGAAAGGATAAAATATGATAACAACACTAAGTCATAAGCTGAAACTAACACTACACTGTTTGAAAGCCTTTACTATTCTAATGAATTGCAGGGACAAGTCCCCAGCTAACTCCAAAATCGAAGAACCAGAAATAAACTAAAATAAAGAAGTGTAACTCCTTTTCTCAAAAGATAAGGATTCACCACTATCAGCGGACAGAGTATGGAATGTGTCTAGTTGCGAGGCTGAGCCTGAATACTTGGATGTATATCATAAAACGGTATAACACATAAAGTATGCTGTCAATACTTGGAATATAATGAGTATATGAGAAACATATCTGGAAATAAGAACCTACTATGAATCTGAGAAAAAATGTACATAGACATAACTGAATGCATAAGCTGAGGTAAAGTAAAATGGCCCTTTCTGAGATGCTTGCATACCGACACTGGATGCTAGTTTGAAAATATTTAATAAATATAAGTAAATCTATTTTTAGGGTCATGTAATTAACTGAAGACTAAATCTAAAATCATAATCTGAAAATTGTATCTGAAACAACTGCATTGAAACTAAAACTAAACTATTATGTGGGAGGGCCTATTAATCGACAAACTCTAATATAAGCCTCATGGAGCCCGACCTGTAACCTTGGTTAGGATATAATTCATACCTTGACAAGGGTAAGAACCATGACTGGCATGATATCACTCATAAGATCAGGGAGACAATCTCAACTAACAATGACCCTTGCATGCGCCCATTGAGGCGAAGGAGGCACTCTTACTTGCCAGAATCCCATACTCCTCGGGCTAAGGGAAACATTCTCTACTATCGAGAATCCCTTATTCTATAGTGCCACGTAGTTCATCAAAGCCATGGGATGACTCAAGGAACTAGTTGTTGTAGCGAATGACAACCCATTGAGTAGCTTGTGATAAGTCCCCAGTTAGATTTTTCCAGCAAGCAATGGGCCTAAGCGATGGCTCATTAGAAGATCCAATGGGTCGTCCTAAGTGGACATTGAATGGTGTTCAGGAAATGCCCAAAATTTGAGTCAGTGACGATGAGATGATTTGACAAGCCATTGTTCCATGTAACGACTCATCCTGTCTGGCCATCAGCTGCTAGAGAATTAGAGGAGTGGTAGTAATTCCCCTAGAAGAAACAGATGGAATAAAGAGTAGTTGTTTCGTCTGATGACCTATCAGATCAGTCATTTGTTAGAACATCAGTAGAATATTGGATGTGCTTTAGATATGACGGGAAGGTGCAACGACCCATTGGAGAGAGTAACAACCCATCTTGTCAATCATTGGAGATGGATCAACCAAGTTCCAGAACTGCCCTAGGGAATGACGGATGATCTAATGGGCCATGGTATCCTATAAAAACTCATTAGATGGATCATTGTACTGGCAGTGTCTATTTTTTAGAAAAATAATTAAGGGTATTTTCGTAATCCCAAGCTCGTAAGTCCTAAACTACATCTTTTTAAACCCTAAAAGGAGTTTTTTTGTCATGCCCCACCTTGGGAGGCATGACTAGCACCTAGCGCCTACTAGGATCTGAACTGACTTAACTAAGCCTAGGCACACCTGGTGCAGGCTTGCTCCTCAAATCAAGAAAACAACGGGCTATATCTCGACTGTAAATGCAACCACAAGCCATTAAGGCCATATAACCACCTGTAAATGAAAATAGCTAACCAACAAAAGGCAACAGAAGGAATCCTATGCGAGCCGACAAGACCACCATGATATCTAGTTGTAGATGAAATGAAAATCATACACTAAACAAAGCCTCACACGGCTAAAACATAAAATAAGACGTACATGGGCCCCCACACGGCCAAAAACAACTAACTAACTAACAACTGTAGCCTACAAGCCTCTAAGAATATAAATAGCAGTCGGGATAGGGCCCTGACCTACCAAGATGCTATACAAATGGAAGACTGCACTTGCTACAACCTGGCAACTCCAAATGAAAGGAGTTGGCCAAACTGCTGCCTCTGAACAACTGTTACTGAGGATCCTGAACTCTATCTATCTAAACCTGTAGGTAAGTAATGCAGCGCCCAGGGAAGGGCTTCGGTACAATATGTAAGGCAATAGATAAGCTAATAGAGACTGGAAGTAAATAGAGGGAAGGGCAAAAATATTAACCTGTAAGCCTGCTGATTCTTAATCTACATCTAATCAACACTACATGTACGTAAGCTAAGAAGTATAATTACAAATTTATAAACTATAACTAGCAGACAAGAATACAAACAAGAACCTCACCTGGCCCCCATAAGATGAAAGGTACAATAAACGAAGAATAACTCGTTCGGTCCCCCATAAGCCGCGGTGAGCACATCTAAATATATATACCCCTATCTAGGTTTCTATGACTCTACTAGTACTGTAGCCAACATATCAGTCCCTTGGGTCTACAACTTAGCCCGCTTAGCCCCTAAACTGTAGCTGTGTCTGAGTCCGGTGGACTCCTGCTGTCTGTACCCCGGTTACCGAACTCGATGGGGTGTGCCGATATGGCATAAGAGTACTCCAGCAATTGAATGGACTATATGAGGACCTCAGACCTCATCTTCTTCCCTCACGGACGACATACCACTCCTTGAAGCAACGTCATCTAGCCCTTCGTGGGCGTCGACATAGCTAGTAACCCTGGGGTGGTCATTAGGAGTTTCCTAGGTCTAGCCAGTTATTATAGACAATTTGTAGAAGGGTTTTCTTCTATTTTATCTCTCCTAACTAAGCTAACTCAGAAAAAGGTGAAGTTTCAATGGTCAGATGCATGTGAAAAGAGTTTCTAAGAATTGAAGACTTGACTCACTACAGCTCCAATTTTAACCTTACCAAAAGGAAAAGACTGGTTCATTGTATATTGTGATGCTTCTTGAGTTGGCCTTGGTTGCATTTTGATACAGCGGGGTAAGGTGATAGTTTATTCCTCTAGACAACTCAAGGTTCATGAGAAGAACTATCCGACTCATGATTTGGAATTGGTAGAAGCGGTGTTTGCTTTGAAAATATGGATACATTACCTTTATGGAGTTCACGTGGATATTTTCACCGATCATAAGAGCCTTCAATACGTGTTCAATCAGAAGGATTTGAACCTTCATCAGAGAAGGTGGTTGGAGTTATTGAAGGATTACAACATGAGTGTGCTGTACCACCTGGGTAAGGAAAATGTGTTGGCGGATGCCTCGAGCGGGATGTCCATGGGGAGCGTTGCTCATGTTGAAGAGGGAAGAAAAGAGCTAGCAAAAGATATTCATAGGTTAGATTGGTTGGGACTATAGTTGGTGGATTCAACTAAGGGCAAAGTAGTACTGTAGAGTGGGTCAGAATCCTCGTTAGTTGTCGAGGTTAAGTCAAAGAAGGACGAAGATACCATACAGCTTAAGCTGAAAGAAACAGTTCTAAGAAAGGAGGTAGAGGCCTTCTCCAAAGGGGGAGATGATGTGCGTCATTACCAGGGCAGACTATGTATTCCGAACATAGATGACTTAAGACAACAAATACTAGCAGAAGCACACAACTCCAGCTATTCTATCCACCCAGGTGCCACTAAGATGTACCATGACCTACGAGAGATCTACTAGTAGAACGATATGAAAAGGGATATTGCAGAATTTATGACTAAGTGCCTAAACTGCCAGCAGGTTAGAGTTGAACATCAGAGACCTCGGGGTATGACTCATGATATCAGCATACCCACGTGGAAGTAGGAAGAAGTGAATATGGACTTCATTACAGGTCTACCTGGTACTCATCGGTAGCATGATTCAATTTGGATGATAGTAGATCGGCTGACCAAGTTAGCACGTTTTTTCCTAGTTAAAACTATAGAATTAGCTGAGGATTATGCTACGCTATACATCCAGGAGTTAGTCAAAGTGCATGGGGTCCCCTTGTCCATAATTTTAGATATAGGTACCTAGTTTACCTCATATTTTTGGAAGTCATTTAAGAAAGGACTCGACACTAAAGTTAAGCTTAGCACAACTTTTCACACTTAGACGGTCAAGATGAGCGGACTATTCAAACCAGAGAACATATGCTGAAAGATTATGTGATCGACTGCAAAGGCAGTTGGGATGATCACCTACCTCTCATCAAGTTTGCATACAACAACAACTACCACCCCAATATTCAGATGGCTCCGTTTGAGGCATTATATGGTAGGAGGTGTAGGTCTCCAATAGGGTGATTTGAGGTTGGAGAACCCACTTTGATAGGACCAGACCCAGTTCGTGAAGCTCTGCAAAAAGTGTAACTTATTAGAGAAAGGTTGAAAATAGCTTAGAGCCTACATAAATCATATGCTGATATGAGGAGGAGAGAGTTAGAATTTTCTGTTGATGATTGGGTTTATCTAAAAATTTCACCCATGAAAGGAGTGATGAAGCTGGAAAGAAAGGGAAACTCAGCTCGAGGTATGTAGGACCCTATGGAATTTTGAGCAGAATTGGCAATGTGGCCTATGAGTTAGAATTACCTTCAGAGTTAGCATCTGTACACCCAGTCTTCCATGTGTCATTATTAAAGAAGTGCATCGGTGATCTGACCTCAATTGTGCCACTAGATAGTGTGGGACTGAAGGATAGTCTCTCTTATGAAGAAGTCCAGTTTAGATCCTAAACCATCAGGTTCGTAAGATGAGAAAAAAGGAAGTTGCTTCAGTAAAAGTCTTGTGGAGGAACCAGCTAGTTGAGGGAGCCACATGAGAGGTAGAAGCAAACATGATGGCTAAATATCCCCATTTACTCCCTTCCAGTTCAGTTTCAGCTTCAGGTATTAAATTCCTCCTCAATACACTATTGAGTTTGTACTCACTAGCTCTATTCATATTTTCAAAGTGCACTCTAGTTGTGTTAATTCAGTTAGTATGCCTATTCCAGTTCGGAGTCAGTAACTCCTTCATAAATCAGTTTATAGTGTCAGTCTGAGAATTGCAACTATTTTTCTAGTTCTCCTGTAGTTTAGCCTTCATTCGAGGATGAATGATCCCAAGGGGGAGATATCTTAACACCCCGAAAAACCAGAAAGAACTAGAAAAATTTTATCTCAGGATGACTTAGACAACAAGTCATTATCAGAACCAATAGACCGTTGTATGATTCATTGTTTGATCTGCAAACTTAATGTAATAGCCTAAAAGTTTCCTTGGTCATACTCGAGGCTTACAACAGAAAACAGCAAGAAAACAATACCAGAACCAACAAAGAACCTCAATACGGTTCGTTGTAGGGTCCAACGGGTCTTTGGAAGTGCTCGTTGTTTCATGTCCAAAGAGCTATAGGAAATTTGCCCAAAACCCATGAGGGGATTGTACGGACCGTGGCTTGATTGAACAGATCGTTGTTTGTGGTTGTTTAAACATAATCAGAGAATTTGAAGGAATAATATGGGAAACCAACGGACATACCAACGATCCGTTGTTTGTTACCCTAGTCTGTTAGATGGGTCGATTGTTCTGCAGTTTGTTGAAAATCTGGACCTAAGTTTGGAACCTTTCTAGGTACATGGATAGACCCAATGCCGGTGAATTTATGGAAATAAGGTGTTAAGATCAATTTATATGTATAAGAAGCGCATTGGATGAAAATTAAGGTCATAAGGAACCTCTATCACCAAGTTGAGTTGAGAGCCTCCTTATCGATTCAGTGTTCGTATAAGTTCTTACAAGGGTCAACATCAAATGAGCATAGCTCCCACTTTACATAATATTTTTGGATGATTCAGCATCTCAAATAGAAGCCCTTGAAGTCTTCTTTCCAACACATCCAACCTTGCATCAATCGGAGTTCGAAAGTATAAAATTATGACCAGTTTAGTGAAGTAGTAGCAGGAAACAATGAACCTCAAAACATGCCTTTGTAGCAACCAATGAATTGTCCAGTTGGTCGTTGGAACTGCCAGTTCCAAGTCCTTTTTAGATAGTTTGGGGTAATTTTGGTAAACTCCTATGCTTCTATCTCCTAAATGACATCGTTTTGGGCTTTCCTAAGGTCAAATTAAAGGGATTAACCTAGCCTAAATCCTCACCCTCTTCAAAAGATCAATAGTTGGATTTTCTCTCAAGAAAGAAGCTAGGGTTCTTCTTCAACCTCTTCAAATCTTCTTGGACTCTTCAAGTAAAGTCAAGGGATTATCAACCTAGGTATGTAGGGTTATGAATGGGTGAATTTGTTCACACCCATGCCTAATCCCTCTCTAAATCATGAAAATTCCTATGTTGATCCTATGGGGTTTTAATCCAATGCATGAAATTCCTAATTTTCTACATGGGTATGATCTAAATATGTTTCTACTATTTAATTATGATTCATGGGTAGGTTTTAAATTATTTTCAAATATAATTATGTTGTCAAACTATGTAAATTAAAATGCCCATCTAAATTAAGTGCATGCAAATTGAGATTTATGATCAACATTCAAGTATGATGAGATATTATTGATGAAAAGCATGATTTAAAGTTACCCATGTTTATAATCATGTCTTTAAGTGAATCAAGTATTTCCAAGAATGTTAAAGTATTGGGAAATTCCCATATGTTCAAGTATGATTTATGATTTCACGATTAAGCGTACCACATGGTTTTTGGAGTTAAGACTCCCTTTTATGTTCAACTTGTGGTATGGTTTGAGAAAAAGATCCTCATATATAATTTCAAATTTGATATGTATTTGATTATTCATCTTCTTCATTAGATGATAGTCAGCTTCATCGAAAAATGATGGTCAGCTTCATTGAAAACGATAGAGAGCATATGCATGTTTTTGGGAGTAGTGTCTAGCACCGAGTGGGCTAAGGGTTGATCAACCCTATGCCTCAGAACTACACACCAACGTAGGTTTACATATTATATATATACTTTGGGACCTCCCTTGGTGAGCTATCCCCTTCCCTGATTGGGCCTTGAGCTTGATATCGATATTGTGGTTTTGTCCCTAGCCCTGGCAAGGCCTCAGACGACTCTACCCACTTCAGTCCGATAGTTGGGACCATGTAAGCTCTATCGTGGTATGTCAGTTATATGGCGAGTCTCCCATTGTTCCTCATGATTTCAATTATGCATGTTTATCATTCATGATGTGTGTGTGTGTGTGTGTGTGTGTATATATATATATATATATTCAAAAGCAGGTTTGACCAAATGTTCAGTTTTACTTATTATTATTAGATTTCAGCTTTTGGTCATTTAATTCAGTTATGATATTATGTTATGTTCAAATCATGATTTCAGGAAATAGCATGCAAGCCCTACTCTCAGATTCTTGATTTGATTATGTTTTATATTATGCATTATTTTAAAAATCAGATCATGATTTTAGAAAATAGCATGCAAGTCCTACTCTCAGATTCTTGATTTGATTATGTTTTGTATTATGCTTTATTTTAAATGATTTTACTTATCTAAGCAGTTTTACTTACCTTGCACACTCGGTACATTCCACATACTAATCGCATACTCTATGATGTATCGTTTCATGATACAGGCTCTGATCTTTAGACTCGGCCCCACCACTAGCAATCTTTCAGAGTTAGCATAAGTCTCTGTTGGTGAGTTTCAGTTATGTTGGCGTATTTTCTGTCTCAGAAATAGAGAGTTAGTTGGAGTCTTGTCCCATCAACTTATTAGACTTAAAGGCTTTTTAGACAATAGATTGTATTCAACTTCAGACTCGTGTATTTTTGGATGATATGTTATGCTAGATTTCTGCTATGTTGTTATGATTAATTATTCTGCTTTATTTGATTGAGTTAGATGTATGTTCATGTCATGGGTTCACTTGGAGTCTCTCGGGGCTCCTTGTCCCATGTCTCAATCTGGGCCTATGTTTGGGTAATGACAAACTTGGTATCAGAGCATTAGGTTTTGAAGTGTCCTAGGGTGTCTGAAAGCTGTATTAAGTAGAGTCTTTTTCATGGGTGTGAAGCGCACCACACTTATGATAAAGGGGCTACGAAATGTTTTAGGAAATGTCCCTTCTTTCATGATCTATGTTATGCAACAAAATATCTTTCTATCCTTCTAACTCATGTATTCAAACTCCAAAGCATAATGCCAGCCAGTGGAATAAGATGCGCTCTTGAATCATTTCTCCCTGCAAGGGTTAAGAGAAGCTAAGGCAGAAGAATTTGTGAACTTAAAGTAAGGAACCAAAAGAGTGGGGGAGTATGACAAAAGAATTATGAACCCTTCCATGATAGTCTTTGAGGCGAACGGGAAGTCAAGGGATAGTAATTTCTGCCTAGCCTTATGAAGGGATCCAATCCTCAGAATGATGACCTTTAAGCTAAGGGGGAGATTATAAGGTGAAGGACCATATCAAGCCTTGAGTTTCAATTGTGAAGGTCCATGATCAGTAACTATGGGAGATCGATCCATGCTTATTCAGGTGTCCTTCCGTACTTCAGTCTATGCGATACTCTACTCATGCCATATGTGAACATGTTATGCATATGTTTAAGTTCCAAGTACTCCTTACATGTGTTTGTACTTAGATTCGTAGAATGAGAAGTAACTACTTCAGATGGTGATTCCAGTCTTCTTCTATGATTCCATAAATCTCAGCGTCATGTCATGACCCTCGTTATGTATGTAACCTCATGTCTATCCGTATGCTCAGCTCTATGGACTCTGTCCTTAAGATTTTCCTTATCGGCTCATAAGATTGTGTTATATCAAGTATATGCCCAGCTTAGATTTCTTGAATAATTCGTGCTCATAATTCCTTACTCTAAGCCTTATGAATGTTCCTCCGTGATGGAAATGATGGTTAAAATGTGTACGTTCAGGATAACTCCATCTCCCGCCATGATGCCGGGTATGTCGAAGTTCAGGAAGCGCAATTACTAGCCAAGCCTGGAAGTGTAACATTCCACATGGTTATTTTGTGATTGCTGGTCCATTTCCCTAGGTTGAACCTTTTCGTGTCTTTATTTTGTTATTTATGCGGAGATGGATGACACAATTTCCGAGATGATCTAATGAAGATTGGATAAGATTTTCTGTTCTTGGGAAGGTTTGCAGTTTGAGAAATTTGACCAAAGTCAACATTTCAGGTTAATAAGCTTAAATCTGGATTTTGAAATCCAGAAAGCTCTGTTAGTTTTGAATGGTGATTTATGACTTAGTTGGATAGTTTGCATGGATCCCAAGGTGTTTGGGAGTTATTTGAACCCTTTGTTGAATTTATGACTTTAAGGAAGCTAAGTTTAACCATGGCCTACTTTCGATCAAAACGACCTCATATCGGTGATTTGATGATTCCAGTAGGCCCGAAATATTTTTTATGATTGAATTGCATATTTGATTTGGGACTGGAGGATTCTACATGAGTTTCAGGTGGATTTCAATGTTTTGTGTGTTTAACATGATTTTAAGCATAAAATATGACAACCCAGAGGTTCAATTTTAGTTTTAGAGATCAAAATATTATTTCGAGACTTTTACAATTCTTGGCATGAATTATTGGAGTTATCTAAAAGGTTTGGTGCAATTTTGATAAGTCAAGATCGAGTTTCTATTGCAAAAGGTGAAATAATTCTTGAATGAGCAAAAATGAGTAGTTCCTTATCATTATTTAGGAATTATAGGAAAAAGAATCGTCGCATTTTGAGTTCGTATGATAAAGTTATGGCCATTTTAGTAAAAATTAAAGTTGTTGGTGCAGTGTTGGTGCGACCCTATATAAATATCTGAACAGTGTATTTTTGCACAGACTATGTTTACTTGATATTTTGAGT
This sequence comes from Datura wrightii, assembly GCA_035772735.1. Classification (NCBI taxonomy): domain Eukaryota; kingdom Viridiplantae; phylum Streptophyta; class Magnoliopsida; order Solanales; family Solanaceae; genus Datura; species Datura wrightii. The sequence continues at coordinate 169,097,742 of JASDFA010000016.1, forward strand.
ATATTTAGAGTTCTGGAGTTTGGAATTTAGTAATTTTTGCGGCATTCTTCTCTATTTAACAAGGGGATAAGTCTCTAATCCTTAATTTGGTATTTTTCCATGATTTCTTCTAATTGGTTTTCATTTTTAATCTGTGAATTTATCAGAGGAAAGTTGGGAATTTGAGTCCAAAGTTAAGAAACCATATTTTGATGAATACAAAGTCGATTTGCCCTCCGTTTTGGATAAAATTTCATATTTGATTTCTTTACGAGTTTGGGTCGTGACACTTTTCATTCGGGTAGCAACGAGTCAAACAACGACCAATTATGAGGAGTAACGAGTCATTCTGTCAAGTTGTTGCCTAGTACAAAAACCTGCCAGGCCTTTCCCAAAACCAACAACTGTGACTAACGACTCGTGGTTCATACCAATGAGTATTTGGTACCACTCATCGCCTAGGCCAGCAACCCTCCTTTATCAAGTCAGTATTGACCACGAGTAGACATAACGACCCGTTGATTCTACCAATGAGTCGTTGTGTCATCTGTTAGCAGGGGAACCAAGCTTTGTCTAAAACATTGTCAGTGACCACGAGAGGAACCAATGACCCGTTAGTCCATCCAATGAGTCGTGGTTCCCTTCCGTGGTCAAATTCTAGTGAGCATAGATTTCAGGCCCAGGACCAACAACTGGTCCTGACGAGTCGTGGTGTCAACCACCAACTTGTTGTATGACCCATTGGATCCCGACGACAGTTTTTCCAGACATTCGTTTAGGGGTATTTTTGTAACTTTTCACCTTTTTAATCCCTAAATTACATCTTTTTGGGCACATTTTCGAGTGAATTAAAGGGGTGATCGACTTAATCCCTTTTATTTTTCTCTCAATTCTCAATTTTCTAGAGCATAGAAGTTCCAGACAGTCAGTGAATAGCTAAGCTAGGGATTACAGTGTTTTTCAAGATTCTCCAAATTTCTTCCCAAGGATTCTTCACTAGGTATCTGGGAATTCAACAAGGGAATTGTTCTTCCCTTATGCCCCCGCAACCCTTCTGAAAATTTTATCAGTTCCTTGCTTGAAGTTCAAAGGTAGGGTTGTGTTTAGTCAAAATATGGGTTTTATTTTAGATAATGTTTCTATTAAATTCTTGAAAGATTATATCTATTATCGTTGTGTGGATATAATTCTCTATGAAATGTGTGCTTAACCCTAGCCCTTATTTACAGTTAACGGAGTCTTGCATGATTTTCTAGATGAAATTGTTGTTGATTCCTATAACGCTTATAACCTTAGTGTTATTATAATTATATGAGAAAGTTAGCTTGTTTTTAGACTCAGTCTTAGTTAGCACCTAGCATCCTCAGAGTCTCACAGTAATGTTAGCTGATCAGTTTGAGTATAGTCTATTTTCTTGAGGTGTCAGAATACCTCCTCGTGCTAGTTTACAATTATCAGATATAAGTTTGTTCTTTAGACAATTATGATGCTTTCAGATAAGTAGCTCTGACCAGTCTTAGAACCATCAGTATCAGTTATAGTTAGTTCTTTAGACGGTTACGATGCTTTCAGATAAACAGTTCTGACCAGCCTTAAAATAGTATTTTCCAGTTATCCGGTCCTACAGACTCTCAGGTTACTTCCAGATAAGTATTCCTGACTTAGTCCAAGAACCCAGCTTCGAGCTATCAGCTTAGTAGTCAAGTTAGGACTATCCAATGGGAGTAGTACTTAGCACTGAGCATCTTAGGGTTCCAGCACACCCAGGTTCCCAGAACTATGTTTTCACTATTGGTTATTAGCCAACTGGCCCCAGACTTGTGATCACCCAGCTCAGCCACTATACCTTGGCAAGGTACAGTGGGCTCTCTCCAATGAGGTGTATACATCAGACTCTACTTTTAGCTCACGTGGTTATATGTCGGTTATAGACTGATCTTGTGCATAATTGTGTGCCCAAGTGCTATTTTATAACTTAGTTTAGTCATGTTGGTCTAGTTATACACTTACATTCTTATGTGATTTTATGTAAATTTGGGTATGAACTAACCAACATGATTAGTCCTTGTTTTGTAGGTGTAACATGCATATGAGGGACTAAATAATGATAGGTGAAGTGAAGGAATGGAGTTGGAAATACATTGCAAAAGATTGCAAGAAGAAATGCCATGGCAAGGCTGGGCGCGCCAGGCAGCGTGCCGTGCCCAGCCCGTGCCATGCCAAGGCCATGCGCGTGAGATGCAGCAATACAAGGCGTCTGTGTGCCAACGTCGTGCCCCGCCAGGCACAACTGCGAGCACAGGCCGTGTCACACTGGCCATCGCACAGGCCCAACGCCGTGCCACGTCGGCTGTCGCGCCATGCCTCAGCCAGCCACCATTCAAATGCACATTCCAGTGAGTCTCCGCATTACCTCCATGGCACGGTGGAAAATTGGTGCGTTCACCTCCGTGCCACGGAGCCATTCCATAACAAGCCAAAAATTGAAAACTTCCTATTTACGATAAATTAAACCCTTAGCTTCAAAAATCATTTGTCACGAAATATTTTCTTATAACCGTAGAGGAGCGAAGGGAGAAGTGAAGAACTCACCTAGGGTTCACTAATTTTACATTCTCTTTTACCTATTCTTATAAGTACTATACTTTAACGATGTTTTAATGTTATTGTACGAACATGAGTGGCTAAAACCCTTCCCCTAGGGTTGAGGCCACGTGATATGATTGTAATGCATGAATTCGATTTGGTTTGAGTTGTTAATTATTGTTTTGTCTTACATTCATGATTATGGTTGTTTTTATGCTTGATCACCATAAAAACATTCATGTTAATCTAGGTAAAAGCTTGAGAGAGTAAACCTAAACTAGAACAAGAGAATGTAAGGAGCAAGTTCTTATCTTATGATAGGATTCGCGATTAGGATAGAAATTATACTTAATTTGCCTTGCTTGGTTGATAAAATGGGATGACAGCAAGACACCGGCTCAGAATTGTCACTCACCAATCGAAGAAGTAGTTGTGAAGCTAATTCAGGTTAAATGATTAGAGGTACGAAAGTCCCAATCAACAGCACAAACCCCGTAAACCACATCCATGTAGTTGAACTGCCCACGAACTAGGATTTCACATCCCCGCTCAACGATGTAGTTGTGAAGCTAGTTTGTCTTGTTTAGAGGTTCGAGAGACCATGAACATCACATTTTCCAACTATGTGAGACAACAATTGGTAATTTCACACGTGAACCATTACAAAGTGTATCATTGCATGATTATACAACCTTAGCTCCTGTTGCTTCTTATATTGTTTCTAGATTGTTTTTTGACCACCCCAAAACTTAATTATAATTTACCGAAAACTTCACTAATCAACACTTGTGAAGGTTATCTTACACTTGAACTTCATAATTTACTAAATTGGTCCATTCCCTGTGGATTCGACATCCAGCTCTTAAAAAGGGCCACAGTATTACTTGTACGACCACGTACGCTTGCGAGTGTGCTGGAGCGCAATATGTTTTTGGCGCCGTTGCGGGGGAACTGGCAAAGTTTAGTAAATTTTTTTGTTTTTGTGTGATTTTTAATTTCCTTAAGTGTTGAGAAACTTGGTCTTTGTCTGATATATTGCAGGTAAAAGGTTGTCCTTACAGAGCTGGCAAGGAATAGAGAGCTAGTGGAACCGTTGCTTGAACCTGAACATCAACTTCATTTACGTAGGAGGGAAGCTCTAGAGGAAAGCTAAAGAGACTTCAGGAGCGATTACAACAACACCCACCAGTAGGAAAAAAGAAGTTGTTACCTGAAACCATGGCAGCCCGACCAGTTCGCGAACTGGCGATCCAACTAGCGACAAATATGACCTCTAGTATCCGCAAACCAGAACCTAGAGGAACTTTGAATTGAAACAGAATATGGTGCAGTTGTTACATTCTAGTGGCCAATTCACTGGGATGACTCATGAGGACCCACAGCAGCACTTACAGAACTTCCTTGAGATTAGTGACACGTTCGTCCCCACCGGAGTGTCCACAGATTATGTCTGACTTACCCTCTTCCCATTGTCATTGCTGGGAGAGGCAAAGAGGTGGTTGAAATCTGAGCCACCGAATTACATAACTTCTTCGGATGATTTGGCAAAGAAGTTCCTCATCAGATTCTTCCCTTCAGGCAAGACTGCTAAATTCAGGAGTGAAATATTAAGCTTCAAGCAGAGGCCGGAGGAGAACTTGTATTTGGCTTGGGAGAGATTCAAGTCATTATTGAGAGACTGCCCCCATCATCAGTAGTCCAATGAAGTGCTAGCCCATACCTTTGTGGAAAGTCTAGACCCATACACAAAACTTTTACTAGACTCTGCATCGGATGAGCAAGCATTAGAGAAGACTTATGATGAGCTGTACACTTTGTTGAACAAGATTGCTCAGGGAAATCCATAGTGGCACAGAGAGTCATCGAGAGGGGCAGGAAAGAGAACAACAAGGCTGATAGAGGTGGATGGTGTAAATGCATTGGCTGCACAGCTAGCATCATTTCAGCATCAGATGATGACTCAGTTTAATAAACTGAGTATGAACCAACAGCAGGGACAGGTAAATGCAGTTCAACAAGCTTCTAGTTGGTGTGAAATCTGTGGAAATAATGGGAACAATGCAGAATCCTGTGAGGCCAATCCTGAAGCGGTCAATTTTGTTGGGAATGTTCAGAGAAACAATCAGAATTTTGGAAACAATTACAACAAGAATTGGTAGAGCCACCTGAATTTTTCTTGGGGTGGAAATCAAAGTCAAAGCTACCAGCAACCTCAGTAGCAGCAGTATCAACAACAGAATAGGCAGAATGGTGGCCAGTTGAGTAGCAACATTGAGGAGACGTTGCAGAAGATTATGGAGACACAGACCCAATTAGCAGAGAATCAGGCGAGGATGGCATCAGATTTGAAAAATTAGTAGTTGACCACCTGCAATCTAGAAAAGCAGATGGGTCAAATAGTAGCTGCTCACCACACTATACTGCAGGGAGGGTTACCCAGTGACAAACACAAACCCCGGACAGGTTAACACCATCAGTCTGAGGAGTGACAGGCAATTGGCTGATCCACCACCGAAAGAGAGGAGAAATGAGCTGCAACCGGAGTTGGTTAGAAAGGGACCATCCATTGAAAAGGGAGAGAATCAGAGTGTTGTGCAGCAAAATGTACAATCATCATTGCAGCCAGCACGGAGAGCACCACCACCATTTCCGCAAAGAGTCAAAAAGAGCAAGGAGGAGGAATGCTTTAGAAATTTCTTTGATATTTTCAAAGAACTTCACATAAATTTTCCTTTGCTTGATGTTTTGCAGGGAATGCCCAAGTATGCTAAGTACTTGAAAGATGTGGTGGCCACAAAAATTAGATTGGTGGATGTTCAGACAGTAGAACTGACTGAGTAGTGCAGCCACAGGGTAATGAGCGAGATACCTAAAAAGCTCAAAGACCTAGGGAGTTTTACCCTCCCCATGCAAATTGGTAAAGCTGAGGTGATAAGAGCTCTGTGTGATTTAGGGGAAGCAGTTAATCTAATGCCCCTATCTTTGTTTAACACCTTGGGGTTGGGTCAACCAAGACCAACACGATTGATGCTGCAGCTGGCAGACAAGTCGCGAGTGGCACTAGATGGAATAATCGAGGACCTTCTCATCAAAGTGGGTAAGTTCATTATACCCGCTGATCTCATTATATTGGATTTTAAAGTTGACGACAAGGTACGCTTGATCTTGGGACGAACATTCTTGGCCACTAGAGGAGCAATTATTAATGTAAGAGCAGGGACCCTAAAAATGAGAGTCGATGATGAAGAAGAACTCTTCCAGGTCTACCAAGAGATTAACCCACCCACACATTATAGAGAACTTTGTAAGTTCAGTGTCTTATCAGAGGCTAAGGGTGGGGTGGCAGATTCCATAGGTCAACGGCCACATGAGATGATTATTTTTCTGCCCGAATCTGATGGAGGACTTCCGTTAGAGAAGGAGTTGGAGGAAGAGAAGGACAGAGTGGCAGTTGTTCCCCCGAAAAACAAAAAGAGAAGAAGATGGTTCTCGAAAGGGAACACGGATATGAGGATGTCCTAAAAAGGATAGTCCACATCCTTTCGCGACGTAAAATTAGGCGCTGCTTGGGAGGCAACCCAAGGGTACCATAGGTACAATGCTAATTTCTTTCATTTTTGTGGATTTTATTTATTTTTATCTTGTTGTTGTTTTTGGTGGAGAATTAAGCACAGATGGAGGGGAAGTCTGAGTACCCTTTGAGGAGGAAGCTAAGAAGCATGAAAGAGGGAAAGTGTGGGGTCGAATACCCACTTGTTCAAAATGAAGAAAAACATGTTGTTAGCTAGGCCTAGATGCCCCAGGGAGTATTTCTCACACTTTTTGAATTTTAATGGGATGCTTTGGGGACATAGCATGATTCAAGTGTGGGTGAGGGAAATTTTTCTAAATTTTGTTCTTAATGATTTTGGGTTAATTTAGTGCTTGATAGGTATTTGTTGAGGAAAATTTTTTGAGTTAAGCATGATTCACCCACCTGTTGGTTTTTCTTTTCGGTTCTTTTCCGATAGGGGGCACTGTGAATCAAAGAGTAGAAATTTTCTTTGTTTGTACATAGTTGTTTTTAGTCATAGTTAGGGACTATTCCCGATTATGGATGGATGACGACTGTCTTGAGGGAAAATTAGTCAATAGGTTTTGGTTTGTGAACCCGTAACTAATGGATGGCTTGATGTTCTTGTTATGTGCTATACATGATTGTGAGATGCAAGTGTGGTTAGTGTTGAAGCATGTCAGAAGTGTATAACTCTGTTTGAGACACCTAGGCTCTTGAATATGACTCTATGTGCTTAAACCTTAATTTTGAATTCTTGTGATTAGCTGAGTTAAGAGTCTGCTGAATTTATCTTGAATTGAGTATGTGCTATAAGTTTAAGGTTTTTGAATAGTCCATGCTATTATGTAGTGTCTAGAACTTGACTGGTGTGTATACAAAGCGAAATGAAGGATGTAGATTGTAGGAGATGATTTAGGCATTTCTTTGAATGAACCTAATTTTTATTCCTCGCTTTACCTACCCTGAATGTCTAATCCTAGTTAGCCCCATTAAGCCTTGAGCCTATTCTTTGATAGCTGCAACATAAGCTTAATCCTTTTCTTTTAATAGCCTTGAAGTTGCTCCAAAACTCCTAAGCGCTTAAGTGAAAAATCCAAAAGAGTAAAGGAGTGAGAATCGTGAAAATGAAGGGAAAAAAATAACGGTTGTAGGATTTGAGGAAAATATTAGAGGTGCACTTGTTTGAAAATGATTGACTATTGGTAGGGAGTAAGAAAACAAATGAATGAAAAAGTTGCTTAATTACTCCTTACTAATAATCTAAGTGTGCCTAAAGAAATGGGAAACAAAAGAGGAAATTGAAAAGTGAAAAGAATGAAGGTGAAGTAAGAGAAGAGAAGTCGGTAATGAACGTGTGATGTATTAAAAGCACTTAGGGAAGATATCCACTATGACTGGCAAGAATAGTACCTACCTGTCCCTTAGCCTACATTACAACCTAATAAGTCCTACTTGATCTTATGTTCAAACATCCTTATATTAGTGGAGTAAAACAATAAGGGCAATCTTATGGGTCAATACACGTGGCATGTGAAGTCTTTGTGAGAGTGAGCTTAATTCTTATCCAAATACCTATACACGTTATAATTTGAAAATTTATGAGTAAAAATGGGTCACTCTATTGTTTTGACGGAACATGTTTAATGAAGGATAAAATTCATGTCGGATTTCTTGATCTGTTGATTTGCATGAGGTTGTTAAAATTGAGAGTCGATTCTTGAGGTTAGGAAGTCTTAACATAGTTATATTTTATTTTAATGTTTAAATGTTTCATGCTCTATTTTTAACTTGTTATCTAAAACAATCGTTGTAGCCGTAGCTTGAATTGTCTTGCTTAATTAGCTATGTGTGAGTTTGCATGTGCATGAGATGTAAAAGGGTTTTTCGAGGACGAACAAGGCTTTAAGTGTGGAGTAGTGATCTTGGGCATAATTGCATGCCCAAGTGCTATTTTATAACTTAATTTAGTCATGTTGGTCTAATTATACACTTACATTCTTTTGTGATTTTATGTAAATTATGGTATGAACTAACCAACATGATTAGTCCTTGTTTTGTAGGTGTAAAATGCATATCAGGGACTAAATAATGATGCGTTAAGTGAAGGAATGGAGTTGGAAGCACATTGCAAAAGATGGCAAGAAGACATGCCATGGCAAGGCTAGGCGCGGCAGGCAGCATGCCACGCTGTGCATGTGTCGCGCCCAGCGCCGTGCCACGTCAAGGCCATGCGCGCGATATGCAGCAACCCAAGGCGCCTGTGTGCCAACGCCGTGCCACGCCAGGCACTGCTGCGCGCCACAGGCCGTGTCACGCTGGCCATCGCGCAAGCTCAGCGTCGTGCCACACCGACTGTCGCGCCATGCCTCGGCCAAGCAACATTCAAATGCACATTCCAGTGATCCTCCACGTTACCTCTGTGGCACGGAGGAAAATTGGTGCGTTCACCTTTGTGCCACGGAGCCATTCCATGACAGGCCAAAAATTGAAAACTTCCTATTTACTATAAATTAAACCCTTAGCTTCCAAAATCATTTGTCACGAAATATTTTCTGAAAACCGTAGAGGAGCGAAGGGAGAAGTGAAGAACTCACCTAGGGTTCACTAATTTTACATTCTCTTTTACCTATTCTTGTAAGTACTCTACTTTAACGATGTTTTTAAGTTATAGTACGACATGAGTGGCTACAACCCTTCCCCTAGGGTTGACGCCACGTGATATGATTGTGATGCATGAATTCGTTTTGGTTTGATTTGCTAATTGTTGTTTTGTCTTACATTCTTGATTATGGTTGTTTTTATGCTTGATCACCATAAAAAACATACATGTTAATCTAGGTAAAAGCTTGAGAGAGTAAACCTATTATAGAACAAGAGAATGTAGGGAGCAAGTTCTTATCTTACGATGGGATTCACGATTAGGATAGAAATTATACTTAATTCGCCTTGCTTGATTGATAAAACAGGATGATAGCAAGACACCGGCTTAGAATTGTCACTCCACCACTCATAGAAGTAGTTGTGAAGCTAAGTCAATTTAAATGATTAGAGGTACGAAAGTCCCTAATCAAGAGCACAAACCCTGTAAACCACATCCATGTAGTTGAATTGCCCACGAACTAGGATGTCACATCCCCGCTCAAATGTAGTTTTTAAGATAGTTTGTCGTGTTTAGAGGCTCGAGAGATCATGAACATCGCATTTTCCAACTATGTGAGACAACAATTGATAATTTCATACGTGAACCATTACAAAGTGTAGCATTGCATGATTATACGGCCTTAGCTCTAGTTGCTTCTTATTTTGTTCCCAATTTGTTTTGTGACCACCCCTAAACTTAATTATAATTTACCAAAAACTTCTCTAATCAACACTAGTGAAGGTTATCTTACACTTGAACTTCATAATTTACTAAATTGGTCCGTTCCCTATGGGTTCAACATCCGACTCTTAAAAAGGGCCACTATATTACTTATACGATCACATGCGCTTGCGAGTGCGCTGGAGCGCAACATAGACTCTCTCACTTGTCAGTATAATTTCAGTTTAGTTTAGTTTAGTTTAGCTCAGTTTACTTACCCAATTCCAGGACACAATTATGACAATCAGTCAGGGTCATTATTGACTATATCAGTTATAGCTCAGCTTTTATCTGTATTCAGTACCAGTTGGTAATTTTATGTTATTTTAGTTCAATGCTTATTTCCCATGCTTATTGTATATCTCACGTACTCAATACATTCAATGTACTGATGCATACTTCCTATGTTATGATACAGACACAGGTTCTCAGTCTCTGCATTGTCAGTAGTTTCTCTCCGACGATTTCAGCAGCAGCCTTATTTGGTTAGTCCTCATCTTCCGAGGACGATACTAGTTTTTCAATTACTTCTTTATTTAGTCAAATTTTAGAGATAGCTGGGGGCTTTTCCCAGAAACTTTCCGGTTAGTATTTCACTTACAGATACAGATGTTCAGTATTCAGTTAAGTTATGTCTACTATTTTCCAAAATAGTTTTATTTTGATATTTGTCTTTGCCCAGTTTCCGCGTATGCTTACTAAGTTACCAGTGTGATGTTAGATCAAGGGTTAGCATTAAATAACTTGTGGCAATAAGTACTATGTCTCATCCAGGGTGCAGACTTGAGTCATGACATAAACCCACCAAGCACTTCCCTGGGTGGTTCTTCCCATATCTTTTGCACGCTGGATATGTAATCTCCCTTAGCCTAGACTTATTTCCCCAAGTCGAAGCCAAAGATCTCTTTTGAAGCTGAGGGTGATTTCCAGCACCTGACCCTTGCTGGAAAAACTCAAAGTTCCTCGTGCTAGCCCTTTTGTTTCCCTTCCTCCCCCCTTGAACTCCCTATTCTCTATTGAACACAGAAACTTAGGCGGACTCTTTCCTCTGAAGTCTCAAACCCTAGTAGCTGCCATCTCTCCTGTGAAGTCTGCGGATACAATTGTCTGCTGGTTAAGCTGAGTGGTCATGTTCGTACCTACACTCTGAAGGTAGCCCCAAGCTCCACATCAGTAACCTATCAGAACAGGGGGCCCGCTAGAGTTGGTGGGGCTAGCTAACCTCCATTGGTTCTTTCGGGAGACATACTTCTGCAAACGCGTGTAGCATGATTTAGGAGAGTAGAAGGGTTGAACATCATAACACGAGGTAGAATCATGAAAGAAGGGACTCCTAAGACACTTCATAGCCTCTTCGTCATAAGTGTGGCGCGTTTCACACTCATGAAAAAGACTCTACTTAATGCGGCTTTTAGACACCATAGGACACTTCAAAACCTAATTCTCTTATACTAAGTATGTTATGACCCGAGCTGGGACTCAAATTGAGACACGAGACCTAAAACTACGAATAACTCTAAGCCGACTCACGACATGAACATAGAAACTAAAGAGCATACATCAAAGTAGAAACTTATAACTTAAACATGAAAAATAAGAAGTATAAACAACATAATATATAGCAACAATCATAAATGGAGTAAACAGTCGATAAAGATGAAAGTCTGCATACTGTTTGATAAGCCTCTAAACGGTCAGATGAGCTGATGGGACAACGCTCCCAACTAGCTTGCTAAAGTCTTAAATTGAAATAGTAATATAACAATAAACTAAATGTCCTCGAAAGATGAGGACTCACCAACAACGGGAACTAAGATGGACTGTGGGGGAAAGATAGAGTAACAGTGAAACTAAGTCTAATCACTTGGACCTGTATCGTGAAATGATACAACATAGAGTATGCGATCAGTACTTGAAATGTACTGAGTATGTAAGGTAGGTAAAATATTTTGAGTAAATGTTAACTGAAATCATGCATATAAAAATAGATCATTATATGAAGAGACTAAGGACTACATGCTAAAAATTGAATTTGAGACATACATTGTCATAAGCTAATTATCATAACTGAACATAGTGACCCAAGATTTAGATATAGAAATCATATGACTTATCTAGTTGAAATCGTAAGTAAAAGCTCATAAACTGATTATTGGGTCAAAAATACTGTAGAACACAATATCATAAGTCATGAACATGAATAACTGAAATCATGTGGAATGATGGGAGACTCATCACAATTGACACTATCATGATAAAGCTTACATGATACCCCAACTATCACACTAAAGTGGGTAGAACCATCTAAAACCTTTCCAGAGCTAAGGATGATACCATGATATCGATATCAAGATGAGGCCCCTTTGGGGGCAGGGGAAAACTCTCAAGGGAGGTCCCAATGTATATGTATAGATATGTTGGTGCATAGTTCTGAGCCCGAGGGTTTACCTAAACAACTAACATACTCAGTACTAGACACTACTCCCAAAAATATGCATAGTGCTCCTATCGTTTTTCAATGAAGATGAAATCATAATTACATGCATAGTCTAAAATCTGAACATTTGGGAGTCCTGGCTCCAAACATACCATAAGATGAATTAGGAGTATTTACTCCAAACCATATGGTAATCTAATCTTATTATCTTGAGCTAAATAATGAAAACATACATAACTTGTGTGGGCTTACCCAAATCTTAAAATCATGTATACTCGAAATAGACTTCATAAGTCGAAATCGTGAATTCGTACATGGGTAATTTGTAAATATTCATTCATGCTAGATATCTCATCATAATTGAAATCATGAATCATAAACTTGACTTTTCATAAAACTTGCATATTAGGGAATAATTACTAAAAACTTGAAATCATGAATTTATAATCGATTTGTGTATAAAATCTGCCCATAAATCTTAAAACATGCTTTGAAACATAAGGGGAATTGATCCATAGACATATCATAGAGAATTTCATAAAATTGGGTTAAAACCCTATTAAACCATATAAATGAATTAGATATTGAATTCACGAATTTGAGGAGAAATTTGGGCATGAGAAGGGATCTCTAGCCCTACATACCTGGGTAGATTGATTCTCTAATTATCCTTGAAAGCACAAGAGAATTGGGGAGGAAATTGTCGAATTCAAGCTTGATCTTCAAAGAGAAACTAAAAACTTTGCATGCATGGGAGCCTAATGACTTGAGATAGGCTAAACCCCTCTTAAAACTGTTACACCCCGTAAATTCCTATTGTTTAACCGATGCGTACGTATGTATTTACAGAGTTTAGCAGTACTATGCATGCAGAAAAAGGCCCGAGGGATGAGTATACGAATGTGGCATCGAGCGAGCAGGGGGCCGGGGCTAGGGGCTAGGTGCCTTGGGCTCCACGTTGTGCCATCCTGTCTGGCGCTATGGCCGGCACGCAACACACCTATGTGTGGTGCTTTGGCCAGCGTGTAACACACCCCTGTGCTGTGCTATGGCTGGCGGGCAGCACACCCCAATGCGTTGCTATGGCCTGCGCGCGGCACACCCTGGATTGGCACGATGGGTGGCGCACTGCACCACCGCCCATAATATATATATATATATATATATATAAGCCCTCCCTTCATTTGAATTCATTTCCCAATTACATCATTCGGCCAGAGAGAGTATACTCGAGGTTTTCGACGGTTTGTCATCCGATTAAGCTACCAAACACCGTCCAATATCAAATTAACTTTATGTATTGAATTCTTACCCTGCAGGGAGCATTACTACGGAATTATTTTCTCGAAATACGCCTGGAAAATTGGAACTCTGTCAAGTAGAAGTTGTCAAAATTGCTCCAAAATGATTCCCAAACGATCACAGGAATCAAGTAAGCATTTCTCCCTTCTGAACCCTCGAGAAATTATAAGTTTTTGGTTGTATTTTATGTAGTTGAATTATAGTTGCTATTAATATAAAAATTTATCCTTTTACGCAGAATTTGGTATTGAAATTCATCTCTTTCTCCCAGTATACCAATTACAACTGAAAAGAGTTGAACAATCCATGTTGAAACTCATCGGTTATTCGGGAAACGATAGTCGAGGTATGTAAGGCTTAACCCTCGGCAAGTACACTCGTCGTATAGTGTTACAACTTATGTTCTTGAATAGAAATAACAGTCCCATATGCTGCAGATAGTCGCTACCAGTAGATTGTGATTAGACATGTTGTAATTAGTTATTGTTGGTATATAGAGATTGGATATGCTATGATTAGATGCTATAAGTAGTTTGTGGTTATATAAGTTCTGGTTAGCTGCTAGAAAATGTATATGAATTGTACGACAGTATCCCTCATCGAGAAGGAACATGTCATGTATGATACGCACTAGAAGCATTATAGAAGCTCTTCTATTCTCCAGTTCATTGCATTAGTAGGATTGTATGTTCTATTGCAAGGCCTAGACCTTAGAAGCTCGTGAATTATTATCAGGCGTAAGCTAGTAAGTTGAACAACACAGGCGCAGTTAGGCGGTTTAACTACTAGTTTGGCGTCTGTATGGTTAGGAAAGCACGCCTAGAGGCCATCGGTGTATCCCTACACCCCAGGGCTAGAAATTTAGATAGGAAGGCCATGTTTGAGAGTTAGCAGCCTAGGGTTGTCTAGTAAACTAAGTGACAGCCTGTCACCCTATTAGTTATTAACAGTGATTGTCAGTCTTAGTGGGCTTAGCAGTTATCATATAGGTCGCCCAGGAAGCCAGCCCAGTCGTCCAGGTTAAATAGACACGTGGGTACCCTAATGGAGGGGACCTTATCAGCAGTTAGAGGTTGGTTCCTATCACCCACAGGTTTCCCGGAATGGTTAGGCCTATATAAAGTTGTATATAGGTTAAGAATCACCCAAAAAAGTAATATAAGATCTGGTTAAACCAAGATGAGGCCTAAGGTACTAGTAAGTACCATGTTAGCATGGTAATGCCCACATGTTAAGGCTGTTATTAAACATCCTATGGAGGATTACGGGTCAATCTCTCAAAAGCATGTTCGGCCAATACCAGCCCTACAGTTGTCCTAAGTATAGGAGCGGAGTAGTTAGTCATTCGCGAGCCTGCAGTTATTATGAGTTATAAATGTCCGTGCAAGACATATAAAGAGTTGTGTTGGACCACTCCAGATCTCGCCCTATTCAGTCCAGACTATTACAGATCATGATCACTATCAGGATCCTCTAATTAGATACAGGTGCATGGCATTCCAGTTATACCTTTTGAGTGGCTAGATTGAGATGTTAGTATAGTACGTTGGTTGGGGTTGCCCTCACTTAGGAGCCATCCATGACCACCCCAGGGTTACTAGTTGTGTCGACGCCCCCGAGGGGCTAGATGACGTCGCTTCAAGGAGCGGTATGTCGTCCGTGTGGGAAGAAGTGAGGTTCGAGGTCCTCATACAGTCCATTCCATGGATGGACTACTCTTATGCCGTATCGGCACACCCCGTCGTGTTCGGTACCCAGGGTACAGACAGCAGGAGTCCACCAGACTCAGATACAGCTACAATTCAGGGACTAAGCGGGCTCAGTTGTACACCCAGGGGACTAGTAGGTTGGCTACTATACCAGTAGAGTCATAGAAACTTGGATAGGGGTATATAGATTGAGATGTGCTCTCCACGGCTTTTGGGGGCCCGAACGAGTTATTCTATGTTGATTCTACCTTTCGGCTTATGGGGGCCAAGTAAGGTTCTTGTTTGTATTCTTGTCTGCTAGTTATAGTTTATCAATATGTAATTATATAGTCTTAGCTTATGTAAATGTAGTGTTGGTTAGAAGCAGATTATGAATCAGCAGGCGTACAGGTTAATCTTTCCGCCCTTCCTTCTATTTACTTTTAGTCTTTATCAGCTTATCTATTTCCTTACATATTCAGTACATATTGTATTGACGCCCTCCATGGGCGCTGCATTACTTGCCTGTAGGTTTAGACAGACAGAGTTCAGGATCCTTAGTAACAGCTGTTCAGAGTCAGCGATTTGGCCAACTCCTTTCATTCGGAGCTGCCAGGTTGTAGCAAGTGCAGTCTCCTATTTGTGTAGCATCTAGGTAGGTCGGGGCCCTGTCGCAACCACTATTTATATTCTTAGAGGCTTGCAGAATACATTTGTCAGTTAGCTATTGTTGGCCGTGTGGCACCCATATACGTCTTATTTTACGTGTTGGCCGTGTGATGCTTAGTATGTCTTTTGATTTCCATTTCAGCTACAGCAAGATATCATAGTGGTCTTGTCGGCCCGCATAGGATCCCTTCTGTTGCCTGATGTTGGTTAGCTATTTTAATTTACAGGTTGTTATATGGCTTTGTCGGCTGGAGGCTGCATTTATAGCCGAGATATAGCCCGTTGTTTTCTTGATTTGAGAAGCAAGCCTGCACCAAGTGTTCCTAGGCTTAGTTATGTTAGTTCATATACTAGTAGGCACTAGGTGCCAGTCATGCCTCCCAAGGTGGGACGTGACAAACTTGGTATCAGAGCAGTTCGTATCCTAGGGAGTCTGCAAGCCGTGTCTAGAAGAGTCTTGCTTATAAATGTGTTGTGAAACGCATTCTATAAGCAGGAGGCTACGAGGCATGACAGTATGGTTACCATTTCTTCTTCTCAGATTATGTTATAGAGCTGAGTTGTATAGGGTTAAGTCTCTAAGTTCTTATTGTTATGTTTGTCTAGGATAAGGTTCAATATAAGACAGACTCTAGCTAGCCGCCAATTAGCTACAGTAGCAGGAAAGGGTACCAGTGCAATGCCATAGTTGGGGGACAGCCAGCCTGAGGACGAAGGAGAATGTTTTTTAGTCTTCCCAGTAATTTCCTGGGGCAGCAGGAATCTCGTAAGGTAGTAGATATGTCAACGCCGTCCCCAGTTCTTTTCACCGCCTTAGAGTAGGAGGTCAGGAGTATAGTATACATATGAGTCGACTTACCTACTAGATATATAAGATCAGGCAGAGGCAATAGTTAATATTGGTTTACCTAGAGGGTACGAGAGAAGGGGATATTGCGGGAGTCTAGCCTCCAACCCTTTGAATGTTGTACAATTCCATACCTCAGTCCCTTTGTAGTACGAAACAGCTATCTTCCGCCTCTCTATTTTGTTTCAGTATAGCAAAGTGCGTAAGAATTGAGGTGATGTTGCCCAAAGTAAATGGTAAAGGAGGGTTAGATTTGTTGACTCCTTGAAAGTGTTAGGAAGTGGTGGAGATCCCTAGTGTTTAAGTAAATTTTCTAGACCTTTACAGTTGTAAATAAGGAGAGAAGATAAGACTACCAGCAGCACTCAAAGGAAGTGTGAGAGTCTACAAGTGAAAGACCCCTAGCAAGAGTAAAGCTCAGATCAGAATTAGGCCGATTCTGCCGCAGTAAGTTAATGACAGTAGGATATACCTGCACAATAATGTTATGGCCCTAGTTAATTATGTCGAAGGAAAAAAAGATCATATGAACAAATTTGGCTCGAGTACGGGTCAGAACAATACAGGTCAACAGACTTGGTCAGTAATATCTTTGACAGTATGAGGCAGAGGGAAACACAGAGATTCTAACTTAGTACAATCCAGAGACAAGGTCTAGTAGGAAATTATTGGACTTTAAGATAATAAGGGGCTAAGTCATAAGACCTAGAGGCTGACTTTATGTCACAAAGGTGGCAGAACTTCGTCAGCAGACTCTAGCTAAGGTATATCATGTTTGTTACTCCTTTCACCAGAGTTTAACAAAAATGCATCAGGCTATAAGAAAGACCTATTGATGGCATGGGAAAAAGGAAGACATTATTGAGTCATAGCGCAGAGCTTTAATGACCAACAAGGGAAGGCTGGACAACAGAATTTGAGTAAGCCAATTCAGGAGATGCTCATGCCTACAAAGGGAGTGGAGAATAGTCAATATGATTATAGTTAGAAGGCTACCTCGTACCAGTTCTAAATTGACTTCACTTGAGTCTGTGTATAAAGTCTAACAAGTGAAATTCATGTTTTTCTAGGTGATTATATTTCATGTAAAGGTTATGCTGAATTAAAGGCTTAAAGGATAGTTCTATTGCGTCGAGCCCAAGTATCTAGTAAATTCTAACATGGAGGCACAACGATAGATAAGTTTTACAAAGGCTTCCAGAACAGGTTAGGATGCATGTTAAGTTGAGTATGACTCCTCGTCTATAAAAAAATGGTTGAAAATGTAGGCCCCCTACATGACAACTTGAAGCAGATAAACTAGAAATAGTTGAACTGGGCATACTAATACATCAGGCAACGCAGACAACTAGACCTTTCTGGAAGGGTGTGTTAATGTGTGGGTATTTCTTGAAATTTTGTCAATGAAGAGCATTATGAAATCTAAATTGGAGGACAACCTCATCCCTAGATTCATTATGCCTTGTCAGACCCTCCGAAAGATTGGCCAAGTGGCCTATAAGCTGAAGTTGCCTTCGGAGCTAGGATCTGTTTATCAACACTACACAAGTGCGTAAAAGACCTTGTCTTAAATTAATCTGATTGGAGATACTCAAGATACAGAAGCACTATTCCACCGAGGGACTCCAAAAGTTATATAAGTCACCTTGAGAACCAAAGTTGTATCTTAAAAAAGTATCATGGGGGGAGATAGAAATACAGAAGAAATGAGGTGAGAAGCTATGAATGATGCGAAGTTTGGATAGTTTCAGTTATTCTAGGATCTATGATAATAGTATCCAGACCCAAAGGATATAAGTTATTGCTATATAGTTTCAGATGTTATACAATTCACTTTGTTGCTATTATTATCAACTGATTATGCTATATGTGATAGATCTATGTTTTAGTTGAAAATAACATCCCTTGAGATGCCTGCATTAGACTTTTCTATGTTTCAGGTTTTTAGATAGTCCATAATACAGAGGGGACTCTTCTAAAATTTTCTAGCATCAGTTAAAAAAGGTTGAGTCCTTTATGCCTGAAGATTACATTCGAGGATGAATGTTCATAAGGGGGGATGATTTTACACCCTGTAAGTTCCTACTGTTTAACCGGTGTGTTTGTACGTATGTTGAAAATTTAGAAGTACAACGCATGCTGAAAAAGGTCTGGGGGATGAGTATACGATCGTGGCATCGAGCGAGCAGGAGGCCGGGGCTAGGGGCTAGGTGGCTTGGGCGCCACGTCGTGCCATCCTGTCTGGCACTGTGGCCAGTGGGTAGCACACCCCTATGCGGTGCTATGGTCGACATGCAACACACCCTTGTATGGTTCTATGGACACCGTGCAGCACACCCCTGTGTGGTGCTATGGTGTCACGCCCCATAACTGGGGGGAGGGAGCGACTGGCTCCCCATACCTGACTGACTGGAAAGCTGGCTATATGACATCTGTAACTGTACACTTAGGCCGTTCAGGCCACCTGTTAGAATCAACTGGAGCACAAACTTGACCCATAATGTCTCAACAATACAGGGTGAAAACTGAAATGCAAACAAGGCTATGAGTATGCTAAACTCAACAACAAAAAACCGACTAGGCCACAAACTGAATACCATTGTACACACTAAGTCCACAAAGCCTCTAAAAAGTAAACTGACTGATGGTCTGAACAGGGCTCCGACCTACTCATAATTGCATCTCAAAACTCTAACTGAAACAAAACCAGTCTTAGCTCCAGAAACAAAGGAGCATACCAACACATCCACTAATCTCTTGAACTGTTAGTGCAACGGGCAATCTCGACCTCTACCTGTACCTGTGGCATGAACGCAGGTCCCAAAGCAAAGGGACATCAGTACGAATGAAATGTACTGGTATGTAAGGCAGAAAACTATAAACATGTAAGATAGCAATGATAACTGAGCAAAAAATAAGAAATAGTAAAACCTGGAATCCTGGAAATTGAAACCTGGCAATAAGTCAATACTGATGTGCAAATGCAACCAAGTAATGCATAAGAAAAACTATAACTGTAATGCTAGCAACCAACCAATCATAAATCCATATATAAAATTCGTCTAGCCGGTGTACCATACCAAGGAAAAATAAAAATATCTTCAGTTTATGTATCATATCAGGGTAAAATAAAAATATCTCCAGCCGATGTACCACACCGGGGTGAAATAAAAATATCTCCAGATGATGTACCACACCAGGGTAAAATAAAAATATCTCCAGTCGATGAACCACATCAGGGTAAAATATAAATATCTCTAGTCGATGTACCACACTGGGGTAAAATATAAATAATTCTCAATCATAATCGTAAATTGGGCTGATATGGCTTATATTGAGTCAATTTAACACGTAAGGCATATAAATGACGAATGTTAAATCTATGGCCGGAATAGGCCTCTTTGGTAACCCATAAATTCAAGTGAGAACTCATATCATGTAAAGCTAGAAAATATGTATATATATATATCATGTAAAGTTGTCAAATTATACATGAACGTGTCGACTCAGTTACTTCAAGGACCTTCAAGAGGTTTAGACAACATAAGAACTTTTGTAGGCTTACAAACAATGTCCTACAAATAATCCTACCAATTTAACATATTACTTGGATCGAAACACATAGAGCTCATTTCTACACAGTTCTTTAGCATCTGGGAACTGCAAATATATACTGCCTACCAGGTGGTTCTTTTACCTGTATCGACAACTATACATTGGAATTTCATTGCCAAATTTATCATGTAGATAAGCACATGTAGTTCTTAATTCAGTTGACTTATTTGCAGTAAAATGTGGAAATTATAACTAGGAACTTGGAGTTATTTGTCATATACATAGAGTTAAGAACTGAACTACAGACATACAACATATGAGACTTCTATATAATGTATAACTCGTATTTAGTTAACTGGGTGACCTCCAGGAGACTTCCTAGTATTCAAAGTTCTGAGCTTAAATGATCATTATCATAGCTTGAACTTATACTTACTTAGACATTAGGAACATTGGTACATTGGAGAATCTTTCCTCTAAATTTAGGAAATTCAACTGATAACTCAACAAGAGCTAAATATAAAGATGCATGAATTGAATATAACTGAAAGAGCTCAACTATATGTTATAACATGAAAATCATATACATTAAGACTTCTTACTGGAAAGACATATAAAGACTTGAGTTTTTAGACTCGTATACAATATCAGACACTTGACCGAGATATTAGCATAATTCTCGAAATATGATCTCTCAAAAACTTCTTAGATCAACTATCACATTTCAACATAAATTAGGGGCGTAAAGACATAACTTAAGGATATAATACTTGGAGATCTATAACTTAGGAACTCGTGATTAACCCTCTAAGTGATTCGTTATAGGCAAATAAGGATATATAGCCGTAATTCGGTGATGCTGGATTGACTTACATAACTTTACAATTATCTTCGGAGCTTAAGAAAGATTGCATAATCATAAGTGTCTTAGAAGATCCTAGGATTACCCTTTTCAGACATGGTAAAAAATTTCAACACTTAGAGTAGATAACTTAACTTAATCGTTTAGGGGTATAGTAGAGAGCTTCTCAAATTAAGTTACTATTTTGTAGACATTCAACTCTAATTATTTCCTAGAAGGTTAACACTTTAGTGGTTATTCATCAACATAACACATATTGAACATAAAGAACTTAATTTATAACTCTTTTACTAAACGTCTTTAGAACAAGGTTAATCTTCCTAGTTGTTGCCTACCTCGTTCACCATTGTAACTCGTATCGTCTTATTTAGCAATATTTAGCTCTACTTTCCTTATTAATCTTAACTTCTTTGCAAAAATTTATTCACTCTGCACTCAAGTATTTACCCTCGTGTTCACTGTTGCATCAATTCTTATACGCACTTACCTCTTTCCCTAATTGACAACATAGCCACGCTTTTCCCGTTAACATGTATGGACTTAGCTTATTCGCTATGAGCTGCTTGCTTAACTTTAAAGAGGAAAACATAAAATCTACTTTTTACCTTAAGAACTTTAAAACATAAACATATAGGAGGGAATAACAATATTATTAAAACTTCATTTTAATAATCTCGTTTACCCTCAATCGACTTAGCGTCATCTTCTTAGCTTAAGTTCAAGTACATATCGTCGTCTTAGAATTTTCTACCAATTTCACTAAGTGACCAGATCTTAACATATATTCAACATCACATATACAATATACTGCAAAGGACCAGCTCATGGTGCCACGTTAAGGGGACTTCAAAATAGATTTAGAACTACGGTAACAATCGTATAAAGATTACGCCTTTCGCTTCACATTTGTCCACTTCAACCATTCTTAACGATTCAAGCTTTATGCCAAGTGTTTCCAACCCTTTGGAGAGGATCATACATGCCTCAATACAATTTTAAAAACATAGGAATATTGATCCTTTCAATAAATTAGTTTCATTCTTGAAAAATAAGGAAAGGGATGCCTTTACATACCTTGCCACGTCGACTCTAATTTTGCCAAAAATCTTCCTTTCAAGCTCACTCCTTAAGGATCCTTCCAAGTCCAATTTACAAACCCATCAAGCAGAAACTTCAATTCACTAATGTTCCTCTTTGATATGTTATCAACTAATGTAGGAGTAAACTCCTACTCTTTCCTCTACCTAGAATCATCTGGGATATGTTTTCACCATGTGATAGGGCTTTGTATTGTCTGAATTCTGAAAAAAATCAACTAAAACGGAGTAGAAATGAACTTTATAGCTCAATTTTACTTCATATAGGCGGGCTGGCCAAGGTCTGGGTGGCGCCCGCGTGCGGCGTCCGTGCAACATGCCCTCGCGCGCGCGCGCCTGCTTCCTGCCTGTCTCGGCGCCCGCGCGCCTAGGCACTTTCGCAGCCGACAGTGCTGTCTTCAAATGAGTATAACTTTTTACTCCAAACTCTGATTGACGAGCGGTTTTTTCACTGTATACTAGACTCAAATACCTTTTATTTGATATGTTATGGGACTTCTGGATCATTATATGTTTGGATATATGACCATTTAAAATTGACCAATTTTACAAATTTCACACACTCTTCACTTTTCCCTTTGTACATGTTTCCTTCCCTACCTACGGAAAACATATGACCCATAATTCCCTTAATATGACATATAACCATCAAATAATCACCAAAAAGAATTTCGGGGTGTAACATCCTCCCACACTTAAAATAATTCATCCTCGAATAAGGGTTTTACCTCGATAGCCGTAACTTTAGCCATAACATCTTTAACTTTTCCTTGCCTTGTGTCATAATAATACATGCTATTTTTGTAAGCACATCCTCTTTCTATTTCCGCTTCTTATCAAAGCGTACTTACTTAACTCCATCTATTTGTCTGACGTATGATAGACATGCTTTAGTACCATAAAATCGGTAACTTTTCTAACCCTAAGCAAATTAATACACTACCATGGGAGTTATGATTTACTCCAATACCACCTTTCCATTCATACCTTTAGGAAATATCACAGAAAAAAAAGTGAAAATCACAACTTAACCACTTAAGATATAGAATCAGTGTCAAACCTGAAGTTGCTCTTTTACCTTTGCTTTTACCATAACCTGTCACTGCCTATCTTGGAAATGGGGGCTAAAAGAAATTGTAGTCTAATCTAGGGACAAAGTAGAGACTGAATCTCAAGGAGAAACTGAATGTCTGGCTGGCCGGGGTCTCCAAGCACTATGAGGGTCCTTAAATAGTCTTATAGACTTGGTTTCCATACTATGTTCCACTACCTTGTCATTACTTGGGAGACGATGAATCAGATGGTCCATCTTTTGAGCAAATATTAGCATCCAAGCAGTAGATAATTTTGTCAGGATAGACATTCCCAAACACTCTCGGACCAAATGGGGTCCCAAACCTAATACAATCAATATTCTCTATCCTTCATATTCCGCCTCCTATCTGAAACATATTGGGCCAAAGGATTAAACCCGAGACTATATTCGCAAATACTCATGCTTCCCTGCTCTCGGTACAAAAACTTATTAGCTCGAACCCGTCGAAGATCCCGTGGTAAGTACTGATTTGTGAAGGCTAGAGGATTTAGGCTCAAAACCTATGGGCACTAGAGCTCTCAAAAGTTCCCCTGGACCCTACCATTAATTTTAACTATTTATCTTGATAAGTAACTGCTCGGGCTAACATCTGAAATGTTTTCTCAAAATCTCATCCCTTTGATATACCTAAAGGTACAATAGGTGCTGAAGGATCAATAACTCTATTCTCTTAGCTTTATCGAATCTGAAACAATATCAAGGGGCTGAATCCCTTCCCACAGTAATTCAGACTGGAAGTTGGAGGAACTATCGTACGAGGAACGGGAAACTCCCTTCGAGCCTCTAATCTATTTCTTCGATCGACATGAGAGCGACTAGGACCCTTTCAAGCATCAACGTCAATAAATCTCATAGCCATTTTTTACTCCAGTTGAATTCTATAACATAAGCACGATTTAGATTTGAAATAGCCCTTACATCATTGCTCTATAGCACGATCTATTAATGAACAAAGTGAAACAACCCTTAAATGCCTTGTAGCCTCCTGATTATAAGTATGGTGCACAACATACCTATAAGCAAGACTCTACTAGACACGGCTTGTGGACTCCCTAGGATACGACTTCATTCTGATACTAAGTTTGTCACACCCCATAACTGGGGGGAGGGCGCGACTGGCTCCCCATAGCTGACTGACTGGAAAGCCGGCTATATGACATCTGTAACTGTAACACTTAGGCCGTCTAGGCCACCTGTTAGAATCAACTGGAGCACAAATTGGACCCATAATGTCTCAACAATAGAGGGTAAACAACTGAAATGCAAACAAGGATATGAGTATGCTAAACTAAACAACAAAAAATCGACAAGGCCACAAACTAAATACAATTGTACATACTAAGTCCATAAAGCCTCTAAAGAGTAAACTGACTGATGGTCTGAACAGGGATTCGACCTACCCATAACTGCATCTCAAAACTCTAACTGAAACAAAACCAGTCTTAGCTCCAAAAAGAAAGGAGCATACCAACACATCCACTAATCTCACGAACTGTTACTGCAATTGGAAATCCCGACCTCTACCTGCACCTGCGGCCCGAATGCAGGTCCCAAAGTGAAGGGACACCAGTATGAATGAAATGTATTGGTATGTAAGGTAGAAAACTTTAACCATGTAAGATAGCAATGATAACTGAGCCAGAAATTAGGAATAGTAACAACTTGGAATCCTGGAAACTGAAACCTGGCAATAAGTCAATACTGATGTGAAAATGCAACCATGTAGTGCACAAGAAAAACAATAACTGTAATCCTAGCAACCATCCAAACATAAATCCATATATAAAATTTGTTCAGCCGGTGTACCATACCAAGGAAAAATAAAAATATCTTCAGCTGATGTATCACACCGTGGTAAAATAAAAATATCTCCAGCCAATGTACCACACTAGGGTAAAATAAAAATATCTTCAGCTGATGTATCACACCGTGGTAAAATAAAAATATCTCAAGCCAATGTACCACACTAGGGTAAAATAAAAATATCTCCAGCCGATGTACCACATCGGGGTAAAAAAAAATCTCTAGCCGATATACCACACCGGGGTAAAATATAAATATCTCCAGCCGATGTACCACACCGGGGTAAAATAAACATAATTCTCAATTATAATCGTAAATAGGGCCGATATGGCTTATATTGAGTCAATTTAACACATATGGCATATAAATGACAAATGTTAAATCTATGGCCGAAATAGGCCTTTCATAACCCATAAATGCAAGTGAGCACCCATATCATGTAAAACTACAAAATATGTATATATATATCACGTAAAGCTGTCAAATTATATATGAACATGTCGACTCAGTTTCTTGAAGGACCTTCAAGAGGTTTACACAACATAAGAACTTTTGTAGGCTAAAAAACAATGTCCTACAAATAATCCTACCAATTTAACATATTACTTGGATTGAAACACATAGAGCTCATTTCTACACAATTCTTTAACATCTGGGAACTGCAAATATATATTGCCTACTAGGTGTTTCCTTTACCGGTAGCGACAACTATAAATTTGAATTTCATTGCCAAATTTATCATGTAGATAAGCACATAGTTCTTAATTCATTTGACTTATTTGCAGGAAAACGTGGAAATTATAACTAGGAACTTGGAGTTATTTGTCATATACATAGAGTTGAGAACTGAACTACAGACATACAATGTATGAGACTTCTATATAATGTATAACTCATATTTAGTAAACTGGGTGACCTCCAGGAGACTTCCTAGTATTCAAAGTTCTGAGCTTAACTGATCCTTATCATAGCTTGCACTTATGCTTACTTAGACATTAGGAACCTTGGTACATGGGAGAATCTCTCCTCTGAATTGAGGAAATTCAACTGATAACTCAACAAGAGCTAAACATAAAGATGCATGACTTGAATATAACTTAAAAAGTTCAACTGTATGTTATAATATGAAAATCATATACATTAAGACTTATTACTGGAATGACATATAAAGACTTGAGTTTTTAGACTCGTATACAACATCAGACACTTGACCGAGACATTAGCATAATTCTCGAAATATGATCTCTCAAAAACTTCTTAGATCAACTAGCATATTTCAACATAAATTAGGGACGTAAAGACATAACTTAAGGATCTGAGACTTGGAGATCTATAACATAGGAACTCGTGAGTAACCCTCTAAGTGATTCCTTATAGGCAAATAAAGATATATAGCTGTAATTCGGGTGATGCTAGATTGACTTACATAACTTTGCAATTATCTTCGGAGCTTAAGAAAGCTTACATAATCATAAGTGTCTTAGAAGATCCTAGGATTACCCTTTCAGACACGGTAGAAAATTTCAACACTTAGAATAGATAATTTAACATAATTGTTTAGGGGTATAGTAGAGAGCTTCTCAAATTAAGTTACTATTTTGTAGACATTCAACTCTAATTATTTCGTAGAAGGTTAACACTTTAGTGGGTATTCATCAACGTAACATATATTGAACATAAACAACTTAATTTATAACTCTTTTACTAAACATCTTTAGAACAGGGTTAATCTTCCTAGTTGTTGCCTACCCGTTCACCATCATAACCCGTATCATCTATTTTAGCAATATTTAGCTCTACTTTCCTTATTCATATTAACTTCATTGCCAAAAATTATTCACTCTACACTCAAGTATTTACCCTCGTGTTCGCTGTTGCATCAATTCTTATACGCACTTACCTCTTTCCCTAATCGATAACTTAGCCACACTTTCCCCGTTAACATGTATCGACTTAGCTTATTCACTACGTGCTGCTTGCTTATCTTTAAACAGGAAAAACATAAAATCTACTTTTTACCTTAAGAACTTTAAAACATCAACATATAGGAGGGAATAACAATATTATTAAAATGTCATTTTAATAATCTCATTTACCCTCAATCAGCTTAGAGTCAACTTTTTAGCTTAAGTTCAATTACATGTCATCATCTTAGCATTTCCTACCAATTTGACTAAGTGACCAGATCATAACATAAATTCAACATTACACATACAGTATACTGCAAAGGACCAGATCAGTGTGCCATGTTAAGGGGACTTCAGACTCGATTAGAACTACGACAACAATCGTATAAAAATCACGCCTTTTGCTTTACATTAGTTTGCTTCAACCATTCTTAATGATTCAAGATTTATGCCAAGTATTTCCAACCCTTTGGAAAGGATCATACATGCCTCAATACGATTTTAAAAACATAGGAATATTGATCCTTTCAATAACTTAGTTTCGTGCTTGAAAAACAAGGTAAGGGACACCTTTACATACCTTGGCACGTCGACTCTAATTTTGCCGAAAATCTTCCTTTATAGCTTACTCCTTAAGGATCCTTCCAAGTTCAATTTACAAACCCAACAAGCAGCAACTTAAATAAACCAAATTTCCTTTCTTGGATATGTTATCAGCTAAAGTAAGAGTAAACTCCTACTCTTTCCTCTGCCTAGAATCATCTGGGATATCTTTTCACCATGTGATAGGGCTTTGAATTCTATGAATAGTGAAAAAAATCAACTAAAACGGAGCAGAAATGAGCTTTCTAGCTCAATTTTACCTCATATCGGCAGGCTGGCCAAGGTCTAGCCGGTTCTCAAGTGTGGCGCCCGTGCGACATGCCCTCGTGCGCGCGCGCCCCCTGCTGCCTGCCTGTCTCGGCGTTCGCGCGCCTGGGCATTTTCACAGCAGATAGTGCTGTCTTTAAAAGAGCTTAACTTTTTACTCCAAACTCCAATTGACGAGCTATTATTTTCACTGTGAACTAGACTCAAATATCTTTAATTGGATATGTTATGGGACTTCTGGATCATTATATGTTTTGATATATGACCATTTAAAATTGACCCTTATTTACAAACTTCACATACTCTTCGCTTTTTCCTTTGTACATGTTTCCCTCCTCACCTACGGACAACATATGACCCATAATTCTCTTAAAATGACATATAACCATCAAATAATCATCAGAAAGAATTTTGGGGTTCAATATATGGCTGGCGCGCAGCACACCCCAGTGCGGTGCTATGGCCGGCGCGCGGCACATCCTGGATTAGCGCGATGGGTGGCGCGTCGTGCCCCCCTACCACCGCCCATAATATATATATAAGCCCTCCCTTAATTTGAATTCATTTCCCAATTACATCATTCGGCCAGAAAGAGTATATTCTAAGGTTTTCGGTGGTTTTTTGTCATATTTAATTATATAACCTGATTAGATTGTCAATATTTAATTTTCTAGTTATTTTTCTAGAATAATTATCCAGAGTTTCTGAAGGTATTAGTATTTTATAATAGTCTAAATTCTTTAATATTTCTCTTCTTTTCTTTTCATAGTTACTCCGATATTTCAAACATATCCTAAAGAAACGTTTTGAAAAGGTATATAAGACTGTACACTTTAATTTTATTAAAAATTATACTATTAAAACCTCCGAATCTATGATCTCTATTAATAAGTCTATTGAGACTATTAAATTATTAGCAGGTGAAGACATTAATAGATATAGGAAAAACTATAAGTTTATTCACATAGAACTTGTCCAAGTCGCGGTTAAACCGTTGTATCGATTAGGCTTAGACGTACCTATATGTCTTCTATTAAGAGACAATAGGCTACTAAACTTTGATGATTCATTCTTAGCAGTATTACAAAGTAACCTAGCTAGTGGCCCGGTATATTTTAACTGTTATCCCAATTTTTCTATAGATATTAATGATCAAAATGTTATGGATACCCTAACATTAAATGCTAAAAAAACATGAATAGCAAAGAAAATACAAGAGAAATAGCCATAATATAATGAGTATATTACAGGCTAATGAAAACTACCCTAGCTCCAAAAGTAAAAATAGTTAGTAACAAAGGGGTTACCATGGTTATGGAAGCCAATCACAATCACAACAATATTTTCGTGCCAAAAATGATAAAATGGGATGATGTGTTAGTAAAGGATAATTGGCATTTTGACTCAATAACGGAGCCATAAATTGAGGAAGAAAATTCAACCATTGAGCAGGTAATACAATTTCCGGATGGATCTATAGATTTAAAATTTCTAAGATCCCAATCCTTTAGTCATGCTTCTTCAAGTAAAAGAATGTCTTTCTCAAGACCTTCATTTTCAAAAATGTCAGAAGAAAAGGAGGTAACAGTTGAAGACGTAGAGAAAAAACTAAAGGGAGTAGATTTCTCTTAAACAATTCCTAAGGTTGAATATGACCCTAGAATTACCAAAAGAACAAGTCCCACTGCTAGTGAGATGCTAGGAGCAAGAGACTCTTTATGCATGATTAGATCTGATGAGGAGTTCGAACAAGACTTTGAATATTTAGATAAACTCTGGTTAGTTCCAAAAAATAGCATAAAAAGGCAATGGTATGCAGAAAAATATTCATTAAAGGAAAGATTATCCTGTAGGAAAAAATGGTGCGTCGATATGAAAAGGATGAGATGCAATATAGAGTTCTTTAAATGGTTTGAGTACACAGGAAAAATGGATGATCAAAAGGAATCATTGAGCATGATTGTTAATAAATGGCATACCAAAACTAAGGTGGTTGAATCTATAATTCCCCCACTAGAGGAAATTAGTTTACCAATAGATGGTAGAATTGTTGCATCTACACATTTTAAAATTGATATAGTAGACACTCAAGGTGATCCTAAGAATACAGATATAAATAGATTAATTCAAAAATATAATTACACTAATCAATTATTATACGTAGTCTCTAATCAGATCCTTAAGACTGATAATAAATCAATTTTCAATGATAAACCTAGCCCTTCCTATAATAATAAGAAATTAGAAATCCATCCCATATTTAAATTACCAGAATTTTCCAAAGATAAATTCCCCAAATTTCAAGAAAAGTTTGAAATCACAGATGATCTTATAGAAAAGATTAATGAAAAATTAAAGGCTAAATTAAAATTAAAGAATGAATTAAAATTAAAGGATGAATTAAAATTAAAAGATTATAAGGTCATAAGAACAATATTCGAAAAGTCTGATAACGACATGAATAAGTTAAGCTCTAAATATTCCATCAAAAAGAATTATTATAATAAACCCTCATTCCCGGACATGCAGCATGAAGAAAATGAATTTTTATCTCATACTTCACACTTTATAAATGAAATTGCTGAATGGAATATTGATGGACTTACAGAACATCCGATATACAATAAGTTACATGAAATGGGGATGGCCATTACGTCCTATAAAATGAAAAACGACACGGATAAACAAGCTGTCACTCTAATTATATCTGGATTTACAGGGACATTAAAATATTGGTGGGATAATTATCTCACTGAAGATAATAGACATAGTATAACAAATGCTACAACCATCACTCAAGTTATTAAGACTGAATCTACAGGACAAACTTTTGAAAATCTATGCGTAGAAGACACAACCGCTACTTTAATTTATAGTATAGCGAAACATTTTATAGGAGAACCTCAACCTTTTCAAGATAGGAGTTTAGAAATATATCTAACCTATCTTGCCCAAATTTAGATGATTTTAGATGGTATAAGGATGTATTCCTCAACAAGGTTATTGTAAGAGAACACTATAGTCATGATTATTTGAAAGAAAAATTCATGAGTGGTTTACCAACATTATTCGCTGAAAAGGTTAGAATAAAACTAAAGGATAGATTTGATGGAAAAATTCCATATAGCCAGTTAACCTATGGTGACCTTATAAGTTTTATAAATGTCACAGAACTTGAATTATGTACAGATATGATGCTTAAAAAGCAACTTAAAAAGGATAATAAAATATCCAAAAAAGAAATAGGAAGCTTTTGTCAAGATTTTGGATACATCAAGTTGTCTGCCCCTTCAAAAGAGGCATCCAAGAAAATTAAAAGAAGACACAAGCACTATAAAAATAAATCTGAAAAACCCCATCATTACAGAAAAAGATTTAAGAGGCACAAACGAGAAGCCAACAAAGGTGGCTTTCAAGGAAATAATGATAAGTGTTGGAATTGTGGAAAATTTTGCCATAAGTCTAAGGTTTGTAATGTCCCTAATAAAAAAAAAGATAAGATCAATATGTTAGAACTTGAGCCAGAAATAAAAGATAAATTATATTCTATTCTTGATGAACATGACAATAATTCTTCCCCTGAAGAAAGTTTCAGTGATGAAGACCGGCTTAATATAGCATATAGTTCTGACAATAGTGACTCAACTGATCATTGTGGATGCACGAGAGCAATCTGCACCTGTGATAGCCACTCAATAAATTTCATTACCAATAATAACAAGGAAATCTTATTTGATATGATTCATCATATAGAAGATAAAGATCTTAAAAGAAAATATTTAATAGAATTAAAAAATATAGTTCTTAACCAACAACATGACAAAGAAACAATTGAGCCTTTTAATCTGAAAAATGTACTAAATAAATTTAAAGAACAAAAGTCTAGTTCAACATTACAAGATCTTCAATCTGAAATATTACATATTAAAAATGAAGTCAAAGAAGTTAAGCAAAGACTTAAAAAGCTAGACACAGATGCCCTTGCTAATAAACTATTAAATGAACTAGAACGAATGCAAGGATCTGAATTGTATCATTCCGAACTAGGAGAAATATCAAAATTAGAAAAAGGTGAAGAAGACATTGAGTCTCTAGGGAGCCCTCTCGAAGGTAAATCAGGAGTAAAAACTATTGCAATAGTTAAAGCCTAGAGCTGGCATATACCTATCACATTGGTTATAAATAAAAATTATACTATTCACAAAATTGCATTATTAGACACAGATGCAGACCAAAACTGCATTATTGAAGGAATAATCCCTACTAAATACCTAGAAAAAAGTACAACGCGGTTATTCTCTGCGACAGGAGAAAGGCTCAAAATAAATTATAAACTCCATAAGGTGCACATTTGCAATAATGGAATCTGCTTTATTAATGATTTTGTAATACCTGAAGATATAAATGAAGAAATAATATTAGGCACCCCCTTTATAACCCAAATAAAACCTGATGTCGCTGATTTAGACGGCATCCACACCACTGCTCTAGGAAAAGATATCATTTTTCCCTACCTAAATAATATGTCAAAAGAGAATGTGAATTTATAAAAGAAAAAAAATATCTTTAGAATAAATCTGCTTTCTCATCAAATAAACTATTTAAAGAACGAGATAAAATTTAAACGGATTTAATCCGCTTTAAAACATCCGATGATAGAAGCCAAAATTAAAAGCCTACAAGAATTCATAGAACAAGAAGTCTGTTTAGAATTTCCGAATGTTTTTTGGGATAGGAAACACCATATTATTGAGTTACCATATATTGAAGGATTCAACGAAAAGAATATCCCTACTAGGGCAAGACCTATTCAAATGAATCAAGAGTTAATGGAATATTGTAAAAAAAATCAATGATTTACTTGATAAAAAGATTATTAGACCTTCAAAGTCACCATGGAGTTGTTCAACATTCTATGTCAATAATAGTGCAGAAAAAGAAAGAGGGGCCCCAAGGATAGTCATTAATTATAAGTCCCTTAACAAAGTTTTAAAATAGATCAGGTATCCAATACCCAATAAAAGAGATCTTCTTAAAAGAACTTATAAAGCTAACATTTATAGTAAGTTCGATATTAAATCTGGATTTTGGCAAATATAGATAGCAGAAAAAGTAAATATAAAATAACTTTTAATGTACCTTTCGGACAATATGAATGGAATGTAATGCCATTCGGGTTAAAAAATGCACTATCTGAATTTCAGAATAGAATGAACAATATATTTAATCCATGTAGTCATATTTCTATAGTTTATATAGATGATGTTTTAATATACTCAGAAGATATTGACCAACACTTCAAACATATCCAAACCTTTTTAAAGGTTGTTAAACAAAACGCATTAGTAGTAAGCGCTAAAAAGTTTAAGTTATTCCAGACTGCTATTAGATTCCTTGGTCATGACTGATATCAAGGAACCTATAAACCCATTTGTAGAGCCATAGAGTTCTCATCCAAATTTTCAAATGGATTAATTGATAAAACTCAGCTTCAGAGATTCTTAGGAAGTCTCAATTATGTTGCAGATTCTATTCCAAATATTAGACAGGTTTGTAAGCCTCTTTATCAGCGTCTTAAGGAGGATCCAGTCCCATGGGGATTAGGACAAACAGATACAGTCCAAAAAATAAAATCATAGTTCAAAAACATTCATGTCTAGGAATACCACATCTCGAGGTATTCATGATAGTAGAAACTGATGCATTAGACATAGGATATGGGCATCCTTAAACAAAAAATCTCCCTAGAAAACCCTGAACAATTTGTAAGATTCAATTCAGAAATCTGGAATAATACTTAGAAAAATTACAGAACCATTAAAAAAGAAATTCTGGCTATGGTGCTATGTATCAAAAAATTTCAAGACGATCTAATAAATAAAGAATTTTTACTATGAGTAGACTGCAAAGCAGCCAAAGATGTTTTAAAAAAACATGTAAAAGATCTGGTTTCTAAACAAATATCTGCCAGATGGAAGGCTTTGTTATCCAGCTTTGATTTTCAAATCGAGTTTGTACAAGGAGAAAGTAATTCTCTCCCAAATTTTTTGACTAGGGAATTTCTATAGGGAACTAAATGAGACTCGAAACACCAGGTATAAGGCCCTTGAGGCCTCCATTTCATCCTTTCAAACCAGAAGAAATAATGAAAAGACCCCTCAAAGAAGAGGAAAAACCAAAACCAGAAAATAAGTATTCAGTTTTCGCAGAATTCCCATATTAGCCAAAAGCTACTATTCCGTCCCGATTAAAGGAACCCATAACCAGTAAGACCAGATTACAACCATTAAAATCATTTTTTAAAGGAGACTCTTCATCAAGCAACAAAACTATCTATATCCAAACAAAGGATAGCTATGAAATGAAGCCACCAGAGACATACTCTTAGGCAGTTCTGCGAGCGACTCTTGAAAAGAAAATGGAGACAAATATTCCGAATAAACAACAATTTGAGCTAACAGTTTTACAGGTACTGCTGATCATGGCCCTCGATAAAAAATATGAAGGTTTTCGAGTACCTGAGTTACTAAAACCCTGCTACACAAATTAGAATTATGAGTTACAGGTAAGTGTTTTATTGCAAAAAGAATTTCATATATTATCAGCTGGTCCTTTGATATTCATGAATTTGAAAGGATTAAATATCTGAGTAAGACCATCAAAACCAAAGGCTAGACACCAACACCCCAGGAAGATAAGGAAACTTCAAGTTCTTCATTACGATAGGATTCCCAACTATCCAAGGAAGAATTAAAACGAAGGCTCCAGCAGGCCTTGTCAAATTTGGAAAAAGATACCCAACAAAAATAGATAATGGAATTATTAGATACTGCATCCTCTTATACAAGTGAACCAAGCAATAGAGACATGCTAGATCCGCTAGGGATAGCTCAAGCTTATCTTCTCAACTAAAGAAGACGGCCAGACTATCCTTTCAAAAAAATGAAAAGCTACTACAATCAAAAGCAGTGGACCCTTCAGGAATCCACCCAAAAAACAATGCAACAAAAAGACAAGCTACATAAGGACAAAATGGAATCTCTACAAAATCCCATGAATATGAAGACGAATCTTCATCAAATTCCAAGGTCACATCAGGACAAATATCAAATTTCAAGGAAATCAAGTTTCAAGAAGATGAAGACATCTTTTAAATAGATCTGTGTAAAATTAAATCTACCACGTGTGGATACATGTAAATAGATAGCAGGTAGTAATTAGTTGACTCATCATATTGATCTCTATTTAAGACCTTCACCTTGCATTAGGAAGGGTATTCGGAAAACACTACACTCACTTCAAAATTGCCCAAACCTCTCTATGTTCTCTATATTTCCTTCTTATCGATAAATAGCTCGTTGTAAGTATCTTTTTCTTCTACTTTATTACTACTTGTAGTATTTTCTTTTATTTTGCTCCTGCCTTTGTAATTAATTTTCAAGTCTTTTTCTACGATCCGTAAAATGGTATCTTTTATTTTGCTCCTGCCTTGGTAATTAATTTTCAAGTCATTTTCTACGATCCTTAAAATGGCTCAAATAGAAATATTAAAGAACTTAGACTATTATAAAAAACTAATACCTTCAGAAACTCTGGATAATTATTCTAGAAAAATAACTAGAAAATTAATTGTTGATAATCTAATAAGGTTATATAATGAATTATGTTATGTTAGTCATAATTTGTCTATACAATGAAGACAATTAGATGATATATTAATTATTCAGTTAAAACTATCTGTACAATTTTAATGGATACCTCTGAAAATCAGAACACAATAAATAGTATTAATATTTCTTCCACAACTACTAAAATAGCTAAGATAGAGAATGATTTACAAAATTGAAATATCACAAAGGAACGTTTTGAAAAGGTATATAAGACTGGACACTTTAATTTTATTAAAAATTATAATATTAAAACCTCCGAATCTACGGTCGCTATTAATAAGGCTATTGAGACTATTAAATTATTAGCAGTTGAAGACATTAACAGATATAGGAAAAACTATAAGTTTCTTCACATAGGACTTGCCCAAGTCGCGGTTAAACCGTTGTATCGATTAGTCTTAGACATACCTATATGTCTTCTATTAAGAGACAATAGGCTACTAAACTTTGATGATTCATTCTTAGCAGTATTACAAAGTAACCTAGCTAATGGCCCGATAAATTTTAACTGTTATCCCAATTTTTCTATAGATATTAATGATCAAAATGTTATGGATACCCTAACATTAAATGTTAAAACAAAAAACATGAATAGCAAAGAAAATACACGAGAAATAGCCATAATATACAGAGTATATTACAGGCTAATGAAAACTACCCTAGCTCCAAAAGCAAAAATAGTAAGTAACGAAGGGGTTACCATGCTTATGGAAGCCAATAACAATCACAACAATATTTTAATCCCAAAAAGGATAAAATGGGATGATGTGTTAGTAAAGGATAATTGGCATTTTGACTCCATAACGGAGCCAGAAATTGAGGAAGAAAATTCAACCATTGAGCAGGTAATACAATTTCCGGATGGATCTATATATTTAAAATTTCTAAGATCCCAATCCTTTAGTCATGCTTCTTCAATTAAAAGAATGTCTTTTTTGAGACCTTCATTTTCAAAAACGCCAGAAGAAAAGAAGGTAACACTTGAAGACCTAGAGAAAAAACTAAAGGGAGTAGATTTCTCTGAAACTATTCCTAAGGTTGAATATTACCCTAGAATTACCAAAAGAACAAGTCCCACTGCTACTGAGATGCTAGGAGCAAGAGACTCTTTATGCATGATTAGATCTGATGAGGAGTTCGAACCAGACTTTGAATATTTAGATAAACTCTGGTTAGTTCCAGAAAATAGCATAAAAAGGCAACGGTATGCAGAAAAATATTCATTAAAGGAAAGATTATCCTTTAGGAAAAAATGGTGCGCCGATATGAAAAGGATGAGATGCAATATAGAGTTCTTTAAATGGTTTGAGTATACAAGAATATTGGATGATCAAAAGGAATCATTGAGCATGATTGTTAATAAATGGCATACCAAAACTAAGGTGGTTGAGTCTATAATACCCCCACTAGAGGAAATTAGTTTAACAATAGATGGTAGAATTGTTAAAACTACACCTTTTAAAATTGATATAGTAGACACCCAAGGTGATCCTAAGAATAAAGATATAAATAGATTAATTCAACAAAATAATTACACTAATCAATTACTATACGTAGTCGCTAATCATATCCTTAAGACTGATAATAAATCAATTTTCAATGATAAACCTAGCCCTTCCTATAATAATAAGAAATTAGAAACCCATCCAATATTTAAATTACCAGAATTTTCCAAAGATAAATTCCCCAAATTTCAAGAAAAGTTTGAAATCACAGATGATCTTACAGAAAAGATTAATGAAAAATTAAAGGCTGAATTAAAACTAAAGAATGAATTAAAATTAAAGGATGAATTAAAATTAAAAGATGATAAGGTCATAAGAACAATATTCGAAAAGTCTGATAATGACATTAATAAGTTAAGCTCTAAATATTTCATCAAAAAGAATTATTATAATAAATTCTCATTCCCGGATATGCAGTATGAAGAAAATGAATTTTTATCTCATACTTCACACTTTGGAAATGAAATTTTTGAATGGAATATTAATAGACTTGCAGAACATCAGATATACAATAAGTTACATGAAATGGGGATGGCCATT
Organism: Datura wrightii; assembly: GCA_035772735.1. Classification (NCBI taxonomy): domain Eukaryota; kingdom Viridiplantae; phylum Streptophyta; class Magnoliopsida; order Solanales; family Solanaceae; genus Datura; species Datura wrightii. Next base: position 169,135,072 of record JASDFA010000016.1, read on the forward strand.
ACGTCCTATAAAATGAAAAGCTGCACGGATAAACAAGCTGCACGGATAAACAATATCTGGATTTATAGGGACATTAAAATATTGGTAGGATAATTATCTCACTGAAGATAATATACATAGTGTAACAAATGCTATAACCATCACTCAAGTTATTAAGACTGAATCTACAGGACAAACTTTTGAAAATCTATGCGTAGAAGACGCCACCGCTACTTTAATTTATAGTATAGCAAAACATTTTATAGGAGAACCTCAACTTTTTCAAGATGGGAGTTTAGAAATACTATCTAACCTATCTTGCCCAAAGTTAGATGATTTTAGATGGTATGAGGATGTATTCCTCAACAAGGTTATGGTTAGAGAAGACTGTAGTCATGATTATTGGAAAGAAAAATTCATAAATGGTTTACCAACATTATTCGTTGAAAAGGTTAGAATAAAATTAAAAGATAGATTTGATGGAAAAATTCCTTATAGCCAGTTAAGCTCTTTTGACCTTACAAGTTTTATAAATGTCATAGGACTTGAATTATGTACAGATAAGAAGCTTAAAAATCAAGTTAAAAAGGATAATAAAATATTCAAAAAAGAAATAGGAAGCTTTTGTCAAGATTTTTGATACATCAAGTTGTCTGCCCCTTCAAAAGAGGCATCCAAGAAAATTAAAAGAAGACACAAGAACTATAAAAATAAATCTGAAAAACCCCATCATTACAGAAAAAAATTTAAGAGGCACAAACGAGAAGCCAAGAAAGGTGGCTTTCAAGGAAATAATGATAAGTGTTGGAATTGTGGAAAATTTTTCCATAAGGCTAAGGATTGTAAGGTCCCTAATAAAAACAAAGATTAGATCAATATGTTAGAACTTGAGCCAGAAATAAAAGATAGATTATATTCTATTCTTGATGAACATGACAATAATTCTTCCCCTGAAGAATATTTCAGTGATGAAGACCAGCTTGATATAGCATATAGTTCTGACAATAGCCACTCAACAGATCATTGTGGATGCACGGGAGCAATCTGCACACGTGATAGCCATTCAATAAATGTCATTACCAATAATAACAAGGAAATCTTCTTTGATATGATTGATCATATTGAAGATAAAGATCTTAAAAAAATATTTAATAGAATTAAAAATTATAGTTCTTAACCAGCAACATGACAAAGAAACAATTGAGCCTTTTAATATGAAAAATGTACTAAATAAATTTAAAGAACAAAACTCTAGTACAACATTACAAGATCTTCTAACCGAATTATTACATATTAAAAATGAAGTCAAAGAAGTTATGCAAAGACTTAACAAGCTAGAAACAGATGCACTTGGTAATAAACTATTAAATGAACTAGAATCCATGCAAGGATCTGAATTCTATCATTCCGAACCAGGAGAAACATCAATATTAGAAACAGGTGAAGAAGAAATTGAGTCTCTAAGGAGCCCTCTAGAATGTAAATAAGGAGTAAAAACTATTGCAATAGTTAAAGCCTAGAGCTGGCATATACCTATCACATTGGTTATAAATAAAAATTATACTATTCACAAAATGTCATTATTAGACACAAGTGCAGACCAAAACTGCATTATTGAAGGAATAATCCCTGCTAAGTACCTTGAAAAAAGTACAACGCGGTTATCCCTACTCATTGGATGGATCATTGTAACTGGCAGTGTCTATTTTTTAGACAAATAATTAAGGGTGTTTTCATGATTCCAAGCTCGTAAGTCCTAAACTACTTTTAAATCCCTAAAAGGAGTGTTTTTGTGATGTCCCACCTTGGGAGGCATGACTGACACCTAGTGCCTGCTAGGATCTGAACTGACTTAACTAAGCCTAGGCACACATGGTGCAGGCTTGCTCCTCAAATCAAGAAAACAACGAGCTATATCATGGCTATATATGCAGCCTCAAGCCGACAAGGTCGTATAACCACCTGTAAGAGAAAATAGCTAACCAAAAACATGCAACAGAAGGGATCCTATGCGGGCCGACAAGACCACCATGATATCTAGTTGTAGCTGAAGTGAAAATCAGACACTATACTAAGCCTCACATGACCAAAATGTAAAATAACACGTATATGGGCCTTCACACGGACAACAACAACTAACTAACTAACAACTGTAGCGTACAACGGTATAAGAAAATAAATAGCGGTCGGGACAGGGCCCCGACCTACCAAGATGCTATACAAATGGAAGACTTCACTTGCTACAACCTGGCAACTCCGAATGAAAGGAGTTGGCTAAACTGATGACTCTAAACAACTGTTACTGAGGATCCTGAACTCTGTCTATCTAAACCTGCAAGTAAGTAATGCAGACCCCAGGGGAGGGCGTCGGTACAATATGTACCGAATATGTAAGGCAATAGATAAGCTGATAAAGACTTGAAGTAAATAGAAGGAAGGGCAGAAATATTAACCTGTACGCCTACTTATTCTTAATCAACATCTAACCAACACTATATGTACGTAAGATAAGTGATATAATTACACATTTATAAACTATATCTAGCAGACAAGAATACAAACAAGAACCTCACCTGGCCCCTACAAGTTGGAAGGTACAATCAACGCAGAATAACTCGTTCGCGCCCTCAAAAGCCGTGGCGAGCACATTTAAATCTATATGCCCCTATCAAGGTTTATATGACTTTACTGGTACTATAGCCAACCTACCAGTCCCCTGGGTCTACAACTGAGCCCGCATGGCCCCTAAACTTTAGCCTGTCTAAGTCCGGCGGACTCCTGCTATCTGTACCTCGGTTACCGAACTCGATGGGGTGTGACAATATTGCGTAAGAGTAGTCCATCCATTGAATGGACTGTATGAGGACCTCAGACCTCTTCTTCTTCCCTCACGGACGGCATACCGCTCCTCGGAGCAACGTCATCTAGTCCCTCGCGGGTGTCGACATAGCTAGTAACCCCGGGGGTGGTCATGGATGGCTCCTATGTGAGGGTAACCCCAACCAATTTGTTGTACTAACATCTCAATATAGCCACTCAAAAGGTATAACTGGACTTCTGGGCTTAACGCCACCGTTGCTCTCCCCCTAGGATAATCTGTAAAACTACTAGATGGCATAGCATGCACCTCTATCTGATTAGAGGATCCTGATAGTGATCATGATCTCAAATAGTCTAGAATGAATAGGGCGAGATCTGGAGTGGTCCAACACAACTCTCTATATGTCTTTCCCGGACATTTATAACTTATAATAACTGCAGGGTTGCAAATGACTAGCTATTCCGTTCCTCTGCTTAGGACAACTGTAGGGCTGGTATTAGCTGAACATTCTTTTGAGTGATTGACCCGTAATCATCCATAGGAAGTTTATTGACATCCTTAGCCTGTGGGCATTACTGTACTAACATGGTACTTACTAGTTCCTTAGGCCTCATCTTGGTCTAATTGGATCTTATATTACTTTTCTGGGTGATTCTTAACCTATAGGCAACTTTATATAGCCCTAACCATTCCTAGCAACCTGTGGGTGATAGGAACCGACTAGGGTGCTGTCCCGGCCTCTTACTACTAATAAGGTCCCCTCCCTTAGGGTACCCACGGGTCTATTTGACCTAGACAACTGGGCTGGATTCCTGGGCGACATATATGGTAACGGCTAAGCCCACTAAGACTGACAATCACTAGTAATAACTAATTGGGTTACAGGCTGCCACTTAGTTTACTAGACAATCTTAGGCTGCTGACTCTAAAATATAACCTTCCTATCTAAATTTCTGGCCCTTGGGTATACGTATACGCCAATGGCCTCTAAGCGTGCTTTCCTAACCATACAGACACCAAACTAGTAGTTATACCGCCTAACTGCGCCTGTGCTGTTCAACTTACTAGCTTAGGCCTGATAACCATTCACGAGCTTCTAAGGTCTAGGCCTGACAATAGAACATACAATCCTACTAATACAATGAACTGGAGAAAAGAATAGGTTCTATGACACTTCTAGCGCATATCCTACGTAACATGTTCCTTCTCGACGAGGGATACTGCGGTACAATCCATATACATTTTCTAACAGCTAACTAGAACTTATATAACCGCAAACTACTGATAGCAGATAATTATAGCATATCCGATCTCTATATCCCAGCAACAACTAATTACAACATGTCTAATCACAATCTACTGGTAATGACTATCTGCAACATATGGGACCGTTATTTCTATTAGAGAACATAAGTCGTGACATGTATGATTAGTATACTTGTCGAGGGCTAAGCCTTACATACATCGACTGTCGTTTCTCAAATAACCGATGAGTTTCAACTTGGATTATTTAGCTCTTTTCAGCTATAACCGTTATATTGGGAGAAAGAGATGAATTTCAATACCAAATTCGGTGTAAAGAGATAACTTTTGATATTAATAGCAACTATAATTCAACTACATAAAATACGGCTGAAAACTTGTAATTTCTCGAGGGTTTAGAAGGGAGAAATTCTTACTTGATTCCTGTGATCATTTGGGATTCAATTTGGAGCAATTCTGATAATTTCTACTCGACAGAGTTTTGATTTGGCTGGCATATTTTGAGAAAATAACTCCATAATAATGCTCCCTTTTGGGTTAGAATTCAATACCTAAAGTTAATTTGAGATTGGACGGCGTTTGGTAGCGTAATCGGACGAAAAACCATCGAAAACCTCAGAGTATACTCTGTCTAGACGAATGCTGTAATTCATTAATGAATTCAAATGAAGGGAGGGCTTAGATTTATATTATGGGCGGTGGTAGGGGGCCGCGGCGTGCCACCTATCACGCCAATCCAGGGTGTGTCGCACACCGGCCATGGCACCGCACTGGGGTATGCTGCACGCCGGCCATATGTTGCACCCCGAAATTCTTTTTGATGATTATTTGATGGTTATATGTCATATTAAGAGAATTATGGGTCGTATCTTGTCCGTAGGCGAGGAGGGAAATATGTACAAAGGGAAAAGAGAAGAGTATGTGAAGTTTGTAAATAAGTATCAATTTTAAATGGTCATATATCCAAACATATAATGATCTAGAAGTCCCATAACATATCAAATGAAAGGTATTTCAGTCTAGTTACAGTGAAAAAAACTACTCGTTAATTGGAGTTTGGAGTAAAAAGTTATGCTCATTTAAAGACAGCACTGTCGGCTGGGAAAGCGCCCAGGCGCGTGGGCACCGAGACAGGCAGACAGCAGGCGCGCGCGCGAGGGAGTGTCGCACGGGCGCCGCACGTGGGCGTCACCCAGAACTTGGCCAGCCCGCCTATATGAAGTAAAATTGAGCTATAAAGCTCATTTCTACTCCGTTTTAGTTGATGTTTTTCAGAATTAAGACAATACAAAGCCCTATCACATGGTGAAAACATATCCTAGATGATTCTAGGTCGAGGAAAGAGTAGGAGTTTACTCCTACATTAGTTGATAACATATCGAAGAGGAACATTAGTGAATTGAAGTTGCTGCTTGATGGGTTTGTAAATTGGACTTGGAAGGATCCTTAAGGAGTGAGCTTGAAAGGAAGATTTTTGGCAAAATTAGAGTCGACGTGGCAAGGTATGTAAAGGCGTCCCTTTCCTTATTTTTCAAGAACGAAAATAATTTATTGAAAGGATCAATATTCCTATGTTTTTAAAATTGTATTGAGGTATGTATGATCCTCTCCAAAGGGTTGGATATACTTGGCATAAAGCTTGAATCATTAAGAATGGTTGAAGCGGACAAATGTGAAGCGAAAGGCGTAACCTTTATACGATTGTTACCGTAGTTCTAAATCGAGTTTGAAGTCCCCTTAACGTGGCACCATGAGCTGGTCCTTTGCAGTATATTGTATATGTGATGTTGAATATATGTTAAGATCTGTTGACTTAGTGAAATTGGTAGAAAATGCTAACACGATGATATGTAATTAAACTTAAGCGAAGAAGATGACGCTAAGTCGATTGAGGGTAAACGAGATTATTAAAATGAAGTTTTAATAATATTATTATTCCCTCCTATGTGTTTATGTTTTAAAGTTCTTAAGGTAAAAAGTAGATTTTATGTTTTCCTCTTTAAAGCTAAGCAAGCAGCACGTAGCGAATAAGCTAAGTCGATACATGTTAATGGGAAAAGCGTGGCTATGTTGTCAATTAGGGAAAGAGGTAAGTGCGTATAAGAATTGATGCAATAGTGAACACGAGGGTAAAGACTTAAGTGTAGAGTCAATAATTTTTTGCAAAGAAGTTAAGATAAATAAGGAAAGTAGATCTAAATATTGCTAAGTTAGACGATACGAGTTACGATGGTGAACGAGGTAGGCAACAACTAGGAAGATTAACCCTGTTCTAAAGACGTTTAGTAAAAGAGTTATAAATTGAGTTGTTTATGTTCAATAAGTGTTATGTTGATGAATAACCACTAAAGTGTTAACCTTCTAGGAAATAATTAGAGTTGAATGTCTGCAAAATAGTAACTTAATTTGAGAAGCTCTCTACTATACCCCTAAACGATTAAGTTAAGTTATCTACTCTAAGTGTTGAAATTTTCTACCATGTCTGAAAAGGGTAATCCTAGGATCTTCTAAGACACTTATGATTATGTAATCTTTCTTAAGCTCCGAAGATAATTGTAAAGTTATGTAAGTCAATCCAGCATCACCGAATTACGGCTATATATCTTTATTTGCCTATAACGAATCACTTAGAGGGTTAATCACAAGTTCCTAAGTTATAGATCTCCAAGTATTATATCCTTAAGTTATGTCTTTACGCCCCTAATTTATGTTGAAATGTGATAGTTGATCTAAGAAGTTTTTGAGAGATCATATTTCGAGAATTATGCTAATATCTCGGTCAAGTGTCTGATATTGTATACGATTCTAAAAACTCAAGTCTTTATATGTCTTTCCAGTAAGAAGTCTTAAAGTATATGATTTTCATATTATAACATACAGTTGAGCTCTTTCAGTTATATTCAAGTCATGCATCTTTATGTTTAGCTCTTGTTGAGTTATCAGTTGAATTTCCTAAATTTAGAGAAAAGATTCTCCCATGTACCAATGTTCCTAATGTCTAAGTAAGTATAAGTTCAAGCTATGATAATGATCAGTTAAGCTCAGAACTTTGAATACCAGAAAGTCTCCTGGAGGTCACCTAGTTTAATAAATATGATTTATACATTATATTGAAGTCTCATAAGTTGTATGTCTATAGTTCATTTCTCAACTCTATGTATATGATAAATAACTCCAAGTTCCTAGTTATAATTTCCACGTTTTCCTGCAAATAATTCAAATGAATTAAGAACTATATGTGCTTATCTACATGATAAATTTGGCAATGAAATTCCAATGTATAGTTGTCGATACAGGTAAAGGAACCACCTGGTAGGCAGTATATATTTGTAGTTCCCAGATGCTAAAGAATTGTGTAGAAATGAGCTCTATGTGTTTCGATCCAAGTAATATGTTAAATTGGTAGGATTATTTGTAGGACATTGTTTGTAAGCCTACGGAAGTTCTTATGTTGTCTAAACCTCTTGAAGGTCCTTCAAGTAACTGAGTTGACATGTTCATGTATAATTTGACAGCCTTACGTGATATATAAACATATTTTCTAGCTTTACATGATATGGGTGCTCACTTGCATTTATGGGTTACGAAAGAGACCTATTTTGGCACATATTTAACATTTGTCATTTATTTTCCATACGTGTTAAATTGACTCAATATAAACCATATCGGCGCTATTTGCGACTATGATTGAAAATTATTTATATTTTACCTCGGTGTGGTACATCAACTGGAGATATTTATATTTTACCTCGGTGTGGTACATCGGCTAGAGATATTTTTATTTTACCCCGATGTGGTACATCGGCTGGAGATATTTTTATTTTACCCCGGTGTGGTACATCGGCTGGAGATATTTTTATTTTACCCCGGTGTGGTACATAGGCTGGAGATATTTTTATTTTACCCTAGTGTGATATATCAGCTGAAGATATTTTGCTTTTTCCTTGGTATGGTACACCGGCTGGACGAATTTTATATATGGATATATGGTTGGCTGCTTGCTAGCATTACAGTTATAGCTTGTCTTGTGCATTACTTGGTTGCATTTGCACATCAATATTGACTTATTGCCAGGTTTCAGTTTCCAGGATTCCAGGTTGTTACTATTCCTTATTTCTGGCTCAGTTATCATTGCTATCTTACATGTTTATAGTTTTCTGCCTTACATACCAGTACATTTCATTTGTGCTGACGTCCCTTCACTTTGGGACCTGCGTTCGTGCCGCAGGTGCAGGTAGAGGTTGGGATTGCCAGTTGCAGTAACAGTTCGTGAGATTAGTGGATGTGTTGGTGTTCTCCTTTCTTTCTGGATCTATGACTGGTTTTGTTTCAGTTAGAGTATTGAGATGCAGTTATGGGTAGGTCGGAGCCCTGTTCAGACCATCAGTGTTTACTCTTTAGAGACTTTGTGGACTTAGTGTGTACAATTGTATTCAGTTTATGGCCTTGTAGGTTTTTTGTTGTTTAGTTTAGCATACTCATGTCTTGTTTGCATTTCAGTTGTTTACCCTGTATTGTTGAGACATTATGGTTTCAGTTTGTGCTCCAGTGGATTCTCACAGGTGGCTTGGATAGCCTAAGTATGACAGTTATAGATTTCATATAGTCGGTTTTCCAGTCAGTCAGGTATGGGGAGCCAGTCGCACCCTCCCCCCAGTTATGGGGCGTGACACCATAGCACCACAAAGGGGTGTGCTGCGCGCCGGCTATAGCATTGCACAAGGGTGTGTTGCGTGCCGGCCATAGCACCGCACAGGGGTGTGCTACTCACTGGCCATAGTGCCAGACAAGCTAGCACGGCGTGGCGCCCAAGGCACCTAGCCCTTGTCCCTGGCCTCCTGCTCGCTAGATGCCACAATCACATACTCATCCCTCGGGCCTTTTTCTACATGCGTCGCACTTTTAAATTCTCAACACACGTACAAACACACCGGTTAAACGATAGGAACTTATAGGGTGTAAAATTATTCCCCCTTAGGAACATTCGTCCTCGAATGTAATCTTCACGCATAAAGGACTCAACTTTTTTGAACTGATGCCAGAAAATTTCAGCAGAGTTCCCTCTGTATTATGGACTATCTGAAAACCTGAAACACAGAAAAGTCCAATACAGGCATCTCAGAGGATGCTATTTTCAACTGAACATAGATCTATCACATATAGCATAGTCAGCTGATAATAATAGCAACAAAGTCAATTGTATAACATCTGAAACTATATAGCCATAACTTATATCATCCGGGTCTGGATACTATTATCATAGATCCTAGAATAACTGAAACTATCCAAACTTCGCATCATTCATAGCTTCTCACCTTATTTCTTCTATATTTCTATCTCCCCCCATGATACTCTTTTAAGAAACAACTTTGGTTCTCAAGATGACTTCTATAACTTTTGGAGTCCCTCGGTGGAATAGTGCTTCTGTATCTTGAGCATCTCCAATCAGATTAATTTGAGAAAAGGTCTTTTACGCACTTGCGTAGTGTTGATAAACAGAACCTAGCTCCGAAGGCAACTTCAGCTTATAGGGCACTTGGCCAATCTTTTAGAGGGTCTGATAAGGCATAATGAATCTAGGGATGAGCTTGTCGTCCTGTTCAGATTTCATAACTCTCTTCATTGGCAAAATTTCCAGAAATACCCACACATTAACACACCCTTCCAGAAAGGTCAAGCTGTCTGCAACCTGATGTATTAGTATGCCCAGTTCAACTACTTCTAGTTTATCGGCTTCAAGTTGTCATGTAGGGGACCTACATTTTCAGCCATTTGTTTATAGACGAGGAGTCATACTCAACTTAACGTTCATCCTAACCTATTCTGGAAGCCTTTCTAAAACTTATCTGTATGTTGTGCCTCCATGTTAGAATTTACTAGATACTTGGGCTCGATGCGATCGAACTATCCTTTAAGCATTTAATTCAGCATAACCTTTACATGAAATATATTCACCTAGCAAAACACGAATTGCACTTGTTAGCCTTTCTACACTGACTCAAGTGTAGTCAATTTAGACCTAGTAGAGGTAGCCTTCTAACTATAATCATATTGACTATTCTCCACTCCCTTTGCAGGAACCAGCATCTCTTGAATTGTCTTACTCGAATTCTATTGTCCATCCTTCCCTGGTTGGTCATTAAAGCTCTGCGCTATGACTCAATAATGTCTTCCTTTTTCCCATGCCATCAGTAGGTCTTTCTTATAGCCTGATGCGTTTTTGTTAAACTCTGAGTGAAGGAAGTAACACACATGATACACCTTAGCTAGAGTCTACTGATGAAGTTATGCCACCTTTGGGACATAAAGTCAGCCTCTGGGTCGTATGACTTAGCCCCTTATTATCTTAAAGGCCAATAACTTCCTACTGGGCCTTGTCACTGGATTGTACTAAGCTAGAATCTCTGTGTTTCCACTCCTCTACTTCCACAATCGATGGTAATATTGCAGCATTCTGGGTTGCAACCTCACTACCTCTTAACTGTCAGCCTGATGTTGATTCTTGACATTCAGCGATAATCCCATGCTTTGTCAATCTACTTCAACCTAGAGGTGGTTTGGTTTCCTTCTAGAGTTTGATACTCATGCCTTCCCCCTTACTTCTATAAGCTGAGATCTGGGGTTCGTGCCCTCTACCTCATACTGTCAAAGATATTACTGACCAAGTCTGTTGACCTGTATTGTTCTGACTCGTACTCGAGCCAAATTCATTTATATGATCTTTTTGTCCTTCGACATAATTAACTTGGGCCATAGCCTTATTCTGCAGGTACATCCTACTGTCATTAACTTACTGTGGCAGAATCGGCCTAATTTTGATCTGAGCTTTACTCTTGCTAGGGGTGTATCAGTTGTAGAATCTCACACTTCCTTTGAGTGCTGCTGGTAGTCTTATCTTCCCTCCTTATTAACTACCGTAAAGGTCTAGACAATTTACTTAAACACTAGAGATCTCCACCACTTCCTAACACTTTTCGGGAGTCAACAAATCTAACCCTCCTTTACCATTTACTCTAGGCAACATCACCTCAATTCTACGCTCTTTGCTATACTGAAGACAAAAAAGGGAGGCAGAAGATAGCTGTTTCTTACTACAATGGGACTGAGGTATGGAACTGTAAAGATTCAAAGGGTTGGAGGTTAGACTCCCGCAATTCCCCTCTCGTACCCTACAAGTAAACCAACATTAACTGTTGCCTCTGTCTTATATTATATATCTAGTAGGTAAGTCCACTCATATGTATACTATACTCCTGACCTCCTACTCTAAGGATGTGAAAAGAACTGGGGACGGCGCTGACATATCTACTACCTTATGAGATTCCTGGTGCCCTAGGAAATTACTGGGAAGACTAAAAGACATTCGCCTTCGTCCTCAGGCTGGCTATCCCCCAACTATGGCATCACACTGGTACCAATTCCTGCTGTTGTAGCTAACTGGCGGCTAGCTGGAGTCTGTCTTATATTGAACCTTATCCTAGACAAACATGGCAATAAAGACTTAGAGACTTAGCCCTATACAACTCAGCTCTATAAAATGATTTGAGAAGAAGAAAGGGTAACCATAATCTCATGCCTCACAGCTTCCTGCTTATAGAATGCGTTGCACAACACATTTATAAGCAAGACTCTAATAGACACGGCTTGCAGACTCGCTAGGATACGAACTGCTCTGATACCAAGTTTGTCACGCCCCACCTTGGGAGGCATGACTGGCAGCTAGTGCCTACTAGGATCTGAACTGACTTAACTAAGCCTAGGCACACTTGGTGCAGGCTTGCTTCTAAAATCAAGAAAACAACGGGCTATATCTCGACTATAAATGTAGCCTCCAACCGACAAGGCCGTATAGCCACCTGTAAATGAAAACATCTAACCAACAACAGGAAATAGAAGGGATCCTATGTGGGTGGACAAGACCACCATGATATCTAGTCGTAGTTGAATGGAAATAAGACGCTATACTAAGCCTTACACGACCAACACGTAAAATAAGACGTATATGGGTGCCACACGACCAACAAAAGCTAACTAACTGACAAATTATTCTGCAAGCCTCTAAGAATATAAATAGCAGTTGGGATAGGGCACCGACCTACCCAGATGCTACACAAATGGAACACTGCACTTGCTACAACCTAGCAACTCCGAATGAAAGGAGCTGGCCAAACTGCTGACTCTAAGCAGTTGTTATTGAGGATCCTGAACTCTGTCTGTCTAAACTTGCAGGCAAGTAATGCAGCGCTGAGGGAAGGGTGTCAATATAATATGTACTAAATATGTAAGGCAATAGATAAACTGATAAAGACTGAAAGTAAATAGAAGGAAGGGCAGAAAGATTAACCTGTACGCCTGCTGATTCATAATTTTCTTCTAACCAACAATACATGTACATAAGCTAATACTGTATAATTACATATTTATAAACTATAACTATTAGATAAGAATACAAACAAGAACCTCACCTGGCCCCCATAAGCCAGAAGGTACAGTAAACATATAATAACTCTTTCGGGCCCCCATAAGCCGTGGCGAGCAAATCTCAATCTATGTACCCCTCTCCAGGTTTATATGACTCTACTGGTACTTTAGCCAACCTACTAGTCCCCTGGGTGTACAATTGAGCCCGCTTAGCCCTTGAATTGTAGTTGTGTCTGAGTCTGGTGGACCCTTGCTGTCTGTACCCGGCTATCGAACTCGATGGGGTGTGCTGATATGGCATAAGAGTAGTCCATCCATGGAATGGACTGTATGTGGACCTCGTACCTCATCTTCTTCCCTCAAGGACGGCATACTGCTCCACGAAGCAATGTCATCTAGCCCCTCACGAGCGTCGACACAACTAGTAACCCTGGGGTGGTCATAGATGGCTCCTAATTGAGGGCAACCCAAACAAAGGTGCTGTACTAACATCTCAATCTAGCCACTCAAAAGGTATAACTAGCCTTCTGGGCCAAACACTACCGCTGCTTGCCTCCTAGGATAATCTGTAAAACTGCTAGCAGGAACGCCATTCACCTATATCTGATTAGAGGATCCTGATAGTGATCATGATCTCTAATAGTTTGGACTGAATAGGGTGATATCTTGAGTGGTCCAACACAACTCTCTATATGTCTTGCCCGGACATTTATAACTCATAATAACTGCAGGGTCGCGAATGACTAACTACTTCGTTCCTTTACTTAGGACAACTATAGGGATGGTATTGGCCGAACATGCTTTTGAGAGATCGGCCCGTAATCCTCCATTGGAAGTTTATTGACATCCTTAGCATGTGGGAATTACCGTACTAACATGGTACTTACTAGTACCTTAGGCCTCATCTTGGTTTAATCGGATCTTATATTACTTTTCTGGGTGATTCTTAACCTATACACAACTTTATATAGGCCTAACCATTCCTGGAAATCTGTGGGTGATAGGAACTGGCCTCTAACTGCTGATAAGGTCCCCTCCCTTAGGGTACCCACGGGTCTATTTGACCTGGACGATTGGGCTGGCTTCCTGGGTGACCTATATGATAACTGCTAATCCCACTAAGACTGACAATCACTGGTAATAACTAATAGGGTGACAGGCTGTCAGTCAGTTTACTAGACAACCCTAGACTGTTGACTCTAAAACATGGCCTTCCTATCTAAATTTTTGGCCCTGGGGTGTAGGGATACGCCAATGGCCTCTAGGCGTGCTTTCCTAACCATAAAGACGCCAAACTAGTAGTTAAACCACCTAACTGCGCATGTGCTGTTCAACTTACTAGCTTACGCTTGATAACCATTCACGAGCTTCTAAGGTCTAGGTCTGGCAATAGAACATACAATCCTACTAATGCAATGAACTGGAGAATAGAAGAGTTTCTATAACGCTTCTAGCGTGAATCATACGTAACATGTTCCTTCTCGACGAGGAATACTGCCGTACAATCCATATACGTTTTCTAGCAGCTAACCTGAACTTATATAACCACAAACTACTGATAGCATCTAATCATAGCATATCCAATCTCTATATACCAGCAACAGCTAATTACAACATGTCTAACCATAATCTACTGGTAGCGACTATCTGCAGCATATGGGACTGTTATTTCTATTCGAGAACATAAGTCGTAACACTATACGATGAGTGTACTTGCTGAGGGTTAAGCCTTACATACCTCGACTATCGTTTCTCGAATAACAGATGAGTTTCAACTTGTATTCATCATCTCTTTTCAGCTGTAACTGTTATACTGAGAGAAAGAGATTAATTTCAATACCAAATTCTACGTAAAAGGATAACTTTTGATATTAATAGCAACTATAATTCAACTATGTAAAATACAGCAAAAAACTTATAATTTCTCGAGGGTTCAGAAGGGAGAAATGCTTACTTGATTCCTGTGATCGTTTGGGAATTAGTTTGGAGCAATTTTGACAACTTCTACTCGACAGAGTTCCAATTTTCCGGGCGTATTTTGAGAAAATAATTATGTAGTAATGCTCCCTGAAGGGTTAGAATTCAATACCTAAAGTTAATTTGAGATTGGATGGCGTTTGGTAACTTAATCGGATGAAAAACCGTCGAAAACCTTGAAGTATACTCTCTCTGGCCGAATGATGTAATTGGGAAATGAATCCAAATGAAGGGAGGGCATATATATATATTATGGGTCGTGGTAGGTGGGCGCAGTGTGCCACCCATCGTGCCAATCCAGGGTGTGCCGTGTGCTGGCCATAGCACCGCACAGGGGTGTGCTGCGTGCTGGCCATAGCGCCAGATAGGCTGGCACGACATGGAGCCCAAGGAACCTAGCCCCTAGCCCACGCCTCCTGCTTGCTCGATGCCACGTTCGTATACTCATCCCTCGGGCCTTTTTCTGCATGCATCGTACTCCTAAACTCTCGACATACATATGAACGCATTGGTTAAACATTTGGAACTTACAGGGTGTAACAATTTTAAGAAGGGTTTAGCCTATCTCAAGTCATTAGGCTCCCATGCATGCAAAGTTTTTAGTTTCTCTTTGAAGATCAAGATTGAATTCATCAATTTCCTCCCCAATTCACTTGGGCTTTCAAGGATAATTAGAGAATCAATCTACCTAGGTATGTAGGGCTAGAGTTCCTTTCTCATGCCAAAATTTCTCCTCAAATTCATGAATTCAATTTCTAATTCATGTATATGGTTTAATAGGGTTTTAACCCAATTTTATGAAATTCTCTATGATATGTCTATGGATCAATTCCCCTCATATTTCACTTTATGGGCATATTTTATACACAAATCGATTATAAATTCATGATTTCAAGTTTTTAGTAATTATGTCCTATTATGCAAGTTTTATGAAAAGCCAAGTTTATGATTCATGATTTCAAGTATGATGAGATATCTAGCATGAATGAATATTTACAAATTACCCATGTACGAATTCATGATTTCGACTTGTGAAGTCTATTTCAAGTATACATGATTTTAAGATTTGGGTAAGCCCACACAAGTTAAGTATGTTTTCATGATTTAGCTCAAGATAATAAGATTAGCTTACCATATGGTTTGGAGCCAATACTCCTAATTCATCTTATGGTATGTTTGGAGCCAGGACTCCCAAATGTTCAGATTTTAGACTATGCATGTAATTATGATTTCAGCTTCATTGAAAAACGATAGGAGCACTACTTATATTTTTGGGAGTAGTGTCTAGTAATGAGTATGTTAGGTGTTCAGGTAAACCCTCGGGTCTTAGAACTATGCGCCAACATATCTATACATATACATTGGGACCTCCCTTGAGAGTTTTCCCCTGCCCCCAAAGGGGTCTCATCTTGATATCGATATCATGGTATCATCCTTAGCTCTGGAAAGGTTTTAGATGGTTCTCCCCACTTTAGTGTGATAGTTGGGAATCATGTAAGCTTTATCATGATGGTGTCAATAATGATGAGTCTCCCATCAGTCCACATGATTTCAGTTATTCATGTTCATGACTTATGATATTATGAGCTTTTACTTATGAATTCATCTAGATAAGTCATATGATTTCTATATCTAAATCTTGGGTCACTATGTTCAGTTATGATAATTAGCTTATGACAATATATGTCTCAAATTCAATTATTAGAATGTAGTTCTTACTCTCTTCATATAATGATCTATATTTATATGCATGATATTAGTTAACATTTACTCAACATATTTTACCTACCTTACATACTCAGTACCTTTCAAGTACTGATCGCAAACTCTATGTTGTATCATTTCACGATACAGGTCCAAGTGATCAGACTCAGTTTCACTGTTACTCTATCTTTCCCCGGTCCATCTTAGTTCCCGTTGTTGGTGAGTCCTCATCTTTCGAGGACATTTAGTTTATTGTTTTATTACTATTTCAATTTAAGACTTTAGCAAGATAGTTGGGAGCGTTGTCCCATCAGCTCATCTGACCGTTTAGAGGCTTATCAGACAGTATGTAGACTTTCAGCTTTATCGAGTGTTTACTCCATTTATGATCGTTGCTATATATTATGCTGTTTATACTTTTTTCATGTTTAAATTATCAGTTTCAACTTTGATGTATGCTCTTTAGTTGCTATCTTCATGTCTTGAGTTGGCTTAGAGTTATTCGTAGTTCTAGGTCCCGTGTCTCAATTTAAGTCCCAGCTCAGGTCATAACATACTTAGTATAAGAGAATTAGGTTTTGAAGTATCCTATTGTGTCTGAAAGCTGCATTAAGTAAAGTCTTTTTAATGGGTGTGAAATGCACCACACTTATGACGAAGAGGCTATGAAGTGTTTTAAGAGTCCCTTCTTTCATGATTATGCCTTGTGCTATGAAGTTCATCCCTTCTACTTTCCTAAATCATGCTACACGCGTTTGCAGAAGTATGTCGCCCCGAAGAACCAATTGAGGTTAGCTAGCCCCACCAACTCTAGCGGGCCCCCTGTTCGGGTAGGTTACTGATGCAGAGCTTGGGGCTACCTTCAAAGTGTAGGTACGAACATGAACACTCAACTTAACCAGCAGATAATTGCATCGGCAGACTCCACTGGAGAGATGGCAGCTACTAGGGTTTGAGATTTCAAAGGAAAGAGTCCGCCTAAGTTTCTTGGTTCAAAAGAGAATAGGGAGTTCAAGGGGGAGGAAGGGAAACAAAAGGGCTAGGACGAGGAACTTTGAGTTTTTCCAGCAAGGGTCAGGTGGTGGAAATCACCCTCAGCTTCAGTAGAGATCTTTGGCTTCGACTTGGGGAAATAAGTCTAGGGTAAGGGAGATTACATATCCAGCGTGCAGAAGATATGGGAAGAACCACCCAAAGAAGTGCTTGGTGGGTTTATGTCATGAATCGAGTCTGCACCCTGGATGAGACATAGTACTTTTTGCCATAAGTGATCTAATGCTAACCCATGATCTAACATCACACTGATAACTTAGTAAGCATATGCGGAAACTGGGCAAATACAAATATCCAAATAAAATTATTTTGGAAAATAGTAGACATAACTTAACTGAATACTACACATTTGTATCTGTAAGCGAACTACTAACCGACAAGTTTCAGGAAAAGGCCCCAGCTATCTCTAAAATTTGACTAAATAAAGAAGTAACTAAAAAACTAGTATCATCCTCGGAAGATGAGGACTCACCAAATAAGGCTGCTGCAGAAATCGTCGGAGGGAAACTATTGACAATGCTAAGACTGAGAACCTGTGCCTATATCATAACATAAGAAGTATGAGTCAGTACGTTGAATGTACTGAGTATGTGAGATATACAATAAGCATGGAAAATAAGCATTGAACTTAACTAACATATAATGACCAACTGGTACTGAATACAAATAAAAGCTGAGCTATAACTGATATGGTCAATAATGACCCTGACTGATGGTCATAACTGTGTCCTGGAATTGGGTAACTAAACTGAGCTAAACTAAAGTAAACTTAACTGAAACTATACTGACAAGTGAGAGAGTCTATAACCGACATATAACCACGTGAGGTAAAAGGAGAGTCTGATTTATACACCCCATTGTAGAGAGCCCACTATACCTTGCCGAGGTATAGTGGCTGAGCTGGGTGATCACAATTCTAGGGCCTATTGGGCTAATAACCTTTGGTGGAAATGTAGTTATGGGAACCTGGGTGTGCTGGAACTCCGATCTGCTCGGCGCTAAGTACTACTCTCACTGGATAGTCCTAACTTGGCTACTAAGCTTATAGCTCGAAGTTGGGGTCTTGGACTAAGTCAGGAATACTTATCTCGAGATAACCTGAGAGTCTGTAGGACCGAATAGATGAAAAATGGTATTTTAAGGCAGGTTAGAACTGTTTATCTGAAAGCATCATAACCGTCTAAAGATCTAACTATAACTGATACTGATGGTTGTAAGACAAGTCAGAGCTGCTTATCTGGAAGTATCGTAATTGTCTAAAGAAAAAACTGATATCTAATAACTGTAAACTAGCACTAGGAGGTATTCTGACACCTCAAGAAAATAGACTATAGTCAAATTGATCAGCTGACATTACTGTGAGACTCTGAGGATGCTAGGTACTAATTAAGACTGAGTCTAAAAACAAGCTAACTTTCTAACATAATTGTAATAACACTAAGGTTGTAAGTGTTATAGGAATCAACAAAAATTTCATCTAGAATAACATGCAAGACTCCATTAACTGTAAATAAAGGCTAGGGTTAAGCACACATTTCATAGAGAATGATGTCCACACAATGATAATAGATATAAACTTACAAGAATTTAATAGAAACATGATTTAAAATAAAACCCATAATTTGACTAAACACAACCCTACCTTTGAACTTCAAGCAAGGAACTGGTAGGATTTTCAGAAAGGTTTCAGGGGCAGAAGGGAAGAACAATTCCCTTGTTGAAGTTCCACATACCTAGTGAAGAATCCTTTGGAAGAAATTTGGAGAATCTTGAAAAACACTATAATCCCTAGCTTAGCTCTACACTGACTGTCTGGAACTTCTATGCTCTGGAAGATCGAGAGTTGAGAGAAAAATGAGAGGGATTAGTCGATCACCCCTTTGATTCACTCCAAAATGTTCCCAAAAAGATGTAGTTTATGGATTAAAAAGGTGGAAAGTTACAAAAGTACCCCTAAAAGAATGTCTGGAAAAACTGTCGTCGGGATCCAACGGGTTATACAATGAGTCGGTGGTTGACACCCCGATTCCTTAGGACCAGTTGTTGGTCCTGGGCTTGAAATCTATGCTCACTAGAAATTGACCACGAAAGGGAACCACGACTCATTGGATGGACCTTAGGGTTGTTGGTTCCTCACGTGGTCACTGACATAGTTTTAGACAAAGCTTGGTTCCCCTGCTAACAGATGACACAAAGACTCATTGGTAGAATTAACGGGTCGTTATGTATAATCATGGTCAACACTGACTTGATCAAGGAGGGTTGCTGGCCTAGGCGATGAGTGGCTCCAAATACTCATTGGAACGGACCACGAGTCGTTAGTCACACTTTTTGGTTCTGGGAAAGGCCTGGCAGGTTTTTGTACTAAGCAAAGACTTGACAGAATGACTCGTTACTCCTCGTAATTGGTCGTTGTTTGACTCGCTAGTAACCGAATGAAAAGTGTCACGACCCGAACTCGTAAAGAACTCAAATATGAAATTTTATCCAAAACGGAGCGCAAATCAACTTTGCATTCATCAAAATATGGTTTCTTAACTTTGCACTCAAATTCCCAATTTTCCTCTGATAAATTCACAAATTAAAAATAAAAACCAACAGAAGAAATCATGGAGAAATACCAAATTAAGGATTAGATACTTACCCCCTTGTTAAATAGAGAAGAATGCCGCAAAAATCACTCAATTCCGAACTCCAGAACTCTAAATATACTCAAAATATCAAGTAAACATAGTTTGTGCAAAAATACACTTTTGAGGTATTTATATAGGGATGCACCAACACCACACCAACAACTTTAATTTTTACTAAAATGGCCATAACTTCATCATACGAACTCAAAATGCGATGATTCTTTTTCTTATAATTCCTAAATAATGATAAGGATGTACTCATTCAATCAAAACTCCATTTGGTGCTCATTTTCCCATTCAAACATCATTTTTGCTCGTTCAAGAATTATTTCACCTTTTGCAATAGAAACTCGATCTTGACTTATCAAAATTGCACCAAACCTTTTAGATAACTCCCATAATTTATGCCAAGAATTTTAAAAGTCTCGAAATAATATTTTAATCTCTAAAACTAAAACTGAACCTCTAGGTTGTCATATTTTATGCTTAAAATCATGTTAAACACACAAAACGTTCAAATCCACCTGAAACTCATCAAGAATCCTCCGGTCCCAAATCAAATATGCAATTCAATAATAAAAAATATCCCAGACCTGCTGGAATCATCAAATCACCGATATGAGGTCATTTTGATCAAAAGTAGGCCATGATCAAACTTAGATTCCTTAAAGTCATAAATTCAACCAAGGGTTCAAATAACTCCCAAACACCTCGGGATCCATGCAAACTATCAAACTAAGTCATAAATCACCATTCAAAACTAATAGAGCTTTCAAAATCTAGATTTAAGCTCGTTAACCTGAAATGTTGACTTTGGTTAAATTTCTCAAACTGCAAACCTTCCCAAGAAAAGAAAATCTTATCCAATCTTCATTAGATCATCTAGAAAATTGTGTCATCCATCTCCGCATAAATAATAAAATAAAGACACGAAAAGGTTCAACCTAGGGAAATGGACCAACAATCAGAAAATAACCATGTGGAATGTTACACTTCCAGGCTTGGCTAGTAATTGTGCTTCCTGAACTTCGACATACCCGACATCATGGCAGGGAAATGGAGTTATCCTGAACGTACACATTTTAACCATCATTTCCATCATGGAGTAACATTCATAGAGCTTAGAGTAAGGAATTATGAGCACGAATCATTCTAGAAATCTAAGCTGGGCATATACTTGATATAAGACGATCTTATGAGCTGATAAGGCAAATCTTAAGGATAGAGTCCATAGAGCTGAGCATGCGGAGAGACATGAGTTTACATACACAACGAGGGTCATGACATGAAGCTGAGATTTATGGAATCATAGAAGAAGACTGGAATGACCATCTGAAGTAGTTACTTCTCATTCTACGAATCAAAGTACAAACACACGTAAGGAGTACTTGGAACTTGAGCATAGGCATAACATGTTCACATATGGAATGAGTAGAGTATCACATAGACTAAAGTACGAAAGGACACCTGAATAAGCATGGATTGATCTCCAATAGT
The DNA here is from genome assembly GCA_035772735.1 of Datura wrightii. NCBI lineage: Eukaryota > Viridiplantae > Streptophyta > Magnoliopsida > Solanales > Solanaceae > Datura > Datura wrightii. The sequence continues at coordinate 169,156,420 of JASDFA010000016.1, forward strand.
TACTGATTGTGGACCTTCACAATTGAAACTCAAGGCTTGATATGGTCCTTCATCTTATAATCTCCCCCTTAGCTTAAAGGTCATCATTTTGAGGATTGGATCCCATCATAAGGCTAGGCAGAAATTGATATCCTTGACTTCCCGTTCGCCTCTAAGACTATCATGGAAGGGTTCATACTTCTCTTGTCGTACTCCCCCACTCTTTTTGTTCCTTACATCAAGTTCACAAATTCTTTTGCCTTAGCTTCTCTTAACCCCTGCAGGGAGAAATACTTCAAGAGCGCCTCTTATTCCATTGGCTGGCATTATGCTTTGGAGTGTGAATACACGAGTTAGAAGGATAGAAAGATATTTTGTTGCATGACATAGATCATGAAAGAAGGGAAATTTCCTAAAACATTTCGTAGCCCCTTTCTCATAAGTGTGGCGCGCTTGATGCCCATGAAAAAGACTCTACTTAATGAGGCTTTTAGACACCCTAGGACACTTCAAAACCTAATGCTCTGATACCAAGTTTGTCATGACCCAAACATAGGCCCGGATCGAGACATGGGACAAGGAGCCCTGAGAGACTTCAAGTCAACCCATAGCATGAACATACATCTAACTCAATCAAATAAAGCAGAAGAATTAATCATAATAACATAGAAGAAATCTAGCATAACATATCATCCAAAAATACACGAGTCTGAAGCTGAATACAATCTATTGTCTGAAAAGCCTTTAAGTCTAATGAGTTGATGGGACAAGACCCCAACTAACTCTCTAAGTCTGAAATAGAAAATACGCCAACATAACTGAAACTCACCAACAGAGACTTATGCTAGCTCTGAAAGCTGACTAGTGGTGGGGATGAGTCTAATAATCGGAGCCTATATCATGAAACGATACAACATAGAGTATGCAGTTAGTATGTGGAATGTTTCGAGTGTGCAAGGTAAGTAAAACTGCTTAAATAAGTAAAATCATTTAAAATAATGCATAATAAAAAACATTATCAAATCAAGAATCTGAGAGTAGGACTTGCATGCTATTTCCTGAAATCATGATCTGATTTTTAAAATTATGCATAATATAAAACATAATCAAATCAAGAATCTGAGAGTAGGGCTTGCATGCTATTTCTTGAAATCATGATCTGAACATAACATAACATCATAACCGAATTGAATGACCCAAAGCTGAAATCTGATAATAATAAGTAAAACTGAACATTTGGTCAAACCCGCTTTTATATATATATATATACACACACACACACACACACATCATGAATGATAAACATGCATAATTGAAATCATGAGGAACAATGGGAGACTCGCCATATAACTGACATAGCATGATAGATCTTACATGGTCCCAACTATCAGACTGAAGTGTGTAGAGTCGTCCGAGGCCTTGCCAAGGCTAGGGATAAAACCATAATATCGATATCAAGCTCAAGGCCCAATAAGAGAAGGGGATAGCTCACAAGGGAGGTACTAAAGTGTATATATATATATATATAATATGTAAACCTACGTTGGTGCGTAGTTTTGAGGCATAGGGTTGATCAATCCTTAGCCCACTCGGTGCAAGAAACTACTCCCAAAACATGCATATGCTCTATATCGTTTTTCAACGAAGCTGACCATCATTTGTCAATGAAGCTGACTATCATCTATTGAAGAAGATGAATAATCAAATACATATCAAATTTCAAATTATATATGAGGAGCTTTTGCTCAAACCATACCAAAATCTGAACATAAAAGGTGGTCATAACTCCAAAACCATGTGGTAAGCTTAATCGTGAAATCATAAATCATACTTGAACATATGGGCATTGCCCAATACTTTAACATGCTTGAAAATACTTGATTCACTTGAAAAAATGATTATAAACATGGGTAACTTTAAAACATGCTTTTTATCAATAATATCTCATCATACTTGAACATTCATCATAAATCTCAATTTGCATGCACTTAATTTAGATGGGCATTTTACTTTATATAGCTTGACAACATAATTATATTTGAAAATAATGTAAAAACTACCCATGAATCATAATTCAATAATAGAAACATATTTAGATCATACCCATGAAGAAAATTAGGAATTTCATGCATTGGATTAAAACCCCATAGAATCAACATAGGAATTTTCATGATTTAGAGAGGGATTGGGCATGGGTGTGAACGAATTCAACCATTCATAACCCTACATACCTAGGTTTATAATCCCTTGACTTTACATGAAGAGTCCAAGAAGATTTGAAGAGGTTGAAGAAGAACCCTAGCTTCTTTCTTGAGAGAAAATCCAACTGTTGATCTTTTGGAGAGGGTGAGGATTTAGGCTAGGTTAATCCCTTTAATATGACCTTAAGAAATTCCAAAACGACGTCATTTAGGATATAGAAGCATAGATGTTTACCAAAATACCCACAAACTGCCTAAAAAAGACTTGGAACTAGCAGTTCCAACGACCAATAGGATGAGTCGTTGGTTGCTACAACGGCATGTTCTGACGTTCGTTGTTGCCTGCTGCTACTTCATTAAACTGGTCATAATTTTATACCTTCGAACTTCGATTGATGCAATGTTGGATGCGTTGGAAAGAATATTTCAAGGGCTTCTATTTGAGATGCTGAATCATCCAAAAATATTTTGTAAAGTGGGGGCTATGCTCAATTGAATTTGACCCTTGTAAGACCCTTGCTAGATTTTCAACAAATTGGCAGAAGCAATGACCCATCCAACAGACTGGGGTAACAAACAATGGACTGTTGGTATGGCCGTTGGTTTCCCATATTATTCCTTCAAAATTCTATGAGTATGTTTAAACGACCACAAACAACGATCCGTTCAATCAAGCCACAGTCTGTACAATCCCCTCGTGGGTTCTGGGAAAATTTCTTATAGCTCTTTGGACATGAAAGAACGAGCACTTCCAAAGACCCATTGGACCCTACAACGAACCTTATTGAGGTTCTTTGTTTAGTTCTCGTATTGTTTTCTTTCTATTTTCTGTTGTAAGCCTCGGGTCTGAGCTAGGGAACTTTTCGGCTATTACATTAAGTTTGCAGATAAAACAATGAATCATACAATGGTTTGTTGGTGCTAATAATGACTTGTTGTCTAAGTCATCCTGAGATAACATTTTTCTAGTTCTTTCTGGTTTTCGGGGTGTTAAGATATCTCCTCATTGGGATCATTCATCCTCGAATGAAGGCTAAACTGCTGGAGAACTGGAAAAAGAGCTGCAATTCTCAGACTGAGACTATAAACTGATTTCTGAAGGAGTGACTGACTCCGAACTGGAATAGTCATACTAACTGAATTAACACAACTATAGTGCATATTGAAAAAATATGAATAGAGCTAGTGAGTACAAACTCAATAGAGTATTGAGGAGAAATTTAATACGTGATGCTGAAACTGAACTGGAAGGGAGTAAATAGGGATATTTAGCCATCATGTCTGCTTCTACCCCCATGTGGCTCCCTCAACTAGCTGGTTCCTCCACAATACTTTTACTGAAGCAACTTCCTTTTTTCTCATCTTATGAACCTGACGGTTTAGGATCTAAACTGGGACTTCTTCATAAGAGATAGTATCCTTCAGTCCCACACTGTCTAGTGGCACAACTGAGGTCGGATCACCGATGCACTTCTTTAATAATGACACATGGAAGACTGGGTGCAAAGATGCTAACTCCGAAGGTAATTCTAACTCAAAGGACACATTGCCAATAACTTAAAATTCTATAGGGTCCTACACACCTCGAGATGATTTTCCCTTTCTTTCCAGCATCATCACCCCTTTCATGGGTGAAATTCTCCGATAAACCTAATCATCAAAAATTCTATCTCTTTTCTCCTCCTCATATCAGCATATGATTTATGTAGGCTCTAAGCTGTTTTCAACCTTTCTTTGATGAGTTGAACTTTTGGCATAGCTTCATGAACTGAGTCTGGTCCTATCAAAGTGGGTTCACAAACCTCAAATCACCCTATTAGAGACCTACACCTTCTATCATATAACGCCTTAAACGGAGCCATCTGAATATTGGGGTTGTAGCTGTTGTTGTATGCACACTCGATGAGAGGTAGGTGATCATCCCAACTTCCCTTGAAGTCGATCACATAATCTCTCAGCATATCTTCTATGGTTTGAATAGTCCTCTCAGCTTGACCGTCTGTCTGAATATGAAAAGCTATGTTGAGCTTAACTTGAGTGTCGAGTCGTTTCTTAAATGACTTTCAGAAATACGAGGTGAACTGTGTATCTCTACCCAAAATTATGGACAAGGGAACCCCATGCACTTTGACTAACTCTTGGATGTATAGCGTAGCATAATCCTCAACTGATTCTATAGTTTTAACTGGGAGGAAATATGCTAACTTGGTATCGATCTACTATCACACAAATTGAATCATGCTGCCGATGAGTACCAAGTAGACTTGTAATGAAGTCCATATTCACTTCTTCCCACTTCCACATGGATATGCTAATATCTTGAGTCATACCTCGGGGTCTCTGATGTTCAACTCTAACCTGTTGGAAGCTCAGGGACTTACTCATAAATTCTACAATATCCCTTTTCATATCGTTCTACCAATAGATTTCTCGTAGGTCATGATACATATTAGTGGCACCGAGTGGATAGAATATCTGGAGTTGTGTGCTTCTGCCAGTGTTTGTTTCCTTAAGTCATCTACGTCCAAAACACAAAGTCTTCCCTGGTAATGAGGCACATCATCTCCCCCTTTGGAGAAGGCCTCCACCTCCTTTCTTAGAACTGCTTCTTTCAACTTAAGCTGTATGGTATCTTCGTCCTACTTTGACATAACCTCAACAACTAACGAGGATTCTGACCCACTCTACAGTACTACTCTGCCCTTAGCTGAATCCACCAACTACACTCCCAACCAATCTAACCTGTGAATATCTTTTGCTGGCTCTTTTCTCACTCTTCAACATGAGCAACGCTCCCCACGGACATCCTGCTCAGGGCATCTGCTAACACATTTTCCTTACCCAGGTGGTACAACACACTCATGTTGTAATCCTTCAATAACTCCAACCACCTTCTCTGATGAAGGTTCAAATCCTTCTGACTGAACACGTATTGAAAGCTCTTGTGATCGGTGAAAATATTCACGTGAACTCCATAAAGGTAATTTATCCATATTTTCAAAGCAAACACTGCTGCTACCAATTCTAGATCATGAGTTGGATAGTTCTTCTCATGAACCTTGAGTTGTCTAGAGGAATAAGCTATCACCTTACCCAGCTGCATCAGAATGCAACTGAGGCCAACTCGAGAAGCATCACAATATACAACGAACCCATCTTTTCCATTTGGTTAGGTTAAAACTAGAGTTGTAGTGAGTCGAGTCTTCAATTCTTGGAAACTCTTTTCATATGCATCTGACCACTGAAACTTCACCTTTTTCTTAGTTAGCTTAGTTAGGGGAGACACAATAGAAGAAAACCCTTCTACAAACCGTCTATAATAACTGGCTAGACCTAGGAAACTCCTGATATCTGTTGGAGAAGTGGGTCTTGGATAGTCTTTCACTGCTGCTATCTTTTGAGGATCTACCTGAATACTCTCACTTGAAACCACGTAACTAAGGAAGGCCACGAACTTCAGAAAAAATTCACATTTGCTGAATTTAGCAAATAGCTGGTGGTCTCTGAGAGTTTGCAACACTATCCTTAGATGGTTAGCATGCTCCTCCTAATCTGCAGTATACCAAAATGTCTTCTATGAACACAATGACGAACATGTCTAGATATTGTTTTAATACCTTGTTCATCAGGTTCATAAAAGCTGTCGGGGAATTAGTTAGTCCAAAGGATATAACAATAAATTCATATACCAAGTTTTGAAGGTTGTTTTTGGTATGTCCCATTCCTTTGCCCTAAGCTGATGATTTGCTGACCTGAGATCTACCTTGGAGAAATAAATAGCTCCTTGAAGTTGATCGAACAAATCATCAATCCTGGGTAGGGGATACCCGTTCTTGACTGTAACTTTGTTCAGTTGACGGTAGTCGATATACATTCTGAGAGTACCATCTTTCTTCCATATGAACAACACTAGAGCACCCCATGGAGAGATGTTGGGCCGGATGAAACCCTTATCTAGAAGGTATTTCAATTGTTCCTTCAACTCCTTAAGCTTATCTGGAGCCATTCAGTAAGGGCGAATAGAGATGGGCTCAGTGAATGGAAGAAGGTCTATGCCGAAGTCTATTTTCCACTTGGGAGGGACTCCGAAAAGATCATCAGGAAACACATCAGGGAATTCACTATCAAATGAAACTGAATGAATTGTTGGTGTCTCAGAGCTAGAATTTTTGACCCAAACTAGGTGATAGATACACCCTTTGAAAATGAGCTTCCTTGCCTTAAGGTAGGAAACAAATTGACCCTTAGGCACTAAAACACTACCCATCCATTCTAAGACTGGTTCATTGGGAAATTGAAAACTAACGGCTCTAGTTCTGTAGTCAACGATGGCATAACTAGAATGTAACCAATCCATGCAATGAAGGAGGTCGAAATCGACCATTTCTAGCTCTACTAGATCAACTAGAATTACTTTAGTTAACACTAAGACTGAGAATGGTCCCACGAGGACTTCTCAACTGATTTCAAACTTAAAAACTATATAAGGAGTCATGAATGATAGTATGGCTCCAAGATCTAGTAGGGAATACACATCTAGATGGAAAAGACGTAACATACCTGATGCCACATCAGGTGAGCTCTCCTGATCCTGACGAGAGCACAAAGAGTAAAAATGATTTTGGCGTTGGCCGCCATCTGTACCTGAAGTATTACCCTACTGAGTTGGATGGCCTGCTCAGGCTGCTGAAGTGATAGACCGAGTTCTCCCCCATCCTGCCTATGGACACTCCTTTAATCTGTGACCTAATTTCCCACATTCGAAGAAACCCTCTTTGCCCATGCGGAATTCACCTGGATGGTTCTTGCCACACTTAGGACAAGCTGGGTAACGGTTGCCGGAAATGTGACTCTGGAACTAGGAACCTGATACTCCACCCTACGGTCCTTACAGGATCGAAAGGAAGGAGAACTTACTAATGTGGGTGTTGGAGCCCTTTGCTGCTACTGTTGTGGGTGATACTGCCGCTGGACCTCTGGTGGCCATAATCCGACTAGCCGGTTCTAGCCCTCTTATTCTCCCACTCCATATCCTTTAACTTTTCTACCTTAATCTGCTGGGCATGAATGAGGAGGCTGGAGAGGTCAATGTTCTTGATGATCATCGCAATTTTTCACTTCTAAAGTACCAAGTCTAACACTCCATTGACGAATTTGGGCATGAGATCCCTTGGCTCGACTACCATCTCTAGAGCATATCTCGACAATTGAGTGAACTCCAACGCATACTCCTCTATTGTTCTGTTACCATTTCTTAGATTCATGAATTCAGCAATCTTGGCCTCCCTAAATTCTCGAGGAAAGAATTTGTCCAGAAAGGCAGTCGTGAACTCATCCCACTCTACTGACCCTGCTTTTGTTGGCCTCCCTTCCTTCCACTAGTTGTACCAAATACGAGCCACCCCTTTCAACTGGTAGGCAGCCAGATCATCACTCTCTATGAAATTAACACCCATAATCAGGGTGTTCTTCCGTACCTCATCCACAAACTCCTCAGAGTCCTCTCCTACCTTGGATCCATAGAAAACTGGAGGGTTTATTCGGGTGAAGTCCAAAACCCTAGCAGCCATTGCAGAGTCGTTTTCATTCACTAGAACCACCTGCTGGTTCACTTGGTTGGTCACAGTCTGCACCAACAGCTGGATCGCTGCCCAAAATTCTACCTAGGACACTTGGTCGACCTGAGGGGCTGTTGTTGCTGGTGGGGCAGCCATCCCTTTTTCCATTTCCTCGTCTTGGAGACATATTTTCACTGAAATGAATAGAGCACGATTTAGGAGGACATTTCTGGGATTAAATTTCAATGCAGGAGAAGGAGTATGAACAAAAGGGAGTTTTCCTAATAACATCTTTTAGCTTTCCCTATCATAAGTGTGACATGCTTCACACCCATGAAAAGGAATCCACTTGACATGGCTTTCAGTCATCCTAGGATACTTTAAACCTAGTGCTCTTGTCACGCTCCACCTTGGGAGGCGTAACTGGCACCTAATGCTACACTGAACTTTGAGCTGACCTGGATGGACACATACACTCTTGGTGCATTCTAGCGGTATATAGCAATAAACTAAATAGTTATATCTCGGCTGTAAACACAGCCCTGAGTCGACAAGGCCACTACACAATACCTATAGTAAATCGGCTAACCCAACATCAATAGTAATATCATCCTATGCGAGCCGACAAGACCACCATACTCCTAACAGATAACATAACTAGGCCCCACACGACCAACAACACGTATCATAACATATATAGGCCCCACACGGCAAATAGAACATAACTAAACAACAAGCACAATCTGCAAGTCTATAAGAATGAAATATTGGGTAGGACAGGGCCTCGACCTACCCAAAAACTACCTAACAAAAAATAGGCAAACCTTAACTATTTGGAAACTCCGAAGGAAAGGAGTTGACTGTTTTGCTGACTCTGAATAGCTGCTTAGAAGTCTCGGAACCTATCTTTTATAATCTGCAGGCAAGTATACTGCACCCCATGCATGGTTGGCAGTACAATATGTACCGAACATGTAAGTCAGTACTAATAACTAAATGAAAGCTGCTAAGGAACTAAAAGTAACTTGTAAAAAGGGCCAGGCATTAACCTGTATGCTTTCATAACCATAGCTTGCATCTAGTAGAAAATTATACCAAAAGAACTCAAGTTGCATAATTATACACTCAACTATATCTAGTAAGAAAGTATACAAACAAGAACCTAACATGACCCCCATAAGCCTAGAAGGTGCAAAAAACACAAAGACAACCTACCTAGGCCCCCATTATCCCCGACAAGTGCAAGCAATCTATAACTCCTATATGTTTCACTGTAGCCCATAGGCATGCTGTAACTAAAGCATACTCAATATCTAAGACTGTATTCAAGCCTTCTAGTCCTCTGCAACTGTGTTTGAGTCATCTGCGCTATTGTAAATGTATCTGAGCCTTCTGGGCTCCTGTAATTATATCTGAGCCATCTGGCTCCTGCAATTGTATCTGAGCCATATGGGCTTTTCTAACTGTTTCTGAGCCATCTAGGCTCCTGTAACTTTGTCTAAGACATTGGGGATCCTATAACTATATATGAGTTCTTTGGGCTCCTATAACCGTATATGAGCCGTCAGGGCTCCTGTATCTGTATATGAGCCACTTGGGCTCCTATAACTGTGTATTAGCCGTTTGGGCTCCTGTAACTGTATAAGAGTAGTAATCAACAAGCATACTCTCTGTGTCTATGGTTAGCCAGTTAGTCATGAAAGTAATTATAAAATCGGCTGGCTTAGAAAGGAAATGGCGAGGTCCAAGGTGACCTGGCGACACTCTGAAGGTCATACTAGTATAATAATCATTCATTAGTGGACAATAAGGTCGTAAGCGACAAACTATATGGTTCCCTCGCCTAGAAGGACTACAGGGCTGCTAATAATTGGACATTATACTAGGCTATCAGCCACAATAGTCCTATGGGCAGCCACAACAGTTACTAATCTAGTGAGTAAACCATAATATTAAAGTTCTAGTTCATAGGCGTCAATCTAGTCTGTCCTGACAGCATATAGCTCCTGTAAGTAATCAGTAGCCCCGTAGGCAGGTATACTTAGACTTAGCCCTTCTAGGCAACATATACGTGGGTATCTATATGAATAGCCAGAGGCATTAGCCCCACGTATAATGTCTACTAAGATACTCCCTTAGGATATCGCATAGTCCCTCAGACTTCTGTCTACTAGGGTGGTTTCCTAAGCGGTCGATACGACCAACTGTAAGCTGAAAGAAACTATGAGGTCGTTGGAAATAGGTAGTTCACCTAGAAAGCTACCACCCGGTTCATTAGGAAACCCAGGTGCCACTGACCTGAATGTAAGGCCATTCTTTCAGGATTCTAGTCCTGTAGGCGTCAAATAAGAAGTTATACTGCAAAACTGCGCCCTATGCCGCCTAACTTAACCAAGTATGCTAACAGCTGACCACAATCCTCTTTGGCCCCAATATGGCAGAAAAACATTACTAGTCTCTCTAACGGTGAATAATTGAACAAGGAATCACTTTGTCACTTTGAGCGATAGTGAATATAATCTTTCTCGACAAGGGATATTATGCTACAACCTCAATTCGCCTTGCAATGGCTACCACACCATGTATAATCATAAGCTACTACAATAGTACAAGTCGTATTAGTTATACGATGAGAATAAATTTCCGAAAGAGATTAGCCTGAACATACCTTAATCATCGATTTCTGTTCACACAAATAGTTCTAACCTGATGCCGGTAATTCTCCCACTTGTAGCCCTTACGTTGCGAGAATAAGGCTATTTTCAATAATATGGAATGGATTAATAACAATATCTTTCAAAGACATTAGCCAAAACTAAAACGTTGTCCTCGGCGAAAGCTTACAAAATCCCGAGAGTTTAGAAGGTAGAAAAGCTTACCTATCACTTGTAACCGCTTAGGACTCAACCAGAAGTGATATATACTACTTTTACTCGATGGGATTCTGATACTCCAAGAGAGATTTAAAGAAATAACTCCGTGGGGACGTTCCTCATAGGCCTCGAACTTGTTATCCCAGATGAATTTGCGTTTGAACGGTGTTTAACGGTGTAATTTTTCTAAAAAGTAATGAAAAGTAGAGAGAGAATATCATAGGGTTGAGGGTATAACTTTTGGGAAATTTTAAGTAAATAAAAATTGAAATTATGACATATATATATAGGAGGAGGTGGGCAAGGGGCCCTATCGCGACCGAACATAGGCTCGGATCACAACACGAGACAAGGAGCCTTGAGAGACTCCAAGTCAATCCATGGCATGAACATACATCTAACTCAATTATTAAAACTAAAGAATCAGCAAGATAATCATAGAGGAATTCTAAATTCAGCATAACATTAGAATACACAATCTGAAGCTGAATACCTCTTTTGTTTGAAAAGCCTCTAAACATGACGAGTTGATAGGACAAGACCCCAAATAACTTAATAAATCTGAAATTGAAAATACATATAGAAAGTATGAATAAGTCTAATACTTGAGGGATGAGGACTCACCAACAGCATAAGATGCTAGCTGTGAAGACTGACTATGAACGGGGCTGAACCTGAGAGATGGGTCCTGATCATGAAACGATACAGTATAGAGTATGCGGTCAGTACATGGAATGTACTGAGTATGCAAGGCAAGTAAAACTGCTTAAGTAAGTAAATCATTTAAAGACAATGCATAATGTAAATCATAAACAATAAGAATCTAAGAGTAGGGCTTGCATGCATTCTTTCGGAAATCAGGATCTCGATATCGATATCAAGCTCGTGGCCCAATAGGGCCGGGGATAGCAAACAAAGGAGGTCCCGAAGTAATAATAGTATAAACCTACATTGGTGCGTAGTTCAGAGGCATAGGGTAATCGACCCTTAGCCTACTCGATGCTAGACACTACTCCCATAAACATGCATATTCTCTACATCATTTTTCAATGAAGCTCAACATCATCTATTGATGAGGCTCATAAATCAAATACATCTCAAAGCTGAAATTATGTATATGAGAAGCTTTAACTCAAAGTATACGACTAGCTGAAATATAATTGGGAGTATTCGCTCCAAAACCATGTGGTAAGCTTAATTCGAAAAATCATAAATCGTAGTTGTACATGTGGGCATTGCCCAAAGCTTTATCATGCTGAGAATACTCATTTCACATCGAAAACATGATTATAAATATGGGTAACATGAAAACATGCTCTTCATCATAACATCTCATCTTTGTCATACATTCATCACAAATCTCTTCTTTCGTGAACCTCTCATCAATGAGCTTTTTAATTTATAAAACTAGAAACATGATTTTAATTGAAACATTATAAAACTTGCCCATGCTTCATAATTCAATAATAAAAACATATTTAAATCATACCCATGTAGAGAATTTTGGAAAATTCGTGCATTGGGTTAAAACCCCATAGATTAGACATAGAAATTTCATGATTTAGAGAGGGATTGGGCATGGGTGTCAAAGAATTCACCCATTCATAACCCTACCTACCTGTTGGTAGCTGATTCTTACACTTCTTTAAATGCCCAATAGGAATTGAAGAGAAATTGATGTAAACTAAGCTTGATCACCCTCTCTCACCTTTTACCTTGCATGCATGAACGAGTATGGCCTAAAATGAACTTAACCCCTTTAATAGAGGTCATTCATAACTCAAAACAATGTAGTTTAGGCCTTAGGATCTTAAGTATTACGGAAAAGCCCTTACTTAATTCGCAGAAAATAAGAACAAGTTGATCCCAACGGGGGACCTAACAACTCGTCATCATGGGCCACGACTCGTGGAGTCATCTATTAGGATCACTGCTTAAGTCTTATGGGCTCATAACAAAAGACTTAACAATTCGTTACCAGTCATGCTCACCACTCGTCGGGTACACTGCCTATGAGTTTTACCTTGCTTCATCCTGCTGCTCACGACCCCCCCCCACTACCACGAATCATGGTGATGGACCACGACTTGTGGGGTCCTTTGTTAAGTCCACTTCCATCCTTTTACTCTTTTCTCACTCATCACTCCCCATGATTGACCTAACGAGTCGTGGGGCCTGACTACGACTTGTGGTCAGGCCCGTGGGGATCTTATTTCCAAAACATCAAATTCATCTCTTGGGCCACACCACGAGTCACATCACGACTCGTGGCTGGTCTTCACGGGTCACCTCACGACCCGTTCTATGCATATGCTTGATTTTAAGTTTTTCTCCGTTTCAACTCCGGGATTGATCTTTGGGCTCCCGGGGTATAACAATATCTTCCCCTTGGGAACATTCACCCTCGAATGTTATTAAAAAATAAAAAAACAGAGAAATACAATCATCTTATTCAAATACTAATCATTTAAGCCAGAAAATTGATAGAATGACTATCTCCGATTAAAAATACATAGTTGAACTGAATTCACAACTCATACATACATCCACATGCATAAAAGAAACTTAGAAACATGAACTGTTCCTGAAAATTGAATAGAGTTTTAGGGCAAAATTGATACCTCAAGCTGGAACTAAGACGATAGAGAATAAATGTGGGTATCTAGCCATCATATCTGTTTCGGCTTTCCACGTAGCTCCCTAAACATGTTGATTCCTCCATAACACTTTAACTTGAGCTACTTCCTTGTTCCTTAGCCATCGAACTTGTTGATCCAGTAATTTTACCGGAACCTCCTCATAACTAAGGTTGTCTTTCACACCAATGTTGTCCATCGGGACGACTAGAGCTGGATCACCAAAACACTTCTTCAAGAGCGATACATGGAATACAGGATGAACAAAAGCTAATTCTGAGGGCAACTCCAATTCATAAGCCACCTTGACAACACGTCTCACTATCTTGTACGGGCTAACATAGCGGGGACTAAGTTTCCCCTTCTTTTCGAACCTCATCACTCCCTTCATGGGAGATACCTTCAGAAATACCCAATCATCCACCTCGAATTCTAATTCTCTCCTTCTAACATTGGCATAGGACTTTTGGTGACTCTGAGTAGCTTTCAACCTGTCCCCTATCAATTGAACCTTCTCCATAGCCTCCTAAACTGAATCTGTCCCTATCATTGCCGCCTCAGCAACCTCAAACCAACCAATGGGCGATCTACATCTTCGCCCATAAAGAGCCTCAAACGGTGCCATCTAGATACTGGAATGGTAGCTGTTATTGTATGAAAATTCTATAAGAGGCAAATGCTCATCCCAACTACCTTTGAAGCCAATCACTCATGCTCTCAACATGTCCTCGAGAGTCTGAATTGTCCGCTCCACTTGACTATCCATTTGCGGGTGAAATGTTGTGCTGAGCTTAACTTGAGTACCAAGTCCTTTTTGAAACAACTTCCAAACCTGAGAGGTAAATTGGGTACCTCTGTCTGAAATGATGGATAAGGGCACCCCATGCAATCGAACAAGATCTCGGATATTTAGTTTGACATAATCCTCCGCCGAATCCATGGTTTTGACTAGTAGAAAATAAGCCGCCTTGGTCAACCTTTCTACAACAACCCAAATGGAATCATATTGTTGATGAGCACAAGGAAAACTTGTGATGAAGTCCATATTAATTTCTGCCCATTTCCAAGTAGGAATACTGTTATCTTAAAGCATGGCTCCCAGTCTCTGATGCTCAACCTTTACTTGCTGACAGTTCGGATACTTAGCTACGAACTCCGCGATATCCTTCTTCACGCCATTCAACCAATAAACTTTCTGTAATTCACGTACATCTTGGTGGCACATGGATGGATTGGATACCTAGATCCATGAGCCTCATGCAACATTCGGCTCCTCAAATCATCCACATTCGGACATATAAATGTTCCTGGTACCGCAGCACACTATCTCCCTTTTGGAGAAGACCTCTACCTTATGATTTTGAGTCGCTTCCTTAAAATTTACCAAAACAGGATCCTCATCTTTCCTAGATATTACATCGGTCACCAATGATGATTCTGATCCATCCTAAACAACAACACCGCCATCGGTCGAGTCAACCAACCTAACTCCCAACCTTGCGAGTTGATGCACATCTTTCACCAGCCCCTTTTTCCCCTCATCGATATGGGACACACTCTCTATCGGAAGTCTACTAAGCGCGTCCGTTTCTACATTAGCTTTACCCAGATGGTAAAGGATTCTCAAATCATAGCCCTTGAGTAGCTCCAACAACCTTCTTTGCCAAAGATTGAGATCCTTCTCTATAAACACATATTATAAACTCTTATGGTCCGTAAAAATATCCACGTGGACCTCGTACAGGTAATGTCTGCATATCTTCAATGCAAATACCACCGCGGCCAATTCAAGATCATGGGTCGGAAAATTCTTCTCATGAACCGTTAGCTATCTAGAAGCATGTGCTATAACTTTCCCGTGCTGCATCGATACACACCCAAGTCCAATCCTTGAAGCATCACAATACACCACAAACCCATCGGTTCCCTCTGGTAGAGTCAACACAGGTGCTGAAGTAAGTCGGGTCTTCAACTCTTGGAAGCTCTTCTCACAAGCCTCCGACCATTGGAACTTCACCTTCTTCTAGGTCAATTTGGTCAAAGGTGCTACAATAGATGAGAAACCCTCAAAAAACCTTCGATAATAGTTGGCTAAACCCAAGAAACTCTGAATATCTGAAGAATTCACCGGTCTAGGCCAATTCTTTACTGCTTCAATTTTCTGAGAATCCACCTTTATGCCCTCACTTGATACCACATATCCCTAAAATGCTACAGAGTTCAACCAAAATTCGCACTTGCTGAATTTTGCATATAACTTGCAATCCTTGAGAATCTGAAGCACTATTCTCAAATGAGCAGCAGGTTCCTCCTCGCTCCGAGAGTATATCAGGATCTCATCAATAAACACTATCATGAACATATCCAGGTAATGCTTGAACACCCTGTTCATCAAGTCCATAAAATCTGTAGAAGCATTTGTTAGTCCAAAATACATAACTACAAAATCATAATGACTATACCGTGTCTTTAAGGCTGTCTTTGGGATGTCACACTCCCTAACTCTGAGCTGATGGTACCTGGACTTGAGCTCTATGTTAGAGAAACACTTGGCACCCTGAAACTGGTCAAGTAGATCATCAATCCTGGGTAGAGGATACCTGTTCTTGATGGTGACCTTGTTCAATTGCCGATAATCAATACACATTCGAATAGAACCATCTTTCTTTCGGACAAAGAGAACTGGTGCACCCCATGAGGACTATCTCAGTCTAATGAAACCCTTATCTAACAGCTCCTTCAACTGTTCTTTCAACTCCTTTAACTCGGCTGGAGCTATTATGTAAGTAGAAATAGATATAGGCTGTGTGTCGGGAAGAAGGTCATTACCAAAATCAATCTCCCACTTGGGAGGGATTCCTGACAAATCATCTTGAAAGACCTTCGGATACTCACGTACTATTGGAACTGACTGGATAGTCGGGGTCTTAGATGTCGCATTTGTAACCCTGAATAGATGGTATAGACAACCTTTAGAAATCATATTTATGGCCTTAAGGTAGGAAATGAAACAACCTACAGGCACGATTGAACTACCCTTCCATTCTAAGACTGGCTCACTCGAAAATCCGAACTCTACTGCTCAGGTTCTACAATTAACTGAGGCATAACATGAAAATAGCCAATCCATGCCGAGGCTAACATCAAAGTTGGTCATGGCTAACTCTATCAAGTCTGCTGAGGTGACTTTCTGAAGGACTGAGACCGCACAACCTCTATACAGCCGTCTAACTATAACTGAATCACCTACTGGAGTAGAGACTGAGAAGGGTTCTGACAAGACTTTGGGACTGACTCTGAAGCCACTGGCCGCATAAGGTGTCCAAAAGAAAAGGTAGCCCCCAGATCTATCAAAGCATAAACATCAAGATGGAAAACTCGTAACATACCAGTGACCACATTCGGGGAGAACTCTTGCTCCTAGCGGGATGCTAAGGCATAGAATCTGTTTTGGCATTGAACGCCACCTGTGCTAGTAGATGCCCCCTGATGAGCTGAGCATACGGGTAGGGCTGCTGAACTAGAAGCTGGGTCTCGACCCCCATCATGATCCTTCTTCGCTGCTAGGCAATCTCTAATCCTGTGTCTGGGCTTCCCAAACCTGAAACAAGAACTTGTACCTGCTAAACAATGACCCATGTGATCCCAACCACACTTGCAGTAAGTTGGGATACTAGAATCTACGGTTATGCTGCTCTAACCCCTCGAGCCTGCTGCTCTAACCCCTCGATGCGTAGGCTTGGATGGCACACTCAACGCTGAAGATGTTGGGGTTGAAGATCTCTAGTGGGTCTACTGTCGGTGCCCAACACCTGACCTCAACTGTGAGAAACTGTGGTCATTGGTCCTGGCCCTCATGGCCTCCCTCTCCCTTATATGCGCCGCCTTCATCTACTGGGCGATCAAGATTATCCAAGGGAAATCCATATCATGGTGGAGCATGGTGGTCCTAGAATCATTCCCAAAATAGCCCACCACTCTATGAGTGAACCTGCTCACCTGTACTCAATAATCAGTCACTAACTCTGGGGCATACTTTGATAGGCTAGTGAACTTAAGGGTATACTCCTGCACTATCATCCTCCCTTGCTTCAAATTTACAAACTTAGTTGCCTTCATCTCCATAATCTCATGAGGGAAGAATCGATCTAAGAAGGCAACATGAAACTTTTCCCAAGTGACTGGGCTAACTCCAGCGGTTCTGCTATATTTCCATTGTCAAAACCATATGACCCCTTTTAGTTGATATGAGGCCAACTCCACACACTCAACTCCATTCACCCCCATGACTTGGGGTGATCTTCAAAATCTCATATATGAACTCATGTGGGTACTCATCAAATTTCGACCCGAGAAACTCCTACGGGTTCATTCTCAAGAAGTCTCTAACTCGAGCCGCCGCTGTATTGCCATTTAGCGGAATATGCGCACCTACCATCTAATTGACCTGAACGGTCAAGGCCTGTGCGAGCATCAGAATAGCTGCCCGAAACACAGCATGGGAAACCGGCTTCGGTGCCTGGTGTTCCTGAACTGGTGGGGCCTGCTAGTGCCCCTTTTCATTGCCATCCTCGTGGCCTTCTCCATTCCCATTCCTTCTACCATTTACTCTTCGGGGAGCTATGATTCTGCAATCGCAAATAGCACAAATTTGAAGGATAGGGAGACTTTTATTCATATGACATAGATCATGAAAGAAGGGAACATTTCCTAAACATGTCGTAGCCTCTTCGTCATAAGTGTGGCGCGCTTCACACCCATGAAAAGGACTCTAATTAACAGGACTTTTAGAAACCCTAGGAAACTTCAAATCTAATGCTCTTATACCAAGTTTATCACAACTTGAATGGAGGCCCGGACTGCAAACGGGACAAGGATCCCCAAGAGACTCCAAGTCAGCCCATGACATGAGCATACATCTAACTATATTACTGAAACTAAAGAATAAACAAGATAATCATAGTGGAAGTGTAAATTAAGCATAACATCTGAATGCACAATCTTAAGCTGAATACATCTTTTGTCTAAAAAGCCTCTAAACATGACGAGTTGATAGGAAAAACCCCAACTAACTTAATAAAGCTGAAACTGAAAATATGATCTTGGGCAGATTTATATGCCCAAGTGATACTCAAACGTATTATTTTTGCCTTGTTTGTGTGCAATGTGTATATATTCTCAGTAATTGATAATAAAATGTGAATTTATACTAACCAACATGATTAGCATTTGTTTTGCAGGTAAATATGATTTTTAGGAGCTAAAATGCATGTTGGAACTATATCGGAGTTGGACTTGGATACGAGCGTGGAAAAGACATTGGAATGCACAAGTTATAGGGGCTCCGCGATGGAACCGTGCCACGCTACCATCGCGGAGGCACACTGCCTGGAGAGGGAATTAAATGGCAAATTCCAGTGAGGCCTCGCGACAGCTCCGTGGCACGGAGATAGGCCTCCGCGTTGGCCTCCGTGCCACGTTGAGGCTAATTTATCGGACCCTGGATTTCCAGTGAAGGTCCGCATCCACGCCGTGTCACGGAGGCAGTGCTCCGCGTTGACCTCCGTGACACGTTGCTTGTTATTCCGGGAAAAATTTCCCTCTAGTATAAATAGCACACTTAGGTTTATTTTAATCAGGCAGTTTTAGTTCAGACTTGGTGGAGCTAGGACGTGGGTTAGCAGCAGTTGAGGGACGAAAAAGCCAAGAGATTTCTTCTCTTCCTTTCTTCTTTCAATCAATTGTATGTATGATTTACACTTGTTTTAGGATGATCAATCCACAAATGAGTGGCTAATTCTCTTCCTTGCTAAGGTTTTGAACATGTGTAGTGAATTTTGATTGTAAATGATATGGTTTTCTTCTTCTTCTTTCATGTTGTTCTATTAATTCTTGTTCTTACTGCATTAGTGCTTGGCCGACATTAATGTACATCTAAAAAGTCCAATTTCACTCGAGAGAGCAAGAAATTGGAAAGTTGTGAATTAATAGGGTATTGTTCTTAACTTGATTTGGGAAAATTGGGTTTTGATGTGCTTTCCTGATAGAAATATACTTGAAAGCCGTATTAGTCAATTGAGGAACCGGAATTGTATTGCTAGGTCGTAAATTGCATTTGATCACAGAAATGTAGACGAATGGTTTATGATTCTTAAGTGAAATTAAATACGAGAGTTTTAATTTCTAGGCTAATATTCTTGGCTAGCAACATGAAGAAGAGATTAACCGAATTATTATTACAATCGAATTCATTACTTGTTCTTAACCTTGGCATGCTCATATCCATAGTTTAAATTCATAGTAAATAATTGTTAATAGTTTTAGTATATATTTTATAAACAGAAACTCAATTAACTGTTGGTTACGTTGTTGTTAGCATAGTTAGAAGTAAAATAAGAATATAGTATACTTAGGCAATTTTTACATACCCTGAGCCTCCTTGGATCGATACTTGGCTTACTTAGCCACTTTATTACTTGTTTGACCACGTGCACTTGCGTGTCGGTTTTATAACCCCAACAATGCACCGAACAAAATACATTGAGAAAGTTTGAATAAGTCTAGTCCTCGGGGGATGAGGACTCACTAACAACATAATATGCTATCTCTGAAGACTAACTATGAATGGGGCTAAACCTAAGAGCCGGGTCCTGTATCATGAAATAATACAACATAGAGTATGCGGTCAGTATACGGAATGTACTGAGTATGCAAGGTAAGTAAAACTGCTTAAGTAAATAAAATCATTTAAAGACAATGCATAATGTGAATCATAAATAATAAGAATCTGAGAGTAGGGCTTGCATGCATTCTTTCGTAAATAATCATCTCATCGTAACATAACATTACATCTTAACTGAATTGATTGACTCAAACCTGAAATCTGATAGTCATGAGCAAAACTAAACAATGAGTCAAACCTTCTTTAGAACTTATATAGATATAGGAATATCTTTAATTATAAACATGCATAACTAAAATGATGAAGAAACATAGGAGACTTGTCTTGTAATCGACAAACAATGATAGAGCTTACGTGGTCCCAACAATCACTCTCAAGTGGGTAGAGTTGTCCAAACCCTTGCCAAGACTAGGGACGATACCATAATATTGATATCAAAAGCTCGTGGGTCAATAGGGCCAGGGATAGCTCACAAGGGAGGTCCTGAAGTAATAATTGTATATTACCTACGTTGGCGCGTGGTTCTGAGGCATAGGGTAATCGACCCTTAGACTACTCGGTGCTAGACACTACTCCCAAAAACATGCATATGCTCTCTATCTTTTTTAATGAAGCTGAACATCTTCTATTGACTAAGCTCATAAATCAAATACATCTCAAAGATGAAATTATGCATATGAGAAGCTTTAACTCAAACTGTACCACAAGCTGAAAAATAATTGGGAGTCTTCGCTCCAAAACTATGTGGTAAGCTTAATTCGGGAAATCATAAATCATACTTGTACATATGGGCATTGACCAAAGCTTTATCATGTTTGAGAATTCTCATTTCACATAAAAAAATGATTATAAACATGGGTAGCTTGAAAACATGCTTTTCATCATAACATCTCATGTTAGTTATACATTCATCACAATTCTCTTCTTTCATGAACCTCTCATCAATGGGCTTTTTAATTCATAAAACTAGAAACATGATTTTAATTGAGAACACTATAAAACTTTCTCATGCTTCATAATTCAGTAGTATAAAAATATTTAAATCATACCCATGTAGATAATTTAGGAAAATTCATGCATTGGGTTAAAACCCCATAGATTAAACATAGAAATTTCACGATTTAGAGAGGGATTGGGCATGGTGTGAAAGTATTCACCCATTCATAACCCTACATACTTGTTGGTAGTTTATTCTTACACTTCTTAAAATTCCCAATAGGAATTGAAGAGAAATTGAAGAACAATAAAATTGATCACCCTCTCTCACCTTCTATCTTGCATGCATGAATGAATATGGCATAAAATGAACTTGACCCCTGTAAAAGACATCATTCATAACTCAAAACGATGTAGTTTATGCCTTAGGATCATAGGAATTACGAAAAAGCCCTTACTAAATTCGCAAAAAATAACTGTCAGCTGGTTCCAATGGTGGACCTAACGACTCACCATCATGGTCCACGACTCGTGGAGTCATCCATCAAGTTCACTACTGCTTAAATCTTACGAGCACGTAACGGAAGACTTAACGACTCATTACCTGGTGACCACAACTCGTGGTCACGACTCATCGAGTACAAGCCTATGAGTTTTACCTTGATACATCCTGCTTCTCACAACCCTCCCCACGAATCGTGGTGACTGACCACGACTCGTGGGGTCCTTCCATTAAGTTTGCTGCCATCCTTTTCCTCTTTCTCATTCATCACTCCCCATGACTGACCTAACGAGTCATGGGACCTGACCATGACTTGTGGTCACACCCCTGGGATCTTATTTCCGAAACTTCAAATTCATCTCTTGGGCCATACCACGAGTCACATAACGACTCGCGGCTGCTCTTCACGGGTCACCTCACGACCCGTTCTATGCCTGATGCCAGATTTTAAGTTTTTCTCCATTTCAACTCCCGGGTCTGATCTTTGGGCTCCTGTGATATAACAGGCGTGGCGTGCTGCCCATCATGCTAGGATAGGCTTGCAAGGCGTCAGCCATGGCGCTGGGCAGGTAGAATGGCGCGGCGCACTACACGTCTAGCCTCCAACCTTCGACCTCCTGCTCGTTCGACACCATGCTCATATACTCATCCCATGAGCCTTTTTACATATATTTCAAACCCCAAAAATCTCAACATACATACACAAGTATCATTTAAATGATAGAAACTTATGGGGTGTAACATCATCCCCCCATAGGGACATTCATCCTCGAATGTAATCTATCCTCAGGAGATTATGTTCCTTAAGCTTTGTCCCAAAATTTTGGCTGGAGTCTCCCCTGTAATATGGACTATCCAAAAACCTGAAACACATAAAAGTCCAACATAGGCGTCTAACAGGATGCTACAAGCAACTGAATAACATAGTTCTACATAAATAGTAACAAAAGCAACTATACAACACCTGAGAACTATATCATCTCTACTATAACTATCTAGGTTTGTGTACTATCATCGTAGAGTCTGGATCAAGTAAGAGTACCTAGACCTCATGTCATTCTTAGCTTCCCAAGTCATCTCTTCTACCTCTCTGTCCCTCCATTAAACTTTAATAGAGGCTATATTTTTGGTTCTCAATCTGTGGAACTGTCAACCAAGTTATAGATTTAGAGTCTCTTCATAGCTGTGACCTGACCATCCTCAACTGGGATAACTTGAGAAGGGTCTCCTACTCAATTTCTTAACATAGAAAATGGCCTCGAAGGCAATTCTAACTCATAGGCCACATGGCCTATCTTTTGGAGGATTCATTATGGCCCGATGAATCTAGCGCTAAACTTGTCCTTCTTACCAAATCTTATAACGCCCCTCATTGGCAAAACGTTAAAAAATACACAGTCGTAAACATTGAATTCCAGGTCTCTACGCCGTATATTGATCGTGGGCAAAATAGCATGCCCGAGTGATGCTTTATAACTTAGTTTCATCTTGTTTATTGACTTAATTATATGCATTCTCATGTATTTCTATGTAAATGTGAATATATACACTAACCAACATGATTAGTTCTTGTTTTGTAGGTTTAAAATGAATTTGAAGAACTAATCCATGAGTTGGTGAAGTGGAGGCATGGAATCGGAAGTACAACGCGAAAGTCAGCAATGAGGATGCGCGAAATAGCCCACCTGCGCATTGGCAATGTGCCATGGAAGGCAGGCTGTACGACCAAGTCGTGACACGCCATCAAGAGCGCTGCACAACTAGCGTGACACGCTGCCATCGCGGCTAGCTTCTGCTTGACGACTGTTTTGATTTCTAGCGTGCCTACGCGATGCCTCCGTGTCACGGAGGCATATTGGCTTGATAACCTCCATGACACAGAGCTATTCCATGCGGGGCATAATTTTATACATCTCTCATTTACTATAAATAGGTCTCTTAGCTCCTAAAAACAAGAAAGTCACAATCTTATTCTGAAAAACCACCAAGGAGTGAAGGGAGAAGTGGGAGAACTCACCTAGGGTTCATCAATTTAATCTTCTCTTCTACCAATTCTTGTAAGCATGTTACTTTAACAATGTTTTCTTGTAATTTTATGAACATGAGTGGATAGAACCCTTCCTCTAGGGTTGAAGCCACAAGATATGATTGTGATTTTGCGATTTTGTTTTGGTTTTAAGTTATTGATTATTGTTTTGTCTTGCATTCTGAATTATGGTTGTTTTTATGACTAATCACCATGAAAATAAGTGGGTTAAGCTTAGGTACATGCTTGAGAAAGATAACCTAGGCAAGAACAAGAGAATGTAGGGAGCACGATTGTATCTCACGATATGATTTGTGTTAGGATAGAAATATACCTAATACCTTGCTTGGTTGATAAAATGGATTGAGCTAGACACCAACATAGAATTATCACATCACCACTCGAAGAAGTAGTTGTGAGGCTAAGTTGAGTTAACTGATTAGAGGTATGAAATTCCCTAATCAAGAGCATAAACCTCATAAACCACATCCACGTAATGAATTGCCCACGAACTCGAAGGACCGTGAACATGCAATTGTAATTATGTGAGACGACAATTAATAGTTTCATACTTAAGCCATTGCAAATCGTAGTATCGCACGATTATCCGGCTTTAACTCTAGTGGCTCCTTGAATTAATTCAGGGTATTTCGTTGACCGCCCCTAGACTTAATTAACTCTATAGAAAAATTCTATAATCAACACTTGCGGCATTTAATATCACACTTGAACTTGATAGTTAGCTGAATTGGTCCAGTCCCTGTGGGTTCGACATCCGGCTCTTAAAAAGGGCCACTGTATTACTTGCACGACCCGTACACTTGCGGGACCAACATATATCAGAATAACTTATGATGATTATGAGCCATTGATAGACACTCTCTAATGAACTTAACCCATCTTTTATCTGATATGTCATGTTAGGTCCTAACGAACCTGACTCGCCTATCTCAACCCATACTAGGGGAACTTATATTTCTGCCGATACCAAGCCTCAAAAGGTGTAATCTTGATGGTAAAATGGTAATTGTTATTATGCAAAATCCCCTATGAGGTAGACATTCCTCCCAACTTACACCAAAGTATAGCACACACACCCATAACATATCTTCAGGCATCTGAATCGTGCACTCTGCTTGGTCATCTATCTAGGGACAAAAAGTTGTACTCAAATTAACCTATGCTCCCAAGCTTTTCTGAAATGACTTCCAGAATCTAGCTGTAAACTAGGTCCCTCTATCAGAGGTATGAGACTCTAGAATACTGTGCAGTTAGCTTTCTTTAATGTACAACTTAATATGATTTTCAGCTGAAAACATAGTACTGACTTGCAAGAAAAGAACTAGTTCCAGAAACCTATCAACGATGACCCTAATCGAGTCAAGTTTACACCTGGTACGCGGTGAACCTGTAATAAGGTTTATTGACCGCTTCCCGCTTACATATAGGCACGACTATAAGTTAGCCTGCCAAGTTCCTGATGTTCAGTGTCTATCTGCTAGCAATTCAGACACTACTCTACAACCTTGGCAATATCTTTTTTTTTCCATGCCACTGATAATTCTCTTTTACATCAAGGTGAATTTCATAAAGGTATATTTCCAATAGACTAGGATGATAAGAATAACGAGAATCTGCCATAATTTGCTGGCGAAGCCCTGCCACATCTAGAACATAGAGTCGATCTCTGAATCTCAAGACTCTTTCCCTGGTTATTCCCAAGTCCAAAACTTCTACTGAGCCTTTCCTCTATTATATGTGCTAGGCTAGGGCCTTCATACTGTCGCTCTTTCTCCTTCACAACTAGAGATGACTGATGTGCCATGATTTTACGACACTTTTAATGCTTAAAACCAAGAAATTTACACATTTCGGGTATGTTTATATAAGTATGATATGTTTTGTGCTTAATATTGCAGGAAAACAGGTTTGGGAATGAATTGGTCGAAGTAATGCTGAAAAGAACTGAAAAGGTGACCGCGAGGCACTTCATGAGTCGTTGGTAGGAGGCATGACCTATTTCTTAAGGCGTGGGTACAAGATGATGTTCAAGGAAAAAGAAACAATGTACCTGACAAATTGAGGAAATGACTTGTTACAACTGGTAACGAGTCGTGAGGTCAACCGTGAAAGCTAAAAGAGGAAATATTAACAAAGTGGCCAGTGTAGTTGACGATAGACATCACGACTCATCATATGAAGGAACGACTCGTTGGTAGATCACTGGGACCAACTGTAAGGCGCACTGGAATTTTTGAGGAATGAGACCACGAGGGACCTAACGACTCGTGCTCAGGAATGATGAGTCGTTAGGGGACCCGTTGCCACAACTGGATACGTTGTTGAGGACGACTATTTTAGGCAAGGAATGACTCGTTAGAGGGACAAATGAATCATTACCATGCCCATTGCCACTACCGACCTGGTTTCCAGTTCTAATTGGGAAAAGGATTTCTTGGAACTATAAATACATAGTTTAGGTTTATTTTTGAAGGGTGATTTTTACAGGATTTTTGAGACGATTTTTCTTACAGTTCTAGAGTAATTGAGAGAGCCGACTTTATTAGGTTTCAACTAGAATTTTGGTATTGATCAATTGTTCTTGATTCAAGAAACAAAAGCAACATTGAAGTTTATTCATCTATTGTGGAGTTGTTATTCAACCTACGTGGTTTTTATTCTACGATAATTTGTAAGTTGCAATTTTGATTTCTTTAATATTTTGTGATTGTGAAAATACAAGTATGAGTAGCTAAACCCATAAACTAGGTTTGTGGGAACCAAGATGAATTAACACACATAGGTAAAAACACTTAGTGATTGTTGAATGGGGTTTTATGCATGTGTTGTTGTTCCTTTCGTTTTGATTGATTCTTGACCGTTCTAAATGTTAGGACTTGCCTTATTCTTACTTACTGGACCACGGAGGTAAAGAATGAGAAAAGTGATTAATAATGGAGATTTGAGGCTATCAACCCTCATCTAATAGCTTGAACTTGTCTGGGGATAGCTAATCCGATATTAAGGGTAAGTGTCAATTAAAGTACACCCGTATACAAACCAAGTAGTGCGGTGATAATCATCTAAATAGGGGACCAACAATTTAGGTGAAGCTAACTTACCAATATTGCTTGTTAAAAATCGGAATAGATCACTAGTGTGTAAGCTTTGTGGTTATGAAATCTTAGTGAACATAATCCTAGTCAAGTCGTTAATTGAATACAAACCCAATTTGATTTAGGCATTTGGCAATTTTAATTTCTTTATTACTCCCTATTTTTACCCCTTTGGAAATAAGTAACTCAATAGTAATAGTTATTCGCATTAACTTAAGTTCTTACCATATTCCCTGTGGGATCGACCTCAACCTTTGTTGGGTTCTATATTTGACAATCGACCGCTTATATCTCAATTATTAGGTGTAATTTGGGCGACATAAAATTTTGACACCATTGCTGAGGAATACGGCTAAGGATTTTGTTAATTGTGTTAACTTTACTATTCGTTCTTATTTCTTTTTTATTTTTCTTTTGTTGTTTTGGTTGTTTAACTGGTCTTAGGTTCGTGCATGCCCGATACAAGAAGCCATGGAAATCCCCTGGTTCTAATTGATCACGAACTTGAGCTAATGTTAAGGAACCTGAGAAGAATGGCCAACATCCAAGAGCAATAAACCATGGACCAAGCCACAACAAGAAAGTTGGTTGAAGAGAAAGCTTGAGCTAGAGATCATGAGTTAGCCGGAGTTGTAGAAGAGTAGTGTCTAGCTGCAGAATCTAAACGAGCTAGATGACCCAGAGGTCCAGAATACCAGCGACACCGATATTTTGATAAGGAAGATGATGCGGATATAGATGAAGCTGGTGCCACTGGATCTATAGTCCCTCCTCCTTTGCCTGATGGGACGAAGTTTGACATTACCAATGCGATTATCCAACTGCTTAATATGAAGGGAATATTTGCAGGTCACGCATCTAATGATGCCCACGCTCACCTGAAAAATTTTGTGGGAATATGTAAGGCATACAAGAAGCGGGGGGTGAGCCAGGACGCTATCAGACTGAGGTTATTTCCATTCTCCCTAGGGAGTGAGGCAACGATGTGGCTGGCTGAGTGGCCGAATGATTCCATCATACTTAGGGAGAGCTTAAGAGAGATTTTCTTGAAAGGTTCTTCCCTCCATCAAAGTGTTGCAGATTAAGGATGAGATATATAACTTCAGACAGCTAAATTTTGAGGCGCTCCACGAGACCTGGCTGCATTTCAACAAAAAGCTCAAAAAGGTGCCGAATTACAAAATTTTGAATGATACCTTGTTGGAGATCTTTTATAGGTATCTAAATTACAACACCAAGGCAGTGGTTGATACCATCTCTGGAGGAACTTTTTTGAGTCACACCTTTGTAAAGGTTGTAGAGCTGCTAGACAGGATCACCAAAACCAACCTAGCTAGGCACACTAGAGAGTCGGAGGTTCCGGCTAGTTCTTATGTGGTTGGTATGTCTGTTGAACAAAGGAGAAAAGATGAAGAGCGTGATCAAGATATCACAGAGATAAATACCACCATGGGGTTTCTTGCTAAGCATTTGATGGGAGTTCGAGCAGAAAAGGTAAATGTTGTAGGTTCATAGGGCAAAGCCTTGAGAAATTATGGTTGCGAGTCTGAGTTTGAAGAAGAAGTCAATTATTTGAATTATCAGAGGGAGGATTTGCAGAACAACACCCAAGCGTCTAACCATGACTCTTGGCGTCATGGTCAAAGGGAACCATGGTCGGAACTTTTACAAAGATAATAATTACAATCGGGGCCAATACCTAGATAATGGGGACTAGAAGAAGCGCGAGGAGTTCAAAAATGATAGAAGCGATCTGTACGTTCCATCAAGAAACCACGAGCCAGAGTCCAGTGGTTCAAGGGTTGAGGACATGCTCTCCAAAGTACTCAAGCAGATGGAGACCACAGATAGCCACTTCAAGGAGCTACAGGCTGATATTTTCGATTTAAATAAAAACGTGGAGTCTTATATTGTGGCGATCAGGCAGATTGAGCAGCAGATGAGTCTGATGTCTATTGCAATGAACCAGAGGCAAAAAGGCACACTTCCCAACAATACTGTGCAAAATTCAAAAAATGACAGTCACTGCATAGTGATGACTACTAGGAGTGTGAAGGCCATAGTTGACCCCCCGAGGACAGTTGTAGTTAAGGAGTCAGAGAAGCCCGTGTCGATAATAAGGATGGTGTGGCTGGTTTTGAAAATCCAACTTTGGTTAGGGACTCATAGGTGCAAACTGCTCCAGGTAGTGCAAAGGAGCAAGGAGATGTCCATGGGAAGGAGAAGGAGGCACAACAAAAACTGACATTAATCCCTACACCTCCTCCTCCTAATCCACAATGCTTGATAAAGAAAGCTGAAGATGGAAAGTATCAAAATTTTATCTCTATGCTTAAGTAGCTATCGATGAGCATCCCATTGGTGGAGGCACTTGAGCAAATGCTCGGATATGCCAAATTCATGAAGGACCTCATCACTAGAAAAAGGAATGTGAGTTTGAAACCTGTTGATAATCTGCACCACTGTGGTGCCATCACTACTAGGGTTCTAGCTCAGAAGAGGAAGACCCAAGTGCGTTTACTATACCTTGCACCATTGGAGAGGTTGAGTTTGCAAGGGTGCTTTGTGACTTGGGAGCTAGCATAAATCTGATGCCGCTAGAAGTGTTTAAAAAGTTAGGCTTGGGAACTCCCACACCGACTACTATGCGGCTACTCATGGCTGATAGAATAGTTTAAAAGCTGGTGGGGATTTTGTTTGATGTACTAGTCAAAGTGGACAAATTCTTATTCCCAACAGACTTTGTGATTCTGGACTGTGAAGTCGATTCTGAGGTCCCCATCATTTTGGGGCTACCATTCCTTGCAACATGTAGGGCCCTAGTAGATGTGGAGGCAGGCCAGTTGAAATTCAGATTGAACAAAGAAGAGGTCACCTTCAACATTAGCCGAACCATGAAATAGGCAAAGGAATTCAACATAATTTCAGCATTGGAGGATGGAGAAGAGTCACTTGATGAATTCTGAGTAGTCAAGTGACTTGTGTCGTTCCATGACGTTAAATTAGGCACTTCATGAGAGGTAACCCATGGAGGTGTTTTGGTGAAGTCTGAGTAGCCAAAATACCCACGTTGTGTCGCGACGTTAAATCAAGCGCTTCTTGGGAGGCAACCCAAGTTGTAAATGCAAGAAATAGTTAGTGTTCACATTTGTTGATGGGTTTTGGTGAATAAGATGGAAAATCTGAAGTTGGAACAAAAAACTGAAACTTCAGTTTTGGTGCAGAAAAATCACAGAACGAGTCATTTTCTGATACGACAACTCGTAAATCAATCTGTGAAGAGAACTACAGAAAATAGGGGAGCAACGAACGACATAACGATTCGTGTCTTTAAGAAACAAATCTTCATGTCCCCCATCATGTACACTGGAGAAAAGTCTGAATTAAAAGAAAAAGGTTGATAGCGGCTCACTAAATGAATTGTTGGGAGACCAAATGAGTCGTTAAGTGACCCGTCTTGAAGCTACATCAGGCCAAGGACCATGACTCATGAAGTGACTCGTTGGGTGACACCATGAGTCGTTACTTGACTCGGTAGGTCCCAGGTAAGTTGTCGAACTCAAGTAAAAGAATGAAGAGTCAAAACAAGTCGTCTCATTACTTAATGACTCGTGCAGTTAGTTGTTAGGTATTTTATTTAATTGCTATTCGACCCGACCCAAGAGTGGAATTGGGGTGCTTTTAAGTTATATCAACTAGAAACCCGATTCTTTCCCTTTTTCAAAAACTTCAAATTTCCCTCTTATCTTTTTCTTCTTCTTCTTCTTCACTCAACCCCATCGAAATCACTGCACGCCCAGTCACTCAAGCATACTCACGAATAATTGCACTCTATCTCGGATCATACACATTGTGAGTAGTCTTCCCCATTAAATTTTGAATATTGTGGCATTTAAACAAGAATTTCTAAGACCCATGTTGTGAATGAGCTTGAATTTATTTCAATTAACATTGTGTATATCTGTGCCTCTTGATGAAAATAAACCCTAGGAAGATTTAAACAAAGATTTCGATCGTATGTTCACTTGGGTTGAATTTAGATTCTGAAGCTCTGTGTTCATGGAATTGAAAATTTGGAAAGAGATTAATATTACTGTGTGAACTGAATCTCTTGAGCACGAGCTACATCACGAGTCGTTGGATTACCCAACAACTCATTGTGCAGCTCGTTTTTAGTGGAAATATTAAGCCAATGGGGTAGTGCACTTAACGACTGACCTAACAACTCATTGCCTTTGGCAATGACTCATTGGGACTGGTCGTCATGTAAAATGAACAAACTTGATGAAAGACCAGTCTGAGACGACAAGTGATCTCACGAGTCATTGCCAGTGGCAACGACTCGTTTAGTCACCCGTCAGGACCAACTGGGCACCAGCACAAAAATGATTTTTGTTTCATCTCATCTTGCACACTAACATTGTTTTCACAGCTACAATGGCTGCTAGAGGTACACAAAAGAAGGGTCCAACCAAGAAGCAAGAACCTGAATGCAGTCAACCCTCATACCATAGACTGCGTGATGATCCATCAATCTATGAAGAGTCGAGTGGATCTGAGGAGGATTATGAAGTAGCTAAGGAGCAGCTAGTGAGGAGGAAAACCAGGGCTAGGGATCAACAAACTTCAAATCTGATAGCCCTGGTTGATACTCCCACTCCACTTGTAAGAGATCCGCCCAGCCGCACTGATGAGAATTCTAGGGCTGCTGCTGCACTTGTTCCTGAGGCTCCCACAGTTGGGCAAAACACAAAGAGAGTTGATGAATCACATTCCCAGCGAGGGGACTCTGATAATGATCTGACGAAGACCTCGAACACATCAAATGAGCAACTGATAAATGTTCAGAGATGATGTGTCCATGACATGCGGTCTTTATACAATCGAGATATTGTTCCCAATGAAAAAGGCAATCTGAAGAGGAGCATTTACGACGAGCCAAGGTTGGTAACTACAGGGCTTAAAGATCTTCTAGAGCTACAGGCAGTGTTCGATAAATACAAGTTGGAGTGGTTGACTGAGTCTTCAGGCAGCTACAACCCGTGTTTAGTTCGAGAGTTTTATGCAGCATATGCAGCCACATTGAAGCTGTTTGCATAGGGGGCTAGGATTGGAAGAAGAGGCCTGCATTGAATCAGGTGTTGGTGAGAGAGACTCCAGTAGACATTCTTGAGCAGACAATCTCTAGGATGTTGTACGGGCCAGATTATCAGGCTTCGATTAACATGGAAGAATTTGATCACACGCTATCTGAGCTGAAGAAAATCAAAACCAAGAAGTTGAATAGCTAGGAGTGCATCCATCAGTACACTTGGTTGTCTCGGATTATTGCTACAAGAGGTACACTAGTTGAACGGTTGCATGGTACAGAGTCGCAGATAAAGAAGGCCACATTGAATTTTCAGGAGAAACTTTGGTGGTCACTGCTACAGAACAGGCTGGTACCAACTAGCAATAACAATATCCTTTCACCTAACAGAGCTGCTTTGGTAGCAAGCATAATAGAGGGGTATGCCATCAACTTCGCATGATATATTGCAGAGGAGATTTGAGAGCGAGCAATCAGTGACATCATTACCATTCCGTTTCCTTGTTTGATTAATAGAATCTGTCTGGAGTCAAAGGTTCGAATATTGCCATCAGTAGACCAGAGAGTAGTGGTCCAGAAGATTACCGATAATAGGTTGATTGGAGATGATACAAACCCGGTATCAAGGGCGAGGAATCAGGCAGCTGCATCCGTGGGAGTGATAATATTAGTATAGGCATTTGGCAGCGGGATGTAGACTGATGCAGCACAGATCGCTGAGTTGGCAGCTGAGCCTACGGAGGGCAGAGCGACAGGTACCCAGCCTGAGGCTATAGATACAGCGGATACCTGCACACCTGTCAATGTTCCTGAGACTTCATCTACTACAGCAGCCCTTAGACCATCAGTTGTGCCTCCACAAGCCACTACAGCCAACCTAGTCATGCTTTCATAGGAATTCTTAGTTTATATGGCTAGGCGACTACTTAAGGCCGAGAAGTAGCAGGCACAGAAGGCTTTACAGGTTAGAGTTCTGATGGTGCAGGTAAAGTCGTGGGTGTCAAAGGAGTTGGAGAATTGTCCAATTCAGTGCATGGCCGACTGGAGGCTTTTGAGAGGAGAATGGATGAGCGCCTTGCACAGTTACAGGCACTGGAGTTATCTCAATGGTACTTAGAGCTAGGAGCGCTAGGATCTGAGGTACGGGACTTGACCGCATGACAGGTAGCTGTCGTACCTCCACCGATACTTCCTGTGATAGAGGAAGAGTTTGAAGAAGAATTGCCACTGATTTTTAACTTTATCACAGAGAAGCTAGTGGAAAATGATAAGGGGAAGAGGCCTCGTGAGGTGGCAAGTGTTGATGATGATGCTTCTCTGCTCCATCAGCTAAAATGGGAGCGGAGTGAGATTGAGAGAGCGCTGCATGAATCAAGAGAGGAGGCTTGACAGAGATCCGAGACTGAGGCAGTGAGAGTTCGTGGAGAAGGCATGAGCTCTGTTGGATCTGAGAATGCACCGGATCAAGATGGTAATATTGGAGATGACATTGCAGGTGTATCTACACGCTCCACCGACCAGGTAGCTGACAACTAGGTCGCACAGGTATGTTCTCTATTTCCTTAGTTTTTGTTTGGTATATATATGCGTCGAGGACGATGCGTGCTTTCTTGATGTGTGTGGGGAGGGATACCTGTGCATTCTTTTTTGCTGAACATAATCCAAGGGTTTTCCTTGCCGGATATCTTTTTCCTTAAGCGTTCCATATCTAGTAGAACCGACATGTTTAGGATTTTATTTTATGTGTTTTGTGTCAGTTGGAAGAAAGTAGGAAAACTTAAAGCAGTCAAGGGCTGAAATTGTTGAAAATAACTATTGTTTGATAATTTGATACCCCTCTGAAAAATTTGTATATGTGAATGTGAAATTTTACAAGTATGACCTTTGTGAATCTTTGCATGGCATTAAAACTGTGAACTTGTTTATCATTGTATGGCTATACCAGAACTAGAGATTGGTAAAAGTGATGATGTTGAATTGTGCTATGTGTGAGTGAGGTTTAATAGCTGAATTCAGTTTTATGTGTCAATCTAGATCTTGCCTGGTCAGTCGTACTGAGATAGAAGATAGGAATTAGGAAACGATCATAGGCCATTTTTGATTTATGAGTCCACTTTAGCCTAAAAGACCTACCAAAAGTGAATAAAAATCCATTTATCCCATTGTTCTAGCTCAAATTGACCTTTCTTTTTGTTTACACCAGTTCACCTGCCTGATTTTATTATGAATTAACCTGTTTTGGCCCTGGTCCCTTCTTGGACATTGTGAACCTTAAGTCAGGCAAATTGCCTAAGTTGAGGGTGTCTATTATGGGGGTGATTAAGAAGAGTTGGGTGGAGAGAAAATTGGGTAATGAAAAAGGAAAAGAGCGGGTGTGATGTGCATGATGAAAAGAAAAATAAAAATTGTTGTAAAAAATCAAGAAAAGAAAAGAAAAATAATGTGTGACATCAATGAATGTTTGAATAAAGAGAAACCGCATCGGTAGTTGCAAGAGCAAAGAAAAAGAAGACGTTAAAGGAAAAAAGGGAGAAAATAAAATAAAGGTGAAAAGTGGAGTCAAGAGGTGTGTAGTGCAAAGGAGGGTTGAGCTACTATTCCATATGTATCATACCCAAGCCCAAACCTACGTTACAAGCCTAGAAAATCCTATAGTGATCTTAGCTGCTTGTTCGAAAGTAAAGGCAAGCCTATGTTATTATATGCACGCAGTTCGAATTTCTTTGTGAGAGTGAGTGGATCATACCTAGTCCCAAGAGAAATATATTGAGCTAATCAAATACACATGTCGGAGTGTGGGACGTCTTTGGGGTGAGATTATTTGTTCAACAAATTCATCTGCAACTTCTTTGGGGTGAGAGTATTTGTTGAACAAATTCATCTGCAAATTGTCTGGGCCAATGTTATAGATTTATGAGCGTGGTTGCAGGTGATAGTATTTTTCCATGTTTTGATTTCTCTGTGTTATGGTTGAAAATTTTGCATTTGCATAGTGAATTGAGTTGATATGATGAGGGAGGGGTTAGAAAATTTGATTTTTATGTGTAAGTGTGACTGCCGTAAGATTCCTAGAGTTCTTTCGATTGAAGCATCAAAGTAGTTTAGTTTGTTTTGTTTTAGTTTGTTTTTCCTGAAAACATGCAAAAGTTCCAAGTTGAGGGTGTTGATGTGTCGTGATTTTACTGCACTTTCGACGCTTAAAACCAAGCAATTATGCACATTTCGGGTATGTTTATATAGGTATGATGTGTTTTGTGCTTAATATTGCAGGAGAATAGGTTTGGGAGTGAATTGGTTGAATTAATGCTGAAAAGAACTAAAAAGGTGACTGTCAGGCAATTCATGAGTCATTGGCAGGAGGCACGACCCATTGCTTTAGGCATGGGAAAAAGCTGATGTTTGAGGAAAAAGAGACAGTGTACCTGACAATTTGAGGAAACCACTCGTTACAAGTGGTAACGAGTCGTGAGGTCAACTTAGAAAGCTAAAAGAGGAAATACTAACAAAGTGGCCAGTGTAGTTAACGACAGACATCACGAGTCGACACATGAAGGAATGACTCATTGGTGGATCACTAGGACCAACCGTAAGGTTCACTGGAATTTTGGAGGAACGAGACCACGAGGGACCTAACGACTCGTGCTCAGGCATGACGAGTCATTAGGGACCCGTTGCCACAACTGGGTACTTTGCTGAGGAAGACTGTTTTAGGCAAGGAACGACTCGTCAGAGGGCCAAACGAATCGTCACCAAGCCCATCGCCACTGCTGACCTAGTTTCTAGTTTTAATTAGGAAAAGGATTTCTTAGAACTCTAATAACACAGTTTAGGTTCATTTTTGAAGGACAATTTTTAGAGGATTTTTGAGATGATTTTACTTACAATTCTAGAGTAATTGAGAGAGACGACTTTATTAGTTTTCAACTAGAATTTTGGTATTGATCAATTGTTCTAGATTCAAGAAAGAAAAACAACATTGGAGTTTATTCATCTATTGTGGAGTTGTTATTCAATCTACATGGTTTTTATTCTACGATAATTTCGAAGTTGCAATTATGATTTCTTCAATATTTTGTGATTGCGAAAATACAAGTATGAATAGCTAAACCCATAAAATAGGTTTGTGGGAATTAAGATGAATTAATACACATAGGTAAAAACACTTAGTGATTCTTGAACGGGGTTTTTATGCATGTATTGTTTTTCCCTTCATTTTGATTGATTCTTGATGGTTGCAAACGTTAGGACTTGCCTTATTCTTACTTACTAGACCAAGGAGTTAAAGAATGGGAAAAGGGATTAATAACCGATATTCGAGGCTATCAATCCTCATCTAATAGCTTGAACTTGTCTGGAGATAGCTCCTTTATTAAGGGTAAGGGTCAATTAAAGTACACCCATATATGGACCAAGTTTCGTGTTGATAATCATCTAAATAGGGGACAAACCATTTAGGTCAACCTAACTTATCAATATTGCATGTTAAACACCAGAATAGATCATTAGTGTGCAAGCTTTGTGGTTATAAAATCTTAGAGAACACAATCCTAGTGAAGTCTTTAATTGAATACAAACCGATTTTAATTTCAACATTCAGCAATTTTACTTTGTTTATTACTCCATATTTTTCCTCCTTTGGAAATAAGTAACTCAATAGTAATAGTTATTCGCATTAACTTATGTTCTTACCATATTCCCCATGGGATCGACCTTAACCTTTGTTGGGGGTTCTATATTTGACAATCAACCACTTATATCTCAATTACGAGGTGTAATTTGGGCGACATCAATGACACTGTTGTATTCTGGATCACAACCCCACTATCATCTGAGTCCATCAATCGGACTCCTAAACTGGCTAACTAGTGCAACTCTCACGCTGATTTTCTCTTTTCTGGTCTCAAATATGATAGGCAACTCATAGACCTGTGAGTAAAGGCATCGGCTACAATGTCAGCCCTCCCTGGGTGATACAAGATGTCTACGTTGTGATCCTTTAGCAACTCAAGCCAACTACATTTTCACAAATTGAACTCTTCCTGCTTAAAAATATACTGCAAGCTCTTGTGATTGGTGGAGATATCTACATCGGCACAATACAAGTAATGCCTCAAAAATTTTAAGGTATAGACTATTGCAGCCAACTCTAGGTCATGGGTAGGGTAGTTCTTTTCGTTCTTTCTTTCCTGTCGCGAAGCATAAGCAATCACGTTATAATGTTGCATCAAAGAACACCCTAACCCTACGCCCTAAACATCACAGTATACCGCATAACCTTCTAAGTTTTCTAGCAAGGCTAATACTGCTGTAGATGTCAATTTGCCTTTCAGCCCCTGGAAACTCAACTTAAAAGCCTCAGTCCTCTGGGACTTAGCTGCTTTTTGAGTCAACTTTGCCATTGGTGCTGATAGAGAAGGGAATCCTTCCACCAACCCTCTATAATACCTAACTAACCCCGTAAAGCTGCACCTTTCTATTGGAGTCGTGGATCTGGGCCAAATCTTAACAGTCTCCAGCTTTTGCGGGTCAACTTGAACACCTATATCTAATGTAATATGGCCCAAGAAAGATACAGAGTTTAACCCGAACTCAAATTTTGAGAACATTACATATAACTTATGATCTATGAGAATCTAGGTTACTCAATTCGCAAAATATCCATGTCTCATTGTAATGTGGTCGTAATACAAGGCTCCATATTTATGGTGCAAACCCTACTATAAATCGGTATGCTCCTGCTGGCATGGTATCAACTAATGTTGGCATATATATAGCCAAGGAGTCAGACCTCACTGTACCTTCTGAGCTCGCTCTTCCCAATTTCGGGTGTAAGAATTGCTCTATCCTGACCTGTCAAATTTTTTGAGGCAAATAATGGTCTATGAAGGGCTTAGAGAAACTGGGCCAAGTAGATGAAAGTGCATCTCATCCTCTTGATCTTTCTTAACTCTTTTACCACATAACTACTATATCCTGAAATCGAAATACTTCCAACTTAATTGACACTGTGGATGAAGCATACGTGATCCTGAATATCCTTTGTAACTAGTCTATGAGGTTCTAGGGGTCTTCTATATATTCTGTCCCCATGAACTATAGAGGACTCAAATAAACAAACTCAGGAACCCTCAAACTTTCGAATCCCCCTATAGGCCCGGCAAACAACTAGCACTACTGGCTGACACTGAGCAACTTCCATCTAAATCAATATACAGATGGAATTCCTGACATTCTGATCTATGGGTGTAAGAAGAACTAGAAGTAGTGTTGGCATGTCTGTTGCCTTATGAGATTCCTAGTGCCCTGGAGGATATTGGGGAGATTGAGAAGATGTCTCCTTTTCGCCCTCAGGCTGGCTTTCCCCAATTGTGGCTCCCAGCTGGTACCCTCTCCTGCTACTATTTCTAACTCATGGTTGATTGTAGTCTGCCTATATTAGACATCACTGGAGATAGACATAGTAATATAAGATTAGTGGATCAACCCTATACAACTCGGCTCTATAGCACGATCTGGGAAGAAGGAGGGGTAACCATAGTATCATACGTTGTAGCTTTTTACTTATAAAATATCGTGCACAATATATATCTAAACAAGACTCTACTAGAAACGACTTGTAGACTCCCTAGGATACAACATTGCTCTGATACCAAGTTTGTCACACCCCACCTTGGGAGGCGTAACTGGCACCTAAATCTACACTAAACTCAGAGCTGACCTAGCTGGACACATAAGCTCCTAGTGCATGCCATCAGTATATAGTAAGAAAATAAATGGCTATATCTCGGTTGTAAATACTACCCTAGGCCGACAAGGCAACTAACAATACCTACAGTAAATAAGCTAACCCAACAGCAACAGTAATATCATCCTATGCGGGCCAACAAGACCACCTTGCTCCTAACAGATAACATAACTAGGGCCACCATGACCAACAACACGTATCACAACACATATAGGCCCCACACGTCCAATAACCACAGTCCGCAAGCCTCTAAGACTGAAATATTGGTCTGGATAGAGCCCCAGCCTACCCAAAAATTACCTAACAAAAAACAAGAAAACCTTTACTATCTGGCAACTCCAAAGGAAAGGAGCTGACCATTCTGCTGACTCTGAATAGCTGCTAAAAGGTCTCGAAACCTGTCTGTTTGAACATGAAGGTAAGTATGCAGCACCCCATGCGCGGGCGAGTACAATATGTATCGAATATGTAAGGCAGTACTAATAACTTAATGAAAGCTGGTAAGGAACTAAAGGTAATCAGTAATAAGGGCCAGGCATTAACTTGTATGATTTTATAACCATAGCTGACATCTAGTAGAAAATTATACCAACAGGACTCAAGCTGCATAATCACACACTCATAACTATATCTAGCAAGAAAATATACAAACAAGAATCTAACCTGGCCCCCATAAGCCTGGAAAGTGCAAATAAAACAGATATAACCTACCTGGGCCCCATAAACCCCCGCAAGTGCAAGCAATCTATAACTCCTATCTATTTCTCTTAGCCTCATAGGCAAGATGTAACTAAAGCATACTTAATCTCTGAGATGGTATTCAAGCCTTCTGGGCTTCTACAACTGTGCCTGAGCCATCTGGGCTCCTTTAATTGTATCTGAGCCTTATGGTCTTCTACAACTGTGCCTGAGCCATTAGGGTTTCTGTAACTGTATCTGAGCCTTCTGGGTTCTCGTAACTATATCTGAGCCATCTGGGCTCCTATGACTGTATCTGAGCCATTTGGCTCCTGTAACTGTATCTGAGCCATATGGGCTCCTATAACTATTTCTGAGCCATCTGGGCTCTTATAACTGTGTCTGAGCCATCGGGGCTCCTATAGTTTTATATGAGTCGTCTAGGCTCCTGTATCTTTATATGAGCCGTCTGGCCTCCTATTATTATGCATGAAGTGTCCGGGCTCCTATAAATGTATATAAGTACAATCAATAGAAATACTCTATGTGTCTATGCGTAGCCAGTTAGTCATTGATGTGCCGTGATTTTATGGAACTTTCGACACTTAAAACCAAGAAACTATGCGCATTCTGAATATGTTTATATAGGTATGATGTGTTTTATGTTTAATGTTGCAGGAAAACAGGTTCGAAAGTGAAATGGGTAAAGTAATGCTTAAAATAACTGAACATGTGACTGCCAGACACTTCACGAGTCATTGGCACTTAGCACGACTCGTTGCTGAAGTCGTGAGTAAAGGTTGAGTTTAGAAGTTGCAAGACCACTGTACCTAATGGGTTGAGGGAACAACTCGTTACCAGATCTAATGAGTCGTGAAGGCTGGAGAGAAATTATTGAAGAAGTAACTAGTGGAGATGACAGAAGGCATAACGAGTCGTTAGTTGACTAAATGACTCGTTGGCAGATCATTAGAACCAACTGTAAGGTACACTAAAAATTTGAAGGAGTTAGACCACGGGGGGCCTAACGACTCATGCCCGGGCATAATAAGTCGCTAGGTGACCCGTTTCCACAACTGGGTTCGATGCTTAGGATCACTGATTTTAGCAAGGCACGACTCATCAAAGGTCCTAACGAATCATTATGGAGACCGTGACCACTGACGACCTGGTTTCCAGTTTTAATTAGCAAAAGGTTTTCTTGGAACGATAAATACACTATTTAGGTTTATTTTAATTTTACACAATTAGGCAGTTTATTTTTACTACTTTTTCATATAGATTTTGGTGTTGTACGATTATTTTTAGTTCAAGAAACAAGGTTTACAATTTTATTCTTGAATTTGAGGATCAAAAGCAACATTGAAATTTATTCATCAAGTTTGGAGTTTTATTCAACTACTTGGTTTTCTTCTACAATAATTTGTAAGTTGCAATTATGATTTATTCAATATTTTGTGATTGTGATCATTTAAACATGAGTAGCTAAACTCATAACTAGGGTTGTGGGAACAGAGATGAATAAACACACACAGGTGAAACACTTAGTGATTCTTTAATGGGGTTTAATGCATGTATTGTTTTTACCTTTGCTTTAATTGATTGTTGATGGTCGCAAATGTTAGGACTTGCCTTATTATTACTTACCAGACCAAAGGGGTAGTTAATACGAAAATGGGATTTACAATGGATATTTGAGGCTATCAACCCTCATCTAATAGCTTGAACTTATCCGGGGATTGCTAATCCGATATTAAGGGTAAGGGTTAATTAAGGTTACACCCATAGATGGACCAAGTTGCGTGGTGAAAATCATTTTGATAGGGGACCGACCATGTAGGTGAATCTAACATACCAATATTGCATGTTATACACCGGAATAGATTACTAGTGTAAAAGCCTTGTGGTTATGAAATCTTGGGGAACACAATCCTAGTAAACTCGTTAATTGAATACAAACCAACATTGATCTAAACATCGAGTAGTTTTTACTTTTGTTTATTATTTTATTTCTTTCCCCCTTAGGAAATAAGTAATTCGATAGTAACAACCATTCAAATTAACTAAAGTTCTATCCATATTCCCTATGGGATAGACCTCAACCTTTGTTGGGTTCTATATTTGACATCGAATGCTTTATATCTCATTTACAAGGTGTAATTTTGGCGACATCAAATTTTTGGTCCGTTGCCGGGGAATACGACTAAGGTTTTCATTAATTATGTTTACTTTACTATTGGTTCTTATTTTCCTTTTTATTTTTCTTTTGTTGTTTTTGTTTTGCTTAACAGGTCTTAGGTTCTTGCATGCCCAATAGTATAAGCCAAGGAAAATCCTTTATTCCAATCGATCACGAACTCGAATAGACGTTAAGAAACCTGAGAAGAATGCCCAACATCAAAGAGCAGGAAACAGTGGACTAAGCCACATCGAGAATGTTGGCTGAGGAGCAAGCTCGGGCAAGAGATACTGAGTTAGCTAGAGCTGTTGAAGAGCAATGTCTAGTTGTAGAAGTAGAGCGAGCTAAAAAAACACAGAGGTCCAGACCACTAGAGACAATAGTATTTTGATGATGATGATGAAGCTGATATAGACGAAGTCGGTGCCACTGGAGCTAGTCCCTCCCCCTTTGCCTACTGGGGAAAAGTTTGATATTACTAGTGCAATGATCCAACTACTCAACATGAAGGGAAATATTTGTGGGTCATGCATCTGATGATGCCCACGCTCATTTGACAAATTTAGTGGGTATATGTAAGGCATACAAACAACCAGGAGTGAGGCAGGATGAAATCAGGTTGAGGTTATTTCTGTTCTCATTAGTGAGTGAGGCAGGATGAAATCAGGTTGAGGTTATTTCTGTTCTCATTAGTGAGTGAGGCAATGATGTGGTTGGATGAGCTGCCAAATGATTCTATCACTACTTGGGGGGGAACTTCAGAGAGATTTTCTTGAAAGATTCTTCCCACCTTCCAAAGCATTGCAGTTGAAAGATGAAATATATAACTTTAGATAACTAAATTCAGAGGCACTTCACGAGACCTGGCTGCGTTTCAACAAGAAGCTCAAAAGGGTTCCAAATCATAGGATTCCAGATGATACATCGTTGGAGATCTTCTATAGGTCTCTGAATACTAACACCAAGGCGGTGGCTGACACTATCTCTGGTGGAACCTTTATGAGCCACACTTATGTAGAGGATGCTGAGCTACTTGAAAAGATCACCAAAACCAACTGAGTTTGGCACACTAGAGAGTTAGAGATTCCGCCTGGTTCTTATGCGGTTAGTATGTCCGAGAACAGAGAAGGAAAGATGAAGAGAGTGATCAAGATACTATTGAGATTAAATCAACTATGGGGTTGCTTGCTAAGAATTTGATGGGAGCTGGAGCTGAGAAAGTTAATGTTGTGGGCTCTCAGGGCAAGGCCCAGAGAAATGATGGATGGGAATCTGAGTTTGAGGAGGAAGCTAACTATTTAAATGATCAGAGGGCGGGTTTCTAGACCAACACCCAAGGGTTGTCAGGTGTTTTAAGTAACGGTAATTCGACCCGACCCATGCTAGAGTTGGGATGAAATTTTTAACTTAAATTATGTTAAACCCGTTTCTTTTATTCTTCAAATTCCCATTTGAGTTTAAACCAAGAAACATTACAACTTCAAAATTCCCTCTTCTTTATCTCTCAACCTCGTCGAAAAATCCTTGAAATTTCACTCACAACAGTAACCACGCACACAGGATCGCACTTCCCATCTTTGCTAAAGCATCTTGTGAGTATAATTTTTCTCAGTTAATTGTGAGTATCTGTTGAATTTAGATAAGATTTTTTTTGGGACTCATGCTTTGAATGACCATTAAATTGTTTGATTAATATGGTACTTGTTCTCTTGTCATTTCAATTCGATAGTAAACCTAGGAAGCTAGTGATTTGA
This sequence comes from Datura wrightii, assembly GCA_035772735.1. Taxonomy (NCBI): domain Eukaryota; kingdom Viridiplantae; phylum Streptophyta; class Magnoliopsida; order Solanales; family Solanaceae; genus Datura; species Datura wrightii. The sequence continues at coordinate 169,199,374 of JASDFA010000016.1, forward strand.
AGAATTGACTGAAATGGAATTGACGGACATGTTAACTCAGTTCTTATGGGACCGTGGGATTGAAAATGGTAGTGGATGAAGATGATTGGATAGGTAAACTAAAACTCTTGAGTTTGAGCTACATCAAGAGTCGTTAGATCATCAAATGACGCATTGTGTAGCTCGTCCTGAGTGGAAAATTAGCTCAAGAGACCAGTTTACCTAACGACTCACTTAACGACTCGTCTCCTCAGGTAATGACTCATTGTGACCAGTTGTTAAGTACAATGGACCAACATGAAGCAAGTATGGTTTGAGACAATGAGGGACCTCACAAGTCGTTGCCAGTGGCAACGACTCATTTAGTCACTTGTTAGGAACACTGAGCAGTATTTGAGAAGTGTTTTTGTGTCATCTCATCTGGTATACTAATGGTGTTTACATAGGTACAATGGCTCCAAGGGGTACACCAAAGAAAGGTCTGGCAAAGAAAAAAGTGCCGGAAGGAAGTCAACCATCATATAGCAGACTTCGGGATGAGCCGTCCTTCTCCAAAGAATCAAGTAGCTCAGAGGAAGAATATGACGTATCAGAGGAGCAGTTAGTGAGGACAACAATCAGGGCTAGGGCTCAACAAACTTCAAATTCGACATCCCTAGTCAATGCTCCTACTCCCTAGCGAGGAATCCGCCCAGCCACACTGATGATAATGCTAGGGCTACAGCCGCACTTGCACCTGAGGATCCCACAGCTGGGTAAAACCCAGAGATAGCTGACGAGTAACATGCTCTGCGAGGGAATTCTGATGATAAATTGACTGAGACCTCGACACATCAAACAATCAACCAAGGAACATGCGGAGGTGGAGTGTTCATGGTATGAGGGCCATATACAACACAGATATTGGTCCTAATGATAAAGGAAATCCAAATAGAAGCATATATGAGGAGCTGAAGATGGTCACTATGGGGCTGAAAGACCTTCTAGAGCTGCAAGCTGTGCTCGACATGTACAGGTTCGGGTGGTTGACCGAGCCATCAAGAAGCTACAACCCATGTTTAGTCTGACAATTCTATGCGGCCTAAGCAGACACACTATAGCATTTCGCATTAGGGGGCCAAAACTGGAAAAAGAGGCCTTCTTTTACTCGGGTGTTGGTTCGAGATACTCCCATAGATATATCTGAGGAGACCATCTCCAAGATTTTATATGGGCTAGATTATCATGCTCCGATGAACACAGCCAAGTTCGACCACAAGGTTTTCAAGTTAAAGTAAGTCAAGACCAAAACGCTGAATAGTTAGGAGTGCATACTTGGTTATATAAGATCATTTCTATAAGAGGTGCGCTGGTTGAATGGTTGCACGACACAGAGTCTCAGATATAGAAGGCCATACTCAACTTTAAGGCTAAATTTTGGAGGTCAGTGATGCAGCGTAGGTTGGTACCAACCAACAATGATAACATCCTCTCACCTGACAGGGCAACATTGGTAGCAAGTATTATGGAGGGATATGCCACCAATTTTGCGCGGTACATTGCCGAGGAGATTAGAGGGTGGGCAATCAATGATAGTACTACAATTCCCTTCCCTTGTCTGATTGATAGAGTCTGGCAGGAGTAAAATGTGCCCGAGTTTCCATCAGTTGATTAGAGAATAGTAGTAGAGAAGATAATAGATATTGGGTTGATCAGAGATGAGACAAACCCAGACACAAGGGCGAGGAGTCAGTTCGCCACATTCGCTGGAGCGACCATACTAGTAGAGGCATTTAGCAGTGGTATGCACATCGATGTTGCACAATTCACTGATTTGGCGGCTGAGCCAATTGAGGGTAGATAGACGGGTAGCCAGGCTTAGGCTACAGATGCAGCAGACACCTCCGCACCTTCTGATGTTCCCGAGTCATCATCCACCACAGCAGCACCTAGATCACCAGTTGCTCCACCACGAGCCACTACAACAGGCCTAGTTATGATTTCTCTGGAATTTTTGGTTGACAAGGCTAGGCGGCTGGCTAAGGCTGAAAAGCAACAGGCATACACGACTCTACAGGTTAAAGTTCTTATGGAGCAGGTAAAGTCTTGGGTGATGAAAGAGTTAGAGGCATTGTCCAATTTTGTGCACGGCCAATTGGATGCTTTAGAGAGACGTATAGATGAGCGCCTTGCGCAGTTAAAGGCACCTGAATTGGAAAAATGGTATGTAGAGCCGGGAGCGCTCAGAGTCTAGGTGCAGGATTTGGCCTCACGATAGGTAGCTGTAGTACCTCCACCGGTGCTTCCTGCAATAGAGGATGAATTTGAAGAAGAGGTACCACCGGTTTTTGATTTTATTACTAAGGAGACGGTGGCACATGATAAGGGAAAGAGGCCTCTTAAGGAAGGAATCTTTGAAGATAATGCTTCTTTGCTTCGTCAGCAAAAATGAGAGCGAAATGAGATGGAAAGATCGCTGCATGTTTTGAGAGAGGAGGATTGACAGAGAGCCAAAACTGAGGCAGCGAGAGCTCATTGATAAGGAACGAGCTCCTTTGGATCTGAAAATGCACCGGGTCAAGTCAGTAATGTTGGAGATAATACTGGAGGAGTATCTACACCCTCCACTGACCCAGTAGCTGACACCTAGGTCTCACAAGTATGTTCCCTATTTCCCTAGTTTTGTATGATATATATGCGTCGAGGACGATGCATGCTTTTCTTGATGGGGGTAGGGAGGAATACTTGTGCATTTGTTTTGCTGATCATAACCCGAGGGTTTTTCTTGCCGGATTTCTTTTCCATCAAGTGTTTCATATCTAGTAGAACCGGAACGTTTAGGGTTTTATGTTTTTTTTGTGTTTGTTTGTGTCAGTCAGAAGAAAGTTAGTTGAACTGAAGGAATTCAAGAGTTAAATTGTTGATTTTTGTTGAATTTATAAGTTGATACCCCCTCCTAAATTTATTTATATGTGTATGTTAAAGTTGACAAGTATGACCTTTGTGAATCTTTGCATGGTATTGAAACTGTGAACATGTTTACCATTGTATGGCTGTACCTGAACTAGCAGTTAGTAGAAGTGATAATGTTGACCTGTGCTATGTGCGAATGAGGTTTAATAGCTACATTCGGCTGCGTGTGTCAATCTAGAACTTTCCTGGTCAACCGTACCAAGATAGAGGATAGGATACTAGGAAAGGTTCATAAGCCGTTTTTGATTTATGAGCCCACTTTAGCCTTAAAAGACCTACCAAAAGAGAGTAAAATTCCCTTGATCCAAATGTTTGAGTTTAAATTGACCTTTCTTTTTGTTTACACCAATTCACCATCCCGCTTTTATTAAGAATGAACCTGTTTTGGACCTGGTCCCTTCTTGAACATTGTGAACCTCTAATCAGGAAAATCGCTTAACTTGAGGGTGGCTGTTATAGGGGTGATTAAGAAAAGTAGGGTGGAATGAAAATCGGGTAATGAAAAAGGAAAGAGAAAGAAAAGAAAAGAAAAGAAAAGAAAAGAAAGATGTGACATCAATAAATGTTTGAATGAAGAGAAACCGTAGTCGTAGTTGCAAATGCAAATAAAAGAAGAAGAATGTAAAGGAAAAAGGGAGAAAATAGAAAAAAAGGGGTTAAAAGTGGAGTCAAGAAATGTGTAGTGCCAAGGAGAGTTAAGCTACTAATTCCATATGTACCATACCCAAACCTGATGCATACATTACAAGCCTAGAAAGTCCTATAGTGATCTTGGTTACTTGTCTGAAAATTGAGGTATTGAAACTAAAGACAAGCCTAAGGTATTGCATGCACACAGTTACAATTTCTTTGTGAGAGCGAGTGAATACGACCTAGTCCCAAGAAAAATATATAAAAATAATCATATACACATGTGTGAGTATGGGACTTCTTTAGGGTGAGAGCATTTGGTCAAAAAATCATCTGCAAATTGTTTGGGTCAGTGTTATAGATTTATGTTCGTGGTTGCAAGTGACAGTGTTTTTCCGTGTTTTGGTTCCTCTGTGTTATGGTTGGAAATTTTTCATATACATTGTGATTTGAGTTGATATGATGAAGGAGGGTTAGAAAATTCGATTTGATAAATAAATGTGACTGCCGTAAGTTTTCTAGAGTTCTTTTGGTTGAAGCGTCGAAGTAGTTTAGTTCAGTTTATTTTATTTTATTTCCTGAGGACATGCAAAAGTTCTAAGTTGAGGGTGTTGATGTTCTATGATTTTACGACACTTTCAATGCTTAAAACCAAAAAACTATGCACATTAAGAGTATGTTTATTTAGGTATGATGTGTTCTGTGTTTAATGTTGCCGGAAGACAGGTTCGTAAGTGAAATGGGTAAAGTAATGCTTAAAACAACTGAACAGGTGACTGCCAAGCACTTCACGAGTTGTTGGCACTTAGAAGGACTCGTTGCTGAAGTCGTGGGCAAAGGTTGAGTTTAGAAACTGCAAGACAAATGTATCTAAAAGGTTGAGGGATTGACTCATTACATCTGGTAACCAATCGTGAAGTCCGTTGTGAAGACTGGGAGATAAATTATTGAAGAAGTAACCAGTGGAGATGACGAAAGACATAACGAGTCATTAGTTGACTAAACGACTCATTGGCAGATCACTGGAACCAATCGTAAGATACACTGGAAATTTCAAGGATTAGACCACGAGGGGCCTAACGGCTCATGCCCAGGCATAACGAGTCATTAAGTGACCCATTTCCAAAGCTGGGTTCGATGTTGAGGATGACTGATTTTAGAAAGGCAAGACTCGTCAAAGGTCCTAACGAATCGTTATGGAGCCCGTGACCACTGACGACCTAGTTTCCAGTTTTAATGAGGAAAAGGTTTTCTTGGAACTATAAATACACTGTTTAGGTTTATTTTAATATTACACAATTAGACAGTTTATTTTTACTAATTTTTCATATGGATTTTGGTGTTGTACGGTTATTCTTGGTTCAGTAAACAAGGTTTACAATTTTATTCTTGAATTTGAGGATCAAAAGAAACATTGAAATTTATTCATCAAGTTTGGAGTTTTATTCAATTACTTGTTTTCTTCTACGATAATTTATTGTAATTATGATATATTCAAAATTTTGTTATTGTGATTATTCAAGTACGAGTAGCTAAACCAATAACTAAGTTTGTGGGAACTAAGATGAATTAACACACATAGGTGAAACACTTAGTGATTCTTGAACGGGGTTTAATGCATATATTGTTTTTCCCTTCGCTTTAATTGATTCTTGATGGTTGCAAACATTAGGACTTGCCTTATTATTACTTGCTAGAACAAAGAGGGCTGTGAATAGGAAAAAGGGATTTACAACAAAGATTTGAGGCAATCGACCCTCATCTAATAGCTTGAACTTGTCCTGGGATAGCTAATTCGATATTAAGGGTAAGGGTTAATTAAGCATACACCCGTAGACGGACCAAGTTTCGTTGTGAAAATCATCTAGATATGGGACCAACCATTTAGGTGAATCTAAGTTACCGATATTGCATGTTAAACATCGAAATAGATTACTAGTGTAAAATCCTTGTGGTTATGAAATCTTGGGGAACACAATCCTAGTCAACTCGTTAATTGAATACAAACCAATATTTATCTAAACATCGAGTAGTTTTTACTTTTTTTTAATTATTTTATTTCTTCCCCCCTTAGGAAATAAGTAATTCTATAGTAACATCCATTAACATTAACTCAAGTTCTTTCCATATTCCCTGTGGGATATACCTCAACCTTCGTTGGGTTCTATATTTGACATCCACCGCTTTATATCTCATTTGCGAGGTGTAATTTGGTCGAGATCAGTCATGGAAGTAATTATAAAATCAACTAGATTAGAAAGGACACAACAAGGTCTGAGGTGACTTGGCGACACTATGAAGATAATACTAGTACAATAATCATTCATCAGTGGAGAACAAGGTTGTAGGAGACCAACTATATGGTTCCCTCACCTAGAATGACTATAGGGCTGTAATGATTGGATATGATACTAGGAGATCAGCCACAATAGTCCTATGGGAAGCCACAACAATTACTAACCCGGAGAGTAAACCATAATGCTAAGGTTCTAGTTCATAGGTGTCAATTTGTTCTGTCCTGACAACATATAGCTCATTGAGCAATTTGTAGCCGCGTAGGCAGGTATACTTAGACTTATCTCTTCAAGGAAACATGTGCGTGGGTATCTGTATGAATAGCCAGAGGTGTTAGCCCCATGTATAACGGCTACTAAGATACTCCCTTAGGATATTGCATAGTCCCTCAGACTTCTGTCAACTAGGGTGGTTTCCTGAACAACCGATACAACTAACTATAAGCCAAAACAAACTATATAGTTGCTGGCAATAGGTAGCTCACCTAGAAAGCTACCACCCAGTTTGTTAGGCAACCCTAGTACCACTGACACGAAGGTTTGGCCATTCTATCAGGACTCTAGTCCTATAGGAGTCAAATAGAAAGTTACATTGCCAAACTGCACCCTATGCCACCTAACTTAACCAAGTATGCTAACAGCTGACCACAGGCCTCTTTGGCCCCAATATGGTAGCAAAACATTAATGGTGAATAACTGAATAGGGAATCACTTTGTTGCTTCTACCGATAGTCAAAACTTAATATAATTTTTCCCGACAAGGGATACTATGCTATAACCTCAATTGGTCTCGCAATAGCTAGCCACAACATGTATAATCATAAGCTACTACAATAGTAAGAGTCTTATTAACTATACAATGATAATAACTTTCTGAAAGAGGTTAGCCTTAACATACCCAAATCGTTGATTTCTGTTCACCCAAATAGTTCCAACCTAAAGCCGGTAATTCCACCAATTTGTAGCCCTTATACTGCGAGAATAGTGTTATTTTTAATAATAGGGAACAACTTAATAACAATATCTTTCAAAGACATTAGCCACAACTCAAACGTTGTCCAATTTGATTGAAAGCTTGCATATTCATGAGAGTTTAGAAAGTAGAAACGCTTACCTATCACTTGTAGCCGCTTAGGATTCAATCAGAAGTGATTTCTACCACTTTTACTTGACGAGGTTCCAATACTTCGAGTGATATTTCAAGAAATAACTCCATAGGGATGTTCCTCGGGGGTCAAACTTTTTATCCAAGATGAATTTGTATTTGAACAGAGTTTAACGACGCAATTTTGCTAAAAACTAATGATGAGTTGAGAGAGAATACTGTAGGGTTGAGGATTTGGTTTTTGGGAAATGTTAAGTGAATGAAAATTTAAATTATGACATATATATATAGAAGGCGGTGAGCAGGGGGCGCAGCGCGTTGCCCATAGCGCCAGGCCAGGGGCGTGACGCACCAGCCATGGTGCTGGGTAGGCAGCACGGGATAATGTCCAATGCGCCTAGCCTCTAGCCTCCGGCATACTTCTCCCTTGATACTTATCCCTCGAGCCCTTTCTCGTATGTGCCATACCCCAAACTCTCAACATACATAAGAACCCATTGGTTAAACGGTAGAAGCTTACGGGGTGTCACAGCTATGAAACCAAGTTTCTCATGACTCGAGTCTGCACCCTGGATGAAATAGGATACTTGGTGGCACAAGTCACCCCAAGCTAACCCATGGTATAACATCACACTGGTATTTAAGTAAGAATACGCGAAAATAAGGTAAAGACAAATATCCAAATAACACTATTTTGGAAAATAGTAGACATAACTATACTAAATATTGAACATCTGTATCTGAAAGCCCACTACTAAATGACGAGTTACTGGGACAAGCCCCCAGCTAACTTTAAAATCTAACTAAATAAATAACTAACTGAAAAACAAGTATCGTCCTTAAAAGATGAGGATTCACCAAATAAGGCTGTTGCTGAAATCATCGAAGGGAACCTACTGATGATGCTGAGACTGAGAACTTGTGCCTCTATCATGATATGATACAACAAAGAAAGTATGCATCCGTACTTTGAATGTACTGAGTAAGTGAGATATACAAGAAGAATTGGAAATAAGAACTGAACTGAAATAACATGAAATTACCAACTGATACTGAATAAAGATAAAAGTTAAGCTATAACTGATATGGTCAGTAATAACCGTGACTGATGGCCATAAACAAGTCCTGGAACTGGGTGGCTAAGCTGAGCTAAACTAAATTGAACTGAACTAAAATTGTACTGACAAGTGGAGAGTCTATAACCAACCTATAACCATGTGAACTAAATATGGAGTCTGATGTATACACACCATCAGGAAAACCCAATGTATCTTTCCAGGGTATAGTGGCCGAGCTAGGTGATGACATGTCTAGAGTCCATTGGGCAAATAAGCTAAAGTGGTAACGTAGTTTTGGGAACCTGGGTGCGCTGGAACTCAAGTCCGCTCGGTGCTAAGTACTACTCCCGCTTGATCATCCTAACTTGACTACTAAGCTGATAGCTCGAAGCTGGGGTCCTAGACTAAGTCAGGAATACTTACTTGGAAGTAACTTGAGAGTTTGTAGGACTGAATAACTAAAACTTGGTGTTCTAAGACTGGTCAGAGCTGCTTTTCAAGAAGAGTCGTAACCTTCTAAAGAAATAACTGATAAATGATACTGATGGTTCTAAGACTGGTCAGAGCGACTTAGCTGGAATCTTCGTAACAATCTAAAGAACAAACTGGTAACTGATAACTCCAAACTAGGCCTGGGAGGTATTGCTGACACCTCAAGAAAGTCTAGAAAAACTATCGTCAGGATCCAATATCCACGCAATGAGTCATTGGTTGACACCACGACTCATTGGGACTAGCCATTAGATGAAACCACAACCTGTTGGGACTAATAGTTGGTCCTGGGCCTGAAATCTATGCTCATTGGAAATTGACCGCGGAAGGGAATCACGACTTGTTGGATAGACCAATGGTTCGTTGGTTCCTCTCAGTGTTATTGACAGAGTTTTAGACAAAGCTTGGTCTCCCTGCCAACGGACGACACAATGACTCGTTAGTAGAACCAACGGGTCGTTGTGTCTTCTAGTGGTCAACACTGACTTGATCAAGGAGGGTTTTTGGCCTAGGCGATGAGTGGCACCAATGACTTGTTGGTATGAACCACGAGTCATTAGTTACACTCATTGGTTCTAGGAAAGGCTTGGAAGATTTCTGTATTGAGCAACAACAACTCGATAGAACAACTCGTTACTCCTCATAACGGGTCATTGCATGACTCTTTGGTTCCTGAATGAAAAGCTTGCAGATTAAACAACGACTCATACAACGGTCCGTTGGTGTTGACAACAACTTGTTGTCTGACTTGTCCTGAGACAAAAATTTTCTGGTTCTTTCTGGTTTTTCATGCAAAGTCTAAGTTTGGTCTAGTAGAGTTTTGGGGTGTTACAGTTTAGGTGTATTCTTGTGGTATGGCTAGCCCGATCATAAACTCAGAGACTTCCTATTAACGAGGTAGAATAGCCAGAGAGGTCGTGCTCCAATCACCCCTCTAGCTTCCCCATCTAAGTGGCCAGCATAACTGAAGTATGGTAAGAAACACCCTGGAGAGTGTCTAGTTGGCATAGATGGTTGTTTTGGGTGCGGTAAGACCAGACACATGCTTTGAGATTGCCCATCAGCTAGAATGGGAAAGGTTAGAGCCAGCGCTCAAGCCACCAGAACACCAACTCCACCAGCTCGCTGATCTCATCAGAGTGGGTTACCTAGTACAGGTAGTGGTCAGTGCTAGAATATATTTTATGTTCTATCATCTTGTCAGGAGAAGGAAGCCTCACTTGATGTGGTCAATGGTATGATATGAGTATTCTATCTTGATGTTTTTTCATTTTTAGATCCAGGGGCTACCGTATATTTTGTGACTCCTTATATTTGTATTAATTTCGGACCAGAAATGCTATCAGAACCCTTTTCAGTTTCTGCTCTAGTTGGTGAGTTAGTTACAACTCGAAGGGTATACAAAAATTTATTTGTCACAATTTTTAAAAAATCCACCTCAGCCGACCTAGTGGAGCTAGATATGACCGATTTTGATGTCATATTTGGTATGGATTGCTATCTACTGAGTTGGTAATTTCCCAACTCATTAGGCTTTTAAACATGAGCTTTTCTTTGTTTTTAAGTCATTTAGGAAGATTTTATGCTATTTCTCTTATTTTTTTGTAGGCATTCCATTTAAAGAGACAGAGCAAGAAATTGAACAAAATTGTGAAGCCTGAAGAAGGGGATCTGCGTTCCACCGGGTGACATTGGTGAAACGCCTGTCAAATGCATGAGCATACTACATGGAAATGGAAGGCACACCGGTGGAACATGGATTAGCACCTGCGAATAGCCGATGCCAAGACAGCACTACTGTAGGAGTCACTAGCCCCAGTTTTAATAAAGCAGTGTCTCGCAGTTGTGCACCGGCGAAACACCGGTGTCTCACAAGTGAGGCTGTCATTAGAAGGGAAAAATCATCTAGCATGGGATTTGAGGAGCATTTCCAACCTACTTTTGTACATTCTTTAAAAAGTACTAAACATTCCATTCCTTCTCAATGAGAATATTTACTTGTATTGTATGGAATAGTCTTTAATTTTCTAGAGAGAGAAATAATAGGGTTAGCTATATTACACCTTCATCTTCTTCATCCTCAAGGTAAAAGCCTCTATTAAGGCAAATCTCAGCTTGCAAGTTACTCTTAATTATGAATTCTATGAATTTATTTAGCAGTAGGATTTTGTCCTTTTCATCTATGAGTGACTAAATATTTTGCTCGGAGTGTGTGCATGATTGGGGATAAATTGGATTGGATATTGCTAGATTTATCTTATAGTTACTCATTTAGTATAAATTTGTTATTTTCTCCAAATTATAAACTGATTATCAATAGATGCAAATTTGGGTTATGTTTCCCTATTCTATTATTGCTTGAAAAAGGGGAATAGAATATGGATGAGAAAATAATGGTGGGTTTTGGGTCTTGATTATGTGGGATTGGGTTAGAAATAGCCAAACCCATTTTCATACACTCATTAAAGAGTTGAGACTAGAGATAATTCATCTATTGCCAAAGCCATAGTGGATGAATTAATTGAGACCTTGGAGTTTTAGAAAATACAAGGAAAAAAGGCACCCAAGTAGTTGAAAAACATTCGGTGCCACCTTAACCATGATTATTTATGCTTGTGATTAATAGTTTGACTTTTTAGTTAATTCCAATCTATCCAATGCCCTATCAATAGCATGCCCCTAGCCCTTGCTCCTACTTTTTCATTCAATATTTTGTTGCCTTTTTTCTGATTGGTAGTTGACTTAAATTCAAATTGAGATCTTACATTCCCCAAACATTTATTTTTCATTTTTAATTCAATGATGCAATTTAGGTCAACTCAATGATGCAATTTAGATCAATTTGATGAAATAGAAGAACTTGATAAAAGGGGAACTGATGTTGATCCCAAGAAGGTTGTTGAGGAGGAAATAGTCAAGGATCTTTAACCGAATTAGTTCAAGAGCCTAGGATTCCACCTCCTTATCCTCAAAGGTTAGCAAAGAAGAAGGAGGACAAACAGTTTCAAAAATTCATTAAGATGTTCAGCAACTTGTCCATAAATATTCTTTTAGTGGATGCATTACTCCAAATGTCGAGCTATGTGAAATTCATGAAAGAGTTGCAGAAGAAAAAGAAGTTTTTTGATGTTGGTGTAGGGGAAGTGACACACCATTATAGTGCAATGATGGAGGGCAATCTTGCTCCCAAAAGAGAGGACCATAGAACTTTCACTATCCTCTACACCATTGGGCTGTGTGTTTTAAAAAAGGCCTTGTGCGACCTTGGCGCAAGCATAACCTTGATGCCTCTTGTCATATCTAAGAAGTATGGTATGGGAAATCCTAAGACACTACTATGAGGCTATTGATGGTGGACAGGTCTATCATGAAACCCATAAGAGTTATAGAAGATGTTTGGGTCCGAGTGGACAAATTTATACCTCCAGGCGACTTTGTGGTATCGAATTGTGAAATGGATGTCGAGGTGGCCATCATCTTGTTGTGCCCATTACTAGCCACAAGAAGAGACTGGTGGACATGGAGTTAGGGGAGTTGAAGTATAGTGTTGGTGGTGATGAAGTCACCTTTAAGGTATGTCAACATACTAAGCCCCTAGAGGAGTGTAAGGTGCTAGTGGTCTTCAGTGATGAGGTAGAGCAAGACGAAGATTGGGATGTTAAGGTTGATTCGGAGGATGACCCACTAGATTATTGAAAATTGAGGAAGTATCCATGATGCCATGATGTTAAATAAGGCTCTTCTTGGGAGGCAACAAAGTGTTTTTATATTGATGCCTTGATATTTTTGTTCATTTTGTTTTGTAGGATGAATTGGATGAAGAACTAGGTGGAATAAAAATACGTCACATGTAGCAAGAAACCTGCAAAATGCAAGTGCTTTCAGGCGTGTCGCCGCACTAATACAAAAGAGAGGTAGAAAGCTGAGAGTAATGAGAGGGAATCGGCGCTTCACCAACAAAACGCCAGTGACAAACCGCAAACCGTCAATTCGAAGCCATCTTAAGTGCACCTGGGTGTTGAAGAGTGAATTGTGAATTACCAGTGAAACCTAGGTAGAAACCGCGAGCTACTAGTCATTCGTAGCCTGTAAACTAGTGAACTAGGCACAAGTGGAGGTCACCTGCATTTGAAGCGGTGAAATGCCGGTACTTACCGGCAGCCACAGGTTCAATGATGAAGGGCGTATTTACACACTTCATAGATGTATTTTTGCCCGTACTTTACTATGTTTTGGGAAAGAATTATGTGTTTTTGCATGTTTTTATGTTATATATTTGTGAAAATGACTAGCACACGTGATTAGATATTTTTAGGGCTTAAGATAATGGATTTGAACGTATTTGAGGCTTTATTGATCTAATGTGAAGATGTGGTATTTAACGATGTAAGGATTGATGATTATCACATGGACAATAGCTCGTGTAAGGTGCCATCATCCTTCCGCAATGGGCTATACAACGCCCAGCAAATTTGGCACAAGGGCAGGTGCGAGGCACCACTATTTTGGCCCAAGGACACACGCGATGCGGCATCCCTCCTGCCGCAATAGCCTGTGTGACATGGAACTTGATCTGGCGTGATGAGGCACTCACAGAAGCTCTCTCCATGCACGATGGGGTGTGCTACGCGTTACTATGGGCACCTTTTTGGAAGGTGCAACGCGGCAAGGTGGCTCTAACGGCTAAAAGTTTTTTCCCACTTTAACTAGAAAAAGGAACTTTGAAATCCCAAGCCAAATTCATCAAGGAACAAAGGAAGCATCTAACTACTATAAATACCCTTTTATTTTCATGTAATAGCCAAGTTCTTAAGTTTTAAAGTTTTTGAATATTGAAAAGTTTTGGAAGAGTTTTGTTTTTTGTTTCTTGAAGTTACAATTTCGTTTGCAAGCATTTGAGAATCCTGAGGGCTCTGTCTCCCATGAAATAAAGGATACCCCCATTGCTCCCGACCTTAACATGCCACACCCCGAGACATCAGACCATGCATCTAGAGAAGCACCATTTAGGGGGTCTTCACCTCCTCCCACATCCTCTTACCCAATAAGAATACAGAGGCTAGCTGAGATGACACAATCTCATGTTAGCCAACTTCAAAAGCTAGCCCAAAATTTCTCGGCTCTTAACAACAGAATTGAGAAGAGGGAGATGAAAAATGTGTTCAACATCTTGACCAAGCTCTGCTCCCAAGTAAATGTTGCTGAGGGAGCTGTCTTTTCTCTCCCAGCAGAGGTATGAAAGTTGAGGGACCGAGCACCAATGGAAGACCCGGACTTAAGTATCCTTGATGCAGCCATGGCTGCACTGTCTATAGCTCAGGGTCCTATCGATGATCTATTTGAGGGCTTAGGTGGGTAGTATGAGCCACATTTGGGTGTAGGCAACCTTGAGGAGGATAAAGAGGCCAATGATGTGGAGGATGAGTAGCTGCTTCAGGAAGTTCCCACTATCCTTTGCTCTTCATGTTTACACAAAGAACATGTATATTCATAGTTGGGGATGGGTTGTGTGGTCTTGTGTTGGTTTTCTTGTTTCCCTTGTCAGGCTAGATTTCTTATGCTCTGGGTGTTTTTTAGTTTTTTAATTACGATTGAATGCCCTTATCGGGCTATATGTTGAAAGAATTGTTGTTTCTTGAATTGTTAGTGCAAATGATGGGTTATTTTAAATTGAAAAATGTTGTTGACCCATGTTTTGATTATCTCCTTTGTAGATAGTAGTCTATGAATAAACTCCAAGAGTTTTCTTTATGCCACGGTTCTTTCTCAAGTAGTGATTTTCTTTTCTTTTATTGTCAAATTGGTTGGCTTTTTTCAATGATGGATGGATAGGCTACTTTTTAAGGGAAAATACCAAGTTTAGATTCTTTTATGAGTCGGTTATTAGGATGGCTTTTGAGAGGTACCACTGAACAAAATTCTGAAATGGCATTGAAAAGAAAATGATTTTTTAGGGAAAGGGGATTGGAAATTTAAAAGTTGAATACTATTTTGTCATAAGTTGCACATTATTTTTCTAGCTTTTGATTCATATGCTATTTTGTTTTAAGTCATACTCATGTTGTGGTTATGAAAATTGTGTGAACCCCTTGAAGGTTGATGCTTTGTGTGGTAAAGTTTTTGCTGAATTCTCATGTATAAGTGGTTGTCTAGAATTTTCTCCAAGTGTGACTCAATGAGAAATCCTAGATGTAGCTTCATTTAGAACATGATTTTAGGCTTTCTTTTGATAGCTACTTCACCCATATGACCTCCTTGATCATGAATCCTTACTAGCCAATGTTGATCCTTCAAACCTTTTCCCTGAGAACCACATTACAAGTCTATTACCCCTTTGTAATCCCTCTTTGGCACCCATCCTACCTAGTATTAGTTGTGAGAAGAAATGCAAAAATAATACTTGAGTCCCAAAAGTGTGGGAATGAAAAAGGGAAAAATGAGGCAAAAGCCTATGTTTGGGGGTTGCTAAAAGGAAAATGGGAAAAATGATATGAGCTCCAATGAGAGGTAGCCCCACATTATGAGGAAATGAATGAATTGGTTGGGAAAAGAATCACATTGCGGAAACGTGCTGCCGCTTTCTTAAATGAGAATAAAAGTGACAACTAAGGAGGTATAAGGATGGCTCTTGTTCCAAAATGAAAATGCTGATCAAGGAGAGACAAGGTGGGGGTGATCTCAAGAGAAAATGGAGTATGCAATGATGTTCACGAAAAGGGCATTAGGGAGGTTCTAGTCACTAGAACTAAAAATTCATACTACAGTTACCCCTAGACTTCATTTTGACCTTCAAGTCCAAATTGATTTTAAGTGTAGAAACTCTAACATTAGTGGCGAGTTACATGAATGGAAAGCCAATGGGTCAAGCTATGTGCATGAGAATTTCTTTCTGAGAGTGAGCATATTTGTTTTATTATATAATCCATTTAAGTGTTAATTGCTTATATCTTAAATGGGATTCTCTATTGATATGAGTGGCATCACTTCCTTGGAGATCATGCTTGCACGTACCAAAAGAGGTGATTGAGACAAGAATGCAGTGAGATATAAGGAAAACTATAAATGTGAATTTTTAATGACTTATGATGATATATAAATTTGCTTTGATCAACCTTGGCCCTTGTTTTGAATGAAGGAATTAACTATGAATTATGCCAATCGATTGTGGTCATCTCTTGAAGCATTTGCATATAGTGTTGATTCTCCTATTTTCCTTTGACTAGGTGAGTAATTTTGGAGTTAAGTCGTAGTGGTCCCTTAGTGAAAAATCTCATGTATTATGACAAGCTTACTTCAATTGTTTAGCTAGAAATCATAGCGTTGCTTGATGACAAGCAATGGTTCAAGTTTGAGGGTTTAATGAGTTTTTAATTTACCAACTCATTAGGCTTTTAAACATAAGATTTTGCTTAATTTTCAAGTCATTTAGGAGGATTTTATATGTTTTCTCTTTTGTTTTTTCAAGAATTCAATTTAAAAAGAGAGAGAGCAATAAATTGAACAAAAGTATGAAGCCTAAAGAAGGAAATCTGCATCCACCATGTGGCACTGGTAAAACGCCAGCCAAATGCATAAGCTCACTATGTGAAAGTTGAAGGCATACTGGCGGAATGCGGGTCGGCACCTATGAACCACCGGTGCCAACACAGGACTACTGCAGGAGTCACTAGCCCCAGTAGCGATAGAGCGGCGTCCTGCGGTTGGGCATCGACGTAATGCTGATGTCTCACAAGTGAGACCATCATCAAAAGAGAAAAATCATCTAGCACGAGATTTGAGGAGCATTTTTAACCTACTTTTGAACATTCTTTAAAAAGTAGTGAACATTTTACTCCTTCTCAATTAGAATATTGAATTGTATTGTATTGAATAGTCTTTAATTTTCTACACAGAGAAAGAATAGAGTTAGCTTTTCTTCACCTTCTTCTTCTTCTTCCTCAAGGTAAAAACTTCTATTGGAGACAAATCTGATCTTGCAAGTTACTCTTAATGATGAATTCTACGAATTTATTTAGCAATATGATTTTGCATTTTAGCAATGAGTGGCTAAATATTTTTCTAGGCTTGTATGCATGATTGGGGAAAAATTAGATTGAGTATTGTTAGATTGATCTTATAATTACTCATTTAGTATAAATATGTTGTTTTCTCCAAATTATAGTTGAACAATCCATAGTTTCAAATGTGTATTATGTTTACCTATTCTATTTTTACTTTAAAAAGGGGAATAGAATATGGGTGAGAAAACAACTGCGGGTATTTGGGTATTGAGTATATGGGAATGAGCTAGAGATAGCCAAAATCCATTTTCATACACTCATTAAAGAGTTGAGGCTACAGATAATTCAATTCTTGCCCAAGCCATAATGGATGAATTAGTTGAGACCTTGGGGTTTGAGAAAACCTAAGGAAAAAGGCACCCAAGTGGTTGAAAAAGATCAGTTGTCACCTTATTAATGGTTATTTATGCTTGTGAGTAATAATTTTGTTTTCTATCTAATTCCAATCCAATTGATTCCCCATCAATAGTTCACCCCTAGCCCTTGCTTATATTTTTTCATTCAATATTTTGTTGCCTTGCTTTGGATTGGTAATATATTTAAATTCAAATTGTGATCTTACTTTCCCCCAATATTTATTTTTCCATTTTTAATGCAATGATGCAAATTTAGTTCGATTCAATAGACAACTTTTGTGCAATCAAATCTCTATTCCTTGTGGATTCGATGCCAACTCATGAGTTGGGTAATTATATTACAATGACCATTTACAGTTTCTCCTTGCCAGGAGTGGATTTGCACATCATCTGTTACATGCATGCTCTACCTTAGTAAATTGTATAACATGTTCGACAGAATTTCAATATTCGGGTAAGCCAGTCCTAGAATGGAAAGGTAGTTCAGTTGTATCTGTAGGTTGCTTTGTTCCTATCTTAAGGTCAGGAAGATGATTTCAAAAGGCTATGTGTACTATCTAGTTCGGGTTAAGGATGCTACGTTTGAGACCCCAACCCTTCAGTCAGTTCCTCTAGTACGTGACTATTTAGAGGTGTTTCCAAATGATCTACGAGGAGTCCCCCCCCCCCCCCCGAGCGGGAGATTGACTTTTCTATCGACCTTCTCCCTAATATGCAGCCTATATACCTTCCTCCTTATATAATGGCTCCAGCCAAGCTAAATGAGTTGAAAGATCAATTGAAATATCTCCTAGATAAGGGTTTCATTAGGCATAGTAAATCCCCGTGGGATGCACCAGTTCTCTTTGTTCAAAAGAAGGATTGATTACTTGTTTGACCAACTTTAGGGTGCTAAGTGCTTCTCAAAAATACACCTTACGTCTGGCTATCATCAGCTCAGAGTCAGAGAGAGTGACATCTTGAAGACAGCCTTCAAGGCTTGGTGTGGTCAATATGATCTTATAGTTATGTCTTTTTGACAAACAAATGCTGCTGTAGCTTTTATAGACTTTATAAATAGGGTATTCAAGCCATATTTTGACATGTTCGTGATTGTCTTCATAAACAACATTCTCATATACTCTCGGAGCGAGGAGGAGCATGCCGCTCATTTGAGGATTGTGCTATAGACTCTTAAGGATCACCAACCATTTTCTAAGTTCAACAAGTGTGAGATTCTGATGAACTCAGTAGAATTTTTGGGCCATGGGTGTCTAGCAAGGGAATGCAGGTTGACTCTCATAAAATAGTCGCAGTGTAGAATTGGCCTAGACCAGTTAATCTTTCAGTCATTAGGAGCTTTTTGGGTTTAGCTGGTTGCTATAGGAGGTTTTTTAAAGCATTTTCATCCATTACAACACCATTGACTAAGTTGACCTAGATGAAGGTCAAATTGTAGTGGTCGGATGCCTGTGAGAAGAGTTTTAAGGAGTTAAAGACTTGACTCACTTCAGTCCCAGTATTTATTCTACCAGAGGGCAAAAATTGTTTTGGTGCATATTGTGATCCCTCTAGGGTTGGTCTAGCTTGTGTGTTGGTGCAGCATGGTAAGGTCATTGCGTATGCCTCTAGAAAACTTAAGACACATGAGAAGAATTATTTGACGCATGACTTAGAGATGGAAGTGTTGTTGTTTGAATTGAAGATTTGGAGGCACTACTTGTATGGGTACATGTGGATGTGTTCACGGACCACAAGAGCCTTCAGTGTGTGTGCACTCAAAAGGACCTAAATTTGCGATAAAGGAAGTGACTAGAGCTTCTCAAGGTCTATGACATGAGTGTCCTGTATCATATGGGCAAGGATAATATAGTGGCAGATCATTTTAGTAGGTTGTCCATGGAGAGTGTGTCTCATTTTGAGGATGGAAGGAATGAGTTGTTAAAGGATGTCAATCGGCTTGCTCGTTTAGGAGTTTGCCCTGTTGACTCGACATATGGTGGTGTCATTATTCAGAATGGGTCAGAATCTTCATTGGTGACTGAGGCCAAGGCTAGGCAAAATGAGGATCCTATCTTGGTAAAGCTAAAAGAAATGGTTCGAGATCATAAAATGGAGGTTTTCTCCCAAGGGGGAGATGGTGTACTTCGTTATCAGGGTTGTTTATGTGTTCTAGGTGTTGATGATTTGAGAGAAGAATGTTGCATGAGGCTCATGATTCTATATATTCTATCCATCCAGGTGCTACCATGACGTAACATGACCTATGAGAGGTCTATTGGTGTAATGGCATGAATAAGGACATAACGGAGTTTGTAGCTAAGTGTTCGAATTGTCAACAAGTGAAAATAGAGCATCGAAGACCTAGAGGTATGCTGCAAGTCATTAATATCCCTATTTGGAAGTGGGAAGATATTAATATAAAATTCATTACAGGTTTTCCTCGTACACGCCGATAGTATGACTCTATATGGGCATTTGTAGACAGGTTGACCAAAGCAAAACATTTCTTACCTATCAAAACTACAGATTCAGTTGAAGATTATGCTAGATTATACATTTGGGAGTTATTTCGGTTGCATGGAGTCCCTTTGTCCATCATCTGATATAAAGGTGCTTAGTTTACCTTATAGTTTTGGAGATCATTTCAGAAAGGACTTGGAACTCGGTCAAGCTTAGCACAACTTTTTACATGCAGACATATGATCAGGCCGAGTGGACCATTTAGACTCTTGAGGATATGTTGAGTACGTGCCTGATTTATTTCAAGGGTAGTTGAGATGAACACTTTCCTCTCATTGAGTTTGGCTACAATAATAGTTACCACTCCAGCATTCAAATAGTTCTATTTGAGGCTCTTTATAGGCGGAGATTTAGATCACCTATTGGATTGGACGAGGTAGGTGAATCTACGTTTATAGGGCCAGATTTAGTTTATGAGGCTATGTAGAAAGTCCATCTCATTTCAGAAATGTTGAAAATAGTTCAGAGTCGTCAGAAATCTTATGCGGATGTTAGACGGAGAGAGCTTGAGTTTGAAGTTGATGATTGGGTGTTTATGAAGGTGCCTCCCATAAAGGGGGTAATGAGGTTCGGTAATAAAGGGAGTCCACAATATGTTGGTCCTTATAGGATTTTGAGGCGAGTTGATAAAGTGGCATATGAGTTGGAGCTACCAACGGAGTTAGCTTCAGTATATCCAGTTTTTCATGTATCTCTATTGAAGAAGTGCATTGGTTCGGCCTTCGTTGTTCTGGTAGAGAGCATAGATGTAAAGGATAGCCTTACCTATGAGGAGGTTCCGGTTGAGACCTTGATTGTCTAGTTCAAATGTTGAGAAATAAAGAAGTAGCTTCAGTGAAGGTTTTGTGGAGGAATCAACAAATTGTGGGAAGTCAAAGAAGATATGATGGCCAGATACCCGCATCTTTTCCCTTTCGGCTTAATTTCAGCAGGAGGTACCAGTTTCATCCTTAGTACTCTATTCAGTTTCATGTCGGTTCATGTCTCTAAATTCCTATCATGTCATTACAGGTATGTATGTTTCATGAATTTAGTTCTGTCATGTGTATCACTCCGGAGTGAGTCACTCCATCAAATTTTAGCTTTAGATGTTTAGTATTTAGGATTGCAGTTCCTTTCCCTAGCCTTTCAATATACTTGATCCACATTCAAGGATGTAACACCTAGGAATTCCCTAAAATAAGACCTGAGGAAGGAATTAGAGGAATCAAGGAAAATTTCATCAGAGCCATGGGAAGACTCAAGGGATGAGTCATTTTACGAAACAACAACCCATCGTGTTGCTCGTGATAAGTCCCTAGTTAGAATTTTCTAGTAAGAAAAGGGCCTATAAATGACTCGTTGGAAGATCAAACAGGTCGTCCTGAGTGGCCGCTGAATGGTATTTAGGAAATTCCCAAAAAACTGAGTCAGTTACGATGAGAGGATTCGACGAGCCGTTGTTCCAAGTAATGACTCGTCTCTTATGTTCTTCAGCTAAAGAATCAGAAGAGTCGTAGAAATTCCCCTAGAAGCAACAGATGGAATAACAGGTTGTTGATCCATACGACGACCTATCCTAATCAGTCGCTGGTTAGAACCTCAGCAGAATACCAGATGTGCTTCAAATTCAATGGACAGGTGCAACGACCCATCTTGTCAATCATTGCAAAGGGACCACTCGAGCTCCAGAATTTCCCCAGGGAACTATGGACGATCCAACGAGCCATGGTGTCCTACAACAACTCATTGGATGGATCGTTGTAACTGCTAGTGTCTATTTTTCAGGCAAACCATTAAAGGATATTTTGTAAATTTTAATCTTCTAAGGCCTAAACTACATTGTTTCAAGCCCTAAAAGGAGTGTTTTAAGAGGGTTTAGCCTTTCTCAAGTAATTTGTCTCCATGCAT
This sequence comes from Datura wrightii, assembly GCA_035772735.1. Taxonomy (NCBI): domain Eukaryota; kingdom Viridiplantae; phylum Streptophyta; class Magnoliopsida; order Solanales; family Solanaceae; genus Datura; species Datura wrightii. The sequence continues at coordinate 169,220,692 of JASDFA010000016.1, forward strand.
GCAAGTTTTGAGTTTCTCTTTGAAGATCAAACTTGAATCCCTCAATTTCTTCCCCAATTCTCTTGGGCTTTCAAGGATACTAAGATAATCAATCTACCCAGGTATGTAAGGCTATGAATGAGAGTTTTCTTTCACTCTCATACCCACATTTCTCCTCAAGGTCATGAATTCATGTTCTAATTCAAGTATATGATTTTATAGGATTTTAACCCAATTTTATGAAATTCTCTAGGCTTTGTCTATGAGTCAATTCCCCTCATATTCAAAGCATGTTTTAAACATTATGGATAGATTTTATACACAAATTTATTATAAATTTATAATTTTAAGTTTATAAAAATTATATTCTATTATGTAAGTTTTACAAAAAGCCAAGTTAATGATTCATGATTTCAAGTATGATCGGATATCTAGCATGAATGAATGTTTATAAATTATCCATGTATGAATCCATAATTTTGACTTATGAAGTCTGTTTCAAGTATGCATGATTTTATGTTTTGGGTAAGCCCACACAAGTTAAGTATGTTTTCATGATTTAGCTCAGGTTAATATGATCAGCTTACTATATGGTTTAGGGTCAATGCACTTAATTCAACTTATGGTACGTTTGGAGCCAGGACTCCCAAATGTTCATATTTGAGACTATGCATGTAATTATGACTTCAGCTTCATTGAAAAATGATGGGAGCACGATGCATGTTTTTTGGAGTAGTGTCTAGCACCGAGTAGGCTAGGGGTTCAGGTAAACTCCCGGGTCTCAGAACTACGCGTCGAGGTATACATATAAATTGGGACCTCCCTTGAGAGTTTCCCCTTCCCCTAAAGGGGCCTCAGCTTGATATCAATATTATGGTATCGTCCTTACACTGACAAGGTTTTAGATGACACTGCCCACTTAAGTGTAATAGTTGGTGCATCACATAAGCTCTATTTTGATTTTGTCAGTTATGATGAGCCTCCTATTGTTCCTCATTGTTTCAGTTATTTATGTCCATGACTTATGATATTATGTTTTATTACAAGTTTGACCCTATAATCATTTATGAGCTTTCACTTACGATTTTAGCTCTACTAGGTCATATGATTTCTACCTCTAAATCTTAGGTCACTATGTTCTGTTATGATAATCATCTTATGACAATGTATGTCTCAGATTTAGTTTTCAGCATGTAGTCCTTACTCTAATGATGTATTAATTTATATTTATATGCATGATTTTAGTTAACATTAACTCAAAATATTTTACTTACCTTACATACTCAGTACATTTCAAGTACCGACCGCATACTCTATGTTGTATCAATTCATGATAGGTCTGAGCAATTAGACTAAGTTTCATCATTAGTCTAGCTTACCCCCACAGTCCAACTCAGTTTCCGTTGTTGGTGAGTCCTCATCTTTCAAGGACATTCAGTTTAGTATTTGATTATGCTATTTTAGTTTGAGATTTTAGTGATCTAGCTGGGGGTGTTGTCTCATTAGCTCATCAGACAATTTAGAGGCTTATTAGACATTATGTAGACTTTCCACATTATAAAGTGTTGACTTCATTTATGATTGTTTCTATACATTGTGTTGTTCAGTCTTCTGCTTATTCATGTTTAAGTTATAATTTTCTATTTTGTTGTATGCTCTTTATTTACTATGTTCATGCCATGGGTCGACTTGGAGCCACTCGTGGTTCTAGATCCCATCTCAAGTTGTGACAGTAATACTCCCAACTAAACATAAGAATACACATAAGCTGATGTCCTAAGACTAGTCGGAACCACTTTATCTAGCAAGAGTCCCGAGAGCCTAAAGGACGATGACAAATTGATACTGAGGGCTCATAACTGATGTGCTAAGACTTGTCAGGGGTACTTTCTACTAGCAAGAGACCGGAGAGTCTAAAGAACCATAAGCATACTGATAATACTGAATTCATGAAATCATAGACTCAAATCATAGTTTAAATCATATATACTGCTAACATCATATCATGGACATAAATCATTTATTGGAAAGGGGGAATAATGAAAATACATAGTTATTGATCATAAGAGCCTTGAAATCATGAACATTATGTAACATTTATCATGAAAACATGGAAGAAATGAGAAAATTCATACGTGTTCGGGTCTGCTCTATGGTATTTACTACACGCAAGTGCACGTGGTCGAACAAGTAGTAAAGTGGCTTAAGTAAGCCAAGTATCGATCCCACAGAGACTGTGATAAGGTAACAAACTACTTAAGTGTTACTATACTTACTCTAAAAATGAAGACAACAGTGCAAAGAAGAGTTTGATATTTTGATTTCTAATTGTATGCTATGTCTAAAACAAATATCTAATGTGAGTCTGAACTATGAATGTGAGCATGTTGAGGCTAAATGAACATGTATAGAAACTAATTATCGATACAATTTTTGGTTAATCTTTCCTCCGGTTGCTAGTCAAGAATTACTGCCAATGGATTAAAACTCTCGTATTTAACCCAACTTAAGAATCATGAACCGTCCACCTACATTTCTGTGATTAAACGAAATTCATGTTCTAGCCATACAAAACCGATTCCTTAATTGACTAAGACGACTTTTAGGTATATTTCTATCCTGAAGGTAAATCAATTCTCAATTTTCCCAAACTAAGAAGAGATCATATCCTATTGATTCACAACTTTCCAATTTGTTGCTCTCTCGAGTGAAATCGGACTTTTTAGATATACATTAACATTGGCCACACATCAATGCAGTAAGAACAAGAATCAATAGAACAACCAAGGAAGAAAAGATGAAAAACCCAATTGATCAATAACTACATTTCAATACAATTGTTCTTAACCTAAGCAAGAAGAGGAATTAGCCACTCATTTGTGGATTAAACATCGTTAAATGAGTGTTAAACATACAAACAATTGAATTAAAGAAGAAGGAGATAGAGAAAAACCCTGACAATTTCGTCCCCTCACTGCCTGTAACCCACGTTCTTGCTCCACCAAGTCAGAATAATTAAAAATGAACCTAAGTTTTCTATTTATACTAGTGGGAATTTTTCCCAGAATAACAAGCAACGTGTCACGGAGTGCATCGCGGAGCACTGCCTCCGTGACACGCCACTGACGCGGACCCTTACTGGAAATGGATTGTCCAGGTAATAAGGCCCAACCTGGCACGTCGTACAATGCGGGGCTAGGCCAACGTGCCACGGCCCCAACGCGCACCCTCACTGGATTTTGGCAAAAAAATACCTATCCTGGTAGAAGGCATCCGCGATGGCAGCGTGACACGGCTCCATCACGAAGCGCCTCTAATTTGTTCCTTCAAATGCTTTTTCCCTTGCTAACATCCGAGTCCAACCCCAATCTCTCCCAACACGCATTTTAGCTTCCCAAAATTATATTTCACCTGCAAAACAATGCTAATCATGTTGGTTAGTATAAATTCACATTTTATTATCAATCATATGAGAAAGTATAAACATTGATAGATAAACAAGGCCAAAATGACACCTTTGAGTATCACTTGGGCATATAAATTTGCCCAAGATCACTTACCCCACACTTAAATCCTTGTTCGTCCCCGAACAACAATCTTACACCTCATGCACTTTACACCCCATGCTGGCTACTTTGGTTCGACAATTCAGGCTACGGTCATACCGATTATTTAACACAACAAATCATCAAGAAAACATGCATGGTCCTATCAATGCAATGACCTTTAACACATCAAGACCTCCTAGGCTTATGAATCGACTCTCGATATTGGCAAACTCCTGCAAATCAGCTGAACAAGATATCCGACACGAAATTTAATCTCTCATCAAGTATGTGCCCTCACAACACAAGGGAATTTTCCCCTTTTTAATCACATGAACTCAAACGATTACATGCAGAGGCATATAGAAATAATTTCGCTCTCTCTCCCAAAAGAAGTCACATGCATCATGCCACAAACCATAGGCTTGCCTTTAGTGTATTACTCCACTAATATAAGGAAGTGTGATGTAAGATCACGTAGGACTTTATCGGGTTGTAATGTAAGCTACGGAACTAGTAAATACTGGGCTAGCCAATAATAGCCACTAGCATCCTTAAGCGCTTTTTCAATACATCCCATCAAGCTCATGGGCATTGTTTCTTCCTTCATCCTCCCATTCTTGAAGTCTGTCTTTATTTTGACTCATCTCATTAAGCACACTTGGCTTAATCACGAAGAGTATTCATACATCTTTATTATATTTTATTTATAACAAGTGCACCTTCAACCTTTTCTTTCCTTTCATCACTCTGCTTTTCTTTTCTTTTCACCATTCTCACTCTTTGACACTTTGAGAAAATTATTTCCTCTTCTTAAGCGCTAAAGAGTTTTGGATCAAATTTACGACTAATGAAAAGAAAGGGTTAAGCTCGATTTACACATTTTTGAAAAAAGAAAAAATTAATAGGCTAAAGGCTCAACGGGCTAACTAGGGTGTACAATCAAGGTGGGTACAATAATGAAAAAGAGAAACATTCGGTTGAAAACAAAGAAATGCCTACATCCTTTCCTACAATACACGTCCTTCATTTTGTTTCATACACACACCAGTCAAGTTCTAGACATTTCATAATAGCATGGAATAAACAAAACCTCACCCAACACTTATTGCACATGCTCAATTCAGGACTGATCTTGGGCAAATTTATATGCCCAAGTGATACTCAAATGTATCATGTTATCCTTGTTTATCTATCAATGCTTATACATTCTCATGTGATTGGTAATAAAATGTGAATTTATACTAACCCAAATGATTAACATTGTTTTGCAGGTAAAATGTAATTTTGGGAAGCTAAAATGCATGTTGGAAGAGATCGGGGTTGGACTCGGATGTGAGCAAAGGACAACGCATTAGAAGGCACAAAATAAAGAGGCTCCACGATGGAGCCGTGTCACGCTGCCATCGCGGAGGCGTTCTGCCTTGATAGGGAATTTTCAGCATATTTCCAGTGAAGGTTCGCGTTGGGTCCATGGCACGGTGGCCTGGCTCCGCGTTGCACGCCATGCCACGTTGAGCCTGATTACCTGGACCCCCAACTTCTAGTGAGGGTCCGCGTCGGTGGCGTGTCACGGAGGCAGTGATCCGCGATGCACTCCGTGACACGTTGCTTGTTATTCAGGGAAAAATTCCCACTAGTATAAATAGAACACTTAGGTTCATTTTTCAATATTCTGACTTGGTGGAGCAAGAACGTGGGTTACAGGCAGTTGAGGGGACGAAATTATCAGGGTTTTTTCTCTATCTCCTTCATCTTTAATTCAATTGCTTGTATGTTTAACACTCATTTAATGATGTTTAATCCACAAATGAGTGGATAATTCCTCTTCTTGCTGAGGTTAAGAACACTTGTTATGAAATATGATTATTTATTCTTTGGTTTTTCATCTTTTCTTCCATGGTTGTTCTATTGATTCTTGTTCTTACTGCATTAATGTGTGGCCTACATTAATGTATATTAAAAAGTCCGATTTCACTCGAGAGAGCAAGAAATTGGAAAGTTGTGAATTAATAGGATATGATCCTTTCTTAGTTTGGGAAAATTGAGAATTGATTTACCTTCAGTATAGAAATATACCTGAAAGTCGTAATAGTCAATTTAGGAACCGGGTTTGTATGGCTAGAACATGAATTTTCGTTTAATCACAGAAATGTAGGTGGACGGTTCATGATTCTTAAGTTGGGTTAAATACGAGTGTTTTAATCTATTGGCATTAGTTCTTGACTAGCAACCGGAGGAAAGGTTAACCAAATTATATCGATAATTAATTTCTTTACATGTTCAATTAACCTCAGTATGCTCACATTCATAGTTCAGACTCACATTAGATACTTGTTTTAGACTTAGCATAAAAATTAGAATCCAAAAATATAAAACTCTTGGTTACACTGTTGTCTTCATTGTTAAACTGAAAATATAGTAACACTTGATTAATTGTTACCTTATCCCAGTCCCTGTGGGATCTATACTTGGCTTACTTGAGCCACTTTACTACTTATTCGACCACGTGCACTTGCGTGTAGTTATATACCCAAATAACAAACGAGCGAACAAGGACATATTCACAGACTCCTCAATCAGCTAATTACAAGAATTCAAAATTAAGCCTCAATCACACTAAATCGACTCTATGGCCTAGGTATCTCAACATATTTATAGAGTTGCATGCTTTCATACGAATCACCTTTGCATTTCAAATATCATGTACAACACGCAACCAGAATTCCGCAACCATAAAATAACTACAGGTTTTGGGATGCAACCAACAAAAGAAAACAACAGAAAAATAAATGAAAAAAACTCTACTCCTAACGACTACATTTCCCTTAAGACGGTCGTCATCCATCCATCATAGGGAACGGTCACTAACTAAGACTTCGGTTCAATGGGACCAATCTCGGTAAATAAACCGAAAACAAATGCCGAGAAACCCAAGAATTGAAAAAAATTTAAAAATATCGATCATTTTTATAAAAAAATAATATGTAAAAAATCAGCTAGCAACATTCAGCGGCACACAACAGCTTCACATTAATTCCAATGCAGAACAGAAACATCACAATCACAGGGTCACAACATTTTTCCACAGGCACGACAACAGAACAGAAACATAAACAACAACACAAGCAGCACCTAACTACTCCCACCCCACACTTATATCGAACACTATCCCCAGTGTTCACAAGAATTAACATAGCACAAAAAAATAGGTGGTGGAACTCCCTGATCAATCAAAATACTCCACTTCTTCATCAGGTGCTGCTGCCTCATCTCCTATGTCTGAATCGCCCCCATCGTCATCATCGGACTCCACATCGGAGTCCTCACAACGTGTCTCCTCATCTGTGGGGACATCATCATCCGTGGGCTCTACAAAAGCTGGCCCCACTCGGCATAGGGCCCTGGCATTTTCGCCAAAAGGGTAGTCTAGCTCGAGCTGCCACAGCTCCTCTTCTGTTGCCGGCCTCCCGCCTATTCGCAGCTGGAGCATCTACATCCCGTACATGCGATCCATGTACTGATCATCACGAGCATGTCGCTCGGCTAGTGTAAGAACTAGCCCGTGGGTGGTGTCGGGTGCCTTAGTTTTAGTGACATCTAAGGCCCGCCGCTCCATCTGCAGGATGTAGTCAAGGGCCTCTTCCTCAATATCCAGGCCCCTCAGGAACGTGGTGAGTAGTCCACCAAATCCGTATCTATGCCCTTGATGCAATCGAGCTCTCTTCATGGCGGAGATAATCACCGCCCCGACATTGATCTCCATCCCTTTCATCAGGGCGTACACCAAGCATACACGATCCCGGGTTACATCCATCATATGCACCCCCGGGATTAGGCAGGAACAAATAATCTTCAGCCATATCTTGGCTTCCCTGTTCATCTGTGAGTAAGGCAAGGTCTGATGGTAGCCCCTCTCCTTATGTCTGCTCCACCGAGCTGTTGATTGGGTTCCACACAATGTGCGTCTGATGTATGCATATGGTGGAGTGATATTCAGCTGTTGAAGCACATGGGCGTCTGTGTCCCGCGCCCCTAGGATAGCATTGAGGTGGTGGGGCTCAAAAGTGACTATTTTCCCCCTTGTTTTGATGGTGTGACTTCTGAGAGTCGGGTTCCAGTTTGCGTAGAATTCCCGAATCAAGTGCAAGTTGCATTCCTTGGGCTCTTCAAAGATGAAGTTCAACCCAGCTGCCTCGATCCAATGGACGATCCTGGGGAACTCCTGTGCCCACGGTTCCCTTGCTATGTGTTCCTCGGGGAAGTACTTGCTCTCCTTGTGCTTTGCGTACCATTTCTTCCCCTCCTCTGTCACCCACCTGGTTCTATATTGATGGTGTTGGCCACGTGGAACCGCTGGTGCTGCTGGGACCGCTGTGCACAGTCTGATTCTTTTTCTTCCGGCGCCAGATGTTGATGCGCCTTTTCCCTTGTCTTGCCTTCTTGCCATTGTTCCTGTCAAACCAAACAGACAAGTTCAGTCTTAAGCCAATTAAAATTAGCTTCGACTAAGGTTGGGTTAAGCTAGGCTACCCCACACTTAGTCCTTAGCCAAAATTACAACATTGAGGCAAGATCGTACTTATTTACACAAACAAACAACAAAACATAACAAATATGCTTAGTGCCTTGGGAGAATTCGACGGTATATATTCCATGTACTACTCAGACTTCGTACAGCTAACCACAATCCTTACCTATCGATAACATTTTATCCCGTAGCACTTAGCAAGGAGAAACAAAAGAAAAATTTTAACTACATGATCCTATACAATTCACCCATTTCTTGCAATTTCCAATATTTTCTTAACCCGAGAATCCGTCGGTCTTTTAACATAGTCACAGTTAGCACAATCGACTCATCTCACCCAACATGTACAACCCAGCATGAATTTCACTAGTTCAACTAAATTTTTCCATTTCAAACTCAAAGTCAAGCCCTAGCTATGATTTTATCAAAAATTTGATTAAGCTATGTAATTATCGAGTTCAAGCAATCACACCATTACTCCGAACATCAATCAACAATAATTCAATTGAATTTAAGCTTAATTTCTACTTAGGGAAAGTTTTACTCATGTCACATGTTCAACATCGAAAAAATTCGACAAGAATTGAGATAGAGTTGAAGAACATACCTTGAATTAGAAGAAATGATGAAAACTTGATGAAATTATGGGCCTAAGTCCGTGTCACGTTGAGGGGGGAGGGGTTTTTGGGATGTTGGTCGCGTAGGGTATGAAAAATGAGGAAAAATGAGGGGGAATCAGAATTAAAAAGTGGGAATTTCGCACGGGTCACCCGGTGACCCGGTGTGACCCGTCGCAATATACACCTCAACGTGTCACGGAGGGTAACGCAGAGCATGCCCTCCGTGACACAGAGCCATCGCGTAGGTGTTCTGGAATTTGTAAAAATTCCAGAATTACCTTCAACATATACGGAGGGTAACGCGGAGGTCCTCCTCCGTGACACAGAGCCATCGCCCTGGCTCACTGTTTTGCCACTTTTATTATTTTTCATACCTACAAATTCCAGAATTACGTTCAACTTATCACAGAGGGTAACGCGGAGGTCCTCCTCCGTGACATGGAGCCATCGCCCTGGCTCACTGTTTTGCCACTTTTATTATTTTTCATACCTCAGATTTTCCTTTCTAATTCCTTGCATGTTTACCCTCCGTTCAACCTGAAATTCATCTTACAACAAGAAATTGGTTAGAATTATAGGATTCACTCAAAGTAAAAATAAGAATAAAAATAAAAACTAACAATTTTGTTGTTAATCAAAAAAAAAAGAAAAAGAAAAAGAAATCTATTCACGTTTTACAAAGAAAAACTTCACTGGTTGCCTCCTGTGCAGCGCCTGGTTTACCGTCGCAGCTCGACGTCATTCAGCACAGTCACCTTCTAGGGTGACAGACGTTTTCTCTCGACCACCTTCCTCACCCTAGTAGTGCTTACATCTCTGCCCATTGACTAAGAACGTGGCACTCCAATCTTATTGCCACAACTCCACTGCACCGTGCGGAGTCATTCTCACCACTTCAAATGGCCCCGACCATTTGGACCTCAGCTTTCCTGGAAACAACTTCAATCTTGAATTGAAGAGCAATACTTTCTGCCCTGGCTCGAAGATGCGATGCACCACATGCTTGTCATGCCACCTTTTCATTTTTTCCTTGTAGTACTTGGCACTCTCATAAGCATGCCAGCGGAATTCTTCAAGTTCACTAAGTTGCATTAGTCTCTTCTTGCCTGCTAGCTCTAAGTCCATATTCAATTTCCTCACGGCCCAGAGGGCTCGGTGCTCTAGCTCCACCGGCAGATGACAAGCTTTACCATAGACCAATTGGTATGGTGAGGTTCCAATCGGTGTCTTATAAGCAGTTCTGTACGCCCACAACGCATCATCAAGTTTACTTGACCAATCATTCCGCTGTGTGTTTACCATTTTCTGGAGAATCTGCTTCACTTCTCTATTCGACACCTCTACTTGCCCACTAGTTTGGGGGTGGTATGCTGTCGCCAATTTGTGGCGCACCCCATACTTGGCTAGTAGTTTCTTGAAACTTGCATTGACAAAATGATCCCCTCCATCACTGATAATGGCTCGGGGTGTCCCGAACCTGGTGAGAATGTGTTTTTTCACAAATTTTGTTACCACCTTGTTGTCATTCCTAGGGCAAGCTATTGCTTCCACCCATTTTGATACATAGTCTACGGCCACCAAGATGTAACGATTACCAAATGACGGTGGGAACGGGCCCATGAAATCAATGCCCCATACATCAAAGGTCTCTACTTCCAGTATATTCTGTAGCAGCATCTCTTGTCTTTTACTAATTTGTCACGCCCCGCCTTGGGGGGTAAGACTGGCACCTAATGCCCTTCTAGGACCTGAACTGCTAGACTACTTAGCCTGAGCACATCTGGTGCCTGGCTGGCTCTAACTCAGATTCAGGAAAACAACGGGCTATATAACGGCTGTAAACACAGCCTCTGGCTGACTAGGCCTGTAGCCACCTGTATGAACTTCAGCTAACCAGAAACATACTTACAAGGGAGAAACCTATGCGGGCCGACAAGGCCACCATGCTGTCTAGTTCTCTGTAACTCAACAATAGCATGCTAATAATTACGTGACCGGCAAGGTCACCACTACTGACTGGTTATGGCCACACACGGCCAACAGGAACTGAAATACTAACTAACTATAACAAACTGCACGGCCTCACACGACCGGCTCAACTAACCACAGGGAAATATATACAGACTGCAAGCCTCTAGGAATAACAATAGAAATGATCGGGAGAGGGCCCCGACCTACCCGTACCGTACAACAAAAGAAAATGAAATACACCTCTGAATATCAAACTCCGGATAACAGGAGTTGATAACTCTGTGCTTGCTAGGATCACGAGGGATCGGCTCCTCATTTGTAAGTACCTGTAGGCAAGTAATGCAGTGCCCCACGGGCGTCAGTACCACAGGTACTGAGCATGTAAAGAAACTGAAATACACAACTGAAATGAATAACAAAAGTAACATGACATATAAGCAGGAAGTAGCTGCGTCTATCTAGCTAAAGATAACTGGGGAGAGTTTATTTATTCTGTAACTAAACTGAGCGTACCTGAAGACGTGTCGTCCTACTGTTTATCAGTATCTAATAGTACATTTAGATATACATATAAATACACACATAACTTGACCGACCCCCATAAGCCGTAAGGTGCCAACCAACAGAACAATCTATTTACCCCTACCCGGGTCTAAACCAACCAAAAATAAGTCACTCCACTCATTTGACAACTGTGAGCTCCTCCTACCGGCCCCCTTGGGTGCATAGCTCAGGCCTTGGCCTTTGACAATAAACTGTGTCTGAGTCCGAAGACTCTTGCCTCTGGGCGCAAGCGCTCACGGGGTAATCTGTTGTTTTATTTGTGACTGAAACTGCCCCTGGGTGCAAGCACGCAACAGGGTACCTTTATAAAAATTTGTATGTGAAACTGCCCCCGGCCACAAGCGCACACAGAGTAATCTGCCCCTGTAAACAGGGTAATCTGGCTCTGCACAAAGTAAACTGAACTGCCCCTGCAAGCAGGGTAATCTGGACCGTATTATCATGGTGGTCGGCCATCATCGTCCTCTAGGCGGACGACATCGCCCAGCTGGTGGCGGTATCTAAATTTGGTATTGACACAACTATAATCCAGGGGCGGTGGGGATGCAACGGGACACCCACATGCCATAGCAAGTCTCAACAAACAAATAGCACATATAAATAGCAAGCATGTATAATTGAAAAGACTATATGAAATCTACTTCTTATTCTGATCTGTTTCTACACTGAGCTAATTCTTACTAATTATACTGATTCTGTAACCTCTGTTTAACTGTACGGCTAATCTGTAGCCAAGATACTGTCTGTCTATCTGATCTTTCTTTATTGACTTTTATTATGAAAATCTGTTTCTTTTATTCTACTACATGCTTGGTAATCACGTAATAGGCTATACTGAATCTGAAATACTAACTTGCCCTCGGGCGCATACTTTTCTAACTTTCAGACTGAATACGATATAACAACGCAAACTAGGTTTACTGAACTTTGCACAATACTTAACATTCAACTCCGGAAATTCTACTACGGAGTTTATTTTACTATACAAGGCTAAAGCTACTAACTTGCCAAAGGAACTAGCTTTACATACCTTAACCTCGAGTTATCCGTCTGTCGGACGAGGCTCGATCAATACTCCAGCTATTTCTCCCAACTGCATTCATGTATACACTAATTAATACTAAATATAGCTTTATTCTAAAGAACGACGTCACTTTCGATATAATTGTAGCCTAAACTTAGGCTTATCGAAAGACGGTCGAAAACTCGCTATTTTTCAGAAGTCCAGAAGGGAGAAGTATTCACTTCACGGCTAGGAGCACATAGACACTAGTTTGGAGCAATTCTACTTACCTTCGCTCGGTAGCTGGATGATTCGTCTGCTGTATTTCGTGAAACAAAATCGGTAGGAATGCTCACTACTGCTAAATACCTCGGTACCTGAGGTTAATTCGAGTTTGGACCGCGTTTGACAGCGTAATCGGAAGGAAATTATCAAATAATCCTCGTTCCTCTTTCTCTCTGCTTACCCTCTGTTTTTAACTGGAAATTATAAGAAACTTTAATGAAAAATCGAAGTTGGAGGCTTTATATAATTGGGACTTATAAGTCGCATTCAGGGAATGCGATTTATAAGTCGCATTCCTGGAATGCAATTTATAAGTCGCATTTTGCCTTGCGACGCGCCGACTTGGCGCTTGTCCGATCTTTCCCTGGGCCTTTTTCTGGCATGTATGGTTTTCAAATACTCTTAACCAACACACGAATAAGCCATCTATATGCCGGGAATTTACGGGGTGTAACATTCTCCCCCCCTTAAGAACATTCTTCCTCGAATGTAAACTGCTATATAGAGGACTACTCAATTAGCTTAACTTGTTCTTAGGAAAATTTCGGCAGAGTTTCCCCTGTAATCTGGACTATCCCAAAATCCTAAAACATAGAAAAGTCCAATACAGGTACTCCACACGATACTATAAGATTCATTCGATAACTAAATATCAATCTTTCTCATTTATATATATACAACCATAAGGTACTGCATAAGTAATAATATGGACGTACTTGTCGCCTGACTAGGCCTGGAACAGGCGAGGATATCTAGCTTTCATATCTTCTTCAGCCTCCCACGTCATTTCCTCTCGGTTCCTGTTACGCCACAATACCTTGACAGACGCGATATCCTTAGTTCTCAATCTACGAATCTGTCTGTCTAAGATGGCTACCGGAACCTCTTCGTAGGCCAGCTCTTCTGTAACCTGGATATCCTGGACTGGGACTGTTCTGGATGGGTCTCCTATGCATTTCCTCAGCATAGACACATGAAAGACGGGACGAACGGACTCTAGCTCTGGAGGCAAGTTCAACTCATATGATACTCGGCCTATCCTCCGGCGAATCTGATAAGGCCCAACAAACCTCGGACTGAGCTTACACTTCTTGCCGAATCTCATCACCCCTTTCATCGGAGATACTTTCAGAAATACCCAGTCATTCACATTAAACTCTAGGTCTCTGTGCCGTACGTCCACATATGATTTTTGGCGACTCTGTGCAGTCAATAGGCGTTCTCTGATAAGCTTTACTTTCTCTTCTGACTGCTGAACAATGTATGGCCCAATTATCGCTGATTCCCCTATTTCGAACCAGCCAACCGGCGATCTGCACTTTCGCCCGTATAAAGCCTCAAAAGGTGCCATCTGAATAGTCGAGTGATAGCTATTATTATAAGCAAATTCTATCAGCGGCCAATTGTCATCCCAGCTACCACCAAAGTCTAGCACACACGCTCGCAGCATATCCTCGAGCGTCTAAATAGTGCACTCAGCCTATCCGTCTGTCTGAGGGTGGAAAGCAGTGCTCAGATTAATCTGCGTTCCCAGTCCCTTCTGGAATGATTGCTAAAATCTAGCCGTGAACTGCGCTCCTCTGTCTGAAATAATGGATACTGGAACTCCGTGCAATCTGACTATCTCTCGGATATACAACTCCGCATAATCTTCGGCCGAGAAAGTAGTTCTTACTGGCAGGAAATGAGCTGATTTAGTCAATATGTCAACTATCACCCATATAGAGTCATGTCTGTGTCTGGAACGGGGTAATCCCGCCACAAAATCCATATTCACTGCTTCCCATTTCCAGAGAGGTACAACTATGTCCTGAGTTAACCCGCCTGGTTTCTGATGTGCTGCTTTCACCTGTTGGCAGTTTGGACACAGGGCTACAAATTCAGCAATGTCCCTTTTCATACCTGGCCACCAGTAGTTCTCTTTGATGTCATGGTACATTTTTGTCACACCGGGGTGAAGAGAATAACGGGCGTAATGTACCTCATTCATAATCTGTCGGCGGAGGTCTGAAACATGGGGAACACATAAACGATCTTTACAACACAACACTCCATCCTCTGTTACCCAAAATCCTGGTGCCTGCCCTAGCGCAATATAATCTTTAAGCTGAACTAGGTCAGGATCCTCAAATTGCCGTTCTTTCACTTCCACAACTAACGATGACACGACGGTGTTCTGAATTACCGCTCTACCGTCCTCTGTTTCTGCTACACGAACGGCTAGGCTAGCTAACTGATGTATCTCCCTGACCAATTCCCGCTGCTCGGGATGCAAATACGCCAAACTCCTAATGGATTTGTAGCTAAGGGCGTTTGCTACTGCATTTTCTCTTCTTGACTGACACAACATATTCATATTTAGAGTGCTTGGCATATAATTGATGGTCATACTGGCTTATCACGCTGGAGAAACTGACAGGTAATTTATCGGTATTGCTAGAGATTATCTGGCCTTCCGACCACATGCTAAGGCTACTTGTTGCTGGGATAACCTGAACGCCCGTCTGCGCACCTTGTGCCTTTATCAGATCAGAGGATCCTGATATTGATCATGACCTCTAATGATCTGGCTGCATAACCTTAAATAACTGAATAGTCGGGTTGAATGACCCGAATGTGGCAGTAGTCTAACAATGCTCTAACTGTTCTACTTGAGTACTTATAGTTCATGCATAACTGTAGACTTGTGGGCATCTAATTGCTTTGTTATTTTGCTTGAACCACTGTAAGGCTGGGCTTAATCAAACTTACTCCCAAGCGATCAATCTCTGGATCTTCACGGGGAGTCTACTGATCTCCTGGTCTTAATAAACACTATGCTAGCAGGGTACTATAAATTTCTTACGCCTTGTGTGTATCCACTTGGATTTATACTGCTATTCTGGGAAATTCTCGGTCTTATGAGCTATTCTGTAAATACTAGCCTTCTGCTAGGGCTCTGTATCTGAATATCTTACGAGAACCAGCTGAAGTACTAGTCTGTCACTGACTGCTGATGTGGACCCCTTTCTTGAGGTGCCTACGGGCTTGTCTGACTTGCGGGGTATTCCTTGTAATAACTGCTAGGTTGACTAAGGTTGACTCTAACCTACAAGGCTGGGAAAATAATGTATGGCCACTTAACATATTGGAACAATTCTAGTATTGCTAATCTCTGAAGTATACCTATTCAGTCTCTAATTCTGGTTCTGGCACATGCGCTAGTGTTATTGATCTTTAGAGATACTTCCCTGCTAATACAGGCGCCAGCTGGTCGGTAGACCGTCTAACTGCGCCCTTATCATCTAATTACCTGATTCAGGTTACTAACTCTTATAAGCTTCTAAAACCTAGATCTAGAAACAACATATAAGTCTATTAACTTAATAACTAAGAGCTGAGACAGTTTCTATGGATTCATACGTAAATCACACTTAACTTGCCCCTTCTTTTCACTTTTCTCTTTTTCTTCTCTCTCTTTTCTCTTTTTATTTTTGGCAAGGGGTCCTGCAATGCAATTTGTATATACTTACCAACACTAATATGCATCTGTGTGATTGTAACCCCTATTAGCAGCTACTCACAACATATTTATTATCTGCATAGATATATATTAATAAATACGTACAATACATACTGAATTCTGTAGTGATACGTAATCTATGACACACTTTGCTAAATTTCATATTGTACATGATATACTGCTTCTATGGTCTAATAATACCTCCTGCCTTCTCTTAACATTTCATTGTATTGTCACCCCATTCTGAAAGTAACAAACATAAACACTTTAGTTATTGTCTGCTATTTGAAATTCCGCCACTCTTGCGATGTGGGGTCAACGTTCGAATCTTGTGGCCTTACTTGGCATATATCGAGAGCCCATGTCTGTCTGCTGGGCCTTATCTCTAGGCCACACTAGATTAAATTCGTTGTACCGGTAATTTCTTAACTTCCCCATAAGCGAACATACTACAGCATTATGGACCACAATCTTAATGTCTTCTAACTGTCAGTCCGAGGCTTAGTCCGTAATACGATATTCTATCAATTTGGGGGTGATTCTATTTTCCACACAAAATTTAGTATTCCTGCTTTCTCCCCTCATCTCACCTGAGCTATGCTCTGGGGTTCAAGAGACCCGCCTTTCGTTGTTAATGAGATTACTGATCAAGCCTCAGCCTATACTTCTTCTGGCTTATAGTCAGGCCCATCTTATTCACATGACCTCTCTATCTTTCGATGTCACAACTGGATCATAACTATAATCATACAGGTATGTCTTGCTATCTGTTAGCATATATGGCGGACTTGGCCTTTTTCTGACTCGAACATGACTATTACTAGGCATTCATCACTAGCAGGTCTTTTACCCCTACTTCGGGTAAGTTAACAGTCTTACTTTCTCTTTACGCTCACTAACGCTTACTGGAATTAATCAATCTATCTTCACTTACTGCTTGTTTTGGGCAGCCTCACCTCAATTCTTATGCCCCTTTACTGTACTGGAATCAAGGTCAAGAGGTAGGAATAGCCCTTTTCTTGTTGCAACAGATAGAAACATATAATTGTACCACATCTGAAAAGATGTGTTTGGGATTCCTGCATTTCCCTCTCTTTCTCATACTTATCTGATAGTTTGACCTTGTCTGTAATCTTAATCAAATCTTATATAGCTAATAAATAAATCAACTCGTATGTACATTATACTTCTGACTTTCTATTTTGACGTTATCAACGTATACTAGGAATAGTACCAATAAAGGTATCACGCTGGGAGGTCTCTAGTACCTCCTCCTTCTACTATAAGTATCTTGTAACTGGTTGATGCCCTCTTCTATTGCTATATCTGATCTTCTGCCTGTGATAGGGTAATGTTGATCTGCCTCTGTTTCTGTAATCAAAGAATACAGTAAGTTTTTAAGGAATCAACCCTATACTGTACCGCTCTAAAGCACGACTGACTGAGAAGGAAGGGTAACCATCCTATCATGCCTCGCAGGCTCCTGCCTATAGTATGTGGTGCAGAACACATGGATAGACAAGACTCTACTTAGCATGGCTTGCAGACTCCCTAGGACACGACCTGCTCTGATACCAAGTTTGTCACGCCCCGCCTTGGGGGTATGACTAGCACCTGGTGCCCTACTAGGACCTGAACTGCTAGACTACTGAGCCTGAGCACATCTGGTGCCTGGCTGGCTCTAACTCAGATTCAGGAAAACAATGGGCTATATAACGGCTGTAAACACAGCCTCCGGCCGACTAGGCCTGTAGGCACTTGTATGAACTTCAGCTAACCAGAAACATACTTACAAGGGGGAAACCTATGCGGGCCGACAAAGCCACCATGCTGTTTAGTTCTCTGTAACTCAACAATAGCATGTTAAATAATTACTTGACCGGCAAGGTCACCACTACTGACTGGTTATGGCCACACACGGCCAACAGGAACTAAAATACTAACTAACTATAACAAACTGCACAGCCTCACACGACCGGCTCAACTGACCACGTGGAAATATATACAGACTGCAAGCCTCTAGGAATGACAGTAGAAATGATTGGGATAGGGCCCCGACCTACCCGTACTATACAACAAAAGAAAATGAAATACATCTCTGAATATCAAACTCCAGATGACAGGAGTTGATAACTCTGCGCTGGCTAGGATCACGAGGGATCGGCTCCTCGTCCTTAAGTACCAGCAGGAAAGTAATGCAGCACCCCACGGGCGTCAGTACCACAGGTACTGAGCATGTAAAGCAACTGAAATACACAATTGAAATGAATAACTACAGTAACATGACATATAAGCAGGAAGTAGCTGAGTCTATCTAGCTGAGAATAACTAGGGAGAGTTTATTTATTCTGTAACTAAACTGAGCGTACCTAAAGACGTGTCGTCCTACTGTTTATCAGTATCTAATAGCACATATAGATATATATATAAATACACACATAACCTGACCGGCCCCCATAAGCCGGAAGGTGCCAACCAACAGAACAATCTATTTACCCTTACCCGGGTCTAAACCAACCAAAAATAAGTCACTCCACTCATCTGACAACTGTGAGCTCCTCCTACCGGCCCCCTTGGGTGCGTAGCTCAGGCCTTGGCCTCTGACAATAAACTGTGTCTGAGTCCGAAGACTCCTGCCTCTGGGCGCAAGCGCTTATGGGGTAATCTGCTGTTGTATCTATGACTGAAACTGCCCGTGTGCCGCAATAGGGTACCTTTATAAAAATTTGTATGTGAAACTGCCCCCGGCCACAAGCGCACACAGAGTAATCTGCCCCTGTAAACAGGGTAATCTGGCTCTGCACAAAGTAAACTGAACTGCCCCTGCAAGCAGGGTAATCTGGACCGTATTATCATGATGGTCGGCCATCATCGTCCTCTAGAGGGACGGCATCGCCCAGCTGGTGGCGGTATCTGAATCTGGTATCGACACAGCTATAACCCAGGGGCGGTGGGGATGCAACGGGACACCCACATGCCATAGCAAGTCTCAACAAACAAATAGCACATATAAATAGCAAGCATGTATAACTAAAAAGACTATCTGAAATCTACTTCTTATTCTGATCTGTTTCTACACTGAGCTAATTCTTACTAATTATACTGATTCTGTAACCTCTGTTTAACTGTACGGCTAATCTGTAGCCAAGATACTATCTGTCTATCTGATCTTTCTTTATTGACATTTATTATGAAAATCTGTTTCTTTTATTCTACTACATGCTTGCTAATCACGTAATAGGCTATACTAAATCTGAAATATTAACTTCCCCTCGGGCGCATACTTTTCTAACTTTCAGACTGAATACGATATAACAACGCAAACTAGGTTTACTGAACTTTGCACAATACATAACATTCAACTCCGGGAATTCTACTGCGGAGTTTATTGTACTATACAAGGCTAAAGCTACTAACTTGCTGAAGGAACTAGCTTTACATACCTTAACCTCGAGTTATCCGTCTGTCGGACGAGGCTCGGTCAATACTCCAGCTATTTCTCCTAACTACATTCATGTATATGCTAATTAATACTAAATATAGCTTTATTCTAAAGAACGACGTCACTTTCGATATAATTGTAGCCTAAACTTAGGCTTATCGAAAGATGGTCGAAAACTCGCTATTTTTCAAAAGTCCAGAAGGGAGAAGTATTCACTTCACAGCTAGGAGCACATAGACACTAGTTTGGAGCAATTCTACTTACCTTAGCTCGGTAGCTCGACGATTCGTCGGCCGTATTTCGCGAAACAAAATTCGTAGGAATGCTCCCTGCTGCTAAATACCTTGGTACCTGAGGTTAATTCGAGTTTGGACCGCGTTTGACAATGTAATCGGAAGGAAATTATCAAATAATCCTCGTTCCTCTTTCTCTCTACTTACCCTCTGTTTTTAACTGGAAATTATAAGAAACTTTAATGAAAAATCGAAGTTGGAGGCTTTATATAATTGGGACTTATAAGTCGCATTCAGGGAATGCAATTTATAAGTCGCATTCCTAGAATGCAATTTATAAGACGCATTTTGCCTTGCGACGCGCCGACTTGGCGCTTGTCTGATCTTTCCCCAGGCCTTTTTCTAGCATGTATGGTTTTCAAATACTCTTAACCAACACGCGAATAGGCCATCTATATGCCGAGAATTTACGGGGTGTAACATAATGGTTCCTGTACGCTGACATCTATCACACATTTTGACGTATGCCATAGAGTCTCTGAATACTGTAGGCGAAAAGAACCCTGACTGTAGAACATTGTGTGCTGTTCGCTCGCCTCCATGGTGACCCCCATACAACGAAGAGTGACAGCTCCTCAACACCTCTGCAATTTGACTCTCCGGGACGCATCTTCTCATCACCTGATCTGGTCCCTTTTTAAATAAGTATGGTTCATCCCAAACAAAGTGCCGGTAATCAGGCCTCAATTTCCTTCTCTGTTGGACTTTTGCCTCAGGTGGGTAGACTCCACTCACTAGCAAGTTGACTATGTCTGCGTACCAGGGAACTTCAGTTTCCCCTACTGCTAAGAGCTGCTCATCCGGGAACTCCTCATTGATGCTATCACCTTCCATCACATGCGATCGGCTCTCCAATCGCGATAAGTGATCTTCCACCTGATTTTCGCTCCCCTTTCTGTCCTTAATCTCAAGGTTGAACTCTTGCAACAACAGGATCCATCTGATCAGCCTGGGCTTAGCATCCTTCTTATTAAATAGGTACTGAGTCGCTGCATGATCGGTGTACACCACTACTTTTGACCCCACCAAATAGGACCTGAATTTGTCAAATGCAAACACCAATGCTAGCATTTCCTTCTCTGTGACTGTGTAATTGCTTTGGGTCGTATTCAGCGTTTTGCTTGCATAATGAATAGAATGAAAGATTCTATTTTTCCTTTGCCCCAATACAGCTCCCACAGCCACATCACTCGCATCACACATCAGCTCAAATGGTTGTCCCCAATCCGGAGAAGTAAGGATAGGTGCTTCTATCAATTTCTGCTTCAACTCCTCAAATGTTTTAACACACTCATCATCCAACTCAAACTTTACCTCTTTTTCTAACAATCTTCATAATGGTCTAGAAATTTTGGAAAAGTTTCTGATGAACCGTCTGTAGAATCCTGCATGGCCAAGAAAACTGCGAACACCTTTCACCGACACAGGTGGTGGCAACTTCTCAATAACTTCGATCTTAGCACGATCCACTTCCAACCCCTTGCAAGACACTTTGTGGCCAAGGACAATACCCTCCTTAACTAACAAGTGGTATTTCTCCCAGTTTAGTACAAGGTTGGATTCCTCACAGCGAGCCAGCACCCTGTCAAGATTCTGCAAACAAGTAGCAAACGAATTACCGAAAATAGAAAAATCATCCATAAATACCTCAACAAAATCCTCCACCATGTCATGGAAAATAGCCATCATGCATCTCTGGAATGTGGCGGGTGCATTGCATAACCCAAATGGCATCCGCCTAAAAGCATATGTCCCATAAGGACAGGTGAAAGTAGTCTTCTCTTGGTCCTCTGGAGCTATGGCTATTTGGTTATAACCAGAGTACCTATCAAGGAAACAATAATATTCCTGTCCAGCCAACCTATCTAATATTTGATCAATGAACGGGATAGGATAATGATCTTTCCTTGTGGCTTCATTCAGCTTTTTATAGTCCATGCAAATCCGCCAGCCTGTGACGGTTCATGTAGGAATCAACTCATTTTTCTCATTGGTGACCACAATCATCCCTCCTTTCTTTGGAACGCACTGAACGGGGCTGACCCATTCACTGTCTGAAATCGGGTAGACCGCACCTGCATTAATCCACTTAATTACTTCTTTCCTAACCATATCCTTCATTGCTGGATTTAGCATTCGTTGTGGCTGAACGGTTGGTTTTGCTCCTATCTCCATGAAAATCCTGTGTGTGCAAAAAGCTTGATTGATCCCCTGAATATCTGACATTTGCCAACCCATTGCTTTCTTCCTTTTTCTAAGGACACCCAATGCTTCCTTCTCCTGTGCCTCCGTCAATTCTGCGGAGATGATGACTGGTAATGTCTCATCTTCCCCCAAAAAGACATATTTTAAATGGGGAGGCAATTCTTTCAATTCCAGCTTTGGTGCCTCCTCAATGGATGGTTTCGGCAACGGTTCTAGGGACCTCATCAAGGATTGAAATTCCTGTCTCCTCGGATGCCTTTGTGACTCATTCAACATTTGGACCACCTCATAAGCGTCTCTATATCCAAAATGATCGGAGTGCATCAACACTCTTTTTAGTGGGTCTTGAGATTTAATAATCTGACGAATTTCTTCTTGTTCAACCACACTGATTACTGAAAGCTCCTCATGTATGGCCGGCAGCTTCATGCCTTTAAACATATCAAATACCTCAATCTTGTCATGTGCTCGCATGGTTAGCTGCCCTGCAGCTACATCAATCATCCCTTTCCCGGTCGCCAAGAAGGGACGTCCCAAAATAAATGGGACTTCCGCGTCTGGCTCAAAATCCAGCATGACGAAATCTACTGGGAAGATAAAGGAGCCCACTTGCACCAGCACATCCTCCACAATGCCATCAGGTCTGGCTAAGGACCGATCCATTAGTTGCAAGATTACTGTTGTTGGTCTAGGACTGCCTAGACCCAACTTCTTGAATACCGATGATGGCATCAAATCAATGCTCGCTCCCAAATCACATAATCCGTGAGCTCGGATACTCTGCCCAATTGTAATTTGTATAGTAAAGCTCCCAGGATCTTTGAGCTTTGTGGGCAATCGATTTTGTATCCGGGAAGTGCACTCCTCTATGAGAGCTACCGTAGCATACTCAGTCAACCGACTTTTGTTCGCCACGATGTCCTTAATGTACTTTGTATACTTCGGCACTCCCTACAAAACATCAACAAGAGGTAAGTTAATATTTACCTATTTCAGCACCTCCATGAATTTCTTAAAACACGCCTCCCCCTTGTGTTTCTTTAATCTTTGAGGGAACGAGGGTGGTGGTCTTTCTGATTCAGCTTCCTTTTTCTTCCCCCTCTCTTCACTTTGCTCCCTCTCAACTTCTGCTGCTCCCAATTGTTGAGGTGGTCTTTCTGGTTCCACCTCTTTAAGCTGCAAACCACTCCTTGTGGTCACCATATTCACCTGCTTGGGGTTGGGATCTGTGTCGCTCGGAAGTCCTCCTCTAGGCCTGCTGTTTTGGGCTCCAGCAAATTGCTCAAATTGATATTCAAGTTCCTTAGTAGCTAGCTGGTTTTTCTTCACCTCGGCTGCCAATTTCACATAGTCAGCTTGCAATTGAGCTTGGTTAGCTATCATTGTCTTGAACAACTCCTCAATGCTGGGTGATGGTGGGGGAGGAGGTGCATTGTTGTTTCTATATTGTGCTTGATAGTTCTGCTGCCCTCCTTGATTCCTCTGCGCCCCCTGACTCGAACTTTGCCCTTGATGGTTGTTGCTACCCCAAGAGAAATTCGGGTGATTCCTCCATTTGGAATTGTAGCTGTTGCCATACTGTTGATGGTTGTTCCTCTATACATTTCCCACAAAGTTCACCGAGTTAGGATTTTCTCCATAACACTCAGCTGAGTGCTCACTACTCCCGCACACTTCACACCAAATTTGCTGCACTACATTCATTGGGGCTTGAGTCTGGTTCATTGTCATATTACTGAAGTGGGTGTTGAGTTGATTCTGTAAAGCAGCTATCTGTGCAGCAATAGTTGTAAAACCATCCACTTCTAGAACTCCTGTTGCTTTCCTTGTTCCTCCTCTTGATGAATCAGCATTCCACTCCGGATTTCCCTGCGAAATACGATTTAACAAGGTATACAGCTCCTTATAAGTTTTCTCCAATGCTTGTCCCCCAGCTGCTGAGTCTAGTAAGATTTTTGTGTGGGGTTCCAAGCCCTCTATAAAAGTGTGCACCAGCACATCATTGGATTGATGATGATGTGGACATTCCCGCAACATGGACTTGAATCTCTCCCAAGCCTGATATAGATTCTCCCCCTCTCTCTGTTTGAAATTTAGAATTTGACTTCTAAGTCTTGCTGTTTTACCGGATGGAAAAAATCGTGTCAAGAATTTCCTTGCAAGATCATCCCACATAGTAATAGAATTAGGTGGCTCAGCTTTCAACCACCTCTTGGCTTCTCCCAATAGTGAAAATAGGAACAATGTAAGCCTGAGATAATCTTATGACACTCCAGCGGGGATGTAAGTGTCACTTATCTCCAAAAAATTTTGGAGATGCTGCTATGGATCCTCATGAGGGTGACCTGTGAACTGCCCGCTGGTGTGCAGCAATTGCACCATGTTTTGTTTGAGCTCGAACCTCCCTCCTGGCTCAGGTTTGTGAATGCTAGATGTGACATTGTTAGCATGTGGGACTGCCACCTCACGAACCGACCTAGCTGCCATTTCCTCGGGCACTAGAATTGCCTTACTACTGGTGGATTCTGTTGTTGCTCCATGATTGTTTGTCTGAGCAACTACAGCTTTTTCTCTAGAGCTTCTCTCCGCTGACGATGAAATTGTCTTTTAGGCTCCAAATATGAGTCCACCAGCTCCTTGTCTCTTGCCAGTGTTCAACAGAGATTATATCTGCGAAATACAGGCTAAGACCAAGTTGTCAACACTAAGAAAAAAAATATAGTAAATTTACACTTAAGAAAAATTCACCAATTGCCAGTCCCCGGCAACGGCGCCAAAAACTTGTTCGGGTCTGCACTATGGTATTTACTACACGCAAGTGCACGTGGTCGAACAAGTAGTAAAGTGGCTTAAGTAAGCCAAGTATCGATCCCACAAGGACTGGGATAAGGTAACAAACTACTTAAGTGTTACTATACTTACTCTAAAAATGAAGACAACAGTGCAAAGACGAGTTTGATGTTTTGATTTCTAATTGTATGCTAAGTCTAAAACAAATATCTAATGTGAGTCTGAACTATGAATATGAGCATGCTGATGCTAAATGAACATGTATAGAAACTAATTATCGATACAATTTTTGGTTAATCTTTCCTCCGGTTGCTAGTCAAGAATTATTGCCAATGGATTAAAACTCCCGTATTTAACCCAACTTAAGAATCATGAACCGTCCACCTACATTTCTGTGATTAAACGAAATTCATGTTCTACCCATACAAAACCGATTCCTTAATTGACTAATACGACTTTCAGGTATATTTCTATCCTGAAGGTAAATCAATTCTCAATTTTCCAACTAAGAAAAGATCATATCCTATTGATTCACAACTTTCCAATTTCTTGTTCTATCGAGTGAAATCAAACTTTTTAGATATACATTAACATTGGCCACACATCAATTCAGTAAGAACAAGAATCAATAGAACAACCATGGAAGAAAAGATGAAAAACCCAATTGATCAATAACTACATTTCAATACAATTGTTCTTAACCTCAGCAAGAAGAGGAATTAGCCACTCATTGTGGATTAAACATCGTTAAATGAGTGTTAAACATACAAGCAATTGAATTAAAGAAGAAGGAGATAGAGAAAAACCCTGACAATTTCGTCCCCTCAACTGCCTATAACCCACGTTCGTGCTCCACCAAGTTAGAGTAATTAAAAATGAACCTAAGTGTTCTATTTATACTAGTGGGAATTTTTCCCGGAAAAACAAGCAACGTGTCACGGAGTACATTGCAGAGGACTGCCTCTGTGACACGCCACTGACGCGGACCCTTACTGGAAATTGATTGTCCAGGTAATAAGGCCCAACGTGGCACGACGTACAATGCGGGGCTAGGCCAATGTGCCACGGCCCCAATGCGCACCCTCACTGGATTTTGGCAAAAAAATCCCTATCCAGGCAGAAGACATCCGCGATGGCAGCGTGACATGGCTCCATCGCGGAGCCCCTTTACTTTGTGCCTTCAAATGCTTTTTCCCTTGCTAACATCCGAGTCCAACCCCAATCTCTCCCAACACGCATTTTAGCTTCCCAAAATTATATTTCACCTACAAAACAACGCTAATCATGTTGGTTAGTATAAATTCACATTTTATTATCAATCACATGAGAACGTATAAACATTGATAGATAAACAAGGCTATAATGACACCTTTGAGTATCACTTGGGCATATAAATTTGCCCAAGATCAATACGTAGAATGAAAACCCTAAGACATGCTTTTCTAGGGGGTTTAAAAGTCTAGGGTTCATGAAATAATTGGGACACAAGGGTGAAAGAGAATTCTTGTTAAAGTCTCATATACCTTATCCTTGGCCTCACAACTATCAACACAAAGCCACAATCTTCTTATAACATCAATCTGTAACAATTATATTGATAGGAACTATAATCAATACTTTAACGACAAAATCCAAGTCATAGAGGTATTTTATCGAACATCTGGAGGGCTTGGAAAATTCATGACTTTTTGAGTGGGGTATCCTAACAATTACTTCTTTCTATAGCTCCTTAACAAGAAGCATATTTATTACAAGTCCAACCAAATAACCACATATATCCTCAAAACAAAAATAGCCCCATAAACCATAACCCTAGGTAATTACATGAACTCATGGTTTCCTAGCACCATCCAATTAGTCCAAACCTTAGAAAATTTGATGAGTTGGTAATTTATCAAATCATTAGGCTTTTAAATATGATATTTTATTTGGTTTTCAAGTCATTTAGGAGGATTTTATGCTCTTTCTCTTTAGTTTTTTTTAGGAATTCAATTTAAAGAGGGAAAGTAAGGAATTAAACAAAAGCATGGAGCTTAAAGAAAAGGACCTCCGTTCCACAAATTTAATTGGCCAAATGCTGGCCAAATGCATAGGAACACTGTGTGGAAGTAGAAGGTACACTGGTGGAATGCGGGTCAGCACTTGCGAACTGCCGGTGCCAACACCAGACTACTGTAGGAGGCACTGACCCCTAGTTACGATCGAGCAGCGCCCTACATATGGGCATCGGTGGAACGTCAGTGTCTCTCAATTGTCGCCGTCATCGAAAGAGTAAAATCGTCCAGCAAGAGAAAAGAGAAGCATCATTAACCTATTTTTGTACATTCCTTGTAAAGTACCAGATATTCCATCCCATTAGAATATTGAATTGTATTATTTTGAATTTATAGAGAGAGAAATATATAGAGATCTTTTCTTCATCTTCTTCTTCCTTATTAAGGTAAAAACCTCCATTAAAGAACAACCTTGATCTTGAAATTTACTCTTGATAATGAATGAGATGGTTTTGTTTCTTAATAAAATCTCTTTTTCTTCATCCATGGGTAACTAAACATCTTGCTAGGGGTGTGCGCATGATAGGGACAAAATTGGATTGGGTGTTGCTATTTTAATATTAGACTTACTTATTTAGCATAAATATGTTGTTTTCTAAAAATTATAATTGAATTAACCATTGTTGCAAATATGGGTTGTGTTTATTAATTTTATTGTTGCTTGAAAAAAGAGAATAGGATAGGGTGAGAAAAAAATGGTAGATATTTGGATTTTAATTTTGTGGGGTTGGGCTAGAGATAGCCAAAACCCATTTTTATATACTCATTAAAGAATTGAGGCTAGAGATAATCAATTCCTGGCCAAGTTGTAGTGGTTGATGTGTATGGGACCTTGGGGTTTGAGAAAACCTCAGAAAAAAAGATACCCATGTGGTTGAGAAATATTGAGTATTGCCTTGTCCACAACTATTCATGCTTGTAAGTAATTATTTGATTTCCTTGTTAACTCCAATCCAATTGAGGCCTCGTCCATAACACACCCCTAGCTCTTTCTCTTCTTTGCTGATTCAAGTTGGTTGCCTCGTAGTTGATTGATGAATTTTAATTCTATTGAGATCATTTTAAGCCCTAATATTTACTTTTCCATTTTTAAGACAATGATGTGACTTAGTTCAATTCAATAGACAACTTTTGTTCCATCAAATCTCTATTATCTATGGATTCGACCCCGACTCAGGAGCTGGGTAATTCTATTGCAATGACCGTTTACACTTTCTCCTCGTGAGAAGTGGATTTGGACGTCATCAATTTTTGCACCTTTATCGGGGAATAAGATTAGAGAGCCCCTAGTTGTGTTGATTTATATTAATTAAGCATCTTATGTTTTATTTTTGTATTTGCTGTTGTTTTTGATGTCTCTTTAGGTTGACTGATATAAGCCAACAGTCTTAAGAGGGTTTTTGTAATGGCCACATGGACCACAAGGATGATGATCCAATGATGCTTGATGTAGCAGGAATCATTCGCCTACCAGCCATGGTAGGGAATGCAGAGATTCATGTGACTAGCACGATATTACACCTGCTACAAATGAAAGGACTCTTTGGAGGACAACGGAGAGAGAATGCTTATCGACATCTTCAGAATTTTCTTAAGATATGCCAACTTTTCAACATTACCAATATTAATAAAGAGTCAATTAGACTAATACTTTTCCCATTTTCCATGACTAAAGAAGCCTCCATGTGGCTAGAGGAGCTTTCTCCGGGATGTATCACTTCATGGCAAGAATTGATGAAAGCTTTCCTAGATAGGTTCTTCCCTACATCGAGGATGTTACACTTGAGAGTTTACATTACCAACTTTAGGCAAATCTTTGGTGAACCCTTACATGAAGCATGGCTTTGGTTCTAGAAGAAAGTGGCCTTATGTCTAAACCACGGGCTATCGAATGGAGTGCTACTTCAGAGTTTTTATCGATCCTTGGATTCCATTAACAAGTCATTGGCCAATAATTTAGTTGGGGGGTCCCTCATGGACCACCTTTTGAGATATCTAAGCCTCTTTTGGATAGGATGACTAAAACAAATTGAGCATGGCACGTTAGGGACACTGAAGTGCCCTTAAGTGGTGCTACTTCATGACTTGTGACTGAGGAAATGAGGAAAGGAGATAAAGAGAGAGATGAGACCCTAGAAAAGACGACGAAACATCTTGAACTAATGACAAAGCATGTTATGGGAACCAGGTCTAAGAATTTCAATGTTGTAGGGACTCAAGGTCCCATGCAATATGTGGGTGAAGCTTCACCGCCAAGGTATGAGGAAGATTGTCAATTCATGCAAGGTAAAATGGGGGGTTCTCTACCTAGATATCAAGGCACAAAATAAGGCCCTTGGCATCCACTATAGGAGACTCAAGGTTGGAGAAACCTCGATAAGAAATGTTGGGTTGATAGGAATGAGTGATGGGGAAATCGTGAGCCAAACTGTAATGGGGAGTGATACCACGAAAGTTCGACCCATATGTGCCTCCTCCAAAATCTGAACCACCCCAAATGCATCACGGGGTAAGTGATCTAGGGAATTCAAAGATTGAAAAAATGCTGCAGGAGTGCTCAAAAAGGTTGAGTCCACAGATAGTAAAGTCAAAGAGTTAAAAGGGGAGGTGCCTAACCTTGCCCAAGCAGTGAGCTCTTGTTCAGCACCTATTAATAATTCTCAAATGAACCACTTTTCTTCCAAAATGAAACCCTGAATGAAGGGCACCCTTCCTAGTGACACCATACCGAATCCAAAGAAGGATGGCCATTGGATGACGATTGTTACTAGGAGTGGAAAAATCTTGACTGATGTTGGTGTGAAGACCAAACAGGCTGGTGATCCAATTACAATTGATGAACGAAAAGATGTGGTGCCAAAAGCAACAAATGTTATTACTGATGATGAAGTGCTTGTTGATGAAGGAGGGGCTGTTGCGCCCAAGGATGTTGATGTTGAGAAAAAACCAAGGAGGACTCAAGTGCACAAGGCTAGGAGCCTAGAATCCCGCCTCCTCACCCTCAGTGGTTAGAAAAAAAGAAAGAGGACAATCAATTCAAGAAATTCATTGAGATATTTAGCAAGTTGTCCATGAACATACCTCTTGTGGGTACATTGCTCCAAATGCCTAGTTACGCAAAATTTATGAAGGAATTGTTGAAGAAAAAGAAGGTTGTAAATGCGGGTGTAGGGAAAGTAACATACCATTGTGGTGCAATGATGGCGAGTAATATTGCTCCCAAAAGAGAGGACCCTGGAGCTTTTACTATCTCTTTCACCATTGGGTTGTGCATTTTTAAAAAGGCCTTATATAACTGATCTTGGGCAGATTTATATGCCCAAGTGATACTCAAACGTACCATTTTTACCTTGTTTGTTGTGCAATGTGTATATAATATCATGTATTTGGTAATAAAATGCGAATTTATACTAACCAACATGATTAGCATTTGTTTTGCAGGATAATGTGATTTTTAGGAGCAAAAATGCGTGTTGAAACTATGTCGGAGTTGGACTTGGATGCAAGCGTGGAAAAGACCTCGGATGGCACATTTTACACTGGCTCCGCGATGGCGTCGTGCCACGCTGCCATCGCGGTAGTACACTGCCTGGAGAGGAAATTAAGTGGCAGATTCCAGTGAGGCATCGCGACAGCTCCGTGGCACGGAGACAGGCCTCCGCGATGGCCTCCGTGCCACGTTGAAGCCAATTATCCGGACCCTGAAATTTCCAGAGAAGGTCCGCGTCCACGCCGTGTCACGGAGGCCGTACTCCGCGTTGGCCTCCGTGACACGTTGCTTGTTATTCTGGGAAAAATTTCCCACTAGTATAAATAGCACACTTAGGTTATTTTTAAAGGGGTCTTCTTTTAGTTCTAGTTTTTAGCAGAGTTCAGGAGTGGAGAGAGGAACGTGGTTTTGTGGCAGTTGAAGAATAGAAAAGATAAGAATTTTCTTCTCTTCCCTTTTTCTTTTCCTTCAATTGTATGCATGATTTACACTCATTCTCGGACGATTAATCCAAGAATGAGTGGCTAATTCCTTTCTTGCTGAGGTTTTGAACTTGTGTAATGATTATTGGTAATAATTGATATGGTTTCTTCTTCTTCTTGCATATTGTTCTATTAATTCTTGTGCTTAGTACATTCTTGCTTGGCCACCATTAATGTATATCTAAAAAGTCCAATTTCACTCGAGAGAGAATGAAATTGGAAAGTTGTGAATTAATAGGGTATTGTTCTTAACTTGATTTGGGAAAATTGGGTTTTGATGTGCTTTCTTGATAGAAATATACTTGAAAGCTGTATTAGTCAATTTAGGAACCGGAATTGTAGTGTTAGGTCATAAATTTCATTTGATCACAGAAATGTAGACGAATGGTTTATGATTCTAAAGTGAAATTAAATACGGAAGTTTTAATTTCTAGGCAAACGTTCTTGACTAGCAATATGAAGAAGAGGATGACCAAATTATCATAATTATCAACTCCATTACTCGTTCTTAACCTTGGCATGAGCATATCCATTGTCTGAATTCAACGTAAATAATAGTTGTTAAGTTTAGTATATAATTAGTTTAGAAACAAAACTCCCTAAATTCTTGATTGGATAGTTGTTAGCATAGTTAGAAATAGAATAGAAATATAGTGAGCTAGGAAATTTTGCATATCCAGAGCAGCCTCCTTGGATCGATACTTGGCTACTTAGCCACTTTATTACTTGTTTGACCACGTACACTTGCGTGTCAGTTTTTAACACATACCGAACCAGCCGGACAAGTTTTTGGCGCCGTTGCCGGGGAGGCTAGGCGATTTGTAAAATTTTGTTTAGTGTAAATTTACTGTATTTGTATTTTATTTTCTTAAGTGTTAACAACTTGGTCTTAGCCTGTATTTTGCAGATTTTTATTTCTGTGAACACTGGCAAGGGACAAAGAGTTGGTGGAATCTTACTTAGAGCCAGAACGTGAATTGCATAGTCAACGTAGAGAAGCTCTTCGGAAGAAGCTGCAGTTGCTCAAACAGTCTACGATGGAGCAACCCAATCCACCAGTTGTACGGGCAGTGTTAGTGCCCGAGGAAGTAGCAGCCAGGCCGGTTCGCGAGGTGGCAATCCCACACGCTAATAATGTACATTCCAGCATCCGCAAACCAGAGCCTGGGGGGAGATTTGAATTAAAGCAAAATATGGTGCAACTTTTGCACACGAGCGGGCAGTTCACCGGTCTCCCTCACGAAGATCCGCAACAACATCTCCAGAACTTTTTGGAGATAAGTGACACGTACATAACCGCTGGAGTGTCACCTGATTATGTTCGGCTCACCTTATTTCCATTTTCCTTATTGGGTGAAGCCAAGAGGTGGTTAAAAGCTGAACCACCCAACTCTATATCAACGTGGGATGATCTTGCAAAGAAGTTCTTGATCAGATTTTTCCCTTCAGGTAAAACAGCTAAACTTAGAAGTCAGATTCTAAGTTTTAAACAGAGGGAAGGAGAAAATCTTTATCAAGCCTGGGAAAGATTCAAGTCCATGTTGCGGGACTTTCCTCATCATCATCAGTCAAATGAGGTGTTGGTACACACTTTTATTGAGGGTTTGGAACCCCACACTAAAATTTTGTTAGACTCAGCAGCTGGAGGGCAAGCGCTGGAGAAGACTTATGAAGAGTTGTACACTTTGCTCAACCGAATCTCACAAGGCAATCCGGAATGGAATGCAGATTCTTCAAGGGGTGGAGCAAGGAAAGCAGCGGGAGTGTTCGAAGTGGATGGATTCACAGCTATCGCTGCACAGATAGCTGCTTTGCAAAATCAGTTAAACACTCACTTCAGCACTATGAATTTGAACCAGTCTTCAGCTTAGTTAATGCAGTCCAACAGATGTGGTGTGAAGTGTGTGGTAGTAGTGAGCATTCAGCTGAGTGCTGTGGTGCAAATCCTGATTCTGTCAACTTTGTGGGCAATGCACAGAGGAATCAACAGCAGTTTGGTGGTAGCTACAACTCGAATTGGAGGAATCATCCGAATTTTTCGTGGGGTAGCAACAATCAACAAGGCCAAGGTTCGGGGCAGGGTATGCACAGAAACCAAGGAGGGCAACAAGGCTATCAGAATCAGTTCAGAAATCACAATGGCCCTCCTCCACCACCATCACCGACTATTGAGGAAATGTTCAAGACCATGATTGTCAACCAGGCACAATTGCAGGCTGACTACGTCAAACTGGCAGCCGAAGTAAAGAACAATCAATTGGCAACCAAGACTCTTGAATATCAGTTTGGGCAATTTGCTAGTGCCCAAAATACTAGACCCAGGGGAGGACTACCTAGCGACACGGATCCAAATCCTAAGCAGCTAAATGCAGTGACCACGAGGAGTGGTTTACAATTAAAGGAGGTGGAACCTGAAAGACCGCCTCAGAAGTCAGGAGCAGTAGATGTTGAGGGAGAACAAACCTCAGATACGGGGAAGACCAAAGAAGCTGAACCAGCAAGGCCTCCACCCCCGTTCCCTCAACGACTTAAGAAACACAAGGAGGAGGCGTGTTTCCAGAAATTCATGGAGGTACTCAAACAGGTACATGTTAACTTACCTGTTGTTGATGTCTGCAGGGTGTGCCGAAATATGCAAAGTATATCAAAGACATCGTGGCCAGCAAAAGTCGCTTGACTGAGTATGCCACGGTGGCTTTAACAGAGGAATGCACATCCTGTATTCAGAACAGGTTGCCCACTAAACTAAAGGATCCTGGAAGTTTTACTATCCAGCTGACGATTGGGCAAAGTATCCGAGCTCGTGGGTTATGCGACTTGGGGGCAAGTATAAATCTGATGCCATCTTTGGTATTCAGAAAGTTAGGGCTAGGGAGTCCTAGACCCACAACAGTGATCTTGCAGCTAGCAGACAGGTCCTTAGCTAAGCCGGATGGCATTGTTGAGGATGTGCTAGTGCAGGTAGGCTCCCTCATTTTTCCGGTAGATTTCATTGTTCTGGATTTTGAACCAGATGCAGAAGTCCCATTTATTTTGGGATGACCATTTTTGGCAACCGGAAAGGCATTGATCGATGTAGCTGCGGGTCAACTCACAATGCGAGCACACGACAAGGTTGAGGTGTTCGACGTGTACAAGGCACCTAAGCTCCCGACTGTCTATAAGGAACTCTCGGTGATCAACGTGATTGATCATGGGAATGCAAATGGAGTGAGTGATTCCCGAGAGTTACGAGGTAGGCCACCAGACGAGGTTGAGAACTACTGGGGAGATGACCATGATCGGGACAAATCGTCCATCTCCCTAGTAGACACGTGAGCATAAAGGCTGTCGAGCCGCGACGTTAAACCAGGCGCTGCACGGGAGGCAACCCGTGAAAAATATTTTTTTCTTTCCTTGGTGTAAAGTTTTTCATTTATTCTATTTTCTTTCCTTTTTCTTGACTAGGCTTAGATTTGCATTTTAATTAGTAATTTTTATTTTATTTTATTTTTTTAGTAGGGAATCTATGAATTTAACCAATTTTTGTTTAGTGAGGTGATTTTCAGGTATACCGGAGGAAAAATACTTGGAATCGAGGAAACGAGGCTAGGTATGAAAAATAAAATTTGATGGTGAAACAGAGCACTGGTGCGTTGGCGCCGTGTCACGGAGGCAATACTCCGCGTTGACCTCCGTGACACGTTGAAGGCGAATCTGGAATTTTTTAAAATTCCAGTAAGCCAACGCGTTGGCTCCGTGTCACGGAGAAGGGGCTCCGCGTTACCCTCCGTGACACGTTGCCCTTATTCCAGTGCCGGGTCACACCGGGTTTCCGGGTGACCCGCGTGTTTCTTTTAAATAAACCCCCGATTTTCGCCCAAATTTCCCCATTCCTTCTACCCTCCGCGACCAAACACCCATTCCCCTACCCCCAAGCTCCGTGCCACGTTGATAGGCAAGGAAAACGTTAAGTTGTTTTTGGGTTCTTCAAATCCAAGGTATGTTTTCATCTTCTATCTCAAATTTCTGGCGAGTTTAGTCACTTTTGAGCATGTGAGGTGAGATATATCACCCTAGGTAAAAAAATTAAACATGATGTGAATTATTTTGTGATTGATTATGTTCGGATTATTGTAGTTGACGTTTGAACTTATCGATTGATTGAATAATTCAATATTGATTGTCGAATTGAGTTCTAGGGCTTGGGTTGTTGGATTTTAACGTGGGTAACTTGATAGTTTGATGAAATTGGTGCCTGGGTGTGTTTAGTAGTTGAGATAAGTCGTGGTAACTATTGTTTAATTGTGGAAAGACGACTAATTCTCAAATTTTTGTGGGGAAGTGCATAATATGTGAATTGGTTGAATTGCTTAGATTAGTTGTATATAATAGGTTTGTATTGTTGTTCTTATTTCTGTTGTGGCTATTGTTGCTAAGTGCTATGGGTGAATAGCTGTCGATAGGAGGATTGGGTTAGCTGTATGAAGTCTGAGTAGTTCGCTAGCCGTTATGCTGTCGAAATTTTGTGAACGCACTAAGCAACATGTTTATAGTTGATTGTGTTTGGGGGTGTAAATAGAGTTATCCTTGCTAAAATGTTGTAGATATTGTTAAAGACTAAGTGTGGGGTAAATTTTGTTTAACCCGACCTTAGCCGAAGCTAACAAGTTTTTAGCTTAATATTGTGCTTGTCTGTGTAAATTGACAGGTACAATGGCTAGCCGACAAGATAAAGGCAAGGGTGCCTCAACCTCAGGCACCGGCAGAAAGAGAATGAGACTGGGCACTACTGTCCCAGCTACACCTGCTGTTCCACGCGGTCAACACCGCCGATACGGAACACGATGGGTCACCGACGAAGGGAAGAAATGGTATAATAAGCACAAGGAAAGCAAATACTTCCCGAAGGAATATATTGCAAGGGAACCACTTGCACAGGAGTTCCCTCGCATGGTGCAGAGGATTGAGGCAGCTGGGCTCAGTTTTATTTTTCAGGAGCCCAAGGAGTGCAACCTTCACTTGGTCCAGGAATTCTACGCCAACTGGAACCCGGCCATCAGGAGCCATACTATTAAAATCAGAGGGCAGATTGTCACTCTGGAACCCCAGCAGCTGAATGCCATCGTTGGAGCGCGGGACACAGACGCCCACGTTCTCCGCCAGCTCAATATCACCCCACCGTACGCCGACATCAGACGTACGTTGTGTGGGGCTCGATCCACAGCCCGATGGAGGAGACACAAAGAGAGGGGTTACGACCAGACTCTGCCTTATTCGCAGATGAACAGGGAGGCCAGAATCTGGCTAAAAATGGTATGTTCGTGTTTGATCCCGGGAGTGCATATGACAGACGTGACCCGGGACCGTGTCTGCCTGGTGTATGCCCTTATGAAAGGGCTTGAGATTAATGTGGGGGCGGTTATAATATCCGCCATGAAGAGAGCCAGACTACACCAGGGCCACAGATACGGGTTTGGCGGACTCATCACCACCTTCCTCCGAGGCCTTGACATCGAGGAAGAAGCTTTGGATTACATTCCGCAGTTGGAGCGGAGGGCCCTTGATGTGACAAAAACCAAGGCCCCCGACACTACACATGGACCTGTGCTGACTCTGGGCGAGCGACATGCTCGTGACGACCAGTATATGGCCCGTATGTTCGGCATGCAGATGCTGCAGCTACGGATAGGTGGGAGACCAGCCACCGAGGATGAATTATGGCAGCTGGAGCTGGACTACCCCTTCGGCGAGAACGCCAGAGCTTTATGCAAGGTGGGGCCAGCCTTTGTGGAGCCGACTGACGACGACGTCCCTACTGATGAGGAGACACGTCGTGAGGACTCTGATGTAGAGTCCGATGACGGCGATGGAGCTGATTCAGATATGGGCGACGAGGCCGCAGCACCGGATGAGGAAGTCGAATATTTCGACTAAGCAGGGAGTTCCACCACCCAAAATTTTGTGCTTTGTATTTTTGTGAACACTGGGGACAGTGTTCGATTTAAGTGTGGGGTGGGGAGTAGTTAGGTGCTGGGTCATAGGCTCTAAACTTGCTGTATAATTCTTCGTTGACGTTATGTATGCCTGTGTTTTCCCTGTTGTTGTGAACTGATTTGTGATGTATGTGTATATATTTGTGTTGTGGCTAATGATGTGTGTTTTGAAAGTTATGGTTGCACTTGTAAATATTTTGTAAATTTTATAAATATTTTTTTTTCTCTCTATCGATATGATCAATATTTTTCTAAATTTTTGCGAAAAGATTTTGCATTTATCAACATAGTTTGCAAATATTTTCTATCGAAATGATCGATGTGTTGCAAAAATTTTGAAGTTTTATTTTTGGGTTTCTCGGAGTTTGTTTTCGATTCTTTTACCGAGAATAGTCCCATTGAACCGATGTCATAGTTAGTGACCATTCCCTATGATGGATGGAAGACGACCGTTTTAAGGGAAATGTAGTCAATAGGAGTAGATTTTGTTTTTAGTTTCTTTGGTGGATTCCATCAATAAACTGTAGTGCTTATGGTTGCTAAAATTTCGTTGCGTGTTGTAATTGATGTTCGAAATGTGAAAATGATTCGTTGGAAAGCATGCAATTGTGTAAATATGTTGAGTTACCTAGGCTAGAGAAGTTGGTTCATTATGATTGAGGCTTAATCTTGAATTCATGTAGTTGACTAATTAAAGAGTCTGTGAATGCGTCTTGATTCGAGCATGTGCATAAAGTGTGAGTGAGGTTTTGCTATTCCATGTCATTGTGAATTGTCTAGAACTTGCCTGGTGTGTATGCAAAATGAAATGAAGGAGGTGTAGTGTTGGAAAGGATGTAGGCATTTCTTTGTTTTAACCGTTAGTTTCCATTTTTTTCTTGTCAAATTCTACCTTTTTATATGTTGTATATCCTAGTCAGCCTGTTGAGCCTTTAGCCGATTTCTTTCTTTTGTCTAGAATTGTATGGACTAAGATTTATTCCTTCTTTTCATTAGCCTTAAAGTCTATAAGAAACTCTTAAGCGCTTATAAAGAACAGAAAATTGTTTCCCAAAGTGTTAAAGAATGAAGAGAGTGAAAAGAAAAAAAAAAAAAAAAAAAAAAAAACAGAGTGAAGAAAGAAAAGATGATGTGGATGAGGCACTTGTTGTAATTAAATGATAGTGAGGGTACATGAAAAACCCTTTGTTTTGTGTCAAGTGTGCCTGATGAAATGGGCTGTATGAAAGTAAACCAGCATGAATGGGAGAAAAAGAGAAAATAGAGGAACAATGTCCATGAGTCGATGGGGATGAGTTGAAAAGGCGCTTAAGGATGCTAGCGACTGTTATTGGCTAAACCAATATATATACTAGATCCATAGCCCAGTTACAACCCATTTAAAAGACCTATTTGATCCTACATTGCATTTCTTTATATTAGTGGAGTAATACACTAAGGGCAAGCCTATGGGTCATGACATGATGCATGTGAATTCTTTTGGGAGAGAGTGAAATTAATTGTTATATGCCCCTACTTGCATGTTTGTGTGCTGCACGAACAGAAAAGGGAAAGTTCTCTCGAGTTGTGAGGGTACATGCTTGATGAAAGATTGCTTTTCGTGTCGGATTTCTTTATTAAGTTGATTTGCATGAGTTTGCTGATATCAAGAATCAATTCTTAAAAGTCTAGGAACCCTCAATGTATTAAGGTCATTGTCTTGTACGACCAAGCATGTTTTCTTGATGATTTGCAAAAATCGAATAATCGGTATGACCGTAAGGTAAATGGTTGCACCATAGTGACAAAGGTTGAGATGTGATGTGCAAGATTTGTGTATGTGTTGTTCGAGGACGAACAAGGATTTAAGTGTGGGGTAAGTGATCTTGGGAAGATTTATATGCCCAAGTGATACTCAAAAGTACCATTTTTACCTTGTTTGTTGTGCAATGTGTATATAATATCATGTATTTGGTAATAAAATGCGAATTTATACTAACCAACATGATTAGCATTTGTTTTGCAGGATAATGTGATTTTTAGGAGCAAAAATGCGTGTTGGAACTATGTCGGAGTTGGACTTGGATGCAAGCGTGGAAAAGACCTCGGATGGCACATTTTACACTGGCTCCGCGATGGCGCCGTGCCACGCTGCCATCACGGTAGTACACTGCCTCGAGAGGAAATTAAGTGGCAGATTCCAGTGAGGCATCGCGACAGCTCCGTGGCACGGAGACAGGCCTCCGCGATGGCCTCCGTGCCACGTTGAAGCCAATTATCCGGACCCTGAAATTTCCAGAGAAGGTCCGCGTCCACGCCGTGTCACGGAGGCCGTACTCCGCGTTGGCCTCCGTGACACGTTGCTTGTTATTCTGGGAAAAATTTCCCACTCGTATAAATAGCGCATTTAGGTTATTTTTAAAGGGGTCTTCTTTTAGTTCTAGTTTTTAGCAGAGTTCAGGAGTGGAGAGAGGAACGTGGTTTTGTGGCAGTTGAAGAATAGAAAAGATAAGAATTTTCTTCTCTTCCCTTTTTCTTTTCCTTCAATTGTATGCATGATTTACACTCATTCTCGGACGATTAATCCAAGAATGAGTGGCTAATTCCTTTCTTGCTGAGGTTTTGAACTTGTGTAATGATTATTGGTAATAATTGATATGGTTTCTTCTTCTTTTTGCATATTGTTCTATTAATTCTTGTGCTTAGTACATTCTTGCTTGGCCACCATTAATGTATATCTAAAAAGTCCAATTTCACTCGAGAGAGCATGAAATTGGAAAGTTGTGAATTAATAGGGTATTGTTCTTAACTTGATTTGGGAAAATTGGGTTTTGATGTGCTTTCTTGATAGAAATATACTTGAAAGCTGTATTAGTCAATTTAGGAACCGGAATTGTAGTGTTAGGTCATAAATTTCATTTGATCACAGAAATGTAGACGAATGGTTTATGATTCTAAAGTGAAATTAAATACAGAAGTTTTAATTTCTAGGCAAACGTTCTTGACTAGCAATATGAAGAAGAGGATGACCAAATTATCATAATTATCAACTCCATTACTCGTTCTTAACCTTGGCATGAGCATATCCATTGTCTGAATTCAACGTAAATAATAGTTGTTAAGTTTAGTATATAATTAGTTTAGAAACAAAACTCCCTAAATTCTTGATTGGATAGTTGTTAGCATAGTTAGAAATAGAATAGAAATATAGTGAACTAGGAAATTTTGCATATCCAGAGTAGCCTCCTTGGATCGATACTTGACTACTTAGCCACTTTATTACTTGTTTGACCACGTACACTTGCGTGTCGGTTTTTAACACATACCAAACCAGCCGGACAATAACCTCGAGGCAATCATAAATTTGATATCTCTTATCATTTTAAGAAGTTGGGGTTGGCGAACCCCAAAACCTAATTCGATGAGGCTTTTAATGGGAAACCGATCCATCAAGAAACCTATGGGGATGTTAGAAGATGTCTTAGTTTGGGTAGACAAATATATCCTTCTAGCAGACTTCCTCGTGTTGGATTGCAATATGGATTCAAGGTGCCTATCATTTTAGGGAGATCATTGC
This sequence comes from Datura wrightii, assembly GCA_035772735.1. Classification (NCBI taxonomy): domain Eukaryota; kingdom Viridiplantae; phylum Streptophyta; class Magnoliopsida; order Solanales; family Solanaceae; genus Datura; species Datura wrightii. The sequence goes on from JASDFA010000016.1 coordinate 169,260,979, forward strand.
TAGCCAGGGGTGGAGCATTGGAGGATGTGGAGCTCGGAGAGCTAAAATTTAGAGTGGTAGGTGTGGAAGTCACCTTAAAGACATCTCCAGATGAATGCAAACTGATAACGGTCCTTGATGAAGAGAAGGAGCAAGACGAAAATGGTGAGGATAAGGTTGATTAGAAGGATGATGATCTTGGGCAGATTTATATGCCCAAGTGATAGTCAAAAGTAACATTTTCGCCTTGTTTATCTAGCAATGTATATACATTTTCATGTAATTAGGAATAAAATGTGAATTTATACTAACCAACATGATTAGCATTGTTTTGCAGGTAAAATGTGATTTCGAGAAGCTAAAAGACATGTTGGACGATATCGGAGTTGGACTTGGATGCGAGCAAGGAAAAGGCACTGGACAGCATGATTTAAAAGGGCTCCGTGATGGAGCCGTGTCACGCTGCCCTCACGGAGGCATTCTGCTTGGAGGGTGAAAATTCACCAAATTTCTAGTGAAGGTCCGAGTTTGCTCCGTGGCACGGAGCTAGTGCTCCGCGATACACGTCGTGCCACGTTGAGCTTGAATTCTCAGACCCCCAGTTCCAGTGAGGGTCCGCGTTCATGGCGTGTCACAGAGGCAGTGCTCCGCGATGCACTCCGTGACACGTTGCTCATTATTCCGGGAAAAATTCCCACTAGTATAAATAGAACACTTAAGTTCATTTTTCATTATTGAGACTTGGTGGAGCAAGGACGTGGGTTATAGGCAGTTGAGGGACGAAAAGTTTAGGGTTTTTTCTCTCTTTCTTTCTTCTCTAATTCAATTGTTTGTATGATTAACACACGTTTTATGATGATTAATCCACAAATGAGTGGCTAATTCCCTTCCTTGCTGAGGTTATGAACACTTGTGATGAATTTTGATTATTGATTATATGGTTTTTCATCTTTTTCATCCATGTTGTTCTATTAATTCTTGTTCTTACCCATTGGTGTGTGGCCTACATTAATGTACATCTAAAAAGTTTGATTTCACTCGAGAGAGAACGAAATTGGAAAGTTGTGAATTAATAGGATATTGTTCTTTACTTGATTTGGGAAAATTGAGTTTTGATGTGCATTCAGGATAGAAATATACCTAAAAGTCGTATTTAGTCAATTTAGGAACCGGAATTGTATGGCTAGAACATGAATTACATTTGATCACAGAAATGTAGACGGATGGTTCATGATTCTTAAGTGAGATTAAATACGAGAGTTTTAATCTCTTGGCAAATGTTCTTGGCTAGCAACTGGAAGAAAAGATTAACCAATTTATGATGATAATCAATTTCATTACATGTTCGTTTAACCTCAACATGCTTTTATCCATAGTCCAAATTCAAAGTAGATAATTGTTCTTAGTTTTAGTATAAAATTTATAAAACAAAATATTAACTTTTTGGTTACGTTGTTGTCAGGATATTTAGAAGTAAAATATAGTATACTAGAGCAAATTGCACTTAACCCAAGTCTCTGTGGGATCGATACTTGGCTTACTAAAGCCACTTACTACTTGTTCGACCACATGCACTTGCGTGTCATTTTATATACCCATATAACACACCCGAACAAGTTTTTGGCGCCGTTGCCGGGGACTTGGCAATTGATGAATTTGTTTTAAGTGTTAATTTACTGTATTTTTATTTTCTTAAGTGTTGACAACTTGGTCTTAGACTGTAGTTTGTAGACTTAATTGCTGTGAACACTGGCTAGAGACAAAGAGCAGGTGGAATCTTATATAGAGGCAGAACGTATATTTCACAATAAACAGAGAGAAGCTCTACAAAGAAAGCTGCAGTTGCTCAGACAGACTATTATGGAGCAACAACAGAATCCACCGGTTGTGAGGGCAGTGTTAGTGCCCGAAGAAGTAGCAGCAAGGCCAGTTCGCTAGGTGGCAATCCCACATGCCAATAATGTTACATCCAGTATCCGCAAATCAGAGCCTAGAGGGAGATTTGAACTCAAGCAAAATATGGTGCAATTGTTGCACACAAGCGGGCAATTTACCGGTCTCCCTCATGAAGACCCACAACAGCATCTCCAAAACTTTTTGGAGATAAGTGACACTTACATACCCGCTGGAGTGTCACCTGATTATGTCCGGCTTACCCTATTTCCATTCTCCTTACTTGGAGAAGCCAAGAGGTGGTTGAAAGCTGAGCCACCAAATTCTATTTCAACGTGGGATGATCTTGCACGGAAGTTCTTGATAAGGTTTTTTCCCTCTGGTAAAACAGCAAGACTTAGAAGTCAAATTTTAAGCTTCAGACAGAGGGAGGGAGAAAATTTATATCAAGCCTGGGAGAGATTTAAATCCATGTTGCGGGACTGTCCTCATCATCATCAGTCCAATGAGGTGTTGGTGCACACATTTATTAAGGGTTTGGAACCCCACACCAAAATATTGCTAGATTCAGCAGCTGGAGGGCAAGCGCTGGAAAAGACTTATGAGGAGCTGTATACCTTGCTAAACTGGATTTCACAGGGCAATCCAGAATGGAATGCTGATTCATCACGAGGTGGGACAAGGAAAGCAGTAGGAGTGCTTGAAGTGGTTGGGTTTACAACTATCGCTGCACAGATAGCTGCATTGCAAAATCAATTGAACAACCACTTCAGCAACATGACTTTGAACCAGCCTTCAGCTCTAGTTAATGTAGTCCAGCAGATGTGGTGTGAAGTGTGTGGAAGCAGTGAGCACTCAGCTGAGTGCTGTGGAGCCAATCCTGACTCGGTAAACTTTGTGGGTAATGCACAAAGAAATCACCAGCAGTATGGTAGTAGCTACAATTCAAATTGGAGGAATCATCCTAATTTCTCATGGGGTAGCAACAACCATCAAGGCCAAAGTTCGGGTCAGGGTGTGCAAAGGAACCAAGGAGGGCAACAGAACTACCAATCTCAATTCAGAAATAACAAATGCACCTCCTCCACCACCATCACCCAGCATTGAGGAGATGTTCAAGACCATGATAGCTAACCAAGCTCAATTGCAGGCTGACTATGTGAAATTGGCAGCCCAAGTGAAAAACAATCAGTTAGCTACCAAGGCTCTTGAGTATCAATTTTGGCAATTTGCTAGTGCCCAAAATACAAGGCCTAGAGGAGGACTGCCAAGCGACACGGATCCGAATCCCAAGCAGGTAAATGCATTGACCACAAGGAGTGGTTTGCAGCTGAAGGAGGTGGAACCAAAAAGGCCACCTCAACATTCGGGAGCAGCAGAAGTTGAGGGGGAGCAAAGTTCGGAAAGGGGGAAGACCAAAGAAGCTGAATCAGAAAGACCTCCACCCCCGTTCCCTCAACGACTCAAGAAACACAAAGAGGAGGCGTGTTTCAAGAAATTCATGGAGGTGCTTAAACAGGTACATGTTAATTTACCTCTTGTTGATGTCTTGCAGGGAGTGCCTAAATATGCCAAGTACATAAAGGACATCGTGGCCAACAAAAGTCGGTTGACTGAGTATGCTACGGTGGCTTTAACGGAGGAGTGCACTTCCCGGATCCAAAATAGACTGCCCACAAAGCTAAAAGACCCTGGAAGTTTTACTATCCAGCTTACTATTGGGCAGAGCATCCGAGCTCGTGGATTGTGTGACTTGGGGGCGAGTATAAATTTGATGCCGTCTTCGGTATTCAGAAAGTTGGGTTTAGGGAGTCCTAGACCCACAACCGTAATCTTGCAGTTGGCAGATCGATCCTTAGCTAGGCCGGATGGCATTGTTGAGGATGTTCTAGTGCAAGTTGGCTCCCTAATTTTCCCGGTAGATTTTGTCGTGCTGGATTTTGAACCAGACGCGGAAGTCCCATTTATTTTGGGACGTCCCTTCTTGGCAACCGGGAAAGCATTAATCAACGTAGTTGCGGGGCAACTCACAATGCGAGCACACGACAAGGTAGAGGTGTTTGATGTGTATAAAGCACCCAAGCTCCCGATGGTGCATGAAGAACTCTCGGTGATCAATGTGATTGATCATGGTAATGCTAAGCAGATGAAGGATTCACGAGAGTTAATAGGAAGACCACCAGATAGGTGTAAGCACTACTGGGGGGAGGACGGTGATCGAGAGAAATCGTCCATCACCCTAACGGACAATTGAGCTTAAATGACGTCGAGCCGCGACGGTAAACCAGGCGCTGCACGGGAGGCAACCCATGAAAATTTTTTCTTTCATTTTGTAAAGTGTAAATAGATTTTTCTTTTTCTTTTTCGTAATTTACTACAAAATTTTTCGTTTTAATTTTTGTTTTTAATTTTATTTAGGTGAAACCTATAATTCTAACCAATTTTGTTTAGTGAGATGATTTTCAGGTCAAACGGAGGAAAATGTGCACGGAATCGTGAAGGAAAAGTCGAGGTATGAAAAATTAATAAACTGTAGAAAATAGTGAGCTGGGGCGATAGCTCCGTGTCATGGAGGAGGACCTCCGCGTTACCCTCCGTGACACGTTGAGGTATAACCCAGAAATTTTAAAAATTTCCAGTATGCTGTCGCGATGACTCCGTGTCATGGAGGCAGTGCACCGCGATGCACTCCGTGACACGTTGCCTTGTATATCGCGACGGGTCACACCGGGTTGCCGGGTGACCCGCGGTTTTTTCTACCCATTTTAACCCGAAACCTCCCCTTTTCCCCTCATTTTCAATTTCCTCCACGACCAAACATCCCAAAACCCCTCTCCTATCAACGTGCCATGGCTTAAAGCAACCAATTACCGAGTTTTCTTTGATTATTGAACTACGAGGTATGTTTTCCGATTCCCTCTCAAGTTTTTGTCGATTTTCTTTGAATTTAAGCATGGGAGGTGAGCTAAATCGCCCTAAGTCGAAATTAAGCATGAATTCGAGTTATTTGTTGATTGATAATTGTTCGGAATGTCGTTATGATCGTTTGAACTTGTCGATTGCATAAATTATTCGAATTTGATTGATAAAATCAATTCTAGGGCTTGTTGAATTTGAAGTTAGACATGTGTTGAAATTGTGAATTTTATGCCGGGTTGTACGTGTTGAATGAGATGAATCTTTGTACAAATTGTTAGGATGTTAATAGACGATGAATTCTCGGGTTTGGGGGGAAATGTTGAAATTTGTTCGAATTTGGTTGGTTTGATAGGTTCATGTATATAAATTTTTGTTGTTATTTTTGTTTATTTGTTTTTCTTTGCTAAGTGCAATGGTTAAAATATTTGCGATGGTAGTGATTGTGATTAGCTGTATGAAGTCTGAGTAGTACACAGAAGTTATACCGTCGAATTTTCTTTTGAACGCACTAAGCATGATTGTATAGCTGGTTGTTTTGGGTAAATAAAGTTATTCTTGTCGTAGGTTGTAACTGTAGCTAAGGACTAAGTGTGGGGTAACTTAGCGTAACCCGACCTTAGCCGAAGTTAATATTTATTTAGCTTAACATTGAGCTTGTTTACTTGGGTTGACAGGTAAAATGGCAAGCCGGCAAGAGAAAGGTAAAGGTGCATCAACTTCAGGCACCGGAAGAAAGCGACTCAGACTGGGCACAGCAGTCCCAGCAGTTCCACGCGGCCAGCGCCGCCAATATGGAACAAGATGGGTGACTGACGAGGGGAAAAAGTGGTAAGCCAAGCACAAAGAGAACAAATATTTCCCCGAGGAGCATATAGCATGGGAGCCATTGGCACAGGAGTTCCCCAGAATAGTTCACCAGATCGAGGCAGCGGGGCTCAAGTTCATATTCGAGGAGCCCAAAGAATGCAACTGCACTTGGTTCGGGAGTTCTATGCCAACTGGAACCCGTCAATCCGAAGCCACACCATCAAAATCAGAGGGCAGATAGTCACTCTAGAGCCCCACCAGCTCAATGCCGTCATAGGAGCGCGGGACACAGACGCCCACGTCCTCCGACAGCTGAACATTACCCCTCCGTATGCTGACATCACACGCACACTGTGTGGGGCCTGATCTACAGCTAGATGAAGCAGGCACAAGGAAAGGGGCTACCATCAGACTCTACCATATTCTCAGATGAACAGGGATGCCCGAATTTGGCTGAAGATAGTCTTCTCTTGCCTCATCCTGGGGGTACATATGACTGATGTAACCCGGGATCGTGTTTGCCTGGTGTACGCCCTGATGAAAGGGCTGGAGATAAATGTCGGGGCGGTTATTATATCCGCCATGAAGAGAGCCCGGTTGCACCAGGGGCACAGGTATGGTTTCGGTGGACTACTCACCACCTTTCTCAGGGGCCTCGATGTTGAGGAGGAGGCCCTCGATTATATCCCGCAGTTGGAGCGGCGGGCCTTGGATGTTACCAAAACTAAGGCTCCCGACACCACCCACGAGCCAGTGCTGACACTTGGCGAGCGACACGCTCGTGATGACCAGTATATTGCGCGGATGTATGGGATGCAGATGCTCCAGCTCAGGATAGGTGGGAGGCCAGCGACGGAGGAGGAGCTATGGCAGCTCGAGCTAGACTACCCGTTTGGCGAAAACGCCAGGGCTCTATGCCGAGTAGGGCCAGCCTTTGTAGAGCCCACAGATGATGACGTCCCCACGGACGAGGAGACGCATTGGGAGGACTCCGATGTGGAGTCCGATGAGAACGACGGAGGCGACTCGGACATGGGAGATGAAGCAGCAGTACCCGACGAAGAAGTGGAATACTTTGATTGATCAGGGAGTTCCACCACCCGATTTTGTGCTATTTAATTTTTGTGAACACTGGGGACAGTGTTCGGATTAAGTGTGGGGTGGGAGTAGTTAGGTGCTGGGCTGGGCTATTTGTTTGTATGTTCTCCTCTATTATTTTGTATGTTGTGTTTCCCTGTGTTTGTGAATTTTCAAATTGTTCTATATTTGTAAATATTTGTGAAATTGATGTGTGTTGTTGAATGTTGCCAGCTGATTCTGTAAATATTTTTTTTTGTTTATCAAAATGATCGATATTTTTAAAACAAAAAAAAATTCTTTAAAATATTGTGTACATAATTTGTTTTTCTTTTCCTATCGAAATGATCGATATTTTGCAAATTTTTCAATTTTTTTGTTTTTTAATTTTGGGTTTCTCGGGGTTTGTTTTCGGTTCTTTTACCGAGAATGGTCCCATTGAACCGAAGTCATAGTTAGTGACCGTTCCCTATGATGGATGGATGATGACCGTCTTAAGGGAAATGTAGTCGGTAGGAGTAGTTTTTTTCCTTGGTGGATTGCATCCCGGAACCTGTAGTTACTATATGGTTGCGAGAGTTCAGTTGCGTGTTGTACATGATATTCAAAATGCAAAGGTGATTCTTATGAAAGCATGAAAATTTTGTAAATATGTTGAGATACCTAGGTTGTAGAGTTCGATTCAGTGTGATTGAGGCTTAATGTTTGAATTCCTGTAATTAGCTGATTGAAGAGTCTGTGAATACATCTTGAATCGAGCATGTGCATAAAGTGTGAAGTGAGGTGTTGATATTCCATGCTATTGTGAAGTGTCTAGAACTTTCTTGGTGTGTGTACAAAACGAAATGAAGGAGCTGTATTGTAGGAAAGGATGTAGGCATTTCTTTGTTATAACCGAGAGTTTCTATATTTTTTTCTTGTCATACTTCCCCGTTCTGTGATTGTATACCCTAGTCAGCCCTTTGAGCCTTTACCCTATTATTTCTTTCTTTTGTCCAAAAAGTGTAAACCGAGCTTAATTCCTTCTTTTCATTAGCCGTAAAGTCTATACAAAACTCTTAAGCGCTTAAGAAGAGAAAATAATTTTCCCAAAGTGTCAAAGAGTGAGAATGGTGAAAAGAAAAAGAAAAGCAGAGTGATGAAAGGAAAGAAAAGGTTGAAGGTGTACATGCTATAAATAAACGATAATGAAGGTGCATGAATAATCTTTGTTGTCGTGTCAAGTGTGCTTAATGAAATGGGCCATACTAAAGTAAATCATCAATAATGGGATGATGAAAAAAAAAAAGAGAAACGGTGTCCATGAGTGATGGGAATGTGTTGAAAAGGCGCTTAAGGATGCTAGTGGCTATTATTGGCTAATCCAATATTTACTAGTTCCATAGCTTCCATTACAACCCATTAAAGTCCTACGTGATCTTACATTGCATTTCTTTATATTAGTGGAGTAATACACTAAGGGCAAGCTTATGGGTCACGGCATGATGCATGTGAATTCTTTTGGGAGAGAGAGTGAAATTATTTTTACATGCCCCTGCTTGAATGATTGTGTGTCACATGAGCAAAAAGGGGAAGATTCTCTTGAGTTGTGAGGGCACATGCTTGATGAAAGATTGATTTTCGTGTCGGATATCTTGATTAGCTGATTTGCATGAGTTTGCCGATATCGAGAGTCAATTCTTAAAGTCTAGGAAGTCTTAATGTATTGAAGGTCATTGCATTGATAAGACCATGCATGTTTTCTTGATGATTTGCAATATTGAATGATCGGTATGACCGTAGCTTAAATTGTCGTACCATAGTAGCGAGGTTGGGATGTAAATTGCATGAATTGTATGTTTGTTGTTCGAGGACGAACAAGGATTTAAGTGTGGGCTAAGTGATCTTGGGCAGATTTATATGACCAAGTGATACTCAAAAGTACCATTTTTGCCTTGTTTATCTAGCAATGTGTATACATTTTCATGTAATTAGGAATAAAATGTGAATTTATACTAACCAACATGATTACCATTGTTTTGCAAGTAAAATGTGATTTCGAGAAGCTAAAATACATGTTGGACGATATCGGAGTTGGACTTGGATGCGAGCAAGGAAAAGGCATTGGACAACATGATTTAAAAGGGCTCCGCGATGGAGCCATGTCACGCTGCCATCACGGAGGCATTCTGCCTGGAGGGTGAAAATTCACCAAATTTCCAGTGAAGGTCCGCGTTTGCTCCGTGGCACGGAGCCAGTGCTCCGCGATACACGTCGTGCGATGTTGAGCTTGAATTCTCGGACCCCCAGTTCCAGTGAGGGTCCGCGTTCATGGCGTGTCACGGAGGCAGTGCTCTGCGATGCACTCCGTGACACGTTGCTCATTATTCCGGGAAAAATTCCCACTAGTATAAATAGAACACTTAAGTTCATTTTTCATAATTCAGACTTGGTGGAGCAAGGACGTGGGTTACAGGCAGTTGAGGGACGAAAAGTTCAGGTTTTTTTCTCTCTTTCTTTCTTCTCTAATTCAATTGTTTGTATGATTAACAATCGTTGTATGATGATTAATCCACAAATGAGTGGCTAATTTCCTTCCTTGCTGAGGTTATGAACACTTGTGATGAATTTTTATTATTGATTATATGGTTTTTCATCTTTTTCTTCCTTGTTGTTCTATTAATTCTTGTTCTTACTGCATTGGTGTGTGGCCTACATTAATGTACATCAAAAAAGTCCGATTTCACTCGAGAGAGCACCAAATTGGAAAGTTGTGAATTAATAGGATATTGTTCTTTACTTGATTTGGGAAAATTGAGTTTTGATGTGCATTCAGGATAGAAATATACCTGAAAGTCGTATTTAGTCAATTTAGGAACCGGAATTATATGGCTAGAAAATGAATTGCATTTGATCACAGAAATGTAGACGGATGGTTCATGATTCTTAAGTGAGATTAAATATGAGAGTTTTAATCTCTTAGCAAATGTTCTTGGCTAGCAACTGGAAGAAAAGATTAACCAATTTATGATGATAATCAGTTTCATTACATGTCCGTTTAACCTCAACATGCTTTTATCCATAGTCCAAATTCAAAGTAGATAATTGTTCTTATTTTTAATATAAAATTTATAAAACAAAATATTAACTTTTTGGTTACATTGTTGTCAGCATATTTAGAAGTAAAATATAGTATACTAGAGCAAATTGCACTTAACCCAAGTCTCTGTGGGATCGATACTTGGCTTACTAAAGCCACTTACTACTTGTTCGACCACGTGCACTTGCGTGTCATTTTATATACCCATATAACACACCCGAATAGATGACCCACTAGAGAATTGACAATTGAGGAGGTATCCGTGATGCCATGATGTTAAATAAGGCACTTCTTAGGAGGCAACCCAAGCGTTATTTTGTTAGATGCTTCAATGTTTCTGTTATTTTTGTTTTGTAGGTTGATTGGATGAGGAACCAAGTGAAAGAAAAAACAGGGCAAGCCCTGTGCAAGACTTGCGAAACACTGGTGCTCAAGTGCAAGTCCCCACCCGAGTGTAAGAGGGATCTAGAATGTTCAAGGTAAAGCAGATAACCAATGTCTCACCTATGAAACGTCGGTGGCAATCCGCTAACCGCTGCTTCGGTGTAGGCTTAAACTAGTGAACTTGGAAGTTGAAGTGTAAACTGCGAACCTACCGGTGAAATACAGGTGGCAACCCATGAAACACCATTCAAACGCAGCCATAGTGAACTGGGCATGAGCAGTGCTCACTTGTGCTTGGAACTGTGAAATGCTAGTCACCACCAGTGGCCGCAAGTCTAGTGCAAGCACAGGTAAGTACTTTATTAAAATATTGACCAAACCCATTGACCGACCCGACTCATATTTCTCCTAAACTGGTCAAATCCCTTTTCAACTCCCCAAAAACTCTTTTTTCCCACTTTTTCACCTTCCCCATACCCAACTACCACCCTTCCATCTTCTTATGCTTAATTCCCATTAAACCCACATTCTCGCCCACCAATCACTCTTACTCTCTTCTTCCTATAAAATCCCCGCTTCCCATTCTCTTCATTTCACCTTATGTCAATAAACTCTCACTAAGCAAAAGAATTTCTACTTTGGGGGATTAGCCATTGTTGGTTCCAATCTAGTTTTTTTTATCTCTTCTCAATTGGTATGTATGTTCATTGCTCTTATTGTGTGTTGTTTGAAAATGATCATCTAAAATTAAGCATGTTAGATTCCAAATCTTCATAACTCATGTTCCCCATTTCCTACGTTGTGCTCTTACATTGATTGAATGATTATAATAGTGTAGGTATGTTGGAGCCAGTGATAATTGCATAATATTGGTATGGGTACTCTTTGTATAAATGATATATGAAGTTGTGTGTTTGAGATAATAGTTATGGGTGAATTCTGAGTAACCTCATATTCTTAAAATGCATGATTTTCCCAATGATAGATGGGTCGATTTCTTTCTTAAGGAAAAAACATCATTTTCATATCTGTTGTGTTGTTTGAATGGGTAAAATCATAATGCTGGGGTGAGTGAGTGATCCATAAAGTTAAGGTGTTCTTGTTTAATAGGGTTGGGGTAATCGATGTTGAACTGCATTTCACTTGCGAGTCGCCGATCCGCATCAGCGAAATGTAGGTTGAGATGCATGTCTAGTTTCAAGGCTTCAGGCCACTGCCCTGCACCTATGTTTCACCTGCACGTCATGGTTGAGACCGGTGAAATGCCGATGTAGCGCAGCTAGAACACCATTCTGCCTAGTTGTCTGCCTAAGCTGAGCCACTCACAAGTCTCCACCTGTGTTTCGCAGCTGTAACGCAGGTACTCTAACACATGATTTTGTTGTTTTAACTTGTTGTCATCCAATTCAGAGATTTTTATTTCTAGCTTAGTTTAGAAATTTCTTTTACTTTAACATTATCAAAACACAAAAAAATGTTAGCATGTGGCACTAACATTTGTTTTGAAGCATCACGACTTCATCTAGGCAAGCGGACAAGGGAAAGGCACTCTCCACATCTATGAGTAAGGGAAAGGGGAAAGACAAAGCAACCCCCAGCCTCCACTAATACTAGAGAGGGAATCATCTTCTATGTGCCTGAAATAAAGGCATATTACGTCATCTACGAAGGGAGGCCAATCACCACAGAGAAACACTTTTATCTGGTGGGGCTGGGGAATGATTTCCCGAATATCACTGTGTAGTTTAATGACAGACAATGCCACATATTCGCTACGCCTCTACCGAAACCCCAATATTTACTTTTACATTTCTAGATAATGATGCGACTTAGTTCAATTTGATAGACAACTTTTGTACAATCAAATCTTTATTCCCTGTGGATTCGACCCCGATTCACTAGTTGGATAAATATATTATGATAAACATTTACACTTTCTCCTCATGACGAGTGGATTTGAACATCATCAACATCTATAAGGAGTAGAAAACAATACTCATGTATGGTTTTAGGAGAGTTGCATACCCTGGAGGAAGGTGGAGTGCTTAAAATTTCAATTCTTGAAACTCAAAGATTGTTCTTGACTTTGCTAGAGATAGCAAGATGATTTTGATGTTTGAATCATGAATAAATTCATGGATTTATGTTGTAATAGGTTGGAGAGTTCTTATCTATCCTTAATAGGGTTGAAGAGAGCTCTTGGAACTGACAGGGTTGATTTGGAGGCGGCAATACCCAAAAAATCATTTAAGGCAGCTTTTAAAGGCCCCGAAACCCCGATGTGATGCCCCAAGTGACAAGCCGTTAATTCCCTGATAGACCGTCAGCTTTCCCATACCTTTGGGGTGGAAATTTGCATTTTATGATTATGGTTGATGGACCAAACTTGATGGGCCATCGGGTGGTTAACGGGCCATAACTCTTGCCTTCACACCTAACAATGCTCCACTAAATTTCTCATAACATTTTACTCCGAACTCCAATTGATGCAAGGGTCAGGTGCATTTGAAAGAAGACTCAAAGGGCTGAAATTTGATGTGTCGAATCACCCAGAATCACTTAAAAATTAAGAGCTATGGTAGTTTGATGTAGACCTTGCAAGAACTTAAACAAAAACTCAATCAGTAAAATGGCTCTCAACTAAACTTTATGCAAAGGTCCCTTATGATTTTAATTCACATCCAATGCACTTCCCAAATTTAAGAATTGATCTTAACAACCTAGTTTCCACAAGCCTTTAGTCCGGGTAGGGTCTATCTACATACCTAGACGACTTACCCTAAAAGTTTGAGGCGTTACATAATCTCCTTCTTGGGATCATTCATCCTCGAATGAATTCTAATAAAGCTGAAAAGATAAGGAAAGAGTTATAAACCCAATGCTTAATGCTAAACAATGAATACTAATGGATTGACTGAATACAAATTGAGATACATATGCTATACTGATTTCATAAAACATGGATGCATACTATAACATGAGTGTAATCGAGAGACATGAAACTGGCATGAAACTAAGTAGAGTACTAAGGAGGAACTATTTCCTATCACTGGATTTGAGCTAGTAAGGATGGAGTTATAAATCCGAAACTACTTTCTGATATCTGAATGGCTGACATGATAATGGATCTGACAGAGAGTAAGACTGGGATCGCTGTTTGAAACAATTACTTATTGTTCTGGAAATCTAAACATAGGCATATGTAGAGTATAATGTTGAATAAAGCACAAGGGAACTCCTAAATAAGAATGGATCGACATCTCTTAGTTGCTTCTCCTGAACTTTTCATAATTGGAGACTCAAGAATTGACTTGGTCCTTCAGCTTATCATCTTCACCTTAGCTCAAAGTCATCATTCTAAGACTTTGGACCCATTCTCTAAGCTATGCTATAATCACTAAATCTTGTGGGGTCGGAGTATTACTATACATATAGATGCCAAACTTTTCCTCGCTAACTCCACTTCTAAGTATTACAAATTGTGCTATGGTTTCTTTCTTGTATAACCCCAACCTCTATTTTGTCTCTAAAGCTATTACTGAGGGTTTCATACCCTTCCTGCCTTATCAACCTCATAAATCCAATCCCCTAACCACTATATACATGGGATAAATCTTACGCTAAGATGCTTAAAATCATATACCTTACTTAAAATTTTCTTGCTTTGGCTATTTGGGAAACCATATAGTACATACCTCTCATCCTTCACACTTTTCAATTCAAGACTAAATATGTCACGACTTGAGCTGGGACCTTGGATCGAGACATGGGACCTAGAACCACGAAGGGCTCCAAGTCAACTCATGGAATGTTCATAGAAACTCAAGAACATAAATTAAAGAGGAAACTTAAAACATAAACATGAATAGGCAGAAGATTGAATAAAATAAGTATACCAAACAATAACATCACAACGCTAAATCTCAAAGCTTAACATACTAGTCTGTGTCTTAAAAGCCTTTACTATCTGATGAGATGCAGGGATGAGCCCCCCAACTATCTCCAAGTCTGAAACAAAACTGACAAAACATGACTTAACTAATAGATGTCCTCGGATGATGAGGACTCACACAAACAGGGGCTGAATTTGACTAAGATAGAAGCAACTTATAGGTGAAACTGAGCTGGATCACCTAAACCTATATCATGAAATGATATAACATATAGAATGCAATCAGTACTTTGAATGTATTAAGTATGTAAGGTATATAAACCATGCTTAGTCAATGTTAACTGAAATCTTACATATAAATATAATCATGTAGATCATGAGAGTAAGAATTACATGCTGAAAATTGTATATGAGACATACATAGTCATAAGTTGATTGTCATAACTAAACATAGTGACCCAAGATTTAGAAATAAAAATCATATGACTTGTCATAGCTGAAAACATAAGTAAAAGATCATAAATTGATCATTGGGTCAAATTTGCTGTAAAACATAGTATCATAAGTCATGAACATGAGTAACTGAAATCATGAGGAACAATGGGAGACTCGTCATAACCAACGCTATCATAATAGATCTTACGTGATGCACCAATTATCACACTCAAGTGGGCAGAGCCGTCTAAAACCTTTCCAGTGCTAAGGATGCTAAACCATGATATCAATATCAGGCTGAGGCCCCTTAGGGCAGGGGGGAAACTCTCCTGAGAGGTCCCAAACATGTATACATATGCCTATGTTGGTGCATAGCTTCTCTGTGCTATACACTACTCCCAAGTACATGCATAGTGTTCACATCATTTTTCAATTAAGCTGAAAATCATAATAACATGCATAGTGCTCACATCATTTTTCAATGAAACTGAAATAATAATTTAGACATAGATTGAAATATTAAAATTGGGAGTTTTTACTCTAAAACATATCATGAGCTGCATTGGGAGTCTTGACTCCAAACCGTATGATAAGTTGATCTTATTAGCCTTGGCTAAATCATAAAAACATACTTAACTTGTATGGGCTTTCCAAAATCATAAAATCATGGATACTTGAAATAAACTTCATAAATCATAATAATGGCATTATAAGTGGGGGGATGCTAGATATCTCATCATAATTGAAATCATAAATCATAAGCTTGACTTTTCATAAAACTTGCATAATATGACATAATTTATAATAACTTGAAATCATGTATTTATAATTAAATTGTATATAAAATCTGCCAACTAGACTTAAAGCATACTTTAAATCAAGAGGAGATTAGAACCATAAACATAAAATAGAGAATTTCACATAATTGGGTTAAAACCCCAGAAATCAATACACTTGATTAAGAAGTTGAAATCATGAACTTGAGGAGAAATTTGGGCATAAGGTGTGGAAGAAAATCCTCGTTCATAGCTCTACATACCTTCCTAAACAGATCTTCAAACTAGCCTTGAAAGCCCAAGAGAATTGGGGAAGAAATTGGGGAGAATTCTAGCTCGATCTTGTAGGGCAATCTCAATATCTTGCATGCATGGGAGTCTAATGACTTTTAGTAGGCTAAACCCTATAAAGCACTCCTTTCAGGGCTTAAAATGACGTCATTAAGAAGTTAGGAGTCAGGAATTAGGAAAATGCCCCTAATGATTCGTTTGGAAAATAACCCACTGCCAGTCATACAACCCATACCATGAATCGTACCACTAACCTACGACTCTTGGTTTCCTCCCATAGCTAGCCAGTCTAATTTCTCCAACTATCTGATTATTTCCATGATGCCTACCACGACTCCTAGTTCCGTACTATGAGTCATACAATCACTTGTAGGACTACTACCTAGTAACCTAGTAGCATTCTACGACTCTATGACCACGAGTTGTACCACCAAACCACGACTCGTTATGTGGACTCATTTTCTGGGGGATAAGCTTCTGAACTTTACCACGAGTCTTCCTACGACCAGTACCATCGGTCGTATTGAGAGGAAAAAAATTTAGACTCCTCTACTGAAAATATTCAATTTCTTGAACCTAGACTTGGGAAAATTTGGGGTGTTACATTACCTCCCCCTTGGGAACATTAATCCTTGAATATAGATTTAGCATACTAATGGGCTAGGGAAAGAACTGCAATCCCAATACTGAACAATTGAAGCTAAAAACTGATGGAGTGACTGACTCCGGTCTGAAATACATGGCTGAGCTAAATTCACGAAACATACACACATGCAATAATCATGAAAGGAACTTAGAGACATGAATATGACATGAAACTTTATAGAATATTAAGGAGGAAACTGATACCTTATGCTAGAACTAAGCCGAAATGGAAACGATGTGGGTATCTAGCCATCATATTTGCTTTCGGTTCCCACGTAGCCCCCTCAACAAGCAGATTTCTCCACAACACCTTTACTAAATCTACTACTTTTTTGCTAAACTTCTGGACCTAATGATGTGTTGTGAGTGTACAAAACTTTCGATGCTCAAAACTAAGAAAATAGCATGGACTTAGGTATATTTATATGGCTATATGGCACTTTTACTTTGCTTACAGGATAAATAGGTGTTGGAGCAAGAATGTGCAAAAGATGGACTAAAAGTGCAGAAAATAGGCTTAAGTCACAGTTCTCAGTTCAAGCCATAGGATAGGTGCTACAAGCTATACTGCAGGTCGTGAGAAGTTTCAAAAGGCTAAGTATGAAGAGTCCATCATATGACTCTCAGTACGAGTCGTACAATGCTTGTACGGTCCGTAGCGTAGAAGTTGTACAAAGATTCAGAAGATTTGCATAACAGGCTGACTCCTGGAATGGATAGATAGTACGAGTTGGGGCATTAAGGGATGAGTAGTACCATAGCACTCGTGAAGACCTTTAGAAAAATTGCAAAGTCTCAGAGTCAAGCCACGGAAGCTCAATACGGCACGTAGGAAGCATATACGAATCGTATCGAGGTCCAACACTTAGCCAAATTTCAGCCAGCCAATGGAATACGGGAAGCAGGTATGACTCGTACATACCTGCTACGGGACGTAAAATAGGTCATGATGCAGGTTGCTTCAGTTATGGAAATTCACCCTGTTAGCCTAGGAAAAGAATTTTTATATCTATATAAGCATGTTTTTTGTTTTATTTTCATTAGAAATCGTCAGAGAAAAAGTTGGAATCAATTAGAATTGATTGGAGGACGTGAGAATTGAGGGTTAGAAGATAGAATTGAGTTGTTCGACTTATGATCAACCTTTTCTTGAGTTTCTCGTGATCTTCATATTCAGTTCTTGAGGATTATGCTGATTCATATAGAGAAGCTTTTCTCTCATCCATAATTGTAAGTATTGATTTATGTATTTAATTCTGAATGCAAATCACAATCTTGAAACTATGAGAAGCTAAAACCTCCATAGCTAGGGTTGTGGGAACCATGATGGATTAACAAGCTAGGGTTGCATAAAAGTTATTCAAAACCAAAGAAAAACACTTGTATTGTATTCTTTTCATGCTTAAATATTTCTTACGGTGTACAATGTTAGGATTTGCCCGAAGTCATTACTTGCTTGAGCTTAGAGAGGTAGAGATTAGGAAAAGAAAATTACAACAAAGCTTTGATCTTGATGATCATTGTATTAACTTGAGTTTTGGTTGCAGGATAGTTAAATTTCGGACAAATTGATAATGGTTAATTTTCAATCGCTCTTGAGACCTGACCTGGTGATTGAGTATAGTCATTCAATAGGGAGGAACCAGTCATTTGGATGAACCTAAGTTACCAGTTTTACAAGTAAGCATTGGTGATGATCACGTATGTATACTCGAAGAAATTATGAACCCATGGGAAACATAAAACCCTGCTAATCTTTCATTCTTGATTTCAACCAAAGTTTTAACAATTGTTTTTTAATTATTGTTTTCTTTAGAACCCCCAATTTGGAGTAACTACCCAACAAGTTCACATACCGACATTAGTCTAGCTCTTCCATATTTCCTTTGGGATCGACCCCAACCTCTAGTTGGGATCTTTATTGACAACGTCTTCTTCATACTTTTGTAGGAGGTATGGTTTGAGCGTTATCAAAAAGTGGCACCATTGCCGGGGATTCCGGCTAAGACTAGATTACTTGCTTGTATTTGAGTTTTTGGTAGTTATTTCCTTAGTTACATTTTATTTTTGTTTCTGATACTCGCAGGTTGCTTTTTGGGTGAATGCCAAGCACTCGGAGTAGTGGAGACCCCCTAATTTTGTTGAACCCAGAAATTGAACAAACTTTGCACATGATGGAAATTAGGAACAAAGAGATGCCTGCATAGCTGAAGAATCTAGGCAAGATGAACTAGCTCGACAAGCTGCACTTCAGGATGCGAAAGATGTCAGAGAAGAGGTAGTTAATGCTGGTTGACATGGGAGGGGAAATGATGTGCCATGATTTTACGACACTTTCGACATTTAAAACAAAGAAATTATGCACATTTCGGGTATGTTAATATAGGTATGATGTGTTTTGTGCTTAATGTTGTAGGAAAATAGGTTCGGAAGTGATCTGGGAAAAATAATGCTGAAAATAACTGAAAGGGTGACTGTCAGGCACTTCACAAGTCGTTGGCAGGAGGCATAACTCGTTGTTGAAGGCGTGGGAAAAAGTTGAAGTTTGAAGAAGAAGAGACAGTGTACCTGATGAGTTGATGGAACGACTTGTTACACTTGGTAACAAGTCATGAGGTCAGTCATGAAGGCTGAGAGGGAAAATCATAACAAAGTGACCAGTGTAGTGGATGACAGACATAACGAGTCATCACATGAAGGAGCGACTTGTTGGCATATCACTAGGACCAACCGTAAGGTGCACTGGACTTTTGGAGGAATTAGACCAAGAGGGACCTAACGACTCGTGCTCAGGCATGATGAGTCGTTGGGAGACCTATCTCCACATCTGGGTATGTTGCTGAGGATGACTATTTTAAGCAAGGCACGACTCGTCAGAAGGCCAAACGAATCGTCACCAAGCCCCTTGCCACTGCCGACCTGGTTTCCAGTTTTAATTAGGAAAACAATTTCTTAGAACTATAAATACACAGTTTAGGTTTATTTTTGAGAGGACGATTAGAAACAGTTCAAGAATAATTCATAGAGCCAATTTTATTAGTTTTTAAGAAGGATTTTTGTGTTGTTCAGTTGTTCTTGAATCAAGAAACAAGTTTTACAATTTTGTTCTTGAATTTGAGGATCAAAAGCAACACTGGAATTTATTCATGAATTTTGGAGTTTTATTCAATCTACGTGCTTTTTCTTCTACGATAATTTGTAAGTTGCAACTATGATTTATTCAATACTTTGTGATTGCAATAATAAAAGCATGAGTAGCTAAACCCATAACTAGGTTTGTGGGAACCAAGATGAAGTAACACACATAAGTAAAACACTTAGTGATTCTTGAACGGAGTTTTAATGCATGTATTGTTTTTCCCTTCGTTTTGATTGATTCTTGACGGTTGCAAACGTTAGGACTTGCCTTATTCTTACTTACTGGACGAAGGAGGTAATGAATGAGAAAAGGGATTAACAACGGAGATTTGAGGCTATCAACCCTCATATAATATCTTGAACTTATCCAGGGATAGCTAATCTAATATTAAGGGTAAGGGTCAACTAAAGTACGCCCGTATACAGACCGAGTTGCGTAGTTATAATCATCTAGATAGGGGACGAACCATTTAGGTGAACCTAACTTACCAATATTTGATGTTAAACACTAAAATAGATCACTAGTGTATAAGCTTTGTGGTTATAAAATCTTGGGGAACACAATCCTAGTCAAGTCATTATTTGAATACAAATCGAATTTGATTTCAGGATTCAGTAATTTTACTTTTGTTTATTAGTCTATATTTTTCCCCCTTAAGTTAAGTTCATACCATATTCCCTGTGGGATCGACCTCAACCTTTGTTGGGTTCTATATTTAGCAATCGACCGCTTATATCTCAATTGTGAGGTGTAATTTAGGTGACATTAGGCAACAAAGATTATAGAATTTCCCCTCAGTTCTTCGATGATGAGGACCTATACATTGATGAGCTTGGGTCAACAGGAGCAATTGTGCCACCATCATTGCCTGCTGGGACAAAATTCGATATCACGAGCACCATGATTCATTTGTTAAACATGAAAGGGGTGTTCAGCGGTCATGCAGTGGATGACGCCAACCTGTACTTGATGAACTTCTTAGGAATATGCAAGGTGTACAGGTTTCCTGGAGTTAGCCAAGATTCCATTAGGCTCAAACTTTTCCTTTTTCTCTATCAGGGGAAGCCACCTTATGGTTCAGAGTTGCCCAACAACTCCATAACCAACTGGTGGGAACTCAAGCAGGCCTTCTTGGAGAGATTCTTTCGCCCCTCCAAAATGTTGCAGCTAAAGGATGAGATTTACAATTAGTGACAACTCAAAACTGAGGCACTTCATGAAAAATGGTTGAGGTTCAAAAACAAGTTGACAAAGTTCCCAAACCATAAGATCTCAGGTAACAGTCTGTTGGAAATTTTGTATTGGTTTTTAAATAATAGAACAAAAGATGTTTCAGACTCGGTGGCAGGAGGAGCATTGATGAGTAACACCTTGGAGCAAGCTACAACTATTCTTTACAGGGTGACCAAGACAAACAGGGAACGACATGCTAGGGAGGCAGATGCAGCGGTTGGTACATATGTTGTTGGTTTGGTTGCAGACCAATGTAGGAAGGAAGAAGAACATGACCAGGAGTTGGCTCACATGTGAATATCATTGGATTTGTTTACAAAACACATCATGGGAGCAGGAGCCGAAAAGGTAAATGTAGTGGGGACACAAGGAAAGGAGTCGGGAGCTGATCACTTGTAGTGGGGACACAAGGAATGGAGCAGGGAGCAGATCACTCTGATTTCGAGGAAGAGGCAAATTTCTAGACAACCAAGTGGCGGGTTTTTGAGCTAACACCCAAGCATCTGGACAAGACAATTGGTGACAAGGTTCTATAAATCAAGGTCAAAACCAATATAGAGACAAGTACAACCGAAACAGGTATAGAGATATGAGCCGCAATTGTGAGCGAGATGGAGAATGAAGAAAAAATGATGGCTACCAATGACCGGGCTGGAGATTATGTGCCTCCCAATGCATGAGAGGGGACGCCAGGTATTTAATGTTAGAGAGCATGATATCCAAGATGCTAAAAAAGGTGAGGTCCACTGATAAGAAATTGAAGGAGTTGCATGGTGACATATCAAGTATGGGTCAGAGAGTTGAATCCTATGCAACCGCCATCAAGCAGATTAAGCAGCAGCTTGGGCAACTGTCAGAATCACTAAACCCTAGACAAAAGGGTACACCGCCTAGCAACACATTCCAGAAGCCAAAGAATGATGGCCAGTGCATGGCGATGATTACTCGGAGTGGTAAGACTATAGTTGACCCCACTTTCCCAGTTGTAGTTGAATGGAAGAAAAAGAGCGTGATTGGAGGAGAATTATAAGAGTGCTGAGATGGAAAATGTTGAGTTGCTAGAGGCCCTAATAGGTGTAAAAAAACCTAACATTAATCAAGGTGCAACTCAAGTGCACCGAGCTATCCCACGACCACCGCCACCGTTCCCTCAAAGAATGAAGAAAAAGGAGCAAAATGGTAAGTTTTAGAAATTCCTTTCAATGCTTAAGCAACTATCTATGAAAATACCATTAGTTGAGGCATTGGAACAAATCAGGGATATGCTAAGTTTATGAAGGACCTAGTGAAAAAGAAGAGGTCCATAAGCTATAAGCCGGTAGATAATGGACATCACTGTAGTGCCATAGCTATACGGGTCCTAGCTCAAAAGAAGGAATACCCAGGTGCTTTCACTATACCGTGCACCATTGGCCATGTCGAGTTTGCAAGGGCACTTTGTGATTTGGGAGCAAGCATCAACCTGATGCCCTTGACATTATTCAAGAAATTGGGTTTAGAAGCCCCCACACCAACCGCTATGCGGCTACTGATAGTCGATAGAACTGTGAAGAAGCCAGTGGGGATCTTGTTTGATGTACTGGTTAAGGTGGACAAGTTCATATTCCCTACAAACTTTATGATTTTGGATTGCGAGGTTGATTATGAAGTCCCCATCATTTTGGGGCGACCATTCCTTGCGATTGGGAGGGCCTTAGTAGATGTGGAGGCTGGCCAGCTTAAGTTTAGACTAAACAAAAAAGAGGTCACTTTTAACATCTGCTGGTCAATGTACAAACCAAAGGAATTCAGTGTAATCTCAGCACTAGAGGATGAATATGAGTCACTTGACGAATTTTGAGTAGTCAAGAGACTTGGGTCGTGCCATGACGTAAAATCAGGCGCTTCTTGGGTGGCAACCCAAGTGGTGGCTTGGTGAAGTCTGAGTAACTAGGCCACCTGCGTCATGCCATGACATTAAATCAAGCGCTTCTTGGGAGGCAACCCAAGTTATTGAAATAATGTGTGGTCAGTGTACATAGAAAACAAAAATAGGAGGTAGAAAAATTGTTGAAAAAGCAGCTGCTACGACTCTCAGTATGATTCGTGACAACATCCTACGAGTCATAGCAGGAGGCATGGTGATTTTCAGAGATGTGTTCCAAAGCAAAGATCTACGAGTCATCATACAGACCGTACCCACATTGTACGAATCATAGGATGTACTCATAGGTCCCCACGTAAGTTTTCAAAAAGCTGACTTACAGGTCCAAGGGACGAGTTGTACGTCCTTCTTATGACTCGTGGTACGAGTTGTGACGGCTCAAAATTTTTAAACATACCCGACTCAACCTAGGTTTTCACATCCGCCCTTTTCCTATTTTAAACCCAAGACCTCACATGTCCCTTCTTCCCATACAAAGAAAATAAAAACGATGAGCCATATCTACGAATCCCTCACACCCGTAACTCAGTAGAAAAGAATCTATGAGCACTTTCTTGCTCAATTTAAGTGTGTCTCAACCCACGTTCATGATTACTAGTCGAAGAAAAAGTAAAAAGCAACAAGTAAGTATTGCATTGAATATCGAAAAACTCAGTTTCTTGAGGTCATAACTATCAACATCCTTGTGAGTCATGGGTTTTTGCTAGAAAATCTTACGAATACCAGGATTAGGGGTGTTATTGAACCATGTACAACTGGGAAAATATTGTATTTTTGTTGGGATAAACTTGTGAATTGAAGCCTTTCAAATTTGTATGGGTAGTGATTATAAAGGGGAGGGATGAGTAGTGGTTAATTGATTGAATGACATGCCTAGACCTGGGGAAATTTGAGTACCTAAATGGTGAAAAAGAATCCCTGCAAACTAAACAAATTGAATAAGTCAAGAAAGTGGTATGAAACATAGTATAGTTCGTGGTTTGTCACGATGAGTTGTACTGTGCATTCGTACACAAGACCTGAATAGGGCTAAGCCAGATGAAGCAGAAGAGTCCTTCCCATGACTCCTGGAATCGACCTACAGGTCGTACCACGAGTCGTGGAAAAATATAGAGAAAATAGTAGTGTTGGGGCTTTATCAGACGACTCAAGGTACGGGTCGTACCTTCGTGGTACTATTCGTACTATGAGCTGTAATATGTATACAGAATTTCTAGGCCTTCATACGAGTCATACCTCCATGATACAATCCTTACTATCGACCCATGTTGAGAATCTGAAAATTTTCTTTTCAAGTTCTTCTTTCTCAGATATGGAATTCTAACTTTCCTCTCTACAGGAACAATGAAAATGAAACATAAAGCATCCAAAGCAATAGCTCGGAGAACATTACTTGATGAAACATCTGAGTCCGAGGCTGAGCGAGTAGGCGACTCCCCTAGTGGTTTGTTGAGGATTACCAAGTAGATACTTCATACATGAAAAGAACTAGAACCACTAGGGCAAAAGCAGAATCACAAGCTGAAGCAGCTACTACCAATCTGTCGAAGCTCCCCAGTCTGAGTAGGGAGCTAGAGAAGGTAATCAGGAGTCAGGAAACAAGGAGACCCTATCCGGAGGGGCAAGTGGAAGCGATGAATCAAAGGAGGAGGCTCCTAATCCTGTATAGGTTCAGACCCCATCCAGAGAGAACTGCACAGTCCGGTTGAGAGTGCCTGGAGATAAAGAGATTTATGAGTAGGGCATTTCCCTCACTGCCAAAAATAAGCCAAGGCGGAGTATCCAGGAAGAACCAAGGATCCTCACAAACTCACTAAATGAAGTTGAGGAGATGAAGCACATATTCAGCTTCATGGTTTCGAGTAGATGGACAAGACTCCAGCTCAGTACAACGAGAATTGGTCCGAGAGTTCTATGCCAACTATTTGACCACCATGGAGAAAAAGGCGAAGGAGGGGCAGAAAATAAAAGACCAGCCCGAACTGGAGAGTGTGTTGGCACGAAGACGAGAGGTAGATATATCAGAGCAGACCATCTCTCACGTTCTACATAGACCACAGTTCATGCCCACACAAATCATGCCTGGGTATGATTACAGAGTAGAGGCAATGAAGCAAATAAGGAATTTGGGAGTGCAGGAAAGGAAGAGGCAGCTGCAATGATTGGCGGATGTGATTGCTGAGAACAAGGAAGAAGCTGAGTGGGTTACTGGTGGAAAGTAGGTGACAAAGAACTCACTTAACTTTATCGCAAAAGCTTGTTGGACACTAGTACGCCACCTGTTAGGTGCCAAAAGTTGACGACAACACACTGAGTGCTGACAGAGCAGCTTTGGTGGCATGGCTTTGTCCCATTATCCTATCAACATCCCGAGGATCATCACAGAGGAGATATGATACCGGGTGGTGGGAGTGAGTACTACCATCCCATTCCTGAGTCTCGTATTAAGACTATACACAGAGGTAGGGGTGCCAATATGACAAGTTGAAGAGCGTCTGATCGGTAAGCCGAGCCTGGATACCTACCGCAATTCCTTCAGTCCAGCCAGCAGGGGGGGTATAGGTGAATGCCCCCACCTTACTGGAGCAGAGCAAGACACCGGCTACAAATGTCGGTTATTTAGAGTCAGCTCCTAGCACTTCAGCTGCACCACAGCCTAGCTTGCGGACTCAGACTCCAGCAGGACATATTTTGGTGCCTCAAGACTTCCTCCAGAAACTAGCCAAATGGTTGACCATGGCTGAACGAAAAATTCAAGCTATGATGAAAACGTAAAGCCATGGGTCAAAGCGGAGATAGATACAACAACTCAGGCTCTACATGCTCGATTGGATGGATTTGAGATCCAGTTCAACATGCGGATGGCAGAGCAGACGGACACTAGCAGTCTCCGTGAGGAGTTGGGGGCTCTTCAGATCCAGGTAGACGAGTTGTCATCACAACAACCAGCAGTCATAGCAGCTCCTACTCTTGCAGACCTCGATGCAGTCCGATGAGGAGATTGATCTGGCGGCATATTGAGAGCCGACAGTAGCTGCTAGAGATAAGGGAAAGAAAAAAGCTTCTGAGGATGTTCGAGAGGAGAGTCTAAGAAAGAGAAGGAAGAAGAAAAGGAAAGAACACAAGCGGGCCAGAGCAGAGAGCCTGCAAAATCATGAGTCACATTTGTCAGAGTTTCAAGAGAGAGCTAGAGGATCCGGCAGCTCCACCATGACTCAACCCGATCTTTCCAGTGGCCGTGACCCTTCGGGTGAGCCACCTTCATCACCGATTGACACAGAGGCAATAGAAGCAGCCAAGACTACTAAGGGGGTAACCACTCCCCCTGTGGATACTTTAATGAGTGCGCAGGCCACAGCTAGCACCATGATTGCAGCGGTGGTACCTCCTCTACAGGACGGTAGGAGCGCCTAGAGTGCCACAGGTATGTTCCCTTCCCTTTGTTCTTGTAGTTAATGCTTCAGGGACGAAGCTTAATTTTCAAAATGGGGAGGGGGTATGCTTGTGATTTTTGGGATTTTTGATTTGTTCGAGGGTTTTCCTTGCTGTGTTTCCTTTCCCTCGAACATGCTATCTACCAGTACGTACATGTTTAGGATTTTTAATTTTTAATTTTGTGATTTTTTCTTTAATTAGGAAATAACATAGGAGTACTAATCCAATGAAAATGCACTAGTTTGATTTTTGAAAAAATTGACACTGTTTAAAATTTTTTGATGCATTAGATATGTATTTGTGACTGCATGCATAATTTCTGTGGATCTTTTGATGTCATTTAGTTTATTAGCATGAGGAGTCTTGTTAAGAAATGTCTAAACTAGAAAGGTAGTGTATATAAGTCGTGTGCCATGAGTGAGTAAGGTGTAATACTTAGTTCAGTACTGTGTTGAAGATCTAGAACTTGCGTGATTGGTCTTTGCATAGGCTAAGGATAGGTGGTTAGGATATGATCATAGGTTGTTCTTTGTTAAGCTCACTTTTATCCTAAATAACCCTACCAAAATTAGATGATCCCTTTGATCCAAATTTTGAGCCTTTAATAGACCATTTTTCTATGATCAACTAATTAGCCATACCCATTTTTTTTATAATGAACCCGTTTTGGCACTAGTCTTTGTGAACCTCAACATAGGAAAAATGTCAAAGTTGAGGGTGGCTAGAGTAGGATTGCATAAATGGTGGGAACGAGAAAAAGGGAAAGAGAAGAGAAAAGGTCTAAAATGAGGTGTGGTGTGAAAAAAAAGAGAGATGAAAAGATTTGAAAATCTTGAAAAAGAAAAATCAAAAGAAAAAATGTCGGAAAAAGATGAAAGTACACCACACCCATAAAAATGTACATAAAAGAGTAAAAGGGAAGAAAAGGAATGAAAAGCATAAAGGGTGAAATAGGTGAATGGTGAAGCCAATGTATGTATTGCCAAGGTAGGGATAGTCACTTATAAAATCTTTCATATTTTATCATTTCCAGCCCTAGGGCCTACATTTCAAGCCACAACAAGTCCTATAGTGATCCTAGTCTGACCATTTGATAAACTGAAGCAGAGAAAATAAAGGCAAGCCTATGGTATCTGATACACAGTACTTGAGACTTCTTTGTGAGAGTGAGCGCCTTGCTTATTTAGTCCCATGCAATATTTGATACTATATCTGTGAGTGGGGACTTCATTTTCTGTGAGAGTACATGTTTTGTGGTTGCTTGTGGTACAATAGCTGATGTTGGTTCATGGAAAAAAGAATTTTTTTTTTGAATGTATAGTGCAAGTTTTGCTAGTATTGGTTGTAGTATCCTAGATTTATTTTCTAGTTGAATGTCGTATTTAGTTTTTCTTTTTCCTTGCCTAAGGATATGCGAAAGTTACAAGTTGAGGGTGTTGACGTGCTGTGAGTTTACAGCACTATCGACGCTCAAAACTAAGCAAATAGCATGGACTTAAGTATATTTATAAGGATATAAGGCACTTTTTCTTTGGTTACATGATAAATAGGTGTTGGAGCAAGAATGTACAAAAGATAGCCTAAAAGTGCAGAAAATAGGCAAGTCATAGTTCTTAGTACGAGTCATAGGATGGTGGTACGAGCTGTACTACAGGTCGTGAGAAGTTTCAGAAGGCTAAGGATGAAGAGTGCATCATATGACTCTCAGTACGAGTCATACAATGCTTGTACGGGCCATAGTATAGAAGTCGTGGAAAGATTCAGAAGATTTGCACAAGAGGCTGACTCTTGATACGAATAGACTGTACGAGTCGTGGCATCAAGGTACGAGTTGTACCATAACACTCATGAAGAACTTCAAAAGAATTGCAAAGTCTCAGAGTCAAGCCACAGAAGCTCAGTACGACTCATAGGAAGCATGTAGGAGTCATACCAAGGTACAACACTTAGCCAAATTTCATCCATCCAATGATATAAGTGAAGCAGGTATGACCCGTACATACCTGCTACAGGTCGTAGGACAGGTCATGCTGCAGGCGGCTTCAATTATGGAAATTCGCCCTGTTAGCCTAGGAAAAGGATTTTTATATCTGTATAAATATGTTTTATGTTTTATTTTCATTAGATATCGTTGGAGAAAAAGTTGGAATTAATTAGAACTGTTGGAGGATGTGAGAATGAGGGTTAGAAGAGAGAATTGAGTTGTTCAACTTGTGATCAACCTTTTCTTGACTTTCTCTTAATCTTCATATTCTGTTCTTGAGGATTTTTCAGATTTATACAGAGAAGTACAGTCATTCAATGCGATGAACTAGTCTTTTGGATGAACCTAAGTTATTAGTTCTACATGTACGCATTGGTGATGATCACGTATGTATACTCGAAGCGGTTATGAACCCATGGGAGACATAAAATACTAGTTATATTTCATTCTTGATTTCAACCAAAATTTTAACAATTTTTTTAATTATTATTTTCTTTAGTACCCCCAATTTGGTGCTAGACAATACTCAAAAAAACATGCTTATGTTCTCAATCATTTTTCTACAAAGATGAACCATCATCTTATGACAAAGCTAAATCATAATAGTACATGAATAATTTGTAAACATATCATGAGGAGCCTCAGCTCAACCATTCCACAAGCTGAAAAATGGGAGTCTAGACTCCAAAACTATGTGGTAAGCTAATAACATTAAATTTAAGTAAGTCATGAAATATACTTGATCATATGGGCTTGCCAAAACTTAGACATGCTTTGAAATATACTTGATAGTGAACTTCATGGATATAGACATGGGTAATTTGAAATCATACTTTCATCATAAATGTCTCATCCTACTTAGAAATATAAATTATAATGTAAACTCTTCCTGAATTTTCATGATTAGGTATCATATTTGTAAAACTTTGAAATCATAATTTGTAATTAAAATCATTATAAAACATGCTGATGAATCTTAAAACAATATTAGAATCATGAATAGAATTTACGCATGATAGATACTTAGAAAATTTCACAAAATTTATTAAAACCCCATAGATTCATCAACCTTGAGTTACATGAATTTAGAAGAGGACTTCGGCATGGAAGTGAAGGAATACTCCCATTCATAACCCCACATACCTTGGTAATCTGATCATATACTCTTCCTTGAAAGCCCAAAGGGATTGGAGAAGAAATTGGAGAATTCTAGGCTTGATCTTCAAAGAGAGGCCCTTACTCTTGCATGCATGGGAGTTGAATGAATTAGGATAGGTTTACCCCTCTTAATATCCTCCTAATATAGATTAAAACAATGTAGTTTTGGATTTATTGGCTTAGGAATTATGGAAAAGTCCTTACTAAAATCACAGGAAATTCCACATTGCCAGTCCCAATGAGGAACGGGACGAGGCGTTACTTATGACGCCGACTCGTCGTCACTACTGGACAGTTATTACATAGTGACTACTTCACCCAAAGGTCGACGTGGCGAGTCTTTATATGAGATGATAACTCGTTACGTCCTCTCGTCGTCTCCACTGAACACGACCATCCTTCACCTGGCTCAGTGACCATGATTCACGTCACGAGTCGTGACATCACTCCACGACTCGTAGTTCCACTAAGGACAACTTCGGACACGAAACCTTCCACCTTGACCATGACTTGTGGGATGAGTCCTTAGGACGACTCATGATTCATTAAGTGGGTTATTCTAAGAGATCCTGCAAATTTTTCTGCTGCTTCCACTTTTCCAAAACCTGAACCTAGTCTTAGGAACTTTCGGGATATTAAAATATCTCCCCCTTAGGAACATTTGTCCTCAAATGTGAATAAACATACTAAAAAGCTAGGGAATAGAAATGACATCCCAAATACTGAACATCTAAAGCTGAAAACTAACGAAGTTATTGACTCCGGACTGAAATATATGACTGAACTGAATTTATGGATCACACATACATATGCTGACATGAAAGAAACTGGGGCACATGAACTGTTCAAGAAACTGAATAGAGTATTAAGGAGGAAACTCATACCTCAAGCTAGAACTGAGCTAGAATGGAATAAATGCTAGTATTTAGCCATCATGTCTGCTTTGACTTCCTATGTAGCTCTTTTAACATATTTATTTCTCCATAACACCGTTGCTGAAGCTACCTCCTTGTTTCTTAACTTCCAAACCTGACGATCAAGTATCTTGATTGGAACATCCTAACAGCTAAGGCTGTCCTTCACGCCTTTCTCGCATCTGCATAAGACTTTTGATGTCTCTAAGCTGTCTTTAGCCTTTCCCTTGCAAGCTGGACTTTCTCCATAGCCTCATGGATTGAATCTAGACCTATCAATGTAGCTTCACCAACCTCAAACCAACTAATGGGTCATCTACTCCTCCGCCCATAAAGAGCCTCAAACGGAACCATCTAAATGATAGAATGTTAACTATTGTTATATGCAAACTCGATGAGAGTTAAATGCTCATCCCAACTATCAAATGCTCATCCCAACTATCCTTGAAATCAATCACACATGCTCTCAAC
The DNA here is from genome assembly GCA_035772735.1 of Datura wrightii. NCBI lineage: Eukaryota > Viridiplantae > Streptophyta > Magnoliopsida > Solanales > Solanaceae > Datura > Datura wrightii. The sequence goes on from JASDFA010000016.1 coordinate 169,291,414, forward strand.
ATATCCTCAAGAGTCTGAATGGTTTGCTCAGCCCGACCATCCATCTGCGGGTGAAAAGATGTACTAAGCTTGACCTGAGTACCAAGTCCCTTCTAAAACGACCTCTAAAACTGGGAGGTAAACTGAGTACCTCAATCTGATATAATGGAAAAGGGCATTTCATGCAGTCGAACTAACTCCCTAATGTACAATGTGGCATAATCATCCGCGGAATCAGTAGTTTTGACTGGTTGAAAATGAGCTACCTTAGTAAACCTACCTACAACCACCCAAATAGAGTTATACTTTCAACGAGTACGAGGTAACCCTATAATGAAGTCCATATATTTCCTCCCACTTCCAAGTAGGAATACTAATGTCTTGAAGCACACCTCTACGTATCTGAGGCTTTCACTTATTGACAATTTGGATACCTAGCCACAAATGCTGCTATGTCCTTTTTCATACCACTCCACCAATAGACTTCTTGTAGGTCACAGTACATCTTAGTGGCACCTGGATGTATAGAATATCTGGAAGCATGAGCTTCATTCAACATCCGCTCTCTCAAATCACAAACACGTGGGACACACAAATGACCCTGGTACCGAAGTACACCATTTCCCCCTTGGGAGAAGACCTCAACTTTCTAATTTTGAACCGCTTCCTTCAGCTTTACCAAAATAGGGTCCTCGTCTTTCCTAGCCTTGACTTTAGTCACCAAAAAAGATTATGATCCATTCTAAACAATGATTCCACCATCTGTCGAGTCAACAAGATGAACTCCTAGTTGTGTAAGCCGATGCACATCATTCACCAACTCTTTCCTCCCCTCATCTACATGAGACACACTCTCTATAAAAAGCCTGATAAGAGCGTCTGAAACCATATTATCTATACATGGATGATAAAGGAAACTCATATCATAATCTTTAAGAAGCTCCAACCACCTTCTTTGACATAGATTTAGATCTTTTTTTGTAAACACGTATTGTAGGCTTTTGTGGTCTGTGAACACATCCACGTGGACCCTGTAAAGATAGTATCTCCAAAATTTCAAGGAAAATACTACTGCGGCCAACTCAAGGTCATGAGTCAGATAGTTCTTTTCATGGATTTTCAGCTTCCTGCATGCATAAGCTATAACCTTACCATGCTGATTTAGTACATAACCAAGGCCAATCCTCGAGGCGTCACAATATACCACAAACCCATCGGTACCCTCAGGAAGAGTCAACACTGGTGTTGAGGTGAGTCGAGTCTTCAACTCTTGGAAGCTCTTCTCATAAGACTCCGACCATTGAAACTTCACTTTCTTCTGGATCAACTTTGTGAACGGTGCTGCAATAGATGAAAATCCTTCAACAAACCACTGGTAATAACCAGCTAAACCCAATAAACTCCTGATATCTGAAGGACTAACTGGTCTAGGACAATTCTTGATAGCTTCTATCTTTTATGATTCCATTTGTACACCCTCGCTCGACACCACATTACCCAAAAATGCTACTAAGTTTAACCAAAACTCACACTTGCTAAATTTAGCATACAGTTGGCGATCCTTAAGAGTCTGTAGCACCACCCTCTAATGAGCGGCATGCTCCTCCTCACTCTGAGAGTATATGAGAAAGTCATCTATGAACAGAATCATGAACATGTTCAGATACAACTTGAACACCCTGTTGATCAAATCCATAAAAACTGTTGGAGCATTCGTTAGTCCAAAACATATAACTACAAACTCGTAGTGACCATAACGAGTCATAGAGGTTGTCTTCGAGATGTCACTCTCTCTAACCCTGCGCTAATGATATCCGGATCTAAGGTCTATCTTTGAAAAACACTTGGCACCCTGAAGTTGGTCAAACAAATCATTAATCCTATGGAAGGGGATACATTTTCTTGATTGTGACCTTGTTTAACTACCTATAGTCAATGCACATCCGAAAGGAACCATCCTTCTTCCAGAAAAAGAGGACTGGCGCACCCCACAGGGACTTGCTAGGTCGAATGAAACCCTTGTCTAAGAGGTCCTTCAATTGCTCCTTCAACTCCTTTAGCTCAGCCGGAGCCATTATGTAAGGAGTAATAGATATAGGCTACGTATCAGGAAGAAGGTCAATGCAAAAGTCGATTTCCCTTTCGGGAGGAATTCCCAGTAGAACATCTAGAAACACCTTTGGATACTCACACTCTATAGGAACTGACTATACAATAGGGGTTTCGGATGTAGCATCCTTAACCCTAACTAGATGGTGCACGCAACCCTTAGAGATCATTTTTGGCCTTAAGGTAAGAAATTATGTTACCTACAAGCATAACTGAACTACTCTTCCACTCGAGAACTGGCTCACCCGAAAAGCAAAACTCTACCGCACGGTTATTACAATCTACTGAGGTATAATATGCATGTAGCCAATCCATGCCAAAGATAACATCAAAATCTATCATGGATTACTCTACTAAATCTACTAAGGTGACTTTCTGAAGGTCTATGATAGGGCAATTTCTGTATATCCATCAAGCTATAACTGAATCACCGACTTGAGTAGAGAGTGAGAAGGGTTCTTATAGGATTTTGGGACTGGCTATGAAACTGCTTGTAACATAGGGCGTTACAAAAGATAAAGTAGTCCTTGAATCTAACAATGCATACATATCAAAGTGGAATACTCCTAACATACTAGTCACCATGTCATATGAGGGTACAAAATCTATTCCGGCGTAGGCCACCACCTACATTAGTGGAGGCACCCTACTGAGCTGAGTGTTCTAGTGGGGCTGCAGAACTAGTGGTTGGGTCTCGGCCCTTACCATGGCCTTGTATAGCTGTTGGACAATCTCTGAGCATAAGTTCGGGCTTCCCGCACTCGAAACAAGCATCTGTACCTGCTAGGTACTGACCAGTATGCCTTTTGTCACATCTGCCACAACTTGGAATACTATTTTCTATGGACCTACTCCCATGACCTCGAGAACCTAACACTCATCCCCTCTGGTCGTGCCTAGATCTGGATGGCACACTTGCTGCTGACAGCGCTGGGGCTGATAATCTCTGATGGGATCACTGTTGATGCCAACCACTAGGCATCTACTGGGAGAACCCAAAACTATCATTCCTGGCCCTCTTGGCCTTTCTCTCCCGCTCACACATCTACACCGCCTCTATCTGTTGGGCTTACAGGACCAACCGTGAGAAGAAAATATCCGGGTGAAGCATAGCGGTCTTGCAATCTTTTACCAAATAGTCTGCTATCCTATGAACGAACAGGCACATTCGAGCCCTCTGATCTGCCACCATCTCACATGCATATTTGGACAGGTGGGTGAACTCTAAAGCATACTCCTAGACTGTGATTTTTTTCGGCCTTAGGTTCACAAATTAAGCTACTTCAATCTCCCTCATCCCTCTAGTAAAGAACCGATCCAAGAATGCTATATCGAACTCATCCCAACTAATGGGGCCTTCTCAAACTGCCCTACTATCCTTCCACTATCTACACTAGTTATAGGCAACCCCTTTCAATTGGTAAGAGGCTAGGTCTTCACGCTCCTCCCTTGTCACCCCCATAATCTAGGTGATTTTCTGGATCACACCAATAAGCTCGTGTGGATCCTCGTCCACCGTCGATTCAAGAAACTCAGAAGGATTCATCCGGAGAAAGTCCCTGACTCTTGCCACCACTGCATTACCATTCTAGGGAACATGAGCTACCGCCTGTTGGCTCTCCTGAGTGGCCAATGCCTATGCCAACATCTGGATGGCTGCCCTAAACTCTGCATTGGCAACATGCTCAGGCACATGATCCTTGGGGGCTGGTAGGGTCGGTTGGTGCTCTTTTTCATTGCCATTCTCACGATGAGGAGACATGATTATGAAAATGCATGTAGCACGAGTTAGAAGGATAGAGTGACATTTCATCGCATGACATAGATCATGAAAGAAGCGAAATTTCCTAAAATATTTCATAGCCTTTTCATCATAAGTGTGGCATGCTTCACACCCATGAAACAGACTCTACTTAATCCTAGGACACTTCAAAATCTAATGCTCTAGTACAAAGTTTGTCATGACCCAAATATAGGCCCGGATTGAGACACGACATAATGAATCCCGAGAGGCTCGTAGTTGATCCATGGAATGAACATGACAACTAAAGCTCAACATAATAAATGTGGAAAATCTAACATTTGAAATAGCAAAAGTCTGAATATTCAATAACATCTACAAAATGAAAAGCATAATACTGATCTGAAGCTGAATACAAATTATTTCTCCTAAGCCTCTACATACTATCGAGTTGATGGGAAAAGACCCCAACTAACTCATAAAGACTAAAAATAAACATACTCAATACAAGATGATTAAAGGGTCCTCGATGGATGAGCACTCACCAGTAGGTTGAGAAATGCTAACTCCGAGGATCTAACTAACGATGGGACTAAACTTGAACATTCGGGCCTATATTATAAGATAATACAACATGGAGTATGTGGTCAGTACATGGAATGTATTGAGTATGCAAGGTAAGTAAAACTGCTAAGTGAACTAAAATCATGTATATCATAAAGCATTTCATCATAAGATTCTGATAGTAAGGCTTGCATGCTATTATCTGAAAACATGATTTAAACATAACTGAATATCATAAACTGAATCGAATGACCCAAGGTTGAAATTGATAATCATAGGTAAAACTGAACATTGGGTAAAACCTGTTGAAAACATAATATCATGACTGATGAACAAGAATAACTGAAATCACGAGGCACAATGGAAGACTCGTCATATAACCGACATTACCACGATAAAGCTTACGTGGTCCCGACTAATACACTCAAGTGGGCAGAGCCATCCAAAGCCTTGCTAAGGCTAAAGGTGCTACCATGATATTGATATCAAGTCGAAGGCCCCTCAAGGGCAGGGAAAGCTCACAAGGGAGTTCCTAAATAATGTGAACATACCTACATTGGCACATAGTTCTGAAGCATAGGGTTGACTAAACCCTTAGCCTGCTTAGTTCTAGACACTACTCCCAAAAATGTTCATATGCTCCCCATCATTTTTAAATAAAGTTGAACCATCATCTTGCAATGAAGATGAATCATAATAATATATGCATAATCTGAAAACATATCATGAGGAGCCTCGGCTCCACCATACCACAAGCTCAGAAGTGGGAGTCTAGACTCCAAAAAATGTGGTAAGCTAATAATACGAAATTGAAGTTAGTCGTGAAACATACTTGATCATATGGGCTTGCCTAAACTTAGACATGCTTTGAAATAGACTTGATACTCAAAAACATGGATATAGACATGAGTAATTTGAAATCATACTTTCAACATAAACATCTCATCCTACTTAGAAACATAGAGTATAATCTCAACTCTTCATGAAGTTCCATGAATGGTCATCATATTTGTAAAACTTTGAAATAATAATTTGTAATTGAAATCATTTTGTAACATTACCATAAATCTTAAAACGACACTAGAAACATGAATAGAATTTACCCATGATAGATACTTAGAGAATTTCACAAAATTTATTAAAATCCCATAGATTCATCAACCTTGAGACACATGAATTTAGGAGAAGATTTGGGCATGGAATTGAAGGAATACTCCCATACATAACCCCACATACCTAGGTAATCTAATCTTACACTCTTCCTTGAAAGCTCAAAGGAATTGGAGAATTCTAGGCTCGATCTTCAAAGAGAGGCTTGTACTCTTGCATACATGGGAGTTGAAGGAATTATGATAGGTTTATACCTCTTAAGATCCTCCTAACATAGCTTAAAATGACATAGTGTAGGACTTAGGGGCATAGGAATTGTGGAAAAGCCCTTACTAAATTTGCAAGAAATTCCACACTGTCAGTGCCAACGAGGGACTGGATGAGTCGTTACCTATGACGACACTCATCACTGCTGGTCTTATCAACTCTAGACAGTTATTACATAGTGACTTCTTCACCCGACGGTCAACGTGATGAGTTGTTATATGAGACGATGACTCATTGTGTCCTCTCGTCATCTCCATCGAACACGACCACCCTTCACCTGGCTTAGTGACCACGATTCTCGACATGAGTTCTGACGTCACTCCACGAGTTGTGTTTCCACTCATGAAAACTTCGGCTATGTAGCCTTCCACCTTGACCACGACTCATGTGATGAGTCGCTAGGGAGACCCATGACTCATTAAGTGGGTCGTTCTGTTAGATCCTGCAAATTTTTCTGCTGCTTCCATTTTTCCAAAAACTAGAACCTATTCTTAGGAACTTTCGGTGTATGACATTAACACACAACCAAGTCCAACCTTAAAGTGTTATACCCCGTAGAATCCCCGACACTTAGATGACCTATTCCCACGTTGGTTAAGCATATTTGAAGGCCACACGTGTGGGAGAAAGGCCCGGGGAAAGATCGGACGAGAAGCCGGTCGAACCATCGCGGAAGGAGCCGAGGCAGAGCCCCTCTGCGATGGCAGCGTGTCACGGAGGAGGAGCCTCCGCGTTGGCTCCGTGACACGTTGGCCTTGTCCATACCCAAGTATATAAAGCCCCACTTCGGTTTTAATTGATAAAAATCCTTTAAATTTCCAGAGAACAGAGGGCAACCGGCAGAGGGAGAAAAGGAACGAAGAAAATTAAATAATTTTCATCCGATTACACTGCCAAACGCTGCCCAAACTCAAATTAATCCCAGATACTGAAGTATTTAGCAGCAGAGGGCATTCCTACGGATTCAGTTTCGTAAAATACGGCCGACAAATCGTCGAGCCACCGAGCTAAGGTAAGTGGAATTGCTCTAAATTAGTGTCTATGTGTTCCTAGCTGAGAAGTGAATATTTCTCCCTTCTGGGCCGCTGAAAAATAGCGAGTTTTCGACCGTCTTTCGATAAGCCTAAGTTTAGGCTATAAACTATATCAAAAGTAACATTGCTCTTTACAATAAAGCTGTATTTAGTATTGATTGACGTATTTATGAATGCAGTTGGGAGAAAATAGTTGAAGTACCGGCCGAGCCTCGTCCGACCGATGAATAGTCGAAGATAAGGTATGTAAAGTTAGTTTCCTCGGCAAGTTAAGAAATATTGCGACAGTATGGTAATTTATAGACCTGTAGAATGTTCAGAAGTCGATTATTGCGTTATTATGAATATTGGTGCAATACGAAAAGTTTTGGGTTGTAATGTGTACGATATCTATCCGTATGATATAGATTCGGACGTAAGTGATTAAGATTGCCCAGTATATTCAGTATATGATGTAATATGCCATGTTAAGATATTATTGTGTTTAGCTGAAGCCTCGTGAAGTAGTACAGTATCCGTAAAGCATTCCAGACATAGCATAGTAACTAAATAAAGTTTAGAAAGCATGTTAGAAATAGGAAATCATGTTAATACAGAAACTCAGTAAATAGTGTAGCTTCCAGCAGAAACACCTTCTTGTATAACCTTTGCCCCAGTACAGTTTGACAGGAGGCTATATTCATATTTATACTTACCTATCTCAGCATGTATCAGACACTTATAGATTGCTATTATTAGCTCAGTATGTAATTTATATGATACCTTACACCTGTTAGCCTTAGCTTATGAGATACACAGACAGCATGACTAGTTGAGACCGTTGTATTGATTGGGGTAGGATTACCTAGCATCCCTGACCGCCCAGGGTTAATAGCTGTATCGACTCGTCCGCCAGAGGTTGAGGATACGTCACTCTACGGAGTGATATGCCATCCCGCAAGGGGACAAAGATGGGATGCCAGTTTCCCCATATTGTGCCTTGGTCGGCCCTTATACACCCCTGTCGAGCGGGTACGCCCGGGGTGTTGATTTTAGAGTCCTCCGGACTCAGATGCAGTTATAGTCAGGGGCTCAGCAAGCCCAAGTGCATACCCAGGGACCGGCAGGATGCTTATAGCCACTATAGGAGATGGGATGACCGGGGTAGGGGCGTAGATTCAGTGTTGATTGTACCTCCCGGCTTATGGGGGCCGGGTAAGGTTTGTGTGTGCCATGTTATGTTATGTATGTCATGCTATGTTACATTAGACATGAGTGGATCAGTAGTAGATTACACGTCTCCGGGTATGACACCTACTCCTCCCAGTATGATTGAGAACAGGTACGATTTACATCATCAGACAGATAATCTAGTTCTTCCTATTTCAGTTTCGTCAGTTATGCTATTGATTTTAGATAGCTTTTTCAGTTATTGCTTTACATACTCAGTACCAGTGGTACTGACGCCCGGTGGGGCGCTGCATTACTTGCCTGCAGGTACTCATAGACGAGCAGGCGATTCTACGTGACTCCCTGTCAGCGGTTGAGTATTCAGCTCCAGTCATCCGGAGGCTGAATTTCAGAGGTGTAGTTCAGTTCCTTTTGTTGTATGTTATGGGTAGGTCGGGGCCCTGTCCCGATCAATTCTATTGCTATTCCTAGAGGCTTGCAGTTTGTAAATATTCCCTGTGGTCAGTTGAGCCGGTCGTGTGAGGCCGTGCAGTTGTTTCGTTACCAGCATTCTTGCTTTCTTATGTTTGTCGTGTGGGGCCATAGTTTGTCAGTAGTGGTGACCTTGCCGGTCACGTAGCTTTTCAGTACGTTATGTTTGAGCTATAGATAACTAGACAGCATGGTGGCCTTGTCAGCCCGCATAGGTTTCCCTGAATTACTATGTTTCTGGTCAGCTGCTAATACAGGTACAGAAGGCTATAGGCCAATGGGCCGGGGGCTGTATTTACAGCCGTTATATAGCCCTTTGTTTCCAGAAATGTGAGTTAGAGCCAGCCAGGCGCCAGATGCGCCCAGGCTTAACAGTTCAGCAGGTCAGGTCCTAGTAGGGCACCAGGTGCCAGTCATACCCCCCAAGGTGGGGTGTGACAAACTTGGTATCAGAGCAGGTCATGTCCCAGGGAGTCTGCAAGCCGTGTTAAGTAGATTCTTGTCTATGGATGTGTTGTGCACCACATACTATAGGCAGGAGGCTGCGAGGCATGATATGATGGTTACCCTTCCTTCTCAGTCAGTCGTGCTTTAGAGCTGTACAGTGTAGGGTTGAGTCCCTGAAAACTTACTGTATTCTTTGAGTACAACTATAAAGGTAGATCAGCATTTCCCTATCACAGGCAGAAGATCAGAGATAGCAACAGAAGAGAACCTCAGTCAGTTATATGATAACTATAGCAGCAGGAGGGGGGGTGTCAGAGACCTCCCAGCGTAATACCTTTAGTGGCATTACTTCTAGTATACGTTGATAACGTCAGAATAGGAAGTCAGAAGTATAATGTATAAGTGAGTTGAATTATTTATTAGTTATATGAGATCTGATTATGATTACAGATAAGGTCAGACCACCAGGTAAGTATAAGAAGGAGAGGGAAATGCAGGAATCCCAAATACATCTTTTTGGGTTTGATACAGTTAAATGCTTTTACTTGTTGCAATAAGAAAAGGGCTATTCCCACCTTTTGGTTTTGATACCAGTATAGTAGAAGGGCATAGAGATGGGGTTACCAAAGCATGCAGTAAGTAAAGATGGGTTGATTGATCCTAGTAAGTGTTAGAAAGTATAAAGAGCCCCTAAGATTACGTAAGTTGTGCAGACCCTTATGACAATAAGCCAGTAGAGATAGTAAGACTGTTAGCTTACCTGAAGTAGGGGTAACAGTCCTGCTAGTGAGGAATGCCTAATAATAGTCAAGTTTGAGTGAGAAAAAGGCCAAGTCCGCCATATATGCTAACAGATAGCAAGACATACCTGTAAGATTATAGTTATGATCTAGTTGTAACATCGAAAGATATAGAGGTCATGTGAATCAGATGGGCTTGAATATACGCCAGAAGAAGTATAGGCCGAGGCTTGATCAGTAATCTCATTAGTAACGAAAGGCAGGTACCTTGAACTCTAGAGTTCAGTTTAAGCAAGATGAGAGGAAGAAGCAGGAATGTCAGATCTTGTGGGGAAATTAGAACTACCCCGGATCGATAAAGTATCGTATTAAGGATTAAGCCTCGGGCTGACAGTAAGATTGCGGTTCAGAATACCGCAGGGTGTCTATTATAGAAAAGTTAAGAAGTTACTGATACAACAATTCTAATCCAGTGTAGCCTAGAGATAAGGCCCAGCAGACAGTTATGGGCTCTCAATATATGCCTAGTAAGGCTACAGGATTTGAACGTCGACCCCCACATCGCAAGAGTGGCGGGATTTTAAACAGCAGACAATAACTAGAATGTTTATGTTTGTTACTTTCAGAATGGGGTGACAATACAATGAAATGATAAGTCAGGGCAAGAGATGGTATTAGGCCGTAGAAGCAATGTATCATGTACAATGTGAGACTCAGCAGAACCTGTCAGAGATTATGAACTACCGCAGAAATCAGTACATATTGTACGTAGCTAGCGATATATATGTATACAGATCATAGATATTTGTGAGTGGCTGCCTCTAAGGGCTACAATCACAGATGCTGATTAGTAATAGAAAGCCTATACAAATTGCATTGGGGGACCAAAAAAAAAAAAAAAAAAAAAAAAAAAAAAAACAAAAAAAAGGAAGAAAGAAAAGAAGAAGAGAGAGGGCGGATTAAGTGTGAGTTACGTATGAAGTCATAAAAAAAAATGTCTCAGTTATCAGTTATTAAGTTGATAGATTCATGTGTTGTTGTCGGATCTAGGCTCTAGGAGCTTACCAGAATTAATGGCCTAAAACAGATGGCTAGATAATAAGGGCGCAGTTAGACGGTCTATCGACCAGCTGGCGCCTGTATTAGCAGGGAGGCATCCCTGAAGATCGGTAATAGTAGCGCATGTGCTAGAACCAGGATTAGAGGCTGAATGGGCAAATTTCAGAGGTTAGCAATATCAGAATTGTTCTAGCATGTTAAGTGGTCATACGTCGTTTTCCCAGCCTTATAGGCAACAGTCGGCGTAGCCAACGTAGCAGTTATTATGCGAAACACCCCATAAGTCAGCCGGCCGCCCCAGTTAGAATACCCGTGGGTACCCCAGGGAAGGGTCCACATCAGTAGTCAGCGATAGACTAGTATTTCAGCTGGTTTTTGTAAGATATTTAGATACAGAGCCCTAGCAGAAGGCCAGTATTTACAGAATAACTCATAAGACTGAGAATTCCCCAGAATAGGAGTATAAATCCAAGTGGATACACACAAGGCATAAGAAATTGATAGTACCCTGCTAGCACAGTGTTTATTTAGATCAGGCGATCAGTAGACTCCCCGTGAAGGTCCAAAGATTGATCGCCTGGGAGTAAGTTGAATAAGTCCAGCCTTACAGTGGTTTCAGCAAAATAACAGAGCAGTTAGATGCCCACGAGTTTGCGGTTATGCACGAACTATAAGTACTCAAGTAGGACAGTTAGAGCATTGCTAGACTACTGCCACATTCGAGTCATTCGACTATTCAGTTACTTAAGGTTATGCAGCCAGATCGTTAGAGGTCATGATCAATATCAGGACCCCCCTGATCAGATGCGGGCACATGGTGTGCAGATAGTTGTTCAAGATTACCTTAGCAACCAGTAGCCTTAGCATGCGGTCAGGAGGCCAGATAAAGCTTTAGTTATACCGGTAGATTACTTGTCAGATTCTCCAGTATGATTGTCAGTTATATGTTAACTTTTGAAAATGTGAATCTTAGTTGAGTTTAGTAGCCTTTTTGGTCACATTGTGTCGGAGGCTGGTGTACAGATAGATACCCAGAAAAATCAAAACAGTGAAGACATAGCCTAAACCTACCACCCTAATCAAAGTACGCAGTCCCTGTGGTTAGCCGGGCACTGCAGAGGGTCTGTGGAAGGATTTTTCCACCTTAGCAGCACCTTTGACTAAATTGACACAGAAGGCAGCAAAGTTTCAGTAGACTGAAGTGTATGAGCAGAACCTCCAAGAGTTAAAACCCAGGTTAACATCAACTCCAGTGTTGGTATCGCCAGAAGGTACAGAGGGTTGGTGCAGCATGGTAAAGTAACAATTTATGCTTTCAGGAAATTGAAGGGATGTGAAAAGAATTATCTTACCCCTGACCTGGAGGTAGTTGCAGTAGTTTATGCCTTAAAAAGCGAGAATTTGGTATCACCCGGGAAGGGCTAATACGGTAGTAGATGCCCTTAGCCGTAGATCTATGAGGAGTTGGCATACTTGCCGTCTGAACAGCGGGAATAGACCCGAGAATTTTACTAGTTAGCCGGCTTAGCCGTTCACATAGTAGAAATAACGGATAACAGAACGATAATACGGAATGTCGCAGCATTGTTGTTAGTGGTGGAAGTAAAGGAACGGCAGTATAGAAACCCTATCCAGGTTTAACTTGAACACAAGATTCAGTAAGGAGAGATGACATATTTTCAGATACCCGGGGATGAAGTGTGGCGATATAAAGGCCGCATTTGTACTCAAGATATTTTTGGGCATCGCCAGCAGTTTATGGGCGAGGTACATTACGCCCGCTATTCCCTTCATCCTGATACGACAAAGAGGTACCATGACATTAAAAAGAACTACTGGTAGCCCAGCGTCCTAACTGCCAACAGTTGAAGGCAGAATATCAGAAACCAGGCAGGTTCATTTAGAACATAGCTGTGCCTCTTTGGGAATGAGAAGCAGTGAATATGGATTTTGTGGCAGGATTACCCTGTACCAGACACGGAAATGATTCTATTTGAGTAACAAGTGACAGATTGACAAAATCAACTCATTTCTTTCCAGTAAGAACTACTTTCTCGGCCGAAGATTATGCTAAGTTGTATATCAGAAAGGTAGTCAGATTACATGGAATACCAGTATCCGTTATTTCAGACAGAGGAGCACAATTTACAGTTAGATTCTTGCAATCATTTCAGAAAGGTTTGGGCACGCAGATTAATTTAAGCACAGCGGTCTACCCTCAGACAGATGAGTAGGCTGAGCGCACAATTCAGACGCTCGAAGACATGTTGCGAGCGGGTGTACTAGATTTCAGTAATAGTCAAAATGAGCAGTTACCATTAGTTGAATTTGCCTCCGGAATTAGAATCCATGTATCCGGTCTGTTATGTAGCTATGCTGAGGAAATGCATAGGGGACCCGTCCAGAGTAGTCCCAGTCCAGAATATCCAGGTTACGAAGAAGCTGGCCTATGAAGAGGTCCCAGTAGCTATCCTAGACAGATAGATTCACAGACTCCGCACTAAGGATATTACGTCTATCAAGATATGAGGATCAGACATCCTCGCTTATTACAGGCCTAGTCAGGTGATAGGTATGCCCGAATTATTACCTATGCAGTATCTTGTGGTTGTATGTCGGTAAATGATAAAGAAGAAGTGATATTTAGTTGTTCAGTGAATCTTAGAATATTGTGTGCAGTGCCTGTATTGGACTTTTCTGCATTTCAGGTTTTTGCTATAGTCCATGTTACAGGGGAAGCTCTGCCGAAGTTTTTCCAGAAAGTAAATTTTTCCATATTCCAGAGGATCCGGAAAGTCCTTTAGATAACAGTGTACATTCGAGGATGAATGTTCTTAAGGGGGGGAGAATGTTATACCCCGTAGAATCCCCGACACTTAGATGACCTATTCCCACGTTGGTTAAGCATATTTGAAGGCCACACATGTGGGAGAAAGGCCCGGGGAAAGATCGGACGAGAAGCCGGTCGAACCATCGCGGAAGAAGCCGAGGCAGAGCCCCTCCGCGATGGCAGCGTGTCACGGAGGAGGAGCCTCCACGTTGGCTCCGTGACACGTTGGCCTTGTCCAGGCCCAAGTATATAAAGCCCCACTTCAGTTTTAATTGATAAAAATCCTTTAAATTTCTAGAGAACAGAGGGCAACCGGCAGAGGGAGAAAAGGAACGAAGAAAATTAAATAATTTTCGTCCGATTACACTGCCAAACGCTGCCCAAACTCAAATTAATCCCAGATACCGAAGTATTTAGCAGCAGAGGGCATTCCTACGGATTCAGTTTCATAAAATACGGCCGACGAATCGTCGAGCCACCGAGCTAAGGTAAGTGGAATTGCTCTAAATTAGTGTTTATGTGTTCCTAGCTGAGAAGTGAATATTTCTCCCTTCTAGGCCGCTGAAAAATAGCGAGTTTTTGACCGTCTTTCGATAAGCCTAAGTTTAGGCTATAAACTATTTCGAAAGTAACATTGCTCTTTACAATAAAGCTGTATTTAGTATTGATTGACGTATTTATGAATGCAGTTGGGAGAAAATAGTTGAAGTACCGGCCGAGCCTCGTCCGACCGATGAATAGTCGAAGATAAGGTATGTAAAGTTAGTTTCCTCGGCAAGTTAAGAAATATTGAGACAGTATTGTAATTTACAGACCAGTAGAATGTTCAGAAGTCGATTATTGCATTATTATGAATATTGGTGCAATACGAGAAGTTTTGGGTTGTAATGTGTACAATATCTATCCGTATGATATAGATTCGGACGTAAGTGATTAAGATTGCCCAGTATATTCAGTATATGATGTAATATGCCATGTTAAGATATTGTGTGTTTAGCTGAAGCCTCGTGAAGTAGTACAGTATCCGTAAAGCATTCCAGACATAGAATAGTAACTAAATAAAGTTTAGAAAGCATGTTAGAAATAGGAAATCATGTTAATACAGAAACTCAGTAAACAGTGTAGCTTCTAGCAGAAACACCTTCTTGTATAACCTTTGCCCCAGTATAGTTTGACAGGAGGCTATATTCATATTTATACTTACCTGTCTCAGCATGTATCAGACACTTATAGATTGCTATTATTAGCTCAGTATGTGATTTATATGATACCTTACACCTGTTAGCCTTAGCTTATGAGATACACAGACAGCATGACTAGTTGAGACCGTTGTATTGATTGGGGTTGGATTACCTAGCATCCCTGACCGCCCAGGGTTAATAGCTGTATCGACTCGTCCGCCAAAGGATGAGGATACGTCACTCTATGAAGTGATATGCCGTCCCACAAGGGGACGAAGATGGGATGCCAGTTTCCCCATATTGTGCCTTGGTCGGCCCTTATACACCCCCGTCGAGCGGGTACGCCCGGGGTGTTGATTTTAGAGTCCTCCGGACTCAGATGCAGTTATAGTCAGGGGCTCAGCGAGCCCAAGTGCATACCCAGGGACCGGCAGGATGCTTATAGCCACTATAGGTGATGGGATGACCGGGGTAGGGGCGTAGATTCTGTGTTGATTGTACCTCCCAGCTTATGGTGGCCGGGTAAGGTTTGTGTATGCCATGTTATGTTATGTATGTCATGCTATGTTACATTAGACATGAGTGGATCAGTAGTAGAATGACACGTCTCCGGATATGACACCTACTCCTCCCAGTATGATTGAGAACAAGTACGATTTACATCATCAGACAGATAATCTAGTTCTTCCTATTTCAGTTTCGTCAGTTATGCTATTGATTTTAGATAGCTTTTTCAGTTATTGCTTTACATACTCAGTACCAGTGGTACTGACGCCCGGTGGGGCGCTGCATTACTTGCCTGTAGGTACTCATAGACGAGCAGGCGATTCTACGTGACTCCCTGTCAGCGGTTGAGTATTCAGCTCCAGTCATCCGGAGGCTGAATTTCAGAGGTGTAGTTCAGTTCCTTTTGTTGTATGTTATGGGTAGGTCGGGGCCCTGTCCCGATCAATTCTATTGCTATTCCTAGAGGCTTGCAGTCTGTAAATATTCCCTGTGGTCAGTTGAGCCGGTCGTGTGAGGCCGTGCAGTTGTTTCGTTACCAGCATTCTTGCTTTCTTATGTTGGCCGTGTGGGGCCATAGTTTGTCAGTAGTGGTGACCTTGCCGGTCACGTAGCTTTTCAGTACGTTATGTTTGAGTTATAGATAACTAGACAGCATGGTGGCCTTATCGGCCCGCATAGGTTTCCCTGAATTACTATGTTTCTGGTCAGCTGCTAATACATGTACAGAAGGCTATAGGCCAATGGGCCGGGGGCTGTATTTACAGCCGTTATATAGCCCTTTGTTTCCAGAAATGTGAGTTAGAGCTAGCCAGGCGCCAGATGCACCCAGGCTTAACAGTTCAGCAGGTCAGGTCCTAGTAGGGCACCAGGTGCCAGTCATACCCTCCAAGGTGGGGTGTGACATAAAGGCATCACAATAAACCATGAAACCATATGTGCCCTCTTATAGGGTTAATACTAGAGTTGAAGTTACTCGAGTCATTAACTCCTGAAAACTCCTCTCACAAGCATCCGACCACTAAAATTTGACCTTCTTCTAGGTCAACATTGTCAAGGGTGCTACAACAGATTAAAATCCCTCAACGAATCTACTGTATTAGCCAGCTAAACCCTAAAAGCTCCTAATATTCGAAGGATTAACTGGTCTTGTCCAGTTCTTCACCTCTTCTACCTTTTGAGGGTCCACCTGCACACCCTCACTAGACGCTTCATGGCCCAAAAATGCTACTGAGTTCAGCTAAAACTCACACTTGCTAAACTTAGCAAACAACTGGTGATCCTTAAGGGTCTATAACACAATCCTCTAATGAGTGACATGCTCCTCCTTGCTCTGAGAATATATGAGAATATCATAAATGAAGATAATCATGAACATATTCAAATACTACTTGAACATCTTGTTCATCAAATCCATCAAAGCTGCAGATGCATTCGTTAGTCCATAAGACATAACTACGAACATATAGTAACCATATCGAGTCTTGAAGACTATCTTCAAAATGTCACTCTCTCTAACCCTGAGCTGATGCTAGCCAGATCTAAGGTCTATCTTTGAGAAGCACTTAGCACTTTGAAGCTTGTCAAACAAGTCATCAATCTTGGGGAGGGGATACTATTCTTAATTTGGGTATGTTGTTTCTTTCAAAATGAATTGATTAGATCCAAGTGTAACAAAGCTTTGGGTAATGTCAACATGTCGATTTTAAAGGATGATCTTTCCATTATAAGCTTACCACATTATTCCGAGCGAAGTCTCTCAAATTTTATAAAATGTTAGCTTGTGGTTTGTTTTTGAAATAAATGAAGCCATGAATCTTTGATAAAGTATGAGTGGAATCTATTGACCATGCATGACATTATGCTACATGATGATGTGAATGATATTGCAACTGTTGGGCTTGTTGTTATTAGAAAGTAAACCCAATCTTGTTGAAAGGAATGTTCTATGATGAAAATCAGTAATGGTTCTTGTCTCTGATTAGCTGTTGCAATTTAGATTAGCGTTAGTCAGTCGAGATTCTCGTTAGTAAGAATGTTTCCCTAGTCAGTCAGAATTCTCGTAATCAAGAATATTTCCCTAGTAAGTTGGGATTCTCGTTAGCAATAATATTTCCCTAGTCAGTCGGGAATCTTGTTAGCAAGAATGTTTCCTTAGTCAATTGGAATTCTCATTAGCAAGAATGCTTTCCTAGTCAGTTAGGATTCTCATTAGCAAGAATGTTTCCCTAGTCAGTCAGGATTCTCGTTAGTGAGAATGTTTCCCTAGTCAGTCGGGATTCATGTTAGTAAGAATGTTTCCTAGACTCACATCCCTAGCTACTAGCCATGCATACTTGTCGTTAGTTGTTCGGGACTAACATCCCTAGCCCGTCAGTGACTCTCTATATTAGAGCATAACTCTCCCTTGGATAGTCAGGGACCCTCTTAATATCAGTGCCCACATCGTACCTCTGTATTATATCTGTTTGTTATTGGTTGTGCATCAGTTGATCTCTTGTTAATGAATGTCTCTATAAGTGATTATGCTAATATGTATATGCAGATCTCATATAATATTGTTGTATCTCCTTTCAGTTATATTATTATTAATGTGTTGTTAAATTACTTCTTCTTTGTATATTTGTATGTTTAGTTCAATTACGCTTCCTACATACTCAATACATTCCAAGTACTGAGTGCATGCATCTTGTGATATATCATTTAATGATATAGATTCAGGTCTCTAGGTTCAACTGCATGGCTATATACACTTCTCCTTCTCCCAGCTGCTAGTGGTGAGTCCTCATCTTTCGAGGATATGGCTTATGTTCTTATTTTTATTATGTCTCAGTTTTCAGAATGTGGGAGTTAGCTGAGGGCTTGTCCCAACAACTCCTCAGTTAGGAGAAGGCTTTCATACCTGTTAGACAGATTCGACGTTGTATCTTAGTGTTGTTGAATTTCTATTATGGGTTATATTAGATGCTTGTTATTAGCTTCTGCTTATTCACGTTGCTAGTTGCCTATTATGTTAAGGGTTTGCTATGATTATGCCATGGGTTGACTTGGAGCCTTTCGGGGTTCCTTGTCCCGTGTTATAGCTAGGGGGTAAACTCGGGTCGTGACAGAAAGGATATAGGATGCATATCAGGGAAAAGGTCAATACTAAAGTCAATCTCCCTCTCGGGATGGACTCTTGTAGATCATATGGACACACTTCCACATGCTATAAGAACTAATTGAAGAGTCCAGGTAGCATTCTTAACCGGAACTAGACGTAGCATTCTTAACCCGAACTAGATGTAGAATTCTTAACCCGAAGTATGTGATACACATAGACTTAGAGATCATCTTCCAGGCCTTGAGATAGGAAAGAAAGAGACCTCCAGGCACATATGAACTACCATTCCATTCTAGGAATGGCTCACCCGAAAATCACAATTTCACCATACGGGTTCTACGATTGACTGAGGCATAACTTGTGTGTAACCAGTCCATACCAAAAATAACATTAAAATCGGTCATGTCTAACTCTACTAAGTCGGTGGAGGTGACTTTGTAAAGGACTGTGATAAGGAATTTCTATATGCCCATTGTGCTAACGGACTCACCGACTGGACTTGAGACAAAGAAGGGTTCTAATAGGATCTCAGGACTGACTCCGAAACTAACAACAACATAAGGAGTCACAAAAGATAAGGTAGCCCCTGGATCTAAAGATGCATACACATCAAGATGGAATACTCATAATATACGAGTGAACTCATCAGGAGAGACCTCCTGCTCCTGACAAGATGATAGTCATAAAATTAGTTTTGACGCTTGAAACCACCTACACTAGTGGATGCACCTTGCTGAGCTGAACGTGCTAGTGGAGCTGCTGAATTGGTGGCTAGGTCATGGTCTTTACCATGATCCTTTCTAGCTGAAGGGCAGTCTCTGAGCATGTGTCCGGGCTTCCCACACCCTAAGCATGCATTTGAACCCACTAAGCACTGTCTGGTGTAGCTCCTACCCTATCTCCTGCAAGCTAAAATGCTGGGCTCTCCTAACATGCTCCCCTAACCTCTAGAGCCTGATGCTTTACCCCACTAATCATGCCTAGGTCTGGACGGAACACTGGCTAATGATAGAGTTGGGCTTGACAACCGCTGGTTGGACTGAGGCCGATATCCATCACCGGACCTCTGTTGGAATTATCCATAACTCCAATTACTGGACGTCTTGGCATCTGTCTCGTTCTCCTTCATTTGTTCTGCCTTTATTTGCTGAGCGTATATGACAAACTGCGAGAAATCTATGTGATTGACTAACATGGCAGTCTTGCACTCCTTGACAAAGGAATCTACCACTCCATTTGCAAACCTGCTCACACGAGCCCTAGGATCAGCAACCATCTTTGGTGCATTCTTGGACAACAGGGTAAACTCCAAGGCATACTCATGGAAAGTTCTGTTGTTCTGATTCAAGTTGAAGAACTCTGCTGCCTTTGCCTCCCTCAGCTTCCTAGGGAAGAGCCTGTCCAAGAAAGAAGTCATAAACTCATCCTAAGCCACGGGAACTGCTCCAACTCCTCTACTAAGGTTCCAATATTGGAATCGTATGTGAGCAACCCCCTTCAGCTAACAGGAGGCTAAATCTACACTCTCCTCTCCTGTCTCCCCCATAATCTAGGTGATCTTTTACACCTCCTCAAGGAACTCATGATGGTTCTCATTCACCTTCGACCCAAAAAACACAGGTGGGTTCATCTAGAGAAAGTCTTGCACTCTTGTTGCTGCTACATTCCCATTCTGAGGATCATAGGACACTACCTACTAATTGACCTGAGCTACCATGGCCTGTGCCAACATTTGAAATACTGCTCTGAACTAGGCATTAGTGATCCATTCGGACAAAGGATTGACTTGTGCTAGTAGGGCTTATTGATGCCCATCTCCATTGCCATTATCATGGCCATTCCCATTGCCATTTCTTATACCATTAAGTCGGCGTGGAGGCATATTTCTTCAAATGCGTATAACACGAGTTAGAGGAATAGAGATGTACTTCATCACATGACATAGATCATGAAAGAAGGAAACTTTTCCTAAAACATCATGTAGCCTCTTCCTCATACGTGTGGCACACTCCACAGCCATGAAAAAAATCTACTTGAAATGGCTTTCAGACACCCTAGGACACTCTCAACCTTTGCTTTGATACCATGTTTGTCATGACCCGAGCTGAGACCCCGAATTGATACACGGGACCTAGAATAATGAATGGCTCCAAGTTAACCCATAGCATGTTCATAGAAACTCAAGAGCATAAATTTAAAGGAAACTTAAACTAAAACATGAATAAGTAGAAGTCTAAATAACATAAACGTATATCAAATGATAACATCACAATGCTTAATCTGAAAGATGAACATACTAGTATATGTCTGAAAAGCCTCTACTATCTGATGAGATGCTGGGAGAAGCCCCCAAGCTATCTCGAAGTCTAAAACAAAACAGAAAAAACAAGATTGAACTGGTAGATGTCCTCGGATGATAAGTGACGACGTTTAAACCATACCCTCTTTTTCAAATAACATGCCCAGTCAAAGTATCAAAACAAGTACCCCAAACGAGTGCCGGGGTCGAAACCCATGAGGACTTGGGGAAGATAGTGACTAGTGTTGATTATAAAGTTGACTTTAGATTGCACCACTCAAACAAACATAAATGAGAACCAATTGGGGGAAGTATCAATATGTTAGAGATTATGACGTCTAAAGTGGTTTAGTTTAGATAGCAAGGTTTACCAAAGTTGTCAATAATGATGTGAAAATGCTAGAGGTGGGGTGTAGATGATGGACTAATTAGATAAGATATTGATAGATCATCTCATAAGTTCAATTAATATGAATAACCTTAGGTGAACAGAGGTATTCCTTGCTTTTCAGCCAATTTCATACCTTTAGCTGGAGTTCTTTCGAATCTCTAGACTCAATCAGCTCAGCCCAATGTGATTTGGATTTATAGTTGCACTATTTCTAGCTATTAGCCATTAATTTAGGAGTGAGAGCATGAATTTGACTATTTCTAGACCCAATTCACAATCTCCCAACCATATCCACTATTAGATTCTCTCCCAATACTTAATTCTTCTTTTTCAAGCAACAATCAAGTAAGGAAACATAGACCCATAAGAAAATCAACGGATCTTCAATTAATGATTGGAGAGAATCTAATAGATTCACAATTAGCTGAACATTGTTTCGATAATTCTAGAAATTCCTACTCTAATCAACAATCATCACCATCACCCACCTCTAACTAATGATTTAGCTACTCATGATTAGGAATTTCTCAACCATATTTAACAATAGACTCATCAAATTCAATAATAAAAGTAGAAAAATCAATTTCACAATAATGGTCTTTAATAATGGTAGTCACTTACTATAGGGCAGAAGAAGAAGTAAAGGAACAAATCTGAAGTCACTAATTACAATCTTCTACTCTTCTCTGCAAAAAGAATGTTCTGAAAAGTGAAAATTACTATGAAGATGACTACTGCTTTGTACTTCTCTTAGAATAGATATAGAAAGTAGGGTGTCTCTTTCCTCTTTTTTAGTGTTGACTATTTTACCCCTAAGCACCGTTTCTTTATCGGCGGGACATCAGCGATTCTCCATTTCATACTCGTGAACCACCAGATGCGTTTTGTTGTGTCATCACCAAATTCTAGTCAGCTTCGGCGGCACGTCCGGCGTTTCGCCTATCTCACTCGGCGAACTGCCGAGGTTTTGTCCCTTGTTCCATAAATTTGGCTAATGATTCTGTCATTGAGCTGGCTACTCGCCGTTGGAAATTCGTGTTTCACCGATGGCAATTTTTCCTTTGAAGCAGTGTTGATTGGCCTCTGTCTAGCGTTTCGCCAGTTTTCGTCGGTGATATGCCGCTTTGCTCTCATTTCCTCCTTTTTTCTCCAGTTTTACTCTTTTTCAGTTCTGGGCATCTGCATACAACAAAGACAAAAAGAGCATAAAATCCATATTATTTACTCAAGAACTAAGAAAAAACACAAGTTTTAGAGTCTAATGAGTAGGTAAATTACCAACTCATCAAACCCCCAAACTTAAATCATTGTTTGTCCTCAAGTAATGCAATTCTCAATCATTGAAAAACATGCCATTTCTGCACAACATTGAACATCACCAATCACCTACCCTATGACACCCAAAGATGCTCACTAAACTCACCAAAAAGAGAGGTAAATACCCCAAAAGAATACAACAATGAAGATATTTCAATCAGCTACCACTTTCCATCAACAAGGCTCAAGTGAGGGAAACCCTTTAGTACAACAAAGGCATTAGTCATTCATGAAACACACATAGCATCTCCCATCATAATTAGTGCACATTCAAAGCTTGCATTAGAGTTTATACTACCAATGCCTTATTCTCAAATTAGTGTTCAAATGCACTTGTGTCCTTAAAAAAGGATGATGCCACTCACTGAAATAATAATCCATATTCTTTTTGTCATGAAATCATTACACACTCACAAGAGATTGTATTAGGGAGATCATCACACTCACTCTCCCAAAAGAAGTCTTCATGCATATTCTTGACCATAGGCTTCTCCTTCTTGTAATTCGCCACTAATGTAGAGCAGTTGCATTTAACATCATTTAAGACGTGTGGGTTCTGATGTAGGCTCGGGTTAGGGGTAGGATAAAAATTTGGTTGTAGTGACTAGATCCTCCCTAATTCTTTTAGTGGACATACTGATCTTGGGCATAATTGCATGCCCAAGTGCTACTTTTTAGCTCAATTTAGTCTTGTTTGTCTACTTATTTATATACATTCTCATGT
Organism: Datura wrightii; assembly: GCA_035772735.1. Taxonomy (NCBI): domain Eukaryota; kingdom Viridiplantae; phylum Streptophyta; class Magnoliopsida; order Solanales; family Solanaceae; genus Datura; species Datura wrightii. The sequence continues at coordinate 169,314,454 of JASDFA010000016.1, forward strand.
GATTTTATGTAAATGTGAATATATACTAACCAATATGATTAATCCTTGTTTTTGAAGGTTAATAATGCATTTGAGGAACTAAGTCATGATTTTGTGAAGTGAAGGAATGGAATCAAGAGCAAAACGTGAAAGTCAACAAGAAAACATGCAATAACTGGCACCCTGCGCGATAGGGGCCATGGCACGCTGCCAACGCGAACAACACTTGGCCGAAAATTGCATTTTTTGGCACATTCCAGTGAGGGTGCGCGTTACCTCCTTGTCACGGAGGTCAATTAGGGCGTTCAGCTCCGTGACGCGATGTTGTTCCACCACAGGCCAAATGTTGCATTTTTTCAGCATAGTTTAAATTGAACCCTTAGCTTCTAAAATCAGGGAACACGCGATTTTCTGGAAAAATCGAAGGGACGCGCGAAGGAGACTTGGAGAACTCCTCTTGGGTTCATCTTTTCTTCATTTCTTTTCATCTATACTTGTAAGTAAACTACTATAAACATGGTTTTGAGTATTTGTACAAACATGGGTGGCTAGAACCCTCCATCTAGGGTTGAGGCCATGGATATGATTGTATTTGCTTAGATTTGTTTTGGGTTGAGTTGTTAGTTGTTGTTTTGTCTTACAATCTTTATTATTGTTGTTTTTATGCCTGATTACCATGAAAACAAGTGGGTTAAGCTTGGGTGGAAGCTTGGAAGCAAGCCTAGGCAAGAACATAAGAATGTGGGAAGAAAGTTCTTGTCTTTTGATAAGAGATGAGGTTAGGATAGGAATATACCTAATTTTCCTTGCTTGGTTGATAAATGGGAAGATAGAAAGACACCAACTTATAATTGTACTCCACCACTCGAAGGAGTAGTTGTGAAGCTTAGTTTGGTTAAATGGTTGGAGGTACAAAAGTCCCCAATCAAGGGCATAAACCCCATAAACCACATCCACATAGTGAATTGCTCACGAACTAGAAATGACATCCTCGCTCAACGATGTAGCAGTGAGGCTAGTTTGTCATGTTTAGAGGCTCGAAAGACCATGAACACGCAATTCCAATTTTGTGAGACAACAATTGATAATTTCATACTTAACCCATTATAATTGTAGCATTGCATGATCATCCGGCCTTAACTCTAGTTTTGTTCTGTATTGCTTCCAGATTTTTTCGTGTCACCACAAAGATTTAATTATAATTTATCGAAAACTTCTAAAACCGACTTCTTAACTAACACTTGAACTTGATAATTTTCTGAATCAGTCCCTGTGGGTTCGACATTCGGCTCTTAAAAAGGGCCCCTATATTACTTGTATGACCCGCACACTTGCGGGACATCAAGTTTTTGGCGTCGTTGCTAGGGACTGGCGTATTAGTGAGTTGAATACAAATTCTTATGTTAGTCTTATTTTCGAAATTGTTTTTTGTATATATTTGTTTTAATTCTTTTTGATTTTTTTCTCTGAAACCCTTCTTAACATGACATCATGGAGTACAAATGATTTAAATGGTGGATAACATATTATGGCGAATCTTGTCTGAATTGCGGAGGACCTCACTTATGGCAACACTGTAATACTTTTAATATATGTGGTGGTCAAAATGGCCATTGAAATGGTTGCCCGAATGCATACACTTGCAATATATGTGGAGGTCAAGATGGCCATTGGGATGGCTGTCCAAATGCATATTCACATCCTCCAAGCCCCTACTATGATCCTTCTGTTGTTTTAGATGAATATAGGAATGATGAATATAAGGACTTGGAACACCAAACTCGGATACAAAACATGATAAAACAAGTCTTTGAGCAAACAGAAGCAATGAAGGAGGAGATGGAAGCATTGATAATTCAGCAAGAGGAAAATGGAGAGGCCCTAGAAATGATGAGCATCAAAATCATGGAGATGATGGTTGAGGCTGAAGCTTGCGGTAATTTGCAAGTAAAGGTCTTATGCAATACTGAAGAGGAACCACAAGAAGAAGAAAAGGGTGAGTTCTTGGTAGAAGCCCAACAATTAGAAGCTCTTGAGAGTCCCCGTGATGGTTTCACACATATGGCCAATCCATTTATGAAAGAAGAGTTAGAGTCCCACCCATTTGACATTCATGGGGAATTAGATGTTGATGTAGAGAAGGTGTACACAAGTACGGAAGTCAAGCACAATGCAGTTTCAGAGTTGAGGTGTATTGTACCACACTCGAAGCATTTCTCGACATTAAGTTTGGTTGACAACCTGGAAATAGAGTCTTCCAAGCTTGTAGAGAAAGAGCTAGAGGAGAAACAAGCCCCATATATTCTGAAATTTGCTGATTCTGAGAGCAAAAATGACTTCACTTACATAAGGGCCAATAAATTCAAGAGGAAACATTTACTGCTTGGTCCTTTAAATTTTTCACCACCAGCCCGGGAGCATAAGAGAAAATTAGAGAAGAAATTAGGGGTGTGATTCATATCCTTATTGGAGGGAAAAGTGGTGAAATTTGATACGTCGTGCCGCGACGTAAAATAAGGCGCTGCTTGGGAGGCAACCCAAGGCTACCATGGATACCATTTTAATTTCTTACATTTGTGTGATTTTGTTTATTTTCATCTTGTTGTTGTTTTGGTAGAGATTTAAGCATAGATGCAGGGGAAGTCTGAGTACCCAGCAAGGAGGAAGCTAAGAAGCATGAAAGAGGAAAAGTGTGGGGTTGAATACCCACGTGTTCAAAGAAAGAAAAACATGCTGTTAGCTAGGCCTAGAGGCCTCAGGGAGTATTTCTCACCCTTTTAAATTTGGATTAGATGCTTTGGGGACAAAGCATGATTTAAGTGTGGGGTAGGTGATCTTGGGCATAATTGCATGCCCATGTGATACTTTAACACTTCATTTTTACTTGTTTATCCACTTTTATGTGTGCATTCTCATGTGATTTGTATGTAAATGTGAATTTATACTAACCAACATGATTAGTGTTGTTTTGCAGTCTGGAAGGAATTTTTAAAAGATAATCTACAAGTTGGTGAAGTGTGGAAATGGACTCGGAAGCAAGAAGCAGAAGTCGACAAGGAAATGGGCCAGGTTTGGTGCTCCGCGATAGAGGTCGTGTCACGCTACCATCGCTGAAGCAGTCTGCTTAAAGTTGAATTTATATCAAATTCCAGTGGAGGTGCGCGATTGCACCATGGCACGGAGCTGAGGCTCCGCGATACACTCCGTGCCACGCTTAAGACAATTACCTGGAAGCTGAGTTCCAGTGGAGGTCTGCGACAGGGCCGTGGCACAGAGGTGATGCTCCGCGATACACTCTGTGCCACGTTGCCAGTTATTCCGGGAAAAATTCTCTCTAGTATAAATAGCACACTTAGGTTTTATTTTAAAGTATCTGACATTTTGAGAAAGAACATGGATAGCAGGCAGTTGAGAAGAAGAATTCCTAGGGTTGATTCTCTTCCTTTTTCTCTTTAATTTCAATTGCTTGTATGAATTTTACTTGTTTGAAGATGTTTAATCCGCAAATGAGTGGCTAATTCACCTCTTGCTGAGGTTAAGGATAATTGTAGAGGAATGTAATTAATAATTATTTCAGTTTTCATCTTCTCTATAATGGTTGTTCTATCAATTCTTGTTTTTTACTACGTTAATGTTTGGCCAATGTTAATGTATATTCTAGAATTCCAATTTTGATTCTGAAAAGGAAATTAATTGGATAGATGTGAATTGGTGGAATATGATCTTTTCTTGGTTGAGAAATTAAGAGAAGATTTACGTTATTAATAGAAATATATCTGTAATATCATATTGGGTCATTTATGGAATTTGTTATGAATAGCTAGAGCATGGGGTTTTTGCGTCACAGAAATGTGTAATGTAAGTCTCATGATTCTTTAATTGGTGAGGAGTCGAAAGATCTAATCCATGGGTTATTAATTCCTGACTAACAACCGAAGAGAAGATAGACTGATTTTAATTAGTAAATTACATCCCTGCATGTTTGCCTTAACCTCAGCTTGATCATTGCTATTGTCAAGACTTTAATTTACAATCTTTACTTAGGTTCACATTAACATTAATCTTGACTCAAAAGCATTATTTGTTTGGTTGTCTACCTTCATAACGATATCGTTCACTAACAATTAGGATAATTACTACCATAATTCAGTCCCTGTGGATCGATACTTGGCTTTAAATAAAGCCACTTTACTACTTGTATGACCACATGCACTTGCGTGTAGTTGGGTCCGAAAAAGTTTTTACAAAAACTTAATGTCCCACAAGTGTATGGGTCGTACAAGTAATATAGTGGCCCTTTTTAAGAGCCGGATGTCGAACCCATAGGGACTGGTTCAGCAAATTATCAAGTTCAAGTGTTAGTTAAGAAGTCGGTTTTAGAAGTTTATGATAAATTATAATTAAATCTTAGTGGTGACACAAAATAATCTGGAAGAAATACAAAACAAAACTACAGTTAAGGCCGGATGATCATGCAATGCTCCAATTCATAATGGGTTAAGTATGAAATTATCAATTGTTGTCTCACATAATTGGAATTGCATGTTCATGGTCTTCTAAACCTCTAAACACGAAAAACTAGCCTCACTACTACATCGTTGAGCGAGGATGTCGTTTCTAGTTCGTGGCCAATTCACTACGTGGATGTAGTTTATGGGGTTTATGCCTTTGATAGGGGACTTCCGTACCTCCAACCATTTAACCAAACTTAGCTTCACAACTACTCCTTCGAGTGGTGGAGTACAATTCTAAGTTGTTGTCTTTCTATCTTCCCATTTTATCAACCAATCAAGGTAAATTAGGTATATTCCTATCCTAACCACAACTCTTATCAAAAGAAAAGAACTTGCTTCCTACATTCTTATGTTCTTGCCTAGGTTTGCTCTTCCAAGCTTCCACCAAAGCTTAACCCACTTGTTTTAATGGTGATCAAGCATAAAAACAACAATAATAAAGATTGTAAGACAAAAGAACAACTAACAACTCAACCCAAAATGAATCTATGCAAATACAATTATATCCATGGCCTCAACCCTAGATAGAGGGTTCTAGCCGCCCATGTTTGTACAAATACTCAAAACCATGTTAACAGTAGTTTACTTACAAGTATAGATGAAAATAAATGAAGATAATATGAACCCAAGAGGAGTTCTCCAAGTCTCCTTCGCTCCTCCCTTCGGTTTTTCCAGAAAATCGCGTGTTCCCTGATTTTAGAAGTTAAGGGTTCAATTTATACTATGCTGAAAAAATGCAAAATTTGTCCTGTGGTAGAACAGCTCCGTGTCACAGAGCTGAACGCCCTAATTGACCTCCGTGAACGGAGGTAACTCGCACCCTCATTGGAATGTCCCAAAAAATGCAATTTTCGGCCAAGTGTTGCCGCGTTGGCAGTGTGCCACGGCCCATATCCCGCAGGGTGCCAGTTATTGCATGTTTTCTTGTTGACTTTCACGTTTTGCTCTTGATTCCATTCCTCCACTTCACAAAATGCTGAATTAGTTCCTCAAATGCATTATTAACCTTCAAAAACTAGGACTAATCATGTTGGTCAGTATATATTCACATTTACGTAAAATCACATGAGAATGTATATAAATAAGTAGATAAACAAGACTACATTGAGTTATAAAGTGGCACTTGGGCATGCAATTATGCCCAAGATCACAACCCCACACTTAAAGCCTTGTTCATCCTCGAACAAACCTTTTACATCTCATGCACATGAAGAGTCACACATAGCTAATTTAGCAAGACAATTCAAGCTACGGCTACAATGACTGTTTAAGATAGCAAGCTAAAAATAGACCATGCAAGATTTAACCATTAAAATCAATTTTAACTATGTTAAAACTTCCTAACCTCAAGACTTGACTCTCAATCTTAGCAAACTCATGCAAATCAACTGATCAAGAAATCCAACATGAATGTTATCTCTTATTCAACATGTGCCCTCACAACAGGGGAGTTACCCATTTTTACTCACAAATTTTTCAAATCACAACAAGTATGGGTATATGAATAAAATTACGCTCGCTCTCTCAAAGAATTCACATGCATCATGTAGTGACCCATAAGCTTGGCCTTAGTGTTTTACTCCACTAATTTAAGGATGTTTGAATGTAAGATCAAGTAGGACTTTTTAGTTTTTAATGTAGGCTAACGGTAGGTAGGTATTCTTTAATAATCGTGTCATTCTTCCCCAAGCGCTTTTAATACATCACACCTTCTTTGGAATATTTATTCTCTTACTTCGCCCTCCTTCTTTTCACTTTTCCTCTTCTTGTTCCCATTTCTTTAAGCACACTTAAGAAGAATACCAAGATAAAGAAAGCTCAGAACAGAAGATAATATTTGACAATAGTATGTTTGAACAAATAAAAGGAAAAGAACTAGACTTAAGCGTAGACAAAATATTAGAAATACCTAAACTAAGAAATTTCTTTAAAATAAGACAAGAAGAATACTACGTGGTAAGCCAAAAAGAACATATAATAGACTGCAAATATACCCAAGGAAAAGCTAAAATACCTATAATAAATAAAAAGATAATAAACAAGGAAATCCAAAAAATAAAAGCTAGAAATCCAATAAAATACGTACACCTAGGAGCAACAGAAATACTTATAAAAGCATGTTTTAGAGAAGGAATAGATACACCAATTGAGCTATATTTAGCAGATGATAGAATAATCCACCCAATAGAAAAAAGTATAATAAGTGCAGTTAGAGGAAATTTAATATACCAAAAATTTAAATTTATCATAAGTGCTAACTACTCAGTAGCATTAGACGACTGAAATATAGATAAATCTCTAGTACTATACTGGAAAATGTCAGGAATAGAACTGGCACCAGGTAGTAAAATATTTACAGCTAGATGTAAAAACTTATACGTATTAACTACAAAACATAAGATAACAGCCAAAAATAAAAAAAGCAAATATACCCAAGGAAAAGCTAAAATACCTATAATAAATAAAAAGATAATAAACAAGGAAATCCAAGAAATAAAAGCTAGAAATCCAATAAAATACGTACACCTAGGAGCAACAGAAATACTTATAAAAGCATGTTTTAGAGAAGGAATAGATACACCAATTGAGCTATATTTAGCAGATGATAGAATAATCCACCCAATAGAAAAAAGTATAATAAGTGCAGTTAGAGGAAATTTAATATACCAAAAATTTAAATTTATCATAAGTGCTAACTACTCAGTAGCATTAGACGACAGAAATATAGATAAATCTCTAGTACTATACTGGAAAATGTCAGGAATAGAACTGGCACCAGGTAGTAAAATATTTACAGCTAGATGTAAAAATTTATACGTATTAACTATGCCCTTTTTCATTCATTTCTTTTCTTACTCCCTACCAATAATCAAGCATTTTCAAACAAGTGCACCTCTAAGTTTTTCCTTAACTTCCACAACTGCTATTTTTCCTTCTTTTTCCCAATTCTCACTCCTTCACTCTTTCGGATTTTTTTACTTAAGTGCTTAGGAGTTTTGGATCAAATACAAGACTCATGAAAGAAAAGGATTAAGCTTATGTTGTAGCTATCAAAGAATAGGCTTAATGCTCAATGGGGCTAACTAGGATTCAACATTCAAGGTAGGTAAGTGAGGGATAACATTTAGGTTCATTCAAAGAAATGCCTAAATCATCTCCTACAATTCACATCCTTCATTTCGTTTTATATACACACCAGTCAAGTTCTAGACACTCCATAGTAGCATGGAATATTTGAAAACCTACACTCACAGCACATGCTCAATTGAAGACACATTCCGCAGACTCTTAACTCAGCTAATCACAAGAATTCAAACTTAAGCTTCAATCAGATTGGGTCAAATTCAAGAGCTTAAGTGTGTCAAACAAAGTTATACACTTCTTACATGCTTCACATTAACCACATTCGCATCTTACAATCATGTATAGCACATAACAAGAACATCAAGCCATCAATTAGCTACGGATTCAAAAACCAAAATCTATGGACTAATTTTCCTCAAGACGGTCGTCATCCATCCATTATTGGAAACAGTCCCTAACTATGACTAAAAACACTATATACAGACAAAGAAAATTTTTATTTTTCGGTTCAAAGACCCCCCGTCGAAAAAGAACCAAAAAGAAAAATCAACGGGTGGTGAAGTCATGCTCAACTCACAAAATTTTTTTTCAAATATTTCTCACAAGCATTACATTCACAAAAAATCGTTAAGCACAAAAAGTTTTGAAATTTTTCTCACCCCACACTTGAATCATGCTATGTCACCGTAGCATCAAATTAAAATTAAAAAGGGTAAGAATTACTCCCTGAGGCCTCTAGTCCTACCTAACAACATATTTTTCTTTCTTTGAACACGTGGGTATTCAACCCCACACTTTTCCTCTTTCATGCTTCTTTGCTTCCTCCTTGCTGGGTACTCAGACTTCCCCTGCATCTGTGCTTAAATCTCAACCAAAAACAACAACAACATGAAAATAAACAAAATCACACAAATGCAAGAAATTAAAATGGTACCTCTGGTACCCTTGGGTTGCCTCCCAAGAAGCGCCTCATTTTAGGTCGCGGCACGACGTATCAAATTTCACCACTTTTCCCTCCACTTTGAGGATATGAATCTCAACCCTAATTTCTTCTTTAATTTCCTCTTATGCTCTAAGGGTGGTGGTGAAAACCTTAAAGGACCAAGCAGTAGATGTCGCCTCTTGCACTTGTTGGCCCTTAAGTAAGTGAAGTCGTTGTGTCTCTTAGATTCAGCAAATTTTAGAATATATAGGCCTTGTTCCTCCTCTAGACCTTTCTCTACAAGCTTAGAAGACTGTATTTCTAGGTTGTCAACCAAACTCAATGTCGAAAAATGCTTCGAGTGGGGTACAATACACCTCAAATCTGAAACTGCATTTTTCTTGACTTCCTTACTTGTGTATACCTTCTCCACATCAACATCTATATCTCCATATATGTCAAATGGTTGGTACTCTCTCTCTTCTTTCAAGAGTGGATCGGTTATACATGTGAGACAGTCATGGAGACTCTTGGGAGCTTCCAACAGTTGAGCTTGTTTCAGGAACTCACTCTTTTCTTCTCCTTTTAGTCCCTCCTAAGTATTGCATAAAACCATCACTTGCAAATCAGAGCAAGCTTCAGCTTCAGCCCTCATCTCCATGAACTTGTTGCTTATCAATTCTAGGGCCTCTCCATTTTCCTCTCGCTGAATTCTCAATGCTTCCATCTCCTCCTTCATTGCTTCTATTTGCTCAAGGACCTGTTTTATCATGTTTTGTATCCGAGCTTGGCATTCCAAGATCTCATTTTCATCATTCCAATATTCAGCAAAAACAATAGAAGGATCATAGTAGGGGCTTGGGGGATGGGAATATGCATTTGGACAGCCATCCCAATGGCCATCCCAATGGCCAAAATATGAGTATCCACCATTTAAACCATTTGTATTCCATGATGTCATGTCAAGAAGGGTATCCGAAAAAAAATCAAAAAGAATTAAAACAAATATCTACAAATTTGTTTTTCTTTTGAAAATAAGACTAACACAAGAATTTGTTTTCAACTCACTAACAGCGCCAAAAACTTGTTCAAACCCAACTACACGCAAGTGCACGTGGTCGTACAAGTAGTAAAGTGGCTTTATTTCAAGGCAAGTATCGATCCCATAGGGACTGAATTATGGTAGTAATTATCCTAATTGTTAGTGAACGATATCGTTATGAAGGTGGACAACCAAACAAATAATGCTTCTGAGTCAATATTAATAGTTAATGTGAACCTAAGTAAAGATTGTAAATTAAAGTCTGGAGAATAGCAATGAACAAGTTGAGGTTAAGGCAAACATGTAGGGATGTAATTTACTCATTAAAATTAGTCTATCTTCTCTTCGGTTGTTAGTTAGGAACTAATAACCCATGGATTATATCTTTCGACTCCTCGCCAATTAAAGAATCATGAGACTTACATTACACATTTCTGTGATGCAAAAACCCCATGCTCTAGCTATTCATAACAAATTTCGTAAACTACCCAATATGACATTACAAATATATTTCTATTCTGAACTTAAATCTTCTCTTAATTTTCTCAACCAAGAAAAGATCATATTCCACCATCTCACATCCATCCAATTAATTTCCCTTTCAGAATCAAAATTGGAATTCTAGAATATACATTAACATTGGACAAACATTAACGTAGTAAAAACAAGAATTGATAGAACAACCGTTATAGAGAAGATGAAAACTGAAATAATTATTAATTACATTCCTCTACAATTATCCTTAACCTCAGCAAGAGGTGAATTAGCCACTCATTTGCGGATTAAACATATTCAAAAAAGTAAAATTCATACAAGCAATTTAAATTAAAGAGAAAACGGAAGAGAATTAACCCTAGGAATTCTTCTTCTCAACTGCCTGCTATCCACGTTCTTGCTCAAAATGCCAGATACTTTAAAATAAAACCTAAGTGTGCTATTTATACTAGTGAGAACTTTTCCCGGAATAACTAGCAACATGGCACGGAGTGTATCGCAGAGCATCACCTCCGTGCCATGGCCCTGTCGTGGACCTCCACTAGAACTCAGCTTCTAGTTAATTGCCTTCAACGTGGCACGGAGTGTATCGCGGAGCCTCAGCTCCATGCCACGGTGCCATCGCGCACCTCCACTAGAATTTGATAGAAATTCAACTCTAGGGAGACTGCTTCCGCGATGGTAGCGTGACACGGCCTCCATCGCGGAGCACCAAACTTTGCCCATTTGCTTGTCGACTTCTGCTTCTTGCTTCTGAGTCCATTTCCACACTTCACCAACTTGTAGATTAGCTTCCAAAAATTCCTTCTAGACTGCAAAACAACACTAATCATGTTGGTTAGTATAAATCCACATTTACATACAAATCACATAAGAATGCACACATAAAAGTGGATAAACAAGTAAAAATGAAGTATTAAAGTATCACTTGGGCATGCAATTATGCCCAAGATCACATACCTTCCATCAAATCCTTCCATCTACTTCACCTTGTTTCACTTTTTTAACTTTAGTCTCTCAATAACCCTCCTTATAACACTTTTCTTTCACAACTAGCCTTACCACCTCAAGAGCAAGCACCAACTCACACAATATTGATTATCATTTTTATTTGTCTTTTATGCATTTTGACTACAATACGGTGCTACCTCAAACTAAAAATCTTATTTTCCCTAGCACACCCCCAAACTTAGGGTTTTGTCTCATTTTTCATTTCTTGCCTCACTCCCTTTTTCTTAGGCTTTCAGCCACATCTCATCACTATCTTATCACCAACATTTTGGGAGAATGGGTGCCAAAGAGGGGTATCAAAAATGGTCTTAAGGCTTGTAATGTGGTTTCCAAAGAAAGGGTCTAAAGCTCAATGATGGTTAATAAAGGTTAATGCTCAAGGAGGGTATATGTGTGAAGTGGCTAAACAAAGGAAAGCCTAAGATCATATCCTTAATACAACTATGTCTAGAATTTTTCCTTGAATCACAATTGGAGAAAGTTCTAGACAAGAAGTCATACACGAGACTCATCAACAATTCCTTACCGCATAAGGCATCACCGTTACAGGTTCCACAAGAGTCATTCTCACCACAATACTTTTAATTTTAGGATATCAAAGAAGGCAAACATCATAAGTCAAGCAAAGAATTTACAACGTATAACAAAGAATGCTATGCTACGTTGTCACCCTTGTTCATTATCTTCCATTTTCATGTCTTCATTTAAAGGTCCCAAAAAGAAATTCTGGTGGTGCCTCTAAAAACATCTTCACACAAGACTCAAAACAACATGGCATTTTCCTCAAGAATGTTTCCACTCAATCAATCATTGGAAAATATCAACCCGGTTCTACAAATAATCAAAAGAAAAGAATGCTCCTTGGGAAAGAACCGTAGTAAAAGAAAACCATCGGAGTTTTAATTTCTACACTAATATTTACCATGGAGAAAAAGAAAAGAAACAAGGTCATACTCTTAAAATGTTGCACTTTAAGGTAGAGACCTATTTTATCATTAACCATCACTCCCAAAAAAAATCAACACCCCACCCAAGCTGAAAGTTGACATTCTCCCCAATGTAACCACAAGAGAAGACAAGAAGGAAAAAGGTCTTCTTGGTTTACTTAGTGATTGGGTGGCTGCATAGAAATGCCAAGAAGCCATCTCTTCCACCGTAGGTTCCAATGGATCAGGTGGAAGGGTCACTGGTCCCCAACCACTTGGCACTACCCAATTATTCGGCAGAGTGTGAACCTCATGGTAAGAAGTTGTTGCCACACCGCCTATTATCCATTAGGGATCAACGTCGTACACCGAACGCATCGGAGGGGGAGAAGCTCGGTCGTGGTTCATTTTCTCATCAGGCACTATCTTTGAAGAACTGTCGTACCCCACCTACCAATCATCCAGTGGACTTCTGGGTGTGTCGGACTTGTCATGCATCATTGTAGCCATCACATGTGATGGGAGGCTAGGAGAGGGCATTGAACTCGGTGAAGATATATCCTTCCTCAAAGTAACTACCTCTTTCTCAAAAACCTCAACTGTGGAGCATAGGCCAGTCAACTTGCCTCGGGTAGGCGGCAAGGCTCTTTGAATAACAAGGTGTTTCATGGAAGGAATAGCATTGGATAACATCACAAGATGTATATTTCCCTCACTTTAGGACTTGAGAATCTTTATCAGTTTTGTTGGCCAATATAATCACATGATCAACCCGCACAGTTCTATCAATTTTCGGTATAAAGGACAAGCGGCTCGCAGATATAACATGCTCACCATGTTGGGGAAGGGCAATGTTATGCCTGCTGATTAGCCTTCCATTTGAACTGGCTGACAATGAGTTCCCCGACATTAATGTGAACTCCCTTTATTATGCAAGAAATAAGGATGGCGACTTCAATTGGTACTTTGATGTATTCCGGGAGGGCAGATGTGTTGTGGATTTACAATATTATTGACGCTCAAAATTAAGAAAATAGCATGGACTAATGTGTATTTATGTGTATATGAGGCACTTTTCCTTTGATTTCAGGATAAATGGATGTTGGAACAATAAATGGCAAAAGGAAGCTAAACGTGTGCAAAAAAGGGCAAAAAGTGCATTCCATAGTACGATCCGTAGGATGGATCTATGAGTCGTACTGAGGGCCTTGATAAGAAGCTGATAGTTTAACTTGGAATACTGATCTTATGATACTTGTCACGGATCGCACCATGGTGGTACGTGTCATGGGAAGCCAGTCGTGATGAAATCCAGAAGAATTGCACAGGAGGCTTATTCTAAATACAAGAGTACCTTACGACCCTTGAGAAGGAGGTACGAGTCGTACCATAACCGGTCATGGTGAAGTTGAGAAAAATTTCAAAGTATCAGGATCAAGCCGTGGGTGCAATGTACAAGTAATAGGATGTTGGTACGAATCGTACCTTGGCCCAACACTTACCAAAAATTCAACCAACACTTCAAGCCACGAGTAGCTGTCACGGTGCGTGAGAAGCCCCTATGAGTCGTAGGTGGACCCGTGATGAGGTCGGCTACAGATATAGAAAGCAGTCCTGTTAGTTTAGGAAATGTATTCTTGTGTCTATATAAATACTTTTTATGTTTTATTTTTCATAGAAGAGGATGACGAATAGACTTATTTCTAGTAGGAAAACATTGTAGTAAGCAGTTCTACATTGTTGGAAGAGAGAATTGAGTTGGTTCAACCTTGTGATCAACCTTTTCTTCAATTCATCTTGTTCTTGCTACTTGTTATTCAAGATTTCATGGTTTAATTGAATGAATTGTTTTTCTCAATCATCTTTGTAAGTATAATTTTATGTTTTCAATCATGAGCACTCTTCACAATCTTACAACTATGAGAGGCTAAAACCTCCATAGCTAGGGTTGTGGGAACCATGGTGGAATAACAAGTTAGGGTTGCACAAAGTGAGTCTAAAACCAATACTAATTACTTATATTGTGGTCTCTTCATCTTTAATAATTCTTAGAGGTGTGCAACGTTAGGAAGTGCCTGAATTATTTACTTTCTTTTGTTGAAGAGGTAGAGATTACAAAAAGAGAATTACAACAGAGCCTTGATCTTGATGATCATTGTATTAACTTGACTTGTGGTCGCATGATAATTATATCTGGAACTTAGTGATAACAGTTAGTTTGCAAAACTAATGAGACTTGGACGAGTAATTGAGGGTAGTCATTCAATAGGGATTGGTCGATCATTTGAATGAACCTATGTTATCAGTTCTGTAAGTAAGTATTGGTAAAGCTCACGAGTGTATACCCAAATCTGTTATGAACTCATGGGGAACACAAACCATAGTTATCCTTTAATTATTGATTCACAAATATAATGTTGACTGCAGTTTATTTCTATTATTGATTTTTATTAGAATTCCCCCATTGTGAAGTAATTACCATACAAGTTCATCTACTGGCTGTAATTTAGATCTTCCATATTCCCTGTGGGATTGACCCCAACCTCTAAGTTGGGTTCTTTATTTACAACGTCCGCTTCATACTTTAGTTGGAAGTGTGGTTTGAGCGTTATCAAAAAGTGGCACCCGTTGGGGGGGACTACGGCTAAGACTAGGTTATTAGCTTGTATTTTACTTGTTGGTAGTTACTTTACTCTTAATTTTTTCTTTTTCTTTTGTTTTATTTTGTGACATCCTCGGGCATTCATCTAGGGATGAACCCTTCACTTGAGGCACCCGAAGATTGAACTAGATCAATGAATTGGATAAATTTTGACTTAAGGAGTATGAGAGTGCAACAATTTATAAAGAACAAATGAATATCTATAATGACAAAAAGATAAAAAGGAGGGAGTTAAGCCAGGCAATTTGGTATTGTTGTTTAACTCAAGACTCCGGCTGAAGTTGAAATCTAGATGGATGGGACTTTACAGAGTAGTGCAAGTGTCTCCATATGGTGCAGTGGAACTTGAGAACAAAGAAGGAAAAAGGTTCAAAGTAAATGGGAAAAGAATAAAAGTGTATCTAGAGATGAAGATGAATTGAAAACTGGAGGAAATATACCTTGATGATGCATTAGAAGTCACAAAAGTAACGTCGTGCTGCAACGTTAAATTAGGTGCTGCATGGGAGGTAACCCATGAGAGGTGAAGTCTGAGTAGCCAAAGGTATGTCCGTTTTCCCTTCATGCTTATATTTTATGCTTCGGGGATGAAGCTCATTTTTTCAAAAGGGGGGGGGGGGAGATGTACTCGTATGTTTTGGAGATTTTTGTTCGTCTGAGGGTTTTTCTTGCCGTGTTTCTTTTCCCTCGGGCATGCTATCTAGTAGAACGGACATGTGTTAGGATTTTTTGTTTTTGGTTGTGATTTTTGTTTGATTATAAAGTAACTTAGGAATACTCAGACAATGGATATGCACTACTTTTGTTGTTTTTGAAAAATTGACCCTGCTTAAAAAAAATTTTCTATGTATTTGTGACAATAATGCATGATTTCTATGGATCGTTTCATGTCATTTAGTTATTAGTAGTGCTAGTCTTTTTAAGACATGTATGAATCAAACAGGTAAAGTAACAATAATTCATGTACCATGTGCGAGTGAGGTCTTAGTATTTATTGCGGTATGTTGTTGAAGATCTAGAACTTGCCTGGTTGGTCTCTACATAGGTTGAGGATGGTTGGTTAGGATATGATCATAGGCCATTTTTGTGTTAGCTCTCTTTTAAGCGTATATTGCCCTACCAAAGTTTCTTTATAACTTAATTTAGTCTTGTTTATCTACTTATTTATATACATTTTCATGTGATTTTATATAAATGTGAATATATATACTAACCAACATGATTAGTCCTTGTTTTTGTAGGTTTAAAATGAATTTGAGGAACTAATCTATGAGTTGATGAAGTAGAGGAATGGAGTCGGAAGCGAATTACAAAAGTCGGAAAGGAACCATGCCTTGGCAAGGCTGGCCGCGCCAGATAGCGTGCCATGCTGTGCGTGTGCCGTGCCCAGTGCCGTGCCACGCTGTGCGTGTGTCGCGCCCAGTGCCATGCCACGCTAATGCCAGGCGCGAGAAGAAGGCAGCAAGCAGGCACCCTGCACGCCAGCACCGTGACACGCGGTCCATCGCACTGCACGACCAGCGTGCCACACAAGCCATCGCGGCAAGCCTCGGCCTCATGTCATCCTAATGCGATTTCTAGTGTGCATTCGCGTTCCCTCCGTGTCATGGAGGGTAGTGCTCCGCGATACACTCCGTGACACGGAGCCATTCCATGGCAGGCAAAATTTTGTACAACTCTCATTTACTATAAATAGGTCCCTTAACTCCTAAAATGAAAAAAAGTCACGATTTATTTCTGAAAAACTTCCAAGGAGTGAAGGAGAAGTGGGAGAACTCACCTAGGGTTCATCAATTTCATATTCTCTTCTACCAATTCTTGTATGTAGGTTACTTTAATTATGTTTTCTTGTAATTATATGAACATGAGTGGCTAGAACCCTCCCTCTAGGGTTGAAGCCACAAGATATGATTGTGATTTTGCGATTTTGTTTTGGTTTTAAGTTATTGATTGTTGTTTTGTCTTGCATTCTGAATTATGGGTTTTTTTATGACTGATCACCATGAAAACAAGTGGGTTAAGCTTAGGTACATGCTTGAGAAAAGATACCCTAGGCAAGAACAAGAGAATGTAGGGAGCTAGATTGTATCTCACGATATGATTTGTGTTAGGATAGAAATATACCTAATACCTTGCTTGGTTGATAAAATGGGAAGAGCTAGACACCAACATAGAATTATCACATCACCACTCGAAGAAGTAGTTGTGAGGCTAAGTTCAGTTAAATGCTTAGAGGTACAAAAGTCCCTAATCAAGAGCATAAACCACATCCACGTACTGAATTGCCCACGAACAAGAAATAACATCCTCGCTCAACAATGTAGTAGTGAGACTAGTTTGTCGTGTTTAGAGGCTCAAAAGACCATGAACATGCAATTGTAATTATGTGAGACGACAATTGATAGTTTTATACTTAAACCATTGCAAATCGTAGTATCGCATGATTATCTGGCTTTAACTCTAGTTGCTCCTATAATTAATTCAGAGTATTTCGTTGACCGCGCCCCCAGACTTAATTAACTCTATCGAAAATTTATATAATCAACACTTGCGGCATTTAATATCACAGTTGAACTCGATAGTTAGCTGAATTGGTCCAGTCCCTGTGAGTTCGACATCCGACTCTTAAAAAGGGCCACTATATTACTTGTACGACCCATACACTTGCGGGCCCACCAAGTTTTTTGCGCCGTTACCGGGGACTCGGCGAAGTTCAATGAATTTGTCTGTTTTTGTTTGATTTTTAAATTTCCTTAAGTGTTGAAATTTTTTTTTCTTTATTAGTTCTAGATTTATTTTAAATTATTTATTTTTTAATCTGATACCCTTCTCAACATGACATCATGGAATATAAATGGTTTAAATGGTGGATACTCATATTTTGGCAAATCTTGTCTGAATTGTGGAGGACCCCACTTATGGAAACACTGTAATACTTGTAATATATGTGGAGGTCAAAATGGCCACTGGGATGTTGCCCAAATGCATACTCTTGCAATATATGTGGTGGTCAAGATGGCCATTGGGATGGCTGTCCAAATGCATACTCCCCTCCCCCAAGCCCCTACTATGATCCTTCTATTGTTTTTGTTGATTATAGGCATGATGAAAATGAGGACTTGGAACGCCAAGCTCGAATAGAAGACATGCTAAAACAGATCCTTGAGAAAACAGAAGCAATGAAGGAGGAGAGGGAAGCATTGAGAATTCAGCAAGAAAAAAATTGAGAGGCCCTAGAAATGATGAGCGTCAAAATCACAAAGATGATGGATGAGGCTGAAGCTTGTGGTAAATTGCAGGTAACGATTTTAGGTGATACTCAAGAGGAACTACAAGAAGAAGACAAGGGTGAATTTAAGCCCAACAATTAGAATCTCTTGAGAGTCCCCGTGATAGTCTCACACATATAGCCAATCCATTTATGAAAAAAGAGATAGAGTTCCAACCATTTGACATTCATGAGGAGTTAGATGTTAATGTGGAGAAGGTATATACAAGTAAGAAAGTCAAGCAAAATGCAGTTTCAGAGTTGAGGTGTATTGTACCCCACTCGAATCATTTTTCAACATTGAGTTTGGTTGACCACCTAGAACTAGAGTCTTCCAAGCTTTTGGAGAAAGATATAGAGGGGGAACAAGCCCCATATATTTTGAAATTTGTTGATTCTGAACGAAAGAATGACTTTACTTACTTAAGGGACATTAAATGCCAAAGGCGACTTCTACTTCTTGGTCCTTTCATTTTTTCACCACCACCCCGGGAACATAAGAGAGAACTAGAGAAGAAATTAGTGGTGAGATTCATATCCTCAAGGTGGAGGAAAAAGTAGTGAAACTTGATATGTCGTGCCGCGACATAAAATTAGGCGCTGCTTGGGAGGCAACCCAAGGATACCATGGTCACCATTTTAATTTCTTGCATTTGTGTTGATTTTATTTATTTTTCATCTTGTGTTGTTTTGGTGGAAAGTTAAGCACGGATGGAGGGGAAGTCTGAGTACCCGTGGAGGAGAAAGCTAACAAGCATGGAAGAGAAAAAGTGTGGGGTCAAACACACACTTGTGTAGATGTAAAAGATAAACATGCTGTTAGCTGGGCCTAAAGGCCTCAGGGAGTATTTCTCACCCTCGTTAAATGTTAATTTGATGCTACGAGGACATAGCATGATTCAAGTGTGGGGTGAGGGAAATTTCAAGGGAAATTTCAAATTTTTTGTGCTTAACAATTTTTGGTGAATATAATACTTGTGAGAAATATTTGAAAATATTTTGTGACTCAAGCATGACTTCATCACCAGTTGGTTTTTCTTTTCGGTTCTTTTCCGATGGGGGGTCTTTGAACCAAAGAATAAGTTTTTTTCCTTTTCTGTATATAATGTTTTTAGTAATAGATAGAGACTATTTCCGACGATGGATGGATGACGACCTTCTTGAGGAAAATTAGTCAATAGGTTTTGGTTTTTGAACCCGTAGCTAATTGATGGCTTGAGGTTCTTGTTAAGTGCTATACATGATTGTAAGATACAAGTGTGATTGGTGTTGAAGCATGTGAGAAGTGTATAACTTTGTTTTTGAGACACTTAGGCTCTTGAATTTGACTCGATGTGATTGAAGCTTAATTTTGAATTCTTGTGATTAGCTGAGTAAGAGTCTGCTGAGTGTGTCTTGAATTGAGCATGTGCTGTGAGTGTAAGGTTTTTGAATATTCCATGCTGTTGTAGAATGTCTAGAACTTGCCTGGTGTGTATATAAAACGAAATGAAGGATGTGAATTGTAGGAGATGATTTAGGCATTTCTTTGAATGAACCTAAATGTTATCCCTCACTTTACCTACCTTGAATATTTAATCCTGGTTAGCCCCATTGAGCCTTGAGCCTATTCTTTGATAGCTACAACATAAGCTTAATCCTTTTTCTTTCATTAGCCTTGAATTTGATCCAAAACTTCTAATCGCGTAAGAAAAAAAATCCAGAAGAGTGAAGGAGTGAGAAACGGGAAAAAGGAGGAAAAGTAGCAAGTTGTAAAAGTTGAGAAAAGGACAAAGGTGCACTTGTGTGAAAATGGTTGATTATTAGTAGGGAGTAAGAAGATAAATGAATGAGAAAAATTGCTTAAGTACTCCTTACTACTAAGCTGAGCGTGCTTAATGAAAGGGGAACAAGAAGAAAAAAATTCAAGATTGAAAAGAATGAGGAGGAAGTAAGAAAAAAGATGTCCTTAATGAATGTTGGATGTATTAAAAGCGCTTGGGGAAGATAGTCACTTTTACTGGCAAGAATAGTACCTACCCGTCTCTTAGCTTACATTACAACCCATTAAGTCCTACTTGATCTTACGTTAATACATCCTTAAATTAGTGGAGTAAAACACTAAGGGCAAGCTTATGGTTCACTACATGATGCATGTGAATTCTTTGAGAGAGCGAGCGTAATCTTATTCATATACCCATACATGTGGTTTGAAAATTTGTGAGTGAAAAATGGGTAACTCTCTTGTTGTGAGGGCACATGTTTAATGAGAGATAACATTCAGGTCGGATTTCTTGATCGGTTGATTTACATGAGTTTGCTAAGATTGAGAGTCGATTCTTGAGTTTGGGAAGTCTTAGCAGAGTTGTATATAAGTTCATTGACTAAATCATGCATGCTCTATTTTTAACTTGCTACCTTAAATAATCATTATAGTCGTAGCTTGAATGGTCTAGCTAAATTAGTTATGTGTGAGTCTTCATTTACAAGAGATGTAAAAGGGTTGTTCGAGGACAAACAACGCTTTATGTGTGGGGTAGGTGATCTCGGGCAAAATAGCATGCCTGAGTGATGCTTTATAACTTAATTTAGTCTTGTTTATCTACTTATTTATATACATTTTCATGTGATTTTATATAAATGTGAATATATGTACTAACCAACATGATTAGTCCTTGTTTTTGTAAGTTTAAAATGAATTTGAGGAACTAATCTATGAGTTGGTGAAGTAGAGAAATGGAGTCGAAAGCGAATTACAAAAGTCGGCAAGGAACCATGCCTTAGCAAGGCTGGCCGCGCCAGATAGCGTGCCACGCTGTGCGTGTGCCGCGCCCAGCACCGTGCCACGCCAATGCCAGGCTCGAGAAGAAGACAGTAAGCAGGCAACCTGCGCACCAGCGCCGTGACACACGGGCCATCGCGCTGCACAGCCAGCGGGCCACGCCGGCCACGCGGCAAGCCTCGGCCTAATGTCATCCTAAGATGATTTCCAGTGTGCATTCGCATTCCCTCCGTGTCACGAATGCAGTGCTCCGCGACACACTCCATGACACGGAGCCATTCCATAACAGGCAAAATTTTGTACAACTCTCATTTACTATAACTAGGTTCCTTAACTCCTAAAATGAAAAAAAGTCACGATTTATTTCTGAAAAACTGCCAAGGAGTGAGGGAGATGTGGGAGAACTCACCTTGGCTTCGTCAATTTCATCTTCTCTTCTACCAATTTTTCTAGGTAGGTTGCTTTAATTATGTTTTCTTGTAATTATACGAACATGAGTAGATAGAACCCTCCCTCTAGGGTTGAAGCCATAAGATATGATTGTGATATTGCTATTTTGTTTTTGTTTTAAGTTATTGATTGTTGTTTTGTCTTGCATTCCAAATTATGGTTGTCTTTATGACTGATCACCATGAAAACAAGTGGGTTAAGCTTAGGTACATGCTTGAGAAAGATAACCTAGGTAAGAACAAGAGAATGTAGGGAGCAAGATTGTATCTCTTGATATGATTTGTGTTAGGATAGAAATATACCTAATACCTTGCTTGGTTGATAAAATGGGAAGAGCTAGACACCAACGTAGAATTATCACATCACCACTTGAAGAAGTAGTTGTGAGGCTAAGTTTGGTTAAATGCTTAGAGGTACGAAAGTCCCTAATAAAGAGCACAAACCCCATAAACCACATCCACGTAGTGAATTTCCCACGAACTAGAAATAACATCCTCGCTCAACAATGTAGTATTGAGGCTAGTTTGTCGTGTTTAGAGGCTAGAAAGACCATGAACATGTTATTGTAATTATGTGAGACGACAATTGATAGTTTCATACTTAAACCATTGCAAATCATAGTATCACATGATTATCTGGCTTTAACTCTAGTTGCTCCTTGAATTAATTCAAAGTATTTCGTTGACCGCCCCCATGCTTAAGTAACTCTATCGAAAACTTCTATAATCAACACTTGCGTTATTTAATATCACATTTGAACTCGATTGTTAGCTGAATTGGTCCAGTCCCTGTGGGTTCGACATCCGGCTCTTAAAAAGGGCCACTATATTACTTGCATGACCCGTACACTTGCGGGCCCACCAAGGGATTTCATGAGAATGAGCCCTCCTGAGTTCATGGGTCGAAGGTGGGCGAGGATCCACAAGATTTCATTAAGGAGATTCTGAAGATCACCAAGGTTATGGGGGTAAAGAATGGGGAGTGTGTTGACTTGACCTCCTATAAGCTAAAGGGTGTGGCTCACATATGGTTAAAGCAGTGGAATGATGCTAGGGCCGTGGGTGCAGGCCCGATAGGTTAGGAAAAGTTCCATGTCACATTTTTTGATCAGTTTTTCCCTCGAAAGATGAGGGAGCTCAAGGAGGCCGAGTTAGTGAATCTGAAATAGGGTTACATATCCGTTCAGGAGTATGCGTTGGAGTTCACCCATTTATCCAAGTATGCTTCAGAGTTGGTGGTGGACTAGAGGGCTCGGGTGGGTCGCTTTATGCATGGGGTGGTAGATTATTTGGACATGGATTGCAGAATCGCCATGCTACATCAGGATATCGAATTTCCCCACATTGTGTTGCATGCACATTAGATAGAGTCGGTCTACCAAAGGCATAGGGAGGCCAAGAGGGCTAGGACCGATAGCTATGGGGCTTCTCAGGTTAGTTCAAAGGGTGGACAGCATCAGCAGTCCAAGCATAGGTCCATCGCTCTAGCGCCATCATCGGCCAGCATGCCATCTAGATTCAAAGGAGATCGGAGGACCAGAGCTACAGATTATAGAGAATAGGATAGCATGCAGGTGGAGCATACTTTTCCTCTTTGTGTGGGGTGTGGAAAGGATCACCTTGGGAGGTGCTTAGTTGGCTTCGATGCTTACTTCGGGTATGGCAAACCCGGACACAGACTTAAGGATATCCCCTCAGCCAGATCAGGGGTCTGTGGAGCCCTTGTGACAGCAGCTAGTTCTGCCACTCCAGCAGCACGTCCCCCTCAGTAGGGTGCCTCTACTAGTTCAGCAGGCGGTCAGTGCCAAAACAAGTTTTATGCTTTGGTGCCCCACTAGGAGCAGGAGGCTTCACAAGATGTAGTCACTGGTAAGTTGCAAGTTTTCCATATTGATGCTTATGCCTTGTTATATCCAGGAGCTACTTTGCCTTTTGTGACCTCTTATGTTGCTAGTAGTTTTGGAATTATCCCTGAAATCCTGTCAAAACCGTTCTTAGTCTCTACTCCAGTCGGTGATTCAGTTGTAGCTAGGCGGGTTTATAGAGGTTGCCTTATTGCAGTATTGCATCACCTCCACAGACTTACTAGAGTTAGCTATGACTTAATTTGGCATCATTTTGGGCATGGATTGGTTGTTTTCATGTTATGCTTCGATTAATTGTAGAACCTGTGCAGTGGAATTTCGATTTTCGGGTGAATCAGTTTTGGAGTGGAAGGGAAATTCAGTTGGACCAGCCGGTTGGTTTATTTCATATCTTAAAGCCAGGAAAATAATATCTAAGGGCTGCATGTATCACCTAGTTAGGGTTAAGGATGTATAGTCCAAGATCCCGACTATCCAGTTAGTTCTGGTGGTGTGTGAGTATTCAGAGGTCTTTTTGACAATTTGCCAGGTATTCCTCCTTAGAGGGAAATTTATTTTGGTATTGACCTCTTACCTGATACGCAGCCTAACTATATTCCTCCATACAAAATGGCTCCAGCTGAGCTAAAAGAGTTAAAAGAGCAGTTGAAGGACTTGTTAGGTAAGAGTTTCAATAGACCGAGCAAGTCTCCATGGGGTGCACCAGTTTTATTTGTTCGAAAGAAGGATGGATCACTTCGGATGTGCATTGACTATCAACAATTAAACAAGGTCACCGTCAAGAACAAGTATCCTTTTCCCAGGATCGATAATTTGTTAGACCAGCTTTAGGGTGCCAAGTGTTTCTCAAAGATAGATCTTAGTTCGGGTAACATCAGCTCCGAGTTCAGGAGAGTGATATCTCGAATATAGCCTTCAAGACATGGTATGGCCATTATGAGTTCATTTTTATGTCTTTTACACTAACAAATGCTCCTAGAGCTTTCATAGACCTGATGAACAGGGTGTTCAAGCAATATCTAGACATGTTTGTGATCGTGTTCATCGATGATATCCTTATATACTCTCAGAGCGATGAGGAGCATGCCACTCACTTGAGAGTAGTGCTTCAGACCTTCAAGGATTGCCAGTTGTATGCGATGTTCATCAAGTGTGAATTCTGGTTTGACTACATGGCATTTTTGGGACATGTGGTATCGAGTGAGGGAAAAAGGGTAGACTTTCAAAAAATTGAGGTGGTGAAGAGTTGGTCAAGGCCGGTGAATCCTTTAGATATTCAGAGTTTCTTGAGTTTAGCTGGCTACTATCAGAGGTTTGTTGAGGGTTTCTCCTCCATCGCAGCAACTTTGATCAAGTTGACCCAGAAAACGGTAAAGTTCCAATGGTTGGAGGCTTGTGAGAAAAGATTTCAAGAGTTGAAGACTCGACTCACTTCAGCACCAGTGTTGACCCTATTCAAGGGTACCGATGGTTTTGTGATGTATTGAGATACTTCAAGAATCGGACTTGGGTGCGTATTGATGCAGCATGGGAAAGTGATAGCATATGCCTCAAGACAGTTGAAAGTCCATGAGAAGAATTATCTGACCCATGATCTTGAGTTTGCCGCGGTGGTGTTCGCATTGAAGATATGGCGACATTACTTGTATTGGGTCCACATTGATTTATTTACGGACCTCAAGATCTTGCAGCATGTGTTCACGCAGAAAGATCTCAATCTTCTGGAAAAGTGGTGGTTGGAGCTACTCAAGGACTATGATATGAGTGTCATTTACCACCCAGGTTAGGATAATGTAGTAGCGGACGCACTTAGTAGGATCTCTATGGAGAGTGTGACCCATGTGGAGGAAGGGAAGAAAGAGCTGGCAAAAGATATCCATCAACTTGCAAGGTTGGGAGTGAGGTTGGTCGAGTCAATTGAGGGTGGTGTTTTTATGTAGAAAGGCTAAGAATCATCCTTGATGGTTTTTGTGAAATCTAGGAAAGATGAGGACCCGATTTTGATGAAATTAAAGGAAGCTGCGCGGAGTCAAAATGTGGAGGTTTCTCCCAAGGGGGAGATGGAGTGCTTCAGTACCAAGGTCATCTGTGTGGTCCAGACGTTGATGATTTGAGGAGATAGATAATGCATGAGGCACACGGTACCGGATATTCTATCTATCCGAGTGCCACAAAGATTTATCATGATATGCGGGAAATATATTGGTGGAACAACATGAAGAAGGATATTGCAGAATTTGTAGCCAGGTGCCCGAACTATCAGCAAGTAAAAGTTGAGCATTAGAGGCCGGGAGGTGTACTTCAGGATATTAGCATTTTCACTTGGAAGTGGGAAGAGATAAATAAGGATTTCATTATAGTCCTACCTCATACTCGTCGACACTACGATTTTATCTGGGTAGTGGTCGATACATTACCCAAGGCTACACATTTCCTACCGGTGAAAACCACAGACTCAGCGGATGATTATGCCAAGTTGTATATTCTGGAGGTATTTCGACTTCATGGAGTGCCGTTGTCCATAATTTCAGACCGAGTTACTCAATTTACCTCCCAGTTCTGGCGGTCTTTTTAGAAGGGTCTTGGGACTCATGTTAAGCTTAATACATCCTTTCATCCACAAATAGATGGTCAGGCAGAACGATTCTAGACTCTCAAGGACATGTTGAGAGCATGTGTGATGGAATTAAAAGGTAGCTGGGATGATCATTTGTCCTTGATCGAGTTTTCTTACAATAACAACTATCACTCTAGCATCCAGATGACACCATTCGAGGCACGTTATGGGCGGAGGTGTAGATCGCTCATGTTCGGGTTTTTCTGCTTTGGGTATAAAGCTACACGCAAGTGCACGTGGTCGAACAAGTAGTAAAGTGGCTTAAGTAAGCCAAGTATCAATCCCATAGGGACTGGGATAGGGTAAAAATCTACTCAAGTGTACTATATTTTAACTCTAACAATGAAGACAACAGTGCAAAGAAGAGTTTGATATTTTGATTTCTAATTTTTATGCTAAGTCTAAAACGAATATCTAACGTGAGTCTGAACTATGAATGTGAGCATGCTGAGGTTAAATGAACATGTAAAGAAATAAATTATCAATATAATGTTGTTAATCTTTCCTCCGGTTGCTAGTCAAGAACTACTGCCAATGGATTAAAACTCTCGTATTTAACCCAACTTAAGAATCATGAACCGTCCACCTACATTTCTGTGATTAAACGAAATTCATGTTCTAGCCATACAAAACCGGTTCCCTAATTGACTAATACGACTTTCAGGTATATTTCTATCCTGAAGGTAAGTCAATTCTCAATTTTCCCAAACTAAGAAAAGATCATATCCTATAGATTCACAACTTTCCAATTTCTTGCTCTCTCGAGTGAAACCGGACTTTTTAGATATACATTAACATAGGCCACACATTAATGCAGTAAGAACAAGAATCAATAGAACAACCATGGAAGAAAATATGAAAAACCAACTTAATCAACAATCACATTTCAATACCATTGTTCTTAACCTCAGCAAGAAGAGGAATTAGCCACTCATTCGTGGATTAAACATCGTTAAATGAGTGTTAAACATACAAGCAATTGAATTAAAGAAGAAGGAGATAGAGAAAACCCTGAGATTTTCGTCCCCTCAACTTCCTGTAACCCACGTTCTTGCTCCACCAAGTCAGAATAATTAAAAATGAACCTAAGTGTTCTATTTATACTAGTGGGAATTTTTCCCGGAATAACAAGCAACGTGTCACGGAGTGCATCGCGGAGCACTACCTCCGTGACATGCCACTGACGCGGACCCTTACTGGAAATTGAGTGTCCAGGTAATAAGGCCCAACGTGGCACGGCGTGCAACGCGGGGCTAGGCCAATGTGCCACGGCCCCAACGCGCACCTTCACTTGAATTTGGCCAAAAATTCCCTATCCAGGCAGAAGGCCTCCGCGATGGCAGCGTGACATGGCTCCATCGCGGAGCCCCTTTAATTTGTTCCTTCCAATGCTTTGTCCTTTGCTACTATCCGAGTCCAACCCCGATCTCTCCCAACACGCATTTTAGCTTTCCAAAATTATATTTCACCTGCAAAACAATGACTTGTTGCTCGAAACATTGAAACCATTGTTAGCTGACATAGGAAGAGACTAGGCTCAATAGTTGGGGATACCACGGGTCATCCAACGACTCGTGGTGAGAAGTGAGGACCCGTGGTCATAGGTTGTTGTTTGGTTGCAAGAATTTATAGTGCATGTGACAGGTCAAGACCACGACTCATTGGGAGCAACCATGATTCATGGTGAGGCTCATGGTCAGGAGGTCCGGGCAAACAATGGTCGACTTGACGACCCGTGGGTTTCATGACCCGAGCGGGGCTCGGATCGCGACACGGGACAAGGGACCCCAAGAGACCACAAGTTGACCCATAGCATAAGCATACATGTAACTAAATCAACAACCAGAAGAATAAACATAATAAGTTTAGCGGAAGTCTAACTCAACCATAAGATCAGAATACATCATCCAAAGTAGAATACATGCATAAGTCTAAAAAGCCTCTTAACATGACGAGTTGATGGGACAAGACCCCAAACTAACTCAACAATACTAAAACTGAAATACATAAGAAAAACTGAAAGTCTTGCCGTCTAAAGATGAGGACACACCAATAAGCAAACGCTAACTCCGATAAGCTAATTAACAGTGGGGCTGAACCTAAGAGTCGGGTCCTATATGAAACGATACAGTATAGAAAGTATACAGTCAGTACGTGGAATGTACCAAGTATGCAAGGTAAGTAAAACTACTTAAGTAACGTAAATCATTAATAACATTTCATAACATATTATAAGCTTTCAAATCTGAGAGGAAAGAACTATATGCACTCATTTTGAAATCATAATCTTTTCATAATATGCCATCATAATTAACTCGAATAACTCAAAGCTGAAATATTACATTTGTAGAAAAGCTGAACAATGAGTCAAATCTTACTTTTAGAACATGCATGCTTAAAGTAATAATAATGAGTAATGAATAAGCAAATCACAATCATGTAGACAATGGGAGACTCTTCACTTAACAAAAGTACCACGATAGAACTTAGGTGGTCCCAGCTATCACATACAAGTGGGCAGAGTCGTCCAGAACCTTGCCAGGGCTAAGGACGCTACCATGATATTGATATCAAGCTCATGGGCCATTTGGGCCAGGGATACCTCACAACGGAGGTCCCAATAATATAATAGTATCAATCTATGTTGGCGCGTAGTTCAAAGGCATAGGGTGATCGACCCTTAGCCGGCTCGGTGCTAGACTCTTCTCCCAAAACTGCAATGATCTGCATCATATATAACAAATCTAAACATCGTCTATTGACGAAGCTCAACAATTAAATCATGCATAAACTCAACATCGTATAAAATGAAGCTCAACATTGTCATTTGACAAAGCTAAATAATGGAATCATGCATAGAACCTACATCGCATGAAAATGAAGCTCAATGATAACATACATCTCAATTAGGAATTCATGCTTATGAGAAACTTTATTTCAAAACATACCACAAGCTCAAATATAAGTGGGAACATCTACTTTAACGTCATTTGTCAAGGCCGATCAATCACCGTGGAGAAGCTGTTTGACTTGGCAGAGTTGAAAGTAATTTTCCCAACATTACCGAGTAGTTCACAGACAAGAAATGGCATGCATTTTCCAACCCTCTCCCTTCTTATTACCCCATCTTGGTAACACAATTCTATGCCTCATATCAGGCCTGACAAGAGAGTATGCAACACAGGGGAAAGGTGGATGATTTCCCATGTTTGCCATCAGTTATTATCAGGGTAGTGGAAGTTGATATAATCCCGACTGCCATAAATTACCTATTTCGGGAGGATGAAATTGACTCTGCTATAGAGTACATGGCATGGGTAGCTAATATGAAGAATCAATTCTCTTCGATAGCCCACTTCGATAGCTAATGGTCACATGACCAAAAGAATGGGGATCCTTATTTTGGTGAGTGGCATCATTCCTTTTTGGGGACATAAAAGCATTTAGAATTAATGTGTGAATAAGGCACAAGGAGTGTAAACTCTAAGGTAAGCTTTTAATGTGCAATGATTATAACTTGAGATGCTATATGTGTTTCTTGGTTGAGTAATGCCCTTATTCTACTAAATGATTCCTTTCATAACCTTTGCTTGGTGGAAAGTGGTTGCCTATTTGAAATATCTTTATTTTTTGGTCTTTCGGTGTATTTTCTTCTCTTTTTCGGTGAGCGTGGTGAGTATTTTTGGGTTGTAATAGTCCAGCGAATCGGAGAGATATAATTGTGAATAAAGGTGGCATATTTCTCAATAAATGAGTATTGCATTACTTGAGGACAAGCAATGATTTAAGTTTAGGGGTTCGATGAGTTTGTAATTTACCAACTCATTAGGCTTTAAAACTTGAGTTTTTTGTTTAGTTCTTGAGTTGATTATGTTGATTTTATGCCCTTTTTGCTTTTGTTGTGTGCGTATGACTAAATGTGAAGAAAAGAGAAAAAATGGAGCAAGAATAAGGGAGTGACGGTAAATTGGTGATTCATAGATGAAAACTGACAAAACGCTAGCCAAAGGCCGAGTTAATTCCACCGGTGGTTTGCGACTTGTCAGTGGCGATACGCTGGTGCAGTAGCTAAAAGACACCCAAAGTTCTGGAAAATTGCTTGAAGGCCCGACGGTTCACAGATTCGCATAGGCGAAATGCCAGGTGAACCATCGATGTTTGCTGAAATTGAGTAAGGATTTAGAAAAGCTACCCGACTGTCCACGAATTGTAACCAGCAAACAACCAGTGTCTCCACCGATTCCAGAACAGTGCTCACGGTGGTATAATCATCCAACGCTGGAAAAGAGATAAAAAGTGCCCTACTTTTTAGGATATAAAAATAGAAGAAAATGTACTTTGTACAGAAATACGCAGAAGGAGGGATAGAAATAGAGATATTGAGAGAGTACAAGGCTTACATCACATCATTGTTTTCCCTTTTAGCTAAAGAACAGTCTCTTAGCTGAGATAGGGAGATTTCGATTGAAAACTATGGAAAGTAGTCTGCTCTATTTCTTCTTTGCACTAGTAAGTTTCAGCTATTATTGGAGATTATCTTGTGAAGTTGATTTTTCTACTCTTGCTATTAAATTCAATGATGCTATTGGTGAATGTGTTTTTGAATTTCTTAACCATGAGTAGCTAAAATCATTAAGTAGAGGTGTGTGATGATGAGTATTTAATTAGACTGGGTATTACTAGAGTTATCTTAATATAGTTCAAATAAGTGTAAATCTATTAGATTCTCTTCAATCCATAAGGGAAGGTCCATTGATTATGATATGCGTCTATTTATTCTTGTTTGATTGTTGCTTGTAAAAGAATAATTAAGTATTAGAAGATAATTTAGTAGTGGTCATGGAGAAGAGATTGTGAAATTAGTCTAGAAATAGCTGAAATTGCATTCTCATTCCTTATTAGCAGCTAATAGCTAGAAATTAGTGTAGTTTCTAATCCAAATCAAATTGGGTTTAGGTAAATTGTGACTAGAGGTTTGACAAACTCTAGTAAAAGGTAATTAGAATGCTGAAAAGCAGTAATTACTCACCTCCCGAGATTATTTACACTTGTTGAACTCGTGAGATGACCTGGCATGTCTCGATCAAGTAGGTATTTCATCTATACCGCACCTCTAGTCTTTCACGTCAATGTTGACAACATAGATGATCTTGTTGTTTTACTTTACAAAATCACCCAATACAATTCTTTGTAAATTTCAACCCCCAAATTTTATTTGTTTTTATATTAAATCTACGTGGTGCAAGATAACGTTAATTTTTTGTCAATCGACACTTGAAAGTATCATTCCCTAGTCCTCATGGGATTCAACCCCGACATTCATCGGGTTACTTATTTTGATACTTCGGCCATGTATATTATTTGCATTAAGGATATATTTTTGACATTATCAGTCAACAACATCATCTGCAACTTGTCTGGATCAGTGTCATAGGATTGTATGCATGGTTGCAAGTTGATAGTGTATTACCATTTTTCGATTCCTTTGTGTCATTGTTGAAACTTTTACATACGCACTGTGATATGGATTTTGATGTCATAGGGAGATTTCGATTGAAAACTATGGAAAGTACTCTGCTCTATTTCTTCTTTGCACTAGTAAGTTTCAGCTATTATTGGTGATTATCTTGTGAAGTTGATTTTTCTAGTCTTGCTATTAAATTCAATGATGCTATTGGTGAA
This sequence comes from Datura wrightii, assembly GCA_035772735.1. Taxonomy (NCBI): domain Eukaryota; kingdom Viridiplantae; phylum Streptophyta; class Magnoliopsida; order Solanales; family Solanaceae; genus Datura; species Datura wrightii. Next base: position 169,345,731 of record JASDFA010000016.1, read on the forward strand.
TGTGTTTTTGAATTTCTTAACCATGAGTAGCTAAAATCATTAAGTAGAGGTGTGTGATGATGAGTATTTAATTAGACTGGGTATTACTAGAGTCATCTTCATATAGTTCAAATAAGTGTAAATCTATTAGATTCTCTTCAATCCATAAGGGAAGGTCCATTGATTATGATATGCGTCTATTTATTCTTGTTTGATTGTTGCTTGTAAAAGAATAATTAAGTATTAGAAGATAATTTAGTAGTGGTCATGGAGAAGAGATTGTGAAATTAGTCTAGAAATAGCTGAAATTGCATTCTCATTCCTTATTAGCAGCTAATAGCTAGAAATTAGTGTAGTTTCTAATCCAAATCAAATCGGGTTTAGGTAAATTGTGACTAGAGGTTTGAAAAACTCTAGTAAGAGGTAATTAGAATGCTGAAAAGCAGTAATTACTCACCTCCCGAGATTATTTACACTTGTTGAACTCGTGAGATGACCTGGCATGTCTCGATCAAGTAGATATTTCATCTATACCGCACCTCTAGTCTTTCACGTCAATGTTGACAACATAGATGATCTTGTTGTTTTACTTTACAAAATCACCCAATACAATTATTTGTAAATTTCAACCCCCAAATTTTATTTGTTTTTATATTAAATCTACGTGGTGCAAGATAACGTTAATTTTTTGTCAATCGACACTTGAAAGTATCATTTCCTAGTCCTCATGGGATTCAACCCCGACATTCATCGGGTTACATATTTTGATACTTCGGCCATGTATATTATTTGCATTAAGGATATATTTTTGACATTATCAGTCAACAACATCATCTGCAACTTGTCTGGATCAGTGTCATAGGATTGTATGCATGGTTTCAAGTTGATAGTGTATTACCATTTTTCGATTCCTTTGTGTCATTGTTGAAACTTTTACATACGCACTGTGATTTGGATTTTGATGTCATAGGGAGATTTCGATTGAAAACTATGGAAAGTACTCTGCTCTATTTCTTCTTTGCACTAGTAAGTTTCAGCTATTATTGGAGATTATCTTGTGAAGTTGATTTTTCTACTCTTGCTATTAAATTCAATGATGCTATTGGTGAATGTGTTTTTGAATTTCTTAACCATGAGTATCTAAAATCATTAAGTAGAGGTGTGTGATGATGAGTATTTAATTAGACTGGGTATTACTAGAGTCATCTTCATATAGTTCAAATAAGTGTAAATCTATTAGATTCTCTTCAATACATAAGGGAAGGTCCATTGATTATGATATGCGTCTATTTATTCCTGTTTGATTGTTGCTTGTAAAAGAATAATTAAGTATTAGAAGATAATTTAGTAGTGGTCATGGAGAAGAGATTGTGAAATTAGTATAGAAATAGCTGAAATTGCATTCTCATTCCTTATTAGCAGCTAATAGCTAGAAATTAGTGTAGTTTCTAATCCAAATCAAATCGGGTTTAGGTAAATTGTGACTAGAGGTTTGACAAACTCTAGTAAGAGGTAATTAGAATGCTGAAAAGCAGTAATTACTCACCTCCCGAGATTATTTACACTTGTTGAACTCGTGAGATGACCTGGCATGTCTCGATCAAGTAGGTATTTCATCTATACCGCACCTCTAGTCTTTCACGTCAATGTTGACAACATAGATGATCTTGTTTTTTTACTTTACAAAATCACCCAATACAATTCTTTGTAAATTTCAAACCCCAAATTTTATTTGTTTTTATATTAAATCTACGTGGTGCAAGATAACGTTAATTTTTTGTCAATCTACACTTGAAAGTATCATTCCCTAGTCCTCATGGGATTCAACCCCGACATTCATCGGGTTACTTATTTTGATACTTCGGCCATGTATATTATTTGCATTAAGGATATATTTTTGACATTATCAGTCAACAACATCATCTGCAACTTGTCTGGATCAGTGTCATAGGATTGTATGCATGGTTGCAAGTTGATAGTGTATTACCATTTTTCGATTCCTTTGTGTCATTGTTGAAACTTTTACATACGCACTGTGATTTGGATTTTGATGATAGAGGAGGGGTTATACAATTTTATTTAATTTTATAAGAGTTGTGAATGTCATAGGTTTCCTAGAGTTCTTTTGATTGGAGCGTTGGGTTAGTTCTATTTTATTTGTTTTTTACCTGAGGACATACAAATGTTTTAAGTTGAGGGTGTTGATATATCGTGACTTTAACACATTTGATGCTTAAAACTAAGAAGATATGCCAATTCCGGGTATGTTTATAGAGATATTATATGTTTTTGTTAAGTGTTGCATGAAAACAGGTTCGGATTGTGAAATGGGCAAAATAAGGCAAAAATTGGATCAAGTCATATCATTCGATGACTCATTACAGGAGTTTTGTGAAGAAAACAAGTATGAAGTGAAACCAACTAGTGGTGACCACGAGTTTAAAGCATGACTCATTAAGATCGGTAACGAGTCGTCATAAGGGTCGTCAGGACTGGGAGAGAAAATGGTGAAAAAATACTTGGACACAATGGAAGACTCAACGAGTCACCGGGAGACTTGACAACTCATCGTGAGCTACAAAGAGTAACCGTCATTAGCACTGGATTTTTTGAGTGTCATAAGCCTCGAGGGACCCAACGACTCGTTTTGTGACTTAACGAGTCGTTAGGTTACCTGTTGTCCTAAAGGAGCAGTTTGTCTAGCACGAGTGATTTATACATGCCACAACTTATTAGGAGACCTAACGAGTCGCTACCTGGCCCGTTGCCACTACAGACTTGTACCCCATTTTCGTTAGGAAAGGTTGTATTTAAGGCTATAAATAATTTATGTAGGTTTATGTTTACAGTGTTGCTTAATTTTCGACTTTCTGACTATATTGTTGAGGTTGTTGATTAACGTTAAGGTTTAAGAAACAAGTTCTGTAATTTTTTTCTTGATTTTGGGAATTAAATCAACATTGGAGTATTGTTCTTCAATTTTTTTGATTTACTCAATATGTGTGGTTTCTTCTACAAATCATTGTAAGTTGCAATTATGATTTTTTTCTTTAATTTATAATTGTGATTCTTCAAGAATGAGTAGCTAAACCCATAACTAGGGTTGTGGGAACCATGATGAATTAACACACATAGGTAAAAATACTTAGTGAATCTTGAACGGGTTTTATGCGTGTATTATTTTTCCCTTCATTTTAGTTGCTTCTCAACGGTTGCAAATGTTGAAATTTTCCTTATTCTTACTCACCGGATCAAGGGAGTAATAAATGGGAAAAAGGATTAACAACTGAGATTGAGGCTATCAACCCTCATATAATAGCTTGACCTAGTCCGGAAATAGCTAATCTGATATTAAGAGTAAGGGCTAATTAAGTATACACCTGCATACGGATCAAGTTGCATGATGATAATCATCTAGATTGGGGACCAACCATTTAGGTGAAGTTAACTTGCCGATATTGCATGCTAAGCACCAGAATAGATAACTAATATAAAATTCCTTGTGGTTATGAAGTCATGGGGAACACAATTCTAGCCAATTCACTTATTGAATATAATCGAATTTAAATCAAGGATCTACTCATTTCTCTGTAATACTTTTCATTATTTTGTGTTTCAAATGTTCCCCCCTAGGAAATAAGTAAACCAATAGTATTAGCTAAACGCATTAACTAAAGTTCTCTTCATATTCCTCGTGGTTGGAAAGAAGAGTCAAAGGACTAAAATTTGATGTGTTGAATCACCCAGAAGGACTTCATAAATTAGGAGATATGGTCATTTCAATTTTACCATTACAAAATCTTATACGAAAACTCAATTGTTAAAAAGGATCTCAACTAAACTTTCTGCTAGAGGTTCCTTATGACCTTAATTCGCATCCAATGCACTTTCCACACTTAAGAATTGATCTAAACACCTAGAGTTCATAAGACTTTAGTTGGGATCAAGTCTATTTACATACCTAGATGGCTTCAAACTTAGCCCAAAAGTTTAAGGCGTTACATAAGATAAATGTATTTATGAAATAAAGTGAAGATATTTTGGAAGCATCCTCTTAATTATCTCCAATCCTTGTCTGAAAAAATACTTGATTAGAGCTAATTTCTTAATAGTAGAACTTCCTATGAAATATGTCTCCATCAGCCTGTTAGGTGATTTCGAAGGGAATACAAAATTATTTTAATTATCGTCACATTTTTAAATTAGTAATTTATACAAACTATTCTGGAGGATTATGCGAGCACCTACATCTAATCTAGTCCGATAGGTGATATTGGAAGTATTCTTACATTCATTTTTCACATTGTACCCATCTTTTATCATGTTTTGAGAAGATTATCTTTATAAAATGCAATGTTTCATGAATGTGTGTATGGAAAGAGCTAATAGATGTTTTAAGATTATTTTGGCACGTAACACAAAATACTTAAAAAAGGTGCAAGGTGTGAAGAAAGAAGAACTTAAATAAAATTTGGCCTGGTAAAATGGGTGAAGTGGCATGTCAGAGCCTAAACTTCAGAGAAATTGTGCTGAACTTGGTGTTATGGTAGAAGTAGCATGCTAGATCTTGAATGTCATAAGAATTTTGATTAACACCTTGGTGAAATGAGAGAAGTGGTGCACCAGAGAGGATCCAAGTTTTGAAAACTTTTCTAACACTTTGGTGCATTTAGAGAAGTGGTGCACCAACTCCTGAACTGTAGAATTTTGACTAACACCTTGGTGATATAGTAGAAGTGGCATGCTAGAAGTCAAACATTAGAAAAAATTCAAGCCTAGTATGGCGAGATAGGTGAAGTGGTACACCAGGGCCTGTCTGGAAATTATTTTTCTAAAGTCCAAAAGCTGACTTACTTAAGGGCAAAAGGGAATTTGTTGTCATTCTTATAAATTCATTGCTAGGGCATTGGTTATGGGAATGGATCATTGTACGCAGGTTTTGTGGGGAAGAACAAGAGATATGGAGTTTCATTTCCTTTTTAGGATTTTCTTTATTACTATTTACTTTTTATGATTCGAATGATGATTCCTATTGGTTTACTCTTAAACATGAGTGGCTAAACTCCCTAATCTAGGTTTTTGGCCACAACTTGATGGTTGTAGTTTGAAGGTTAATTTAAGCTAGACAATTAAATATTATTTTAAAGATTGTTTATACTTACTTGATTTCATGTTTATTTGTTGGTCTAATCACCTTTCAAATATTATCTATTGGATCATTGCTTGAACTCGGGAGAGGGAACGAATGAGGGTTAAAAGAAGCATAGAGTAGGTTTTAATTTCCTTGTCAGAGTTCAAAGAGTTGATTTCGTTATGTGGGATAGGGACATATCCTATAACCCTACTTAACTGAGTCAAGTATCTTGAACCGTTGTCTCACGTTTCTCTTGCAACCATAGGGATATAGGTGTTAGTGTTCATGAGATAGTTCTTTCCTATTTGGGAGAATAGTTGAGAAATGAATTTGTAACATGAAACTGGTAGTCTTTAGAAGGATTTTCTCTAGTGTATTTGAACCTGAAAACTCAACCTGAAAGCAATAATTCTAAGACTGAGGATTTTAATCATCATTTGAATTACAATACTCTTGCAAACGAAATCCTCTTATTATGTTCTAGTTACATTTCAAGTTGTAGTATAAAAGAAATCTCAAAACTCTTTCCAAATTTTAGTTGTGTATTCTTGAATAGTGAAACAAAGATTCAACTTAAGATATTAATCTAACAAGTCTCTGTGGGTACGATATTTGGACTTCACCATCGTATATTACTTTATGACCATGTACCCTTACATGTGCGCTTGGCAACATCAAGTTTTTGACGCTGTTGCTGGGGACTTGAATACTGATTAATTGATTTTGGTTGGGATTTTTATTCCTTTGTGCCGTATTTTATCTTGGTTGTTTGTTGTTGCATATTTCAGGTGTTATTTTTTCAGTGTACGCGATCCAACTGAAGTCGAGGACAACCTTTGGCTCACTTTGGTCCTAAAATAGAAAGAACATTTCATCGGTTAGCAGTAATGGCAGAGAACAATGAGCAAGAACATTCCAACAACCTAGATCAGATTCCAGTCCTAAAATTTTCTAGGTCGAACTTGGAGAATTCTTTTAAAGTGATCATCAAGTCAGCCATCACCGGAAATTTTGAGTTAAAGGAAGGTAGTATACGGTTGGTTCAACACACTCGTCAGCATTAAAGCATGGCATTGTGAGGATCCTTGTAGGCATTTGATTACATTTGTGGAACTGAGTAAGAATTTTCATTAACAAAATGTTTTTAATGAGTATGTTAAGCTCACTTTGTTCCCATTTTCATTAATTGGAGAGGCAAAAGAATGACTACAAAATGAGCCAGTAGGGTCCATCACCACTTGGGAAGCTCTTTCCAGTAAGTTTATAACTAGGTTTTTCTCTTCGTGGAGAATAAAGAAGTTGAAAGGAAAGATCTCAGGGTTCATTTAGAAGGATGATGAAATCTTGGCTCAATCCTAGGAGAGATATAAAGTATATATATGAGATTTCCTGCATCATATGCAGCCAAAGTAGATCATTGGGCATAATTTTATAGATGGACTGAAGCTAGAGTCCAAGATTCTACTTGATGCTACTGCATAGGGAAAGGTACTGTCCAAAAGCTATGATGATATAGAAGCTTTGTTGAATCTTATATCGGCTAGGAGTCAAGACTATCAGGACTCAGTCAGACATTTTGCAACAACAATGGTCCTAGGGAAACTTGAAGTTGATGGCGTGGCTGCATTTCAGTCAGCTGGTGAATGTGATCAGCAAGTTAGTGACCCACCAGCAGTAAGTTATGTGCATCAGATTCAACAAATTCATACTCCACCATTGTGAGACAAGTGGAGGAAGTCATACATATTCAGTTTTTCTGCTAAATCGAGAATCTATCTATTTGATAGGGCAACAAGGTCGTGGTGGAGTATTTTCAAGAAACGGTTATAATCAGTGGTATAGGAATGCTGCTAACCCCCCCCCCCCAATCCCAATGGGGAGGAAATCAAAACTTTCAGAGACCCTCGAATGACTTTAAGAGAAATTAGGGCCAGCAGTCTAACAGTTCCTTAGAGGAGACCATGAAGCAATGGATGGTTCCGCATACTCAGGTTGTTAATGAGATGTAGAATTCAATCCATGACCTTGAGAGAAAAGTAAGCCAATTGGAAATTCAACAGACACCTAGACCTCATGTGGCACTTTTGAGTAATACAGAGAAGAACCCGAAGGAGAATGTAAGCACAATTTCTTTGTGTAGTGGAAACGAATTGGGTGTGATACCCGAAGAAAATAAGGCAAAGGCAGAACAAGTTGCAGAGTCAAAGAAAAACGTTGGTGAGTCGAGTCTTCATAGCCAAAAGCAGCAAAAGTTAGACCACCTCTTCGATTTCCATAAATATTTAGAATAGAGAAGGAGGACGCAACTTGTAAGTAATTTCTAGATGTCTTGAAGCAGGTGCATGTAAATCTACCATTGGTAGAGTTGTTGCAGGAGGCTTTGAAGTATGCCAAATATCTTAAGGATATTGTGGAAAATAAAAAATTTCTCATAGAGTTTGAGAGTGCGGCACTCATAGAGGAGTGTAGTTCCTAGGTGAGAAACAAGATTCCACCAGAGTTGAAGGACCCTGGAAGCTTCACTATTCCAATCATCATTAGAAGTAGAGAGGTCGGCTTAACATTATATGATGTAGGTGCAACCATTAATTATATTCCCGCATCATTGTTCAGAGTTGTAGGGTTAGGAGAACCACGTCCTACTACAGTGATAATACAGTTTGCTGACACTGTATTATTGAGGAAGTGCTTATTAAAGTGGAACCATTCATCTTGTTGGTGGACGTTATCATCCTTAACTATGAATATGATGAAGCAGTGCCCATCATTTCAGGAAGAGGATTCTCTTCTATAGCAGATGCTGTTATAAGGATGAGGTAAGGCAAGATGTCTATGACTGTGGATAGTCAGGAAGTGGTGTTTGATATATTCAGGTAGCATGCTTGCCACCCCGCTATGAGGAGCTGAAGACCATTAAAATGGTAGTGCAAAAAAGATCTAAGTAGGCATTAGAGCAGCATGTGTCATAAGAAGAACCATTGGGTATTTAAGTTACAAATCATCTAGCTCAGTTGGAGGAGTGAGAAGTCTTGCATTGTGTCGCGATGTTAAATTAGGCACTGCACAGGAGGCAACCCATAAATATCTTGCCACAACTATAATTAAGTCACTTGGTGGGAGGCAACCCATTTTTCTAATGCATTTCTATTTTGCAGATATGAACAGGAAATTTGAGGAGAAAAAGTGAAGAAAGAAAGATGAAAAAAATTTTAAGTCTTGGGATGAAATACCTGGCGTGGCATGCTAGGTGTAAAATTTTAGAGAAAAAAAATTCAGATCAGCGTGTGGCTAGCGCACTACGCCAAGCCTCATCCACCCAAGAAAAAAATATTCTAAGTGTTAGGTGTAGTGACTGGTGCGCCGTGCCAGGGCTGAGTCTGGCGGAAATTTTTTGGGTCCATGGGTCAAATTTGACCCAAGGACGCTAAATTATATAAATCCCTCACCCATACCCTTTAATTTTATTTTTCATTCATCTTCTCTCTCTAAAAAAATGTAAAAGAAAGAAAAAAGATCTCTCTCTCTCTCTCTCTCTCTCTTTCTTTCTCTCTTTATAGTTAGTCGTGACTCCCCCTCCATTCTCTCCCATTGATGTCTTCTCTAAAGCTTGGTGAAGCAAGATTCTTCAATTCACGTAAGTAAATTTCCTCCTTCCTTTAGTATTTATTTTTGTAAGCATGCTCTCATCACCCTCTCTTCCCAAAATCACCTTTGTTGTGATGGAATTTTGAACTTCATAATGTGGGTTTTCATGGCTTAAAAATCATATGTTCTTCCATAATCTGGTGCATTGAGAGAAGCGGCACACCAACTCCAGAACTACAGAATTTTGACTAACACCTTTTTGAGATAGCAAAAGTGGCACACCAGAAGTCTAACTTTAGAAGAAATTCAAGCCAAGTCTAACGAGATAGGTGAAGTAGCGTGCTACGGCCTATCCGAGAATTACTCTTCTAAGTCCAAAAACTGAGTTATTTAAGGGCAAAAGGGGAATTTATTTCCATGCTTATAAATACATTGCTAGGGCATTTGTAATGGAAATGGATCATTGTATGCAAGTTTTGTGGGCAAGAACAAGAGACAAGAAGTTTCAGTTTTTTTCTTAGGTTTTTCTTCATTACTCTTAAGTTTTTGTAATTCAGATGATGATTTATATGGGTTTACTCTTGAACATGAGTGGCTAAACTCCCTAATCTAGGGTTTTGGCCACAGATTGATGGTTATAGTTTGATGGTTCATTTTTGCTCGGCAATTAAGTCTTCTTTTCAAGATTGTTATGCTTACTTGATTTCATGTTTATTTTTTGGTTTGATCACCTTTGAAATATTATTTATTGGTTCATTTGTTGAAATTGGGAGAGGGAGCTCATGAGGGTTAAAAGAAGCATGAATTAGGTTTCAATTTCCTTGTCAAGAGTTCAAGGAGTTGATTCGTTGTTGAGGATAGGGATATACCCTGCAACCCTACTTAGTTGAGTCATGTATCTTAAACGTTCATCTCATATTTCTCCTACAACCATAGGGATATAAGTGTTAGGGTTCATGAGATAGTTCTTATCTATTTGGAAGAATAGTTCAGAAATGAATTTGTAACTTGCAACTAGTAGTCTTTAGAAGGATTGAGTCTAATGTATTTGAACCCAAAAACTCAACTTGAAAGAGATAGTACCAAGACCCTAGATTTTAATCATCATTTGAATTACAACTCTCTTGAAAATGAATTCTTTTTATTATATTCTAGTTATATTTCATGTTGTAGTAGAATGCAATCTCAAAACTCTTTTCAAATTTTACCTGTGTTTTCTTTAATAGTTAAATAAAGATTCAACTTAAGCAATTAATATGACAAGTCTCTGTGGGTACGATATCTGAACATCACCATATGATATTACTTAACGACCACGTGCACCTGCATGTGCGCTTGGAGACATCAATAGGAGAACCCCTTTTGAAAACAACAGTTTTTAAACAACAAACCTCATTTTTATTTACACAATCAATAAGAGAAATAACAGATTTATTACTTTTATCATTTAGAGAAGTCTTTATAATGAAAAGTTCCCAAGACCATAACTCTCCCAAAATCTAGTCCAGATAGGTACAAGAGCTCTACTCAAAATACTGACAACCAAAGAAAAGACACAGCTTCGTCTGTAAAGAGAATATAGAAGCTAATGCTGAGTATTGCTGAGACAATCATGAAACTGCAATCACTTATCAGAAACCTACACCCAAAAAGGTGTAGCAAGGTAGTATCAGTACATTACACGTACTGGTAGGCATCATAGTCTGATTAAAATTAGTTCATGTGACATTATATAATCAACATGTAATTTATTAACCAATTTTAACAACAATTTTAACATACAATTATATCCTATCAAGTTCTTCAATCAATTCATCAATTCCTACACAACTCACCATATTCATATTGCCTTCCTCAAGATCCTAGCCATCAATCACAACCCTATATTCTTGTAATGATACGTCCATTCTTATGGGATAATTAAGGCCATAGAAACCTATTTCTCCTAGTTGCATGATAGGGAGTGCTGGAAAGTTTTTTAAGACGTGTTTTGAGGGATGGGAAAGGTGTAGGAAATTATGAGCTACTAGTTAACAGGGACCATTGCAGCAGTCGGAGTCCATCTGCAGTGAGACCATCATGACGGTCGGAGGTTTACTATACGAGCAGGGAGAATTAACCATTACGTCCATCGTGGCAAGGCCCTGACTACTATAGCGGGTCCGCTACAGAGGAAATATGACCATTCCAGCAGATAACGGAAGGCAATATGATGGTTTAAGTTATAACTTTAGGGTTTTTTACCCTATTACTGTAAGACACGAATTTTGAGAGTAGAAGGGTGATTTTCAGAGGACAATGCAGTTTCTCCTTTCCAAGATATGATTTCTAGCTAATTGTTTTCTTATTTGATTCCCTAACACCCTAGAAAGAAAGGGTAGTATCTAATGGTGAAATTCTAGCCAAGAACCCTAGGATTGTGAAAAGTAGGATCAGGGTTATGTGAATGACTAGGTATTGACTCCTACACTTAAAGTGGGGAATGATTACTTCTTAGGTTAATGTAAAGGTTATGTCGATTGTGGGGTAGTTTGATACCCGAGCGTTGATGAAATTAAGACCTTTAGCATTTTGGAACTTCCAATAAAGGGTTTAAGGAGTAGAAACTCAATGGAATAGGTAGGAATTACCCATACGGCGGAACAGAACATGGTGAATTGATCCTTGATATATTGTATTTGACCATAATATTAAGGAGAATGGGGTAGAATAAAAATTGTAGGCCCGAATGAAGTGTTAGGTGATTGAATGAGGTTTCTTCTCATGTATTTAGATTTCGAACGTTCGGAGATGCTACGAAAAGGCAAAGCTCATGCGGAGTAGCTGTATTCTCTTATCGTGCAATTGAGGTAGGTTATTGTTTTTTGAAGAGTTAGATTTTAGATTGTGACTTGTATGTGTGTGGATTTATAACATGCTTAGCTGGTCTCGGACACTAATAGATGCTAGATTATGATATAATTATTGTATTGATAGCTCAAACTTGAGGTGTTGATTTTTAGAATAGTTTGAATGAATATATGGTACTTTATAATGTTCAATGTATTTCCCCCTTATTTGTCTCGTGAATGATTAAATGGTGATTGAGCAAAATCAAGAAGGTTAGGGCAGATTGGTACCCCTAAATGGTCATGGTAATGGACCGATTAGAATCATATAGAACATGGAAAGAAGAATGGGTAACATGTTTTATCCTAAATGAGATTCTCTTACCTAAGGTTAGAATCGGGGCAAGTGATTATCATTTTATTGTCTTGTGTGCGACGGGACATTTGAACAAGCCATGAGTGGGAGCGGGTACCATGCCAGAACAGTACATGGATTTCTAGAGTCCCCTGCAGATCATTATTGGAAGGTCAGAAATAAGACCCTCTGGCATGAAATTAAAATAACATGAACTTGTTTATAAAATCCCCAGAACCTGAAAATCATTATATGACTGGACATCTGCCTAACAAAATCTAGAAAGAAATAATTAAGAAAAATTAATAACAAAATAATGTCTTGAATAGAAAAAAGACATCTCCATTGGTGGAATCGTGCAACACCTTTGAGTCCTTTCACCTTCAAATGTCACGCTATTGCTCTAGAGGTAGGGCCGAGATAAACTTCCTGGATCGAGGTCTGCACTCAAAAAAGAAGTGCAAGAGTAGCATTAGTATAACACAATGTAATGGTAGGCATCATCGACTGATCTTGAATAATAACACATATACAGTGAAATAACATGTAAGTATCCAAAAAACACGTTCATTAAATAATAGTCATTCAAGATTTAATCTATGTAGAGTGTTTAGCTAGCCTACTCACTAGATTTGGCCTCACTACAATAGTCACTTGACCGTTCTCACGGTCTCGCCACGGTGGTAAAGGTACTGCCACAGCGGTACTGCATTGATAGTAACTCGACTTAGCAGCACATATATAGTTCCCTTTTAACTCTTTTTCAACAATAAATTCATTATAACCATAAAAAATTACTCATGGCCATCAGTCCAATGATCAATGTACCATAACTACATGGGCCATGGACTACTCATAATAGATTTCGCAACTCATCACGAACCTTTACGTGACTTTACATTTATTGACAAATTATCATAAACACATCAACATTGCTAACACATAGACTATATAGCAAGGAATTCAGTTCATTCAAGTTCTCACATTGTTGAGCTAATCTTATTTACTTACGCTCAATCAAGAATCTCTCACTGTTCCTTAGTTTATATATATATATATATATATGTATATATATATATACGTATATTCTTGTTCATGTTTCATGATTTTTTGACTTATGATGATTTTGCTCAAAAATAAACTTTATGAGGATTTTACTTATGAACTCATTCATGACTAGCCTTATATTGTAGTTTTTCAACCCTTGAGTTTTTATGCCAAATTCATCATCTGAATCTCATGTTTTATACGATCTTTCAATCATGATATCTTTTATTATTTTACTAGCATGTTTTACGTACTCTACATACTCAGTACATTCAAAGTACATACTACATACTTTATTCTATATCATTTCATAATATAGATCTAGGTATTCAGACTCAACCCCACAGTTAGATACGTTTCAAACTTTATCAGATAGTAGTGGTGAGTTCACATCTTCCAAGGACTAGGGTTATCTTCATTTTAGTTCTTTGATAATGCTCAAACTCACACTTCCTAGCAAACTATGAAGCGGATATTGTCAATTAAGAACCCAACAAAGAGGTTGGGGTCGAACTGATAAGGAATAAGGTAAGATCTAGACTAATGTCAGTACTTAAACTTGTTGGTAAGTTATCTCCAAATTGGGGGGGGGGGGGTTCAAAGAAAAATGATATTAACCAAGATTGTAATTGTGGTTGTTATCAAGATTCGCAGATAACTAGGGTAAGTGTTCCCCATGGGTTCATAACTACTTCAGATATACACACGTCATCAATCCCAATGCTTACTTGTAGAACTGATAACTAGGGTTCATCCAAACGACTGGTATGACCATATTGGATGACTATACTCAATCACCGGTTTAGGTCTCATGGGAAATCTCAAACTAACCATTATCAAGATGTCCAAAATTTAACTATCCTACAATCACAGCTCAAGTTAATAGAATGATCATAAAGACCAACGCTTTGTTGTAATATTTTTTCCTAATCTCTACTTCTCTAGGTTAAAGCAAGTAAAGAATTTGGGCAAGTCCTAATGTTATACACCGTTAAGAAATGTTTAAAGATGAAGAGAAACAGTACAAGTGTTTAGCATTGGTTTTGAATCACTTTTGTATAACCTTATTTCATTATTCCACCATGGTTCCCACAATCCTAACTGTGGAAGTTTTAGCCTCTCATGATTGTATGATTGTATTTTGCATTCATAGACAAACAAATAATTAAATAATTACAACAATAACTGAAAGAAAAACCTTCTTTGAATTAATAAATAATATCAAGAACAATTGATGAAATCAAGTGTTGATCCTAAGAATTGCTCTCTAAAACTTAATAAAAATTCACAAATAATACTTTTCACATGTCTCTCCTACTTTATCTCTAGTTGCTCTAATTTTCTCCCCTATTACATAGAAATAAAAGGGTATTTATAATAGTAGAGTAAGCCATCCTTGTTCTTTCATGGACTAGAATTGGAATTTATAACTCCTTTTCCTAGTTGAAGTGGGAGTGGTCTTTCTAAAAATAACATAGAAAAGTATTTATACACATAATTAGAAATTTTTCCTAAATTAACAAGGAAACTAATTTAACTACCACCGCCTGATCCTACAGCTCGTACCATGAACCTACGAGGTGTAGCTTACTCTTGTACAATGCCTGTCGTGATTTGATCTTGTGATGTCGGGCATCCTCTGAATATTTTCATGAGTGTTGTGGTACGACTCGTACCTTGATATCATGACTCATGATTGCACCATACCATACGATTTGCGAATCATATTTTCTCTAAAGTTCACCATGACTCTTTATTTCGAGTCGTATGTGGTCATCACGACTCGTATCTTCCATTTGTACCATGAGCTCAAACAAGTTCAATATTTCTGTAATTTTCCACAACTGCTATGGTACAACTAATACCGGGATGTTACGGCTCCTACCAAGAGTTGTACATGGCTAGTGACTTGTGCTGAATTTTGTCACAGATGCTATGTATGGCTCGTACCTCCAAAGTACGGCTCGTACTGAAGTCTGCAATTTTACAATTTTCAACACTCTTTTGTCTTCTTTTGCACATTTCAACTTCAATACATAATTTCCATGAAAAACAAAGTAAAAGTGCATCATATTTGTATAAACACACCTAAGTCCATGTTATTCACGACCCAAACGTACAACCGGATCGTAGAAATGGGACAAGGGACCACGAGAGACCCCAAGTCGACCCATGGCACATGCATACAACTAATCTTGTTCAAATAAGCCAAATGATAATCATAAAATATAGCAAACGTAATTATAGCATAACATCAAGAAACACTGGGCGTATACACAACGGAGCACTACATACTTGTCTGAAAGCCTCTAACACATAAGATGGATTGATGGGACAACATCCCCAAATAACCCGACAAAAACTTAACATAAACAACATGAAAGTCAAACAAACGACCCTCAGAACATGAGGACTCACCAATAAGCTGAAAGCGTAAACTGAGATGGACTAAGGATGAGGATGAACCTTAGATCCAGACCCTATATCATGAAATGATACAGTGGTCAGTACGTGGAATGTACTGAGTATGCAAGGTAAATAAAACGGATATTGAAAAGTAAAACAAAACTCATAAGTAACATAAGAGAAGGACACCATGCATATATCATAAACTTTGTGAGAAAACATAAGGCTCAAGGCATTCAAATCATTCGTAAAGCATTTAGAAACATAATCATAAGTAAACTTGTCAAACATAACTTGAGCCAATAACATAAATATAACAATGCATAAAACATGCGGAGAAATGGGAGGACTCGTCATAACCGACACCATCATGGTAGAGCCTTTCATGATGCCCCACTATCTCGCTCAAGTGGGTAGAGCCGACCTTGGCTTGCCAGACGAAGGTCGTGCATAAGGCGTGATATCATATATGAGGGGATCATTATCAAAATAATGTATCATTAGAAACCCATGGTGGCACATGATTATGGGACACCAACGTAGTCCTTTGAACGTCGGGCTGCTCGGTGCTAGACACGGCTCCCAAAAACATGCATATAGGCTCATAAATAAATCAATAACATCATGCATTAAGAATCATTGTCTAAAATATAACATTTATCATCATAGATCCCCCTTAAACGTGCTTAGACAAGAATCAAAGCTCTTTTCATCGGCCAACATCATAAATCTATAAATCATGTAATTCGTTTCAGTAATCGTAGTTCATTCTTCAACATTTGGGCATTGCCCAATACTTCATCATATTCAATTCTTTTAAAACATGCTCATAATCATGGGTAGCTTGAAAATCATGCTTTTCTACAATCAATAAACTCAAATTATAGACTAGTCATCATAAATCATAACTTCCATGAACTTTCATCAAATGGACATTTTTTAGATTTAAAAGATTGAAACATGGTTTGAAGAAAATAATAGTAGAACCGGCCCATCATTCATAATTTGACAATTAAAATTCAATCAAATCAGACCCATAAAGAGAAATCATATTTTCATGCATTTGGGTAAAACCCCATAGACTTGAATAGGAGGATTCATGATTTAAATCAAAGTTCGGCATGGGAGAGGAAGAATTTCACCCATTTTAAAACCATACATACCTATGAATCGGTGGACTTAAAGTTCCTTGAACACCTATAAAGAAATTGATGAGAATTTGGGGAAGAAGGCCTTGAATCCCCGCAAAACCCTCTAAGCTCATGCATGAGAATAGGCATGCATAAAGGGCTTAACCCGTCTTATCTAACTCAGAAACATATCCAAAACGACGTAGTTTAGGCCTTAGGGACATAGGAAATTATGAAAATACCCTTATTAAAACACATGAAATTTCTGGTTTCCAGTCCCCACAAGGGACCTAATGGGTCGTTGCCATAGGGAAAGACTCGTGGCCATGGTCCGTCGAGTCCACAGCCAAAATATCCAAGGGGACCCCACAGGTGACTTCATGAGTCTTGAGTGTAGACCATGACTCTGGTCACCTTTCGTGGCTTACACTGCCCCTCCCGACTTGCCAACACATCCAAGGTAGACCACGGGTGACCTCGCGAGTCATGAGGTCTGACCACGGGTGACCTCACGAGTCGTGAGGTCTGACCACGACTCGTGGTCAGGCCCTGTCCTCCTCACTCAGGCCTTACTAAACCATGCTGACCACGAGTCACCTCATGACTCATGGTCACTCCTCACGATCAACCTCATAGGTCATTCTGTGACCTGGTATGAATTTTCAGTTTTTCTCCATTTTCACTTTCGGGTCTGATCCTTGGGTTCCTGGGTATAATAATCTTATTTTTCCAGTTTTATGCATCGGAAGCATTGTATACTCACAGCACATCATTCTTTTAACTTATTTTAGTTTCATACATTGGAGTTAGATGGGGGCCTGACCTAGCAGCTTATTAGTTGATAGAGGGTTTCAAGCATAGAGTTAGTATGTTCATCTTTGTGACTCAGTATTTAAATTATCAGATTATTTTGTTATCCGTAAGGCATATCTTATATTTTAGTTAGCTTTCATTCAGTTTTCTTTCTAATATATATTGTGCTAGTAATATACTACGCCATGGGTTAGGTTGGAGGCATTCGTGATTCTAGGTCCCGTGTATCGATCTGGGGTCCATGCTTGGGTTGTGAGAAACTTGGTATTGGAGTATTAGGTTTAAAGTGTTCTAGGATGTCCAAAAGCCACATCAAGTAGAGTTTTTCAAGGGTGTGAAGCGCGCCACACTTATGAGGGAGAGGCTATAAGGCATTTCTAGGAAATTTCCCTCCTTTCACTTTTTTATCATGCGAAAGAGTTTGAAACTTTAAGAAAAATCTTCCAGCTCGTGCTATACAATCTCACAGAAATGCCTCCCCGATGGGCCAGCAAAAGAGGAATCTGCAATGGATAGCACCATCAACCCTAGTGGGCCCTCTGAGTGGGAAAGTTACTATTTACGGAGCTAGAGGCTGCCATCAGAGTGTTGGTATAGGCCATGACCACATAGCTTAACCAGCAGGCAATTGTTCGGGATCGAATGGAAGACTACACGCAAGTGCACGTGGTCGAACAAGTAGTAAAGTGGCTTAAGTAAGCCAAGTATCGATCCCACAGGGACTGAGCGAGGGTAACAATCTACTCAAGTGTCAATATACTTTAACTCTACAAATGCAGACAACAGTGTAAAGAAGAGTTTGATATTTTGGTTTCTAATTTTATGCTAAGTCTAAAATGAGTATATAGTTTGAGTCTGAACTATGAATGTGAGCATGCTGAGGTTAAACGAACATGTAAAGAAATAAATTATAGATACAATTTTGGTTAATCTTTCCTCCGGTTGCTAGTCAAGAATTATTGCCAATGGATTAAAACTCTCGTATTTAACCAACTTAAGAATCATGAACCGTCCACCTACATTTCTGTGATTAAACGAAATTCATGTTCTAGCCATACAAAACCGATTCCTTAATTGAGTAATACGACTTTCAGGTATATTTCTATCCTGAAGGTAAATCAATTCTCAATTTTCCCAAACTAAGAAAAGATCATATCCTATTAATTCACAACTTTCCAATTTCTTGCTCTCTCGAGTGAAACCGGACTTTTTAGATATACATTAACATTGGCCACACATTAATGCAGTAAGAACAAGAATCAATAGAACAACCATGGAATAAAAGATGAAAAACCAAATTGATCAACAATCACATTTCAATACAATTGTTCTTAACCTCAGCAAGAAGAGGAATTAGCCACTCATTTGTGGATTAAACATTGTTAAATGAGTGTTAAACATACAAGCAATTGAATTAAAGAAGAAGGAGATAGAGAAAAACCCTGAGATTTTCGTCCCCTCAACTGCCTGTAACCCATGTTCTTGCTCCACCAAGTCAGCCTTTTTTAAAAATGAACCTAAGTGTTCTATTTATAATAGTGGGGATTTTTCCCGGAATAACAAGCAACATGTCATGGAGTGCATTGTGGAGCACTGCCTCCGTGACATGCCACTGACGCGGACCCTTACTGGAAATTGATTGTCCAGGTATTTAGGCCCAACGTGGCACGACGTGCAACGCGGGGTTAGGCCAACGTGCCACGGCCCCAATGTGCACCTTCACTGGAATTTGGCAAAAAATCCCTATCCAGGCAGAAGGCATCCGCAATGGCAGCGTGACACGACTCCATCGCGAAGCCCCTTTAATTTGTGCCTTCAAATTCTTTTTCCCTTGCTCACATCCGAGTTCGACCCCGATCTCTCCCAACACGCATTTTAGCTTTCCAAAATTATATTTCACCTGCAAAACAACGCTAATCATGTTGGTTAGTATAAATTCACATTTTATTATCAATCACATGAGAATGTATAAACATTGATAGATAAACAAGGCTAAATGACACATTTGAAATTTGCCCAAGATCACTTACCCCACACTTAAATCCTTGTTCGTCCCCGAACAACAATCTTACACCTCATGCACTTTACACCCCATCCTGGCTGCTTTGGTTCGACAATTCAGGATACGGTCATACCAATTATTTCATACAGCAAATCATCAAGAAAACACGCATAGTCCTATCAATGCAATGACCTTCAACGCATCAAGACCTCCTAGACTTAAGAGTCGACTCTCGATATTGGCAAACTCATGCAAATCAGCTGATCAAGATATCCAACACGAAATTTAATCTCTCATCAAGCATGTGCCCTCACAACACAAGAGAATTTTCCCTTTTTAATCACATAAACTCAAACGATTACATGCAGGGGCATATAGACACAATTTCACTCTCTCTCCCAAAAGAATTCACATGCATCATGTCACGAACCATAAGCTTGCCTTAGTGTATTACTCCACTAATATAAAGAAGTGTGATGTAAGATCACGTAGGACTTTAACGGGTTGTAATGTAAGCTACGAAACTAGTAAATACTTGGCTAGCCAATAATAGCCACTAGCATCCTTAAGCGCCTTTTCAATACATCCCATCAAGCTCATGGGCATTGTTTCTTCCTTCATCCTCCCATTCGTGAAGTCTGTCTTAATTTTGGCCCATCTTATTAAGCACACTTGACTCAATAACAAAGATTATTCATACACCTTCATTATATTTTATTTATAACAAGTGCACCTTCAACCTTTTCTTTCCTTTCATCACTCTGCATTTCTTTTCTTTTCACCATTCTCACTATTTGACACTTTTTGGGAAAATTATTTTCTCTTCTTAAGCGCTTAAGAGTTTTGGATCAAATTTACGGCTAATGAAAAGAAGGGGTTAAGTTCAGTTTACACATTTTTGACAAAAGAAAAAATAATAGGCTAAAGGCTCAACGGGCTAACTACGGTGTACAATCAAGGTGGGTACAATAATGAAAAAGAGAAACTTTCGGTTGAAAACAAAGAAATTCCTACTTCCTTTCTTACAATACACATCCTTCATTTCGTTTCGTACACACACCAGGCAAGTTCCAGACATGTCATAATAGCATGGACTAAACAAAACCTCACCCCACACATATTGCACATGCGCAATTCAAGACGTATTCACAGACTCTTCAATCAGCTAATTACAAGAATTCAAACATTAAGCCTCAATCTCAATGAATCGACTCTATGGCCTAGGTATCTCAACATATTTACAAAGTTGCATGCTTTCATACGAATCACCTTTGCATTTCAAATATCATGTACAACACGCAACCAGAATTCTGCAACCATAAATTAACTACAGGTTTTGGGATGCAACCCAAAAAAGAAAACAACTGGAAAATAAATGAAAAATAATCTACTCCTAACGACTACATTTCCCATAAGACGGTCGTCATCCATCCATCATAGGGAACGGTCACTAACTAAGACTTCAGTTCAATGGGACCATTCTCAGTAAAAGAACCGAAAACAAACGCCGAGAAACCCAAGAATTTAAAAAAATTTAAAAATATCGATCATTTCGATAAAACAAAAATATGTACAAAATTAGCTAGCAACATTCAGCAGCACATAACAGCTTCACATTTAATTACAATACAAAACAGAAACATCACAATCACAGGGTCACAAAATTTTTCCACAGGCACGACAACAGAATAGAAACATACACAACAACACAACCAGCACCTAACTACTCCCACCCCACACTTATCTCGAACACTGTCCCCAGTGTTCACAAAAATTAACATAGCACAAAAAATGGGTGGCGGAACTCCCTAATCAATCAAAATACTCCACTTCTTCATCAGGTGTTGCTGCCTCATTTCCCATGTCTGAATCGCCCCCATCATCATCATTGTACTCCACATCGGAGTCCTCATGATGTGTCTCCTCATCTTTGGGGACATCATCATCCGTGGGTTCTACAAAAGCTGGCCCCACTCGGCATAGAGCCCTAGCATTTTCGCCAAAAGGGTAGTCTAACTCGAGCTGCCACAGCTCCTCTTCTGTTGCCGGCCTCCCGCCTATTCTCAGCTAGAGCATCTGCATCCCCTACATGCGAGCCATGTACTGATCATCCCGAGCATGTCGCTCGTCTAGTGTAAGAACTGGCCCGTGGGTGGTGTCGGGTGCCTTAGTTTTGGTGACATCTAAGGCCCGCCGCTCCATATGCGGATGTAGTCAAGGGCCTCTTCCTTAATATCCTGGCCTCTTAGGAATGTGGTGATTAATCCACCATACCCGTATCTATGTCCTTGATGCAAACAGGCTCTCTTCATGGCGGAGATAATCACCGCCCCCAGATTGATCTCCAACCCTTTCATTAGGGCGTACACCAAGCATACACAATCCCGGGTTACATCCGTCATATGCACCCCCGGGATTAGGCAGGAACACACGATCTTAAGCCATATCCTGGCTTCCCTATTCATCTGTGAGTAGTGCAAGGTCTGATGGTAGCCCCTCTCCTTATGTCTGCTCCACCGAGCCGTCGATCGGGTTCCACACAAAGTGTGTCTGATGTCTTCATATAGTGGAGTGATATTCAGCTGTCGAAGCACATGGGCATCTGTGTCCCGTGCCCCTAGGATAGAATTGAGGTGGTGGGGCTCAAAAGTGACTATTTGCCCCCTTATTTTGATGGTGTGACTTCTGAGAGTCGGGTTCCAGTTGGCGTAGAATTCCCGAATCAAGTGCAAGTTGCAGTCTTTGGGCTCTTCAAAGATGAAGTTCAGCCCAGCTGCCTCGATCCTATGGACAATCTTGGGGAACTCCTATGCCAACGCTTCCCTTGCTATGTGTTCCTCCGGGAAGTACTTGCTCTCCTCGTGCTTGGCATACCATTTCTTCCCCTCCTCATTCACCCACCTGGTTCCGTATTGATGGCGTTGGCCGCATGGAACCGCTGGTGCTACTGGGACCGTTGTGCCCAGTCTGATTCTTTTTCTTCCGGTGCCAGATGTTGATGTGCCTTTTCCCTTGTCTTGCCTGCTTGCCATTGTTCCTGTCAAATCAAACAGACAAGTTCAATGTTAAGCCAATTAACATTAGCTTCGACTAAGGTTGGATTAAGCTAGGCTACCCCACACTTAGTCCTTAGATAAAATTACAACATTACGGCAAGATCGTATTTATTTACACAAACAAACAACAAAACATAAAAAATATGCTTAGTGCATTCAGAGAATTCGAGGGTATATATTCTATGTACTACTCAGACTTTGTACAACTAACCACAATCCTTACCATCGCTAACATTTTATCCCATCGCACTTAGCAAGGAGAAACAAAAGAAAAATTTAACTACATGATCCTATACAATTCACCCATTTCTTGCAATTTCCAATATTTCCTTAACCCGAGTATCCGTCGGTTTTTTAGCATAGTCACAGTTAGCACAACCGACTTATCTCACCCAACATGTACAACCCAGCATGAATTTCACTAGTTCAACTCAATTTTTCCATTTCAAACTCAAAGGCAAGCCCTGGCTATGATTTTATCGAAAATTCGATTAAGCTATGTAATTATCGAGTTCAAGCAATCACAATGATACTCTGAACATCAATCATCAATAATTCAATTGAATTTAAGCTTAATTTATACTTAGGGCAAGTTTTGCTCATATCACCCGTTCCACATCGAAAAAATTCAACAAGAATTAAGATAGAGTTGAAGAACATACCTTGAATTCGAAGAAATGATGAAAACTTGATGAAATTATGGGCCTAAGTCCATGTCACTTTGAGGGGGGAGGGGTTTTTGGGATGTTGGTCGCGGAGGGTATGAAAAATGAGGAAAAATGAGGGGGGAATCGGGGTTAAAAAGTGGGAATTGCTTATTAATTTGTTTATTTGTGATTATCAAGAATGGGTTTTCACTCAATTGCATGATTCCTACCTTTCTAATCATGGGTATGATTAATCCAGTTGATATTGATGATTTATTGAGCTTGGGCGGATTCTATCTTAATTTATTTTACAAAAATTGTTTTTCTAAAACTTGAATCTAAAACGCCCATGTGTGGGGATTTTCTATAATAATGTGATGATAAGGGAATAGATGATGAAAAGCATGTTTTCAAACTTATCCGTTATTTTGATGATGTTTTCTAAGAAGGTTAAATAGACCCATGTAAGATGAAGCTTTCGATAGTGCCCAATGTTGAGTATGAATGTTGATTTTATTAAATTGATTTTAATATTTCGTCTTGGAGTGAAACCTCCCAAATTAAAATGTTTGAAACGATTTGAATGGGTTCAAGCATGATAAGGTTTTGGGCAAGGTCCCTATGTTAATGATAATGAAGTGATAATTCTAAAGTAGCCTTACCACATGATTTTGGAGGAAAGACGCCCACTATCCTTGAGCTTGTAGTATGTGTCGTAATAAAGGTTCTCATATGTATGAATTTCATAGTTGAGATGTATGTTGTGATTAAGCTTCATTTCGCATGATGTTGAGTCTGAGCATGATTTCATTCTAAGGTTTGTGGAGACGACATTGTTGAGCATCAAATTTATATGATGTCTAATGCATGGATGATCTCATAATGAGCTTTGTCAATAGACAATGTTGAGCTTCATTTCATACGATGTTGAATTTATGCATGACTTCATGTTGAGATTCATCCCTAGACGATGTTGAGCTTTGTATTTATACGATGTAGAGTATTGGATGTTTTGGGAGAAGAGTCTAGCACCGAGCGGGCCAAGGGTCGACTACCCTATGCCCTAGAACTACGCGCCAACATAGGATTGATCGTATTATATTTTTGGGACCTCCCTTGTGAGCTATCCCTGGCTCGATTGGCCCTTTGAGCCTGATATCGATATCATGGTGTCGTCCATCACCCTGGCAAGGTTATGGATGGCTCTACCAACTTGAGTGTGATAGTTGGGACCACGTAAGCTCTATCGTGGTATGTCGGTTAAGTGACAAGTCTCCCATTCTCTATATCACTTGAATTTGCATATCCATTACTATTGATGATTATCTTATGCATGCATGTTTGGAAAGCAAGGTCTAACTCATTGTTCAACTTTTGATATAAATGTTATGATTTAGATTTGAGTCATTCAAATCAGTCATGATGTTCTAAAGCCATGCATGAGCACGTTATGATAAAGTTTGATTTCAGAATTAATGCATGTGTCCTCCCACTTACTCTCAAGGTTTATTATGTATATGTATGAATGGAATTAGCTGATTTTATAATCAAAGCGGTTTTACTTACCTTGCATACATGGTACATTCCACGTACTGGTTGCATACTTCCTATGCTAAATTATTTCATGATGCAGGATCCGGTTCTCAGGTTCAGCCCCGTTCGTAGCCGCTATCAGAGTTAGCATTTGCTGCATTGTGAGTCCTCATCCTCCGAGGACTAGACTTTTAGTTATTTTGAGCGTACTTTCAGTTTCGGTATTTCTAAGCTAGTTGGGAGTGTTGTCCCATCAGCTTGTCCAGATTAAAGGCTATTTAGACTTGGACATCTATTCAGCTAAGATGTTTATTCTATTGTTATTCTAAGCTAGACTTCCGCTAAGTTATGTTTATGTTTCCTTCATGTTTATGGAATGAGATAGTGAATGCTTATTCCATGGGTTGACTTGGGGTCTTTCGAGGTCCCTTGTCCTGTGTATAAGATCAGGGTCCCCTGTCGTGTCGTGGCAACTGATAGAGAAGAAATTAGATAAGGGTTTTAGGGACACAAGGGAAGAATTATTCCCTTGTTAAATTCCCACATACTTGATGAAGAAATCTGAAGAAATTCCTTGAGAATTTGAGGAGAAGTGGACTGCCCTAGTTCTTGCTCTAAGAGCTCCAGAGAGAATTTTATGATTGCTTTCTGAAGGTCTAGTGGGGAATGAGGAAGAATAACCGTTTGATCCCTATAAATCCTCTTAATATACACATAAACGACATAGTTTAGAGACTAAATAGGTGCAAAATTAAAAAAATAAGCCCTGATATTAAATTTTAAAACTGCCTGACAGGGTCCCAACGGGACACTCAACGAGTCATTGGTGGTGACCACGATTCGTTGGGACCTCTTGTTGGTCCCACTGCCTGAGACTAGATCACACTAGATCTGGCAACTAGGGTCACCAAGACTCGTTGGATGGACATACAGGTCGTTGGTTCCTCCCATGGCCACTGCAAGAGGAAACCCGGATGACCTGATAACGGGTGACACAATGACTTTTTGGTGGACCCAACGGGTCATCATGTCCAGTCGTTAGGTTTACTAGAAAGATTTTTGAAAATGTCTATGTTGATAGGAAGGGTGGTGAAAATGATTCGTTGTGGGAAACAATGGGCTGTTGTTTCCACTCGTCGTCACTGGAAAGGGATTTCAGGGTTTTCAACCAACGACTCTTACAACGGGTCATTGTTTCTAACAACGACCCGATGGTTGAGTCGTGGGGTCCTGGAAATGATTTTTGTGTTGGGGAGACCATGACTGGTAGGATGACTTGCTGTTTCTCACAACGGGTTGTTCCTTGTCTCGCGGGTTCCTGAGAGACCAAGCCCTACTGACCACGACCGACACAACGAGTCGTGGAACTGACCACGAGTCATTGTCTTAGTCGTTCTGAGGCATTTTTTTGGTTTTTTCTTCTTGATTATCATGTTATTTCTGAGTCTGGTCTAGGAATGTTTTGGGGTGTTTAAATATCTCCCCCTTAGGATCATTCATCCTCGAATGAAGATTATAGCTGATGGAAAACTAGGAAAAGAGCTGAAATTCCTAAACTGAGACTATGAGCTAGTTTCTAAAGGAGTAACTGACTCCGAGCTAAGTTAACCATACTAACTGAGCTGATGCAACTAGAATGCACATAGAAAATCTAAATAGAGCTGATGAGTACGGAACTGAATAAAGTACTGAGGAGGAATTTAGTACCTATGTCGGAACTGAACTGGAAGGAAATAAGTGATGGTATCTGGCCATCATGTCTACTTTTACTTCCCATGTGGCTCCCTCAACTAGCTGGTTCCTCCACAAAAATTTCACTGAAGTGACTTCCTTGTTTCTCAACTTATGAACCTGACAGTCAAGGATCTGAACTGGGACCTCTTCATAAGAGAGACTATCTTTTATTCCCATGCTGTCTAGTGGCACAACCGAGGCTGTATCACTGATGCATTTCTACAATAGTGACACATGGAAGACTGGGTGCACTGATGCTAGCTCTGGAGGTAGTTCTAACTCATAAGCCACACTGCTAATTCACTTTAAAATTATTTAGGATCCTACATATCTCGGACTGAGTTTTCCTTTCTTCCCAAATCTCATCACCCCTTTCATGGGAGAAATTTTTAGATAATCCCAATCATCCACTGCAAACTCTAATTCTCTTCTCCTCACATCAGCATAAGATTTTTGACGGCTCTGAGCTGTTTTCAACCTTTTTGGGATGAGTTGTACTTTTTGCATAGCTTCATGAGCTGAGTCTGGCCTGATTAGAGTAGCTTCACTAACCTCGAACCCCCAATAGGGGATCTACACCTCCTACTAAACAATTCCTCAAACAGGCTATGTGGATACTGGAGTGGTAGCTGTTGTTGTACACAAACTCGATGAGAGGGAAGTAATCATCCCAACTGCCCTTGAATCGATCATGCATGCTCTCAACATATGTTCTAAGGTATGAATAGTCCGCTCAGCTTGTCCATCTGTCTGCTGGTGAAAAGTTGTACTGAGCTTGACCTGGGTACCAAGTCCCTTCTGAAAAGACTTCCAAAAATGAGAGGTGAACTGGGTACTCTATCTTAGATAATGGATAAGGGCACCCATATCCAGCACACAGAATCTACCCTGGTAATGGAGTACACCATCTCTCCCTTGGGAGAAAGCCTCCACTCCTTCTCTAAGAACTATTTCTTCTAGGTTAAGCAGTATGGAATCTTTCTTCTACCTTGACTTAACGAGGAGTTTGCCATCCCAATTGTTGAGCATTCGAAGCTGAGACTGACTATGTGAATAGTTGACAGGCTAGGGGAAAAATTTGAATTCCCGAAAGCTGAATACTAAGGGCTGAATGCTAATGGAGTATCTAACTCCGAGCTGATCTACATATCTGAACTGAGTTTTTGAATCGAACATGCATGCTATGACATGATAAAAATAACTAAAGGACATGAAATCGACATGGAATTAGGTTAAGGACATGAAATCGACATGGAATTAGGTTAAGGACTGAGTGGTTAAGGACAGAGTTGCAAATCCCATAACTTCTTTCTGATATCTGAGTAGGTGGCTTTTTATGAATTAGGTTTCCCGAGGAGTTCCTCCTAGTAGTTGAGTGTTCCTTATAACCTTCACTGAAACAACATCTTTATTTCCACTTACTTACAATATTGATGGTTAATAATCTCAACAGGAACGTCATTTTAAAAGAGACTATCATCCTCACCAACCCCCCGTCATTCATGCCCATCACTTAATCATCGTACAACTCCTCTGTAGTATATACCATCCAAGAATTTCCTTTCCTCCCTAGTAATACAAACAACTGCATCTCATGAATTTCTACATATAAGCGTCTAAGGTATAAATTGAAAGTTATCCTGAGTATATATGTTACAAAAATCACTACCAATATAGGTGAACATACACATGTCTTAGAGTAAGGAATCGCAAGCACGAATCACTCAGGGAGCCTAGTCTTATCATACACATGATGTAGCATGATCTGTTGAACCATTAAGGAGAGTCTGAGGGACTAGGTTCTTAGAGCTGGGCATAATGTGAGATATAAGTCAGTACATAACTAGTCTTCATGACATGAAGCTGGAATTTTTAGTACCACGGAGTAGGACCAGGATAGCTGTCCGAATCTGTTATCTATAATTCTAAGAGTCTAAGCATAAACATAAGTAGAATGTAGAGTAAACTTAAATACAAGAGGATGTAGATGAATAGGAAAGATTGGCATCCCATAGTTGTTCTGGAGCCCTTCTACTACAACACTTAGGGTGTGACCTGGCCTTCTTAACTTATCATCTCCCCCATAGCTAAAAGTCCCAATTTTTCAAGTTCTTAGATCCTTTCTTAAGTACAGGTTAAGATCACTAACTCTCGAGTTCTCATTCGTCACGAAAGCTGTCACTACAAGCTTTATACTTATAACCATTTCAAATCAACCACGGGACAACTCTCATACTGGAATCATAAATGTATTTCATACTTCATATCGTGGCTCCTGAGCCTAACAACATCCAAGGATTGATATGAAAAATTCATAACACACCTACTACTATATCCAGAGTTGTCGGCAATTTGTACTGGATGTTGTGGCCTGCTTAGATGGCCAAGCTGCCGAAGTTGCTAGGATGGTGGATTGAGCTTTCCCATGTTCAGCTATATGGCAATTCTTTATTCTATGGCTCGACTGACCACATCCAAAAGATTATTCCTTACCAAAAAAAACATTTTTTTGGGTGGCTCCTTCCACATTTTTCACAAATTGGGTGACTTGAAAGGGCTGCAGAAGAGTTAGTCGGGGCTCTACCGCGTTTGATGCTGGGCACTCTTTGAGTTTATGGCCTGATTTTCCACACCAAAAGAAACCTCCTGAGTTAGCCCTGCATTCTCCCAAATGTTTCTTCCCACGGTTCTTGCAAGTTGGTCATGTAATCTCCTTTACTCTGGGTTTGTTAGGATCCTTGTCTATTGATGGTTCTGGGGCTGATGACCTCCAACAAAATTGGAAACGAGATCCATCACTTATCCTTTGTTGGGAAAACCCCAAGTCCCCTGTCCTTGCTCTCTTAGTCACCTTTTCTTTTCCCCTGAACGTTCTATCCGCTATCATATCGTGAAACTCAGGTGTGACGTTTCAAACCCTTGTAGCTATTATATCTTTAGTAGGATTTGCAGGTGTGACTGTCTGCTGATTAACCTGAGTGGTTGCGACCCGTATTAACACTCTAAGGGCAGCCCTGAGCTTTGAATCCGTCACTTGCCCACTGAGGGGGCCTACTGGGGTTGGTGGGACTGGTGGATTCCCATTGTTTTTCCCCCTTCCAATACCTCTTCTAGAAGGCATTGTCTGCTAATGCGTAAATCACGAATTAGAAGAGAAACTTTAGAGTTTACACTCTATCGCTCAATAAGAATAGTGAAAGAAGTGAATTTTCCTAAAAACATCTGGTAGCCTCCTTGACATAAGTGTGGCGCGCTTCACACCCATGAAAAGGACTCTACTCGATGCGGATTTCAAACATCCTAGGATACTCTAAACCGAGTTCTCTGATACAAAGCTTGCCATGCCCTGAGTCTTACCCTGGATGGGACACAACACCTGGGGTCACAAGAAACCCCAAGTCAACCCATGGTCTATCATACACTGGCATACTGAGTAAAAACATAGCAGAATCTTTAAATTAATAAAATAAAACATTTATGAAGAAGTAGTATATAATAAAGATTAAAACAATTGAAACAAAGATGAAAACCTGAATCTATATCTGTGTCTGAAAGCCATCTATCTGATGAGTTGTTGGGACAAGCCCCCAGCTAACTCTAAGTCTAACTGAAGAAATATAACTGAAAAGAAATAATCCTCATCCTCGAAAGATGAGGACTCACCAATCTTGCAGTTGAATTTCTGTGTGAGGCCTGCTAATGGTGCTGAGACTGAGGGCCTACAGCTATATCATAAAATGATACAGTATAAAAGGTATGCGTCAGTGCTTTGAATGTACTGAGTAAGTAGGAAAACCATACACAAGGAATAAAATAACTGAACTGGAAAGACATGCAATGACCAGTTGAAATACTGAAACGGAATAACTATGATATGCTGAGATGGTTAAAATGACCCCATCAGATGGTCAAAGACATTCCCTAAATCTGAGATTCTGATCTGAACTGCTATACTGAACTAATAACTATACTGAGTAATCTGAAACCATTCTAAACTGAGACTGAACTGAACTGAGCTAATCCGATACTGAACTGACTAGTGGGAGAGGCTATAACTGATATATAACCATCTGAGCTAGACGTGGAGTCCGATGAACACACCCAATCGGTAGGACCCAATTTACCTTGCTAGGGTATAAAGGCATGGACTGTAAGATCACTGTCTGGGTCCATGAGGCCTTTAAAATACGACCTACGGTGGCAACATAGTTATGGGAACTTGGGTGTGCTGGAACCCCAGTGATCTCAGTGCTACGTCTTACTCCCACTTGATAGTCCAATCATGACTACTACTGCCAAGCGGATAGTTAGATATTGAGGCCCAAACTACAACTAGTTCAGGGATACTATCTGAGAGTACCCTGAGAGTCTTACCGGACCAGATGTAGTAGCTAGTGTCTAAGACTGGTCACAGCTGCTTATTAGGGAGCATCAAAGCCGTCTAAAGAAAAGATTGAGGTTGAAGCTGGTGGTCCTAAGACTGGTCAGCACTGCTCATATGGGTGTGTCGTAACCGTCTAAAGAACCACAAAAATCTGGTAACTGATGTCTGAGTCTAAATTCTGATAACTGGGAGGCATCACTGATACCTCAAAAATTAAGTGTGGTCAAACTGATCTACTGACATTTTTTCTGGGCAACACTGATCTTGCCAAAGATCTGACTGATACTAGACTAACATGATTCTAACTGTGATTTTAACATAAATTAAATACATGTGCTTCCCAAAACTGATAGAGCGATGATATAGGGAAAACTAGTTCAACCCATAAGTTTCTAATTTCTACTGAGCTGTGACTAGGGCTGAATAATGCTACTAGTTGCAATCTTTCACAATTTCTATAAGTAGGGAATAAATACAAAACCTAAAATCATGAGAAATATTCCCTCTGAATCCACAAAGAAATCTGTCTAAAAACTTTTCACATTTCGAAACTACAAGGCTATAACTGATAGAGAGAAATTAAACAAGGCTTTTTGGGACACAAGGGAAGAACTATTCCCTTGTTGGATTCCAACATACTTGATGAAGAAATCCAAAGAAATTCCCTAAGAATCCGAGGAGAAGTGGACTGCCCTAGTTTTTTCTCTGAGAGCTCCTGAAAGAATTTTACAATTGCTTTATGAAGGTTTGAGTGGGGAATGAGGGAGAAGAACAATTTGATCCCTCTAAATCCTCTTAATATACAATTTAAGGATGTATTTAATGGACTAAATAGGTGGAAAATTACATAAATAACCCTGGAAATTAAATCTGAAAACTGGTCGACAAGGTCCCAACGAGTCACTCAAAGTGTCGTTGTGGTGACCACGACTCATTGGGACCTCTCATTTGTCCCACTGCTTGGGACTAGAACACACTGGATTTGGCAACAGGGTTCTCCACGACTCGTTGGATCGAACAATAGGTTGTTTGGTTCCTTCTGTGGCCACTACAAGAGGAAACCTGGAGGGCCTGACGATGAGTGACACAATGACTCATTGATGGACCTTATGGGTCGTCGTGTCCAGTCGTTGGGTTCACTGGAAAGATTTCTAAAAATGTCTAAGTTGACATGATGGGTGATGAAAATGACTTGTTGTGGGAAACAACGGGTCTTTGTTTCCACTAATCGTCACTGGAAGGGGATTTCAAGGTTTTTATCCAACGACTCTCACAATGGGTCGTTGTTTCTGGCAACAACTCATTGGTTGAGTCGTGGGGTCCTAGAAAGGATTTTTGTGCTGGGAAAACCGAGACTGGTAAGATTAATTGTTGTTTCTCACAATGGGTCATTCCTTGTCTCGTTGGTTCCCGAGAGACCAAGCCCTGTTGACCACGACAAACACAACGAGTCATTGCATTTGACCATGACTCATTGTCTCAATCGTTCTGAGGAATTTTTTCTAGTTTTTTTCTAGATTTTCTTGGAATGTCTAAGTCTAGTCTAGGAAACTTTCGGGGTGTTACAGATCCGTCGAATCTGTAAGGAGAACCCCTAAATGCACAAGCCTATAGAAATCCTTCACCAACTCTTTTCTTCCACTCTCGACATGAGACACACTCTACATGGACAGCCTACTAAGAGCATCCGCCACTACATTGGCCTTGTCCTGATGATAAAAGACACTTATGTCATAGTCCTTGAGAAGCTCTAGCCATCTCCTTTGCCACAAATTCAGGTCCTTCTGAGTAAACATGTACTGAAGTCTCTTGGGATTTGTGAACACATCCATATGCACGCCATACAAATAGTGTCTCAAAATCTTCAAAGGAAATGCACAGCTACCAACTCTAGGTCATGCGTTGGATAATTCTTCTCATAATTCTTAAGATGTCTAGAGGCATACTCAAAGACCTTACCATGCTGCATCAACACACAACCAAGACCAACCCTAGAGGCATTATAATACACAACAAAACCATCCGTGCCTTATGGTAGTGTCAGTACTAGGGCTGAAGTAAGTAGAGTCTTCTCAGGGTCAACTTAGTTAATGGTGCTGCTATGGATGAAAATCCCTCAATGAAGCTCTATTAGCAGCCGCTAAACCCAAGAAACTCGTAATATCTATCAGACTGATAGGTCTAGGATAATTCTTTATCGCCTCTATCTTTTGAGAGTCCACCTGCACACCCTTACTAGACACCACATGAACCAAGAATGCTACTGAGTTCAGCCAAAACTCACACTTGCTAAATTTAGCAAATAGTAGGCGGTCCTTGAGATTTGCAGCACAATCCTCAAATGAGCGACATAATCCTCCTTGCTCCATGAGTATATAAGGATATTGTGTATGAAGACAATCATGAACATATCCAAATACTGCTTGAACACCTTATTTATCAAGTCCATAAAAGATGCAAGAGCATTCGTTAGTCCAAAGGACATAACTACGAACTCATAGTAACCACTTTGAAATGTCACTCTCCCTAACTTTGAGCTGGTGATACCCGGATCTGAAGTCTATCTTAGAAAAGCACTTAGCACCTTAGAGCTGGTCAAATAGGTCATCATTCTTGGGGAGGGGATACTTATTCTAGATTGTGCCCTTGTTCAACTATCGATAGATAATGCATATCCTAAGGGAACCATCCTTCTTTTAATAAAGAGAAGTAGAGCACCCTACAGGGATTTACTAGGCCAGATGAAACCCTTGTCTAAGAGATCCTTCAACTATTCTTTTAACTCCTTTAGCTTGGTTGGATCCATTCTATAAGGAGGAATGGATATAGGCTGCATATAAGATAGAAGGGCCATACCAAAGTCAATCTCCCGCTAGGGAGGGACTCCTAGTAGATCATCTGAAAACACCTCTGGATACGCATATACGAGAGGAACTGACTGAATAGTTGGGGTCTTGAACGTCGAATCCTTGACCCGAGCTAGATGGCACACACATCCTTTGGAGATCATCTTTCTTGCCTTGAGATAGGAAACAAAGCGACCTATAGGCACAGGGTGAACTACCCTTCCACTCGAGGATTCGTTCATCCAGAAATTGAAATTCTACTGAACAGGTTCTACAATTAACTGAAGCATAACAAGTATTTAACCAATCCATACCAAATATAATATCTAAATCGATCATATCTAACTCTACTAAGTCAGCTGAGGTGACTTTCTAAAGAATCATGATAGGATAATTTTTTACACTCGTTGAGCTAAACTTAACTACCAATAGGAGTAGAAACTGATAAGGGTTATGATAGGATTTAAGATTGACTCTGAAACTAACAACAACACAAGGATTCACCAAACACAATGTAGCCCCTGCATCTAACAATTCATATACATCAAGATGGTATACTTGTAACATACTAGTAACCACATCGAGTGAGCACTCCTGCTCCTGACAAGATGATAATGCATAGAACCTGTTCCAGCATTGTTCGTACGCTACATTAGAAGATGCACCCTACTAATATGGGTGAGCTTCTAGAGTTTCTAAACTTGTGGTTGGGGTGCGTACCCCACCATCGCCCTGTTTGGCGAAAGGGTGATCCTTGATTTTTTGTCTGGGTTTGCCACACCTGAAAAAAGTATCTGAGCCAACTAAGTATCGCCCAGGGTGGTTCTTACCACACCTTGCACAAGTTAGAAAAGTGTGCTCCCCTACCATGCTCCCCTGTCCTTTAGAGCCTGATGCTCCACCCTTCTAGTCACATCTGATTTTGGATGAAACATTGGCTATTGATAGAGCTAGAGCTGACGATCTTTGATTGGTTTGAGGGCGATGTCCACCACTGGATCTCTGTTGGACTACCCATAGCTCCCTATCCTATCCCTCTTGGCCTCTTTTTTTTTCTCCTTCATCTGTTTTGCATCTATTCGCTGGGCATATATGATCAACTGAGAGATATCTTTGTCATTAATGCAGTCCTACACACCTCGACTAGCGAGTCTGCCAGGTTGTTTATGAACCTGCTCTTGAGAGCACTCGAGTCATCCACCATCTCTAGTTCATACTTAGAAAATCGGTTAAACTCCCAAGAATACTACTGAATATTCATGTTGTTGTTCTTCAGGTTGACGAACTCAGCTGCCTTTACCTCTCCTAACTCCCGAGGAAAGAATCTGTCCA
Source organism: Datura wrightii (assembly GCA_035772735.1). Classification (NCBI taxonomy): domain Eukaryota; kingdom Viridiplantae; phylum Streptophyta; class Magnoliopsida; order Solanales; family Solanaceae; genus Datura; species Datura wrightii. The sequence goes on from JASDFA010000016.1 coordinate 169,380,542, forward strand.
AGAAAGTAGTAACAAACTCATCCCAACCACAGGAACCACTCCAACTCCCTTGATTTCCTTCCACTATCGGAACCATATATGAGCAACCCCCTTCTGCTGATGGGAGGCTATGTCCGCACTCTCCTCTCTAGTCACTGTCATAATCTAAGTGATCTTCTGAATGTTCTTTATAAACTCATGTGGGTCCTCATCCACCTTTGACCCAAGAAACTCAGGTGGGTTAATCTTGAGGAAGTCTCGCACTCTCAGCGCTGCTGCATTCCCATTCTAGTGGACATGGGGCACTTCTTGCTAGTTGAACTTGATATCAGAGCCTAAGCCAATATTTGAAAAACTACCCTGAACTTGGCATAACTAACCTTATCGAGCAAGGGATCCGCTAGGACTGGTAGAGCTAGCTGATGCCCGTCTTTATTCCATTACAATGGCCATTTCCATTTCCATTTATTCTACCATTGACTCGATGGGGAGGTATATTTTTGCAAATCCATATAACATAAGTTAAAGGAATAGCGAGGTGCTTCATCGCACGATATAGATAATAAAAGAAGGCAAATTTCCTAAAACGTCTCGTAACCTCTTTCCCATAAGTGTGGCGTGCTTCACAACAATGGAAAAGACTCTACTTAATGCAACTTTTAGACACCTTAGGACACACCTAAACCTGGCTCTTATACCAAGTTTGTCATGACTCGAGCTTAGACCCCGGACTGAGACATAAGACCTAGAATCACGAATGACTTCAAGCTAACCCATGGAACATACATAGCATGATAAGAGCCTTACTAAGCAGAAATAAAGTATGAGCATAACAGAAGAGTAATTTTGCGTATCGTAAGAACAATAGTGTAAACATAAACTACAACGCTTGACTGCCTATACATGCTTGTTTGAGGAGACTCTACTACTACGATGAGCTGATGGGACAACACCCCTAACAAGCTCACTACATTTGAAATTGAAAGATATGTTAAAAACAAAAAGCTAATAACATCCTCGGAGAATAAGGACTCAACCAAGAGGGAATAGAGCTTGACTGGTCTGCGCAGGAGTGAGCTAATGACGAAACTAAGATGGATAACTCGAACCTATATGCTGATTAACCTGAGTGGTTGCGACCCGTATTAACACTCTAAGGGCAGCCCTGAGCTTCGAATCCGTCACTTGCCCGCTGAGGGGGCCTACTGGGGTTGGTGGGACTGGTGGATTCCCATTGTTTTCCCCCTTCCAATACCTCTTCTAGAAGGCATTGTCTGCTAATGCGTAAATCATGAATTAGAAGAGAAACCTTAGAGTTTACACTCTATCGCTCAATAAGAATAGTGAAAGAAGTGAATTTTCCTAAAAGCATCTGGTAGCCTCCTTGACATAAGTGTGGCGCGCTTCACACCCATGAAAAGGACTCTACTCGATGTGGATTTCAAACATCCTAGGATACTCTAAACCGAGTTCTCTGATACAAAACTTGCCATGCCCTGAGTCATATCCTGGATGGGACACAGCACCTGGGGTCACAAGAAACCCCAAGTCAACCCATGGTCTATCATACACTGGCATACTGAGTAAAAACATAGCAGAATCTTTAAATTAATAAAATAAAATATTTATGAAGAAGTAGTAAATAATAAAGATTAAAACCATTGAAACAAAGATGAAAACCTGAATCTATATCTGTGTCTGAAAGCCATCTATCTGATGAGTAGCTGGGACAAGCCCCCAGCTAACTTTAAGTCTAACTGAAGAAATATAACTGAAAAGAAATAATTCTCATCCTCGAAAGATGAGGACTCTCCAATCTTGCAGTTGAACTTCTGTGCGAGGCCTGCTAATGGTGCTGAGACTGAGGGCCTACAGCTATATCATTAAACGATACAGTATAAAAGGTATGCGTCAGTGCTTTGAATGTACTGAGTAAGTAGGAAAACCATACACAAGGAATAAAATAACTGAACTTGAAAGACATGCAATGACCAGTTGAAATAGTGAAACGGAATAACTGTGATATGCTGAGATGGTTAAAATGACCCCATCAGATGGTCAAAGACATTCCCTAAATCTGAGATTCTGATCTGAACTGCTATACTGAACTAATAACTATACTGAGTAATCTGAAACCATTCTAAACTGAGACTGAACTGAACTGAGCTAATCCGATACTGAACTGACTAGTGGCAGAGGCTATAACTGATATATAACCATCTGAGCTAGACGTGGAGTCCGATGAACACACCCAATCGGTAGGACCCAATATACCTTGCTAGGGTATAAAGGCATGGACTATAAGATCACTGTCTGGGTCCATGAGGCCTTTAAAATAGGACCTACGGTGGCAACATAGTTATGGGAACTTGGGTGCGCTGGAACCCCAGTGCTCTCAATGCTACGTATTAGTCCCACTTGATAGTCCTACCATGACTACTACTGCCAAGCGGATAGTTAGATACTGAGGCCCAAACTACAACTAGTTCAGGGATACTATCTGAGAGTACCCTGAAAGTGTTACATGACCATATGTAGTAGCTGGTGTCTAAAACTGGTCAGAGCTGCTTATTAGGGAGCATCAAAGCCGTCTGAAGAAAAGATTGAGGTTGAAGCTGGTGGTTCTAAGACTGGTCAGCACTGCTCATATGGGTGTGTCGTAACCATCTAAAGAACCACAAAAATCTGGTTACTGATGTCTGAGTCTAAATTCTGATAACTGGGAGGCATCACTGATACCTCAAAAATTAAGTGCGGTCAAACTGATCAACTGACATTTTTTCTGGGCAACACTGATCTTGTAAAAGATCTGACTGATACTTGACTAACATGATTCTAACTGTGGTTTTAACATAAATTAAATACATGTGCTTCCCAAAACTGATAGAGCGATGATATAGGGAAAACTAGTTCAACCCATAAGTTTCTAATTTCAACTGAGCTGTGACGAGGGCTGAATAATGCTACTAGTTGCAATCTTTCACAATTTCTATAAGTAGGGAATAAATACAAAACCTAAAATCATGAGAAATATTCCCTCTGAATCCAAAAAGAAATCTGTCTGAAAACTTTTCACATTTCGAAACTACAGGGCTATAACTGATAGAGAGAAATTAAACAAGGGTTTTTGGGACACAAGGGAAGAACTATTCCCTTGTTGGATTCCCACATACTTGATGAAGAAATCCAAAGAAATTCCCTGAGAATCCGAGGAGAAGTGGACTGCCCTAGTTCTTGCTCTGAGAGCTTCTGAGAGAATTTTACAATTGCTTTGTGAAGGTTTGTGTGGGGAATGAGGGAGAAGAACAATTTGATCCCTCTAAATCCTCTTAATTTACAATTTAAGGATGTATTTAATGGACTAAATAGGTGGAAAATTACATAAATAACCCTGGAAATTAAATCTGAAAACTGGCCGACAAGGTCCCAACGAGTCACTCAAAGTGTCGTTGTGGTGAGCACGACTCATTGGGACCTCTCATTTGTCCCACTGCTTGGGACTAGAACACACTGGATTTGGCAACAGGGTTCTCCACGACTCGTTGGATGGAACAATAGGTTGTTTGGTTCCTTCTGTGGCCACTACAAGAGGAAACCCGGAGGGCCTGACGATGAGTGACACAATGACTCATTGATGGACCCAATGGGTTGTTGTGTCCAGTCGTTGGGTTCACTGGAAAGATTTATAAAAATGTCTAAGTTGACATGATGGGTGATGAGAATGACTTGTTGTGGGAAACAACGGGTCTTTGTTTGCACTAATCGTCACTGGAAGGGGATTTCAGGGTTTTCACCCAACGACTCTCACAACGGGTCGTTGTTTCTGACAACAACTCATTGGGTGCGTCGTGGGGTCCTGGAAAGGATTTTTGCGCTGGAAAAACCGAGACTGGTAAGATTAATTGTTGTTTCTCACAATGGGTCATTCCTTGTCTCGTTGGTTCCCGAGAGACCAAGCCCTGCTGACCACGACAAACACAACGAGTCATTGCAGTTGACCATGACTCGTTGTCTCATCGTTCTGAGGCATTTTTTCTAGTTTTTTTTCTAGATTTTCTACCAATGTCTAAGTCTAGTCTAGGAAACTTTCGGGGTGTTACACCTCCGTCGAATCTGTAAGAACCCCTAAACGCACAAGCCTATAGAAATCCTTCACCAACTCTTTTCTTCCATTCTCGACATGAGACACACTCTCCATGGACAGCCTACTAAGAGCATCCGCCACTACATTGGCCTTGTCCTGATGATAAAAGACACTTATGTCATAGTCCTTGAGAAGCTCTAGCCAGCTCCTTTGCCACAAATTCAAGTCCTTCTGAGTAAACATGTACTGAAGTCTCTTGGGATTTGTGAACACATCCATATGCACCCCATACAAATAGTGTCTCAAAATCTTCAAAGGAAATACACAGCTACCAACTCTAGGTCATGCGTTGGATAATTCTTCTCATAATTCTTAAGATGTCTAGAGGCATACTCAAAGACCTTACATGCTGCATCAACACACAACCAAGACCAACCCTAGAGGCATCATAATACACAACAAAACCATCTGTGCCTTATGGTAGTGTCAGTACTAGGGCTGAAGTAAGTAGAGTCTTCTCAGGGTCAACTTAGTTAATGGTGCTGCTATGGATGAAAATCCCTCACTGAAGCTCTTGTAGCAGCCGCTAAACCCAAGAAACTCGTAATATCTATCAGACTGACAGGTCTAGGATAATTCTTTATCGCCTCTATCTTTTGAGAGTCCACCTGCACACCCTTACTAGACACCACATGACCCAAGAATGCTACTGAGTTCAGCCAAAACTCACACTTGCTAAATTTAGCAAATAGTAGGCGGTCCTTGAGATCTGCAGCACAATCCTCAAATGAGCGACATAATCCTCCTTGCTCCGTGAGTATATAAGGATATTGTGTATGAAGTCAATCATGAAAATATCCAAATACTGCTTGAACACCTTATCCATCAAGTCCATAAAAGATGCAAGAGCATTCGTTAGTCCAAAGGACATAACTACGAACTCATAGTAACCACTTTGAAATGTCACTCTACCTAACTTTGAGCTGGTGATACCTGGATCTGAAGTCTATCTTAGAAAAGCACTTAGCACCTTAGAGCTGGTCAAATAGGTCGTCAATCTTTGGGAGGGGATACTTATTCTAGATTGTGCCCTTGTTCAACTATCGATAGATAATGCATATCCTAAGGGAACCATCCTTCTTTTAATAAAGAGAAGTAGAGCACCCTACAGCGATTTACTAGGCCAGATGAAACCCTTGTCTAAGAGATCCTTCAACTATTCTTTTAACTCCTTTAGCTTGGCTGGAGCCATTCTATAAGGAGGAATGGATATAGGTTGCATATAAGATAGAAGGGCCATACCAAAGTCAATCTCCCGCTAGGGAGGGACTCCTAGTAGATCATCTGAAAACACCTCTAGATACGCATATACGAGAGGAACTGACTGAATAGTTGGGGTCTTGAACGTCGAATCCTTGACCCGAGCTAGATGGCACACACATCCTTTGGAGATCATCTTTCTTGCCTTGAGATAGGAAACAAAGCGACCTATAGGCACAAGGTGGACTACCCTTCCACTCTAGGATTCGTTCATCCAGAAATTGAAATTCTACCGAACAGGTTCTATAATTAACTAAAGCATAACAAGTATTTAACCAATCAATACCAAATATAATATCTAAATCGATCATATCTAACTCTACTAAGTCAGCTGAGGTGACTTTCTAAAGAATCATGATAGGATAATTTTTTACACTCGTTGAGCTAAAATTAACTACCAATAGGAGTAGAGACTGATAAGGGTTATGATAGGATTTAAGATTGACTCTGAAACTAACAACAACACAAGGATTCACGAAACACAATGTAGCCCCTGGATCTAACAATTCGTATCCATCAAGATGGAATACTTGTAACATACTAGTAACCATATCGTGTGAGCACTCCTTGAGTTTGTGTCTTGCGTACCCCACCATCACCCTGTTTGGCGAAAGGGTGATCCTTGAGTTTGTGTCTGGGTTTGCCACACCTAAAAAAAGTATCTGAGCCAACTAAGAATCGCCCAGGGTGGTTCTTACCACACCTTGCACAAGTTAGAAAAGTGCGCTCCCCTGCCATGCTCCCCTGTCCTTTAGAGCCTGATGCTCTACCCTTCTAGTCACATCTGATTTTTGATGGAACATTGGCTAATGATAGAGCTAGAGCTGACGATCTTTGATTGGTTTGAGGGCGATGTCCACCACTGGATCTCTGCTGGAACTACCCATAGCTCCCTATCCTGGCCCTCTTGGCCTCTTTTTTTTTCTCCTTCATTTGTTTTGCATCTATTCGCTGGGTATATATGATCAACTGAGAGATATCTATGTCATTAATGCAGTCCTACACACCTTGACCAGCGAGTCAGCCACGCTATTTATGAACCTGCTCTTGAGAGCACTCGAGTCATCCACCATCTCCAGTGCATACTTAGAAAATCGGTTAAACTCCCAGGAATACTACTGAATATTCATGTTGTTGTTCTTCAGGTTGACAAACTCAGCTGCCTTTACCTCTCTTAACTCCCGAGGAAAGAATCTGTCCAAGAAAGTAGTAACAAACTCATCCCAACCACGGGAACCACTCCAACTCCCTTGCTTTCCTTCCACTATCGGAACCATATATGAGCAATCCCCTTCTGCTGATGGGAGGCTATGTCCACACTCTCCTCTCTAGTCACGGTCATAATCTAAGTGATCTTCTGAATGTTCTTTATAAACTCATGTGGGTCCTCATCCACCTTTTACCCAAGAAACTCAGGTGGGTTAATCTTGAGGAAGTCTTGCACTCTCAGCGCTGCTGCATTCCCATTCTAGTGGACATGGGCCACTTCTTGCTGGTTGACCTGGCTATCATAGCCTAAGCCAATATTTGAAAAACTGCCCTGAACTTGGCATAACTAACCTTGTCGAGCAAGGGATCCGCTAGGACTGGTAGAGCTAGCTAATGCCCGTCTTTGTTCCATTACAATGGCCATTTCCGTTTCCATTTATTCTACCATTGACTCGATGGGGAGGTATATTTTTGAAAATCCATATAGCATAAGTTAAAGGAATAGAGAGGTGCTTCATCGCACGATATAGATCATAAAAGAAGGCAAATTTCCTAACACATCTCGTAACCTCTTTCCCATAAGAGTTGCGTGCTTCACACCCATGGAAAAGACTCTACTTAATGCAGCTTTTAGACACCTTAGGACACACCTAAACTTGGCTCTTATACCAAGTTTGTCATGACTCGAGCTCAGACCCCGGACTGAGACATAAGACCTAGAATCATGAATGACTTCAAGATAACCCATGGAACATACATACCATGATAAGAACCTTACTAAGCAAAAATAAAGTATGAGCATAACAGAAGCGAAATTTCGCGATCGTAAGAACAATAGTGTAAACATAAACAACAATGCTTGACTGCCTATACATGCTTGTTTGAGGAGACTCTACTACTACGATGAGCTGATGGGACAACACCCCTAACAAGCTCACTACATCTGAAATTGAAAGATATGTTAAAAACAAAAAGCTAATAACATCCTCGGAGAATAAGGACTCAACCAAGAGGGAATAGTGCTTGACTGGTCTGTGCAGGAGTGAGCTAATGACGAAACTAAGATGGATAACTCGAACCTATATGATGAGATGATATAATATAGAGTATGTGGTCAATACTTTGAACGTACTGAGTATACAGGGAAATTAAAACATGCTAGTAAAACGTTAGTCTAAAATCATAAGTATAGCTCAAGAAAGATCATGACAGTAAGGACTTCATGTTAAAAGACATAAATCCGAAGTATACATATTTATAAGTTATTCATCATAATCTGAACATAATGACCCAAGGTTTAGAAATAGAAATCATATTACTTGTCATACTTGAAATCAAAAGTGAAAGATCATAAAATGGTCAATGGGTTAAGTATGCTCTATAACATAATATCATAAGTCATGAACATAAATAACTGAAAACATAAGGAATTGTGGGAGATTCTTATAACTGACACACCCAACATAAGCATACATAGAGCCCGACCTGTAAATCCCTTGTTGGGAGGGTGTTCGTACCTTTTCAAAGGTAGAAACATGAAAAAGGCATGATATCGCTCATGGTTAGCCCATACGGACATGGGAGACACTCTCATGGAGGACCCCATCATGGCTATGTTGGCACGTATTTCGGAGACCTAGGTGCACTGGAAACCCAATGTAGTTAGTGTTAAATACTACTCCTAAAGCATATATAGTGCTCATATCATAATCATGAAACATACTTGAAGTACATGGGCTAGTTTAGATCATGAGATTTATAAACATGCTTGAGATACGTAACTAGCCATAAAATAGGCCCGTGAGTTGGCCAAAATCATAAATTTGATATTCATAAAAGCCATGCATACCTGAGAAAATTATCATACTCTATTTATGAAGGGTTCTTGTGGAAATCATGCATTGTGACCATATAATGTAATTTAATTCATCATACTTGAAATCATGGACTCATAAGCTCGAAATTCTTAAACCACACCTAATAGGGCATAAACTTCATAACCATGAGATCACGAATTGATAAGTAAATTGAAGTTTAAATTTTCCCTGATATTTATGGAACATCAATCACCACATGAATGTATTATACCCATAGATAAAGCATGGATGATTTCATGAAAATTGGGTAAAAACCCTAGAACTCTATTTGACATGATTAGAGACTTGAATCATAGAATTGGGATGAAATTAGCCATGTGGGTGAGAGATCTTCCCCCAATAATAACCCTACATACCTGGGCTTGATGAACTTGCAACCAAATTTGAAGACAAAAAGAGGATTTGAAATAAACTTGATGGAGAATTCTTAGCATTGATCTTTCCCAACCTTGTTGTATGAGAGGAGTGAGGAATAAACTAAGTAAAACCCTCAATTACACCCTTAAGGATCCCCAAAACAATATCACTTAGGGATTAAAATCTTGGGAGATTACAAGATTACCCCTATAAATCAAGATAAATTTGGACAAATGGGCTTCCAAATGGTGTCCTTGATGGGCCATAACTCACTCGATGGTCTGTCGCCTTTGCTTTCACTCCTAAAAAGAAAAGAGGTCCTGACTAGCCAAGACGATGGTGGAGGTAATGGACCGTCACTTCCTTAATGGTCCTCGATTTATTTATCACACCTGGAACACTGAGGCTTCCTGCGATGGAACATGTGATAGTCCGTCACTAGTCTGATGGGCCGTCATCCTTGCGATCAAACCTCGACGCTTCTCTGACGGAAATTCAGGTCGTTCTTACTAAACACATACTGAAGGTTGTTATGGCCCATGAACACATCAACATGCACCCTAAATTAATAGTGTCTCCAAATCTTCGAAGAAAACACTACTGCTGCTAACTCAAGGTCATGCGTCGGGTAATTCTTCACATGAGTCTTGATGTAACACCCCATATAATTTAAGAGATAATATCGTGCTTTTGAGATATGGCTATGAATTCTTAATAATATAAGACAAATATGTTATGAGGTATTCAAATCACACAATGATCATGTATTAATATTTGAGGTCAAGCAAATTGAATGCAAAAATTGGCAAGAGTTATTGGAAGTTATTTTTAGAAATTCTTTGAAATTTGGACCAAATGTCTTGGAACTTTTCTAACAATCTATAAAGAGTTAGGGGTCCTATTATATATCAAATCATAGGTCTATGTGCCTAGCTTCAAACGAATAAAATGGTTCATTGATATGACTTCAAAATAGAGAGATATTTGCATTGTCGAGAGACTGCACAAGCAAGTACATGGAGGTGGGTCCCATATCAGTGGGAATATATCTATACAACTTAGATGTTATTTTTTTCATTCCAAACAGTCTAGAATTTCCAGTTAGTCTCCTCCATAGTTCCTCTAGGGTTCGAAGGTCAAATATAGGTGATACCACCATCCAAACTCTCCAAAAATCGAGGTAAAAGTTGGGGTTGTCATGAAGAACAACTGGCATGCATTTGTTTCATCGATTTTGGCTTTCTTTATGAGTTCTTCAAAGTGGAAGATTGTTGAGGAGGCTGTTTATGGCTTATTTTATCTTGAAGATTATAAGGTAAGGGTTCCTAACACTCCCCCATCGTTAATTCAAAGGTCATACGCTCTATATTAAAATGGTTATAGGTGTTGGAAATTTTCTCCATTTGTTGTGTTGTGGACTATTTTAGATGGCTGTGAAGTTGTATAACATGGTGATTATTTTGATGCAGTATATGATTGAAGTACTTGTTAAGAATAGTCGACCTAGTGAATCTCTTATAAGGTATGTCAAGGTGAAACCTTTTTTGGCAAGTTTTCTTCATCGTTTGGTTGACACGGCTTGTTCTTATCGACATAGTACTCGAAGCCATAATAGTTGTTGATTAAATTGATTGCTGGAGTTACATATTTATATATATGTGTGTGTGTGTGTGTGTGTGTTCATGTGAGCTTCCCTTGTCGAGATTATCCTCGTTTAGCTATTGCCACATGTTAAAATTGATATAAGAATCTTTTCATCTAAATTGTTGTCGCTTAATAGGCTATTGATAACTTGTTGTTGTATTGAAACCTTAAGGGCCTCATGATTAGCTGTTTAGAATATCCTATTGTTGTTGTAAGCAAAATGATGGCTTTGGCGTAGGAACCATTTGACTGCAACGACTATCGACTACATAGCTCACCTATGGACCTTTGGCATATCTTGACTCCTATAGAGCTAAAGAATTAAAGTTGTAGTTTTACCTTCAGGTGTATAGCATCATGGAAGATTATTGAGTTATGGTGGTGAGCTGATAGGTGTTCCACATATTTATTAGCAACCTTATTCTTCAATACGACATACAGATTATTGTGTAGTTCGCTTAGAATTCACATTGCTTGTTCATCAATTAGAAGCTTGTTTGATGCCTACATTGGCTATCTTGTAAGCTGTTAGTATTTGAGACTAAGTATTAGAGCCGTATATAAAGAGATGTCTATTTACATATTGCCTACAAAGGCTATTGATAACCGTACCTTGCCTATGGGGCTATACTTTACTTATAAGAGTTATATAATATCTAGAAGGACCATAATGAAGCTCGCAGAGCCATATTGAAGTATTGAAGTCTACTCACTTATAAACTTCCTTTATGCCTATATTGGCATTACTGACCCTCAATAGAGCCTTGTGAGCTCAGGGTGTAGCTACAGGTGCCCATAAGGCTCAGATGTAGTTAAAGGAGCCCAAAAGGCTTAGTTACAGCTACAGGAACCTAGAAGGCTCGAGATACAAATACAACAGCCAAGTGTGCTCAAGATATAGTTACAGTTTGCCTAGGGCTATAGTGTTACAAATAGGAATATGTAGATTGAGGTTTACCTATCTGGAATTGTGGTGGCTCAGGTAGGTTATTGTTTGTTATTTATGCCTACCAGGCTTATGGGGACCAAATTAGGTTCTTGTTTGATTATTTTCTATTTAGTAACCTGTATAACTTAATAAGATCTTTCAGGTTATTCTCTTATTCATATAGTTGTTCCCTTTTAGTTCTTATGATTATTTCATTTTCAGCTTATTATTATTACCTTTAAATACTCGGTGCATTGTTGTACTGACGCCAAGCCTAGGGGTGCTGCACTCATGCCTACTGGATCCGACAGACAGGTTTAGAGACCTCCTTAGTAGTAGTTCAAGCTCAGCATATTGGTTAACTCCTCTCTTTTGGAGTTGCCATACTTTAGAGGTTTCCTTATATTTTATTGTACAGTTCGTTTTGGATAGTTTAGGGCCCTGTCCCCCCCAAGTATTTACTCTTTAGAGGCTTGCAAACTATGAGATTGTTTATGAGTATGTTATTAGCCGTGTTGGCTTTGTTATTTTTTCTAGACAGTCTGGTGGCCTTAATAGCCCTTATATATATGTTTATTATCAGTTGTACTGTCGACCTGCATAGGATGTTATTACTATCGTGAACTATTGAGTCAGCTGAATATTTTCATAGGTGTTTATACTGCGGTCTTGTCAACCAAGGGCTATTTCTAAGACGAGATATACTTGATTGTTTTCCTGATTGTGTGCTGCTAGTATGCACCATAGGTGTATATATACAGTTAGGTCAGCTCAAGGGCTAGTATGGCATCAGGTGCCAGTTATGCTTCACAAGGTGGGGCATGACAAACTTGATATCAGAGAAACGTCATATCCTAGGGAGAATGAAAGAAATTTCTAGTAGAGTCTTATTTATAAATGTGTTGTGCACCACATTTTATATGCAGGAAGCTATGAGGAATGATAGTACGGTTACACGTTTTCCACTCGAATTGTGCTATAGAGCTTAGTTGAGTCCTAAGTTCATATTGTTATGTCTGTCAAAAGAGATACCTGATGTAAGACAGACTGCAGCTGACCGAGAGCTAGCTATAGTAGTAGGAGTGGGTACTATTAGGTTGCCACAGTCAGAGATGGCCTAGCTTGGGACCGAAAGGAAGAAGTCTTCTCAATCTCCCTAACATTCCCCACTACACCATGAACCTCCCAGCGCTACTAACGTGCCAACACCATTTCCAGTACATCCTACACCCTCTGAACACGATGTTAGGAGTGCAGTATATATGTTCGCTCATATAATGACTGCCCAGTGCCAAGCAATTACACCAGTTGTTGCTGAGCCTATTGAGGGACCCAAAAGTTTGAGGGTTCGTGAGTTTCTTGATAATAAGTCCTCCATAGTCTACAGGGACAGATTGGAGAGAGGAGCCTTAACACTTTTTAGATCAGTTACAGAGAATATTCAAGGTTATGCATGCTTTATCAATAGAGTTAGTTGAGCTAGCGATGTCCTGTCTATGAGATACTGTAGTTCTGCGGTACGAGAGTTAGGAGAGGTCCAGGGGTAGGAATGCACCTCTACCTACTAGGCCCAGTTTCTCTGAGGCCTTGATAGATCATTACTTGCCTTGAGAGATCGGTAGGCTAGAGTAAATGAGTTTTTACTCTTGGACTTGGGCAGGATGAGTGTCCAGGAGTATGCATTAAGGTTTTATTCCTTGGACAGAGATGCACTATCATTTGTTAATACTATACCAACCAGGGACACCGGTTTATAGTAGGGCTTGCTCCGGAGTATGTTGAGTCCTGTATTATAGCCACATTATGAGAAGACATGGATATCTCATGAATTCAGGACTTTTCTCGAAGTATAAAAGAACTTAGGCAATGACATATGGCACTGAAAGGGTAGACCGGGGGCAGCATAGAAGGGCCAGACCAGTTGATTTATATGTAGAGTCCCAGGGTGGACCCAGACCCTAATTTTTAGGTAGGCCACCTAGGCCTTCACCCCAGCAATAGTAGAGTAGAAGTGCAGATCATCGTGGACAGTCAGATCTAGGCGAGAGTTCATGAGAATAGGCTCGCAGCAGCAAGGAGACTCAGATCAGAGAAGGCCAACCCCACCACATTGTGTTACATATAACAGGAGGCATTTTGGGAGGTGTAGATATGGTTTCACAGTTTGTTATTCTTATGGATAAGAGGGTCACATGATGAGGGACTGCCCGACTAAAGATTATAGTGATAGGGGGTCAGTAGATAGGATCATCAGCAGGGTCACATTAACCAGCACTTTCTAGAAAGCATGGGCCCTAGACTTCAGCGGATAGAGATAGAGGCAGAATGGGAGCATCTAGTTCTAGTAGTGGTCAAAACTGTACTTATGCACTAGTAGGGCAACAAGACTCTGAGTTGTCGCCAGATGTTGCGATAGGTACACTAAATTTTTGTTCCCATTCAGTATATGCTTTGATAGATTCAGGCTCCACTCTGTCCTATGTTAGTCCACTGGTAGCAGGGAAATTTTATATAGTACAAGAATTGCTACAATTACCATTTTTTGTGTGTACACCTATTGGTGAATCCATTATCACTAGGAAAGTTTATCGAGGTTGTAAGGTGGAAACTGTTGACTGCCAGACCTCTATAGACTTGATAGAGTTAGACATGAATGATTTTGACGTAATTATGGACATGGTTGGCTAGTACTATATTATGCCAATGTTGACTGCTAGACAAAGATTGTTAGATTCCATTTCCCTAGAGAAGCAGTTCGGCAATGGAAGGGAACTATAGTTTCGCCTAAAGGCAGGGCATATCCTATCTCTTGGCAACGAAGCTAACTGCAAAGGGCTATATTTATTATATAGTCAGAGTTCGAGATGTGTTGATAGAATCCCTGACTCTTCAGTCTATTCCAATAGTTAGTAAATTCTCGGATGTTTTTCCAAATGAGCTTCCTGGTATTTTCCCAGAAAAGGAAATTAATTTTTCTTTTGATATGCTACACGATACATATCCCATATTTATTCCTCTTTACAGAAAAGATCCGGTTGAGCTAAAGGAGTTGAAGGATCAACTGGTATACTTGTTGTAAAAAGGATTTTGTTTCGCCATGCGGCGCGCCAGTTTTGTTCATGAGAAAGCAAGATGGCTCCCTAAGAATGTGTGTAGATTCAGCAGCTAAATAAAGTTACTAATAAGAACAAATATACCCTTCCAAGGATAGGTGACTTGTTTTATCAGCTGCAAGGTGCCAAATATTGCTAAAAGATTGATTTGAGATCAGGAACCATCAAGTACGAGTTCGGGAGAATGATATTCTGAAAGATTTTAGAACCAGCTATGGCCACTTTGAGTTCTTTGTTATGTCTTTCGGATGACGAACTACCCAATAGTGTTTATGGACTTGATGAGCAGTATATTTAGGCCATTTTATATATGTTCATCATAGTATTTATTAATTATATCCTTGTATATTTACGTTCAAAGGTTGAGCACAAATATCATTTACGAGTAGTACTCCAGGTACTCATAGATCACGAGTTATACGCAAAATTTTCTAAATGTGACTTTTGATTGAATTATGTAGCTTTCTTAGGCCACATTGTGTCAGAGCAGGCATCTAAATTTACTCACAGAATATAGAGGCAGTGAAGACTTGGCTAGATCTACAACTCCATCCAAAGTTTATAGCTTTCTTGGGTTAGTTGGGTATTACAGAAGATTTGTGGAAGGATTCTCTGCCCTATCAGCACCGTTGACAAGGATAAGTCAGAAGGCAGCTAAGTTCTGGTGGACCAAGGCTTGTGAGCATAGTTTTTAGTAAATGAAGGTTAGACTAACATCTGCAGCAGTATTAGCCTTACTAGAGGGCTTAGAGGGCTATGCGGTATATTGTGATGCTTCATGTATTAGGTTAGGCTATGTTCTAATGCAGTACGACAAATGCTTCGAGGCAATTGAGGAAGCATGAGAAGAATTATCCAACCCACGATTTAGAGCTGGCTACAGTTGTGTATGCACTAAAAATCTGGAGATATTATTTATATGGTGTTCATATCGAAATCTTTACAGATCACAAGAGTCTCCAATATATCTTTAAACAAAAAGAGTTGAACCTGCGACAGCATCATTGGCTTGAGTTTGTTAAAAGACTATGATGTATATAGCTTATATCACCCAACGAAGGCTAACGTTGTAGCTGATGCCCTTAGACACAGGTATATTGGAAGCTCTCCATATTTGAGGCTAGAAAAGAGAGAACTGGCTCAGGAGCTACACTAGCTAGCCAATTTATGAGTTCGATTGATGGACTTAGATGATAGTTAGGTTGTGATTTGATGTACTGTGAGTTTACAGCACTTTCGACGCTCAAAACTAAAAAAATAGCATGGACTTACGTATATTTATATGGATATAAGGAAAATTTTTCTTTGGTTACAGGATAACTAGGTGTTGGAGCAAAAATGTACAAAGATAGCCTGAAAGTGCAGAAAAAAGGCTAAACTCACAGTCCTCAATACGAGTGTTCGGTGCTTTTGGTTATATAGCTACACGCAAGTGCACATGGTCGAACAAGAAGTAAAGTGGCTTAAGTAAGCCAAGTTTCGATCCCACAGGGACTGGCTAGGGTAACAATCTACTCAAGGGTTACTTTAACTCTAAAAATGTAGACAACAGTGTGAAGAAGAGTTTGATATTTTGGTTTCTAATTTTATGCTAAGTCTAAAATGAATATATAATTTGAGTCTGAACTATGAATATGAGCATGCTGAGGTTAAATGAACATGTAAATAAACAAATTATCGATACAATCTGGTTAATCTTTCCTCCGGTTGCTAGTTAAGAATTATTGCCAATGGATTAAAACTCTCGTATTTAACCCAACTTAAGAATCATGAACCGTCCACCTACATTTCTGTGATTAAACGAAATTCATGTTCTATCCATACAAAACTGATTCCTTAATAGACTAATACGACCTTCAGGTATATTTCTATCTTGAAGGTAAATCAATTCTCAATTTTTACAAACTAAGAAAAGATCATATCCTATCAATTCACAACTTTCCAATTTCTTGCTCTCTCGAGTGAAACGGGACTTTTTAGATATACATTAACATTGGCCACACATTAATGCAGTAAGAACAAGAATGAATAGAACAACCATGGAAGAAAAGATGAAAAACCAAATGATCAATAATTATATTGCAATACAATTGTTCTTAACCTCAGCAAGAAGAGGATTTAGCCACTCATTTGTGGATTAAACATCGTTAAATGAGTGTTAATCATACAAGTAATTGAATTAAAGAAGAAGGAGATAGAGAAAAACCCTGAGATTTTCGTCCCCTCAACTGCCTGTAACCCACGTTCTTGCTCCACCAAGTCAGCCTTTTTTAAAAATGAACCTAAGTGTTCTATTTATACTAGTGGGAATTTTTCCCGGAATAACAAGCAACGTGTCACAGAGTGCATTGCGGAGCACTGCCTCCGTGACACGCCACTGACGCGGACCCTAACTGGAATTTGGTTTTCCAGGTATTAAGGCCCAACGTGGCACGGCGTGCAACGCGGGGCTAGGACAACATGCCACGGCCCCAACGCACACCTTCACTTGAATTTGTCAAAAAATTCCATATCCAGGCAGAAGGCATCCGCGATGGCAGCGTGACACGGCTCCATCACGGAGCCCCTTTAATTTGTGCCTTCAAGTGCTTTTTCCCTTCTTAGCGTCCAAGTCCAACCCCGATCTCTCCCAACATGCATTTTAGCTTCCCCAAATTATATTTCACCTGCAAAAACAACACTAATCATGTTGGTTAGTATAAATTCACATTTTATTATAAATCAAATGAAAATGTATAAACATCGATCGATAAACAAGGCAAAAATGACACATTTGAGTATCACTTGGGCATATAAATTTGCCCAAGATCACTTACCCCACACTTAAATCCTTGTTCGTCCCCGAACAACAATCTTACACCTCATGCAATTGACACCCCAACCTGGCTACTTTGGTTCAACAATTCAAGTTACAGTTATACCGATTATTTAATACAGCAAATCATCAGGAAAACATGTATGGTCTTATCAACACGATGGCCTTCAACATATTAAGACTTCCTAGACTCAAGAATCGACTCTCGATATCGACAAACTCATGCAAATCAGCTGATCAAGATATCCGACACGAATTTTAATCTCTCATCAAGCATGTGCCCTCACAACACAAGAGAATTTTTCCCTTTTTAATCACATGAACTCAAAAGATTACATGCAGGAGCATATAAACACAATTTCACTCTTTCTCCCAAAAGAATTCACATGCATCATGTCATGAACCATAGGCTTGCCCTTAGTGTATTACTCTACTAATATAAGGAAATATGATGTAGGATCACATAGGACTTAACGGGTTGTAATGTAAGCTACGGAACTAGTAAATATTGGGCTAACCAATAATAGCCACTAGCATCCTTAAGCGCTTTTCCAAAACATCCCATCAACCTCATGGGTATTGTTTCTTCCTTCATCCTCCCATTCTTGAAGTCTGTCTTTATTTAGACCCATATCTTTGAGCACACTTGACTCAATAAAAAAGATTATTCATACATCTTCATTATATTTAATTTATAACGAGTGCACCTTCAACCTTTTCTTTCCTTTCATCACTCTGCTTTTCTTTTCTTTTCACCATTCTCACTCTTTGACACTTTGGGAAAATTATTTTCTTTTCTTAAGCGCTTAAGAGTTTTGGATCAAAATCACGGATAATGATAAGAAGGGGTTAAGCTCGGTTACACCTTTTTGACAAAAGAAAAATAATAGGCTAAAGGCTCAATGGGCTAACTAGGGTGTACATTCAAGGTGGGTACAATAATGAAAAAGAGAAACTTTCGGTTAAAACAAAGAAATGCCTACATCCTTTCCTACAATACACATCCTTCATTTCGTTTTGTACACACACCAGGCAAGTTCTAGACATTTCACAATAGCATGGAATAAATAAAATCTCACCATACACTTATTGCACATGCTCAATTCAAGACGTATTCACAGACTCTTCAACCAGCTAATTACAAGAATTCAAACATTAAGCCTCAATCACACTAAATCGACTCTATGGCCTAGGGATCTCAACATATTTACACAGTTGCATGCTTTCATATGAATCACCTTTGTATTTCAAATATCATGTACAACACGCAACCAGAATTCCGCAGCCATAAAGTAACTACAGGTTTTGGGATGCAACCCACAAAAGAAAAAAACTGAAAAATAGATGAAAAAATCTACTCCTAACGAATACATTTCCCTTAAGACGATCTTCATCCATCCATCATAGGGAACGGTCACTAACTAAGAGTTCAGTTCAATGGGACCATTCTCGGTAAAAGAATCGAAAACAAACGCCGAGAAACCCAAAAATTTAAAAATTCATGAAAAATTTTAAAAAATATCGATCATTTTGATAAAGCAAAAATATGTACAAAGCCAGCTAACAACATTCAATAGCACACAACAGCTTCACATTAATTACAATACAAAACATACCCATCACAATCACAGGGTCACAATTTTATCACATGCACGACAACAGAACAGAAACATACATTAAAAATAACAGCACCCAACACCTAATTACTCCCACCCCACACTTAAATCAAACACTGTCCCCAGCGTTCACAAAAATTAGCATAGCACAAGAGTGGGTGGTGAAACTCCCTGATCAATCAAAGTATTCCACTTCTTCATCAAGTGCTGCTGCCTCGTCTCCCATCTCTGAATCACCCCCATCGTCATCATCTGACTCAACAACGGAGTCATCACGATGTGTCTCCTCATCTGTGGGGACATCATCATCTGTGGGCTCCACAAAAGCTGGCCCCACTCGGCATAGAGCCCTGGCATTTTCGCCAAAAGGGTAGTCTAGCTCGAGCTGCCACAGCTCTTCTTCTGTCGCCGGCCTCCCGCCTATTTGCGGCTGGAGCATCTGCATCCCGTACATGCGAGCCATGTACTGATCATCCCGAGCTTGTCGCTCGGCTAGTGTAAGAACTGGCCCGTGAGTGGTGTCGGGTGCCTTAGTTTTGGTGACATCTAAGGCCCGCCGCTCCATCTGTGGGATGTAGTCAAGGGCCTCCTCCTCAATATCCAGGCCCCTCAGAAATGTTGTGAGTAATCCACCAAACCCGTATCGATGCCCTTGATGCAAACGGGCTCTCTTCATGGCGGAGATAATCACTGCCCCCACGTTGATCTCCAGCCATTTCATCAGGGCGTATACCAAGCATACACAATCCTGGGTAACATCTGTCATATGCACCCCCGGGATCAGGTAGGAACAAATAATCTTCAGCCATATCCTGGCTTCCCTGTTCATCAGTGAGTAGCGAAAGGTCTGATGGTAGCCCCTCTCCTTATGCCTGCTCCACCAAGCTGTCGACCGGGTTCCACACAAAGTGCGTTTGATGTCGGCATATGGTGGAGTATTATTCAACTGTCGAAGCACATAGGCGTCTGTGTCCCGCGCCCCTAAGATAGCATTAAGGTGGTGGGGCTCGAAAGTGACTATTTGCCCCCTTATCTTGATGGTGTGACTTCTGAGAGCCGGGTTCCAGTTGGCGTAGAATTCCCGAATCAAGTGCAAGTTGCATTCCTTGGGCTCTTCAAAGATGAAATTCAGCCCGACTGCCTCGATCCTGTGGACAATCCTAGGGAACTCCTGTGCCAACGGTTCCCTGTCAATGTGTTCTTCGGGCAAGTATTTTCTTTCCTTGTGCTTCGCGTACCATTTCTCCGCCTCCTCTGTCACCCATCTGGTTTTGTATTGATGGCGTTGGCCGCGTGGAACCGCTGGTGCTGCTGGGACTGCAATTCCCAGCCTAATTCTTTTTCTTCCGGCGCCTGATGTTGATGCGCCTTTTCCCTTGTCTTGCCTGCTTGCCATTGTTCCTATCAAACCAAATAGACAAGTTCAATGTTAAGCCAATTAAAATTAGCTTTGACTAAGGTTGGGTTAAGCTAGGCTACCCCACACTTACTCTTTAGCCAAAATCACAACATTACGGCAAGATCGTACTTATTTCCACAAACAAACAACAAAACATAACAAATATGCTTAATGCATTAAGAGAATTCGACGATATACATTCTATGTACTACTCAGACTTCGTACAGCTAGTCACAATAATAACCATTGATAACATTTCATCACATAGCACATAGCAAGGAGAACAAAGAGACAAAAAAAGAATTTATCTGCATGAATCCATATAATTCATCCATTTCTTGCAATTTCCACAATTTCCTTAACCCGGAGATCAGTCGGTCTTTTAGCATATTACAGTTAGCACAACCGACTCATCTCACCCAACATAAACAACCCAGCTAGAATTCCAAAGTTCAACTCAATTTTTCCGTTCCACACTCAAATTCAAGCCCTAGCTATGCTTTTATTAAAAATCCTATCAAGCTATGTAATTTTTGAGTTCATGCATTCACAATGATTCTACGAACATCAATTAATAATAACTCAATCGAATTTAAGCTTAATTTCTACTTAGGGCAAGTTTTCTTCACTTCCTATGCTAAAAATCGGAAAAAATAAGGTAAGAAATGAGATGAAGTTAACAAACATACATTAAATTCGATGATATCAAAGAAAAGTTGATAAAATTGAACTCCTAGGCCGTGTCACGTTGGGGAAGGGGGAATTTTGGGTTGTTTGTCGTGGAGGAGGTGAGGAATGGGAAAAATGAGGGAAAATAGGGGTTAAAAGGGGGATTTTTTGCTCGGGTCACCCGGCGACCCGGTGTGACCTGTCGCTATATACACCTCAACGTGTCACGGAGGGTAACGCGGAGCATTCCCTCCGTGACACGGAGCCATCGCGTAGGTGTTCTAGAATTTGTAAAAATTCCAGAATTACCTGCAACGTGTCACGGAGGGTAACGCGGAGGCCCTCCTCCATGACACGGAGCCATCGCCCTGGCTCACTATTTTGCCACTTTTTTTTATTTTTCATACCTCGGATTTTCCTTTGCGATCCCTTGCACATTTATCCTCCGTTCAACCTGAACTTCATCTTATGATAAGAAATTAGTTAGAATTATATGTTTCACTCAAAATAAAAATAATAATAAAAATAAAAACTAACAATTTTGTTGTTAATCAAAAATAAAAAGAAATCTATTCACATTTTACAAAGAAAAATTTCACGAGTTGCCTCTCGTGCAGCGCCTGGTTTACCATCGCGGCTAGATGTCATTCAGCTCAGTCATCTTCTAGTGTGACGGACATTTTCTCTCGACCACCGTGCTTACCCCAGTAGTGCTTACATCGCTCCGGTGGTTTTCCCAATAACTCTCGTGATTCAACTATCTGTGCATCATCAGCTCGATCAATCACGTTGATCACTGAGAGTTCCTCGTACACAGTCGGGACATCGGTGGCCTTATATACATCAAACACTTCCACCTTGTCGTGTGCTCGCATGGTTAGCTACCCTGCAGCTATGTCAATCAGCGCTTTCCCGGTCGCCAAGAAGGGACGTCCCAAAATAAATGGGACTTCCGCGTCTGGCTCAAAATCCAGCACGACGAAATCTACCGGGAAGATAAGGGAGCCCACTTGCACCAGCACATCCTCCACAATGCCATCAGGTCTGGCTAAGGACCGATCCGCTAGTTGCAAGATCACTGTTGTTGGTCTAGGACTCCCTAGACCCAGCTTCTTTAATACCGATAACGGCATCAAATTAATGCTCGCTCCCAAATCACATAATCCACGAGCTCAGATACTCTGCCCAATTGTAATTTGTATAGTAAAGCTCCCAGGATCTTTGAGCTTTGTGGGCAATCGGTTTTGTATCCGGGAAGTGCACTCCTCCGTGAGAGCTATCGTAGCATACTCATTCAACCGACTTTTGTTCGCCACGATGTCCTTAATGTACTTAGCATACTTCGGCACTCCCTGCAAAACATCAATAAGAGGTAAGTTAATATGTACCTTTTTCAGCAACTCTATGAATTTCTTGAAACACGCCTCCTCCTTGTGTTTCTTTAATCTTTGCGGGAACGGGGGTGGTGGTCCTGATTCAGCTTCCTTTTTCTTCCCCCTCTCATCACTTTCCTCCATCTCAACTTCTACTGCTCCCGATTGTTGAGGTGGTCTTTCTGGTTCCACCTCTTTAAGCTGCAAACCACTCCTTGTGGTCACCGCATTCACCTGCTTGGGGTTGGGATCCGTGTCGCTCGGAAGTCCTCCTATAGGCCTGGTGTTTTGGGCTCCAGCAAATTGCCCAAATTGATATTCAAGTGCCTTAGTAGCTAACTGGTTGTTCTTCACCTCGGCTGCCAATTTCACATAGTCAGCCTGTAATTGAGCTTGGTTAGCTACCATCGTCTTGAACATCTCCTCAATTCTGGGCGATGGTGGTGGAGGAGGTGCATTGTTGTTTCTATATTGTGCCTGATAGTTCTGCTGCCCTCCTTGATTCCTTTGCGCCCCCTTACTCGAACTTTGCCCTTGATGGTTGTTGCTACCCCAAGAGAAATTCGGATGATACCTCTAGTTGGAATAGTAGTTGTTGCCATAATGTTGGTGGTTGTTCCTCTGTGCATTTCCCACAAAGTTCACCGAGTCAGGATTTTCTCCACAACACTTAGCTGAGTGCTCACTACTCCCGCACACTTCACACCAAATCTGCTGCACTTCATTCACTGGGGCTTGAGTCTGGTTCATTGTCATGTTACTGAAGTGGGTGCTGAGTTGATTCTGTAAAGCAGCTATCTGTGCAGCAATAGCTGTAAAACCATCCACTTCTAGAACTCCTGCTGCTTTCCTTGTTCCTCCTCTTGACGTATCAGCATTCCACTCCGGATTTCCCTGCGAAATATGGTTTAACAAGGTATACAGCTCCTCATAAGTTTTCTCCAAAGCTTGTCTCCCAGCTGCTGAGTCTATCAAGATTTTTGTGTGGGGTTCCGAACCCTCTATAAAAGTGTGCACCAGCACATCATTGGGTTGATGATGATGAGGACAATCCCGCAACATGGACTTGAATCTCTCCCAAGCCTGATATAGATTCTCTCCCTCTCTCTGTTTAAAACTTAGAATTTGACTTCTAAGTCTTGCTGTTTTACTAGATGGAAAAAAATCGTATCAAGAATTTCCTTGCAAGATCATCCCACGTAGTAATAGAATTAGGTGGGTCAGCTTTCAACCACCTCTTGGCTTCTCCCAATAGTGAAAATGGGAACAATGTAAGCCTGACATAATCTGATGACACTCCAGCGGGGATGTAAGTGTCACTTATCTCCAAAAAATTTTGGAGATGCTGCTGTGGATCCTCATGAGGGATACCTGTGAACTGCCCGCTGGTGTGCAGCAATTGCACCATGTTTGTTTGCGCTCGAACCTCCCTCCTGGCTCAGGTTTGCGGATGCTAGATGTGACATTGTTAGCATGTGGGATTGCCACCTCGCGAACCGGCCTAGCTGCCAATTCCTCGGGCACTAACATTGCCCTTACTACTGGTGGATTCTGTTGTTGCTCCATGATTGTTTGTCTGAGCAACTGCAACTTTTTCTCTACAGCTTCTCTCCGCTGACAATGAAATAGTCTTCCAGGCTCTAAATATGAGTCCACCAGCTCCTTGTCTCTTGCCAGTGTTCAACAGAGATTATATCTGCAAAATACAGGCTAAGACCAAGTTGTCAACACTAAGAAAAAAATATAGTAAATCAACACTTAAGAAAAATTCACCAATTGCCAGTCCCCTGCAACGGCGCCAAAAACTTGGTCAGGGTCGAATGGAAGACTACACGCAAGTGCACGTGGTCGAACAAGTAGTAAAGTGGCTTAAAGTAAGCCAAGTATCGATCCCACAAGGACTGGGCGAGGGTAACAATCTACTCAAGTGTCACTATACTTTAACTCTAAAAATGCAGACAGCAGTGTAAAGAAGAGTTTGATATTTTGGTTTCTAATTTTATGCTAAGTCTAAAATGAGTATATAATTTGAGACTGAACTATGAATGTGAGCATGCTGAGGTTAAATGAACATGTAAAGAAATAAATTATCGATACAATTTTGGTTAATCTTTCCTCCGGTTTCTAGTCAAGAATTATTGCCAATGGATTAAAACTCTCATATTTAACCCAACTTAAGAATCATGAATCGTCCACCTACATTTCTGTGATTAAACGAAATTCATGTTCTAGCCATACAAAACCGATTCCTTAATTGACTAATATGACTTTCAGGTATATTTCTATCCTGAAGGTAAATCAATTCTCAATTTTCCCAAACTAAGAAAAGATCATATCTTATTAATTCACAACTTTCCAATTTCTTGCTCTCTCGAGTGTAACTGGACTTTTTAGATATACATTAACATTGGCCACACATTAATGCAGTAAGAACAAGAATCAATAGAACAACCATGGAAGAAAAGATGAAAAACCAAATTGATCAACAATCACATTTCAATACAATTGTTCTTAACCTCAGCAAGAAGAGGAATTAGCCACTCATTTGTGGATTAAACATCGTTAAATGAGTGTTAAACATACAAGCAATTGAATTAAAGAAGAAGGAGATAGAGAAAAACCTTGAGATTTTCGTCCCCTAAACTGCCTGTAACCCACGTTCTTGCTCCACCAAGTCAGCCTTTTTTAAAAATGAACCTAAGTGATCTATTTATACTAGTGGGAATTTTTCCCGGAATAACAAGCAACGTGTCACGGAGTGCATCGCGGAGCACTGCCTCCGTGACACGCCACTGACGCGGACCCTTACTGGAAATTGATTGTCCATGTATTAAGGCCCAACGTGGCATGACGTGCAATGCGGGGCTAGGCCAACATGGCACGGCCCCAACGCGCACCTTCACTGGAATTTGGCAAAAATTCCCTTTCCAGGCAGAAGGCATCCGCGATGGCAGCGTGACACGGCTCCATCACGGAGCCCCTTTAATTAGTGCATTCAAATGCTTTTTCCCTTGCTCACATCCGAGTCCAACCCCGATCTCTCCCAACACGCATTTTAGCTTCCCAAAATTATATTTCACCTGCAAAACAATGCTAATCATGTTGGTTAGTATAAATTCACATTTTATAATCAATCGCATGAGAATGTATAAACATTGATAGATAAACAAGGCTAAAATGACACATTTGAGTATCACTTGGGCATATAAATTTTCCAGGATCAGCAATCACTCTTGTGAATATTATCAGAGAGATTGCAGCTACTAGGATTCAAAACTCATTAAGAAGAGTTTTTCAAAGATTCACATTTCGAAGGTAGGTGGGAGGTGTATGGAAACAGCAAGGGAGAACAAGAACAAGAGATCAAAAACTGGCAACTTTGAGTTTTCTTAGCAAGGATCAGGTGGTGGGAATCACTCACATCTCCAATAGAAATTGGCTCCAGTACCTCCATCAGTCAGTGTTCCACTACCCAAATTCAAAGGGGAGCAAAGGGGCAGACCATCTGGCTCTAAGATCTAGAGGAGCAAGTCCAAGGTAAGGGAGATTACCTATAAAGCCTGCAAGAGATGTGGAAAGAACCACCTAGAAAAATGCATGGCTGGTTTAGGCGCTTTTTTTTAGTGCAATATGTTAGGCCATAAGCTCACAGATTGCCTAGCGATGATGCTCAAATTACACCTTTGAAGAAGTATAACGTGATCGTTAGTCAATAAAGAACTCAACTAATGTTGGGGTCAATCCTACAAGGAATATGGTCAAGATATAGACTAATGGTAGTATTTAGGCTTTTAGTTCAATTATTTCCTAACCGGGGTTTGTAGAGAAATAATAAAGTGGCAATATTGTAAAATGGTTTTGTTATCAAAGTTATGCAATTACCTAGGAAAGTGTTCCCCATGACTTCTTAACTAGGTCAGATTATTACACTCGTGATCTATCACAATACTTAGCCTATAGAGTTGATAAACTATGTTCATCCAAATCAGCTGATTCAACCATATTGGATTACTATACTCAATCACCGGGTTAGGTCTCATGAGCGATTTTCATTTAACCTTTATCGAAAATTCCAAATTAAATTTCCTGCAAGCACAACTCAAGTTATTCAATGAAAATTACTTCAAAGTCTTTGTTCTTTTCATTTCCTAATTTCTACTTCTCTAGGTTCAAGCAAATAGAGAATGTAGGCTACTCTGAACGTTATGTAGCGTTAAGAAACATTAATCGTTAAGAAAAGAACAATACAAGTATTCGTATTGGTTTAGAATCACTCTATGTTAATCCTAGTTTGTTATTCCAGCATGGTTCCTACAACAATAGTTGTGGAGGTTTTAGCTGCCATGATTGCAAGAAAGAAATCAGAATTCATAGAAGAAATCATAATTAAACACTTACAAAATTGATGGAATAAAAATCCAATAATCAATTGCACAATCTAACATCGAAAATCAAGAACATAATGATGAACTAGATCAAGGTTCTAGTGTGTTTGTTCTCCAATTACTGTTGGAAAACTCAAAAAAAAATTACAATGAAAAAGTATTGGTTCTTTTAAGGAAAAATAAAATAAAAGTATTTGTACAAATAATGAAATCCTTTCCTAAATTGACGGGGATTCTGCTGCTGAGATGACCTACGAGTCATAGCATGCTGCAATGAGCCGTGGTCTGCTCTCGTAGTACAATTCTGCAGCTTCTGGGTATATCAGGTACGGGTGAGTGGTATGACTCGTACATTGTAACTATGAGTTGTGTTACTATTCATGGCTTGAACTTCTGAAATCTAGCATCTCTGATGATTCTCCTATGGCTTCTTCATATGATTCATACCATCCTAAAACGGCCCGTGCAATCCACTCGTGCCCTAAGTATGCCAAGTAGTGATCCTTTGAAAACAAAAACAATAATTTACAATAGGACCTACATGTCCTATAGTAACACTACATCCAAAATGTAAGTCTACGACCCTCTAAGAGTTCAATATAAGATATATGATCAGGATAGGGCCTCGACCTACCTAACAAACCATATATACTAACTTCAAACGACATGGAGCTTACCCACTAGCTAGAACTCCACTCAACTATAAGGATCACGAGCTACCTGTTGATCAACACCTATAGGCATATATGCAATACTCCCGAGGTCGGACATCAATACGAAGAATGTACTAAGTATGTAAGAAAACAAAATATTGATGAAATATAACAAAGAGGAAATAGAAGGGGTACCAACCAATCAACCCCAACTTCTAAATGAACAATAACAATATATACCGCCATACCTATGTTAATTCTAAGATCCACAATACTGACAATCACCTCGATCACTAATCCCTCAAATAACTAATATACAGCTAACAGACAATGAAATAACATATGAATACAATATAATGTAAAGAAATATACAAATTTAGTCCTTCCAGACACTATTATGGACTTGCAGGCTAATAATATTCCCAAGTATGATCTTGCCGGTAATATTCACAGATTTGTAGGTCCTCATAATGCCATGTGCTCGACCTCGCTGAAAACAGTTGTGGACTTGCAGGTGCTAACTGAGCCCCTAAAGTTAACAAAAATAATAATTATGTAAAAATAGCATATGAACATAAATCAACAACAAAAATAGCCTACAATCTATACAATCAAGTTCGCCATCTGAATTCTATAACGTACAACTAGGTCCTCTTTACCAACTGATGTACCGCACATCGCATGTCTCCCTACATAATTATGAATTACACAACCAACCACAACAATTATCAAAATACAACAACCCAGCCATGATAATAAAAAGGGTTCGAAATGGATATATGGACATCCACATAGCACAATTATGCAACGAGTTGAATTTCAGCTGTTTTTCTTTACTTTTGGCCTAGTTGGCCATATATATATATATATATTTGGAAATATAGGCTAGCCTTTGTTATAGTGCTGACTGTTCTCCATTGATTAGTTATTTTTTTTATTGTTGTTGTATATTATATTGTGGTGTCGAGCCTCATCGATTCAGGTTTGTTTTATGAGTTGTTCTTTTGGTTAGCTACAGGGTTCGGTCGGTCAAGTGAGGCAACTGAGTGCCGGTCATGCCTCCTCGGGTTTTGGGGCTTGATAGACCCCTTTTGTGGGAGCCATGGTTTACTCTTGACGCAGATTCCACCACAAACTTGTCATTAATTTTTCTCCCACCTTTCCCCCTAATTTTTTTGTCAAGGAATCACTATTCCCAAAGGGCTAAATTACTAGGCAAACCGTATGTAACAACCCATATAATTTAAGGAATAAATCTGTACTTTCGAGGTAAGACTAAAAGTTTTTAGTAAGACAATAAGGATGTGTTATGAAGTATTCGAATAACTCTATAGTCTTATGTTAAGATTTGACATCAAGCAAGTTGAAAAAACAAGTCGGTAAAATTTATCACAATTTACTTTCTTAAATTCTCTAAAATTTTGGTAAGATATCTTAGAGATTTTCTCACAATCTATAAGGGGTTAGAGGGCCTACTACCTATAAAATTGAAGGTTTATGAGTCTAGTTTCCAATGCATTAGATAGTTCTCCAATAAAACTTAGTAATAGAGTGATATTTGCATTTTCGCGAGACTGCATAGGGAGACATGTCAAAGAGGGGACAATTCGTTGGAGGATTATAAAAGTCTCAATAGTCTACTTGTAATATCCAAATTCATTTTCCCAGACATGGGAGGTAGAAACCCTATTTCTCTATAATTCTCCATAGATATTATGTGTTTGAGTCAAATCCATGATATAAAGATATTTATGAGGATAAGTCATTGATTCTGTCGTGTGTTTGCATTGCTTTTTCCCATTTAGTTTAGTGGCTGCTTCATGTGAGCTATCTAGGTAAAAGTTCTTCACTCTTTATACTCACCTTATTACCATGAATTTGAATCCATAAGTATCGTTACATCATCGTGTTGAAGTTTCTATAATCGATTCCCTAGAAATCTTATCGTAAACGTCTTTGCACTTTATTTTCTTATTGAATTGTAGTGGTACTGATAATGCTCATGATCACACTTCTTGGCAATGTATGAAGTAGACATTGTCAATAAAGAATCCAATAAAGAGGTTGGGATCCAATCCACAGGGAATATTGTCACACCCCGAGCCTATAGCCTAGATGAGACACGGTACTTAGGATCACAAATGACCCCAAGTCAACCCATGGTCTATCATAACATTGGCTATTCTGAGTAAAACATAGAGGAAGCTTTAAATAATGAAATAATGTTTACTTCGTCCCACTTGCATGTGGGTATGCTGATATCCTAAGTAATACCTCCGGTCTATGGTGTTGTACTTTGACTTGCTAGCAGTTCGGGCACTTAGCTACAAATTCAGCGATGTCTCTCTTCATGCCATTCCACCAGTAAATATCTTGTAAATAACAGTACATGTTAGTAGCACCAAGGTGGATGGAATACCTCAAACTGTGTGCTTCATCCAGTATCTATTGTATCAAATCACCCACATCCAATACGCACAATCTACCCTGGTAACAGAGTACACCATCTCCCTCTTTGGAGAAAGCCTCAACTTATTTTCTGAGAACTGCTTCCATAAGCTTATGTGGGATGGGATCTTCATCCTGTCTGGACTTAACTTCAAAAACCAAAGAAGAATCTGACCCACTTTGCATTACCACTCCACTCTCAGCTGAATCAACCAACTACACCCCTAACCAAGCTAGTCTGTGAATATCCTTCGGTAGTTCCTTTCTGCCCTCTTAAACATGGGTCACGCTCCCCATAGACAACCTTCTTAGGGCATCAGCCACCGCATTGGCTTTTCCCAGGTGGTACAACACACTCATATCATAATCCTTCAATAATTCTAACTATATTCTCTGACGATGTCATGACCCGAATAGACACCTGAATCATAGACACAGGACAAGGGACCCCGAGAGACCCCAAGTCGGCTCATGGTATAATCATACATCTAACTCATTCGATAAACTGAAGAAATCATCAACATAACTAAGTGAAAGTCTAACAAACATAACATCAGAATAAGCATCCAAAGCTAACACATACATAATTTTGAAACGCCTCTAATCTGGATGAGTTGATGGGACAAGACCCCAACTTAACTCAACAATACTAAAGGAAAATAAATAAGGAACTGAAAGTCTATCCCTCGAAGGATGAGGACTCACCAACTAAGCAAGGGCTAACTCTGACAACCGATTACGAGCGGTTCTAAGCCTGGTAGTTGGGTCCTGTATCATGAAACGATACATCATAGAAAGTATGCGGTCAGTACGTGAAATGTACTAAGTATGCAAGGTAAGTAAAACTGCTTAAGTAAAGTAAATCATCTAAAACATTTCATAACATATCATCAGCTTTCAAATCTGAGAGGAAAGAACTACATGCATTCATTTAGAACTTGTAATCTTCTCGTAATATGACCATGCATAGCTTCATCACATCATAACTGACTCGAATGACTCAAAGATGAAATGTGACATTTATAGAAAAGAAAAACAATGAGTCAAATCTTTCTTTTAGTACGTGCATGTTTATAATAATAATTAGGAGTAATAAATATGCAAATCTGAATAATTTAGACAATGGGAGACTAGTAACTTAACCAATATACCATGATAGAGCTTACATGGTCCTGACTATCACACTCAAGTACGCAGAGCCGTCCAAAACCTTTCTAGGGATAAGGACGCTACCATGATATCGATATCAAGCTCATGGACCATTTGGGCCGGGGATAGCTCACAAGGGAGGTCCCAATAACTTAATAGTATCAACCTACGTTGGCGCATAGTTCTGGGGCATAGGGTGATCGACCCATAGCTCACTCGATGCTAGACTCATCTCCCAAAGCATGCAATGCTCTACATCGTATATAATACGAAGCTCAACATCATGTATTGATGAAGCTCAACAATGGAATCATGTATAAAAATCAACATCGTACGAAACGAAACTCAACATTGTCATTTGACAAAGATCAATAATGAAATCATGCATAGAATTGACATCATAAGAAAATGAAGCTCAATAATACATACATCTCAATTATGAATTCATGCATATGAGAAGCTTTATTTCGAAACATACCACAAGCTCAAATATAAGTGGAAGCATGTACTCCAAAATCATGTGGTAAGCTTTCTTTAGATATACTACATCATCATACATGATATAAGGGCATTGCCCAAATTTAATCATGCTTGGATCTACTCAATTCATTTTGAAAACAACATCATAATCATGGGTAGTTTTAGAAACATGTTTTTCATTATCAAATCTCATCATCATCCCACATTCATTATCATTCTCTTCTTTCATGAACTTCTCATCCATGGCATTTAAATTTCATAATTTAGAAAACATAATTTTTAATTGAAAACAACTTAAAATCTACCCAACCTTCACAAATTTCATCAATATAAACATAATCTAATCGTACCCATGTGTAGAATTGAAGAGTCATACAATTGGGTAAAATCCCATAACATGATCATATGAATTTCTCATACTTAGCTAGAGATTTGGGCATGGTGAAGAAGGAAACACCCACTCATAACCCTACATACCTGGGAGGGATGATTTTACCACTTCTCTAATTGCCCAAGGTGAGATTTCATTGGAAACCTTCAAAATATGCTCTAAATTCTCTCTTAAAACTCTCAAGTTCGCATGCATGGAATGAATTAGCTTAGAATAGGTTTTCCCCTCTTAAAACCTTGTAAAATGATCCTTAAATGACATAGTATAGGTCTTAGGGACTCGAAAATTATGAAAAGACCCTTACAGAATTCACACAAAAACACACGGACAACCTGACGAATCGTCACGGGGGAAACGACTCATTACGTTGCTCGTCAAGTCCACTGCTTGCCTGGACTCCTGGGCTCGTAAATACTGACCCAACGACTCATTGCTTGACCGAACGAGTCGTGGTCAGCTTCCATCAAGTACACTTGTCTGACCTCTTCCATATTCCTTTTCCCTTACCCCACGATTGACCTAATGACTTGTATGGTCTTAGCACAAGTCATTGCCACGCCCGTGGGGTAGCCTTTTCTTCCAAGCTTCCCAACTCTCCTCTAGCCTCCCCACGAGTCACCTGATGACTCTTGGGCTATCATAACGAGTCATCCAATGAGTCATTCAACTCCTGCAACACAAATTTTGCATTTTCCCCGTTTTGATTCTCGGGTCTGATCCTTGGGTTCCAAGGTATTACAATGTCTCCCCCTTGGGAACATTAATCCTCGAATATTGGAAACAAGAAGAAAATAGAAACATGCAATTATCATAATCAAATACTAATCATTTAGACTGAAAATTGGCAGAATGACTACCTCAGAAAAGAACTACATAGCTTAACTAAATTCAGACATCACATACATCTATCATATCATAAATCAAACTTGTGCACATGAACTGAACATGGAAACTAATTAAAGAATTAGGGTAAAGACTAATACCTCAAGCTAAAACTGAGCCGGTAGGGAACAGGTGAGGGAATTTAGCCATCATAGCCACTTCAGCTTCCCACGTATCTCCCTCGACATGCTGATTTCTCTATAATACCTTCACCATAGCTACTTCTTCGTTCCTCAGCCTCCGAGCCTGACGATCCATGATTACTACTAGATTTTCCTCATAACTGAGGGTATCTCCCACACCAGCACTTTCCACCGGGACAACTAAAAATGGGTTACCTAATCACTTTTTCAAGAGTGATACATGGAAGACGGGATGAACTGAAGATAACTCTAATGGCAAGTCCAACTCACACGCTACCTTACCAACTCTTTTCATAACCGCGTATGGACCAACATAGCAGGGACTGAATTTTACTTTCTTCCCGAACCACATGACTCCCTTCACGGGAGACACTTTCAGAAATACCCAATCGTCCACCTCGAATTCCAACTCTCTTCTCCTCACATTAGCATATGACTTCTGATGACTCTAAGCAGTTTTCACGCTGTCCCTTATAAACTAAACTATCAACATAGCCTCATGAAATAAGGTCCTATCATTGCTGTCTCACCAACCTCAAACCATCCGATGGGCGATCTACACCTCCACCCATAAAGAGCCTCAAATGGTGCAATCTGGATTTGGGAGTTATAGCTGTTATTGTAAGAAAACTCGATCAAGAGTAAGTGATCATCTCAACTACCCTTAAAGTCCATCACACAAGCTCTCAACATGTCCTCGAGAGTCTGGATTATCCACTCCGCCTGACCATCCCTTTGCGAATGAAATGTTGTGCTGAGTTTAACCTGAGTCCCAAGCCCTTTTTAGAAAGCCTGCTAAAACTGAGAGGTAAACTGAGTACCCTCGGTCTGAGATAATAGACAAGGGCACTCCATGTAATTGCACCAACTCCTGGATATACAGTTTGGCATAATCATTTGCTGAATCTATGGTTTTGACCGGTAAAAAGTGTGTGACCTTGGTCAACCTGTCCACCACCACTCAAATAGAATCGTAGTGTCGGCGAGTACGAGGTAGGCTTGTAATGAAATCTTTATTAACCTATTCCCACATCCAAGTGGGAATGCTAAAATCCTGAATTATGCCTCCCAGCTTTGATGCTCGGCTTTCACTTGCTGACAATTCGGGCACTTGGCTATGAGTTCTTCAATATCCTTCTCCATGTTGTTTCACAAATATATTTCAGACAAATCATGATACGTCTTGGTGGCACCTAGATGGACAGAATACCTGAATCCATGTTCCTCATGCGATATTCGGTCCCTCAAATTACCAACATCTGAAACACATAGACGGTCCTGGTACTGCAGCACCCTATCTCCCCCTCGGGAGAAGACCTCCACCTTCTGACTTCCAACTACTTCCTTCAGCTTCACAAAAATAGGATCCTCATCTTATCTGGCTTTCACATTCGCCACCAAGGATGATTCTGATCCATTTTGCACAACAACGCCACCATCGGTCGAATCAACCAATCTAACTCCCAACCTTGCAAGTTGATGGACATCTTTCACCAACTCCTTCTTTTCCTCATCCACGTGGGACACACTCTCCATAGAGAGCCTACTAAGTGCATCCGCTACCACATTAGCCTTACTCGGGTGGTAAAGAACACTCATGTCATAGTCCTTTAGTAGCTCCAACCATCTCCTTTGCTGAAGATTAATGTCTTTCTATGTGAACATATTTTGCAAACTCTTGTGATCCGTGAATACATCCACTTGGACCCCATAAAAGTAATGCCGCCATATCTTTAATGTAAACACCACCGCAGCCAACTCAAGATCTTGCATCAGGTAATTCTTCTCATGGACTTTCAACTGTCTTGAGGCATATGCTATTACTTTCCCATGTTGGATTAACACACAACCAAGTCCAATTCTCGAAGCATAACAATACACCACAAAACAATTGGTACCCTCGGGTATGGTTAACACTGGTGCTGAAGTGAGTCGAGTCTTCAACTCTTGGATGCTTTTCTCACAAGCATCCGACCAGTGGAACTTTACCTTCTTCTGAGTCAACTTTATCAAAGGTGCTGCAATAGATGAAAAGCCTTAAAAAAATCTCCAATAGTAACCCGCTAAACCCAAAAAGCTCCTGATATCTGATGGGTTCACCAGTCTGGGCCAATTCCTCACTGCCTCTATTTACTGAGAATCTACCTTTATGCCCTCACTCGATACCACATGGCCCAAGAATGCCACGGAGACCAACCAAAACTCACATTTTCTTACCTTTTGCAAACAACTAACGATCCTTGAGAGTCTGAAGCACTACTTTAGAGTGAGCGGCATGCTTCTCCTCGCTTCGAGAATATATAAGGATATCATTGATGAACACGATAATGAACATGTCAAAAAATTCCTTGAACATCCTGTTCATTAGGCCCATAAAAGTTGAAAGGGAATTGGTTAGCTCAAACGACATAACAATAAATTTGTTGTGACCGTATCGAGTCCTGAAAGTAGTTTTTGAGATATCACTCTACCGAACCCTAAATTGGTGATACCCGGACCTGAGATCAATCCTGGACAAACACTTGGCACCCTGAAGCTAGTCAAAAAAATCATCGATCCTGGGTAAAGGATACCTGTATTAATGATGACCTTATTCAACTGCCGATAGTCAATGCACATCCGAAGCGAACCATCCTTCTTCCGGACAAATAACACTGGGGCACCCCATGGAGACTTGCTCGGTCTGATGAAGCCCTTATATAACAGGTCCTTCGACTGATCTTTCAAGTCTTTTAGCTCGGTTGGAGCCATTCTGTAGGGTAGAATAGATATAGGCTGCGTGTCGGGAGGAGATCTATACCGAAATCAATCTCCCGCTTGGGAGGGACACCTGGAAAATCATCAAGAAAGACCTGTAGATACTCACATACTACTAGAACAGACTGGACAGTTGGGGTTTCGGACTTGACATCCTTAACCCTAACTAGATGGTACATGCAACCCTTAGAAATCATCTTTCTAGCCTTCAGGTAGGAAATGAATCAACCTACAGGCACAACTAAACTACCCTTCCATTCTAAGACTGGCTCACCTAGAAATCTGAACTCTACTGCCCGGGTTATACAATTAACTGAAGCATAGCATTAAAATAGCCAATCCATGCCAAGAATAACATCGAAATCGGTCATGGTTAACTCTATCAAGTCTACTAAGGTGACCTTATAAAGGACTGAGACTGGGCAACCTCTATACATCCGTTAAGCTATAACTGAATCACCTACTAGAGTAGAAACTGAGAAGGGTTCTAACAAAACATCGAGACTGACTCCAAAGATATTGGCCATATATGGTGTCACAGAAGACAAGGTAGCCCCCGAATCTAACAAGCATATACATCAATATGGAAGATTCGCAACATACCTGTGACCACATCCGGGGAGACCTCCTGCTCCTGATGGAAAGCTAAAGCATAGAATCTATTCTGGCGTGGACCACTAGCTGTGCTAGTAGATGCCTCCTGATGTGCTAAGCGTGGGGAAGGGGCTACTAAAATAGAAGTTGGGCCTCGGCCCCCAACCTGATCCTGCCTCATAGCTGGACAATCTCGAAGCATGTGTCTGGGATACGCACACCCAAAACAAGCAGCTGAACCTACCAAGCACTGGCCTGTGTTCCCCAACCACATCTGCGACAAGCTGGGATGCTAGAATCTGCGGGTCTTCTGCTTTGACCCCTCGAGATTGATGCTCAGCCTCTCTGATCATGTCTAGGCCTGAATGGCACACCCAATGCCAAAGATGCTGGGGCTGATGATCTCTAGTGAGTCTTCTATCGGTGCCCACCACCGGACCTCTGCTAAGAGAATTTGTGCTCCTCGGTCCTGACCCTCTTTGCTTCCCTCTCTCTCAAATGTGTCACTTCCATCTGCTGGGCGTACAACACTACGTGGGGGAAATCCATACCCTGGTAAAGCATAGCAATCTGGCACTCCTTGTCCAAATCCTTGCTATACCATGCACAAATCTGATCACCCGTGCCCTCTGGTCGGTTACTAACTCCGGGACATATTTTGATAGGCGAGTGAACTCAAGGGAATACTCTTGCACTTTCATCCTTCCGTGCTTCAAGTTTACAAACTCAGCTGCCTTCATCTTCCTCATCTCCCCCGGGAAGAATAGATCTAGGAATGCAACCTGAAACTCCTCCCACGTGATCAGACCCACTCCTATGACTCTGTTATCCTTCCATTGGTGAAACTAGATATGCACCAACCCTTTCAACTGGTAGGAGGACAACTCTGCGCACTCAACACTACTCACCCCCATAACCTGGGTGGTCTTGATAATCTCATCAATGAAATCATGCTGGTCCTCATCTACCTTGGACTCCAAGAACTCTAGTGGGTTCATCCTTAAGAAGTCTCTGACTCAAGCTGTCGTTGCATTGCCATTTTGCTGAACATGCGCAATGGCCTACTGATTACCTGAGCGGTCAAGGCCTGCACAAGCATCTGAATAGTAGCTTAGAACTCAGCATGAGCGGCTGGCTCCGGTGCCTGAGGCTCCTGAACTGGTGGGGCTTGCTGATGCCCATAACCATTTCCATTCTCGTGGCCCTCACCACCTCCATTCCTTCTTCCATTCATTCTTCAATGAGCCATGATACCGCAATCGCGATTAGCATGAATTAGAAGGATAGAAAGACTTTTCATTACATGACATAGATCATGAAACATTTCCTAAATGTCCTTTAGCCTCTTCTTCAAAAGTGTGGTGCGCTTCACACCCATGAAAAAGACTTTACTTAACGCGGCTTTTTAGACACCCTAGGACACTTCAAACCTATTGCTCTGATACATGTTTGTCACGACACGAACGGAGGCCTGAATCATAGACACGGGACAAGGGACCCCGAGAGAACTCAAGTCGGCCCATGGTATAATCATACATCTAACTCATTCGATAAATTGAAGAAATCATCAACATAATTCAGCAGAAGTCTAACTCAATATAACATCAGAATAAGCATTTGAAGCTAACACATACATAAGTCTGAAAAGCCTATAATTTGGACGAGTTAATGGGACAAGACCCTAACTAACTAAACAATACTGAAACTTAAAACACATAAGGAACTGAAAGTCTATCCCTCCAAGGATGAGGACTCACCAACCAAGCAGGGGATAACTCTGATAACCGACTAAGAGCGGGGCTGAGCCTGGGAGATGGGTCCTATATCATAAAATGATACAACATAGAAAGTATGCTGTTAGTACGTGGAATGTACCAAGTATGTAAGGTAAGTGAAACCTCTTAAGTAAGGCAAATCATTTAAAACATTTAATAACATATCATAAGTTTGAAATCTGAGAGGAAAGAACTACATGCATTCATTCTGAACTCATAATCTTCTCGTAATATGATGATGCATAGCTTCATAACATCATAACTAACTCAAATGAATCAAAGCTTAAATGCGATATTTATAGAAAAGCTAAATAACGATTTAAACCTTGCTTTTAGTAAGTTCATGTTTAAAATAATAATCATGAGCAATGAATATTCAAATCAAAATCATATAGACAATGAGAGACTCGTCACTTAACCAACGAACCATGATAGAGGTTACGTGGTCCCTACTATGAAACTCAAGTGGGCAGAGCCGTCAAAAACCTTTCTAGGGCTAAGGACGCTACCATGATATTGATATCAAGCTCATGGGAAATTTGGGCCGGGGATAGCTCACAAAGGAGGTCCCAGTAACATAATAGTATCAACCTACATTGGCGCATAGTTCTGAGGCATAGGTGATCGACCCATAGCCCACTCGGTGCTAGACTCTCCTCCCAAAATATGCAATGCTCTACAATGTATATAATATGAAGCTCAACATCATCTATTGATGAAGCTCAACAAAGGAATCATGCATAAAACTCAACTTCGTACAAAACGAAGCTCAACATTGTCATTTGGCAAAGCTCAATAATGAAATCATGCATAGAACTGACATCGTATGAAAACGAAGCTCAATAATATATATCAATTATGAGTTCATGCATATGAGAAGCTTTATTTCGAAACATAACACAAGCTCAAATATAAGTGGGAGCATCTACTCCAAAATCATGTGGTAAGCTTACTTGAGAGATACTACATCATCATACTTGATATAAGGGCCTTGTCCAAACATTATCATGCTTGAATCTACTCAATTCATTTTGAAAACAACATCATAATCATGGCTAGTTTTAGAACATGCTTTTCATGATCAAATGTCATCATCATCACACATTCATCATCATTCTCTTCTTTCATGAACATCTCATCCATGGGCATTTAACTTTCATAATTTAGAAAATACAATTTTTGATTGAAAACAATTTAAAATGTGCCCAAGCTTCACAATTCATCTATATAAACATAATGGAATCATACCAATGTGTAGAAATTGATGAATCATGCAATTGGGTAAAACCCCATAACATGATCATGTGAATTTCTCATACTTACCAAGATATTTGGGCATGGGCGAGGAAGGAAACACCCACTCATAACCCTACATACCTGGGAGGGAGGATTTTAACACTTCTTTAGTTGCCCAAGGTGAGATTCTAATGGAAACCTTCAAAACTTACTCTAAATTCTCTTTTCAAACTCTCAAGTTTTCATGCATGGAATGAATTAGCTTAGAACAGGTTTTCCCCTCTTACAACCCTGTAAAACGAGCCTTAAACGACATAGTATAGGTCTTAGGGACTCAGCAATTATGAAAAGGCCCTTATTGAATTTGCAAAAAAACACAGCCAGGCAATCCTAACGGACGACCTGACGGATCGTCACTGGGGGAAATGACTCGTTATGCTGCTCGTCGAGTCCACTGCTTGCCTGGACTCCTAGGCATGTAAAGACTGACCCAACGACTCATTGCTTGACCCAATGAGTCGTGGTCAGCTTCCGCCAAGTACACTTCTCTAACCTCTTCCATATTCCTTCTCTCTTACCCCATGATTGACCTAACGAATCGTGTGGTCTGGCCACAAGTCGTTGCCACGCCCGTGGGGAAGCCTTTTCCTCCAAATCTCCCCTGGCCTCCCTACGGGTAACCTAACGACTCATGGGCTGTCCTCACAAGTCGTCCAACGACTCATTCTGTTCCTGCAACACAAATTTTGCATTTTCCCCGTTTTGACTCGCGGGTCTGATCCTTGGGTTCTCAGGGTATTATAGAAGAAGATTCATGTCTTTCTGGATGAATACATATTGGAGGCTCTTATGATCGGTGAAAACATTCATGTGAGTTCCATAAAGGTAGTGTCTTCATATTTTAATGCAAACACCACCACTGCTAACTCCAAGTCATGAGTCAGATAATTCTTTTCATGAACCTTGAGCTATCTAGAGGCATAGGCTATCACCTTGCCCCACTGCATCAGAACGCAACCAAGTCCAACTCTGGAAGTGTCACAATACACAATTAGCCCATCTGTTCCTTCTGATAAGGTCAAAACTGGAGCGGTGGTGAGTCGAGTTTTCAACTCCTGGAAACTCTTGTCACATGTATATGACCACTGAAATTTCACCTTTTTTCGAGTCAGTCTAGTTAGAGGGGATGCTATAGAGGAAAAGCCTTCCACAAAACATCAGTAGTAACTAGCTAGACCTAGGAAAATCCTGATTTCAGTTGGGGAGGTAGATTTGGGCCAGTCTTTCATCGCTGCTACTTTTGAGGATCTACCTAAATACCCTCACCTGAACCACATGACCTAGAAAAGTCACAGACTTCAACCAGAATTTTCATTTAATGAACTTGTCGAACAACTGGCGATCTCTGAGTTTCTGAAGCATTATTCTCAAGTGGTTAGTATGCTCTTCCTCCTTTTTGGAGCATACTAGAATGTCGTCTATAAATACAATGACGAACATATCCAGATACTGCTTGAGGACTCTGTTCAGTAGGTCCGTTAAAGCTGTGGGGGCATTAGTTAGTTCGAAGGACATAGCCACGAACTCGTAGTGATCAGACCGAGTTTTGAAAGTTGTTTTTAGTATGTCACATTCTCCAACTCTTAGCTGATGATACTCTAACCTGAGATCTATTTTTGAGAAACAACTGACTCCGTAAAGCTGATAGAACAAATCATCAATCTTGGGTAAGGGACACCTGTTCTTGACTGTGGCCTTATTCAATTGACGGTAATCGATGCACATTCTGAGGGTACCGTCATTCTTTCACATGAATAGTACTGGTGCACCCCAGGGAGAGATGTTGGGCCTGATAAAACATTTATCAAGAAGGTCTTTTAGCTGCTCCTTCAACTCCTTAAGCTCAGTTGGAGCCATTCTGTAAGGAGGGATGGAAATGGGCTGAGTATTTGGGAGAAGGTCTATACCGAAGTCTATTTCTTGCTCAGGAGGAACTGCTGGAAGATATTTGGGGAACATATCAGGGAATTCACTGACAACTGGGACAAACTGGATAGTTGGGGTCTCAGTGTTGGAATCTTTGACCGAAACTAGAAGATAGATACATCCATTAGAAATAAGCTTCTAGGCCTTAAGGCAGGAAATAAACTGACCCTTAGGCATTAAACTACTACCTGTCCACTTTAACATTGGCTCATTAGGAAACTAAAAATTGACAACTCTAGTTCTATAATCTTCTGAGGCATAATCAAAGTATAACCAATCCATTCCAAGGATGAGGTCAAAATAGACAATGTCTAACTCTACAAGATCGGTTGGAAATAACTTCTTGAAGAGTTAGACTGGGCAGTTTCTATACACCCGGCTAGCTCTAACTAACTCGCCAACTAGGGTGGAGAATGAGAATGGTCTAAAGGGGACCTCTAGACTGATATCAAACTGGACTGCTACATAGGGAATCACGAACGATAGTGTGTCTCCTAGATCTAGTAGGGTATAAATGTCTAGATGAAAAAGGCGTAACATACCCATGACCATGTCAGATCAGCTCCCTTGATCCTAACGAGAAGACAATGCATAAAAACGGTTTTGACGCTGGCCAGCATTCGTACCCGAAGTGTCGGCCTACCGAGTTGGTCGACTGCTGGAGTTACTGAAGTAGTGGATTATGACCTTCCCCGTCCTGTTGACTGGCATTCCTTAAGCTGATGACCAAGCTTTCCACAACCCAAATAGCCCTCTCGACCCTAAAGAAACTTTCCTGGATGGTTTTTGCCACATTTAGGGCAAGCTGGGTAGCTATTGCTGGCGTTGAAGCTTTGGGACTAAGAGCCAGATGATCCACCTCTCCGATCCTTGTGGGACTGAAAGGTAGGGCTATTGGTTGATACGGGTGCTCGAGCTCTCTGCTGCTGCTCTAGGCAGCTACTACCACCAGATCTTTGATGGCCATAGTCCAACTGGCCGATTCTTGCCCGTTTGTTCACCCGCGCCAAATCTTTTAATTTTTATACCTCAATTTGCTGGGAATGAACTATGAGGCTAGAGAGATCGATGCCCTTGATAAGCATGCTGTCCTGCACTCCTTAAGGACCAAATCTGAAACTCCATTCACAAAATTTAGCATGCGAGCCCTTGGCTCGGCTACCATTTTTGGAGCATATTTAGACAACTTGGTGAGCTCCAATGCATAATCTTCTATTGTTTTGTTTCCCTGCTTTTGATTCATGAACCCTGACACTTTTGCCTCCCTGAGCTCCACAGGGAAGAATCTTTCTGGGAAGGCTGTAGTGAACTCCTCCCATTCCATTGGCTCCCGCTGGCCTCCCCTCCTTCCATTGCTCGTACCAGATTTGGGCTACCCCTTTGAGCTAGTAGGCATCCAAGTCGGTCCTCTCATAGGAACTTATACCCATGATGTGGGTGAGCTTTTTAATCTCATCCATAAACCCTTGTGGGTCCTCTCCCACCTTATATCTCTAGAAATCTAGGTGGTTCATCCGACTGAAGTCCCAAACTCGGACAGCTACAGGGGACCCATTATTGTTGATTGGAAACACCTGTTGGTTCACCTGGTTGGTAACTGTCTGGGCGAGTAGCTGGCTAGCCGCCTTGAACTCTACGGTGGAAACTAAGTCGTCCAGAGGTCTGCTGGAGCTGGTGGGGCAAGTCGGTGAGCATTATCGGCCCTTCTTCCATTACCATGTCGCAGAGGCATGATTCACTAAAATGAAACAGAGAACGAGTTGGGAGAATGATTATGAGATTGAATTTCAACGCATGATAAAGAGTATGAACAAAAGGGAGTTTTCCAAGTAACATCTTGTAGCCTCCCCGTCATAAGTGTTGCGCACTTCACATCGATAAAAGGGACTCTACTCAATGCGGCTTTCAGACATCTCAGGATACTCTAAACCTAGTGCTCTGATAACACGTTTGTCACGCCCCGAGTCTATACCGCGGATGAGACATGGTACTTAGGATCACAAGTAACCCCAAGTCAACCCATGGCCTATCATAACACTGGCTATTCTAAGTAAAACATAGCAGAACCTTTGAATAATGAAATCATTTAAGAAAACTGATTTATTAATAAGTTCATACGTCTGAAAGAACAATAATATAGAACATCTGAAATTCTATTTGAAAGCCATCTACTAATGATGAGTTGTTGGGACAAGCCACTAGCTAACTTTAAAATCTAACTG
The DNA here is from genome assembly GCA_035772735.1 of Datura wrightii. Lineage (NCBI taxonomy): Eukaryota > Viridiplantae > Streptophyta > Magnoliopsida > Solanales > Solanaceae > Datura > Datura wrightii. The sequence continues at coordinate 169,424,026 of JASDFA010000016.1, forward strand.
AAAGGAAATTAGCTAAAGTAAACGAAATGTCATCCTCGAAAGATGAGGACTCACCACTACTGCTGTTGAAATCACCGAAGGAGATCTACTAATGATGCTGAGACTGAAAACCTACGGTTGTATCATAAAACAATACAACATAAAAGGTATGATGTAGTACTTTGAATGTACTGACTAAGCAGGAGAAAATATGATACTGGATATAAATAACTGAACTAAAATGAAATGCCATGAAAAACTGATATACTGAACTAAAATAACCGAAACATACAGAGATAGTTAAGATGGCCCTGTCAGATGGTCAAAGACATGCCCTAAATCTGGGATTTCTGAGTCTGAACTAACTGTGCTGAACAGAGCAAACTGAAAATAAACTGACTAATATGAAACTGAACTGAGCTTACTAGGGGGAGAGTCTATAATTGACATGTAACCACGTGAGTTACACATGGCGTCCGATGTATACACCCCATCGGTAGGACCCAATATACCTTTGTAGGGTATAAAGGTATGAACTGGGTGATCACATCTCTGGTGTCATAAGGCCATTAAAAATATAATCTATGGTGGCAACGTAGTTCTAGGAACCTGGGTGCGCTGGAACTCGATCCACTCGGTGCTATGTCCTACTCCCACTAGATAGTCTTAGACTAACTGCTAAGCTTATAGCTAAAAACTAGGGTCCAAGAATAGTCAGTAATACCTATCTAGAAGCACCCTGATAGTCTTATCGAACCAGATTCTTTAACTGGGTTCTAAGATTAGTCAGAGCTGCTTATCTGGAAGCGTCCCTTCTAAAGAATAAACTGAAATATGAAGCTGGGGTCTTAAGACTGTTCATAGCTTCTTCTATGAATGTGTCATGATGACCTAAAGAACCACCAAAACTGATGCTTAGTCCAACTCTGATAACTAGGAGGCACTACTGACACCTCGGGAATTTCTGTAGTCAAACTGATCAGCTGACATTTCTTACTAATACTAGATATTCTAACATTTGGTTTGAAATTGAACTGATAGTAATTTTATTGAGATTTTAAAATGGAAATTCCCCAACACTGGTAGAATCAAGCAAAAATCCGATATTTAATCATTATTGCAAGATTCTTATTTTTCTATATTCAAGGACTAGGGTTAGATTTCACTTTACACGAACAAGCAATAACATAGTCACAGACTGATGGAAAAATATCTATAATTAACATAAACAATAATCCAAATGAATTAAATGATGTTTGACATGTAATTTCTTCACTTTTGAAAGTTTCAGGGCTAGAACTGATAGAGAAGACAAGCAAGATTTTTAGGCGCACAAGGGAAGAACTATTCCCTCATTGAATTACCACATACCTGGTGATGGAAATCCTTGAGAGAATTCCTTTAAAAATCTAAGAAGGATTGATCTTCATAATTTGTCTAAGCCTTTCTGAGAAAGTCTTTATGCTTAACTATTGAGAGATGAGAAAAGAATGAGAGAAACCGTCGGTTTCCCCCTCTAAAACCCCTAAATTTACCCAATATGATGTAGTTGAAGGACTATGTAGGTGGGAAATTACAAAAGTAACCGTTGGATTTAAATCTAAAATATACGTGATAGGGTCCCAATGAGTCATTCAACGAGTCGTTGGTTGAGACCACAACTTGTTGGGACCTCTCGTTGGTTCAACTACCTGGGATGAGAAGGCACTGGATGTGGCAACGGGAGTCACCACGACTCATTGGATGTACCAACAGGTCGTTGGTTCCTCCCGTGGCCATTGGACAAGGGAAATTGGAAAGCTAAGCAACGGGTGACACAACGACTCATTGGTTGAACCAACATGTCATCGTGTCGAGTTGTTAGGTTCACTACAGAGATTTTTCTGAAAATGCCTAAGTTGAAACAACAGTGCTGACAATGACTCGTTGTGTGAAATAACGAGTTGTTGTTCCCTTGCATCTTAACTAGAAAGGGGGTTTCGAAGATTTCACCCGATGACTCTCACAATGGGTCGTTGTTCTTGATAACGACTCATTGGTTGAGTATTGGGGGGTCCTGGGAAGGATTCTTTAGTTGGTGGAAGCCACGACTGACAGGACGACTCGTTGTTTATCACAACAAATTGTTCCTTGTCTCGTTGCTTCCCAACAGACCAAAACCTGCTCACCATAACTGACACGAGTCGTTGGAATTGACCACGACTTGTTGTCTCAGTCGTTCTGAGAAATTTTTTTCAGGTTTTTTTCCACTGAATTTTTTTGAAATGCTGAAGTCTGGTCTAGGAAATTTTTGGGGTGTTACAAATATTATAAGAACTAGACTAATGCTGGTACTTAACTTGTTAGTGGGTTATCTCCAAATTGGGGGTTTATAGAAAAAATAATTATAAAACAGCGTAAAAATCAAGTGTTGCTGATCAAGATTTGCAAATAACTAAGGTAAGTGTTCCCCATTGATTCATAACTATTTCGGGTATACACGCGTGATCAATCCCAATGCTTACTTGTAGAACTAATAACTAGGGTCATCTAAATGACTGGTTTATCCCTATTGGATGATTATACTCAGTCACCGGGTCAGGTCTCATAAGCTATTCCAAATTAACTGTTATCCATATGTTCCAAATTAACTTTCCTACTACCGCAACTTAAGTCATACAATGATCATAAAATCAAGGCTTTGTTGTAATTCTCTTTTCCTAATCTGTAGTTCTCTAGGTTCAAGAAAGTACATAATTAAGGCAAGTCCTAATGTTGGAGACCATTAAGAAACGTTTAAATATGAAGAAAATACAATACAAATGTTTAGCATTGGTTTCGAATCACTTTGTGTAACCCTAGTTCGTTAGTCTACCATGGTTCCCACAACCCTAGTTGTGGAGGTTTTAGCCTCTCATGATTGTAAGTTATGATTAGTATTCATAGACAAACATATAATTGAATACTTACAAAGATAATTGGAAGAAAATCTTCTTTGAATATTCCAAGAACAAAATCAAGAACAATTGAGAAAACCAATTGATGTCAAGAATTGATCTCCAATATTGTTTAGAACCTTGATAACAATTCACAAACAATTAATTATGAACCTTCTTTCAATGTATTATGACATTCTCCTACTAAAAGAAACATAAAAGGTATTTATTCAGCCAACAGAAACCTTTTCCTAAGCTAACAGGGAAATATCCAAATCTGGCACCGACGCATCCTATGATTTGTCATACCACCTATAACACGATTGTACTGGTCGTACCTTGCTCTTGTACATTCCTTGACTGCTGATGAATTGGATAAGTATTGGCAGCTGGTACGACTCGTACCACGATCCTACGAGTCGGACAATCTATTTGTGTCTTGGCTTTGATAACTTTGACATCTTCTGAAGTTTTCTATGAGTGTTGTGGTATGCCTCGTACATTGCTCCTATGACTCATGACTACTTGTTGCATGTTGATTTCTACCAAGTCTTTAAGACTCCTAAAGCTTCCCACGTCTTTTGTTATGGGTCATAGGTAGAGGCTACGATCCATAGTTACTACCTCTACCAGAAGACTTCAATTGTGCAACTTTTCTCAGAAGTATTCCACGACTCCAGTTACAACTCGTACTAGGAATCGTACTCTACCTTTCCATTGTTTCAACCATATGTGCTTTTCCAGGAGTCTCAGTATGAATCGTACAATCTAGGTACGGCTCGTGCTAAGATCAGTACTTGGCTTGTTTTCTACACTTTTCTGCATCTTTTGCAGGTTATTGCTCTAATACCTATTTTTCCTGAAAACAAAGTAAAAACACCTCATATCCATATAAATATACCTAAGTCCATGTTTTTTTCTCATTTTTAAGCATAGAAAGTAATGTAAACTCATACCACATCAGCCTTTTGCATGTCCTCAAGCAAATAAACAAAATCTAAAAATGATGCTTAACTAGAAAATAAACCTAGGATAACACAGCCACCACCAATCAAAATTTGCACTATTAACTCAAAAAACTTTGACACTTTTCAAAGTCAACCAAATTAGCATATGCACATCAAGTAACCACAAACCATGATAACAGGGATCAAGATATGTCATCTAGTTATTATCAGAGAATGAAAGCTTTACCAATCTTTTCAAACGGACAACTGGAAGAATAAAACACAAATCATGTATCCTCACAAAAAAGGAAGTCCCCAATTTACAAATATAAGAAAATATGAAATATGCGACTGAACAATCAAGACTCTCACTCTCACAAGGAAGTTCCAAAAATTGCACATCAGATACCATAGGCTTGCCCTTATTTTCTCTACTTTGACTCTTGGGACAGTTAGGCTAGGATCACTATAGGACTTTATTCGGCTTGTAATATAGGCTTTCGAGCTGTGTATGGTAAATATAGACTTAGTTACTAAACCCTCCTTGGCACTACATACATGTGGCTCCACTTTTCACTTATTTCAAGCCTTTCACTTTTTCGTTTTTCTCCTCTCTTTTCTCCATTTTTATGCAATTGTTTGGGTGTGGTATGTTTTCAACTTTTTCATTTATTTTTCACTTTCGTATTTTCTTTTCAATTTTTCTTTTTCAACTTTTTTTTTCTTTTGTCACACCACACCTCACTTTTAACCCTTTTTCTTTTCTTTTACTTTGTTACCTCCCCAAGATGTATGCACCCTCAACTTAGGCATTTTGCCTGGGTTGAGGTTCACAATGTCCATGGAGGGACTAGGGCCAAAACAGGTCTATTATAGAAAATGGTTAAGGTTAATCGATTAATCGAAGAAAAATAGTTCATTTAAGGCTCAAAATTGAGATCAAGGGAATCATATTATTCTGGTAGGGAAATTTAAGCTGAAATGGGCTAAACCAAAAAGGTCTATGATACTTCCCTAACAACCGTCCTAAAAACCTATGTAAAGTCAACCGGGCAAGTTCTAGACCCTCTACGCAGTGTTGAACTAGGTATAGACCTCACTCACTCATGGTACATATTTTGCATTCATTCTACCTTTCTGGTTCATACATGGTTAACTATAAATACTCATACTAATACAGTAAATGACATAAAATGATCCACAGAAATCGTGTTTTGCAATCAACAAATATGCATCTAACAATCAAAATATTTAAATAGGGTCAACTTTTTCAGAATTTCAAAACTAGTGCATTTTACTCACTAAGTAATCCTAAGCTACTTTCTAAATAAAACAAAAACATCCTAAACATACCGGTTCTACTAGATAGCATGCCCGAGCGAAACAAACATGGCAAGAAAAACCCTCAGTCTGTAAATCCTAAAAAATATACAACTACACCCCCTCCCCTTTTAAAAAGCATGCTTCATCCCCGAATCATAAAATACAAAACATAAGGAAGGGAACATACCCGTGGAGCTCTAATAATTCCTGTCATCCTGCAGAGGTGGTACCTTTGCTGCAGTCGTGGCGTTGGCGGTGGCCAGCGCACTCAATGGTGCATCAACAGGGGGAATGCTCACCCCCTCAGCAGTAGCGGTCGCCTATGCTACCTCTATAATTGATGGGGAAGAATGTTGCTTGCCCGAGGGTTCATTCCACCCACAAGCTCGAGATGGTTTGTGGTGGAGCTACCTGCTCCTCTCGCTCTCTCAAGCATCTCTAAATTATGCTCGTCATGAATCTACTGACTCTCCAATCTCGCCTTCTTTATCTCCTTCATTTCCTTCTTTCTCTTCTTTCTTAGGGTCTCATTTCCACCATCCTCTAAGACCCTCTATTTCCCTTTTCCTCCCTCAGCTCTGGTAGGCTTCCAATACACCGTGAAATCAAGCTCATCCTATATTCCGATGTTGAGGTTAGGAAGAGTGGGGGCTGCTAGAATTGCCAGCTGTCGAGATGATATCTCAGTCACGTGGCACTAAAGAGCCCCCAACTCCTCATAGAGGATACCAATGTCTGTCTGCTCACCCATGCATTCATTGAAGCAGCTCTCAAAGTTGTCTATTCTTGCATGTAGGACCTGTCAGCTGCCTCAATCTCAGCCTTCACCTAATGCTTCACATTCTCCATCATAGATTGTACCTTTTTCTCTGCTATGGTTAGTCTCTTGGCCATCTATTGGAGAAATTCCTGAGGCTAGCATGTATCCGGTTGGAGTTTGGCTCGGGATCCCCATAGGTGTTGAAAGCTATCTCTGAATGACCGGTGTTTGTATCCATTGTCTCATCCTAGTCCAGTAAGTTCGGGTATTCACCTACTTTACCTAAATTGCCCGTGGCACTAGGACTGCAGTAGAAAGTCATGCTCGTCTTACCGGGTTCATTTCATCCCAGATCAAACCAATATCTGCTGTCTGGTGTCCTTTAACCAATCGCTCCTTACTAGGATGCACCTTGAGACCTGCCTCTATGCATAGCCTGAATACGAGCCTCGAGAATTTGATAATAGTGCTCAATCCCATAGTCTAATCCTAGATCTACTCCGCATTAACCCTGGAAATGTTGAGAACATATAGTGACATGATACATACCACCAATGTTGCTCTCTCTGCATTGAGGGTATTGTCATTCACTATTAGTGACAACCTATGGTGTATTAGCATCCAAAAGGCTTTTACTATGAATTTCAATGAGTTCTTGGTGACCCGCTTTCCGCTAGTTACCCATACTGCCTCTTCCTTATCTTCTGTGATGACCCCAGATAGCCATTTAATCTGAATCTTTCTATCCTCAAGGCCTAACTACTTGATTTTTTTCATGGAGTCCACCCAGTAGTCAAACTCCAGTGTAGTGTGGGGTGGAATGAACTGAGGCCCACATAATACCCGAGCAATGGTATGCTCAGATGTCAACAGTGCAACCTCACACCATGACGCTCTCCAACTTGGGTTAATCTTTTCCTTTTTTCCCCTCCTTTGCTTTCTGTTCCATGCCAGAAAAATAATTGGAATAGAACTCCCGGATGATCTCTGAAGTGTATCGATCCAGGGCTTTAGCCATCTACTCAAACCCATAGTAGTTGAATATCCTCTTCATTTCCTCCACCTCATTCAGTGCATTGGTGAGGATCCGCAGCTCTTCTTGAGTACTCTGCCTAAGTTTGTTCTTGGTGGTGAGAGTGAGACCCTGTTCATAGATCTCCTATGAACCTGGTACTTGATGAGTTGGTAATTTACCAACTCATTAGGCTCTTAAGCATGAATTGTAGCGTATTTTTCAAGTCATTTGGATGAAATTTATGCCCTTTTGCCTTTTAATGTGTAGGTATTTGAGTTGAAAAGAAAAAACATGAATTGGAGTAAAAAGGATGAATTCAAGTGAAAATCGGTGAAATGTTGGTCAATTGCAGGAAACCACTGATTTGAAGAGAAAATGCAACCAGTGGCCCACAGATATCAATTGGCGACTTGTGGATTCCATCACCGACAGATGATGGATCTTGCTGGACCAAAGAGGAAACTGATTGGCAGACCACAGATGTAAACCAACAAACCATCAAAGGCGTCACCGAAAGATCCTAGAATGGCACTGGATCACAGAAGAAAAAGAGCGGCAGCTCGCAAAATGAAATCGGTAAACTGGCAGTGTCATAGGAAGTGAAAAAATAGCTGAACAGGGGCAATTACATCTAACATTGAAAAAGAGGAGATTGGTTGCCCTATTTTATATTTAGTCTAGAAGAAAGTACTCTGTGCAGATTTTTGTCTTTGAACCTTCCTTTTTCTTTGGAAAGAGAGAAAAACCCCATTGGAGAAGACATTTGAATATTGCTCTTTCTTATTTTCATCTTCTTTCTTAGCAAGGTATAACCATTATTGCAGACATATTTTTATTTTGAGTTTGAGTTTTCTTGCTCTTGGTAATCAAATCATTGAGTTTATTAATGAATATGCTCTTTAGTTTCTTAATTATGAGTAGCTAAATTAATAGCTAGATGTGTGTGATGATGGGTGTTTAATTAGATTGGGTACTGCTCGATTCATCTTAATATTGCTAAATTAGTGTAAATCTGTTGAATTCTCTTCAAATTATAATTTATTTCCCATAGTTCCAAATATGGGTTTGGTTTTCTTACTTGATTTTGGCTTGAAAAAGAAGAATTAAGTATTAGAGGAGAATTTGATTGTGAGAATGGATGTGATTGCGTGGTGTTGGGCTAGAAATAGCTAAAAACCATATTTATAATCCTAATTAGTGGTTGATGGTTGGAAATAGCTCAGCTACTAACCCAAACATTATTGGGCTAATTGAATTGTGTCTTGAGGTTCGAAAAGACTCGAGAAAAAGGCACCCAAGAGGTTGAAAAACATGGGGCACCATCTTGTCCAAAGTTATTTACATTTATTTGCAACAATTTGATGATCTAGCATATCCTCATCTGATTAAGACCCCATCTACACCATACTTCTAGTCTTCACTCATCATTGTCTCTAAATTTTGGTTATTTTGCTATTTTAACTAGTTGAGTTAGAATACACCTTATTATTGACTTCATTTTCCCCCAAAAATTTGTTGTTTTATTTCCTTTGATTTGGTGCAAATTAATTTAAATTTTCTAAAAAATACCTGTGCAAATCATTCACTAGTCTCTATAGGATTCGACAGTTACATCCATCAAAAATATTTATTTTGAGCAACGACCATTTATGCTCTCTCATCAAGAGGGGTGTAGTTTGGACATTATCAAAAATAGCACCATTGTCGAGGACTAGCGCTTGATATCCTTGAGTGGTATCCTAATTTGAATTGATCTTGCATCTTGATTATTTGACATTGTTCTTGTTGTTGATCATTAGGGTAAATTCATACGAGCCAACACTGGCAAGTAGAGGCCATTTGCCTACCAGCTACGGTGGGGAATGTAGTATTTCGTGTTACAAGCACGAAGTTACACTTGTTGCAGATGAAAGGGCTCTTCGTGGGTAGACCGAGTGAGGATGCGAACCTTTATTTGAGTAATTTATTATAGATTTTCAAACCTTTCAATATAACAAATATAAGCCAAGAGTCTATCAGGTTGAGGCCCATTCCATTCTCCTTAACAGGAGAAGAAACAGTATGGTTGGAAGAGCTACCTCCGGGTTCTATTACCTCATGGAAAGAGTTCACAGAAGCATTATTGGATCATTTTTTCCTCCCTCAAAGATGTTACAGCTTAGGGATGATATTACAAACTTTAGACAAGATTTGGGTGAGCCTTTGCATGAAGTATGGCTGAGATTCAAGAAGAAAGAGTCTCTTTGCCCTAACCATGGTCTCCCCAATGGAGTGTTCCTACAAAGCTTTTATCGAACTCTGGTCTCCTTCAATAAATATGTGGCCATTAATCTAGCTGGAGGATCAATCATGTATCAGACATATGGCTTAGCTAAAGCCCTCATGGACAGAATGACGAAGACAAATAGGGCGTGGCATACAAGGCTGACTAATGTGTTGCCGCCTGATGTTGGTTTTAGTGTGCTAATAGCGGAAATGAGAAAAAGGAATGAAAAGCGAGATGAAAATCTTGCTAAAATGATGACTCAATTGGAGTTAGTGACTAAGCATGTGATGGGATATGTGCCTAAAGTTTTAAATGATGTGGGAATGAAAGGCCCAATGCATTTTGAAGGGGAGTCGTTGCCACCAGGATATAAAGAGGAGCGCCAATATATGGAAAATTAGATGGGGGGATGGGTCTCAACTCGGGTATCAAGGGACTAATAAGGCCCTTAGCACCCATGGGAAGAAAATCAAGGTTGGAGTAACCGTGATGCACAAGGGTGGCTCGATCGAAATGAGCGATGGGGTAATAGAGAGAAAAAATGTGAGGAGGACCACTATCATTGAAGCTCGAATCCTTATGTTCCCCCTCCTAAAGCTGAGAATGCTCAATCTCAACCGGGTGTGAACGATGTAGGGAATTAAAAAATTGAAGAAATGTTAGCAAGGTTTCTCAAAAAAGTTGAATCAACTGACAGCGGGGTCAAGGAACAAAAAGGGGAGGTGTCAAACCATGCCCAAATGGTGAGTTCACACTCAACTTCCATCAAGCATTTGGAAGCCCAAATGAACCACTTTTCCTCTCAAATGAATCCCCAAATGAACGAAACACTTCCTAGTGATACAATGCCAAATCCCAAGAAGAATAGTCAATGCATGGCTATTATCACGAGGAGAGGTAATATTCTTGGTGATGCAACCGCTAAGCCCAAGGAAGTTGTTGCCCCTAAGACAACTGATGAAAAAGAATTGGGTGTGGTGCCACAAACACCAATTGGTTGTGATAATGTTGAGGATGAATGTGAGAGAGATATTGATGAGATTCCCTCAAATGATGAAGAAGGAGATATAGGAAGGAAGGCCTCAAGTGAGAAAGAACAAGAACCAAGAGATTCACCTCCTTATCCACAATAGTTGGCCAAGAAAAAAAAAGGATGATCAATTCAGCAAGTTCATCAACATGTTGAGCAAATTGTCCATAAATATACTATGGCTTGATCCTTTACTTCAAATGCCTAGATATGCAAAGTTCATAAAAGAACTATTGAACAACAAGATGGTTGTAGATGTGGGCACTGAAGAGACAACACATCATTATAGTGCTATGATAATAAGCAACCTGGCCCCAAAATGGGAGGATCCGGGAGCCTTCACAATCCCTTGCACTATTGGGTTGTGTGTGTTCAATAAATCCCTTTGTGATCTCCGAGCGAGCATAAATCTGATGCCCCTAATAATCATCAAGAAGTTGGTTCTTGAAAACACCAAACCTACCTCAATGAGATTATTAATGGTTGATCGCTCTATCAAGAAATGTGTGGATGTTTTGGAGGATGTAATGGTGAGGGTAGATAAGTTTATTCTACCATATGACTTTATGATTCTAGATTTTGAGATGGATGTGGAAGTTCCAATCATTTTGGGGAGACCATTGCTCGCCACGAGTAGAGCCTTTGTAGATGTGGAGCTAGGTGAGCTCAAGTTTTGGGTTGGAGGTGAAGAGGTTACCTTCAAAGTGTGCTAATCTACTTAACATCCTAATGAATGCAAAGTAATTGGAGTATTTAATAATGGGAATGATATGGAGGAGGTTGAGTCGGAGGATGATCCTTCAAAGAATGAATTCTTAATGAAAGATACATCGTACCACGACGTTAACTAAGGTGCTTCTTGGGAGGCAACCCAAGTATTTGCTTTTGAATGTTTTAATACCATTGTTGCTTTTGGTTTTGTAGGACTAAATTGCTGAGAAGAAAGGAGGAGGAGAACAAAACAAAGGAAGGCACTACGCTAGATGGTAAATCGTTAGTCTAGATGCATGAACCGCCAACTTCTTAAATCATGGAAGCAGAAACCTTGGAACAACAGGGTCAAACTAGTGAATCACCGACGGAATGCCTACACCAGTTCGCGAACTGCCGCTTGACTGTTGGCTTAAGTCAGAACACCTGAGACGTGGGGGCACAAACTACAGTCCACCTGCAAAATGTAGAACTCAATCTGCGAACCACCGGTCAACCACCAGTCACAAGTAGAGAATAGAGCATAAATTCAATTCTGTAATAGTAAGGCAATTAACCGCCATTTCCAATCAGTGACCACCGGTGATACCTCGGTACATGTACGCTCATTATTCTGAAAATCCTGACCAACCTGACCCAGATTTCTTTTTTAGCAGCCCAAACCGGATTCATTCCGTTTTTATTCTCCCAAAATTCCCTTTTTCCCACTTTTTAACACTTCTCCATAAACCTTTTCTTCTTCCTGACACCCCACCTTTCTATATTCCAACAATCCATTTTTTCCACTCCCTCTACATTTAAATCACCATTAAACCCCACCTTTTCCTCAACCAATACAATTAATTCCTATTCACATATAAAAATCCCCATTTCTTTCAACTAATTCACACTACATTCTTCACTCTCTACTAGCAAAGTTTCCATCTTCCTCACTGTTAGATAATTAAAGTATCATCTACTCTCAAGCTTTGTGCCCTGGTAAAAATCCTACCACTTTAATATTGTTACAAGTTATAGTCTTGATGCATATGAATTTTGTTGTAGCATGTTCTCCCTTCTTTGTATTTCCCCTTTCCCCCAACATTTTCATTATTGTGCTTTTACATGATGAATGTGGTTGAAGGTTATAATGTGAAATTTGTAGGGTAGTATGGGCTTGATGCTTAAATGTGCGAGGGGAAATGGTTACTCTTATGTAGTAGAGCGAGGTGAAGTATGAGTAACCCCAAAGGGGGAAAAGGACCCAATTTTTGAGTAACCCCAAAGGGTGACAATGACCCAATTTGCCCGATGATAGATTGGGTGACGCCTTTCTTAAAGGTAAATTGTCATTTTGTTCCTTTTTATTTGGGTAGGTAATGATTATTGAAGATGTGAATATATTTTTTTTAGAGTTGATATTGGATTGCAATTTTAAGGCAATGGGGATGATAATCTTTTGCTACTCACTGGCCAAGTTCAGTGAAAAGCTAATGAAACACCGGTTCGAGTAAAAATTGGCTTTTGGGCCACTGCCTCGATCCCGCATTGCATCGGGGTTTCAAGGATTGTGACCGGTGGCATGCCGATGATTCGCAGGTGGAAACCTCCCTGCCCAGTATTCTGCTCACTATCCATGGTCTGTAGATCACCTCCTGGGTTCGTCGAAATTTCACCAGTGTTGTTAGTTCTTTCAGGCTAATTCCTCCTTTGGTTTCTCATTTAAATTTTAAAGTAGTTGTTGGTTGTTTTCATTTTTATCAGTAGAAAAATACAAAAAGAAATATTATAGGTGCCACTAACATCGTGTTTGCAGAAAATAACATCATCCAAGAACCCCGACAAGGGAAAGGCTCCAGCCCCCTTATGCACAAAGGGAAAAGGAAAAGCAAAAGTATCGACAACAACTGCAAACTCAGGGAAGCCATAATGCTTTGTGTGCCCAACATGAAGGGGCACTATGCCATTTACAAGGAGCATTCGATTACCATGTAGAAAAGATTTGATTTGGTGGGCAGCAAGGTGATTTTCCCAAAATCACAACACAGATCATTAACAGGCAATGTCATTTTTCCGCCAATACTCTACCAGATCACTATCCCAGCTTAATCTCGGAGTTTTACACCTCCTACTAGGCTAGGAAGGAGAGCAGGCACCACAAGGGCAAGGTAGACAAATTTCCTTACCTTCCCTCAATCATAGTGCACGGAATGGAGGTCGACATTACTCCAACCGCCATTAGTTATTTGTTTTTGAAGGACGAGCTTAACACCAGTTAAAAATATATGGCCAGAATTGCTGACAAGGCGAACCAATTCTCATGGATAGCTCCTATCATTGCTACAAACACACCCATTTGAGCAACTATGGGTGCAAAATTTCTCGCCATGATCTTAAATTTGAGGCCAAGTTGTGGCTAGAAATCATTTGCAGCCAGATCATGCCTTTAAAGAACGAGCAACGGGTTATCTTTAAAGTACATATCCTTATCGCCTGCATCATGAGAGGAGTCCATGTAAACTTTGGCGAAATCGTGCCTTTACAAATGAATAGGAAAGTAAGGCAAACCAATACCTACATACCATATGTTGTGCTTATTTCTCAACTTTGCTTGCAAGACGAAGTTCCATTGTTCCCAGATGAGACCGGTAGGCCTACTCCGAGTGTAATCACAATAAATCACAGAAGGGATGCTGATGCATCCAAGGTGAAACAGAAGTAGATCCAGTCCTTTGATTTGCCTGAAGGTTCTATTTTCTCATGGTTCTAAGTAGTCTCCACGAGCCCCAGACTTGAACATACCTCACCCAAAAGCATCAGGCCAAACCTCCAGTGACATACCTCTTAAGGGAGTATCACCCCCTCTAACATCCTCCCAACCAAGCGGTCTCCACAAACTTGTGGAAAGGGTCAACTCTTACGAGAGCCAGCTTTAAAAGTTAGCTAAGAGCCTCCCTATCCTCATTGCCCAAATGGTGAAAGGGAAATGAAGACCTTATACGAGAGTCTTACCATATTGTGCAAAAAGGTAGATGTTTTGGAGGGAACTTTCACTTCTCTCTGTACTAAAGTAAGGGTGTTGAAAAGTCAAACCTCAATGGAGGTGCCTGACTTGAGTGCTCTTGATGCTGGAATGGCTTCCCCTTCTATCATTCGAGGCCCTATAGATTATTTGTTCGTGGGCTTAGGAGATGACGCAGAAGATTTAGGTGAGAACGGTCTTGATGGAGAAGCAGGAGCCGGTGCTTCTAATGATGTGGATGATGAGGAATGACCCACTAAGGGAGTTCTTACCCCCTTTATTTTGCATACTTACGTTGGGACAATGTAATATTTGAGTTGGGGGTGGGATGATTATTTTCCTGGGTAGTCATTTGTGATTTATTTTTTTTAGGAATTGAGGTAGCCCTTGTTGGGCTTTTGTTTTAAATCTTGTGAGTCTTTGTCGGGCCCATTTTAACAATATTGATGACTGCCCGTGCTGGGCTGTTTGTGTTGATAAGATTGTGAATGGATGAAATGATTGGTCTTTTGATGTACTTCTTTTAGAATGGTTCTTTGTTCCAAATTTCCAAATGTTAAATTTTTGACCCATATTTTATTTTATTCGCCTTTGTAAGTAGTAGATAGTAATCAATCTCAAAGGTTTTTCGTCATACCACGGTTCTTTCCCAAAGAGTAGTTTTCTCTTTCTTCTCCTTTTTGATTGTCGAACCGGGTTTATATTTTCCAATGATAGATTGTGAGGCGACTTTATTAAGGGAATATTCCATGTCTTTCGTCGAGTCTTTTGTAGAGCTATTTTGAGAGGTACCACAAAAAATTTAGGATGTGGCATGAAAATGAAAAGTTAGGCATTTGAAATTAGAAATGTAGCACTCTCTTTTCATACATTATAGATTCCTTATTTGGCTTGTGAATTTGCATGTTCTCATATTTTGAATCTAAATTTTGTGATGATAGTGACTTGTGTGGACTCTTTGGGTGTAATGCCTTTTGTGGTAAGGATCTTTGTTAATCTCATGCACGTCTTCTTGCCTAGAACTTTCCCTAAGTGTGACTCAAGGTGAAATCATAGATGTAGCTGCACATAGAACATGATTTTACGCTATCATTTGACTAGTCACACTACCCAAAATGACCTCCGAAAATGTCTTCCCTTTTTAGCAAATATCACAAGGCTTAATGTGATAGCCGAAGGAGCTACAAGGGAGGCCTTTCAAAAATAGAAGACAAAAATGGTTGCAAAAGGAGGAATAAGGTGGAGTAATATAAAAAGTTAGATAGGAATGGTTAAAGCGTTCACGTAAAGGCATTAGGGATGTTCTAATCACTAGAGCCAAATAATTGTCCTACCATCACCCCTAGTCTTCATCATTACCCTCAAGTTCTAATTGATTTTGAGTGTATTTGCTCTACATTAGTGCCGAATTACACGAAGGGCAAGCCTATGGGTCAAGTTTTGTGCTTGAAGATTTCTTTTGGGAGAGTGAGTGTGATCATCCTTTTCTATAATCTCTTGTGTGTGCATGGATTCATGAAAAAGAAGAGGGATTTTCTCTTTTGAAGTAAGTGGCATCATTCCCTTTTGGTGGTCACACATGCATTGAATTAATGGTATGATTAAGGCATGAGTAGTATGAGCTCTAAGGAAAACTTTTAATGTTCAGTGATTATGAATTGAGATGCTATATGTATTTGATTGGATAAGCTATTCCCTTGCAAAATGGAAGTATTTGTGAATCACGCCTTTGAATTGTGGTTGCTTCTTGAAACTTTTCCACATTTTAGAGGGAAATTGCTTCTCTTTTTCTATGAGTTGGTGACATTTTTGGGTTGTCATAGGTTAAGTGGTTAGTGAAGCATAAACTCTTGTGGAGTGGTAGGTCATTCCTTTTGCTCAACTGATAAGAAGTGCACTACTTGAGGGCAAACAATGGTTCAAGTTTGGGGGTTTTATGAGTTGGTAATTTACCAACTCATTAGGCTCCTAAGCATGAGCTTTAGTTTAGTTTTTAAGTTATTTAAATGAATTTTATGTCATTTTTTCCTTTTTATGTGCAGGTATCATAGTTGAAAAGAAAGAGTATGAATTGGAGTAAAAAGGATGAATTCAGGTGAAACTGGCGCTCCACCAGAGGACACCGGCGAAATACCTGTCAATTGCAGGAAATCACTAATTTGAGGAGAAAATGCAACCAGTTGCTCGCGGATATCAACCGGCGACTCGTCAGTTCCATGCGGACAGATGATGGATCTTACTGGACCAAAGAGGAAACTAATCGGCGGACCACAGATGTAAACCGGCGAAATGTCCTGAAATGGCACCGGATCGCAAAAGAAAAGGAGCGGTGGCTCGTGGATTGCAACCGGTGAACCGTCGGTTCCATCGCAAGTGAAAAAATGCTTGAATAGGAGCAATCACGTCTAGCGCTGAAAATAAGGAGATTGGTTGCCCTACTTTTGTATAAAGTCTAGAAGAAAGTACTCTGTACAAACTTTTTATCTTTGAACATTCCTTTTGCTTTGGAAAGAGAGAAAAACCCTATTGGAGAAGAAAATCAAATATTGCTCTCTCCTATTTTCATTTTCTTCCTTAACAAGGTATAACCATTATTGCGGACATATTTTGAGTTTGATTTTTCTTGCTCTTAATAATCAAATCATTGAGTTTATTAATAAATATGCTCTTTAGTTTCTTAATTATGAGTAGCTAAATCATTAGCTAGAGGTATGTGGTGATGGATGTTTAATTAGATTGGGTACTGCTAGATTCATCCTAATAATGCTAAATTAGTATAAATCTGTTGAATTCTCTTCAAATTATAATTGATTGCCCGTAGTTTCAAATATGATTTTTGTTTTCTTACTTGATTTTGGCTTGAAAAAGAAGAATTAAATATTGGAAGAGAATTTGATAGTGGGAATGGATATGATTGTGTTGGTGTTGGGATTGAAATAGAAAAAACCCAAATTCATAATTCTAATTAGTGGTTGATGGTAGAAATAGCTTAGTTACTAATCCAAACTTTGTTGGGCTAATTGAATTGTGTAAGGTTCGAAAAGTCCCGAGAAAAAGGCACCCAAGAGGTTGAAAAGCATCAGGCACCATCTTGTCTAAAGTTATTTACACTTATTCGCAATAATTTGATGATCTAGCATATCCTCATCTGATTAACACCCCATATACAACACACCTCTAGTCTTCACTCATCATTATCTCTCAATTTTTGTTATTTTGCTATTTTTACTAGCTGAGTTAGAATCCACCATATTATTGACTTCATTTTCCCCAAAGAAAATTTACTATTTTATTTTCTTTGATTTGGTGTGAATTAATTCAAACTTCCTAAACAACGCTTGTGAAAATCATTCACTAGTCTCTGTGGGATTCGACCCGACATCTGTTAAGAATATTTGTTTTAGCAACAACTGTTTACGCTCTCTTGTCAAGAGGGGTGTAGTTTTGATGTTATCAGTACTCTCCACCTAATGGTACATTTCTCCCTAGGTGGAGTCTACTCTTGCTCAAATTGGCTGCCTCATCATCTGATTCGAACTCACTATCTCCATCGCGAGATTGGGCCTCCTTGGACACGTCATCATTATTAGAGACACTACAGGACTCTTGGACTCTTTCCTCAACTCCCTTCTCAGACTGGGGAGCATCAACAGATGTGTCAATGGTCGCCTCAGCCTTAGCTTTATCTTTTGCCTAGGTGTTCGGGTCCCAATGGTGTTATATGTATCGACCCTGTATTCCTCCACTGAACCACTAGGTGTGTCGCCAGCATGGTCAAATTCAGAGGACTCATTTATCGATGTCCTTCGAGAAGTTGTTTTCGCTTCCTTCCTCTTCTGAGTCATTGCACCTATGGACAAAAAAGGTTAGAATTCCAAAAATGAGAAAAAGAAAGCAATAAAATATCCTTTGTAAATTTTCATGGGTCTACAGTATGAGTTGTACCTAGAAGGTACGATTTGTACTGAGACTCGTGATGTCTCAAGTTAAAGTCACGAGTCTGAGGTACAACTCGTACCATTAAGATATGATCCATACCACAAGACGTCAGAGGATACCACTTGAAAACCCATGTTCTGTATTTTTCCACGACTCATGGTAAACCTATAAGTTGATTCCATGAGTCGTAGGAAGGATCATGTTATCACTTTTGGACTTTACCCTTTTCAGACTCCTGGTACGATTACTAGGTACGACTCATAGTAGGATACAATGGGCCATGTTAGGTTTCGTACCACTCAATTGTTATACATGTGGCTTGGGAAAGTCCCAACATTTCATCCTACGAGTCGTAGTGTGAAATCATGAGTCGTAGGGAGTCTTGTGAAACCTTTCTCTACCTTTTTTTCATGTCAGTTTGCAGGTGAATTCAATTTGTTTTGGGTACTAAGAATTTCCCGAGTCTAGGCATGCATTTTTCACGTTTTTTCAACTACTCAGTCCTCCCCTTTTGATTCACAACCCGTATGTCACGACCCAAACATAGGCCCGAACCGAGACACGGGACAAAGAACCTCGAGAGGCTCCAAGTCGAGGCATGGAATGAACATGACAACTAATGTTCAACATAAAGGATGCAGAAATCTAATATTTTTAAATAGTAGAAGTTTGAAAATCCAATAACATCTGAAAAATTGAAAACATAATATTGATTTGAAGCTGAATACATGCTATGTCTTATAAACCTATAAGCTAACGAGTTGATGGGACAAGACCCCAACTAACTCACTAATAAACTAAAACTAAAAGTACTCATAACAAGTTGATAAAAAGGTCCTCGAAGGATGAGGACACACTAATAGGCTGAGAAATGCTAACTGTAAGAATTTGGCTAGTGGTGGGACTGTACCTGAACAACCAAGCCAATATCATGAAACGATACAACATAGAGTATGAGGTCAGTACTTGAAATATATTGAGTATGAAAGGTAAGTAAAACTAAAATCATGCATATCATAAAATATATTCAAGACAAGATTTCTAATGTAAGGCTTGCATGCTATTATCTAAAAAATGATTTATACATGACTGAATATCATAACTGATTCGAATGACCTAAAGTTGAAACTGATGATCATAAGCAAAACTGAACATTGGGTCAAACCTTCTGAAAACATAATATCATGACTGATGAGCATGCATAACTGAAATCATGAGGAACAATGGGAGACTTGTGTTATAATCGACATTACCACGATAGAGCATACATGGACTATTACACTCAAGTGGGCAGAGTTGTCCAAAGCCTCTCTAAGGCTAAGGGTGCTACAATGATATCAATATCAAGCTGAAGGCTCCTGGGGGGCAGGTAAAGCTCACAAGGGAGTTCCCAAATAAACTGAACATGCCTACGTTGGCACGTAGTTCTAAGGCACAGGGTTGACTGAATCCTTAGCCTACTCGGTTCTAGATAGTATTCCCAAAAACATGCATATATTTTCCATCATTTTTCAATGAAGATGAACCATCATCTTGAGATGAAGCTGAATCATAATAGTACATGCATAATCTGAAAACATATCATGAAGAGCCTCGGTTCAACCATACCACAAGCTGAAAGGGGGGAGCCTAGACTCCAAAACCATGTGGTAAGCTAATAACATGAAATTGACGTAAATCATGAACATGCTTGATCATATGGGTTTTCCCAAACTTATACATGATTTGAGATAGTCAAAATCGTGAATGTAAACATGGGTAATTTGAAATAATACTTTCATCATAGACATTTCGTTATACTTGAAAACACATATCATAATCTCAAACTTTCAGAACTTTCATAATTGTGCATCATAATTGTAAGAATTTGAAATCATAAATTTGTATTGAAAGCATTATATAATATGCCGATGAATCTGGAAACAACATTAGAAACATGAAGAGAATTTATCCATGATAGATACTTAGAGAGTTTCACAAATTAGGTTAAAACCCCATAGATTCATCAAATTAGTATTGTATGATTTAAAAGAGAATTTGGGAATGGGAGTGAAGGAATACTCCTATTCATAACCCTACATACCTGGGTACTTTCAATTTCACAACCTCTCTTGAGAATCCAAGAAACTTGAGGAAGAACCTAGAGAATCTTCTTTTTTGATCTTCAATGGATTCCTTGATCTTGCATGCATGTAAATGGAGAGATTTAGAATAGGCTAGGCACCCTTAAAAAACTTCTAAATGATCTTAAAACGACGTAGTTTAGGGATTAGGAGCTTAGAAATTATAAAAATTCCCTTACTAAAACTCAGGGAAAATACACATTGCCAGTCACCACCAGGGACACCACGACTCGTGGTGTACCTCACGACTCGTGGTGACCGGTCGTGAAGTACACTGCCCTGAATTCCAAAATTCAAGTTCTGCTCCTACCCACAACCAACTCCACGAGTTGTGGAGTCACTTCACGACTCGTGGCTGCCTCTTCTGCCATCTCTAGAAAAGTAAACCTTGAATCCTTGACCGTATTGACCACAACTCACTTAACAAATCATTGCCCAGAGTATGACTCCTTACTCTCCTTGTGGTCACCCCAGACCACTAACCGAAGCCAATTCCTCCTTAACTTCACGAGTCACTTTCACGACTCCTGAAGTCTCCTCACGGGTCACTGGACGACGCGTCTTGTGAGCTGGTGCAGAATTTCCTTCTTTCTCTGTCTAAGCACTCGAATTTGATCTTAGGGATTTTTGGGGTATTACAATATCTCCCCCTTAGGAACATTCACACTCGGATATAAATGAGCATACTAAAAAATGGGGAATAGAACCAACATCTCAAATACTAAGCATCTAAAGTTAAAAATTGACGGAGTGAGTGACTCCGTACTAGAATACATGGTTGAACTAAATTCAGGGATCACATGTACATACATTAACATGAAAGAAACTAGGACACGTAACTGAACATGAAAATGAATAGAGTACTAAGGAGGAAATTCATACCTCAAGATGGAACTGAACTAGAAGGGAAGAGATGCGGGTATTTAGCTGTCATATCTGCTTTAGCTTCCCACATAGTTCCCTCAAAATGCTGATTCCTCTGCAAAACCTTTACTGAAGCTACTTCCTTATTTCTTAGCTTCCGAACCTAATGATCAAGTATTTCAATCGGAACCTCTTCATATCTAAGGCTACCCTTGACACCTACGCTCTCCATAGGGACAACTAAAGGTTGGTTACCCATGCACTTCTTTAAAAGCGACACATGAAAAACTGAATGTGCTAAAGCCAATTCTTAGGGCAACTCCAACTCATAGGCCACCTCGCCAACAAGTCTCACAATCTGTTACGGGCCAACATAACAGGGACTAAGTTTCCACTTCATTTCGAACCTCAACACTCCATGCATGGGAGACACCTTCAAAAACACCCAATCATCAACTTCAAACTCAAGCTCTCTCCTCCTCACATCCGCATAGGACTTTTGGCGACTTTGAGCGGTTTTCAACCTTTCCCTTATAATCTAAACCTTCTCCATAGCCTCATGAACTGAATCCGGTCCTATCAACGTAGTTTCACCAACTTCAAACCAATTAATAGGCAATTTACATCTCTGCCCATAAAGAGCTTCAAAATGAGCCATCTGAATGCTGGAATGGTAACTGTTGTTATACGCAAACACGATGAGCGGTAAATGATCATCCCAACTACCCTTGAAATCAATCACGCATGTTCTCATTATATCCTCAAGAGTTTGAATGGTCCATTCAGCCTGACTATCTGTTTGCAGGTGGAAAGCTATACTATGGTTAGCCTAAGTACCAAGTCCCTTCTGAAATGATCTCCAAAACTGGGAGGTAAACCGAGTACCTCTATCTTATATGATGGACAAGGGCACTCCATGCAACCAAACTAACTCCTAAATTTACAATTTGGCATAATCCTCTGCTGAATCGGTAGTCTAGACCAGTTGAAAATGAGTTACTTTAGTCAACCTGTCTACAACAACCCAAATGGAATCATATTGTTGGCAAGTATGAGGCAATCCTGTAACGAAGTCCATGTTGATTTTTTCAAACTTTCAAGAAGGTATACTAATGTCTTGAAGCAAACCTCCAGTTCTTTGATGCTTAACTTTCACTTGTTGATAGTTCTGATACCTTGCCACAAACCTTTTCATGTCCTTCTTCATGCCATTCCACCAATAGACTTATCGTAGAGCACAGTACATCTTGGTGGCACCTATATGTATAGAATATCTAGAACCATGAGCCTCATGCAACATCCGCTCCCTCAAGTCCTCGGCACCCGAAAGACACAAACGACCCTGATATCATAGTACACCATCTCCCCATTAGGAGAAAACTTACACCTTCTGATTCTTAACAGCTTCCTTCAACTTTACCAAAATAGGATCCTCATCTTGTCTATCCTTGACTTCGGTCACCAAGGAAGATTTTGACCATTTTTAATGATGGCACCACCATCTGTCGAGTCACCAAGACGAACTCCTAATCGTGCAGGCCGATGCATATCCTTCACCAACGATTTCCTCCCCTCATCTACATGGGACACACTCTCCATAGAAAACCTGTTCAGAGCATCTGCCACCACATTAGCCTTGCCTAGATGGTAAAGGACACTCATATCATAATCTTTAAAAAGCTCCAACCACCTCCTCTGACATAGATTTAGATCCTTCTAAGTAAACATGCACTGTAGGCTCTTGTGGTCCATAAACACATCTACATTGACCCTGTACAAATAGTGTCTCCAAATCTCAAGGAAAATACTACCGCCGCCAACTCAAGATCGTGAGTTGGGTAGTTCTTTTCATGGAGTTTCAGCTTCCTAGAAGCATATGATATAAACTTATCATGCTGCATTAGTACACAACGAAGGCCGATCCTTGAGGCACCATAATATACCTCAAACCCATTGGTACCCTCAGGTAGGGTCAACACAGGTGTTGAGGTGAGTCGAGTCTTCAACTCTTGTAAGCTCTTCTCACAAGCCTCCGGCCATTAAAACTTCACTTTCTTTTGGGTCAATGGTTCTGCAATGGATGAAAACCCTTCAACAAACCTGTTGCAGTAACCAGCTAAGCCCAAGAAACTCCTGAAATTTGAAGAACTAACTGGTCTAGGGCAATTATTCACAACTTCAATCTTTGAGAGTCCACCTGTACTCCCTCGCTTGACACCACATCACCTAAAAGTTCTATGGAGTTTAACAAAAGTTCACACTTGTTGAATTTAGCATATAGTTGGTGATCCTTAAGAGTCTGTAGGACCACCCTCAAATGAGCAGCATGCTCTTCCTCGCTCCGAGAGTATATGAGAATGTCATCTATGAACAAAATCAGGAATATGTCCAAGCACGTCTTCAACACCCTATTAATCAAATCCATAAAGGCCGCAGGAGCATTCGTTATTCCAAAAGACATAATTACAAACTCATAGTCACTGTACCGAGTCTTGAAGGTTGTCTTCGGGATTTCACTCTCTCTCACCATAGTTGATGATATCTGGATTTGAGGTCCATCTTTGAAAAACACTTGGCAACCTGAAGCTGGTCAAATAAGTCATTAATTCTCAGGAGGGAGTACTTGTTCTTCACGGTGACCTTGTTCAACAGTCGATAGTTAATGCACATATAGAGGGAACCATCCTTCTTTTAGAAATAGAGAACTGGTCCACCCTATAGGGATTTGCTAGGTCTGATGAAACCCTTGTCTAAGAGGTCTTTCAACTGCTCCTTCAACTCCTTTAGCTCAGCTGGAGCCATTCTATATGGAGAAATATATATAGGCTGCATATCGGGAAGAAGGTAAATACCAAAATCAATATCACGCTCGAGAGGAATTCCTGGTAGATCATCTGGAAACACTTCTAGATATTCGCACACTATAGGAACTGACTAGATAGTGAGGATTTTAGATGTAGCATCCTTAACCCTAACTACATGGTACATGCAACCTTTAGAGATCATCTTTCTGGAGTTAAGGTAGGAAATAAAATGACCTACAGGCATAACTTAACTACCCTTCCACTCTAGGACTGGCTCACCCAGGAACTGGAGCTCTACTACATAGGTTCTACAAATTACTGAGGCATAACATGCATGTAGACAATCCATGCCAAAGATAACATCAAAATCTGTGATGGATAGATCTACTAAATCTACTTAGGTGACTTTCTGAAGGACTATGACAGGGCAATTTCTATATACCTATAGAGCTATAAATTAATCATCGACTGGAGTAGAAATTGAGAAGAGTTCTGATACGATTTTTGGACTGACTCCGAAACTACTAACAATATAAGGCATCACAATAGATAAAATAGCCCCTGGATCTAACAAAGCATATACATCAAGGTGGAATACTTGTAACATACTAGTGACTACATCTGGAGAGGCCTCCTTCTCCTGACGAGATGCGAGGACATAGAATCTGTTCTGACACTGACCACCACCTGCACTCGTGGAGGCACTCTACTGAGATGAGCATGCTGGTAGGGCTGCTAAACTAGTTGCTAGGTCTCATCCTCTACCGTTGCCCTATCTAGCTTCACTGACCGATATAAATTGAAGGTGACCTCCTCTTTATTAAGTTCGAATTTCAGTTGGCCAGCCTCCACATCTACTAAAGCTCTCCTAGTGCAAGGTAGGTCGCCCCAAAATGATGGGGACCTCAAAGTCAACCTCGCAATCAAGGATCATGAAGTCTGTTGGGAATATTAATCTGTCCACCTTAACAAGAACATCAAAGAGGATCCCCACAAGCTTTTTTACACTTCAGTCGGCTATCAGTAGCCGTAGAGTAGTTGGTGTGGGGGCTCTCAAGCCCAGCTACTTAAATATATCTAATGGCATCAGATAGATGCTTTCTCCCAAGTCAAAGAGTGCCTTCATGAACTTAATATCACTGATAATCCATGGAATGGTGAAGGCACCTGGATCCTCCTTTTTCTAGGTAAGGACTCATGAGGCTATAGCACTACAATGGTTCACGTTATCCACAGGATCATAGTT
Organism: Datura wrightii; assembly: GCA_035772735.1. Classification (NCBI taxonomy): domain Eukaryota; kingdom Viridiplantae; phylum Streptophyta; class Magnoliopsida; order Solanales; family Solanaceae; genus Datura; species Datura wrightii. The sequence continues at coordinate 169,448,949 of JASDFA010000016.1, forward strand.
CACATACCTTTTCTTTGTATCAAGGTCCTTTATAAACTTAGCATATCCCGATATTTGTTCTAGTGCCTCGACCAATGGTATGTTTATAGATTATTGTTTGAGCATTGACGGAAATTTCTGAGACTTACCATTTTCTGCCTTCTTCTTCATTCTTTGAGGGAATGATGGCGGTGATCATGGGATAGCCTTATAGATCTATGTGGCCCCTTGTTTCTCTCCTTGTTCAGCTTTAGGCTCCTTGTCAACAATTGGAGCCTTAGTCAAGTTAGCATCTTACTCATGCTTAACAACCTCTTCATCATCTTCATAATTCATCAAGATGGCTACTAGTGTGTCAATATTCATTGTCTCTCTCATGTGCACCAGTAGCCTCTTATTTTCCTTTTGGGGGTTGTAGAGGTAGCTTTTTTTATGTAATCTGAATGAATCGCGGAAGAAAAACAAAGAATGCGTAAATAGAAAAATGACAACCAAAAGTTAAATACAAATAATTAATCTAATCCTAGTCATATTTCCCAGCAATGGCGCTACTTTTTTATAATACACAAACTCACACTTCTAGATAAAGTGTGAAGCAAACGTTGTTAATAAAGAACACAACAAAGAGGTTAGGGTTGAACCCACAAAGAATATGGTAAGAACTAGACTAATGCTGGTACTTAAACTTGTTGGTAGGGTATCTCCAAATTGGAGAGTTTATAGAAAACACAACTATAAGAAAAGCATAAAAAACAAGTGTTGTTGATTAAGATTTGCAACTAACTAGGGTAAGTGTTCGCATGGGATCATAACTACTTTGGGTATATACGCGTGATCAATCCCAATGCTTACTTGTAAAAATAATAACTAGGGTTCATCTAAACGACTGGTTCGTCCCTATTAGATGACTATACTCAATTATCAGGTTAGGTCTCATGACTGCTTTCAAATTAACCATTATCAACATGTTTCAAATTAACTTTCGTGCGACTATACTCAAGTCATAGAATGATCATAAAAATCAAGGCTTTGTTGTAATTCTCTGTTCCTAATCTATACTTCTCTAGGTTCAAGCAAGTAAAGAATTTATGTAAGTCCTAATATTGCACACCATTAAATAAAAATATAATTCTCCCCTCAAATATGAATCAGACATTTAAATATGAAGAGAATACAATACAAATTTGTAGCATTGGTTTCAAATTACTTTGTGTAACCCTAGTTCGTTAATCCATCATGGTTCCCACAACCCTAGTTGTATAGGTTTTAGCCTCTCGTGGTTATGAGATTGTGATTATTCTTCATATACAAATACATAATTGAATACTTACAATGATAATTGAAAGAAAACCTACTTTGAATATTACAAGAATAAAATCAAGAACAATTGAGAAAACCAAGTTTTGATCTCAAGATTTGCTCTCCAATATTATTTACAAACATGATAATAATTCACAAACAATTAGTTATGAACCTTCTTTCAATGTATTCTTACATTCTCCTACTAAAAGAAATATAAAAGGTATTTATATAGAAACCATAAACCTTTTCCTAAGCTAACAGGAAAATATCCAAATTTGGCACCGACACGTCCTACGACACGTCCTACGACTCGTCATACGACCCTTAACAGGATTGTACGAGTCGTGCCTTGCTCTCGTACATTCCTTCACTGCTACAAAATTGGCTAAGTGTTGGTAGCTGATACGACTTGTACCATGATCCTACAAGTCATACAATCCATACATGGCTTGGCTATGATAACTTTGGCATCTTCTCAAGTTTTCTATGAGTGTTGTGGTATGCCTCGTACCTTGCTCCTATCATGACTTCTTGTAGAGTCTTGAGTTTTGCCGAGTCTTTATGACTTTTGAAGCTTCGCACGACTCTTGGTATAGGTTGTAGGTAGATGCTACGATCCGTAGGTGCTACCTGAACCAAGAGACTTCAATTGTACAACTTTTCTTTTAAGTATTCCACGACTCCAGTTACGTCTCGTACCTTCATGGTATGGCTCGTACTGATAATCATACTATGCCTTTTTATTGTTTCAACCATTTGAGATTTTCCACGAGATCAGTATGAATTGTATAATCTAGGTACAGCTCGTGCTAAGATCAGTACTTGGTTGATTTTCTGCACTTTTCTGCATCTTTTTCACATTGCAACATCTATTTTCCCTATAAACAAAGTAAAAACACCTCAAATCCATATAAACATACCTAACTCCATGCTATTATCTCAGTTTTAAGTGTCAAAAGTGTTGTGAACTCACAGCACATCAGGTATCATACTTGTGGTAAAGTTGTTACTTTGTGGTAGTATCTTTGTGCCCCAAGAAGCGGAATTTCAGCTAGATTCTTGGTCGTTGATGTAAGGTATGTTAAGGCCTTTTCTTCCTCTTTTTGGCATGTTTTAGATGAAATCCATGTTATCATTATCTTCGTGCATGTGGCTATTTTTGTAGCCTTTAATCATGCCTTTGAAACCTTGATGGGCTGCTCTTTTGTGGTGGACTTGGAGTAGTGAATATAGTCAAGATTTGGGTATTGTTTTAGGTAATTGTGGTACGTCAGTGGTATGGTCAAATACGTAAAACTTGAGTCTCATTGTGAGAATCATTTAGTGGCTTATTGGTAGATTTGTGGGTTGTTATATATATATTTAGTTGTTGACTTGTATTGGCCTTTGAGGTGAGTTTCTTTTTGTGGTAGTACCTTAGTGGTTTGTAGAGCGAGGTTCGTCTAAGATTCTTGTAGTCATTCGTAGGATATGTTAAGGATTTCATATATCTCTTTTTGGCATGTTTCTGTTGTTTATCATCTTATTAATATTGTGGTTAATAACTCTTAAATTCACACTCCTATAAAAGTATGAAGCATACCTTGTCAATAAAGAACCCAACTTGGTTGGGGTGGATCCAACAGGGAATAAGGTCAAGATATAGAATAACGCTAGTATTTAAGCTCCTAAGTCTGTTATTTCCAAAAGGAGCGCTTTATAAAAGAAAATATATATCAATGTTGGACTTTGGTTGTAGTTTATCAAATTAAAGAAAATAACTAGAGAAAAATGTTCCCATGGATCCATAACTACTTTGTCTTTTACACTCGTGATCTTTTCGTATGCTTACTTATAGAACTGATATCTAGGGTTTATCCGAATGACTAGTTCTTCCCTATTGGATAACTATAGTCAATTACTGGATTAGGTCTCATGAGTGATTTCACTTCAACCATTATCAATTTGTTCAAAATTAACTATCATGCTACTGCAGCTCAATTCATTTAATGACCCATAAAGATTAAGGTTTGGTTGTAATTCTCTTTTCCTAATATCCACTTCTCTAGATTCGAACAAGTAAAGGATTCAGGAAAGTTCTAATTTTGCACTTCGTTAAGATACATTAAAGAAAAAGAGAATTCAATACAAGCATTAGCGTTGGTTTAGAATCATTTTGTGCAAACCATAGTTTGTTAATTCACCATGATTCCCACAACCCTAGTTGCGGAGATTTTAGCCTCTCTTGTTGAGGAAGAAATATAAGCATTCATGGACAAAAACATAATTTAGAACTTACAAAAATGATTGGAAGAAAACCCACTTGATTAGTGAAGAATTAATGAATAACAATTCAAGAACAAAGAAAGAATCAAAGCAAGAAATTTCCCAAAAGTTGCTCTCAATAATCCCAAAAGTTAAAAACCTCTCTCAACAAACATATTCTATTCTCATTTTCTCTTTTTCTTTCTCCCCTCCCTCTTATTACATAGAAATAAAAGGTATTTAAAATAGTCGATTAAGCCTTCATTATTCCTTCATGGATTGGAATTGGGATTTGTAGCTCATTTTCTTAGTTGAAGTGGGATTTGACTTCTAAAAAAATTACCTATAAAAGTATTTCTACAAATAATTAGAACCTTTTCCTAAATTAACAGGAAAATTGCTAAACTGCTACTGACTTCACTTACGATCCGTACCATTATTGTATGAGTCGTACCTTCCTCGTATATTGGCTGGCTCTTCTGATTTTGGCTAAGTATTGGAAGTGGTCTGACTTACCATAAACCTATGAGTTGTACAATCTTGTTGTGGTTTGAACTTGAGAGTTCTGGCATCCTCTGAATCTTCTCACGAGTGACTTGGTATGACTCGTAACTTCATCCTACAACTCATGGCTGCCTTTCGTACCTTGAGTTTTTCCATTCTTCAATACTTCTGATGTTTCCCATGGCTCCTTGGTATGGGTCATAGGTAGATAACACTATTCATAGTTGGTACCCATAATAGGAGGTTAACTCAGTGCAATTTCCTCTAAACTTTATCATGACCGCCTTCGTACGCCTGGTACCAGAATGTATGGCTAGTACCAAGAGTCATACTTTGACTCTTTGATTCAGAACATCTTCTAGACTTTTCCATGATTCTCAGTACAGCTCGTACCAGGATGTACGACTCATACTGTGATCCATACTTGGCCTTTTTAATGCATTTTTTCACTGCTTCTACACATTTCATGTTACACCATGTAAGTTCCTATCATTTAACCGATGCATTCATACGTAAGTTGAGAGTTTTAGAGTACGACGCATATGAAAAAAGGCTCGAGGAATGAACATATGAGTATGGAGTCAAGCGAGCAGGAGAACGAGGCTGGAGGCCAGGCGTACTAGGCACCGCACTGCGCTAGCCATCCTGGCGCGTTGACAGCGCATTGCACCCGATTCATAGCGCTATAGGTGGTTCACCGCGCCCCTTGCCACTTCCTCAAAACTATATAAACCTCCTTCAATGTTTAATGATTCGTTCCAACATTTCCCCAAAATTAGAGGAGTGGCTTGGGCGACATTTTCTTCAAATTTTCATGAAATTGCACTGCTAAACTCCGTCCAAATGCAAATTCATCTTGGACAATGAGTTCTAGGCCTACGAGGAACATCACTGCAAGTTATTTCTTGAAGATTCGCTCGGTGTTCCAAAACTCTGCTGAGTATGAGTTGTTGGAATTACTTCAAATTGAGTCCCCAGCGGCTACAGGTGATAGGTAAGCATTTCTCCCCCTAAACTCTCGAGAAATTGTAATTTTCGATCGAATGAAGCGGAGTTGAAGTTATAGTTAACCCTATGAAAAAATTGTTATTCACGAATTCCTACTATTGAAATAGCCTTGTTTTCTTAGCATAAGAGTGCAATCAAGTGGAATTATTGCCTTCAGGTTGGAAACTGTTCGGGTGAACGAAAGTCAATATTTGAGGTATGTTAAGGCTTATCTCTTCGGCAAGTTATTCTCATTGAATAGTGATACGAACTATGCCTTCGAGAGTAGGTAATGATCTTATATGTTGTGATTAGCTGTTGCAAGTAGATTATGATTATGAATGTTGTGGTTAGCTACTATAAGACGTAATGAGGTTATACCATGGTATCTCTCATCGAGAAAGGGTATGTCTAATGTGACTAATGCTGGGAGCATCATAGATATTTCCCTAGTCCATTTATTTACCGTTTAATAGTATCCTAATGTTTTTCTATCATGTCAAGGCCTTAGAAGTCTATGGTTAGTTGTGGGGCCTGAATTGTTAAGTTGGACAGCATAGGGCATAGCCAGACACTATAACTTTCACTTTGGTGCCTATATTGTCAGTAAAGCTTGCCGAGAGGCCGTTAGCGTACCTTGACACCTCTAGGGCCAGAATTTGGGTACGGTAGTCTTACCTTTGAGTAAGTGGATCCAAGGTTGCCAAGTGAACTAACTGACAACCCACCATATGATTGGCTATTGTCAGTGACCATTAGTTTCAACCGACTCAATGCTTGTCCTAAAGTTCACTTAAGACACCATTCCAGTTGTTACAAGTCTAATAAATCAGTGGATACCCTAAGGAGGGAACCTTAATAGTAGTTAGATGTGGAGACAATGCCCCAGCCTACTTCTATAGATGTCTATGTACAGGTTGCCGCGAGTGACTAGGTCTAGATAAATCTGCCTATGAGGCTATGAATTGCCTAGAGTAGCCATATGATATCTGAACAGACAAGGTTAAAGTCTAAAGGGACTAGTACCACAGTATCACATTGTTACTTCCAGGCTAGGGTTTATGGTAAGTTGCTTGTGGAGAGTAAGGGCTGACTGCTTAGGAGCATATCCAATTAGTAGCAACCCCAAAATTGTTCTAAGCTAAGGAACTAAATAGTTGGTCACCTGCAACCTTACAGTTCACTTATGAGTTATTCTTTCCCCGGCATGACCTTCAGACTATTGCTTAGGTCACCCGGACCCCATCCTTTTCCGTCTAAGTCGATGGAGGTTGTGATTGCTTCCAGGACCCTCTAGTCAGGTGTAGGCACACAGATTGTGCCTGTTAGCAGCTATATAGACTAGTTCAGGGGCGAGAGAGAGTAGCAGTCGCATTAAGGGGCCAGATACGCCTTTTGAATAACTAGGTTTGTAGATTGTGTTTCGTACTGCATCTCGACTTAAATAGCTAAGAGGATGCTAGTTGTACGAACTGCTTTCGAAGCTATAAACTGCTTATGGAGCTACGATGCTACTATTGACGCCTAAAAGGCTATAGATTGCTTATGGAGTTACGATATTGCATTACTTACAAAACTACTAAATTGCCTACAAGGCCATATTGGAGTCTATTCACTTATTCACTTCTTCTATGTTGTAGTGGCATTACAGACCCTTCATAGAGCCTTGTGTGCTTGAGGTACAGTTATAGGGGAAAAAAGGGTCATATTCAATTATAGCATCCCAGATGGTTGATATTCAATTACAGGAGCCCAAACGGCTCATATTCAGTTACAAGAGCCCAGACGGCTCATATTCAGTTATAGGAGCACATATGGCTCATATTCAGTTATAGGAGCCCAGAAGACTCATATTATGTTACAGGATCCCAGATGGTTCATATTCAGTTATAGGAGCCCAAACAACCTATATTCAATCACAAGACCACAAACGTCTCAAATAAAGTTACAGTTACTTGTAGAGCCTAAGGGTTAACAATAGGGGTATATAGACTGATTGGCTCCTACTGAGGCTTATGGGCGCCCAGGTAGGGTATTATTATGTTGCATGTACCTTTCCGATTTATGGGGGCCAGGTTAGGTTCTTATTTGTATGCTTGCCTGCTAGATATAGCTTATGAATGTATAGTCGTATAGTTCCAACTCATATACGTCTAGTGGTTTATTAGATTCAGGTTATGGATAAGAAAGATTATAGGTTAAATTCTGCCCCTTTATTATATTCACTTTCAGTTCTTTATCATCTTTTATTACGGCCTTACATATTCGGTACATTTTGTACTGACACCCACTATGGGGCGCTGCATACTTGCCTGCAGGTTTAGAAAGACAGATTATGGGATCTCTTAGCAGCTATTCAGAGTCAGTAGGTTGGCCACCTCCTTTCATTAGGAATTGCTAGGTTATAGGGGTTGCCTTTCTTTTATTGGTATAGCATTTGTGTAGGCTAGGGCACTGTTCCGACCTCTATTTTTATTCTTAGAGGCTATCAAACTACAGTCTTTAGTTGGTTATTTGTGTGGGCCATGTGGGGCCTATATATGTTCTGTTCTGTATTTTGGCCGTATTGGCCTAGTATCACTTTCAGTTAGCGGCCTCATCGGCTGTAGTATTTATATGACTGGTTGTTTTTCATTTTTTACAACTAGACAACATGGTGGTCTTGTCGGCCCTCATAGTATCCCTATTATTGTTATGTTGGCTAGGTTAGTTGTTTTTTCTATAGGTGCTGCGTGGCCTTGTCAGCCTAAGGCTGTGTTTACAACCAAGATATAGCAGTTTGGTTTCTTGATTTTGAGTCATTGGTAGGCACCAGAGGTGCATATGCGCAGCCAGGTCAGCCCAAAGCACAGTGTGGCATTAGGTGTCAGTCATGCATCCCAAGGTGGGGCGTGACATTTCAACTCCAACACCTAATTTCATTGAAAGCAAAGTAAAAGTGCATCATATCTGTATAAACATACCTACGTCCGTTCTTATTTCCTTAGTTTTAAGCGTCGAAAGTGTTGTAAACCCACAACACTTCAACGACCTCAACTAAAGACTTTTGCATGTCCTCAGGTGAACAAAACATAACTATAAAAAGACTCTTAACTAGAAAATAAACTTGAAGACCTACAACCAATATAACCAGAATATGCACAGACACCACAATCAACTTTTGACCCCCTTTTTCATTCAAACCAAGTCAGTTATGCACTCATGCCACTACAACTCACAATATGTAGGGATCAAGATATGGCATCTAACTATCAGAATAGAATAAAGCCATCACTTATGCTACTCATACAGAGAATTGGCAGAATATAATACAAACCAAGTACCCTCACAACAATTGAAGACACCAAAACTCATAGATATATAGAAATATGAAACTTGGGACTAAGAAAGTAAGACTCTCACTGTCAGAAAGAAGTTCCAAATACTGTACATTGGATACAATAGGCTTACCCTTATTTTCTCTACTTTGGCTTTTCAGACAGTTAGGCTAGGTTAACTATAGGACATTTCTCGGCTTATAATGTAGGCTTCGGATTGGGTATGGTAAATATGGAATTTAGTGACTAAACCATCCTTGGCACTACATAATTGTCTTCACTTTCACTTATTACCCTTTTTCTCATTTTCTCTGCTTTTCCTCCCTTTTCTCCCTTTTCAAACGCGATGTGTGAGTGTGGTGTATTTTTCTCATTTTTCATTTTTTTTCTCATCTCTTTTTCGTTTCCTTTTCATTTCAACATTTCTTTTATTCATTTTTCTTTTCACACAACATGCCACTTTTGTTTGACTTTCCTTTTTATTCCACCTCCTAAATATTTACGCACCCGTATTTTAGCCACTATCAACTTAGGCATTTTGCCTAAGTCGAGGTTCACAGAGTTCAAGGAGGGACTAGGGCCAAACAGGTTCATTATAAATAATGGAAATGATGAATGGGTATTCAAAGAAAAATGGTAAATTTTAGGCTTAATTCTACCTATCCATTTCATGCACAGCTAAGCTATACTTACACATGCTAATAGAGTAAATGTCATATAAAGATCCACAGAAATCATGCATTGCAGTCAACATACATAGCTAGACCACCAAAAATTTTCAGGCGGGGTCATTTTTTCAACATTTCAAAACATGTGTGTATTTATTGGCTGTAAAGTACTTTTAGCTAAACAAAATACAAAACAAAATCCTAGACATACTAGTGCTACTAAATAGCATGTCTGAGGAAAAAGAAACACAACAACGATAACCCTCAGACGAAAGTCAAAACCCCAAAAGAAATACAAGTACACCCCCTCTTTTTCAAAAGCATACTTCATCCCCGAAGCATAAAATCAAAGAACAAGAAAAAGTGACATACCTATGGAGCTCTAAGAGATCCTATTATCTACTTAGACTTCACCGACCATTCATAGGTTGCCATCCATGCAACACTTGATTTAATGTTGCAGTACGATGCAGGTCTCTTGACTACTCAGAATTCATCAAGAATCTCCAACTCATCCTCCACTGTATTGGATTCTTGGATTTTCCAAGGGGTGACCTAAATGAGACAAAACAAAACAAACAAAAACAAAAAAGTGGAAATAAAGACTAAAAGTTAAACACAAGCAATTAATCAGATCCTAAGCCATATTCACTGGCAACGGTGCCACTTTTTGATAACGCTCAAACTCACACACCTGTAAAAGTATGAAGCGGATGTTGTCAATAAAGAACCCAACTAGGTTAGGATCGATCCCACTAGGAATAAGGTCAAGATATAGAATAACAGTAGTATTTAAGCTTTTAAGTCTATTATTTCCAAAAGGGGGGGTTTTATAAATGCAAATATTATTAATGTTGGGATTTGGTTGTTGTTTATCAAATTAATGCAAATAACTAAGGAAAAGTGTTCCCCATGGACCCATAACTACTTCGGGTTTTACAGTCGTGAATTTTTCCTATGCTTACTTGTAGAACTGATAACTAGGGTTTATCCAAATGACTAGTTCGTCCCTATTGGATAACTTCATCCAATCATCGAATTAGGTCTCATGAGTGATTTAACTTCATCCATTAACAATTTATTCCAAATTAACTATCCTATGATCGTAGCTCAAGTCATTCAGTTACCCATAAAGATTAAGGTTTTCTTGTAATTCTCTTTTCCTAATTTTTACTTCTCTAGATTCAAGCATGTAAAGAATTTGGGTATGTCCTAAGGTTGTGCTTTGTTAAGAAATGTCAAAGACGGAGTATACAATATAAGAATTAGCATTAGTTTAGAATCACTTTGTGCAAACCCTAGTTTGTTAATTCACCATGGTTCCCACAACCCTAGTCATGGAGATTTTGGCCTCTCAAGATTGTAATAGAATTATAAGCATTCATGGACAAAAACATAAATTAGAACTTACAAAGACGATGGGAAGAAAACCCACTTGATTATTCCAAGAATTAATGAAGAACAATTCAGGAACAAAGGAAGAATCAAAGAAAGAATTATCCCTAAAGTTTCTCTCAATAATCCCAAAGTTAAAAATCTCTCTCAACAAATGTATTCTGTTCTCTTTTCTCTTTCTCTTTCTCCCTCCCTCCCATTAAATAGAAATAAAGGGTATTTATAATAGTAGATTAAGCGATCGTTGTTCCTTCATGTATTGGAATTAGGATTCATAGATCCTTTTCCTAGTTGAAGTGGGATTTGACTTCCACCGAAAATAACCTAGAAAAGTATTTATATGAATAATTAGACCCTTTAACTAAATTAACAGGAAAACTGCTAAACTGTTGCCAGCTTTATTTATGCCTCGTACCATGACTGTATGGGTTGTACCTTTACTTGTACTTTGGCTGGCTCTTCTGATTTTGGATAAGTGTTGGAAGTTGGTACAAATCGTACCATAAACCTACGAGTTGTACAATCTTGTCGTGGTTTGAACTTGAGAGTTCTAGCATCCTCTGAATCTTTTCATGAGTGACTTGGTATGACTCGTACCTTCATCCTATGACTCGTGGTTTCCTTTCGTACCATGAATTCTGCCATTCTTCAATTCTTCTGAAGTTTACCACGGTTCCTCAGTATGGGTCGTAGGTAGATAACACTATTCGTGGTTGGTACCCATACTAGGAGGCTGACTCAATGTAATTTTCTCAGAACTTTATCATGACTGCCTTAGTACGGCTCGTACCAGGACTGTATGGCTCATACTAGGATGGTATGGCTCGAATAAGAAGTCGTACTTTTACTATTTGGTTCGGCAAATCTTCTAGACATTTTCACGATTCTCAATGTGGCTCGTACCAGGATAGTATGGCTCATACTGTGATCTATAGTTGGCCCTTTTTCTGCATTTTTCACTACTTTTGCACATATCAACTCCAACATCTAATTTCCCTGAATGCAAAGTAAAAGTGCATCAGTATAAACATACCTATGTCCATTCTTATTTCCTCAGTTTTAAGCGTCGAAAGTGTTGTAAACCCACAACACATCAACACCCTCAACTAAATACTTTTGCATATCCTCAAGCAAGAAAAACAAAACTATAAAATGACGCTTAACTAGAAAGTAAACTTGAAAACCTACAACCAATATAACCAAAATATACACACACACCACAATCAGCTTATTGACCCCCTTTTTCATGCAAACCAAGTCAACTATTCACTCATACAACTACAAGTCACAATATACATTGATAAGACTATGTAATCTAACTATCAACAGAGAATCAAGCTATCACTAATGCTACTCATACAGAGAATTGGCAGTATATAATACAAACCAAGTACCCTCACAATAACTGAAGTCCCAAAAACTTACAGATATATAGAAATATGAAACCATGGACTAAGAAAGTAGGACTCTAACTCTCACTCTCACAAAGAATTTCAAAATACTACACATCGGATACCATAGGCTTGCCTTATTTTCTCAACTTCAATTTTTCAAATAGTTAGGCTAGGATCACTATAGGACATTTCTCGCCTTCTAATGTAAGCTTTGTGCTGGGTATGGTATATATGGAATTTAGTGACTAAACCCTCCTTAGCACTACATACTTGGATTCACTTTCACTTATTAATCTTTTTTTCACTTTTTCCAGTTTTCCTCCCTTTTTTCCATTTTCAAATGCAATGTGTGAGTGTGATGTATTTTTCTCATTTTCATTTTTTTCTTATCTCTTTTTCTTTTTATTTTTCTTTTTCCCTGTCATTTCAACTTTTCTTTTATTCATTTTTCAACACCATGCACCACTTCTCTTTGATGTTCTTTTCTTTTTTTCCACCTCTTCACCGTTTACGCACCCCTTCTATAGCCACCCTCAACTTTGGCATTTTGCCTAAGTCGAGGTTCACAATATCCAAGAAGGCACCAGGGCCAAACAGGTTCATTGTAACTAATGGGAAAGGTGAATGGGTAATCAAAGAAAAATGGTAAATTTTAGGCTCAAAGTCGGGATTAAGGGATTCACTCTTATATGATGGGGTCATTTAAGCTAAAGTGGATAAAATAAAAATGGACTATGATCCTTTCCTAACCAACTATCCTACAACTTATGGAAAGACCAACCGGGCATGTTCTAGATACTCAACGCAGTATTGAACTGAGTATAAATCCTCACACACTCGCGGTACAGGTTTGCATTAATTCTACCTATCCAGTTAATGCATAGTTAAGCTATATTTACACATGCTAATAGACTAAATTCCATATAAATATCCACATAAATAATGCATTGTAGTCAACATACACAGCTAGACCACCAAAAATTTTCAGACAGGGTCATTTTTTCAACATTTCAAAACATGTGTGTATTTATCGGTTGTAAAGTACTCCTAACTACTTCTAGCTAAAGAAAATACAAAACAAAATCCTAGACATACTAGTGCTACCAAATAATATGTCTAAGGGAAAAGAAACACGACAACAAACACCTTCAGATGAAAGTCAAAACCCCAAAAAAATACAAGTACACCCTCTTTTTTTTCAAAAGAAAGCTTCATCCCCAAAGCATAAAATCTAAGAACAAGAAAAAGTGACATACCTGTGGTGCTCTAAGCGCTCCTGTTAGCTACTCAGACTTCACCGACAATTCATGGGTTGCCTCTCATGCAGCGGTTGATTTAATGTTGCAGCACGGTGCAGGTCTTTTGACTACTCAGAATTCATCAAGAAACATCGAATCATCCTCTACTGTCTTGGATGCTTGGCTTTTCCAAGAGGTGACGTGAATGAGACAAAAAAATCAAACAAAAACATAAAAGAGGAAATAAAAACTAAAAGTTAAACACAAGAAATTAATCAAATGCTAAGCCGTATTCCTCAGCAATGACACCACTTTTTGATAACGCTCAAACTCACACTCCTGTAAAGTATGAAGGTAACATTGTCAATAAAGAACCCAACAAGGTTAGAGTCGATTCCACAGAGAATAAGGTCAATATATTGAATAACACTAGTATTTAAGTTTTTAAGTTTGTTATTTCCAACAAGGGGGTTTTATAAAAGCAAATATGTATCAATGTTGGAATTTGATTGTTTTTTTATCAAATTAATGAAAATAACTAGTGAAAATAGTTCCCATGGATTCATAACTACTTTGGGCTTTACATTCTTGATTTTATGTAATGCTTACTTGTAGAAATGATAACTAAGGTTTATCCAAAGGACTACTTTGTCCGTGTTGGATAACTATACTCAATTAGTGGATTAGGCCTCACAAGTGATTTCATTTCAATTGTTATCAATTTGCTTTCAATTAACTATCCTACATCCACAACTCAAGTCATTCAATATCCCATAAAAATCAAGGTTTTGTTGTAATTCTCTTTTCGTAATCTCTACTTCTCTAGATTCAAAAAGTAAAGAATTAAGGAAAGTTCTAATGCTGTGCTTCATTAAGAAACATTAAAGACGAAAAGAATACAATAAAAGCATTAGCATTGGTTTAGAATCACATTGTGCAAATCATGGTTTGTTAATACACCATGTTTTCCACAACCCTAGTTGTGGAGATTTTAGCCTCTCATCATTGTAAGAGAATTATGAGCATTTATGGACAAAAATATAATTTAGAACTTACAAAAATGATAGGAAGAAACCCCACTTGATTATTGCAAGAATTAATGAAGAAAAATTCAAGAACAATGGAAGAATTAAAGTAAGAAATCTCCCAAAAGTTTCTCTCAATAATCGCTAAAGTCAAAAACCTCTCTAAACAATCGTATTTTGTTCTCGTTTTCTCTTTTTCTTTCTCCCCTCTCTCCTATTACAAAGAAATAAAGGGTATTTATAATAGTAGATTAAGCCTTCGTTGTTCCTTCATGTATTGAATTGGGATTCATAGCTCCTTTTCCAAGTTGAAGTGGGATTTGGCTTCTAAGAAAAATAACCTAGAAAAGTATTTATACAAATATTTAGAACCTTTTTCTAAATTAATAGGGAAACTAGTAAACTGTTGTTGACTTCATTTACGAGCCATACCATGATTGTACGGGTCGTAACTTTACTTGTACATTAGTTGGGTCTTCTAATTTTGGCTAAGTTTGGAAGCTGGTATGACTCGTTCCATAAAGCTACAAGTCGTAAAATCTTGTTGTGGTTTGAACCTAGGAGTTTTGGCATCCTCTATGAATTTTCATGAGTGACTTGGTACGGCTCGTACCTTCATCCTGTGATTCATGGTTTCCTTTCATACCTTGAGTTCTTCCATTCTTCAATTCCTTAGAAGTTGACCATGGTTCTTTGGTATGGGTCTAACAGTATTTATGGTTCTTACCCATACCAGGAGGCTGACTCAATGCAATTTCCTCTTAACTGTATCACGACTTCCTTGGTACGGCTCGTACCAGGATGGTACAGCTTGTACCAAGAGTCGTACTTTGACTCTTTGGTTTAACATGTCTTCTACACTTTTCGACGATTCTCAGTACGACTCAAACCAGGATGGTACGACTTGTACTGTGATCTATACATGGCCCTCTTTTTGCATTTTTTCACTGCTTTTGCTCATTTCAACTCCAACACCTAATTTCCCTAAAAATAAAGTAAAAGTGCATCATATCTAGATAAACATACTTAAGTCTCTGCTTACTTTCTCAGTTTTAAGCATCAAAATTATTGTAAGCCCATGACATATTAGTCGTGTAATAGTTGTTTTATATAATTAAATTCTATAATCCTACCCTTATTAAGGGCTATTGTTTGCTCATAGTATTGGAGTCAGAAATATAGTTTGTATTCAGGTCTTATAACTCATTAAGTTGTGGTACGTCAATTAGAATAGGAAGTGATTAATTTCATGCATGTTGAACAATATGTAATCTTGAAATTGTGCCCTTCTCCCTCTATAGCTATCTACTGGTTGTGATATTATTAGAAGGAAATTTGTATAATGGATTTGAACTTAGGCTCATGTGTTATGATACATTGGTGGGATATTTGATTACATGGAAATCGAGTCATATTGTAATTAGTGTTCGATGGCATTGTTGGTCAATAGTGGGCTATTCATGTGTATATAAAATTGTGTGTTGATTGTATATATGGTTAGCTATTTGTACCAATATGAGTACCCTTGAGTATTTGTGTGTACCCAATGCATGAGAGCTGGTCCAGCTGTAAGTCATGCCTATGGTTTGAAGTTGACCTACAAGGTACGACTTCCTCCGATAGGGTCAAGCTATGCATGTGCAAGAGTTGGTCTGACATAACTGAGCCTTCCTAGGGTTATGATAAATTTCCCTATTGTATTGAGCTTGAGTAAATCAATAACCATAATCTGAGAGTTTGTCCAGCATGGTTGAACTTACCATCTTGGTTGGTAAGCTCCATACATGGCCCTCTTTTTGCATTTTTTCACTGCTTTTGCACATGTCAACTCCAACACCTAATTTCCCTAACAATAAAGTAAAAGTGCATCATATCTAGATAAACATACTTAAGTCTCTGCTTACTTTCTCAGTTTTAAGCATCAAAATTGTTGTAAGCCCACGACATATTAGTCGTGTAATGGTTGTTTTATATAATTAAATTCTATAATCCTACCGTTATTAAGGGTTGTTGTTTGCTCATAGTATTGGAGTCAGAAATATAGCTTGTATTCAGGTCTTATAACTCATTAAGTTGTGGTATGTCAATTAGAATAGGAAGTGATTAATTTCATGCATGTTGAACAATATGTAATCTTGAAATTGTGCCCTTCTCCCTCTATAGCTATCTACTGGTTGTGATATTATTAGAAGGAAATTTGTATAATGGATTTGAACTTAGGCTCATGTGTTATGATACATTGGTGGGATATTTGATTACATGGAAATCGAGTCATATTGTAATTAGTGTTCGATGGCATAGTTGGTCAATAGTGGGCTATTCGTGTGTATATAAAATTATGTGTTGATTGTATATATGGTTAGCTATTTGTACCAATATGAGTACCCTTGAGTATTTGTGTGTACCCAATGCATGAGAGCTGGTCCAGCTGTAAGTCATGCCTATGGTTTGAAGTTGACCTACAAGGTACGACTTCCTCCGATAGGGTCAAGCTATGCATGTGCAAGAGTTGGTCTGACATGACTGAGCCTTCCTAGGGTTATGATAAATTTCCCTATTGTATTGAGCTTGAGTAAATCAATAACCATAATCTGAGAGTTTGTCCAGCATGGTTGAACTTACCATCTTGGTTGGTAAGCTCCATTTCATCTAGAGTTACAAGTTGTTACAGTTTTGGTTTGATAGGTGAGTCGGCGCCCTATCCTGACCAATTGATCTTTGTTGTACTCTCGTAGACTTATGTTGGGGTTATAGAACTTTTGTAGGCCTGGGTGCCATACTATACAATTGTTATTGTTCAAGCATGGCCTCGTTGGCCCATTGTATATAAGCATTAGTTTGAATTATAGCTTTCACTATAGGCGCTAATGATAATTGTTGTCTGTATTTCTATTATTATATTATTACTATACCGAGCCTCGTTAGTGTTTTAGGTTGTTTTAAAGAGGATTTTTTATGAATTTCAATTTGATACTTGATGTTTTAAGCATGCCATACATGCAAATTTTCTTTGGTGTGTGATTTCTTCATATCCTTGAATGGTCATAGTATCTTTATCCCAGGTAGACCGATTCAAATTGGCATAACTCTTTGTGACATTCCATGGAAGAGGGTTGCTGATTAGTTTTTTTCTTGAGGATGAGAAAGAGATTAAGCGTGGGGTGGTGATAGTCGAAGTAAAATGCATATATTTAGTCATTTATCTCTCATTTAAATTCTTTTGCCATTGTTTGAGTATAACTTTCATAACCTAGTGCTTATTATGTGTTTTAGATGTAGGAATGATTTTCTAAATAATGAGCAATTTTGGAGCTAAAGAGGATGTGGTGGAGCTTCAATGTTGAGCATAAGTCCAAGAAACTTCACTAAGATCGAGTTTGGGGGCCAAGGATCCATTGTAAATGCACGCATTGAAGAAAATTTAGAACATGCAGGCAACAAAATATGCGGGATATGGTTGTGTTGCCCCTACAGTGGATGAGAGGACCTGGTAGAGCATGTGAAAGGACCTAGAATCTTGGCCATGCTCAACTTGCTGCCTAGAGTGATTTGTGCAGTGTTTTGTTTTAAGTATATTTTGGTATGGTTCATTTGTACATGAAATAATAGGTTAAGAATTTGTTTTTGAAGTGTTACACATCTTTTCAGAGAGCAGTAACATAGTTGAAGTAATTTGGGAGCATCGGAGTCACCTAGTTTTTTCCCTTTATCTCATTGTAGTAATTTTGTTTTTTCCAAATACTCATATAATTATTGCCAGGATTATGAGTGACTAAGTTCTTTCTTTAGGATATTTAATTGTTCATGAGTGTTGATGTTAAACGGTTGAATTGATTATCTTGAGTATATCATATGGGTTGTTTTGTTTTCATCATTTATAATTACTTTACTATGTAATTGACAATAGGGTACTATTTACGCATCTATAATTGAGCATGACAATGAATATTTTAGATTAGGCATAGGTGCAAGTAAAATAAGTTTCTCAACACTAATCGAGTGGAGCAGATTTGTGATTATGCTATACATAGTTAATCGTCTCACTTAGTTTCTATATATGAATTACAAACACATTCTTGCTAATTCTATTCTGCTACATATACAAAGTTAGGTTAAATTGAATAAACTAACACTACTCGATAAAATATTGTAGTTATATAAACCCTGTCAACCAATAATCATTAATAGTCGAGTGATTAGTTAAATCAGAAAACTTTGAAGGACTAACGCAGATCCCATTACCCTAGAATACTACCATAATATTGTTCAACACTTACTTTCTTTAACTATTGTGGCAAGTAATCAAATAGAAAATTCCAAACTCTTGAAAAGATGCTTGAATAAAGAATTCATATCAATTTCAATAGTAGTAACTAAAGATAAGTCTTTGTTAGTATGACACTCCACTCTAATTGTAATATTACTTTCATGACCTGAGTCTCCATCTTGGATACTACACAATACTTAGAGTCACAAATGACCCCAAGCAAACACATAACATAGCATATTACTTACCTACTAGAAAATTAAATAGAAAATTGAGCGGAAGCTACTGAAGTACAAGACAATCTTTTATGAGAAAATATAAATTCTGATAGTTATAGGTGTTTTAAATAATACTAATAATAATAAGTTGGAACTCATACTATGTTGTCAAAAAGCATCTACTAACTGATGAGTTGTTGGGACAAGACCCCATCTAATTCTAACGTCTAGGAAACTGAAATAATGCTAATGAAATAGAAAGAACTACTCCGGTCCTCGAAAGATGAGGACTCACCAATAGGACACTACTGTACTAAATCTAAATGAGGGACTTACCACGCTGCTGAGCTTGAGTGCCTGAGCCTATATCATAAAATGATATAGAATAAGAGTATACATCAATACTTGAAATGTATTGAGTATGTAAGATATCAAGTAAAACATAAAAATGTTGATAATTCATAAGTTGGACTGATATGATATACAACAATCATGCCTAAATCATAAATACTAAAGAGTTTGAAAATTGGGGAAAATACTGAAAAAACTAATAAATATGAAAATATAAGTCATGAACATATCTAAAATCCGTAAAACTGGACTAAACAGGACTGTACTGTGGGAGAGCCTATTAACTGACATATAACCATGTGAGCTAGATGTAGAGTTTGATATTTACTTCTCATTGATAGGTCCCACCATGCCCTGCCAGGGTACAGTGACTGGATTGTGTGATCACAAACTATAAAATCCACTCAGGTTAAATCCTATGGTGGCATATAGTTCTTGGAAGCTAATTTGGAAGTGTCCTGAGGGCCTAAAGGACTTGATAACTGAAGGTACTAAATATATTTATAAACTGATACTATTACTGATACTGGGAATAAATGGCAGAAACACTACAAAGCAACATTTCGCAATTTCATGAGAACATTAGGACAATTTCAATATCATATGAATCATACTGTAGTACTAAACATGCTAAAATGAGTATATGATATTTCTAAACATAAAAGTCTAACATCATAGAAAATTAGGGGATTTAAACAGTTAGTAGGAAAAGTCCTAGGTTACGATTTCTAGAATTTCAAGGCTACGGTTACTGAATTCTTGGGACACAAGGGTGAAAAGGACATCCTTGTTGAAGTCCCACATATCTGTAGAAGAAATCTCTAAAGAAGAAGCTTGAATTCTGAGGGGAAACTAGAACCCTAGTTCTTTGCTTGAGAGACAGAAGTTTGGAGTTCATATGGTCTACTTACGATCGGTTTCTTAATTGATTAGGAAAAAGTAAGAGGTTAGAATAGGAAAACTCCTTTAATTCATCCCTTAGGAGTCCAAAAATGGCATCATTTAGGAATTAAACTAGTGGTAATTTACAAAAATGCCCCTGGAGAATTGTCTAAAAAACTGCCATCAGGATCCAACGGGTCACCCAACAAGTTGTTGGTTGTGACCGTGGCTCGTTAGGACCAGTCGTTGGTCTTCGACCTAAAAACCCAATTTTTGTACTTTGACCAATGGCTGGAATGGACGACTTATTAGAGGATCTAACAGGTCATCGAATCCAGTCATTGTCACTGGAGCCATTTTGAAAAATCTTTGAACCTCTTCCAATAGACGGACAAATGAATCCGTTATGGAACAACAAATTCATTGTTTCCACCCATAGTCACTGAAGTGATTTGCACAGTTTCTGAATTTCACTCAACGTCTTAATAAGATGAGAATTTACATCTTCCAATGACTCATCATTTGACTCATTTTTTTGGGGGGAGGATTTGACAAGTTTCTGGACTTGGTCACAACGGGCAATATGATGACTCATTACTTCATAAAAAAAAAGTCATTATATGTCTTCCGACGGGTCTTTGTTCATGATAACGACTCCTTGGATAAGTCATTTAAAATTTTTGGTTCCCTAATGGTTATCATCCAAAGTCTGGGGTTTTGTCTTATGAGCTTTTGGAGTGTGTCATTGGGAATATTCATCCTCGAATGAAGACTAAGAGAAATGGAAGGAAAGGAAAAGAGCAGCAATCTCGAACTAATAACTATAAACTGAATAATGAAGGAGTGACTAACCACTTGAAGGAGATTGATATTAGGCATATTATTATGACCATTAGCCATGTTTTTAGCCATATTTTGCCTAGTTTTGAGTTTATAATCCTTATTAAATGCATGATTTCACATTTATGTGTATCTTTTGAGCTAAAAAAAATATTTTTTAGATGTTTTGAGAAGGAAACCAAGGAAAAAGAACTCAAAAATGACCAAGATGTGAAAAAAGAAGAATTCGCGAATGTTCACTTGGTGAGATGGTTGGTGTGGCATGTCAATCCCTAAACTTTAGAGAAATCTGCACAAAAGTTGGTGCTATGGGTGGCATGGCGCGCCAGGTCCCAAACTTGAGAGGAGAATTTGATCAATACCTTGGCGAAATGGATGGTGTGGCGCGCTAGAAGCATCCCAGACTTAGAAAATTTATCCAACATTATGGTTATTTGGGTGGCGTGGTACACCAAAGGGGTCAGGATGCCCAGAAATTTGACTAACACCTTAGTGCATTGGCTAGCATGAGGCGCCCTGAGCAAACCTTCAGAGGAAAATTGAGTCAAACCTAGAGCAATGTGCCTGACCTATTTTTGACGGTTTTTGCTAATTTTTAAGATAAATTTCATGTCAAAAGCGTAATTTGAGACCTCACTTGCAAATATAACATCTAGGTCATTTGTTAGCTATAATACATCATTTTGTTTGATCATATTGAGGGTGTAACAAAGCTTTGGAGGAGAGACAAGTTCATAACTTAGGCTTTTCTTCTTTTCTCTATCTTTTTATGCTTCGAATGATGATATCTTTATTTTTCTGCTTGAACGTGAGTGTCTAAACTCCTATTCTAGGGTTTTGTCCACAACATATGGTTGACATTTGATGGATTGATTAGTTATTGCTAGTATTCATTCTTTATTAAAGGTTGTTTATATTTACTTATGTTAATTACTTATTCGTTATATTGAGCACCTTTCGAACAAATTTGTTAGCTTTTGGTTGAACTCGGGAGAAGGAACTAAAAGGGTTTAGGGTAAATATAAAAAAGGAATTCAAAGACCCTTTGACCCATTGATTGAAGGATAGAAGTTGTTGATGAGGATATGAATATACTTTTCAACCTTGTGTAGTTGATATACAAGTAGCCACAATCATCGTCTCATGCTTCTCCTGTGGCCATAGGGATGTAGGCATTAGGGTTCATGGGATAGTTCTTGGATGCTCGGGTGAGTGGCAAGAAATGGGATAGTAACTTGCAACTAGCAACCTTAGGAAGAATCAATCTAGTTAATCAAGTCTTGAAAACTCAACATGAAGCGAAAGTACCATTTCCCTAGATTTTCATCATCATATGAAATACAAACACATTTGCAACAATTTTAGTTTATTAGTTAAATTACTTTGCAAGTTTAGTAGATTAATTCTCCTAACCATTCCCTATTTTTTCCCTTGTTTCTTATAATAGTGAAATAAGATGTTAACCATAAGTGATTAATATGATAAGTCTCTGACGGATTGATAATTGGGACTTCGCTCTCCTATATTACTTTAGAAACACGTGTGCTTGTGTATGCTTGGGCAACATCAAAGATGTAAATACTAACTGAATTCATGCAATAAAGGTTCACACTAAGATATGAGTAGGTCTAGTGAACATGAAACTGAATAGATTACTACGGAGCAATTTAGTACCTGATGTTGAAGCTAAGCTTGAAGGGAAAAGGTGAGAGTATCTATCCATCATATCTAATATGGCTTCTGATGTAGCTCCCTCAACTAGCTGATTCCTCCATAAAACTTTTACTAAAGCGACCTCCTTGTTCCTCAACTTACGAACCTAGCGAACCAGAATATAAACTGGAACCTCTTCATAAGAGAGACTATCCTTCACGCCAACACTCTCTAAAGGCACAACTGAAGCCGGATCATTGATTCAATTCTTCAATAAAGACACATGGTAGACTGGATGCACCGATGCCAAATTTGCATGTAAATCCAACTCATAGGCCACATTGCCATTGTCTCAGAATTTTTAAGGGCCAATATATCTTTGTCTGAGCTTTCCTTTTTTCCCAAACCTCATCACTCTTTTCATAGGTGAAATTTTCAAATATACCCAGTCATCCATAGCAAACTCCAGCTCCCTTCTCCTTACATCTTCATACGATTTCTGTTGGCTTGGAGATGTTTTCAGTCGTTCTCTAACAAACTAAACCTTTTGCATGGATTTATTGAAAAACCTCGGCTTTGAAAATGGATTATTGAGGAGAAAGATTTGAAATTGTAAGTATTGTACTGAGGTTGACAGAGGAGCCGATGGCCCATTATAATAGCATCACAGCTTCGACGGCGTGAATGACGACTGTCAGGTAGGTGACATACCATCGTGGGTGGATGGCTTGAGCTTCTCAATTACTATGACATGAGTGTTCTTTATCATCCAAATAAGGAAAATTTAGTGGCTGACACTCTTAGTAGGTTGTTCATGGGGAGCGTAG
Organism: Datura wrightii; assembly: GCA_035772735.1. Taxonomy (NCBI): domain Eukaryota; kingdom Viridiplantae; phylum Streptophyta; class Magnoliopsida; order Solanales; family Solanaceae; genus Datura; species Datura wrightii. Next base: position 169,472,040 of record JASDFA010000016.1, read on the forward strand.
CTCATGCGGAATATGAGAGAAAGGAGTTGGTTAGAGAGGTCCATAGACTTGCTCGTTTAGGGGTTCACCTTACAAATTCATCAGATGGGGGTCTCAATAGTCGTAATGGTTCAAAACCTTCAATGGTGATAGAATTTAAGGAAAAACGAGATGGGGATCCTATCTTGGTTAAATTGAAGCAAGTAGTTCGAAATCAAAAAGTGGAGGTTTCTCCCGAGAGGATGTATACTCCGCTATTAGGGCCGATTGTGTATTCCAAATGTGGGTTATTTAAGATAGTGGATTTTGAGAGAGGATTACATTTCTCGATACTTTATCCACCTAGGTGCCACATAGATATATCGAGATCTATGGGAAGTCTATTGGTGGAATGGCATGAAGAAGGATATTGTTGAATTTGTGGCTAAGTATTCAAATTTCCAACAGGTTAAGGTTGAGTACCAGAGACCAGGAGGTATGACTCAGTATATAAACATTCCTACTTAGAAGTGTGAAGAGATAAAAATGAACTTCATTACAGGTTTATCTCGTACATGTTGACAACATGATTCGATATGGGTGATTATAGATCGAATGACTAAGTTAGCACATTTCCTACCAGTCAAGAGTACAGATTCATGAAGATTATGCTAGAATTTACATATAGGAGTTAGTCAGGTTTCCTGTAGTGTTTTCCATCATTTCAGATAGGGGTACTTAATTTACCTTGTAGTTTTGGAAGTCATTTAAGAAGGCCCTTGGTATCAAGTTATGCTTAGCACAACTTTACACTAGCACATAGATTATCAGGATGAGTGAATTATTCATATTTTAGGAGACATATTGAGAGCTTGCGTGATTGACTTGAAGGATAGTTGGGATGATCACATGCCTCTCACTGAGTTTGCCTACAATAATAGTTACCACTCTCGTATTCAGATGGCTCAATTTGAGGCTCTTTATGGGAGGTGTAGATCATCAATTTGATGGTCTGAGGTAGACGAGCCTGTGTTTATAAGGATTGATTCAGTTCATAAGGCTATGGAGAAAGTTTATCTCACTAGAGAAAGGCTAAAAATAGCTCAGAGTCATTAGAATTCTATGCGGATGTAGGGAGAAGAGAGCTTGAGTTCGCAGTTGATGATTGGGGCTTTCTGAAGGTGTCACCCATGAAGGGGGTGGTGAGGTTTGTAGAGAAGGGAAAGCTCAATCCTCGATATGTTGGTCCTCATAGGATTCTGATGCGTGTTGGAAATATGGATTATGAGTTGGACTTGCCCACAGAGTTAGCATCAGTGCATCTATTTTTCCATGTGTCCTTGTTGAAAAAATAGGTTAGCGATCTGGCTCTAGTTTTTCCTGTAGAGAGTATTGGTGTGAAGGATATCCTCACTTATGAAAAGGTTCTACTGAAGCTTGATCGCCAAGTTGGTAAGTTAAGGAACAAGGAGGTGACTTTAGTGAATGTCCTTTGGAGTAATCAGCTTATCGAGGGAGCTACTTGGGAAGTCAAAGCAGACATGACAGCCAAATACCCTTACATTTTCCCTTCCAGCTCAGTTCCAGCATGAGGTGCTACTTTCCTCCTTAATAATCCACTCAATTTCATGTCCTCTAGTTCCTCTTGTGTCTTAGTACGCATACAGGTTTCATGAAATCAGTTCAACATACGTATCTCAATTCGGATTCAGTCACTCCATCAATATTTAGTGTTAAGCTTTTAGTATTAGGATTGCAACACTTTCCCTATCTTTTAATCTCTATTACTCTCCATGCGAGAATGAATATTCCCAAGGGGGAGATAGTGTAACTCCCACAAAAGTTTCTAAGATCATACCTTGGACTTGAAGTAGAAACCAACAGGAATACTGAACTTTTTTGCACAGAAGAGACCACACCGCGAGCAATGGTATGGAGGTATGTTCTGTGGTAAGAATCTGTGGTGTGGGATTTAGAAAATTGTTCAGGATTTTTTTAGTGACCACGAGTCATAGTACGACTCGTAGCGAGGTAGTACGAGCTGTGGTATTCATCTGTGGGATGAAGTTTAGAGAGTAACCATGACTAATTACCACGAGTCGTGTTATGTTGGTATAGTTCGTGTTGTCTGATCATCAGAAGAGACACAAAGAGTGTCCAACTTTACTCTAGTGACCACGAGGGGTCACCACGAGGGGTCACCACGAGGCATGATTGGACTCCACGAGTCATGGTACGACTCGTGGCACTAGATGGGCAAATTTCACTATACGTTTCTTTAAGGGTAATTTCCTAAATTTCTATGCTTTTAACTTCTAAAATAGGTCATTTTTTGTTTTCTATGGGGGATATTGAAGGATTTTACTTAGTATAAACACTCATTCTTCTCCTAACACCGTAAATTCTAAATCAAGCTCTCAAGGACTCTCAAGGATGCTGGAGTTCATCTTCACCAATTCTCTTGGGTATCAAGGTTTAAGTCATAGATTCATCAAACCTAGGTATGTGGGATTATCAATAAGGGATTTGTTTCACCCTTATTCCCAAACCTAAACTCAATTCATGAATTCAATTCTCCCATGTCTCCAATTGTAGTTTCCATGTATTTCTAGCATTAGACCCTTTTTATGCAAAAAAATCTATAATATTTTATGGATTGATCCCATCATGCTTCTACATGTGTTTTATGATTATGACTGCGTTTATTCATATGAAGAACTCTTATGATTATCTATATTCAAGTTACCATGATTTACTCAATCATGTATGAAACTCATGAATATAAACTTTATGTATCATGGTTGAATTTTCAGCATAGTTTTCATGACTAGTTCACGTATGTCAAGGAATTTATGAATTTGCATGATTTTTTTTTAAAATTATCCCATGTAAAACTATCATGTTTTAAGTATGATCATGAGCACTTTGTATGTTTCGGGAGTAGTACTTAGCACCGAGCCGATGTGGGTTCAGATAACTCATGATCAATATGTATGTTTTATACGTTTAGTAGATTAACTCATGCTATCACATTTTTATTTTTATGATATTATAGACCCTTTATGTGCTTATGTTATGTCTCTTGACTTACTTCCTCCTAGTTTATATGCTTATGCTTATGTTATGCATGTACTATGGGTTAGCTTAAAGCCATTCATAGTTCTAGGTCTAGTTTTGCATTCAGGGTCTATGCTCGGATCCTGACAATTTTAGATCAAAATATTGCATATTCCATAAGCTTTTCAATACCCATCATGTAAGTTAAAAGCGCTCTATTCTTTTTAATGAAACAAGAATTATTCCTTTAAAAATTCCGCCTAGCAATCCATCATCGGAAAAAGGCATTATTCTACTAAGACTAAACTATCTAAACATACCTTGTTTAACATAAGCTAAACGCCTCAGAAAAAGAACCATGGCTAATAAAATAACAAGGGGAATGATAACCCTAGAAATATATTGACAAATTGCTATAGATAATGAACATAACATCAACAGCTATAGAACATCAATTAACTATACAAGAATCCACAATCCCCAACTACATATATTGTAATGTATTCAATTCAATTAAACAAAATAAAAAATAAAAGGGTGTAGAGTTCTCCCTAGATACTGTATCAAGATCTCTTATCTCTCTTTGTCTCCTCTTCATGTTCCTCAGTCTGCTCCTCTTCTTTGGACCAATAAATTGGAGCAATATAGGAACCTCTAGCCTGGTGGACGATAATACATCCCGAGTATTTAGAACCTTCCATATACATTTCACACCCTTCCACATATGGGTGAAGAATTTATTCCATTTTTTCTCTCCTTTTCGCATCTTAGAGTGAGAATCTATTAGTTTGTCATGTGCACCCTTTAACTTACTATGATTTGTGGCTAAAGTAGTGTAATTTGTTTCTATCTTCTTGAGGTAGTCCCATGCTTGTTTTGGTCATCAAGGTACTTACGCAACTCTTCCTTAGTTACATATATAGGTTGCTTTGTAGTTGTCTCATTGCGCTCGTGTGGGAGGACAACTACCTTGGCCATGCATATTTGATATTGCTAGCAAAGCTCATCCACTACTAAATCCATTAGAACACGAACCTTATGATGAATGGGTAGGTTTAAATAAAGAGCACCCTTCCTGATGACTAGTAATTTTCTCCTCCTCAAAAGGGTAAAAGATAGTGATATTGGATCCATCCTTGCCCCAGCCACAATCTTCCTTAACCTTCAAAATATGCTCAAGATTTATCAGGGAAGGAGGGTCACTCACCATCTTTTTTGGTCACAATAACTTTGGCCCAAAGTCAGCAATCAGATATTATAAGTTCCCAAGACTAGCTTTTGAGCTTAGAAGCTAGAATCTCCTGGTTTAAACCATTGCCCTTCTCCTCCGCCTCTCATGGCATCGATCCCTTTACTAAAATCAGTAGTAGAATTGGTCACCCCAGTCACCACCTTAGAGAAAAACAAGGGTCATACGCTAGTATTTATACAAACTTTAGGGGTTGATACTGCTGGATTTGTTGATGACATAAAGAAGGCTTTGAGTAAATTCGACTTCTAGAAAAGTTTCAAACGGTGCTTACAATTTGCCAAAGACTTATGGAGAAGGTAAATATAGTAAAATAAAAACAAATGAGATGTGACGAGTGATCTCTTTAGGGTATTTATTGGTTGAGAGTCTGATGTGCTGTGAGTTTACAGTACTTTCAACACTTAAAACTGGAAAAATAGCATGGACTTAGGTGTGTTTATATGGATATGAGGTACTTTACTTAGATTTTAAGGAAAATAGATATTGGAGATGAATTGTACAAAATATGAAGAAAATGCAGATAAGTAGCTTAGTAGAAATCTTTGTACGATTCGTACCATCCTCGTACGAGCTGTATTGAGAGTCGTGAAAACGTCTAAGAGAAAATTGTGAAACAAAGGCGAGTTACGGCTCATGGTATGTGCTCTACCATGGCTATCTTGGAAAGTTCCAAGAGAAATTGCACAACCCAAGTTCCTTGGTACGGGTTGCAATCACGAATCGTTAGACCTATCTAAGACCCGTACCAAGGAACCGTGGAAAAGACCAGAAGAATAGAAGACAATAGGATTTAATGTACGAGAAGGAGTCATGGGTCATGGAATAAAGGAACGAGTCATACCATGCCATCCATGGAAGTTAACAGAAGATGCTAGTAATTGCAATATCAAGCCACACGAAGATTGTATGACTCATAGGTTCTTGATATGAGTTATATTAGAAGTCAACACTTAGCCCGATTCAGCAAAAGCCAACCAACGTTCGAGTCAAGGTAGGACCTATACAATCCTGTTACAGGTTGTAGGGAAAGGCAGTGACAATTTTTGGTAGTTTCCCTATATACTTAGGAGAAGGTCCCAATTAATTGTATAAGTACTCTTTAGGTTATTTTCAGGAGGAAGAAGTGAGTAGATGCATTTAGATATGAGATTATAGAGATAAGTTGAGAATTAAATTCAAGTCTTGGAAATTTCTTTTTTTGAATTTCTTCTTTGTTCTTGGATTATTCTACATCAATTCTTGAAATATTCATAGTAGGTTTTCTTTCAATTATTGTTGTAAATATTCAATTATGTGTTTTTTTATGACTGCTAATAATAATCTTACAATCATGAGAGACTAAAACCTCCACATCTAGGGTTGTGGGAACCATGGTGAATTAACGAACAAGGTTTACACGAAGTGATTCAGAACCAATGCTAAATACTTGTATTGTATTCTCTTCCTCTTTAACATTTCTAAACGAAAGACAATGTTAAGACTTGCCTGAATTCTTTGTTTTCTTTAACCTACATAATTAGAGATTAGGAAAAGATAACAAAGCCTTGATCATTATGGGTCATTATATAACTTGAGTTGTAGTCATAGGATAGTTAATTTTAGACAAATTGATAACAGTTGAATTGAAATCGCTCATAAGACCTAGCCCGGTAATTGAGTATAGTCATCCAATAGGGATGAACCAGTCGTTTGGATGAACCATAGTTATCAGTTCTAAAAGTAAGCATTGGGATAGATCACTAAACTTGAAGTAGTTATGAACCCATGGGAAGCACTTACCCTAGTTAATTACAAATCTTGATAAACAATAATGGATTTTCAATCTTGTTTTATAATTATGTTTATAAACTCCCCTTTTTGGAGATAACATACCTAAAAGCTTAAGTACTTGCGTTAGTCTATCTATTACCATATTCCCTGCGAGTTTGACTCCAATCTTTGTTGGATTCTTTATTGACAACGTCAACTTCATACTTTATTAGGAGTGTGAGTTTGAGTGTTATGATAAAGTGGCGCCATTGTCGGGGTGTACGACTTAAGATCAGATTAATTGCTTGTGTTTAACTTTTAGTTTTTATTTCCTCATTTACGTTTTCTTTTTATTTCTAAGACCTACTGGTTGTCTCTGGGTGAATGCCAAGTACTAGATGGAGCGAAAACCCCTTGATTCCTCTTGATCTTGAACTAGAGCGAACACTGCGAAGAATGGAGAACCAGGAGGAAAGAGAAGCCTCCTGTCTGGCTAAAGAAGCTAGGCAAGCTGAGCTAGCTCGGCTAGCTGCTCTTCAAGAAGCCAAGGATGCTCGAGATGAGAGAGCCTGATCAAGCTTAGTGTTCTTCAATTCCTCTTCAATTTCTTCTTGAGCTATTAAAGAAGTGTAAGAATCAGCTACTAATAGGTATGTTGGGTTATGAATGGGTGAATTCTTTCATACCCATGCCCAATCCCTCTCTAAATGGTGAGATTTTTGTGTCTAATCTCTTGGGTTTTAACCCAATGCATGAATTTCCTAAATTCTCTAAATGGGTATGATTTAAATATGTTTCTACTGTTGAATTATGAATCATGGGCAAATTTTATAATGCTTTCAGTTAAAAATCATGTTTCTAGCTTTATGAATTAAAAAGCCCATTTATGAAAAGTTTATGAAAGATGAGATTTGTGATGAATGTATGATGATGATGAGATATTATGATGAAAAGTATGTTTTCAAGCTACCCATGTTTATAATCATGTTCTCAATGTGAACTGAGTATTTTCAAGCATGATAAAGCTTCGGGCAATGCCCACATGTTTAAAGTACGATTTATGATTTCCCGAATTGAGCTTACCACATGGTTTGGGATTGAAGACTCCCAATTATCTTTCATCTTGTTGTATGGTTTGAGTTAAAGCTTCTCATATGCATGATTTCGTATTTGAGATATATTTGATTATTGAGCTTCATCATTAGACGATGTTGAACTTCATTGAAAAATGATGTAGAGTATATGCATGTTTTTGGGAGTAGCGTCTAGCGTCGAGTTGGCTAAGGGTCGATCACCGTATGCCTCAAAACTATGCTCCAACGTAAGTTTATACTATTATAGATATTACTTGGGGACGTCCCTTGTGAGCTATCCCTCAACCCTATTATCCCATGAGCTTGATATTGATATCATTATATCATCCCTAGTCCTGGCAAGGCTTTGGACGACTCTACCCACTTGGGTATGATAGTTGGGACCACATAAGCTCTATCATGGTATGTCGGTTAAAAGTTGAGTCTCCCATTGTTCCCCATCATTTCAATTATGCATGATTATTTGAGATTTCTATACCTATATAGGTTCTAAAGTAGGTTTGACTCAATGTTCAATTTTACTCATTACTATCAGATTTCAGCTTTGAGTCAATCGATTTAGTTATGATTATGTGTTATGTTATAATGTGATGATGATTTCAGAAAGCATGCATGCAAGCCCTACTCTCATATTCTTAATGTCTATGTTTTACATTATGCATGTTCTTAAATGATTTTACTTATTTAAGTGGTTTTACTTACCTTGTATACTCGGTACATTCCACATACTGACCGCATACTTCATGCTGTATTATTTCATGATACAGGACCTGGCTCTCACGCTCAGCCTCGCTCATAGTCAGTCTTCTGAGATAGCGTCGTATGTAGTGGGGGAGTCCTCATCTTCTGAGGACTAGACTATTAACATTTTCTTCATGTATTTTCAGTTTCATATTGTTGAGTTAGTTGGGGTCTTGTCTCATCAACCCGTTATGTTTATATGCTTTTCAGGCAAAAGATGTATTCAACTTCAGATTGTGTATTATTATGTTATGTTTGATTTAGACTTCCTCTATGATTATCTTGTTGATTCTTCTATTTTATTGATTGAGTTAGATGAATGCATATTCATGAGTCTCCTTGGGGTCTCTTGGGGCTCCTTGTCCCGTGTTGCAAATTGAGTCTCCATTCGGGTCGTGACAAGGTGTTTGGTGGTCATGTAGTGGATAATGCCAACTTGCACTTGATGAACTTTGTCGGAATATGCAAGGCGTACCAGTTGCCCGGTGTAAGTCAGGATGTAATAAGATTGAGACTCTTCCCCTTCTCTCTTTCTGGAGAGGCTAATCTATGGTTATCGAAGTTGTCCAATGACTACATCACCAACTGGGGGAGCTTAAACAGGCTTACCTAGAGAGGTTCTTCCACCCTCCAGGATGCTACAACTCAAGGATGAGATCTATAACTTCCAACAACTGAAAATGGAGGTACATCATGAAACTTGGTTAAGATTTAAAAAGAAGATGACCAAATGCCTAAACCATAATATTCTAGATGACAGCTTGTTGGAGATTTTTTACAGGTCCTTAAATAATAGCACAAAAGCTGTAGTTGATATCATGGATGGAGGAACATTGATGAGTCACACATAAGAGCAAGCTGCCATTATTCTCGATAGAGTGACCAACACTAATAGGGCTTGGAACACCAGGGAGGCTGAAGTGGTTGCAAGTACGTAAGTTATTGGTATGACTACATACCAATGAAAGAAGGAGGAGAAGCATGATCAGCAATTAGCCCATAGGCGTACATCATTAGACCTGCTCACAATGCATATCATCGGCATCGGGACAAGAAAGGTAAATGCAGTGGGAGCTCAGGGGCAGGAATCGAGGTAGAAGCATTAAGATTTCGAGAAAGGGGTAAGCTTCTTGGACAACTAGGTGGCGGGTTTTCAGGCCAATGCCCAAGGGCCTAGACAAGACACTTGGTGCCAAGGTTCAGAAATCAAGGTTAGAACCAACATTGAGATAACTATAACTTTAATGGGTATTGGTATAGGAGCCGAGGTCATGAGCGAGATGGAGAATGGAGAAAGAATGATAGTTGCCGCAATGATTGGACAGGTTTGTATTTGCATCATAATACACATGAGGGTGAGGCTGTACCCTCAAAATTGGAGAGCATGATGACTGAGATGCTCAAGAAGGTGAGATCCACTAAGAAGTAGCTGAAAGACATTTTGGGAGATATATCTATCATAAGCCAGAAAGTTGAGTTGCATTCAACAGTTATCAATCAAATTGAGTAGCAATTAGGTCAACTATCGGCATCCCTGAACCATAGGAAAAAGGGAACACTACCTAGCAATCTAGCGCAAAAGCGAAAGAATGATAGTCATTGTATGGCTATAATGACTAGGAGTGGAAAGACCATAGTTGATCCCCCTCTACCGGTTGTAGTTAAGATGGAAAGGAAGAAAGAGACCATGATTAATGAGGATGATGAGGATGCTGAGCACGAGCTCATGGGTGATGTTGAGTTGACAAATACTCCAGTTGAGGTAAAGTAGGCTAGAGCATATGATTCTTAGAAATAAGGGTCCACACAAATCTATAAGGCTATCCCTCGACCACCGCCACCGTTCCCTCAAAGAATAAAGAAATAGGCAGAAGATGGTAAGTTCCAAAAATTCTTCTCTATGCTCAAATAGTTATTGGTGAACATACCATTAGTCGAGGCATTGGAGCAAATTCCTTGATATGCCAAGTTTATGAAGGACCTTGTTACTAAGAAAAGGTACGTGAGCTATGAGCTGGTGGGTAGCTTGCATCATCACAGAGCCATAGCTTCATGTGTCCTTGCTCAGAATAAAGAGGATCCTAGTGCCTTTACTATTCGATGAATGATTGGTGACTTTTAGTTTGCAAAGGCATTTTTTGACTTGGGAGAAAGCATCAATATGATGCCATTAGTGTACTCTTATAGCTAGGCTTCGGAGCCCCCACGTCGACATCAATGCAGCTATTAATGGCATATCGTACAGTGAAAAGGCCAGTGGCGATCTTAGTTGATGTTCTTATCAAGGTGGACCATTTTATCTTCCCAGCGGAATTCTTAATCCTTGATTGCAAGGTTGATTTTGAGGTCCCCATTATCTTGGGATGACCATTTCTAGCCACTAGGAGAGCCTCGGTAGATGTGGAAGCCGGCCAATTAATGTTCAGGCTAAAAAAAGAGGAGGTCACTTTTAATGTCTGCCGTTCATTGAAGCAGCTCAATGAGCTTAGGGTTGTCTCATCATTGACGATGATTTCGAGTTTCTTGACGAATTATGAGCAGGTAAGAGACTTGCGTCATGATGTGATGTTAAATCAAGTGCTATATGAGAGGCAACCATGGAAGGTGAAGTCTGAGTAGCCACAAGTATTTCCCTTTCACTTGCTTTTATATATTTTATGCTTCGAGGATGAAGCATGCTTTTCAAATGGGAGGGTACTTATATTTTTGGGATTTTTAATTCATTCAAGGGTTTTTCTTGTCGTGTTTAATTTTTTTTGGACATGCTATCTAGTAGAACTGGCGTATGTAGGTTGTTTTCATTTAATTAGAAGTAGCTTAGAATTACTTTGTAGTCAATTGATGCACTAGTTTTATGTTTTTGAAAAAAATTGACCCTGTTGAAAATATTTGATATTAGTTGTGTAGTTTAAATACTATTGCATGACTTTTGTGGATCTTTGTATGATATTAAAATTATGAACATGAGTTGTTTTAGTTTAGCCGTGCATGAATTGGATATGTAGATTCAATGCAAACCGGTACCATGAGTGAGTAAGGTTGTATACCTAGTTTAATACTGTGTAGAGGATCTAGAACTTGCTCGGCTGGTCTTTTCATAGGCCTTATGATAGTTACTTAGGAGATTATCATAGGCTGTTATTGATTGATTAGCCACTTTAGCCTAAATGACCCTTCCAAGTGATGATGAATCTCTCGATCCTTATTTTGAGCCTTATATTGACCATTTTTCTTTGATTAACCTTTAACCTTACCATTTTTTATGATAAACCTTTTTTGGCCCTGGTCCTCCTTGGACATTATGGACCTCAACCCAGAAAAAATGCCTAAGGGTGGTTATAGTAGGGGTGCATAGATTGTGGGGAGGTGAAAAAGGGGAAGAAAGGAAAAATATTAAAAATAAGGTGTGGTGTGACAAGAAAAAAAAAAGGAGCTGAAAAAGAAAAATTAAAAGAAAATACAAGAGAAATAGTAATGAAAAGAAAATGACAAAAACACACCACACCTATATATTGCATGTAAATGGAGAAAAAGGAGGAAAAAGTTGAAAAAGTTGAAAAAGTGAAAATAGGGTGAAAAGTGTGAAGTAGAGCCACAAGTATGTAGTGCCAAGGAGGGTTTAATCACTAAATTTTGTATTTACCATACCCAACCTGAAGCCTACATTACAAGCCGAACAAAGTCCTATAGTGATCCTAGTTTAGCTGTCCGAAGATCCAAAGTAGAGAAAATAAGGGCAAGCATATGGTATCCAATGTGCAGTATTTAGAACTTCTTTGGGAGAGTGAGAGTACCATTTGTTTAGTCCTAAGTTCTTCATGTTATATATTTTTGAGTGTTGGGGACTTCATTTGCTATGAGTACCTGGTTTGGGTTGTATTACCAATTATCAGTGTGAATAGCATTGGCGATAGCTCAATTCTCTGCTGATAGTTGGATGATATATCCCTATATTTCATTGATTGTGGTTAAATGTGTGCATATCTGACTTAATTTGAATGAAAAAGGGTCATTAGATGATAGTGGTTCATAGTGCAAATTTTGTTGTGTTGGCTATAGGTATTCTAGGTTTACTTTCTAGTTAAGCATCATTTCTAGTTTTTGTTTTCTTTCCCTAAGGATATGCAGAAGTCTTAAGTTGAGGGTGTTGATATGATGTGAGTTTACAGCACTTTCGACACTTAAAACTGGGAAAATAACATAGAGATTGGTATGTTTATATGGATATGAGGTACTTTAATGTTTTTCTTCAGGGAAAATAGATGTTGGAGATGAATTGTGCAAAAGATGGAGAAAAATATAGAAAAGTGATCTTGGGCAGATTTATATGCCCAAGTGATACTCAAACGTATCATTTTCGCCTTGTTTATCTAGCAATGTGTATACATTTTCATGTAATTGGTAATAAAATGTGAATTTATACTAACCAACATGATTAGCATTGTTTTGTAGGTAAAATGTGATTTCGAGGAGATAAAATGCATGTTGGAACAATATCGGAGTTGGACTTGGATTCGAGCACGAAAAAGCCATTGGACTGCACAATATAAAGGGGCTCCGCGATGGAGCCGTGTCATGCTGCCATCGCGGAGGCACTCTTCTTGGAGGGTGAATAATTGGTCAAATTCCAGTGGAGCCTCGCGACAGCTCCGTGGCACGGAGGCAAGCCTCCACGTTGCATGTCGTGCCACGTTGAAGCTTTATTCTCGGACCCCAAATTTCCAGTGAGGGTCCGCGTCCACGCCGTGTCACGGAGGCAGTGCTCCGCGATGCACTCCGTGACACGTTGCTTGTTATTCCGGGAAAAATTCCCATTAGTATAAATAGAACACTTAGGCTTATTTTTCATAATTCAGACTTGGTGGAGCAAGGACGTGGGTTACAGGCAGTTGAGGGAAGAAAAGTTCAGGGTTTTTTCTCTCTTTCTTTCTTCTTTAACTCAATTGTTTGTATGATTAACACTTGTTTTAGGATGATTAATCCACAAATGAGTGGCTAATTCCCTTCCTTGCTGAGGTTATGAACATTTGTGATGAATTTTGATTATTGAATTATATGGTTTTTCATCTTCTTCTTCCATGTTGTTCTATTAATTCTTGTTTCTACTGCATTGGTGTGTGGCCGACATTAATGTACATCTAAAAAGTCCGATTTCACTCGAGAGAGCAAGAAATTGGAAAGTTGTGAATTAATAGGGTATTGTTCTTAACTTGATTTGGGAAAATTGAGTTTTGATGTGCTTTCCTGATAGAAATATACTTGAAAGCCGTATTAGTCAATTTAGGAACCGGAATTGTATTGCTAGGTCATAAATTGCATTTGATCACAGAAATGTAGACGGATGGTTTATGATTCTTAAGTGGGATTAAATACGAGAGTTTTAATCTCTAGGCTAATGTTCTTGGCTAGCAATTGGAAGAGAAGATTAACCAATGTATGATTATAATCAAGTTCATTACATGTTCTTAACCTTGGCATGCTCATATCCATAGTTTAAATTCAAAGTAAATAATTGTTAGTAGTTTTAGTACATAATTTATAAAACAAACTTTTCAATTGTTGGTTACGTTGTTGTCAGCATATATAGAAGTGAGATAGAATATAGTATACTTAAGCAATTTTTACTTATCCAGAGTCTCCTTGGATCGATACTTGGCTTACTTAAGCCACTTACTACTTGTTTGACCACGTGCACTTGCGTGTCAGTTTTTAACACCCAACAAACCACCCGAACAAAAAGTATCTTAGTATAGGTCTCAGTATGAGCTGTACCATCTTGGTACAAGCCGTACCGAGAGTCATGGAAAGATACAAGAGAAAATTGTGAAGCAATGGCAAGTTACGGCTCATAGTACGAGCCACACTATCCTGTTACGAGTCGTACCATCCTAGTACGAGACATACCATCGCAGTCATGGAAAGATCCAGGAAAAATTGCACAGGACAAGTGAGTTCATGAGACCTACCTAAGACCCCTACCAAGGAACGTGGTAAAGACTAGAAGAATAGAAGACTGGAAAAACTCAATGTAGGAGAAGGAGTCACAGATCATGAAATAAAGGTACGACTCATACCATGGCATCCGTGGAAGTTAACAGAAGATACCAATAATTGCAAGATCAAGCCACAGGAACATTGTACGACTCGTTGGTTCTTGGTATAGTTCATCCCAGAAGTCAACACTTAGCCAGATTTAGTAGAATCCAGCCAATGTACGAGTCAAGGTACAACCCGTACAATCCCGTTACAGGTCTTAGGTGAAGGTGGTGATAGTTTTTGGTAGTTTCCCTATCTACTTAGGAGAAGGCTCCAATTATTTATATAAATTCTCTTTAGGTTATTTTCAGTAGGATGAAGCAATTAGAAGCAATTAGAGACGCAATTAGAGACACAATTAGAGAGACAAGTTGTTGTGAATTTTAATTCAAGTCTTGGAGATTGTTTATTTTGAATTTCTTCTTTGTTCTTGGATTATTCAACATCAATTCTTGCAATATTCATAGTAGTTTTTCTTTCAATCATTGTTATAAGTATTCAATTATGTGTTTGTCTATGAATGCTAATAACAATCTTACAATCGTGAGAGGCTAAAACCTCCACAACTAAGGATGTGGGAACCATGGTCGATTAACGAATGAGGGTTATACGAAGTGATTCAAAACCAATGCTAAACACTTGTATTGTATTGTCTTCATCTTTAATGTTTTTTAATGAAGCGCAACATTAAGACTTACCCGAATTATTTTCTTGCTTGAACCTAGAGAAGTAGAGACTAGAAAAAGAGAATTACAACAAAGCCTTGATCTTTATACGTAATTGTATAACTTGAGTTGATGTCGCATGATAGTTAATTTGGAACAAATTGATTACGGTTGAATTGAAATTACTCTTGAGACCTAACCTGGGGATTGAGTATATAATCCAATAGGGACGAATCAGTTGTATGGATGAACCCTAGTTATCAGTTCTACAAGTAAGCATTGAGATAGATCACGAGTGTAAACCCGAAGTAGTTATGAACCCATGGGAAATACTTACCCTGGTTAATTGCAAATCTTGATAAACAATAACCAATTTTCAATATTGTTTAATAATTATTTTTATAAACCCCTCGCTTTGGAGATAACATACCTAAAAGCTTAAGTACTTGTGTTAATCTATATCTTACCATATTCTCTATGGGTTCGACCCCAATATTTGTTGAGTTCTTAATTGACAACGTCCGCTTCATACTTCATCAAAAGTGTGAGTTTGAGTGTTATCAGAGTCATCATTGTGGTCGGAAATGATTAACGTCTATCCAGCCAACTTCTATCATGTATCTCTAAAATTGATGATAAGAGACCCCATCGTCCTTAATCTCGAGTAGCAATAATAGTTGGACCTAATGTTTTTTCTCTGTAAAAGGTTAGCAGATGAATGGCTTACCTGCTCAAAACTCTTTCACATCAAGACAATGTCAAAGATTTACCTAAAAAATGTAGGTAAAATCTATATTGGGGAAAATATGACCAATATTTAAAGGCATACAAGTGGGATCCAATGTAGATATGGAGAAATTGTTGGGGAGGATGACGTCATATATGGAGGAATTTTTGGGTCAATTATGGTCTTAAACATCATTTTGTACACATCTCCTGCATGAGAATTAGATGATCAACACACGCACACGCTTGGATATCGATAGTTGGAGATAGCCATGCATCTTAATATTTGGGGGATCATGACTTATCCCATGTCTAGAAATCCACGATCCTCACACCCACAACACTTATATTGTTCTTAGGGTTAGGGAGTTAGTTAGGAGGTCAAACTATATTAACCCCTTTAGTGACTAAATTGTGGAGATCGAAACATTTTGAACAATACGATTCTACTATTTCTCACATCATTATGATTGGCTTACTATTTTTGTGTAATTTCTTTAGTTCTCGTAGATGTTCGATTTCATTAGCAGAAGACTGAATAAGGTTTCTTAGCTCTTTTACTTGATTTTACATCACTGTAATTGTCTCGCTTAATATTATTTATTCATTCTTATTTCAAATGCTACATCACAGATTTTCATAATTAATGTGAATTAATTTTTTTTACTAAAGACCTCTCACAAATAAATTTAACTATTTTGTCTAATAATCATATTTTAGGCTAAACAATCTTCAAAGGGTGATTGGAAAATATGTTTTTTTGCTAATAGTGAAGGGTTTTTTGGTGAGTTTCCAAGTAATTTTTCAGGGGAAACATATATATTATTTAATTTCTCCTCGTCTTCCCCAACTTCTAATTTTTTTCTTGAAACTGATTTCTTTTTTCCCAACAAAAAACAATTGTTAAGGGGTCTTTATTATCACACTTCTTTCTTCATCCATTCATATCAATTTTATAGATTGATACCTTGAGGAACCATGTTCTTTATCAATCTCTTTATCTCTTCATCTCTTCATTAATATTCAAGGTTAAATTTTGTGAACACCATCACCTTTTTTTTTTTTAACCTTGATCCTTATAATGGTAAACTACCTCAATTATAATCAATATTTATTTTTTTAATCTTGAGTTATGTCCATCATCATAGTACCACCTCTTTGTTTTCCTTTTGAATCACTGCCTTCCTTATTTAATGAGATTTTGGTTTTAGGTTTTAGACTAGTGGGATGTTAGGATTTTAAAGTTGAAGATTTTTAGGTTTTACTTTGAGTTAAATAAAGAAGAGTTTTGAAGGATTAAACTTTATGGGGATAAGATATGATCAAGTATCTTGGTGATTGGTTTCAAGTTTGATAATGTGATTTTAGTAGGATGGTATTGAAATATGGTTTAAGAACTTGGATTAATGATGTAGAAATATAGACAAGCTCATGTAACTGACTATTAGGAAAGGAGATACATATCTTACTGAGTCATAAGAATCAGGTTCTTTCACTTTCTTTAGTGCAGTTGATCATTCTTTATAGTAGAACAACATTACTAGTTCTTCTTCTAACCTCGTAGATCAATCAATCAGTGTGTATCAATTATGGTATAGGACTAGACTAGAAACCTATCTTATATTCATTCACTCTTACTATAACTAGAACATAGCTAATTACTGGGGAATCAAGAGTTTTTCTAATCTCGTCTTGATCAAAACCAACAACTCCCTTTTTCAAATGTTGTGTTGAGTATCCTCTTTGCTTTTCTACTAAGGGAATGATATTTGCTTGCATCTTTTATGTTGGACACTTTCCCCTAACAAATATTCTTTAAGCACAACTTTTAAAGACCCAAGTTCTTGGTGTTATTCCATTTTTATACACTTGGTATCTTAGGAGCTCCCTGATTTGAGCCATTTCTATACATCAATATAAAGATTTTATTAGCAATTTCTTGCTAACTTCTTCTCCTCTAGATTACTTTAAATTTTTGAAGATTTTCATTTATTCATGCTTCTTGTCTTTATATAATCCGAGTGTAGTAATTTTAAACCTGAAAGCCCTTATGTTGCTTATTCTATTTTTTAAAGAACAACTCAAAAGACTCGATGGTTGAATTTTTAAGGAGCCATGATTTTTATTATTTCTTCTCATTTGTGCCTAATTTATCAGAGAAAAAAGTTCCTTATTGCTATAATACTTTAAAACCTTCTTATTTCATTATATTCTTATGGCATTGGTTGAATTCTTCAATTATTCTCTATATAGGCTTTTAATAGAAGGAAATATTACACTTTTCTTTGTCATATGGTAATACATCTACGCTTTTTATTGCTCCCCCTATGTTAGTACTTCCTTCAACTAAGAGAAGAATTGCATGAATATTGGGTAGCATAGGTTCCTTTAGGTTAGAATAAGGATACGTTATTGCTTGACCTAGTTATTGTGAGGAACTACATTCTTGTCTTCTCCTTTTCTCCATATTAAGTATATTACTCTAAAAGTGATAGAACCCTAATTTTGCATGTTTTTTTTGTTTGCCCATAGTCCTCATAGTAGAATCAATGGGTTTTGGAAAAGATAAGAACTCCCATGTTTTTATTTTGGTCGTTACCTCTTTGTATCCTAATCCTTGTCTCCCACAACTTTGTGTTTCATGTGGGGATGTCACAATCTTTGAGGGCCTGGTCAGTTAATGTGCTCGATTTAGTTCATTTTTGTCCCTCTTTAATTTTTCTTGAAGCACCTTATTCTTCTCATACTCATCACAAAGATCAACCTTATACCCCTTATCATAGTGTCCAATTATTTTAGAGTATCATTAGCAGAATTTTTTTCTTTAATAGGTGCAACTAGAAGCTTCTCAACCTCCAGACCTGCCTTCTCATTCTTTAATGTGAGAACTTAGTTCTTAATATCCTTAACTTCATTCTCATGGTTCTTATGATTCAACTGAAGAGTTGTATACTCTTCTACTAATTTATCTCTATTAATGTAAATATCTTGGAACACATTGAAAACAATGTGAGTCACACACTCTAGTTTATCCCTAGAGTAAGTATATATTCCCTTTTTGATTTTAGAAAAAACTCACCTCACCACTGTCCTCTTCAATCTTTGAATCAAAATCAGCCATCAATGATTGAATCATCTCTGATTCTTCTTTTTCGGCTAGTAAGGATTGATTTTTTTTCTCTTCCTTCATCAACCTCATCATCTCTTATGGAGTTTCGCATAGCTGTCGGTTTTTTCTTCACTACTAGGTCTACTTGCCTAATAGTCATCATGTTCCTAGGGACTTAGTCCCTTCTTTCTTTGTAAAGATCATTTCTTCACCATTAATCTTATCTTTCTAGGAAGTCTCCAATAAAATGATTAGGACTTCTACACATGTGGCATACCTATGAATTTCTTTGATTAGGTACTCTTTGTCTTGAGGTCTCACCTATATTTAGGAACACTTATCTCCTTATGAATCTTTAAAAATTTTGCATGAGCAAGGTCATATCCTTATCACCAAGGTCTTTATCATGTATATCTTTAAGGACTAGGTTCACTTCTCCTCTTGGCGGGGAGGGGGGGACACTCTTCTTACTCTGCAGCTTTCTCATCTCATATGTTTGAAGTTACTCATCAATTATCCAATGGTCATTATCTCTAGATATTTTTACTCTATGATTACATTAACCTTGATCTCCTAAGAGTCAGTCATGATATCAACAAGTTTCTCAATCCTTTTGCTTAAAGGAATGACTTTTTCAAGAGAATTAAATTCATTGGTGATGTCAATAAATCTATTGAACATATATTGGAGGGATTCACATTCATTCATCTTGAATAGCTTATATTTCCTATTCAATAAGGCAACCTTCGACTTCTTGACCTGAATTATTCCTTCATGAACTGTTTATAAGGTATCCCAAACTTCTTTGGTAGTTTTATAAGAGGAGACTCTACTATATTCATCTAGACTAATACCACAAATAAGTATCTTTTTTGCCTTGTCATTCCTTCGGACCGTTTAGATGTGTTTGTCAGTATATCTCTCTCTTGGTCGGGCAAGAGTGGTCTTGCCTTTGTCATTTGTGTCATGGGGATTGTTGGCTCATCTTTGATAATATCCCATATCAAGATCTTCTCCAAAAATGAATTCTTTCATCCCTAATTTCTACTAACTATAATATTTTCTATCAAATGTTGGTGGCCATGTGGGTGATTCCCTTTCTAATACTCCTGAGGGTGCAGCCATCTCAAGAACTTTCATTGTGTTTGCCTATTAAAATAACCTCCTGTGATACCAATTATTATTTTATGTTGCCATTGACCCACTTATCTTGTGTTATACTCTGAAAGCTCAAAGATCTAACCCGGGAGTGAAAGCAGAGAAAAAGTGGAAATTCTGCACCAGGTCACAGAACGAGTCATTTTGTGACCCGTGGGAATAGACCACGAGTTGTGATGTGACTCGTGGTGAAGTGCTGGACTTGAGATGGAGGTTTGTCATTTGGGGTCAGCACGGGCATGACCACGAGTCGTGGTCGAGCCCCACAACTCGTTGAGTCAGCCATGGCCAAGGGAAATTGGAAGGAGGAGTTCGAGTGGCAGTGCACCTGATGGATTGGACCCACGAGTCGTGGTTAGACACCACGATTCATTGGGATGGTCGTGGTTAGCAGATGCATTAAGGTTGAGCAGTAGGGTAGTAGAGGTAACGAGTGGTGACCACGAGTCATGGTCACCAATGACAACTTGTTAGGTCCCTTGTGGGGACCCCTCGAGCAAATATGGTAGTGGAGCTAATGACAGCATGCGATGACTCGTGGTTCATGGCGAAGACTCATCCAGTCCCTCACTGGGACTGGCAGTCACTTTTTAACTGTAAATTTATTAAGGGTATTATCATCATTCCTAGGCCCTAAGATCCTATACTACACCGTTTTAAGCTATTTTCAGAGTGTATTAAGATAGGTTAAGTCATTCTAGCCTATTCAAAAACTCATGCATGCAACGTTCAAAAGTGTAGAGGGTGATCAAGCATAAAACCGCAAGGTTCTTCATTAATTGTTCTTCAATTACTCTTGGGCAAGTAATGGAGTGATAGAATCCAAGTCTCTCAGGTATTTAGGGTTATGAGTGGGTGAATTCATTCACATCCCTGCCCAATCTCTCCTAATTCATGCAATTCTATTTGAAAATCTTATAGGGTTTTATCCTAAATTCTTATGAAATCCTAATGATATATCTATGGGTTAATATCTTTCTATCACATCTTGTTTTATGAATTATGGGTAGATTTTACAACTAGTTCGATTATAAATTTATTGATTTAAATTTCTATAAAATTTTGCCCAATCATGCATGTTGTATGATAAATCGGGTTATGATTTTACCTTGATTTTGATGTCTTTAACCCATCATGATTAATGATTTATAATATGTATTTACTTTAATGCTCAACATGAATTTATTATTACTAAGTATATACGTGTCTTGCAAGTATGGATGAACTTCATGATTGATCGATTTATGACGTTGGCCAATTCATGGGCCCTTGATTCATGGCTAAACATGTATTTAAATGGGGATCAATTATGTTAATGTTTATTTGTCCATGAATCTCATGAATGATGTTTATGATTTACATACAAGCCTAATTTACATATTTTTGGGAGCAGTGTCTAGCACTGAGTAGCCTGACGTTCAAAGGACTATGCTGGTGTCTTATAACTACATGCCACCGTAGGTTCATATTGATACATTACAATGTTAATGGATCCTCTCTTTCGTGATATCACATACTGCAGGTCCCTTTCCTAGCAAGCCCGAAACGACTCTGCCCACTTGAGTGAGATACTTGGGGCATCATGTAAGGCTCTACCATGATAGTCTCGGTTATGACAAGTCCTGCCATTGTTCCTTATGATTATACATGGTTATGTTCATATTAATTTGTCTTAAGTCACGTTTAATGAAGCTTTTCTCCTATTATTATGATTATTACTGATTTATGAATGTTTTGAAAACCTTGAGCCATATGTTCTATTATGATATTTATGTTATGACCATGTTGTCCTACTCTTATTAACTTTTATGTATTTTAAATGTCCGCTTTACTTAATTTGCATACTCGGTACATTCCACATACTGACCACATACTCTATGCTGTATGATTTTATGATACAGACCCCGATCGTTAGGCTTATCCCGGCTATTAGCCAATTCTAGAGTTAGCATCTAGCTTAGTGGTGAGTCCTCATCTCTCGAGGACCATTTGCTTGGAGATATTGAAGTTTTTTTAGTTTTCAGATTTGTTGGGTTAGTTGGGGGTGTTTTGTCACGACCCGAGTATAGACCCTGATCGTAACACGGGAGAAGGAGCCCCGAGAGACTCCAAGTCAACCCCTGGCATGAACATTCACCTAACTTCATATCACTTAGAGCGGAATATTAAACATATTCTATAGCGGAAACATAAACATAAGATAACATAACATGATAAGTGGAAAATACTAAAAATACATAACACCTGAGTGCTATAATTAGTATGAAAGCCTCTATCATATCAGATGGGTTGATGGGACAACATCCCCAACTAACGCAGCAAAACTGAAACAAAAGGAAACATGAATTTCTAAACATATGGCCCTCGGAACATGAGGACTCACCAAAATGGCTAATAGCAAAACTCTAAAATGGACTACTGATGGGGCTGAGCTCTCCTGTATCATGATATGATACAACATAGAAAGTAAGCGGTCAGTACGTGGAATGTATCGAATATGCAAGGTAAGTAAACCGGACATTTAGGATATATAAAAGATCATAAATGATCATAAGAGTAGGACAACATGCTCATAACGTAAGTAGAATACGATAACATAAGGCTCGAGCATTTGAAAACATTTTGTAATTCAATTGTATTCATAATCATAATAGAAAATCTTTATTCAACATGTCTAAAACAATATACATAATCATAAGCATGCATAAATCATGAGGAACAGTGGGATATTCTTATAACCGAAATACCCCAAATGAGCGCACATGGAGCCCAACCTGTAGCCCTACTCGGGACAGTGTTCATACCTTGAAAAGGTTAGAACCATGAAGGGCGTGATATCACACATGAAAGGTCCCATTTTGGGAAAGGGCACAGTCACAAGGGAGGTCCCATCATGTCCTATAGTGGCACGTTGTTCTGAGATTCGGTGCAGAACCTGGGCCCCAAACCTACTCGGTGTTAAATACTACTACCAAAACATATATAGTGCTCATAGTATAATATGCTTGAGATTCATAGGCTAGTTAAATCATAATAAACATAAACATGCTTGTAAATATGTGAACTAGCCATGAGGGTAAGGCCCGTGAGTCGGCCAAAACATAATTAGTAAATCATGGAATTCATTCATACATATAAATAATATATATACTCTGCAACTCATAAATTCATAATGGGTATTTCAATAAATCCATATTTCAACCCATAAATCATGATGGGTTTATGAATATCAATAATTAAAGTAAAAATCATAACTCGATTCATCATAGAACATGCATAATTAGGCTTAGTTTAGTAAAAATCGAAATCAATAAATTTATAATCAAAATAATTGTAGAATCTAATCATAATTCAGAAAATATGATGTAAATCACGAAAGATAATAACCTATTAATAGATCATCAGAATTCCACAAGGTTGAAGTTAAAACCCCATAAGATTTTTGATCAAACTTCATGAATTAGGAGAGATTGGGCATGGGTTTGAATGAGAACACCCATTCATAACCCTACATACCTAGGAAAAATAAATGTTCACCACTCCTGGAAAGCCCACAAGGAATTGATGAAGAAACCTTGAAGACTAGCTTGATCACCTCTAAATTTTTTCTAACTTTTGCATGCATGAGAATGAATAGGCTAGAAGGGCTTAACCTATCTTAATACACTCAGAAAATAACTTAAAACGGCATAGTTTAGGGCCTTGGAGCATAGGAATGATGAAAATACCCTTAATGGAAAACCCTGAAAATCTGCACTGAGCGAACCAACGGCCGGATTAACGAATCATTGGAGGATACCACGACTCATGGTATCCATCCGTTGTCTACACTACCAAAAATTCTTGATCTCAGGTTCGAACCACGACTAGAAAGGACGAGTCATCCTTCCATCCAATGGGTTGCCACATCGTCCCTTGTTTGCCCCCTTCAGATCCTACACTGGTCCTTCCAACGAGCCTCACCACGACTCGTTACTTCATCCAACGATTCATGGTTGCCTTCAGTTAGGACCACTAGAAAATATACCTATCACCCTACAATGAATCGTGAACATGACTCGTTACCTCTCATGATGGGTCATTACTTCACTCGTTGTTACCCATTGATACCAGACCAATACCTCCCATGACTGCTTCCAACGAGTAGTTGGTTGGACCAACGATACGTTAGGTCATCCGTCCTGCAATATTTTTCTAATTTTAGCCAACTTCCAATTTTAAATCCCAGGTCTAATCTTAGGCACTTCTAGGGTATTACATATTGTCCCATCAACCCATTAGATATGTTAGAGGCTTTTAGACTATATGTAGTATTCAACTTTCATGTAAGAAGTGTGTTTCATTTCCTATGTTATGACATGACTATACTTCTTCTATGTTATTATGTTGAGTATCCTGCTTTATTTGATTGAGCTAGATATATATTCTTTCCATGGGTCAACTTGGAGTCTCTCGGGGCTCCTTGTCCCGTGTTGTGATTCGAGTCTATGTTCGAGTCGTGACAAACTTGGTATCAGAGCAATAGGTTTGAAGTGTCCTAGGGTGTCTAAAAGCCGCATTGAGTAGGGTCTTTTTCATGGGTGTGAAGCCCACCACACTTATGACGAAGAGGCTACGATACCTTTAGGAATAGTTCCCTTCTTTCATAACCTATGTCGTGCGATGAAATGTCTCCCTATCCTTCTAAATCGTGTTATTCGCTATTCCGGAATCATGGCTTCCTATAGAGTTAATGGTAGAAGGAATGGGAATGGAAACGACCACGAGAATGGCAATAGAGACGGGCACCAACAAGCCCCACCAGTCCAGGAGTACCATGCACCAGAGCCGGTTGTCCATGCTAAATTCCGTGCAGCCATTCAGATTGTAGCGCAGGCCTTGACCACTATGATCATCTAGAAGGTAGTGGCGCATGTCCCGCAAAATGGAAAAAGGCAACAACACGGGTCATAGATTTCTTAAGGATGAACCCTCCTGGATTCCTTAGATCGAAATGGGACGAGGATCCACATGAGTTTATCGATGAGATTCTAAAGATCACCCAGATAATGGGGGTGAGTGGGGAGAAGTGTGTTGATTTGGCCTCATATCTTTTGAAGGGGGTCGCACAATCTATTAAGTAATGGAAGGACAGTAGTGCCATGGGAGCAGGTCCTATTAGTTGGGAAGAGTTTCACATTTCTTTTCTGGATCGATTCTTCCCTCGGGAATTGAGGGAGATTAAAGTAATGGAGTTCTTGAATCTGAAGCAAGGGAAGATGAAGGTTCAGGAGTATGCTTTGGAGTTCATCTGTTTTACTAGATATGCCCTAGAGTTAGTGGTTGACCGGAGGGCTCAGGTAAGCAGCTTCGTACATGGAGTGGTAGACTATTTGGACAAGGATTGTAGGATTTCCATGCTTCATTTGAACATTGACTTTCCCCCGATAGTGGCGCACCCCCAATAGATGGAGGTGGTGCATCTAAGATAGAGATAGAGAGGGACCAAGAGGGCCCCAATGGAAAACTATGGGTTCACTCAGCAAAGATTCGGTGGTGGTCACCGCCCTCAGATTCTGCAAAGGTCATTAGCTCTAGCACCATAATCAACTAGTGTTTCATCTAGACCCAAGGGTAATCAAAGGAGTAGGGCCTCATGTTCGAGGGACCAGAGGGGCATGCAGGTAGAGAGCACATTTTCGTCCTGCGGGAAGTGTGGAAAGAGACATATCGGGGAGTGCTTGCTCAGCTAAGATATCTGTTATGGGAGTGGTAGATCCGACCACATGCACCGAGAGTTTCCATTAGCCAGACAGGGTGATGATAGAGGTCGTGCTTAAACTACCAGGTCAGCAACAGCTCCAGCATGCTCAGCTACGCAAGGGGAGTTTCACTTTTCGGGTGAGTCAGTTTTAGAGTGGAAGGGTAGTTTGGCCGTGCCTGTAGGTCATTTTATTTCTTATCTTAAGGCCAAGAAGATAATTTCTAAGGGTTGTGTTTACCATCTACTCAGGTTTAAGGATGTTGAGTCTGATACCCCAACTATCTAGTCAGTCCCGATAGTAATTGAGTTCCCAGAGGTCTTTCCAGATGATTTGCCAGGAGTTCCTCCCAATTAGAAGATTGATTTTGGTATTGACCTTCTACCGGACAGGCAATCTATATCTATTCCTCCTTACAAAATGTCTCCTATTGAGCTAAAGGAGTTGAAGGATTAGTTGAGGGACCTACTAGACAAGGGTTTCATTAGACCTAGCATGTCTCCATGGGGTGCATCAGTTCTATTCGTTAGAAAGAAGGATAGTTTCCTTTGAATGTGCATTGATATCGACAA
The DNA here is from genome assembly GCA_035772735.1 of Datura wrightii. NCBI lineage: Eukaryota > Viridiplantae > Streptophyta > Magnoliopsida > Solanales > Solanaceae > Datura > Datura wrightii. The sequence goes on from JASDFA010000016.1 coordinate 169,497,898, forward strand.
TTGAACAAAGTCACCATAAAGAACAGGTATCCTCTACCCAGGATTGATGATTTTTTGACCAACTTTAGGGTGACAAGTGCTTTTCGAAGATAGATCTCAAGTCCGGATACCATCAACTCAAGGTTCCGGAGAATGACATTTCGAAAATAGCCCTTAGAACTTAGTATGGTCACTATGAGTTTGTATTTATGTATTTTGGACTAACGAATGCTCGTGCAAGTTTTATGGACTTGATGAACAGGGTGTTCAATACATATTTGGACTTGTTTGTGATTGTGTTCATAGATGATATTCTCATAAACTCTTGGAGCGAGGATGAGCATGCCGCTCATTTCAAGGTGGTGTTGCAGACTTTGAAGGATTGTCAATTATATGAAAAATTCACCAAGTATGAGTTTTGGTTGAATTCTATGGCATTCTTGGGTCATGTGGTATCTAGTGAGGGTGTGCAGGTTGACTCACATAAGATAGAGGCGGTGAAGAATTGGCCCAGACCGGTGAATCCTTCAGATATCAGAAGTTTCTTAGGCTTAGTGGGATACTACCAGAAGTTTGTTGAGGGGTTTTCATCTATCGCGGCATCTTGACTAAATTCACCTAGAAGAAGGTAAAGTTCCAATGGACGGGGGCTTGTGGGAAGAGCTTCCAATAGCTGAAGGCTCGACACACATCAGCACCAGTGTTGACCTTACCTGAAGGTAGCGATGGGTTTGTGGTGTATTGCGATGCTTCTAGAATTGGACTTGGTTGTATATTGATGTAGAACGACAAGGTTATAACATATGCTTCTAGACAGCTGAAAGTAAATGAAAAGAACTACTCAACTCATAATCTCAAATTGGCCGCGGTGGTATTTGCCTTGAAAATATTAAGACACTACTTGTACTGGGTCAACGTGGATGTGTTTACAGACCATAAGAGTTTCCAATATGTGTTTACCCAGAAGGACCTCAATATTCTCAAAAGGCGGTGGTTGGAGTTACTTAATGATTATGACACGAGTTTCCTTTACCATCCAGGAAATGCTAATGTCGTAGCAGACACAGTTAGTAGACTCCCTATGGAAAGTGTGTCCCATGTGGATGAGGGAAAGAAGGAGTGGTAGAGGACGTGCATCGACTTGCAACATTGGTAGTTCATTTGGTTGATTCGACCAACGACAGTGTGATAGTTTAGGATGGATCTGAATCATCCTTTGTTTCTGATATAAAATCTAGACAAGACGAGGAACCTATTTTGGTAAAGATAAAGGAAGTCATTCAGAATCAGAAGGTAGAGGTCTTCTCCGAAGGGGGAGATGGTGTGCTTTACTACCAGGGTCACTTACGTGTTCTAGATGTTGATAATTTGAGGAACCAGATGTTGCACGAGGCTCATGGATCTAGTTATTACATACATCCCTGTGCCACCAAGATGCATCGTGACCTACAGAAAGTTTGTTGGTGGAATGGCATGAAGAAGGACATACCATAATTTGTGGCTAAGTGTCCAAACTATTAGCAAATGAAGGTTGAGCATTAGAGACCGGGAGTTTTGCTTCGGGATATATCAATATTCCTACTTAGAAATGGGAATAGATCAATATGGACTTCATAACATGTTTGCCTCGCACTCATCGGCAATATGAATCCATTTGGGTTGTTGTAGACAAATTGACCAAAGCCGCTTATTTTCTATCGGTCAAAAGTACTGATTCCGTGGAGGATTATGCCAAATTATACATTTGGGAGTTGGTTTGATTGCATTGAGTACCCTTGTCCATCATATTTGATAGAGCTACTCAGCTTACCTCTCCATTTTGGAGGTAGTTTCAAAAAGGATTGGGTACTCAGGTTAAGCTCAGTACAGTATTTAGCCCGCAAATGGATGGTCAAGGAAAGCGGACAGTGCAGACTCTCGAGGACATGTTGTCTGATTTACTTCAATAGTAGTTGGGATGACCATTTTCCTCTTATCGAGTTTGCGTACAATAACAACTACAATTCCAGAATTCAGATGGCTCCATTTGAGGCTATTTATGGGCGGAGATGTAGATCACCCATTGGCTGGCTTGAAGTTGGTGAAGCTGCAATAATAGGACCAGATTCAGTCCATGAGGCTATGGAGAAGGTTCAGCTCATATGAGATAGGTTGAAAATAGCTCTAAGTCGCCAAATGTCCTATGCTGATGCGAGAAGGAGAAAATTTGAGTTTGAAGTGGATGATTGGGTGTTCCTGAAGGTGTCTCCCATGAAGGGAGCGATGAGGTTTGGAAAGAAAGGAAGACTTAGCCCTCGTTATGTTGGCCTCTACCGGATTGTGAAATAGGTTGGCAAGGTGGCATACAAATTGGAGTTGTCCTCAAAATTAGCTTCCATTCATCTTGTTTTCCATGTATCGCTCTTAAAGAAGTGATTGGGTTATCCAGCTCCAGTTGTGCTGGTGGACAGTGTCGGTGTGAAAAATAGCCTTAGTTATGAAGAGGTTCCGGTGGAAATACTGGATCATCGGGTTCGAAGGCTAAGGAACAAGGAAGTAGCTTCAGTCAAGGTTTTGTGGAGGAATCAACACATTGAGTGAGCTACGAGGGAAGCTGAAGTAGACATGATGGACAAATACCCACATTTATTCTCTATCGGCTCAGTTCCAGCTTGAGGTATCAGTTCTTTCCCTAATACTCTATATAGATTCAGGTTTAGTTTATGTTTCCTGGTTTCTTTAATATATATGGATGTATGTGTGATTCACGAATTCAGTTCATAGGTAGTCGTTCCGTCAGTTTTCAGCATAAATGATTCGTGTTTGGATATGATGATTGCATTTCTCTTCTTTTCTGTATGGTTTTCAACATTCGAGAACAAATGTTCCAAAGGGGAAGATATTGTTATACCCCAAAAGCTCAAAGATCATACTTGGGAGTGGAAGTAGAGAAAAACTGGAAAATTTTCCCCAGGTCACAAAATGTGGGAATAGACCACGAGTCATGATGTGACTCGTGGTGAAGTGTTCGACTTGAGATGGAGGTTTTCCATTTGGGGTCATCACGAGCATGACCACGAGTCGTGATCAGGCCCCACGACTCATTGAGTCAGCCGTGGCTAAGGAAAATTGGAAGGAAGAGTTGGAGTGGTAGTGCACCTAACGGATTGGAACCATGAGTCGTGGTCAGACATCACGATTCGTTGGGATGGTCGTGGTCAGCAGATGAATTAAAGTTTGAGCAGTGGGGCAGTAGAGGTAACGAGTGGTGACCACGAGTCGTGGTCACCAATTAGAACACGTTAGGCCCCTCGTGGGGACCCCTTAAGGATATATGGCAACGAACCTAACGATAGCATGCGACGACTCAAGGTTCATGGCGACGACTCATCCAAACACTCATTGGGACAGGCAGTCAGTTTTTAACTGCGAATTCATTAAGGGTATTATCATCATTCCTAAGACCTAGGGTCCTATACTACGTCGTTTTAAGCTATTTTCAGGGCATATTAAGATAGGTTAAGTCATTCTAGACTGTTCAAAAACTCATGCATGCAAAGTTCAAGTGTGTAGAGGGTGATCAAGCATAAAACTCCAAGATTCTTAATCAATTGTTCTTCAATTCCTCTTGGGCACGTAAGGGAGTGATAAAATCCATGTTTCTCAGGTATGTAGGGTTATGAGTGGGTGAATTCGTTCTCTCATGCCCAATCTCTCCTAATTTATGAAATTCTATTTGAAAATCCTATGGAGTTTTATGCCAAATGCTTATGAAATCCTAATGATCTATCTATGGTTTAATATCTCTCATGTATCTCCTCTTGTTTGACGAATTATGGGTAGATTTTACAACTAATTCGATTATAAATTTATTGATTTAAATTTCTATAAAATTTATCATGCATGTTCTATGATAAATCGGGTTATGATTTTACCTCTCATTTGATGTTCTTTAAACCATCATGATTTATAATTTATTATATGAATTTACTCAAATGCTCATTATGAATTTATGATTACTATGTATATACATGTCTTACAAGTATGCATGGACTTCCTGATTGATAGATTTATGACGTTGGCCGATCCATGGGCCCTTGATTCATGGCTAAACATGTATTTAAATGGGGATCAATGATGTTAATGTTTATTTCATCATGAATCTCATGAATGATGTTTATGATTTACATACGAGCCTAATGTGCATATTTTTGGGAGCAGTGTCTAGTACCGAGTAGCCCAGCGTCCAAAGGACTATGCCGGTGTCCTATAACTATGTGTCGCCTTAGGTATATATTGATACATTACAATGTTAACGGAGGACCTCTTTCATGATATCACTTATCTTGCTTAGCAAGCCTGGGATGACTCTGACCATTTGAGTGAGATAGTTAGGGCATCAAGTAAGGCTCTACCACCATGGTGTCGGTTATGACGAGTCCTCCCATTGTTCCTCATCATTATGCATGGTTATGTTCATATTAATTTGGCTCAAGTCATGTTTAATAAAGATTTTCTCCTATTATTATGATTATGACTAATTTATGAATGTTAGAAAACCTTGAGCCTTATGTTCTGTTATGAGATATATGTTATAATCATGTTGTCCTACTATTATAAACTCTTATGTATTTTAATTGTCCTCTTTACTTACCTTGCATACTCGGTATATCCACGTACTAACCAAATACTCTATGTTGTATCATTTTATAATACAGGCCCCAATCTTCAGGCTCAGCCCCGTTATTTTCTAGTACCAGAGTTAGCATCCAGCTTAGTGGTGAGTCCTCATCTCCCGAGGACCATTTGCTTTCAAATATCGATGTTCTTTCAATTTTCAGATTTATTGAGTTAGTTGGGGGTGTTTTCAAATCAACCCATTGGATTTGTTAGAGGCTTTCATACTATATGTAGTATTCAGCAGTCATGTATGAAGTGTGTTTCATTTCCTATGTTATGACATGATTATGCTTCTGCTAGGTTATTATGTTGAGTATCCCTCTTTATTTAATTGAGATAGATGTATGTTTTTGCCATGGGTAGACTTGGAGTCTCTCAGGGCTCCTTGTCCCACGTAGCAATTTGGGTCTACGTTCAGGTCGTGACATCTTGGGCATATTTATACGAACCAATGTCGTATTTTCAACCACACTGAAGCCTAGTTGAGTATAATATTGATGTATTCATGCATGTTTTGAATTAATTATGTTTGTGGACCAATAAATGCAATTTGACTACTTATAGGTGGAAAATACAATAATTTCAACTGGGTGTTGCGGATGACACTCGGAGTTGAAGTATGGGAATTTCATAGAGCTTACAAATTGATGTGGGAATTCACTCCCGTTTCACGTTAGGTATTGTTTGTGTTTAAGAACGTCCCATAGTGCTTTGGGAGAAAAATGAATTTATTAACTTTCGAAGACACTGATAAACAGAAAGGATCGCGTTGAGTCCGTGGCATGGAAGAGAAATGGTGCGATGTCCTCCGTGACACGGCTCTTCTTTATTTTAGCAAGAATCAAATTTCTAGTGACTATCTGCATTTTTCCCTTGCCACGGAGGAGAAATGGAGCGTTGAGCTCCGTGACACCGAGCTTGGTTTCTCAGAACGCACTCAATTCTAGTGTGCCTCCGTGACAGCTCCGTGTCACGGAGTGATTTCTCCGCAATGATCTCCGTGCCACAAAGCTAGTTTGTCATTGTGTAATTTTTTACTTGTATAAATAGAACACTTAGATTTTAATTCTTCATCATCTAAGATATTAGCTAGAACGTGGGAACTGATAGTTGAGCTAAAGAAAATTCTAGGGTTCTTTCTCTTCTCTTTTCTTCAAAATTTCAATTGTTCCTATGTTAAAAACTTTCTTGGAGATGTTAATCAATGATGAGTGGCTAATTTAACTCATTCTGAGGTTAAGGTTATTTGCATGCTGGTATGATTATATTTTATTTTCAGCTTAGTGTTCTTCTTTCATGAATGACTGTTCATCTATTCCTGTTTATTTTATTTTTGTGTTTGACCAACATTAAGATAAATTCATAACCTTAATTTGACTCTAAAGGAAAATTATTAGGGTAGAACAAGGAATAGGGGAATGTGTTTTCATACTTACTGTAAATTGAAAGTAGGATTCGCGTGCATGATAGAAATATACGTACAATGCCACATTCGGTTAACAAAGGGAACAAATTCTTCTAGACCTAAGATGAGCAATTGCATCACAAATTAATATGTGTAGTTGCAAGGTTCATAATTAGGCAATTGGCTAGAGGTTCGAAAGACCATAGTTAAACTTCAATTTTTCCTAACCATCCACCGGATAGAGAGTGTAGCTGAAGAAAAATTATAAGTTGTACATGATTGCATCCCATTCCTTAACTTTAGAATATTCTTGCTTATTGTTTTAATCAATGTTCTTAGTTTTATTAATTGCTACTTTCTATATTAATTTTATAAAACTCTTAATTCGTTGTGTTACTTACACAGTTGTGTAGAAGAATTGTGAATACTAAAATAGAAAAAAAATCACTAAGTCATAGTCCCTGTGGTTCGACATCTGGCTTGAAAAAGCCACTATATTAATTATACGACCACGTACACTTGTGTGCGTTTGGGAGACAACACCCACCAATGAACAAGGTTCTTTAGTATTTAAATAAGAATTAAAGAGATGAATATAAACAATAAACGGAAGAATTTTACATAGAAAAACTTCTCTCCCATAAATTAGAAAACATAGTCCCTTTCTCTCAAATCACCACTAAATTTTAGTCTTTACATGTTTCAAATGCTAACCATTATGGGATTAAAGGAGCTAACTACTATAGCACATATTCTCTCCGCTCTATAATATTCTTCGGTTGTAGGCCTAGACTCTCGTGAACAACTCTACCCAGTTTTTGATTGCCTTACACCATAATTCAACACCTAATACAAATCACTAGAAAAAGTAAAAGGTTACAAATTACTCTAGAGAATCAAACTAGACAACAACAGCTTGGATAATTCTTTATAGGAGCAGGTTCTTATGTCACTTCTAGTTGACTCTTGCAAAGTGAAGAGCCTCTCACAAAATATTCTCTTTTTTCATATTATTGAGGTTTTTTTATCTTCAGTAGTATTAATGTGATGCATTATATATGAGTAAGTAGTCCCTTCTTTTCATCCGAATTCAACACAAATTAGATCAATACTTTCTATGATACTAATCCTTGTTTGACTTGGTTTCCCCATGTTTGCATTTCTTTCTAATATTTTCTAAAGATTCTTCCTCATTGGTAAATATGGCTATCTTTCCATAAATAATTTACCTAAAACTCCCTGTCCTAGCTTTCGTGGCTTCACTCTCTATCTCACCTTCATCTTTTCCTACTTTATCTGATAAGCATATATCATCAATCAAGAGATATACATGTCACTGATGTCTTACACTTCGTGACCAGCGAATCTTAGACTCCATTCATGAATTGCTCATGCGAGTCCTCAGTGCCGTATCCATCTCTGGAGCATACTTGGACAGTTAGGTGAATTTCAGGGTATACTCTTAAATATTCATGTCATCTAATTAAAATTAATGAACTTTGTTGCCTTTGCTTCCCTCATCTCACCAGTAAAGAACCTGTCTAAGAATGCCGTAAAAAACACATCCCAACTAGTAAGAGCTGCACCTCCTCCACCACCCTCCTTCTAACGTCGGAATGAAATGTGAGCTACCCCCTCTCAGCTGATAGGAGGCCAAGTCTGCACTCTCCTCTCCTAAAACACCGATAATCTAGGTAATCTTATGGATCTCCTCAATGAACTCCTGTGGATCCTCATCCAGATTTGAACCATGAAACTCTGGCAGGTTCACCCTGGTGAAGTCTCACACCCTATCTGCCGCCGCATTCCCATTCATATTTACATGAGCCATAGCCTGTAGGTTGACCTAAGTTGTCATATCTTGTTCTAATATCTTGAAAGCAGCCTTGAACTCAGCATGAGTCACCTACTCATGCAAGGATCAACTAGAGCTGGGTGGGCTGACTGATGCTTGTTGCATACCAGCGCACGCGCAAGTATACGCGGTTGTACAAGTAATACAATGGCTCTTTTAAGAACCGGATGTTGAACCCACAGGGACTGGACTATTTTAGAAAATATTAAAGTTGAAGTGTTAATTTAACCTTGACAAGTGTTGATTCTAGAGAGTTTGGAAAATTGTAATTAAATCTAGAAATGATCACAAAATAGTTGGGAAACATTAACAAGAAGCATCTAGATCCAGGGCCTTAAAATCATACAATGCTATAATTCACGATGGTTTGACTATTAAAACTTCAGTTGTTGTCTCACAAAGCTAAAATGCAGTGTTCATGGTCTTTTGAGCCTCTAAACACAACAAACTAGTCTCACACCTACATCCTTGAGTGGAGATGTGACATTCTAATTCGTTAGCAATTTAACACTATAGATGTGGTTTATACCCTTGATTATGGACTTTCGTACTTCTAATCATTTAACCTGACTTCTCTTCACAACTAATTCTATGAGCGGTGATGTGACAATCTAAGTTGGTATCTAGCTATCATCCCGTTAGATTAACCAATCAAGGCAAATTAGGTAAAATTTCTATCCTAACCACAAATCTTATCATAAAGACAAGAACTTGCTCCGTACAATCTTCTGTTTTAACCTAGGGATACTCTTTTGAGCTTATACCTAAGTTTAACAATTTTGTTTTCATGGTGATCAAGCATAAAAACAACAATAATTAAGATGTAAGACAAAACAACAATCAAACACTCAAACCAAAGATGAAAATCGAGCAATTACATTCATATCATGTGGCCTCAACCCTATAGGAAGGGTTTTAGCCACTCATGTTTGTACAATTACTCAAAAACATAATTAAAGTAATATACTGACAAGAATGATAAAAAAAGAATGAAAAAAACCTTGAACCCTAGGTGAAGGTCTTCGCATCTCCCTTCGCTCCTCTCTACTTTCCCAAAATATTTTCGTGATAATTAATTTTAGAAGCTAAGGGTCCTATTTATATTAAGTGGGAAAATGAAAATTTGGGCCGGCCATGGACCAACCATCATGCCACACTGCCTATCGCACAGCTCAGCCTCTATGGCACGGAGCAGACGTGCAAGCTTACTGGAATGCATCACTGTTCGCGCATGGAAAGAGTAATGGCGCTATCGGGCGTGACACGAACAACATCACGCTGCGGGGCAAGCGTGGCACGGTGCTTGTCGCACAGAATGCCTAGCGTGGCACGACGCTGACATACATAGCTGCTTCTTTGCCTGCTTTTGCCGGCACACACATAAGTATGACATGGCGCTTGTCGTGCAGGTCAGCCGATGTGGCACACTGGCTGTGCGGTAACTTGCATTTCATGCCCATTTCGTGCCATCTTCCTCCAAACTTCATTTTTTCCCATATATCATCATAATTAGCCCCTCTTAGCATTTTTCACCTACAAAACAATGAGCTAATCACATTGGTTAGTTTATGCACGAAATTATACAAAATCCCATGAGAATATAATCAATTAAATTAACAAACATGACTAATATTAAATAATAAAATAGCACTTGGGCACGAAAATATGCCCAAGATCACTACCTCACGCTTAAAGTCTTGTTCATCCTCGAACAACTCTATTAGATCTCATGCACATGAAGAACTCACACATAACTAATTGAAACAGTATGATTCAAGCTACGGCTATACTGATTCATTTTGATCGCAAGTTTAAAATAGAGCACGCAACATATAACATCTAAAATCACATATAATTCCGTTAAGACCACCTAGCCTCAAGAATCAACTCTAAAACTTACAAAAATTCATGCAGATCAACTAATTAAGACATTCGACATGAATTTTATCCTTCATTAAACATGTTCCCTCACAACAAGAGAGTTATCCATTTTTTCACTCACGAGTTTTCAAATTATAACATGTATGGGTATATGAATAAGAAATAAGTTCACTCTCACAAAGGATTCACATGCAACATGTATTGACACATAAGCTTGCCTTTAGTATATTCTACTCCACAAATTTAGGAATGTTTTAACGTAATATCAAGTAGGACATCTTGGGATGTAATGTATGCTAAGGGAAGGGTAGGTACTATTTTGCCAGTAATAGTGTCTCTCATCCCTAAGTGCTTTTAATATATCACACTTTCATTAAAAATATCTATCCTCTTACTTCACCTTTATTTTTTTCAATTCCCATTTTCCTTTTTGTTCCCCCATTTCGTTAGGCACACTTAGGCTATTAGTAAGGAGTACCTAAGAAATTTTTTCGCTTTTTTCTTCTTTTACTCCCTACCAACACTTGTGCATTTTAAACAAGTGCACCTCTAGTCTTTCCTTCACCTCTCACACTAATATTTTCCTTCTTTTTCCAACTTCTCACTCCTTAACTTCCTTTGCATTTCCACTTAAGAACTTAGGAGTTTTGGATCAAATTCAAGGCTATTGAAAAGAAAGGATTACGCTCGTACTGTGGCTAGCGAAGAATAGGCTAAAGGCTCAATGGGGCTGACTAGGATCGTATATGAAGGGTAGGTAAAGCGAGGGATAAAAATTTGGCTCATTCAAAGAAATTCTTCTATCCTCTCCTAAAATTATCACCCCTTATTTCGTTTTGTATACACACCAAGAAAGTTCCAGACACTACACAATAGTATGGAATATTCAAAAAAGTTACACTGACAACACATGCTCAATTCAAGACAAATTCAGTAGACTTCTTAACTGAGCTAATCACAAGAATTCAAAATTAATCTTTGAGCATATAGAGTAACATTCAAGAGCCTAGGTGTCTCAAAAAGAGTTATTCAATTTCTAGAATGCTTCAAAATTAACTTAATTTGCATCTCACAATCATTCACAACACATAACAAGAACATCAAACTATCATCAGCTAAGGGTTCACAATAAAAACCCATTGACTAATTTTTCTTCAAGACGGTTTTCATCCATCCATCGTTAGAAAAGGTCCCTAAATATGACTAAAAAGTTACATACAAACAAAGAAAAAATTTATTTCTCTCGGTTCAAAGTTCCCCCTTCGGAAAAGAACCGAAAAGAAAAATCAAAGGGTGGGTGAAATATGGTCAAGTCAAACTTTTTCATCAAAAAAAGAATATACCAAGAAGCAACTTCACCCAAATTCCCTAACCACAAAATTCAAAATTTTGAAATTTCCCTCACCCCACACTTGAATTATACTATGTCCCAAAAGCATCAAATAAAATTAACAAAAGGGTTAGAAATGCTTCCTGAGGCCTCTAGTCCTAGCTAACAACATGTTTTTCTTTATTTTCGAATATGTGGGACATCGAACCCACACTCATCTTTTGTCATGCACCTTAGCTTTTTCTTCCCTAGTTACTCAGACTTCCCCTAAATTTGTGCTTATCCAATAAAACAAACAACACAAGTGAAAAATAACAAAGCACCACAAAAAATAAAAAGAAAAGGTACTTGTGGTACTCTTGGGTTGCCTCTCAAGCAGCGCCTAATTTTACGTCGCGGCACACCGTGGACTATCGTTCTTAGGACATTCTTAAACAAGTGTTCCCTTTCGAGAACCACCTTCTCCTGTTTTTGTTTTTAGAGGGAACAACCTCCACTCTGTCCCTATTATCTTTCATCTTCTTTTTCAATTTTGTCCCTCCATCGGACTCGCATTGTAGTGTCAACATGTCCTGCAACAGTGGGCCTGTGGAATCTACCACCCCACACTTGGCGTATAACCACACACTGATCTTACAAAGATCTCTGTAATGTGTGGGTGGGTTGATCTCATAGTAGACTCTGAAAAGCTCTTATTCCTCATTGATCCTCATTTTAAGGGTACTTTCTCTCACATTTATGGTAGATCCTCTAGTTGCAAAGAATAGTCGTCCCAAGATCAGGGGTACCTTATCATCAACCCTAAAATCAATAATGATGAAAATCAGTAGTTATAATGAATTTACCTACTTTGATAAGAAGGTCCTCAATTATTCCCTCAGGTGCCACTATGGACTTATTTTCCAGCTGCAGCATTACTCTTGTTGGTGTCGGCTAACCCAATCCCATGGTGTTAAACAGAGATAGGGGCATTAAATTGACTGCTACCCCAAAATTACACAGAGCCTGTATAATGTCAGCTTCACCAATTCGTACGGGGAGGGTGAACCTCCCTAGGTCCTTGATCTTTTTCGGTATCTTGTTCATCACCCTTTAGCTGCTATCTTCAGTTAGTGCAACTGTTTGAACATCCACCAATATCACTTTGTTGGCCACCATGTCTTTTAAGTACTTTGCGTACTTTGGCATTCCCTACAAAACATCAAATAAAGATAAATTGATGTGAAGTTCTTTGAAAATATCAAATATTTTATTGAAACATTCTTCCTCCTTGCTCTTCTTGAGCCTTTGTGGGAACGGTGGTGGTGGTCTCTATGCTATTTACAATGATGATTGTGCATTGTGTTTTACAGAATTCTGGTTATCTCCTCAGTTAGTGGATGGACCTTGTTTAACTTGCTCCGGATGCATCTCATTTTTCTTTTCTTTTGGTGGTGCATTAGCCAACTGCCTGCCACTCCTCAAATTGATGGCATTGACCTATTGGGGGTTTGTATTTGATCAGTGGGTAGCCCTCCCTAAGGTATGGTATGCTGTGTAGCTGCCAGCTGACCCATCTGCTTCTCTAGATTTCGGGTTGCCATCCGCTGGTTATTCAACCTAGCCTGATTCTCTGTCAGTTGGATTTGAGTATCCATAATTTTCTACAACATCGCCTTAATGTTGCTGCTGCTTGACTTGTCATTGTTCTACCTATTGTGTTGCTGTAACTGTTGTTACTGAGGCTGCTGGTAGCTCTGACTCTGATTGCCACCCCAAGAAATTTGGGTGACTCTGCCAATTTTTATTGTAGGTGTTCCCATAAGTCTAACTGTTTCTCTGAACATTTCCTACAAAGTTGACTGATTCAGGATTGGCCCTGCAAGAGTCTACATTGTGCCCATTATTACCAAAAATTTCGCACCAGCTAGAAGCCTACTGAATTACATTCACCTATCTCTATGGTTGCTTCATACTCAGTTTGCTGAACTGAGTCATCATCTGGTGCTGTAATGACTCTAGCTATGCTGCAAAGGCATTAACACTGTCTACTCTTATCAGCCCTGCTGCTCTCTTTCCTGCCCCTCTTGATGATTCACTGTTCCACTATGGGTTTCCTTGAGCAATTCTTTTTAAGAGAGTGTACAACTCATCATATGTCTTCTCTAGGGCTTGCCCAACTCATCATCATATGTGGGTTTATACTCTCTACAAAGGTGTAGGCTAGCACCTCATTGGACTATTGGTGATGGGGCCAATCTCTCAGCAATGACTTGAACCTTTCCCAAGCCAAATACAAATTCTCCTCTAGCCTCTGCTTGAAACTTAATATTTCACTTCTGAGTTTGGCAGTCTTGCCAAAAGGAAAAAAATCTAATGAGGAACTTCCTTGCTAGGTTGTCCCATGAAGTAATAGAATTTTGTGGCTTATCCTTCAACCACCTCTTTGCCTCTCCTAATAATTAAAATGGGAAAAGGGTGAGTCGGACATAATTTGTTGACACATCGGGGGGGGGGGGGGGGGGAAGTGTCACTTATCTCTAAGAAATTTTATAAGTGCTTATGTGGGTCCTCATGTGTTATTCCAGTGAACTAGCCACTAAAATGTAACAGCTTCACCATATTTTTCTTAAGCTCAAAGTGTCCTCCTAGCTCTGGTTTGCAGATACTAGAGGTCACATTTGTCGCTAGTGGGATTGCCACTTCGCGAACTGGTCGGGCGACATTAGTTCAGGCAATAAATCTTCTTGCTCTACTAGTGGATGTTGTTTTAACTACTCCTGTAACCTCTTTAGCTTCCCCTCTGGAGCTTCTCCTTGGAGCAACTATAATCGACATTCCAATTCAAACAAAGGTTCCACCAACTCTCTATTCCTTGCCAGTTCTGCAAGGACAAGCTGTTACCTATCATAGAACAGACTAAGCCCAAGTTTTTCAATATTTAAGGAAAAATAAAAATCACACAAAAACTAAAATTTCACTAAACGCTACTAGTCCCCAAACAACAACGCCAAAAACATGTTGCGCCCCAGTGCACGGGCAAGCATACATGGTCGTACCATTAATACAGTGGCTCTCTTAAGATCCAGGTGTCAAACCCACAAGGATTGGACCATTTCAGCAAATATTAAAGTTCAAGTGTTAATTTAACCTTCACAAGTGTTGATTGTAGAGATTTTGAAAAATTGTAATTAAATCTAGAAGTGATCACAAAATAGTTGGGAAACAATAACAAGAAGCATCTAGAGCCAAGGCCTGACAATCATGCAATGCTACAATTCACGATGGTTTAAGTATTAAAACTTCAGTTGTTGTCTCACAAAGCTAAAATGCAGTGTTCATAGTCTTTCGAGCCTCTAAACACAACAAACTAGTCTCACACCTAGTGGGGATGTGAAATCCTAATTCGTGAGCAATTTAACACTATGGATGTGGTTTACAGGGTTTATACCCTTGATTATGGACTTTCGTACCTCTAATCATTTAACCTGACTTAGCTTCACCACTACTTATACGATCGGTGATGTGATAATATAAGTTGGTGTCTAGCTATCTTCCCGTTTTATTAACTAAGAAAGGAAATTAGGTAAAATTTCTATCCTAACCACAAATCTTATCATAAAGACAAGAACTTGCTCCATACATTCTTCCATTCTAACCTATGGTTACTCTTTCAAGCTTTTACCTAAGTTTAACAAGTTTATTTTCATGGTGATCGAGTATAAAAACAACAATAATTAAGAATTGATGAGTTGGTAATTTAGCAACTCAATAGACTCTAAAACTGGTGTTTTTTCTTAGTTGTTAAGTAAATTATATGGATTTTATGCTCTTTTTGTCTTTGTTATATGCAGATGCCCAGATGTTTAAATAAGAGAAAAAATTGAAGCAAAAAGAAATAAATGAGAGCAAAGCGGCGCATCACCAATGAAAACCGCCGAAATGCCCGACAAAGGCCGATCAACACTACTTCAAGGGAAAAACTGCCTTAAGTGAAGCATGAATTATCAATGGCGAGCCGTTGGATCAATCACCGAATTAGTAGCCAAGTGTTGGAACGAGGGACAAAACTTCGGCGGTTCGCGAAATGAGATGGGCGAAACGACGGATGTGCCGCCGAAGATAACTGGAATTTGGTAATGACACAACAAAATGCATCCGACGTTTCACGAGTATTAACTGGTGAATCTTCAATGTCCCGCTGATGAAGAGACGATGCTTAGGGGTAAAAGAGTCAATACGGAGAAAGGCGAAAGAGAGACCCTACTTTCGACATATTGTCTAAGAGAAGTACAGAGGAGTAGTGAGCTTTCATTGTAATTTTTCACTTTTTAGAACATTCCTCTGGCAGAGAAGAGTAGAAGATTGTAATTGGTAACTTGATATTTATTCCTTTACTTCTTCTTCTTCTCCATAGTAAGTGACTAACATTGTTGCAAACCATTATTGTGAAATTGATTTCTCTACTTTTGTTACTGAATTTGATGAGTCCATCGTTAAATATGCTTGTGAAATTATTAATCATGAGTAGCTAAATCATTAGCTAGAGATTGGTGAAGATGATGATTGTTGATTAAAGTAGGATTTGCTAGAATTATCTTAACAATGATTAGCTAATTGTGAATCTATTTGATTCTCTCCAGTAATAAATTGAAGATCCTTTGATTTTCATATAGGTCTATGTTTCCTTACTTGATTGTTTCTTGAAAAAGAAGAATTAAGTATTGGGAGAGAATCTAATAGTGGGTATGGTTGGGAGATTGTGAATTTGAGCTAGAAATAGTCAAATTCATGCTCTCACTCCTAAATTAATGGCTAATAGCTAGAAATAGTGCAGCTATTAATCCAAATAACATTGAGCTGAGTCAATTGAGTCTAGAGATTCGAAAGAACTCTAGCTAGAGGTATGAAATTGGCCGAAAAGCATAGAATACCTCTGTTCGCCAATGGTTATTCACATTAGTTGAACTTTTGAGATGATCTAGCAAGACATTATATAATTAATCCATCATCTACACCCCACCTCTAGCATTTTCACATCATTTGTTGACATCTTTGGTAAACCTGTCTATTTGAACTAAACCACTTTAGACTTGATAATCTCGTACATATTGATACTTTCCCAAATTGGTTCTCATGTGTGTTTGTTTTGAGTGGTGCAATCTAAATTCAACTTTATAATCGACACTAGTCACTATTATCCCCTAGTCCTCGTGGGATTCGATCTCGGCACTCATCTGGGTTACTTGTTTTGATACGTCATCGTGCATATTCTGTGAAAAAGAGGGTATGGTTTGGACATCATAAAAAATGGCTTCGTTGCCGTGGACTGGTGTATGATAATCTCGTGATGGATTGTTGAGTTGAATTAGTTAAATACCACTATGTTACTATCACCAAATATTTCTGTGCAACTCATGAGTGGTCGTGAAAGGTGGTCACGAGGTCCCGAGGGAATTCCTTGTTGGGAAACTATTAAGTTAGTATAAAAAATGTGGCGCAGAGAGGGAAAGAAAGATGCAATGCTGATGGTTATGATCAAGCAGATAGTGTTGTTTACACGATATATGAAGGGTTTCCATGTGAGAAACGATTAAGCCACTTTGGACTATGAGTATGATTATCATGGAAACGAAGGTCGGAACAACGTTTGGTCAACTGAAACAAATAGGCAGGAGAGTGATGAATCACTTCCACCCCATATGAAAGGCACTCTTGAATTGGTTTTGGAAAAGGTCCTCTCAACGGATGAAGGAATTCAGGACATACAAGGCAAACTTATGGACCTTACAACCACCGCGAAGAATCATGAATTCTTAATTTAGATATTGGAGTGCAGGATGAGTGAGTTAGCATCTCGGGTAACGACCCATGCCACTGAAACCACTATGTCGTCACCCGGCTACTAAGGATGATGACATCATCAAAAGAGAGATGGAGAAAGAGTTAGTAGGGGAAGCTATTGCTGATTTCTTGTTGGAAAAGAGAGAGATTGAGAAGGTCTATCATGTGCACAAGGAGATGAGAAATTATACTTTCCAACCAAGAAAACTTGACCTTGATTTGATATATCGTACAATTCCTCCATCACAACCTTCCATTGTAGCTCCGCCAACACTTGAGCTCAAGCCTTTGCCCATTCATTTTCAATATGAATACCTGGTGGAGGATAAAACGCTCCCTGTCATCATTTCAGCAAAACTCACCCTTCCTCAAATAGAGAAACTCTTGGTGGTGTCGCAGGGACACATTAGAGCTATCGGGTGGTCAATAGCTGACATATTTGGTATTCCCTCGGGCATTTGTACGCATAAGATCAATCTCCAAGAGAATTGCAACCCATCCGTCGAGCATCAAAGACGTTTGAACCTACCAATGCAAGTGGTGGTAAAAAAGAAGATTATTAAATGGTTAGATGCAGGGGTGGTATATTCCATCGTTGACATTGTCTGGGTAAGCCCCGTGCAATGTGTACAAACAAGGGGGCATACAATGGTTCCAAATGAGAAGAATGAGTTCATCGCGACTTGCCCAGTCACGGGATGGTGGGTTTGCATGGATTATCGGAAGCTAAACTCATGGACGAAGAAAGATCATTTCCCAGTTTCTTTCATTAATAAAATTCTAGACATGCTGGCTTGTAAGGAGTATAATTGTTTCTTGGATGGATACTCGGAATATAACCAAATCTCAATTGCACCGGAGGACCAGGAGAAGACCACATTCACATGCCCCTATGGCACCTTTGCATTCAAAAGAATGCCTTTTGGCCTTTGCAACGCCCCTGCCACTTTCAAAAGATGCATGATGTCCATCTTTTTGGACATGGTACTGGACACTATAGAAGTCTTCATGGATGACTTCTCAGTTGTAGGAGATTCTTTCGAGGACTATTTGAAACACTTAGAAGACGTATTAAGGTGATGAGAAGAAACAAATTTGGTCCTTAATTGGGAAAAGTTCCATTTTATGGTAGAAGGGATTGTGATGGAAGAAAAAATTTCATAAAAAGGTATTGAGATAGATCAAGCCAAAGTGGACACTATTGCTCAATTACCTCCACCATGTACTGTTAAGGGTGTTCCGAGTTTCCTTGGACATGCGGGATTGTTCTGTTGATTTATCAAAGACTTCTCTAAGATAGCACATCCCCTGTTTAGGCTGTTAAAGGAGGAGGAAAAGTTAAATTTTGATGATGCATGCATGAAGGCATTTGTGGAGATGAAAAACAGGTTGATCTCTTGTTCAATCATTATAGCATCTGATTGGTCAAAACACTTTGAGCTCATGTGCGACGCTAGCGAGGTGGCATTAGGAGTTGTACTTGGTGAACAGAGGGATAGGATATTTTATCCAATTTACTATGCTGGCAAGGTCGTAAATGATGCACAAACAAACTACACAGTAACGGAACAGGAACTACTCACTATAGTGTTTGAATTTGAAAAGTTCCGGGCATATCTGTTAGGAACAAAATTGGTGGTACATACGGATCATGCTGCACTAAAATATCTAATGGAAAAGAAGGATGCTAAACCAAGATTGATTAGATGGGTTCTTCTATTGTAGGAGTTTAATTGAGGTGGAAGATCGTAAGGGGTGCAAAAATTAAGTAGCCGATCACCTTTCCCGCCTAGAATCAAGGGGGCAATCAAAAGGCTAGGAGGAAATAAATGATGCTTTCCTGGATGAGCTTACTTTAGCCGCAACCCATGATCTAAGACCATGGTTTACAGACTATTCTAACTACTTGGTCAACAATATTATACCTGAAGTGTTGAATTTTCACTGAAAAAGAGATTCTTGCATGATGTTCAGAAGTTCTATTGGGATGAACCATATCTTTTTCTAGACATGTGCAGATTGCTAATCATAAGATGTGTGCCGTAAGTAGAGATGATCCCAATTCTAGAGGTCTATCATTATTCAACTATGGGATGACATTATGGGGGTGTACGAACTACAACAAAAGTGCTACAGTGTGGGTTCTATTGGCCTGCTCTACATAAGGATGCCCATGACTTGGTGAAGTAGTGTAATTGTTGCCAAAGGACACGGAGTATTTCAAGGAGGCATGAACTTCCACTAACACCAATCTTGGTGGTAGAAATGTTTGATGTATAGGGGATAAACTTTATGGGTCCTTTCGTGAGCTCTTATGGGAATAAATACATCCAGGTGGCAGTGGATTATGTCTCAAAATAGGTGGAGGTTGCACTACCCAATAATGAAGGGCGAAATGTCACGACCTTTCTGAAGAAACATATTTTTTCAAGATTCGGGACTCCTAGAGCTATTATCAGTGATGGAGGGTCTCATTTCTGCCATCGAGCCTTCAGTGCGTTGCTGGTTAAATATGGTGTTAAACAAAAGGTGGCAACCCTGTATCACCCACAAAAAAGGGTCAAGTAGAAGTGTCTAATCGGGAAATCAAATCGACATTGATCAAAATAGTCAACGTGAGTAGAACTAATTGGGCTCGGAGGTAAGACGATGCTTTGTGGGCGTATCGGACTACATTCAAAACACCGATAGGGATGTCCGTATATCAGCTAGTGTTTGGTAAATCATGCCATCTCCCTGTGGAGTTAGAATATAAAACCTTATGGGCATTGAAAAGTTTGAATCTTTAGTGGGGAAGTGCAATTCAAGGGAGAATTTAGAATTTGCATGAGTTAGAGGAATTCTAAATGAGGACATATGAAAATGACATAATTTACAAAGCCCAAATGAAGCATTATCACGATCAAAAGGTGTTCAGCGTAGCTTTTCCCTAGGAGATTGGATGTTGTTATTCAATTCATGCCTCCGTTTATTTCCAGGTAAATTGAAATATAAATGGTCAGGCCCCTTGAAGGTGACTCAAGTATGTAAGAATGGGGCAATAGAGCTTCAAGAAAAGAGTA
Organism: Datura wrightii; assembly: GCA_035772735.1. Lineage (NCBI taxonomy): Eukaryota > Viridiplantae > Streptophyta > Magnoliopsida > Solanales > Solanaceae > Datura > Datura wrightii. The sequence continues at coordinate 169,517,892 of JASDFA010000016.1, forward strand.
GGAGTATGTTCAAAATAAATGTCCAACGAGTTAAAAGATATTTGGGAGCGTTGGACGAAGTTGGCCGAATAGAGATCATGTTCCTAGATGAACCATAGAATTTGAGGATCATATGTCATGCCACGACGTTAAATTAGGCACTTCTTGGGAGGCAATCCAAGCATCTTTATTTCTTATAACCCTTCTTGTGTGTCTTGTTGTTTTTTATTTTCCTTTCTCTACAGGTTAGGTGGAGTCACTTTGAATTAAAGCATAAACCAGGTGGACTAGCATCAACCGGGCGACACGCCGGTGGATTTCGGGAGGCGCTGAATGGTCGCCTATCCTTTACAATACACTGAAGATCTTTTAGGTACATCGGCAACCTCATATGCAAAATGCAACGACAATGCATGAATCACCGGGCAGTCGCCGATCAGGTCCTTTGGGAATGTTCCAGACACGTACACCGGAGGATCCATCGGCGGACCGCCTACTAGAACTCATGGATGGCTAGTTGATGGTTGATGGTCATAGAATACCTGAAGCTCAAGCACATAAATGACGGGTAAGTTGCGGCCCGACGTCTCAATCTTCAAGCCGCCGATGAATCACCGGTCATGAAGCAGAGCACTGGGCTGAATACAGGGCAAAAGAATAAGATCGGTGCATCACCGGAGTGATTAATAGAACCGATTATGACGCACCGGTCGAGGTGTGAGCCTTTTTCATATTGAAGTTCAAAGCGAGGGCCCACATAATCACAATGACCTAGTCAACCACTCTAGTTCTGAAAATATTCTCCTAGTTTTCTTTTTCCCACCATTTTTTTTCTCTTTTTATATTTCCATTACCCAACCTCCCCATTTCCCCATACTCTTCCATTATAAATCCTTCCATTTTCCCACCTTCTGATCAACACGCCCATTAAATTCTCCACCTTCCCCTGAACCTTTCAAAGTTCCATCTTTCCCCTTATAAAACACCTTCCATTTCCTACTAATCTCATCACTTAAGTCACATTTTCATCCTCTACCACCTATATCTCAAGGTACCATTGCAATTTTGCTAATCTTTGTGAAAGTTCTGGAGTGCCAGAAATCCTTCAATTTGGTAAAAATATTCTTGTCGTTGTCTTATTTTTATCATTAATGTTGTAAGGGTAGTAATTTGTTTTCTTTCTTGGTAAAGTCTTCAATATGCTATGCCTGATTAAATGAAATGGGATTGTGCTTTTATGGGTGCATTTTAAAGAGGGTGAAGTCTGAGTAACCCTTTGCCTAAAGCATGATCTTTTCCCAATGATAGACCGGGTGACGCCGTTCTTAAAGGCTAAGCATCGTGAATATATATTTGATGAGAGTGATGTTGATTTGTATTATGATTGGGTGTGAGTGTCTGTTGACAGGTGCATGTATTTTGCAAGTGCAAAGTTGGGACGATGTAAGTCGGTGAGTTGCTAGTCTAGGTCGGGGAAACACTAAAATGAATGTCGGGATAGTTACATTAAGCGACTCTCGCGTTGCGTTAGCAATTGCTGAATCATCACCGACGACACACCACCCAATCGCCGGTTCACCAGAGGTTTTATCATGCTTCTTTTTCATATCGATGAGTCTATGGAGGTCTGCGTTTCTATCCTACGACTCGCCGATGACTCACCATTGCAACTTATGCCAATATATTTCTCACCTTAATGTTTTCTATGTGTGCCTTGCTACTAATTTTCAAGTAGCGGCACAATGCTGACCTTCTTTTGTTGTTTCATGTTTGTTTCTCAGCCCCCTCACATAGGCCAAGCATCAATGTCTACCACTGCCCCCCTAGTGCGGTTTGGGTTGGACCGAATTAATGAGTATTACCTGGCTTTAAGAAACGCCGTGTCATTCATGAAGAAGCTCAATTTGACGTCAACTCTTTCCGAATTGCATTCCCGAATATCTATCAACAGATTGGGTTGTGAGACTGGGGTGATTTCTCCATTCCACTGGACCCTTACTTTCCAGGATTAGTGTGGAGTTCTATGCATCATAACGGAGCAAGGCAACACTGTCTACAACATAAGGGCATCTCTGCAACATGGCCATTCCTAACTTTAGTGTGGGTATGTGGCCTAGAAGTACCCGTAACTCAAAAGGCAATAAATTCATTGTATTGGGTTGAGCTAATTCCACCACACACTATATTTCGCATGAATATGGATAAAAAAGCACAAAAATTCCAATGGATAGACCACATAATTGCAAATGGCCATCTATAATGGGCCCTCTCTTGGGGCCTCATCCATCATCATCACTTGAAATACGAAGCCCGCATGTGGTTGGACTTTATTTTTGCGAGATTAATACCCTCTCGGAATACATCAGAAGTACCCATCGAAGTAGCCATCCTTATTTCTTGCAAAATGGAGGGTGTTCACATCAATGTCGGGGAACTCATTGCTGACCAGCTCAAACGGAAAGCTAAACAGCAGGCCAAAACATTGCCCTTCCCTAACCTGGTGTGTATGTTATGTCTGCGAGCCGCTTTTCCTTTATTCCGATAATTGGATAGGATTTTGTGGGCCGATCGTGTGATTACACTGGCCAACAAAACTGATGAAGATGCTCTGGTCCTAAAGCTAGGGAAGTATGCAGAGAGCAATCATTCACAACCAACTGTGGCGTCTTCCAACACATTTAAAGCGCCGGTCCGTATAGCCGAGCCCCACACCACCTCACATCCAAATCTGATTGTGTTAGCAGAAAAGGTCAAAGCACATGAGAACCAGCTTATGAAGTTAGGCAAGGCTATCCCTTCCATGATACACCTTTCCATTCAGAGAGCCTTGCAAACTACCCGAGACAAGTTGTCAATCCTATGCTCCATAGTTGATGTTCTTCAGAAAGAGGTCATTACTTTGAGGAAGGAGATATATTCACCGAGTGCAATGTCCTCTCCTAGCCTCCCATCAAATGCGATGCCTGCAATGATGTGCGACAAACCAGACACACCCAGAAGTCCACCGGATGATTGGTGTGTGGGTTACAAAAGTGCTTCAGAGATTGTGCCTGATGAGGAAATGTACCATAGACCACCTTCTCCCCCTCCAATGCATTTGGTGTGTAACATTGATCCCTCCTGGACACCAGGCAGTGTGGCAACAACTTCTTACCATGAGCTTCGCACTCTGTCAGACAAGTAGGTAGTGCCAAGTGGTGGGGGACTAGTGACCATTCCACCTTATCTATTGCAACCTACAGTGGAAGAAAGGGCTTCTTGGCATTTTGATATGGCCACCTACACTTGGAAGCGGCCACCCTAATCACTAACTAAACCAAGAAGCCCTTTTCCCTTCTTGTCATTTCTTGTGGTTACATAAGGGACAATGTCTACTTTCATCTTGGGGGTGGGGTGTTGATTTTTTTTTTTGGGAATGATGGCTAATGATAAAATAGGTCTCTACCTTGGAGTGCAAAATTTTTAGAGTATGACCTTGTTTCTTTTCTTTGTCACCATGGTAAATATTAATGTAGAAATTAAAAATCCGAGGGTTTTCTTTTGACCATGGTTCTTTCCCAAGGGGCATTCTTTTGTTTGTCGAACCGGGTTGGTATTTCCCGATGATAGATTGAGTGGCGACATTCTTAAGGGAAAATGCCATGTTTTTTTGAGTCTTGCGTGAAGATGTTTTGAAAGGCACCACCAAAAAGAAAAATAAAATTATGGGACCTTTAAATGAAGACATGACAATGGAAGATAATGAGTAAGGGTGACACTGAAGCAGAGCATTCTTTGTTACACATTGTAAATTCTTTGCTTGACTTATGATATATTCCTGTTTTGACGTTCTGAAATTAAAAGTATTGTGGTGAAAATGACTCTTGTGGACCCTTTAAGGGTGATGCCTTGTGCAGTGAGTAATTGTTGATAAGTCTCATGTATAACTTCTTGTCTAGAACTTACCCCAATTGTGATTCAATGTGAAATTCTAGATTTAGTTCTATTAAGGATATGATCTTAGGCTTTCCTTTGTTTAGCCACTTCACCCATATACCCTCCTTGAGCATTAACATTTATCATCAAACATTGAGCTTTAGACTCTTTCTTTGGCAACTACATTACAAGCCTTAAGACCATTCATGATACCCCCTCTTTGGCACCCATTCTCCCTAAATTCTGGTGATAAGATAGTGATGAAATGAGGTTGAAAGCCTAAGAAAAAGGGAGTGAGGAAAGAAATGTAAAATGAGGCAAAAGCCTAAGATTGGGGGTGTGCTGGGGAAAATAAGACTTACAGTTTGAGGTAGCACCGTCTTATTGTCAAACTTCACAAAACATAAATCAAAATTAGAAAATCAAACTTGTGTAACTTGGTGCTTGCTCTTGAGGTGGTAAGTCTAGTTGTAAAAGAGAAGGGGTTATAAGGAGGGTTATTGAGTAATGAAAGTCAGAAACAATGAAAACATGAAACAAGGTGAAGCAGATGGAAAGATTTGATGGAAGGTATGTCCACCAAAAGGATTAGGAAGGATGTAGTCACTACCACCAAATCTTATCCTACCCTTAACCCGAGCCTGCATCAGAACCCACAAGTCCTAAATGATCTTGAATGCAACTGCTTTACATTAGTGGAGAATTACAAGAAGGGCAACCCTATGGGTCAAAAGTATACATGAAGACTTCTTTTGGGAGAGTGAGTGTGATCATCTCCCAAATACAATCCCTTGTGAGTGTGCAATGATTTCATGACAAAAAGAATAGGGATTATTATTTTGGTGAGTGGCATTATCCATTTTTTAGGACACAAGTTCGTTTGAACACTAACTTGAGAATAGGGCATTGGCAGTATAAACTCTAAGGCAAGCTTTGAAGGTGCACTGATTATGATGGGAGATGCTATGTGTGTTTCATGAATGAGAAATGCCTTTGTTTTACTAAAGGGTTTCCCTTACTTGAGCCTTCTTGATGGAAAGTGGTAGCTGATTGAAGTATCTTCATTGTCTTAGTCATTTGGGGTATTCACCACTCTTTTTAGTGTGTTTTATGAGCATCTTTGGATGTCATAGTGCAGGTGATTGGTGTTATTCAATGTTGTGCAGAAATGGCACCTTTTTCAATGATCAGGAATTGCATTACTTGAGGATAAGTAATGATTTAAGTTTGGGGGTTTGATGAGTTGGTAATTTATCAACTCATTAGACTCTAAAGCTTGTGTTTTTGCTTAGTTCTTGAGTAAATTATATGGATTTTATGCTCTTTTTTATCTTTGTTGTATGTAGATGCCTAGATGTGTAAAGAAGAGCAAAAATTGAAGCAAAAAGAAGGAAATGAGAGCAAAGTGGCATATCACCAATAAAATCTAGCGAAACGCCGGATAGAGGCCAACCAGTACTACTTCAAGGGAAAAACTATCATCGGCGAAACACGAATTGTCAACGGCGAGACGCCGGATCAATCATCGAATTAGTAGCCAAGTTATAGAACGAGGGACAAAAGCTCGACGGTTCGTAGAGTGAGATGGGAGAAATGCAGATGTGCCGCCAAAGCTTACCGGAATTTCGAAATGACACAACAAAACGCATCCGGCATTTCATGAATATGAACTGGTGAATCGCAGGTGTCCTGCCGATGAAGAGACGGTGCTCAGGGGTGAAAGAGTCAACACAGAAAAAGAAAAAGATAGACTCTACTTTATACATATAGTTTAAGAGAAGTATAGAGGAGTAGTGATCTTTCATTGTAATTTTCCACTTTTTAGGACATTCCTCTTGCAGAGAAGAGTAGAAGATTGGAATCGGTGACTTGTGATTTATTCGTTTACTTCTTCTTCTTCTCCATAGTAAGTGACTACCATTGTTGCAGACCATTATTGTGAAATTGATTTCTCTACTTTTGTCGTTGAATTTGATGAGTCCATCGTTAAATATGCTTGTGAAATTCTTAATCATGAGTAGCTAAATCATTAGCTAGAGGTGGGTGAAGATGATGATTGTTCTTTAGAGTAGGAATTGCTAGAATTATCTTAACAATGTTCAGCTAATTGTGAATCTATTAGATTCTCTCCAATCATTAATTGAAGCTCCATTGATTTTCATATGGGTCTATGTTTCCTTACTTGCTTGTTACTTGAAAAAGAAGAATTAAGTATTGGGAGAGAATCTAATAGTGGGTATGGTTGGGAGATTGTGAATTTGGGCTAGAAATAGTCAAATTCATGCTCTTAATCCTAAATTAATGGCTAATAGCTAGAAATATCATAGCTATTAATCCAAATCACATTAGGCTGACTTGATTGAGTCTATAGATTCGGAAGAACTCTAGCTAGAGGTATGAAATTGGCTCAAAACCATGGAATAGCTCTGTTCGCCTAAGGTTATTCACATTGGTTGAACTTTTGAGATGATCTAGCAAGACCTTATCTAATTAATACATCAGCTCCACCCCACCTCTAGCATGTTCATATTATTTGTTGACAACTTTGGTAAACCTTTCTAATTGAACTAAACCACTTTAGACTTTATAATCTCTTACATATTGATACTTCCCCTAATTGGTTCTCATGTGTGTTTGTTTTGAGTGGTGCAATGTAAAGTCAACTTTATAATCGACACTAGTCACTATCATCCCCTAGTCCTCGTGGGATTTGACTGCGGCACTTGTCCAGGTTACTTGTTTTGATACTTCGACCATGCATATTCTGTGAAAAAGAGGTGTATGGTTTGCACGTCATCAAGAATGCAAGACAAAACAAAAACCAAACACTTGAACCAAAGATGAAAATCAAGAAATTACATTCATATCATGTGGCCTCAACTCTATAGGAAGGGTTTTAGCCACTAATGTTCGTACAATTAATCAAAAACATAATGAAAGTAATGTACTTACGAGAATGATAAAAAAAAAGAATAAAAAGAACCTTGAACCCTAGGTGAAGTTCTTCTCTTCTTCCTTCTCTCCTCTCTCTTTCCAAAAATATTTTTGTGATAATTAATTTTAGAAGCTAAGGGTCCTATTTATATTAAGTGGGAAAATGCAAATTTTGGCTAGCCATAGACCATCCTCCATGACACGCTGCCTATCGCGTAGGTCAACCTTCGTGGCATGGATCAAACGCGCAGGCTTTCTGGAATGCCTCACTGGTCGTGCATGGAAAGAGAAGTTGGGTGCCATCAAGCGTGACACGAACACCGTTGCGCTGCTGGGAGGGCGTGGCATGCTGATTGTTGCATGGAATGCCCAGCGTGGAATGGAGCTGACGTGCGCAACTGCTGCTTTGCCTACCCTCGCACTCACACGCATAGGCGTGACATGACGCTTATCGTGTAGGTACTGTGAGGCAGCTTTCATTTCATGCTCATTTCACGCCATCTTCCTCCTAACTTCTTCCATGATTCATTTTTTCCCCATATATCATCATAATTAGCCCCTCCTAGATTTTTTCACCTACAAAACAATGAGCTAATCACATTGGTTAGTTTATGCACGAAATTATACAAAATCCGATGAGAATATAATCAATTATATTAACAAACATGACTAATATTAAGTTATAAAATAGCACTTGGGCATGTAAATATGCCCAAGATCAATGCCTATCTCCCTTTCCATTCCTATGGCCATTGTCATTTCAATTCCTTATTCCATTGATTCGTAGAGGAGGCATGTTTCTTCAGATGTGTATAACATGAGTTAGAGAAATAGAGAGGGTCGAACTTCATCACACGACATAAATCATGAAAGGAGGGAAGTTTCCTAAAGCATCTAGTAGTCTCTTCCTAATAAGTATGGCACTCTTTACATCCATAAAAAAGACTATACTTATCGCGGATTTCGGATGACCAAAGATACACCTCAACCTTATGCTTTGATACCAAGTTTGTCATGACTCAAACATGGACCCCCAACCATAATATGGGACCTAGAACCACGAATGGCTTCAGGCTAACCTATGTTACATACATAGAATGACTACAAGCATAATACTAAGCGGAAGTAAAACATAGACCATAATATGAGCAGGAGTCTAGAATCTCATAAAGAATGAACGAGCTATAAATCAACATTTTTGAACATCCACACATAACTGTCTAAAAAGCCTTTAGTCATAGGTGAGCTAATGGGACAACTCCCCCAACTAGCTCTACCAATATTTGAAAACTGAAAGACATAAAGGAAATAACATAATTCAAACCTAAAATCATCGGACCATGAGGACTCATCTAAGCCAGGGATGAACAGGACTAATGCGAGAGCAAAACTAATGCAGGTTGAGCCTGATCACCTGAACCTATATCATCAGACGATATACAATAGAAATATGCGGTCTATAGTTTGAATGTACTAAGTATATAAGGTAAGTGAAACATGAGAGTAAGAGAAACATGCTAAAAACCATAGCCGTGAGATAGTCATAAGCATGAAATGTTCATCATAAGTCGATACTTAATGACCCAAGGTTTTGAAAGTAAATCATATGGTTGAACATCTTTGAAATCATAAGTGAAGGATCATAAAATGATCAATGGATCAAGCATACTTTAAAATCTGATATCATAAATCCAGAACATGAATATCTTGAAACATGAGGAACAATGGGACACTCATCATAACTGACACCACCATGAATAAGCACATAATGTCCAACTATCTTGCTCAAGTTCGCAGAGTCATCCTAAGCCTTACTAGGGAAAATGACGATAAAGGTGTGATATAATTTGTGAGCCCCATCAGGCTGGGGGAAATACTCTCTAGCGAGGCCCCAAAAATGAATATATACCTTTGGTATGGCACGTAATTCTGAGGCCTGGGTGCGTTGAATCCCAGCCTATTCGGTGCTAGATACTACTCCCCAAACATGCATATTTCTCATAGTCGTAATCATGAAACATACTTGAGTTTGCATGGGCTAGTTGAAAATCATAGTCATACTTTTCATACATGAACTAGCTATGAAAATAATGTTGCTGAGTCGACTATGATACATAAGCTTACGTTCATGAAATCATACATAATTGAGTAAAATCATCAAAACTTGAAAATCATAGATTCATGAGAGATACTTGTAGAAAATATGTATTCATAATCAGAAACCACAGATTGAATCATAAGAGAATCGAATGATAGGAGAACATAAGAGATTTCATAAAAATTAGGTCTAACCATAGAAATTCATAAAAACATGATTGGAGACTTGAATTCATGGAATTGACTTTAAATTGGCATGAGGGTGGAAGAAATCCCCCATTCTTGACCCTACTTACCTGGGCTTGATGAATCTTTAACTTGACTTGAAGAACCAAGATAAATTGGGAAGAAGATGAAGAAGAACCCTAACCCTCCTTGGGTGAGATCCAAACTATGGTGTTTTGAAAAGTGTGAGGGCTTAGGCTCAGATTAACCCTCTATTCAGCCCTTTAATAAGAGAAAAACGATGTCATTTAGGAGTTAAAAGTGAAAGATTTTACCAAAATATCCCTGAACTACCAAACGTAAAAATAAATCTGGCTGAACCAACAACCAACACCATGGGCCATTAATACATATAACAAATCGTGGTATCCTCATGTTGGTTGCTTCTTTGCATCTGAATCGCTCTCTAAACCTGCTCCAACAACTAGAAATAACAACTGGTCCAATCAAACAATGGGTCATATAATCCACTCATTGGTTCTAGGAAGATCTTGACATTTTTCAGAAGTTTGATACTATGGGGCATACCAATGAACCGTTGGCCCATAGGATGACTTGTCCTGGCATTCGTTCAATGGCCTGGTGCCATTTTCCTGTTTGTTCCTACTGAAAGTCTCAGATCTAATCTTAGGGACTTGCGAGGTGTTACATTATCTCCCATAGGGAACATTCGTCCTCAAATGTAGACTAGCTATGTTGAAAGGAAAAGGAAGGAACTGTAATACAAAAATTGAAAGGCTATAATCTAATAACCGAGGGAGTGACTGACTCTAGACTAAGATACATTACTGGACAGAATTCATGAAACATGAAACTAGATAGAGTACTACGAAGGAAACTAGTATATCATGTAGAAACTAAGCTGGAAGGGAATAGATGAGGGTATCTAGCATATGTACTTCATCTTTACACATAGCTCCCTCAACTAGCTGATTCCTCCACAAAACCTTCACTAAAGCTACCTCCATATTCCACAACTTGTGAACCTGACAATCAAGGATCTCAACTGGAACCTCCTCATAGGTAAGGTTGTCCTTCATACCAATGCTCTCTATTGGAATGACTAGAGTTGCATCACTGATGCACTTCTTCAACAAAGACATATGGAAAACTATATGCACCAAAGCTAACTCCACTGGTAGCTCTCATTGGCACTTTTCCAACTAACCTCTGAATCCTATAAGGACTAACATATTGGAGACGATTCTTCCTTTCTTCCCAAACCTCATAACTCCCATCATAGAAGACACCTTCAAAAAACTTAATCGTTGATCTCAAACTCAAGATCTCGCCTCCTAACATCCGCATAAGATTTTTGATGACTCTGAGTTATCTTTAGCCTTTCTCTAATAAGACAAACCTTCTCCATGGCCTCATGAACAAAATTTGGCCCTATAAGCATAGTCTTACTGACCTTGAACCATCCAATAGGTGATTTACATATCCTCCCATAAAAAACCTCAAATGGAGCCATCCGAATGTTGGAGGGGTAGCTATTATTGTAAGAAAACTCAATAAGGGGCAACTGATCATCCCAACTACTTTGAAATCAATAACACATGCTCTCAACATGTCCTCGATTCTGAATGGTCTGCTCAGCCTCACCTTGAAAAGTTGTGCTAAGCTTCATTTGAGTCTCAAGACCCTTCTAAAACGATCTCCAAAATTCAGAGGTGAACTAAGTACCCCTATCTGAGATGATAGACAATGGAACTCCATGCAACCGAACTAGCTCTCGAATGTAAAGTCTAGCATAGTCCTCAACTGAATCCGTAGTTTTGATTGGTAAAAAATGTGTTGACTTGGTCATCTGATCCACAATCACCCATATATAATCATACTATCGATGCATACGAGGTAACCCTGCAATAAATTCCATATTGATCTCTTCCCACTTCTAAGTAGGAATACTAATATCCTGTAGCCTACCTCTAAGTTTCTAATGCTCAACCTTTACCTTTTGACAATTCGGACCCTTAGCCACAAATGTTGTGATAGCCTTTTCATGCCATTCCACCAATAGATTTCCCATAGACGATGGTACATCTTAGTGGTACCTGGATGGATGGATACGGAGAGATATGAGCCTTTCTGAACATCTTCTCTCTCAAGTCATCTGCCTCTAGAAAACACAATCGGCCCTTATATCAGAGTCACCCATATCCCCCTTGGGAGAAAACCTCCACTTTCGGATTTTGAATAGCTTGCTTCAACTTCACCAAAATAGGATCTTCATCTTGCCTTGTCTTGCCTTAACCTCCGTTACCAATGAAGATTTTAATTTATTCTGAACAATAACACCACTAGTTGTTGAATTGGTAAGGAAAACCCCTAAATGAGAAAACATATAGATATCTTTCACTCATTCTTTCCTCCCAACTCAACATAGGATACACTCTCTATGGAAAACTTACTAAGGGCATCCACCACTACATTGGCCTTTCCTGGATGGTAAAAGACACCATGTCATAATTCTTAAGAAGCTCAACCATCTCCTTTGCTGCAAGTTCAATTTTTTTTAGTGAACACATACTGAAGACTCTTGTGATTTGTGAATACGTCCATATGCACCCATATGAATAGTGCCTCCAAATCATCAACGCATACACCACCACGGCTAAGTCAAGGTCATATGTCGGATAATTCTTCTCATAAGTCTTAAGTTGTTTATAAGCATAAGAAATGACCTTTCCATACATAATAAACACAAATCCAAGGCTAACCCTTGAAGCATCATAATATACAACACAACCATATATGCCCTTCGGTAGGGTAAAAATTAGAGTTGAAGTGAGTCGAGCCTTTAACTCATGGAAACTATTATCTAAAGCATTGGTTACTAAAATTTGAACTTCTTCTGAGTCACCTTAGTCAAAGGTGCTGTAATGGATGAAAATTCCTCTATGAACTTTCTATTGTAGCTCGCTAAAGCCAAATAGCTCCTAATCTCAATGGGACTGATACGTCTAGGCCAGTTCTTCACTGCCTCAATCTTTTGAGAGTCTACCTGCACACTCTCACTAGACACTGCATGGACCACAAATGCAACTAACTTTAGCCAAAACTCACACTTGCTAAACTTAGCAAACACTGACGGTCCTTAAGAGTCTACAACACAAATCCTCAAATGAGTAGCATGCTCCTCCTCACTCTAAGAATGTATCAGAATATCATCTATGAAGAAAATGATGAACATATCCAATTACTATGTGAACACCCTATTCATCAAATTTATGAGAGTTACAGGAGCATTTGTTAGTCCAAAATACATAACTAAAAACTCATAGAGACCATACCTATTACACTCTGTATAATTTGAGAAAAAAATTCATACTTTTGAGGTTGGACTTAGAGTACTCAATAGATAACGAAGGAAGTGTTATGAGGTATTTGAGTCACTCTATGAACGTAGTTAAGATTGGGCATCGATAAAGTTGTAGAACAAAATTCGACAAAAGTTATCGCAAATTTTCTTCTTGAAATTTTCTAAAATTTTGGATAAATGTCTCGAGGCTTTTCTCCAAATATATCGGGATTTAAGGGGCCTACAACCTATCAAATTAAAGTTATATGAGTCTAGTTTTCAACTCATTAAACCATTCATCAATACGAGTTTGGAGTAGAAAGATATTTACATTTTCGCGAGACTACCCAAATAGGCACGTCAAAAATGGCTAACACTCTTGCGAAAATGGCTAAGGTGGTGGAGGACTATATAAGCCCATTTGGTTTGTTACTTCACATCCTATTTCCTTTTCTAGAAATTTTCATGAAGGAAAAACTCTATCAAAGCCCTTCCATGGTGTTCTAAGGGTTTGGAGGCTAGGAAGCTTAAGTCAAGTGAGTTTTCGTATCTGGAAGCTAGAATCCACCGTAGAACTCGTATAACAGTGTTTTTTTCGATCTTCTTGGGCTATTTAGAGCTTCTTTCTTGGTAAGATTTCTTCCATGTTTATTCTTAGTGTTATAAGGTTGATTTTGATGCTTTTGGTGATGTTATGTTGTCACCATAACTTTCTTACTATCAAATTCTTAAGAACTATCTAGTAAATTTTGTTTCGTGTTGTTTCTCTTGTCGTTTTATCATAGCAGCTTGTTTCGGGTTACTTCAGCTACTCTCAGTCAGTATCTTGGTGATCTTAATGAGTGTAAGTTTGATTGTCCTGCGTTCATTGGACTATAAGGTATTGTTAGGTCATTTCTTCCCTTTTTTGAGCATGATTTCTATAAGGTTTGAGCTAGTATTGTTGTCATGTATCTGAGCTATGTTGTGGTGTCTTAATACAATTTTCTAATACTTTTTGGTTGATTTACGGGTTTTGTATGATATGTGTGTATATGTTGACATAATGTTGGGTTAGACTTGTGTGTCGGTTGGCACATCGTCAAGTCGAACAACCCTGAGGAATGGTTGGTGTCACGTGTTGAGGGACGTCATTTGTAAGTTGGTTGGGGGCTCCCTAAGACCTTTATATGTGAATGTTGATTGTGAGTTTTGTGATTGTGTGATTTATTATCGAAAGAAGAGTTTTCTGGCAAATGGCAGTTCTTGTTGATTCTCTATTTATACTGTGGATAGTCTATTTTTTAGAGCGAGCGCGAATGTGATGGGGTTTGTGTGTGTGTGTGTCGAGGCCCTTGGGATTCGTGGATACCCAATATTGAGAGTAGGTCCGGTCGTGGGGTTGAGTCAAAGGGGTAGAACAATTGGCTTATGATTGAGTTGAGTTTTCCTCCCATAGGTCCATTCTGATACTTTCAAGACCTATAGTGAGGTATATGCCTCTAAAGCACCATATATGTCTGTTCTAGTCCTTCTTAGGATCGCGATTGGTTCTCTCTGATGGAATAAACTGTGCTAAATATGCAGAGCTGAGAGAGGGTCCGTTAGTGCTTGGATGTTGATATTATTTGATGTGATTATCCTTGAATTATTGATTAAATTTATGTGATGATTTTAGGTCGACTACATGCCCCAAGAAAGTGGGTTGTCAGGTGGGTTTCCTAGGTTATCATTATATCTCATGTTAGATATTTATCGACTCTAGAATCTTTCCATATTATCACCTTTAATACTCGGTTAATTGTGTAATGATGCCCTAGTCGGGGCGTTGCATTCATACTTGCAGGTCTTGATCATCGGGTTGGTCCCCATGCTTGAGCTAAGTTACAGTTGACATCCGTACGCTCCAGTTTGTTTGGAGATGTCCTTTTGATTCTTGAGTACATATTGGGTTGGTCGAGGCCCTGTCCCGATTAGTATGGACTTTTTAACTCATTAGAGGCTCGTAGAAATGACCTAATGGGTTAAAGGGTGGTGGTTACCCTTGTATAGGTATTTTAGTTTTGGTAAGCCTTGTCGGCCATTATTTATTATTGTTTCATAGCCTATATCTTTTATACGCGTCTTCTCGGATGTTGAATTGTCGAACCTTAACAGTTCTGGCCTATGTTTTGTATTTAGTCATTACATGTGCTCGTATCAGGAGTGACACCAGGTGCCAATCACGCCTCCCTGGGTTGGGGTGTGACAAACATGATATCAAAGAAGTTCGTCTTAGGAAGTTTATTAGTCATGTCTAATAGAGTATTGATTATGTGTGCGTTGCTTTGTATACTTATAGAAAGGAAGCTACAGGACATTTAGGATGGTTACCCTTCTTTCTAAATCAAATCGTTCATTATGTCTGAAGTTGTAGAGGTTGGGTGTAGTCTTATGTTTGTAGAATTGTGCAAGAAATGCATGTAACTCGTAGTATGATGGTTGGGAAGCGACTGGATGTTGGTACAGCTGAGGGTACTAGTAGGGCCTATAAAGACAAACCCGTCTGAGGCTAAGAATGAGGCTTCACTCCATTAGTAGAATTAGTATCCTCAGCTAGAGATGTTCCAAGGGCTTACCAGACTCGAGAGTTATAGCACCTCTAGAACCTTCCCCAGTTGTGATAGATTAGGAGTTGAGTGCTATGGTATAGTTTTCCAGAGTTGTTGGGGGACAGCTGTTGGTTGAGGCACAACCAAGTGCAAGGTTTGGAGAGCGAGCTGGGAGTTCCAAGACTCGAGAGTTCATAGCTTTGAATTCTTTAGAGTTCTATGCGACATAGGTAAATAAGGACCCGCAAGGATTTATGGATCAGTTGTATCGCCTCTTCTGAGTCATGCATGCTACTTCCATTAAGGCTTTAGAGTTGGTGCTGTTTAGAATGTGCGAGGTGGTGGTGTTTTGGATTTATTCTTTGAAGTGCTCGAGGGGTTGGGATGTACCTCTAGTCAAGTGGGTTGATTTCGCTTACTCATTTCTAGATTAGTATCTTCCTTTGGAGGTTCGAGATTTTAGGGTAGAATGGTTTTTATGCTTAAAGCATGGAGATATGAGCGTGTGGGAGCATGGACTTCGATTTGATTCGCTAGACCGATATGTTCGTTCCTATGTTGGCACTATACGAGCTAGGATACATCGGTATGGAATGGGTAGCTTCCAGATATGTGTAGTATTGTAGGGTCACCACTATGCAGGTGGGTGCGAGCATAGTACATATACAGGCATTGGCACAGAGTATGGAGGATGAAAACTTAAAGCGGCTAGAGTAGGAGCAGGCTGAGAGGGAGCAACAAAAGAAAATAGGCCTGCAGACTTCTAGAGTGGGTCGTGGGGTGGCTCTAGGCCATGGTGTAGCGGGAGCCATCTGGACATCCGACACTAGCAACATAATTACAGAACCTAATCATGGTATCCTAGTTGTGTCGGGATAGCGATAGTCTAGAAGAATGGCTCCACCTTCGTTCAGGGTGTGCGATAAAAGTCATGTGGATCGGTGTATAATGCAATCGGTTACTTGTTATACTTATGGTATTAAAGGTCACATGTTTATGGATATCCCCCAAAGAAAGTAGGATGGTGTGGCATGATTGACAAGGTCCATTTTAGGATCATGCACACCGACAAGGCCGGCTGATCCAGGGATACAGTTGGGTTGAGTACATGGTCGTTTCTTTGAACTGGGGATTCAGCAGGTCACAGAACCTCTGCCAGGTCACACGTGAGGTACATGTATCATTTTAGTTGTTTGAGTTGTGTGTGAGTCATTTTTACCTAGGTAAGTCCAAGGCATGTGGTTTCTTAGATGTCATTTGTATTAGACTCATAGTTTTGTAGGCTCATGGGTTAGTTATGTTGTATTGAGTTCTAAGCATGAATCGAGTGTGTTGTTCAACATTCAGTGACTTATGTTTCCGGGGGGAGAAGATTTACACCCTATATAATTTGAGAAATAAATTCATACTTTCAAGGTATAAATAAGAGTACTTATAGGTTAAGAAGGAAGTTTTATTAGGTATTTGAGTCACTCTATGATCATATTTAATATTGGGCATCGATCAAGTTGTAGAACGAAATTTGGCAAAAGTTATCTTAAATTTCCGTCTAGAAATTCTCTGAAATTTGGGTCGATTATCTCGTGTCTTTTCTCCCAAACTATAAGAACTTATGGAGCCTTATTCCTATTAAATTAAAGGTTTATGAGTCTAAGTTCTATAAAATTAAACCGTTTGTTAGTACGAGTTCGGAGTAGAGATATATTTACGTTTTCGCGAGACCGCGCAATCAGGCATGTCAAAAACAGCTAAAGCGGTGGAGGACTATATAAGCCCATTTGTTCCATTATTTCAAATCCAATTTCCATTTCCAGAAATTTTCATGAAGGAAAAACTCTCTCAAGTCTTTTCCATGGTGTTCTAAGGGTTTGGAGGCTAGGAAGCTCAAGTCAAGTGAGTTTTGGTATCGGGAAGCTAGAATGCGCCATAGAACTCATATAGCAATGTTGTTTTCGATCTTCTTGCGCTGTTTCGATCTGATTTGTTGGTAAGCTTTCTTACATATTTATTATTATTGTTATAAGGTTGTTTTTGATGATGTTTATTATGGTAGGTATCACCTTAGATTTCTTACCATTGAATTCTTAAGAACTAGTCGGTAAATGTTGTTTTGTGTTGTTTATCTTGCCAGTTTCTCATAGAAGCGTGTTGTTCTTTGTTTAAGCTTCTCTTAGGCAGCATCTTGGTGAGATTAAGGAGTGGAAGTTCGATTGTCTTTAATTTTTTGGATTCTCTGGTATGGTTAGCCGGTTTCCTCCCTTTTTTCGACATGATTTCCCGTTTGAGCTAGTATTGTTGCCGTGTATATGAGCTGCATTGTGGTGTCTTAAAAACGTGTTGGCATACCATTGGTTTAGCTACTTGTTGTGTATTATATATGTACATATGTTTTCATAAGGTTGGGTTGGACTCGTGTGTCGGTTGGCACGTCCTCTTGTCGAACAATCCTTAGGGTTGGCAGTGTCACGTATCGAACGACATCGGTTGTAAGTCGGTTGGCGGTGGCCTAAGAACTTTACATATGAATGTTTATTGTGAATTTTATGATTTTGTGAATGGATGTGTGCGTGTCGAGGCCCTTAGGATTTGTGGATATCCAAAGCCTAGAGTAGATTCGGCCGCGGGGTTGACTCCAAGGGGTAGAACAATTGACTTATGGTTAAGTTGAGTTTGCCTCCTATAGGGCCATTCTAAGATATGCAATACGTATGGGTAGGTCCATGCCTCTATAGCGCCATATATGTTTGTTATGATCCTTCTTGGGATCGCAATTGGTTCTCTCGGATGGAATGAGCTCTACTGACTGTGCACAGTCGAGAGAGGGTCCCACAATGCTTGATTGTTGATATTGTTTGATGTGATTATCCTTGCATTATTGATTAATTCTATGTGATGGTTTGAGGTTGACTATATCCCCAGGTAAATGGGTTTTTGAGGTTATCATTTTATCTCTTGTTAGATTTTTATCGGCTCTGAAATCTTGTCTTAATATTGCCTTTCACACTTGGTACATTGTGTACTGATGCCCTAGTCGGGGCACTACATTCAGGCTTGCAGGTCTTGGTCGTTAGGTTGATCGAGGTCTCCTTGCTTGAGCTAAGTCATAGTTGACGTCGGTATGCTCTAGTTTGTTCGGAGATTCCCTTTTGATTTTTGAATACATATTGAGAAGGTCGGGGCCTTGTCCAGATAAGTATGGACGTGTTAACTCATTACAGGCTCGTAGACATGACCTGATGGGTTGAAGGTGGTGGTTACCCTTGTATATGTCTTTTGGTTTGTCGAACCTTAGCGATTTTAGCCTATGGTTTATATTTTTTCACTGCGTGTACTCATATCAAGAGTGGCACCAGGTGGCAGTCACATCTCCTCAGGTTGGGGTTGACAATACCAAGTCCTAAAGGTTGTCTTCTAATTGTCACTATCCCTAACTCTAAGTTGGTGATAACCGAATCTTTGAAAAGCGCTTAGCACCCTAAAGCTAGTAAAACAAGTCATCTATAATGGGGAGGGGATACCTATTCTGGATTTTTAATTTGTTCAACTGACGATAATCAATGCAAGTTCTAGGAGAGCCAAATTTCTTCTTACCAAAGAGGACTATAGCACCCCCATGGAGACTTACTAGGCTGATGAAATCCTTTTCCAAGAGGTCCTTCAATTTCTCCTTGAGCTCCTTAAGCTCGGCTGGAGCCATTTTGTATGGAGAAATGGATATGGGTTACATATCAAGGAGAAAGTCAAAACAAAGTAAATCTCCTACTCGTGACAAACTCCTGGTAAATTATCTAGGAACACCTCAGGATACTCACATGGAACATAAACTAACTGGAGAGTTAGGGTTTTGAACATAGAATCCTTAACACAAACTAGATGGAGCATACAACCCTTGGAGATCATCTTCTTAGCCTAAAGGTAAGAGACAAAGCGACCTACAAGCACATTTAAACTACCCTTCAATTCTAGGACTCGTTCACCTGAGAATCAAAACTCTACTGACCAAGTTCTATAATTAGTGAAGCATAGCAAGCATACAACCAATCCATGCCAAAGATAAAATCAAAATTAGTCATACCCAACTCCACTAAGTCGGCTGAGTTGACTTTTTGAAGAACTGTGATAGAGAAATTTCTGTATACCCATCGAGCTATAACTGACTCACTAATAGGAGTAAAGATGGAGAAGGGTTTTAGGAGAATTTCGATACTCACATAGAAACTAATAGAAACATGAGGTGTCACATAGGATAATGTGGCCCCTGGGTCTAGAAATGCATAAACATTAAGATGAAAGACTCATAACATACCTGTGGCTATATCTAGTGAGCTCTCCTGCTCCTGGAGAGATGATACTGCATAGAACATATTTTGGCGCTACCTGCCACTGGCACTAGAAGATGCATTCTGCTAAGGTAGGCGAGCTACTGGGGTTGTTGAATTGGTGGTTGGGGAATGGCCTCTATTGTCACCCTGTATAGCTAAAGCACTATCCCAAAGTATGTTTCCCGGTTTCCCATACCAGAAGAAAACATCTGAGCTAATCAAGCACTTTCCTAGGTGATTCTTACCCCATTTCTTGCATGTTGGGAACATGCGCTCCCCTGACATGCTCCTCTAACCCCTAGAGCCTAATGCTCTACCTCTCTGGTCACCTCTGGGCCGGGATGAAACACTAGCTGATGATAGAGCTGGGGTTGATGACCTCTGATGGGATTGTGGGCGATGTGCACCACTAGACCTCTGTTGTGAATACCCAAAACTCCCTGTCCTAGCCCTCTTTGCCTCTCTCTCTCTCTCTCCTTCATCTGCTCCTCTATCTGTAGAGCATATATCATTAACTGAGAGATGTCCATATCTTTAATACGCATAGTGGTGCTTCTC
This sequence comes from Datura wrightii, assembly GCA_035772735.1. NCBI lineage: Eukaryota > Viridiplantae > Streptophyta > Magnoliopsida > Solanales > Solanaceae > Datura > Datura wrightii. Next base: position 169,537,796 of record JASDFA010000016.1, read on the forward strand.
TCCTTGACTAGCTAATCTAAGACTCCATTCACAAACTTGCTTATGCGAGCCCTCATCTCGGCAACCATCTTCGGAGCATACTTGGACAGCTGGGTAAATTTCAGGGCATACTCTTGAACAATCATGTCATTCTACTTTAAATAAATGAACTCTGCTGCCTTTGCTTACCTTAGCTTTCGAGGGAAGAACCTATCCAAGAACATTGTAACGAACTCATCCCAACTGATAGGAGATGTACCTACTCCACAACCCTCCATCCACTATGGGAACCAAATGGGAGCTACCCCCTTCAGTTGATGATGTGGGGCATATTTCTATGCCCATTATCCTCGTTTTTGCCTATTCTTTACCATGTTTTGCATTTATAATCCTTAAGAAATGCATCAATTCATCTGATTATGTGATTTGTATGATAACGAACAATTTGAGGTGTTTTAAATGTGAAACCAAGGAAAAAGGAACACAATGAACCAAGGTCGATGGTTTGAGAAGTTAAGAAGAAGGTTTGGGGGCTATGGCTGGTGCCCAAGACTCGGTCCTCAACTTCATGAGATAATTTCATAATTTCCGGGGCTATGGCTTGCACCCCGTGCCATGTACTTAATTTCAGAGGATGTTCATTCAACACCTTGATGAGATAGTAGGCATGGAGTCATAGAGCTTCCCAAACTTAGAGAAAATTCCCAAAATTCTAGTAAGATAGAGGAAGCCGCTCCCCAGAAAGGTCCTAATGTGTAATAATTTGACTAATACTGTGGAGCAATGGTGAAAGTGGTGAGCCAGAGGTGTTAGAAGTTTAGAAAATTGGTTAAGTCCTTGGTGAGATGATGGTGGCAGTGCACCAACTCCATCCCAGAGCTGAAATTGCTGAAAATTTGACTAACTCTGTGGTGAGATGGTGAGAGTTGCACGCCAATCTTGTTCCGAGCTGAAATGTTTGATTTTAAAGCTAAGTGTTCGAGGGAAGAAGCGTCATTTGAAGTCTCAACTATAAATATAACCTCTAGGTCGTCCGTTAACAGGCTTTGGCTCATTTTTACACTTTATATTTTCATTTATGGAGGTTTGTAAGCCGTTTAGAAGGAAATCAAAGTTCTAAACTGGGTTTCTTCTATTCTTTACTATTTTATTTTGAATGATGATGATTAATTATTTGTTATTCCACTTGTCTAGGAGTGGCTAAACACATATTCTAGGGTTTTGGCAATGGTTGATGGTTGATTTTTTTAAAGACTGATTTAATCTAGATTTGATTTTTCGTTAATGGTTGCTTGTATTTACTTATTTTAATTGATTGTTTATGATATTTATCCCCTTATAAGTAAATTTGTTGTCTTTCTATTGAACTTGGGAAAGAGAATCGAAAGGGTTAAAGGTAAAATACAGAACATGAATTCAAAGACCCTCGAACCTATTGGTGAGAAGATAGAAATTGTTATTGAGGATAAGGATATAGCCTTCAATCTTGTTTAGTTGAAATATAAGTAGGCATAATCGTCATTTCATGTTTCTCCTGTGACCATAGGGATATAGACGTTAGGGTTCAGAAATAGTTCTTTGCTACTAGGGATAGTGGCAAGGAATGTGATAGTAACTTGCAACTAGCAACCATAGGAAAAATCGTTCTAGTGTAATCACTTCTTGAAAACTCAACCTGATATTACAAAGATCCATTTCCCTAGATTTTCATCATCAGCGAAATAAAACCAATCTTGCAACTAATTTAGTTAATTTTACTTTTAAAGCTTTTAGAAGTTTAATTTTTCAAACCATTTCCCATTTTAACTATTTTGTTAGAATAGTAAAATAAAGTAATAATCTTATAACGATTGAATTGACAAGTCTCTATGGCTACAATAATCGGGGCTTCGAGTCCTATATTACTTGATGACCACATGCGCTTGGTTGACATCAACTTTTTGGCATCGTTGTCGAGGACCTGAATATATTTTAACCGTTTGTAGGTTAGGATTTTATTCCGCTATTTTGCATTTTATGTTTGTTTCTTTATTTTTGTGAAGTTTACAGGGTTGCGTGCTCAGTATATGCCAGGTACAAGAAGTTAGGAATATCTTTTGGCTTCTCTTGATCTTGAAATTAAGATAACCTTTTGAAGGTTAATCATAGAGAACAATGAACAGACACAGGGCAACAACCAAGAGAGAGTTCCAGTGTTGAACTTTGTTAGGCCGAACTAGGAGAACACTTTTCAAGTGATCGTCAAGCAAGCTATCATTGGGAACTTTAAGATGAATGAAGGGACGGTACGCTTGGTCCAAACTACATGCCCGTATCAGGGAAAGCCGAACGAGGATCCCTACAGGCATCTGATTATGTTCATGGAGTTGAATGAGAATTTCCGCTGCCAGAACGTGTTAGATGAATATGCAGCTAACATTGTTTCCGTTCTCACTGATTGGTGAATCTAAGGAGTGGATTCAAAATGAGCCAGCAAGTTCCATCATAACAATGGAGGCTCTTTCCAATAAATTCATCAAATGATTCTTTTGTTCAAAAAGAACCAAGAAGAGTAGAGGGAAGAACTCTGGGTTTGTGAAGAAAGATGGTAAGACCTTAGCTCAGTCTTGGGAACATTACATGGGCTATTTGAGAGATTGTCTCTTATAGTTCTGGGGTTCAGAATAAAATTCCTAAAACATTGAAGGACCCAGAAGATTCACCCTTGTAGTGGTGATTGGAGATAAGAAAGTTTGTTCAGCCTTATGTTATTTGGGTGCGAGCATCAATTTGATGCCCGTATCCCCGTTCAAAACTTAGGTTTAGGTAAATCTAATTCTACCACAGTGACTCTAGAACAGGACACTAATCTCTGGCCTAACCTAATGGAATAATAGAGGATGTCTTCATAAAGGTTGGACCTTTCATCTTCCAATGGACTTCATAATCCTAGATCACGAAGCTGATGCAACAGTTCTCCTCATTTTGGGGAGTGGATTTTTAGCCACCACAGATGTCGTCAAATGGGTAAAGATGGGAAAGATATCTATGAAGGTGGATGGCTAAGAGACTATTTTTGAGGTGTTTAGATCAGCAAGAAGGCCTCCTCACTGTGAGAAATTCACCGTTAAGTCGACAGTAGAACTTGGAGAAAGTAATCAATTAGTTGAGCTGCATGGGCTACATGAAAGTTCTGTCAATTATTAGTTTGGTCACCATTTTGCATGGATGAAGGAGTGAAAGAGACCGTAGTCATGTCGCGACATTAAATAAGGTGCTGCATAGGAGGCAACCCATGAATGTCGTGTCGTGATATTAAATCAGACGCTGCATGAAAGAAACTATTTTTTCTAACATTTTTACATTTTCTCTATTTGGTATAGACGAATAGGGATTTAGAGGCAAAAAGAGCTAGGAAAATAAGCTGAGAAAGTGTAAGTCTGGGGTGAGATACCTGGCATGGGGCGCCAGGTGTTATACTTTAGAAGAAAAAGATTAGACAAGCTGGTGCTATGGGTGGAGTGCTGCGCCAACCCCAGTACCTGAAGAAAATCTTTTCTAAATCTATGGTGAGATAGAGGAGACGGCGTGCCAAGGACCTCTTGGCCGAAATTATAGAAGACCTTAAAATTACCAAAACCCAAGGCTCCACACCTTTATTTAAATTCCCACTCATCCTTTTCTATTACAAAGTTGAAAAAACAAAAAGAAAAAATTCCCTCCCCTCCCCCTCTTAAACTCGTAGCTCATTCCACCCTTTTTCCCTCCAGTGTTGTCTTTTTCAAGTTTTGATGAAGCTCCTCTGCTCAACTCAAGTAAGTATCTTTCTTCTCCCTTTTTTAGGTAATGTTGAAAGCATGACCCCACACCCTTCTTCCCAAAGATTAAAGACCCAAATCACCATTATGGTGAAAAGCTTAAGTTTTACATTGTGGGTTGATGTTGGGCATATTTTATGCCCATTTGCCATGTTTCTACCGTATTTGGTCATATTTTGAGTTCATAATCCTTAATTTATGCTTACATTCATGTGTGTTTTTATGCACTAACAAATTATCTGAGTTGATTTGAGCAGGAAACTAAGCAATATGGACTCAAAATGATGCGAGAAATGATGATTTGATAATCTGACGGGTTTGGTGCTATGGTCGGCGCCCCACACCATGTCCCAAACTTCAAAGAACAAGAATCTTAGTCTTGTGCTATGGCTGGAAGTTTACTAAGTCTGGGGTGAGATAGGAGGAGCGGCATGCGAAGGTCATTCTGGGAAAAAATGTTGATTTTAAAGCCAAGTTTTAAAGGGCAGAAGAATAATTTTGAAGGCTCATCTATAAAAAGTGTCCTTAGGTCGTTTGTCAAATAGTTTTGGACTTCTTGAAATAGTATTTACTCATTTTTTATTTTGTAGTTTATTCATGAAAGCTTGTAAGTCATTTGGAAGTAAGACAAAGTTCTACAACTAAGTTTTCTCTTCTTTACTTCATATTTTCGTGTGATGATCACTAAGTACTTATTTTTCTGCTTGTCCATAAGTGGCTAAACTCATATTCTAGGGTTGTGGCCATGGTGAATGGTTGATTATTTGAGAGACTAATTAAATTTAGTTTTGATTCTTCAATAATGATTGTTTGTATTTATTTATATTAATTTATTATTTATGAGCTTCAACACCTTATAAGTAGTCTGTTGGCTTTCATTTGAACATGGGAAAGGGAATCGAAAGGGTTAAAAGTACATACAGAACGGGAATTCAAAGAACCTTGAACCCATTGGTGATGGGATAGAAGTTGTGGCTGAGGATAGGGATATACCATTCATCCCCGTTTAGTTAAAATACAAGTAGGAATAATCGTCATTTCATTGTTCTCCTGCGACCATAGGGATATAGGCATTAGGGTCATGAAATAGTTCTTGGATGCTAGGGATAGTAGCAAAAAATGGGATAGTAACTTGTAACTGACAACTGTAGGAAGAATCATGCTAGTTTAATTACGTCTGGAAAACTCTACTTGAAACCAACAAAGTGACCTTACCCTAGTCTTTCATCACTATCAAAATACAATCAAGCTTGCAATTTTTGTTACTTTTATATTTGAAGTTTTAGTAGTTTAATTTTCCAAACCAATGTTCACTTTATTTGTTTCGTAGATTAGTGAAATTTAATTGACAACCCTATAACAATTAAATTGACAAGTCCTATTGGTACGATATCTGGACATAACAATCCTATATTACTGATGACCACATGCGCTTGCGTGCGCTTGGGCGACATCAAGTTTTTGGCGCCATTTTCGGGGACTTGAATATATTTTAATCATTTGTAGGTTAGAATTTTTTTTCACTAGTCTGTATTTTACGTTTGATTTTTGTTTTTATTGAAGTTCAGAGGATTGTTTGCCTCAGTCTATGCCAAGCACGAGAAGTGAAGGACCACCTTTTGCTTCTCTTGATCCTAAAATAAAGAGGTCCTTTCAAAGGTTAGCTATAGAAAACATCGGGAAAGCAGCAGGTGAAGGAATGAGAGAGTTCTAGTGATGCATTTTGCTAGGCCAAATTTGGAGAACTCTTCTAAAGCGATCGTCAAACCGTCCATCACTAGGAACTTTGAGTTAAAGAAGGGACTGTGTGGTTGGTCCAAAACACTTGCCAATTTCAGGGCAAGCCGCACGAGGATCCCCCACAGGCATCTGATGATGTTTGTAGAGCTGAGTGAGAACTTCCACTACCAGAACATGTTAGATGAATATGTCAAGTTGATTTTGTTTCTGTTTTCACTAATCGGAGAAGCCAAGGAGTCGCTTTAGAATGAGCCTGCAGGATCTATCACCACTTGGGAGATCTTCTCCAGTAAGTTCATCAATCAGTTTTTCTCTTCAAGATGAATTAAAAAACTAAGGGAAAAGATCTCCGGATTAGTACGGAAAGATGGAAAAACACTAGCTCAAGCATGGGAACGTTACAAGGGTTACTTGAGGGATTGTCCACACAACATGCAACCTAAGGAGATAATCGGGAACAACTTCATTGAGGGCATGTTGCTTGAGTCTAAGATACTCCTTGACGCTACAACACAGGGATAGATTCTGTCCAAAAGTTATGATGAAATTGAGGCTCTCTTGAACCTCATGTCTGTAGGGAGTTAGGATTATCAAGACTCAGCCAGAGGATTTGCAGCAGCAAAGGTGCCAGGAAAGCTTGAGGTGGATGGTGTAGCGGCAATCAGGGCAGACATTAGCAATTTGGTGAATGCAATCAGTAAGTTGGTGACCACACCAGTAGGAAGCCATGTGTAGCAGGTACAGCAAGTAAAAATCTCACCACCATTATGTGAGGCATGTTAAGAAGGCCACGCCTATTCAGGTTGTTCTCTTAATCCTGAGTCTGTATATTTTGTGGGACAACAAGGTCGTGGTGGTGGTTTTGCAGGTAATAGATATAATAAAGGGTACCAGAATAGATCAAAACCCCCATCAGGATGGAATAAAAACTTCCAAAGTCCCCAAAACACTTATTAAAGGCCATAGGGCAGGCAGTAAAATAGTTCTCTTGAGGAGACAATGAAGCAATGGATGGTGCAGCAGGTGCAAGTGGTTAATGAAATGAAAAATTCCATCCATGAGCTTGAAAGGAATATGGGGCAATTGGCCGTACAATAGAACAACAGAGCATAGGGGGCACTCCGGTAACACCGAGAAGAATCCCAATGAAAATGTAAATGCTATATTCTTGCATAGTGGTAAGGAGTTGGGCGAGGTTACCCCTGAGAGCTTCACTATCCTTGTCTCGTTTGGAAGCAAGGAAGTTGGTTCAACCATATGTGATCTAGGTGCAAGAATCAATTTGATGCTTGCATCCTTATTCAGAACACACTATTAGGTGAACCACGTCCTACCACAGTGACGTTGCAGCTTGCATATTAGTCTCTGGCCTATCCTAAGGTAATCATTGAAGATGTATTGATTAGGGTTGGACCTTTCATCCTGCCAATGGACTTTATAATCTTGCACTATGAAGTAGATGCAATAGTTCCCCTCATTCTAGGTAGAGGATTTTTAGCAACCACCGATGCAATCATATATGTTTAGTCGTCCAAGATGTCTATGAGAGTAATTGTCAGGAGGCATTGTTTGAAGTGTTCAGAGCAGCACGAATGCCACCTCATCATGAGTACATCAAGGTGAAGCCGACGAGAGAACCGGAGGTTGTAATCAGTTAGTGGATTAGCAAGTGTTGCATGAAAGTTTAGTAGATCCATGTATGGTCACAAGTCCACTCGGAAGTAGTGATGGGGACCACAGTCATGACGCAATGTTAAATCAAGCGCTGCATGGGAGGCAACCAATGAATGTCGTGCCACAACAACAACTAAGGTGCTTGGTGGGAGACAACCCATCCTTTTTAACAATTTGTATGTTTTTCTCTATTTTGTAGAGATGAATGATGTACTGTGAGTTTACAGCACTTTCGACTCTTAAAATTGAGAAAATAGCATGGACTTAGGTATGTTTATACGAATATGAGGTGCTTTTACTTTTTTTTTCAGATAAAATAGTTGTTGGAGAAAAAATGTACAAAAGATACATAAAAGTGTATAAAATCAATCAAGTACCGATCTCAGTACGAGTCGTACCTAGATTGTACGAGTCCTACTGATAATCATGAAAAAACTCAAAAGGCTGAAACAATGCAAAGGAAAAGTACGACTCTTAGTACGAGCCGTACAAAGATGGTACGAGCCGTAATTGGAGCTGTGAAAAATATCAGAGAAAATTTGTACAAGAAGTTTCTTGGTACGGGTGGAACCCACGGATCGTAACATCTACCTACGACCCTTACTAGGAGCCATGTGGAGCTTTAGTGATTCTTAAAGACATGGCAGAACTTCAGATGCAGCAAGCAATAATGAGTCATAGGAGAAAGGTACGAGACAACCACAACACTCGTTGAAAACTTCAAAAGATGTCAAAGTTCTCAGGGCTAAGCCACAGATGGATTGTAAGAATCATAGGACCATGGTACAAGTCATACCATTTATCAACACTTAGTCAATTCTAAAACAAACAAGGAACATACGAGAGCAAGGTACGACCCGTACAATCCTATTACGGGTTGTATGACCAATCATAGGACAAGCAGCGCCAGATATGGAAATTTCCTTGTTAGCTTAGGAAAAGGATTCTAATGTCTGTATAAATCCTTTTATGTTTTTTAGAAGGAGAATAGATCAGTAAAAGTGTGATTACATTGAGAGACGATTTTTAGTAAATTGTTTGTGAATTATTATCAATTTTTGGAGAGCAATTCTTGGGATCAACACTTGGTTTTGTCAATTTTTCTTGATTTTTTTCATCAATATTCAAAGCAAATTTTCTTCCAATTATTGTTCTAACTATTTAATTATGTGTTTGTCTATGAATACTAATTACAATCTTACAACCATGACAGGCTAAAACCTCGACAACCAGGATTGTGGGAATCATGGTGAATTAACAAAATAGGGTTACAGAAAGTGATTCCAAACTAGTGCTAAATGCTTGTATTGTATTCTCTTCATTTTAAAATATTTTTTAAATGTGCACAACGTTAGGACTTGCCCGAATTTTTTACTTCCTTGAACCTAGAGAAATAGAGATTAGGAAAAAGAGAATTACAATAAATCCTTAATTTTTAAGATCATTGTATGACTTGAGATACAGTTGCATGAAAGTTAATTTGGAATATATTGATAATAGTTAGTCTGAAATCGCTCATGAGACCTAACCTAATGTTTGAGTATAGTCATCCAATAAGGACTAACCAGTCATTTTGATGAACCTTAGTTATTAGTTCTACAAGTAAGCATTGGAATTGATCACGCGTGTATACCAGAAGTCATTATGAACCCATGGGGAACACTTACCCTAATTATTTGCAAATCTTGATAACAACCACAATTGTGATTTTTTTATTATTGTTTTTCTTTAAACTCCCCAATTTGGAGATAACTTACAAATAAGTTTAAGTATTGACATTAGTCCTTCTCTTACCTTATTCCCTATGGGTTCCACTCCAACCTCTTTGTTGGGTTCTTGATTGAAAAAGTCCACTTCATACTTTGCCAGACAATATGAGTTTGAGTATTATCAAAAAAGTGGCACCGTTGCTGGAGAATACAACTAAGATTAGATTAATTGCTTGTATTTACCTTTTGGTTGTTATTTCCTTAATTACGTTTTCTTTTTATTTTAGGTCACTGATAGGTTGTCTATTAGTGAATGCCAAGCACACGATGGAGTAGAAACCCCCTGATTCTTTTGGATCTTGAACTTGAAAGAAAACTGTGAAGGATTGAGAACCAAGAGCAGAGAGATGCCCATCTTGCTGAAGAAGCTAGGCAAGCTACTAGCTGGGCAAGCGGCACCTTAGGAAGCCAATAATGCTCAAGATGAGTTTGTCAACGTTGGTTGCCATGGTAGGGGCAACAGAGGCCAGAGATATGCCCCTCAATTTCTTTGATGAGGATGACCCAGACATTGATGAAGTCGGGTCAACTTGTGTTATTATACCACCACTTTTGCCTTCTGGGGCAAAATTTGCATCACTAGCACCATGATTCAATTGTTGAACATGAAGAGGGTGTTTAGTGGTCATGTAGCTGATGATGCCAACCTAAACTTAATGAAATTCTTTAGAATATGCAAGGCGTATAGGTTGCCTAGAGTCAGCCAAGACACAATAAGGCTAAGAATCTACCCATTCTCTCTATCTAGGGAAGCCATTTTATGGTTATCAAAGTTGCCCAACGAATCCATTACCAACTGGAGGTAGCTCAAACAAGCTTTTCTAAAGAGAATCTCTCCACAATTCTAGGATGTTGCAGCTTAAGGATAATATAATTTTCGACAACTAAAGATAGAGGCGCTTCATGAAACCTGGTTGAGATTCAAGAAGAAGTTGACCAAGTGCCCAAACCACAAAATTCCTGAAGATAGTTTGTTAGAGATATTATATAGACCACTGAATAACAATACTAAAGCTGTAGCAGAAACAGTGGCAGGAGAAGCACTGATGAGTCACACCTGGGAGCTAGCTGCTACTATTCTAGATAGAGTGATGAAAAACAAACAGCGCATGGCACACCCGGGAAGCAGAAGCAGCTGCTGGTGCATATATTGTTGGTTTGACTACAAACCAATGAAGGAAGGAGGAAGAACGTGACCAGGAATTAGCCCACATGCACACATTACTGGATCTTCTCAGGAAGCATATCATGGTGCTGGAGTTAGAAAAATTAATGCAATGGGAACACAGGGATAAAACTAGCGCATGAGCACTCAGATTTTGAGGAGGACGCAAACTTCTTGGACAACCAAGTTGTGAGTTTCCGACCCAAAGCCCAAGGGTCTATACAAGACACTTGGTGCCAAGATTTTGGAAACCAATGTCAAAACCAATACAGAGACAATTACAACTAGAATGGCTATCGAGATAGAAGAGCAGGTCGTGTGAGAGAGAGAGAATGGAGAAGAAATGAGGGTTACCACAATGACCAAGCAGGATTGTATGTGCCTCCTAATGCACATGAGGGGGACGTTAGACAATCAAAGTTAGATCTACAAATGAGTAGCTGCAAGTCTTCCATGGAGATATATCTAGCATGGGTTAGAGAGTTGAGTCACATGTCACGGCTACCGAGCAGATTGAACAACAGTTGGGTCAACTGCCAGCATCTATGAACCCTAGGAAAAAGGGTACACTGCCTAGCAAAACAGTCCAAAATCAGAAGAATTATGTTCATTGCATGGCTGTGATGACTAGAAGTGGAATGACCATAGTTAATCCCCCTCTGCCAGTTGTAGTTGAGCATCAAAGGAAGAAAGAAAGCATAATTAATGATGAGGAAGAGGTTGTTGAGCATGATCATGAGGAGGATGCTGAGTTGACTGAGGCTCCAGTTGTTGAAAAGGAGCTTAAGGCTGAACAAGGAGAGAAAGAAGGGGCCACACAAATTTATAAGGCTATCCCATGTCCACCGCCACCGTTCCCTCAAAGAATAAAGAAGAAGGCGGAGAATAGTGAGTTGCAGAAATTCCTGTCAATGTTTAAAACAATTATCTGTAAACATCCATAGGTTGAGGCATTAAAATAAATGCCAGGATATGCCAAGTTTATGAAGGACCTTGTTACTAAAAAAAGGTCCATGAGCTATGAGCCTGTGGATAACATGCATAATTGTAGGGCTACAACCTAACAAGTCCTTGCACAGAAAAAGAAGGATCCAGATGCCTCCACCATTCCATGTACTATTGGTGATGTTAGTTCGCGAGGGCTCTCTATGACTTGGGAGAAAACATCAACCTGATGCCTTTAGCTGTGTTTAAGCAACTGGGATTAGGAGCCCCCACACCAAATACTATGCGGCTGTTAATGGGCGACCAAACTATGAAAAAGCCTGTGGGGATCTTGTTTCATGTGCTTGTTAAAGTGGATAGATTCATATTCCCAGAGGACTTCGTGATCCTTGATTGCGAGGTTGATTTTGAGGTCCCCATCATTTTAGGGAGACCATTCCTTGCCACTTTAAGGGCTTTAGTAGATGTGAAGGCTGGCCAATTAAAATTCAAACTCAATAAAGAAGAGGTCACCTTCAATGTCTGCGGGTCAATGAAGCAATCAAAGGAGTATAGAGTGGTCACAATAATTGAGGATGAGTCTGAGTTCATTGACGAAGACTGAGTAGTCAATAGACTTACGTCGTGCCACGACATTAAATCGGGCACTTCTTGGGAGGCAACCCATGAGGTAATTTGGTGAATTATGAGTAACTGAACCACCTACATCATCCCGTGATGTTAAATCAAGAGCTTCTTAGGAGTCAACCCAAGTTTATTTAATTATGCGTGTTTAGTGTACGGGAGAAAGAAAAAAAGGTGGCGGAAAAATTGCAGAACAGACTAGTGCCACGGGTCTCAATACGACTCATAAGAGGATTGTATGGGCCATAGTATGAGTCATCATGAGAAGCAGAGATGTATCTTAGTTCATAAGTTCGGGGTATGGTTGGTTCTACGACTCATAACTTTATTATGCGGGTCGTGGTACTCACTGTAGTTATGAACTATGTAAGGCATGGACCTCTAATTAAGCGTGACCTACAAGTCATGGTACAGGTCGTACCTTCATGGTATGAGTCATAGGATGTGCTCGTAGGTCCACGGTATGTTTTCTTAACATCTCTATTATCAGTCCTAGGGAGAGTCGTAGGTCCTTCTAGGACTCGTGGTATAAGTCGTGACATGTCAAATTGCTTAAAATAACTCAACTCAACCCAGATTTTTTAAGTATGCCCTAAAACTATTTAAACATCAAAATTGTTGGACCCTTCTCCCATGCACTAAAACTTGAACCCACGAGCACTCCTACGACTTCCTTCACACTCGTAACTCAAGAACAAAATCAATTGAGCAAAATGTTTGCTCGATTGAGACTGCTAAAGTCAGTTCCAAAACCTAGTCGCTAAACAAGCACGAAGTGAGCAAGATTGCATCATTCAAGTAAGTTATTATGATTTGAATCGGTTAAAGAGACCTTTGTTCTTGTGCAAACTTGTTTACTAACTAGGAGCCCATAATATATATATATATATATATATATATATATATATATATATATATGATGATATTGATCAGGGATGTGGAAAATAAATATGTTGACTGGGTATGATTTGAACAAGTTATAAATTGAATATGAACTGCTATAAGTTGAATTATTGGCAATGAATAATAAGGGGAGCAATGGGTAGTTGTAAAAACACGAAGAATGCATGCCTAAACTTGGGGAATTCTTAGAACCTAACACAAAAATTAATTCACCTGCAAACTAACTTGAAAATAAGACAAGGACAGGCTTCACAAGCCTTCCTACAACTAGTGGTTTCACACTACGAATCGTAGGATTGCTCGTTGTGACTGTCCCAAGCCAAATGTGTAAAAAGTAAAAGGTCGAAACCTAGTATGGCCCATAGTATCTTACTACGAGTCATCCTGGTAGTCATACTAGGATTCTGAAAAGGTTTAAGTCCAAAAATAACAGTATGATCATTCCTACAACTCATGGAATCGACTTATGGGTCGTACCATGAGTCGTGAAAAAATATAGAACATTGGTTTTCAAGGGGCATCCTCATATGACTCATGGTATGGCTTGTACCTTCGTGTTATGAATCGTACCTTAGACTCATGACTTTGATCTGAGACATTACGAGTATTAGTAAGGATCATACCTCCAAGATATGACTCATACTATATACCCCTGAAATATTACAAAGGAATTTTCTTACTTTCTCTTTCTCAAATTTGGAATTCTAACCCTTTTTCTCCACAAATACAATGACTCAGAAGAGGAAAGCATCCAAAGCAACTACTCAGAGGGCATTGATAGATGAAACCTCCAAATCTGAATGTGGGGAAAACATACCTAGTGGTTGTTGGAGGAATATAGGGTCGATACATCTAACACTGATGGGACCCAAACCACTAGGGAAAAAGCTAAAGCCAAGGCTGAGGTAGCCACTGCCACATCTGATGGTGCACCCCAGTCTCAAGAGGGAGCTAAGGAAAGAGTCCAAGAGTCCAGCAGTGGCTCTAATGATGATGAGGGGTCTGAGGAGACCCGATGAAGTGATGAAGACAATAAGTCCGGATCTAAGGAGGAGGCAGCTACTACCAAGCAAGAGCAGACTCCGCCTAGGGAGAACCGTGCCATTCGGTGAAGGATATCTATGAACAGGGTCTTGCTCCCACCACCAAGAACAAACCCAGGTGGAGTATTCAAGAAGTGTCACGGATCCTGACCAATGCACTAAATGAGGTAGAGGAGATGAAACGGATGTTCAGCTATTGTGGGTTCGATTGGATGGCTAGAACCCCAGATCGATACACTTCATAGATCTTCCAAGAGTTTTATGCTAATTATTTGGCGACCTTGGAGAAAAAAGCAAAGGAAGGGCAAATGTTGAAAGATCAGCCCAAATTGGAGAGCATCAAGGTATGAGGCTGCACTGTTGATATATCCGAGTGCACTATTGCTTGGGTGTTATATGGGCCCCAATTCATACCAACACACACTACATTGGAGTATGAATGCTGGGTGGACGCCATGAAAACAATCAAGAAGCTAGGAATTGACGAGAGGCAGAGGCAGATTTAGTGGATGTTTGGGTTTATTGCTGAGGACAAAGAGGAAGCAAAATGGGTCACTAGCAAAAAGCAGGTTACCAAGAATTCATTAAACTTCATAGAAAAAGCCTAGTGGATGTTAATATGCCATCGGTTGGCCACGATCGTGAATAACAATATTGTTATACCTCGGAAGCCCAAAGATCAGATCTGTGAGTTGAAACGGAGAAAAATTTAAAACTAGCATTAGGGCTCAGAACGGGTCATGAGGTGACCCATGGGAGTAGACCAAGAGTTGTGATGTGACTTGTGGTGAGGCTCAGGAGATGAGTTAAAAATTAGGAATTTTGATCCCCACGGATGAGACCATGAGTCTAGGTCAGGCCCAATGAGTCGTGGGATTAGTCGTGGCCAGCATGGAAAAGTTTTACTGAGATCATGGCAGTGACCCTGAGAAGTGGTGACTATGAGCCATGGTCACCAGTAATGAGTCGTGAAGTCAATCATGATAAGCCCACATGACTTGAAAAGTAGTGTACTTGACGTATCATGCCACGAGTTGAGGCCAGAAGAGACGAGTCGTCATGTCCCTTGTGGGAACTCATTGACAACTATTTTCTACAATATTAGTAAGGGCTTTTCCATAATCCCTAAGATCCTAAAGCCTAAACTACATCATTTTAAGCTATTAATGATATCTTTTAAGAGGGTTAAGTTCACTTTAGGCCATTTTCAATTATGCCTGCAAAGATAGAAGGCTAGAGGGGTGATCAAGCTTGTTCTTCTTCAAATTCTCTTCAATTCCTCTTGGACAATCAGGAAAGTGTAAAAATCAGCTATAATTAGGTGTGTAGGGTTATGAATGGGTGAATCCCTTCACACCCATGCCCAATCCCTCTCTAAATCATGAAGTTCCTATGTCTAATCTATGAGGTTTTAACCTAATGCACGAATTCCAAAATTCTCTATATGGGTATGAATTAAATATGTTTCTACTATTGAGTTATGATTCATGCACAGGTTTTATATTATTTCCACTTAAAATCTTATTTCAAGTTTTATGAATTAAAAAGCCCATTGATGAGAAGTTCATGAAAGATGATATTTATGATGAAAATCATGTTTTCGAGCTACCCATATTTTATAATCATGTTTTTAATATGAATTGTGTATTTGCAAAAATGTGAATGTATTGGGCAATGCCCACATGTTTAATAATGATCTATGATTTCCCGAAATAAGCTTACCACATGGTTTTGGAGCGAAGACTCCCAATTATCTTTCATCTTGTGATATGGTTTGAGTTAAAACTTCTCATATGCATGATTTCTTATTTGAGATGTATTTCATTATTGAGCTTCATCAGTTGACGATGGTAAGCTTTGTTGAAAAACAATGGGGAGCATATGCATATTTTTTGGAGTAGTGTCTAGCACCGATAAGGCTAAGGGTCGATCACCCTATTCCTGAGAACTATGCGCCAACGTAAGTTATTCATATATACTACTTTGGGACCTCCCTTGTGAGCTATCCCCTACCCTAATTAGGCCACGAGCTTGATATCGATATCATGGTATCGTCCCTAGCCTTGGAAAGGCTACGGACGGCTCTACCCACTTGGTGTGATAGTTGTGACCATGTAAGTTCTATCATGGTATGTCAGTTAAAAGACGAGCCACCCATTGTTCCTCATGATTTCAGTTATGCATGTTCTAAATATGTTCTAAAGAAGGTTTGACTCAATGTATAGTTTTACTCATGACTATCAAATTTCAGCTATGAGTCACTCAATTAAGATATGATGTTATGTTATGTTATGATGAGAAGATGATTTCAGAAAGAATGCATGCAATCCTACTCTCAGATTCTTATTGTTTATGTGTTACATTATGCATGTCTTTAAATGATTTTACATATTTAAGCAGTTTTACCTACCTTGCACACTTGGTTACATTCCACATACTAACCGCATACTCTATGCTATCGTTTTATGATACAGGACCCGACACTCAGACTCAGCCCCATAAGTAGACAGTTCTAGTGTTAACATCCAAGTTAGTGGTGAGACCTCATTTTCTGAAGGCCATGCATATTTATATCTCTCTATGTATTTCAGTTTTTAGTTAATTCAACTTAGTTGGGGGAACTTGTCCCATCAACTCATCATGTTTAAAGGCTTTTCAGATAAAGGGATGTATTCAGCTTCAAATTGTCTATTCTGATGTTATGTTTATTTCAGATTTTCTCTAAGATTATTATGTTGATTCTTCAGTTTAACTAATGGATTTAGATGTATGATCATGCCATGGTTCGACTTGGAGTCTCTCGGGGCTCCTCATCCCGTGTCTCGATCCGGGCCTCCATCCGGGTCATGGCAAACTTGGTATCAGAGTCATAGGTTTTAAGTATCCTAGGGTGTATGAAATTTGCATTGAGTAGGGTCTTTTTCATAGGTGTGAAGCGTGCCACACTTATGACAAAGAGGCTAAGAGACATTTAGGAAAAGTTTCCTTCTTTCATGATCTACGTCGTGCGATGAAATATCTCCCTATCCTTCTAATTCATGCAATTCGCGATTGCAGAATCATGGCTCCCTGAAGAGTAAATGGTAGAAGGAATGTTAATGGAGAAGGCCACGAGGATGGCAACGAAAATGGGCACCAGCAGGCCCCACCAGTCCAGGAGCACCATGCACCAGAGCTAGTTGCCCATGTTGAATTTAGGGTAGCTATTCAGATGCTTCCACAGGCCTTGACTACCCAGGTCAATTAGTAGGCAGTTGTGCATGTCGCACAAAATGGTAATGCAGCAGCGGCTCTAGTTAGGGATTTCTTGAGAATGAACCCGCCAGAGTTCCTAGGGTCAAAAATAGATAAGGACCCGCATGAGTTCACTGATGAGATTGTGAAGATCACCCATGTCATAGGGGTGAATAGAGTTGAGTGTGCAGAGTTGGCATCATACCAGTTGAAAAGGGTTGCACACATCTAGTTTCGATAATGGAAAGATAGTAGGGTCGTCGGAGCAAATCCTGTCACTTGGGAGAAGTTCCACATTGCATTCCTAGATCGTTTTTTCCCTTGGAGATGAGGGAGGTGAAGGCAACCAAGTTCGTGTATCTTAAACAAGGGAGAATGACAGTGTAGGAGTATGTCCTTGAGTTCACTCGCCTATCAAAGTACGCCCCAGAGTTAGTTGATGATCAAAGAGCGCGGGCGAGTAGGTTTTTTCATGGCGTGGCGGGCTATTTGGACAAGGATTGTAGGATTGCTATGCTCCACCAGGATATGGATATCCCTCAAATAGTCTTTTATGCCCAGCAGATGGAGGCAATAGATATGAGGGAGAGAGAGGCCAAGAGGGCCAGAACAGATAGCTATAGATTCTCTCAGCAGAGGTCGAGTGGTGGCACCGATAGCAGACTCACCAGAAGTGGTCCAGACCCAGGCACGAACAGAGAGGGCGAGAATCAAGCTTTAGGGGTTAGAGCAGCAGATCTGCAATTTCTAGCATCCCAGTTTACGGGAAGTGTGGTCGGGGACACACAAGCCAATGCTTGGTAGGTTCAGGTGCTTGTTTTGACTGCGGGAAGCCCAGAAACATGCTCAGAGAATGCCCAGCAGCAAGACAGGTTCATTATGGGGGTTAAGGCCTAGATTCTTATTCAGCAGCTCCAGCTGCATGTCTTGCACAGCAGGGTGCTTCGACTAGTGCAGATGGCGGTAAGCACTAGAACAGATTCTGTGCCCTCGTGTACCATCAGGAGAAGGAGACTTCCCCCAATGTGGTTATAGGTATGTTATGAGTTTTCCATTTTGATGTTTATGCTTTTTTAGATCAGGGGGCTACCTTATCTTTTATGACTCCTTATGTGGCCAGTAGCTTCACAGTCAGTCCCGAAGTCTTGTAAGAACCCTTGTCAGTCTCTACTCCATTAAGTGATTCAGTTGTAGCTAGACGGGTGTATAGAGGTTGCCCGGTCTTAGTCTTTCAGAAAATTACCTCAACAGATGTAGTAGAGTTTTCCATGATCGATTTTGATGTCATCCTCATCATGGATTTACTATTTGCATGTTATGCCTCAGTTAATTGTAGAACTCGGGCAGTAGAGTTCAGATTTCTAGGTAAGCTAGCTTAGAGTGGAAGGGTAGTTCAGTTGTGCCTGTAGGTCGTTTCATTTCCTATCGTTAGGCCAGAAAGATGATCTTCAAAGGTTGTATATACCATCTAGTTAGGGTTAAGGACGCAGTGTCTGAGACCCTGACTATCTAGTCAATTCCAGTAATATGCAAGTATCCAGAAGTGTTCGTAGATAACTTACCGGGTGTACCTCCCAAGAGGGAAATTGATTTCTATGTTGACCCTCTTCCCAACACGCAGCATATATCTATTCCTTCGTAAAGAATGGCTCCAGCCAAGTTAAAAGAGTTGAAAGATCAGTTGAAGGACCTAATAGATAAGGGTTTCATTAGACCGAGTAATTTCCCATGGGGTGCACCAATTCTCTTTTTTTCGTAAGAAAGATGGTTCTCTTCGGATATGTATCGGTTATCGACAATTGAACAAAGTCACTGTCAAGAACAGGTATCCTTTACCAAGGATTGATTATTTATTTGACCAGCTTCAAGGTTCCAAGTGCTTTTCGAAGATAGATCTCAAATCTGGGTACCATCATCTTAGTATTCGGGAGAGCGATATCCCAAAGACAGCCTTAAGGATGTAGTATGGTCATTATGAGTTTTTAGTTATGTCTTTAGGACTAACGAATGGTCCTGCAGCTTTTATGGACTTGATGAGTAGGGTGTTCAAGCCATACTTGGATATGTTCATGATTGTGTTTATTGATGACATCCTGATATACTCTCGGAGCGAGGAGGATCATGTCGCTCATTTGAGGGTAGTGCTGCAAATTCTCAAGCATCGCTAATTATATGCCAAATTCAGCAAGGGTGAGTTTTTGTTGAACTCGGTGGCGTTTTTAGGCATCTTGTATCAAGCGAAGGCATAAAGGTGGACTCTCAGAAAATAGA
Source organism: Datura wrightii (assembly GCA_035772735.1). Taxonomy (NCBI): domain Eukaryota; kingdom Viridiplantae; phylum Streptophyta; class Magnoliopsida; order Solanales; family Solanaceae; genus Datura; species Datura wrightii. The sequence continues at coordinate 169,556,940 of JASDFA010000016.1, forward strand.
AGCAGTGAAAAATTTGCCTAGACCGGTGAATCCTTCAGATATTCTGAGCTTTTTGGGTTTAGCCGGCTACTATCGAAGGTTTGTGGAAGGTTTCTCATCTATTACAGAACCCTTGACCAAATTAACCCAAAAGAAGGTGAAATTTCAATGGTCGGAGGCTTCTGAGAAGAGCTTCCAAGAGTTGAAGACTCGACTTACTTTAGCACCAGTGTTAACTCTACCTGAGGGTTCCAATGGGTTCATAGTGTATTGTGATGCTTCAAGGACCGAACTTGGGAGCATATTGATGCAGCACGGAAAAGTTATAGCATATGCCTCCAGATAGCTAGAGGTTCATGAGAAGAATTACCCTACCCATGATCTTGAATTGGCTGCGGTGGTATTCGCATTGATGATGTGGCGACATTATTTGTACGAGGTTCATGTGGATGTGTTTACGAACCATAAGAGTTTACAATATGTGTTTTCACAGAAGGATCTCAATCTTCGACAAAGAATGTGGTTGGAGCTACTCAAGGACTATGATATGAGTGTCCTTTACATTCCAAGTAAGGCTAATGTAGTAGCGGACGCACTTAGTAGACTAATGATGGAGAGTGTGTCTCATGTGGATGAGGGAAAGAAGGAGCTAGTGAAGGATGTGTATCAACTCGCAAGGTTGGGAGTTAGGTTGGTTGACTCGACCGATGTCGGTGTTGTTGTTTAGAATGGATCAGAATCATCATTGGTGACTGATGCAAAAGCTAGGCGAGATGAGGACCCGATTTTGGTAAAGTCAAAAGGAAGTTGTTCAGAATCAAAAGGTAGAGGTCTTCTCCAAGGGGGAAGATGGTGTGCTTCAGTACCAGGGTCGCTTATGTGTTCTGGATATGGATGATTTGATGAGCCGGATGTTTCATGAGGCTCATGGATCCAAGTATTCTATCCATCCAGGTGCCACCAAGATTTACCGTGACCTTCGGGAAGTCTATTGGTGGAATGGCATGAAGAAGGACATAGCAGAACTTGTAGCTAAGTGTCCAAACTGTCAGCAAGTTAAGGTTGAGTATCAAAGGCTTGGAGGTGTGCTACATGATATCAGTATCCCTACTTGGAAGTTGGAAGAAATCAACATGGACTTCATCACAGGGTTACCTCGTACTCGTCGACAATATGACTCCATTTTGGTTGTGGTGGACAGGTTGACCAAGGCCACTCATTTTCTATCTGTCAAAACCACAGATTCAGCGGAAGACTATGCCAAACTATATATTCGGGAGCTAGTTCGATTGCATGGAGTTCCCTTGTCCATTATATCATATAGAGGAACTCAATTTACCTCTTAGTTTTTGAGATCATTTCAAAAAGGACTTGGTACTTAGGTTAAGCTCAACACAACATTTCACCTGCAAACGGATGGACAAGAGGAGCGTACAATTCAGGCTTTGGAGGACATGTTGAGAGAATGTGTGATTGACTTAAAGGGTAGTTGGGATGATCATTTGCCTCTCATTGAGTTTGCATAAAATAACAACTACCATTCCAACATTTATATGGTGTCGTTTGAGGCTCTCTATGGGCAGAGATGTAGATAGCCCATTGGTTGGTTTGAGATTGGTGAAGCGGTGATGATAGGACCAGATTCAGTGCATGAGGCTATGGAGAAGTTTCAGTTGATAAGGGACAGGTTAAAAAGCTGCTTAGAGTCGCCCAAAGTCCTATGCTGAAGTGAGAAGAAGAGAACTTGAGTTCGAAGTTGATGATTAGGTATTTCTGAAGGTGTCTCCCATGAGGGGGGGATGAGGTTCGGAAAGAAGGGGAAGCTTAGTCCCTGATATGTCGGCCCATACAGGATAGTGAGATGTTTTGGCAAGGTGGCTTATGAATTAAGTTGCCCTTAGAATTAGCCTCCGTGCATCTTGTTTTTCATGTGTCGCTCTTAAAGAAGTATTTGGGTGATACAGCTCTAGTTGTCCCGATGGACATTGTTGGTGTGAAGGACATTCTCAGTTACAAGGAGGTTCAGGTGAAAATACTAGATTTTCAGGCTCGAAGGCTAAGGAACAAGGAATATGCATTAGTGAAAGTGTTATGGAGGAATAAGCACGTTGAAGGAGCTACGCAGGAAGCCGAAGCAGACATGATGACTAGATACCCACATTTATTCTCTACCGGCTCAGTTCCATCTTAAACTATTAATTTTGCTCTCAAACTCTACTTAGTTTTCTTGTTCAATTCATGTGCCCAAGTTCCTTTTATGTATATAGATGTATGTGTGATTCGTGAAATCAGTTCAACTATGAAGTTTGGATCGGAGATAGTCATTCCATCAATTTTCAGCCTAAATGATTAGTATTATAATATGATGATTGCCTTACTCTACTATTCCCAAGGGGGAGATATTGTTATACCCCGGAAGCCTAAAGATCAGACCTAGGAGTTTAAATGGAGAAAAATTTAAAACTGGAACCAGCGCTCAAAATGGCTCATGAGACGACCCGTGGAAGCAGACCATGAGTAGTGGTGTGACTCACGGTAAGGCTCAGGAGATGAGTTGAAAATATGAAATTTGGATCCCCACGGATGAGACCACGAGTCATGGTCAGGCCCCACGAGTCGTGGCCAGCAGGGAAAAGTTTAATTGAGATTATAGCAGTGCACCTGATGAGTGGTGATCACGAGTCGTGTTCACCAGTAATGAGTAATGAAGTCAATAGCGACGAGCCCAGATGATTTCATAAGTAGTGTACTTGACGGATCATTCCACGAGTCGTTTCCAGAAGAGAGAAGTTGTCATGTCCATCGTGGGGACTAACTAACAGCTATTTTCTATGAATTTATTAAGGGATTTTCCATAATTCCTATGATCCTAAGCCTAAACAAAGTCTTTTTAAGTTATGAATGATGTCTTTTAATAGAGTTAAGTTCAGTTTAGGCTATTTTCGTTTATGCACGCTAAAATAGAAGGTTAGAGGGGGTGATCAAGCTTGTTCTTCTTCAAATTCTCTTCAATTCCTCTTGGGAAATCAGGGAAGTGTAAGAATCAGCTATAATAAGGTATGTAGGGTTATGAATGGTGAATCCTTTCATACCCATTCCCAATCCCTCTCTAAATCATGAAGTTCCTATGCCTAATCTATGGAGTTTTAACCCAATGCATGAAATTCCTAAATTCTCTACAGGGGTATGACTTAAATATGTTTCTACAATTAAGTTATGATTCATGGGCAGGATTTATATTATTTTCACTTAAAATCATGTTTCGTGTTTTATGAATTAAAAAGCCCATTGATGAGAAGTTCATAAAAGATGAGATTTATGATGAAAAGCATGTTTTTGTGCTACCCATGTTTATAATAATGTTTTCGATGTGAACTTAGTATTTTTCAAGCATATGAAAGTATTGGGAAATTCCCACATGTTCAATAATAATCTATGATTTCCTGAAATAAGATTATCACACGGTTTTGGAGCGAAGACCTCTAATTATCTTTCATCTTGTTGTATGGTTTGAGTTAAAGCTTCTCATATGCATGATTTCATATTTGAGATATATCTAATTATTGAGCTTCATCGATTGAGGATGGTAAGCTTCATTGAAAAATGATGGACATGATATACATGTTTATGGGAGTAGTGTCTAGCACCAATAAGGCTAAGGGTTGATCACCCTATGCCTTAGAACTACGCGCCAATGTAGGTTATTCTTATATACTACTTTAGGACCTCCCTTGTGAGCTATCCCCTACCTAGATTGTGCCATGAGCTTGATATTGATATCATGGTATCGTCCCTTGCCCTAGAAATACTTTTGATGGCTTTACCTACTTGAATGTATTGTTGGTACCACGTAAGGTCTATCGTGGTATGTCGGTTAAAAGATGAGTCTCCCATTGTTCCTCATGATTTTAGTTATGAATGTTCATCATTTATGAGATTTATATATCTAAATATGTCCTAAAGCAGGTTTGAATCAATGCATGGTTTTACTCATGACTATTAGATTTCATCTTTGAGTTAATCGATTCAGATATGATGTTATGTTATGTTACGATGATATCATGATATCAGAATGAATACATGCAAGAGCTACTCTTAGATTCTTATAGTTTATGTTTCACATTTTGCATGTATTTAAATAATTTTACCTATTTAAGCAGTTTTACTTACCTTTAATACTCGGTACATTCCATGTACTGACCACATACTCTATGTTGTATTGTTTCATAATATAGTACCCGACACTCAAACTCAGCCCCATCAGTAGACAGTTGCAGAGTTATCACCCAGCTTAGTGGTGAGTCCTCATCTTTAGAGCATCATGCTTATTTAGATCTCTCTATGTATTTTAGTTTTCAGTTTATTCAAGTTAGTTGGGGGCTTGTCCTATCAACTCATCATGTTTAGAGGCTTCTCAAACCAAGGGATGTATTCAGCTTAAGATTGTGTATTCTGATATTATGTTTATTTAAAATTTCTGCTAAGATTGTTACATTGATTCTTCAGTTTTACTAATTGAGTTAGATGTATGTTTATGCCATGAGTCGACCTGGAGTCTCTTAGGGCTCCTTGTCCTATGTATTGATCCGGGCCTCCATCCGGGTCTTGACAAATATCCTTAGTGCAAAAAGAGCAGCATTGGTGGCATGTATCATGTGTATATACCCTATCAACATCACGAGGGTTATAGTAGAGGAGATCCGAGATTAAGCTATGGTATTGAGCACTACCATCCCATTCCTGAGTCTCGTATTCAAGCTGTGAATAGAGGTAGGCTTCAAGGTGCATTGTGGTGAGGAGAGGTTGATCGGAGGACAAAAAATAATAGATATTGGCTTAATTTGGGATGAAATAAACCTGGTAAGCCAAGCATGACTTTCTATCGCTGTCCCGATACCATGGACAATTGGGGCCGAGCAGGTGAATGCCCCTACCTCATAGGAGCAGGACAAGTCATTGGCTATAGGTGTTGGACATTCAAAGGAAGTTCCCAGCACCTCTGTCGCACCATCTATTTGCCTTCCAAGCCAAACTCCATCTGGATACATGCTAGTGCCTCAGGAATTTCTTTAGAAGATGGCCAAGATACTGACCGTAGCTAAGAAGAAGGTACAGTCTATAATGGAGAATGTAAAACCTTGGGTAAAGGCTGACATTAAGATGGCTGCATGAGTCCTACATGCCAGACTAGAATGCTTTAAGATCTACTTCAATGAGCGCATGGTCGAGCAAACTGACACTGGCATCCTCCGTGAGGACTTGGGGGTTCATCGGAGCCAAGTGGTCGAGTTATCATCACGACAACCAATAATTCTAGCAGCCCCCACTCTTCCTGACCTTCACATTTGTATAGATGAGGAGCTTGAGTCGGTGGCATATTGGGAGCCAACAGGAGCTAAGAGAGAAAAAGGGAAAAAGAGGGTCTTTGAGGATGTTGGAACGAGACCCTAAAGAAGAAGAGAAAGAAACAAAAGAAAGAGCACAAGCGAGCGAGATTGGAGAGCCAGCAGACTCACGATGAGCATAGGTCAAAGCTGTTTGAGAGAGCGAGTAGCTCCACCACTACCCATGCCAAGCTTGAGGGTGGAAAGGACCCTTCGGGTGAGCCATGTTCAGCCTCAGTGATTGTAGAGGTCATAGAAGCGATCGCTACTGGTGAGCAGGTAACCATTCCCCTTATAAATACACCATTGAATGCACCGGCCACCGCCAGCGCCACGACTGCTGTGGAGGTACTACCTCCGCAGGATGACAGGAGCTCTTAGTGCGCCACAGGTGTGTTCTCTTTCTTCTGTTTTATATTCTATGCTTCTAGGAAGAAGCATGCTTTTTAAAAAGGGAGGGGGCATATCTTGTATTTTTGAGATTTGAGATTCGTCTGAGGGTTTTTCTGTTCGTGTTTCTTTTTCGTCGGGCATGCTATCTAGTAGAACTGACATGTGTAGGATGTTCTTATTTAATAAGAAAGTAGCTTTGGATTAATCAACCAATAAATTGCACTAGTTTTGAAGTTAGCTATGAACTTGTTGATTGCAAAGCATGATTTGTGTAGATCTTTTCGTGTCACTTAGTGTATTAGCATGAATAGTTCTAGTTAGCCATCTATAAACCGAATAGGTAGAATGAATGCAAAACATGTACCATGAGTGAGTAAGGTCTCTACCTTGTTCAATACTGCATAGAGGATCTAGAACTTGCCTGGATGGTCTTGTTCAGCTATTTCGGTTGGTATTATATATTATAAACCGACACGCAAGTGCACGTGGTCAAACAAGTAATAAAGTGGCTAAATAAGCCAAGTATCTATCCAAGGATGCTCAAGATATGTAAAATTTCCTAAGTATACTATATTCTTATCTTACTTCTACTTATGCTAACAACAATGTAACCAACAGTTTGATGAGTTTTTGTTTATAGAATAAATATACTAAAACTATTAACAACTATTTACTGTGAATTTAAACTATGGATATGAGCATGCCAAGGTTAAGAACAAGTAATGAATTCGATTATAATAATAATTCAGTTAATCTCTTCTTCATGTTGCTAGCCAAGAACAGTAGCCTAGAAATTAAAACTCTCGTATTTAATTTCACTTAAGAATCATAAACCATTCGTCTACATTTCTGTGATCAAATGCAATTTACGACCTAGCAATACAATTCCGGTTCCTAAATTGACTAATACGGCTTTCAAGTATATTTCTATCAGGAAAGCACATCAAAACCCAATTTTCCCAAATCAAGTGAAGAACAATACCCTATTAATTCACAACTTTCCAATTTCTTGCTCTCTCGAGTGAAATTGGACTTTTTAGATGTACATTAATGTCGGCCAAGCACTAATGCAGTAAGAACAAGAATTAATAGAACAACATGAAAGAAGAAGAAGAAAACCATATCATTTACAATCAAAATTCACTACACATGTTCAAAACCTTAGCAAGGAAGAGAATTAGCCACTCATTTGTGGATTGATCATCCTAAAACAAGTGTAAATCATACATACAATTGATTGAAAGAAGAAAGGAAGAGAAGAAATCCCTTAGCTTTTTCGTCCCTCAACTGCTGCTAACCCACGTCCTTGCTCCACCAAGTCTGAACTCAGTCTAAAAACTAAAAACTAAAAACTGATTAAAATAAACCTAAGTGTGCTATTTATACTAGTGGGAAATTTTTCCCGAAATAACAAGCAACGTCTCACGGAGGCCAACGCGGAGCACTACCTCCGTGACACGGCGTGGACGCGGACCTTCACTGGAATTCCAGGGTTTGGTAAAATAGCCTCAACGTGGCACGGAGGCCAACGCGGAGGCCTATCTCCGTGCCACGGAGCTGTCGCGAGGCCACACTGGAAATTGCCATTTTAATTTCCTCTCCAGGCAGTGTGCCTCCGTGATGGTAGCGTGGCACGGCTCCATCGCGGAGCCCCTATAATTTGTGCATTCCAATGTCTTTTCCACGCTCGTATCCAAGTCCAACTCCGATATAGTTCCAACATGCATTTTAGCTCCTAAAAATCATATTTTCCTGCAAAACAAATGCTAATCATGTTGGTTAGTATAAATTCACATTTTATTACCAATTACATGAGAATATATACATATTGCACACAAACAAGGTGAAAATAATACGTTTGAGTATCACTTGGGCATATAAATCTGCCCAAGATCAGGTCTTTACATAGATTTTATGATGGTTGGTTCGGAAAGGATAATAGGCCCTTTTTTTAGCCCATTTTAGCTTAAAATACCCTTCCAGAATAGTATGATTCCCTTGATCCCGATTTTGAGCCTTAAATGGACTATTTTTCTTTGATTAACGATTAATTATACCCATTTTTTATAATAAAATTATTTTGGCCCTGGTCCCTCCTTGGACATTGTGAGGAACTTTTCTGTTGAACTCACTTACCAGTGAGCGGACCTACTTGAAGGAAGGAAAAATAAGGGTGTTGGGGGAGTTGAGGGTGGCTAGAGTAGGAAAGCATAGATCCTGGGGAGGTGAAAAAGGAAGAGAAAAAAAGGTTAAAAATGAGGTGTGGTGCGACAAAAAAAAAAAGAAAAAGAAAAATTGGAAAGAAGATACAAAAAGAGAAAAATGAATGAAAATTTAAAAACACACCACATCCATACAATTGAATAATAAAGGTGAAAAGAGAGGAGAAAGTTTAAAATTTAGAAGGGAGAAAAAAAGGTGAAAAGTGGAGCCACGTTTATGTAGTGCCAAGGAGGTTTTAGTCACTAAAAAGATTTCATATCAACCATACCCAGCCTGAAAGACTATATTACATGCCGAATCAAGTCCAAAAATGATCCTAGTTTGACCATTCGAAGAGCCAAAGTAGAGAAAAAAAAGGGCAAGCCTATGGTATCTGATGTGCAGTATTTTGAACTTCCTTGTGAGGGTGAGAGTCTTACTTGTTTAGTCCCATGTTTCATATTTTTATATATTGTGAGTGGGGGACTTCATTTGCTATGAGGGTATGTGGTTTGAGTTTTATTCTGTCAGTTGTCCGTGTGAAAAATACTGGTGATGACTGGACTATCTGCTAATAACTAGATGACATATCTTGATCCTTGTTTATCATGGTTTGTGGTTTCTTGATATGCATATGCTGATTTGGTTTACAGGAAAAAAGGTCAGAAGTTGTTTGAGTTTATGGTGCAAATTTTAATTGTTGTTAGTTGGAGTATACTAAGTTTATTTTCTAGTTAAGCATCGTTTTTAGTTTTTTCTTGGTTTCTTTGCCGGATGACATGCAAAAGTCTTAAGTTGAGGGTGTTGATGTGCTGTGAGTTTATAGCACTTTCTATGCTTAAAACTGAGAAAATAGCATGGACTTAGCTAGTTTATACGGATAAGAGGTGCTTTTACTTTGTTTTAGGGAAAATAGTTATTGGAGAAAAAATGTGCAAAAGAGGTATAGAAGTGCAGAAAATCAGCCAATACCTAGATTGTACAAGCCGTATTGAGACTCGTGGAGAAACTCAGAAGGCTGACACAATGCGAAGGAAAAGTACGAGTCTCAGTATGAGCCATACCAAGATGGTACGATCCATAACTAGAGTCGTGGAAAACTTCAGAGAACCCAAAGATCGTAACATCTACCTACAACCCATACCAAGAGCCGTGGCGAGCTTCAGTGATTCTTAAAGACTTGGTATAAGTCTGGATGCAACAAGCAATTACGAGTCGTAAGAGCAAGGTACGGGTCGTACCACAACACACATACAAAACATTAGAAGATGTCAAAGTTCTCAGGGCGAAGCCACGAATGGATTGTATGACTCGTAGGACCATGGTATGAGTCGTACCAGTTGTCAACACTTAGTCAATTCTGCAACAGCCAAGAAATGTACGAGAGCAAGGTACGACCCATACAATCCTGTTACGGGTCGTTTGACTAGTCGTCGGACGAGTCGGCGCCATATATGGAAATTTTCCTGTTAGCTTAGGAAAAGGTTTTTGATGTCTGTATAAATAGCTTTTATTTTTTTAAGGAGGAGAATAGATCAGTAGATGTGTGATTCAATTGAGAGAAGATTTTTAGTTAATTGTTTGTGAATTATTATCAAGTTTTTGGAGAGCAATTCTTGGGATCAACACTTGGTTTTCTCAATTGTTCTTGATTTAGTTCATCAATACTCAAAGCAGGTTTTCTTCCAATTATTATTGTAAGTATTTAATTATGTTTTTATCTATGAATCTAATTACAATCTTACAATCATGAGAGGCTAAAACCTCCACAACTAGGGTTGTGGGACCCATGGTGAATTAATGAAATAGGGTTACATAAAGCGATTTAAAACCAATGCTAAAAGCTTGTATTGTATTCTCTTCATATTTAAATGTTTCTTAATGGTATTCAACGTTAGGACTTGCCCAAATTCTTCACTTGCTTGAATATAGAGAAGTAGAGATTAGGAAAAGAGAATTAAAACAAATCCTAGTTTTTTTTTTATCATTATATGACTTGAGTTGTGGTCACAGGAAAGTTAATTTGGAATATATTGATAACATTTAGTTTAAAACCGCTCATGAGACCTGACCTGGTGATTGAGTATAGTCATCCAATAGGGACGTACCAGTCATTTGGATGAATCCTAGTTATCAGTTCTACAAGTAAGCGTTGGGATTGATCACACATGTATACTCGAAGTAGTTATGAACCCATAGGAAATACATACCCTAGTTATTTATAAATCTTGATAACAACCACAATTAAGATCTAATTTTATTATTATTTTTCTTTAAACTCCCTAATTTGGAGATAACTTACCAACAAGTTTAAGTACCGGCATTAATCTAGTTCTTAATTTATTCCCTGTGGGTTTGACCAAACCAGTTTGTTGGGTTCCTTATTGACAACGTCTGCTTCATACTTTTCCAAGAAGTGTGAGTTTGAGTATTATCAACGAATTGGACATAAGAGGCAAGAACAAGATGGTACATTAAACTAAAAACAGTAAGTCTGGGATAAGACGCCTGGCATCGGACACTAGGAGTTAAATTCTAAAAGAAGAATATTTTGTTAGGTAAGGCTACAGTGGCGTGCCACGCCAGCCCCTATCTTTAGAGAAAATTACTTTTCTAAGTCTTTGCTGAGATAGAGGGGGCAGCACGCCAAGGATTATCTGGACGAAAATTATTGGTCAATTTGAGTCAATACTGACTCAAAAGACCTTAAAATTATATGAAAGTTCTTGCCCACTTCTTTATTTAAAGTCCCATTCATCCTTTTCACTCAAAAAGTTGAAAAATAAAAAGAAAATATTTTTTCTCTCTCCCATAAGGCCATAACTCCCTATTCCCTCTCCCCTCCATTGTTGTCTTCTCCAAAAAGTTGGTAAAGCTCTCATATTCAACTCAAGTAAGTATATTTTTTCTCTCTTGTTTGAATAATGATGCAAGCATGATCCCACACCCTTCTTCCCCAAGATTTAGAACCCAAAATCACCATTACTGGTGACAAACTTGAATTTCATGTTTTGGGTTTTATGAGCTTAATGTATTAAATTCTTCCATGGTTGTGTGTTGTATTTGTTGGGTAGCTTGATTCTTGATTGAATCTGGTGATTTGAAATCTTGTGGATGATGGGGTTGGTGGATTGAATTCTTAAATGTTAGTGGGTAGATGCATTAATTGTAGAGAGAGAAAGTACATGATTATTGAATGTGATATTCTTGAGTTGGTGAAATTGTTGATATATTCATGTTGAATGGTAGTAAATTGTTTATTGTTTTTTGATTGTACTGAATATTGTTAATTTATTACATGAATTACTTGAATTGTGAATTGGAGGAGGAAAGTGAGAGGGATGACTTAGTGAGGCATTTTTGAAAAAAGTTGAAGTTAGAGGAGAGTTGAAAAGAAAGAAAAACTCATGAACTTCGTGTAGTATGAAGTAGTGAATTAAATTGAATTGTTTAAATTGGATGATGATGGGGGAAGTGTTGAGTACCCTATTTGATGAATTCTCACATGTATGCTAGCAAATTATGCGTGGGGTGAATTTTGCACCATCAACACCTAATTAGTTAGCCATTTGGTTCACAAACTAATTTTGTAAAGTTTTTGATTTTTTCTTAATAGGTACCATGGCACCAAAAGGAAAAGAAGTGGTTGTTGCAAATCAAAGCCTCAAGAGGGGTAGAGAAGGAAAACTGGGGCTAGTTCTTTGGCTTCCAAAGCAAGCCCCGCAAGGTGATTCATAGCAAAAGCGCCAGAGCCTCATGGGCTTAGTTGGTTTAACACTCAAAAAGAAGCCAAGAATGCACCTAAGAACTTGATAGATAAGGGCTGCTTGGCACTTGAGTTCCCAGCTATTTGGGACAAGATACATGAGTTGGGAGCTGGTTATATCTTCAATGAGCCGGAGAGGTGCAACCTCACTTTGATGAGGGAATTCTACGAAAATTTGGATGCCTCATTCAGAGAGACTCTAAAGTCAAGATCAGAGGTCAGGTGGGGCGATTCACAGCTAAAGGGTTCTATTCCTTCTTAGAGACACCTGTAGTACACCCTTCAGAGTATTTCATCTTGGTGGAGAAGCCTCCATGCAGAGCCATCAACCACATTTTTTGTGGAGAGCACTCATCTGCCCGATGGGCGAGGGATCATAATGGAACCCATTCCACACTTGCGTTTTCTAATTCTAATAAGGAGGCAAAGGTATAGGTGAAATTGATATGTGATGTCTTTCTCCCTAGGACACGTTTGACAGAAGTAACTCGAGAGCAGATTGTCTTGGTGTACATGTTCATGAAGGGGATACTAGTCAATTTTGATGTTGTGATTCGTGAAAACATGAGGAGATCACGAGACAATTATAGATGGAAATATTTTCATGGAAGTATCTTGACCATGTTCTTGAGGGAGGTAGTTATTGAGGAGGAGGATGCAAACCTTTTTTTACCTTTGGCAGGACACCTGGCTAGAAAGATGATAGATGTCACAAAGGTAAAGGAGGATGCCCCTTAGCAGGCCCTCCTCTTACTATAGTTGATGACAAGCTCGAGATGGGAGTTGGCAGGGTTTTATGTTTGGGATACTGGAATTATAGTTGAAGATAGGAGGTTGACCTTCCCCTGCAGAGGAGATGACAACTTTAGAGGTACAAAAATCGCTCACAGAAAGTGTTGTGTTGATATGCCGAGTGGGCCCAACTTTTGAGGAGTCAATTGATGATGTTGAGGCTACAGTCCTTAATAATAAAGTTGATGACATAGACATGAAGGAGGAGGATGATGATGAGGATGAGGAGTACAATCCCGAGGATGATGCTTAGCGAACAGAAAGTTTCTTTTCTCTCCCGATATGATGTGATTGTGTGTGCATTGAGGGAAGTGCACCTTCTTAAGTGTGGGATGGAGGAAAGTTATATTCCTATTGTTATTTGATTGCTATATTTGTTGTAGGTTGCAGCATTATTATGTCATTCCTCGTAGAAGTAGCTTGATGATTCGTAGGTCATATTTTGTAATAGATAGTATGGTGATTTTAACTTTTGTGCCTGGGATGTTTTGACTTGTTGTTCGTCTTGACTATGTTATGTTTGGTTGCTCTATTTTGGAGTAACATTTATTTATTTATTTTGAGTCCTTGTAGTCACAGATTAATGGTGTTTCCCTATGATAGATGGATGATGACCGTCTTAAGGGAAGTTTCGTCGCATTTTTTATTATTTTACGATTGAGTCATAGCTCATCCACTTGTATGCTTGTTGATAATCTTCTTAGCCAATACGCTAGAGTAAATAGAGTGGTCATCTTGATTGCATGAGTGAGGATCCTTGAGAGATAAACGTATCTCTTTAATTGGACTCACATTCAATATGATTGTATGAATGTGTAGCTGTAGAAATGTGAAATCTCTTAAAAGTTCTTAGGGTGGTAGTCACTGTAAAATGAAATATCAGTCATACCCATCCTTAAACTGACATTACAACCAAGAAAAGTCCTTGTGATCTTAATCTCTTGAAGCAATTAGGTAGTATTAAAGTACATGAAGGGCAAACCTATGGTATGTTGCATATATGCATTAAATCATTTGTGAGTGTGAGTGTTCCTTACCTATTGTGGTCCATGTCTTATATTGATGAAGTTGAGAGAGCATTATCACTAAAAGTGAGGGGCACAAGAGGCCTAATTCGATGTACTATTTGTTTCATGTGTCACACTTAATCTTGTTGGCCCTTTGTGTTGAAAAGATGAGGCATTTAAAGATTTTGGGTGTTCTTGATTGTAAAATATTTCTATGTGCTTTGTTGAGAATTATTGTATGATGATATAACACTTTATGTAAGCTCCACTAAAGCTGGTTAGGTATGAGTTGATAGAGGTGTCAAGTGTGATGGTGAAACATGATTTTAGGTGTGTTTTAAGAATTGTTCAAGGATGAACAATGGTTTAAGTGTGGGATGGTAATGTTGGGCATATGTTTATTCCCATTTTCCATGTTTTTACCCATATTTGATCATGTTGAGTTCATAATCCTTAATTTATGCTTAAGTTGATGTGCGTGTGTGTTTTATCTGCTAACAAATCATTTTAGTTGATTTGAGTAGGAATCTAAGCAAAATGGGCACAAAATGATGCAAGAAATGAAGATTTGAGGATCTGACGAGTTTGGTGCTATGGCTAGAACCCCGCACCAAGTCCCAAACATCAGAGAACAAGAATATCAGTTTGGTGCTATGAATGGTGCGCCGCGCCAACCCTCAAAGATCAGAGAATTGCACTTCACAAATTTGGCAAGATGAGTGGCACCTAATGACAGAGGTGTCCAGACTTAAACAAATTTTAGGAACACTTTGGCGAGATGAAGGGAGCGGCATGCTAGACCATATTCGGAGCTAAAATTTCAGGAAATTTTACTAAGTCTGGGGTGAGATAGGAGGGGCGGCGCGTCGGGGTCATTTTGAGGTGAAAAAAGGTAATTTTAAAGCCACATTTTGAAAGGTAGAAGCATCATTTAAAAGTCTCATCTATAAATAGTGGCCTTAGGTCATTTGTTAAGAAGTTTTGGACTTCTTGAAGCAGTATTTACTCATTTTTTATTCCGTAGTTCATTCATAAAAGCTTGTAAGGCGTTCGGAAGGAAGAAAAAGTTCTACAGCTAGGTTTTCTCTTCTTTACGTCTTATTTTCATATGATGATGACTAAGTATTTGTTTTTCCGCTTGTCTATGAGTGACTAAACTAATATCCTAGGGTCGTCACCATGGTGAATGGTTGATTGTTTGAAGGACTAATTAAACTTGGTCTTGATTCTTTAATTTTGGTTGTTAGTATTTATTTGTGTTAACTTATTATTTATGAGCTTGATCACCTTGTACGTAATTCGTTGTCTTTCGATTAAACTTGGGAAAGGTTATGGAAAGGGTTAAAAATAAGTACAAAATGGGAATTCAAAGACCCTTGAACCCACTGGTGATAGAACAGGAGTTGTTGTTGAGAATAGGGATATACCCTTCAACCTTTTTTGTTAAAATACAAGTAGGCATAATCTTCATTTCATTATTATCTTGTGACCATAGGGATATAGGCATTAGGGTTCATGAAATAGTTCTTGGATGTTATGGATAGTGGAAAGAAATGGGATAGTAACTTGCAACTAACAACCGTAGGAAGAATGAAGCTAGTTTAATTACATTTGGAAAACTCAATTTGAATCCAGCAAAGTATTATTGCCCTAGTCTGTCATCATTATTGAAATACAATCAATCTTGTATTTGTTTTAGTTACTTTTATGTTTGAAGTTTTAGTAGTTTAATATTCCAAACCAATCTTCATTTTACTTTTTTCTTAGATTAGTGAAATTAAAGTGAGAACCTTATGAAGATTAAATTGACAAGTCCCTGTGGGTACGATATCTGGACTTAACAATCCTTTATTACTTGATGACCACGTGTGCTTGCGTGCGTTGAGGGCATAATGGCTTTCATTAGCTTTAATATCTTAAATTCTTCCATGATAATGTGTATCCTTGTTGGGTTAGCTTATTTTTTGTTAAAAATCATGATTTGAAGTTGTGGGGATAAATGGGGATTGTGATTTGAATTCATGAATTTGTTGGGTAGATGCATTAATGGTAGAGAGAGAAAGTACATAGGTATTGAATTCTTGAAGGTGAATAAGTATTATGTTATTGAAATTCATGATTAATTCATTATGGATGGTAGTAAATTGTTTATTGGGATGTTCAATGAATTTAATAGTGCTACTTCCATATATGAATTACTTGAATTAAGAAGTGAAAAAGGAAAAGTCAAAGGGATGGCCAGTTGAGGCATTCTTGAGAAGATAAATATGAGGGGAGGATTGAAGAACTCATTAACTTGGTTGTAACTAGAGTTGGTGAATGAATTAGTGTTGTGAGATTGAATGATGGTGACGGAAGTATTAAGTACCGCATTGGACTAAGTCTCACCAGTATGCTAGTGAATTAAGTGTGGGGTCAATCTTGCACCTTTAACATATAATTAGCTAGCACTGTATTCACTAACTAATCTTGTGTAGTTCTTGATTCTTTTTTTCTTGACAGGTATCATGGCCTCAAAAGGAAGCAAAGGAACGGAGATTAAGGTAGCAGGAAAAGGTCTAAAGAGGCTCTGAAAAGGTACAAATGGAGCTAGTTCATCAGCAGCCAAGGCTAGCCCTGCTAGATGATTTGGAGCATAGATTGCCGAGACTCATGGGATTACCTGGTTCCACACACAGAAGGAGGCTACGTATTCTCTTGAAAACTGGATCGGTGAGGGCTTCCCGGCGCTTAAGTTCCCTGCCATTAGGGATAAGGTCCATGAGTTGGGTTTAGGCTACATCTTTATTGAGCCAGAGGAGTGCAACCCCACCTTAGTGAGAGGGTTCTACGCAAACTGGGACACATCATTTGGAGAAAGCAATAAAGTAAGATCTGGGCAGTTCACCACTAAAACATCGAATGCCTTCCTCCGCACAAGAGAGATAGAACCATTTAATTAAGTCTTATGTTAGAGAATCCTCCATACCACGACATCCACAAAACTCTTTGTGGTGAGAGATTAGTCATGTATTAGGAAGGGACCATAAAGGCATTCATTGTATACTTCCATTCTCTTACATCAATAAGGACGCGAAGGTGTGGGTAAAATCATCCATGCTACACTTCTCATTGGGACCCACATCACCGATGTGACTAGAGAGTGGGTTCTGCAGGTGTACATGCTAATAAATGGGATACCACTAAATTTTGGCGTAGTGGTTAGAGGCAACATGAGGAGAGTGAGGGACAATTGTAGGTTGAAATACTATTGTAGTATTTAACACAGTTTCTGAGAAGCCAAGGAATTAAAGAGGAAGAGTTAGACCTTCGGTTACCTAGAGTAGGCCCCCTAGCTGCAAGATAATGGATGTGACCAAGGTTACGGATCCCAACTATTCCATAATTCCATCCTTTTCCCTAGTTGATCGTCAGGCTTATGATGAAAGATAGTAGGGTTACATATTTAGTATGTTGGAATTACAACGAAGGATAGGAGGCCAACATGCCACAACCGAAGAGATGGCAACCCTTAAGGATATATACCCACTCGTGGAGAGTGCTATGTAGATGTGTAGAGTAGGAACTGCCTTTGAGGAGTCACTTTATGGTGATGAGGCCACAGTGCTCATTGACGGTGTCGATTATCTAGATAATGATGATGATGAGGAGGATGTTACTATGGGAGCCATGCAGGTTGATGGCGATGATAAGGATGAAGAACAAGATTACATTCCTGATGATGATGCTTAGAAGCCAAGAAGTTCCTTTTACTGTACTTTTTGATATGACTGTGTGTGCATTGAGGACAGTGCACTGTTTAAGTGTAGGGTGGAAGATTCCTCTTTATTATTTGATTGTTATATTTGGTGTATCCTGTAGTGTCATTCCCTATAGTAGTAGTTCTATGATTTGTTAGGTCTTGGTTTGTAATAGCTAGTATGATGCTGATGACTTGTGATGGGATGTTCGATACTCTGTTTGTCTTTAGCAGTTGTAAGTGTTTGTTTTCAGTTAATCTTTTTGTTTTGTTAGTTTAATTTTAGAGTCTAAATTTTGTTGGTCGAGGGTGAGTATGTCCATTGAGTTTTGTTTGAAAATTGTTTGAATTTGGCATATCTCCCCAACCTTTGATTTTTCTTATGGCCTCGGTTCTTTTTCGAAAGGGAGTTCTTTGAATTGAGTAATTTTTAAATTTTTAGGAGTCAGTGTCGTCATAGAGTAGTGACCCTTCCCTATGGTAGATGAATGATGACTGTCTTAAGGAAATTTCTTCATGTTTTTATTTTTTTAGGATTGAGTCATAGATCATTTACTTGTGTGCTTGTTGACTTTCTACTTAGCTGCTATGCTACAATTAGTAAAGTGTTCACCTTGAGTGCATAAGTAAGGAATCCATGAGAGATACACATATCTCTTTAATTTGAATCAAAATGATTCTTAAGGCTTAATAATGAAAAAATGTCATGCAATATGATTGTGTAATTATGTATCTGTAGAAAGTCGACTTGGTTCTTGTTTCCATGAGAGGTGAGCTAAATTTTCTAGTGTGTACATATTGTAACATCTAGAACTTGCCTTAGTGTACATAGGATAGCCAGTTGTTAGGGAGTTAAGATATGATCAAGACATTTCTTTGAAAAAGCCAATTTTTTCCTATGTTGTTTTACCTTCCTGTACATTCTCCTTAGTTAACCCCATTTGAGCCATAATCCTTGTTCTTTCTAAGCCACGAAAGTAGCTTAATCTTTATTTTGTGAGACCTGAGACTTGTTGATGAAAAGTAGTCTTAGGCACTTTGAGATTTTAAAGTAAAGGTCCACCAAAGTAGAATGTTAGGGGAAAATAAAAAGTTGTAGTAAGAGAAGAAAAATAGGAAGAAGGTGTGGCCATAGAATTATTTTGTTTACGTGCTGCTAGAATAATGAATTATAGATCTTTAATTGGAAAATTCTTACTGATGTTATAAGTAAAAGGCTTGCAGTTAAGTAGTTAAAAACAGGAATGAGAAGAAAAGAAAGAAAAAACGTGAGTTAGTGAAGGGTGAACAAGAAAAGAAAAGGTGGTGGACTTGAAAAGTGAAAGATATCTTAAAAGTGCTTAGGGTGGTGGTCACTATAAAAGAAAAATCATTCCTACCTGTTGCTTAGCTGATATTACAGTCAGGAAAAGACCTTGTGATTCGAGTCTATTGAAACAACCAAGTAGTCTAAATGTACATGAAGGGCAAGCTTATAGTATGTGACATATGCGCATTATAAAATTTTTGAGCTTGAGAGTGCCTTGCTTTCTATGTTCCATATGTTTGAATTGATAATCTGAGAGAGGAACATCACTGAAAGTGAGGGGCTGAAGATGTCTAAGTCAGTATTCTATTTGTTGCATATTTCATACATAATCATATTTTCCCTATGTTTTCAAAAGATGGGTCAATTATAGAGGTTGTGTGGTCTTGAGTGTGAAACCTTTACGTGTGATTGATGAGAATCCTTGTATGTAGATGAACCACTTGTTTTATTCTCTATGCTAGCAGGTTGAGTATGAATTGATAGAAGTACCAAGTTTGATGGTAAAAGATGAGTTTTTGTGTGTATTAAGGATTGTTCGAGGACGAACAATGATTTAAGTGTGGCATGGTGATGTTGGGCATATTTCTATGCCCATTTGCCTTGTTTTTGCCCATCCTTTACTTTGTTTTGAGTTCATAATCCTCAAGAAATGCATAAATTCATATGCTTGTGTGGTTTGTATTCTAATGAACGTTTTGAGATGCTTTAAGCAAGAAACCAAGGAAAAAAGACCCAAAATGAACCAAGGTTGAAGGTTTGAGAAGCTAAGAAGAAGGTTCGGGGGCTATGGCTGACTCCCAATGCTTGGTCCTCAACTTCATGAGATAATTTCATCATTTCTGGGACTATGGCTTGTGCCCTGTTCCAAGTCTTTGACTTCAGAGGGTGTTCATTCAACACCTTGGCGAGATGGTGGGA
Source organism: Datura wrightii (assembly GCA_035772735.1). Lineage (NCBI taxonomy): Eukaryota > Viridiplantae > Streptophyta > Magnoliopsida > Solanales > Solanaceae > Datura > Datura wrightii. Next base: position 169,576,429 of record JASDFA010000016.1, read on the forward strand.
TTGGAGCCCCAGAGCTTCACATACTTAGAGAAAATTCCCAAAATTCTAGTGAGATAGAAGAAAGCACATGCCAGAAGGGTCCTAATTTGTAAGAATTTGACTAACACTCTGGTGCTATGGTGAGAATAGTGCACCAAAAGTGTTAGAAGTGCAGAAAATTGCTTAAGTCCTTGGTGAGATAATGTTGGCCGCACACCAGGTCCATCCCAGAGCTAAAATTGCTGAAAAATTGACTAACTCTGTGGTGAGATGGTGAGGGAGGCGTGCTAGACCCGTTATAAGCTGAAATTTCTTCTAAAACTTAGAGCTTGAGGGCAGAAGTATCATTTGAAGGCTCAACTATAAATAGAAACCTCTACGTCATTTGTTAACAAGCTTTGGCTCATTTTTACACTCCATATTTTCATTTGTGGAGGTTTGTAAGCCGTTTGGAAGGAAGACAAAGTTGTAAACTAGGTTTCTTCTCTTCTTTACTATTTTATTTCTAATGATGAAGATTAAGTATTTGTTTATTTAATTTTCTATGAGTGGCTACTCATACTCTAGGGTTTTGGCAATGGTGGATGATGGATTGTTTGAAAGACTGATTTAATCTTGATTCTATTCTTCTTTAGTGGTTGTTTCTATTTACTTATTTTAACTGCTTATTTATGAGACTGATCACTTTATAAGTAAATCTGTTAGCTTTCGATTGAACTTGGGAAAGGGAATCGAAAGGGTTAAAGGTAAAATACGGAATAGCAATTCAAAGACCCTCAAATCCATTGATAATAGGATAGAAGTTATTGTTGAGGATAGGGATGTACCCTTCAATCCTATTTAGTTGAAATACAAGTAGGCATAATCATCATTTCATGTTTCTCATGCGACCATAGGGATAGAGGTGTTAGAGTTCATGAAATAGTTCTTGGATGCTAGGGATAGTGGCAAGGAATGTGATAGTAACTTGCAAGTAGCAACCATAGGAAGAATCTGTCATGACCCGAACATAGGAAGGATCGAGAAACGACACAAATAACCCTGAGAGGCTCCAAGTCGACCCATGGCAGGAACATGACATCTAAAACTCAACATAATACTGCGGGAGACTGAAAATCTGATACATCGATTAGCTGAATACATAATATAATTCTGAAGTTGAATACATACTATGTCTGATAAGCCTCTACTACTGACGAGTTGATGGGACAATACCCCAACTAACTCACTAAAGACTAAAACTGAAAATATCGAACATAAGCTGATAAAAGGGTCCTCGAAGGATGAGGATTCACCAACTCTGGCTGATGAAAGCAAAACATTGAGGATCAAGCTAACGGCGACATTGAACCTGAATATCCGAGCCTGTATCATGAAATGATACAGTATAGAGGATGCGGTCAATACTTGAAATGTACCAAGTATGCAAGGTAAGTAAAATATATAGTTAAAAATTCATTAGAGTTCATCAAAGTAGGACGACATGAACAAAAAGTAAATATCATAATATAAACATGAGGGCTCAAGGTTTTCAAACCATTCATAATTTCAATCATAAAACATAGTCATAAAAGAAACTTTATAAAACATAAATTGAGCCAAAGTAACATAAACATAACCAACATTAATCATAAGGAACAATGGGAGGACTCGTCTTACCAACAACATCATGATAGAGCTTACATGACGTCCCACTATTTTGCCCAAGTGGTCAGGACCACCCCTGGCTTCCCAGTCAAGAGGACGTGTACGTATGGTGATATCACAGGAATTCAATAATATATATATACACACCTATGGTGGCACGTAGTTTTGAGACCACGGGGTTTACCTGAACACCGGGTCTACTCGGTGCTAGACACTGCTCTAAAAAAACATGTATATGAGGGCTCATATAGTAATTTTGAAATCATTCATGAATTTCGTGGCCAAATAAAATAATAACATGATGGATCCCATTTGAAATACATGATTAGTCATGAATAAGGGCCCATGAATTGGCCAAGAGTCATAAATCCATAAATCATGAAAACCATGCTTACTTGTAAAACAATTATATAGTTGATATTCATAAATCCATGATGAGTACTTGAAGAGAAATCATAACATGAATCATAAATCAAAATTTAGACTTAATAAGATCAAAATGATACTTGAATCATAACTTGACTTTTCATGAAACTTAAATAATTGGGCATAATTTAATTAAAATTTGAAACTATAAATTAATAATTGAAATAGCTATAAAATCTGCCTATAGATCATAAAACATTATTTGATACATGAAGGGAATTGACCCATAGATAGATCATAAAGAATTTACAAGAATTGGAAGAAACCCCATAAGATCATGAAACTTGAATCTAGAATTGAAATCCATGGAATTGAAAAGAATTTAGACAATGAGAGTGAAAGGAACTCTCATTCATAGCCTTACATACCTAGGTAAATTTTATTTACACTTCCTCCTGAGAGCCCATAGGAAATTGGAGGGAAATTGGGGAAATTCTTCAATCTTGATATCCAAATAGGAACTCAAATTTGCATGCATGGAATGGTACGACTTAGGATTGGTTTAGTACTCTTAAAAAGCTACTAACTAAGCTTAAAATGACGTAGTTTAGGACCTTAGAGCTTAAGAATTACAAAAATACCTTTAATGAAAAGTATGAAATTTCTGCACTGCCAGTGACAAGGAGTGATACCACGACTCGATAGAACGGGTCGTTACTCCAAACAATGACCCGTTACTGACTCCCGTTACCTCGCTAAATTCCAATTCCAACTCAAGTCTCCAACCACGACTTGTCAGGATGAGTTGTTACTAGTCCCAACGACTCGTCATTTTCGGTGGTTACCACCATTACTAACCTTATGGAAGCCCCCAAAATGAAAAGATACCATGACTCATTTTCCCATACAACGAGTTGTACCATGACTCGTGCTAGTCAGCTTGATAAGGACCACCCTCACAACGACCCCTTACCACGATCGGTTACACTGACCAAGGAGTCGTTCCAGGGCTCATTGGTCCTGGACCTACCGACCACCTTCTCACCATGACTAGGACCAACGGTCTGTGGGATCTTCCCAGGACTCATTTAATGAGTCGTCCTGTGACTTTTTTTCCAAGTTTTCTACTAAACACCCTTAAACTCCCGAAACTAGTCTTAGGCATTTTCGGGGTATTACAATATCTCCCCATTGAGAAAGTTTGTCCTTGAATGTGAATGAACATGCAGAAAGCTTGGGAAATAGAACTGACATCTCCGGTACTGAACATCTAAGCTTAAAACTGACAGAGTGATTGATTCCGGACTGGAATACATGACTAAGATGAATTCATGAATCATATTTACGTACAGTAACACGAAAGAAACTGGAACACATGAACTGAACATGAACCCGAATAGAATACTATGGAGGAAACTGATACCTTAAGTTGAAACTGAGCTGGATGGAATAGATGCGGCTATTTAGACATCATATCTTCTTTGACTTCCCACATAGCTCCCTCAGCATGTTGATTCTTCCACAAAACCTTTACTGAAGATACTTCCTTATTTCTTATCTTCCAAACCTGATGATCAAGTATTTACACCGGAACCTCTTCGTAGCAATGACTATCCTTCACACCTACGCTCTCCACTAGGACAGCCAAACCAGATCACCCATGCACTTCTTTAAAAGCGACACATGGAACACCGAAAGTACTGAAACCAATTTTGAGGGCAACTCCAACTCATAAGCTACCTTGCCAACCCGTCTAACAATTCGGTACGGGCCAACATAATAGGGACTGAGTTTGCCTTTCTATATGGATCTCATCACTCCCTTCATGGGAGATACCTTTAGAAATACCCAATCATTAACTTCAAACTCAAGTTCTCTCCTTCTCACATCCGCATAGGACTTTTGATGACTCTGAGTTGTTTTTAACCTTTCCCTTATAAGTTGAACCTTATCTTTAGCCTCATGGACTGAATCTGGTCCTATCAATGCAGCTTCACTGACTTTGAATCAACAAATAGACAATCTATATCTCCACCCATAAAGATCCTCAAATGGAGCCATCTGAATGTTGGAATGATAGCTGTTGTTGTATGAAAATTCGATGAGAGGAAAATGATCATCCCAACTACTCTTGAAATCAATCACCCACGCCCTTAACATATCCTCAAGACTCTGAATGGTCCGTTCAGCCTGACCATCTATTTGTGGGTGAAATGTTGTGCTAAGCTTGACCTGAGTGCCAAGTCCCTTCTAAAATAATCTCCAAAATAGGGAGGTAAACTCAGTACCTCTATCTAATGTGATGGACAAGGGCACTCTATGCAACAAAACTAACCCCCGAATATACAATTTAGTAGAATCCTCTGCTGAATCGGTAGTTTGACCGGTAGAAAATGAGTTGCTTTAGTCAACCTGTCTATAACCACACAGATAGAGTCATACTATCGATGAGTATGAGGAACCCCGTAATAAAGTCCATATTGATTTCCTCCCACTTTCAAGTAGGAACGCTAATGCATTGAAGCACACCTATGGGTCTTTGATGCTAAAACTTCACGTGTTGGCAATTCGTTCACTTAGCCACAAACTCTGCTATCTCATTTTTCATGCCATTCCACCAATAGACTTCCGGTAGGTCACGGTAGATCTTTGTGGAACCTTGATGTATAGAATATTTGGAACCATGAGCCTTATGCAACATCCACTCCCTCAACTCATCAACTCCTAGTACACACAAATGACCCAGATATCGTATTACACCATCTCCCCCTTGGGAGAAAACCTCCACCTTCTGATTCTGAAGACTTCCTTAACATGACTAAAATAGGATCCTCGTCTTGTCTAGCTTTGACCTCGGTTACCAAGGAAGATTCTGATCCATTCTGAACAATAACACCACCATCCATTGAGTCAACAAGATGGACTCCTAGTCGTGCAAGCCAATGCACATCCTTCACTAACTCTTTCCTTTCCTCGTCTACATGGGTCACACTCTCCATAGAAAGCCTACTAAGAGCGTCTGCCACCACATTAGCCTTGCCCGTATGATAAAGACTCATATCATAATCTTTAAGAAGCTTCAACCATCTTCTTTGATGTAGGTTTAGATCCTTCTGGGTAAACATGTATTGTAGGATTTTGTGGTTCGTAAACACATCCACATGGACCCCATACAGATAGTGTCTCCAAATCTTCAAGGTGAATACCACCGCCGCCAACTCGAGGTCATGAGTCAGGTAATTCTTCTCATGGACTTTCAGCTGCCTAGAAGCATAGGCTATAACCTTGTCGTGCTGCAGTAATACACAAACAAAGTCAATCCTTGAGGAGTCACAATAGACCATAAACCCATCGATAACCTCATGTAGAGTCAACAGTGGTGCTGAGGTGAGTTGAATCTTTAACTCTTAAAAGCTCTTCTCACAAGCCTCCAACCACTGAAACATCACTTTCTTCTGGGTCAACTTGGCCAACAGTGCTGCAATGGATGAACACCCTTCAACAAACATCTCGTAGTAACCAGCTAAACCCTAGAATCTCTTGATATCTGATGGACTAACCGGTCTAGGCCAATTCTTCACAGCTTCTATCTTTTGAGAGTCCACCTGTACATCCTCACTTGACACCAAGACCCCAAAAATGCTACCGAGTTTAACCAAAACTCACATTTACCGAATTTAGCATTTAACTAGCATTCCTTAAGAGTCTGTAGCACCACCCGTAAATGAGCAACATTCTCCTCTTTGCTTCGAGAGTACATGAGAAGGTCATCTATGAACACAATCAAGAACATATCCAAATATGTCTTGAACACCATGTTCGTCAAATCCATAAAAGTTGTAGGAGCATTCGTTAGTCCAAAATATATAACTACAAACTCATAGTGACTATACCGAGTCTTGCAGATGTCTTTGGAATGTCACTCTCCCGAACCCTAAGCTGATGATACCCGGATCTGAGGTCTATCTTTGAAAAATACTGAGCACTCTAAAGCTGGTCAAACAAATCATCAATCCTTGGGAGGGGGATAACTATTCTTAATTTTCACCTTGTTAAATTGCCAGTACTCAATGCACATTCGAAGAAAACCATCCTTCTTCAGACAAAAATAACTGGTGCACCATACATGGATTTTCTTTATTTGATGAAACCTTTTTCTAAAAGATCCTTCAACTGCTCCTTCAACTCCTTTAGCTTAGCTGGATCCATTCTGTAAGGAGGAATAGATATAGGCTGCATATCTGGAAGAAGGTCAATACCAAAAGCAATCTTCCACTTGGGAGGAATTCCTAGTAAATCATCTAGAAACACTTTTGTATATTCACACACTATGGGAACTGACTGGCTAGTTGGGGTCTCAGATGTAGCATCCTTAACCCTAGAATGATGGTAAACACAACCTTTAGAGATTGTCTTTCTAACCTTAAGGTAAGAAATGAAATAACCTATAGGCATTGCTGAACTACCCTTCCACTCTAGGACTGGCTCACCCAGAAACAGGAACTCTACTGCACGGGTTCTACAATTTACTGAGGCATAAAATGCATGTAGCCAATCCATGCCAAAGATAACATCAAAATATGTCATGGATAGCTCTATTAAATCTACTGAGGTGACTTTTTGAAGGACTGTGGTAGGGCAATTTCTATATACCCGTCGAGCTATAATTGAATCACCGACTGGAGTAGAGACTGAGAAGGGTTTTGATAGGATTTCGGGATAGACTCTGAAACTACTAGCAACATAGGGCATCACAAAAGATAAAATAGCCCTGGATCTAACAATGCATATACATCAAGGTGGAATACTCGTAAAATACCACAGACCACATCTAGTGAAATCTCCTGCTCCTATCTAGAGGCAAAGGATCAAAACCTGTATTGGCGCTGGCCACCACCTGCACTGGTGGAAACACCCTGCTGAGTTGGGCGCTCTAGTGCTACTACTGAGCTTGGCATGCTGGTGCTGCTGCTGAGCTGGTAGCCTGAGGACGACCCCTACCATCACCCTGTCTAGCCAAAGGACACTCCCAGCACCTGTGCCCGGTTCTACCACACCCAAAATAGATATCTAACCCAATCAAGCACTCCCCTATATGATTCTTGCCACACTTTTCACAAACCGAAAAGGTACATCTACCTGTATGCTTCTCTTTCCCCTAGAACCTAATGCTCCACTCCTTTTATCACCTCCCGATCTAGATGGAGCACTGGCCAATGATGGCACTGGAGCTAATGACCTCTGATGTGACTGCTGGTAATGTCCACCTCCTGATCTCTGTTGGGAGAACCCATAACTATCTGTCCTTGGCCTCTTGCCCTCTCTCTCTCTCTCTGATGCACCGCCTCCACCTGCTGAGTGTACAAAACCAAGGGAGGAAAATTGATATCCTGGTGAAGCATAGTGGTCCTATAATCCTTGACTAGGTATTTTGCTATCCCATGCACAAACCTACTCACCCGATCACTCTAATCAACCACCAGCTCTGGTGCACATTTGGACAAATGAGTAACCTCCAAAGCATATTCTTGGACCATTATGTTGTTCTGCTTCAGGTTCACAAACTCAGTTGCTTTGATTTCCCCCATCTCTTAGGGAAAGAACTGATCTATAAACGCGGTATCGAACTCATCCCAACTAATGGGGCCCGCTTTAACTATCTTACTATCCTTCCATTGCCTAAACCAGATATGCGCAACCCCTTTCAACTGATGCGAGGCTAGATCTGTGCACTCCTCCCCAGTCACCCCCATGATCTGGGTGATCTTCATAACTTCATCAATAAACTCATGCGGATCCTTGCCCACCTTCAATCCGAGAAACTCCAGAGGGTTCATCCTAAGAAAATCTCTAACTCTCACCTCTGCTACATTCCCATTCTACTGCCTGTTGGTTGACTTGGGCGGTCAAAGCCTAAGCTAACATCTAGATGGAAACCCTAAACTCTGCATGGGCCACCTTCTCAGTCACATGATCCTCGGGGGCTGGTGGGGCCTGCTGGTGCCCATCCCCTTCCAATCTCGTGGTAATTTCCATTTCAATTTCTTTTTTCATTAACTCGGTGAGGAGGCATGATTTTGCAAATACGTATAGCATGAGTTAGAAGGATACAGAGATATTTAATCGCACGACATAGATCATGAAAGAAGGGAAGTTTTCCTAAAACGTTTCATAGCCTCTTCATCATAAGTGTGGCATACTTCACACCCATGAAAAAGACTCTCCTTAACGCGGCTTTTAGACATCCTAGGACACTTCAAAATCTTACTTTGATACCAAGTTTTTCACAACCCAAACATAGGCTCAGATTGGGAGACGGGAAAAAGAACCCCGAGCGGCTCCAATTCGGCCCATGACATGAACATGACATCTAAAGCACAACATAATACTATGGAAGTCTAACATACATAATAGCGAAAGTCTGAAAATTTGATACATCGATTATCTAAATACATGACATAATTCTGATGTTGAATTCATACTATGTCTGATAAGCTTCGATGTACTGACGAGTTGATGGGGAAAGACCCAAACTAACTCACTAATGACTAAAACTGAAAATACTAAACATAAGCTGATAAAAGGGTCCTTAAAGTATGAGGACTCACAAACTCTAGCTGAGGGATGCAAAATTCTGAGGATCAAGCTAACGGCAGGACTGAACCTGAATGTTTGAGCTTGTATCATGAAATGATATAGCATAGAGTATGCGGTTAGTACTTGGAATGAACTATGTATGCAAGGTAAGTAAATGGATAGTTAAAAAAATAAGAGTTCATAAGAGTAGGATGACATGAACGTGAAGTAAATATCATAATATAAACTTGAGGGCTCAAGGCTTTCAAACCATTCATAATTTCAATCATAAAACATAGTCATCAAAGAAAATTCATAAAACATAACTTGAGCCAAAGTAAAATAAACATAACCATGCACAAATTACAAGGAACAATGGGAGGACTCGCATTAACTGACACCATCATGATAGAGCTTAATTGATGCCCCACTATTTCACCCATGTGGTCAGGATTGCCCCTGGCTTGCAAGGCAAGAGGACATGCATGTATGGTGATATCACAGTGTTCCAAATAATATATATATATATACACACCTATGCTGGTACATAGTTCTGAGACCATGGGGTGTACCGAAACAACGGGTCTACTCGATGCTAGACACTAGTCTAAGAAAACTTGCACGTGAGGGCTCGTATATTAATAGTGAAATCATTCATGAAATTCATGGCCAAATAAAATCATAACATGATGTATCCCACTTGAAATACAACGATTAGCCATCAATAAGGGCCCATGAATTAGCCAAGAGTCATATATCCATAAATCATGAAAACCATGCATACATGTAAAACATTTATATACTTGATATTCATAAATCCATGATGAGTACTTGAAGAGAAATCATAACATGAATCATAAATCATAATTTAGACTTAGTAAGATTAAAATCATAATAGAATCAAAACTTGACTTTTCATGAAACTTACATAATTGGGCATAATTTAGATCATAGAGAATTTCACAAGAATTGAGAGAAACCCCATAATATCATGAAACTTGAATCTAGAATTGAAATCATGGAATTAAGAAGAATTTAGAGCATGAGAGTGAAAGGAACTCTCATTCATAACTTTACATACCTAGGTAAATATGATTTACACTTCCTATTGAGAGCCCAAAAGAAATTGGAGAAAAATTGGGGGAATTCTTCAAGCTTGATCTCTAGAGAAGAACTCTAATTTGCATGCATGGAATGGTAAGCTTAGGATAGTTTTCACACTTTTAAAACCCTTCTAACTGAGCTTAAAATGACATAATTTAGGACCTTGGAGATTAGGAATTATGAAATACCTTCAATGAAATGTCTGGAATTTCGGCACTGCCAATGACAACGAGTGATACCATGGGCCGTCCTTTGATTCCACGACTCATGGTATTCATCCGTTACTTCTTCCATCATTTCTTAAATTCTCAGATCCTGATATAACAACTCGACAGAATGGGTCGTCACTCCAAAAAATGACCCGTTACTGCCTTCCGTTACCTTGCTAAGTTCCAACTCAAGTCTCCAACCACGACTGGTCAGGACGAGTCGTTACTAGTTCCAATGACTCGTAGTCTCCGGTCGTTACCACCACTTCACCTTCTAGAAGTCTCGCCAACGAAAATATACCACATCACGTTTTCACATATAATGAGTCATACCATGACTAGTGACAGTCACCTTAACAAGGACCACCATCACAACAACCCTTTACCACGATCCGTTACACTAACCCATGAGTTTTTCCATGGCTTATTGGTCCTGGACCATCCGACCACCTTCTCACCACTTCTAGGACCAATGGTCCATGGGAGCTTCCCATTACCCGTTCAACGAGTTATCCTGTAACAGTTTTTCCCAAGTTTCCTGTTGAACACCCTTAAACTCCCAATACTAGTCTTAGGCACTTTTGGGGTATTACAGAATCGTTCTAATGTAATCACATCTTGAAAACTCAACCTGAAACTACAAAGTTCCATTTTCCTAGATTTTCATCATCATCGAAGTAAAACTAAGCTTGCAACTAATTTAGTTAATTTTACTTTTAATGATTTTAGTAGTTTGTTTTTCCAAACCATTCCCCATTTTAACTGTTTTGTTAGAATAAAAAACTAAAGTAATAACCTTATAACGATTGAACTGACAAGTCTGTATGGGTACGATAATCGGGGCTTCCAGTCCTACATTACTTGACGACCGCGTGCGCTTAGATGACATCAGCTGATAGGAGTCCAAGTCTGCACTCTCCTCTCCTAAAATACCCATAATCTGGTTAATCTTCTGGATCTTCTCAATGAACTCCTGTGGATCCTCGTTCAACTTTGAACCATGAAACTCTAGCAGGTTAATGTTGATGAAGTATCGCACCTTACCACAGCCGCATCCCCATTCATGTTCAAATGAGCCAGGGCCTGCTAGTTGACCCTAGTTATCATAGCTTATGCCAATATCTAGAAAGCAGCCTTGAACTCAGCATGAGTCACCTGCTCATGCAAAGGACCAGGTAGAGCTAGTGGGGCTGGTTAATGCCCATCTCCATTGCCATTCCCATGCCATTGCCATTTCCATTCATTTTTTTGTTGACTCGGCGAAGAGGCATATTTCTGCAAACGCGTATAGAATGAGTTAGAGAAATAGAGAGAGTTGAATTTCATTGCATGGCATAAATCATGAAAGAAGGGAAGTTTCCTAAAATGTCTAGTAGCCTCTTCGTCATAAGTGTGGTACACTTCACACCCATGAAAACGACTCTAATTAATGCGACTTTTAGACTCCCTAAACACATCTAAACCTAACGCTCTTATATCAAGTTTGTCAAGACCCTTGCATAGACCCCGGACCGTGATACAGGACCTAGAACCACGAATGGCTCCAGGCTAACCCATCGCACATAGATAGCATGATAACAAGCATAATACTAAGGGAAGTAAAGTGTAGACCATAATATGAGTAGGAATCTAGAATCTCATAAAGCATGAATTGGCTACAAATCAACATTTCTTAGCATGTACACATAACTGTAAGAAAAGGCTCTAGTCATAGATGAGCTAATAGGACAACACCCCCAACTAGCTCTACCAATATCTGAAAACGGAAAGGTATAAAGGAAAGAACGTAAGACAAAACTGAAGTCCTCGGACCATGAGGACTCACCCAAGAACGGGATGAACAGGACTAAAGTGGGAGCGAAGCTAGCCTACTGAACCTATATAACGAGATGCAATAGCATAGAAATATGCGGTCAGTACTTTTAATGTACTGAGCATATATGCTAAAACATAGCAACATGAGACGCAGTAGTATAGAAGTGAAACATGAGATTAAGAGCAACATGCAAAAAATTCATAGTCGTGAGATAGTCATAAGCATTAAATATTCATCATAAGTTAAAATGTAATGATCCAAGGTTTTGAAAGTAAATCATATGGTTTAACATGTTTGAAATCATAAGTGAGCTCATAAACTGATTAATGGGTCAAGCATACTTTAAAACATTATATTACAAATCCTAAACATAAATATCTTGAAACATGAGGAATGGTGGGAGACTTTTTATATCCGACACTATCATGAATGAGCATATGACACCCAACTATCTCACTTAATTTGGCAGAGCCGTCCTAAGTCTTGTCAGGGAAAGGACAATAAAGGCATGATATCACTCGTGAGCTCTATTAGTCTAGGGGAAACACTCTCTATCCAGGCCTTAAACAGGAATATATACCTTTAGTGGCACGTAGTTTTGAGACTTGCGTGTGTTGAACCCTGGCCTACTCGGTACTAAATACAACTCCCAAAACATGCATATGTCGCATAGTAGAATCATGAAACATACTTGATTTTCCATGGGATACTTGAAAACCATGAAAAATATAGTCGTACTTTTCATACGTGAACTATCCATGTAAACAATGTCACTAAGTCAGCAATGATCCTTACACTTGTGATTCATTAAATCATATATAATTGATTGAAATCATGATAACTTAAAAATAACAGAGTCATGAGAGATACTCATAGAAAACATGCATTCATAATCATAAAACATGGATTGAATCATAAAATAATCAAATTCATAGGAGATCATAAGAGATTTCATCAAAATTGGGTCTAACCCTAAATATTCATTAAAAACATGATTGGGGACTTGAATCCATGGAATTGACTGGAAATTGGGCATGAGAATGGATGAAATCCCCCATTCATGACCCTATAGACCTGGTCTTGATGAATCTTTAACTCGACTTGAATATCCAAGATAAATTGGAAAGAAGATGATGAAGAACCCTAACATTTCTTGGGAGATCCAAAATACGGTGTTTTGAAAAGAGCGAGGGCTTAGGATTAGATTAACCCTTTAACCAACCCATTAGGAAGCCTAAAAAAATATCATTTAGGAGTTAAAAATATAAAATTTTATCAAAATACCCCTAAATTGCTGAACTTAAAAATAAATGTCATGACCCAAACATAGGCCCGGATCGAGACAAGGGACAAGGAGCCCCAGAGTCTCCAAGTCGATCCATGGCATGAACATACATTTAACTCAATTAATAATGTGGAAGAATTAACATAATGAAAATAGCGGAAGTCTAGCATAACATATAATCCAAAAATACAATAAGAGTCTAAAGCAGAATACAATCTATTGTTTGAAAAGCCTCTAAGTCTGATAAGTTGATGGGACAAGACCCCAACTAACTCTCTAAGTCTGAACTGAACATATGCAACCATAACTGAATAAAAGAGGGGCCCTCGATAAACGAGGACTCACCAATAGGGATCAATGCTAACTCTGAAAGCTGGCTAGTGGTGGGACTGAGTCTGATGATCGGAGCCTATATCATGAAACGATAAAACATAAAGTATGCGGTCAGTACGTGGAATATACCGAGTATGCAAAGTACGTAAAACCACTTAAAATAAATAAAACCATTTAAAACATGAATAATATGAAAGATAATCAAATCAAGAGTCTGAGAGTAGGGCTTGCATGCTATTTCTGAAATAATGATCTGTACATAACTGAACATCATAACTAAATCGAATGACCCAAAGCTGAAATCTAATAATCATAAGTAAAACTGAACATTGGGTCAAACCTGCTTTTAGAACATATATATATCATGAATGATAAACATACATAACTGAAATCATGAAGAACAATGGGAGACTCGTTATCCAACCGACATACCATGATAGAGATTACGTGGCCTCAACTATCACAATCAAGTGGGTAGAACCGTCCAAAGCCTTACCAGGGCTAAGGACAATACCATGATATCGATATCAAGCTCGGGGCCTAATTGGGGCAGGGGATAGCTCAGAAGGGAGGTCCCTAAGTATATTTGTATATAAGTAATAACCTACATTGGAGCGTAGTTCTGAGGCATAGGGTGATCGACCCTTAGCCTATTCAGTGATAGACACTACTCCTCAAAACATGCATATGCTCTTCATCGTTTTTTGACAAAGCTCACCATCATCTATTGATGAAGCTCAATAATCAAATACATATCAAATCTAAAATCATAAATGAGGAGCTCTTGCTCAAACCATACCACAAGCTGAATAAAATGGGAGTCTTCACTCCAAAACCATGTGGTAAGCTTAATTCGTAAAATCATAAATCACACTTGAACATATGGGCATCTCCTAATGCTTTATCATGCTTGAAAATACTCAATTCACTTTGAAACGTGATCGTAAATATGGGTAACTTGAAAACATGCTTTTCATCATAAATATCTCATCATCCTGTATCATTCATCATTAATCTCAACTTTCATGAACTTCTCATAAATAGGCATTTTAATTTAACAATCTAGAAACATGATTTTAATTGAAAACAACGTAAAACTTTCCCATGATTCATAATTCAATAGTAGGAACATATTTAAAACATACCCATGTAGGAAATTAAAATTTCATGCATTGGGTTAAAACCCTATAGAATCGACATATGAATATTCATGATTTAGAGAAGCATTTGGCATAGGAGTAAATGAATTCACCCATTCATAACCCTACATACCTGGGGAAGAACTAATTTTATCACTCCATGATTGCCCAATAAAGAATTGAAGAAAATCTTGAAGGAACATGAGCTTGATCACCTCTCTAGCTCTCTAACTTTGCATGTATGAGTAAGATTGGCCTAAAATGAACTTACCCTTCTTAAAACTTATTATTCATAGCTTAAAACGATGTAGTTTAGGCCTTAGGATCATAAGAATTACGGAAAAGCCCTTACTAAATTTGGAGAAATTAATTGACTGCCAGTCCCCACAAGGGACTGGACGAGTCGTCGTTCAAGGAAACAAGTTGTTGCCTGCTGTCGTCATGTGCACTGTCATTTTTCCTCAATGGATCCCCATGAGGGACCCAATGAATCTTCGTTGGTGACCACGACTCATGGTCACCTCTCGTCATCTTTACTGTCCAAAATATCCCTGATTCCTCTCCAACCCTGACCACGGCTGACTCAACCAGTCGTGGGGCAATTTGACTTCAAATCACAATTTCCAAAACAAAAGGCAAGTACTTCACCACGAGTCACCTAACGACTCGTGATCTACCCCACGGGTCATGGAATGACTCGTTCTATGACCTGGTGCCAAATTTCCAACTTTCTCCGTTCCAACTTCCGGGTCTAATCTTTGGGCTTCAAGGGAATTACAATATCTCCTCTTTGGGATCATTCATCCTCGAATGTTGGAAAACATATAGAAAAGCAAAGAAATGCAATTATCATACTCAAATATTGATATTTAAGCTAAAACTAATGAGATTAGTAACTCTGCTTCAACTACATGACTGAATCGAATTCACAAATCACACATACATCAATATACATGAAAGAAACTGGAGCACATGAATTGAACATGAAGCTGAATAGAGTTTTAGAGAAAAATTGATACCTCAAGCTGGAACTTAATCTGTAGAGAATAAATGCGGATATCTAGTCATCATGTCTGCCCACATAGCTCCCTCAACATGCTGATTCCTCCATAAAACTTTAACTGAAGCTACTTCCTTGTTTCTTAGCCTTTGAACTTGACGATCCAGTATTTTCATCGGAACCTCCTCATAACACAGGTTGTCTTTCACACCAACACTCTCTACCGGGACAACAAGAGATGGATTATCCAAACACTTCTTTGAGAGTGATACATGAAAAACAAGATGCATGGAAGCCAATTCTAAGGGAAACTCCAACTCATATGCCACCTTGCCAACTCGCTTTCCAATATGGTAGGGGCTAATATAACGGGGACTGAGTTTTTCTTTCTTTCCGAATCTAATCACTACCTTCATGGGAGACACCTTTAGAAACACACAATCATCAACTTCGAACACAAGTTCCCTCCTTCTAACATCGACATAGGACTTTTGGCGATTTTGAGTTGTTTTCAACCTGTCGCGTATGAGCTGAAACTTCTCCATAGCCTCATAGACTAAATCTGGTCCTATCATTGCAGCTTCAAAAACATCAAACCATCCAATAGGCGATCTACATCTCCACCCATAAAGAGCCTTAAATGGATCCATTTTAATGCTGGAATTGTAGCTATTATTGTATGCAAACTCGATAAGAGGCAAATGGTCATCCCAAATACCCTTGAAGTCAATCACATATGCTCCCAATATGTCTTTGAGATTCTGAATTTTATGCTCCGCTTGACCATCCGTTTGTGGGTTACATGTTGTACTGAGCTTAACCTGAGAACCCAATCCTTTTTTAAACGACCTTCAAAACAGAGAGGTAAACTGAGCACCTCTGTCTGATGTTCGGTGCATTTGTTGGGTTAAAAACCGACACGCAAGTGCACGTGGTCGAACAAGTAGTAAGTGGCTTTAGTAAGCCAAGTATCGATCCACGAAGACTCTGGATTAGTGAAAATTGCTTAAGTATACTATACTATATCTCACTTCTAAATATGCTGACAACAACGTAACCAAAAATTGAATAACTTGTTTTATAAATCCTATAGTAAAACTACTAACAATTATCTACATTGAATTTAAAATATGGATATGAGCATGACGAGGTTAAGAACATGTAATGAAACTGATTATAATCATAAATTAGTTAATCTTTTCTTCCAGTTGCTAGCCAAGAACATTAGCCAAAAAATTAAAACTCTCGTATTTAATCTCACTTAAGAATCATAAACCATCCGTCTACATTTCTGTGATCAAATGCAATTCATGACCTAGCAATACAATTCCGGTTCCTAAATTGACTAATACGACTTTCAAGTATATTTCTATCAGGAAAGCACATCAAAACTCAATTTTCCCAAATAAAGTAAAGAACAATATCCTATTAATTCACAACTTTCCAATTTCGTGCTCTCTCGAGTGAAATCGGACTTTTTAGATATACATTAATGTCGGCCACACACCAATGCAGTAGAAACAAGAATTAATAGAACAACATGGAAGAAAAAGATGAAAAACCATATAATTCAATAATCAAAATTCATCACAAGTGTTCATAACCTCAGCAAGGAAGGGAATTAGCCACTCATTTGGGGATTAATCATCCTAAAACAAGTGTTAATCATACAAACAATTGAATTAGAGAAGAAAGAAGGAGAGAAAAAACCCTGAACTTTTCGTCCCTCAACTACCTGTAACCCACGTCCTTGATCCACCAAGTCTGAATTATGAAAAAATGAACCTAAGTGTTCTATTTATACTAGTGGGAATTTTTCCCGGAATAACAAGCAACGTGTCACGGAGTGCATCGCGGAGCACTGCCTCCGTGACACGGCGTGGACGCGGACCCTCACTGGAAATTGGGGGTCCGGGAATAAAGCATCAACGTGGCACGGCATGCAACACGGAGGCTTGCCACCGTGCCACGGAGCTATCGCGAGCCTCCACTGGAATTGATGCATTTTTCACCCTCCAGGAAGAATGCCTCCGCGATGGCAGCGTGACACGGCTCCATCGCGGAGCCCCTTTAATTGGTGCAGTCCAATGCTTTTTCCCTTGCTCGCATCTAAGTCCAACTCCGATATCATCCAACATGCATTTTAGCTTCCCGAAGTCACATTTTACCTACAAAACAATGCAAATCATGTTGGTTAGTATAAATTCACATTCTATTACGAATTACATGAAAATGTATACACATTGCTAGATAAACAAGGTGAAAATGATACGTTTGAGTATCACTTGGGCATATAAATCTGCCCAAGATCACTTACCCCACACTTAAATCCTTGTTCGTCCTCGAACAACAAACATACAATTCATGCAATTTACATCCCAACCTTCGCCACTATGGTGCGACAATTTGAGCTACGGTCATACCGATCATTCAATATTTCAAATCATCAAGAAAACATGCATGGTCTTAACAATGCAAGGACCTTCAATATATTAAGACTTCCTAGACTTTAAGAATCGACTCTCGATATCGGCAAACTCATACAAATCAGCTAATTAAGATATCCGACACGAAAATCAATCTTTCATCAAGCATGTGCCCTCACAACTCAAGAGAATCTTCCCCTTTTTGCTCATGTGACACACAATCATTCAAGTAGGGGCATGTAAAAATTAATTTCACTCTCTCTCCCAAAAGAATTCACATGCATAATGTCATGACCCATAAGCTTGCCCTTAGTGTATTACTCCACTAATATAAAGAAATGCAATGTAAGATCACGTAGGACTTTAATGGGTTGAAATGGAAGCTATGGAACTAGTATATATTGGATTAGCCAATAATAGCCACTAGCATCCTTAAGCGCCTTTTCAACACATTCCCGTCAACTCATGGACATTGTTTCTCTCTTTTCTTTTTTTTTCATCATCTCATTCTTGATGCTTTACTTTAGTATGGCCCACTTCATCAAGCACACTTGACACGAAAACAAAGGTTTTTCATGCACCTTCATTATCATTTAATTATAGCAAGTGCACCTTCAACCTTCTCTTTTCTTCCCTCTCTCTGCTCTTCTTTTTCTTTTCACCATTCTCACTCTTTGAAACTTTGGGAAAATTATTTTCTCTTCTTAAGCACTTAGGAGTTTTGTATAGACTTTACGGCTAATGAAAAGAAAAAATTAAGCTCAGTTTATACTTTTTTTGGACAAAAGAAAGAAATAATTGGCTAAAGGCTCAAAGGGCTGACTAGGGTATGCAATCACATAAAGGGGGAGTATGACAAGAAAAAAATAGAAACTCTTGGTTAAAACAAAGAAATGCCTACATCCTTTCCAACACTACACCTCCTTCATTTCGTTTTGTACACACACCAGGAAAGTTCTAGACACTTCACAATAGCATGGAATAACAATACCTCACTTCACACTTTATGCACATGCTCGATTCAAGATGCATTCACAGACTCTTCAATCAGCTAATTACATGAATTCAAACATTAAGCCTCAATCACACCGAATCGAACTCTACAGCCTAGGTATCTCAACATATTTACAAAATTGCATGCTTTCATACGAATCACTTTTGCATTTTGAATATCAGTTACAACACGCAACCAAAACTTCACAACCTTATAGTAACTACAGGTTCCGTGATGCAATCCACCAAAGAAAAAAACTGAAAATAAATTAAAATAACTACTCCTACCGACTACATTTCCCTTAAGACGGTCGTGATCCATCCATCATAGGGAACAGTCACTAACTATGACGTCGGTTCAATGGGACCATTCTCGGTAAAAGAACCGAAAACAAACACCAAGAAACCCAAAAAGAAAAACAAAAAAATTGAAAAATTTTGCAAAACATCGATCATTTTGATGGAAAAATTATTTACAAAATATTTTAAATATGGATAAAATATTTTCGCAAAATTATAAAAATATCGATCATTTCTATAAGCAAAAATAGTTACAAAAATTTTACGGACTTAGCTGGCAACATCAACATTCCACAACACACATCAATTTCACAAATAATTACAAATACAGAACAATTTGCAAATTCACAAACACAGGGAAACATACATACAAGAATACAAAGGAAAGCATACAAGCAAACCAGCCCAGCCCAGCACCTAACTACTCCCCACCCCACACTTAAACAGAACATTGTCCGCAGTGTTCACAAAAATTTAAAATCACAAAATTGGGTGGTGGAATTCCCTGATCAGTCAAAGTATTCCACTTCTTCATCAGGTGCTGCTGCCTCATCTCCCATGTCCGAGTCGCCTCCGTCGTCATCATCGGACTCCACATCGGAGTCCTCCCGACGTGTCTCCTCGTCCGTGGGAACATCATCGTCAGTGGGCTCTACAAAGGCTGGCCCCACTCGGCATAGAGCCTTGGCGTTTTGGCCAAACGGGTAATCCAGCTCGAGCTGCCATAGCTCCTCCTCCGTGGATGGTCTCCCACCGATCCTGAGCTGGAGCATTTGCATTCCAAACATCCGCGCCATGTACTGGTCATCACGAGCATGTCGCTCGCCAAGCGTCAGCACTGGCCCGTGGGTGGTGTCGGGGGCCTTAGTTTTGGTCACATCCAAGGCCCGCCGCTCCAACTGGGAGATATAATCCAAAGCCTCTTCCTCGACGTCGAGGCCCCGGAGAAAGGTGGTGAGTAGTCCACCGAACCCATACCTGTGGCCCTGGTGTAATCGGGATCTCTTCATGGTTGATATGATGACCGTCCCAACATTAATCTCCAGCCCTTTCATCATGGCATACACCAGGCAAACACGGTCCCGGGTCACATCAATCATGTGTACCCCCGGGATTAGGCACGAGCAGACTATCTTCAGCCAGATTTGGGCTTTCCTGTTCATTTGAGAGTATGGCAGAGTCTGGTGGTAGCCCCTTTCTTTATGTCTGCTCCATCTAGCTGTGGATCGAGCACCACACAATGTGCGTCTGATATCGGCATACGGTGGGGTAATATTCAGCTGGCGGAGAACGTGGGCGTCTGTGTCCCGCGCTCCAATGATGGCATTTAGCTATTGGGGTTCCAGAGTGACTATCTGCCCTCTGATCTTGATGGTGTGGCTTCTGATTGCCGGGTTCCAATTAGCATAGAACTCCCGGACCAGGTGTAGGTTGCATTCCTTGGGCTCCTAAAATATGAAGCTGAGCCCAGCTGCCTCAATCCTTTGAACTATTCGGGGGAACTCCTGTGCTAATGGTTCCTGTGCTATATGCTCCTCGGGGAAGTATTTTTTTTCTTTGTGTTTAGCATACCACTTCTTCCCCTCATCAGTCACCCATCTCGTTCCGTATTGGCGGCGCTGGCCGCGTGAAACTGCTGGTGCAGCTGGGACTGCTGTGGCCAGTCTAAGTCTTTTCCTCCCGGTGCCTGAAGTTGATGCACCCTTACCTTTATCTTGCCTGCTTGCCATTTTGTCTGTCAACACAAGTAAATAATCACAATGTCAAGCTAAATGAATATTAACTTCGGCTAAGGTCGGGTTACGCTAAGTTTACCCCACACTTAGTCCTTAGCTACAGTTATGATACTACGGCAAGAATAACTTTATTTACACCAAACAACCAACTATACAATTCATGCTTAGTGCGTTCACAAAGAAAAATTCGACGGTATAACTTCTGCGTACTACTCAGACTTCGTACAGCTAATCCCAATCACTACCATCGCTAGCAATTCAACCATTGCACTTAGCAAAGAGAAACAACGAAACAAAAACAACAACAAAAATTCTATATATATGAACCTATACAACCAACCCAATTTGAACAAATTTCAACATTTTCCCCACAACCCGAGAATTCATCGTCTATTACATTCAAACAATTTTCTACAATGATTCATCCCATTCAATACGTACAACCCGGTATAGAATTCACAAATTCAACACATTACCAATTTCAAATTCAACAAGCAAGCCCTAGAATTGAATTTCGCAATCAACTTCGAATAATTCATGCAATCGACAAGTTCAAACAATCATTACAACATTCCGAACTTTTATCAATCAATAAATACTCGAATTCATGCTTAATTTCAACTTAGGGTGATTTAGTTCACCTCTCATGCTTAATTTCGAATAAAATCGACAAAAACTTGAGAGATAATCGGAAAACATACCTCGAAGTTGAAGAACCGAAGAAAACTTGGTAATTCTTTGCCTTAAGCCATGGCACGTTGGTGGGGAGGGATTTTAGGATGTTTGGTCGCAGAGGAAAATAAGAATGTGGGGAAAAGGGGAGAAATTGGGGTTTAAAATGTAGAAAAACACGCGGGTCACCCGGCAACCCGGTGTGACCCGTCATAATTTATATGGCAACGTGTCATGGAGTGCATCGCGGTGAACTGCCTCCGTGACACGGAGCCAGCGCGATAGCTTACTGGAAATTTTGAAATTTTCGTATTACACCTCAACGTGTCATGGAGGGTAACGCGGAGGTCCTCCTCTGTGAAACGGAGCTATCGCCCCAGCTCAATGTCTTCTACATTTTATTAATTTTTTCATACCTCGCCTTTTCCTTCACGATTCCGTGCACATTTTTCTCCGTTTGACCTGAAAATCCTCTCACTAAACAAAATTGGTTAGAATAATAGGTTTCACCTAACTAAAATAAAAAAAACTAACTAAAACGTAAAAAATTTGTACTAAATCAAGAAAAAGAAAAGTAAAATCTATTTACACTTTACAAAATGAGAGAAAAAAATATTTTTTCACGGGTTGCCTCCCGTGCAGCGCCTGGTTTACCGTCGCGGCTCGACGTCATTTACGCTCAGTTGTCCGCTAGGGTGATGGACGATTTCTCACGATCATTGTCCTCCCCCCAGTAGTGCTTACACCTATCCGGTGGTCTTCCCATCAACTCTCGGGAATCATTCATTTGCTTAGCATTACCATGATCAATTACATTGATCACCGAGAGTTCTTCATTCACCATTGGGAGCTTGGGTGCTTTGTACACATCAAACACCTCTACCTTGTCATGTGCTCGCATTGTAAGTTGACCCGCAGCTACGTCGATTAATGCTTTCCCAGTTGCCAAGAAGGGTCGTCCCAAAATAAATGGGACTTCCGCGTCTGGTTCAAAATCCAGAACAATAAAATCTACCGAGAAAATTAGGGAGCCCACTTGCACTAGAACATCCTCAACAATGCCATCCGGCCTAGCTAAGGATCGATCCGCCAACTGTAAGATTATGGTTGTAGGTCTAGGACTACCTAGACCCAACTTCCTGAATACCGAAGATGGCATCAGATTTATGCTCGCTCCCAGGTCACACAATCCACGAGCTCGGATGCTCTGCCCAATAATAAGTTGGATAGTAAAACTTCCAGGGTCTTTTAGCTTCGTGGGCAGTCTATTTTGGATCCGGGAAGTGCACTCCTCCGTCAAAGCCACCATGGCATACTCAGTCAAACGACTTTTGTTGGCCATGATGTCCTTTATGTATTTGGCATGTTTAGGCACTCCTTGCAAGACATCAAGAAGAGGTAAGTTAACATGTACCTGTTTAAGCACCTCCATGAATTTCCTGAAACACGCCTCCTCCTTGTGTTTCTTGAGTTGTTAAGGGAACGGGGGTGGAGGTCTTTCTGATTTAGCTTCTTTGGTCTTCCCCCTTTCAGAACTTTGCTCCCCCTCAACTTCTGCTGCTCCCGACTTTTGAGGTGGTCTTTCTGGTTTAACCTCCTTCAGCTGCAAACCACTCCTTGTGGTCACTGCATTTACCTGCTTCGGATTCAGATCCGTGTCGCTTGGCAGTCCTCCTCTGGGCCTTGTATTTTGGGCACTAGCAAATTGCCCAAATTGATACTCAAGATCCTTGGTCGCTAACTGGTTATTTTTCACTTCGGCTGCCAATTTAAAATAGTCAGCCTGCAATTGTGCTTGATTAGCGATCATGGTCTTGAACATCTCCTCAATGCTGGGTGATGGTGGTGGAGGAGGGGCATTGTTATTTCTGAATTGAGATTGGCAGTTCTGTTTCCCTCCTTGATTCCTTTGCATACCCTGACCCACACTTTGGCCCTGTTGGTTGTTGCTACCCCATGAAAAATTTGGATGGTTCCTCCAATTTGAATTGTAGCTACTCCCATACTGCTGATGATTTCTTCGTGCATTGCCCACAAAGTTAACCGAATCAGGATTTGCTCCACAGCACTCAGCTGAGTGCTCACTGCTACCACACACTTCACACCATATTTGTTGGACCGCATTAACTGGAGCTGACGACTGGTTCAAAGTCATATTGCTGAAGTGGTTGTTCAATTGATTCTGCAAAGCAGCTATCTGTGCAGCGATAGCTGTAAATCCATCCACTTCAAGCACTCCCGCTGCTTTCCTTTCCCCACCTCGTGATGAATCAGCATTCCATTCTGGATTGCCCTGTGAAATCCGGTTTAGCAAGGTGTACAGCTCCTCATAAGTCTTTTCCAGCGCTTGCCCTCCAGCTGTTGAATCTAGCAAAATTTTGGTGTGGGGTTCCAAACCCTCAATAAATGTGTGCACCAACACGTCATTGGACTGATGATGATGAGGACAGTCCCGCAACATGGATTTAAATCTTTCCCAGGCTTGATATAAATTTTCTCCCTCCCTCTGTTTGAAACTTAGAATTTGACTTCTAAGTCTTGCTGTTTTGCCAGAGGGAAAAAACCTTATCAAGAACATTCGTGCAAGATCATCCCACATTGAAATAGAATTTGGTGGCTCAGCTTTCAACCACCTCTTTGCTTCACCGAGTAATGAGAACGGAAATAATGTAAGTCGAACATAATCAGGTGACACTCCAGCGGGTATATAAGTGTCACTTATCTCCAAAAAGTTTTGGAGATGCTGTTGTGGGTCTTCATGAGGGAGACCGGTAAATTGCCCGCTTGTGTGCAACAATTGCACCATATTTTGCTTTAGTTCAAATCTCCCTCCAGGCTCTGGTTTGCGGATACTGGATGTAACATTGTTGGCATGTGGGATTGCCACCTCACGAACCGGCCTTGCTGCTGCTTCTTCGGGCACTAACACTGCCCTCACAACCGGTGGATTTTGTTGCTCCATAATAGTCTGTCTGAGCAACTGCAGCTTCCTTTGTAGAGCTTCTCTCCGTTTACTATGAAATATACGTTCAGGCTCTATATAAGATTCCACCAACTCTTTGTCTCTTGCCAGTGTTCACAGCAATTAAGTCTGCAAAATACAGGCTAAGACCAAGTTGTCAACACTTAAGAAAAGAAAATAAAAATACAGTAAATTTACACTTAATACAATTTCACCAATTGCCAAGTCTCCCCGGCAACATCGCCAAAAACTTGTTCGCTGCGTTTGGTGGGGTTAAAAACTGACACGCAAGTGCACGTGGTCGAACAAGTAGTAAGTGGATTTAGTAAGCCAAGTATCGATCCACGGAGACTCTGGATAAGTGAAAATTGCTTAAGTATACTATACTATATCTCACTTCTAAATATGCTGACAACAACGTAACCAAAAATTGAATAACTTGTTTTATAAATCCTATACTAAAACTACTAACAATTATCTACTTTGAATTTAAACTATGGATATGAGCATGCCGAGGTTAAGAACATGTAATGAAACTGATTATAATCATAAATTGGTTGATCTTTTCTTCCTGTTGCTAGCCAAGAAAATTAGCCAAGAGATTAAAACTCTCGTATTTAATCTCACTTAAGAATCATAAACCATCCGTCTACATTTCTGTGATCAAATGCAATTCATGACCTAGCAATACAATTCCGGTTCCTAAATTGACTAATACGGCATTCAAGTATATTTCTATCAGGAAAGCACATCAAAACTCAATCTTCCCAAATCAAGTAAAGAACAATATCCTATTAATTCATAACTTTCCAATTTCATGCTCTCTCGAGTGAAATCGGACTTTTTAGATATACATTAATGTCGGCCACACACCAATGCAGTAGAAACAAGAATTAATAGAACAACATGGAAGAAAAAGATGAAAAACCATATAATTCAATAATCAAAATTCATCACAAGTGTTCATAACCTCAGCAAGGAAGGGAATTAGCCACTCATTTGGGGATTAATCATCCTAACACAAGTGTTAATCATACAAACAATTGAATTAGAGAAGAAAGAAGGAGAGAAAAAACCCTGAACTTTTCGTCCCTCAACTGCCTGTAACCCACGTCCGTGCTCCACCAAGTCTGAATTATGAAAAAATGAACCTAAGTGTTCTATTTATACTAGTGGGAATTTTTCTCGGAATAACAAGCAACGTGTCACGGAGTGCATCGCGGAGCACTGCCTCCGTGACACGGCGTGGACGCGGACCCTCACTGGAAATTGGGGGTCTGATAATAAAGCATCAACGTGGCACGGCGTGCAACGCGGAGGCTTGCCACCGTGCCACGGAGCTGTCGCGAGCCTCCACTTTTTCCCTTGCTCGCATCCAAGTCCAACTCCGATATCATCCAACGTGCATTTTAGCTTCCCGCAATCACATTTTACCTACAAAACAATGCTAATCATGTTGGTTAGTATAAATTCACATTTTATTACCAATTACATGAAAATGTATACACATTGCTAGATAAACAAGGTGAAAATGATACGTTTGAGTATCACTTGGGCATATAAATCTGCCCAAGATCATCCGATATGATGGAAAAGGGCAGTCCATGCAACTGAACTAGAGTTTGGCATAATCTTTCGTTGAATCAATGGTTTTGACCGATAGAAAATGATCAGCTTTAATCAACCTGTCTACAACAACCCAAATAGAGTCATATTGCCGACGAGTGCGAGGAAAACTTGTTATGAAGTCCATATTGATTTCTTCGCACTTCCAAGTAGGAATGCTAATATCTCGGAACATCCCTCTGGGTCTTTGCTGCTCAACCTTCACCTACTGACAGTTTGGACACTTAGCCACAAATTCTGTTATGTCCTTCTTCATGCCATTCCACTAATAGACTTCCGTAGGTCACAATACATCTTGGTGGCACCTGGATGTATAGAATACCTGGATCCATGAGCCTCGTGCAACATCCACTTCCTCTAATCATCAACATCCGGAAAACATAGCAACCCTGGTATCGAAGCACACCATCTCCCCCTTTGGAGAAGACATCTACCTTCTGATTCTAAATGGCTTTCTTTAACTTTACCAAAATAGGTTTCTCATCTTTTATAGCTTTTACATCGGTCACCAAGGACGATTCTGCTCCATTCTGACAATAACACCGCCATCGGTCAAATCAACCAACCAAACTCCCAACCTTGCAAGTCGATGCATATCCTTCACCAGCTCCTTTCTCCCCTCATCCACATGGGACACAAAATTTCCATAGAGAGTCTTCTAAGTGTGTCTTCTACTACATTGGCCTTGACTAAATGGTAAAAGACACTCATGTCATAATCCTTAAGTAGCTCTAACCACCTCCTTTGTTGTAGGTTTAGGTCCTTCTGGGTAAACACATTTTGTAGACTCTTATGATCAATAAACACATCTACATGGAACCCATATAAATAATTCCTCCATACCTTCAAGGCGAATACCACTGCCGCCAACTCAAGAACGTGGGTTGGGTAATTCTTCTCATGAACTTTTAGTTTTCTAGAAGGTTATGCTATAACCTTACCGTGTTGCATCAAAACACAACCAAGGCTGATTCTTGAAGAATCGCAGTACACCACAAACCCATCAGTACCCTCCTGTAGAGTTAACACTGGTGTTGAGGTATGTCGAGTCTTCAACTCTTGGAAACTCCTTTCACAAGCCTCCGAACATTGGAATTTCACTTTCTTTTGGGTCAATTTGGTCAATGCCACTGCAATAGATGAAAAAACCTCAAAAAATCTCCGACAGTACCCTGCTAAACCCAAGAAACTCCTGATATCTGAAGGATTCACCTGTCTAGGCCAATTCTTCACCGCTTCTATTTTCTGAGAGTCCACCTTTATGCACTCACTTGATACTACATGGCCCAAAAACGCCACTGAGCTCAACCAAAAGTCGCATTTGCTGAATTTAGAATATAATGGGCTATCCTTGAGAGTCTGTAGCACCACACTCAAATGAGCGGCATGCTCCTCCTCACTCCGAGAGTATATCAAGATGTCATCAACAAATACAATCACAAACATATCTAAGTATGGCTTGTACACCCTGTTCATCTTGTCCATAAAAGCTTCAGGAGCATTTGTTTGTCCAAAAGACATAACTACAAACTCATAATGACCATACAGCATCCTGAAGGCTGTCTTTGGGATGTCACTCTCCCGAACCCTGAGCAGATGGATTTGGATCTGAGATCGATCTTCGAAAATCATTTAGCACCCTGAAGCTGGTTAAACAAATCATCAATCTTGAGTAGAGGATACGTGTTGTGATGGTGACCTTGTTGAATTGCTGATAATAAATACACATACTAAGAGAACCATCTTTCTTGCAGACAAATATAACTGGTGCAGCCCATGGGTATTTGCTAAGTCTAATGAAACCATTATCGAACACGTCCTTCAACTACTCATTCAACTCTTTTAACTCAGCTGGGGCCATTCTGTATGGACGAATAGATATAGGTATTGCGTATTGAGAAGAATTTCAGTACAAATATCAATCTCCTGCCCGGGAGGAACTTCTGGTAGATCATCTGGGAAGACTTTTGGATTCTTACTTACTACTGGGACTGATTAGATAGTTGGGGTCTCGAAAGTTGCATCCTTAACCTTAACTAGATGGTATACACAACCTTTGGAGATCATCTTTCTGGCCTTAAGGTAGGAAATGAAATGACTTACCGGCACAACTAAACTACCCTTCCACTTTATGACTGGCTCACTCAGAGATCTAAACTCTACTGCCTGGGTGCTATATTTAACTAAGCCATAAAATAAAAATAGACAATCCATGCTAAGGATAATATCAAAATCGATCATGGCTAACTCTACTAAATCTGCTTAGGTGACTTTCTAAAGGACTATGACCAGGCAACTTCTATATACTCATCTATCTACAACTGAATCACCCACTGGAGTAGAGACTGAGAAGGGTTCGGATAAGTTTTTGGGACTGTCTCCGAAGCTACTAGCAACATAAGGCGTCACAAAAGACAAGGTAGCCCCTAGATCTAAAAAAGCATAAACATCAGGGTGGAAAACTTGTAATATACTAGTGACTACATCTGGGGAGACCTCCTTCTCCCGGTGAGACGCTAAAGCATAGAATTTTTTTTGGCGTTGACCGCCACCTATGCTTGTAGATGCCTCTTGTTGAGCTACGCATGCGGGTGGAGCTGCTGAACTAGAAGCTGGGACTAGGCCCCTATCATGGCCCTTTCTAGCTACTGGGAAATCTCTGAGCATATGTCCGAGCTTCCCACACTCTAAGCAAGCACCTGTACCCACCAAGAACTGAACTATGTGCCGTCGACCACACCTACCACAAACTGGGATGCTAGAATCTATGAGCCAGCTGCTCTGACACCTAGAGCCTAATGCTTTCCCTCTCTGGTCATGCCTAAGTTTAGATGGCACACTCATCGATGAAGAATTTGGGGATGAAGATCTCTCATGGGTCTGTTATCGGTGCCCACCACCTGGCCTCGGCTGAGAGATTCTATTGTTGTCTGTCCTTACCCTTTTGTCCTCTCGATCCCTCGTATACGACGCCTCCATCTACTGAATGTATACGACTATCCAAGGGAAATCCATATTCTGATGGATCATAGCAGTCCTCCGATCCTTTTCTAGATAGTCCACCACCCCATGAACAAACCTGCTCACTCGCTCCCTCTGATCAACTACTAACTCTGAGGCATATTTTGATAAATGAGTGAACTCGAGGGCATACTCCTACACCGTCATCTTCCCCTACTTAAGATTCATGAACTCTGCTTCCTTCAACACCCTCATCTCACGAGGGAAGAACCATTCTAGAAAAGCAACGTGAAACTCCTCCCAACTGATAGGGCCTGCTCCGACTGCCCTGCTATCCTTCCACTGTCTAAACCAAATGTGTACGACCCCCTTCAGCTGATATGAGGCTAAGTCAGCACACTCTACTCCATTCACCCCCATGACCTGGGTGATCTTCATAATCAAATTAATAAACTCATATGGGTCCTCATCCACCTTGCACCGAAGAAACTCTCGTGGGTTCATCATTTAAAAATCTCTAACTCGCGTTGCTGCTGCATTTCCATTCTGCGGGACATGCGCCAGTGCCAGCTGGTTAACCTGGGTGGTCAAGGCTTGCCCTAGCATCTGAATGGCTGCCCGAAATTTAACAAGGGCAATCAGCTCCGGTGCATGGTGCTCCTAGACTGGTGGGGCTTGTTGGTGCCCGTCTCGGTTTCCATCCTCATGGCTATTTCCTTTTCTATTCCTTTTATAATTAACTCTGCGGGGAGCCATGACCAATCGCGAATAGCATGAGTTAGAAGGATAGGGAGACATTTAATTGCACGACCTAAATTATGAAAGAAGGGAACATTTCCTAAACATCTCGTAGATTCTTTGTCATAAGTGTGGCATGCTTCATACCCATGAAAAAAGACTCTACTTAATGCATGTGTAAGACACCCTAGGACACTTCAAAACTATTTCTCAAATACCAAGTTTGTCATGACCAAAACATAGGCCTGTATCATGACACGGGACAAGGAGCCCTGAGAGAGTCCAAGTCGACCCATGGCATGAACATACATCTAAATCGATCAATAAAGTGGAAAAATTAACATAATGAACATAGAGGAAGTCTATCATAACATATAATCGAAAAATAAAACAAGGGTCTAAAGCTGAATATAATCTATTGTCTGAAAAGCCTCTAAGTCCAATGAATTTATGGGACAAGAACCCAACTAACTCTCTAAGTTTGAACTGAAGATACACAACCATAACTAAATAAAACAGGGGCCCTCGATAGATGAGGACTCACCAACAGGGGCCGATGCTAACTCCGAAAGCTAGCTAGTGGTGGGGCTGAGTTTGAAGATTGGAGATTGTATCATGAAACTATACAACATAGAGTATGTTGTCAGTACGTGAAATATTTCGAGTATGCAAGGTAACTAAAACCACTTAAATTAAACAAAATCATTTAAAATATGCATAATATGAAAGATAATCAAATCAAGAATCTGAGAGTAGAGCTTGCATGCTATTTTTGAAATCATGATCTATACATAACTGAACATCATAACTGAATCTATGACCAAAAGCTGAAATTTGATAATCATAAGTAAAACTAAAAACTATGTCAATCCTGCTTTAGAACACACACACACGCACACACACACATATATATACATATATATATCATGAATGATAAACATGCATAACTAAAATCATGAGGAATAATGGGAGACTCATCATATAACCAAGATACCACAATAGAGCTTACATCATCCCAACTATCACACTCAAGTGGGTAAAGCCATCCAAAGCCTTTCCAGGGCTAAGGATGATAGCATGATATAGATATCAAGGTCGACCCAATCGGGGTAGGGGATAGCTCACAAGGGAGGTCCCAAAGTATATATGTATATAAGTAATAACCTACATTGGCGCGTAGTTATAAGGTAGTGGGTGATCAACCCTTAGCCTACTCGGTGCTAGACACTACTCCCAAAAACATGCATATGCTCTCCATCATTTTTTGACGAATCTCAGTATCATCTATTGATGAAGCTCAATAATCAAATACATTTTAAATCTGAAATCATATATAAGGAGCTCTTTCTCAAACCATACCACAAGCTAAATATAATTGGGAGTCTTCACTCCCAAACCATGTGGTAAGCTTAATTTGTAAAATCATAAATCTTACTCGATCATATGGGCATTGTCTAATACTTTAACATTATTTAAAATACGTAATTCACTTGGAAACATGATCATAAACCTCGGTAACTTGAAAACATCCTTTTCATCATAAATATCTCATCATACTTGAACATTCATCATAAATCTCAATTTTCATGAACTTCTCATAAATGGGCATCTTAATTTAAAAAGATTGAAACATTATTTTAATTGAAAACAATATAAAACTTGCCCATGATTCATAATTTAATAGTAGAAACATATTTAGAACATACCCATTTAGGATATTAGGAATTTCATGCATTCTGTTAAAACCCCATAGAATCAATATATGAATATTCAAGATTTGGAGAGAGATTAAGCATGGGTGTGAACGAATTCACCCTTTAATAACGCTACATACCTGGGAACAACTGATTTTATCACTCCTTGATTGCCCAATGAAGAATTGAATAAAAGCTTGAAGGAAAATGAGCTTGATCACCTCTCTAGTTCTCTAACTTTGCATGCATGAGTAAGAATGGCCTATAATGAACTTACCCCTCTTAAAACTCATCATTCATAGCTTAAAATCACGTAGTTTAACCTTAGGATCATGGGAATCATGGAAAAGCCCTTAATTAATCTGTAAAATTAACTAACTGCCCCTCCCCACAAGGGACTGGACGAGTCGCTATCCAAGGGAACGAATCGTTGCCTGCTGTTGTCGTGTGCACTTTCATTTTTCCTCAAAGGGTCCCCAAGAGGGACCCGACAAATTATCATTGGTGACCACGATTCGTGGTCACCTCACGTGATTGTCACTTTCTAAAAAATCCCTGATTCCTCTCCAACCCTGACCACGGTTGACTCAATGAGTCGTGGGGTCTGACCAAGACTCGTAGTCATGCCCGTGGTGACTTCAAATCAAAATTTCTGCAACTTAAGGAATGTACTTTACCACGAGTCACCTAATGTCTCGTGGTATACCTCACGGGTCACAAAACGACTTGTTCTGTGACCTGGTGTGAAATTTCCAGCTTTCTCTTTTCCAACTCCCGGGTCTGATCTTTGGTCTTCTGGGGCATTACAACAAATCTGGCAGAACCAATGACCAACACCATAGGTTGTTGGTACATACAATGAACTATTGTATCCTCATGTTAGTTCTTTCTTTGCTTCTGAATCACTCTCTGAATCTGCTCTAACAACTAGAAATCATGGCCGGTACAATGAAACAACGGGTCATATAATCCACTCATCGGTTCTTGGAAGATTTTGACATATTTCAAAATTTTGATACTACGGGGCAAACCAACAAACCATTGGTCCATAGGTTGACCTGTCCTTGTATTCGTCCAATGTCCTGGTGCCATTTTCCTATTGGTTTCTCCTGAAAGTCTTGAATTTGATCTTAGAGACTTCTGGAGTGTTATAATTGGTTAATACTATGCTGGTTAAATCTGTGCATATCATCTATATATGTTGATTCTGTGCATTTTATTATACATATCAGCTATATATGTTGATTTTGTGCCTTTATACATTGTTGGGTTGGACATGTGCATATCACTTGGATATGTTCATAGTATGATTTTTATTATGTTGCCTTTGTTAAATTTGTGCATATCCTCTATATATGTTGATTATGTCCATTACTATATTATTCAAATAAATTACCTCACGTACAGTTATTTTTTTAATCTATTTAGATTATATAATTGAATGCAAGCATTTTGAAGGACAAGCCTAGACTCTACCTTAATAGGGTCAGTCTGTAACACCTCGTGTCATGTATTCAGATTTGAACTGTTCTATGTATATGGGTACAACTGAAATTTCTAGTTGAATTTTACATGTTGGGATGATTAAGTCATGAGATATAATGTGTTAAAAAAGTTTGGAGTTTGTTAGGAATTGAAAGGATCGATTGTTGTGACTTTCGCCAAGAATGGGTAATAGTACGAACCCTACCTAGAGTTGTAAATGGGATACGTGACATGAGAGATACTATTACTACCCATGACGCCACATAGATAGAGTACATGGCATGTAAGGGGCGCATGTTGGTCGTATGTTATAAGGAAAACATGTACAAAAAAAATAGAGAAGAGTATGTGAAGTTTATGAATAAGGGTCAATTTTAAACGACCATATCTCCAAATATAAAAAGTTTTTTGGGGTTTTCTACCCATTACATCAAAATCACTGTGAGTCTACATTCCAACACATCCAACAATTCATCAATCAGTGTTTAGAGTAAACAGTTACAGGTATTTTACTGAGGCACTATCAAGCAGCAATGGATTGACGAATAGGTAGGCGTTTTGGAAGGCGTAGAGAAAAAACTTCAGACCGAATCTTATAGCGTGTTGGGTGCTTTGGGAGGCGCTCCATGCCTAGGATGAAACTTCAGACTAAAATTTTGGCAGGTTGGGTGGTATGGTAGGCGCAATATGCCCAACCCTTACCTGGTTGCACCTATATATATATCTTATATTTTATGCTGGAAATAATTCCAAACATTACCGTTGTGGTATCCACCCATCCAAACTCTATTTTCTCTCTAAGCTTTTATTCTTTTAAAGAAGATTAATCCCTACAAACATCATTAATCACAAATTCCTCTTGGGTAAAGATTCTTAGAGTTAAGGAGGACAACATTTGGGTTTCAAGAATAGAATCTTGAGCACTACTCCTTTCTCCAAGTCCTAAATCCCTTCATGAGGTGTTTTTGCTACTCCTTAGGGATGTTCTAAGGTTAGTACTCACGGGATGGTGTAGGAAGCCATCAGTTCATGTGATGAACTACGGATTAGGGTATTAGGGACTGTTTTGGTATGTAGGATGGATGTGGTTGTTTTGTTTGGACTTGAAAGAGTTATTCATGTTGTTGGGGGGGGGGGGTTGTAGAAAGAGACGAATGTTAGTACACACCACCATGGGAGGCTTGAATATCCAATGCCCTCTGGTTGTTCGATGTAATGCCTCTATGACTTGAAATTCATCATTAAAATATTGATTGTAGTTCCTATCCATATAATTCTTGTAGATTGACATTATAAAGGGATTGTTGCTTCTTGGTAATTATTTAGAGGCCAAGGATAAGGTATGTAGGACTATCTCTACATTTGGAAACCTCAGTATTCTTCCCCATGCTACGTTTTTCATGTCTATGAGCTTTTCCTCCATGTATGAGTAAGAGTTATGATAAAAATCATATTCCTTAATCTTATTCACTCTTATGAAATTCAAGATTTCCCTTCGATATTGCTCATTCTTGATGGTACCTCCTTTCCAAGAACTTTATGATACTCTACATGAAATTACAAAAGCATGAAAGATATGATTTTCCTTTGAAATTGGAGTTGAGTTGTTAGGGTCAAGGTCAAGAACATTATGTCTATGATTAATGGTTTTTAAATCTTTATGAGTTCCTATGTATGTTTTATGGTCATTCTTGATCACTCCATGAGTTCCTATGTATGTCAATGATTCTTCTAGGTCTTTCTACGAGTTCCATGAATCCTTTTATGAAAAGATTCAAATTTTATGAACTATGATTTTTCCTCTAAAAGGGAAGTTTCAATAATTTTATGAACTGTGATTTTTCTCTACAAGAGCAGGTATTAACGACTTTATGAACTATGATCTTTCCTCTAAAAGAGAAGTTCAAATGATTTTTTATGAATAATGAATATGAAATGATGATTTATGAATTTAAAGGTCTTATGACAATGATGAACTATGATAACGATATGATGATGACTTATGATGATAATCTTGGCTACTTAATTATGATTTCCAGTAAGTCTTGCTATGTAATAAAAAAAAGAGTAGTACTATAAACCAAAAAGACTTTATGCCTTAGACTACATATGCCAACATAGGATATAATGGATCATATTCATTAGTTCAGGCGACTCCTATATGATCCTAGTATGGGCTATTAATAATGCTCAAACTCACAATCATGATAAAGTATGAAGCGAATATTGTCAATAAAGAACCCAACAAAGGATGGGGTCGAACCCATAGGAAATATGGTAAGAACTACACTAATGTCGGTATTAAGCTTTTACGTATGTTATCTACAAATTGGGGGTTTATAGAAAAACAATTGTAAAACAAGAGTGAAAATCAGTTGTTGTTTGTAAAGTTTTGCAATTAACTAGAGTAAGTGCTCCCCAAGTGTTCATAACTACTTCGGGTTTGCACTCGTGATCTATTCCAATGCTTACTTGTAAAACTGATAACTAGGGTTCAACCAAACAACTAGTTCGTCCCCATTTGATGACTATACTCAATCACTTGGTTTTAATTGAACTATTATCAAATTATTCCAAATTAACCATCTTGCCACCGCAGCTCAAGTTATACAATAATCATAAAATCAAGGCTTTGTTGTAATTCTCTTTTTCTAATATCTGCTTCTCTAGGTTCAAGAAAGTAAAGAATTTGGGAAAGTCTTAATGTTGTGCTTCATTAATGTAACACCCCAAAATATTCATAAACCAAACTCAGACCTTGCATAAAAAACCATAGGAGACCAGAAAAATTTATCTTAGAACAATCGAGAAAATGAGTCATTGTCAGCGGTAACAACCTGTTGTTTGAGTCGTGGTTAGCCTTGCCAGTTGTCATTCGGGAACCAATGAGACATGGAATGACCCATTGTGAGGAGAAATAAGTCGTCCTTTCACTCGTTGCATTTCCAGCTCAGAAACTAGTTAAACCCTTTTCAGGAAACCACGAGTCATAAGACAAGTCATCGTCTGAAGTAATGACTCATGGGGTGACTAGTTAGTTGGCGTCTAGGTGCTGCTGGAAATCCTTTCCAGTATCAACGAGAAGAAACAACAACCCATTGTATCACACAATGAGTCATTGATTCCATACGTGGAAATACGACCAGAAATCCCTTAGTTGCTCCAGTGTTGACCACGAGCAGACACAATGACCCGTTGGTTCTACTAATGAGTCATTGTGTCGTCCATTAGAAGAGGGACCAAGTTTTCCTGCCAGGGAAAATGAGAGGTACCAACGACCCATTGGTTCATCCAACGAGTCATGGTTCCCTTCTTTGCTAGTTTCCAGTGAACCCCAGTTCCAGGCCCAGGACCAACAACTTGTCCCAACGAGTCGTGGTATTAACCAGTGACTCGTTTGTGACCCGTTTGTCCTTATTAGGCAGTTTTCCAGATTTTCTTTTAGGGGCATTTTTGTAACTTTCCACCTTTTTAAACCTTAAACTATGTTGTTTTAGGTTATATTTAGGGGACTTAGCGAGATAATCCACGTTCCATCTTCATTCCTCTCATTCTCATAAAGTCAGAATGTAGAAACTTAGTCTTGACGCACAAATTCTAGGGTTTTGAATTTTCTTCTCAGATTTCTCAAGGGTTTTCTTCGGAATTTCTACACCAGGTATGTGGGAATTTAACAAGAGAATTGTTCATTCCTTGTGCCCAAAGATCCTCTAAAATTTCTTATCGGTTCTAGTCTTGAAGTTCGTCGTTAGGGTTCAATTGTCAGTAAATTATGGAAGTTATTCATGTTATAATTCTCATGAGTATTGAGGGTTGATGTTAGTGATAATTCTAGTTATTTTCTCCTTACATGAATAATTATGATTTTAGCCCTAGTTTCTTGAATGCAGTAAATTTAGGTCTTTCATATTTGATTGGATATTAATGTTCTTTAGCTCTTTTAGTGTTGGAATTCCTTTGTTATTACTATAATATGAATTCTTAGTCAGTTGCATGCTAGTTCAGTCTCAGTCAAAATGTAGCATCATCAGTACCCTTCAATAATGTCAGTTGAGTTTGACTATAATTAGTTCTTGAGGTATCAGTAATGCCTCCTAGTTATTACTTATCAGTTATCAGTTAGTTCTTTAGACAATTACAACACTTCCAGATAAATAGCTCTGACCTGTTTTAGAACCACCAGCATCAGTCTCAACTTGTTCTTTAGACGGTTATGATGCTTCCAGATAAGCAACTCTGGCTAGTCTTAGAACATCAATTATAGTTATCTGGTCCCATAAGACTCTCTGGGTACTTCCAAATAAGTATCCCTGACT
Source organism: Datura wrightii (assembly GCA_035772735.1). Lineage (NCBI taxonomy): Eukaryota > Viridiplantae > Streptophyta > Magnoliopsida > Solanales > Solanaceae > Datura > Datura wrightii. The sequence continues at coordinate 169,613,792 of JASDFA010000016.1, forward strand.
TAGTCTTGGGCCCAGATTTGAGTTATCATCTTTGTAGCCAGATTAGGACTATCCAGTGGGAGTAGGACTTAGCACCGAGTAGACCGGGGTTCCAGTGCACTGAGGCTCCCAGATCTACATTGCCACCATAGGTTATTAGCCTAAATTGTCCCACATAGTGATCTTACATTTCATGTCTTTATACCCTGGAAAGGTATGTTGGGTCCTATCGATGGGCCGTATACATAAAACTTCACATTTAACTCATGTGATTATATAATGGTTATAGACTCTCCCACTTGTCAGTACAGTTCCAGATTAGCTCAGTACAGTTTAGTTTAGCTCAGTATAGTTAAATTTAGTTCAATACAATTCAGTTTAGCTTAGTTTAATATCTCAGTTCTAGTACATGTTTATGCCCATTAGTTAGGGTACTTATCGACTATATCCGTTATAGTCAGTTCTATCAGTATTTCAGTATTAGTTGGTCATTTCATGCTATTTCAGTTCAGTTGTTATTTTCCATGCTTATTGTATACCTCACTTACTTAGTACATTCAAAGTACTGATGCATACTTTCCATATTGTATCGTATTATAATATAGATGCAGGTTCTTAGTCTTAGCATCGTCAGTAGTTCCCTCCAATGATTTCTACAGCAGCACCATTTGGTGAGTCCTCATCTTTCGAGGATGATATTTTCCTTTCAGTTAGTTTCTTTCAGTCAGATGTTAGAGTTAGTTGGGGGCTTGTCCCAGCAACTTATCAGATAGTAGTTGGCTTCCAAACATAGTTGTTCAGTATGATTTCCAGTCATGTTTACTTTTAGCAGTATTGATTACTTCATTATTTATGAAGCTTCTTCTTATGTTTACTCAATTTACCAGTGTAATGCTAGACCATGGGTTAGCTTGGGGTCACTTATGGCACTAGCTATTGTGTCTCGTCTAGGGTGTAAACTCAGATCATGAAAAACATGGTATCAAAACACTAGGTTTAGAGTATCCTAGGATGTTTGAAAGTCGCGTCAAGTAGAGTCCCTTTCATGAGTGTGAAGCATGCCACACTTATGACAGGGAGGCTACAAGACGTTATTAGGAAAACTCCCATTTGTTAATTCTCTTTATCGTGCGTTGAAGTCTAATTCCATAAATGTCCTCCTAACTTGTGCTCTATCAATTTCAGTGAAACTATGCCTCCAAAATGAGGAAATGGAAGGAGTGATGGCATTGCCACCCGACCTGACTCACCAGCTCCAGTAGACCCTCAAGACAACCAAGTGTCCTCAGCAGAATTCCGAGCGGCAATCCAGTTGCTGGCTCAGATAGTGACTAACCAACTGAACAAGCAGGTTGTTTCGGTAAATACAAATGGGTCCGCAGCAGCTGCTAGGGTTCGAGACTTCACCCAAATGAACCCTCTAGATTTTTATAGATCCAAGGTGGGAGAGGACCTATAGGAGTTTATAGATGAGGTGTGGAAGATCATCTAGATAGTGGGTGTTAGTTCCGTGGAGAGTGCTGATCTGGCTGCCTACTAGTTGAAAAGGGTGGCTCAAGTTTGGTACGACTAATGGAAGGAAGGGAGGCCAGCAGCAACAGGGCCAATAGAGTGGGAAGAGTTCACCACGGCATTTCTAGAAATATTTTTCCCTAGGGAGTTGAGGGAGGCTAAGGTCGCAGATTTCATGAATGTAAAGTAGGGTAACAGGACCGTGGATGAGTATGCATTGTAGTTCACTCGGTTGTCGAGGTATGCTCTAGAGATGGTAGCCGAGCCAAGGGATTGGATGCTCAAATTTGTAAACGGAGTGAAAAACGTAGTACTTAAGGAGTGTAGGACCACAATGATCAATAAGGACATTAACCTCTCCAGCCTCATCTTTCATTGCCAACAGATTGAGGATGAAAAGTTCAAGGATATGGATCGGGAGAACAAGGGGCTAGAACGGGTCAATCTAATTAGGGACACCAGAGCTTCAACGGAAGTAGCCGCCCATAGCAGCAGAAATTGAGCAGTCCAGCACCCACATCAGCTAATGTCCATACTTTTTGGTCCCGCAAGGATCGGAAGGGTAGAGCATCTAACTCTCAGTCCTAGAGTCACAGTGCCAGCAACTTCTACCTAGCTTGTCCTAGGTGTAGCAAGAACCATCCAGGTGAATGTCTAGGGTTGCTTTGGATGTGGAAAGCTAGGTCACCGGCTAAAGGAGTGCCCGTCAGCAGGGCGGGGGAAATCATAGTCTACCACTTCAGTAGCCCCAACAGGCCATCAAGCGCAGAGTAACACTTCAGGTACGAATGGTGGTAAGTGCCAAAATCGCTTTTATTATTTGACCTCTCATTAGGATTAAGAGAGTTCACCAGACGTGGTCATAGGTATGTTACAATCTCTTACATCTAGATGTGTATTCCCTACTAGATCCAGGAGCCACACTATTATTCGTGACTCCCTATGTAGCTGTTAAGTTTGAAATCAGTCCAGAAGTCCTCTCAGAACTATTCTCAGTCTCTACCCCAGTAGGTGAGTCAGTTAGAGCTAGCTGAGTGTATAGAAACTGAACAATATCAGTATTGAGTAAAGTAATTCCAGTTTAATTCCAATTTTGACCTCATTCTTGGCATGGATTGGTTACACTCCAGTTATTCCTCAACCGACTGCATAACTAGAGTCATCAAATTTCAGATTCCAAATGAGCCAATTCTGGAGTAGATGGGTAGTAGTTCTGTGCCTAAGGGTCACTTTATTTCCTACCTCAAGACAAGGAAGCTCATTTCGAAAGGGTGCATCTATCACCTTGTTCAACTCAAAGATTCCAGTTCCGAGACCCCAACTATACATTCAGTTCCAGTTGTTAGCGAATTTCCTGAAGTGCTTCCCGAAGGCCATCATGGATTTTCTCCCGAGTGGGAAATAGACTTCAGCATAGACCCTTTTTCCAGACACTCATCCTATCTCTATTCCTCCTTATAGAATGTCTCCAACTGAGCTTAAGGAGTTGAAGGAATAGCTAAAAAACCTTCTTGATAAAGGTTTCATTAGGCACAGCATCTCTCCATGGGGTGCTCCATCGTTGCTCATGCGAAAGAAAGACGGTACTCTCAGAATGTTTATCGAATACCAACAACTAAACAAGTTATAGTTAAGAACAGGTATCCCCTACCCAGGATTGATGACTTGTTCCATCAGATTCAAGGAGCTAGTTGTTTTTCTAAGGTAGACTTCAGGTCGAGATATTATCAGCTTAGGGTCAGGGAATGTGACATACCAAAAATAGCCTTCAAAACTCAGTATGGTCATTATGAATTTGTAGTTATTTTCTTTGGACTAACTAATGCCCTTGTAGCTTCCATGGACCTAATGAATAGAGTACTCAAGTAGTATCTGGACATGTTTGTCATTGTGTTCATAGATGACATTTTGGTGTACTCCGTAAATGAGGAGGAGCATGCTAACCATTTGAGGATAGTGTTACAGACTCTCAAAGACCGTCAACTATTCACTAAATTCGGCAAATGCAAATTATAGCTGAAGTATGTGTCTTTCCTTGGTCATGTGGTCTCAGGTGAGTGTATTCAAGTAGATCCTCAAAAAATAGCAGCAGTGAAAGACTAGCCAAGACCTATTTCCCTGACAGATATCAGAATTTTCCTAGGTCTAGCTAGTTATTACCGACGGTTTGTAGAAGGATTTTCTTCTATTTGATGAGGTGAAAAATATTTTCTTCGTACAAAGAGCATAAATGGTCATTGTATCAAAACAAATATCCCAACAGATTTTGGGGTCGAATCCTAAAGAGAATTGAGTCTATAATTCAAGGGTTATAAACTAACTAGAATGTATGATTGTTCAACATTTGAAAAGTAAAATTGGAGAGAATTCAAAGGGGAATAACTACCTAAATCTAAGCTAAGTTTAATTGGGGGGAGGGGGAATTCCAATTGAAGCAATCTCAAGTGATATGGCTAGGGGCATTCTATAGATGAGATCTCAACTAAATCGGGAATTTCTTCAATGTCTTAACCCATAATTAGCATAGATAGAAGTGGATAATTCACATTCTCTAATTTTTCAACCATAAGAATGTTTATGCCTTGGGTTCTTTCAATCCCCAAAGCCAATTCAAGTAATCAACCGCACAAGCTTGAGGAAGCACTAGCTATTTCTAGCCTTGACCTTCAATGGAGTGAAAATGTGAGTTTTAACTATCTCTATCTTAATCCAACACAAAACACTGCAATTTCTCACTATTATCTTCTCACCCAACTCTCACCTTCCTCTCTCAAGAAAAAGCAAGAAAAGTAAAGCACAACTCATGTTTGCAAACCATCAAATTTGGCGATTATAACTTGGGAGAAGATATAGATCTACAATTTCAATAAGAATCCAAGAGCAATTTATCAAAACCCAATCAAATTAATAAACCCACCATGAATATACCTCTAGCTAGCAAATTAGTAGAGCATACTTAATATTAAAGAGAATATATCAAGAGGATTTCCCTCATATTCATCAGATTAGCTTCATAAACTTTCTTCACAAGCTCTTACAACAATGGTGGAATTACCCCAATTTGGGTTAAAGAAAAAGAAGAAGAAAAGTACTATCCAACTCTACAATCCTATGGTGAAAAGATTCTACCAAAAGTTCTATGAAGAAGATGAAGTCTAGATCAATGAATGAGTGGTGTACAATGAAAGCTATCTAAATATCTGTACTTTCTTGTGTATAACTTTTCCCAAATGCCCTTGCATATTCTAGATTCATTAGAGACCTTTTTGGACCCTTTTACCCTTTATTAGACGGCCTCTTCGATGAGGAACCGTTAGTGATCCATGGAGCACCAAAATTTTGCTAGTTGAAAACAGTGTCTCGATAGGGGGAATCAGTGGTTCAATGGGCGTTTAGCCAATGCCATTTCGTGAAAGGCCGATTTTTTATCCAGTTTGGGCAGTAGCTTCGGCGTTTCACCCTTTTGATCACAATGTGATGCTACCTCAAATTGAATCTCTCATGTCTCCCCCTTTTCCTGCAAACCCCCAAACTTAGGCTTTAGCCTCATTCCGGACTCATTTCTTATCTCTCCCCATTTCTTGGGCTTGAAGCCCCATTTTTTTAATTGTTTCATCACTAGCAATTAGGGTGGATGGGTGCCAAAGAGGGGATTAAAAAGGCTCATAAGGCTTGTAATGTGGTTTTTCAAGAAGAAGGTTCAAGGGGCTCAACATTGGCTAAAGATGGAATATGTTCACGGAGGTCATTTTGGGTGAAGTGACTTTCAAAAGAGAGCCTAAGATCATGTTTTGAGTATAGCTCCATCTAACACTTCACCTTGAAGAACATTTAGGGCAAGTTCTACACAATCATGCATGCACAAGAATTCGGCTAAAAATTCTCACCATACAAGGCATCACAATACAATAAATTCACACACTTACTTCATCGCATTAAGAGAATGACTTTCGACAAGTTAGTTATGGATCAAAGATCCAAGAAATGAATGTACAATTCATGACAAGGGAGTGCTCATTCTCACATTTAAATTCCCTCCTTTTCTTTTCAAAAGTTCGTACACAATTCCAAGCAAGAAATATTGGTGGTACCTCATCAAGCAAGTGCACAAACTACTCAACAAGACTCTAGACTTGACATTTTTCCTTAAAAAAGTCACCTCTCAATCTATCATTGAAAAATGTCAACCCGGTTCGACAACAAAAGAGAAGACAAAGAAATCGCTCCTTAGGAAAGAACAGTAGTATAAAAAAATCCTTGGAGTTTATTCAAAGACTACTATCTAAAAAGGCGATACAAACTCATAAATAATGATGATTTTCCCTTAAGAAAGACGCCACCCAATCTATCATAGGGTCATATCATACATCACTTAACAAGTGGGTTACTCAGAAAACATCCCTAACAGATATAAAGCATTGTCCTTGATGCATATGGTTAAACAAAGTAAGGACAGAATAGGCAAAAGAACTCCATGGGCCTTCTGCTCATGATCGGTGTTTGACCAGCTTGTTACGCCTCTAGACCAACATTTTGCCAGTCTAGCACCGGTTGCCCAATTTAGCTCTTTCCACTTTTATCACCTTCCACACCTGTTTCCCCTGCCCAATCAAAACACCACAAATGTAAAGTAGAAAAAAATAAAACAAAAAGTACAAACAAAAAGTAAAAGTAATTGGGTTGCCTCCCAAGAAGCGCCTTAGTTAACGTCGTGCATCGACGACTTCAACTTTCACCACTTTTCTCTCCACTTTGAGCATTTGAATCACACAAATAGCTTCTTATACAATCTTCTACTCCACTTGAGGGGTGGTGGTGTAAGCATCAAGGGACCAAGCAATGGATATTGCATCTTGTGTTTCTTGGCCCTTAAAGGAGGGAGGTGTTTTTTCCTTGTTGGCATGGCATACTCTAAGATGAAGCAATCTTAATCTTCCACCTCAACTTCCTCCATTGGCTTGGTGTCCCCAGTCTCTATTTTGTCAACCATGTTCAAAGCTAAAGAACGATAAGAGGGCGGTCTAAGTCACTCCCCTTTCAACCATGGTTCTTGCTTGACATCCTCCTTTTCAAGTGCACTAGAGTCCTTCAATGTGATTTTTTGGATGTCATTTGGAGACTCTAGTGTCACTTCTTCGACCTTGGCATCATGTATTTTTACAATGTTGGTTGGTTGGCACACCTCTATGAATTCTTCAACACTCACCTTGACTCCTTCGTCATAATCATTTTGAGCTTCCTCCTATGAGTCAAGTTGAACTATGTCCCATTGTTCACTTCTTCTTTTTATGCTCCTTAATGTCTCCTCCGCTTCTTCTTTTAGAGATTTACTGCTCTCTTCCTGAGGAGTTGATGATTCCATGGGCATGGAGGGATTGACATTCTTTTCTGCATTAGACTCCCGCTCTAAAAAGGCTTGGAGCATGGCTTCTATACGCCCACATGTATTTCTCCTTCCTTCACTTGCCATGGATTCATTTCTTTCAAGCTTAAGAGAACAACTTCTATCATAGTCACTACAGCGAGAAGTGACCCCATTTAGGCATCCATCCTAATGTCTCCCATGACAACCACATAATGTGCATCTATACCCATTATAGGAAGGAGAAGGTGCACTCATCTCCCTTCTAGGGGCATATTTGCAATCTTGTCAATACTGTGATCCTCTACAATAGGGACATGGATCATCATAATAAAGGTTGCAACCAACAAACCTCCTTTCATTCCACGATGCCATCATACAACTACACAGAAAGAAAAACAAAAACAAAAATAAAAACAAAACAAGATGTCAAACAAAAAATGCAAAACTAGTTCGAATCAATAAATAACTAATGTCTTATCACAACTCAATTCCCGACAACGACACTATTTTTGATAACGTTCAAAATATACTCTTCGTACAATGAGCATAAATGGTCGTTGTATCAAAACAAATATCCCAACAGAAGTCGGAGTCGAATCCCACAGAGAATTAAGTCGATAATTCAAGAGTTATAAACTAATTTAAACTAGAATGCATCGTTTTTGAACATTTAAAAAGTAAAATTGGGGGAAATTAAAGGGGAATAACTATCTAAATCTAAACTAAGAATAATTGAGGGGAATTCCAATTGAAGCAATCACAAGTGATATGGCTAGGGGAATTCTATAGATGAGATCTCAAATAAATCGGGAATTTCTTCAATGTCTTAGACCAATAATTAACATAGATAGCAGTGGATAATTCACATTCTCTTGTTTTTCAACCATAAGAATGTTTATGCCTTGGGTTCTTTCAAACCCCAAAGCCAATTCAAGTAATAAACCACACAAGCTTGAGGAAGGACTATCTATTTCTAGCCTTGACCTTGAAGGGAGTGAAAATGGGGGTTTTAACTATCTCTAGCTTAATCCCACACACAAACACTCCAATTTCTCGCTATTATCTTCTGACCCAATTCTCACCTTTGTCTCTCAAGCAAAAGAAAGAAAAGTAAAGCACAGTTCATGTTTGCAAACAATCAATTTTGGCAATTATAACTTGGGAGAAGATAATAGATCTACAATTTTAGTAAGAATCCAAGAGCAATTTATCAAAACCCAATCAAATTAACAAACCCACCATGAATATATCTCAAGCTAGAATATTAGTAAAGCATACTTAAAATGTAGAGAGAAGATACCAAGAGGATTCCCTCACATTCATCACATTAGCTTCACAAATTTGCTTCACAAGCTGTTACAACAATGGTAGAATTCCCACAATTTGGGTTAAAAAAAAGAAGAAGAAAAGTACTATCTAACTCTATATTCCTATAATAATTCTACCAAAAATTCTATGAAGGAAATGAAGTCTAGATCAATGAATGAGTGGTGTACAGTGAAAGCTATCTAAATATCTATACTTTATTGTGTACAAATTTCCCCAAATGCCTTTAAGGATTGTAGATTCTTTCAAGACCTTTTTGGACCGTTTTACCTTTCATTAGACGGCCTCTACGGTGATGAACTAGCTTTTCATCGGTGGCAATCCACGGAGCACCAAACTTTAGCCGGTTGAAAATAGTGTCCTAGCAGGGAGAAACAGTTGTTCAATGGGCGTTTAGCTGATGCCATTCCGTGAAGGGCCGGTTATTTAGCTGTCCTGGGCAATAGCTTCAGTGTTTCGCCTATATTTCGCCCTTCCGAATCTGCATTTAGTTGGTTTAAAGCATGTCTTTGCACCCCTTCTTGATCTCAATTCTTCCATTATCTCTGATCCTCTCCTTATATACTGACTCATAAAATTTCATCTCATACTTCATGTGTTTAGCTCGATTTCATGCTTTCTCCACTCGCGTTAAGTACCTACAAAGAATTCACAAGAAAGGGCATAAAAACCGCATAAATGACTCGAAAACTATTACACACTGTGAAAACACTAACATTTAATAGACACACATGTGAGTGGTGATGAACAAAGAGAGTTCGACGCGTGTAGAGAAACCTCAAAAGTCGGGTCGAACGAGGCCAGACAGCAAGGGCCAGCGCAATGTGCCAGCACCCTGGCGCTTTGGGCAGCGTGGCGCGTTGGCCCCCTTGGCGCATTGAGGGGCGCGACGCGGGGCAAAGGATGCTGCGATGGGTGTCACGAGGAGCCATCCCTGCCATCGCCCACATGTATATATATAGCCCTTGTACAATTGTAGGATCATTTGGAAATATGTCAAATCAGCTAGTGAGGGAGAAATACGAAAGAATGAAGCTAATTTTGTCCGTTTACACTACGAAATGTCGCCTGAATTAAAATTAACTTCGGGTATCGAAGTTTAAGGTCGTAGGGAGCATTACTGCGAAGTTCTTTTCGCGAAATTCGCTCGGCGAATCGATATCCCGCCTAGTTAAAGTTGTCAGAATTGCTCCAAACAAACTTCTATATGGTCACGGGCTTTAATTAAGCATTTCTCCCTTCTGAACGCTTGGGAAATTATACATTTTTGGCCGTGTTTTGATAAGTTAAAAGTATTGTTAATATTAGTATTAAAAGTTATCGTTTTCACTGAATTTAGTACTGAAACTAGTCTTATTCTCCCAATTACAATTACAGTTGTAAAGGACTGTTGAAAATGGATTAAAACTCGTCAATTAATCAGAAGTCAGCAATCCAGGTATGTAAGGCTATTCTTTTGGCAAGTTATGTTCATCGTACAGTTAGTATGACACGTATGCCGATAGTATTTCAGAGTACACCTATTGGGGTTAGCTGTTATAAATTGAATTGAGTTAGTAACAATGATTAGTAACTCTTGTCAGAATTTACCCTAGTCAGTTCGCTTGTTGTGTAACGTATTTGGGGTTTGAATGTTGTTGCCTATAGAGTTATATTCACAAGAGCAGTATGATGTCCAAGGGACCAGAGTGAGTCAGTGAGGACCATATCAAGTTTTAAAGCTTACATTATGGCCCATAGTCGAGCCAAGGCTCGGGGACCAGTCACAGCAATTCTATTATGACCCATAGTCAGGCCAAGGCCAGGGTCTAGTTATCAGAGATTACATTATTTGCAATAGTCGATCAAAGGCTCGGGACCTAGTTACAGCAGTCATAGGATGATCCATAGTCGAGCCAAGGCTCAGGATCTAGATACAGCAGTTGCATTATGACCCATAGTGGGGCCAAGGCCCGGGGTCCAGCATCAATGGTTACATTATGACCCATAGTCGAGCCAATGCTTGGGGTCCAGTTACACAGCCAGAGAGTTCAGACACAGCTACAGCAACAGGAGCCTATTAGGGTCAGACGTGTATTCAGAGAATGAGTAATCCAGAGTTATAGTTTGCTCAAAGTTTTTAGTAGTCGAGCAGTAGAAGTATACCTTGTTTGTACCTACCGAGGCCTATAGGGGCCCAGGTAGTTTTTTCTGTGTTGTTTGTACCTTCTAGGGTTATGTGGGCCCATTTAGGTTCTTGTTTGCATATAGATAGACGTATTGTTTAAATATTTTAGGCGGTGAAGGTATTTAGGTTAAACTCTTACTCTCTTCTTTGATTACTACAGTTTTACCAGCTTTCAGTTACTTATTATCTTTCCGTCTTACATGTTCGGTACATGTTGTACTGAAGCCCATCCGGGGCACTGCATTACTTACCTGCAGGTGCAAATAGATGTGGTTCGGGATGTTCCTAGCTTTTAGCTGAAGTCAGCAGTTTATTCAGCTACGTCCCTCCGGAGTTGAAAGTTAGATGAGTTTACTTTTGATGTACAACTTTGGGATAGTTCGGGGCCCTATCCCAACCATTATATCATTCCTAGAAGCATGCAGACTATTCTATATTCCCTGAGGTTAGTTTGTCATCGGCCGTGTGGGGCCTGTGTATGCTTTATTCCTTGTGATGTTCATGTGGGGCCTTGTTTAGCTGTTCGTAGCGTCCTTGTCGACCATAGAGTAGTTTAGTGCCTGATTTATGTTCAGTTATAACTAGACAACATGGTGGCCTTTTCAGCCTGCGTAGGATCCCTGTTGTATGTTGTTGAGGTTAGCTATCTTCCTTTACAGGTGGCCTTGTTATCTAGAGGCTATATTTACATTCGAGATATAGCTCGTTGGTTTCTTGAGTTGAGTGTTAGCATGCACCAGTTGTGCACCAGTATAGTCAGGTTGGTTCATATCTAGTGTGGCACCAGGTGCCAGTCATACTCCCCAAGGTGGGGCGTGACAAAAACTAGGCAAAAACACATACTTATGAGCCTAATTGAGTTGGTAAATTTCCTACTCATCAATTGCGTCTCCTCAGACTAAGCTAACTCAGAAGAAGGTGATGTTTCAGTGGTCAAAAGAATGTGAGAAGAGTTTCCAAAAGCTAAAGACTCGACTCACTACAGCTCCAGTTTTGACCTTCACAGAAGGAACAGATGGATTCGTCGTCTATTGCGATGCTTCAAGAGTCGGCCTTGGTTGTGTTCTGATGCAGCGGGGTAAGGTGATAACTTATACCTCCGAACAGCTCAAGGTTCATGAGTAGAACTATCCGACTCATGATCTTAAATTGGCAACAGTGGTGCTTGCTTCGAAGATATGGACGCATTACCTTTATGGGGTTCATGTGGATGTTTTCACCGACCACAAGAGTCTTCAGTATGTGTTTAGTTAGAAGGATCTGAACCTTCATCAAATAAGGTGGTTGGAGTTATTGAAGGATTATGACATTAGCGTGCTATACCACCCCGTCAAGGCAAATATGGTGGCGGATGCTTTGAGTAGAATGTGTATCGGGAGTGTTGCTCATGTTGAAGAGGGAATAACAGAGTTAGCAAAAGATATTCACAGGTTAACTCCGTTGGGAGTGCAGTTGGTTGATTTAACAGAAGGAGGAGTAGTAAGGCAGAGTGGGTCGGGATCCTCGTTAGTGGTTGAGGTTAAGTCAAAGAAGGATGAAGATCCCATACTACTTAAGATTAAAGAAGCAGTTCTAATAAAGAAAGTGGAGGCTTTCTCCAAAGGGGGAGATAGCGTGCTACTTTCCTAAGGTAGATTATGTATACTGAATGTAGGTGACTTAAAACAGCAAATACTGGTAGAAGCACACAGCTCCAGATATTCTATCCACCTAGGTGCCAAAATGATGTACTGTGACCTACGGGAAATCTACTAGTGGAATGGCATGAAGAGAGACATTGCAGAATTTGTGGCTAAGTGCTTGAATTGCCAACAGTTTAAGGTTGAAAATCAGAGACCTAGGCATATGAATCAGGATATCAGCATACCCACATGGAAGTGGGAAGAAGTGAATATAGACTTCGTTACAGGTCTGCCTCGTACTCATCGGCAGCATGATTCAATTTGGTGGTAATAGATCGGATGGCCAAGTCAGCACATTTCCTCCCAGTTAAAAACTACAGACTCAGTCGATGATTATGCTAGGTTGTACATGCAGGAGTTAGTCAGACTACATGGGTTTCCCTTGTCTATCATTTCAGATAGAGGTACACAGTTCACCTCGCATTTCTGGAAGTCATTTCAGAAAGGACTTGGTACTTAGGCGAAGCTCAGAATAGCTTTTCACCCTTAGACAGATGAACAAGCTGAGCAGACTATTCAAACCATAAAATATATGTTGAGAGCTTCTGTGATCGACTTCAAGGGCAGTTGGGATGATCACTTACCTCTAATCGAGTTTGCATACAACAATATCTACCACTCCAGTATTCAAATGGCCCCGTTTGAGGCATTATATGGTAGGAGGTATAAGTCTCCTATAGGGTGGTTTTAAGTTGGCGAAGCTACCTTAATAGGACCAATCTCAGTTCATGAAGCTATGACAAAAGTGCAACTCAACAGAGAATGGTTGAAAACAGGTCAAAGCTAACAGAAATCATATGCAGATGTGAGGAGGAGAGAGTTAGAATTTGTTGGAGATGATTGGGTTTACCTGAAAATTTCACCCATGAAAGGGTAATGAGGTTTGGAAAGAAAGGGAAACTCAGTCCGAGGTATGTAGGACTCTAAAGGATTTTGAGGCGAATTGGCAGTCTGGCCTATGAGTTAAAATTACCCTAAGAGATAGCATTTGTGCACCCAATCTTCCATGTGTCACTATTGAAGAAATATGTCGGTTATCCGAGCTCAGTTGTGCCATTAGAAAGTGTGGGATTGAAGGATATCCTCCCTTACAAAGAAGTCCCAATCTAGATCCTAGATCGTCAGGTTCGTAAGCTAAGAAATAAGGAAATCGCTTCAATGAAAGTCTTATGAGGAACCAGATAATTGAGGGCGCCATATGGGAGGTAGAAGCAAACATGATGGCAAAATATACCCATTTTTTCCCTTCCAGTTCAATTTCAAAATCATGTATTAAATTCCTCCTCAGTACTCTATTCAATTCAGTACTCATAAGTTCTATTCATGTTTTCTGTGTGCACACTAGTTGTGCCAACTAGTTTGTATGACTAAATCAGTTCGAAGTCATTCACTCCTTCAGAAACCAGCTTATAGCTTCAGATTGGGAATTGCAGCTCTTTTCCAAGTTTTCCAACAGTTTTAGCCTTCATTCAAGGACAAATGATCCCAAGGGGGGATATTTGTCACAACCCTAGTCTACACCTTGGGCGAGACACAGTACTTGGTGCCACAAGTGACCCCAAGCTAAACCATGGGCTATTATTACACTGGTAAACTGAGTAAATATAGCGGAATCTGCATGAATAATAAAGTAATCAATACTACTGAAAGTAAACATGACTAGAAGTCATACTGAACAACTATGTCCGAAAGCCAACTACTATCTAATGAGTTGATGGGACAAGCCCCCAAGCTAACTCTAAAATCTGACTAAAAGAAACTAACCAAAAGGAAAATATCATCCTTGGAAGATGAGGACCCGTCAATTGGTGCTGCTGTTGAAATCGTCGGAAGGAACTACTAATGATGTTGGAACTAAGAACCTGTGCCTATATCATAATACGATATATGCATGGAAAATATGTGTTAGTACTTTGAATGTACTGAGTATATGAGGGACACAACATGCACGGAAAATAATAACTAAACTAAAATAGCATGAAATGACCAACTGATACTGAAATACTAATAGAACTGAACTATAACTGATATGGTCGATAATGATCCTAACTGATGGTCATAAACATGTCCTAAAACTGTGATACAAAACTGAGCTAAACTTAGTTGTACTGAACTTCACTGAACTGTACTGAGCTAAACTGAACCATGCTAAGCTAAACTAGAACTGTACTAATAAGTGGGAGAGTCTATAACCGACATATAACCAGTTGAGATGAACGTGGAGTTCAATGTATATGCCCCATCGATAGGACCTAATATACCATACCAGGGTATAAAGGCATGAAATGTGAGATCAGTATCGATGCTCATTTAGGCTAATAACCTATGGTGGCAATGTAGTTATGGGATCCTGGGTGCACTAGAACCCAGTCTTCTTGGTGCTAAGTCCTACTCCCACTTTATATTTCTAATCTGTCTACTAAGTTGACAACTCAAAGATGGGGCCCAAGACTATGTCAGGGATACTTATCTGGAAGTACCCTGAGAGTCTTATCGAACTGGATAACTGTAATTGGTGTTCTAAGACTAGCTAGAGATATTTATTTGGAAGCATCGTAATCGTCTAATGAACAAACTGAGAATGATACTGGTGGTTCAAAGACTGGTCAGAGCTTCTTATCTGGAAGCGTCGTAACCGTCTAAAAAACTAACTAATAACTGATAACTGGGAGACATTACTGACACCTCAAGAACAACTTATAGTCAAACTGATCAACTGACATTATTGAAGGATACTGAAGATGCTAACATTCTGACTGATATTGAACTAGCATACAACTAACAAAGAATTCATATGATCGTAATAACATGGTTATTCCAACACTAACAAAGTCAAACAACATTAATATCTAATCAATTATGAAAGACCCCAAAATTAATTGCATTCAAGAAACTAGGGCTAAAATCATAATTATTCATGTCAGGAGAAAATAGCCACAATTATCACTAACATCAACCCTCAATACTCATGAGAATTATAACAGGAAGAAATTCCATAATTTACTTACAATTGAACCCTAACGATCAACTTCAGAACTAGAACTGATAAGAAATTTTCTAAGATCTTTGGGGAGCAAGGGAAGAACAATTCCCTTGTTAAATTCCTGCATACCTGGTGTAGAAATATCGGAGAAAACCCTTTAGAAATTTGAGAAGCAAAATTGAAACCCTTGCTCCTGCTCTATACTTCCTGACTGAGTTTCTACGTTCTGACTTTGAGAGAATTATAGGAACAAAGAGGGAACATCGATTACCTCCCTAAATCCCCTGAATATAACCCAAACTGATATAGTTTACGGATTAAAAAGGTAAAAATTTACAAAAATGCCCCTGAAAGGAAATCTGAACAACTGCCTGATAGGTACCAACGGGTCACACAACGAGTCATTGGTTGATACCATGACTTTTTGGGACCAGTCATTGGTCTTGGGCCTGGATTTGAGGCTCACTAGAAATTGGAAATGAAGAGAACCATGACTCGTTGGATGAACCAATGGGTCATTGGTACCTCTCGTTGTCACTAGCAGGAAATCTTGGTCCCTCAGCTAATGAAAACACAACGACTCATTGGTAGAACCAGTGGGTCGTTGTGTCTACTCGTGGTCAACATTGGAACAACTGAGGAATTTCTAGTCCTATTGCCACAGAAGGAAACAACGACTCATTGTGTGATATAACGGGTAGCTGTTGCTTCTCATTGATACTGCAAAGGATTTCGAACAACTCCTGGACTTGAACTAACGAGTCACCCCACGAGTCGTTACTTCAGACGACGACTTGTATGACTCATGGGTTCCTGGAAAAGGTTTAACTAGCTTCTGAGCTGGGAAAGCAATGAGTGACAAGACGACTTGTTTCTCCTCACAATGGGTCATTTCATGTCTTGTTGGTTCCCGAAGGACAACTGGCAGGGCTGACCACGACTTGAACAATGGGTCATTACTGTTGACAATGACTCATTGTCCCCATCGTTCTGAGATAACTTTTTCTAGTCTCCTCTATTTTTTCATGCAAGGTTTGAGTTTTGTCTAGGAAAGTTTTGGGGTGTTACAGTTAAGAAACTTTCAAGATGAAGAGAATTCAATAAAAGTGTTTAGCATTAGTTTTGAATCACTTTGTGTAACCCTAGTTCGTTAATCCACCATAGTTCCTACAACCGTAGTTGTGGAGGTTTTAGCCCCTTTTGACTGTATGATGATGATTAGTATTCATAGACAAACACATAATTAAATACTCGCAATGATGATTGAAATAAAACCTACTTTGAATATTTCAAGAAAAGATGATTAACAAATTCTAGAACAATTGAGAAAATCCAAGTTAAGGTCTCAAGAATTGCTCTCCAATATCTTCAAAAACTAATTACAACTTGATAATAATCGACCTCTAATTGCTTCTCTAACGTTTCCTCCATAAAAGAAACCTAAAATGTATTTATACACATAATAAAATCCTTTTTCTAAGTTAACAGGGAAATATCTGAATATGGCACAAACACTTCACATGACTCCTCCTACGACCCATGACAGGATTGTACGTATCGTGCCTTGTCTCGTACATCCCTTGACTTCTATAGAATTTGTTAAGTGTTTTCCTCTGGTACAACTCGTAACATGATCCCATGAGTCATACAATCAAGTTGTGGTTTGACACTAGGAATTCTGGCATCTTCTGAATATTTCTACGAGTGTCTTGGTATGCCTCGTACCTTGCTTTTATGACTCATAACAGCTGGTCGTACATGAGAACTGCCAAGTCCCAAAAATCACTGAAGTTCTGTATGGCTCCTGGTACGGGCAATAGGTAGAAGCTACAATTCCTAATTCTATTCATATTAGTCGACTTAAATTGTGCAAATTTTCCTAAAGTATTCTACTACTTAAGTTATGACTCATACCTGGATGGTACGGCTCGTACTGAGTGTCATACTTTGCGTTTGCCTTGTACCAATCTTTTGAGCTTTTCCACAAGTCTCAGTATGGCTCATACAACCTTTGTATGCCACATATTAAGAACAGTACATGGCCTCTTTTCTGCACTTTTCTACAACTTCTGAATATGTTCACTCCAACGCTTATTTTCCCTTAAAACAAAGTAAAAACAACTCATATCTATATAAATCATCTAAGTCCATGCTAATTTCCCAGTTTAAAGTGTCACGCCCAACCTTGGGAGGCATGACTGGCACCTGGTGACCTACTAGGACCTGAACTGTTGAGCTGACTAAGCCTAAGCACCTCTAGTGCAGGGCTGACCCTAACCCTAGAATCAAGAAAACAACGAGCTATATAGCGGCTATAAATACAACCCCCGGCCGATAATACCTATAGCCCCTGTGAAAATAAACAGCTAACCAGAGACAAACAATCATAGGGAGATCTATGGGGGCCGACAAGGCCGCAAATCAACAGCGAAACAAGGCCCAACACGGCCAACACATGTAGTCTAAAATACATATGGCCCCCATATGGCCGATATCATCTAACAACAGGGATGTAACACAATATGCAAGCCTCTAGGAGTAATAAGATGGTCAGGAAAGGGCCCCGACCTACCCATATGTACAAACAAAAGGGATAAACCTCTATTACACAAGCCCCTGAAGAAGCGAGCTGACGGTTCCATACGGCTGACTGGAACTACGAGGGACCTGCTCCTCGTCTATCCGTACCTGTAGGCAAGTAATGCAGAGCCCCAGGAAGGGCGTCAGTACAATATGTACCGAGTATGTAAGAAAATAGATAAGTTGAATAAGACTAGAAGTAAATAAAAAGAAGAGACAAAAGATTAACCTGTACGCCAGCTGATACGTAATCTGCATCAAACATCCACTACATGTACATAAGCTAAGACTGCATACTTACACATTTATAAATACTACAGCTAGCAAACAAAAATTCATACAAGAATCCCACCTGGCCCACATAAGACGGGAGGTGCAATCAGCACGGAATAACTTGTTCAGGCCCCCATAAGTCCTGGTGAACACATCTCAATCTATACACCCTACTTATGTGTGTACAACTCTACTGGTACTGTAGCCAACCTACCGGTCCCCTAGGTCTACAACTGGGTCCACTTGGCCCCTGAACTGTTGCTGTGTCTAAGTCTGGAGGACTCCTGATATCTACACCCCGAGCATAAACGCTCGGCGGGGGTGTGTATAAGGCCAACCACGACAATATAAGGATCTGGATCCCCATCTTCGTCCTTTGCGGACGGCATGCTACTCTATAGACGACGTATCTTCTCCCCTGGCGGGTGACTCGACACAACTATTAACCCTGGGGCGATCATGGAAGGCTTCTTACTAAGAGCAACCCCAACCCAGGTGCTATATGAAATATCAATCTATCTATATAAAGAGAGCGTATCTAGCCTTCTGGGCCTAATGCTAATGCTACTCGCTTCTGGGATAATCTGTATGGCTGTCTGCAGGCACGCCATGCACCCGTATCTGATTAGAGGATCTTGATGGTGATCATGAACTCTAATAGTCTGGGCTTAATAGATTGAGGTATGAAGTGGCCTAACAATACTCTAAATGTCCTACTCATACATCTATAACCCATGAATAACTACGGGGTTGCGGATAGCTAACTTCCTTATTCTTCTAATTAAACAACTATAGGGTTGGGCTCGATTGAACTTTCTTCTACACGATCGGCACCTTGGTCCTTCATAGGTAGCTTACTAATCTCCTTAACTTGTGGCTAACACTGTACTAGCATAGTACTACTGACTCCTTAAGCATTATCTGGATCTACTCGGATCTGTATTACTGTTCTGGGCAATTCCCAATCTTATAGGCAATTCTATATAGACTGACTCTCTCCTGGAAGTATGTATCTAAATACCTTATAAGAGCCGGCTAGGGCGCTGGCCCGTCACTAACTACTAATGTGGACCCGTCCTTGGGGTACCCACGGGTTTATCTTACTCGGATAACTGGGCTGGCATGCTGGGCGCCCTACGTGATAACTGTTAAGTCGACTAAGACAGACAATCACTTATAAGGCTAAAGGGATGGCGGGCGATCACTCAATACACTGGAGAACCCTGGTGTTGCTAACTCTAGAATATACCTATTCTATCTCTATTTCTGGTTGTAGAACGTGCAATAACATCAATGACCTCTAGGGATGCTTTCCTGCCAATACAGGCACCAACTAGTCGTCAGACTGCCTATGTGCGCCCATACTGTTTAACTAGTTGATTCAGGAAAATAACTCTTACGAGCTTCTCAAGTATAGGCCGGTCAACAAAAATATAACTCTACCATCACAATAAACTGAGAACCAAAAGAGTTCCTATAGCGTTCATAACGCGAATCACAATTAACCTGCTCCTTTTCAGCGAGGGGGTGTTGCAGTAGGATCTGTATACGCTTTCTAGCAACTAACCAGAATTTATGTAACTATAATCCCTATTAGCATCTAATCGCAACATATCTAATATTTATATATGTATATCAACAACAGCTAATTACAACATATCAAACTACAATCTAATGGTAGCAACTATCTTTAGCATCTGAGATCGTTATTTCTATTCGAGAACATAAGTCGTAACACTATACAACTAGGATACTTGCCGAGAGTTAAGCCTTACATTCCTCGTTTGCCATTTTCTCACTAACTGATGAGTACCATCTCGTATTCAACTGCCCTTCTCAACTGTAATCATATTAATAGAAGAATAGGGCCAACTTCGTTATTGAATTCGAAGAAAACAATAACATATATATATTGACTACACTTCAACTTATCGAAAAACGATCAAAAACTCATAATTTCTCGGGAATCTAGAAGGGAGAAATGCTTACTTTAAGCTTGTGATCGTATTGACACTATTTTGAAGCAATTCCACCAACTCTGGCTTGGCGAGACGACGACTTGTCAGGCATATTTTACGAAAATAACTCCGCAGTGATGCTCTCTGTAGCCTTATACTTCACTACCCGGAGTTAATTTAGATTGGGAAGGCGTTTAGTGGCGTATTCAAATGATTTTTATAATCTCCCTTCACTTCTACCTCTTTTCTGGCCGAAGTTATTTAGAAAATAACATAACATCTAAGTGTGAGGCCTTTATATACTTGAGGTAGTAGACAGGGAAACGTGGCACTCTACCCATCGCGCTGATTTTTGCTCCGTGGCACATTGGCTAACGCGGAGGATCTGCTCTGTGCCACCTTGCCCCTCTGGGCAGCTTGGTTCGGCCTCCTCCCGCGAAATCCCAACTTGGCACCCATTCGGCCTTTTCCCGGGTCCTTTCCTTGTACATATGGCACTCTAAAACTCTTAACCAACATACGAATAGGCCTAAACTTACGGGGTGTAACATCCTTCCCACCTTAAGAACATTCGTCCTTGAATGTTAACTTCTACTTGCAAGAACCTTAACCTTGCAATTACTTATTCTGATAAAATTTTGATAGAGTCTCCCTTGTAATATGGACTATCTAAAAACCCTGAAATGCAGAAAAGTCCAATACATGTACTCCACACAATACTATGGCATTCATTTCACAATATACTAAAGTCAACTACTCCACACATACATGTATATAATGCAACTTATGAAATAACAACAATACACCTCTAGCTACACAATCTGACTAAGTCTGAAATAACTGAGGATATCTATTTTTCATATCATCTTCTGCCTCCTAGGTCATCTCCTCTCGGTTCTTATTTCTCCACAATACTTTAATGGAAGCAACATCTTTAGTTCTTAGTCCGTAGACCTTTCGATCTAGCTTGGCTACCGGATTCTCTTCATAAGCTAACGCTTCAGTGATTTTGACGTCTTTGACTGGGACAATCTTGGAGGGACCTCCTATGAACTCCCTCAGTATTGGTACATATTGGGTGAACGGATTCTAATTCTGGAGGCAAATCCAATCCATAAGACACCTGGCCTATCCTTCGGCGAATCTGATAAGGTCCAATAAACCTTGAGCTGAGATTGCCTTTCTTACCAAATCTCGTCACACCTTTCATCGATGAAACCTTCAGAAATACCCAGTCACCAGTATAAAATTCTTGGTTTCTCCGCTGCACATCAGCATAAGATTTCTGGCGGCTCTGAGCAGTCAGCAGACATTCCCTGATAACCTTTACTTTTTCCTTTTGTCCATTTTAACATGTCTAGGTTTTCTCTATCTGCTTGAGGTTATCATCCATAAGGCTCCTACTTCCATTTATAGTGGGCCTCGAGAGTCTGAGTTGTATATTATACTTAGCCATCAATTGGGGTACGAGGAACCATGCTTAAGTTAACATATGTCACCATCCGTTCTAACATACTTTCCTAAAATTTAGTTGTAGATTGTGCCCCTCTGTCGGAGTTTATCAAACACTAGGGTTCCAAGCATTTCATCTTCTTCTGGGGTATTTAACCTGACATAAGTCTTAATGGCGACATAATTTCATCTGGCGTGGTATGAATTGACCTCATTGGTCTTATTAAATGACTCAAATAAGGTCAGGCTACACCTGGTGTGAGGTAATCCTGTGACTGTATTCATATTAATTACTCTCCACTCCCTTGCAAACACAACCATCTCTTATATTGGATAACTCGGTTCCTTCTATTTCACCTTTTATGGCCTGTCACTGGGGCTCTGCATCTATGATTTAATGAAATCTCCTGTCCTCTGGTACCATCTCATTGCATTTTCTTTAAATTGAAGGAGCGACGAACACATGCACCTTAGCTATGGTCTGCTATTTGAAGTTCTGCCACCCTTGGAACGTGAGGTCAACATCCGCACCTCGTGACCTTGCTTGTTGTTATATTGAAGGCCCGTAACTATCCCCTGGGCCTTGTTTCCAGGTTGTACTAGATTAGAGTCTCCATGTCCGCACTCTCTTACCTTCCCCTTGGCGTACTGCAACATTCTATGCTACAACCTTACTATCTCTTAACTATTAGCCTGAGGCTTAGTCCTCAATATACAATGTTCTATCAACCTGGAGGTGATTCTAATTTCCCCCAAAATCTGGTATTCGTGCTTTTCCCCTTACCTTCCTTAGACTGAGCTTTGGGTTAATGGTACCTGCCTTACACTTTTAATAAAGTTATAGGCCGAGTCTCGTCTTATACTTCTTCTGGCTTCCAGTCATACCCATTTTATTCATATGACCTCCCTGTCTTTCGATATCACAAAATGTGATCATAACCATTATCTTGCAGGCATATCCTGTCGTTATTAGCATGCTATGGTGGATTCATCCTTTATCTGACTTGAACTTTACTATTACTAGGAGTTTATCACTGATGGATTTCTTACACACACTTCGAGTAAGCTGGTTGTCTTACCCTCTCTTCTGACTCATTACCGTGAAGGTCTGGACAACTTACATAAACATTGGGGGTCCCTACTATTTCCTAACACTTTTCGGAGTCAACAAATCCAACCTTCGCTTACTATTTACTCCGGGCAACATCGCCTCAATTCCTACGCCCTTTGCTATACTGGAAACAAAACTAGGAGGTAGGAATAACCTTTTCTTACTGCAATGAAATAGGAATATGGGACTGTACAACATTCGAAAGGATGGAGGTGGGAATCCTGCATTTCCCTCTCTTTCTCACATCCATCAGGTAATTTAATATTAACTGCTGTCTTGACCATATTTTGTATATCTAACAGATAAGTCGACTCATATATACGCTATACTCCTAACTTCCTACTCTGAGGTTTATAAAAATGAACTGGAGACGGTGCTGGT
Organism: Datura wrightii; assembly: GCA_035772735.1. NCBI lineage: Eukaryota > Viridiplantae > Streptophyta > Magnoliopsida > Solanales > Solanaceae > Datura > Datura wrightii. Next base: position 169,636,561 of record JASDFA010000016.1, read on the forward strand.
AGATGTATCACACTGTGAGGTTCCTGGTACCTCGAGAGAGTATTGGGGAGATCTAGGACATCTGCTCCCGTCCTTAGGCTGACTATCTCCGAACTGCATTGTCTTAACGACATAACAAGGAAACTTAGGGACTTAACCCTACACAACTTTGCTCTATAGCATGATCTAAGAAGAAGAATGAGTAACCATCCTATCATGCCTTTCAGCCTCCTGCCTATAGTATGTGGTGCACAACACATCCATAGACAAGACTCTACTTAGCACAGCTTGCAGAATCCTTGGGATACAACCTGCTCTGACACCAAGTTTGTCGCGCCCCACCTTTGGAGGCATGAATAGCACCTGGTGCCCTACTAGGACCTAAACTGCTGAACTGACTGAGCCTAAGCACCTTTGGTGCAGGGCTGACCCTAACCTTTGAATCAGGAAAACAACGGGCTATATAGAGGTTGTAAATACAACCCCCCGGCCGACAAAGCCTATAGCCCCTGTGAATATAAATAGCTAACCAGAGACAAACAATCATAGAGAGTTTTATGCAGGCCGACAAGGCCGCCAATCAACAGCTAAACAGGGCCCCACACATCCAACACGCGTAGTCTAAAACACATATGGGCCCCATATGGCTGATATCATCTAACCACAGGGAAGTAACACAATCTACAAGCCTCTAGGAGTAATAAGATGGTCGGTACAGGGCCCCGACCTACCCATATGTAAAAACAAAAGGGATAAACCTCTATCACACAAGCCTTGGAAGAAGGGAGCTGACGGTTCTATACGGCTGACTAGAACAATGAGGGACCTTCTCCTCGTCTATCTGTACCTACGGGCAAGTAATGCAGAGCCCCGGGAAGGCCGTCAGTACAATATGTACCGACTATATAAGGCAATAGATAAGATGAATAGGACTAGAAGTAAATAAGAAGAAGAGCCGAAAGATTACCTTGTACGCTTGCTGATTCGTAATTTGCATCTAACTGCCACTACATGTACATAAGCTAAGACTGCATACTTACACATTTATAAACACTACAGCTAGCAGACAAGAATTCATACAAGAACCCCACCTGGCCCCCACAAGCCGGGAGGTGCAATCAGCACGGAATAACTCGTTCAGGCCCCCATAAGTCCTGGCGAGCACATCTCAATCTATATACCCCTATTCAGGTGTCTACAACTTTACTTGTACTGTAGCCAACCTACCAATCCCCTTGGTCTACAACTAGGCTCGCTTGGCCCCTGAACTGTAGTTGTGTCTGAGTTCGGAGTACTCCGGATATCTACACCGCAGGCGTAAACGCTCGACAGGGGTGTGTATAAGGCCAACCACGACAATATATGGATCTGGATCCCCATCTTCATCCCTTGCAGATGGCATGCCGCTCCATAGAGCGACGTATCCTCTCCCCTGGAGGGCGAGTCGACACAACTATTAACCCTGGGGCGGTCATGGAAGGCTTCTAACTAAGGGCAACCCCAACCCAGGTGCTATACTAACACATCATTCTATTTGTATAAAGAGATAATATCTTTCCTTCTGGGCCTAACTCTAATGCTACTCGCTTCTGGGATAATCTGTGTGGCTGTCTGCAGGAACGCCATGCGCCCGTATCTAATTAGAGGATCCTGATGGTGATCATGATCTCTAATAGTCTGGGATGAATAAAGCGAGGTCTGAAATGGCCTAACAATACTCTAAATGTCCTACACGGACATCCATAACTCATTAATAACTGTGGGTTGTAGATAGCTAACTACCTTATTATTCTAATTAAGCAACTAGAGGGCTAGGCTCGCTCGAACATGCTTCTACGCGATCAACATCCTGGTTCTTCATAGGGAGCTTACCGATCTCCTTAACATGTGGCTAACGCTATACTAGCAGAGTACTACTTACTCCTTAAGCATTATCTTGATCCACTCAGATCTGTATTATTGTTTTGGGCAATTCCCGATCTTATAGGCAATTCTATATAGACTGGCCCTCTCCTGGCAATCTGTACCCGAATACCTTATAGGAACCAGGTAGGGTGCTGGCCCGTCACTAACTACTAACGTGGACCCCTCCTTGTGGTACCCACGGGTTTATATGACTCGAACAACTGGGCTAGCTTGTTGGGCGCCCTACATGATTACTATTAAGTCGACTAAGACTAACAATCGCTGATAAGGCTAAAGGGATGACAGGCGATCACTCAATACACTGGAGAACCCTGGTGTCGCTAACTCTAGAATATACCTATTCTATCTCTATTTCTGGTTCTTGAACATGCGATAACGTCAATGACCTCTAGGGATGCTTTCTTGCCAATACAGGCGCCAACTGGTCGTCAGACCGCCTAACTGTGCCCATACTGTTTAACCAACTGATTTAGGCCAATAACTCTTACGAACTTCTAAATACTAGGCAAGGCAAAAAACATATAACTCTACCATCACAATAAACTAAAAACTAAAAGAGTATCTATAGCGTTCATAACGCGAATCACATTTAACCTTCTCCCTTTCAGCAAGGGGGTCCTGCAGGACAATCTGTATACGCTTTCTAACAACTAACCAGAATTTATGTAACTATAATCCCTATTAGCAGCTACTCGCAACATATCTGATATTTATATATGTATATAAATAACAACTAATTACAACTTATCAAACTACAATCTAATGGTAGCAACTATCTGCAACATCTAAATCGTTATTTCTATTCGAGAATATAAGTCGTAACACTATACGACTAGGGTACTTTTCGAGAGTTAAGCCTTACATACCTCGTTCGCCGTTCTCTGACTAACTGATGAGTATTAGCTCGTATTCAACTGTCTTCTCAACTATAATCATATTAATAGAAGAATAGGGCCAACTTCGTTACTGAATTCGAAGAAAACAATAACATATATATATATATATATATTGACTACACTTTGACTTATCGAAAAAAGATCAAAAACTCGTAATTTCAATGGAATCTAGGAGGGAGAAATGCTTACTTTAAGCCTGCGATCGTATTGACACTAGTTTGAAGCAATTCCACCAACTCTGGCTCGGCAGGATGATGATTTGTCAAGCGTATTTTATGAAAATAACTCCGCAGAGATGCTCTCTGCAACCTTATACTTCACTACCCGGAGTTAATTAGATTTGGACAGCTTTTAGTGGTGTAATCGGATGATTTCTGTAATCTCCCTTCGCTTCTACCTCTATTCTTGCCGAAGTTATTTAGAAAATAACATAACATCTAAGTGTGAGGCCTTTATATACTTGAGGCAGCAGACAAGGAAACGTGGCACTCAGCCCATCGCGTTGATTCTGCTCCATGCCACATTAGATAACGCAGAGGAGTTGCTCCGTGCCACTTTGCCCCTCTGGGCATCTTAGTTCGGCCTCCTCCCGTGAAATACCAACTTGGCACCTATTCGGCCTTTTCCCGGGCCCTTTTCTTGTATGTATGGCACTCTAAAACTCTTACCCAACATACAAATAGGCCGACTAAACGTTATAAACTTATGAGGTGTAACATTAAGCGTCGAAACTATTGTGAGCTGACAGCACATCAACACCCTCAACTTATCACCTTTGTATGTCCCCAGGCAAGGAAAACAAAAAACTAAAAATGACGCTTAACTAGAAAATAAACTTAGGATACTCCAGCCAACACCAATCAAAACTTGCACTATGAACAAAAACAACTTTTGACCCTTCTCCATGTGAACCAAATCAACTATGCACATCAAGTGACCACAAACCATGATAAACAAGGATCAAGATATGTCATCTAGTTATTAGTAGAGAATAAAGTTATTACCAATATTTTTCACACAGACAACTAGCAGAATAAAATACAATCCATGTAGCCCCACAGCAAACGAAGTCCCCAACTCACAGATATATGAAAATATGATACTTGGGACTAAAATAAGTAAGACTCTCACTCTCACAAGGAAGTTCCAAATACTGCACATCGGATAGCATAGGCTTGTCCTTATTTTCTCTACTTTGAGTTTTTGGACAGTCAGGCTAGGATCACTATAGGACTTTGTTCGACTTGTATTGTAGGCTTCGCGCTGGGTATGGTAAATATTGAATTTAGTGACTAAACTCTCCTTGTCACTACATACAATTCGCTCGACTTTACACCTTTATACCTTATTTTTCACTTTTTCAACTTTTTCCTTCCTTTTCTCCATTTACATGCAATATGTGGGTGTGCTAGGTTTTTAACTTTTTCATTCATTTTTTTCTTTTGTATTTTCTTTTTAATTTTTCCTTTTCAGCTATTTTTTTTCTTTTCTTGTCACACCACACCTCTTTTTTACCCCTCTTTCCTTTTCTTCCCTTTTTCACCTCCCCAATATCTATGCAGCCCTACTATAGCCATCCTCAACTTAGGCATTTTGCCTTGGTTGAGGTTCACAATGTCCAAGGAGGAACTAGGGACAAAGTAGGTTCATTATAAAAAATAGGTGAAGTTAATCGGTTAAACAAAGAAAAATGGTTAATTTTATGGCTCAGAATCAAGATCAAGGAATTCATCAATATTTGGTAGTATTTTAGGCTAAAGTGACTAATCAATCAATAAAAGTGTATGATCATCTCCTGACCAACTATCTTAAAACCTATGCAAAGACCAACCGGTGAAGTTCTAAATCCTAAATGTTGTATTGAACTAGGTATATGACCTCACTCACTCATGGTACATGTTTTGCATTCATCATACCTAACCGGTTCATTCATGGCTAACTATAACTACTCATGCTAATATACTAAATGATACAAAAAGTTTTGTAGAAATCATACTTTGCAGTCAACTAGTACACACCTAACATCCAAAAAAATTTAAACAAGGTCAGTTTTTTAAAACTTCAAAATTAGTGCATTTTATTAGCTAAATAATCCTAAGATACTTTCTAAATAAACAAAAACATCCTAAAAATGCTGATTCTACAACATAGAATGCCTGAGGAAAAAGAAACACAACAAGAAAAACCCTCGGACGAATAAAAAATCCCCAAAAAAATTACAAGTACACCCCCTCCCCTTTCAAAGAGAATGCTTTGTCCCCGAAGCATAGAATATAAATACACAAGGGAAAGCAACATACATGTGGAACAGTAAGAGCTCTTGTCATCCTGCAAAGGTGATACCTTCACTGCATTTGTGGCACTAGCGATGGCCGGCGCACTCAATGGTACATCTACGGGGGACATGGTCACCCCCTCAGCAGTAGTGGTGACCTCTGCAACCTCAGTAATAATTGGGGCTGAATGTGGCTCACCTAAAGGGTCCTTTCCACCTGCAAGCTCAACATGGGCAGTGGTGGAGCTACCCACTCCTCTAGCTCTCTCAAGAAGCTCCAACCAATGCTCGTCGTGAATTTGTTCTCTCTACTCTTGCCCACTTGCGTTCTTTCTTCTCCTTCTTTTTCTTTTTTAGGGTATCATATCCAACATCTTCCAAGACCCACTTCTTCCCTTTTCCTTCCTCTGCTCTAGTTGGCTCCCAATATGACGCCAAGTCAAGCTAATCATAAATCTCAATACCAAAGCCAGGAAGAGTGGGGCTGCTAGAATTGCCGGCTGTAAAGATGAAAGCTAGATCACTTGGCTCCAAAGAGGCCCCAACTCCTCAAAGAGACTACCTGTGTCAGTCTGCTCTTCCATTCACTCATTGAAGCAGTGCTCAAAGCTATCGAGTCGGGCATGTAACACTTATGTTGCCGCCATAATCAGCCTTCACCCAAGGTTTTACATTCTCCATCATAGACTGCACCTTTCTCACAGTCATAATCAATCCCTTCTCTATCTTTTGCAGAAAATCCTGAGACACTAGCATATATATCTGTTGGGGTCTTCCTCAGAATGCCTATAGATGTGGTGCAGTAGAGGTGTTGAGAGCTGCCTCTAAATGACCGGCCTCTGTAGCCGATGTCTGGTCCTGCTCTGATGAGATAGGGGCATTAACCTGCTTGCCCTCAACTACCCATTGTATTGGGACTGCTGTAGGAAGTCTCGCTCACCGCATCGGGTTTATTTTATCATGGATCAACCCTAGTCTGTTGTCCTCTACCCTCCAATCAATCTCTCTTCATCAGGACGGACCTTAAGACCTGCCTCCATATATAATCTGAACACGAGACTCAGGAATGGGATAGTAGTGCTCAATCCCATAGCCCGATATCGGATCTCCTTATCAATGACCATCAAAATGTTGATGGCATATCTTGGCATGATACACACCAACAATACTGCTCTATCTTCATTGAGGTTGTTATCATTATCGTCAGTGCGAACCTGTGGAAAACTAGCATCCAGCAAGCCTTTGCTATGAATTTATTGAATTTTTTGGTGACCTGCTTTCCAATAGACACCCATTATCCATCCTCCTTATCCTCGGCAATAACCTCGGACAGACACTTTATATGATTCTTCCTCTCCTCATAACCTATCTGCTTAATCTTCTTCATGGCTTCCACCCGGTAGTCAAACATAGGTGTAGTATGTTGTGGTATGAATTGAGGCCCATATAATACCTAAGCAATAGTACACTCGAATATGTCAACAGTGCAGCCTCCACCATTACACTCTCCAACTTGGGATGATCTTTCAGCTTCTGCCCATCCTTTGCTTTCTGCTCCATGGTAGCTAAATAATTGGCATAAAATTCCTGTAATATCTCTGAAGTGTATCTACTGGGGATTCTAGCCATCTACTCAAATCTGTAGAAGTTGAATATCCGCTTCATCTCCTCCACCTCATTCAGTACGTTGGTGAGGATCCATGGTTCTTCTTCAATACTCCACCTAGGATGGTTCTTGGCGGTGGCAGAGAGACCCTGCTCATAGATCTCTTGTGCCCTAGGTACTCTCCACCAAATAGTGTGGTTCTCCTTAGGCAGAGTTTGCTCACCCTCATCAACGGCTGCCTCATCCTCAGACTTGAACTCACCATCTCCATCTCCGGATTGATCCTCCTTGGACCCTTCATCATCATTAGAGCCACTCCCAGACACTTGGACTTGTTCCTTAACTCCCTCTACACACTAGGGAGTGTCGGAAGATGTGGGAATGGTTGTCTTGGCCTGTGCTTTAGCTTGTGCCATAGAGGTTCATGTCCTATCGGGGTCAGATGTATCAACCCTATACTCTTCGACTGAACCACTAAGAGAGTTTCCTACGTGTTTAGAGTTAGAAGGATCATCTCTCAATGCCCTTCGAGCAGCTATCTTTACCCTAGCGACTTTGTGTTTGACGGTTTAGTTGCTTTCTTCTTCCAGTCATTGTACCTCTGGGGAAAAAGTGTTAAAACTTCAGATTTGACAAAAATAAACAAGAAAATACCCTTTGAAATTTTCCATGGGTCCTCAGTATAAGTCCTACCTAGAAGGTACAATCTGTACTAAGACTCGTACTATCTTGGATAACAGTCATGACTCTGAGGTACGACTCGTACCATGAAGGTACGATTAGTACCATGAGTCGTATGAGGATTCCCCTTGAAAACCATTATTTTGTATTTTTCCATGAATCATGGTATGACCGGTAAGTCGATTTCATGAGTCTTAGTAAGGATCACACAGTTGCCTTTAGACTTTGGCCCTTTCAAACTTCTAGTATGATTACCAGGAACGGCATGTAGTCTAGTACCACGGGTCGTACTAGGTCCTATACCAACTTAATTTACATACACATAGCTTGGGACTGTCCCATTGAACCATCCTACGAGTCGTAGTATGAACCTACAAGTCATAGGAAGGCCTGTGAAGCCTCTCCTTGACTTTGTTCATGCCAATTATCTAGGTAAGTTTGAATTTGTGTTGGGTACTCAGAATTTCCCAATCTACGCATGCATTTTTCACACTTTTACAACTACCTAGTTCTCCCATTATGATTCACAACCCATAACTAAGATATTTACAATTAATAATCGAGTTCTAAGCATGTTCAAATTCTACCCATCCAACACAATCACATAATGCAAGATACTGATCATCTTCCTCATCTATTTTAATGAATTTTGAGGAATCCCAGTTTTCAAACAAGTTCATATAAGCACGAAGGTCTTTTTACTCAACCCATGGTATAAGCACTTACTTGATTTTTGAAAAATCTTGCTCACTTCGTGCGTGGTACAGTGACTAGGGTAGGGATTCGACTTGAGAAGTGTTAATGGTATACAAATCTTGCAAAATTTAAGGAGTAATTGTGAATTCAACGTTTATTTGCGTGGGAGAAGGGTCTGAAAATTTTTTATTTTAAATATTCTAGGGAGTTTTAAAATTTCGGGTCTAGTCAGGGAGATTTAAGGATTTTGTGTCCGTCAAGACTCGTACCACGAGTTGTAGGTTGGACCTACGACTCATCCCTAGGTCTCGTAGCAGAGGTATAAGAAGACTTACGAGTGGATCTATGAGCACATCATATGACTCATACAAAAGAGGTATGAACCGGACCATGACTAGCAGGTCACCTTGACTGGAATTTCATACTTTGTATAGTTCATACCTATAGTGAGTACTATGACCCATAAAATGGAGTTACAAATCGTAGGACCAACCGTACCATGAACTCAAGCGCTAGGCCATGTCTCTACTTCTCATCACGACTTATACTACGACCCGTACAATGCTCTTACGAGTCGTACTAAGGCTCGTAGTACAAGTTTGTACTGCAATTTTTCTGCAACCTGTTTTTATTAAACTTGAACACTGAGCACACATATGTCAATAAACATGGGTTGCCTCCCAAGAAGAACTTGATTTAACTTCCCAACATGACATAGATGGTTCAGTTACTCAGAATACACAAAACCACCTCATGGGTTGCCTCACAACAAGTGCCAGATTTAACATCGCAGAACAAAGCAAGTCTCTTGACTACTCAAACTTCGTCAAGAAACTCAAAATCATCCTCAATTATTGAGACCGCCCTAAACTCATTGGGTTGCTTCAATGACCGATTACATTGAAGGTGACGTCCTCTCTATTGAGCCTAAATTTCAGTTGGCCAGCCTCGACATCTACTAAAGCCCTCCTAGTAGCAAGGAATGGTGGGTCGAAAATGATGGGGACCTCAAAGTCAACCTCGCATTTTAGCATCACGAAGTCCTCTATGAATATGAATCTATCAACCATGACAAGCACATCAAACAAGATTCCCATAGGCTTCTTCACTGTATGGTCAACCATTAATAGCCGCATAGTTGTCGGTGTGGAGGCTCCAAAACGCAGCTACTTGAACATAGGTAATGTCATCACATTGATTCTTTCTCCCAAGTCGTAGAGTGCCTTCACGAACTCAACGTCACCAATATTACATGGGATGGTGAAGGCACCTGGATCCTTCTTTTTCTGGGCAATGACCGGTGAGGTTATGGCACTACAATGATGCACGTTACCTAGTGGCTTACAGACCTCTTCCTGGTAACAAGGTCCTTCATAAACTTGGCGTGTCCAGGCATTTTCTCCAATGCCTCAACCAATGGTATGTTTACAGATAATTATTTAACCATGGAAAGAAATTTTTGAAACTTACCATCTTCCGCCTTCTTCCTCATTCTTTGATGGAACGGTGGCAGTGGTGATGGGATAGCCTTATAGATCAGGGTGGCCCCTTGTTTCTTGCCCTTTTCAACTTTAATCTCCTTTTCACCAACTAGAGCCTCAGTCAATTCAGCCTCTTCCTTAAGCTTTACTCAACAACCTCATCTTTATCATTAATTACGATCTTTTTCTTCCTTTCATTTCAATTATAAGGCAGAGGGGGATCAACTGTGGTCTTTCCACTCCTAGTCATCATAGCCATGTAGTGAGTATCATTCTTTGGATTTTAGACTATTTTTCTAGGTAGTGTTCCCTTTTGCGTAGGGTTCAGGGATGCTGACAATTGACCCATCTGCTGCTCTATTTTCTTGATGGTTGTGGCATGCGGCTCAACTCTCTGGCCCATGCCAGATATATCTCCACGAATGTCTTTCAGCTTCTCCTCAGTGGATCTCACCTTCTTGAGCATCTCATCCATCATGCTCTCTAATTCGGACTATCTAGATTCCTCCTCACGTGCATTAGGAGGTACATACAATCCTATTTGATCATTGCGGTAATAATCATTCCTTCTCCATTATCCCTCTCGCTCGAAACCTCGGCTTCTCTCTATGTACAATTTCAATTGTAGTTATCACAGTATTAGTTCCAACCTTGATTTCTAGAACCTTGGTGCCTAGTGTCCTGTCCATACCTCGGTCGTTGACCCAAAAACCCGCCACTTGGTTGTCTAAGAAGTTCTCCTGCCCCTGGGAATCTAAATGCTCCAGCCCTAGTTCCTGTCCCTGTGTCCCCACTATATTAACCTTTATGGCCCCAACGCCCATGATATGCTTCGTGAGAAGGTCTAATGATGTATGCATGTCATCCAATTCCTGATCACATTTATTGTCATGACCCAAACATAGGCCAGGATTGAGACACTGGACAAGGAGCCTCGAGAGACTCCAAATCGACCTATGTCATGAATATACATCTAACTTAACAAAATAAAAATGGAAGACTTAACATGATAAACATAGAGGAAGTCTATGAATAACATATAATCTGAATATACAACACGAATCTGAAGTTGATTATAATATATTGCCCGAAATGCCTCTACGTCTGATGAGTTGATGGGACAAGACCCCAACTAACTCTATAAATTTGAAACTGAAATTACATAAACATAACTGAATTAATGAGGGGCCCTCGACAAATGAGGACTCACTAATAGAGACTGGATGCTAACTATGAAATCTGGCTAATGATGAGACTGAGCCTGAAGATCAAAGCCTGTATCATAAAATGATACAGCATAGAGTATACGATCAGTACGTGGAATGTACCGAGTATGCAAGGTAAGTAGAATGGACATTTAAAATACATAAAAGTTATTAAGAGTAGGATGACAAGATCGTAATATATATATCGTAATGCAAATGTATGGGTCAAGGTTTTCCAAACATCATAAATCATTCATAATCATAATCAGAAGAGAGAAGCTTTATGAAACATAACTTGAGCCAAAGTATATAATCGTAATCATACATAAATCATGAGGAACAGTGGGAGATTCTTAAAACTGACATGCCACATATAAGCACACATGGAACCCGATCTATAAACCTCTAGTCAGGAGGATGTTCGTACCTTGCCAAGGGTAGAACCATGAAAGAGGTGTGATATCACAATAGAGGGCCCATTTGGGCAAAGGGGACAGTAACATGGAGGTCCCATCGTGGCTACATTGGCGCATAGTTCTGAGACTCGGGGTATGCTTGGATCCCGGGTCTACTCCAAAAACATATATAGTCCTCATAGGATAATGTACATGAGATTCATAGGCTAGTTAAAATCATGATAATCATACGCATGCTTGAAATGCGTGAACTAGCCATGAAAGTAAGACCCGTGAGTCCCCCATAATAATAAATCATAAATCATGGAGTTCATGCATACTTGTAAAACATGTATATACTTGATATTTATAAATTCATGATGAGTATTTGAGAGAAATCATATCATAAGTCATGAATCAAAATGGGTTAAAGAACATCAAAATCAAAGTGGAATCATGACTTAATTTATCATGAAACATACATAATTGGGCATAGTTTTGTAGGAATTTAAATCCATAAATTTGTAATTGAAATAGTTGTAAAATCTTCCCATGATTCATAAAATATGGATTTATATATGAGCGGGATTAACCTATAGATAGATCATAGGATTTCATAAGAATTGGGAAAAAAAACCCATAGAATCATCAATAGTATTTCATTAATTAGAGAGAGATTGGGCATGGGTGTGATCAAATACACCTATTCATAACCCTATATACCTGAGAGAATTAGATTCTACAACTCCCTAGATTGCCCAAGGAAGAATTGATGGAAAACATGGAAGAATTAACCTTGATCACTCTTGAAAGCTCTATATTTGCATGCATGAAGGAGGGTGGGTTTGAATGAGTTAAACCCTCTTAAAACACCCCTTCTGAGCTTAAAACGACGTAGCAGGGTACTTAGGGACATGGAGATTAAGGTTTTGCACTTACTGAATTTGCAGAAATTTAGCCACTACTCAATCCGATGACCCACACAACGGGTTGTCCTTAGCTCCCTCGATCTGTCAGTTCACTCACTTTCTTGCCCCTAATTCATGCCTCAGATCTCCTTCAACGACCAAACAGAATGGGTCGTTCCAACCTCCAACGACTCGTGGTTACTAAATGTCATCACCACTGTCACTATCCTGGAAATCCTTCCGACGAACACATATGATGACCCATTGTTAACAACAACGATTGGTTCAAAGACCTGTCACTTCCTCCCTGATCAAGACCAGCCTCACCACGACTCCCATCCAAAGACTCATTACAACCACCAACGGGTCGTTCTGTGTCACGACCCAAGCATAGACCCGATTTGTAGACATGGGACAAGGGACCCCAAGAGACCCCAAGTCGACCCATGGCATAATCATTCATCTATCTAATACAATAAAATAAAGGATCAATGATATAAGCATAGCGGAAGTCTAACTCAACATAACAATAAAATAAACATCCGAAACTGAATACACGTCTAAGTCTTAAAAGCCTCTAATCTGGACAAGCTGATGGGACAAAACCCCCAACTAGCTAGACAATACTGAAATTGAAAATACATCAGAGATAACTGAAAGTCTAATCCTCCAAAGATGAAGATTCACCAATCACGCAGGAGCTAACTCTGATAAGCGGCTACAAACGGGGCTAAACCTAGGAACCGGTGTTACACCCCGTAAATTCTTGACATTTAGATGGCCTATTCGCATGTTGGTTAAGATTTTTAGAATGCCATACATGCTAAAAAAAGGCCCGGGGGAAGACTAGACAAGCGCTGCATCGAACCATCGCAAGAGGAGGCCGGGCAGACCCCCTCCGCGATGGCAACGTGCCAAAGAGGAAGCCCCTCCACGATGGACAATGTGCCACGGAGAGGGGTGTCCAGGTTGAAGTATGTAAGCCCCCACTTCGTTTTAAAATTCATTTTCCCCACTCTTAATTTCCAGAAACCAGCAGAACAGTAAGAGGATGAAGGTTTTCATTAAAATTCCTTCCGGTTACGCCGTCAAACGCGGTCCAAATTCAAATTAACTTCGGGTACCGAAGTGTAAAGCTGCAGAGAACATTCCGGTGAAGTTAGTTTCGCAAAATTCAGCCGGCGAATCATTTTCTCACCGAGCTAAGGTAAGTGGAATTACTCCAAACTTCTGTTAATATACTCCTATCCCTAAAGTGAGTATTTCTCCCTTCTAGAGTTCCGAGAAATAGCGAGTTTTCGGTCGTTTTTAAATAAGTCAATGTTTGGGATATATATATATATATATATATATATGTATATATTCAAAGTAGTATTTTCTTCCGGAACATTAATGAATTTAGTTCTATTTGCTGTGAATATGAATGCAGTTGGAAGAAATAGCTGGATATTGGCCGAGTTATGCCAGTTAGTCAAGAAGTAGGTAATCAAGGTATGTAAAGCTAGTTTCTTCGGCAAGTTAGTATTTCTAGTATGGTAAAATAGAATAAACTCCAGAAGGAAGTACCAGAAGCCGAGTATTAAGTATGTTTGTATTATTATGCCATATTTAGAATAAAAGTCAGTAAAGTTGTACCAAACAGCAAGATATCAATCCCATACTAAGTTTAACTCAGTATTAGATTCAGTTTAATTTGAGAAAGAGATTCTGAATAGAATATCAGAACATGGATAGTATTTTTCAGATTTAATATACATGTTATATGTGATTACTATTGCTTGTTGAGACTTGTTTGTGATATGTGCACACCATTAGAGCTTCCTTCCCGCCCCAGGGTTAATAGTTGTGTCGACTCGCCCGCCAGAGGGTGAGGATACGTCACTCCAAGGAGTGGCATACCGTCCGCAGTAGGACGCAGATGGGATGCAACATTCCCCATAGTAGGCAGCATTATAGCATACCCTGTTGAGCGCTTGTGCCTAGGTCACAGATTATAGATTACAGATAAAGATCTCAAATTACAGTTACAGGAGTCCTCCGGACTCAGATACAGTTATTGCCAGGGGCCTAGAGAGCCCATGTTGCATACCTAGGGGGCCGGCAGGATACTCGTAGTTATTAGGTGAGTGGAGTGAATTTATTTTTTGATGGTTTGACCCGGGTAGGGGTATATACATTGCATGTTGATTGGCACCTTCCGGCTTATGGGGGCTGGTATAGGTTCTTGTATGCTATATATATGTGTGTTACTTATTAACTTTATGAATAGCAAGACACCGCATCGACAGGTATGGTTCTAATATTCTTTCCAGTACAATTAAGCTCGGTACAGATTCTGCCATTCCAGTCAGTTTTAGCTATCCTCTGTCATTTCAGTAACTACCAGTTTACTGTTTATCTTCAGTTATGCTCAGTTTTTTCTTTGCATACTCGGTACTAGTGGTAGTGACGCCCGTTTGGGGGCGCTGCATTACTTGCCTGTAGGTACTATAGACGAGGAGCCGATCCCTCGTAATTTCAGCCAGCATACAAAGTCATTAGCTCCAGTCATCCGAAGCTAGATAGCTAGAGGTTTATCCCTTTTCTTTTGTTGTACAGTATGGGTAGGCTGGGGCCCTGTCCCGACCATTTTATTAGCATTCTTAGAGGCTTGCAGATTGTATATTCCTAGTGGTTAGCTGTACCGGTCGTGTGAGGTCGTGTGTATGTTTTAGTTTGTTCATGATGGTCGTGTGGGGCCTTATTCAGTTGGTAGTGGTGACCTTGTCGGTCACGTAGCAGTTTAGCACTTGTTTTCCTGATTCAGAAATAACTAGATAGCATGGTGGCATTGTCGGCCCGAATAGGTTCCTTCATACTACTGTTGTTCTGGTTAGCTGTTGTTGTCTTACTGGTGGCTATAGGCCTATTCGGCCGGAGGCTGTATTTACAACCATTATATAGCCCGTCGTTTTCTTTAATCCAGAGTTAGAGCCAGCCTGGTACAAGAAGTGCTCAAGCTCAGCGAGTCTAGCAGTCTAGGTCCTAGTAGGGCATCATGTGCCAGCCATGCCTCCCAAGGAGGGGCATGACAAAATTGGTATCAGAGCAGGTCGTGTCCAAGGGAGTCTGCAAGCCGTGCTAAGTAGAGTCTTGTCTATGGATTTATTGCGCACCACATACTATAGACAGGAGGCTGCAATGCATGATAGGATGGTTACTCTTTCTTCTTATTTAGTCGTGCTGTAGAGCGGTACAGTATAGGGTTGAGTCCCTAAAACTTATCATACTCTTTGAATAGAGATACGCGTCAGATCAGCGATACCCTATCACAGGCAGAAGATCAGATCTAGCAGCAGGAGAGGGCACCAACCAGTTGTAGGGTAACTACTGCAGCATGAGGAGGTATTCGGGACCTCCAAATGTGATACCTCTATCGGTACCATCCCCTGTATATTTCTATAACTTTAGAATAGGAAGTCTGAAGCATATCGTATATACTAGTTGATTTATTTGTTAGATATACAAGATCTGATTAAGATGGTAGATAATATTAGGTTATCAGATAGATGTGAGAAAGAGAGGGAAATGCAGGATTCCCACCTTCATCTTTTTAGATGTGGTATAGTTCCATGTTTCTTTTTCGTTGCAGTAAGAAAAGGCTATTCCTACGTCTTAGTTTTGATTCCAGTATAGAAAAGGGCCATAAGGATTGAGGCGATGTTGCCTAAGGTAAGCAGTAAGTGAAGATGGATTGGCTGATTCTAGAAAGTGTTAGAAAGAGTAAGGAGCCCAATGATTACGTAAGTTGTGCAGACCCTCACGGTAACATGTCAGAAGAGCAAGTAAGACTACTAGCTTACTCAAAGTGGGAGTAGGAGATCCGTCAGTGATGGACTTCTAGTAATAGTCAAGCTCAAGTCGGAAAAAGGCTGAATCCGCCGTAGCATGCTAACGCCGGCAGGGTATGTCTGCAAGATAATAGTTATAATCTTAGCTGTGATATCGAAAGACAGGGAGATTATATGAATAAGATGGGTCCGACTACAAGTCAGAAGAAGTATAGGTTGAAACATGACTGGTAACCTTATCGACAATGTAAGGCAGGTACCTTGAACCCTAGAGCTCAGTTTAAGGAAGATAAGGGTGAAGAGCATGAATACCAGATTTTGAGGGGAAATTAGAATCACCTCCAGATTGATAGAACATCGTGTATTAAGGACTAAGCCTCGGACTGACAGTTAAGAGACAGTAAGATTGTAGTTTAGAATGTTGCGGAACGTTTGCCTACGGAGAAGGTAAGAGGGTGCCGACCCAGAGACTCTAATCTAGTGTGGCTAGAGACAAGGTCCAACAGACAGTCACAGGCCTTAACATAATACCAAGTAAGTCCACAAGGTTTGGATGTTGACCCCACGTTGTAAGAGTGGCGAAATTTCAAATAGCAGATCATAGCTAAAGTGCATGTGTTTGTTGCTTCCAGAATGGGATGAAAATCGCATGAAATGGTACGAGAGGACAGGAGATATCATTAGACTGTAGAAGTAGTATGTCATGTGTAGTATGAAATTCAGTAAAGCATGTCAGAGATTATGTATTACTACCAAAATTCAGTATATGTATTGTACGTAGTTGTTGATATACATATATATATACATAGATATCAGGTATGCTGTGAGTAGCTGTCTATAGGGGTTACAGTCACACAGATTCTGGTTAGCTTCTAGGAAGTATATAAAGATCGTACTGAAGGACCCCTCGCCAAATAGGGGGCAGGATCTAGACTTCAGAAGCTCACAAAAGTTAGTAGCCTGAATTAGGTGGATGATGATACAGGCGCAGATAGACGGTCTAACAACCAGCTGGCGCCTGTATTACTAGGGAAGCATCCCTAAAGATCAGTAACGTCAGTGCATGTGCCAGAACCAGAAATAGAGACCTAATAAGCATACTCCAGAGGTTAGTAACACCAAAATTTTCCAGTATGTTAAGTGGTCGTACATCGTTTCCCAGCCTTGTAGGTGAGAGTCAGCCTTTTCCAACCTAGCAGTTATCATGTAGAACACCCCACAAGTCAGCAAGCCGTCCCAGTCAGACAAACCCATGGTTAACCCAAGAAGGGGTCCACATCAGTAGTCAGTGATGGACTGGTACCCCAGCCGGTTCTCGTAAGATATTCAGAAACAAAGTCCTAAGAGAAGGCCAGTCTTTACAGAATTGCTCATAAAACCAAGAATTTCTCAGAATAGCAGAACAGATCCAAGTGGATACGAGCAAGGCATAAGGAAGTGGTATTACTCTGCTAGCACAGTGTTTACTATGACAAGGAAATCGGTAGATTCCCTATGAAGATTCAGGGGTTGACCGCCTGAGAGTAAGTCCGACTAAGCTCAACTCTACAATTGTTCAAGTAGAATAACAAAGCAATTAACTGTCCACAACTCCACAGTTATGCATGAGCTGCAGATGCCCGAGTAGGACATCTAGAGCATTGTTAGATTACTTCTGCATTTGAGTCATTCAGCCTAGTTATTCAGTTATTCAGCCAGATTATTAGAGATCATGATTACTATCTGGATCCTCTGATCAGATACGTGCACATGGTGTACAGACAGTCATACAGATTATTCCAGTAGCGAGTAGGATTAGCATGCAACCTAGAAGGCCAGATAAGCTCTAGCTATACAGATAGATTACTTGTCAGTTTCTCCAGTATAATAAACCAGTATGATCGTCAGTTACATGCCAATTTCTCTAAATGTGAATTTTAGTTGAATTCAGTAACCTTTTTGGGTCACCTCGTGTCGGAGGCTGGTACACAGATAGATACACAAAAAATAAAAGCAGTGAAAATATGGAAAGGACCACCACTCCGACCGAGGTACACAGTTTCTTGGGGTTAATCGAGTACTATAAAAGATTTGTCGAAGGATTTTCCACCTTAACAGCAGCTCTGACTAAACTAACACAGAAGGCAAATTCAGTGGACTGAGGCATAAGAGCAGAGCTTCTAGGAGTTGAATTTGTGGCAGTGTCACTGGTTAGAGATGTTGAAGGACTATGACGTGAATATTCTGTATCTCCCAGGAAGGGCCAACGTAGTAGCAGATACCCTCAGCTGTGAATATATGGGGAGTTTAGCATACTTGCAGCCCAAGCAGCGGGAATTGGCCCGAGAGTTGCATCAGCTAGCTAGTCCAGCCATTCATGTAGAAAAAACAGGGTACCGTAGTGTCATCTTTAGTTATGGAAGTAAAAGGAACGGCAGTACAAATACCGTAGCCTGGTTCAGCTTAGAAATAGAGTTTAGTGGGGAGAGATGACAGATTTTCAGATAACCGAGGATGGAGTGTGGAGATATGAAGATCTCCTTTGTGTTCCAGACATTGCATGGCTTCGCCATCAGTTTATGGGTGAGGTACATTATGCCCGTTATTCTCTCCACCCATGTTTGGCAAACATGCACCATGATGTAACAGAAATCTACTGGTTGCCAGGAATGAAGAAAGGGATAGCAGAATTTATAGCTCAGTGTCCCAATTGCCAACTGGTAAAAGCTGAACATCAGAAACCAGGCTGCTTGATTTAGGATATAGCCGTACCTCTATGGAAATGGGAAGCAGTTAATATGGATTTTGTAGCAGGATTACTCCGCACTAGGAGAAGATATGATTTGATCTGGGGGATCATTGACAGATTGACAAAATCAGATAACTTTCAGCCAGTAAGAGCTACCTGATTATGCTGAATTATATATTAGAGAGATAGTCAAATTGCATGGTGTTCCAGTATTCATTATCTCTGTCAGAAGGCGCAATTTTCAACTAAATTTTGGCAGTCATTTCAGAGAGGCCTGGGAACACAGATTAACCTAAGCATAGTATTCCACCCTCAGGCAGATGGATAGGCAGAACGCACTATTCAGACTCTCGAGGATATGCTACGAGCATGTCTATTGGACTTTGGAGGTAGCTAGGATGAGCACTTACCACTCAGCTATCCAGATGGCGCCCTATGAGGCATTGTATGGGGAAAAATGCAGATCGCCAGTTGGCTGTTTTGGAGTAGGAGAGTCAGCGCTGATTGGACTGGATATTATTCATTAATTAGAGGAGAAAGTAAAGCTTATCAGGGATCGCCTACTGACTGCTCAGAGCCGCCAGAAATCGTATGCTGATGTGCGGCGCAGGAACCTGGAATTTAATGTGAATGACTGGGTGTTTTTTAAAGTTTCTCAAATGGAAGGGGTGATGAGATTCGGCAAGAAAGGTAAGCTCGGACGTAGAATTATTGGGCCTTATCAGATCCGCCGAAGAATAGGCCAAGTAGCATACGAGTTGAACTTGCCTCCAGAGTTAGAGTCTGTTCATCCAATTTTCCATGTGTCTATGCTGAGGAAGTATATAGGAGACCCCTCTAGAGTTGTCCTAGTTAAGGATGTCTAGGTTACGGAAGAGCTGGCTTATGAAGAGGTTCCAGTAGCCATACTAGATAGGCAGATTCACAGGTTGAGAACTAAAGATATTGCTTCTGTCAAAGTATTATGACGTAATAGGAACCAAGAGGAGATGACTTGGGAAGCAGAGGAAGATATGAAAGTCAGATATCCTCAACTGTTCCAGACTTAATCGGCCAGAGGTACATTAGTGTTGTTGTTTTATGAGTTACCTTATATTTATGTGTATAAATGAGATAATTGACTCTAGTATACTACGTGACAAATGCTATAGTATTATGTGGAGTACCTGTATTGGACTTTTGTGCATTTCAGGAACTTTTGAGATAGTCCATGTTACAAGGGAAACTCTGCCAAAATTTTTCTTGAATAAGTCAAGTAAGTTGGAATTCTTGCAAGTAGAAGTTTACATTCGAGGACGAATGTTCTTAAGGGGGGGAGGATGTTACACCCCATAAATTCTTGACATTTATATGGCCTATTTGCATGTTGGTTAAGAGTTTTAGAATGCCATACATGCTAGAAAAAGGCCAGGGGAAGACCGGACAAGCGCCGCATCGAACCATCGCAAGATGAGGCCGGGAAAACCCTCTCCGCGATGGCAACGTGCCACGGAGGAAGCCCCTCCGCGATGGCCAACTGCCACGGAGGAGGGTGTCCAGGCCCAAGTATATATGCCCCCACTTCATTTTAAAATTCATTTTCCCCACTTTTAATTTCCAGAAACGAGCAGAACAGTAAGAGGACGAAGGTTTTCATTAAAATTCCTTCCGATTACGCCGTCAAATGCGGTCCAAACTCAAATTAACTTCGGGTACCGAAGTATAAAGCTGTAGAGAACATTCCTGCGGAGTTAGTTTCGCCAAATTTGGCCGACAAATCGTCGTCTCACCGAGCTAAGATAAGTGGAATTACTCCAAACTAGCGTTAATGTAGTCCTAGACCTAAAGTGAGTATTTCTCCCTTCTGGACTTCCGAGAAATAGCGAGTTTTCGGCCATTTTTCGATTAGTCAAAGTTTGGGCTATATATATTAAAAGTAGTGTTTTCTTTCGGAACATTGATGAATTTAGTTCTATTTGTTGTGAATATGAATGCAGTTGGAAGAAATAGCTGGATATTGGCCGAGTTACGCCAGTTAGTCAAGAAGTAGGTAATCAAGGTATGTAAAGCTAGTTTCTTTGGCAAGTTAGTAATTCTAGTATAGTAAAATAGAATAAACTTCAGAAGGAAGTATCAGAAGCCGAGTATTAAGTATGTTTGTATTATTACGCCATATTTAGAATAAAAGTCAGTAAAGTTGTACCAAACAGCAAGATATAAATCCCAGACTCAGTTTAACTCAGTATTAGATTCAGTTTAATTCAGCAAGAGATTCATAATAGAATATCAGAACATGGATAATATTTTTTAGAGTTAATATACATGTTATATGTGATTACTGTTGCTTGTTGAGACTTGTTTGTGATATGTGCGCACCCTTAGAGCTTCCTTGCCACCCCAGGGCTAATAGCTATGTCGACTCGCCCGCCAGAGGGTGAGGATACGTCACTCCAAGGAGTGGCATGCCGTCCGCAGTAGGACGAAGATGGGATGCAGCATTCCCTATAGCAGGCTGATCAGCATTATAGCATACCCTATTGAGCGCTTGCGCCCAGGGCACAGATTACAGATTACAGATACGGATCTCAGATTACAGTTACAGGAGTCCTCCAAACTAAGATACAGTTATAGTCAGGGGCCCAGAAAGCCCAAGCTGCATACCCAGGGGGCCGACGAGATGCTCGTAGTTATTAGGTGAGTGGAGTGAATTTATTTTTGGATGGTTTGACTCGGGTAGGGGTATATACATTGCGTGTTGATTGGCACATTCCAACTTATGGGGGCTGGTATAGGTTCTTGCATGCTATATATATATGTGTGTTACTTATTAAGTTGAAGAATAGCAAGACGCCGCATCGACAGGTATGGTTCTTATCTTTTTTCCAGTATAGTTAAGCTCGGTACAGATTCTGCCATTCTAGATAGTTTTAGCTATCCTCTGTCATTTCAGTAACTACCACTTTACTTTTTATCTTCAGTTATGTTATGTTTTTGCTTTGCATACTCGGTACCAGTTGTACTGACGCCCGTTTGGGGGCACTGCATTACTTGCCTACAGGTACTCATAGACGAGGAGTCGATCCCTCGTAATTTCAGCCAGCACACAGAGTCATTAGCTCCAGTCATCCGGAGCTAGATAGCTAGAGGTTTATCCCTTTTCTTTTGTTGTACAGTATGGATAGGTCGGGGCCCTGTCCCGACCATCTTATTAGTATTCTTAGAGACTTGCAGATTGTATATTCCCTGTGGTTAGCTGTACCGGTCGTGTGAGGCCGTGTGTATGTTTTAGTTTGTTTATGATGGCCGTGTGGGTCCTTATTCAGTTGGTAGTGGTGACCTTGTCGGTCATGTAGCAGTTTAGTACTTGTTTTCTTGATTCACAAATAACTAGAAAGCATGGTTGCCTTGTCGGCCCGCATAGATTCCTTCATACTACTGTTGTTCTGGTTAGCTATTGTTGTGTTACATGTGGCTATAGGTCTATTCGGCCGGAGGCTGTATTTACAGCCGTTATATAGCCCGTCGTTTTCTTGAATCCACAATTAGAGTCATCCTGGCACCAGAAGTGCTCAGGCTAAGCTAGTCCAGCTGTCCAGGTCCTAGTAGGGCATCAGGTGCCAGTCATACCTCCCAAGGCGGGGCGTGACAACCGGAACCTCCATCATGAAATGATACAGCAGAGAAAGTATGCAGTCAGCATGTGGAATGTACCAAGTATGCAAGATAAGTAAAATCACTTAAGTAAAATTAATCATTTAAAACATTTCATACATATCATAAGCTTTCAAGTATAAGTAGAAGGTCTACATGCATTCATTCAGAAATCATAATCTTATCATGACATGACTATGCTTAGCTTAACAACATCATGACTGAATGGAATGACTCAAAGCTCAACATGACATTTACATCAGAAGCTGAACAACGAGTCAAACTGTCAGAACCCGAGTTCACACCCTATCATAACACGGGACAAGGATCCCCGAAAGGCTCCAAGTCTACCCATGGCATAATCATCGCATACACTTAACATGAAAAATAACTAACAACATAACAATCGGAAACTAATAACAAGAATCTAATATAAAACATAAGACAACGCTGAATTTGTCTAAACAAATCTAAAAGCCTCCTACTAAACTGACGAGTTGTTGGGACAAGGCCCCAGCTAACTCTTAATGTCTGAAAACTAAAACATGAGAAAATAAGAACATAAACCACATCCTCAGAAGATGAGGACTCACCACTAATAACTGGTAGAGAAGAGAGCGAAGAGTATCTAACCACGCAGCTGAACCTAGAGTCCTAGACTATATAAAGAAATGATATAGCACAAGAGGCATGCGGTCAGTTCTTGGAATGTACTGAGTATGAAGGAAAGGTAATCAACTAACTCATAAATATATACAAGAAGGAAGTAATATAAAATCCCAATAATAGTAATGTAACTGAAATGAGATATGACAACCTTATATGAGATTCACATATTCATATCACCACAACCACATTATAAGAACATGCATTATTATAAGATCAACCGATGCGCAAAAGAACTAGTCAGAAATAATACACAGGTATGATGCTGTGACTAATATCAAGAGGGTCCCTTACTGTCCAAGGAAAAGTCCCTGATTGTCAAACGGAGCGTCCCTAACTATCAAAGGGAAACATTCTTGCTAGGGAGAATCCCTGACTGTTAAGGGAGAAAATGCTCTAATATAGAGGGTCACTGACTGGCTAGGGATATTAGTTCCAATAGACTAAGGAGAAACATGCACGACAAGTAGATAGGGATGTGAGTCCCGACTGACTAGGGAAACATTCTTGCTAACGAGAATCCCAACTGACTATCGCTAATCTAAACTTCAACAACTAATTAGAGATAAGGACATTAACTGATTTTCGTCATACAACATTCTTTTCGACAGGGTTGGGGCTACTTTCTAATAACAACAAGCCCAATAGTTGAAATATCATTCTTATGCGTTATCATCATAATTCACCTCATCATGGAGTCAAATAAATAATTCTCTCAAGCATCTTACGCTAACGAGCATTCTATAGATTCACATTATGCATTATACTATCATGACATTCCAAATTCCGAATTCATCTCATTCAACATGTAGCATAAGGTCATGCATGATTAATAGATTCAACACATACTTCATCAAAAATGCATGGCTTCATATATTTAGAGTTACGAACAAATTGTACATTTAACTCGTATCTCATTATTTACAACGAAACATGGAAAGAGCATTCATTTTTATTTCACAAGCCCATTTCATGATTTACTCCAATTCATGAAAAATATGCAATAATTTTCCATTTTAAAAGATTTACATCAAGCCCATAACTCCAAACTCATCTGAACATATTCATCAATGTCATAATTGGATTATTAGGGACGATCATACGAGATTTACATGATTTGAACATAGATATGAACTACTATGATAAATTAAGTGGACAATCAACAAGTCTCGTTCATTATTCAAGCCAATTTATGAAGAACATGCTATACTCTTGCATTCCCAACTTATATTCCACAATTCAAGACAACCTATTAACTATATCCCAAATAATTACATAATTGCATTAGATATGAACATTAATTAAGAATGTAAAAGAAATTTACCTATAACACAAAACCCTAGATCATGCTATTCTAGATTTGTTGAAATTGAATTTTTAATAAAAACATTTTGGGACACAAGGATGGAAGAATATCCTTGTTGAAAGACCCGCATACCTGCTTTGAGAAATCTCCCACTTAAACTTGACCTTGTAGTCTTTGAATAATCCCTTGATGAATCCTTGAACCTTGGGAGAGAGGAGGAAGAAGGGTTTGAGAGAGTATCTTGAGAGAATGAGAGATTAGACAAGAAGAAACCCTTAAAAATGCCTCAAATAATACTCAAAATGACGTAGTTTAGAAGTTAGAAACATAGAATTTTACAAAAATACCCCTAAAAATTCACAGGAAAAGGGACCCTGCTAGTCCTCATGAGGAACATCATAAGCCGTGAGGTACTGGATGAGTCGTGAGTCCAATTCGTGAAGTCTACTGGAATTTTCGCCAAATTTTGCCACTTAACAAGTCACTTAATGAGTGATTTAACGATTCGTGAGGTGACTTAATGAGTCACTTGACCAGTCGTGAAGTCCCCTATGAAAAGGAAGTTTTCTAGCAATTTTTGTGTCATGACCCGAGAGGGGACCCGGATCGTAGACACGGGACAAGGGAACCCGAAATACCCCAAGTCAACCCATGGCACAAGCATTCACTATCTCATTCCATAAATATGAAGGAAACATAAATATAACTCAATGGAAGTCTAGCTTCGCATAACAACATAATAAATATCTATGTTGAATACATGTCTAAGTTGGAATAGCCTTTAATCTTGACGAGTTGATGGGACTACACCTCCGACTAGCTCATAAATACTGAAACTGAAAGTACGCTCAAAATAATTAAAAGTCTAGTCCTCAGAGGATGAGGACTCACCATGAAGCAAATGCTAAGTCTGATAGCGACTACGAATGGGGCTGAACCTGAGAACTGAATCCTGCATCATGAAATGGTGCAGCATGGGGAGTATGCGATCAGTACGTGGAATGTACCGAGTATGCAACGTAAGTAAAACCTCTTTGATAATAAAATCAGTTAATTCCAGTCATACATATATATAATAAATTTTGATAGTAAGTGGGAGGACACATGCATTAATTCTGAAATCGAACTTTATCATAACGAGCTCATGCATGGCTTTAGAACATCATGACTGATTCAAGTGACTCAAAGCTAAATCATAACATTTATATCAAAAGCTGAACTATGAGTCAAGCCTTGCTTTCCCAGCATGCATGCATAAGATAATCGTCAGGAGCAATGGATATGCAAATTCAAATGATATAGACAATGGGAGACTCGTCACTTAATCGGCATACCACGATAGAGCTTACATGGTCCCAACTATCACACTCAAGTGGATAGACCCATCCATAACCTTGCCAAGGCGATAGACGATACCATGCTATCAATATCAAGCTAAAAGGGCCAATCAGGCCAGGGATTGCTCACAAGGGAGGTCCCAACAATATAATAGAATCAATCCTACATTGGCGCGTAGTTCTGGGGCATAGGGTAGTCGACCCTTGGCCCGCTCGGTGCTAGACTCTTCTCGCAAAACATGCAATGCTCTACATCGTATAAATTGATCTTGGGTAGATTTATATGCCCAAGTGATACTCAAACGTATCATTTTTACCTTGTTTGTTGTGCAATGTGTATATAATATCATGTATTTGGTAATAAAATGCGAATTTATACTAACCAACATGATTAGCATTTGTTTTGCAGGATAATGTGATTTTTAAGAGCTAAAATGCGTGTTGGAACTATGTCGGAGTTGGACTTGGATGCGAGCGTGGAAAATACCTCGGATGGCATATTTTACACTGGGTCCGCGATGGTGCCGTGCCACACTGCCATCGCGGTAGCACACTGCCTGGAGAGGATATTAATTGGCAGATTCCAGTGAGGCCTCGCGACAGCTCCGTGGCACGGAGACAGGCCTCCTCGATGGCCTCCGTGCCACGTTGAGGCTAATTATCCGGACCATGCAATTTCCAGAGAGGGTCCGCGTCCACGCCGTGTCACGGAGGCAGTGCTCCGCGTTGGCCTCCGTGACACGTTGCTTGTTATTCCAGGAAACATTTCCCACTAGTATAAATAGCACACTTAGGTAATTTTTAAAGGAGTTTTTTTAGTTTTAGTTTTTTTAGCCTGAGTTCAGAAGTGGGAGCAGGAACGTGGTTTTGTGGCAGTTGAAGAATAGAAAAGATAAGAGTTTTCTTCTCTTCCCTTCTTCTTTCCTTCAATTGTATGCATGATTCACACTCCTTCTAGGATGATTAATCCAAGAATGAGTGGCTAATTCCTTTCTTGCTGAGGTTTTGAACTTGTGTAATGAATGTTGGTAATAATTGATATGGTTTCTTCTTCTTCTTGCATGTTGTTCTATTAATTCTTGTGCTTATTACATTCTTGATTGGCCACCATTAATGTATATCTAAAAAGTCCAATTTCACTCGAGAGAGCATGAAATTGGAAAGTTGTGAATTAATAGGGTGCTGTTCTTAACTTGATTTGGGAAAATTGGGTTTTGATGTGCTTTCTTGATAGAAATATACTTGAAAGCCGTATTAGTCAATTTAGGAACCAAAATTGTAGTGTTAGGTCATAAATTGCATTTGATCACAGAAATGTAGACGAATGGTTTATGAATCTAAAGTGAAATTAAATACGAAAGTTTTAATTTCTAGGCAAACGTTCTTGGCTAGCAATATGAAGAAGAAGATGACCAAATTATCATGATTATCAAGTTCATTACTCGTTCTTAACCTTGGCATGTGCATATCCATTGTCTAAACTCAACGTAAATAGTAGTTATTAATTTTAGTAGATAATTAGTTTAGAAACAAAACTCACTCAAATCTTGGTTGGATTGTTGTTAACATAGTTAGAAATAGAATAGAGATATAGTAAACTAGGGAGTTTTGCATATCTAGAGCAGCCTCCTTGGATCGATACTTGGCTACTTAGCCACTTTATTACTTGTTTGACCACGTACACTTGCGTGTCGGTGTATAATATATACCGAGCAGCAGAGCCGAGCAAGTTTTTGGCGCCGTTGCCGGGGAGGCTAGGCGATTTGTAAAATTTTGTTTAGTGTAAATTTACTGTATTTGTATTTTTATTTTCTTAAGTGTTAACAACTTGGTCTTAGCCTGTATTTTGCAGATTTTTATTTCTGTGAACACTGGCAAGGGACAAGGAGCTGGTGGAATCTTACTTAGAGCCAGAACGTGAATTGCACAGTCAATGTAGAGAAGCTCTTCGGAAGAAGTTGCAGTTGCTGAAACAGTCTATGGTGGAGCAACCCAATCCACCAGTTGTGCGGGCAGTGTTAGTGCCCGAGGAAGTAGCAGCCAGGCCGGTTCGCGAGGTGGCAATCCCACACGCTAATAATGTACATGTCAGCATCCGCAAACCAGAGCCTGGGGGGAGATTTTAGTTAAAGCAAAATATGGTGCAACTTTTGCACACTAGCGGGCAGTTTACCGGTCTCCCTCACGAAGATCCACAACATCTCCAGAA
Source organism: Datura wrightii (assembly GCA_035772735.1). NCBI lineage: Eukaryota > Viridiplantae > Streptophyta > Magnoliopsida > Solanales > Solanaceae > Datura > Datura wrightii. Next base: position 169,664,315 of record JASDFA010000016.1, read on the forward strand.
CTTTTTGGAGATAAGTGACACTTACATCCCCGCTGGAGTGTCACCTGATTATGTTCGGCTCACCTTATTTCCATTTTCCTTACTGGGTGAAGCCAAGAGGTGGTTAAAAGCTGAACCACCCAACTCTATATAAACGTGGGATGATCTTGCAAAGAAGTTCTTGATCAGATTTTTCCCTTCAGGTAAAACAGCTAAACTTAGAAGTCAGATTCTAAGTTTTAAACAGAGGGAAGGAGAAAATCTTTATCAAGCCTGGGAAAGATTCAAGTCCATGTTGCGGGACTGTCCTCATCATCATCAGTCAAATGAGGTGTTGGTCCACACTTTTATTGAGGGTTTGGAACCCCACACTAAAATTTTGTTAGACTCAGCAGCTGGAGGGCAAGCGCTGGAGAAGACTTATGAGGAGCTGTACACTTTGCTCAACCGAATTTCACAAGGCAATCCGGAATGGAATGCAGATTCTTCAAGAGGTGGAGCAAGGAAAGCAGCGGGAGTGCTTGAAGTGGATGGATTCACAGCTATCGCTGCTCAGATAGCTACTTTGCAAAATCAGTTAAACAGTCACTTCAGCAATATGAATTTGAACCAGCCGTCAGCCTCAGTCAATTCAGTCCAACAGATGTGGTGTGAAGTGTGTGGTAGTAGTGAGCATTCAGCCGAATGCTGTGGTGCAAATCCTGATTCTGTCAACTTTGTGGGCAATGCACAGAGGAATCAACAGCACTTTGGCGGTGGCTACAACTCGAATTGGAGGAATCATCCAAATTTTTCGTGGGGTAGCAACAATCAACAAGGCCAGGGTTCAGGGCAGGGTATGCACAGAAACCAAGGAGGGCAACAAGGCTATCAGAATCAGTTTAGAAATCACAATGCCCCTCCTCCACCACCATCACCGACTATTGAGGAAATGTTCAAGACCATGATTGCCAACCAGGCACAATTGCAGGCTGACTATGTCAAACTGGCGGCCGAAGTAAAGAAAAATCAATTGGCAACCAAGGCTCTTGAATATCAGTTTGGGCAATTTGCTAGTGCCCAAAATACTAGACCAAGGGGAGGACTACCTAGCGACACGGATCCCAATCCTAAGCAGGTAAATGCAGTGACCACGAGGAGTGGTTTACAATTAAAGGAGGTGGAACCGGAAAGACCGCCTCAGAAGTCAGGAGCAGCAGATATTGAGGGAGAACAAACCTTAGATACGGGGAAGACCAAAGAAGCTGAACCAACAAGGCCTCCACCCCCGTTCCCTCAACGACTTAAGAAACACAAGGAGGAGGCGTGTTTCCAGAAATTCATGGAGGTACTTAAACAGGTACATGTTAACTTACCTCTTGTTGATGTCTTGCAGGGTGTGCCAAAATATGCAAAGTATATCAAAGACATCGTGGCCAACAAAAGTCGCTTGGCCGAGTATGCCACGGTGGCTTTAACGGAGGAATGCACATCCCGTATTCAGAACAGGTTGCCCACTAAACTGAAGGATCCTGGAAGTTTTACTATCCAGCTGACGATTAGGCAAAGTATCCGAGCTCGTGGGTTATGCGACTTGGGGGAAAGTATAAATTTGATGCCATCTTCGGTATTCAGAATGTTAGGGCTAGGGAGTCCTAGACCTACAACAGTGATCTTGCAGCTAGCAGACAGGTCTTTAGCTAAGCCGGATGGCATAGTTGAGGATGTGCTAGTGCAGGTAGGCTCCCTCATTTTTTCGGTAGATTTCATTGTTCTGGATTTTGAGCCAGATGCAGAAGTCCCATTTATTTTGGGACGACCATTTTTGGCAACCGGAAAGGCATTGATCGATGTAGCTGCGGGTCAACTCACGATGCGAGCACACGACAAGGTTGAGGTGTTCGATGTGTACAAGGCACCTAAGCTCCCGACTGTCTATAAGGAACTCTCGGTGATCAACGTGATTGATCATGGGAATGCAAATGGATTGAGTGATTCCCGAGAGTTACTAGGTAGGCCACCAGACAAGGTTGAGAACTACTGGGGAGATGACCATGATTGGGTCAAATCGTCCATCTCCCTAGTAGAAAATTGAGCATAAAGGCTGTCGAGCCGCGACGTTAAACCAGGCGCTGCACGGGAGGCAACCCGTGAAAAATATTTTTCTTTCTTTTTCCTTAGTGTAAAGTTTTTATTTTATTTGATTTTCTTTTCTTTTTCTTGACTAGGTTTAGATGTGCATTTTAATTAGTAATTTTTATTTTTTTAGTAGGGAATCTAGTCATTTAACCAATTTTTGTTTAGTGAGGTGATTTTAAGGTATACCGGAGGAAAAATACTTGGAATCGAGAAAACGAGGCGAGGTATGAAAAATAAAATTTGATAGTGAAACAGAGCACTGGCGCGTTGGCGCCGTGTCACGGAGGCAATGCTCCACGTTGGCCTCTGTGACACGTTGAAGGCAAATCTGGAATTTTTTAAAATTCCAGTAAGCCAACGCGTTGGCTCCGTGTCACGGAGGAGGGCCTCCGCGTTACCCTCCGTGACACGTTGCCCTTATCCCAGTGCTGGGTCACACCGGGTTTTCGGGTGACCCGCGTGTTTCTTTTGAATAAACCCCCGATTTTTGTCCATTTTTCCCCATTCCCTCTACCCTCCGCGACCAAACACCCATTCCCCTACCCCCAAGCTCCGTGCCACGTTAAGAGGCAAGGAAAACTTCAAGTCTTTATCGATTCTTCAATTCCAAGGTATGTTTTCATCATCTATCTCAAATTTTTGGCGATTTTTGTCGATTTTGAGCATGTGAGGTGAGATATATCACCCTAGGTAGAAATTAAACATGACGTGAATTATTTTGCGATTGATTGTGTTCGGATTGTTGTAGTTGACGGGTGAACTTATCGATTGATTGAATAATTCATTGTTGATTGTCGAATTGAGTTCTAGGGCTTGGGGTTGTTGAATTTTAACTTGGGTAACTTGATAGTTTGACGAAATTGATGCCGGGGTGTGTTTATTATTTGAGATAAGTCGTGGTAAATATTGTATAATTGGTGAAAGACGACTAATTCTCGAATTTTTGTGGGACATTGCATAATATGTGAATTGGTTGAATTGCTTAGATTAGTGTATATAAAATGTTTGAATTGTTGTTTCTATTTTGTTGTTGTTATCGTTGCTAAGTGCTATGGGTGAATAGCTGTCGATAGTAGGATTGGGTTAGCTGTATGAAGTCTGAGTAGTTCGCTAGCCGTTATGCTGTCGAATTTTTGTGAACGCACTAAGCAATATGTTTATAGTGATTGTGTTTGGGGTGTAAATAGAGCTATCCTTGCTAACAGGTTGTAAATATTGTTAAAGACTAAGTGTGGGGTAAATTTTGTTTAACCCGACCTTAGCCAAAGCTAACAAGTTTTTAGCTTAACGTTGTGCTCGTCTGTGTAACTTGACAGGTACAATGGCCAGCCGACAAGATAAAGGCAAGGGTGCTTCAACCTCAAGCACCGGCAGAAAGAGAATGAGACTGGGCACTGCTGTCCCAGCTGCATCTGCTGTTCCACGCGGTCAACACCGCCGATACGGAACACGATGGGTTACCAATGAAGGGAAGAAGTGGTACGCAAAGCATAAGGAGAACAAGTACTTCCCGGAGGAATATATTGCAAGGAAACCACTCGCACAGGAGTTCCCTCGCATCGTACAGAGGATTGAGGCAGCTGGGCTCAGCTTTATTTTTCAGGAGCCCAAGGAGTGCAACCTTCACTTGGTCCGGGAATTTTATGCCAACTGGAACCCGACCATCAGAAGCCACACTATTAAAATCAGAGGGTAGATTGTCACTCTGGAACCCCAGCAGCTGAATGCCATTGTTGGAGCGCGAGACACAGACGCCCACGTTCTCCGCCAGCTCAACATCACCCCACCGTACGCCGACATCAGACGTACGTTGTGTGGGGCTCGATCCACATCCCGATGGAGTAGACACAAAGAGAGGGGTTACCACCAGACTCTGCCTTATTCGCAAATGAACAGGGAGGCCAGAATCTGGCTAAAAATTGTATGTTCGTGTTTGATCCCTGGAGTACATATGACAGACGTGACCCGGGACCGTGTCTGCCTGGTGTATGCCCTTATGAAAGGGCTTGAGATTAATGTGGGGGCGGTTATAATATCCGCCATGAAGAGAGCCAGACTACACCAGGGCCACAGATACGGGTTTGGCGGACTCATCACCACCTTCCTCCGAGGCCTCGACGTTGAGGAAGAAGCCTTGGATTACATTCCGCAGTTGGAGCGAAGGGCCCTTGATGTGACAAAGACCAAGGCCCCCGACACTACACACGGACCTGTGCTGACTCTGGGCGAGCGACATGCTCGTGACGACTAGTATATGGCCCGTATGTTCGGTATGCAGATGCTGCAGCTACGGATAGGTGGGAGACCAGCCACCGAGGATGAATTAGGGCAGCTGGAGCTGGACTACCCTTTTGGCGATAACGCCAGAGCTTTATGCAAGGTGGGGCCAGCCTTTGTGGAGCCGACTGACGACGACGTCCCTACTGATGAGGAGACACGTCATGAGGACTCTGATGTGGAGTCCGATGACGGCGAGGGAGCTGATTCAGATATGGGCGACGAGGCCGCAGCACCGGATGAGGAAGTCGAATATTTCGAATGAGCAAGGAGTTTCACCACCCAAAAGTTTGTGCTTTGTATTTTTGTGAACACTGGGGACAGTGTTCGATTTAAGTGTGGGGTGGGGAGTAGTTCGGTGCTGGGTCATAGGCTCTAAATCTGCTGTATATTCTTCCTTGACGTTTATGTATGTCTGTGCCTTCCCTGTTGTTGTGAACTGATTTGTGAATGATGTGTATATATTTGTTTGTGGCTAATGATGTGTGTTTTTAAAAAGTTATGGTTTCTTCCTTGACGTTTATGTATGTCTGTGCTTTCCCTGTTGTTGTGAACTGATTTGTGAATGATGTGTATATATTTGTTTGTGGCTAATGATGTGTGTTTTTAAAAAGTTATGGTTTCTTCCTTGACGTTTATGTATGTCTGTGCTTTCCCTGTTGTTGTGAACTGATTTGTGAATGATGTGTATATATTTGTTTGTGGCTAATGATGTGTGTTTTTAAAAAGTTATGGTTTCTTCCTTGACGTTTATGTATGTCTGTGCTTTCCCTGTTGTTGTGAACTGATTTGTGAATGATGTGTATATATTTGTTTGTGGCTAATGATGTGTGTTTTTAAAAAGTTATGGTTGCCTTTGTAAATATTTTGTAAATTTTGTAAATATTTTTTTTCTCTATCGATATGATCGATATTTTTCAAAATTTTTGCGAAAAGATGTTGCACTTATCAACATATTTTGTAAATATTTTTTTCATCGAAATGATCGATGTGTTGCAAAAATTTTGAAGTTTTATTTTTGGGTTTCTCGGAGTTTGTTTTCGGTTCTTTTACCGAGAATAGTCCCATTGAACCGATGTCATAGTTAGTGAATATTCCCTATGATGGATGGATGACGACCATCTTAAGGGAAATGTAGTCGATAGGAGTAGATGTTTTTTTTTTAGTTTCTTTGGTGGATTGCATCAATAAACTGTAGTTGCTTATGGTTGCTAAAATTTTGTTGCGTGTGTAATTGATGTTCGAAATGTGAAAGTGATTCGTTTGAAAGCATGTAATTGTGTAAATATGTTGAGTTACCTAGGCTATAGAATTTGGTTCATTATGATTGAGGCTTAATCTTGAATTCATGTAATTGACTAATTAAAGAGTCTGTGAATGCATCTTGATTCGAGCATTTGCATGAAGTGTGAGTGAGGTGTTGCTATTCCATGTCATTGTGAATTGTCTAGAACTTGCCTGGTGTGTATACAAAGCGAAATGAAGGAGGTGTAGTGTCGGAAAGGATGTAGGCATTTCTTTGTTTTAACCGTTAGTTTCCATTGTTTTCTTGTCAAATTCTACCTTTTTATATGTTGTATACCCTAGTCAGCCCGTTGAGCCTTTAGCCGATTTCTTTCTTTTGTCCAGAATTGTATGAACTAAGCTTTATTCCTTCTTTTCATTAGCCTTAAAGTCTATAAGAAGCTCTTAAGCGCTTACAAAGAACAGAAAATTGTTTCCCAAAGTGTTAAAGAGTGAAAAGAGTGAAAAGAAAAGAAAAGCAAAGTGAGGAAAGAAAAGATGATGTTGAAGAGGCACTAGTTGTAATTAAATGAAATTGAGGGTACATGAAAACCTTCTGTTTGGGGTCAAGTGTGCCTGATGAAATGGGCTGTATGAAAGTAAACCAGCATGAATGGGAGAAAAAGAGAAAAGAGAGGAACAATGTCCATGAGTCGATGGGAATGAGTTGAAAAGGCGCTTAAGGATGCTAGCGACTATTATTGGCTAATCCAATATATATATACTAGATCCATAGCCCAGTTACAACCCATTAAAAGTCCTATTTGATCCTACACTACATTTCTTTATATTAGTGGAGTAATACACTAAGGGCAAGCCTATGGGTCATGACATGATGCATGTGAATTCTTTTGGGAGAGAGAGTGAAATTAATTTTTATATGCCCCTACTTGAATGTTTGTGTGCTGCACGAGCATAAAAGGGGAAGTTTCTCTCGAGTTGTAAGGGTACATGCTTGATGAAAGATTGATTTTCGTGTCGGATTTCTTGATTAGTTGATTTGCATGAGTTTGCCGATATCAAGAATCAATTCTTAAAAGTCTAGGAAGCCTCGATGTATTAAGGTCATTGTCTTGTACGACCAAGCATGTTTTCTTGATGATTTGCAAAAATCGAATAATCGGTATGACCGTAACGTAAATGGTTGCACCATAGTGACAAAGGTTGAGATGTGATGTGCATGATTTGTGTATGTGTTGTTCGAGGACGAACAAGGATTTAAGTGTGGGGTAAGTGATCTTGGGCAGATTTATATGCCCAAGTGATACTCAAATGTATCATTTTTACCTTGTTTGTTGTGCAATGTGTATATAATATCATGTATTTGGTAATAAAATGCGAATTTATACTAACCAACATGATTAGCATTTGTTTTGCAGGATAATGTGATTTTTAAGAGCTAAAATGCGTGTTGGAACTATGTCGGAGTTGGACTTGGATGCGAGCGTGGAAAAGACCTCGGATGGCATATTTTACACTGGCTCCGCGATGGTCCCGTGCCACGCTGCCATCGCGGTAGCACACTGCCTGGAGAGGAAATTAATTGGCAGATTCCAGTGAGGCCTCGCGACAGCTCCGTGGCACGGAGACAGGCCTCCGCGATGGCCTCCGTGCCACGTTGAGGCTAATTATCCGGACCATGCAATTTCCAGAGAGGGTCCGCATCCACGCTGTGTCACGGAGGCAGTGCTCCGCGTTGGCCTCCATGACACGTTGCTTGTTATTCCGGGAAAAATTTCCCACTAGTATAAATAGCACACTTAGGTTATTTTTAAAGGAGTTTTTTTAGTTTTAGTTTTTTTAGCTTGAGTTCAGAAGTGGGAGCAGGAACGTGGTTTTGTGGCAGTTGAAGAATAGAAAAGGTAAGAGTTTTCTTCTCTTCCCTTCTTCTTTCCTTCAATTGTATGCATGATTCACACTCCTTGTAGGATGATTAATCCAAGAATGAGTGGCTAATTCCTTTCTTGCTGAGGTTTTGAACTTGTGTAATGAATGTTGGTAATAATTGATATGGTTTCTTCTTCTTCTTGCATGTTGTTCTATTAATTCTTGTGCTTATTACATTCTTGATTGGCCACCATTAATGTATATCTAAAAAGTCCAATTTCACTCGAGAGAGCATGAAATTGGAAAGTTGTGAATTAATAGGGTATTGTTCTTAACTTGATTTGGGAAAATTGGGTTTTGATGTGCTTTCTTGATAGAAATATACTTGAAAGCCGTATTAGTCAATTTAGGAACCGGAATTGTAGTGTTACGTCATAAATTTCATTTGATCACAGAAATGTAGACGAATGGTTTATGAATCTAAAGTGAAATTAAATACGGAAGTTTTAATTTCTAGGCAAACGTTCTTGGCTAGCAATATGAAAAAGAAGATGACCAAATTATCATGATTATCAAGTTCATTACTCGTTCTTAACCTTGGCATGTGCATATCCATTGTCTAAACTCAACGTAAATAGTAGTTATTAATTTTAGTAGATAATTAGTTTAGAAACAAAACTCACTCAAATCTTGGTTGGATTGTTGTTAACATAGTTAGAAATAGAATAGAGATATAGTAAACTAGGCAGTTTTGCATATCTAGAGCAGCCTCCTTGGGTCGATACTTGGCTACTTAGCCACTTTATTACTTGTTTGACCACGTACACTTGCGTGTCGGTGTATAATATATACCGAGCAGCAGAGCGCGAGAATAAATACGAAGCTCAACATCATCTAGTGACGAAGCTCAACATTAAGTCATGCATAAACTGAACAAGGTACGAAACGAAGCTCAACATTGTTTATTAGCAAAGCTATGTATATCATGCATGCATTAGACATCATATAAATATGAAGCTCAACAATGTCGTCTTGACATAGCTTTGAATGAAATCATGCTTAGACTCAACATCATGCGAAATGAAGCTTAATGACAACATACATATCAATTATGAAATTCATACATATGAGAACCTTTATTTCGACACATACAACAAGCTCAAGGATAGTGGGAGGCTTTCCTCCAAAATCATGTGGTAAGGCTACCTTAGAATTATCACTTCATTATCGTCAACATAGGGACCTTGCCCAAAACCTTATCATGCTTGAACTCATTCAAATCATTTGAAAACATTTTAATTTTGGAGGTTTCACTCCAAAAATAAATATTATAATCATTTTAATAAAATCGACATTCATACTCAACATTGGGCATTACCCAAAGCTTCATCCTACATGGGTCTATTTAACCTTCTTTAAAAACATCATCAAAATAACCAGTAAGATTGAAAACATGCTTTTCATCATCTATTCCCTCATCATCACATTATCATGGAAACTCCCCACACATGGGCATTTTAGATTCAATATTTCGAAAATACAGTATTTGTAAAATAAATTAAGATAGAATCCGCCCAATCTCAATAAATCATCAATGTCAACTCGATTAATCATACCTATTAGAATTAAGGCAAGAATCATGCAAAGGAGTGAAAACCCATACTTGATTATCGTAAATAAGTCACAAATTAATAAGGAATGGGCATGGGTGTGCAAGAAAGCACCCACTCATAGCCTTACATACCTGGGATTGAAGAATCTTATCTCTTCCTAATTACCCAACTGAGATTTCTCTTGAAATCCTTGAATTTCTCCTCACTTTCTCCCCTTCAATCTCTCATCCTTGCATGCATGAAGAAAATGGCCTTGATGGGTTTATCTCCGCTTAAAACCCTCTATGACAAGTTCAAAATGATGTAGCATAGGCTCTTATAACTTAGGAATTATGAAAAAGCCCTTACTGAAATTGCTTAAAGTAACTGTTAGGGGGTCCTAACAGACGACCTGACGACTCGTTACTAGGGCTCACGATCCGTTTGATCATCGGTCACATACACTGCCTCATCATTTAAGAAATTTCCACTGGCTTGGTAATGGCTAACCTAACGGGTCGTTAGGACTGATGACGACTCGTCGGGTGCCACCCGTTAGGTACACTAGATAAGCCTTGTTAACTTTCCCCTGGGCCAACCAATGATTGACTTGATGACTCGTGGTGACTGACCATGAGTCATTGCATCCCCCGTGAGGATATCAATTCCTCTAACATCTCAAGCCTTCCCCATGAGCCACCTGACTATGCGTCCTCACGAGTCCTCAAGTGACCCGTTCTGTAACTGCTGCATCATTTTCCAGTTTTTCTTCTGATTCACTTTTGGGGTCCGAGTCTTAAATTCTCGGGGTATAACATTTGGCATCCTAACATTTCACTTAATGAGTTATTAGGTGACGTAACGAGTCACCTAATGAATCGTTCTGTGAGGGTGATGCAGTTTCACCAAATTGCTCATAACGTCTTACTCTAAACTTCGATTGATGTAAGGTCGGATTTTTTGGAAGGAAGACTCAAAGAGCTTAAATTTGATATATTGAATCACCCAAAACCACTTTGTCAAATTGGATCTATAGTCGTTATAAGTTCACCCTTGCTAGAACTTGTACGAAAACTCAATCGGTATAAAGGTTCTCAACTCAACTTTGTGCTAGAAGTTCCTTATTACCTTAATTTGCATCCATTGCCCCTCTAGTACTTTGGAATTGATATTAACACCTAGTATCCATAGAACTCATTGGGCTCGGACCTATCCATACATCTAGAACAGTTCCAAATTTAGCCCAAAAGTCTGGGGCATTGAAATATCTCAACTCACTAGTTTTGGATCTAGTCTTACAGACTTTTGGGGTGTTACAATATCTCCCACTTGGGAACATTCATCCTAGAATGTAAAATAAACATGATAAAGGATTGAGGAAAGAACTGATATCACAAATACTGAACATTTACAACTATAACTGGGGCTTCATTTATTTAGATTTACAAACAACTTGTACATTTAACTCGTATCTCATTATTTACAACGAAACATGGAAAGAGCATTCATTTTTATTTCACAAGCCCATTTCATGATTTACTCATATTCATGAGAAGTATGCAATAATTAGCCATTTTCATAGATTCACCTCATACCCAATAATTTTAATCGAAAACATAGAAATAGTACAAAAATAATTTTCAATTGCTCAAGCCCATAACTTCAAACTCATCTAAACAAATTCATCAATGTCATAATCGGGTTATTAGGAATGATTATACGAGATTTACATGATTGAAACATAGATATGAACTACTACGATAGATTAAGTGGACAATCAACAAGTCACATTCACTATTCAAGCCAATTTATGAAGAAAATGTTATACTCTTGCATTCCCAACTTATATTCTACAATTCAAGACAACACATTAATTATATCCCAAATAATTACATAATCGCAGTACATATTAACATTTATGAAGAATGTAAAAGAAATTTACCCATAACACAAAACCCTAGATCATGCTTTTCTAGATTTGTTGAAATTGGGTTTTTAATAAAAATGTTTTAGGACACAAGGATGGCAGAATATCCTTGTCCAAAGATCCGCATACCTTCTTTGAAAAATCTCCCATTTGAACTTGACCTTGTAGTCTTTGAATAATCCCTTGAAGAATCCTTGAACCTTGGGAGAGAGGAGGAAAAAGGGTTTGAGAGAGTATCTTGAGAGAATGAGAGATCAGACTAGAAGAAACCCTTAAAAACGCCTCAAATAACACTCAAAATGATGTAGTTTAGAAGTTAGGAACATAGATTTTTAAGAAAAGACCCCTAAAATTTCACAGGTAAAGGGACCCTTCTTGTCCGCACGAGGGACATCAGGAGTCGTGAGGTACTGGACGAGTCGTGAGTCCAATCCGTGAAGTCTTCTAGAATATTTGCCAAATTTTGCCACTTAACGAGTCACTTAATGAGTGACTTAACAATTCGTGAGGCGACATAACGAGTAACTTGACAAGTTATGAAGTCCCCCGTGAAACTGATGTTTTCTGGCAATTTTCATCTCCTAACATGTCACTTAACGAGTCGTTTGGTGACTTAACGAGACATTTAACGAATAGTTTTGTGAGGCTGATGCAGTTTCACCAAATTGCTTATAACGTTTTACTTCGAACTCCGATTGATGCAAGGTCGGTTGTGTTACAAGAAGACTCAAAGGGCTTCAACTTGATATATTGAATAACCCAAAAAACACTTTGTAAAATTGGATCTATAGTCGTTATAGGTTTACCCATGCTAGAACTTTTACGAAAACTCAATCGGTAAAAAGGTTCTCAACTCAACATTGTGCTAGAAGTTCCTTATGACCTTAATTTGCATCCATTTCCCTTCAAACACCTGGGAATTTATATTAACACCTAGTACCATAGAATTCATTGGGATCGGACCTATCCATACATCTAGAATGGTTCCAAACTTAGCCCAAAAGTTTGCGACAGTGAAGTATCTCAACTCACTAGTTTTTGATCTAGTCTTAGAGACTTTTGGGATGTTACAATATCTCCCCCTTAGAAACATCCATACTCGAATGTAGGATATGCTCAAGAATTGGGGAAAGAACTGATATCGCAAATACTGAACATTTACAACTGAAACTGATGGAGTATCTGACTCCAGGATGATTTTGCATAGATGAACTAAATATCTGAATCATACATGCATGCTAAGACATGAGAGAGACTGAAAGAAATGGAACTGACATGGAACTAGGTAGAACACTAAGAAGGATTCTTCCCTTTTAACTAGAACTTAACTGATACAGACTGATTCTTCATTGTAAAGTCACTTCTTTATAATAAGCTGGGATTCACAATATCTAATCTAACTAAGGTTAAGGATTTCATGAGCACGAGTTATTCCCGACATCTAAAACTGAGCACATACATGAGATAATCTAATTCTACTAAGTTAACAAACAACTTTTAAAGACTGATTTCGAGTTGAATACACCGGAAAACATCAATTAACACACCTAACTGATTCTTAACATGAAAATAAGCATAAGGGACTCATAGAGCAAGACTAGCATCACTGTCCGAAGCGGTTACCTCTAAACCTCGTGGATCTATACATAGGAATATACACCATTTTTAACTTCAACTGAAACACAAGGGAAATTATCTGAACCTCGAGGAGATCGATATACTGTAGTTGCTAAGGTTGAAACTTCTTTATGAGCATTCTCAATGTCCGACTTGCTTCACACACTCATTATCTCCCCCTTAGCTTAAAGTCATCATTCTAAGGCTCCTGAATCTTTCTTCAGGTCAAGTTACATTACTAATTCTTAACTCCTCTTTCACTTCTAACCTTCATCGCAAGCCTTCCACTAATAGCTACTGACATTACACATCGACAATCTCTTTTCCCAATCACAATAGAGCTTCTTATTCAGTACTAAGGTTGGCAATATATAAGCGATAACAAAAGAATCACAATATACCTGTTGCCACTATCGTCTCCTTTCCCTTATCCTTATGGGCATCTAAGGCATAAGAGCAGTTTTGACGATGTCTGCCACCGAGATTAAAGGATGAACCCTGCTAAAATGGGTAGGCTATCGTAGTTGCTGAAGAAGTGGTTGAGAATCTTCTCTTTCCTCGCTTAGGCACTGCACAATCTCGGTCCATATGGCCCGCCTTGCCGCACCAAAAACAAACACCTGAGCCGGCCATGCATACTCCCAAGTGGTGCATTCCAGAGCTCATACACAATGGGTATGTAATCTCCCTCCATCTGGGCTGATACAAAGCACTGGCTATCGAAGGTGCTGGGGCAGTTGATTTCTACTGGTAACGTGAATGATATCCGGCACTTGACCTTTGATAAAGAACTCTAGGTCTCCATTCCTGGCCCTCTTGGGCCCTCTCTCTTACTCGTTCATTTGTTCTACTTCCAATTTTTGAGCAAATATCACCAAGCGTGGGAACTCTATGTCCCGGTGCAACATGGCAGTCCTGCATTCTTTTACCAAGGAGTCTGACACTCCATTCACAAACCTGCTCACTCGGGCCCGCTGGTCGGCTACCATTTCCGGTGCATACTTGGATAGTCGAGTGAACTCCAACACATACTCTTGGTCAGTCATGACATTTTGTTTAAAATTAATGAACTTTGCCTCCTTGTCCTCCCTCAACTCCCGAGGGAAAAACTTGTTCAAGAACGCTATCATAAATTCATCCCAACCTATGGGACCCACTCCAACTCCCCGATTGTCTCTCCACAGACAATACCAGATATAAGCAACTCCCTTTAACTAGTAGGAGGATACATCCTTGCGCTCATTTCCTGTTACTCCCATGATATGAGTAATCTTCTGAATCTCTTCCAAGAACTCATACGGGTACTTATCCACTTTTGACCCTAAGAATTTGGGAGGGTTCATCTGAAGAAAATTCCTTATTCTTGCTGCCACTTCATTCCCATTCTGAGGAGCACGGGCCAATGCTTGCTTGTTAATTTGAGCGGTCAGGGCCTGCGCCAACATGTGAAAGGCTGCTCGGAACTCAGCATGAATAACATGATCATCCATTGAGTCTGCCTTGGCTGGTGGTACATGCTGGTTCTCGTTACCACGTCTTCTTCCATTCACTCGTCTGGGAGACATTATCTGCAAGCGCGTAAAGCATGAGTCAGGGTAAAGAACTATTTACAGCTGCATACTCTACGCATGATAAGAATCATGAAGAAAAAGGAACATTCCTAAAATATCTCGTAGCCTCTTCGGCATAAGTGTGGTGCGTTTGACACCCATAAAGAAGACTTTACATAACGTGGCTTTCAAACAACCTAGGACTCTCTAAACCTTTTCTCTGATACCAAGTTTGTCACAACCCGGGTTTACACCCTTACCGTATCACGGGACAAGGAACCTCGAAAGGCTACAAGTCGACCCATGGCATAATCATCGCATACACTTAACATCAAAAATGACTAACAACATAATAATCAAAAACTAATAACAAGAATCAAATATAAACCATAAGAACAATTTAATAACACTTAGTTACAACGCTGAATTTGCCTAAACAAGTCTGAAAGCCTCCTACTAAAGTGACGAGTTGTTGTGACAAGCCCCCGACTAACTCATAAAGTCTAAAAACTAAAAGATGAGAAAATAAGAACATAAACCACATCCTCAGAAGATGAGGACTCACCACTAATAGCTGGGAGAGAGAGAGTGAAGCGTATCTAACCACGCAACTAAACCTGGAGTCCTGGATCTATATCATGAAATGATATAGCACAGGAGGCGTGCAGTAAGTACTTGGATTGTACTGAGTATAGAGGAAATGTAATCAACTAACTCATAAATATATATACGAAGGAAGTAATATAAAATCACAATAATAGTAATGTAACTGAAATGAGATACAATAACTTTATATGAGATTCACATAATCATATCATCATAACCACATTATAAGAACATGCATTATTATAAGATCAACTGATGCGAAAAAGTAATAATCAGAAATAATACAGAGGTACGATGCCATGAATGATATCAATCGGGTCCCTGACTGTCCAAGGGAAAGTCCTTGACTGTCAAAGGTAGAGGCCCCGACTATCAAAGGGAAACATTATTTCTAGGGAGAGTCCCTCACTGTCAAGGGACAAAATGCTCTGATATAGAGGGTCACTGACTAGCTAGGGATGTTAGTCCCGAAGACTAAGGAGAAACATGCATAGCTACTAGCTAGGGATGTGAGTCTCGACAGAATAGAGAAACATTCTTGCTAACGAGAATCCCAACTGACTATCGTAATCTAAATTGCAACAACTCATCAGAGACAAGGACATTAACTGATTTTCATCATACAACATTCTTTTCGACAGGGTTGGGGCTACTTTCTAATAACAACAAGCCCAACAGTTGAAATATCATTCTAATGCGTTATCACCACAATTCACCTCATCATGGAGTCAAATCAATAACTATCTCAAGCATCTTATGCTAACGAACATCCTATAGATTCACATTCTGCATTATATTGTCATGACATTCCAAATTCCGAGTTCATCTCATTCAACATGTAGCATAAGGTAATGCATGATTAATGGATTCAACACATACTTAATCAACGATGCATGGCTTCATTTATTTAGATTTACGAACAACTTGTACATTTAAGTCATATCTGATTATTTACAACAAAAAATGGAAAGAGCATTCATTTTTATTTCACAAGCTCATTTCATGATTTACTTATATTCATGGGAAGTATGCAATAATTAGCCATTTTCATAGATTCACCTCATACCCAATAAATTTAATTGAAAACATAGAAATAATACAAAAATAATTTTCAATTGCTCAAGCCCATAACTCCAAACTCATCTCAACATATTCATCAATGTCATAATCGGGTTATTATGAATGATTACATGAGATTTACATGGTTGAACATAGATATGAACTACTACGATAAATTAAGTGGACAATCAACAAGTTAGATTCAGTATTCATGCCAATTTATGAAGAAAATGCTATACTCTTGCATTCCGAACTTAAATTCTACAATTCAAGACAACACATTAATTATATCCCAAATAATTACATAATTGCACTACATATTAACATTTATGAAGAATGTAGAAGAAATTTACCCATAACACAAAACCCTAGATCATGCTTTTCTAGATTTGTTGAAATTGGATTTTTAATACAAATATTTTATGACACAAGGAAGGGAGAATATCCTTGTCGAAAGAACCGCATACCTGCTTTGAAAAATCTCCCATCTGAACTTGACCTTGTAGTCTTTGAATAATCCCTTGAAGAGTCCTTGAACCTTGGGAGAGAGGAGGAAAAAGGGTTTGAGAGAGTATCTTGAGAGAATGAGAGATCAGACTAGAAGAAACCCTTAAAAACGCCTCAAATAACACTCAAAATGATGTAGTTTAGAAGTTAGGAACATAGATTTTTAAGAAAAGACCCCAAAAATTTCATAGGTAAAGGGACCCTTCTAGTTCGCACGAGGGACATCAGGAGTCGTGAGGTACTGGACAACTCGTGAGTCCAATCTGTGAAATCTACTAGAATTTTTGCCAAATTTCGCCACTTAACGAGTCACTTAATGAGTGACTTAACGATTCGTGAGGCGACATAATAAGTAACTTGACAAGTCATGAAGTCCCCCGTGAAAATGATGTTTTCTGGCAATTTTGGTCTCCTAACATGTCACTTAACGAGTCGTTTGGTGACTTAACGAGACATGTAATGAATAGTTTTGTTAGGCTGATGCAGTTTCACCAAATTGCTTATAACGTTTTACTCCGAACATCGATTGATGCAAGGTCGGTTGTGTTAGAAAGAAGACTCAAAGGGCTTCAAATTGATATATTGAATAACCCAAAAACACTTTGTAAAATTGGATCCATAGTCGTTATAAGTTTAAACCCTTGCTACAACTTGTACGAAAACTCAATCGGTAAAAAGGTCCTCAACTCAACTTTGTGTTAGCAGTTCCTTATGACCTTAATTTGCATCCATTTCCCTCCGAACACTTGGGAATTGATATTAACACCTAGTACCATAGAATTCATTGGGATTGGAACTTTCCATACATCTAGAACGGTTCAAACATAGCCCAAAAGTTTGCGACATTGAAATATCTCAACTCACTAGTTTTGGATCTAGTCTTAGAGACTTTTGGGGTGTTACAATATCTCCCACTTAGGAACATTCGTCCTCGAATGTAGGATATGTTGAAGAATTGAGGAAAGAACTAATATCGTAAATACTGAACATTTACAACTGAAACTAATGGAGTATCTGACTCCAGGCTGATCTTTCATAGATGAACTAAATATCTTAATCATACATGCATGCAAAGAAATGATAGGGACTGAAAGAAATGGAACTGACATGGAACAAGGTAGAACACTTAGAAGGATACTTCCCCTTTAACTAGCACTGAACTGATGCAGACTGATTCTTCATTCTCAAATCATTTCTTAATACAAAGTTGGGATTCAGAATATCTAATCTAACTGAGGGTATGGATTTCATGAGCACGAGTTATTACCCACATCTAAAACTGAGCACATACATGAGATAATCTAATTCTACTGAGTTAACAAACAACTTTTAAAGACTGAGTTTGAGCTGACTACATTAGAAAACATGCATTAACACTCATAACGGATTCCTAACACAAAAATAAGCATAACAGACTCATAGAGCAAGACTGGCATCATTGTTTGAAGAAGTTACCTCTAAACCTCGGGGATCTATACATAGGAATAGACACCATTTTTAACTTCAACTGAAACACAAGGGAAATTATCTAAATCTCGAAGAGATCGATATACTACAACTGCTAAGGCTGAAACTTCTTTATGAGCATTCTCAAGGTCCGGC
Organism: Datura wrightii; assembly: GCA_035772735.1. Taxonomy (NCBI): domain Eukaryota; kingdom Viridiplantae; phylum Streptophyta; class Magnoliopsida; order Solanales; family Solanaceae; genus Datura; species Datura wrightii. Next base: position 169,682,260 of record JASDFA010000016.1, read on the forward strand.
TTGCTTCACACACTCATTATCTCCCCCTTAGCTTAAAGTCATCATTCTAAGGCTCCTGAATCTTTCTTCGGGTTTGGTTACATTACTAATTCTTAACTCCTCTCTCCCTTCTAACCTTCACTACAAGCCTTACACTAGCAGCTACTCACATTACACATCGACAATCTCTTTTCTCAATCAAAACAGAGATTCTTATTCAGTACTGAGGTTTGCAATATATAAGGGATAACACAAGATTCACAACATACCTGTGGCCACTACCGGCGCCTTGCCCTTATCCTGATGGGTTGCTACGGCATAGGAGCGGTTTTGACGATGCCCGCCACCTAGATTAGATGATGAACCCTACCGAAATGGGCGGGCTATCAGAGCTGCTGAAGAAGTGGTCGAGAATCTACTCTCGCCTCGTTTAGCCACTGCGCAATCTCGGTGCATATGGCCAGCCTTGCCGCACCAAAAACAAACATCTAAGCCAGCCATGCATACTCCTAAGTGGTGCTTTCCACAACTAATACACAATGGGTATGTAATCTCCCTCCCTCTGGGCTTATTCGGAGCACTGGTTATCGAAGGTGCTAGGGCTGTTGATTTCAGCTGGTAATGAGAATGATATCCGGCACTCGACATTTGATGGGAGAACTCTAGGTCTCCAGTCCTTGCCCTCTTAGCCTCTCTCTCTTTTTCTTTCACTTGTTCTGCTTCTATTTTTATAGAAGATATCACCAAACATGGGAAGCCTATGTCCCGGTGCGACATGGCAGTCCTTCATTCTTTGACCAAGGAGTCTGACACTCCATTCACAAACCTGCTCACTCGGGCCCACTGGTCACCTACCATTTCCGGGCGCATACTTAGATAGTTGAGTGAACTCTAACGCATACTCCTGGATAGTCATGTCATTTAGTTTCAAATTAATGAACTCTTCCACCTTTGCCTCCCTCAACTCCCGAGGGAAAAACCTGTTCAAGAACGCTGTCATAAATTCATCAACAACTTTGAGACCCACTCCAACTCCTCGACTGTCTCTCTAGTGACAATACAAGATATAAGCAACTCCCTTTAACAGGTAGAAGGCTAAGTCTATGCTCTCATTTCCTATCACTCCCATGATGTGAGTAATCTTCTAAATCTCTTTCAAGAACTCATACGGGTCCTCATCCACTTTTGATCCTAAGAATTTAGCTGGGTTCATCCGAAGCAAATTCCTTATTCTTTCCGCCACTTCATTCCCATTCTAAGGAGCAGGGGCCACCGCCTGCTTGTTAATCTGAATGGTCAGGGCCTGCGCCAACATGTGAAAGGCTTCTTGGAACACAGCATGAGTAACATGATCATCCATTGGGTCTGCCTGGGCTAGTGGTACATGCTGGTGGCCGTTACCACATCTTCTTCCATTCACTCTTTTGGGAGGCATTATCTGCAAGCGTGAAAATCACGAGTCAAGGGAAAGAACTATTTAGACCTTCATACTCTACGCACGATAATAATCATTAAGAAAAGGGAACATTCCTAAAACATCTCGTAGCCTCTTCATCATAAGTGTGGCGCGCTTTACACCCATAAAGAAGACTCAATGTAAAGCGACTTTTAGACACCCTAGGACACTCTAAACCTTTGCTTTGATACCAAGTTTGTCACGACCTGGGTTCACACCTAGTTGTAACACAGGACAAGGAACCCCAAAAGGCTCCAAGTCGACCCATGGCATAATCATCGCATACACTTAACATAAAAATGACTAACCACATTATAATAGGAAACTAATAACAAGAATCAAATATAAACCATAAGAACAATTTAAAAACACTTAGTTACAATGCTAAATTTGTCTAAACAAGTATGAAAGCCTCCTACTAAACTGACGAGTTGTTGGGACAAGCCCCCAACTAACTCTTAAAGTCTGAAAATTAAAATATTAGAAAATAAGAACATAAACCACATCCTCGGAAGATGAGGACTCACCACTAATAGCTGGGAGAGAGAGACGAAGCGTATCTAACCACGCGGCTGAACCTGGAGTCCTGGATTTATGTCATGAAATGATATAGCATAAGAGGCATGCGGTCAGTACTTGGAATGTACTGAGTATGCAGGAAACATAATCAACTAACTCATAAATATATACAAGAAGGAATTAATATAAAATCACAATAATAGTAATGTAATGAAATGAGATACGACAACCTTATATGAGATTCACATATTCATATCATCATAACCACATTATAAGAACATGCATTATTATAAGATCAACTTATGAGGAAAAGTAATAATCAGAAATAATACAAAGGTACGATGCCATGAATGATATCAAGAGGGTCCCTGACGGTCCAAGGGAAAGTCCCTAACTGTTAAAGGTAGCGTCCCTGACTATCAAAGGGAAACATTATTCCTAGGGAGAATCCCTAACTGTCAAGGGAGAAATTCGCTAATATAGAGGGTCGCTGACTGGCTAGTGATGTTAGTCCCGACAGATTAAGGAGAAACATGCACGGCTAGTAGCTAGGGATGTGAGTCCTGACTGACTAGGGAAACATTCTTGCTAACAAGAATCCCAACTGACTATCACTAATATAAATTTCAACAACTAATTAGAGATAAGGACATTAACTGATTTTCATCATACAACATTCTTTTCGACAGGGTTGGGGCTACTTTCTAATAACAATAAGCCCAACAGTTGAAATATCATTCTCATGCATTATCACCATAATTCACCTCATCATGGAATCAAATCAATAATTATCTCAAGCATCCTACGCTAATGAGCATTCTATAGATTCAAATTGTGTATTATACTGTCATAAAATTCCAAATTTCGAATTCATGTCATTCAACATGTTGCATAAGGTCATGCATGATTAATATATTCAACACATACTTCATCAAAGGTGCATGGCTTAATTTATTTAGATTTACGAACAACTTGTACATTTAACTCATATGTCATTATTTAGAATGAAACATGGAAAGAGTATTCGTTTTCATTTCACAAGCCGATTTCATGATTTACTCCAATTCATGAGAAATAAGCAATATTAGCCATTTTCACATATTCGCCTCATACCCAATCAATTTAACCAAAAACATAGCAATAATAAAAAAAATTCTTTCAATTGCTCAAGCCCATAACTCCAAACTCATCTAAACATATTCATCAATGTCATAATCGGGTTAGTAGAAATGATCATACGGGATTCACATGATTTGAACATACATATGAACTACTATTAAAAATTAAGTGGATAATCAATAAGTCCCCTTCACTATTCAAGCCAATTTATGAAGAACATGCTACACTCTTGCATTCCCAACTTATATTCTACAATTCAAGAAAAACTATTAATTATATCCCAAATAATTACATAATCGCAGTAGATATTATCATTTATGAAGAATGTAAAAGAAATTTACTTATAACACAAAAACCCTCGATCATGCTTTTCTAGATTTGTTGAAATTGGGTTTTTAATAAAAATATTTTTGGACACAAGGATGGAAGAATATCCTTGTTAAAAGACCCGCATACCTGCTTTGAAAAATATCCCACTTGAACTTGACCATATAGTCTTTAAATAATTCCTCGAAGAATCCTTGAACCTTGGGAGAGAGGAGGAAGAAGGGTTTGAGAGAGTATCTTGAGAGAATGAGAGATTAGACTAGAAGAAACCCTTAAAAACGCCTCAAATAATACTCAAGACGACGTAGTTTAGAAGTTAGGAACATAGAATTTTACGAATAAACCCTTAAAATAACGCAGGAAAAAGGACCCTGCCAGTCCTCACGAGGGACATCACGAGTCGTGAGGTACTGGACAAGTCGTGAGTCCAATCCGTGAGGTCTACTGTAATTTTCGCAAAATTTCGTCACTTAATGAGTCACTTAATGAGTGAATTAACGAGTCACTTGACCATTAGTGAAGTCCCCTGTGAAAATGAAGTTTTCTAGCTATTTTGGCCACCTAACGGGTCACTTAACGAGTCGTTAGGTGACTTAATGAGTCATCTAACTAATCGTTCTGTGAGGCTGATGTAGTTTCACCAAATTGCTCATTACCTTTTAATCTGAACTCCGATTGATGCATGGTCGGATGCATTGGAAAGAAGACTCAATGGGCTTCTATTTGAAATATTGAATCACCCAAAAACACTTTGTAAAATGGGACCTATTGTCATTATAATTTGACCCTTGGTAGAACTTCTTTGAAAACTCAATCGGTAAAAAGTTTCTCAACTCAACTTTGTGCTAGAAGTTCCTTATGACCTTAATTTGCATCCATTGCACTTCTAACGCATGGGAATTGGTATTAAAACCTAGTATCCATAAAATTCATTGGGCTCGTACCTATCCATACATCTAAAATGGTTCCAAACTTAGCCCAAAAGTCCGGGGTATTGAAATATATCAACTCACTAGTTTTGGATCTAGTATTAGAGACTTTTGGGGTGTTACACAAACCTTGATCTTAGAACAAGAATGCATAAGATAATCATCATGAGTGATTAATATGGAAATCGGAATGACATAGACGATGGGAGACTCGTCACTTAACTTACAAACCGCGATAGAGCTTACGTGGTCCCAACTATCACACTCAAGTGAGTAGAGACGTCCATAACCTTACCAAGGCGATGGATGATACCATGATATCCATATCAAGCTGAAGGTCCAATCGGGCTAGGGATAGCTCACAAGGGAGGTCACAGTAATATAATAGTATCAACCTACATTGGTGTGTAGTTTTGGGGCATAGGGTAATCTACCCTTCACCCACTTGGTGCTAGACTCTTCTCCCAAATACATGCAAGGCTCTACATTGTATATAACGAAACTCAACATCTTCTATTGACGAAGCTCAAGATGAAATCATGCATAGCCCAACATCGTATGAAATGAAGCTCAACATTTCCTATTGACAAAGCTCATAATGACATACATCTCAATTATGAATTCATGTATATGGGAGGCTTTATTTCAAAATATACCACAAGCTAAATCATAGGTGGGGAGCATCTACTCCAAATCATATGGTAAGCTACATGTAAAATTACTCAACTCAACATACCACAAGCTAGAATTTATGAAAACTCAGGAAACTTCACTTCAAACAATGTGGTAAGCTTATGTCGAGAAAATCATCACTTTAAATCAACATGTGGGCATTGTCCAAAACTTTATCATACTAAGATCTACTCATTTCATTTTGAAAACAACATCATAATCATGGGTAACTTTAGAAACATACTTTTCATCATCAAATCCCAACATCATCATGCATTCATCATCATTCACTACTTTTATGAAACTTCTCATCCATGGCCATTTTAGATTCAAGATTTTTGGAAAAACAATTTTTGTATTGAAAACAAGTTGGAATCTGCCCACACTTCATAATCCGTCAATATAAATACAATATAATAATACCCATGTATAGAGATTGAAAAGTCATGCAATTGGGTAAAATCCCAAACATAATCATAGGTGATTTCTCATAGTTTAATAGGAATTGGGCATGGGTGTGGAAGGAGACACCCATTCATAACCTTATATACCTGGGATTAGTAGATTCTAACACCCTCTAATTTCCCAACTTAAGATCCCAAAGGAAACCTTGAAATTTGGCCTTGAATCACCTCTTCAATCCTCAAACTTGCATGCATGGGAAGAATAACTTAGAGTTGGCTTTTCCCCTCTCAAAACCCCTCAAAACGAGCCTTAAACAACGTAGTATAGGGCCTTAGGACTAGAAAATGACAGAAATTCCCTCACTGAATTTGCTAAAAACTGGTCACTGGACCAAACAACAGGTGAACCAATGGGCCGTTTGAAGATACCATGACCCATGGTATCTACCCGTGCTAAGCACTGCCCCAATCATATCTCAGATTCAAACCACAGACGTACGAGATGATTCATTCTAGGGTCCAACAAAACATTGAACCAGTTGTGACTTCCTTCTTCTGAAAATCTGAACTCCTTGACAATGAGCCTCACCACGACTCGTTGTATCCTACAACAGGTTGTGGTTTCCATCCGTCGTCTCCATTATAAATGTCCACTGCCTTACCATGACTCCAAACAATGGGCCATCCTTCCTCAAAACGGGTCTTTGTGATGCCCGTTGTCTACACTGTCACCTGGCCTAGCCTCTTACCACGACTGCCTACAATGGCTCGTGGTTACATACCACAAGTCTTTGTTCCTCTCCTCTTGCAACTTTTTCCCCGAATTTCAGCAATTTTGCATTTTCGCTTTCCGGGTCTACTCCTAGGCACTTCGGGGTGTTACATTCTGAGACCCATTAATCCCCAATCTAGATCTGCAAACCTTCACCACGGGCACTTCTAATGGCCCCTTCTTCCTTCTAGCAACCCGTACCACGGATCGTTTAAGGGAAAATTTCAGATTATCCTTTCAACCTCTCGAGTCTAGTCTTAGGTACTTCCGGGATATTACAATATCTCCCCCTTGAGAACATTTCTCCTCGAATATGGGAAAACATACAAAAAAGCAGAGAAATGCAATAATCATACTCAAACACTGAACATACATGATGAAAACTGACGAAGCGACTAACTCCCAATTGGATGACAAGACTAAAAAGAATTCATGAATCATACATGCATACTTTGACATGAAAGAAACTGGGGCACATGAACTTATGACCCTGAATAGAGTATTAAGGCAAAAACTGATACCTCAAGTTGAAATTGAGCCGAAAGGGAATATATGTGGGTATTTAGCCATCATATTTGCTTCGACTTCCCACACAGCTCCCTCAACATGCTGATTCCCCCATAAAATAATGACTAAAGGTACTTCCTAGTTCCTTAGCTTCCGAACCTGACAATCCAATATCTCCACTGAAATCTCCTCATAGCTAAGGTTGTCTTTCACAACCACACTCTCCACTAGAACAACTAGAGTTGGATCACCCAAACATTTCTTTAAAAGTGATACATGGAAAATTGGATAGCCTGAAGCTAATTCTGAGGGTAACTCTAACTCATAGGCCACCTTGCCAACATGCCTCACAATCCAGTAGGGGCCAAAATAAAAGGGACTGAGATTTCCTTTCCTTCCTAACCTCATCACTCACTAAATTGGAGACACCTTTAGAAACACCCAATCACCAACTTCAAACTCAAGTTCCCTCCTCCTCATATCGACATAGTACTGGCGACTTTGAACTATTTTCAACCTGTCCTGTATGAGATAAACTTTCTCCATGGCCTCATGGACTGAATCTGGTCCTACCATCGTAGCTTCACTGACTTCAAACCAACCAATAGGTGATCTACACCTCCTCCCATAGAGAGCCTCAAAGGGAGCCATCTGAATGTTGGATCATAGTTGTTATTGTATGCAAACTCAATAAAAGGCAAATGGTCATTCCAACTACCCTTGAAGTCAATAGCAAAGGCTCTCAATATGTCCTTGAGAGTCTGAATTCTCTGCTCTGCTCGACCATCCATTTGTGGGTGAAATGCTGTACTAAGCTTGACCTGATTACCATGTCCCTTTTGAAACGACCTCCAAAAGTGAGAGGTAAATTGGGTACCCCTATCTGATATGATGGACAAGGGCACTCCATGCAACCGAACTAACTCTCAGATGTATAATTTGGCATAATCCTCTGCTGAGTCGTTGGTTTTGGCTAGTAGAAACTGAGCGGCTTTGGTCAACATCTCCATGACCACCCAAATGGAGTCATACTGTTGTTGAGTGCAAGGAAACCTTGTGATGAAGTCCATATTGATTTCTTCCCACTTTTAAGTAGGGATGCTAATGTCCTGAAGCACACCTCCCGATCTCTGGTGCTCAACCTTCACTTGTTGACAATTTGGGAACTTAACTACAAATTCTGCAATGTCCTTCTTCATGCAATTCCACCAATAGACTTCCTGTAGGTCACGGTACATCTGAGTGTCACCTAGATGTATCGAATATTTGGAAACGTAAGCCTAATGCAACATCCGACTTCTGAAATCATCAACATCCGGACACACAAGGGACCCTGATATCGAAGCACAACATCTCCCCCTTTGGAGAAGACCTCTACTTTCTAATTCTGAATGGCTTCCTTTAACTTTACCAAAATAGGGTCCTCATCTTGTCTAGCTTTTACATCAATCACCAAGGACGATTCTGACCCGTTCTAAACTGTAACACCACCATCAGTTGAGTAAACCAAATGAACTCCCAACCTTGCATATTGATGCACATCCTTCACCAGCTCTTTCTTTCCCTTATCTACATGGGACACATTCTCCATAGAGAGTCCACTAAGTGTGTCTGCCACCATATTGGCCTTACCCGTATGGTAAAGGACACTCATTTCATAATCTTTGAGTAGCTCCAACCACCCCCTTTTGCATAGAGTTAGATCCTTCTGTGTAAACACATATTGTAGGCTCTTCTGGTCCGTAAATACATCTACATGGAACCTGTACAAATAGTGTCTCCATACATATCTTCAAGGAAGATATCGCCGCCGCCAATTCAAGATCATGGGTCGGGTAATTCTTATCATGAACTTTCAGTTGTATGGAAGCGTATGCAATCACTTTACCATGTTGTATCAAAACAAAACCAAGGCCGATTCTAGAAGCATCACAATAAACCACAAACCGATCGATGCCCTTCGGTAGGGTTAACACCGGTGCTGAGGTAAGTTGAGTCTTTAACTCCTGGAAGCTCCGCTCATAAGCATCCGACCATTGGAACTTCACTTTCTTTTGAGTCAATTTGGTCAATGGAGCTGCAATGGATTAAAAACACTCAACAAATCTCCTATAGTACCCAGCTAAACCCAAGAAACTCCTGATGTCTAAAGGATTCACCAGTCTAGGCCAATTCTTCACTGCCTCTATTTTCTGGGAGTCCACCTTTATGCCCTCACTTGACACAATATGGCCCAAAAGTGCCACTGAGCTCAGCCAAACTTTGCACTTGCTAAATTTAGTGTATAGTTGACGATCCTTGAGAGTCTGTAGCACCACCCTCAAATGAGCGATATGCTCCTCCTTGCTCTGAGAGTATATAAGGATGTCATCAATAAACACGATTACGAACATATCCATGTCTTGAACACCCTATTAATCAAATCCATAAAAGCTACAGGAGCATTAATTAGTTCAATAGACATAAATACAAACTCCCAACACTCTATGTCATAGGTTCAAATCCTACTTCATTTGAAAAAACTGAAAAATGACCATATCGTATCCTGAAGGCTGTCTTGGGGATTTCACTCTCCCGAAGTCTAAGCTAATGGTACCCTGACCTGAGATCTATCTTTAAAAAGCATTTGACACCTTGAAACTGGTCAAATAAATCATCAATCCTAGGAAGTGGATACCTTTTCTTGATGGTGACCTTGTTCAATTGCCGATAATCAATACACATACGGAGAGAACCGTCTTTCTTTCGTACAAAGAGAACTAGTGCACCCCATGGTAATTTTCTCAGTCTAATGAACCCCTTATCTAAAAGGTCTTTCCATTGCTCCTTCAATTCCTTTAACTCGGATGGATTCATTAGATAAGGAGGAGTAGATATAGGCTGCGTATCGGGAAGAAGGTCAATACCAAAATCAATCTCCCGCTCGGGAAGAATTTCCGGTAGATCATTTGGGTAGACTTTTGGGTACTCACATACTACTAAGATGGACTAGATAGTCGGGATCTTGGACATAGCATCCTTAACCCTAACTAAATGGTACACACAACCCTTAGAGATCATCTTCCTGGCCTTAAGGTATGAAATTAAATGACCTATAGGCACAGATGAATTATCCTTTCAGTCTAAGGATGGCTCACCCAAAAATCAAAATTCTACCGCATGGGTTCTACAATTAGCTGAGGCATAACATGCAAATAGCCAATCCATTCCGAAGATAACATCAAAATAGGTCATGATTGACTCTACTAGATCTGCTGAGGTGACTTTCTGAAGGACTGTGATCGGGAAACTTCTATCTAGCTACAACTGAATCACCCATTGGACTAGAGACTAAGATGGGTTCTAACAAGATTTTGGAATTGGCTCCGAAACTACTAGCCCCAAAAGGTGTCATAAAAGACAAGGTAGCCCCTGGATCTAATAATGCATATACAATCAAGGTGAAAAAATTGTAACATACTAGTGATTATGTCCGCGAAGACCTCCTACTCCTGGCGGGATGATAGGGAATAAAATCTATTATGGCTTTGTCCGCCCTATGTGCTAGTAGAAGCCCCCAGCTAAGCGGGGCGTGCTGGTGGAGCTGCTGAACTAGAGGCTGGAGTACAGGCTCCACCATCGCCTAATCTGGCGAAGGACAATCTCTAAGCCTATTTCCAGGTTTGCCACACTCGAAACAAGCATCTGACCCAACTAAACACCTCCCTGGGTGGTTCTTGCCATAGTTCGCATAGGCTAGGAAAGTGTGATCTCTTGAAATGCTCCCCTGGCTCCTCGAACTTGACGCTCTACCCCTTTGATCACGCCTAGGTCGGGACGAAACACTAGCTGATATGAAGCTAGGGCTAAATACCTCTGGTGGGACTTTTAATGATACCCACTAGTCCTCTACTGGGAGAAACCGATTCTATCAGTCCTGGCCTTCTTAGCCTCCCTCTCCCGCTCACTCATCTATACCGCCTCCATCTGCTAGGCGTATAGGACAATCCTCGGAAAGTCAATATCCTTGAGAAGCAACATCCTGACTTTCCAGAGAAGCCCTTTACGACTATACTATAAAGGACAGGGGGGTGTTCACCTTTTGAAACTTAGCTACTTAAGTCCTTCTCTGAAAGTTAAAGTAAGGGCGAACGGTCTAGAAATCCCTGACTAAGGTGTCTGTTATCCCGTGTACGAACCTGCTCACATGGGCTCTCTGATCCGCCACTAACTCAGATGCATACCTTGATAGACGTGTGAACTTCAAGGCATACTCCTGAACCGTCATCTTTCCCTGCTTCTAAGTCACAAACTCGGCCGCTTTCATCTCCCTAGGGAATAATCTATCAAGAAAAGCGACATGAAACTTGTCCCAACTGATACGGCCTGCTCCGACTGCCCTACTCTCCTTCCACTGTGTGAACTAAATGTTTGCGACCCCTTTTAACTGATATGAGGCCAAATTGGCACACTCCTGTCATGACCCGAATGTAGACCCACGCAGGCCATTTGAGGAAAGGGGATAGTAACATGGAGGTCCCATCATGTCTATGTTGGCGCGTAGTTCTGAGACTCGGGGTATGCTTAGACCCCGAGTTTACTCGGTGTTAAATACTACTCCCATAACATATACGGTGCTCATAGGATAATATACATAAGATTCATAGGCTAGTTAAAATCATGATAATTATAAGCGCGCTTAAAATACGTGAACTAGCCATGAAAGTAAGGCCCGTGAGTCGGCCATAATCATAAATCATAAATCATGAGGTTCATGCATATTGGTAAAACATGTATATACCTAATATTCATAAATTCATGATGAGCATTTGAGAGAAATCGTATCATAAGTGATAAATCATAATTGGTTAAAGAACATCAAAATCAAAGTAGAATCATAAAACTTAATTTATCATGAAGCATACATAATTGGACATAGTTTTGTAGGAATTTAAATCCATAAATTTGTAATTGAAACACTTGTAAAATCTACTCATCATTCATAAAACATGGATTTATACATGAGAGGGATTAATCCATAGATAGATCATAAGGAATTCATAAGAATTGGGATAAAAACCCCCATAGAATCATTAATAGTATTTCATGAATTAGAGATAGATTGGGAGGTGTGATCAAATTCACCCATTCATAACCATACATACTTGAGAGAATTAGATTCTACAACTCTCTTGATTTCCCAAGGAAGAATTGATGGAAAACTTGGAAGAATTAAGCTTGATCACTCTTGGAAAGCTCTATGTTTGCATGCATGAAGGAGGGTGGGTTTTAATGAGTTAAACCCTCTTAAAACACCCCATTTGGAGCTTAAAATGGCATAAAAGGGGTCTTAGGGGCGTGGAGATTACGGTTTGGCCCTTACTAAATTCGCAAAAGTTTAGCCACTGCTCGATCCGACGACCCATATAATGAGTCGTCCTTAGCTCCCTCGACCCATTACTTTGCTCGTTGTCTTGTCCCTAATTCATGCCTCAGATCTCCTTCAATGACCGAACAGGACGAGTCATTCAAACCTCCAACAACACTGTCACTATCCGGGAAAGCATCCCAACGGACACGTACGACGACCCATTATTAACAACAACGAGTTGTTCCAAGACCAATCACTTCCTTCCTAATCAAGATTAGCCTCACCACGACTCCCATCCAATGACTCGTTACAACCACCAACTGTTCATTCTGGGACCCGTTATTCCCTGTCCAGATCTGTAACCTTTCACCACGGGCACTTATAACGGCCCATTCTTCCTTCTAATGACCCGTACCACAGATCATCTGAGGGGAAATTTTAGATTTTCCTGCTAAATTTCTGTTCCACCTCCCAGGTCTAGTCTTAGGCACTTTCGGGGTATTACAATATCTCCCCCTTGGGAACATTCATCCTCGAATGTGGGAAAACATACCAAATAGCAGAGAAATGTGATAATCATACTCAAACACTGAACATACATGCTGAAAACTAACGGAGTGATCGACTCTAAATTGGACTACAAGACTAAACTTAATTCATGAATCATACATGCATACATTGACATGAAAGAAACTGAGGCACATCAACTAAACATGAAACTAAATAGAGTATTAAGCCAAAAACCGATACCTCACGCTGAAACTGAGCCGGTAGGGAATAGATGTGGGTATTAAGCCATCATATCTACTTCAGCTCCCACGTAGCTCCCTCCACATATTGATTCCTCCATAAACCATGACTGAAGCTACATCCTTATTACTTAGCTTCCAAAACCTAATGATCTAGTATCTCCACCAGAATCTCGTCATACCTAAGGCTGTCTTTCACACCCATACTCTCTACCAGAATAACTAGAGTTGGATCATCCAAACATTTCTTTAAGAGTGATACATGGAAAACTTGATGGACTAAAGCTAATTATGAGGGTAACTCTAACTCATAGGCAACCTTTCCAACACCCTCACAATGGGGCCAACATAACAGGGACTTAGTTTTCCTTTCCTTCCGAACCTCATCACACCCATCACGGGAGACACCTTTAGAAACACCCAATCATCAACTTCAAACTAAAGTTCCCTCCTCCTTACATCGGCATAGGACTTTTGGAGACTTTGAACTATTTCCAACTTGTCCCGTATGAGTTGAACTTTCTCCATGGCCTCATGGACTAGATCTAGTCCTATCATCACATTTTCACAAAAAAAACCAACCAATAGGCGATCTACACCTCCGTCGCTAGAGAGCCTCAAATGGAGCCATCTGAATGCTAGAATTATAGCTGTTATTATATGCAAACTTAATAAGAGGCAAATGGTCATCCAACTATCCTTGAAGTCAACGCACATGCTCTCGACATGTCCTTTAGAGTCTGAATTGTCCACTCCACTTGACCATCCATTTGCGAGTGAAATGCTACAATGATCTTGTAGTGACTATTTGGACACTTAGCTACAAATTCTGCAATGTCCTTCTTCAGTCCATTCCACCAATAGACTTCTCGTAGGTCACGGTAAAACTTGGTGGCACCTGGATGTATCAAATATTTTGAACCGTGAGCCTCATGCAGCATCCAAATTCTCAAATCATCAACGTCCGGCACATACAAGAAACCCTAATATCGAAGCACAGCATCTCCCCTTTAGGAGAAGACCTCTACTTTCTGATTTTGAACAGCTTCCTTTAACTTACAAAAATAGGGTCCTCGTGTTGAGTTAACCGAATGAACTCTCAACCTTGCGAGTCGATGCACATTCCTCACCAGCTCCTTCTTTTCCTCATCTACACGGGACACACTCTCCGTAGAGATATACTAAGTGAGTTTTCCACCACATTTGCCATACCCGTATGGTAAAGGCCATTCATGTCATAATCCTTGAGTAGCTTCAACCACCTCCATTGGCGTAGATTTAGATCTTTCTGTGTAAACACATATTATAAGCTCCTGTGGTCCATAAAAACATCTACATGGACCCCATACAAATAATGTCTCCATATCTTCAAGGAAAATACCATCGCCGCCAATTCAAGATTATGGGTCGGGTAATTCTTCTCATGGACTTTCAGCCGTCTGGAAGCGTATGCTATCACTTTACCATGCTGCATCAATTCAAATCCAAGGCCGATTCAAGAAGCATCGCAATACACCACAAACCCATAGATACCCTTTGATAGGGTTGACACCGGTGCTGGGGTAAGTCGAGTCTTTAACTCCTAGAAGCTCCGCTTACAAGCATCCTACAATCAATTTGGTCAATGGCGCTGCAATGGGTTAAAAACCCTAAACAAATCTCTAATAGTACCCTCCTAAACCCATGAAACTCTTGATGTTTGAAGGATTCACCAGTCCAGGCCAATTCTTCACCAACTCTAGTTTTTGGGAGTCCACCTTTATGCCCTTACTTGACACCACATGGCCCAAAAATTCCACTGAGCTTAACCAATATTTTCACTTGCTGAATTTAGCATATAGTTGATGATTTTTGAGAGTCTGCAGCACCACCCTCAAATGAGCGGCACGCTCCTCCTCGCTCCAAGAGTATATCAGGATATCATCAATAAAAACGATTACGAACATATTCCAGTATGGATTGAACACCCTGTTTGTCAAATCCATAAAAGCTACAGGAGGATTCGTCAATTCAAAAGACATAACTACAAACTCATAATGACCATACCGTGTCCTGAAGGCAATCTTTAGGATGTCATTCTCCCAAACCCTGAGCTGATGGTACTAGGACCTGAGAAATATCTTCGAAAAGCATTTGGCATCCTGAAGCTAGTCAAAAAAATCATCAATCCTGGAAAGAGGATACCTGTTCTTGATGGTGACCTTGTTCAATTGCCGATAATCAATACACATACGAAGAGAACTGTGTTTCTTGCGAACAAAGAGAATTGGTGCACCCCATGGGGATTTTCTCGGTCGGATAAACCCCTTATCTAAAAGGTCTTTCAACTGATCCTTTAATTCTTTTTACTTAGCTGGAGCCATTCTGTAAGGGGGAATAGATATAGACTGCGAATTTGGAAGAAGGTCAATATACCAAAATTAATCTCCCGCTCGGGAGGGATTCCCGAGAGATCATTTGGGAAGACATCTAGGTACTTACATACTACTGAGATGAACTAGATAGTCGGGTTCTCAAATGTAGCATCCTTAACCCCAACTAAATGGTACACACAATCCTTGGAGATCATCTTTCAGACCTTAAGGTATGAAATGAAACGACCTATAGGCATAGCTGAACTACCCTTCCATTCTAATGCTGGCTACCCAAAATTCAGAATTCTACGGCACGAGTTCTATAATAAATTGAGGCTAACATGAAAATAACCAATCCATACCGTGGATAACATCAAAATCAGTCATGTCTAATTCTACTAGATCTGCTGAGGTGACTTTCTGAAGGACTGTGACCGGGCAACTTCTATACACCTGTGTAGCTACAGCTGAATCACCCACTGAGTAGAGACTGAGAAGGATACTGACAAGATTTCGAGACTGACTCCAAAACTACTAGCCACATAAGATGTCACAAAAGACAAGGTAGCCCCTAGATCTAGCAATGCATATACATCAAGGTGGAAAACTCGTAACATACTAGTAAATATGTCGGGGGAGACCTTATGCTCCTGGCAGGATGACAGGGCATAAAATCTATTTTGGCGCTGTCTTCCACCTATGCTAGTAGAATCCCCCCGATGAGCGGGGCATGCTGGAGGAGCTGCTAAACTAGAGGCTAGAGTACGGGCTCCACCATCATCTGATCTGGCTGAAGGACAATACTGAGCCTGTGTCTAGGTTTTCCATACCCGAAACAAGCGTATGACCCAACTAAACACCTCCCTACTTGGTTCTTGAAATAGTTCGCACAGGCTAGAAAAGTGCGATCTCTTGAAATGCTCCCTGACTCCTCGAGCCTCATGCTCTACCCCTCTGATCACGCCTGGGTCCGGATGGAACACTAGCTGATGATGGTGTTGGGGCTAAAGACCTCTGTTGGGACTGCTCACAATGCCAACTAGTCCTTAGCTAGGAGAATCTGATGCAATCAGTGTTGGCCCTCTTGGCCTCCCTGTCCTACTCACTCATCTGTAATGCCACCATCTACTGGGCATATAGGTCAATTCTAGAAAAGTCAATATCATGGAGAAGCATCGCAGTTCAGCAATCCCTGACCAAGGAGTCTGCTATTCCGTGTACGAACCTGCTCACATGGGCTCTCCGATCTGCCACTAAGAGTGCATACCTGGATAAATGTGTGAAATCAAAGGCATACTCCTGACCCGACATCTTTCCCTACTTGAGATTCACAAACTTGGAGAATTTCAGCTCCCTCATCTCCTGAGGGAAGAACCGATCAAGAAAAGCGGCGTGGAACTCGTCCCAAGTCATAGGGCTTGTTCCGAGTACCCTACTCTCCTTCGACTATTTGAACTAAATGTGTGCGACCCCTTTAATTGATATGAGGCCAAATCAGCACACTCTTCTCCAGTCACCCCCATAATCTGGGTGATCATCAGAATCTTCTCAATTAAATCATATGGATCCTCGTCCACCTTTGATCCAAGGAACTAAGGAGGGTGCTTCCACGAAAAGTCTCTAACCCTTGCTACTGCTGAATTCCCGTTCTACGGGACATGTGCTACTGCCTTCTGGTTGACCTGGGTGGCCAAGGCAAGTGCTAGTATTTTAATGTTTTCCCTAAACTCAACGTGTGCAATTAGCTCCGGTGCATGGTGCTTATGGGCTGGTGGGGCTTATTGATGCCCGTCTTCATTTCCATCCTTGTGGCCATTTCCATTCCCATTTCTTCTGCCGTTAACTCAGTAGAGAGGAATGATTTTGCAATCATGAATAGCACAAGTTAAAAGGATAGAGATACATTTCATCACACGACATAGATCATGAAAGAAGGGAACATTTCCTAAATGTCTCGAAGCCTCTTTGTCATAAGTCTGGTGTGCTTCACACCAATGAAAAAGACTATACTTAATGTGGCTTTCAGACACCAGGACACTTTAAAACCTAATGCTCTGATACCAAGTTTGTCATGACCCAAACATACGCCCGAATCGAGACACGGGACAAAGAGCCCCAAGAGACTCCAAGTCGGCCCACGACATGAACATACATCTAACTCAATCAAATAAAAATGGAATACTTAACATGATAAACAGAGCAGAAGTCTAAGCATAACATAAAATTTGAATATACAACACGAATCTAAAGCTGAATACAATCTATTATCCGAAAAGCCTCTATGTCTGATGAGTTGATGGGATAAGACCCGAACTAACTCTTTAAATTTAAAACTAAAATTATATAAACATAATTGAATGAAAGAGGGACCCTCGACATACGAGGACTCACTAATAGAGACTCGATGCTAACTCCAAAAAAGGCTAATGATGAGGTTGAGCCTAAAGATCGAAGCTTGTATCATAAAATGATATAGCACGGAGTATGTGATCAGTACGTGGATTTTACTGAGTATGCAACACAAGTAAAATGGACATTTAAAATACATAAAAGTTCATTAGAGTAGGACAAAATGATCGTAACATAAATATCATAACGCAAATGTAGAACTCAAGGTTTTCAAAATATCATAAATCATTCGTAATCATAATCATAAGAGAAAAGCTTTATGAAACATGAATTGAGCCAAAGTAGATAATCGTAATCATATATAAATCATGAGGAACAACGGGAGATTCTTATAACTAACATACCCATAGGAGCACACATGGAGCCTGACCTGTAAAACCCTAGTTAGGAGGGTGTTCATACCTTGCCAAGGGTAGAACCATGAAATAGGTGTGATATCACAACAGAGGGCCCATTTAGGCAAAGGGGACAGCAACATGGAGGTCCCATCGTGGCTACGTTGGCGCGTAGTTCTGAGACTCGAGATATGCTCGAACCCTGGGTCTACTCGGTGTTAAGTACTACTCCCAAAACATATATAGATAGGATAATATACATGAGATTCATAGGCTAGTTAAAATCATGATAATCATAAGCATGCTTGAAATACATGAACTAGCCTTGAAAGTAAGGCATGTGAATCGGCCATAATCATAAATCATAAATCATGAGGTTTATGCATACTTGTGAAACATGTATATACTTGATATTCATAAATTCATGATGAGCATTTAAGAAAAATCATATCATAATTCATAAATCATAATGGGTTAAAGAACATCAAAATCAAAGTAGAATCATAACTTAATTTATCATGAAACATACATAATTGGGCATAGTTTTGTAGGAATTTAAATTCATCAATTTGTAATTTAAATAGCTGTAAAATCTTCGCATGATTCATAAAACACGGATTTATACATGAGAGGGATTAATCCATAGATAGATCATAAGGATTTCATAAGAATTGCGATAAACCCCCCATAGAATCATCAATAGTATTTCATGAATTAGAGAGAGATTGGTCATGGGTGTGATCAAATTCACCCATTCATAACCCTAAATACCTGAGAAAAATTAGATTCTAAAACTCCCTTGATTGCCTAAGGAAGAATTGATAGAAAACTTGGAAGAATTAAGCTTGAATATTCTTGGAAAGTTCTATGTTTGCATGCATGAATGAGGGTGGGTTTGAATGAGTTAAACCCTCTTAAAAAATCCATCCTGAGCTTAAAACGACCTAGTAGTGGACTTAGGGGAGTGGATATTATGGTTCTGCCCTTATTGAATTCGCAAAAATTTAGCCACTGCTCGAACTGATGACCCACACACCAGTTCGTCCTTAGTTCCCACGACCCGTCACTTCGCTCGTTATCTCCCCACTGATTCATGCCTCAGATCTCCTACAACGACTGGACAGGATGAGTCGTTCCAACCTACAACGACTCGTTCCAACCTACAACAAATCATGGTTACCAGTCGTTGTCACCATTGTCACTATCTTTGAAATCCTCCCAACGAACACATATGAAAACCTATTGTTAACAAAAACAAGTCATTCCAAGACCCGTCACTTCCACCCTGATCAAGACCAGCCTCACCATGAATCCCATCGAACAACTCATTACAACCACCAATGGGTCATTTTGAGACCCGTTATTCCCCAGTACAGATCTGCAACCTTTCACCACGGGTACTTCTAACGACCCGTTCTTCCTTCTAACGACCCATACCATGGATCGTCTGAGGGGATGATGTGTTGTGAGTTTACCGCACTTTCGATGCTCAAAACTAAAAAAATAGTATGGACTTAGGTATGTTTGTATGGAGATAAGGCACTTTTTCTTTGGTTACAAGACAAATAGGTGTTGGAGCAAAAATGTACAAAAGATAGCCTGAAAGTGCAGGAAATAGGCTTGAGTCATAAGTCTCAATATGAGCCGTATGATGGTGCTACGAGCCGTACTGTAGATCATGAGAAGTTTCAGATGGCTAAATATGAAGAGTGCATCCTACGACTCTCAGTACGATTCATACGTTGATGGTACAGGCTGTAGTTTAATAGTCATGGAAAGATTCAGAATATTTGCACAAGAGGCTAACTCCTGACACAGATATATAGTATGAGTCGTGGTATCAAGGTACCAGTCGTACCGTAGAACTCGTGAAGAACTTCAAAAAAATTGAAAAAGTCTGTAACTCAGACCACAGAAGCACAGTACGACTCATACGACGCATGTACGTGTCACACCAAGGGCCAACACTTAGCCAAATTTCAACCATCCAATGACATACGAGAAGCAGGTACGACCCGTACATACTTGCTATGGGTTGTAGGATTGGTTGTGACACAGGCGGCATCAGATATGGAAATTTACCCTGTTAGCCTAGGAAAAGGATTTTTATGTATGTATAAACACGTTTTACATTTTATTTTTAGTAGAGTTGATTAGACAATCATTAATTAACATTAGAAGACGTGAGAATTGAGGGATAGAATTTAGAATTGAGTTTATTGACTTGTGATCAACCTTTTCTTGATTTTCTCTTGATATTCATACTTTGTTCTTGAGGATTTTGCTGATTTATTTAAAGAAGTTTCTCTCTCATCCATAATTGTAAGTATTGATTTATGTACTTAATTATGAATGCAAATCACAATCTTGTAACTATGAGAGGCTAAAACCTCCATAACTACTGTTGTGGGAACCACGGATGATTAACTAGCTAGGGTTGAATAAAAGTGATTCAAAACCAATGCAAAACCCTTGTATTATATTCTCTTCATCCTTGAATGTTTCTTAATAGTGTACAACATTAGGACTTGCCCGAATTCCTTACTTCCTTGAGCCTAAAGAGGTAGAGATTAGGAAAAGAGAATGAAAAAAAAGCCTTGATCTTGATGATCATTGTATTAACTTGAGTTGTGGTCGCAGGATAGTTAAATTTGGATATATTGATAACGGTTAGTTTGTAATCACTCATGAGACCAAACCCAGTGATTGAGTATAGCCATTCAATAGGGACGAACCAGTCGTTTGAATGAACCTAAGTTATCAGTTACACAAGTAAGCATTGGTGATGATCACGTATGTATATCCGAAGAAGTTATGAACCCATGGGGAACACAAACCCCAGTTATCTTACATTCTTGATTTCAACCAATATTTTAACAGTTATTTCTACTACTGTTTTCTTTAGAACCCCCAATTTGGAGTAACTACCCAACAAGTTCACTTATCGGCATTAGTTTAGATCTTCCATATTCACTTTGGGTTTGACACCAACTTCTAGTTAGGTTCTTTATTTAAAACGTTCGCTTCATACTCCGGTAGGAGGTATGGTTTGAGCATTATCAGGGCCAATTTCAGATTTTCCTATTCCCCAATCCAGATCTACAACCTTTCACCACAGGCACTTCTAACGGCCCGTTCTTCCTTCTAACGACCCATACCATGGATTGTTTGAGGGGAAATTTCAGATTTTCCTGCTGATTTTCCTTTCCACCTCCCGATCTAGTCTTAGGCACTTCCGAGGTATTACATTTCTCCTCCTTCTTTCATTGGTATGTTCCATACCAATAACATCGATACCAGTAGCTTCTTCTGCTACCCTGGTGTGTCAGGCCCTATTGGTTTTAGTCACTCTGTCAAGAATAGTGGCAGCTTGTTCCCATGTGTGATTCATCAATGCTCCTCCCGTCATAGTATTTGCTAAAATTTTAGTGCCATTGTTCAATGACCTGTAAAAAATCTCCAACAAATTGTCATAAGGAATTTTATAGTTTGGGTACTTGGTCAAATTCTTCTTAAATCTCAACTAGGTTTCATGAAGTGCCTCCATTTTAAGTTGTTGGAAATCATAGATCTCATCCTTGAACTGTAGCTTCCTGGAGGGTGGAAAGAACCTTTCAAGGAAAGCCTGTTTGAGCCCTCTCCAATTGGTAATGGAGTCCTTGGGAAACTTCAATAACCATAAAGTGGCCTCCCCAAATAGAGAGAAGTGGAAAAGTCTCAGCCTAACTGTATCCTGACTGACACCGGGCAACCTGTTCGCCTTGCATATTCCGACGTAGTTCATTAAGTAAAGGTTGGCATTATCAGCTGCATGAACACTTAACACCCCTTTCATATTTTGCAACTGTATCATGATGCTAGTGATGTCAAACTTTTCCCCAGCAGGCAAAGGTGATGGTACGATAGCTCCAGTTGACCCGACTTTATCATTAACAGGGTCATCCTCATCAATGAATTGAGGGGCATATCTTTGGCCTCTGTTGCCCCTTCCATGGTGGCCAGTGTTTACAACTTCATCCTGAGTATTATCGACTTCCTGAAGTACAGCTTGCCGAGCTAGCTCGGCTTACCTAGCTTCTTCAGCAAGACAAGCATCTCTTTGCTTTTGGCTCTCCATTCTTTGCAGTGTTCTTTCTATTTCAAGATCCAATGGAATTAGGGGGTTACTGCTCCATCGAGTACTTGGCATTGACCAAGAGATGACCTACGGGTGTCAAAAACAAAAAGAAAATGTAAATGATGAAATAACAACCGAAAGTTAAACACAAGCAATTAACCTAATATTGGTCGTATTCACCGATAACGACACGACTTTTTGATAACTCTCAAACTCACACTCCTGATAAAGTATGAAACGGACATTGTCAATAAAGTATCCAACAAATGCTGAGGTCGAAGTCACAGGAAATATGGTAAGAACTAGACTAATGCCAGTATTTAAGCGTTTAGGTATGTTATCTACAAATTGGGGGGTTTATGGAAAAACTATTGTAAAACAAGAGTGAATATTAGTTGTTGTTTATCAAGATTTGCCATTAACTAGGGTAAGTGTTCCCCATAGGTTCATAACCACTTCGGGTTTACACTCGTGATCTATTCCAATGCTTACTTGTAGAACTGATTAGAACTGATAACTAGGGCTCATCCAACCAACTTGTTCGTCCCTATTAGATGACTATACTCAATCATTAGGTTAGGTCTCATGAGCGATTTCAATTAAACTGTTATCAACTTCTTCCTAATTAACCATCCTACGGCCGAAGCTCAATTTATACAATGATCATAAAAATAAGACTTTGTTGTAACTCTCATTTCCTAATCTCTACTTCTCTAGGTTCAAGCAAGTAAAGAATTCAGGCAAGTCTTAATGTTGTGCTTCGTTAAGAAACATTCAATATGAAGAGAATACAATACAAGCGTTTAGCATTGGTTTCGAATTACTTTGTGTAACCCTAGTTCGTTAATCCACCATGGTTTTCATAGTTCTAGTTGTGGAGGTTTTAGCCCCTCATGATTGTATGATGATGATTAGTATTCATAGATAAACAAATAATTAAATACTTACAATGATGATTGAAAGAAAATATGCTTTGAATATTTCATTAAAAGATGATGAGCAAATTCAAGAACAACTGAGAAAATCCAAGTTAAGGTCTCAAGAATTACTCTCCAATATTGTCAAAACCTAATTAAAACTTTATAATAATCGACCTCTAACTTCTTCTCTAGCGTCTCCTTAATAAGATAAACCTAAAAAGTGTTTATACAGATAATAAAATCCTTTTCCCAAGTTAATAGGGAAATATCAAAATCTGGCACTGAAACTTCATACGACTCCTCCTACGACTGTGACAGGATTGTACGGGTCATTCCTTGTCTCATAAACCCCATGACTTCTGCATAATTTATTAAGTGTTGGCCTCTAGTACGACTCGTAATATGATCCCATGAGTCATACAATCAAGTCGTAGTTTGACTTTGGGATTTCTGGCATCTTCTGATGATTTCTACGAGTGTCTTGGTACGCCTCGTACCTTGCTTCTATGACTCCTACCAGCTTTTCGTACATGAGATCTGTCAAGTCCCAAACATCACTAAAGTTCTCCATGGCTCGTGGTACGTGTCATAGGTATATGCTACGATCCATAATTGCTACCCATATCAGGAGACTTCAATTGTGAAAATTTTCTTTAAGTATTCTACGACTCAACTTACGACTCGTACCAGGATGGTATGACTGGTACTGAGAGTCATACTTTTCCTTTTTCATGTGCCAATCTTCTATGCTTTTCCACGAGTCTCAATATGGCTAGTACTATGTTGGTACAACTTGTACTGAGATCAGTACTTGGCCTCTTTTCTGCACTTTTCGGCACCTTCTGCACATTTTCACTCCAACACCTATTTTCCCTGAAAACAAAGTAAAAATACCTCATATCCATATCAACACACCAAATTCCATGTTATTTTCCTAGTTTTAAATATCGAAAGTGCTGTAAACTCACAACACATCAACTATTATGGATCCTTCCTAGCAACTATGGTATGTATGTCTCATACCCTGGCAAGGTATAAGATGACTTAACTGATCGGACAGAGATCAGAATCCATGTTTATATGGTAGTTTATGTCGGTAAAGGTAACAACCACGGATAATGAAATACTAGATGATGATTAAAAAAATATGATTGTTTAAGAAAAGGGCAACCTATTTATTCATATTCTTGATTTTCTTTATGTCTATACTTTTGGTTGTCCTTTCTAATATCAGCTATGTTGTGTTTCATTCAACCATTTTACATACAGTACGATCCTTTGTACTCACGTCCCTTTTGTTGGGAGCACTGGATTATTTTATAATGAAGATTTAGGTACTCATGCCGATGATCGAGTTGTATGCTAGCATTCTCTTCCATTTTGCTATTGGCGAGCCCCACTTGTTTTGGCCTTAGTCTCTTATTTAGCTTTGCTCGATGTTGATTTAGAGGTATGTCGGGTGCCTTTTCCCTGTAAAAATAGTTATTCCATTTATGATAAAAGCTACATAGATTCTTATGGTTCATGTTGTGTAAACTTTGTAAGTCTTTTGTATAAATTGATTACTTTTTTCTTTAAAAGCTTAAGTCTAATGATTCTTCTGCTTATTTTAGATGTATGATGTTGATGAATTCCATGTTATGTGTTTCTCTCGGGTCAGCAATTGCATCAGGTGCTGGCCATACCCAAGTCCTAGGTCAAGGTGTTACACAGATAATAATACACTTTGAGTACGCATCGATTTTTGTACTAATGATACACTTATTTCACATTTGTGTGCAGGTTGGGTGGACTTTGTTGTAGTGTACACGGGAGATCATACTAGTGATCCAGAGTTGAGCTGCTATCTAGTTCTTAGTACTCCGGAATCTTTTATTTATTATCTTCTTAACATATGTTGTACCTTTTATATTTGAGTTCTATATTCCATTCTTAGAATTTCATGACTCGGGACACCAGTTGTTAGTGATTTGTAGTGTGTAGTTCTTCTTTGTAATGACTTGTAGAATATTTTGTTTTTGTTATTTTGTTGTTCTTTATTTTGTTATATGTCTCAATTTTATAATGACCTATTCGGCTGTTTTGGCTATTAGGCTTTTTCCCTAACTCAGACATATCATGAGTTGAAAATGTGATTTATTACTTTTGGGTATGGGTGGAACCAAGTCTTGAGAGCATTTCATAAAAGAAAACCAAAACTAGAAGTTTGAAAATGTAAGAGTTGATCAAAGTGAACATTTGGAGTAAATGATCTCGAAATTGAGTTTTGAAAGTTCCTATAAGTTTGTATGATAATTTATGACTTATATAGAGAGTTTAGAAGGGTCTTGGGGGTTCAAGAATGATTCAGATACTTAACTTGCAAACTAGTGATTTTGGAAAATGGTAGTGACCAAATATGTGGTTAGATGATCTCGAATTGGTATGAGAGTTCCAAAAGCTTCTTAGGGTGTTTTTGGTGTGATATATATTATTAGACCCTGTATCGAAATTAATTATTTGGCATATGCATGTACATATATAAATGGAAGATTTTATCTTTGTACGTTGTGGAAAAGTTAGGAGCTAAGGCAATAGGTGAAAAGTTGCAAAAAATGGAACTGCCTAGGTTTCGTAGATAACATACTGACCGTAGGTTGATTCTATGAACCGTATGTTGACATATAGGGGATTATCCTGAGTTTTAAGCAACTGGTTTAATCTATGATTCAATCATCGAGCCATATATTAATTTTATGCTTCACAAATGGCTCCATAATTGAAAATTCAGAAAAGTGTGGTTTCTGTAGTTCAACAAATTGTATGTTTTATGGACCGCAGATGAATTTACGATTAGTAGTTGTGACCTTAAGCGGAAAGAATAACCCTCAGACTTGATCTACAAAATGATTTACGAACCACTAATCAGATCTTTCGTATCTGCGCCCAGGTATTCATAAGTGATGAATCTATATATATGTAAGGCCACCCTTTTCCGTCACTTATCTAGATATTTTCTTAAGTCTACTCATGCTCTCTCATTTTCTTCGTAAGCATACAGGTTAGGATAAGAAAATCCAAGGCACAAATCTCCTCCAAACATCCATTAATCTTGGATTAGGGTTGCTAAAGTTGAGGAGACCATTGTGGTACTATTAAATTGTTGATTTCTCCCACAAGTTAGGCCGTTTAGAGGGAGAAAAAGTTCTAGCAAATTTGTTTCACTTCATGGCTAAGTTCTTTCACGTTTGAGGTAAGGGTTTCTACCTTCTTATTCACGAATAATTTTTAATTTTATGCTCTGTTGGGAAGTTGCCATATTGAAGATTTTACTTTTTCTTCCTTAGTCAAAATTGAAAGGTTTTCAAGCTATTTGTATTTAATAGCTAGATAATTGAAGGAGTTAGTGAGTTAGAGTTGAGTTGTTGTCTGACGAGGTATGTAAAGGCACCCCTCTACTTTCAATCACACAAATTCGATGTCAAAAAGTTGTCTTTGAATCTAGCACTAAGGTGTTTGTTGAATTGACCCATGGAGCTTCTTAAATTAATTATATAAGTCTTGAAGTTATTCCATGTTGTGATAACATCCATGAATAACGGATTGAATTGTAGCATAATCACCATATATGAGCTATAGTAGGATATGGCATGATTGTGTTGCGAGTTAGAAGACCCAAAAAGGGAATTGATGACTAGTTTTTACTCTTTATATAAGGATATCGTGAATTCATTTTTCATCCAAACTTTTCATGCTCTCAATGTATTAAAATCATCATACTCTTGCCTTGTTATGGGACTAGAGAACTCTTAAATGTTGAATTCTACTTGTTGGAAATTATCATTGAAGTTGAGGCATGTTAGAAAGATTGGTATTGCTAATGAAATGTGTATCTTGTAGAATATGATGTTATTGATGAATGTTAGAAAAACCCTATGAAGAGGGCATTGGGTATTAGCAGCTAGATGACTAAATTAGATCAACATATATGCTAAGACCTTATTCTAATAGAAAATTATGTATTTATAGCTTAATTATCCTAAAGTCCAATAGTTACCTACTCTTATCGTATGTTCTTCCTCTAAATGTTACCGAGTCCTCCTTAGAACAATTCTACATATTCTATACAATCCATAAGCTATCTCATAGTCTTATAAGATACGTACTTGTAGTAACAATTCACTCATGAGTCAGGCCTGAGTCTTAGACATCATGTAGTCATCTAGTCTGTGTATTGTTACATAGCATGACATATATGCATAGCACGAGCCCCTATTGACTACAAAAATACCTATGATTTATGTATCCCTGATCGGAAGGGCTACCAGAAATGATGATATTAACTCAGACCTTACCACTTATTCTAACATCGGTTGGACATACACTTACAAGCTTTACTATTGATATGTCCATATCAATTGGGAAAATTTCCTTAGACCTTTTCACTAGATGGCCACCAATTATGCAGTTACAACTATAGAGATATATTCATGATTGCATTGGCATATAGTTTTGAGTCATAGTTAGGTCACAAGTACCAGAGTTTAGGTTGTCTCTATCCTTATGTTTTGATTCAACTATCATTATGAGTATTCTTCATTATTATTGTTTTAAACCTTACATACTAGTACATGTCATTCATACTGATGTCCCTTCACCCAGGGACCCCTATATTCATGTTGCAAGTACAGGTAGAGGCTCAGACCGTCCCTTGCAGTAGGAGCTTGTGAGTTCAGGGACAGAGTTGGGTATGCTCCTTTCCTTCTGGAGCAGTTGGTCTAGTTCTTAGTTTTGCAGGATTTTCAATTTTGATGTATAGATGATGGATAGGTTAGTACCCTATCCTGACCATTCAATATTATACTTCCTATAGAGGCTTTGTGGAGAAGGTTTTGAGTTGTATAGTACAATTTATGACCTTGTTGGCCGTCTACATCTTATTTAGTTATGTTGTAGCCTCGTCAGCTTGCCTGTTGTTGTTATTGTTTAGTTGTTACCTTGTTGGTCCACATGTTATGTTAGACAACAGGTTGTGATAGGAGCCTTACTAGCCTTAATGTTATAGTTACAACTGAGATATAGATGGTTTCTGGATTAATTAGGTATCGAGCACCAGTCACACCTCTCCTAGTTTAGGGCATTACATATATGTTTGAATTTTAACCTGAAGGATTCAGACAAGTTTTATGATCTAAAACCACAAAAGTGCTGCATTGGGAATTTATCTATTTTTTGGTGTCTTATGTGCCCCATGATTGCATAGGGAGTTGGGCGTGAGGATTCAGTCATATGTTGATACACCACAATTGCTTGAGTTATCCGATCACGAATGTGTAAATGGGTCCCTGAATACTTAAAATATTCATTCTTGGGTTTTGGTTATTTCAAACATAATTTTGGAATTTTGGATCTCGATCTAATGTGAATTTTTAGGGCTTTTTATCCATTCAACTTTGGAGTAAAATCTAACCTCAATTTTCGTATTTACTCATCATTTCCCAATTTTATTGGTAGATTAATCGATAATTTATTTAAGAATTTTTTTTTTGGGGGGGGGGGGTTGCCCAAAACTTAAGAAGGAGAAATTTAATGATTTGGCGGTTGATTGTCAGTATTTTGAGGTGAAAATCTATCAAACCTTTAAGGTATATTTAAAGTAATTTAAAAATTTCTTATTTTGACTTTAGGACTCAACTTTGAACTCTTGGTTGACATTTTAGTCTGAAATAGTTTATATTGAAATATGGATTTCTTAGGACTCATCTGACCTAGAGTAACATTTTGAATAAATTGGGCTTTAACGATAGATTCTATATGTGTTAGAACTTATGAGAAGATTAAAGTTTATCTCAGACTGAGGTAATTTAAGATTTTAACATTCAATAAGGGATGTTTTTCATATTTAAATATGGATGAATTAACTAAGGGTAAGGGGTCACGAATGCTTATGCGGGCACCGAGTGACATATCAGATTTATGTGACTTATCTGCATAATTGTTTGAATTGCTTTATTAATTGAGGCATTTGTAGGAAGTCCATCCTAAATAAAACTTTCATGAATATTGATGGCATCTAAGCTTTTTTAGAGTTAAGTGCATGTATGTTGACATATTTAGCCAAAACTCATACTTTATTGGCTTTGATGTACCATGCTTTGATTATGAATGTAATTGAATTGAGATGTGATGTAAGCATGTGGAGACTGTTTTTGTTAGATATGAGTTATTTTGATTATGATATTGCACGCTGAGATTGTTCGTGTGGGTTTTGTGATAATGCAAATTAATATTGTCTGTGCTAAGTATTTGATATGTACATTTTGATCTTTTATACATCACATGGATATCATCTATGTGGCATATAGATAGTGTGATTGTCCCTCAATGGTCACTAAGCCAAGTAACCCCTAGTCAATCCAGGTATACGCGGAGTGTTGGGAGCATAGGTTGAGGGAGTTTGCATTACATACATTTCTTCACGACTCTGATTGTGTGCATTTTATATATTATTGGGTTCAATATGTGCATATCATATATATATATGTTGATTCTATGCATATTATAGGATGTCGAGTTTGATATGTGCATATCATGTGTATATGATGATTTAATGCTTTTTTACACTATTTGGATATTTCTACTACTGTGAAGTGATTCCTTTATCTGGTGAGGCTATATGAACTATAAGGGTGGCAACACAAGTATTTCTAAGTTCAATTATTGTTGCTATCTTGTTAAGTTCAGTGTATGATAGTTGTTGAGTATGCACTAATTTTTGTAGTAATTCTACACTTGTTGCACCACTGGATATAGATTGAGTTGATTGTTGAGGCATTCATGGGAGATCGTCGAAGATCATACTCGCAATCCAAAGTTGAGATGTCTTCTAGTTCTTGGTTACCGATAGTTCTACTGCCTTCATAATAAATGTTTTGCCTTTTTATATTTGAGTTGAATATTTTATTGTTAGTAGCTCATGCCTTGTGATACAAATTATTGGGGTCGTAAAGATTAGTTCTGCATTGCATTTACTTTTGGGAGATAATTAATATATATAAATTATTGTACTTCATTTCTGCTATATGCCTTGGTTTTTATGGTTACTTTTAGTTTGATTCACCTATCAGGTAGGGTTAGGTGTCATTCATGTTGTCAGTGAGAATTTGGATTATGATAGATTTTGCAGTTACTTTTAGGTTGGTTTGCCTACCGGGTAGGATTAGGTATCTTCATGGCATAGGTGAGATTTTGGCCCATGAAAATATCAGTAGAAGAAACCATATATTTTGAATAATAGGTGAGTTCATCAACATCCTCTTTGTAGTTTCCTCCCTAGTTTATCTAATTCTTTTTGTAACACTACTTGAAAAGTTAAACAATTCTTTTTACGATGAAATTCTAAAACATTTTAATGTATTTTTAATTATTAATATTATGTTTATCTTATTTTTATATTTCTCCTAAATAGGCAAAATTTATTTCCAAAACATAGAGATTCAGTGTCACATATAATTAAATTATTTAACTCTATCAATTCAAATAATTATTTCATTATTTTAAAGATGAAATGGTCGGATTGATTTATTATCAGTCACATAATCTATTTCAATAAAAATAATAATTTTTATCTCACTAGTCAGGAATACTGAAATAACTGTTTAAGGTGAAATAACTAATGAATTAAGGTGCATCTGATTCTCCTCATGCTCATCACCAAAATTTTTTGAATCTACTTGTCCAATAAATTCTTCACCAAAAAAATTATAAATCACCACCAAAATATTTAAGAAACAACTTCTATAAAGATAAAAATAATTATTTAAATATAACTCTATATCACTACATATTTTTTATTATAGTTTTCTTTTAAAAACGGAGATTGATGCTAGAGCCAAAGTAGAGAATATACAATTTAGAAAGAGAGAAGAGAACCCAGAAGTGAAAACAGAGTTCTGTTGCATTCCAACTATATGCAAGTGTATGTGGTTGCTTAAGTAATTGTAATACCCCAAAACATTCTAATACTAAACCCCAAATTTAGAATGCAAACCAGCAGCGAACCAAAAAAATTTACGTCAAAACGACTCATCCAACGAGTTGTTGTCAGGACGAACGACCCGTCTGAATAGTCATTGATGACTTCCGTAAATTCTCCCTTAATAACCAATGTGACATAGAACGACTCATATTATGATGTAACGAGTCATCATGTCACCTGTTTACTACCAAGTTGAGAAATTGTCAAATCCTCCCCCCCCCCCTCGAAACAACAAGCTAGACGATGATTCATTGGAAGATGTATTGACTCATCCTATTAAACCATTGAATGAAACTCAAAGAGTGTGAAAATAATTTTAGTGACCATGGGTGGAAACATTGACCCATTGTTCCATCTAATGGGTATTTCTATCTGTCTTTGGGAGAGGTTCACAGATTTTTTGAAATGGCTCTAGTGACAATGACTAGATTTGACGACCCGTTAAATCCTCTAAGGAGTCTCCCTTTTCATCTATTGGTCAACATCCAGAAATTGGGTTTCCAGGCCCAGGGCCAATGACTTATCCTAATGAATCATGATCACAACCAACGACTCACTGTGTGACTCGTTGGATCCTAATGGCAGTTTTCAGACATTTTCTCTAGGGCATTTTCATAACTTTCTACTATTTTAATTTCTAAATGATGTTGTTTTGGGACTCCTGATGGATGAATTAAAGGAGTTTTCCAAGTCTAATATCTCAGTCTTTCCTTATCAACTCAGAAACAGATCGTAAGCAAACCGTAAGAACTATAGACTTCTCTCTCTCAAGTCATGAACTAGGGTTCTACTTTCTCCTCAAAATTAAATCTTCTTCTTCAGATATTTCTTCTACAAATATGTGGGACTTTAACAAGGTCTCCTTTCACCCTTATGTCCCAAGAATTCAGTAACCTTAGCCTTGAAATTCTAGAAATCACGGTCTAGGGCTATTCCTACTAACTATTGAAATACCCTGCTTTTCTATGATGTTAGAATTTTATGTTTAGAAATATCATATACTCTTATTAGCATCTTCAGTACTACAGTATGATTCACATGATATTTAAATTGCCTTGATGTTCTCATGAAACTATGAAATATTGCTTTATAGTGTTTCTGCCATTTTTAGTATTCCGAGTATCAGTAATAGTATTAGTTTATAAATATATTCAGTACCCTCGGTTATCAAGTCTTTTAGGCCCTTAGGACACTTCCAGATTAGTAGTTTTGACTTAGCCTTGCGACATCATTTCGAGCTATCAGTACAGTTAGTATATGTATATATATATATATATACACACACACACACACATCAGTTATATGTCATCTTTTGAGAGTAGTACTCAACATCGAGAAAAATGGGGTTCAGCACTTCTAGATTTCCTAAACTACGTGCCTCCGTAGGATTTAACTCAAATGAGTTTTATAATTTATGATCATGCAGTCCAATCATTGTACCCTGGCAGGGTACGATGTGCCTATCGATGAGGAGTAAATATTGAACTGCACGTCTAGCTCGCATGGTTATATGTCTGTTAACAAGAACTCCCACAGTATAGTCCAATCTTACAAGTTTTAGATATGTTCATGACTTATATTTTAAGATTTATCAGTTCTTATAGTAATTTCCCCAATTTTTAGACTCTTCAGTATTTATGATTCAGGCATTATTATTATATATCATATCAGTCCAACTTATGATTTATCAACATTTTTATGTTTTACTTGATATCTCACATACTCAGTACTGTTACACCCCGTAAGTTTTCAATATCTAATCAACATATGCATGTGCATGTCGATAGTTGTTAGAGTACCGTACATGAGAGAGAAGGCTACAAGATGGAACGCACGAGCGCGTAATCGAGCGAGTGGGTTTAAGGAGGTCAGGGGCAGGCTGCAATGGGCCCGCGTCGCGCACCCCTCTCCCACGCAAGGGGAGGCTCATCGTGGACCCCTGCACCGCCTCCCTATATATATATATATGGATTTATGTGTGTTAATAGATTTAATATTTTCCCCAAAGAGTAGTATGGTTTAGGCAATTTCTCCCTTTATTTTCAACAAATTGAAGGCAAATTAAGCTATCAAATCACCTTTAAACACAAATTCTTCTTGGGTAATGTACCCGGTGCTATGAAGAACATATCTACAGAGTTAAATCTTTGAAATTGGCTCAGTTTGACGAAGCCCTAGTGTGTAGAAATCGTAGAAATCATCTTTATCTAGGACTAGTACATCTACAAGTGACAGTATGTATTTGTATTCTTCTAATCTATATGAATTCATAAGATTTTGCTGAATTGAACCCATTGTGACTTGTTGTCGTTCTGTTTTGTGGGTTGATGTTTCTGGCCTACTTTTTGAAATAAAATAGCCTTTTTACCTTGACGTATGAGCTAATATATAGAGGGATTATGAATTCTTAATCAAAGAAGGATTGGTTGAGTAGAGTTCGGAAATTGAGGTATGTTTAGGCTAACCTCCTTCGGCAAGTTATTATCGTCGTATAATTGATACGACTTGTACCTTCATTGTAAGTGTGATAATGTTTGTTGTCAATAGCTGCTACAAGATGAATTGATGTTGTAGTGTAGTATCCCTTGTCATAATTGACTATATTCATCTTTTCCTCTCGCTAGAAGTGGCATAGAGTTACCTATTTGTTATATTGCCATCTAGAGGGGCTAGTGATGTTTGCTGCCGTACCAAGGCCATAGAGGCTTATGGTTAGCTATGAAGCATACTTTTTTAAATTAGGGAAGCATAGGGCGCATCTTGGTGATACAACTTTCTATTTTGACACACATATATATAGTAAAGCCTGCCTACAAGCCGTTAGCGTACCTTGACGCCTAGAGGGTTAGACGCTTGGTAAAGTAGCCTTACCTTCGACTTTGTCACGACCCAAGCTAGGACCCCGGATTGAGACACAGGACAAAGAACCCGGAGAGGCTCCGGGTCGACCCATGGCATGAACATAGTCGCTAAAAAGAGCGTAACTAAAATAGAAATCATCTAATTCATGAATAAAGAAAAAATCTAAATAGAGAACGGTGAAGATTTGAGTATTTAACATCTGACAAAAGACTGAACATAACCATATAATGTCTGAAAAAGCCTCTAGTATTTGATGAGCTAATGGAATAGCACCCCTAAATAGCTCTCTAAGTATCAAAACTGAAAGATAAACATACCAACAAGGCTAATTACATGTCCTCGATATATGAGGACTCACCGAGGAGGGTAGGTTGACTGGACTGGAGGGGGAGCAACTAAGGGTGAGGCTGAACCTAATTAATCGAACTTGTATCATGAGACGATACAACATAGAGTATGTGGTAAGTACTTCGAATGTAACGAGTATGCGAGTTAAGTAAGAACAGACAATTTAAAATACATAAGGATTCATAAGAGAAGGATGGACTATTTAAAATACATAAGGATTCATAAGAGTAGAAAAATTCCAAACATGAAGCAATAATCATAACATAACCGTGAGGGCTCAAGGTTTTCAAAGTTTTTCATAAACTAGTCATGTTCGTAATCATAAAAAGGAACCTTGTAAAAACATAACTTGAGCCAAAATATCATAAACATAATCATGAGTAAACTTAAGGAACAATGAGAGATTCTTATAACCGACATACCCCATATGAGCACACATGGAGCCCAACCTATAAACCCCTAGTCAAGAGGGTGTTCGTATCTTTCCAACAGTAGAATCATGAAAAAGGCGTAATATCACTCATGAAAGGCCTATATGGGAAAAAGGGAACAGTCTCAAGGGATGTCCCATCATGACTATGTTGGCACGTAGTTCTGAGACATGGGGTATGCTTAGACCTAGGGTATACTCGATGTTAAATACTTCTCGCAAAACATACATAGTCCTCATATTATAGTAGGGAAAAATATATGAGATTCATGGGCTAGTTTAAATCATGATAATCATAAGCATATTAGGAATACGTGAACTAGCCATGAAATAAGTCATGTGAGTCATCCATAACCATAATCGTGAGAAAACATGAAAAGTCATCACAAATACTTGATAATAATCCTCATAATTCGAATCATAATTTCATAGAGTAAATTGAAGGAAGTCATGCATTATTGAATATAAAATCAAAGATTAGGACTTGAGAGGTTAAAATTCATAAGGGAATCAAAGGAATTCATGATGGGGATTTAAAAACTAAAATTTCATACTCGTGCTTCGAATATAAGGTATTCTAATTTAATTAAATTGTTATACCCCGTAGAATTCCTGGCACCTAGATTACCTATTCGCACGTTGGTTAAGCATATTTGAAGGCCATACGTGCTAGAGAAAGGCCCGGGGAAAGATCGGACGAGAAGCCTGTCGAACCATCGCGGAAGGAGCAGAGGCAGAGCCCCTCCGCGATGGAAGCGTGTCACGGAGGAGGAGCCTCCGCATTGGCTCCGTGACACGTTGGCCTTGTCCAGGCCCAAGTATATAAAGCCCCACTTCGGTTTTAAATGATAAAAACTTATGAAAATTTCCAGAAAACGCAGAGGGCAGAGAGGGACGAAGGAAGGTAATATATTATCGTCCGATTACGCTGCCAAACGTTGCCCAAACTCAAATTAACTCCAGATACTGAGGTATTTAGCAGCAGAGAGCATTCCTACGGATTCAGTTTCATAAAATACGGCTGACGAATCGTCAAGCCACCGAGCTAAGGTAAGTGGAATTGCTCTAAACTAGTGTCTATGTGTTCCTAGCTGTGAAGTGAATATTTCTCCCTTCTGGACCTCGGAAAAATAGCGAGTTTCTGGCCGTCTTTCGATAAGCCTAACTTTAGGCTATAAACTATATCAAAAGTGACGTTGCCTTTTGAAATAAAGTTGTATTTAGTATTAATTGACATATTTATGAATGTAGTTGGGAGAAAACAGTTGAAGTACAGGCCGAGCCTCGTCCGACAGACGAATAGTTCAAGGATAAGGTATGTAAAGCTAGTTCCCTCGGTAAGTTAAGTAATATCGGTACAGTACAGTGATTTACAGGCCGGTAGAATGTTCAGAAGTCAAATGTTACGTTTATTGTGAATGTTGATACGATATGAGAAGCATTGGGTTGTAACTTGCGTGAAACTTACTAGTACGACATAGATTCTAACACAAGTGTTAGAAACTGCCCAGTATGCTCAGTATGTGATGTAATATGAAATGTTAAGATATTATTTGTCTTTAGTTAAAACCCCGTAAAGTGATGCAATATCCGTAAAGCACTTCAGAAATGGAATGGCAGGCTAAAATAAAGTTTAGAACGCATGTTAGGAATAGTAAATCATGTTAATACAGAAACTCAGTAAACAGTATAGTTTTCAGCAGAAACACTATCTTGTATGGCCTTTGCCCCAGTACAGTTTAGCAAGAGACTATATTCATATATATATATATATTTACCAGCCTCAGCACGTATCGAATATGTACATATTATTGTTATTAGTTCAGCATGTAATGTATACGGTACCTTACCCCTGTTAGCCTCAGCATGTGAGATACACAGACAACATTACTAGTTGAGACCGTTGTATTGTTTGGGGTTGGACTACCTAGCATCCGCGACCGCCCTAGGGTTAATAGCTGTATCGACTCATCCGCCAGAGGACGAGGATACGTCACTCTACGGAGTGGCATGCCGTCCCGCAAGGGGACGAAGATAGGATGTCAGTTTCCCCATTTTTGCCTTGGTCGGCTTTTATACACCCCCGTCGAGCGGATACACCCGGGTGTTGATTCAGGAGTCCTTCGGACTCAGGTACAGTTATAGTCAGGGGCTCAGCGAGCCCAAGTGCATACCCAGGGGACCGGCGGGATGCTTACAGCCACTATAGGAGAGGGGATGACCGGGGTAGGGGTGTAGATTCTGTGCTGGTTGTACCTCCCGGCTAATGGGGGCCGGGTAAGGTTTGTGTGTGCCATGTTATGCTATTTCATGTTATGCCATGTTACATTAGATATGAGTAGATCAGCAGTAGAGGGATATGTCTCCAGGTATGACTCCTATTTCCTTCCAGTAAGGATTGAGAGAAGGTATGATTTACATTATCAGACAGTTAATCTATTCTCTCTACTTCAGTTTCATCAGTTATATTATCGTTTTCAGATGTTTCTTTCAGTTATTGCTTTACATACTCAGTACCAGCGCTACTGACGCCCGGTGGGGTGCTGCATTACTTGCCTGCAGGTACTCGTAGATGAGCAGGCGATACCACGTGAGTCCTATCAGCGATCGAGTATTCAGCTCCTGTCATCCGGAGACTGAATTCCAGAGGTGTATTCCAGTTTCCTTTGTTGTATAGTACGGGTAGGTCGGGGCCCTATCCCGATCATTTCTATTGCTGTTCCTAGAGGCTTGCAGTCTGTATATATCTCCCTGTGGTCAGATGAGCCGGTCGTGTGAGGCCGTGAAGTTGTTAGCTATTAGTACTTTTGCTTTTTTTATGTTGGCCGTGTGGGGCCATAAGTTGACAGTAGTGGTGACCTTGCCGGTCACGTAGCCTTCTAGTATGTTATTGCTGAGTTACAGATAACTAGACAGCATGGTGGCCTTGTCGGCCCGCATAGGTTTCCCTGAATAGATATGTTTCTGGCAGCTGTTAGTATAGGTGCAGGAGGCTATAGGCCAATGGGCCGGGGACTGTGTTTACAGCCGTTATATAGCCCTTTGTTTCCAGAAATATGAGTTAGAGCCATCCAGGCACCAGATGTGCCCAGGCTTAGTAGTCCAGCAGTTCAGGTCCCAGTAGGGCACCAGGTGCCAGTCATACCCCCAAGGCGGGGTGTGACAAACTTGGTATCAGAGCAGGTCGTATCCCAGGGAGTCTGCAAGCCGTGCTAAGTAGAGTCTTGTCTATGGATATGTGGTGCACCACATACTATAGGCAGGAGGCTGCGAGGCATGATAGGATGGTTACCCTTCCTTCTCAATCAGTCGTGCTTTAGAGTAGTACAGTATAGGGTTGAGTCCCTAAAAACTTACCGTATTCTTTAATTACAGATACAAAGGTAGATCAGCATTACCCTACTATAGGCAGAAGATCAGATATGACAACAGGAGAAGGCATTAGCCAGTTACAGGGTAACTACAGCAGCAGGAGGAGGTAACAGGGACCTCCCAATGTTATCTCTTTTATTGGTATCATCCCCAGTATATGTCAATAACGTTAGAATAGGAAGTCAGGAATGTAATGTGCATATTAGTTGATTTATTTATTAGCCATATAAGATCTGATTAAGATTACAGACAAGGTCAGACCACCAGGTAAGTGTAAGAAAGAGAGGGAAATGCAGGAATCCCAAATACATCTTTTTGGAGATGGTACAGTTAAATGCTTTTATTTGTTGCAATAAGAAAAGGGCTATTCCTACCTCATGATTTTGATGCCAGTATAGTAAAGGGGCATAAGACTTGAGATGGGGTTGCCAAATCCAGCGGTAAGTAAAGATGGGCTGATTGATCCTAGTAAGTATTAGAAAATGTAAAGAGCCCCTAGGATTACGTAAGTTGTGCAGACCCTTATGACAATAAGCCTTTAAGCCAGTAGAGAAAGTAAGACCGTTAGCTTACCCGAAGCAGGGGTAAAAGACTTATTAGTGATAAATGTCGGGTAATAGTCAAGTTCGGGTCAGAAAAAGGCTAAGTCCGCCACATATGCTAACAGATAGCAAGACAAAGACATACCTGTAAGATTGTGGTTATGATCCAGTTGTGATATCAAAAGGGTGAGGGATCATGTGAATCAGATAGGTCTGACTGCAAGTCAGGGGAAGTATGAACTGATACAGGACCAACAATATTGTTAACAATGAAGAGCAGGTACCTTGAACCCCAGAGTTCAACTTAAGCAAGATGAGGGAAAGAAGCAGGAATGCCAGATCTTGTGGGGAAATTAGAATTACCCCCGGATTGATAAAATATCGTATTAAGGATTAAGCCTCGGGCTGACAGTAGGATTGCGGTTCAGAATACCGCAGTATGTCCGCTATGGAAAAGTTAAGAAGCTACCGATACAACAATTCTAATCTAGTGTAGCCTAGAGATAAGGCCCAACAGACAATTATGGGCTCTCAATATATGCCTAGTAAGGCTACAAGATTCGAACGTCGACCCCACATCGCGAGAGTGGAGGACTTTCAAACAGCAGACAATAATTAGAGTGTTTATGTTTGTTACTTTCAGAATGGGGTGACAATGCAATGAAATGATAAGTCACGGCAAGAGATAGTATTAGGCCGTAGAAGCGGTGTATCATGTACGGCATGAGACTCAGCAGAGCATGTTAGAGATTATGTATTACCGCAGAATTCAGTACATATTGTACGTAACTAGCGATATATATATATATATACAGATAATAGGTATGTTGTGGGTAGCTGCCCAAGGGGTATAATCACGGATACTGATTAGTAATAGAAAGCATGTACAAATTGCATTGCAGGATCCCCTTGCAAAAAAAAAAGAGAGAGAAGAGAGAAGAAAGAAAGAAAGGAGAGAAGAAAGGAGAAAGGGAGAGGAAAAGAGAAACGGCAGATTAAGTGTGAATTACGTATGAAGTCATAGGACTATCTCAGTTCTCAGTTATTAGGTTAATAGATTTATGTGTTGTTGTCAAATCTAGGCTCTAGGAGCTTACCAGAGTTAATGGCCTAAAACAGATGGCTAGATGATAAGGGCGCAGTTAGACGGTCTACCGACCAGCTGGCGCCTGCATTAGCAGGGAGGCATCCCTGAAGATCGGTAACAGTAGTGCATGTGCTAGAACCAGGACTAGAGGCCGAATAGGCAAATTTCAGAGATTAGCAATGCCAAATTGTTCTAGTATGTTAAGTGGTCGTACGTCATTTTCCCCAGCCTTGTAGGTGAGAGTCGGCCTTAACCAACCTAGCAGTTATTATGTGGAACACCCCATAAGCCAGCCGGCCATCCCAGTCAAAATACCCGTGGGTACCCCAAGGAAGGGTCCACATCAGTAGTCAGCGACAGACTAGTAATTCAGCTGGTTTTCGTAAGATATTTAGATACAGAGCCCTAGCAGAAGGCTAGTATTTACAGAATAGCTCATAAGACCGAGAATTCCCCAGAATAGCAGTATAAATCCAAGTGGATATACTGCTAGGGCTGGAAGGCATAAGAAATTGATAGTACCCTGCTAGCACAGTGTTCATTAAGACTAGGGGGTCAGTAGACTCCCCGTGAAGATCCAGAGATCAATCACCTGGAAGCAAGGTTGATTAAGCCCAGCCTTACAGTGGCTTAAGTAAAATAACAGAGCAATTAGATGCCCACAAGTCTGCGGTTATGCACGAACTATAAGCACTCAAGTAGAACAATTAGAGCATTGTTAGACTACTGCCGCATTCGGGTCATTCAACTCGACAATTTTGTTATTTAAGGTTATGCAGCCAGATCATTAGAGGTCATGGTCAATATCAGGACCCCCTGACCAGATACGGGCGCATGGTGTGCAGATAGTCGTTCAAGGTTACTTTAGCAACAAGTAGCCTTAGCATGCGGCCAGAAGGCCAGATAAGCTCTAGTTATACCAGTAGCATACTTGTCAGATTCTCCGGTATAATAACCCAGTATGACTGTCAGTTATATGTCAATTTTTGTAAATGTGAATTTTAGTTGAGTTTAGTAGCCTTTTTTGGTCACATTGTGTCGGAGGCTGGTGTACAGATAGATACACAAAATAATCAAAACAGTGAAGACATAGCCTAGACCTACCACTCCGATCGAAGTATGCAATCCCTGCGGCTAGCCTGGTATTACAGAGGGTTTGTGGAAGGATTTTCCACCTTAGCAGCACCTCTGACTAAATTAACACAGAAGGCCATAAAGTTCCAGTAGGCTGAGGCGTGTGAGCAGAACTTCCAAGAGTTAAAAGTCAGGTTAACATTAGCTCCACTGTTAGTATCGCCAGAAGGTACAGAGGGTTGATGTAACATGGTAAAGTAATAGCTTATGCTTTCAGGCAGTTCGAGAAACGTGAAGAGAATTATCTTACCCGTGACCTGGAGTTAGCTGCAGTAGTTTATGCCTTAAAGAGTGAAAATTTTGTATCACCCAGGAAGGGCTAATATGGTAGCAGATTCCCTTAGCCTTAAACCTATGGGGAGTTGGCATACTTGCAGCCGGAACAGCGGAAATAGATCCGAGAATTACACTAGTTAGCCGGTTTAGCCGATCACATAGTAGAAATAAAAGATAACAGAGCGATAACACAGAATGTCGCAGTGTTTTCGTTAGTGGTGGAAGTAAAGGAACGACAGTATAAAAACCCTAGCCAGGTTCAATTTGAACATAAGGTTCAGTAAGGAGAGGTGACATATTTTCAGATAACCGAGGATGAAGTGTTACGATATAAAGGCCGCATTTGTGTCCAGATATTTTGGGGACATCGCCAGCAGCTTATAAGCGAGGCGCATTACGCCCGCTATTCTCTCCACCCAGGCGCGACGAAAATGTGCCATGATTTCAAAGAAAACTACTAGTGGCCTGGTATGAAAAGAGAAATTGCTGAATTTGTAGCCCAGTGTCCTAACTGCCAACAGGTGAAGGCAGAACATCAGAAACCAGGCGGGTTAACTTAGGACATAGCTGTGCCTCTCTGGAGATGAGAAGCAGTGAATATGGATTTTGTGGCAGGATGACCCCGTACCAGACATGGAAATGATTCTATTTGGGTAATAGTTGACAGGCTGACAAAATCAGCTCATTTCCTGCCAGTGAAAGCTACCTTCCCGACTGAGGATTATGCCGAATTATCTATCAGAAAAATAGTTAGATTGCATGGAATGCCGGTATCCATTATTTCAGATAGGGGAGCACAGTTTACAGCTAGATTTTGGCAGAGGTCTGGAAACGTAGATTAACTTGAGCACAGCATTTCATCCTTAAACAGATGAGCAGGCTGAGCGCACAATTCAGACGCTCGAACACATGTTGCAAGCGTGTGTGCTAGATTTCGGTAGTAGCCAAAGTGAGCATTTACCGTTAATTGAATTTGCCTACAATAATAGCTATCATTCAGCCATCCAGATGGCGCCTTTTGAGGCATTATACGAGCGAAAATGCAGATCGCCGAACGGTGTTTGAAATCGGAGAATCAGTATTGGTTGGCCCAGTCATTGTTTAGCAGTCAAAGGAAAAGGTAAAGCTTATCCGAAGAATGCTTACTGACTGCATAGAGCCGCCAGAAATCATATACAGATGTGCGGCGCAGAAAATTGGAGTTTGATGTGTATGACTGGGTATTTCTGAAGTATCCCCAATGAAAGAGGTAGTGAGGTCCGCCAAGAAAGGTAAGCTCAGCCGAGGTTTGTTGGGCCTTGTCGGATTCGTTGAAGGACAGGCCGAGGGGCATATGAGTTGAATTTGCCTCCAGAATTAGAATCTGTTCATCCGGTCTTTCATGTATCTATGCTGAGGAAATACATAGGAGACCCATCCAGAGCAGTCCCAGTCCAGAATATTCAGGTTACGAAAAAGCTGGCCTATGAAGAGGTTCCAATAACTATCTTAAAGAGATAGATTCACAGATTGAGGACTAAAGATATTACGTCTATCAAGGTATTGAGGCCTAACAAGAACCGAGAGGAGATGACTTGGGAAGCGGAGGAAGATATGAGGACCAGATATCCTCACCTATTTCAGGCCCAGTTAGGCGACAGGTATGTTCGTATTATTGCTATGTAGTATCTTATGGTTGTGTATCTATAAGTGAGAAAGATTGATACCTAGCCATTCAGTGGATCTTAAAATATTGTGTACAGTACCTGTATTGGAATTTTCTGCATTTCAGGTTTTTGTGATAGTCCATATTACAGGAGAAACTCTGCCGAAATTTTTCTAGGAAGTAAAGTAAGTAGTCCTCTAGATAACAGTGTACATTCGAGGACGAATGTTCTTAAGGGGGGGGGGAGAATGTTATACCCCGTAGAATTCCCGGCACCTAGATGACCTATTCGCACGTTGGTTAAGCATATTTGA
This sequence comes from Datura wrightii, assembly GCA_035772735.1. Taxonomy (NCBI): domain Eukaryota; kingdom Viridiplantae; phylum Streptophyta; class Magnoliopsida; order Solanales; family Solanaceae; genus Datura; species Datura wrightii. The sequence continues at coordinate 169,725,205 of JASDFA010000016.1, forward strand.
AGGCCATACGTGCTAGAGAAAGGCCCGGGGAAAGATCGGACGAGAAGCCTGTCGAACCATCGCGGAAGGAGCCGAGGCAGAGCCCCTCCGCGATGGCAGCGTGTCACGGAGGAGGAGCCTTCGCGTTGGCTCCGTGACACGTTGGCCTTGTCCAGGCCCAAGTATATAAAGCCCCACTTTGGTTTTAAATGATAAAAACTTATGAAAATTTCCAGAAAACGCAGAGGGCAGAGAGGGACGAAGGAAGGTAATATATTATCGTCCGATTACGCTGCCAAACGTTGCCCAAACTCAAATTAACTCCAGATAATGAGGTATTTAGCAGCAGAGAGCATTCCTACGGATTCAGTTTCATAAAATACGGCCGACGAATCATCAAGCCACCGAGCTAAGGTAAGTGGAATTGCTCTAAACTAGTGTCTATGTGTTCCTAGCTGTGAAGTGAATATTTCTCCCTTGTGGACCTCTGAAAAATAGCGAGTTTCTGGCCATCTTTCGATAAGCCTAAGTTTAGGCTATAAACTATATCGAAAGTGACGTTGCCTTTTGAAATAAAGTTGTATTTAGTATTGATTGACATATTTATGAATGCAGTTGGGAGAAAACAATTGAAGTACCGACCGAGCCTCGTCCGACAGACGAATAGTTCAAGGATAAGGTATGTAAAGCTAGTTCCCTCGGCAAGTTAAGTAATATCGGTACAGTACAGTGATTTACAGGCCAGTAGAATGTTTAGAAGTCAAATGTTACGTTTATTGTGAATGTTGATACGATATGAGAAGCATTGGGTTGTAACTTGCGTGAAACTTACTAGTACGACGTAGATTCTAACACAAGTGTTAGAAACTGCCCAGTATGCTCAGTATGTGATGTAATATGAAATGTTAAGATATTATTGTCTTTAGTTTAAACCCCGTAAAGTGATGCAATATCCGTAAAGCACTTCAGAAATGGAATGGCAGGCTAAAATAAAGTTTAGAACGCATGTTAGGAATAGTAAATCATGTTAATACAGAAACTCAGTAAACAATATAGTTTTCAGCAGAAACACTATCTTGTATGGCCTTTGCCCCAGTACAGTTTAGCAAGAGACTATATTCATATATATATGTATTTACCAGCCTCAGCACGTATCGAATACGTACATATTATTATTATTAGTTCAGTATGTAATGTATACGGTACCTTCCCCCTGTTAGCCTCAGCATGTGAGATACACAGACAGCATTACTAGTTGAGACCGTTGTATTGTTTGGGGTTGGACTAACTAGCATCCGCGACCGCCCCAGGGTTAATAGCTGTATCGACTCGTCCGCCAGAGGACGAGGATACGTCACTCTACGGAGTGGCATGCCGTCCCGCAAGGGGACGAAGATGGGATGCCAGTTTCCCCATATTTTGCCTTGGTCGGCTTTTATACACCCCCGTCGAGCGGATACGCCCAGGTGTTGATTCAGAAGTCCTTCGGACTCAGGTACAGTTATAGTCAGGGGCTCAGCGAGCCCAAGTGCATACCCAGGGGACTGGCGGGATGCTTACAGCCACTATAGGAGAGGGGATGACCGGGGTAGGGGTGTAGATTCTGTGCTGGTTGTACCTCCCGGCTTATGGGGGCCGGGTAAGGTTTGTGTGTGCCATGTTATGCTATTTCATGTTATGCCATGTTACATTAGATACGAGTAGATCAACAGTAGAGGGATATGTCTCCAGGTATGACTCCTATTTCCTTCCAGTAAGGATTGAGAGAAGGTATGATTTACATTATCAGACAGTTAATCTATTCTCTCTACTTCAGTTTCATCAGTTATATTATCGTTTTCAGATGTTTCTTTCAGTTATTGCTTTACATACTCAGTACCAGCGGTACTGACGCCTGGTGGGGCACTGCATTACGTGCCTGCAGGTACTCGTAGAAGAGCAGGCGATACCACGTGATTCCTATCAGCGATCGAGTATTCAGCTCCTGTCATCCGGAGACTGAATTCCAGAGGTGTATTCCAGTTTCCTTTGTGGTATAGTACGGGTAAGTCGGGGCCCTGTCCCGATCATTTCTATTGCTGTTCCTAGAGGCATGCAGTTTGTATATATCTCCCTGTGGTCAGATGAGCCGGTCGTGTGAAGCCATGCAGTTGTTAGCTATTAGTACTTTTGCTTTTTTTATGTTGGCCGTGTGGGGCCATAAGTTGACAGTAGTGGTGACCTTGCCGGTCACGTAGCCTTCTAGTATATTATTGCTGAGTTACAGATAACTAGACAGCATGGTGGCCTTGTCAGCCCGCATAGGTTTCCCTGAATAGATATGTTTCTGGTCAGCTGTTAGTACAGGTGCAGGAGGCTATAGGCCAATGGGTCGGGGGCTGTGTTTACAGCCGTTATATAGCCCTTTGTTTCCATAAATATGAGTTAGAGCCAGCCAGGCACCAGATGTGCCCAGGCTTAGCAGTCCAGCAGTTCAGGTCCCAGTAGGGCACCAGGTTCCAGTCATACCCCCCAAGGCGGGGTGTGACAAAAATACTTGAAGAAATCATAAAACCTATCATGGAAATCATGTTTTTATAACGAATCAACTTTACCCATAAAGAAGTTTGAACAAATTTCAAAACCCAATCATAAAATCATGATTTTCAAAATTTAGACTTTGGGAAAATAAGGTGAATTTGATTATAAAAGCACATGAGAGTTAGAGGAAAACCCCATTAAATCGACCCACATACCTAAATAAATGAATCCCCAACTGAAAAGGATGAACCCCACTTGATTCTTGGAGAATTTGAGGAAGAACCCTAGGAAAATTTATAAATGTGTCAGAGAATTGATTTCTCAATTTAGAGTGTGAGGAGAATAATGGGTGATCTAGGGTGAGACCCACCTTACATGCCATGACTCTTGACCACAAGTCGTACCATGACCCTACGACTTATGGTTTGCTACCGTAGCTCACCCATTCAACTCATCAAACTTCCAACAACCGCCTACCACAATCCATTGTTTCCCACGATGGATCGTACCATGATCCGTAACATTTATCCTGACCAACCCTGTATCAAACAACGATTCTATCCTACGATCCGTCAGACAAACCTATGACTCATACCACGAGTTATCCTATGGTAAAATTGTAGAATTTTCTATTGCTCTCCTTTTCAAATCCCAAACCTAGTCTTAGGAACTTTCGGGGTGTTACCGACTTAGTGGTAGCAGGCTTGCCTAATGGTTTGGGTAATAGGTTGTTAGATGAACTACTCATTGCCAGTGATCGTATAATCTTCATAGTACTTACAGCTCACCGTATAGGTCGCTCAAGAAACTACCATAGCTATTAGAAATCTGATAGACTATGTGATATCCTAAGTATGGATATTATCAACCATCAAAGGTGGGGCTAATGCCTCCGGCTACTCATGCAGATGCCCACGTACATGTTTCTTAGAAGGGATAAGTTCCAGTATACCTACATATAGGGCTACAGTTTGCTCATGGGAGCTATATGTCATCTGGAAGGACCAGATTGAGGCCTGCAAAAATATATTGAAGTCTATTCACTTATGGACTTCTCTTATGTCGTAGTCACATCACTGACCCTCAGTAGAGTCTTCTGTGCTCAAGTGTAATTATAGGAGCCTAGAAGGATCAAATAATGTTACAGGACCCCAAAAGGCTCATACACAGTCACAGGAGCCTAGAAGGCTCGGATATAATCTCAAAAGATGAGTATGTTTAGTTATAGCTTGCCTGCGGGACTATAGTAGTACAGTTAGAAGTATGTAGATTGCTTAGCACTAGCTGGGGCTTATGGGGGCCAAGCTAGGTTTTTCTATGTTTTTTACACCTTCTATGCTTATGAGGCCCAGGTTATATTCTTGTTTGAATATTACCAGTTAATTATTGTTCATGCTTGTGAGATCATACAAGTTAACTTCTAGCCCTTATTGCTAGTTACTTTCAATTTCTTTATCAAGATTACTTTTAGTTTCTATATAATCTTCTATTCAGTTTATTATTACTACCTTACATATTTGGTACATATTGTATGGATGCCCATGCATGGGGTGCTGCATACTTATCTGCAGGTTCAGATAGACCGGTTTCAAGACCTCCATAGTAGCCATTCAAATTCAGCAGATTGGGCAACTCCTTTCCTCTAGAGTTGTCATTTGATTAAAGGTTTGGCTTTATTTTGATGTACAGTGTTTGGGTAGGGTAGGGTTCTGTCCCAACCAATATCTTACTCTTTTGAGGATTGCAGACTATAGGTTGTTAGACATGCATTGTTAGACGTGTGGGGCCTAATTGTATTCAGTTAGTAGCTTTGTTGGCTTGTATATATGTATATGTTCTCCTATTTTCCTTTCGATATGATTTAGACAGCATGGTGGTCTTGTCATCCCACATAGGATGACATTGTTATTGCAACTATTGGGCCAGTTATGTTTGCGCAAGTGTATGTTATGGCCTTATCGGCCTAAGGCTATGTTTCGAGCCAAAATAGAGCGAATTATCTTCTTGAATTTGTGTTGCTGGTATGCACCAGAACTATATATTTAGCTAGGTTAGATCAAAGCCAAGTTTGGCATAAGGTGCCAGTTCCGCCGCCCAAGGTGGGGCATGCAAAACTTGGTATCAGAGCAACATCATATCCTAGGGAGTCTGCAAGCTGTGTCTAGTGGAGTCTTGCTTATAAATATGTTGTGCACCATATTTTTTTAAGCAAGAGGCTATGAGGCATGATAGTATGGTTACCCCTCTTTCTTCTTAAATCGTGCTATAGAGTTGAGTTATATAGGGTTGAGTCTCTAACCTTATGTTGTTATGTCTGTCTATAGAGATATCTGATACAAGACAAACTATAGCTAATTGAGAGCTGGATACAGCAGTGGGAAAGGGTACTAGTAGGGTGCCACCATTGGAGATAGCCCAACTTGAGGGATAAAGGGAGACATCTTCTCAATCTTTCTAGCGTTCTCCATGGCACTAGGAACCTCCTAGGGCAACAGAAGTGCCAACACTATATCTAGTTCTTCCTACACCTTTAGATCAGGATGTCGGAAGTGAAGTATATATGTTGGCTCAGATGATGGTGCTCAGTGCCATCCAGTGGCACCAGTTGTTGCCGAGTTCACTAAGGGACACGGGACTTCGACGGTTCATGAGTTTCTTGCCTTGAGTCCTCCATAGTGTATGGGGACACACCATAGAGAGGACCCTTAAAACATTATAGATCAGTTGAAAAGGATATTTAGGGTCATACATTCTTCGTCCGCAGAGTCAGTTGAGTTAGAGGTGTTCTGGCTACGAGATATAGCAGTTCTGTTGTACGAGAGTTAGGAAAGGTATAGAGGCAGAAATGCACCTCCACCCACATGGCCCAACTTCTCTAAAGCTTTCATAGATCATTATTTACCTCGAGAGGTTAAAAAGGCCAGAAGGGAGCAATTTTTACACTTGGAACAGGCTAGGATGAGAGTCAGAGAGTATGTATTGAGGTTTGATTCCTTTGCTAGATATGCCCCTGCTTTTTTTGATACTTTGCTAGCCAAGGTACACCGGTTTATAATGGGACTTGCACTAGAGTATGTAGAGTCTTGTATTACAGCCACATTGCAAGAGGTCATAGATATATCGCAAATTTAGTACTTTGCTCAAAATATAGACAAAATTAGGCAGCATTAGTATGGGGCCGAAGGGCTGGTTAGGAGCAGCGTCAGAGGGCTAGACTAGCTGATTTTTAGGTAGAATTTTAAGGTGCACCCAGGCCCTGCTTATCAGGTAGGAAACCTAGGCCCTCGTTTCAGCAATGGCAGGAAATCAGATTTGCTTGTTGTGGGCAATCAGGTCCCGGCGAGAGTTCACAAGTGTCAGGATAGCAGCAATAGAGAGGCCCAGATCAGATGTGGCTAACGGTACCATGTTGTAGTACTTGCAGTAGGAGAAAATTGGGGAGATGCAAATATGGATCCACTACTTATTATTATTATGGATAGGAGGGTCACATGATGAGGGATTGTCCGACGAGAGATTAGAGTGATCGAGATCAACAGAGTAGGTCCTCAGTAAGGTCACATGCTTTAGTACCTTTTGCAGGGTGCAGGCCCTCAACTCTAGTCGGTAGAGGTAGAGGTAAATCAGGACCATCTAGTTCTAGCAGTCATTCGGATCATACCTATGCATTAGCAGGGAGATAGGATTCTGAGGCGTCACCAGATATTTTGATAGGTATATTGAATGTGTGCTCTCACTTGGTTTATGCTTTTATAGACCCATGTTCTACCTTGTCTTATGTTACTCCGCTAGTGGAACAAAAGTTTTCTAGAGTGACAAAGTTACACCAATAACCATTTTCTATATCTACATTTGTTAGTGAATCTATTGTCACTAGGAGAATCTATCGAGGTTGTACGATGGAGATTGTTAGCCATCAAACCTCTATAGACCTAGTAGAGCTACAAATGATTAACTTTGATGTAATTATGAGCATGGATTGGCTAGCGCCATATTATTCCAACATTGACTGCTAGACAAAGACTGTCCGATTACATTTCCTAAGAGAGATAGTACGGGAATTGAAAGGTAATATAGCTACGCCTAAAGGTAGGTTCATATCCTATCTCAAAGAAAGGAAGCTGGTTGTGAAGAGCCGTACCTATCGTATTGTCAGGACTCGGGATGTGCAGACACAATCCCCGAATATTCAGTCTATTCCGGTGGTTAGTGAGTTCCCAGATATATTTCCAGATGAGCTTCCTGGTATTCCCCAGAATGAGAAATTGACTTCTCTATTAATACGCTACCAGATACAAAGCCCATATCTATTCCTCCGTACATAATGGCTCCTGCTAAGCTGAAGGAATTGAAGGATCAGCTGAAAGACTTGTTATATAAAGACTTCATTAGGCCTAGTGCTTTACCATGGAGTGCGCCAGTCTTATCCATGAAAAAGAAAGATCGCTCAGTACGAATGTGTATAGATTATCAACAGCTAAATAAAGTTAATATGAAGAACAGATATCCCCTTCCGAGAATGGATGATTTGTTTGATCAGTTGTAGGGGGCCAAATACTTTTCAAAAATTGACTTAAGGTCAGGGTACCACCAGGTACGAGTTCAAGAGAAGGGTATTCCAAAAACAGCCTTCAGAACTAGATATGGCCATTTTTGAGTTCTGAGTTATGTCTTTTGGGTTGATGAATTCCCCAACGGTGTTTAGGGACCTGATAAATAGAATATTTAGGCCATTTCTAGATTTGTCCGTGATATTGTTTATTGATGATATCCTTGTATACTTACGTTCAGAAGTATAGCATAGAGATCATTTGCGAACAGTTCTCTAGGTCTTCAGAGATCGCAAGCTATACGCAAAGTTCTCTAAATGTGAGTTTTGGTTAAACTCTATAGCTTTCTTGGGCCATATTATGACAGATGCAAGCATTTAGGTAGACTCACATAAGATAGAGGCCGTAAAAACATGGCCCAAATCCACAACTCCAACTAAAGTTTGTAGCTTTCTAGGGTTAGCTGGGTATTTCAAAAGGTTTGTGGAAGGATTCTCTGGTCTATCAACACCATTGATGAAACTAACTCAGGAAGCAGTTAAATTTCAGTGTACTGTGGCTTGTGAATAGAGTTTCCAGGGGTTAAAGGACAGACTGATATCTGCACCAATATTAGCCTTGCAAGAGGATTCAGAGGGCTACGCTATATATTATGACCCTTCTTGGCATTGGGTTAGGATGTACTCTGATGCAGCACAACAAGGTGATTGCCTATGCCTCGAGGCAGCAAAGGAAGAATGAGAGGAACTATCCCACCCATGACATAGAATTAGTTGCAGTTTTTCATGCTCTAAAGATTTGGAGGCACTACTTATATGGCGTTCATGTAGACGTCTTTACTGCTCACAAGAGCCTCCAATATAATTTAGATAGAAAGAATTGAACTTGCGACATTGACATTGGCTTGAGTTGTAGAAAGACTACGACATAGATATTTTGTATCAACCAGGGAAGGCTAATATTGTAGCTGATGCCCTTAGTCGCAGATCCCATAGAAGGCTATCATATTTTAGGCCAGAAAAGAGGGAATTGTCCTGAGCGATGCACTAGTTGGCTAGTCTAATAGTCCGATTAGTGGATTCAGATGATAGTGGGGTTGTGATTCAGAATACTGCAGTGTCATCTCTGGTAGTGGAAGTGAAAGAGTGATAGTATGAAGAACCTAGCATAGTAAAACTTAGAGACAAGGCTCAGCAAGAGGAGTCATTGGCCTTTGAGATAACAGGGGACAAAGTCTTGAGATTCAGGGGTCGACTTTGCATTCTAGATTTGGCAGGGCTTTACCAGCAAAATATGGCAGAGGTACATTATTTTCGTTATTCCCTTCACCGGGTTTGACGCAAATGTACCATGATATAAAACAGATCTATTGGTGGCATAGGATGAAGAAAGATATTGCAGAGTTTGTAGCACAGTATCCTTATTGCCAGCAGGTAAAAGCCAAACATTAGAAGTCGGGCGGGCTGACTTAGGAGATAGTCATGCCTATATGGAAATGGGAAGCAATCAATATGGACTTTGTTACAAGTTTACCTCGTACTAGGCTAAAATTTGACTCCATTTGTGTCATAGTTGACAGGCTGACCAAATTAGCTCATTTCTTGCCAGTCAATACTATGTTCTTAGCTGAAGATTATAGTTAATTGTACGTTAAAGAGATGGTCCTACTGCATGGTTTCCTAGTATCTATCATTTCTGATAGAGTGGCCCGGTTCACAACTAGATTCTAGAAGTCATTCCAGAAAGGTTTGTGGACTCAAGTTAACTTGATTATAGCTTTTCATCCCCAGACAGATGGCCAGGCCGAGTGCACGATTCAGACACTCGAAGATATGTTGCAGGCATGTATGCTAGACTTCAAAGGAAGTTGGGATGATCACATACCTCTTATTGCGTTTACAAATAATAACAGTTACCACTCTACCATTAAGATGGCGCCTTATGAGGCTTTGTATGGGTAAAAATACAGGTCCCCTAAAGGATGGATTGATGTTGGTAAGTCAGGGTTGATTTGACCTAACATGATACATCAGTCATAAGATAAAGTTAAGTTCATTTGAGAATGTTTATTGATTTCCCAGAGCCGTCAGAAGTCCTATTCTGATGTACGGCGTAGAGATTTAAAGTTTGATGTTGATGACAGGGTGTTTTGAAAGTCTCGCCTATGAGGGGCATTATGAGATTTGGCAAGAAGGGAAAGCTTAGCCCTAGATTCATTGGGCCACATCAGATCCTCCGTAAGATAGGCCAAGTGGCCTATGAGTTAGAATTTCCTTCCGGGCTAGAATCTGTTCATCTCGTTTTTCATGTATCGATGCTACAAAAGTGCATAGGAGACCCTTCTCGCATTTTCCTAGTCAAGGATGTTTAGTTCATAGAGGAGTTTTCCTAAGAGGAGGCTCCAATAGCTATACTAGATCGACAGGTCCACCGATTGAGGACCAAAGATATAGCTTTCTTGAAAGTCTTATGGAGGAATAAAATTGTAGAAAAAATGACTTGGGATGTTGAGGATGACATGAGGTCTAGATACCCTCACTTGTTCAAGACTTTATGATGGTAGCACACCAACTTAGATAGTTATAGTTGAGGTGAGACAGTTCTCAGATGTTGTGTTGTTGCTTTGTTACCATTGTTGCTAGTTGCTCGCCTTATTGTTGTGGAACTATGTTATATAGTTGTTTGTAGTGTCCTGTAAGACGCCTATGTTGAACTCTTCGACATTTTAGGTTGTCAGATAGTCCATATTACAGAGGAGACTCTACCAAATATTTTTTGGCAATGTCTAAGAATTGAGTCTCTTAAGATTGAACTACATTCGACGATGAATGTCCTCAAGGGTGGAATGATGTTACACCCTGTATGTTTTAATTGTCTAATGAACATATGCATGTGCATGTCGCAAGTTCTTAGAGTACGGATCATGCGGGAGAAGGCTTGAAGATTGAACATGCGAGTGCGTTATCGAGCGAGCGGGTGGAAGGATGTCGGGGGCAGGCCGCAATGCGCCCTGCACCACACACCCCTCTCCCACACACAGAGTGGCATGTCTCTGATCCACCGCAAGGTGAGACGTGCCGTGGACCCCCTGCACAACCTCCATATATATATATATATAGAAAGTATGTGTGTAATTTATTTAATATTTTCCCCAAAGAGTAGTACGGCTTAGGCAATTTCTTCCTTGGATTTTCAACAAATTGAAGGAAAAGCTATCAAATCACCTCTAAACACAAATTTTTCTTGGGTAATGATTTCCGGGGCTACGGAGAATATATCTACAGAGTTGAATCTTTGAAATTAGCTTGATTTAATTGAGCCCTAGAGAGTAGAAGTTGTAGAAATCATCTCTATCTAGGACTAGTATGTCTACAAGTGACAGTAAGTATTTCTACCCTTCTAATCTATAAGAACTCGTAAGATTTTGCCGAATTGAACCTGTTGTGAGTTGTTGTCGTTGTGTTTTGTGAGCAGATGTTGCTGGCTACTTTTTAAAATAGAATAGCCTTGTTTCCTTGATGTATGAGCTAAGATAAGGAGGGATTATGAGTTCTTAATCGAAGAAGGATTGGTTTTGTAGAGTTCAGCAATTGAGGTATGTTAAGGCTAACCTCCTTTGGCAAGTTATTCTCGTTGTATAGTTGATATGACTTGTACCTTCGTAGTAGTTGTGATTATGTGTGTTGTGGTTAGCTTATATGAGATGAATTGATGTTGTAGTGTAGTATCTCTTGTCAGGATTGACTATATTTAGGTTTGCTTCTCGCTAGAAGCGACAAAGAGATCACCTATTTATTTAATTTCCATCCAGAGGGGCTAGTGATATTTGTTTCCGTACCCAGGCCATAGAGGCTTTTTGTTAGCTATTGAGCATACTTTGTTAAACTAGGGCAACATAGGGTGCATCTTGGCAGTACAACTTTTTGTTTTGATGCCTATATATATAGTAAAGCCCGCCTATATGTTGTCGGCTTACTTTGACACCCAAAGGTCTTGACTCTTGGTAAAGTAGCCTTGCCTTCAAGTTAGTGGCACCAGGGTTGGCTAATGGTTTTGGTGGTAGGTTGTTAGATGAACTACTCATTGCCAGTGACCGTATAAGGTTCACACGACTTACAGCTTGCCATATAGGTTGCTCAGGAAATCACCCTAACTATTAGAAATCTGATAAACTATGTGATAACCTATGTAGGGATCGTATCAACTGTCAAACGTGGGGCTAATGCCTCTGGATACTCATGCAGATGCCCATGTACATGTTTCCTAAAAGGGCTAAATTCCATTATACCTACCTACGATGTTACATTTTGCTCACATGAGTTGTATCTCATCTAGAAGGACCAGATTGAGGCCTGCAGAGCCATGTTGAAGTCTATTCACTTATGGAATTCCCTTATGCTGTAGTGGCATCACTGACCCTCAGTAGAGCTTGTGTGCTCGGGGTGTCGTTACAGGAGTCCAGAAGGCTTTTATACAGTTACAAGTGCCTAGAAGGCTCAGATATAGTTACAAGAGCCTAAAAGGCTCAAATATAGTCACAGGATCCTAAAAGGCTTGAATACAATCTCAGATGATTTCATACCCTGGGAACCCAAGGATCAGACCCAGGAGTCAAACGGGGAAAATCTGGAAAAAAAAATGTTACAGCAGTGCAGGACGCGTCGTTAGACGACTCGGTGAGGAGACCCCACGATTCGTCAGGTGGCTCGTGGGAAGGATAGAATGGGTTGTGTAGTTGAGGTCCCCATATGCATGGGAACGACTCATGGTCAGCTACCACGAGTCGTCAGTTCTACCCGTGGGATGACGTTGAGGATTAAATAGGATGTTTGACCAGCGTACTTAACGGATGGGACCCCATGAGTCGTGGCCAGTCCTAACGACTCGTGAGGTGGGTCATGAGCAAGCCATGGAATTTTAATTTAGGATGAGGCAATGTACTTGATGGGCGACACGATGAGTCGTTGCCCGTCCTGGCGAGTCATCAATTTACTTGGCAGTTATTTTCTACGAATTAGAGGGACCTTGTCGTAATTTCCTAAATCCCTAAGGCCTAAACTATGTCATTTTAAGGTCGAGATGGGGTGTTTGAAGGGGGATTAGTCCATGTTAAGCCTCATTTATGCATGCAAGAGTTAGAGAGGGGAATAGAAGGTGATTCAAGTGTTGTTCCTCAAAATTCCCCAAATTCTATCTTGGGCTTTCAAGGGGAAATTAAGAACCAAGTGTTCCCATGTATGTAGGGTTTAGAATAGGTGAATCCTTTCACAATCATGCCCAAATTCCATTCTAAATTATGAATTCTCCTATTAAAGTTCTATAGAGTTTTACCCAAATGCATGAAAATGTGATTTCTCTTTTTGTGTATGATTTAATTGGGTTATAGTTATTGAATTATGAATGATGGGCAAGTTTTCTATTATTTTCTTCAAAATCAGGTTTCAAGCTTTTTAAATCTAAAATGCCTACTGATGAAGGTTAATGAAAGTTATGATTTATGATGAATATTCAATATTTTGAGATTTATTTATGATGGAAAAGCATGAATTCAAGTTACCAATGTTTATGAGCGTATTTTGAAAGAATTTAGTACGTTAAAGCATTGGGCAATGCCCACATGTTGAAGAACGATTTACGATTTATGAAACGAATTACATGATTTATTAAGTTATGATGTCGGTCAATGAAAAGGGCCTTTTATTCTTTGCTAAGCATGTTTTAAAGGGGATCAATGGTGATAAATGTTATATTTTAGCCAATGAATTTTAAGGCATGATGTTATTAATTTACGTAAGAGCCTATATACATGTTTGTGGGAGCGGTGTCTAGCACCGAGCAACCCGGCATTCAAAGGACTACGCCAGTGTCACATAACCACGTGCCACCAAGGGTTTCTAACGATATGATGTATTGATAATGATCCCCTCAAATGTGATATCACGCCTAATGCAAGACCCTCGCCTGGAAAACTAGGGTCGACTCTGCCCACTTGAGCGAGATAGTTGGGGCATCATGAAAGGCTCTACCATGATGGTGTATGTATGATGAGTTCTCCCATTGTTCCGCATATATTATGCATTGTTATATTTATGTTATTGGATCAAGTTATGTTTTGATAAAGTTTACCTATGATTACGATAATGAGTGATTTAGGAATGAGTTGAAAGCCTTGAACCTTATATTTTCTTATGAAGTATATGATACAAGCATGACGTCCTTCTCCTATATTTATTTATCAGTTTATTAAACTTCTAAATATCCGTCTTACTTGCCTTGCCTACTCGGTACATTCCACGTACTGACTGCATGCTTTCTATGCTATATCATTTTAATGATACAGGGTCCGAATCTTAGGCTCATCCTCATCCTTAGTCCATCTCAGCTTACACTCTAAGTTTATTGATGAGTCCTCATATTCCGAGGGCCGTTTGACAGACTTTTATGTTATTCTGTGTTTAAGTATGTTCGGGTTAGTTGGGGATGTTGTACCATCAACCCATTGTATGTAGTAGAGGCTTTCAGACAGTATGTAGTAATCAGCTTATGTGTACGTATAGTATTTTCTGATGTTATGCTTTGGTTGCATTTCCGCTATGTTTTATGCTTAATATGCCGCTTATTTAAATGAGATTAGTTGTATGCATGTGCAATGGGTTGACTTGGGGTCTCTCGGGGTCCCTTGTCAAGTATCTACGATCCGGGTGTACGTTCGGGTCGTGACAAACTTGGTATCAGAGCCATAGGTTTATGGGTCGTAGGGAGTCTAAAGTCGCGTTATGTAGAGTCTTTTTGATGGGTGTGAAGCGTGCCACACTTATAGAGGCTACTAGACATTTAGGAAATGTTCCCTTCTTTCATGTTCTATGTCGTGTGATGAAAAGTCTCTCCATCCTTCTAATTCGTGTGATTCGCGATTGCAGAATTATGGCTACTAGAAGAATGAAAAAGGAGGAATGGAAATGATGAAGGCCACAGAGGCGGAAATGACCATGGGCATCAGCAAGCCCCACCTATTCAGGAGCCCCAAGCACTAGAACCAGCTGCCCACGCTGAGTTTCGGGTGGCTATTCAGATGTTGGCGAAGGCCTTGACTGCTCAAATCAACTAGCAGGCTATTCTGCAGGTCCCGCAGAATGGCAAAGCAGCGGCAGCTCGAATTAGAGAATTCTTGAGGATGAACCCTCCTGAGTTTACAGGATCGAAGATGGACGAGGATCGACACGAGTTCATTGAAGGGATCTTGAAGATCACTCAGGTTATGGGGTGACAAATGGGGTGTGTATGGACTAGGCCTCTTATCCGCTAAAAGAGGTTGCCCATATTTGGTACAAGCAATGGAAGGACAGCAGGGCATCGGGAGCGGGCCCTATCAGCTGGGATGAGTTCCGCATGGATTTTCTTGACAGGTTCTTCCCTTGGGAGATAAGGGAGTTGAGAGCAGTAAAGTTTATGAACCTGAAGCAGGGAAGGATAACAGTGCTGGAGTATTCGCTTGTATTCACTTGTTTGTCAAAGTACGCCCTAGAGCTAGTGATGGATCAGAGGGCGTGGGTGAGTCTATTTGTTCAGGGTATGACGGTTATTTAGACAAAGATTGCAGGACTTCCATGATCCACCACGATATGGACTTTCCTTGCATAGTGTAGTATGCCCAGTAGATAGAGGCGGCTCATGCGAAGGAGAGGGAGGCAAAGAGGGCTCGGATGGATAGTCGTGGGTTTTCGCATCAGAGGCTCGGCGGTGGTTACCGTCCACAGTTTCAGTAGAAATCACTAGCCCCAACACCATCATCAGCTAGTGTTCCATCTAGACCTAGGGTTGATTAGAGGAGCAGGGCTTTAGGGTCGAGGGATCAGAGGGGCACCCAATTAGAGTATACCTCTCCGACTTGCGAGAAGTGCGGCAAGTCATGTCGGGGAGTGCATGCTCAGTTCAGATGTTTGCTATGGGTGTGTAGATTTTGGAACGTGCACCGAGCATGCCCATATGCTAGACATGGTGATGATGAGGGTCGTGCACAGACCACCAGGACAGCAGCAGCTCTAGCCCATTCCGCTCCATAGGGAGCCTCGACTAGTGGAGGTGGCGGACAACGTCAAAACTGCATCTATGCCCTTGCCTCGTGCCAGGAGCAAGAGACTTCACCAGACGTGGTCACCGGTATGTCGCGTGTCATTCATATTGATGTTTATGCCTTGTTAGATCTAGGTACTACATTGTCGGTTGTGACACCTATATTGCTTGTAGTTTTGGAGTTAGTCCTAAAATTTTGTTAGAACCGTTCTCCATATCTACTCCAGTCAGTGAATCAGTGGTAGCTAAGTGGGTGTATTGATCTTGGGCAAATTTATATGCCCAAGTGATACTCAAAGGTGTCATTTTGGCCTTGTTTATCTATCAATGTTTATACATTCTCATGTAATTGGTAATAAAATATGAATTTATACTAACCAACATGATTAGCATTGTTTTGCCGGAAAAATGTAATTTTGGAAAGCTAAAATGCATGTTGGAAGATATTGGGGTTAGACTCGGATGTGAGCAAGGGACAAGGCATTGGAAAGCACAAAATAAAGGGGCTCCGCGATGGAGCCGTGTCATGCTGCCATCGCGGAGGCCTTCTGCCTGGAGAGGGAATTTTCAGCCTAATTCCGTGAGGGTTCGCAATGGGTCCGTGCCACGTTGGGCCTTATTCCTTGGACCCCCAGTTTCCAGTGAGGGTCCGCGTCAGTGGCGTGTCACAGAGGCAGTGCTCCACGATGCACTCCGTGACACGTTGCTTGTTATTCTGGAAAAAATTCCCACCAGTATAAATAGAACACTTAGGTTCATTTTTAATATTCTGACTTGGTGGAGCAAGAACGTGGGTTACAGGCAGTTGAGGGGACGAAATTCTCAGGGTTTTTCTCTCTTTCCTTCTTCTTGTATTCAATTGCTTGTATGTTTAACACTCATTTTACAATGTTTAATCCAAAAATGAGTGGCTAATTCATCTTCTTGCTGAGGTTAAGAACAATTGTAATGAAATGTGATTATATATTCTTTGGTTTTTCATCTTTTCTTCCATGGTTGTTCTATTGATTCTTGTTCTTACTGCATTAATGTGTGGCCTACGTTAATGTATATCTAAAAATTCCGGTTTCACTCGAGAGAGCAAGAAATTGGAATGTTTTGAATTAATAGTATATGATCCTTTCTTAATTTGGGAAAATTGAGAATTGATTTACCTTCAGGATAGAAATATACCTGAAAGTCGTATTAGTCAATTTAGGAATCGGTTTTGTATGGCTAGAACATGAATTGCATTTAATCATAGAAATGTAGGTGGATGGTTCATGATTCTTAAGTGGGGTTAAATACGAGAGTTTTAATACCTTGCCAATAATTCTTGACTAGCAACCGGAGGAAAAGGCTAACCAAATTATATCGACAATTAATTTCATTACTTGTTCGCTTAACCTCAACATGCTCACATTTATAGTTCAGACTCACATTAGATAATTGTTTTAGACTTAGCATAATGTTTAGAAATCAAAAAAATCAAACTCTTGGTTACACTATTGTCTACATTTTTAAAATTGAAATATAGTACACTTGAGCAAATTGCACTTCATCCCAGTCCCTGTGGGATCGATACTTGGCTTACTTAAGCCACTTTACGACTTCTTCGACCACGTGCACTTGCGTGTAGTTATATACCGATATAACAAAAAGACCGAAAAAGTTTTTGGCGTCGTTGTCGGGGACTTGGCAATTGGTGAATTTGTCTTAAGTGTTAATTTACTATATTTTTATTTTCTTAGTGTTGACAACTTCGTCTTAGCCTGTATTTTGCAGATTTAATCTCTGTTGAACACTGGCAAGAGACAAGGAGCTGGTGGACTCGTATTTGGAGCCAGAAAGATTATTTCATCGTCAGCGGAGAGAAGTTCTAGAAAGAAAGCTGCAGTTGCTCAGACAGACAATCATGGAGCAACAATAGAATCCACCGGTAGTACAAGCAATGTTAGTGCCCGAAGAAGTAGCAGCTCTGCCGGTTCGCGAGCTGGCAATCCCACATGCTAATAATGTCACATCTAGCATCCGCAAACCTGAGACGGGAGGGAGGTTTGAACTTAAGCAGAATATGGTGCAATTGCTACACACTAGCGGGCAGTTTACAGGTCTCCCTCATGAAGATCCACAGCAGCATCTCCAAAATCTTTTGGAGATAAGTGACACTTATATCCCCACTGGAGTGTCATCAGATTACATTCGACTTACATTGTTCCCATTTTCACTATTGGGAGAAGCCAAGAGGTGGTTGAAAGCTGAGCCGCCTAATTCTATTTCTACGTGGGATGATCTTGCAAGGAAGTTCTTGATACAATTTTTTCCCTCTGGTAAAACAGCAAGACTTAGAAGTCAAATTCTAAGTTTCAAACAGAGAGAAGGAGAGAATCTATATCAGGCTTGGGAGAGATTTAAGTCCATGTTGCGGGATCAATGTGATTGATCAAGTGATCAATGTGATTGATCAAGTCGATGATGAGCAGATTGAGGATTCGCGAGAGTTATTGGGAAAACCACCGGAATGGTGTAAGCACTACTGGGGGGAGGAAATTTTTCGAGAGAAAACGTCCATCACCCTATAGGACAACTGAGCTGAATGACGTCGAGCCGCGATGGTAAACCAGGCGCTGCACGGGAGGCAACCCGTGAAAATTTTTCTTTGTAAATTGTGAATAGATTTTCCTTTTTTATTTTCTTAATTAACAATAAAATTTTTAGTTTTAATTTTTGTTTTTATTTTTATTTAGAGTGAAACCTATAATTCTAACCAATTTCTTGTAGTAGAATGAATTTCAGGTCAAACAGAGGAAAATATACAAAGAATCGCAAAGGAAAATTCGAGGTATGAAAATTAAGAAAAAGTGGCAAGACAGTGAGCTAGGGTGATAGCTCCGTGTCACGGAGGAGGACCTCCGCGTTACCCTCCGTGACAAGTTGAGGTATAAATCCAGAATTTTAAAAAATTCCAGAGTACCCTCGCGACAGCTCCGTGTCACGGAGGCAGTGCTCCGCGATGCACTCCGTGACACGTTGTTGTGTATATCGCGACGGGTCACACCGGGTCGCCGGGTGACCCGCACGATTTTTCCACTTTTAAACCCCGAATCCCCCTCAATTTTTCTTTATTCCTCACACACTCCGCGACCAAACCCCCTAAAACCCCTCCCCCTTCAACATGACACGGAATAGGCCAAGAAATTCATCGAGTTTCCTTCAATTCTTCAATCTCAAGGTATGTTCTTCGATTCCATCTCATTTCTTATTGATTTTCTTCTATATTGAGCATGTGATGTAAGCTAAGTTTGCCCTAAGAAGAAATTAAGCGTGAATTCAATTGAATTAGTGTTGATGAATGTTCGGCGTATCATTGTGATTGCTTGAACTCGTTAATTGAATAATTTAATCGAATTTTGTTGATACAATCATATTTAGGGCTTGTTTTTGAAGTTGAAGTGAAAAAAAGTAGTGAACTTGTGAAATTCATGTCGGGTTGTACATGTTGAGTGAGATTAGTCGATGTGCTAATTGTTATGATGTTAAAAAAAAAACTGACGAATTCTCAGGTTAGGGGAATAGTGAAATGTGCAAGAATTGGGTGAGTTGTATAGGTTAGTGTAGATAAATTCTTGTTGTTTTGTTTCTTTGTTTTTCCTTGCTAAGTGCGATGGAATAAAATGTTATCGAGGGTAATGATTGTGGTTAGCTGTACGAAGTCTGAGTAGTACATAAAATATATACCGTCGAATTCTTCGAATGCACTAAGCATGGTTGTATAGTTGATTGTTGGTTTGTGTAAATAAGCGTGATCTTGCCGAAATGTTGTAATTTTGGTTAAGGACTAAATGTGGGGTAGCCTAGCTTAACCCGACCTTAGTCGGAGTTAATATTCATTGGCTTAACATTGATCTTGTCTACTTGGATTGACAGGTAAAATGGCAAGCAGGCAAGAAAAAGGGAAAGGCGTATCAACATCGGGCGCCGAAAGAAAGCGAATCAGACTGAGCACAGCAGTCCCAGCAGCACCAGCGGTTCCACGCAGCCAACGCCGCCAATACAGAACCAGGTGGGTGACAGAAGAGGGGAAGAAGTGGTATGCCAAGCACAAGGAGAGCAAGTACTTCCCCGAGGAATACATTGCATGGGAACCGTTGGCACAAGAGTTCCCTAGGATTGTACACCGGGTCGAGGTAGCTGGGCTCAAATTCATTTTTGAAGAGCCCAAGGAATGCAACTTGCACTTGATTCGGGAATTATATGCCAATTGGGACCCGACTCTCAGAAGTCACACCATCAAAATCAGAGGGAAAATAGTCACCTTCGAGCCCCACCACCTCAAAGCTATCCTAGGGGCGCGGGACACAGACGCCCACGTGCTTCGACAGCTGAACATCACTCCACCGTATGCGGACATCAGACGCACTTTGTGTGGAACCCGATCGACAGCTAGATGGAGCAGACACAAAGAGAGGGGCTACCATCAGAGTTTGCCCTATTCACAGATGAACAGGGAAGCCAGAATATGGCTAAAGATCATCTGTTCCTGCCTAATCTCGGGGGTATATATGACAGATGTAACCAGGGATCGTGTATGCCTGGTGTACGCCCTGATGAAAGGGCTGGAGATCAACATGGGGGCGGTGATTATCTCCACCATGAAGAGAGCCCGGTTGCATCAGGGGCACAGATACGGATTTGGTGGGATACTCACCACCTTCCTGAGGGGCCTGGATGTCGAGGAAGAGGCCCATGATTATATCCCGCAGATGGAGCGGCGGGCCTTAGATGTCACTAAAACTAAGGCTCCCGACACCATCCATGGGACAGTGCTTACACTAGGCGAGCGACATGCTTGTGATGATCAGTACATGGCTCGCATGTATGGGATGCAGATGCTCCAGCTGAGGATAGGCGGGAGGCCGGCAACAAAGGAGGAGCTATGGAAGCTCGAGCTAGACTACCCATTTGGTGAAAACGCCAAGGCTCTATGCCGAGTGGGGCCAGCATTTGTAGAGCCCACGGATGATGATGTCCCCACGGAGAAGGAGATACGTCAGGAGGACTCCGATGTGGAGTCCGGGGATGACGATAGGGGTGATTTAGACATGGGAGATGAAGCAGCAACACCTGATGAAGAAGTGGAGTACTTTGATTGATCAGGGAGTTCCACCACCCGAATTTTGTGCTATTTTAATTTTTTGTGAACACTGGGGACATTGTTCGAGATAAGTGTGGGGTGGGAGTAGTTAGGTGCTGGTTATGCTTTTTGTATGTCCTAATCTGTTGTTGTGCTGTGAACAAAATTTTCTAACCATTTTCTGACCTGTGATTTGTGATTGTAAGTTATTGTTCTGTATTGTAAATATATGTGAAACTGTTGTGTGTTGCTGAATGTTGCTAGCTGAGTTTGTACATATGTTTGTTTATCGAATTGATCGATATTTTTTTTTAAAAAAAAGAATCGAAATGATCGATATTTTTAAGATATTTTTAAATTTTTTTACTTCGTGGGTTTCTCGGCGTTTGTTTTCGGTTCTTTTACCGAGAAGGGTCCCATTGAATCGAAGTCCTAGTTAGTGACCATTCCCTATGATGGATGGATGACGACCGTCTTAAGGGAAATGTAGTCATTAGGAATAGATTTTTCAATTATTTTTCAGTTGTTTTTCTTTTGTGGGTTGCATCCCAAAACTTGTAGTTACTTTATGGTTGCGGAATTATGGTTGCATGTTGTACATGATATTTAAAATGCAAATGTGATTCGTATGAAAGCATGCAACTTTGTAAATGTGTTGAGATACCTAGGCCATAGAGTTCGATTCAGTGTGATTGAGGCTTAATGTTTGAATTCCTGTAATTAGCCGATTGAAGAGTCTGTGAATACATCTTGAATTGAGCATGTGCAATAAGTGTGAAGTGAGGTTTAGTTATTCCATGCTATTGTGAAGTGTCTAGAACTTGCCTGGTGTGTGTACAAAACGAAATGAAGGAGGTGTATTGTAGGAAAGGATGTAGGCATTTCTTTGTTTTTAACCGAAAGTTTCTATTTTTCATTATCATACCCACCTTGATTGTATACCCTAGTCAGCCCGTTGAGCCTTTAGCCTATTATTTTTTCTTTTGTCAAAAAGTGTAACCCGAGCTTAATCCCTTCTTTTCATTATCCGTAAAGTCGATCCAAAACTCTTAAGAGCTTAAGAAGAGAAAATCATTTCCCCAAAGTGTCAAAGAGCGAGAATGGTGAAAAGAAAAGAAAAGCAGAGTGATGGAAGAAAAGAAAAGGTTGAAGGTGCAATTGTTATAAATAAACTATAATGAAGGTGTATGAATAATCTTTGTTCTGGTGTCAAGTGCGTTTAATAAGATGGGCCAAACTAAAGAAAAACATCAAGAATGGGAGGATGAAGAAAGAAACAATGTCCATGAGTTTGATGGGATGTGTTGAAAAAGCGCTTAAGGATGCTAGTGGCTATTATTGGCTAGCCCAATATTTACTAGTTCGGTAGCTTCCATTACAAACCGTTAAAGTCGTACGTGATCTTACATCACACTTCTTTATATTAATGAAGTAGTACACTAACGGCAAGCTTATGGGTCATGACATGATGCATGTGAATTCTTTTGGGAGAGAGAGCGAAATTGTGTTTATATGCCTCTGCTTGAAATTTTGTGGGTTCATATGATCGAAATGGGGAAAATTGATCTTGGGCAGATTTATATGCCCAAGTGATACTCAAACGTATCATTTTTGCCTTGTTTATTGTGCAATGTGTATACATTTTCATGCAATTGGTAATAAAATTTGAATTTACACTAACCAACATGATTAACATTGTTTTGTAGGTAAAATATGATTTTGAGGAGCTAAAATGCATGTTGGAACAATATCAGAGTTGGACTTGGATACAAGCACGAAAAAGACATTGGACTGCATAATGTAAAGAGGCTCCGCGATGGAGCCGTGCCACGCTACCATCGCAGAGGCACACTGCCTGGAGGGTGATTTAATTGTCAATTTCCAGTGGAGCCTCGCGACAGCTACGTGGCACGGAGGCAAGCCTCCGCATTGCATGTCATGCCACGTTGAGGCTTTATTCATGGACCCCATATTTCCAGTGAGGGTCCGCGTCCATGCCGTGTCACGGAGGCAGTGCTCCGCGTTGGCCTCCGTGACACGTTGCTTGTTATTCCGGGAAAAATTCCCAATAGTATAAATAGAACACTTAGGCTTATTTTTAATAAATTTCAGACTTGGTGGAGCAAGGACGTGGGTTACAGGCAGTTGAGGGACGAAAAAGCTCAGGGTTTTTCTCTCTTTCTTTCTTCTTTCAATCAATTGTTTGTATGATTAACACTTGTTTTAGGATGATTAATCCACAAATGAGTGGCTAATTCTCTTCCTTGCTGAGGTTATGAACAATGGTTATGAATTTTGATTATTGAATTGTATGGTTTTTCATCTTCTTCTTCCATGTTGTTCTATTAATTCTTGTTTCTACTGTATTAGTGTGTGGCCGACATTAATGTATATCTAAAAAGTCCGATTTCACTCGAGAGAGCACGAAATTGGAAAGTTGTGAATTAATAGGGTATTGTTCTTAACTTGATTTGGGAAAATTGGGTTTTGATGTGATTTCCTGATAGAAATATACTTGAAAGTCATATTAGTCAAATTAGGAACCAGAATTGTATTGCTAGGTCATAAATTGCATTTGACCACAGAAATGTAGACGGATGGTTTATGATTCTTAAGTGAGATTAAATACGAGAGTTTTGTTCTCTAGGCTAATGTTCTTGGCTAGCAACAGGAAGAGAAGATTAACCAAACTATGATTATAATCAAGTTCATTACTTGTTCTTAATCTTGGCATGCTCATATCCCTATTCAAAGTAGATATTTGTTAATAGTTTTAGTATATAATTTATAAACAAAAATTATTTAACTTTTGGTTACGTTGTTGTCAGCATATATAGAAGTAAGATAGAATATAGTATACTTGAGCAATTTTTACTTATCTAGAGTCTCCTTGGTTCGATGCTTGGCTTACTTAGCCACTTTATTACTTGTTTGACCACGTGCACTTGCGTGTCGATTTTTAACCCCAACAAATGCACCGAACAAGTTTTTGGCGTCGTTGCCGGGGAGACTAGGCAATTGGTGAAATTGTGTCAAGTGTAAATTTACTGTATTTTTGTTTTATTTTCTTAAGTGTTGACAACTTGGTCTTAGCCTGTATTTTGCAGACTTGATTTCTGTGAACACTGGCAAGAGACAAAGAGCTGGTGGAATCTTATATAGAGCTGGAACGTGAATTTCATAGTAAACGCAGAGAAGCTCTACAAAAGAAGCTGCAGTTGCTCAGACAGTGTATTATGGAGCAACAAAATCCAGCAGTTGTGAGGGCAGTGTTAGTGCCCGATGAAGCAGCTGTAAGGCCGGTTCGCGAGGTGGCAATCCCACATGCCAACAATGTACATTAAAGTATCCGCAAACCAGAGCCTGGAGGGAGATTTGAACTTAAACAGAACATGGTGCAACTATTGCACACAAGCGGGAAATTTACCGGTGTCCCTCATGAAGACCCACAACAACATCTCCAGAATTTTTTGGAGATAAGTGACACTTATATACCCGCTGGAGTGTCACCTGATTATGTTCGGTTCACACTATTTCCGTTCTCATTACTTGGTGAAGCCAAGAGGTGGTTAAAAGCTGAACCACCAAATTCTATATCAATGTGGGATGATCTAGCACGAAAGTTCTTGATAAGATTTTTTCCCTCTGGTAAAACAGCCAGACTTAGAAGTCAAATTCTAAGTTTCAAACAGAGGGAGGGAGAAAATTTGTATCAAGCCTGGGAAAGATTTAAATCCTTGTTGCGGGACTGTCCTCATCATCATCAGTCCAATGAGGTGTTGGTGCACACATTTATTGAGGGTTTGGAACCCCATACTAAAATTTTGCTAGATTCAGCAGCTGGAGGGCAAGCGCTGGAAAAGACTTATGAGGAGCTGTACACTTTTCTCAACCGGATTTCACAGGGCAATCCAGAATGGAATGCTGATTCATCACGAGGTGGAGCAAGGAAAGTAGCAGGAGTGCTTGAAGTGGATGGATTTACAGCTATCGCTGCACAGATAGCTGCCTTGCCGAATCAGTTGAACAACCACTTTAGCAACATGAATTTGAACCAGCCTTCAGCTTCAGTCAATGCGGTCTAGCAAATGTGGTGTGAAGTGTGTGGAAGCAGTGAGCATTCAGCTGAGTGCTGTGGAGCAAATCCTGATTCTGTTAACTTTGTGGGCAATGCACAAAGAAATCAGCAACAGTTTGGTAGCGGCTACAACTCAAATTGGAGGAACCATCCAAATTTTTCGTGGGGTAGCAACAACCAACAAGGCCAAAGTTCGGGTTAGGGTATGCAGAGAAATCAAGGAGGGCAACAGAACTACCAATCTCAATTTAGAAATCACAATTCCCCTCCTCCACCACCATCACCTACCATTGAGGAAATGTTCAAGACCATGATCGCTAATCAGGCGCAATTGCAGGCTGACTATGTTAAATTGGCAGCCGAAGTGAAAAATAATCAATTAGCGACCAATGCTCTTGAGTATCAATTTGGGCAATTTGCTAGTGCCCAAAACACAAGGCCCAGAGGAGGACTGCCTAGCGACACGGATCCTAATCCGAAGCAGGTAAATGCAGTGACCACAAGGAGTGGTTTGCAGCTAAAGGAGGTGGAACCGGAAAGACCACCTCAAAAGTCAGGAGCAGCAGATGTTGAGGGAGAATAAACTTCGGATAGGGGGAAGACCAAAGAAGCTGAATCAGAAAGGCCTCCACCCCCGTTCCCTCAACGACTCAAGAAACACAAGGAGGAGGCATGTTTCAAGAAATTTATGGAGGTGCTTAAATAGGTACATGTTAATTTACCTCTTGTTGATGTCTTGCAGGGAGTGCCAAAATATGCCAAATATATTAAAGACATCGTGGCCAACAAAAGTCGTTTGACTGAGTATGCCACGGTAGCTTTGACGGAGGAATGCACTTCCCGAATCCAAAATAGACTGCCCACAAAGCTGAAAGACCCTGGAAGTATTACTATCCAGCTTACTATTGGGCAGAGTATCCGAGCTCGTGGATTGTGTGACTTGGGGGCGAGCATAAATCTGATGCCTTCTTCGGTATTCAGAAAGTTAGGTCTAGGGAGTCCAAGACCTACAACCGTAATCTTGCAGTTAGCAGACAGATCCTTAGCTAGGCCGGATGGCATTGTTGAGAATGTGCTTGTGCAAGTGGGCTCCCTCATTTTTCCGGTTGATTTTATTGTTCTGGATTTTGAACCAGACGCTGAAGTCCCATTTATTTTGGGACGACCCATTTTGGCAACCGGGAAAGCATTAATTGACGTAGCTGCGGGTCAACTTACAATGCGAGCACCTGACAAGGTAGAGGTGTTCGATGTGTACAAAGCACCCAAGCTCCCGGTGGTGAATGAAGAACTCTCGGTGATCAATGTAATTGATCATGGGAATGCTAAACACATGAATGATTCCCGAGAGTTGATGGGAAGACCACCAGATAAGGGTGAGCACTACTGGGGGGAGGACAATGATCGTGAGAAATCATCCATCACCCTAGTGGATAATTGAGCATAAAGGACGTCGAGCCGCGACGGTAAACCAGGCGCTGCACGGGAGGCAACCCGTGAAAAATATTTTTTTTCTTTTGTTTTGTAAAGTGTAACTAGATTTTATTTTATTTTTCTTTTTCTTGATTAGGAACAAATTTTTCATTTTAGTTAGTATTTTTCATTTTAGTTGGGGAAATCTATTAATCTAACCAATTTTGTTTAGTGAGGTGATTTTCAGGTCAAACAGAGAAAAATATGCATGGAATCGGGAAGGAAAAGGCAAGGTATGAAAAAAATGAATAATATGAAGAGACAGTGAGCTGGGGCGATGGCTCTGTGTCACGGAGGAGGGGCTCCGCATTACCCTCCGTGACACGTTGCCTTATATTTTGTCACGGGTTACACCGGGTTGCCGGGTGACCCGCGTGTTTTTCTTCATTTTAAACCCCGAAAAACCCCTTTTTCCCTCATTTTCTTACTTCTCCGCGACCAAACACCCAAATTTCTCACTCCCATCAACGTGCCACGGTATTAAGCAAAGAAATTACCGAGTTTCTTCGATTATTCAACTTAAAGGTATGTTTTCCTCTTCTCTCTCAAGTTTTTGTCGATTTTAGTCGAAAATGAGCATGGGAGGTGAGATATATCACCCTAGGTAGAAATTTAGCATGAAATTGAGTTATTCCTTGATTGATAAATGTTCGGAATGTTGTAATGAGCGTTTGAACTTGTCGATTGCGTGAATGATTCGAATTTGATTGTGAAATTCAATTCTAGGGCTTTGGTTGTTGAAATCGAAATGGGTAACTTAGTAAATTGGTGAATTATATGCCGGCGTGTGCTTGTGAATTGAGATAAGTCGTTGTAAATATTGTTTGAATGTAATAGACGACGAATTCTCTGGTTTTTGGGAAAATGTGAAAATTGTTCGAATTGGTTGGTTACATAGGTTCATATGTATATAGAAATTTTGTTGTTGTTTTTGTTTGTTGTTTTCGTTGCTAAGTGCGATGGTTGAATTGCTAGCGATGGTAGGATTGGGATTAGCTGTATGAAGTCTGAGTAGTACGCTAAAGTTATACTGTCGAAATTTTCTTTGCGAACGCACTAGGCATAAATTGTATAGTTGTTTATTTTTGGTGTAAATAAAGTGATCCTTGCCGTAGTATCATAACCGTAGCTAAGGACTAAGTTTGGGGTAAACTTAGCTTAACCCTACCTTAGCCGAAGTTAACATGCATTTAGCTTGACATTGCGCTTGTTTAGTTATGTTGACAGGTACAATGGCAAGTAGGCAGGATAAGGGTAAAGGTGCATCTCTTCAGGCACCGGGAGAAAAAGACTTAGACTGGGCACAGCAGTCCCAGCTGCACTAGCTGTTCCGCGCGGCCAACGCCGCCAGTACGGAACGAGGTGGGTAACCGATGAAGGGAAGAAGTGGTACGCTAAACACAAGGAAAATAAATACTTCCCTGAGGAGCATATTGTACGGGAACCACTAGCACAGGAGTTCCCCCGCATAGTGCAACGGATCGAGGCAGCTGGGCTCAGCTTCATATTTCAGGAGCCCAAGGAGTGCAACCTACATTTAGTCTGGGAGTTCTATGCAAATTGGAACCCGGCAATCAGAAGCCACACAATAAAGATCAGAGGGCAGATTGTCACTCTGGAACCCCAGCAATTAAATGCCATCATTGGAGCGCGGGACACAGACGCCCACGTTCTCCGCCAGCTAAACATCACCCCACCATATGCCGATATCAGACGCACATTGTGTGGGGCTCGATCCACAGCCAGATGGAGCAGACATAAGGAGAGGGGTTACCACCAGACTCTGCCATATTCTCAAATGAACAGGGAGGCTAGAATATGGCTGAAGATAGTTTGTTCGTGCCTAATCCAGGGGGTGCACATGACTGATGTGACCCGAGACCGTGTCTGCCTGGTGTATGCCCTGATGAAAGGGCTAGAGATTAATGTTGGGGCGGTCATCATATCTGCCATGAAAAGAGCCCGACTACACCAGGGCCACAGGTATGGGTTCGGTGGACTTCTCACCACCTTTCTCCGGGGCCTCGACATCGAGAAAGAGGCTTTGGACTACATCCCGCAGTTGGAGCGGAGGGCCCTTGATGTGACAAAAACTAAGGCCCCCGACACCACACACGGGCCAGTGCTGACACTTGGAGAGCGACATGCTCGCGATGACTAGTACATGGCACGGATGTTTGGTATGCAAATGCTTCAGCTTCGGATAGGTGGGAGACCAGCCACAGAGGAGGAGTTATGGCAGCTGGAGCTGGATTACCCATTTGGCGAAAACGCCAGGGCTTTGTGCCGAGTGGGGCCAGCCTTTGTAGAGCCCACTGACGATGATGTCCCCACAGACGAGGAGACACGTTGGGAGGACTCCGATGTGGAGTCCGATACCGACGATGGAGGTGACTCGGACATGGGCGATGAGGCAGCAACACCGGATGAAGAAGTCGAATATTTCGACTGATCAGGGAGTGCCACCACCCAATTTTGTGATTTTTAATTTTTGTGAACACTGGGGACAGTGTTCGATTTAAGTGTGAGGTGGGGAGTAGTTAGGTGCTGGGGCTGGGCTGGTTTGCTGTATGTTTTTCCTCTGTTTTGTTTTGTATTTATGTTTATGTTTCCCTGTGTTTGTGAAGTGCAAACTGGTTTGTATCTGTATATATTTGTGTTAATTGATGATGTGTGTTGTGAAATGTTGTGGTTTGCCAGCTAAGTCTGTAAAAATTTTTGTAAATATTTTCTTATGTTTTTTTGTCTCTATCGAAATGATCGATAGTTTTAAAATTTTGCGAAAATATTTTGTACATATTAAAATATTTTGTAAATATTTTTCCATCGAAATGATCGATGTTTTGCAAAATTTTGAAATTTTTATTTTTGGGTTTCTCGGAGTTTGTTTTCGGTTCTTTTACCGAGAATAGTCCCATTGAACCGATGTCATAGTTAGTGACCGTTCCCTATGATGGATGGATGATGACCGTCTTAAGGGAAATGTAGTCGGTAGGAGTAGTGATTTTAATTTATTTTCAGTTTTTTTCCTTGGTGGATTGCATCACGGAACCTGTAGTTACTACATGGTTGTGAAATTTTGGTTGCGTGTTGTAACTGATATTCAAAATGTAAAAGTGATTTGTATGAAAGCATGCAGATTTTGTAAATATGTTGAGATATCTAGGCTGTAGAATTTGATTCGGTGTGATTGAGGCTTAATTTTTGAATTCATGTAATTGGCTAATTAAAGAGTCTGTGAATGCATCTTCAATCGAGCATGTGCATGAAGTGTGAAGTGAGGTATTATTATTCCATGCTATTGTGAAGTGTCTAGAACTTTCCTGGTGTGTGTACAAAACGAAATGAAGGAGGTGTAGTGTTGGAAAGGATGTAGGCATTTCTTTGTTTTAACCGAGAGTTTCTATTTTTTTCTTGTCATACTCTACCTTTTTATGTGATTGTATACCCTAGTCAGCCTGTTGAGCCTTTAGCCGATTATTTCTTTCTTTTGTCCAAAAATGTATAAACTGAGCTTAATTCTTTCTTTTCATTAGCCGTAAAGTCTATACAAAACTCTTAAGCGCTTAAGAAGAACATAAAAATTTTCCCAAAGTGTCAAAGAGTGAGAATGGTGAAAAGAAAAAAAAAACAGAGTGAGGAAAGAAAAGAAAAGGTTGAAGAGGCACTTGCTATAATGAAATGATAATGAAGGTGCATGAAAAACCTTTGTTGTTGTGTCAAGTATGTTTGATGAAATGGTCCATACAAAAGTAAACCAGCATGAATGGGATGATGAAAAAAAGAAAAGAGAGAAACAATGTACATGAGTTGATCGGAATGTGTTGAAAAGGCGCTTAATGATGCTAGTGACTATTATTGGCTAATCCAATATATACTAGTTCCATAGCTTCCATTACAACCCATTAAAGTCCTACTTGATCTTACATTGCATTTCTTTATATTAGTGGAGTAATACACTAAGGGCAAGCCTATGGGTCATGACATGATGCATGTGAATTCTTTTGGGAGAGAGAGTGAAATTAATTTTTACATGCCCCTGCTTGAATGTTTGTGTGTCGCATGAACATAAAGGGGAAGATTCTCTTGAGTTGTGAGGGCACATGCTTAATGAAGGATTAATGTTCGTATCAGATATCTTGATTAGCTGATTTGCATGAGTTTGCCGATATCGAGAGTCGATTCTTAAAGTCTAGGAAGTCTTGATGTATTACAGGTCATTGCATTGTTAAGACCATGCATGTTTTCTTGATGATTTACATTATTGAATGATCGGGATGACCGTAGCGTAAATTGTCGCACCATAGTGGCGAAGGTTGGGATGTAATTTGCATGAATTGTGTATTTGTTGTTCGAGGACGAACAAGGATTTAAGTGTGGGGTAAGTGATCTTGGGTAGATTTATATGCCCAAGTGATACTCAAACGTATCATTTTTGCCTTGTTTATTGTGCAATGTGTATACATTTTCATGCAATTGGTAATAAAATGTGAATTTATACTAAGCAACATGATTAGCATTGTTTTGTAGGTAAAATATGATTTTGAGGAGCTAAAATGCATGTTGGAACAATATCGGAGTTGGACATGGATGCAAGCACGAAAAAGACATTGGACTGCATAATGTAAAGAGGCTCCGCGATGGAGCCGTGCCACGCTACCATCGCGGAGGCACACTGCCTGGAGGGTGATTTAATTGTCAATTTCCAGTGGAGCCTCGCGACAGCTCCGTGGCACGGAGGAAAGCCTCCGCGTTGCATGCCGTGCCACGTTGAGGCTTTATTCCCGCACCCCAGATTTCCAGTGAGGGTCTGTTTCCACGCTGTGTCACGGAGGCAGTGCTCCGCGTTGGCCTCCGTGACATGTTGCTTGTTATTCCGGGAAAAATTCCCAATAGTATAAATAGAACACTTAGGCTTATTTTTAATAAATTTCAGACTTGGTGGAGCAAGGACGTGGGTTACAGGCAGTTGAGGGACGAAAAAGCTTAGGGTTTTTCTCTCTTTCTTTCTTCTTTCAATCAATTGTTTGTATGATTAATCCACAAATGAGTGGCTAATTCTCTTCCTTGCTGAGGTTATGAACAATGGTGGTGAATTTTGATTATTGAATTGTATGGTTTTTCATCTTCTTCTTCCATGTTGTTCTATTAATTCTTGTCTCTACTGCATTAGTGTGTGGCCGACATTAATGTATATCTAAAAAGTCCGATTTCACTCGAGAGAGCACGAAATTGGAAAGTTGTGAATTAATAGGGTATTGTTCTTAACTTGATTTGGGAAAATTGGGTTTTGATGTGATTTCCTGATAGAAATATACTTGAAAGCCGTATTAGTCAAATTAGGAACCGGAATTGTATTGCTAGGTCATAAATTGCATTTGATCACAGAAATGTAGACGGATGGTTTATGATTCTTAAGTGAGATTAAATATGAGAGTTTTGATCTCTAGGCTAATGTTCTTGGCTAGCAACAGGAAGAGAAGATTAACCAAACTATGATTATAATCAAGTTCATTACTTGTTCTTAATCTTGGCATGCTCATATCCATAGTTTCAATTCAAAGTAGATATTTGTTAATAGTTTTAGTATATAATTTATAAACAAAAATTATTTAACTTTTGGTTACGTTTTTGTCAGCATATATAGAATTAAGATAGAATATAGTATACTTGAGCAATTTTTACTTATCTAGAGTCTCCTTGGTTCGATACTTGGCTTACTTAGCCACTTTATTACTTGTTTGACCACGTGCACTTGCGTGTCGGTTTTTAACCCCAACAAACGCACCGAACAAAATTCTCTTGTGTTGTGAGGGCACATGATTGATGAGAGATTAATTTTCATGTCGGCTGTCTTGATCAGCCGATTTGCATGAGTTTGCCAATATTGAGAGTCAATTCTTAACTCTAGGAAGTCTTGATGTATTGAAGGTCATTGCATTGATAGGACCATGCATGTTTTCTTGATGATTTGTTGTATTGAATAATCGGTATGACCGTAACCTAAATTGTCGAACCAAAGTAGCCAGGGTGGGATGTAAATTGCATGAGGTGTAAGATTGTTGTTTGAGGACGAACAAGGATTTAAGTGTGGGGTAAGTGATCTTGGGCAAATTTATATGCCCATGTGATACTCAAAGGTGTCATTTTAGACTTGTTTATCTATCAATGTTTATACATTCTCATGTAATTGGTAATAAAATGTGAATTTATACTAACCAACATGATTAGCATTGTTTTGCAGGAAAAATGTAATTTCGGAAATCTAAAATGCATGTTGGAAGATATCGGGGTTGGACTCGGATGTGAGCAAGGGACAAGGAATTGGAAAGCACAAAATAAAGGGGCTCCACGATGGAGCTGTGTCACACTGCCATCGCGGAGGCCTTCTGCCTGGAGAGGGAATTTTCAGCCTAATTCCAGTGAGGGTTCGCGATGGGTCCGTGGCACGGTGGCCTGGCTCCGCGTTGCACGTCGTGCCACGTTGGGCCTTATTCCCTGGACCCCCAGTTTCCAGTGAGGGTCCGCGTCGGTGGCGTGTCACGGAGGCAGTGTTCTGCGATGCACTCCGTGACACGTTGCTTGTTATTCCAGGAAAAATTCCCACCAGTATAAATAGAACACTTAGGTTCATTTTTAATATTCTGACTTGGTGGAGCAAGAACGTGGGTTACAGGCAGTTGATGGGACGAAATTCTCAGGGTTTTTCTCTCTTTCCTTCTTCATGTATTCAATTGCGTGTATGTTTAACACTCATTTAACCATGTTTAATCCATAAATGAGTGGCTAATTCATCTTCTTGCTGAGGTTAAGAACAATTGTAATGAAATGTGGTTATTGATTCTTTGGTTTTTCATCTTTTCTTCCATGGTTGTTCTATTGATTCTTGTTCTTACTGCATTAATGTGTGGCCTACGTTAATGTATATCTAACAATTCTGGTTTCACTCGAGAGAGCAGGAAATTGGAAAGTTGTGAATTAATAGGATATGATCCTTTCTTAGTTTGGGAAATTGAGAATTGATTTACCTTCAGGATAGAAATATACCTGAAAGTCGTATTAGTCAATTTAGGAATCGGTTTTGTATGGCTAGAACATGAATTGCATTTAATCATAGAAATGTAGGTGGATGGTTCATGATTCTTAAGTGGGGTTAAATACCAGAGTTTTAATCCCCTGGCAATAATTCTTAACTAGCAACCGAAGGAAAAGGCTAACCAAATTATATCGACAATTAATTTCATTACATGTTCGTTTAACCTCAGCATGCTCACATTCATAGTTCAGACACACATTAGATAATTGTTTTAGACTTAGCATAATTATTAGAAATCAAAAATATCAAACTCTTGGTTACACTGTTGTCTGCATTTTTAGAATTGAAATATAGTACACTTGAGCAGATTGCACTTCATCCCAGTTCCTGTGGGATCGATACTTGGCTTACTTAAGCCACTTTACTACTTGTTCGACCACGTGCACTTGCGTGTAGTTATATACCCATGTAACAAAAAGACCGAACATGTATAGGGGTTGCCCCATTACAGTGTTGCATAAGGTTACCTCCACAGACCTAGTACAGTTGTCCATGATGGACTTTGATATCATCTTGGGTATGGATTGGTTGTTTGCATGTTATACTTTGATTAAATGTAGGACCCGTGCAGTAGAATTCTGATTTTTGGGTGAGTCAGTTTTTGAATGGAAGGGTTATTCTGTTGTACCATCCGATCGGTTTATTTCATACCTTAAGGCCAGGAAAATGATCTCTAACGGTTGCATGTACCACCTAGTTAGGGTTAAGGATGTAGGGTCTGAGACCCTGACTATTCAGTCAGTTCTTGTGATGTGCGAGTATCCAGAGGCTTTCCCCGATGATTTTTTAGATGTTTATCCAGAAAGGGAAATTGATTTCGGAATTATCTATTTCCCCATATGCAGCCTATATCTATTCCTCCTTACAGGATGGCTCGAGCTAAAGGAGCTAAAAGAATAGTTGAAGGACTTCTTGGATAAGGGTTTCATTAGACCCAGAAAGTCTCCATGGGGTGCACCGGTACTCTTTGTTCGAAAGAAGGATGAGTCCCTTCGAATGTGTATTAACTTTCGGAAGCTGAATAAGGTCACTGTCAAGAATAGGTACCTCTTGCCCAAGATAGACGATTTCTTTGACCAGCTCCAAGGTGCCAGCTATTTCTCAAAGATAGATCTCAGGTCCGGATACCATCAACTCATAGTTCGGGAGTGCGATATCCTGAAGACAGCCTTCAGAACCCGGTATGGCCATTATGAGTTTGTAGTCATGTCATTTGGACTAACCAATAATTCTAAAGCCTTTATGAACCTGATGAACAGGGTGTTCAAGCAGTACCTGGACATGTTCGTAATAGTGTTCATCGATGATATCCTTATATACTCCCGGAGCGAGGAGGAGCGTGTTATCACTTGAGTATAGTGCTTCAGGTCCTTAGGATCATCAATTATATGCAACGTTTAGCAAATATGAGTTTGGTTGGACTCGATGACATTTCTAGGCCATGTGGTTTCTAGTGAGGGCATTAGGGTAGATGCCCAGAAAGTCGAAGCGGTGAAGAATTGACCCAGACCGGCGAATCCTTCAGAAATTCAGACTTTCTTGGGCCTAGCCTATTACTACTAGGGATTCGTTGAGGGTTTCTCATCTATTGCGGCACCTTTGAGTAGGTTGAGTCAGAAAAAGTTGAAGTTCCAATGATCAGAGGATTATGAGAAAAGCTTCCAGGAATTGAAGACCCAACTCATTTTAGCACCAGTGTTAACTTTACCCGAAGGCACTAATGGCTTTGTTTTATATTGTGATGCTTCAAGAGTCGTACTGGGATGTATGTTGATGCAACATGGGAAAGTGATATTGTATGCCTCTTGACAGTTGAAGGTTCACGAAAAGAATTACCTAACCCATGATTTTGAGTTGGCCGCGGTGGTGTTTGCACTGAAGATATGGCAGCATTACTTGTATGGGGTTCACGTGGACGTATTCATGGATCACAAGAGCTTGCAATATGTGTTCACATAGAAAGATCTCAATCTTCGACAAAGGAGGTGGTTGGAGTTATTAAAGGACTACGATATGAGTGTTCTTTACCATCGGGCAAGGCTAATGTGGTGGCGGATGCACTTAGTAGGCTCTCTATGGATAGCGTGTCCCACGTGGAGGAGGAAAAGAAGGAGTTGGTGAAGGATGTCGACCAGCTAGCAAGATTAGGAGTTAGATTGGTCGACTCGACCGACGATGGTGTCATTATGCAGAATGGGTCAGAATCTTCCTTGGTAGTTGATGTCAAATCTAAGCAATATGAAGATCCGGTTTTAAGGAAGCTAAAGAAGCAGTGTAGAGTCAAAAGGTGGAAGTTTTCTCCCAAGGTGGAGATGGGGTGCTATGATATCAGGGTCGACTATATGTTCTGAACATTGATAACTTGAGGGTTCGGATATTGCATGAAGCACATGGTACCATATATTCTATCCTTCTATGATCCACGAAAATGCATCGAGACTTGGGAGAAATCTATTGGTGGGATGGTATGAAGAAGGATAATACAGAGTTCGTAGCTAGATGTCCAAATTGTCAGCAAGTGAAGGTCGAGCACCAAAGACCGGGAGGTTTACTTCAGGATATTAGCATTCCCACTTGGAATTGGGAAGAGATTAATATGGAT
Organism: Datura wrightii; assembly: GCA_035772735.1. NCBI lineage: Eukaryota > Viridiplantae > Streptophyta > Magnoliopsida > Solanales > Solanaceae > Datura > Datura wrightii. Next base: position 169,760,689 of record JASDFA010000016.1, read on the forward strand.
ATTATTACAGGCCTACCTCGTACTTGCCCACACTATGATTCCATTTGGGTAGTGGTGGATAGGTTAACCAAGGCTGCATATTTTCTACCAGTCAAGACCACGGATTCAGCGGATGATTATGCCAAATTATATATTCAGGAGTTGGTTCGACATCATGGAGTGTCATTGTCAATTATTTCAGACCGAGGTATTTAGTTTATCTCCCAGTTCTATCGGTCTTTTCAAAAGGGACTTGGGACTCAAGTCAAGCTCAGCACAACCTTTTATCCGCAAACTAATGGAGAAGCCGAATGAATGATTCAAACACTTGAGGATATATTGAGGGCATGTGTTATGGACTTCAAAGGTAGTTGGGATGATCATTTGCCCTTGATCGCTCCAGTATCCAGATGGCACCGTTCGAGTGTCTTTACGAACGAAGTTTTAGATCGCCCCTCGAATTGTTTGAGGTCAGTTAGGAAACCATGATAGGACCTGATTCGATTCATGAGGCCATTGTAAATGTCCAATTGATAAGGGACCAGTTAAAAATAGCTTAGAGTCGTCAGAAATTATATGCTGATGTGAGGAGAAGAGATTTGGAGTTTGATATGGATGACTAGTATTATTGAAGGTATCTCCCATGAGGGGATTCATGCTGTTCGGGAAGAAAAGGAAACTCAGTCCCTGCTATGTTGGTCCCTACCGGGTTGTGAGAAGAGTTGTTAAGGTGGCATATGAGTTGGACTTGCCCTCGGAATTATCTTTAGTTCTTCCCGTGTTTCATGTGACACTTTTGAAAAGTGATTGGGCGATCCAGCTTTAGTAGTACCGGTGGACAGCGCTGGTGTAAAGGATAGCCTTAGCTATGAAGAAACTCTGGTGGAGATCTTTGACCGTTAGGTTTAGAGGCTGAGGAACAAAGAAGTAGCTTTTGTTAAAGTATTATGTATTAATCAGCATGTGGAAGGAGCTATATGGGTAGCCGAAGCGGATAGGATGGCTAGATACCTACACCTGTTCTCTATCGACTTAGTTTCTGCTTGAGGTATTTGCTTTTCCCTAAACCTCTACTCAGTTTCTCATGTTCATTTCATGCATACAAGTTTTTTTATGATATGGCATATGTATGTGGTGTTTGCGTTCATTTCAATTATGTAGTTCTTTTCAGAGGTAGTCATTCCGTCAGTTTTCGGCTTAAATGATCAGTATTTGTATATGGTGACAGCTTGTTTCTGAGTTTTCTACATGTTTCTAACATTCGAGGTTGAATGTTCCCAAGGGGAAGATATTGTTATACCCCAGAAACCGAAGGATAAGACCCGGGAATCAAATGAGGAAAATCTATAAAAAAAAATATTGCAGCGATGCAGGATGAGTCGTTAGATGACTTGTGAGGACACCCCACGAGTAGCCAGGTGGCTAATGGGTAGGATGGAATGGGCTAAGGAGTTGAGGTCCCCACGGGCGTGGGAACGACTCATGGTCAACTACCACGAGTGGTCAGGTATACCATGGGATGAGGTTCAGGTTTAAATAGGAGGTCTGACTAGTGTACCTAACGGATTGGACCCCACGAGTTGTGGTCAGTCCCAACAATCGTGAGGTGGGTTGTGAGCAAGCCTATGGAATTTTAATTGAGGATGAGGCAGTGTACTTGACGGGCGACACGACGAGTCGTTGCCCATCCTGACGAGTCGTCAGGTCACCCATTAGGGTCACATAACAGTTATTTTTTGCGAATCTATAAGGACCTTCTCATAATTTTCTAAACACCTAAGGCCTAAACTATGTCGTTTTAAGGTCGGGATAGGGTCTTTAAAGGGGGATTAGTCCATGTTAAGCCTCATTTATTCATGCAAGAGTTATAGAGGGGAGCAGAAGGTTATTCAAGTGTTCTTCCTCAAAATTCTCCAAATTCCATCTTGGGCTTTCAAAGGGAAATTAAGAACCAAGTGTTCCCAGGTATGTAGGGTTTAGAATGGGTGAATCCTTTCACACCCATGCCTAAATTCCGTTCTAAATTATGAATTCTCCTACTCAAGTTTTATGGGGTTTTACCCAAATGCATGAAAATTGTGATTTCTATTTATGTGTATGATTTAATTGAGTTTTAGTTATTGAATTATGAATGATGGGCAGGTTTTATATTATTTTCTTCAAAATCATGTTTCAAGCTTTTTAATCTAAAATGCCATTGATGAAGGTTCATGAAAGTTATGATTTATGATGAATATTCAATATTTTTGAGATTTATTTATGATGGAAAAGCGTGAATTCAAGTTACCAATGTTTATGAGCATATTTTGAAAGAATTGAGTACGTTGAAGTATTGGGCAATGCCCACATGTTGAAGAATGATTTACGATTTATGAAACGACTTGCATGATTTATTGAGTTATGATGTCGGTCGATGAAAAGGACCTTTGATTCTTGGCTAAGCATGTTTTAAAGGGGATCAATGGTGATAAATGTTATATTTTAACCAATGAATTTTAATGCATGATGTTATTGATTTACATATGAGCCTATATACATGTTTTTGGGAGCCGTGTCTATCACCGAGTAACCTGACATTCAAAGGACTACATCGGTGTCTCATAACAACGTGCCACCGTGGGTTTCTAACGATATGATGTATTGATAATGATCCCCTCAAATGTGATATAACGCCTAATGCACGGCCATCGCTTGGCAAGCTAGGGTCGGCTCTGCTCACTTGAGCAAGATAGTTGGGGCATCATGAAAGGCTCTACCATGATTGTGTCGGTTATGTCGAGCTCTCCCATTATTCCGAATATCTTATGCATTTTTATGTTTGTGTTATTGGCTCAAGTTATGTTTTGATAAAGTGTACCTACTATTATGATAATGAATGATTTATGAATGATTTGAAAGCCTTGATCCTTATGTTTCCTTATGAAGTATATGATACAAGCATGACGACCTTCTCCTATATTTATTTATGAGTTTATTTTACTTTTAAATGCCCGTCTTACATACCTTGCATACTCGGTACATTCCACGTACTGACCACATACTTTCTATGGTGTATCGTTTCATGATACAGGGTTCGGATCTCAGGCTCATCCTCATCCTTAGTCCATCTCAGCTTACACTCTCAGTCTATTGGTGAGTCCTCATGTGCCGAGGGCCGTTTAACTGACTTTTATGTTATTCTTTATTTCAATATTGTTCGAGTTAGTCGGGGATGTTGTCCCATCAACCCATCGTATGTAGTTGAGGCTTTTAGATAGTATGTAGTACTCAGTTTATGTGTATGTCTAGTATTTTCTGATATTATGCTATGGTTGCATTTTCCTATGATTATGCTTAATATTCTACTTATTTAAATGAGATTAGTTGTATGCATGTACGATGGGTCGACTTGGGGTCTCTCGGGGTCCCTTGTCCCGTGTCTACGATCCGGGTGTATGTTCAAGTCGTGACAGAAGACGAGTATGTTTAGTTACAGTTTGCCTACGGGACTATAGTGGTACAATTAGAAGTATGTGGATTTCTTTGCACTTGTCGGGGCTTATGGGGGCCTAGGTAGGTTTTTCTGTGCTGTTTGTACCTTCCAGGCTTATGGGGGCCAGGTTAGGTTCTTGTTTGAATATTTCCAATTAATTACAGTCCATGCTTGTGAGATCGTACAAGTTAACTTCTAGCCCTTATTGCTGAATACTTTCAGTTTCTATATCAACTTCTATTCAGTTTATTATTACTGCCTTACATATTCGAAACAGATTGTACTGACGCCTACGCATGGGGCACTACATACTTGCTTGTAGGTTCAGACAGGCAGGTTTTAAAACACCATAGTAAGCGTTTATATTCAGCAGATGGGATAGCTCCTTTCCTTCGGAGTTTCCATTTGACTAGAGGTTTTCCCATCTTTTGATGCATAGTTTTTGGGTAGGCCGAGGCCCTGTTCCGACCAATATCTTACTATTTAGAGGCTTGCTGACTACAGGTTCTTAGACATGCGTTGTTGGCCATGTAGAGCCTAATTATATTCAGTTGGTAGCCATGTTGGCTTGTATATATGTATATGTGCACCTGTCTTCCTTTTGATATAATTTAGACAGCATGATGTTCTTGTCGTCCTGCATAGGATGACGTTATTATTGCAACTGTTGGGTCAGCTATATTTGCACAGGTGTATGTTGTGGCCTTATCAGCCTAAGGATATGATTCGAGTCGAGATATAGTTGATTGCTTTCTTGAATATGTGTTGCTAGTATACACCTGAAGTGTATATATTCAGCTAGGTCAGCTCTTAGTCTAGTGTGGCATTAGGTGCCAGTTACGCCTCCCAAGATGAGGCATGACAAGTACATTCCAAGTAATGATGCATACTCCTATGCTATATTGTTTTATGATATAGGCTCAAGCACTTAGGCTCAATAGTGTGGTTAGTCTCTCTTTCAGATTTAGTGTAGTAGTGTTCTATTGGTGAGTCCTCATCTTATGAGGACTGGAGCAGTTCTTTCTATTTCAGTAGCACTGTTTCAGTTTCCAACACTTTAAAGTTAACTGGGGGCTTTTCCCAGCAAGTCATCAGTTGGAAGAGGTTTTCTGACAGCATAGTTTGAGTTCCAGCTTATTATTATCAATATTATTTAAAACTCTTGTGTCTATAAGACTTTATCTTTTATCATAAAAGATTGTTTTATACTTTAGTAGCTTCCACTCAGTTTACTATTTAAATTTGCTTTAGGTAAGCTATATGCTATGCCATGGGTTTGCTTGGGGTCACTTATGACTCTATGTACCGTGTTGTGTCTAGGGTGTAGACTTGGGTCGTGACAAACTTGGTATCAGAGCCTCTGGTTTGGAGTGTCCTAGAATGTCTGAAAGTGCATCATGTAGAGTCCTTTTCATAGGTTTAAAGTGCGCCACACTAATAAGGAGGAGGCTACAAGGTGTTTTAGGGAAATTTCCTTTTCTTCATGATTGTTTTCATGCGTAGAGTATGAATCTCTAAAATGTTCCTCTAACTCCTGCTCTACCATTTTTAGTTGACAATGCCTCCCAAAAGAGGAAATGGAAGAAGGGCTGTAATGCCAACCAACAAACTTGACCAACTCCAGCAGCACCTCAGGATGATTAGGTGGCATCTGCTGAATTCAAGGCTACTATTCAGATGCTAGCTTAGGCGGTGACCAACTAGGTCAACCAGCAGGCCATCATACATGCCAATGCGAGTGGACCTACAGCTGCTTCTAGATTCCAGGACTTCACTCAGATGAATCCCCCAAAATTTCATGGGTCAAAGGTATATGAGGACCCATAGGACTTTATCGACAAGGTTCAGAAGATCACACAAATCATGGGTGTTACCTCTATCAAAAGTGCAAAGTTGGATGCCTATCAGCTAAAAGGAGTGGCCCAGATATGGTATAGATAGTGGAAGGAAGGGAGACGGGTTGGTGCAGGCCCGGTGAAGTGGGACAAGTTCATGACCATGTTTCTAGATAGGTTCTTTCCGTAGGAGTTAAGGGAAGCAAAGGCCCCGGATTTCATCAATTTGAAATGGAATGACATGACTGTGTAGGAGTACGCCTTAAAGTTCATTCAACTGTCAAAGTATGCTCCATAATTAGTTGTTGAGCCAAGGGATCGAATGCTTAAATTTATTAATGGGGTCTCAGACTTGGTGGTTAAGGAGTTCAAAACTTCCATGCTCATCAATTATATGGACATTTTGAGACTTATTATCCATGCACAACAGATAAAGGTAGAGAAATTAAGGAGATAGAGGGGGAAAGTAAGCGGACAAGGATAGATTAGTTTAAGTATTCGCAATAGAGGTCGGGCGGTGGTAGTCGCCCACAGTAGCAATAGAGACCTCCAACACCCTCTTCGGCTAGTACTCCTACTTTCAGGCCTCGTAAAAATTGGAGGGGTGGAGCATCAGCCTCCTAGCCTAAGTTCCATGTCACCAGTAGCCGCACATTCCTGGTATGTTATAAGTGTGGAAAGAACCGTCCGGGTTAGTGCTAGCTGGGCAAGGAGGGTTGTTTTGGTTTTGGCCAGTTGGGTCATAGGTTGAGGAATTTCCCGTCAACAGGATAGGGGAAGGCCCAATCAACTCATTAGCAACTCCGCTAGGTCACTCAGCTTAGCAGGGTACTACCTTAGGTACAAGTGGTGGTCAGTGCCAGAACTGCTTCAATGCCCTATCCTCCTGTCAGGACCAAGAGAACTCACCTGACATATGATATGTTATGTCTCTTTCATATAGATGTTTATTCTTTAATAGATCACGGAGCCATACTTTCTTTCGTGACTCCTTATATTGCAGTCTAGTTTGATATTATTCCATAAATTCTCTCGGAGCCATTTTAAGTCCTTACTCCGATTGGTGAGTCAGTTAGAGTCGATGGGGTATACAGGAATTTTTCGGTCACAATATTACACAAAGTCACCTTAGTTAATCTGGTAGATCCCGATATGGTTGATTGTGACCTCATTCCTGGCATGTACTGGCTACACTCTTGTTATGCCTCAGTTGACTACAAAACTAGAGTCATTAGATTCCAGTTTCCAAACGAACCAATCCCAGAGTTGAAGGGTAGTACTTGAGCACCTATGGGTCAGTTTATCTCATACCTTAAGGCCAAGAAGATGATTTCTAAGGGGTATATTTATCACATGGTGAGGGTTAAGGATTCAAGTTCAAAACCCTAACTCTTCAGTCAGTTCTAATCATAAATGATTTCCCAGATGTGTTTCTCGAAGATCTTCCCGGAATCCCTCCCATGTGGAAAATAGGCTTTGGTATAAACCTTCTCCCAAGTACCCATCCTATCTTAATTCCTCCTTAATGATTCGCTCCAACTGAGCTTAAAGAGTTAAAAGAACAACTGAAAGACCTTTTAGATAAGGGTTTCATCAGACCCAGCATCTCTCTATGGGATGCCCCAGTTCTATTCGTGCAGAAAAAGGATGGTACACTCAGTATATGCATCGACTACCGTCAGCTAAACAAGGTCATAGTCAAGAACAAGTATCGTCTACCCAGAATTGATGACTTGTTCGACCAACTCTAGGGAGCTAGCTATTTTTCCAAGGTAGATCTTATATCAGGATACCATCATTTTAGGGTCAAAGAATGTGACATTCCGAAAATAGCCTTCAGAACTCAGTATGGTCACTACAAATTCGGAGTTATGTCTCTTGGACTAACGAATGCTCCTGTAGATTTTATGAATTTGATGAATAGGGTATTTAAGTTGTACCTAGACATGTTCGTTATTGTCTTCATAAATAATATTCTGGTCTACTCTAGAACATAGAAGGAACATGTAGACCACCTGAGGATAGTTTTGCATACTGTCATGACCCAAACGTACAGCCGGATCATAGACATGGGACAAGGAGCCTCGAGAGACCCAAAGTCGACCCATGGCATGAGAAAACATCTAATTCAGTCACATGAGTGGTAGACTTAACATATAAGAACGTAATCATAACATAGCCAAAGGGAAATATCAGTACAAGACTTATAAAATACGGTTGAATACAACTTGTAGTCTGATAAGCCTCTAAACATGAAGGGCGGATTGATGGGACAACCCCCCAACTAATCCAACATCCAGAAACTGAAATAACAACATAAAGGATGAACATACATCCCTTGAAACATGAGGACTCACAAAGAGTGCTGAGAGAAAATCTGAAACTATCTATGGATGAGGATGAGCCTGAGAACTGGGACCTGTATCATGAAATAATACAACATAGAGAGTATGCGGTCAGTACGTGGAATGTACTAAGTATGCAAGGTATGTAAAATGGATATTTAAAACATATATGAAATCCATAAATGATCATAAGATTAGAACGTCATGCTCGTATCGTAAATTATAATAACGTAACATACGACTCAAGGTTTTTCAAAACTTCGTGACATAACATAATCATATCATAATAGAAGAGATTTACTTAACATGACTTGAGCCAACATATATAATCATAACATGCATAAATCATAAAGAACAGTGAGAGGTTTTCTTAACCGACATACCCCATATGAGCACACATGAACCCCAACTTGTAACCCTAGTCGGGAGGGTGTTCATACCTTGCCAAGGGTAGAACCATTAAAATGTGGTATCACCATGAAAAGGGGCTATTTGGTCCAGGGACTAACATGAAAGGTTCCCGACATACCTACGGTGGCACGTAGTTCATGAGATCCAGGGCTTAACCTGAGCCCCGAACCTACTCGATGTTTGATACTACTCCTAAAATATATATAGTGCTCATAATAATATTAGTTCATGGGCTAGTTAAATCATGACAATCATAAATATGCTTGAAGATATGTGATCTAGCCATGACATGAGGCCCGTGAGTTGGCCAAAAACATAATTCATGATTTAATAAGGTTCATACGTACTTGTAGATCATGCATATAGTTTGAATCTCATAAGATCATAATAGATAACATAACTAATTCAAAATTTAAATCATAACTCATGTTGGGCTTGTCGAGATCATTAATGGAAAAATAGATCATAAGTCAATTCATCATGGGGCATGTATAATTAAGCTTAATTGCTTAAAAATCTAATCAATGATAGTATAATCAATTTAAACCTCAAAAGATGATCAAAATCCTTTTATTATGATAAGATTTCGAACTCACGAAGCCCATAATTAGATCATTAGATCTTATATAAATCAAATACAAAATCCCATGAGTTTTTGATAAATTTTAAGTATAATCTTAGAGTAGGAGCATGGGTGTGGAAGAATTCACAGATTGATGACCTTACATACCTGGGATTATCTGATTCTTAACTTTCCTTGATTACCCAAGAATGAAATTGGAAGAATTGAAAAGACGAGCATAGAATCTCCTTTGCTTACCTCTAACTATTCTTGCATGCATGAATAAAGAGAAAACTAAACTTAACCCCTTTAAATTTCCCTATTCATAAACCAAAACGTTGTAGTTTAGACCTTTGGATCTTAGAAATTTACGTAAAAGCCCTTACTAATTCGCAGGAAAATAACTATGAGGGGTCACAACGGGGGACCTGATGACTCATTACCTGTCCCCATGATCTGTCATGCTGCCCGTACGGTATACTACCTTAACTGATCACTTGGGGGTCCTAACGGATGACATAACGACCCGTTACTGGTGGCCACGAGTCGTGGACGCCACTTGTCAAGTATACTGCCTCCTTAAAACCAATTTATCAAAATTCCATCCAACGACTCATACCACGACTCGTTGCCAGGCATGACGAGTCGTGGTCTCCTTCCATTAAATCCGCCGCCTTGCCTTTTCTACTTTCCTTATATTTCCTCCCCACGGATGACCTAATGACTCGTGGTGTCTGACCACGAGTCGTTCCCAAGCCTATGGGGACTCCTTTTTCTCTATTCTCCCAAGCCTCCCCATGAGTTACCCGACAACTCATGGGCTCTCCCACGAGTCACCCGACAACTCATGGGCTCTCCCACGAGTCGTCGAATGACTCGTCCTGTGCCTACAAACTCAAATTTTCAGTTTTCCCCATCCCAACTCATGGGTTCGATCTTTAGGTTCTCGGGGTATAACAATTCATCCTCGAATGTTAGAAAACCTAGAAACAAGCAATCATCATATGAAATTACTGATTATTTTTCCCTAAAACTAGTGGAATGACTACCTCCGAAAAGGACTACATAGCTGAACCAAATTTAGACATCACGTACATCTATCATAACATAAATCAAACTTCTGCACATGAACTAAACATGGAAACTGATTAGAGAATTAGGGCAAAACCTGAACCCTCAAATTGAAACAGAGCCGGTAGAGAACAGGAGTGGGTATCTAGCCATCATATCCGCTTCGGCTTCCCATGTAGCTCCATCAACATGTTGATTTCTCCATAATACTTTAACTGAAGCTACTTCTTTGTTCCTTTGCATCCGAATCTGACGATCCAAGATTTTCACCGAAACTTCTTCATAGCTGAGGCTATCCTTTAAACCATCGATGTCCATTGAGACTACTAAAGATGGATCACTCAAGAACTTTTTTAAGAGCGACACGTGAAACATGGGATAAACTAAAGATAACTCCAAGGGCAAGTCCAACTCATACGCTACCTTACAAACTCTCCTCACAACCTGGTAGGGACCAACATAGCGGGGACTAAGTTTCCCTTTCTTTTCGAACCGCATGACTCCCTTCATGGGAGATACCTTTAGAAATGCACAATTGTCCACCTTAAACTCCAAATCTTTTCTCCTCACATCAGCATATAATTTCTGATAACTCTGAGTGGTCTTTAGCCTATCCCTTATCAACTGAACTTTTACCATGGCTTCATAAATTGAATCTGGCCCTATCATAGCTGCCTCACCAACCTCAAACAATCCAATGGGTGATCTACAGCTTCGCCCATAAAGAGCCTCGAACGGTACCATCTGGATACTAGAGTGATAGCTGTTATTATAAGAAAACTCGATTAAGGGCAAATGATCATCCCAACTATCTTTAAAATTTATAACACATGCCCTCAACATGTCCTCAAGAGTTTGGATTGTTCACTCGGCTTGGTCATTCATTTGCAGATGAAAGGCTGTACTGAGTTTCACTTGAGTCCCATGTTCATTCTGAAAAGACCGCCCGAACTAGGAAGTAAATTGAGTACCTCGAATCTGAAATGATAGACAAGGGCACTCCATGAAGTCGAACCAAATCCCGAATATACAATTTGGCATAATCATCCGCTGAATCTGTGGTCTTGACCAGTAGAGAGTGTACATCCTTGGTTAACCTGTCTACCACTACCCAAATAGAATCATAGTGTCATCTAGTACGAGGTAGGACTGTAATGAAATCCATGTTAATCTCTTCCCACTTCCATGTGGGAATGCTAATATCTTGAAGTACACCTCCCAGCCTTTGATGCTCGACTTTCTCCTGCTGACAGTTTGGACATTTTGCTATGAACTCTGTAATACCTTTTTTTATACCATCCCACCAATAGATTTCTCGCAAGTCTCGATACATCTTTGTGGATCCTAGATGGATAGAATATTTGGTACCATGTGCCTCTTGCAATATATGAACTCTCAAATTATCAATGTCCAGAACACATAGTCGACCCTTGTGTCGTAGCATACCATCTCCCCCTTGGGAGAAAACCTCCACCTTTTGACTCCGCACTTCTTCCTTCAGCTTCCTCAAAATTTGATCCTCATCTTGCTTAGATTTGACATAAACCACCAAGGACAATTCTGACACATTCTGCACAACAACGCCGCGATCGGTCGAGTTGATCAATCTAACTCCCAATCTTGCAAGCCGGTGGACATCTTTCACCAACTCCTTCTTTCCCTCATCCACGTGGGACACACTCTCCATAGAGAGCCTACTAAGTGTATCTGCCACCACATTTGCCTTGCCCGGGTGGTAAAGAACACTCATATCGTAGTCCTTTAATAAATCCAACCACCTCCTTTGCCGAAGATTGAGATGCTTTTGCGTGAACACATACTGCAAGCTCTTGTGATCTATGAACACATCCACGTGGACCCCATACAAGTAATGCCGCCATATCTTAAATGCGAACATCACTACGGACAACTCGAGATCATGAGTTGGGTAATTCTTTTCGTGAACCTTTAACTGTCGAGAGGCATATGCTATTAGTTTCCCATGCTGCATCAACACCAATCTTAGTCCAACCCTTAAAGCATCACAATATACAACAAAGCCATATGTACCCTAGGGTAAAGTCAACACTAGTGCTGAAGTTAGTCGGGTCTTCAATTCCTGGAAGCTTTCCTCACAAGCCTCTGACCATTGGAAATTTATCTTTTTCTTAGTAAACATGGTCAATGGGGCTGCAATCGGTGAAAAGCCCTCAACAAATCTTCGGTAGTAGCCAGAAAGGCCCAAGAAACTCTGAATTTCTAAAGGACTCACCGGTCTAGGCCAATTTTTCACCGCCTCAATTTTTTGAGAATCTACTTTTATGCCCTCGCCTGATACTACATGGCCCAAAAATGCTACCGAGTTCAATTAGAACTCGAAGTTGCTAAACTTGGAATACAACTCATCGATCCTTAAGGGTCTGAAGCACTACTCTCAAATGAGCAGCATGCTCCTCCTCGCTCCCGAAGTATATAAGGATGTCATCAATGAACACAATCACGAACATGTCTAGATACGGCTTGAACACCCTGTTCATCAGATCCATAAAGGTTATAGGAGCATTGGTTAGTCTAAATGACATAACTACAAACTCATAATGGCCATAACGGGTTCTTAAGGTTGTCTTTGGGATATCACTCTCCCGGACTCTGAGCTGGTGATACCCAAATCTGATATCTATCATCGAGAAACACTTGTTATCCTGGAGCTGGTCAAATAAACCATCAATCCTGGGAAAAGGGTACCTATTCTAAGAGTGACCTTAATCAGCTGCCGATAATCAATACACATCAGAAGGGATTCATCCTTCTTTTTAACAAAGAGAACTGGTGCACCCTATGGAGACTTACTCGGTCTAATGAAACCCTTATCCAACAAGTCCTTCAATTATTCTTTTAAATCTTCTAACTCATCTCGATCCATCCTGTAAGGAGGAATAGAGATAGGCAGCATATCGGGCAATAAAAATACTAAAATTAATTTCCCTCTCCGGAGGAACACCGGGCAAATCATCGGGGAACACCTCCAAATACTCACACACCACTTGAACTAATTGAATAGTCGGGGTCTTGAACTCTACATCCTTAACCCTAACTAGGTGGTATATGAAACACTTAGAGATCATTTTCCTGGACTTAAGATATGAAATAAACCGACCGGCTGGTACAGTAGAATTACCCTTCCATTCCAGAACTGGCTCATTCGGAAATTGAAATTCCACCGCATGGGTCCTAAAATTAATCGAATCATAACATGCAAACAACCAATCCATACCCAAGATGATATCAATAAGTCTAAGGAGGTGAACTTATGCAACACCGTGATGGGGCAACCTCTATACAACTTACTAGCTACCACTAATTCACCGACTTGAGTAGATTCGGAGAATGATTCTGATAGAATTTAAGGACTAACTCCAAAACTACCAGCAATATTGTTCGGGCTGTTTCACAACTACACCCAAGTGCAGATGGTCGAACAAGTAGTAAAATGGCTAAAGTAAGCCAAGTATCGATCCACAGGGACTGGAGTATGGTAATAATCGAATGTGTTAATAAACTCTAACTCTAATAATGCAGACAACAGTTTCTAGAAGAGTTTGGGAGTTTGTTTCCTAATTTATACTAATCTACAGCAAATGTACAATTTGAGTCTGAACTATAGTAATGAGCATGCTGAGGCTAAGACAAACATATAGGGAAGCAATCTATCGATACAAAGTGGTTAATCTTTCCTTCGGATGCTAGTCAAGAATTATTGCCTATGGATTAAAACTCTCGTATTTAACCCAACTTAAGAATCATGAACCTTCCACCTACATTTCTGTGATAAGAAGAAATTCATGTTCTAGCCATACGAAACCAATTCCTTAATTGACTAATACGACTTTCAGATATATCTCTATTCTGAAAGTAAATCAATTCTCAATTTTCCCTAACCAAGAAGAGATCATATCCTATTAATTCAAAACTTTCCAATTTCTTTCTCTTTCGAGCGCAAACCGGATTTTTTAGATATACATTAATATTGGCCAAACATTAATGCAGTAAGAACAAGAATTAATAGAACAACAATGGAAGAAAAGATGAAAAACCAAGATGATCAATAATTACATTCCACTACAAATGTTCTTAACCTCAGCAAGAAGTGAATTTAGCCACTCATTTGTGGATTAAACATCATCAAATGAGTGTTAATCATACAAACAATTGAAATAAAGAAGAAAGAGATAGAGAAGAACCCTAAGAATTTTGTCCCCTCAACTTCCTGTAACCCACATTCTTGCTCAACCAAGTCAGAATAATTAAAAATAAACCTAAGTGTGCTATTTATACTAATGGGAATTTTTCCCGGAATAACAAGCAACGTGTCACGGAGTGCATCGCGGAGCACTGCCTCTGTGACACGCCACAAACACGGACCCTCAGTGGAATCCGGTCCTCTAGTTAATTATGCCCAACGTGCCACGGTGTGCAACGCGGGGCTTGGCCAACGTGCCATGGCCCCAACGCGGACCTTCACTGGAACTTGGCCTATTTTCATCATCCGGGGCAGAATGCATCCGTGATGGCAGTGTGACACGGCTCCATCGCGGAGCCCCTTACCTTGCTGCATAACCTGGGCCTTTTCCGCTACTCGCTTCCGAGTGTATTCCCGATTTTCTCCCAACATGCATCTTAGCTTCCTAAAATTCCATTTTTCCTGCAAAACAACACTAATCATGTTGGTTAGTATAAATTCACATTTTAACTACAAATCACATGAGAATGTACAATTATCGATGTATAAACAAGATGAACTGAAGCATTTGAGTATCACTTGGGCATTTAATTCTGCCCAAGATCACTTACCCCACACTTAAAACTTTGTTCGTCCTCGAACAATAATCTCACATCTCATGCAATTGACACCCAATCATAGCTACTTTGGCTCGACAATTCAAGCTACGGTTATTCCGATTATTTACATAGCAAATCATCAAGAAAACATGCATATTCTCATCAATACAATGACATTTTGCACATTAAGACCTCCTAGACTCACGAGTCGACTCTCGATCTCGGCAAACTCATGCAAATCATCTTATCAAGACATCCGACATGAAATTAAATCTCTCGTCAAGCATGTACCCTCACAACACAAGAGAATTTCCCCCTTTACAATCATATGATCTCCAAAGCATTATATGCAGGGGCATATGAACACAATTTCGCTCTCTCTCCCAAAGAATTCACATGCATCATGTCATGACCCATAAGCTTGCCTCTAGTGTATTACTCCACTAATATAAGGACGAGTGATGTAAGATCACATAGGACTTAACGGGTTGTAATGTAAGCTAAGGGACTAGTACATACTGGGCTTACCAATAATAACAACTAGCACCCTTAAGCGCTTTTCCATACATCCCACCACATTATGGGCATTGTTTCTTCCTTCATCCTCTCCTCTCTTGAAGCCTTTCTTTATTTTTATTCTCATATCTTTAAGCACACTCGACTTAATAACAAAGATTAGTTAAACATCTTCCTTTTATTAAATTCGGCAAGTGCACCCTTGACCTTTTCTTTACTTTGACCACTTCTGCTTTTCCTTTATTTTCACAATTACCACTCCTTGACATTGTGGGAAAATTCATTTTCTTGAGCGCTTAAGAGTTTTGGATCAAATTCACGGATAATGAAAAGAAGGGGTTAAGCTCGGTTTGTACCTTTTCGACAAAAGAAAAAAATAGGCTACAGGCTCAATGGGCTAACTAGGATGTACATTCAAGGTAGGTATGATAATGAAAAAAAAACTATCGGTTAAATCAAAGAAATGCCTACATCCTTTCCTACAGTACTCATCCTTCATTTTGTTTCGTACACACACCAGGCAAGTTCTAGACACTTCACAATAGCATGGAAGAATCAAAACCTCACCACACACTCATTGCACATGCTCAACTCAAGACATATTCATAGACTCTTCAATTAGCTAATTACAGGAATTCAAACATTAAGCCTCAATCACACCAATCAAACACTACGGTCTAGGTATCTCAACATGTTCACAAAGTTGCATGCTTTCATACGAATCACCTTTGCATTCTAAATATCATGTACTACACGCAACCTGAATTCCAAACCATAAAGTAACGACACGTTTGGGATACAAACAAACAAAATAAAAAATTAAAAAGAACAAAAGAAATCTACTCCTATCGACTACATTTCCCTTAAGACAGTCGTCATCCATCCATCATAGGGAACGATCACTATTTACGAGTTTGGTTCAATGGAACAATTTTCGGTAAAAGCACCGAAAACAAACGCTGAGAAACCCAAAAAAAAGATTTCATAAATTTTTTTTAAAAATATCGATAATTTTGATAAAACAAAAATATTTACACAACCAGCTAACAACAACTCCATACAACATGCAACAGCTTCACATTAATTACAATACAAAACATAAACATCAAAATCACAAGGTCACAATTTTTCATAGGAACAACAACAAAACAGAAACATAAACAACAACAAAACAACCAGCACCTAACTACTCCCACCCCACACTTAAATCGAACACTATCCCCAGTGTTCACAAAATTCAGCATAGCACAAGAGTAGGTGGTGAAACTCCGTGATCAATCGAAGTATTCCACTTCTTCATCAGGTACGGTTGCCTCGTCCCCCATATCCGAATCACCCCCGCTATCTTCATCTGACTCAACATCTGAGTCATCACGGCGTGTCTCCTCGTCTGTGGGGACATCATCATCAATGGGATACACAAAAGCTGGCCCCACTCGGCATAGAGCCCTGGCATTTTCACCGAAGGGGTAGTCCAACTCTAGCTGACACAACTCATCTTCTGTTGCTGGCCTCCCGCCTATGCGCAACTGTAGCATCTGCATCCCTAACATGCGGGCCATATACTGATCATCCCGAGCATGTCGCTCGTCCAATGTGAGAACTGGCCCGTGAGTGGTGTCAGGTACCTTAGTTTTTGTGACGTCTAAGGCACGCCTCTCCATCTGCGGGATGTAGTCAAGCGCCTCCTCCTCAACATCTAGGCCCCTCAGGAAAGTGGTCAGCAAGCCACCAAATGCGTACCTGTGCCCTTGATGCAAACGGGCTCTCTTCATGACGGAGATGATCACCGCCCCGACATTAATCTCCAGCCCTTTCATCAGGGCACATACCAAGCACACACGATCTCGGGTGACATCTGTCATGTGCACCCCTGGGATCAGGCAGGAACATTTGATCTTAAGACAAATTCTGGCTTCCCTGTTCATTTGAGAATAGGGCAGCGTCTGATGGTAGCCCCTCTTCTCATACCTGCTCCACCGTGCTATAGAATGGGCTCCACACAGAGTGCGTCTGATATCCGTATATGGTGGAGTGATGTTCAGCTGCCGGAGTACATGGGCGTCTGTGTCCCGCGCCCCCAAGATGGCATTAAAGTGATGGGGCTCAAAAGTGACTACCTGCCCCCTTATTTTGACAGTGTGACTTCGGAGTGTCGGGTTCCAGTTGGCGTAGAATTCCCGAATCGAGTGGATATTGCACTCCTTGGGCTCTTCAAAAATGAAGTTCAGCCCGGCAATGTCAATCCGATGTACAATTTTGGGGAACTCCTGTGCCAACGGCTCCCTTGCAATATGTTCCTCAGGGAAGTATTTGTTCTCCTTGTGCTTTGTGTACAATTTCTTCCCTTCGTCTGTCACCCATCGGGTTCCGTATTGACGGCGTTGGCCACGCAAAACCGCTGGTGCTGCTGGGACTGCTGTTCCCAATCTAATTCTTTTCCTTCCGGCGCCCGATGTAGATGCGCCTTTTCCTTTGTCTTGCCTGCTTGCATTATTCCTGTCAAATCAAACAGACAGTGCCAATGTTATTCAAATTAAAATTAGCTTCGACTAAGATTGGGTTAATCTAGGCCACCCCACACTTAGTCTTTAGCCACAATCACAACATTACGGCAAGACAATTCGCACTTTCCAATTTACAACAAGAAACAACACATGCCTTGTGCATTCAGAGAATTCGATGGAATATATTTTACGTACTACTCAGACTCGTACAGTTAATCAACATATCACCATCAATACCATTTCATCCCATAGCACTTAGCATAGAAAAACTGTCAACACCACCTATGCAATTCACCAAGTTCTATGCAATTCACAATTTCATTCTCCCAAAAAAAAAAAAATCCATCGTTTACTTAGCATATTCACAACAAGCACAACATAATTCACCTTACCCAACATGCCCAACCCATAATTTCCACATTTTCAATCACATTTCATTTCTTTGCAATCAAATTCTAACCCTAGCTACATATTTCACCAAAATTCGATCAAGCTTGTATTTATCGAGTTCATACAATAAATATGATACTCCGAACTTCAATCAACACTAACTTAAAGGAATTCAATCTCAATTTACAATTAGGGCAAGTTTTTCTCACTTTACATGCTCAAACTTGACAAATTTGACAAGAATTGTGAAGAAAATAGAGAACATACCTTTAGTTCAATGAAACCGAAGAAAAATCGAAGAAAACTTGTGTCTAAGTCCGTGTCACATTGGGGAAGGGGGATTTTTTGGGTTTTTGTCGCGGAGGGGGTGAGAATGAGGGAAAATAGAGGTAATTCGGGGTTAAAAAGGGTTAATTTCGCGTGGGTCACCCAGCGACCCGGTGTGCCCCATCGCGATTAAAGCATCAACGTGTCACGGAGGGTAACGCGGAGCACCCCCTCCGTGACACGGAGCCAACGCGGAGGTGTTCTGGAATTTTAGAAATTCCAAAATTACACCTCAACGTGTCACGGAGGGTAACTCGGAGGCCCTCCTCCGTGACACGGAGCCATCGCGCAGGCTCACTATTTTGCCACTTTTTATTATATTTCTCACATCGATTTTTCCTTTGCGATCCTTTGCATTTTTGCCCTCCGTTCAACCTGAAATTCATCTCACGATAAGAAATTGGTTAGAATTCATAGGTTTCACATAAAATACACCTTTTAATTTTTATTTTTATTTTTCTATTTTTTTTCTTTTCTACTAATTCTACTCAATTATTACAACAATTTCACGGGCTGCCTCCCGTGCAGCGCCTGGTTTACCGTCGCGGCTCGACGTCATTAAAGCTCAATCATCCACTAGAGTGACGGACATTTTCTCTCGACTACCGTCCTCACCCCAGTAATGCTTACATCGCTGCCCATTCACTAAGAACGTGGCACATTGATCTTTTTTCCACGATTCTACTGCCCCGTGCGGAGTCATTCTCACTTCCTCAAATGGCCCTGACCATTTGGACCGCAGCTTCCCTGGAAACAACTTCAATCTTGAATTGAAGAGTAACACTTTCTGCCCCGGCTGAAAAATACAATGCACCACATGCTTGTCATGCCACCTCTTTGTTTTTTCTTTGTAGTACTTGGCACTCTCATAAGCATGCCAACGAAACTCTTCAAGTTCGCTGAGTTGCATCCATCTCTTCTTGCCGCTAGCTCTAAGTCCATATTCAGTTTCCTCACGGCCTAGAAAGCTCGGTGCTCTAGCTCCACTGGCAGATGACACGCTTTACCATACACCAATCGGTATGGAGAAGTTCCAATTGGTGTCTTGTAAGCAGTTCTGTAAGCCCACTACTCATCATCGAGTTTGCTTGACCAATCACTATGTTGTGCATTCACTGTTTTCTGGAGAATCTGCTTCACTTCTCTATTTGACACCTCCAATTGCCCACTAGTTTGGGGATGATATGTTGTTTCCACCTTGTGGCGCACCCCATACTTAGCTAGTAGCTTCTTGAATCTTGAATTTACAAAATGGGCCCCTCCATCACTGATAATGGCTCGGGGGTCCCGAACCTGGTGAGAATGTGTTTTTTCACAAATTTTGTTACCACCTTGTTGTCATTCCTGGGGAAAGCTATTGCTTCAACCCACTTTGACACATAATCAACAGCCACCAAGATGTAACGATTACCAAATGACGGTGGGAATGGGCCCATGAAATCTATGCCCCATACATCAAAGGTCTCCACTTCCAGTATATTCTGCAGCGGCATCTCTTGCCTCCTGCCAATTGTGCCTGTCCGCTGACATCTATCACACATTTTGACATATGCCATAGAGTCTCTGAACAGTGTAGGCCAAAAGAAACTTGACTGTAGGACCTTGTGCGTTGTCCGCTCGCCTCCGTGGTGCCCTCCATACAATGAAGAGTGACAACTCCTCAAAACCTCTACAATCTAGCTCTCTAGGATGCATGTTCTCATCACCTGATTCGGTCCCTATGTAAACAAGTATGGCTCATCCTAAATAAAATGCCGGCAATCGTGCCTCAATTTTTTTATCTGCTGAGTCGTAGCCTCCGGTGGATAGACTCCACTCACTAGCAAGTTCACTATGTCTGCATACCAGGGAACCTCAGCTTCCCCTATTTCCAAGAGCTGCTCATCCGGGAACTCCTATTTGATGTTATATCCTTCCTTCACATGTGACCAGCTTTCCAATCGCGATAGGTGATCTGCCACCTGATTTTCGCTCCCCTTTCTGTCCTTAATTTCTAGATCTAACTCTTGCAACAATAGAATCCATCTGATCAGCCTGGGCTTTGCATCCTTCTTGTTAAACAGATACCGAATTGCTTCATGATTGGTATACACCACCACTCTCGAACCCACCAAATAGGACCTGAATTTATCAAATGCAAACACTAATGCTAGCATCTCCTTCTCTGTGACTGTGTAATTACTTTAGGTAGTGTTCAGTGTTTTGCTTGCATAATGAATAGAATGAAAGATTTTATTTCTCTATTGCCCCAATACAGCTCCCACAGCCACATCGCTTGCATCACACATTAGTTCAAATGGTTGTTCCCAATCCGGAGAAATAAGGATAGGTGCTTCTATTTATATCTGCTTCAACTCCTCGAATGCTTTGATACACTCATCATCCAACTCGAACTTCACCTCTTTTTCTAGCAATCTGCGTAATGGTCTAGAAATTTTGGAGAAGTTTTTGATGAACCATCTGTAGAACACTGCATGCATGAGAAAACTGCGAACACCCTTCACCGACACAGGTGGTGGTAGCTTCTCAATAACTTCGATCTTAGCACGATCAACCTCCAACCCCTTGCAAGACACTTTATGGCCAAGGACGATACCCTCCTTGACTAAGAAATGGCATTTCTCCCAGTTGAGTACAAGGTTGGATTCTTCACAGTGAACTAGCACCCTGTCAAGGTTCTGCAAACAAGTAGCAAACGAATTACCGAAAATAGAAAAATCATCCATAAATACCTCAATGAAATCCTCCACCATGTCGTGGAAGATAGCCATCATGCATCTCTAGAATGTGGTAGGTGCATTGCATAACCCAAATGGCATCCGCCTAAAAGCATATGTCCCATAAGGAAAGGTGGAAGTAGTCTTTTCCTGATCCTCCGGTGCTATGGCTATTTGGTTATAGCCAGAGTACCCATCAAGGAAATAATAATATTCTTGTCTAGCCAACCTGTCCAGTATCTGATCAATGAACGGGATAGGATAGTGGTCTTTTCTTGTGGCTTCATTAAGCTTTCTATAGTCCATGCAAATTCGCCAGCCTGTGACGGTTCGTGTAGGGATCAACTCATTTTTCTCATTGGTGACCACGGTCGTCCCTCCATTCTTTGGAACGCACTGAACGGGGCTGACCCATTCGCTGCCCGAGATAGGATAGACCACACCTGCATCAATCCACTAAATTATTTCTTTCCTAACCACATCCTTCATTGCCGGATTCAACCTTCGCTGAGGCTGAACAGTTGGCTTTGCTACTGTCTCCATGAAAATTCTGTGTGTGCAAAAAGCTGGATTGATACCCTGAATATCTGACATTTGCCAGCCCATTGCTTTCTTCCTTTTTCCGAAGATACCCAATGCTTTCTTTTCCTGTGCCTCAGTCAATTCTGCGGAGATGATGACTGGCAAAGTATCATCTTCCCCCAAGAAGACATATTTTAAATGGGGAGGCAATTATTTCAATTCCAGCTTTGGTGCTTCCTAAATAGATGGTTTCGGCAATGGTTCCAGAGACCTCATTAGAGACTAAAATTCCTGCTTCCTAGGATGCCTTTGTGGCTCATTCAGCCTTTGTACCACCTCATAAGCATCTCTATCTCCGAAACGATCGGAGTTCATCAACATTCTTACCTATGGGTATTGAGATTCAATAATCTGACAAATTTCTACTTGATCAAGCACACTGATTTCTGAAAGCTCCTCATGTATAGCCGGCAGCTTCATGGCCTTAAATACATCAAATACCTCCACCTTGTCGTGTGCCCGCATGGTTAGCTGCCCTGCATCTACATCAATCAGTGCTTTCCCGGTTGCCAAGAAAGGACGTCCTAAAATAAATGGGACTTCCACATCCGGCTCAATATCCAGCACAATGAAGTCAATCGGGAAGATAAGGGAGCCCACTTGCACCAACACGTCCTCCACAATGCCATCTGGTTGGCCAAAGAACGATCCGCTAGTTGCAAGATCACTGTTGTCGGTCTAGGACTGCCTAGCCCTAATTTCTTGAATACCGATGTCGGCATCAAGTTAATGCTCGCTCCCAAATCACATAATCCACGAGCTCGGATACTCTACCCGATTGTAAGTTGAATTGTAAATCTCCCAGGGTCTTTGAGCTTTGTGGGCAACCGATTTTGTATCTGGGAAGTGCACTCCTCCGTAAGTGCCACCGTAGCGTACTCCGTCAACCTGCTTTTGTTCTCCATGATGTCCTTGATATATTTTGCGTACTTTGACACTCCCTACAAAACATCAACAAGAGGTAAATTAATGAGTACCTGTTTAAGCACCTCCATGAACTTTTTGAAACACGCTTCCTCTTTGTGTTTCCTTAGTCTTTGAGGGAACGGGGGTGGTGGTCTTTCTGGTTAAGCTTCCTTCTCCTTCCCCCTATCATCGTTGTGTTCCCTCTCCTTCTCCAATGCTCCCGACTGCTGTGGTGGTCTTTCTGGTTCCACCTCCTTGTGTTGCAAACCACTCCTTGTGGTCACTGCATTCACTTGCTTGGGGTTGGGGTCAGTGTCACTCGGAAGTCCTCCTCTCGGCCTGGTGTTCTGAGCTCCAGCTAGTTGCCCAAACTGGTACACCAATGCCTTTGTAGCTAACTGATTGTTCTTTACATCGGCTGCCAATTTCACATAGTCAGCCTGCAATTGAGCATGGTTAGCTATCATCGTTTTGAACATTTCCTCGATACTGGGTGATGGTGGTGGAGGAAGTGCATTGTTGCTTCTGTATTGCGACTGATAGTGCTGCTGCCCTCCCTGATTTCTCTATGCTCCCTGACTCGAACTCTGCCCTTGATGGCTGTTACTACCCCAAGAGAAATTCGGGTGACTTCTCCAATTAGAGTTGTAGTTGTTGCCATGCTGTTGGTGATTATTTCTTTGTACATTACCAACAAAGTTTACTGAATCAGGATTCGCACCACAACACTCAGCTGAGTGTTCATTACTGTCGCACACTTCACACCAAATCTGCTGCACTACATTCACTGGGGCTTGAGAGTGATTCATGCTCATATTGTTGAAGTGGGTATTGAGTTGATTCTGTAATGCAACTATCTGTGCAGCGATAGCTGTAAAACCATCCACTTCCAAGACTCCTGCCTCTTTCCTTGTTCCTCCTCTAGAAGAGTCCGCATTCCACTCTGGATTTCCCTGTGAAATACGGTTCAACAAGGTATACAGCTCCTCATAAGTTTTTTCTAATGCTGGTCCCCCAGCTGTTGAGTCTAGCAAGATTTTTTTGTGGGGTTCCAAACCCTTTATGAAAGTATGCACCAGCGCATCATTGGATTGGTGATGATGAGGACAATCCCGCAACATAGATTTGAATCTTTCCCAGGATTGATACAGATTCTCTCCCTCTCTCTGTTTAAAACATAGAATTTGACTCCTAAGTCTTGTTGTTTTACTGGATGGAAAGTACCGTATCAAGAATTTCTTTGCAAGATCATCCCAAGTAGTGATGGAATTAGGTGGCTCAACTTTCAGCCATCTCTTTGCTTCTCCCAAAAGTGAAAATGGGAACATTGTAAGCCTGACATAATCGGGTGACACTACAGCGGGGATGTAAGTGTCACTTATCTCCAAAGAGTTTTGGAGATGTTGTTGTGGATCCTCATGAGGGAGACCTGTGAATTGCCCGCTCGTGTGCAGCAATTGCACCATATTCTTTTTAAGCTCGAACCTCCTTCCTGGCTCAGGTTTGCGAATGCTCGATGTAACGTTGTTAACATGTGGGATTGCAACTTCGCGAACTGGCCTAGCTGCCATTTCTTCGGGCACTAACACTGCCCTTACAATGGGTGGATTCTGTTGTTGCTCCAGGATGGTCTGTCTGAGCAACAACAGCTTTCTCTCTAGAGCTTCTCTCCTTTGGCGATGGAATTGTCTTTCCGGCTCTGTGTGTGAATCCACCAACTCCTTGTCCCTTGCCAGTGTTCAACAGAATTCAATATCTGCTAAAGACAAGCTAAGACCAAGTTGTCAACACTAATAAGAAATAGTAAGCTAACACTTAAGCCAACAGTTTTATCGATTGCCAGTCCCCGGCAATGGCGCCAAAAACCTGTTCGAGCTGTTTCGCAACTACATGCAAGTGCACGTGGTCGAACAAGTAATAAAATGGCTAAAGTAAGACAAGTATAGATCCCACAGGGACTGGACTAAGGTAATAATCGAATTAAGCGTTAATAAACTCTAACTCTAATAATGCAGACAACAGTTTCCAGAAGAGTTTGGGAGTTTGTTTTCTAATTTATACTAATCTACAGCAAATGTACAATTTGAGTCTGAACTATAGTAACGAGCATGCTGAGGCTAAGACAAACATATAAGGAAGCAATCTATTGATACAAAGTGGTTAATCTTTCCTTTGATTGCTAGTCAAGAATTATTGCCTATGGATTAAAACTCTCATATTTAACCCAACTTAAGAATCATGAACCTTCCACCTACATTTCTGTGATAAGAAGAAATTCATGTTCTAGCCATACGAAACCGATTCCTTAATTGACTAATACGACTTTCAGATATAACTCTATTCTGAAAGTAAATCAATTCTCAATTTTCCCAAACCAAGAAGAGATCATATCCTATTAATTCACAACTTTCCAATTTCTTTCTCTTTCGAGTGCAAACCGGATTTTTTAGATATACATTAATATTGGCCAAACATTAATGCAGTAAGAACAAGAATTAATAGAACAACCATGGAAGAAAAGATGAAAAACCAAGATGATCAATAATTACATTCCACTACAAATATTCTTAACCTCAGCAAGAAGTGAATTTAGCCACTCATTTGTGGATTAAACATCATCAACTGAGTGTTAATCATACAAACAATTGAAATAAAGAAGAAAGAGATAGAGAAGAACCCTAAGAATTTCGTCCCCTCAACTGTCTGTAACCCACGTTCTTGCTCAACTAAGTCAGAATAATTAAAAATAAACCTAAGTGTGCTATTTATACTAATGGAAATTTTTCCTGGAATAACAAGCAACGTGTCACGGAGTGCATCGCGGAGCACTGCCTCCGTGACACGCCAAAAACGTGGACCCTCACTGGAATCCAGTCCCCCAGTTAATTATGCCCAACATGCCACGGCGTGCAACGCGGGGCTTGGCCAACGTTGCACGGCCCCAATGCAAACCTTCACTGGAACTTGGCCTATTTTTATCATCCGGAGAAGAATGCATCCGCGATGGCAGCGTGACACGGCTCCATCGCGGAGCCCCTTACTTTGCTGCACAACCTGGGCCTTTTCCATTACTCGCTTCTGAGTCTATTCCTGATTTCTCCCAACATGCATCTTAGCTTCCTAAAATTCCATTTTTCCTGCAAAACAACACTAATCATGTTGGTTAGTATAAATTCACATTTTAACTACAAATCACATGAGAATGTACAATTATCGATGTATAAACAAGATGAAATGAAGCATTTGAGTATCACTTGGGCATATAATTCGTCCCAAGATCAAATATAAGTGGTCACAAAAGATAAAGTAGCTCCTATATCTAACAAAGCATAAGCATTAATATGGAAGACTTGCAACATACCCGTGGCCACATCTAGCGAAGCGTCTTGCTCTTAGCGAGGCACTAGGGCATAAAACCTATTTTGGCGCTGAACACATGCTGAATTAGTGGAGGCACCCTGTTGAGAGGGTCATGCTACTGGAGTAGTAGAACTTGCTCCAGGGCAATCTCTGATCCTGTGTCTGGGTTTGCAATACCCAAAACAAGCATCTGTGCCAACCAGGCACCTCCCAGGATGATTCTTGCCACATTTCACAAACTGGAAAAGTGCGCTCCACCTGCATGCTACCATGATCCCTCGAGCCTATACCCTACTCCTCTGGTCACCCCAAAACCTGGATGGCGTGCTGCCTTATGATGGAGCTAGAGAAATGGACCTGTGTTAGGTCTGATGACGTAGTCCACCCCCTAACCTAGCCTGAGAAACCCCATAGCTATCGATCCTGTCCCTCTTGGCCTCTGTCTACCTCTTGTAGACTGACTTCATCTGCTGTGCATGCAATACAATACGGGGAAAATCAATGTCCCAGTGAAGCATGGCGATCAGGCAATCCTTGTCCAAGTAATCTTCTACTCCATGCACAAAACGGCTAACCCGAGCCTGCTGGTCCACCACCAACTCCGGAGCATATTTATATAACCAAGTGCATTCCAATGCATACTACTGGACAAACATGTTACCTTGCTTTATATTCACAAACTCGGCCACCTTGAGCTCCTTTATCTCCCGAGGGAAGAATCAATCCATGAATATAGTGTGAAACTCATCACAACTGAATGCGCCTGCACCCGCCCCCTAGCATCTCTTCATTGCTTAAACCATATACGAGCTACCCCCTTTAGCTGGTAGGAGGTCAAGTCAACACATTCCCCATTGATCACCCCCATAATCTGGGTGATTTTCAAAATCTCCTCTATAAAATCGAGTGGATCCTCGTCCACCTTTGGCCCCCTGAACTCCGAAGGGCTCATTCTAAAGAAATACCTCACCCTACCTGCCACTGAATTCCCATTCTGAGGGAAATGCGCCACTATTTGATTCTGGACCTGGGCAGTCATGGCCTGGGCCAGCATCTGAATCACCGCCCTAAACTCTGCGTGGGCAGTTGGCTCTGGTATGTGCTCCTCGTGAACGGGTGGAGTTGGCTAATGCTCACCCTCATGGGCACCCTCATGATCATTACCATTTTTGTTTCTCCTGGCGTTTACTCAACGTGGAGGCATGATTCTACAAATGCAAATAGCATGAATTAGGAGAGTAAAGGACATTCTCACATGACATAGATCATGAAAGAAGGGAGCATTTCCAAAACGTCTAGTAGCCTCTTCGTCATAAGTGTGGCGCGCTTCACACCCATGAAAAAGACTCTACTTAACATGGATTTTAGAATCACTAGGACACATAAAACCTATGGCTTTGATACACCAAGTTTGTCACGACCCAAACGTACACCCAGGTCGTAGACACGGGACAAGGAGCCCGAGAGACCCAAGTTGGCCTATGGAAAACATCTAATTCATTCACATGAGTGGAAGAGTTAACATATAAGAACACAATCATAACATAGCCTAAGGGAAATATGAGTACAAGACTTATACAATACGGTTGAATACAACTTGCAATCTGATAAATCTCTAAACATGAAGGGAAGATTGATGGGATAACTACCCAACTAATCCAACATCCAAAAACTAAAAGAACAACATCAAGGATGAACACACAGCCCTAGAAACATGAGGAATCACCAAGAGCACTGAGAGCAAATCTAAAACTATCTACGGGTGAGGATGAGCCTGAGAACTGGGACCTGTATTATGAATCGATACAACATAAAAAGTATGTGGTTAGTATGTGGAATGTACTGAGTATGCAAAGCAAGTAAAACGGATGCTTCAAACATATATGAAATTCATAAATGATCAAAAGAGAAGGATGTCATGCTCATATCGTAAATTATAATAACATATCATATGACTCAAGGTTTTTCAAAACATTCATGACATAACATAATCATATCATAATAGAACAGATTTACTTAACATGACTTGAGCCAATATACATAATCATAACATGCATAAATCATGAGGAACGGTGGGAGATTCTCTTAACTGACATACCCCATGTGAGCACACACGAAGCCCCACTTGTAACCCTAGTCAGGAGGGTGTTCATACCTTGCTAAGGGTAGAACCATGAAAGTGTGATATCACCATAAAAAGGGGCCATTTGGGCCAGGGACTAACATAAAAGGGTCCCGACATACCTATTGTGGCACGTAGTTCATGAGGTCCGGAGCTTAACCTAGGCCCCAAACCTACTCGGTGTTCGATACTACACCCAAAACATATATAGTGCTCATAATAATACATACATGAGTTCATGGGCTAGTTAAATCATGATAATCGTTAACATTCTTGAACATATGTGATCTAGCCATTACATGAGGCCCGTGAGTCGGCCGAAAACATTATTCATGATTTAATATAGTTCTTACGTACTTTTAGATCATGTATATAGTTTGAATCTCATAATATCATAACAGATACCATAATAAATTCACAATTTAAATCATAATTCATGCTGGGCTTGTCGAGATCATGAGTAACGGAGCATACATGAGTAACATACGGGCATGAACATGATATCATAAGTCATGAACATAAGTAATGGAAAACACAAGGAACAATGGGAGATTCTTATAACTGACATATCCCACGTGAGCATACATGGAACCCGACCTGTAAACTCTAGCCGGGAGGGTGTTCGTGCCTTGCCAAGGTAGAACCATTAAAAAGGAGTGATATCACTCATGGGTAGCCCATATGGGCATGGGAGACCACTCATGCAGGACCCCATCATGGATATATTGGCACGTAGTTCAGGGACCTAGGTGAGCTAGAACCTCGATCAACTCGATGTTAAATACTACTCACAAAAAATATATATAGTGCTTATATCATAATCATGAAACATACTAGAACTTCATGGGCTAGTTGAGATCATGAGATTCATAAACATGCTTGAGATACGTGAACTAGCCATAAAATGGGCTCGTGAGTCGGCGACGAACATAAATTTGATATTCATAAAAGCCATGCATGCTTGAGGAAATCATCATACTATAAAATTCAGAAATTCATGAAGGGTTCTTGTGGAAATCATGCATTATGATCATAAAATATAATTTAATTCATCATACTTGAAATCATGGACTCATAAGCTTGAAATTCTTAAATCATGCATAATAGGGCAGAACCTTCATAAACTTTAAATTGGGACTTGATAAGTAAATTGAGGTTTAAATCTGCCCTAATAGTCCTGGAGGATCAATCAACATGAAGGTATTATACCCTTAGAGAAAGCATGGAAGATTTCATGAAAATTGGGTAAAAACCCTATAATTCAATTTGACATGTTTAGAGACTTGAATAATAGAATTGGGATGAAATTGGGCATGACGATGGAAGATTTTCCCCTATTCATAACCCTACATACCTGGGTTTGATGAACTTGTTGTCAAATTTGATGACCCAAAGAGGATTTGAAAGTAACTTGATGAAGAATTCTTAGCTTGATCTTTCCCAACCATGGTGTATGAGAGGAGTGAGGAATAAACTAAGTAAAACCCTCAATTAAAACCTTAACTATCCCCAGAATGAAATCACTTTGGGATTAAAATCTTGGGAGATTACAAAATTACCCCTGGGGATCAGGCTAAATTTTGACAACTAGGTGTCCTGATGGTGTCCGTGATGGGCCGTCACATGCCTGAAGTTCCGTCTCCCTTGCCGTCACACCTAAATATAAAAAGGGTCCTGACTAACCTAGAAGATGGTGGAGGTGATGGGCCATCACTCCCTTGATAGTCCTTCGAGTTAGTCGTCACACCTAGAATACTGAGACTTCATTAGATGATCCATTGCTAGTCTGACGAGCCGTCATCCTTGCCGTCAAACCTACACATCATCCACGATGATCCGTCACCTACCTGTAAACAATCATTCGCTACGTCAGATCCATGACACCATTATGATGGGCCGTCACTAGGCGATGGGCTATCAGCTCCTTCGTCAACCTCTTCCCCAAACCTGCAATTTCAGCTCTTTTTTCCTTAAGAACCATTTTGAAGACTGACGTGCCCGCAAGTGTATGGGTCGCGCAAGTAATATAGTGGCTCTTTTTAAGAACCGGAATGTCGAACCCACAGGGACTGGACCCATTCCTCTAACTATCCATTACAAGTGTGATCTTAAATACCAAAAAATGTCGGTTATAGAAGTTTTTGAGGGAGATTTTTAATTAAGTCTAAATTTGGTCAATGAAATATTCTGAAAGCACTCTTGGAGCAACCTAGAGTTAAAACCAGATAATCATGCGATCCTACGATTTGCAATGGGTTAAATATGAAACTATCGATTATTATTTCACATAATTAGAATTGCATGTTCATGGTCCTTCAAGCCTCTAAACACGACAAACTAGCCTCACTGCATCATTGTGAGTGAGGATGCTAATTTCTAGTTCGCGGGCAATTAATTATGTTGTGGTTTACGGGGAAACGATTAGGGACTTTCGTGCGTCTAACCATTTAACTCAATTTACCCTCACAACTACTTCTTCGAGTGGTGATGTGATAATCCTAAGTTGGTCTCTTAATAACCCGCGTTTTATCAACCAAGCAAGGTGTTAGGTATATTTCTATCCTCACACAAAATTATATCGTGAGATACAAACATGCTCCTTACATTCTCATATCCTGACCTAGGTAATTCTTTCTCAAGCAATTGCCCAAGCTAACGTATACGTTTTCATGGTGATCAATCATAAAAACAACCAACAATCTAGAATGAAAGACGAAAACAACAATCAATAACTTAATTCCAAAACAATTTCATAAAATCACAATCATAATTCATGGCTTCAACCCTAGAGGAAGGGTTCTTGCCATTCATGTTTGTAAAACTACAACTAACTACTACTAAACTAACATACTTACATGAATTTGGTAGATGAGAAGGGAATTTGAAAAACCCTAGATGAGTTCTCCCACTTCTCCCTTCACTCCTAGGTAGTTTTCCAGAATAAAATCGTGACAAAGTGGAATTAGGAGCTAAGGGACTTATTTATAATAAATGAGAAACGTGCATAATTTACCCTGTCATGGAATGGCTCCGTGTCACGGAGTGTATCGCGGAGCACTGCCTCCGTGACACGGAGGTAACGCGAAGGCTTTCTGGAAATCACCCAAAATCGACCCTAGTCAGCCTTCTTGTTGCATTGGCAGCGTGTCACGCTGCTTGGGCAGCGCGATGGAATACTGCTGGCGCGCAGCTAGCCTGGCGTGGCATGGCGCTGGCGTGGGGCTAGCCTGCCGGGGCACGTTGCTGCCGCATCTGCTCGCTTGCCGTGCCTACTCCTTGCCGACTTCCGTCGATTGCTTCCGACTCCATTCCTTTCCTTCACCAACTTATAAATTAGTTCCTCCAAGTCATTGAAACCTACAAAACAAGGACTAATCATGTTGGTTAGCACATATATTCACATTTATATAAAATTACATGAAAATGTATAAAATAAATTAGATAAACAAGACTACATTAAAGTATAAAGCATCACTCGGGCATGCTATTTTAGCCCACGATCAATGATCGAGGTATTACAATATCTCCCCCTTGCGAACATTCATCCTCGAATGTTGACTTATGCATTCTAGAGGGATGGGGAAGGAACTGCAATCCTAAAACTGACAATCATGGGTAAAAACTGATGGAGTGACCGACTCTAGATTGAAATATATGACTGAACTAAATTCATGAAACATACATTCATGCTATGACATGAAACAAATTTAGAGACATAAACTTGACGTGAAACTTAATAGAGTACTAAGGAGGAAATTTGTACATCATCCTGGAATTGAGCCAGAATTGAAAAGATGCGGGTATTTAGCCATTATATCTGCTTCCACTTCCCACATAGCTCCCTCAACAAGCAAATTTCTCCACAAAACCTTCACTGAAGATACTCCCTGCTTCTCAATTTCTGAACCTGACGATTAAGGAAGTCTATCATTCACATTAATGCTCTCTACTAGAACAAGTAAGGTTGGGTCACCAATGTACTTCTTCAACAGATTTACATGGAAAACTAGATGCACCGAAGCTATTTCTGCTGGTAGCTCCAACTCATGTGCCACCTTGACAAGTCACCTCAGAATCCTATAAGGAATAATATATCAGGGTCTGAGTTTTCCATTCTTACCGAACCTCATGACTCTCTTCATCATAGACACACACCTTCAGAAACACCCAATCGTCAACTTCAAACTCAAGTTCTCTCCGCCTGATATTTGCTTAAGATTTCTGAAGACTTTGAGCTATTTTCAGCTTTTCTCTATTGAGCTAAACTTTCTCCATAGCCTCATGAATTAAACCTGACCTTATCAAAGTAGCCTCACCTACCTGGAGCCATCCAATAGGTAACCTATATCTCCTCCCGTAAAGAGCCTTAAATTGAGCCATCTGAATGCTGGAGTGATACTATTATTATAGGAAAACTCAATGAGAGGCAAGTGATAATCCCAACTACCCTTGAAATCAATCGTGCATCCTTTCAACATATCCTCAAGAGTATGAATGGTCTTCTAATCCTTACCATTTATCTGCGGGTGAAAAGTTGTGCTAAGCTTCAGTTCAGTACCAAGGCCTTTCTGAAACGACCTCCAAAAGCTGAGAGGTGAACTAAGTACCCCTATCTGAGATGATTGAAAAATGAACTACATGCAACTGAAAAAACTCTCGAATGTAAAATCTAGCATAATCCTCAAATGAATCAGTAGTTTTGACCGGTACACAATGGGCTGACTTAGTCAACTTGTCCACAACCACCCTTATAAAGTCATACTATCACCTGTATGAGGTAAGCCTATAATTAAGTGCATATTTATCTCTTCCCACTTAAATGTGGGGATGCTAACATCCTGAAGCACACCTCCAAGTCTCTGATCCTCAACCTTCACCTATTGGCAATTCAGGCACTTAACCACAAACTCTGTTATGCCCTTCTTCATGTTGTTCCATCAACAGACTTCCCATAGATCACGATAAATCTTGGGGGAACTTGGATGGATAAAGTATCAAGAGCCATGTGCCTCACTCAACATCCTGCCTCTCAAGTCATCTACAACCGGCACACACAATCAGTCCTCGTATCGGTATACACCATCTACCTTTTGGGAGAAAACCACCACTTTCTAATTTTGGAGTACTTCCTTCAACTTCACTAGGATAGGATCCTCATCTTGCCTAGCTTTGAATTTAGTCACTAATGAATATTTCAACCCATTCTAAATAATAACACCACAATCTTATCACGCCCTGAGTCTATGCCCTTGATAGGACATGGTACCTGGGGTCACAAGTAACCCCAAGTCAATCCATGGTCTATCATAACACTGGCATACTGAGTAAAAACATAGCAGAACCTTTAAATTAATAAAATAGAACATTTATAAAGAAGTAATAAATTATAAAGTTTAAAACAACTGAAACAAAGCTGAAAACCTGAATCTATATCTGTGTTTGAAAGCCATCTATCTGATGAGTTGCTGGGACAACCCCCCAGCTAAATCTAAGTCTAACTAAAGAAATATAACTTAAAAGAAATAATCCTCGTCCTCGAAAGATGAGGACTCACCAATGATGCAGCTGAACTTCTGAGTGAGGTCTGCTAACAGTGCTGAGACTAAGAGCCTACAACTGTATCATAAAACGATACAACAAAAAAGGTATGCGTTAGTACTTTGAATGTACTAAGTAAGTAGGAGAAACCATACACAAGGAATTAAATAATTGAATTGGAAAGACATTCAATGACCAACTGAAATACAGAAACTAAATAACTGTGATGTAATAAGATGGTCAAAATGACCCTATCAGATGGTCAAAGACATGCCCTAGATTTGAGATACTGATCTGAACTGCTATACTGAATAATAACTGTACTAAGTAGTCTGAAACTATTCAGAACTGAGCTAAACTGAGACTAACCTAAACTGAGCTAATCTAAAACTGAACTGACTAGTGGGAGAGGCTATAATTGATATATAATCACATTAGCTAGACGTGGAGTCCGATGTACACACCCCATCGGTAGGACCCAATATACCTTGCCAGGGTATGAAGGCATGGACTGTGAGTTCACTTTCTGGGTCCATGAGGCCAATAAAATATAACCTACAGTGGCAACATAGTTCTGGGAACATGGATGCGCTAAAACCCCATCCCTCTCGGTGCTAAGTCCTACTCACACTGTATAGTCCTACCATGACTACTACTGCCAAGCGGATAGCTCGATACTGAGGGCCAAGACTATAACTAGCTCAAGGATACTGTCTGAGAGTACCTTGAGAGTCTTATTGGGCCAGATTTGGAAACTAGTGTTCTAAGAATGGTCAGAGCTGCTCATCAGGGAGCGTCATAGTCGTCTAAAGAACAGACTGAGGTTGAAGCTGGTGGTTCTAAGACTGGTCAGAGCTACTCATCTAGGAGTGTCGTAACCGTTTAAACAACAAAAAAAATCAAATAACTGATGTCTGAGTCCAAATTCTGATAGGCATCACTAACACCTCAAAAATTAAGTGTGGTCAAAGTAATCAGCTGACATTTTTTCAGGTCAACACTGAGGTTGCAAAAGATCTGACTATTACTAGAGTGACATGATTCTGATTGTGATTTTAACATAAATCAAATACATGTTCTTCCCAAAATTGAGAGAGTCATGCTACAGGGAAAATTAATTCAACCCACAAGTTTCTAATTTCTACTAAGCTGTGACTAGGGCTGAATTACGCTACTAGCTATAATCTTTCACAATTTCTATAAATAGGGAATAAATACTAAATGTAAAATCATTAGAAATATTCCCTTTGAATCCTTAAAGAAATCTATCTGAAATCTTTTCACATTTTGAAACTACAGGGCTATAACTGATGTTATACCCCAAGAATTCAAGAATTGGACATGAAAGTGAATCAGGAGAAAAACTGGAAAATGTTGCATCAGTTGTAGAATGGGTCACTTGACGACTCGTGAGGAGGCATAATGAGTCGTCAGGTGGCTCGTGGGGAAGGCCCGAGATGTTGGAGGACTCCAGGTCCTAACGGGGGATGTAACGACTTGTGGGCAGTCACCACGAGTCATCAAGTCAGTCCTTGGTTGGCCCCAGGGAAAATTAACAAGGCTTATCTAGTGTACCTGACGGGTGGCAACCGACAAGTCATCGTTAGTCCTAACGACCCGTTAGGTTAGCCGTTACCAAGCCAATGCGAATTTCTTAAATGATGAGGCATTGCACTTGACGGGTGATCAAACGGATCGTTAGCCCTAGTAACGAGTCGTCAAGTTGTCCGTTAGGACCCCCTGACAGTTATTTTCAGCTATTTCAGTAAGGGCTTTTCCATAATTCCTAAGTTCTAAGGGACTATACTACGTTGTTTTGAGCTCGTAATAGAGGGTTTTAAGCTGAGATAAACCCATCTAGACCATTTTCTTCATGCATTCAAGGGTGAGAGCTTGAAGGGGAGAAAGTGAGGAGAAATTCAAGGATTTCAAGGGAAATCTTAGCTAGGTAATTAGGAAGATATAACATTCTTCAATCCAAGATATGTAAAGCTATGACTGGGTGCTTTCTTCCACACCCATGCCAATTCCTTATTAATTTGTGACTTGTTTGTGATTATCAAGTATGGGTTTTCACTCAATTGCATGCTTACTTCCTTTCAACTCATGGGTATGATTAATCGAGTTTATATTGATGATTTATTGAGCTTGGGCGGATTCTATCTTCATTTATTTCACAAAAATTATTTTTATAAAAATTAAATCTAAAACGCCAATATGTGGGGAGTTCCTATGATAATGTGATGATGAGGGAATAGATGATGAAAAGCATGTTTTCAATCTTACTCGTGATTTTGATGATGTTTTCAAAGAAGGTTAAATAGACCCATGTAAGATGAAGCTTTGGGTAGTGCCCAATGTTGAGTATGAATGTCGATTTTATTTAATTGATTTTAATATTTCATTTCGGAGTGAAACCTCCCAAACTAAAATGTTTCAAATGATTTGAATGGGTTCAAGCATAATAAGTTTTTGGGCAAGGTCCCTATGTTGATGATAATGAAGGTGATAATTCTAAAGTAGCCTTACCACATGATTTTGGAGGGAAGCCTCCCACTATCCTTGATCTTGTGGTATGTGTCGTAATAAAGCTTCTCATATTTATGAATTTCATAATTGATATGTATGTTGTCATTAAGCTTCATTTCGCATGATGTTGAGTATAAGAATGATTTCATTCTAAGCTTTGTCAAGACGAAATTGTTGAGCTTCATATTTATATGATGTCTAATGAATGCATGATCTCATAATGAGCTTTTTCAATAGACAATGTTGAGATTCGTTTTATACTATGTTGAGTTTATGCATGACTTCATGTTGAGATTCGTCACTAGATGATGTTGAGCTTTGTATTTATACGATGTAGAGCATTGCATGTTTTGTGAGAAGAGTCTAGCATCCAGCGGGCCAAGGTCGACTATCCTATGCCCTAGAACTACGTGCCAAGTAGGATTGATTCTATTATATTGTTGGGACCTCCGTTGTGAGCTATTCCCAGCCCGATTGGCCCTTTGAGCTTGATATCGATATCATGGTATCGTCCATCGCCCTGACAAGGTAATGGATGGATCTACCCACTTGAGTGTGATAGTTGGGACCACATAAGATCTATCGTGGTATATCGGTTAAGTGACGAGTCTCCCAGTGTCTATATCATTTGAATTTGCATATCCATTACTCATGATGATTATCTTATGCATGCATGTCGGGAAAGCAAGGTTTGACTCATTGTTCATCTTTTCATATAAATGTTATGATTTATCTTTAAGTCATTTGAATCAATCATGATGTTCTAAAGCCATGCATGAGCGTGTTATGATAAAGTTCAATTTTAGAATTAATTCATGTGTCCTCCCACTTACTCTCAAAGTTTATTATATATATGTATGATGGAATTAGCTGATTTTATTATCAAAGAGGTTTTACTTACCTTGCATACTCGGTACATTCCATGTACTAATCGCATACTTCCTATGCTACATCATTTCATGATGTAGGATTTGGTTCTCAGGTTCAGCCGCGTTCGTAGTCGTTGTCGGAGTTAGCATTTGTTTCTTGGTGAGTCCTCATCCTCGAGGACTAGACTTTGAGTTATTTTCAGCGTACTTTCAATGTATTTCTCAGCTAATTTGGGGTGTTGTCCCGTCGACTCGTCTAGATTAGAGGCTATTAAGACTTAGACATGTATTCAGCTCAGATGTTTATTCTGTTGTTATGCTAAGCTAGACTTCTGCTGAGTTATATTTATGTTTCCTTCATGATTATGGAATGAGATAGTTAATGCGTATGCCATGGGTTGACTTGGGACCTTTCAGGGTCCCTTGTCCCGTTTCTACAATCTGGGTCCCCTCTCGAGTTGTGACAAACTTGATATCAGAGCCATAGAATTTGAGTGTCCTAGGAAATTTGAAAGCCGTGTTAAGTAGAGTCTTTTTTCATGGGTGTGAAGCATGCCACACTTATGAGGAAGAGGCTATGAAATATTTTAGGAAATGTTCCCATCTTTCATGATCTATGTCATGCGATGAAGAGTCTTTCTATCCCTCTAATTCGTGCTATTCACGATTGCAGAGTCATGGCTCCTCAAAGGTTGAATTTAAGGAGAAATGGAGATGGTGAAGGCCATGAGAATAGCATAGGTCGTGGACATCAGCCAGTCCCACCAGTTTAAGAGCCTCAGGCACCAGAGCCAGCCGCTCACGCTGAGTTCTGGGTCGCTATCCAGATGCTTGCACAGGCCTTGACCACTCAGGTCAATCAGCAGGACGTCACATATACTGTAGAATGGCAATGCAGCAGTGGCTCGAGTCAGGGATTTCTTGAGGATGAATTCGCCGGTATACTTAGGGTCTAAGATAGGTGAGGACCCACAGACTTCATTGATGAGATCCTCAAGATCACCTAGGTTATGGGAGTGAGTACTGTTGAGTGCGCGAACTAGGCCTCCTACCATTTGAAGGGGGTTGCGCATATCTGGTTCCAAATCAACGGAAGGATAGCAGGGTCACCGGAGTAGGTCTGGTCACTTAGGAGGACTTTTAGGTTGCATTCCTTGATCGGTTCTTCCCTCGAGAGATGAG
Organism: Datura wrightii; assembly: GCA_035772735.1. Lineage (NCBI taxonomy): Eukaryota > Viridiplantae > Streptophyta > Magnoliopsida > Solanales > Solanaceae > Datura > Datura wrightii. Next base: position 169,798,727 of record JASDFA010000016.1, read on the forward strand.
GGATCTATAGGTAGCTGTGTTCATAAATCTGAAGCAAGGGAGGATGATAGTACTATAGTATTCCCTTGAGTTTACTCGCCTATCAAAGTACGCTCCTGAGTTAGTGGCTGACTAGAGGGCGCGAGTGAGCAGGTTTGTGCATGGGATAGAAGGTTACTTGGATAAGGAATTCCAGATTAAAATGCTCCATCTGGATATGGACTTCCCTTGGATGGTGTTGTACGCCCATCAGATGGAGGCGGCACATTCGAGAGAGAGAGAGACCAAGAGGGCCAGGACTGAGGACCATAGATTTTCTCAATAGAGGTCCAGTGGTGGGCACCGTCAGCAGACCCACCAGAGATCATTCGCCCCAACTTTATCAGCCTTGAGTGTTCCATCTCGGCCTAGGAATGATCGGAGAGGACGAGCATCAGGCTCGAGGGTTCAGAGCAGCAGGCCCATAGATTCAGGTGTTCCAGCTTTTCGCCGATGTGGCCGAGGGCATACAGTCTAGTGCTTGGCAGGTTTGGGTGTGTGTCTTGGGTGCAGACAACCCGGACACATTCTTAGAGATGGTCTAGTGGCAAGATAGGATCAGGTTGGCGGTCGTGTCTTAGCTTCTAGCTCAGCTTCCCCACCCCCTTGCTTAGCACATTAGGGGGCATCTACCAGTAGAGCTGGCGGTCAACGGCAGAACAGATTCTATGCCTTAGCATCCCGTCAGGAGTAGGAGGTCTCCCCGGACGTGGTTACTGGTATGTTACGAGTCTACCATGTTGATGTTTATGCATTATTAGATCCAAGGGACACCTTGTCCTTTATGACACCTTATGTAACCAATAGCTTCGGAGTCAGTCCCGATGTCTTGTTAGAAACCTTCTCAGTTTCTACTCCAGTAGGTGACTCAATTATAGCTAGACGAGTGTATAGAGATTGCCTGGTCTTGGTTCTCCATAAGGTCACCTCAGCAGATTTGATAGAGTTAGCCATGACTGATTTCGATGTTATTCTCGGCATGGATTGGTTATATTCTTGTTATGCTTCAATTAACTACAGGACCCGATCAGTTGAGTTCAAATTCCCAGGTGAGCCAGTCTTAGAATGGAAGGGTAGTTCATTTGTGCCTGTAGGTCACTTCATTTCATACTTCAAGGCTAGGAAGATGATTTCTAAGGGATGCATGTATCACCTAGTTAGGGTTAAGGACGTGGAGTCCGAAACCCCCGCTATCCAGTTAGTTCTATTAGTATGTGAGTATCCAGAGGTATTTCGTAATGATTTGCCAGGTATTCCTCTCGAGCGGGAGATTGATTTCGGTATTGACCTCCTTCTCGATATGCAGCCTATATCTATTCCACCCTGCAGGATGACTCCAGTCGAGCTAAAAGAGTTGAAGGATCAGTTATAGGATTTTCTAGATAAGGGTTTCATTAGACCGAGCCAGTCCCCATGGGGTGCACCAGTACTATTTGTTCGGAAGAAAGATGGTTCCCTTTGTATGTGCACTGAATATTGACAGTTGAACAAAGTCACTGTCAAGAACAAGTATCCCATACCTTGGATTGATGATTTATTCGATCAGCTTCAGGGTGTAGTGTGTTTCTCGAAGATAGATCTCAGATTTGGGTATCATCAGCTCAGAGTTCGGGAGAGTGATATCCCAAAGATGAAATTCAAGACACAATATGGTCATTACGAGTTTGTAGATATGTCGTTTGGACTAACGAGTGCTCCTACAACTTTTATGGGCCTGATGAACAGGGTGTTCAAGCCATATTTTGATATGTTCATGATCTTGTTCATTGATGACATTTTGGTATACTCTCGGAGCGAGGAGGAGCATGCCACTCACTTGAGAGTAGTACTCCAGACCCTAAAGGACCTCCAATTGTATGCAACGTTTAGCAAGTGTGAGTTTTGGTTTAACTCCGTGGCATTCTTGGGCCATGTGTGACGTGGCCGATTCGCGCGTCCGCAAGTGTACGGGTCGTGCAAGTAATATAGTGGCTCTTTTTAAGAAACGGATTGTCGAACCCACAGGGACTGGACCCATTCCTCTAACTATCCATTTCTAGTGTGATCTTAAATACCTCAAGTGTTGGTTATAGACATTTTCGATTGAGATTAATTCAGTCTAAGTTTGGGTCAATGAAGTATTCTGAAATTACTCTAGGAGCAATATATAGTTAAAACCAATTAATCATGCGATACTACGATTTGCAATGGGTTAAGCATGGAACTATCAATTGTTATTTCACTTAATTAGAATTGCATGTTTATGGTCTTTCGAGCCTCTAAACACGGCAATCTAGCCTCATTGCATCATTGTGAGCGAGGAGATTAATTACTAGTCGAGGGCAATCAATTATGTTGTGGTTTACGGGGAAACGATTAGGGACTTTCGTGCGTCTAACCATTTAACTCAACTTAGCCTCACAACTACTTCTTCGAGTGGTGATGTGACATCCCAAGTTGGTCTTTCATAACCCCCGTGTCTCAACCAAGCACGGTGTTAGGTATATTTCTATCCTGACACAAAAATCTCTCCCGAGATACAAACGTGCTCCTCACATTCTCATGTCCTGACCTAGGTAATGCATTCTCAAGCTATTACTAAAGCTAACAAATATGCTTTCATGGTGATCAATCATAAAAACAACCAACAATCCAGAATGCAAGACGAAAACAACAATCAATAACTTAATTCCAAAACAATTTCATAAAATCACAATCATAATTCATGGCTTCAACCCTAGAGGAAGGGTTCTTGCCATTCATGTTCGTAAAACTACACTAACTACTACTAAACTAACATACTTACATGAATTTGGTAGATGAGAAGGGAATTTGACAAACCCTAGATGAGTTCTCCCACTTCTCCCTTCACTCCTAGGTATTTTTCCAGAATAAAATCGTGACCAAATGATTTTAGGAGCTAAGGGTTCAATTTATACTATGCTGAAAAATTGCAAAATTTGGCCTGTGGTGGAACAACAACGTGTCACGGAGCTGAACGCCCTATTTGACCTCCGTGACACGTTGGTAACGCGTACCCTTACAGGAATTTGCCAAAAAATGCAATTTTTGGCTAAGTGTTGCCGCGTTGGCAGAGTGCCACGGCCCCTATCGCGCAGGGTGCCAGTTATTGCATGTTTTCTTGTTGACTTTCACGTTTTGCTCTTGATTCCATTCCTCCACTTCACCAAATCATGAATTAGTTCCTCAAATGCATTATTAGCCTTCAAAAACAAGGACTAATCATGTTGGTTAGTATATATTCACATTTACATAAAATCACATGAAAATGTATAAAATAACTTAGATAAACAAGACAAAATTAAGGTATAAAGCATCACTCGGGCATGCTATTTTTGCCAGAGATCACCTACCCCACACTTAAAGTCTTGTTCGTCCTCGAACAACCTATTACATCTCATGTATATGCAGACTCATCCATAACTCATTTAGCAAGAATATTCAAGCTACGGCTACAATGATTACGTAAGATAACAAGCTAAAGATAGAGCATGCACAATTTGATCATTGAAATGAAGTACAACTATGTTAAGACTTCTTAACCTCAAGAATCGACTCTCAATCTTAGAAAACTCATGCAAATCAACTGATTGAGAAATCCCACATGAATTATATCCTTCATTCAACATGTGCCCCTCACAGGAAGAGAGTTACCCAATCACACGCAAAAACAATTTTTAAATCACAACATGTGTGGGTACATGAATAGAATTGCGCTCACTCTCACAAAGAATTCACATGCATCATGTAATGACCCATAAGCTTGCCCTTAGTGTTTTATTCCACTAATTTAAGGATGTGTGGATGTAAGATCAAGTAGGACTTAATGGGTTGTAATGTAAGCTAAGGGACAGGCAGGTATTATTCTGGACAATACTAGTGACTAACTTTCCTAAGCGCTTTTAATACATTACGCCCTCATTAGGAACTTCCCTTCCCTTACTTCACCTTTTTCTCCTTTTAGCTTTCTTTTTCCTCTTATGTTCCCTCTTTCTTTAGGCACTTTTAGCTTATTAGTAAGGAGCTCTATAAAAAAAATTTCATTAATTTGTTTTCTAACTCCTTAATAATAATCAACCATTTTCACACAAGTGCACCTTTGTCCTTTTCTCCACTTCTACAACTTGCTACTTTTCCTTTCTTTCACTCCTTTACTCTTTCATATTTTTCCCTTAAGCTCTTAGGAGTTTTGGATCAAATTCAAGGCTAATGAAAGAAAAAAGATTAAGCTTATGTTGCAGCTGTCAAAGAATAGGCTCAAGGCTCAATGGGGCTAACTAGGATTAATTTCTCAAGGTAGGTAAAATGAGGGATAAAAATTTGGTTAATTCAAAGAAATGCCTAGATCATCTCCTACACTTCACAGCCTTCATTTCGTTTTATAAACACACCAGGCAAGTTCTAGACAATCCACAATAGCACAGAATACTCAAAAATCATACACTCATGGCACATGCTCAATTCAGGACACATTCATCAGACTCTTACTCAGCTAATCACAAGAATTCAGATTAAGCTTCAATCATATTGAGTCAAATTCAAGAGCTTAAGTGTCTCAAACAAAGTTATACATTTGCATGCTTCACACTGAACATACTCGCATCTTACAATCATGCATAGCACATAACAAGAACATCAAGCACCAATTAGTTATGGTTTCAACAAAACCAAACACCTACCGACTAATTTTTCCTCAAGACGGTCGTCATCCATCCATCATTGGAAACAGTCCCTAACTATGACTAGAAACACTATATACAGACAAAGGAAAGAAAGAAAAAGAAAATTTTTATTCTTCGGTTCAAATACCCCCCATCGGAAAAGAACCGAAAAGAAAAACCAACGGGTGATGAAGTCATGCTTACTTCACAAAAATTTTCAAAATTTTCAAATTTCTCAAATTTCTCAAGCATTAGCATTACATTCACCACAAACTTGTTAAGCACAAAAATTTTTGAAATTTCCCTTGAAATTTCCCGCACCCCACACTTAAATAAGGCTATGTCCTCATAGCATCAAATTAAAATTTAAAAAGGGTGAGAAATACTCCCTGAGGCCTTTAGCCTAGCAAATAGCATGCTTTTCTTCAGTTTTGCACAAGTGTGTGTCGACCCCACACTTTTTATCGTCCATGCTTTTTAGCTTCCTCCTCCACGGGTACTCAGACTTCCCCTCCATCTGTGCTTAACTTTCCACCAAAAACAACACAAGATGAGAAATAAATAAAATCAACACAAATGCAAGAAATTAAAATGGTACCTGTGGTACCCTTGGGTTGCCTCCCAAGTAGCGCCTTATTTTATGTCGTGGCCCGATGTGGACTATCCTTTTCAGGACATCCTCATACCTAGGTCCTCTTTCGAGAACCATCTCCTTTTCTTTTACTGTTTAGAGGAAACAACCTCCACTTTGTTCCTCTCTTTCTCCAACTTCTTCTCAATTTGAAGCCCTTTATCAGACTCGGGCTGAACACTTGTAATTGCCTTTGGCCCTGCACCTGTGGAATCCTCCACCCCATACTTATCCTCTGCAAACACACTAACCTGACAAAGGTTTCTATGGTGTGCAGATGGGTTCATTTCTTGGTAAACGCGGAAGATTTATTCTTCATCCTCAACCCTCATTTTCAGGGTCCCTGCTTTCAAATCAATCACCGCTCCTCCAGTGGCCAAGAATGGTTGTCCCAAGATCAGGGGTACCTGGTCATCAACCTGAAAATCCCAGACAATCAAATCAGCAGGTATAATGAACTTACCTACTTTGATGAGAAGGTCCTCTATTATTCCATCAGGTGTCACTCGCGACTTGTCAGCCAGCTGCAGCATCAACCTTGTCGACCTCGGTTTTCCCAACCCCAAGGTATTGAATAAGGATAGGGGCATTAGATTGACTGCTTCCCCTAAGTCACACAAAGCTCGTAGCACCTCAGCTTTACCAATTTGTATGGGGAGGGTAAAACTCCCTGGGTCTTTGAGCTTCTTCGGCATTTTGCTCAATACCCTGTGACTGCACTCCTCAGTCAGTGCTACAGTCTGGACATCCACCAATCTCACTTTGTTAGCCATTACATCCTTCAAGTATTTAGCATACTTGGGCATTCCTTGCAAGACATCAATAAGAGGCAAATTTATGTGAAGTTCTTTGAAGCTCTCGAAGAACTTTTTGAAGCATTCCTTTCCTTGCTCTTTCTGAATTTCTGAGGGAATGGTGGTGGTGGTCTTTGTGCTGGCTGCAATGAAAGTTCCGCATTTTGTTGGCCAGCACTCTGATTATCTCCCATGTTGATGGATGGTTCTGGTCTAACCAACTCCGGCTGCAACCCCTTTCTCATCTCTTTTGGCACTGCATCAGCTAATTTCTTACCGCTTCTCAAACTGATGGCATTGATCTGCCGGGGGTTAGGATCTGTGTCGCTAGGTAATCCCCCTTGTGATCTCATGTTTTGAGCAGCTGCTATCTGATCCACTTGTTTTTCAAGATTGCGGGTGTCTACTTGCTGATTCGTTAAGTCTGTTGCCATCCTCGCCTGATTTTCTGCTAACTGATTCTGGGTCTCCATAAGTTTCTGTAGTGTTTCCTCAATGCTGCTACTCAATTTCCCATCATTCTGCCTATTCTGCTGATACTGTTGTTGTTGAGGTAGCATATAATTTTGCTTTTGGTTTCCACCCCAAGAAAAATTCAGGTGGCCCTGCCAATTTCTGTTGTAACTGGTTTCAAAATTCTGATTGTTGCACTGCACATTAATAACAAAATTGACTGACTCCGGATTGGCTCCATAAGATTCTGCATGGTGCCTATTATTACCACAAATTTCACACCAACTCGGAGCTTGCTGAACTGCATTAACCTGGCCCTGGCGTTGGTTCATACTTAATTTATTGAACTGAATAGTCATTTGATGCTGGAATGAAGCTAACTGTGCTGCCAAGGCATTCAAACCATCTACTTCTATCAACCCCAATCTCTTTCCTGCCCCTCTCGATGACTCACTGTGCCACTCTGGATTTCCTTGTGCAATTCTATTCAACAAGGTGTACAACTCATCATAAGTCTTATCCAAGGCTTGCCCACCCAATGTAGAGTCTAGTAATATTTTTGTGTGTGGGTCTAGACTTTCTACAAAGGTATGGGCCAGCACTTCATTTGATTGCTGGTGATGGGGGCAATCTCTCAACAATGACTTGAATCTTTCCCAAGCCATATATAAGTTCTCATCAGGCCTCTGTTTGAAACTGAGTATTTCACTTCTCAACCTTGCAGTTTTGCCTAAAGGGAAGAATCTGATAAGGAACTTCTTAGCCAAGTCATTCCATGAAGTTATGGAGTTCGGTGGCTCAGCCTTCAGCAACTTTTTCGCCTCTCCCAACAGTGAAAATGGGAAGAGGGTCATTCAGACATAATCTGTGGACACGCCGGTGGGGACAAACGTGTCACGAATCTCTAAAAAGCTCTGTAAGTGCTGCTGCGGGTCCTCATGTGCCATCCCAGTGAATTGACCACTAGAATGTAACCGCTGCACCATGTTCTGTTTAAGCTCAAAGTGCCCTCCAGGTTCCGGTTTAAGGATGCTAGAGGTCACATTCGTCGCTAGGGGGATTGCCACTTCGTGAACTGGTCTTGCTGCCATTGCTTCGGATGACAATTGTGCTTGTCCTGCGGGTGGTTGTTGTTGCACCTTTTCTTGAAGTCTCTTCAGCTTTTGCTCTAGAGCTACTCTCCTTTGCAAATGGATTTGACATTCAGGTTCCAGCAACGGTTCCACAAGCTCTCTATTTCTAGCCAGCTCGGCAGGACAACCTGTCACCTGCAATTAAGCACACTAAGACCAAGTTTCTCAACACTTAAGGAAATTCAAAAATCACACAAAAATAGATAAATTATCAAAACTTCGCCGAGTCCCCGGCAACGGCACCAAATACTTGACGTGCCCGATTCGCGCGTCCGCAAGTGTACGGGTCGTGCAAGTAATATAGTGGCTCTTTTTAAGAACCGGATTGTCGAACCCACAGGGACTGGACCCATTCCTCTAACTATCCATTTCTAGTGTGATCTTAAATACCTCAAGTGTTGGTTATAGACATTTTCGATTGAGATTAATTCAGTCTAAGTTTGGGTCAACGAAGTATTCTGAAATTACTCTAGGAGCAACATATAGTTAAAACCAATTAATCATGCGATACTACGATTTGCAATGGGTTAAGCATGGAACTATCAATTGTTATTTCACATAATTAGAATTGCATGTTTATGGTCTTTCGAGCCTCTAAACACGGCAATCTAGCCTCACTGCATCATTGTGAGCGAGGAGTTTAATTTCTAGTCGCGGGCAATCAATTATGTTGTGGTTTATGGGGAAACGATTAGGGACTTTCGTGCGTCTAACAATTTAACTCAACTTAGCCTCACAACTACTTCTTCGAGTGGTGATGTGACATCCCAAGTTGGTCTTTCATAACCCCCGTGTCTCAACCAAGCACGGTGTTAGGTATATTTCTATCCTGACACAAAAATCTCTCCCGAGATACAAACGTGCTCCTCACATTCTCATGTCCTAACCTAGGTAATGCTTTCTCAAGCTATTACTCAAGCTAACAAATATGCTTTCATGGTGATCAATCATAAAAACAACCAACAATCCAGAATGCAAGACGAAAACAACAATCAATAACTTAATTCCAAAACAATTTCATAAAATCACAATCATAATTCATGGCTTCAACCCTAGAGGAAGGGTTCTTGCCATTCATGTTCGTAACACTACACTAACTACTACTAAACTAACATACTTACATGAATTTGGTAGATGAGAAGGGAATTTGACAAACCCTAGATGAGTTCTCCCATTTCTCCCTTCACTCCTAGGTAGTTTTCCAGAATAAAATCGTGACCAAATGATTTTAGGAGCTAAGGGTTCAATTTATACTATGCTGAAAAATTGCAAAATTTGGCCTGTGGTGGAACAACAACATGTCACGGAGCTGAACGCCCTACTTGACCTCCGTGACACATTGGTAACGCGTACCCTCACTGGAATGTGCCAAAAAATGCAATTTTTGGCCAAGTGTTGCCACGTTGGCAGCGTGCCACGGCCCCTATCGCGCAGGGTGCCAGTTATTGCATGTTTTCGTGTTGACTTTCACGTTTTGCTCTTGATTCCATTCCTCCACTTCACCAAATCATGAATTAGTTCCTCAAATGCATTATTAGCCTTCAAAAACAAGGACTAATCATGTTGGTTAGTATATATTCACATTTACATAAAATCACATGAAAATGTATAAAATAACTTAGATAAACAAGACTAAATTCAGGTATAAAGCATCACTCGGGCATGCTATTTTTGCCCAAGATCAATGTGGTGTCTAGCGATGGCATAAAAGTAGACTCAGCAGAAAATCAAGGCGGTGAAGAATTGGCCCAGACCAGTGAATCCTTCAGATATTCAGAGTTTCTTGAGCTTAGCTTGCTACTACCAGAGATTTGTTGAGGGTTTCTCAACCATTGCAGCGCCTTTGACTATGTTGACTCAGAAGAAGGTGAAGTTCCAGTGGTCGGAGGCTTGTGAGAAAAGCTTCCAAGAGTTGAAGGTTCGACTTACCTCAGCACCAGTATTGACCCTACCCGAGGGTAATAATGGTTTCATGGTGTATTGTGATGCTTCTAGAGTTGGACTTGGATGTGTACTAATGCAGTGGGGGAGAGTGATAGTTTATGCCTCTCGACAGCTAAAGGAGCATGAAAAGAATTACCCAACCCACGATCTTGAATTGGCCGCAATGGTGTTTGCATTGAAGATATGGCGGTATCACTTGTATGGGGTCCACATGGATGTATTTACGGACCACAAGAGCTTGCAATATGTGTTCACACAGAAGGATCTAAATCTGTGGCAAAGGAGGTGGTTGGAGTTAGTTAAGGATTATTACATGAATGTCCTTTACCACCCGAGCAAAGATAATGTGGTTGTGGATATGCTTAGTAGGCTCTCAATGAAGAGTGTGTCCCATGTGGACAAGGGAAAGAAGGAGTTGGTGAAGGATGTTCACTGGCTTGCAAGGCTGGAAGTTAGACTGATCGATTTAACTGATGGCGGTGTCGTTGTGCAGAACGGGTCAGAATCATTCATGGTAGTTGATGTTAAATCCAAGAAAGATGAGGATCGAATATTGAGGAAACTGAAGGAGGTGGTGCAGAATCAGAAGGTGGAGGTTTTCCCCCAAGGAGGAGATGTTGTGCTACGATACCAGGGTCAGCTATGTGTTTCGGATATTGATAATTTGAGAGTCCAGATTTTGCCTGAGCCATATGGTACCAGATTGTCACACCCCGCCTTGGGGGGTATGACTGGCACCTGGTGCCCTACTAGGACCTGAACTGCTGGACTGCTAAGCCTGGGCACATCTGGTGCCTGGCTGGCTCTAACTCACATTTCTGGAAACAAAGGGCTATATAACGGCTGTAAACACAGTCCCCAGCCCATTGGCCTATAGCCTCCTATACCTGTACTAACAGCTGACCAGAAACATATTAATATAGGGGAAAACTATGCGGGATGACAAGGCCACCATGCTGTCTAGTTATCTATAACTTAACCATGCAATAGCAACATGACCGGCAAGGTCACCACTACTGTCGAACTATGGCCCCACACGGCCAACATAAAGGAAACACAAGTACTAACAGCTAAACAACTGCACGGCCTCACACGACCGGCTCATCTGACCACAGGGAAACACATACAGACTGCAAGCCTCTAGGAATAGCAATAGAAATGATCCGGACAGGGCCCCGACCTACCCGTACTGTACAACAAAAGAAAATGAAATACACCTCTGGAATTCAGTCTCCGGATGACAGGAGCTGAATACTCGATCGCTGACAGGAATCACGTGGTATTGCCTGCTCGTCTATGAGTACATGCAGGCAAGTAATGCAGCGCCCCACCGGGCGTCAGTACCGCTGGTACTGAGTATGTAAAGCAATAACTAAAAGGAATATCTGAAAACAATAATTTAACTGATGAAACTGAAGTAGGAAGAAATAGATTAACTGTCTGATAATGTAAGTCATACCTTCTCTCAATTATACTGGAAGGAGTAGGAGTCATACTTGGAGATGTATCGTTCTACTGCTGATCTACTCGTATCTAACGTAACATGGCATAACATAACATAACATAACATAGCACACACAAACCTTACCCGGCCCCCATAAGCCGGGGGGTACAACCAGCACAGAATCTATACCCCTACCCCGGTCATCCCATCTCCTATAAACACTGTAAGCATCCTGCCGGTCCCCTGGGTATGCACTTGGGCTCACTGAGCCCCTGACTATAACTGCATCTGAGTCCAGAGGACTCCTGAATCAACACCCGGGCGTATCTGCTCGACAGGGGTGGGTAAGGGCCGACCAAGGCACAATATGGGGAAAACTGGCATCCCATCTTCGTCCCCTGTGGGACGGCATGCCACTCCGTAGAGCGACGTATCCTCGTCCTCTAGTGGACGAGTCGTTCCAGCTATCAACCCTGGGGCGGTCATGGATGCTAGGTAATCCAACCCCAAGACAATACAGCGGTCTCAACTAGTAATACTATCTGCATGTCCCACATACTGAAGCTAATAGTGGTAAAGTATTGTATACACTATATGCTGGACTAGTAGTAGTAATGCGTACATACTTAATACATGCTGAGGCTGATAATAGTATATATGTATAAATATAGTCTTCTACCAGACTGTACTGGGGCTAATGGTGAACAAGATATAGTGTTTCTGCTGAAAACTATGTTGTATACTGAGTTTCTATAGTAACATGATTTACTATTCCTAACATACTTGCTAACTCCATTTTAACTTATCATTCTACTTCTGAGATGTGTTACAGATATTACATTGCTTTACTGGGTTTCAACTGAATACAATGATATCCTAACATTCTGTGTCACATCACATACTGAGCATGCTGTGCAGTTCCTAACACATGTATTAGAATGTATGTCGTGCTAGCAAGATTCACGCAAGTTATAGCTCGACGCTTCTAATATTGTACCAACATTCGTAATAAACATAACACATGATTTCTGAACATTCTACTGGCCTTTAAATTACTGTACTGTATCGAGATTACTTAACTTGCCGAGGAAACTAGCTTTACATACCTTATCCTCGAACTATGCGTCAGTCGGACGAGGCTCGGCCGGTACTTCAACTATTTTCTCCCAACTGCATTCATAAATATGTAAATTAATACTAAATACAGCTTTATTTTAAAGAGCAACGGCACTTTCGATATATTTTATAGCCTAAACTTAGGCTTATCGAAAGACGGTCGAAAACTCGCTATTTTTCAGAGGTCCAGCAGGGAGAAATATTCACTTCACAGCTAGGAACACATAGACACTAGTTTAGAGCAATTCCACTTACCTTAGCTCGGTGGCTCGATGATTCGTCGGCCGTATTTCACGAAACTAAATCCGTAGGAATGCTCTCTGCTGCTAAATACCTTGGTATCTGAGGTTAATTTGAGTTTGGACAACGTTTAGCAACGTAATCAGACGAAAATTATATTACCTCTTCGTTCCTTTTTCCTTCCCTGCTGGTTTGCTTTATTTTCTGGAAATTTTATAAGTTTATAATGAATTAAAACCGAAGTGGGGCTTTATATACTTGGGCCTGGACAAGGCCAACGCGTCACGGTGCCAACGCGGAGGCTTCACCTCCGTGACACGCTGCCATCGTGGAGGGGTTCTGCCTCGGCTCCTTCCGCGATGGTTCGACAGGTTTCTCGTCCAATCTTTTCCCGAGCCTTTCTCTAGCACGTATGGCCTTCAAATATGCTTAACCAACGTGCAAATAGGTCATCTAGGTGCCGAGAATCCTACGGGGTATAACATTCTCCCCCCTTAAGAACATTCGTCCTCGAATGTACACCGCTATCTAGAGGACTATTTGACTTACTTTCTAGAAAAATTTCGGCAGAGTTTCCCCTGTAATATGGACTATAGCAAAAACCTGAAATGCAGAAAAGTCCAACACAGGTACTGCACACAATATTTTAAGATCCACTGGATAACTAAGTATCAATCTTTCTCATTCACACACATACAACTATAAGGTACTGCATAAGTAAAAATACGGACATACCTGTCACCTGACTAGGCCTGAAATAGGTGAGGGTATCTGGCTTTCATATCTTCTTCAGCTTCCCACGTCATTTCCTCACGATTCCTGTTATGCCACAATACTTTGACAGACGCAACATCCTTAGTCCTCAACCTGCGAATCTGTCTGTCTAAGATAGCTACGGGAACCTCTTCATATGCTAACTCTTCCGTGACCTGGACATCCTAAACTGGAACTACTATGGAAGGATCCCCTACAAACTTTCTCAACATAGAGACATGGAATACTGGGTGAACAGATGCTAACTCTGGAGGCAAGTTCAATTCATATGCAACTTGGCCTATTCTTCGCCGAATCTGATATGGCCCAATGAATCTTCGGCTAAGCTTGCCTTTCTTGCCAAATCTCATCACCCCTTTCATCGGAGACACTTTCAGATATACCCAGTCATTCATCGCAAATTCTAGATTTTTGCGCCGCATATCTGCATAAGACTTCTGCCGGCTCTGAGCAGTCAGTAAACGTTCTCGGATAAGCTTTACTTATTCCTCTGACTGTCGGATAACATCTGGGCCAACCAACGCTGATTCCCCTATTTCAAACCATCCAATCGGCGATCTGCATTTTCGCCCGTATAATGCCTTGAAAGGCACCATCTGGATGGCTGAATGATAGCTATTATTGTAGGCAAATTCAATCAACGAAAGATGCTCATCCCAGCTACCCCCAAAATCTAGTACACATGCTCGCAACATATCTTCGAGCATCTGAATTGTACGTTCAGCCTGCCCATCTGTCTGAGGATGGAATGTTGTGCTCAAGTTAATCTGCGTTCCCAAACCTTTCTGAAACGACTGCCAGAATCTAGCTGTGAACTGTGCTCCCCTATCTGAAATAATGGATACCGGCACTCCATGCAATCTAACTATTTCTCTGATGTATAATTCGGCATAATCCTCAGCCGAGAAGGTAGCCCTTACTGGCAGGAAATGGGCTGATTTTGTTAGCTTGTCAACTATTACCCAAATGGAATCATTTCTGCGTCTGGTACGGGGTAACCCTGTTACAAAATTCATGTTTATCGTTTCCCATTTCCACGTAGGCACCGTTATATCTTGCGTCAAATCGCCTAGCTTCTGGTGCTCCACTTTCACCTCCTGACAGTTAGAACATCTAGATACAAATTCAGTGATCTCAGCTTTCATACCTGGCCACCAGTAGATGTCTCTGATGTCGTGGTACATCTTCGTCGCTCCTGGATGAAGGGAATAACGAGCATAATGTACCTCATGCATGATCCGCCCGCGAAGCCCTGAAACATTCGGGACACAGAGGCGACCCTTACAGCATAGCACATCATCTCCAGTCATTTGGAAATCTGACTCCTTACCTTTCTGAATTCTATCTCTAAGCTGGACTAAATCAGGGTCCTCATACTGTCGTTCTTTTACCTCTGTAACTAATGATGACACAGCGGAATTCTGAATTACTGCTCTATTATTTTCTGTTTCCATTACTCAAACGGCTAAACCAGCTAACTGATCAATTTCTTTGGCTAACTCCCGCTTCTCAGGTCGCAAATACGCCAAACTCCCCATTGACTTATGGCTTAGGGCGTCTGCTACAACATTAGCTTTTCCGGGGTGGTATAGAATATTCACATCATAATCTTTTAACAGCTCCAACCAGCGGCGTTGCCGTAGATTCAACTCCCTCTGAGTGAAGATGTACTGTAGGCTCTTATGATCTGTGTAAATATCAACATGGACGCCGTACAGGTAATGCCTCCACATCTTTAAGGCGTGGATTACTGCAGCCAATTCCAGGTCATGGGTAGGGTAATTCTTTTCGTGTTTCCTCAGCTGTCTGGAAGCATATGCAATTACTCTACCATGCTACATCAACACACAACCTAACCCGACACTTGACACGTCGCAATAGACTGAATAACCTTCTGTGCCTTCCGGCAATGCTAATACTGGGGCGGAGGTTATTCTATCTTTCAGTTCCTGGAAGCTCTGCTCGCATGCCTCTGTCCATTGAAACTTTGCTGCTTTCTGTGTCAATTTGGTTAGAGGTGCCGCAATGGTCGAGAACCCTTCAACGAACCTTCTGTAATATCCTTCCAACCCCAGAAAGCTACGAACTTCAGTCGGAGTGGTAGGCCTAGGCCATGACTTAACTGCTTCTATTTTCTGCTTGTCAACTTGTATACCAGCGTCTGACACGATATGCCCTAAAAAGGCCACTGAGTTAAGCCAGAATTCACACTTAGAAAATTTAGCATACAGCTGACGGTCCCTGAGAATCTGGAGCACTGTCCGCAAATGAGTCCGGTGATCTGCCTCAGAGCGAGAATACACCAGAATGTCATCAATAAATACTATCATGAACAAGTCCAAAAAAGGTCTGAAAATACTGTTCATTAGGTCCATGAACACTGCTGGGGAATTCGTTAACCCGAAGGACATAACTAGAAATTCAAAATGCCCATATCGGGTCCTGAACGCTGTCTTAGGAATATCTCTCTCACGTACTCGGACCTGGTGATATCCGGACCGCAAGTCAATCTTAGAAAAATATCTGGCTCCCTGCAACTGATGAAATAAGTCATCAATTCTGGGGAGTGGGTACTTGTTCTTTACTGTAACTTTTTTTAATTGCCGATAATCTATGCACATTCGGAGCGAGCCATCTTTCTTTCTCACAAATAAAACTAGCGCACCCCACGGTGAAGTACTCGGCCTGATAAAACCTTTATCCAATAAATCTTTCAACTGCTCTTTTAATTCTCTGAGTTCTGCAGGAGCCATGCGATAAGGAGGAATTGATATCGGCTGGGTGCCTAGTAATAAATCAATAGCAAAGTCTATTTCCCTTTCTGGGGGAATACCAAGTAACTCATCAGGAAATACATCAGGGAATTCATTCACCACTGGAACAGACTGGAGTGTCGGAGATTCTGTTTGGACATCCTGAACTCTGACCAGATGGTAAATACATCCCTTAGATATCAATTTCCTCGCCTGAAGGTAGGAAATAAACCTACCCTTTGGCGTAGCGGTGCTGCCCTTCCACTCCCGCACTGCTTCTCTTGGGAAGTGGAATCGGACCGTCTTGGTCCAACATTCAACGTTGGCAAAACACGGTACTAACCAGTCTATACCCATTATGGCATCAAAGTCTATCATTTCTAACTCGACCAGATCTACTGTGGTCTGACGGTCAGCAACCTCTACTGTACACCCGCGGTAGATTCAGCTAGCTGTGATAGAGTCACCGACGGGCGTGGATACTAAGAAGGGCTGCTGCAATAATTCTGGTGCAATACTAAACTTTCATGCCACAAATGGAGTAATGTAGGACAAAGTAGACCCTGGATCAATCAACACATAAGCAGGGTGTGAGCAAATAGTTAGCATACCTGTCACAACATCAGGCGACGCTTCTGAATCTTGCCTCCCTAGTAAGGCATATGTGCGGCTTGGACCCGCACCTGTACTGGAGGCCTCTGATCTGCCCCGACCCCTGCCTGCTGAAACTAAGGGCCTGCGCCCAGTCGAGGATGCTGTGGCTCGTGACCCTGCAGATGCCCTATCCTGTCTATCTCGATCCTCTCGGCCTCTGGCTGGGCAATCTTTCATCAAAATTTGGCCACAATTATAACATGCGGTGGAGCCATATCTGCATGCTCCAGGATGGCGTCGACTGCATATAGGGCAAAGTGGTAGGGTATACCTACTCTGCTCCGGCCCTCCTCTGCAATGGTGAATCTGCCATCTGCAAGCCTCTACCAGTCTCTGACTGCCCCCTGCGGCTGAATCTACCCCCCTACGACTGTGGCGGAGGCGGAGGCCTGGGCGGCCTATCTAACAATCGTGGCCTGGGTCCTCTCCGGGCCTCCCTCTGTAACTCAACTGGCCTGTCCCGGCGACGCTGTTCCTAATTGACCCTTCTGATCTCCCGATGTCGCTGTCTGATGCCCTCAATATTCTGGGAAATGCCTGAACTCGAGCAATGTCCATGTCCTCTCGCAGTGTGGCCGTAATGCAAGTCTCAACATATTCTGGATTCAACCCCATGATGAAGCGATATACTCTGGATGCCATGGTATCAACAAAGGCCAGTGCATACCGGGCTAAAGAATCAAACCGCAAGGAATATTCCCAAACACTCATGGCCCCCTGCTCCAGATGCAGGAACTGGTCTACCCGAGCCTGTCGAATCTCCCGTGACAAATAGTGATCCAGAAAAGCTCCTGAAAAGCTGGACCAGGTGGGAGGGGAAGCATCACTCCCTCGGGACCTTTCCCAGCTTTCATACCATAACACGGCGATGTCCCGTAACCGAAATGCTGCCAACTCAACTGATTATGTAGGCGTGGCATGCATAACCCTGAAGATTCTCTACATTTGATCCAAAAAATCCTGAGGGTCCTCTATCCGGTCCGTACTTGTAAACTGCGGGGGATTCAGAGCTAAGAACTCTCGGACCCTCAAACTACCGGGCCCTCGTGATGACTCCGCAACTGTAGATGGCATTGGCTGATGCTGAACAACCATCATCTGTTCTAACATAACTACAGCACTCCTAACCTCCTGGTCGGAAGGTGTCGGTATAGGGACTGCTGAAGGTAGTGTCGCCCCAAGCGGCTCCTGATGTGGTGGAGACTGCTGAGAAGGCTGGGGCGATGCCTCTGTAGTGCCCTCTAATCGGGCTGTTTCTAAACGAGGGTGAGGCATCCTGCTGGTGCCTTCCCCTGCTGCAATATCTAGGCTCCGGCCTGCGATAGGATGTCGCTGGTCTAACATTATCTGTAACCAAAGAATATAGTAAGCTTTTAGGGACTCAACCTTATATTGTACCGCTCTACAGCATGACTAAATAAGAATGAAAGACAACCATCCTATCATGCCTTGCAGCCCCCTACCCATAGTATGTGGTGCACAACACATCCATGGACAGGACTCTACTTAGCACGGCTTGCAGACTCCCTGGGATACGACCTGCTTTGATACCAAGTTTGTTACACCCCGCCTTGGGGGGTATGACTGGCACCTGGTGCCCTACTAGGACCTGAACTGCTGGACTGCTATGCCTGGGCACATCTGGTGCCTGGCTGGCTCTAACTCACACTTCTGGAAACAAAGGGCTATATAACGGCTGTAAACACAGCCCCCGGCCCATTGGCCTATAGCCTCCTGTACCTGTACTAACAGCTGACCAGAAACATATCAATATAGGGGAAAACTATGCGGGCCGACAAGGCCACCATGCTGTCTAGTTATCTATAACTTAACCATGAAATACTGGATAGCTACATGACCGGCAAGGTCACCAATACTGTCGAACTATGGCCCCACACGGCTAACATAAAGGAAACACAAGTACTAACAGCTAAACAACTGCACGGCCTCACACGACTGGCTCATCTGACCACATGGAAACACATACAGACTGCAAGCCTCTAGGAATAGTAATAGAAATGATCGGGATAGGGCCCCGACCTACCCGTACTGTACAACAAAAGAAAATGAAATACACCTCTAGAATTCAGTCTCCGGATGACAGGAGCTGAATACTCGATCGCTGACAGGAATCACGTGGTATCGCCTGCTCGTCTATGAGTACATGCAGGCAAGTAATGCAGCGCCCCACCAGGCGTCAGTACCGCTGGTACTGAGTATGTAAAGCAATAACTAAAAGGAATATCTGAAAACAATAATTTAACTGATGAAACTGAAGTAGGAAGAAATAGATTAACTGTCTGATAATGTAAGTCATACCTTCTCTCAATTATACTGGAAGGAGTAGGAGTCATACCTGGAGATGTATCGTTCTACTGCTGATCTACTCGTATCTAACGTAACATGGCATAACATAACATAACATAACATAGCACACACAAACCTTACCCGGCCCCCATAAGCCGGGGGGTACAACCAGCACAGAATCTATACCCCTACCCCGGTCATCCCATCTCCTATAAACACTGTAAGCATCTTGTCGGTCCCTTGGGTATGCACTTGGGCTCACTGAGCCCCTGACTATAACTACATCTGAGTCCGGAGGACTCCTGAATCAACACCCGGGCGTATCCGCTCGACAGAGGTAGGTAAGGGCCGACCAAGGCACAATATGGGGAAAATTGGCATCCCATCTTCGTCCCCTGTGGGACGGCATGCCACTCCGTAGAGCGACGTATCCTGATCCTCTGGTGGACGAGTCGATACAGCTATCAACCCTGGGGCGATCATGGTTACTAGGTAATCCAACCCCAAGACAATACAGCGATCTCAACTAGTAATACTATCTGCATGTCCCACATACTGAAGCTAATAGTGGTAAAGTATTGTATACACTATATGCTGGACTAGTAGTAGTAATACATGTTGAGGATGGTAATAGTATATATGTATAAATATAGTCTTCTACCAGACTGTACTGGGGCTAATGGTGAACAAGATATAGTGTTTCTGCTGAAAACTATGTTGTATACTGAGTTTCTATAGTAACATGAGTTACTATTCCTAACATACTTACTAACTCCATTTTAACTTATCATTCTACTTCTGAGATGTGTTACAGATATTACATTGCTTTACTGGGTTTCAACTGAATACAATGATATCCTAACATTCTGTGTCACATCACATACTGAGCATGCTGTGTAGTTCCTAACACTTGTATTAGAATCTATGTCGTGCTAGCAAGTTTCACGCAAGTTATAGCTCGATGCTTCTAATATCATACCAACATTCTTAATAAACATAACACATGACTTCTGAACATTCTACTGGCCTTTAAATTACTGTACTGTACCGAGATTACTTAACTTGCCGAGGAAACTAGCTTTACATACCTTATCCTCGAACTATTCGTCAGTCGGACGAGGCTCGGCCGGTACTTCAACTATTATCTCCCAACTGCATTCATAAATATGTCAATTAATACTAAATACAACTTTATTTTAAAGAGCAACGTCACTTTCGATATAGTTTATAGCCTAAACTTAGGCTTATCGAAAGACGATCGAAAACTCGCTATTTTTCAGAGGTCCAGAAGGAAGAAATATTCACTTCACAGCTAGGAACACATAGACACTAGTTTAGAGCAATTCCACTTACCTTTGCTCGGTGGCTCGATGATTCGTCGGCCGTATTTCATGAAACTAAATCTGTAGGAATGCTCTCTGCTGCTAAATACCTCGGTATCTGAGGTTAATTTGAGTTTGGACAACGTTTAGCAGCGTAATCAGACGAAAATTATATTACCTCTTCATTCTTTTTTCCTTCCCTGCTGGTTTGCTCTGTTTTTTGGAAATTTTATAAGTTTATAATGAATTGAAACCGAAGTGGGGCTTTATATACTTGGGCCTGGACAAGGCCAACGTGTCACGGGGCCAACGCGGAGGCTTCACCTCCGTGACACGCTGCCATCGTGGAGGGGTTCTACCTCGGCTCCTTCCGCGATGGTTCGACAGGTTTCTCGTCCGTTCTTTTCCCGGGCCTTTCTCTAGCACGTATGGCCTTCAAATATGCTTAACCAACGTGTGAATAGGTCATCTAGGTTCCGGGAATCCTACGGGGTATAACACAGATATGATATTCATCCAGGATCCACAAAAATGTATCGAGATTTGTGAGAAATCTATTGGTGGGATGCTATGAAAAGGGACATTGCGACATTCGTAGCATAGTGTCCAAACTGTCAGCAAGTAAAAGCCGAGCATCAATGACTTGGAGGTGTAGTTAGTATATTTCCATCCCCACTTGGAAGTGGGAAGAAATCAATATGGACTTCATTACAAGTCTACCTCGTACTCACCGGCAATACAACCCCATTTGGGTTGTGGTGGACAGGTTGACCAAGGCTGCACACTTCCTACCGGTCAAGACAACGAATTCAATAGACGATTATGCTAAGTTGTATATCCAAGAGTTGGTTCAGATTCATGGAGTGCACTTTTATATTATTTTGGATCGAGGTACTTAGTTTACTTCTCAATTCTGGCATTTGTTTCAAAAAGGGCTAGGGACTCAGGTTAAGCTAAGCAGAGCTTTTCACCCTCAGACGGACGGCCAAGTAAAACGAACCATTCATACTCTTGAGGACATATTGAGGGCATGTATGATGGACTTCAAAGGTAGTTGGGATGATCATTTACCCTTGATTGAGTTTGCTTATAATAATTACCACACTAGTATCCAGATAACACCGTTCGGGCGCTCTACGGGCGAAGGTGTAGATCTCCCATCAGATGGTTCGATATTGGTGAGGCATCCATGATAGTTCTAGACTCTATTCATGAGGCGATGCTGAAGGTTCAGTTGATAAGGGACCGGTTGAAAACCACTCAGAGTCATCAGAAATGAGATTTGGAGTTGGATGTAGATGACTGGATGTTTCTAAAGGTATCTCCCATGAAGGGAGTCATGCATTTCGTAAAGAAAGGTAAACTCAGTCCGTGCTATGTTGGTCCATACCGAGTTGTGAGGAGAGTTGGTAAGGTGGGGTATGAGTTGGACTTGTCTTTAGAATTGGATTCAGTTCATCTCATGTTCCATGTATTGCTTTTGAAGAAGTTCTTGGGTGACCCAGCCTTAGTGGTTCCGATAGACAGCTTTGGTGTGAAAGACTATCTCAATTATGAGGAAGTTTCGGTTGAAATTTTGGATCGACAAGTTCGGAAGCTGAGGAACAATGAGGTAGCTTCAATTAAGGATTTATGGAGGAATCAGCATGTTGAAGGAGCTACGTGGGAGGCCGAAGTGGATATGATAGCTAAATACCCCCATTTGTTCCCTACCGGCTCGCTTCAGTTTGAGGTATCAAAATTTTTCCCAAAACCTCTATTCAGTTTTTCATGTTCTATTCATGCGAATAAGTTTGTTTTATGATATGATATATATATATATGTGACGTCTGAACTTTGACCAGCTATGTGGTTCTCTTCGGGGGTAGTCGTTCCGTTAGTTTTTGGTTTGAAAGTCAATGATTAGCATCTATATATATGTAGTGATTGTTGTTTCTAGGTTTTTAGCTTTTTATAATATTCGAGGATGAATATTCCCAAGGGCAGATATTTTTGTACCCCAAGAATTCAAGAATCAGACCCGAATGTGAATCAGGACAAAAACTGGAAAATGTCGCAGCAGTTGCAGAACGGGTCACTTGATGACTCGTGAGGAGGCATAACGAGTCGTCAGGTGGCTTGTGGGGAAGACCTCACAGTGGATGTAACGACTCGTGGTCAGTCACCACGAGTCGTCAAGTCAGTCGTTGGTTGGCCTCGGGTAAAGTTAACAAGGCTTATCCAGTGAACCTGACGGGTGGCACCCAACGAGTCGTCATCAGTCCTAATGACCCGTTAGGTTATGCATTACCAAGCCAGTGGGAATTTCTTGAATGATGAGGCAATGTACTTGATTGGTGTCAAACGGATCATGATCTCTAGTAACGAGTCGTCAGGTCATCCGTTAGGACCCCCTGACAGTTATTTTCCGTGATTTCAATAAGGGCTTTTCCGTAATTCCTAAGTTCTAAGGGCCTATACTACATCGTTTTGAGCTCGTAATAGAGGGTTTTAAGCTAAGATAAAACCATCTAGGCCATTTTCTTCATGCATTCAAGGGTGAGAGCTTGAAGGGGAGAAAGTGAGGAGAAATTCAATGATTTCAAGGGAAATCTTAGCTAGGTAATTAGGAAGAGATAAGATTCTTCAATCCCAAATATGTAAAGCTATGAGTGGGTGCTTTTTTCCACACCCATGCCCATTCCTTATTCATTTGTGACTTATTTGTGATTATCAAGAATGGGTTTTCAATCAATTGCATGATTCCTACCTTTCTAATCATGGGTATGATTAATCCAGTTGATATTGATGATTTATTGAGCTTGGGCGGATTCTATCTTAATTTATTTTACAAAAATTATTTTTCTAAAAATTGAATCTAAAACGCCCATGTGTGGGGATTTTCTATAATAATGTGATGATAAGGGAATAGATGATGAAAAGCATGTTTTCAAACTTACCCGTTATTTTGATGATGTTTTCTAAGAAGGTTAAATAGACCCATGTAAGATGAAGCTTTCGGTAATGCCCAATGTTGAGTATGAATGTTGATTTTATTAAATTGATTTTTAATATTTCATCTTGGAGTGAAACCTCCCAAATTAAAATGTTTGAAACGATTTGAATGGGTTCAAGCATGATAAGGTTTTGGGCAAGGTCCCTATGTTAATGATAATGAAGTGATAATTCGAAAGTAGCCTTACCACATGATTTTGGAGGAAAGCCGCCCACTATCCTTGAGCTTGTGGTATGTGTCGTAATAAAGGTTCTCATATGTATGAATTTCATAATTGAGATGTATGCTGTGATTAAGCTTCATTTCGCATGATGTTGAGTCTAAGCATGATTTCTTTCTAAGGTTTGTGGAGACGACATTGTTGAGCATCAAATTTATATGATGTCTAATGCATGCATGATCTCATAATGAGCTTTGTCAATAGACAATGTTGAGCTTCATTTCATACGATGTTGAATTTATGCATGACTTCATGTTGAGATTCGTCACTAGACGATGTTGAGCTTTGTATTTATATGATGTAGAGTATTGGATGTTTTGGGAGAAGAGTCTAGCACCGAGCAGTCCAAGGGTCGACTACCCTATGCCCCAGAACTACGCGCGAACATAGGATTGATCGTATTATATTTTTGGGACCTCCCTTGTGAGATATACCTGGCTCGATTGGCCCTTTGAGCTTGATATCGATATCATGGTATCGTCCATCGCCCTAGCAAGGTTATGGATGGCTCTACCAACTTGAGTGTGATAGTTGGGACCACGTAAGCTCTATCGTGGTATGTCGGTTAAGTGACAAGTCTCCCATTCTCTATATCATTTGAATTTGCATATGTATTACTATTGATGATTATCTTATGCATGCATGTTTGGAAAGCAAGGTATGACTCATTGTTCAGCTTTTGATATAAATGTTATGATTTAGCTTTGAGTCATTCAAATCAGTCATGATGTTCTAAAGCCATGCATAAGCACGTTATGATAAAGTTCGATTTCAGAATTAATGCATGTGTCCACCCACTTACTCTCAAAGTTTATATATATATGTATGAATGGAATTAGCTGATTTTATTATGCGGTTTTACTTACCTTGCATACATGGTACATTCCACGTACTGATCACATACTTCCTATGCTAAATTATTTCATGATGCAGGATTCAGTTCTCAGGTTCAGCCCCGTTCGTAGCCGCTATCAGTGTTAGCATTTGCTGCATTGTGAGTCCTCATCCTCCGAGGACTAGACTTTTAGTTATTTTGAGCGTACTTTCAATTTCGGTATTTCTAAGCTAGTTGGGAGTGTTGTCCCATCAGCTTGTCCAGATTAAAGGCTATTCAAACTTAGACATCTATTCAACTAAGATGTTTATTCTGTTGTTATTCTAAGCTAGACTTCCACTAAGTTATGTTTATGTTTACTTCATGTTTATGGAATGAGATAGTGATGCTTATTCCATGGGTTGACTTGGGGTCTTTCGGGGTCCCTTGTCCTATGTATACGATCAGGGTCCCTTGTCATGTTGTGACAACTGATAGAGATGAAATTAGACAAGGGTTTTAGGGACACAAGGGAAGAATTATTCCCTTGTTAAATTCCCACATACTTGATGAAGAAATCTGAAGAAATTCCTTGAGAATTTGACGAGAAGTGGACTGCCCTTGTTCTTGCTCTAAGAGCTCCTGAGAGAATTTTATGATTGCTTTCTGAAGGTCTAGTGGGGAATGCGGAAGAAGAACCGTTTGATCCCTATAAATCCTATTAATATACACTTAAACGACATAGTTTAGAGACTAAATAGGTGTGAAATTAAAAAAATAAGCCTTGATATTAAATTTTAAAACTGCCTGACAGGGTCCTAACGGGTCACTCAACGAGTCATTGGTGGTGACCACGATTCGTTGGGACCTCTTGTTGGTCCCACTGCCTGGGACTAGAACACACTATATCTGGCAATTGGGGTCACCAAGACTCGTTGGATGGACCAACGGGTCATTGGTTCCTCCCATGGCCACTGCAAGAGGAAACTCGGATGGCCTGATAACGGGTGACACGACTTTTTGGTGGACCCAACGGGTCATCATGTCCAGTTGTTAGGTTTACTAGAAAGATTTTTTAAAATTTCTATGTTGATAGGAAGGATGGTGAAAATGAATCGTTGTGGGAAACAATGGGCTGTTGTTTCCACTCGTCGTCATTGGAAAGGGATTTCAGGGTTTTCAACCAACGACTCGTACAACGGGTCATTGTTTCTGACAACGACGCGATGGTTGAGTCGTGGTGTCCTGGAAATGATTTTTGTGCTAGGGAGACCACGACTGGTAGGATGACTTGTTGTTTCTCACAACGGGTTGTTCCTTTTCTCGCGGGTTCCTGAGAGACCAAGCCCTACTGACCACGACCGACACAACGAGTCGTGGAACTGACCACGACTCATTGTCTTAGTCGTTCTGAGGCATTTTTTTGGTTTTTTCTTCTTGATTATCATTTTATTTCTGAGTCTGGTCTAGGAATGTTTTAGGGTGTTTAAATATCTCCCCCTTAGGATCATTCATGCTCGAATGAAGATTAAAGCTGATGGAAAACTAGGAAAAGAGCTGAAATTCCTAAACTAAGACTATGAGCTAGTTTCTGAAGGAGTAACTGACTCCGAGCTGAGTTAACCGTACTAACAGAGCTGATGCAACTAGAATGCACATAGAAAATCTAAATAGAGCTGATGAGTACGGAACTTAATAGAGTACTGAGGAGGAATTTAGTACCTATGTCGGAATTGAACTGGAAGGAAATAAGTAATGGTATCTTGCCATCATGTCTACTTCTACTTCCCATTTGGCTCCCTCAACTAGCTGGTTCCTCCACAAAAATTTCACTGAAGTGACTTCCTTGTTTCTCAACTTACGAACCTGACGGTCAAGGATCTGAACTGGGACCTCATCGTAAGAGAGACTATCTTTTATTCCCATGTTGTCTAGTGGCACAACCGAGGCTGGATCACTGATGCATTTCTACAACAGTGACACATGGAAGACTGGGTGCACTAATGCTAGCTCTGGAGGTAGTTCTAACTCATAAGCCACACTTCTAATTCACTTTAAAATTATTTAGGATCCCACATATCTCGGACTGAGTTTTCCTTTATTCCCAAATCTCATCACCCTTTCGTGGGAGAAATTTTTAGATAAGCCCAATCATCCACTGCAAACTCTAATTCTCTTCTCCTCACATCAACATAAGATTTTTGACAGCTCTGAGTTGTTTTCAACCTTTTTGGAATGAGTTGTACTTTTTGCATAGCTTCATGAGCTGAGTCTGGCCTGATTAGAGTAGCTTCACTAACCTCAAACCCCCAATAGGGGATCTACACCTCCTACTAAACAATTCCTCAAACAGGCTATCTAGATACTGCAGTGGTAGCTGTTGTTGTACACAAACTCGATGAGAGGGAAGTAATCATCCCAACTGCCCTTGAATCGATCATGCATGCTCTCAACATATGTTCTAAGGTCTGAATAGTCTGCTCATCTTGTCCATCTGTTTGCGGGTGAAAAGTTGTACTGAGCTTGACCTGGGTACCAAGTCCTTTCTGAAAAGACTTCCAAAAATGAGAGGTGAACTGGGTACTCTATCTTAGATAATGGATAAGGGCACCCATATCCAGCACACAGAATCTACCCTAGTAATGGAGTACACCATCTCCCCCTTGGGAGAAAGCCTCCACTCCTTCTCTAAGAACTATTTCTTTCAGGTTAAGCAGTATGGAATCTTTCTTCTACCTTGACTTAACGAGGAGTTTGCCATCCCAATTGCTGAGCATTCAAAGCTGAGACTGACTATGTGAAAAGTTGACAGGCTAGGGGAAAAAGTTGAATTCCCGAAAGCTGAATACTAAGGGTTGAATGCTAATGGAGTATCTAACTCCGAGCTGTTCTACATATCTGAACTGAGTTTTTGAATCAAACATGCATGCTAAGACATGATAAAAATAACTAAAGGACATGAAACTGACACGGAACTAAGTAGAGTACTAAAAATAAATTGTTCCCCTTAGGCTAGAACTAAGCGGTTAAGGACAGAGTGGCAAATCCCATAAATTCTTTCTGATATCTGAGTAGGTGGCTTTTTATTAATTGGGTTTCCCGAGGAGTTCCTCCTAGTATTTGAGTGTTCCTTATAACCTTCACTGAAACAACATCTTTATTTCCACTTACTTACAATATTGATGGTCAATAATCTCAACAGGAACGTCATTTTAAAAGAGACTATCATCCTCACCAACCCCCCGTCATTCATGCCCATCACTTAATCATCGTACAACTCCTCTGTAGTATATACCATCCAAGAATTTCCTTTCCTCCCTAGTAGGACAAACAACTGCATCTCATGAATTTCTACATATAAGCGTCTAAGGTATAAATTGAAAGTTATCCTGAGTATATATGTTACAAAAATCACTACCAATATAGGTGAATGTACACATGTCTTAGAGTAAGGAATCGCAAGCACGAATCACTCAAGGAACCTAGTCTTACAATACACATGATGTAGCATGATCTGTTGAACCGTTAAGGAGAGTCTGAGGGACTGGGTTCTTAGAGCTGGGCATAATGTGAGATATAAGTTAGTACATAACTAGTCTTCATGACATGAAGCTGGAATTTTTAGTACCACGGAGTAGGACCAGGATAGCTGTCTGAATCTGTTATCTATAATTCTAAGAGTCTAAACATAAACATAAGTAGAATGTAGAGTAAACTTAAATACAAGAGGAAGTAGATGGATAGGAAATATTGGCATCCCATAGTTGTTCTGGAGCCCTTCTACTGCAACACTTAGGGTGTGACCTGGCCTTCTTAACTTATCATCTCCCCCATAGCTAAAAGTCCCAATTTTTCAAGTTCTTAGATCCTTTCTTAAGTACAGGTTAAGATCACTAACTCTTGAGTTCTCATTCGTCACGAAAGCTATCACTACAAGCTTTATACTTATAACCATTTCAAATCAACCACGGGACAACTCTCATACTGGAATCATAAATGTGTTTCATACTTCATATCGTGGCTCCTGAGCCAAACAACATCCAAGGATCGATATGAAAAATTCATAACATACCTACTACTATATCCGGAGTTGTCGGCAATCTGTACTAGATGTTGTGCCCTGCTTGGATGGCCAAGCTGCCGAAGTTGCTAGGATGGTGGATTGAGCTTTCCCATGTTCAGCTATATGGCAATTCTTTATTCTATGGCTCGACTGACCACATCCAAAAGATTATTCCTTACCAAAAAAAAACATTTTTTTGGGTGGCTCCTTCCACATTTTACACAAACTGGGTGACTTGAAAGGGTTGCAGAAGAGTTAGTCGAGGCTCTACCTTCACCGCGTTTGATGCTGGGCACTCACTGAGTTTATGGCCTGATTTTCCACACCAAAAGCAACCTCTTGAGCTAGCCCTGCATTCTCCCAAATGTTTCTTCCCACGGTTCTTGCAAGTTGGTCATGTAATCTCCTTTACTCTGGGTTTGTTAGGATCCTTGGTTATAGATGGTTCTGGGGCTGATGACCTCCAACAAAATTGGAAACGAGGTCCATCACTTATCCTTTGTTGGGAAAACCCCAAGTCCCCTGTCGTTGCTCTCTTAGTCACTTTTTCTTTTCCCCTGAACGTTCCATCCGCTATTATATTGTGAAACTCAGGTGTGACGTTTCAAACCCTTGTAGCTATTATATCTTTAGTAGGATTTGCAGGTGTGACTGTCTGCTGATTAACCTGAGTGGTTGCGACCCGTATTAACACTCTAAGGGCAGCCCTGAGCTTCGATCCGTCACTTGCCCACTAAGGGGGCCTACTGGGGTTGGTCGGACTGGTGGATTCCCATTGGTTTTCCCTCTTCCAATACCTCTTCTGGAAGGCATTGTCTGCTAATGCGTCAATCATGAATCAGAAGAGAAACCTTAGAGTTTACACTCTATCGCTCAATAAGAATGGTGAAAGAAGGTAATTTTCCTAAAAACATCTGGTAGCCTCCTTGACATAAGTGTGGCGTGCTTCACACCCACGAAAAGAACTCTACTCGATGCAGATTTCAAACATCCTAGGATACTCTACACCGAGTGCTCTAATACAAAGCTTGCCATGCCCTGAGTCTTACCCTGGATGGGACACAACACCTGGGGTCACAAGAAACCCCAAGTCAACCCATGGTCTATCATACACTGGCATATTGAGTAAAAACATAGCAGAATCTTTAAATTAATAAAATAAAACATTTATGAAGAAGTAGTGAATAATAAAGACTAAAACAATTGAAGCAAAGATGAAAACCTGAATCTATATCTGTGTCTGAAAGCCATCTATCTGATGAGTTGCTGGGACAAGCCCCCAGCTAACTCTAAGTCTAACTGAAGAAATATAACTGAAAAGAAATAATCCTCATCCTTGAAAGATGAGGACTCACCAATCTTACAGTTGAACTTCTCTGCAAGGTCTGCTAATGGTGCTGAGACTGAGGGCCTACAGCTATATCATAAAATGATACAGTATAAAAGGTATGCGTCAGTGCTTTGAATGTACTGAGTAAGTAGGAAAACCATACACAAGGAATAAAATAACTGAACTGGAAAGACATGCAATGACCAGTTGAAATACTGAAACTGAATAACTGTGATATGCTGAGATGGTTAAAATGACCCCATCAGATGGTTAAAGACATTCCCTAAATCTGAGATTCTGATCTGAACTGCTATACTAAACTAATAACTATACTGAGTAATTTGAAACTATTCTAAACTGATCTAAACTGAGACTGAACTGAACTGAGCTAATCCAATACTGAACTGACTAGTGGGAGAGGCTATAACTGATATATAACCATCTGAGCTAGACGTGGAGTCCGATGAACACACCCAATCGGTAGTACCCAATATACCTTGCTAGGGTATAAAGGCATGGTCTATAAGATCACTGTCTGGGTCCATGAGGCCATTAAAATATGACCTATGGTGGCAACATAGTTATGGGAACTTGGGTGCGCTGGAACCCCGGTGCTCTCAGTGTTACGTCTTACTCCCACTTGATAGTCCTACCATGACTACTACTGCCAAGCGGATAGTTTGATACTGAGGCCCAAACTACAACTAGTTCAAGGATACTATCTGAGAGTACCCTGAGAGTCTTACCGGACCAAATGTAGTAGCTAGTGTTCTAAGACTGGTTAGCGCTGCTTATTAGGGAGCATCGAAGCCGTCTAAAGAAAAGATTGAGGTTGAAGCTGGTGGTTCTAAGACTGGTCAGCACTGCTCATATGGGTGTGTCGTAACCGTCTAAAGAACCAAAAAAATCTGGTAACTGGTGTCTGAGTCTAAATTCTGATAACTGGGAGGCATCACTGATACCTCAAAAATTATGTGTGGTCAAACTGATCAGCTGACATTTTTTCTGGGCAACACTAATCTTGCCAAAGATCTGACTGATACTAGACTAACATGATTCTAACTGTGATTTTAACATAAATTAAATACATGTGCTTCCCAAAACTGATAGAGCGATGATATAGGGAAAACTAGTTCCACCCATAAGTTTCTAATTTCTACTGAGCTGTGACTAGGGATGAATAATGCTACTAGTTGCAATCTTTCACAATTTCTATAAGTAGGGAATAAATACAAAACCTAAAATCATGAGAAATATTCCCTCTGAATCCACAAAGAAATCTGTCTGAAAACTTTTCACATTTCGAAACTACAGGGCTATAACTGATAGAGAGAAATTAAACAAGGGTTTTTGGGACACAAGGGAAGAACTATTCCCTTGTTGGATTCCCATATACTTGATGAAGAAATCCAAAGAAATTCCCTGAGAATCTGAGGAGAAGTGGACTGCCCTAGTTCTTACTCTGAGAGCTCCTGAGAGAATTTTACAATTGCTTCGTGAAGGTTTGAGTGGGGAATGAGGGAGAAGAACAATTTGATCCCTCTAAATCCTCTTAATTTACAATTGAAGGATGTATTTAATGGACTAAATAGGTGGAATATTACAAAAATAACACTGGAAATTAAATCTGAAAACTGGCCGACAAGGTCCCAACGACTCACTCAAAGTGTCGTTGTGGTGACCACAACTCATTGGGACCTCTCATTTGTCCCACTGCTTGGGACTAGAACACATTGGATTTGGCAACAGGGTTCTCCACGACTCTTTGGACGGAACAATAGGTTGTTTGGTTCCTTCCGTGGCCACTACAAGAGGAAACCCGGAGGGCCTGACGATGGGTGACACAATGACTCATTGATGGACCCAATGGGTCGTCGTGTCAAATCGTTGGGTTCACTGGAAGGATTTCTGAAAATGTCTAAGTTGACATGATGGGTGATGACAATAACTTGTTGTGGGAAACAACGTGTCTTTGTTTCCACTAATCGTCACTGGAAGGGGATTTCAGGGTTTTCACCCAACGACTCTCACAACGGGTCTTTGTTTCTGACAACAACTCATTGGTTGAGTCATGGGGTCCTGGAGAGGATTTTTGTGCTGGGAAAACTGAGACTGGTAAGATTAATTGTTGTTTCTCACAATGGGTCATTCCTTGTCTCGTTGGTTCCCGAGAGACCAAGCCCTACTGACCACGACAAACACAACGAGTCATTGGAGTTGACCATGACTCGTTGTCTCAGTCGTTCTGAGGCATTTTTTCTAGTTTTTTTTCTAGATTTTCTTGCAATGTCTGAGTCTAGTCTAGGAAACTTTCGGGGTGTTACAGATCCGTTGAATCTGTAAGGAGAACCCCTAAATGCACAAGCCTATAGAAATCCTTTACCAACTCTTTTCTTCCATTCTCGACATGAGACACACTCTCCATGGACAACCTACTAAAGCATCCGCCACTACAATGGCCTTGTCCTGATGATAAAAGACACTTATTTCATAGTCCTTGAGAAGCTCTAGCCATCTCCTTTGCCACAAATTCAGGTCCTTCTGAGTAAATATGTACTGAAGTCTCTTGGGATTTGTGAACACATCCATATGCACCCCATACAAATAGTGTCTCAAAATCTTCAAAGGAAATACCACAGCTACCAACTCTAGGTCATGCGTTGGATAATTCTTCTCATAATTCTTAAGATGTCTAGAGGCATACTCAAAGACCTTACCATGCTGCATCAACACACAACCAAGACCAACCCTAGAGGCATCAGAATACACAACAAAACCATCTGTGCCTTATGGTAGTGTCAGTACTAGGGCTGAAGTAAGTAGAGTCTTCTCTAGGTCAACTTAGTTAATGGTGCTGCTATGGATGAAAATCCCTCAATGAAGCTCCTGTAGCAGCCGCTAAACCCAACAAACTCGTAATATCTATCACTGACAGGTCTAGGATAATTCTTTATCACCTCTATCTTTTGAGAGTCCACCTGCACACCCTTACTAGACACCACATGACCCAAGAATGCTACTGAGTTCAGCCAAAAGTCACACTTGCTAAATTTAGCAAATAGTAGGCGGTCCTTGAGATCTGCAGCACAATCCTCAAATGAGCGACATAATCCTCCTTGCTCCGTGAGTATATAAGGATATTGTGTATGAAGACAATCATGAACATATCCAAATACTGCTTAAACACTTTATTCATCAAGTCCATAAAAGATGCAAGAGCATTTGTTAGTCCAAAGGACATAACTACGAACTCATAGTAACCACTTTGAAATGTCACTCTCCCTAACTTTGAGCTGGTGATACCCGGATCTGAAGTCTATCTTAGAAAAGCACTTAGCACCTTAGAGCTGGTCAAATAGGTCGTCAATCTTGGGGAGGGGATACTTATTCTAGATTGTGCCCTTGTTCAACTGTCGATAGATAATGCATATCCTAAGGGAACCATCCTTCTTTTAATAAAGAGAACTAGAGCACCCTATAGGGATTTACTAGGCCTGATGAAACCCTTGTCTAAGAGATCCTTCAACTATTCTTTTAACTCCTTTAGCTTGGTTGGAGCCATTCTATAAGGAGGAATGGATATAGGCTGCATATAAGGTAGAAGGGCCATACCAAAGTCAATCTCCCGCTAGGGAGGGACTCCTAGTAGATCATCTGAAAACACCTCTGGATACTCATATACCAGAGGAACTGACTGAATAGTTGGGGTCTTGAATGTCGAATCCATGACCCGAGCTAGATGGCACACACATCCTTTGGAGATCATCTTTCTTGCCTTGAGATAGGAAACAAAGCAACCTATAGGCATAGGGTGAACTACCCTTCCACTCTAGGATTCGTTCATCCAGAAATTAAAATTCTACCAAATAGGTTCTATAATTAACTGAAGCATAACAAGTATTTAACCAATCCATACCAAATATAACATCTAAATCGATCATATCTAACTCTACTAAGTCGGCTGAGGTGACTTTCTAAAGAATCATAATAGGACAATTTTTTTACACTCGTTGAGCTAAAATTAACTACCAATAGGAGTAGAGACTGAGAAGGGTTATGATAGGATTTAAGATTGACTCTGAAACTAACAACAACATAAGGATTCATGAAACACAATGTAGCCCCTGGATCTAACAATTCATAGACATCAAGATGGAATACTTGTAACACACTAGTAACCACATCGACTGAGCACTCCTGCTCCTGACAAGATGATAATGCATAGAACCTATTCCAGCATTGTTCGTACGCTACATTAGAAGATGCACCCTACTAAGATGGGTGAGCTTCTAGAGTTGCTAAACTTGTGGTTGGGGTGCGTACCCCACCATCGCCCTGTTTGGCGAAAGGGTGATCCTTGATTATGTGTCTGGGTTTGCCACACCTAAAAAAAGTATCTGAGCCAACTAAGTATATCCCAGGGTGGTTCTTACCACACCTTGCACAAGTTAGAAAAGTGCGCTCCCCTGCCATGCTCCCCTGTCCTTTAGAGCCTGATGCTCTACCCCTCTAGTAACATCTGATTTTGGATGGAACATTGGCTAATGATAGAGAGAGCTGACGATCTTTGATTGGTTTGAGGGCGTTGTCCACCACTGGATCTCTGATGGAACTACCCATAGCTCCCTATCCTGGCCCTCTTGGCCTCTCTTTTTTTCTCCTTAATCTATTTTGCATCTATTCGCTGGGCATATATGATCAACTGAGAGATATATATGTCATTAATGCAGTCCTACACACCTTGACTAGCGAGTCTGCCATGCTGTTTATGAACCTGCTCTTGAGAGCACTCGAGTCATCCACCATCTCCAGTGCATACTTAGAAAATCGGTTAAACTCCAAGGAATACTACTAGATATTCATGTTGTTGTTCTTCAGGTTGACGAACTCAGCTGCCTTTAACTCTCTTAACTCCCGAGGAAAGAATCTGTCCAAGAAAGTAGTAACAAACTCATCCCAACCACGGGAACCACTCCAACTCCCTTGCTTTCCTTCCACTATCGGAACCATATATGAGCAACCCCCTTCTGCTGATGGGAGGCTATGTCCGCACTCTCCTCTCTAGTCACCGTCATAATCTAAGTGATCTTCTGAATGTTCTTTATAAACTCATGTAGGTCCTCATCCAGCTTTGACCCAAGAAACTCAGGTGGGTTAATCTTGAGGAAGTCTCGCACTCTCAGCGCTGCTGCATTCCCATTCTAGTGGACATGGGACACTTCTTGCTGGTTGACCTGGGCTATCATAGCCTAAGCCAACATTTGAAAAATTGCCCTGAACATGGCATAACTAACCTAGTCGAGCAAGGGATCCGCTAGGACTAGTAGAGCTAGCTGATACCCGTCTTTGTTCCATTACAATGGCCATTTCCATTTCCATTTATTCTACCATTGACTCGATGGGGAGGTATATTTTTGCAAATCCATATAGCATAAGTTAGAGGAATAGAGAGGTGCTTCATCGCACGATATAGATCATAAAAGAAGGCAAATTTCCTAAAATGTCTCGTAACCTCTTTCCCATAAGTGTGGCATGCTTCACACCCATGGAAAAGACTCTACTTAATGCATCTTTTAGACACCTTAGGACACACCTAAATCTGGCTCTTATACCAAGTTTGTCATGACTCGAGCTGAGACCCCGGACTGAGACATAAGACCTACAATCATGAATGACTTCAAGCTAACCCATGGAACATACATAGCATGATAAGAGCCTTACTAAGCAGAAATAAAGTATGAGCATAACAGAAGCGAAATTCTGTGTATCGTAAGAACAATAGTGTAAACATAAACAACAATGCTTGACTGCCTATACATGCTTGTTTGAGGAGACTCTACTACTACGATGAGCTAATGGGACAACACCCCTAACAAGCTCACTACATCTGATATTGAAAGATATGTTAAAAATAAAAAGCTAATAACATCCTCGGAGAATAAGTACTCAATCAAGCGGGAATAGAGCTTGACTGGTCTGCGCAGGAGTGAGCTAATGACGAAACTAAGATGGATAACTCGAACCTATATGATGAGATGATATAGTATAGAGTATGTGGTCAGTACTTTGACGTACTAAGTATACAGGCAAAGTAAAACATGCTAGTAAAAGGTTAGTCTGAAATCATAAGTATAGCTCAAGAAAGATCATGAAAGTAAGGACTTCATGTTAAAAGACATAAATCTGAAGTATACATATTTATAAGCTATTCATCATAATCTGAACATAATGACCCAAGGTTTAGAAATAGAAATCATATTACTTGTCATACTTGAAATCATAAGTGAAAGCTCATAAAATGGTCAATGGGTCAAGTATGCTCTATAACATAATATCATAAGTCATGAACATAAATAAGTGAAAACATAAGGAATTGTGGGAGATTCTTATAACTGACACACCCAACATAAGCATACATAGAGCCCGACCTATAAATCCCTTGTTGGGAGGGTGTTCGTACCTTGTCAAAGGTAGAAACATGAAAAAGGCATGATATCGCTCATGGTTAGCCCATACAGACATGGGAGACACTCTCATGGAGGACCTCATCATGGCTATGTTGGCACGTATTTCGGAGACCTAGGTGCACTGGAAACCCAATGTACATAGTGTTAAATACTACTCCTAAAGCATATATAGTGCTCATATCATAATCATGAAACATACTTGAAGTACATGGGCTAGTTGAGATCATGAGATTTACAAACATGCTTGAGATACGTAAACTAGCCATAAAATTGGCCCGTGAGTTGGCCAAAATCATAAATTTGATATTCATAAAAGCTATGCATACCTGAGAAAATTATCATACTCTATTTATGAAGGGTTCTTGTGGAAATCATGCATTGTGACCATATAATGTAATTTAATTCATCATACTTGAAATCATGGACTCATAAGCTCGAAATTCTTGAACCACACCTAATAGGGCATAAACTTCATAACCATGAGATCACGAATTGATAAGTAAACTGAGGTTTAAATTTTCCCTAATATTCATGGAACATCAATCACCACATGAATGTATTATACTCATAGATAAAGCATGGATGATTTCATGAAAATTGGGTAAAAACCCTAGAACTCTATTTGACATGATTAGAGACTTGAATCATAGAATTGGGATGAAATTGGCCATGAGGGTGAGAGATCTTCCCCCAATCATAACCCTACATACCTGGGCTTGATGAACTTGCAACCAAATTTGAAGACCAAAAGAGGATTTGAAATAAACTTGATGGAGAATTCTTAGCATTGATCTTTCCCAACCTTGTTGTACGAGAGGAGTGAGGAATAAACTAAGTAAAACCCTCAATTACACCCTTAAGGATCCCCAAAACAATGTAACTTAGGGATTAAAATCTTGGGAGATTACAAAATTACCCCTATAAATCAAGATAAATTTGGACAAATGGGCTTCCAAATGGTGTCCTTGACGGGCCATAACTCACTCGATGGTCTATCGCCTTTGCTGTCACTCCTAAAAAGAAAAGAGGTCCTGACTAGCCAAGATGATGGTGGAGGTAATGGACCGTCACTTCCTTAATGGTCCTCGATTTATTTATCACACCTGGAACACTGAGGCTTCATGCGACGGAACATGTGATAGTCCGTCACTAGTCTGATGGGCTGTCATCCTTTCTATCAAACCTTGACGCTTCTTTCACGCAAATTCAGGTCGTTCTTACTAAACACATACTGAAGGCTATTATGGCCCACGAACACATCAACATGCACCCTACATTAATAGTGTCTCCAAATCTTTGAAGAAAACACTACTACTAACTCAAGGTCGTGCGTCGGGTAATTCTTCACATGAGTCTTGATGTAACACCCCATATAATTTAAGAGATAATATCGTGCTTTTGAGATATGGCTATGAATTCTTAATAATATAAGACAAATATGTTATGAGGTATTCAAATCACACAATGATCATGTATTAATATTTGAGGTCAAGCAAATTGAATGCAAAAATTGGTAAGAGTTATTGGAAGTTATTTTTAGAAATTCTTTGAAATTTGGACCAAATGTCTTGGAACTTTTCTCATAATCTATAAAGAGTTAGGGGTCCTATTATATATCAAATCATATGTCTATGAGCCTAGCTTCAAATGAATAAAATGGTTCATTGATATGACTTCAAAATAGAGAGATATTTGCATTGTCGAGAGACTGTACAAGCAAGTACATGGAGGTGGGTCCCATATCAGTGGGAATATATCTATACAACTTAGATGATATTCTTTTCATTCCAAATAGTCTAGAATTTCCAGTTAGTCTCCTCCATAGTTCCTCTAGGGTTCCAAGGTCAAATATAGGTGATACAACCATCCAAACTCTCCAAAAATCGAGGTAAAAGTTGGGGTTGTCATGAAGAACAACTGGCATGCATTTGTTTCATCGATTTTGGATTTCTTTATGAGTTCTTCAAAGTGGAAGATTGTTGAGGAGGCTTTTTATGGCTTATTTTATCTTGAAGATTATAAGGTAAGGGTTCCTAACCCTCCCCCATCGTTAATTCAAAGGTTATACGCTCTACATTAAAATGGTTATCGGTGTTGGAAATTTTCTCCATTTGTTGTGTTATGGACTATTTTAGATGGCTGTGAAGTTGTATAACATGGTGATTATTTTGATGCAGTATATGATTGAAGTACTGGTTAAGAATAGTCGACCTACTGAATCTCTTATAAGGTATGTCAAGGTGAAACCTTTTTTGGCAAGTTTTCTTCATCGTTTGGTTGATACGACTTGTTCTTATCGACATAGTACTCGAAGCCATAATAGTTGTTGATTAAGTTGATTGCTGGAGTTACATATTTATATGTGTGTGTGTGTGTGTGTGTGTTCATGTGAGCTTCCCTTGTCGAGATTATCCTCGTTTAGCTATTGCCACATGTTAAAATTGATATAAGAATCTTTTCATCTAAATTGTTGTCGCTTAATAGGCTATTGATAACTTGTTGTTGTATTGAAACCTTAAGGGCCTCATGATTAGCTGTTTAGAATTTCCTATTGTTGTTGTAAGTAAAATGATGGCTTTGGCGTAGGAACCATTTGACTGCAACGACTATCGACTACATAGCTCACCTATGGACCTTTGGCATATCTTGACTCCTATAGAGCTAAAGAATTAAAGTTGTAGTTTTACCTTCAGGTATATAGCATCATGGAAGATTATTGAGTTATGGTGGTGAGTTGATAGGTGTTCCACATATTTATTAGCAACCTTATTCTTCAATACGACATACAGATTATTGTGCAGTTCGCTTAGAATTCACCTTGCTTGTTCATCAATTAGAAGTTTGTATGATGCCTACATTGGCTATCTTGTCAGCTGTTAGTATTTGAGACTAAGTATTCGAGCCGTATATAAAGAGATGTCTATTTACATATTGCCTAAAAAGGCTATTGATAAGCGTACCTTGCCTATGGGGCTATACTTTACTTATAAGAGTTATATAATATCTAGAAGGACCATAATGAAGCTCGCAGAGCCATATTGAAGTATTGAAGTCTATTCACTTATAGTTTTCCTTTATGCCTATATTGGCATTATTGACCCTCAATAGAGCCTTGTGTGCTCAGGGTGTAGCTACAGGTGCCCATAAGGCTCAGATGTAGTTAAAGGAGCCCAAAAGGCTTAGTTACAGCTACAGGAACCTAGAAGGCTCGAGATACAAATACAGCAGCCAAGTGTGCTCAAGATATAGTTACAGTTTGCCTAGGGCTGTAGTGTTACGAATAGGAATATGTAGATTGAGGTTTACCTATCTGGAATTATGGCGGCTCAGGTAGGTTATTGTTTGTTGTTTATGCCTACCAAGCTTATGGTGACCAAATTAGGTTCTTGTTTGGTTATTGTCTATTTAGTAACCTGTATAACTTAATAAGATCTTTCAGGTTATTCTCTTATTCATAAAGTTGTTCCCTTTTAGTTCTTATGATTAGTTCATTTTCAGCTTATTATTATTGCCTTTACATACTCGGTGCATTGTTGTACTGATGCCAAGCCTAGGGGTGCTGCACTCATGCCTACAGGATCCGACAGACAGGTTCAGAGACCTCCTTAGTAGTAGTTCAAGCTCAGCATATTGGTTAACTCCTCTCTTTTGGAGTTGCCATACTTTAGAGGTTTCCTTATATTTTATTGTACAATTCTTTTTGGATAGTTTAGGGCCCTATCCCCCCCAAGTATTTACTCTTTAGAGGCTTGCAAACTATGAGATTGTTTATGAGTATGTTATTAGCCGTGTTGGCTTTGTTATTTCTTCTAGACAGACTAGTGGCCTTAATAGCCCTTGTATATATGTTTATTATCAGCTGTACTATCGGCCTGCATAGGATGTTATTACTATCGTGAACTATTGAGTCAGCTGAATATTTTCATAGGTGTTTATACTGCGGTCTTGTCAACCAAGGGCTATTTCTAAGCCAAGATATACTTAATTGTTTTCCTGATTGTGTGCTGCTAGTATGCACCAGAGGTGTATATATCCAGTTAGGTCAGCTCAAGGTCTAGTATGGCATCAGGTGCCAGTTATGCCTCTCAAGTTTGGGCATGACAAACTTGATATCAGAGCAACGTCATATCCTAGGGAGAATGAAAGCCATTTCTAGTAGAGTCTTGTTTATAAATGTGTTGTGCACCACATTTTATATGCAGGAAGCTATGAGGAATGATAGTACGGTTACACGTTTTCCACTCGAATTGTGCTATAGAGCTTAGTTGAGTCGTAAGTTCATATTGTTATGTCTGTCAACAGAGATACCTGATGCAAGACAGACTGCAGCTGACCGAGAGCTGGCTATAGTAGTAGGAGTGGGTACTATTAGGTTGCCACTGTCAAAGATGGCCCAGCTTGGGACCGAGAGGAAGAAGTCTTCTCAATCTCCCCAACATTCCCCACTACACCATGAACCTCCCAGCGCTACTAATGTGCCAACACCATTTCCAGTACATCCTACACCCTCTGAACAGGATGTTAGGAGTGCAGTATATATGTTGGCTCATATGATGACTGCCCAGTGCCAAGCAATTGCACCAGTTGTTGCTGAGCCTATTGAGGGACCCAAAAGTTTGAGGGTTCGTGAGTTTCTTGCCATAAGTCCTCCATAGTCTACAGGGACAGATCGTAGAGAGGAGCCTCAACACTTTTTAGATTAGTTACAGAGAATATTCAAGGTTATGCATGCTTTATCAATAGAGTTAGTTGAGCTAGCGGTGTTCTGTCTATGAGATACTGTAGTTCTGTGGTACGAGAGTTAGGAGAGGTCCAGGGGTAGGGATGCACCTCTACCTACTAGGCCCAGTTTCTCTGAAGCCTTGATAGATCATTACTTGCCTTGAGAGATCGGTAGGCTAGAGTAGATCAGTTTTTACTCTTGGACCTGGGCAGGATGAGTGTCCAGGAGTACGCATTAAGGTTTTATTCCTTGGACAGATATGTACTATCATTTGTTAATACTATACCAACAAGGGACACCGGTTTATAGTAGGTCTTGCTCTGGAGTATGTGGATTCCTGTATTATAGCCACATTGTGAGAAGACATGGATATCTCACGAATTCAGGAATTTTCTCAAAGTATAAAAGAACTTAGGCAATGAAAATATGGAGCTTAAAGGGTAGACCGGGGGTAGCATAGAAGGGCCAGACCAACTGATTTATATGTAGAGTCCCAGGGTGGACCCAGACCCCAATTTTTAGGTAGGCCACCTAGGCCTTCACCCCAACAATAGTAGAGTAGAAGTTCAGATCATCGTGGACAGTCAGATCTAGGCGAGAGTCCATGAGAATAGGCTCGCAACAGCAAGGAGACTCAGATCAGAGAAGGCCAGCCCCACCACATTGTGTTACATATAACAGGAGGCATTTTGGGAGGTGTAGATATGGTTTCACAGTTTGTTATTCTTGTGGATAAGAGGGTCACATGATGAGGGACTGCCTGACTAAAGATTATAGTGATAGGGGGTCAGCAGATAGGATCATCAATAGGGTCACATTAGCCAGCACTTTCTACAAAGCATGGGCCCTAGACTTCAGCGGATAGAGATAGAGCCAGAATGGGAGCATCTAGTTCTAGTAGAGGTCAGAGCTATACTTATGCACTAGTAGGGCGACAAGACTCTGAGTTGTCGCCAGATGTTGCGACAGGTACACTAAATGTTTGTTCCCATTCAGTATATGCTTTGATAGATTCAGGCTCCACTCTGTCCTATGTTACTGCACTGGTAGCAGGGAAATTTTATATAGTACAAGAATTGCTACATTTACCATTTTTTGTGTGTACACCTATTGGTGAATCCATTATCACTAGGAAAGTTTATCGAGGTTGTAAGGTGGAAACTGTTGACTGTCAGACCTCTATAGACTTGATAGAGTTAGACATGAATGATTTTGACGTAATTATGGACATGGTTGGCTAGTACTATATTATGCCAATGTTGAGTGCTAGACAAAGATTGTTAGATTCCATTTCCCTAGAGAAGCAGTTCAGCAATGGAAGGGAACTGTAGTTTCGCCTAAAGGCAGGGCACATCCTATCTCTTGGCAAGGAAGCTAATTGCAAAGGGTTATATTTATTATATAGTCAGAGTTCGAGATGTGTTGATAGAATCCCTGACTCTTCAGTCTATTCCAATAGTTAGTAAATTCTCGGATGTTTTTCCAAATGAGCTTCCTGGTATTTTCCCAGAAAGGGAAAATGATTTTTCTTTTGATATGCTACAAGATACATATCCCATATTTATTCCTCATTACAGTACAGATCCTGTTGAGCTAAAGGAGTTGAAGGATCAACTGGAATACTTGTTGTAAAAGGGATTTTGTTTCGCCATGGGGCGCGCCAGTTTTGTTCATGAGAAAGCAAGATGGCTCCCTAAGATTGTGTGTAGATTCAGCAGTTAAATAAAGTTACTAATAAGAACAAATATCCTCTTCCAAGGATAGATGACTTGTTTTATCAGCTACAAGGTGCCAAATATTGCTAAAAGATTGATTTGAGATTAGGAACCATCAAGTATGAGTTCGGGAGAATGATATTCTGAAAGATTTTAGAACCAGATATGGCCACTTTGAGTTCTTTGTTATGTCTTTCGGATGACGAACT
Organism: Datura wrightii; assembly: GCA_035772735.1. Taxonomy (NCBI): domain Eukaryota; kingdom Viridiplantae; phylum Streptophyta; class Magnoliopsida; order Solanales; family Solanaceae; genus Datura; species Datura wrightii. Next base: position 169,841,507 of record JASDFA010000016.1, read on the forward strand.
ACCCAATAGTGTTTATGGACTTGATGAGCAGTATATTTAGGCCATTTTATATATGTTCATCATAGTATTTATTAGTTATATCCTCGTATATTTACGTTCAAAGGTTGAGCACAGAGATCATTTACGAGCAGTACTCCAGGTACTCATAGATCACGAGTTATACGCAAAATTTTCTAAATGTGAGTTTTGATTGAATTATGTAGCTTTCTTAGGCCCATTGTGTTAGAGCAGGCATCCAAATTTACTCACAGAATATAGAGGCCGTGAAGACTTGGCTGGATCTACAACTCCATTCGAAGTTTAAAGCTTTCTTGGGTTAGCTGGGTATTACAGAAGATTTGTGGAAGGATTCTCTGCCCTATCAGCACCGTTGACAAGGATGAGTTAGAAGGCAGCTAAGTTCTAGTGGACCAAGGCTTGTGAGCATAGTTTTTAGTAAATGAAGGGTAGACTAACATCTGCACTAGTATTAGCCTTACTTGAGGGCTTAGAGGGCTATGCGGTATATTTTGATGCTTCATGTATTAGGTTAGGCTATGTTCTAATGCAGTACGACAAATGCTTCGAGGCAATTGAGGAAGCATGAGAAGAATTATCCAACCCATGATTTAGAGCTGGCTATAGTTATGTATGCACTAAAAATCTGGAGATATTATTTATATGGTGTTGATATCGAAATCTTTACAGATCACAAGAGTCTCCAATATATCTTTAAACAAAAAGAGTTGAACCTGAAACAGTATCATTGGTTTGAGTTTGTTAAAAGACTATGATGTATATAGCTTATATCACCCAAGGAAGGCTAACATTGTAGCTGATGCCCTTAGACACAGGTATATTGGAAGCTCTCCATATTTGAGGCTAGAAAAGAGAGAACTGGCTCAGGAGCTACACTAGCTAGCCAATTTATGAGTTCTATTGATGGACTTAGATGATAGTTGGGTTGTGATTTGATGTACTGTGAGTTTACAGCACTTTCGACGCTCAAAACAAAAAAAATAGCATGGACTTACGTATATTTATATGGATATAAGAAAATTTTTCTTTGGTTACATGATAACTAGGTGTTGGAGCAAAAATGTGCAAAGATAGACTGAAAGTGCAGAAAAAAGGCTAAACTCACAGTCCTCAATACGAGTGTTTGGTGCTTTTGGGTATATAGCTACACGCAAGTGCACGTGGTCGAACAAGTAGTAAAGTGGATTAAGTAAGCCAAGTATCGATCCCACGGGGACTGGGCTAGGGAACAATCTACTCAAGTGTCACTATACTTTAACTCTAAAAATGTAGACAACAGTGTGAAGAAAAGATTGATATTTTGGTTTCTAATTTTATGCTAAGTCTAAAATGAATGTATAATTTGAGTCTGAACTATGAATATGAGCATGCTGAGGTTAAATGAACATTTAAAGAAACAAATTATCGATACAATCTGGTTAATCTTTCCTCTGGTTGCTAGTCAAGAATTATTGCTAATGGATTAAAACTCTCGTATTTAACCCAACTTAAGAATCATGAACCGTCCGCCTACATTTCTGTGATAAAATGAAATTCATGTTCTAGCCATACAAAACCAATTCCTTAATAGACTAATACGACTTTCAGGTATATTTCAATCCTGAAGGTAAATCAATTCTCAATTTTCCCAAACTAAGAAAAGATCATATCCTATCAATTCACAACTTTCAATTTCTTGCTCTCTCGAGTGAAACCGGACTTTTTAGATATACATTAACATTGGCCACACATTAATGCATTAAGAACAAGAATCAATAGAACAACCATGGAAGAAAAGATGAAAAACCGAATGATCAATAATTACATTGCAATACAATTGTTCTTAACCTCAGCAAGAAGAGGATTTAGCCACTCATTTGTGGATTAAATATCATTAAATGAGTGTTAATCATACTAGCAATTGAATTAAAGAAGAAGAAGATAGAGAAAAACCCTGAGATTTTCGTCCCCTCAACTGCCTGTAACCCACGTTCTTGCTCCACCAAGTCAGAATAATTAAAAATGAACCTAACTAAGTGTTCTATTTATACTAGTGGAAATTTTTCTCGGAATAACAAGCAACGTGTCACGGAGTGCATCGCGGAGCACTGCCTCCGTGACACGCCACTGACGCGGACCCTTACTGGAATTTGGTTGTCCAGGTATTAAGGCCCAACATGGCACGGCGTGCAACGCGGGGCTAGGCCAACGTGCCACGGCCCCAACGCGCACCTTCACTGGAATTTGGCAAAAAATTCCATATCCAGGCAGAAGGCATCCGCGATGGCAGTGTGACATGGCTCCATAGCGGAGCCCCTTTAATTTGTGCCTTCAAGTGCTTTTTCCCTTGCTATCGTCCGAGTCCAACCCCGATCTCTCCCAACATGAATTTTAGCTTCCCAAAATTATATTTCACCTGCAAAACAATGCTAATCATGTTGGTTAGTATAAATTCACATTTTATTACAAATCACATGAGAATGTATAAACATCGATAGATAAACAAGGCAAAAATGACACATTTGAGTATCACTTGGGCGTATAAATTTGCCCAAGATCAACGAGCTGTAGGAAGGTGCTACGAGTCAAACTGCTGGTTGAGAGAAGTTTTAGAAGGCTAAGGATGAAGAGGTGTATCCTATGACTCTTAGTACGAGTCGTACAAAGCTTGTACGGGCCGTAGTGAATAAGTTGTGGGAAGATTCAGAAGATTTGAACAAGAGGCCGACTCCTGCTATGGATAGACAGTACTAGTCGTGGTAGCAAGGTACAAGTCGTAACAAAGCACTCATGATGAACTTTAGAAAATTTTCAAAGTCTTAGAGTCAATCCTTAGAATCATAGTACATTTATAGAAAGCATGTACGAGTCGTACCATGGTCCGACACTTAGCCAAATTTCAGCAACCAATGACCTATGGGAAGCAGGTACGACCCGTACATACCTGGTATGGATCATAGGACTAGTCATTATACAGGCGGCTTCAGTTATGGAAGTACACACTGTTAGCCTAGGAAAAGGATTTTTATGTCTGTATAAATATGTTGTATTTTTTTATTTTCATCAGACAGAGGTGATTAGGAGTGATTAGAATTGATTAGCAATGAAGTTAGGGAGACTTAGACGTGAGAATTGAGTTGTTTAACTTGTGATCATCCTTTTCTTGGTTTTCTTTTGATCTTTGTATTGTTCTTGAGGATTTTGTTGGTTAATACAAAGACATTTTTCTCTCATCAATAATTGTAAGTATAGATTTATGTATTTAAATATGAATGAAAATCACAATCTTTCAACTATGAGAGACTAAAACCTCCATATTAGGGTTGTGAGAACCATTATGGATTAATAAGCTAGGGTTACATAAAAGTGATTCAAAACCAATGCAAAACACTTGTATTGTATTCTCTTTGTGCTTAAATATTTCTTAACTGTGTACAACACGAGGACATGGCCGAATTCCTTACCTTCATGAGCCTAGAGAGGTAGATATTAGGAAAGAGAATTACAACAAATCCTTGATCTTGATGATCATTGCCTTAACTTGAGTTGTGGTCGCAAGATAGTTAAATTCGAACATATTGATAACGGTTAATTTGTAATTGCTCCTGAGACTTGACCGGGTGATTGAATATAGTCATTCAATAGGGACGAGCCAGTCGTTTAAATGAACCTAAGTTATATGTTCTACAAGTAAGCACTGGTGATGATCACGTATGTATACCTGAAGCAGTTATGAACCCATAGGGAATACAAAACCCTAGTTACCTTTCATTCTTGATTTCAACAAAAGCTTTAACTGTGTTGTAAATTATTGTTTTCTTTAGAACCCCCTATTTGGCGTAACTACCTAACAAGTTTACTTAGCGGCTTTAGTCTAGCTCTTCCATATTCCTTGTGGGATAGACCCCAACTTCTAGTTGGGTTCTTTATTGACAACGTCCACTTCATACTTCAATAGGAGGTACAGTTTGAGTGTTATCAAAAGGTGGCGTAGTTGTTGGGGAATACGGCTAAGACTAGATTATTTTCTTGTATTTGACTTTTTTGGTAGTTATTTCCTTAATTACGTTTACTTTTTTTTTTACTACCCACAGGTTGTTTCCGGTGAATGCCAAGAACTCGGAGTAGTGGAGATCCCCTTATTCCATTGAACTCAGCAATTGAACCAACACTGTGTAGGATGGAGAACCAAGAACAAAGAGATGCATGTATAGCTGAAGAAGCTAGGCAAGTTGAGCCAGCTCAAAAAGTTGCACTTCAAGATGCAAAATATGTTAGAGAAGAGGTAGTTAATGTCGGTCGACATGGGAGGGGCAACAGAGGTTATAGACTTTCCTCTCAGTTCTTCGATGATTAGGACCCAGACATTGAGGAAGTTGGCTCGACTGGAGCAATTATGCCACCACAAGTTACCTCTGGGGCGAAATTTGACATCACGAGCACCATGATTCAATTGTTAAACAAGAAAGGGGTGTTCAGTGGTCATGTAGTGGATAGCGCCAACCTGCACTTGATGAACTTTGTAGGAATATGAAAGGCGTACAGGTTGCCCGGAGTTAGCCAAGATGTCATTTGGCTCAGACTTTTCCCCTTCTCTCTAGTAGGGGAAGCCACTTTATGGTTATCAGAGTTGCCCAACGACTCCATAACTAATTGGAGGGAACTCGAGCAGGCCTTCTTGGAGAGATTCTTTCCCCCCTCCAAAATGTTGCAGCTAAAGGATGAGATTTACAATTTTCGATGAATCAAGACAAAGGAACTTCATGAAACCTAGCTAAGGTTCAAGAAGAAGTTGACAAAGTGTTGGAACTATAAAATCCCAGATGATAGTTTGTTGGAAACCTATTACAGGTCTTTAAATAATAGCACAAAAGTTGTTGCAGACATGGTGGCAGGAGGAGCATTGATGAGTCACACCTAGGAGCAAGCTACTACAATCCTTGACAAGGTGACTAAGAAAAACATGGCATAGCATACAAGGGAGGCTGATGCAGTGGTCAGTACATATGTTGTTGGTTTGAGTGCATATCAGCATAGGAAGGAAGAAGAATGCAACCAAGAGTTGGCTCACATACGCTGATCGTTGGATTTTTATACAAAGCACATCATGGGAGTAGGAGCCAAAAAGTTAAATGGAGTGGTGACATGAGGAATGGAGCCGAGAGCTGATCACTCTAATTTCGAGGAAGAGGCAAATTTCATAGATAACTAAGTGGCGGGTTTTCGAGCAAACACCCGAACGTTTAGGCAAGACAATTGGCACCAAGGTTCTTGAAACCAAGGCCGAAACCAATACAGAGACAACTCAATTGAAATGGTTATAGATATAGGAGTCGCAATTGTGAGTGCGATAGAGAATAGAGAAGAAACGATGGCTACCGAAATGACCGGGCTAGAGTTTATGTGCCTCCTAGTGCACGAGAGGGCGAGGCTGGGCAATAAAAGTTAGAGAGCTTGATGGCCAAGATGCTGAAGAAGGTGAGGTCCACTGATGAGCAATTGAAGGAGATCCGTGGTGACATATCTAGTATGGGTTAGAGAGTGGAATCTCATGCACCGTCATCAAGAAAATTGAGCAACAACTTGGGCAAATGTCAGCATCACTAAACCCTAGACAAAAGGGTACACTGCCTAGCAACACCACCCAAAACACAAAGAATGATGGCCACTGCATGGCGGTGATGACTAGGAGTTGTAACACCACAGTTTACCCCCCTTTTCCAGTTATAGTTGAATGGAAGAAAGAGAGCATTATTGAGGAAAGTGATAACAGTGCTGAGATAGAGAGTGTTGAGTTACCAGAGGCCCTGCTAGAGGAGAAAGAACCTGACATTGATCAAGGAGCAACTCAAGTGCACATAGCTATCCCACGACCACCGCCACCATTCCCTCAAAGAATGAAGAAGATGGCAGAAAATGGTAAGTTCCAGAAATTCCTTTCAATGCTTAAGCAACTATCTGTGAACATACCATTGGTAGAGGAATTGGAACAAATGCCGGGATATGTTAAGTTTATAAAGGACTTAGTGACGAAGAAGAGGTCCATAAGCTATGAGCCGGTAAACAATATACATCACTGTAGTTCCATAGCTACATGGGTCCTGACTCAAAAGAAGGAAGACCCAGGTACTTTCACTATACCATGCACCATTGGCAATGTTGAGTTCACAAGGAACTTTGTGATCTGGGAGCAAGCATCAACCTAATTCCCTTGGTGGTATTCAAGAAATTGGTCTTAGGATCCCCCACACCGACCACTATGCGGCTACTAATGGCCGACAGAACTGTGAAGAAACCAGTGGGGATCCTATTTGATGTACTAGTCAAGGTGGACAAATTTATATTACCAGCTGACTTTGTGATTTTGTATTGCGTGGTTGATTATGAGGTCCCCATCATTTTGGGGCGACTATTCCTTGCGACCGGGAGGGCCTTATTAGATGTGGAGGCTGGCCAACTGAAGTTCAGACTAAATAAAAAAGACGTCACTTTCAACATCTGCTGGACAATGTAGTAACCCAAGGAATACAGTGTAATCTCAGCACTAGAGGATGAGTATGAGTGACTTGACAAATTCTGAGTAGTCAAGAGACTTATGTCGTGTGGCGATGTTAAATCAGACGCTTCTTAGGTGGCAACCCAAGTGGTGGCTTGGTGAAGTCTGAGTAATCGGGCCCCCTGCATCGTGCTGCGATGTTAAATCAAGCGTTTTTTGGGAGGCAAATCATGTTATTGAACTAATGTGTGCTCAGTGTGCAGAGAAAACAAAAAATCAAAGGCAGAAAAACGAGTGAAAAAGAAAATACTACGGCCCTCAGTATGACTCGTGATAGCATCCTACGAGCTGTAGCAGGAGGAGTAGTGAGGTTCAAAGATGTAATTCAATGTAATGACCTACGAGTTATCATACGAACCATACCCACCTTGTACGAGTCATAGGATGTACTCGTAGGTCCCCAGGTAAGTTTTTAAAACTCTAACTTGTGGGTCCAAGGGACGTGTCCTAAGTCCTTCATACGACTCGTGGTATGAGTCGTGATGGGTCAACATTTTAAAAATCACCCGACTCGGCCTAGGTTTTCACATATTCTCTTTTCCTATTTTAAATCAAACACCTCACACAACCGTTCTTCCCACACAAAAAAAAACAAAACTACGAACCCTACCCACGAATCCCTCACACCCGTAACTCAAAAGCTAGGAGTCTTCGAGCAATTTCATGCTTAAATTAAGCGCGACTCTACCCACATTTGTGATTACCAGTCGAAGAAAGAAGCAACAAGTAAGTAATGTATTGAATATCAAACATCTTGACTTGTTTGAAGCTATCACTATCAAAAACCCTATGAGCATTGACTTTGCTCAAAGAATTTCAAAAATACAATGATCAGGGATCTTATCAAACCATGAACGACTGGGAAAACATTATATTTTTGTTGGATTAAACTTGTGAATTGAAGTTTCAAATTTTGAGTTACAGGTAGTAATAAAAAATGGGAGGGATGATTAGTGTTTAATTGATTGTATGATATGCCTAGACCTGGGGAAATCTGAGTACCCAAGTTGTGAAAAAGAACCCCTGCAAACTAAAAAAAATTGAATAAGTCAAGAGAGTGGTATGAAACACACTATGAGTCATAGTTTGTCACTATGAGTCATACTGAACATTCGAAGCAGAGAACTGAACAGGGCTAATTAGAAGAGTCCTTCCTACAACTCGTGGAATAGACCGACGAGTCGTACCATGAGTCGTGGAAAAATACAGAGGAAATGGTTTTGTTGGGGCTTCATCAGAAGACTCAAGGTACAGGTCATACCTTCACAGTACGAGTCATACCTATGAGTCATAACATGCATACAGAGTTTCTGGGCCTTTACACGACTCGTACCTTTAGGGTACGCCCCGTATTATTGACCCGTGTTAAGAATCTGAAAGTGTTCTCTTATTGTTCTTTTTCTCAAATATGGAATTATAACTTTCTTCTCTACAAGAAAAATGACAATGAAGCGAAAGGCATCCAAAGCAACAACCCGAAGAGCATTAATTGATGAAACATTTGAGTCCGAGGCTGGGCAAGCAGGAAACTCACCTAGTGGTTCGGTTGAGGATTACTAGGTAGATACTTTAAACACTGATGGACCCAAAACCACTAGGGAAAAACCGAGAGCACAAGCCGAAACAACCACTTCCACATCTGCCTAAGCTCCCCAGTCTGAGGAGGGAGTTAAAGGAGGTAATCAGGAGTCGGGAAACGACTCAAATACAGAAGAAGGGTCTGAGGAGACCAATTAGGTGAGACAAGTGGCAGCGATGAATTAGAGGAGGAGGCTCCAAATGCTGCACAAGTATAGACCCTATCCAGAGAGAATTGCACAGTCCGGTGAAGAGTGTTGGGAGCTAGAGAAATATATAAGAAAGGCATTTCTCTCAGCGCTAAGAACAAGCCAAGGAAAAGCATCTAGGAAGAACAGAGGATCCTCACAAACTCACTAAATGAAGTTGAGGAGATGAACTGGATATTCATCTGCTATGGTTTGGAGTGGATGTCCAAGACTCCAGCTCAGCATATTTCCAGAGTTCTACACCAACTATTTGGCCACCATGGAGCAAAAGGCAAAGGAGGGGCAGAAAATAAAAGACCAGGCCCAAGTGGAGAGTGTGATGGTCCGAGGACGAAAGATAGACATATCAGAGCAGACCATCTCTCAGGTTCTCTATCAACCATAATTCGTGCCTACATGGATGATGCCTAAGTATGACTATAGGGTGGACGCAATAAAGTATATCAGGTATTTGGGCTTGAAGGAAAGGCAGAGGAAGCTACAATGGTTGGTAGGTGTGATTGCTAAAAATAAGGACGAAGTTGAATGGGTTACCAGTGAAAAGAAGGTAACAAGGAACTCGCTCAACTTCATAGAGAAAGCCTGCTGGACACTAGAGCGCCACCGGTTAGCACCCACGGTCAATGACAATACATTAGGTACTGACAGAGCAGCTTTGGTGGCACGCCTCATGTTCCATTATCCTATTAACATCCTGAGGATCATCGCATATGAGATATGAGATCGGGCAGTGGGAGTGAGCACTACCATCTTATTCCTGAGTCTTGTATTAAGGCTATGCACAGAGACAGGGGTGAGGAGCGGCTGATCGGAGGCTAGAGGATTGAAGACATCAGCCTTATCTGGGATAAGATGAACCCGGTAAGCTAAGCTAGAACACCCACCGCAATTCCATCAGTCCAGCCAGCAGGAGATGCACAGGTTAATGTCCCCACTATACAAGAACATAGAAAGACACCGGCTACAAATGTCGGTCATTCGGAGTCAGCTCCTAGCACTTCAATTACACCATATCCTAGACTGCAGCTCAGACTCCAGCAAGTCATATATTGGTGCCCCATGACTTCCTCCAATAACTAGCTAAATGGTTGACCATGGCCGAATGAAAAATTCAAGCTATGATGGAAAACATAAAGCCATGGGTAAAAGCGGAGATCGATACAATAGCTCAGGCTCTATATGTTTGCTTGGATGGATTTGAGAGCTGGTTCAATGTGCGGATGGCAGATTATACCGACACCAGCAGTCTCGTGAGGAGTTGGGGGCTCGTCGGAGCCAAGTAACTAAGTTGTCATCACGACAACTGGCAGTCATAGCAGCCCCCACTCTTCCAGACCTAGATACAGAGCTTGATGAGGCGATTGACTTGGCGATTGGGAAGCCGATGGTAGCTACTGGAGATAAGGGAAAGAAAAGAGCTCCTAAAGAGGTTGGAGAGGAGGGTCTGAGAAAGACGAGGAAGAAGGAAAGGAAAGAACGCAAAAGGGCCAGAGTAGAGAGCCTGCAGACTCATGATGCACATATGTCAGAGCTACAGGAGTGAGCTAGAGGAGCTGGTAGCTCTCTCAACTCGATCTTGCCAGTGGTCATGACCCTCAGAGTTTGATGAGGAGATTGACTTGGAGATTGGGGAGTCGGCGGTAGCTACTGGAGATAAGGGAAAGAAAAGAGCTCCTAAAGAGGTTGGAGAGGAGGGTCTGAGAAAGACGAGGAAGAAGGAAAGGAAAGAACGCAAGAGGGCCAGAGTAGAGAGCCTGCAGACTCATGATGCACATATGTCAGAGCTGCAGGAGCGAGCTAGAGGAGCAGGCAGCTCAACCATGACTCAACTCGATCTTGCCAGTGGTCGTGACCCTAACCCTTTAGGTGAGCCACATTTAGCCCAGATTGAAACCGAGGCTATAGAAGCAGCCAAAACTACTGACGGGTAACAACTCCCCCTGTGGATACTTCATTGAGTGCACCGGCCACAGCTAGCGCCACAATTACAGCGAAGGTACCTCCTCCACAGGATAGGAGTGGATAGAGCACCGCAGGTATGTTCCCTTCCCTATGATCTTATAGTTTCATGCTTCGGGGACAAAGCTTCATTCTTCAAAAAGGGGAAGGGATGTGCTTGTGATTTTTGGGATTTTTGATTCATCCGAGGGTTTTTCTTTTAGTGTTTCTTTTCCCTGGGAGATGTTATGTAGTAGAACTGGCATGTTTAGGATTTTATTTCTTATTTTGTGATTTTTATTTAATTAGGAATAACATAGGAGTACTCAATAAATGAAAATGAACTAGTTTTGATTTTTGAAAAATATTGAACCTGCTTAAAAATTTTTTGATGCATTAGCTATGTATTTGTGACTGCATGCAGGATTTCTGTGCATCTTTTGATGTCTTTTAGTTTATTAGCATGAGGAGTCTTGTTAAGCCATGTATAAACCAAACAGTTGAGGTGAATATAAGTCATGTACCATGAGTGAGTGAGGTATAATACTTAGTTCATTATTGTGTTGAAGATTTAGAACTTGCCTTGTTGGTCTTTGTATAGGCTAAGGATGGTTGGTTAGGATATGATCACAGACCATTTTTTTAAGCTCATTTTAAGCCTAAATAACCCTACCAAAATCATATGATTCCCTTGATCCCAATTTTTAGCCTTTAATAGATCTTTTTTCTTTGATTCACCGATCAACCGTACCCATTTCTTTATAATGAACCTGTTTTGGTCCTGGTCCTTCCATGGATATTGTGAACCTCAACATAGGAAAAATGCCTATGTTTAGGGTGGCTAAAGTAGGGGTTCATAAGTGATGGGAACGAGAAAGAGGGAGAGAAGAGAAAAGGTTGAAAATGAAGTGTGGAGTGAAGACAATAAAATAAAGAGCAAAAAAATGGGGGGGGGGGGGGTTGCAAATCTTGAAAAAGAAAATTCAAAAGAAAAAATGCTGGGAAAATTTGAAAATACACCACACCCATACAAATGTACATAAAAGAGGTGAAAAGGGAAGAAAAGGAATGAAATGGCATAAAGGGTGATATAGGTGAATGGTGTAGCCAATATATGTAGTGCCAAGGAAGGGATGGTCACTAATAAAATCTATCATATTCATGTCCATCCATAAAGCCTACATTACAACCAACAACAAGTCTTATAGTGATCCTAATCCGACCATCTGATAAAACGAAGTAGAGAAAATAAGGTCAAGCCTATGGTATCTGACGCATAATACTTGACACTTCTTTGTGAGAGTTATCTCCTTGCTTGTTTAGTCCCATGCAATATTTGGAATTATATATGAGAGTGGGACTTCATTTATTGTGAGGGTACATGGATTATGTTTACTTTTACTATTGGTCTGGTGAAAAACATTGGTGATGACTTGATTGTCCGTTGATAGCTAGATGACATGTCTTTATCCCTGTTTATCATGTTTTCCGGTTGCTTGTGGTACATTAGCTGATATTGCTTCATGGAAATGGGTTAGAAATTGTTAAAAGTATAATACAAGTTTTGTTTAGTCTTAGCTGTAGTATCCTAGGTTTATATTCTAGTTGAGCGTTGTATTTAGTTTTTCATTTTCTTTGCCTGAGGAGATGCAAAAGTCTTAAGTTGAGGGTTTTGATGTGCTGTGAGTTTACAACACTTTCGATGCTCAAAACTAAGAAAATAACATGGACTTAGGTATATTTAGATGGATATAATGCACTTTTTCTTTGGTTACAGGATAAATAGGTGTCGGAGAAAAAATGTGCAAAAGATAGCCTGAAAGTGCAGAAAGTAGGCTTAACTCACAGTCTTCAATATGAGCCGTAGGAATGTGCTACGAGTCGTGCTGCTGGTCGTGAGAAGTTTTAGAAAGCTAAGGATGAAGGGGTGTATACTACGACTCTCAATACGAGTCGCACAAAGTTGTACTGGCTGTAGTGAAGAAGTCGTGGCAAGATTCAGAAGATTTGCACAAGAGGCTGACTCCTACTACGGATAGACAGTACAAGTCGTGGTAGCAAGGTACGTGTCGTACCAAAGAACTCGTGATGAACTTTAGAAAAATTTTAAAGTCTCAAAGTCAAGCCACGGAAGCTCAGTAAGACTCGTAGAAAGCATGTACGAGTCGTACCAAGGTCCATCACTTAGCCAAATCTTAACCAGCCAATGACCTACGGGAAGCAGGTACAACCTGTACATACCTGCTACGAGTCGTAGGACAAGTCATGATGCAGGCGTCTTCAGTTATGGAAGTTCACCCTGTTAGCCTAGGAAAAGGATTTTTATTTCTGTATAAATACGTTTTATGTTTTATTTTCATCAGATAGAGGTGATTAGGGGTGATTAGAATTGATTAGCAACGAAGTTAGGGAGACTTAGACATGAGAATTGAGTTGTTCAACTTGTGATCAACCTTTTCTTTGTTTTCTTTTGATCTTCATATTGTTCTTAAGGATTTTTCTAATTAATACATAGAATTTTTTCACTCATCCATAATTGTAAGTATTGATTTATGTATTTAAATATGAATGCAAATCACAATCTTGCAACTATGAGAGGCTAAAACCTCCATAGCTGGGGTTGTGGAAACCATGGTGGATTAATAAGCTAGGGTTATATAAAAGTGATTCAAAACTAATCTAAAATACTTGTATTGTATTCTCTTCATGCTTAAACATTTCTTAATAGTGTTCAATGTGGTCGCAGGATAGCTAAATTTGAGACATATTGATAATGTTTAATTTGCAATTGCTCATGAAACCTAACTCGGTGATTGAGTATAGTCATTCAATAGGGAAGAGCCAGTTGTTTGAATGAATCTAAGTTCAGTTCTACAAGTAAGCATTGGTAATGATCATGTATGTATAACTGAAGCATTTATGAACCCATGGGAAACACAAAAACCTACTTGTCTTTCATTTTTGATTTCAACTAAATCTTTAACTATGTTTTTAATTATTGTTTTCTTTAGAACCCCCCTATTTGGAGTAACTACCTAAAAATTTCACATACTGGCTTTAGGGTAGCTCTTCCATATTCCTTGTGGGATCGACCTCAACCTCTAGTTGGGTTGTTTATTGACAATGTTTTCTTCATACTTCACTAGAGGTATGGTTTGAGCATTATCATGATCAGAATATTGCAGTGTCATTTCTAGTTGTAGAGTTGAAAGAGCGACATTTCAAAGGTCCTAGCCTAGTACAGCTCAAAAGCAAGCCTCAGCAGGAAGGGTCATTTGCCTTTGAGATAGTAGAAGATGGAGTCTTAAGATTCAGATGTCAACTTTATGTTCCAAATACTATAGGGATTCGCCAACAGATCATGGGAGAGGTACATTTTTCTCTTTATTCTTTTCACTCAGATTCGAAAAAGATGTACCATGATATAAAAGAAATCTATTGGTGGTATATAATGAAGAAAGATATCTCTGAGTTTGTAGAATAATGTCCCAATTTCCAGCAGGTAAAAAGTTAATATCAAAGGCTCGACGGGCTAACTCAAGAAATAGTTATGCCTATTTGGAAATGGGAAGCAATCAACATGGACTTTGTTGAAGGTTCACCACGCACCAGGCATAAATTTGACTCTATTTGGGTCATTGTTGACAGGTTGACAAAATCAGCCCACTTTTTGCCAATCAAAACTACTTTCACATATGAAGATTATGTTGAGTTGTACGGTAGAGAGATAGTTAGACTTCATGGTGTCCCAATACCTACTATTTTCGATGGAGGGGCACAATTTACGACCAATTTGTAGAAGTCATTTCAAAAGGGTTTTGGGACACAGGTTAATTTGAGTATAGCTTTTCATCCCCAATCAAATGGCTAGGCTGACCACACGATTTATACACTCTAAGATATGTTATGAGCATGCATGGTACACTTTCGAGGAATTTAGGATGATCACTTGTCTCTTATTGATTTTGTATATAATAATAGTTACCATTATAGCATTAAGATGGTGCCTTATGAGGCTTTGTATGGGTAGAAATGCAGATCCCCCAATCAATGGTTTAAGGTACGCGAATCAGGGCTGATTGGACATAACTTGATACATCAGTCTGAAGAGAAAGTAGAGCTAATTAGAGAGCTACTATTGATAGCCCAGAGTCATAAAAAAATCTAACTCTGATGTACGATGTAGAGATTTGGAGTTCCGTGTTGATGACTGGGTATTCCTAAAAGTCTTGCCTCTGAATGGTGTTATAAGATTTGGAAAGAAGAGCAAGCTTAGCCCTAGATTCATTGGGTCATACCAAATCCTTCAAAAGATAGGCCATGTAGCTTATGAGCTAGAGTTGCCTTCAAGGCTAGAATCTTTTTATCCAGTTTTTCATGTATCGATGCTACAAAAGTGAATAGGAGACCCTTCTCGGTTGTCCCAGTTGAGGATGTTAATATCATAAAGGAGTTTTCCTACTAGGAAACTCTAGTTGACATATTAGATCAATAGGCACATAGATTGAGGAACAAAGATGTAGCTTCCATTAAAGTCCTGTGGAGAAATATGAATGTGTTAGAAGTGACTTGAGAAGCTAAGGATGGTATGAGATCAAGATACCCTCATTTATTTCAAACTCCAAGGTGATATAATAATAGTTTAGATTACTACATTTGATGGGAGATACCTATTCGGGATTTATATTTCTTCTTCTTATTATTGTTGTTGTATTATGCTTGCATTATTGTTATAGAGCTATGCTTTTTAGCTATTTGTTTCATTCTGTGAGACACGTAGATTGGACTTTTCTGTGATTTAGTTTTGTAGATAGTCCATATTATATTGGAGAATCTACCTAAATTTTCTAGCTACTCCAATATATTTGAATTTGTGAGTAAGTTACATTCGAAGATGAATGTTCCTAAGGGGAGAAAGATGTAACGCCTCATACAATTTAAGCGATAAACTCGTACTTTTGAGATATGTCCAAGAATGCTTAATACCATAATAATAATACATTATAAGTTGTTCAAATCACATGATGATCTTATGTTAAGATTTGAGGTGGAATAAATTGTAAAACAAAAATGGGCAAAAGTTATTGGAAGTTACTTTCAGAAATTCTTTCAAATTTGGGTCAAATGTCTTGGAGTTTTTCTCCTAATCTATAAAGATTTATGGGGTTTACTATATACCAAATTAACGGTCTATGATTCTAGTTTATAATGCATAAAATGGTTCATTTGATACGACTTCATAAAATAGAGATGTTCACATTTTTGCGAGACTACAAAAGTAGGCACGTGGAGGTGGGTCCAATATGAGTGGGAATATATCTGTACCACTTGGCTGTAATTTTTTTCATTCCAAACAGTTCTAGAAATTCTATCTCGTCTCCTCCATGGTTCCTCTATGGTTCCAAGGTTCAATATAGGTGATTCCACCATCCAATCTCTCCCAAAATTGAGGTAAAAATCGGGGTTGTCGTGAAGAACAACTAGCACGTGTTTGATTCATCGATTTCGACATTGTTTACGAGTTCTTCAAAGGGGAAGATGTTGAAGAGGTTGTTTACTTGTTTTCTCTTGTATATTTTAAGGTAAGGGTTCCTAACCCTTTACCCATCGTTAATTCACAGGTTATATGCTATAAATTGAAATGGTTGCCAACATTAAAAATTCTTTCCATTTATTATGTGTGGACTATTTTAGATGGAGTTGAAGTTGTATAACATTGTGATTATTTTTTTCCAGTATTAATTGAAGGATTGTTGAGAATAGTTAAGCTAGCGGATCTCTTACAAGGTATGTTAAGGAGAAACCTTTTTCGGCAAGTTTTCTTCGTCGTTTGGTTGATACAACTTGTTCTTTATCGACATAGTACTCAAAGCTATAATAGTTGTTGATTGAGTTGGATGTTGTAATTATCCTCGTTTAGCTTCTTCGACATGTTAATAGCGACATAAGAATCTTTTCTTCTAAATTGTTTTCGCTCAATAGGCTATTGATAACTTGTTACTGTATTGAAGCCTTAAGGGTCTTGTTGTTAGCTGTTTAGCATTTCCTATTGTTGTTAGCAGCATAATGATGGCTTTGGAGTAGGAACCATTTGACTACGACGCCTATAAACTACATAGCTTGCCTATGGGCCTTTGGCGCATCTAGATGCCTAAGAGCTAAAGAATTAGAGTTGTAGTTTTACCTTCGGGTAAATAGCGTCGTGGCTGCCTATTGAGTTGTGGTGGTGAGTTGATAGGTGTTCCATATACTTATTAGCAACCTTATACTTCGATACGATATATAGATTGTTGTGAAGTTTTCTTAGAATCTACCTTGCTTGTTCATAAATTACAAGATCATTTGATGCCTACATTGGCTATCTCGTTGACTGTTAGTATTTTAGACTTAAGTCTTCGAGCCATATACATATAGATGTCCATTTACATGTTTCCTAGAAATGCTATTGACAAGTGTACCTTGTTGATAACGCTCAATACATCTCTCCCAGTTAAGAGAGGTGGAAGCGGTCGTTGTCAAAAATAAAATACCCGAGAGGTGTCGGGATCGAATTCCACTAGGATTTGAGAATGATACTCCAAAAGTTGTAAACTAACTCATACTAGAATGCATCATTGGTAATATGTGTAAAGTAAAAATTGGGGGGAAAATGGAAAATAATATTGAATTTGAATTTATAGAACGAGTTTGATCAAATGATTTATTGCAAGTGATAGGAAAGGGCTAGGGAAGTGCAATAGATAAAGTGCCAACTAGATTGGGATTGATTCAATTGCCTTAAATTCAATTTCTATCATGGATAGAAAGAATCAAAATACATCCTCTTGTTGTTTAACCCACAAGGATGCTTTTTCCTCGGGTTTTCTCAAACTCCAAGTTCACAATAAAAAATTAGCCACAAAGCTTGAGGAAGGGTCAAGCTACCTTAACCCTTTAATGAAGTGGGGATGTGGGTTTTGAATATTTTTAGCTCAACACAACACATCTACACTCCAAATCCTCCCTATTATTTTCTCATCCAAATCTCACTCTTTTTTCTCAATCTCAAGCAAGATTAGTTAATTAGACTAGTGTTTGCAACCACTAACTTTTCTATTAAAATTCAGAGGAAACAAAAGATACATTCTTATAGATTGTATTTAACAATATTCAATCAAGTTTAAATACTCATGAAGAACACACCCCTAGCTAGCAATTTAGCTACTCATTAATGGAAATAGAGAAAATATACCAATTGGAAATTCATAAATAATCATCATAATGAATAGGAGATTAAGCTTTCAAAAATATGCAATAATGGTGTATTTTCTTATGTATTTGAAGAAGAAGAAGAAAAAAAAAAGAAAAATGTACTCTTTATCTCTCTCTACTTCTACCTACTATGTTGTGATAAGATTTGATATTGTACAATTTGGGGTAAAATCTGCACATTTTCTTAGCATGGATTTCCAAATCTTCCCTTGGAAGCTTCTCAGGTAAAACTATGCCACAGTTGGATGATTTTGCCCTTGTCAGCATTTTGGGTCACTTGCAAGGCACCCGCGTTTCGCAGGTTCCCATCCATGACTCGAGGCTGCTCTATAGGTCAAGGCAGAATTATTCCAGTGCCAACCTGTGCCTCGCAAGTTCGCTTCAAAATTCTTCCCAATGCCGACTACGTGGCACCAGGGCAATATGGGCACCCAGGTTCTTCGATTTAAGCAGAGTGTTTTTCGTTCAATCCTTGTGTTTTCTTTGTCTAAGTCTAACACCTGCACAAACAAAGAGAAAAAGGAATAAAACCTTCCTAATTTATTGTGAAATCAAAGCAATAACTCATGCTTAAAAGCCTAATGAATTGGTAAATTACCAGCTCATCAAACCTGCAAACTTGAACTATTGCTTGTCCTTAAGCAAGACATTCAATTACAACTTGGAATTGAATTAAGTGTGACACATTATAAAAGCTATGCATAAGACTACTAAAACTCAAGACAACCCCAAAATCACACACCGACTTAAAAAATTAAATGACTCAAAACATGTTGCACAAATTCAATTGGTAGCCACAAACATTTGGCACATCTAACTTTCATTCTTCCAATTCAAAACAAGGGAATATTTTAATTGATATAAGGTACACAAGCATCTCAAGCCATTGGTAATCAACATTTACGGTTTTCCTAAAAGTTTACTTCACAACTTGTCGCATTCGTACCTCTCAATTGAAAACACAAGTTTTAGCCTTCACTCCAAGAAAGTGATTCCATTCACCAAAAGAGAGAATCCCATTCACACAGATGCAATTCACACAAAGAGATTATAAAATGATGAAAAGTAACTAACTCTCTTAAAGATATTCAAGTGCATTCACATTGACCCATAGGCTTGCCCTTCATGTGATTTGCCACTAATGTAGAGTTATTACACTTGAAATCGCTAAGGACTTGCGGGTTGTAATGAAGGTTAGGGGTAAGGGTAGGACAATATTTAGCTCTAGTGACTAGAACCTCCCTAATACCTTTTGTGGAAACATTGAAACATCTCACTACACATAACGAGTTTACTTCACCTTATCTCTCCCTTCTCATCATTCATAATTTTTCTTTAGATTCACCCTTTCGACATGTTCACTTTTTTTTTATTAAGCCACATCTCAACAAGAGATAGCACCATTCAACTTTTCTCTTTTTTTTTCTTTTTTTCAAGGGTTTTTCAACCAGCAATTTTGTATTTTCCTCAAGCAATATGTAACACCCCAAAAGTCCCTAAGACTAGACCTTAGATCTAAAGTTTGACCATGTAGATAAAAATTGAAACGCCCTCAGAATGAGCCTCAGTACGACTCATAGGAGGATTATATGAGTTGTACCAAGGGCCCATAGTGTGAAGTCTTGAGGGTTCGGCAGATGTTTTGCAAGAACAATGAGTGGATCATATGATTCGTACCTAGATCACACTAGTCATAGTGATGGTCCCGAAGTGGGGAAAATTAGATAAAATACTCAGGAATCTTGGGTAACCATGAGCCATGGTACGACCCGTGGTAAGGTTGTACGAGCCATTGTTGGTGTTTATAGGTAAGAGGTTCAGAGAAATTTCAAGGAAGGATTAGTAGCTACAAAGACTCAGTACGATTCATAATATAATGGTATGAATCATCATTTTAGTCGTGAGTTGAGATATTGCATGCATCAGACTTTCAGGCTAAGTTTGCAACCCTTCTAGGTATATGGATAGACCCAAAGCCAATAAATTTTATGAAAAACAAGGTGTTAAGATTTTCGAACCCGATAAATTTTACGGAAAACAAGGTTTTAAGATCAATTCTTAAATGTGATAAGTGCATTGGATTCAAGCAAGTTCATAAGGGACCTCTAGCATAAAGTTGGATTGAGAGCTTCTTACCGATAGAATTTTTCATGAATGTTCTTATAAGAGTAAACTTTTAAACGATAATAACTCTCATTTTATGAAGTGTTTTTGGATAATCTAGCATTTAAAATTGAATCCCTTTTGAGACTTCTTTTCTACGCATCTGACCTTACATCAATTGGATTTTAGAAAAAAAATTTATGGCCAGTTTAGTGAAGCACTATCAAGTTTGATGGACAAAACCAGCCTGTCACCATAGGTCATGGTACCACTCGTGGTATGTAGGTACTACTCATACCAGGTACCCATACCAAGAGTTTTAGAAAGATATTTAAGCCTCCCAAAATCCACGAATGGCATACCACGACCCGTGGTGTGTCACCACGAGTCTTAGTTTCGATGTTTAATGCATGTGCGCAAGTTTGATTTATGTCATGATAGATGTGTGTGATGTCTGATTTCAGTTCAGCTGTGTAGTTCTTTTCAGAAGTAGTCATTCCGTCAGTTTTTGGTTTAAATAATCAGTATTCACATGTGATGATTGTTTGCTTCTGAGTATTCTGTGTGTTTCTAAAGTTTGAGGATGAATGTTCCCAGGGAGGAGATATTGTAATACCCCCGGAACTCAAAGATCAGAACCGGGATTGAAACGGGGAAAACTAAAAATCTGGGTTGCAGGTACAGGACGAGTCATTGGACGACTCGTGATGAGAGCCCACGAGTCTTCAAGTGACTCGTAGGGAGGCCTGGGAGAATGGGAAAATATTGAGGAAAAAAGAGTCCCAACGGGCTTGGGAACGACTCTTGGTCAGACACCACGAGTCGTTAGGCCATCGCGGGGAGGAGGTATAAGAAAAAATAGAAAAGGCTAGGTAGTGCACTTGATGAGTGGTAGGCATGAATCGTGCCCACCCTAAAAAGTCATTGTGTCGTCTGTTAGGAACACCCCCCCAGTGATCAGTTAAAACAGTGTACCTGACGAGCAAGGTGACGGATCGTTTGGCCATGTAACGAGTCGTCAGGTCACCCGTTAGCGTCACCTGGTAGTTTTTTTCTGCGAAATAGTAAGCGTCTTTTTGTAATTTCCTAAGGTCCTAAGGCCTAAACTACGACGTTTTGGGTTATGTATAGGGAAATTTAATGGGGTTAAGTTCAGTTTTATCTTCATTCATGCATGCAAGTATAGTGAGAGGCAATCACGGGAGATTCTAGGCTCTTCTGCTCAATTCTTCCAATTTCATTCTTGGGTAATCAAGAGAAGTTAAGAATCAGATATCCTAGGCATGTAAGGCTATCAATGGGTGATCTGTTCCACACCCATGTCCCTCCTCTATGATTTTTACCAAAAATTTTAATAAAAACTCATAGTTTTTTTTATAAATTTTATTTATATAAACTCTAATGATTTGATTATGGGTTTTGTGATTTTAAAATCTCATTATAAGCTATAGGTTTTAATCAGTTTTTATTATTTAAATCATTCATAATTTCATTGATTTTGAGTTCTATGTGTTTAAGCCTAATTATGCATGCCCCATGATGAATCGATTTATGATCTATTCACGCATTTATGATTTCTATAAGCCCAACATAAATTATGGTTTAAATCATGAATTTATTATGTTACCCCTTATGATTTTATCAAATTCAAGCTATATGCATGATCTGCAAGTATGTATGAATCTTATGAATCAAGAATTATGTTTTTGGCTGACTCATGGGACTCGTGTCATGGCCAGTCCATGTATGTTAAGCATGTTTACGATTATCATGATTTAACTAGCCCATGAATCCATGCATTATATACTATAAGCACTATATATGTTTTGGGAGTAGTATCGAACATTGAGTAGGTTCGGGGCCTACGTTTTGCCCCGGATCACATAAGCTACGTGCCACCATAGGTATGTTGGGACCTCCTGTGGGTCTGTCCCCGGCCCAGATGGCCCTTTTCATGGTGACATCGCACTTTCATGTTTCGACCCTTGGCAAGGTACGAACATCCTCCCCTCTAGGGTTACAAGTCGGGTTTCATGTGTTCTCATATGGGGTATGTTGGATAAGAGAATCTCCTACTATTCCTCATGATTTATGCATGTTATGATTATGTATGTTGGCTCAAGTCATGTTAAGTAAAACTCTTTTATTATGATCATGATTATGTTATGTTATGAACGTTTTGAAAACCTTGAGCCTTATGACATGATTATCATGATTTACTATATGAGCATTATGTCCTACTCTTATAATCATTTATGAATCTTATATATCTTTTAAATATCCGTTTTATGATACATGCCCCAGCTCTCAGGCTCACCCTCACCCATAAAATCTCAAAGTTGTTCTCAGCATACTTAGTGAGTCCTCATATTCCGAGGTCTATGTATTCAAACTCTATGTTGTTCTTTCAGTTTTAGGATTGTTGGGTTTATTGGGGAGTTTTCCCATCAACCCGTCTTTTTATGATTAGAGGCTTATCAGACTACAAGTTGTAATCAATCGTATTGTATGAGTCTAGTTTTTCTTTTCCTTCTATTATGTCATAATTACGCTCTTTTTATGCTAAGTCTTCCGCTCATGTTATTGGGATTAGTTGTATGCTCATGCCATGGGTCGACTTGGGGTCCCTCGAGGCTCCTTGTCCTGTGTCTATGATCCAGGTGTACATTCGGGTCGTGACAAACTTGGTATCAGAGCCATAGGTTTGAAGTGTCCCAGAGAGTCTGAAAGTTGCGTTAAGTAGAGTCTTTTTTATGGGTGTGAAGCGCACCACATTTATGACGAAGAGGCTACTAGACGTTTAGGAAATATTCCCTTCTTTCATGATCTATGTCATGCGATAAAAGTCCTTTACCCTTCTAATTCGTGCTAATTGCGTTTGCAAAATCATGCCTCCACGCAGAACGAATGCCAGAAGAAATGGTAACGGCAATGATCATGAGGATGTCTGTGATGGTGAGCATCAACCAGCCCAACCCGTTCACAGGGAGTACGCACTGGAGCCAGCTACCCATGCTGAGTTTAGGGCAGCAACTCAGATGCTGGCACAGGCCATGACTGCTCAGGTCCAGAATCAGACAGTGGCGCATTTCCCTTAGAATAGGAATACAGCGGCAGCTAGGGTGAGGGATTTCTTGAGGATGAGCCCTCTGGAGTTCACGGGGTCAAAGGTGGACGAGGATCCACACAATTTCATCGAGGAAATTATGAAGATCACCCAGGTTATGGGGGTAAAATAATGGAGAGTGTGTTGACTTGACTTTCTATCACCTTAAGGGGATGGCTCATATATGGTTCAAGTAGTGGAATGATGCTAGGCAAGTGGGTGCAGGACCGATAGGTTGGGAAGAGTTTCACATGGCATTTTTGGATCGGTTCATCCCTCGGGGATGAGGGAGCTCAAAGGGACTGTGTTTGTTAATTTGAAGTAGGGAAACATGTCCGTTCAGGAGAACGCATTTGAGTTTACTCAATTATCTAAGTATGCTCCGGAGTTGGTGGTGGACTAGAGGGCGCGAGTGAGCAATTTTGTGCATGGGGTTTGGCAGACTACTTGGACAAGGATTGCAGGATCGCCATACTTCATCAGGATATTGACTTTCCCCGTATTGTATTGGATACACAACAGATGGAGTCAGTCTATAGGAGGCAGAGGGAGGCCAAGAGGGCCAAAACTAACAACTATGGGGTTTCTCAAGCCAGGTCAGGGGGTGGACAGTGTCAGTAGTCCCAACACAGATCCATTGCTCCAGCCCCATCATCGGCCAGTACGCCATCAAGGTTCAGAGGGGATCGTAGGAGCAGGGCTTTAGGCTCGAGGGATTAGGGTAGCATGCAAGTGGAGCAAAATTTTCCATCTTGTGCGAGGTATGGCAAGAATCATCTGGGAGATGCTTAGTTGGCTCAGATGCGGGCTTCGAGTGTGGCCAACCCAGACACAAACTTAGGGATTGCCCCTCATCTAGACCAGGGGTCGGTGCGACCCGTGCGACGGCAGCCAGTTCTGCAGCTCCAACAGCACGTCCCCCTCAGCAGGGTGTCTATACTAGTTTAGCAAGTGATCAGCATCAAAATAGGTTTTATGCTTTGGTACCCCGCTAGGAGCAGGAGGCTTCACTAGATGTGGTCACTAGTATGTTGCAAGTCTTCCATATTGATTCTTATGCCTTGTTAGATCCAGGAACTACTTTGTCTTTTTTGACCCATTATATTGCTAGTAGTTTTGGAGTTAGCCCTGAAATCTTATTAGAACCGTTCTTAGTCTCTACTCCAGTCGGTGATTCGGTGGTAGCTAGGCGGGTGTACAGAGGTTGCCCCATTACAATGTTGCATAAGGGTACTTCTGCAGACTTAGTAGAGTTGTCTATGACTGACTTTGACATCAATTTGGGTATGTATTGGTTGTTTTCATGTTACGCTGCAATAATTTATAGGACCCATGCGGTGGAATTCCGATTTCCAAGCGAGTCAATTTTAGAGTGGAAGGGTAACTAAGTTGTACCAGCCGATCGATATATTTCATATATTAAGGCCAGGAAAATGATCTCTAAAGGCTGCCTATATCACCTAGTTAGGGCTAAGGATGTTGTGTCCGAGACCCCGACTATCCAGTCAGTTCCGGTAGTGAGTGAGTATTCAGAGGACTTTCCCGAAGATTTTCGAGGTGCTCCTCCTAAGAGGGAGATTGATTTCCGCATTGATCTCTTACCCAATACACAGCCTATCTCTATTACTCCCTAAAGGATGGCTCCAGCTGAGCTAAAGGAGTTGAATGATCAGTTGAAGCAACTGCTAGATAAGGGTTTTATTAGGCCGAGTAAGTCTCCATAAGGTGCACCAGTGTTATTTGTTTGGAAGAAGGATGGTTCGCTTCACGTGTTTATTGATTATCGGCAATTGAAAAAGGTCACCATTAAGAATAGGTACCCCTTAGCAAGGATCGATGATTTGTTTGACCAGCTTCAGGGTGCCAAGTGTTTCTCAAAGATTGATTTCAAATTCGGGTATCACCAGCTCAGGGTTCGGGAGTGTGACATCCTGAAGACCGCTTTCAAGACTCGGTATGGTCATTACGAATTTGTTTTTACGTCTTTTGGATTAATCAATACCCCTACAACTTTCATGGATTTGATTAATAGGCTATTCAAGCAATATCTTGACATGTTCGCGATTGTGTTCATCGATGATATCCCTATATACTCTCGGAGCGGGGAGGAGCATGCTGCTCACTTAAGAGTAGGGCTTCAGACCCTCAAGGATCATCAATTGTATGTGATGTTTAGCTAATGTGAGTTTTGGTTGGACTATTTAGCATTCTTGGGCTATGTGGTATTGAGTGAGGGCATAAAGGTACATTCTCATAAAATTGAGGTAGTAAAGAATTGGCCCAGACCGGTGAACCCATCAGATATCAGGAGCATTTTAGGCTTAGCGGGTAACTACCATAAATTTGCTGAGGTTTCTCATCTGTTGCGACACCTTTGACCAAGTTGACTCAACAAAAGGTTATGTTTCAATGGTCGGAGGCTTGTGAGAAAAGCTTCCAATAGTTGAAGACCCGACATACTTCAGCACCAGTGTTGACCCTACTTGAGGGTACCAATGGTTTTTTTGGTATATTGTGTTGCTTCGAGAATTGGTCTTGGGTGCATATTGATGCAGCATGGGAAAGTACTAGCTTATGCCTCGAGACAGTTGAAAATCCATGAGAAGAATTACCCGACCCATGATCTTGAGTTGGTTGTGGTGGTGTTCGCATTAAAGATATGGAGGCATTACTTGTATGGGGTCCATATGAATGTGTTCATAGATCACAAGAGCTTGCAATATGTGTTCATGCAGAAGGATCTCAATATTTGGTAAAGGAGGTGGTTGGAGTTACTAAAGGACTACGACATGAGTGTTCTTTACTACCCGGGCAAGGCTAATGTGGTTGCGGATGCACTTAGTAGACTCTCTATGGAGAGTGTGTCCCACGTGGATGAGGGAAAGAAGGAGTTGGTGAAAGATGTCCATCGACATGGAAGTGGGAAGAGATTAATATGGATTTCATTACAGGCCTACCTCATACTCGTCGACAGTATGATTCTATTTGGGTGGTGGTAGACAGGTTGACCAAGGCTGTGCACTTTCTACCGGTCAAAACCACAGATTTAACGGATGACTATGCCAAATTGTATATTTGGGATTTGGTTCAACTTCATGGAGTGCCCTTGTCAATTATTTCTGATAGAGGAACTCACTTTACCTCTCGGTTTTGGCGATCTTTCAAAAAAGGGCTTGGGACTCAAGTTAAGCTCAGCACAACATTTCATCCGCAAACGTATGGTTAGGTGGAAAAAATAATCCATAATCTTGAGGATATGTAGAAGGATTGTGTGATGGAATTTAAAGGTAGTTGGGGATGATTACTTTCCCTTGATCGAGTTTTCTTACAATAAAAGCTATCACTACAGTATCCAAATGGCACCGTTCGAGGCTCTCTATGTGCAGAGGTGTAGATCTCCCATCGGATGGTTTTAGGTTGGTGAGGTAGCTATGATACGGCCAGACTCGATTCACGAGTCTATGGTGAGGGTTCAATTGATAAGGGACAAGCTAAAAACTGCTCAGAGTCATCAAAAGTCATATGCTGACGTGGGGAGGAGAGAGTTGGAGTTCTAGGTGGATGATTGGGTGTTTCTGAAGGTGTCTCCCATGGAGGGAGTCATGCGGTTCGAAAAGAAAGGAAAACTCAGTCCCCACTATGTTGGTCCCTATCGGGTTATGACAAGAATTAGTAAGGTAGCGTATGAGTTGGACTTGCCATCAGAGTTATCTTTAGTTCATCCCGTCTTTCATGTATCGCTCTTGAAAAAGTTCTTGGGTGATCCAGCCTTGGTTGTCCTTGTGGATAGTGTTGATGTGAGAGATGGCCTCAGTTACGAGGGAATTCCAGTTGCAATCTTGGATCGTCCGGTTTGGAGGCTGAGAACAAAGAAGTAGCTTAGTTGAAGGTGTTGAAGAGAAACCAACATGTTGAGGGAGCTACATGGGAAGCCGAAGCGGATATGATGGGTAAACACCCTCACCTTTTCTCTACTGGCTCAGTTTCAGTTTGAGGTATCCGTTTTTTCCCTAATTTTCTAATTAGTTTCCATGTTCAATGCAAGTGTGCAAGTTTGATTTATGTCATGACAGATGTGTGTGATGTCTGAATTCAGTTCAGTTGTGTAGTTCTTTTCGGAGGTAGTCATTCCATCAGTTTTTAAGTTTAAACAATCAACATTTGCATGTGACGATTGCTTGTTTCTAAGTTTTATTTGTGTTTCTAACATTCGAGGATGAATGTTCCCAAGGGGGAGATATTATTATACCTCGGGAACTCAAAGATCAGACCTGGGAGTTGAAATGGGGGAAACGAAAATCTGGGTTGTAGACACAGGATGAGTCATTGGACAACTTGTGAGGAGAGCCCATGAGTTGTCAGGTGACTCGTGGGGAGGCCTGGGAGAATGGGAAAAGATTGAGGAAAACGGAGTCCCCACGGGCTTGGGAACGACTCGTGGTCAGACACCACGAGTCGTTAGGTCATCCGTGGGGAGGAGGTATAAGAAAAAATAGAAAACGCTAGGCAATCCACTTGAAGAGTGGTAGCCATGACTCATGGCCACCCGTAACGAGTCATTGTGTCATCTTTAAGGACCCCCCAGTTATCAGTTAAAATAGTGTACCTGATGGGCAAGGTGACCGGTCGTTTGGCCATGTAACGGACACCCGTTAGGTTCACCTGGCAATTTTTTTTTCTGTGAAATAGTAAGGGTCTTTTCATAATTTCCTAAGGTCCTAAGGCCTAAACTACGACGTTTTGGGTTGTGTACAGGGAAATTTAAAGGGGTTAAGTTCAGTTTTCTCTTTATTCATCCATGCAAGTATAGTGAAAGGTAGTCAAGGGAGATTCTAGGCTCATCTCCTCAATTCTTCCAATTTCATTCTTAGGTAATCAAGGGAAGTTAAGAATCAAATTTCCTAGGTATGTAAGGCTATTAATGGGTGATCTCTTTGACATCCACGTCCCTCCTCTATGATTTTTACTAAAATTTTAATAAAAACTCATGTTTTTTAAAAAAAATTGATTTACTTAAACTGTAGTGATTTGATTATGGGTTTTTTTATTTTAAAATCTCATTATAATCTATGGGTTTTAATCAGTTTTTGTTATTTAAATAATTTACAATTTCATTGATTTCTAGTTCTCTATTTAAGCCTAATTGAGCATTCTCCATGATGAATCGATTTATGATCTATTTATCCATTAATGATTTCTATAAGCCAAACATGAATTATGGTTTAAATCATGAATTTATTATGTTACCCCTTATGATTTTATGAAATTCAAGCTATATGCATGATCTACAAGTATGTATGAATCTTATGAATCATGAATTATGTTTTTGGCCGACTCATGGGCCTTATGTCATGGCAAGTTCATGTATGTTCAAGCATGTTTACGATTATCATCATATAACTAGCCCATGAATCCATGCATGTTATACGATGAGCATTATTTATTTTTTGGGAGTAGTATCGAACACTGAGTAGGTTCAGGGCCTAGGTTCTGCCCCAGATCTCATAAACTACGTGCCATCGTAGGTATGTTGGTACCTCCTGTGGGACTGTCGCCGGCCCAGATGGCCCTTTTGATGGTGACATCACACTTTCATGGTTCGACCCTTGGCAAGGTACGAACATCCTCCCGTCTAGGGTTACAAGTCGGGTTTCAGGTTTTCTTATATGGGGTATGTCGGATAAGAGAATCTCCTACTATTCCTCATGATTTATGCATGTTATGATTATGTATGTTAGATCAAGTCATGTTAAGTAAAACTCTTTTATTATGATCATGATTATGTTATGTTACGGATGTTTTGAAAACCTTGAGCCTTATGACATAATTATCATGATTTACTATATTAGCATTATTTCCTACTCTTATAATCATTTATGAATCGTATATATGTTTTAAATGTCCATTTTACTTAACTTACATACTCATTATATTCCACGTACTGACGACATACTTTTTATGTTGTATCATTTTATGATACAGGCCCCAGCTCTTAGGCTCACCTTCACCCGTAGATTATTTTGGAGTTGTTCTCAGCATACTTGGTGAGTCCTCAAGTTCCGAGGGTATTGTATTCCGACTCTACGTGATCTTGGGCAAATTTATATGCCCAAGGGATACTCAAATGTGTCATTTTAGCCTTGTTTATCTATCAATGTTTATACATTCTCATGTGATTGATAATAAAATGTGAATTTATACTAACCAACATGATTAGCGTTGTTTTGCAGGAGAAATATAATTTTGGGAAGCTAAAATGCGTGTTGGGAGAGATTGGGGTTGGACTCGGATGTTAGCAAGGGAAAAAGCATTGGAAGGCACAATTTAAAGGGGCTCCGCGATGGAGCCGTGTCAAGCTGCTATCGCGGATGCCTTCTGCCTGGAGAGGGAATTTTCGCCAAATTCCAATGAAGGTGCGCGTTGGGGCCATGGCATGTTGGCCTAGCCCCGCGTTACACGCCGTCAGTGGCGTGTCACGGAGGGAGTGCTCCGCGATGCACTCCGTGACACGTTGCTTGTTATTCCGGGAAAAGTTCCCACTAGTATCAATAGAGCACTTAGGTTCATTTTTAATTATTCTGACTTGGTGGAGCAAGAACGTGGGTTACAGGCAGTTGAGGGGACGAAATTATCAGGGTTTTTCTCTATCTACTTCTTCTTTTATTCAATTGCTTGTATGTTTAACACTCATTTAACGATGTTTAATCCACAAATGAGTGGCTAAATCCTCTTCTTGCTGAGGTTAAGAACAATTGTATTGAAATGTAGTTATTGATCAATTGGGTTTTTCATCTTTTCTTCCGTGGTTGTTCTATTGATTCTTGTTCTTACTGCATTGATGTGTGGCCAACGTTAATGTACATCTAAAAAATCCGGTTTCACTCGAGAGAGCAAGAAATTGGAAAGTTGTGAATCAATAGGATATGATCTCTTCTTGGTTTGGGAAAATTGGGAATTGATTTTACCTTCAGGATTCTGAAAGTCGTATTAGTCAATTAAGGAATCGGTTTTGTATGGCTAGAACATGAATTTCGTTTAATCACAGAAATGTAGGTGGACGGTTCATGATTCTTAAGTTGGATTAAATACGAGAGTTTTAATCCATTGGCAATAATTCTTGGCTAACAACCGGAGGAAAGATTAACCAACCATTGTATCGATAATTAGTTTCTCTACATGTTCATTTAACCTCAGCATGCTCATATTCATAGTTCAAACTCAACTTGTATATTCATTTATAATTAGCATAAAATTAGAAACCAAAATAACAAACTCTTTTTCACACTGTTGTCTACAATTTTAGAGTTAAAATATAGTGACACTTGAGTAGATTGTACCCTAGCCCAGTCCCTGTGGGATCGATACTTGGCTTACTTAAGCCACTTTACTACTTGTTCGACCACGTGCACTTGCGTGTAGTAATTACCCTAGAGTAGACACCCGAACAAGTTTTTGGCACCGTTGCCGGGGACTGGCAATTGGTGAAATTTTTCTTAAGTGTAAATTTACTATATTTTTTCTTTTCTTAAGTGTTGACAACTTGGTCTTCCCTGTTGAACACTGGCAAGAGACAAGGAGCTGGTGGACTCATATTTAGAGCCTGAAACACAATTTCATCGTTAGCGGAGAGAAGCTCTAGAGAAAAAGCTGCAGTTGCTCTGACAAACAATCATGGAGCAACAACAGAATCCACCAGTAGTAAGGGCAATGCTAGTGCCCGAGGAGATGGCAGCTAGGCCGGTTCGAGAGATGGCAATCCCACATGCTAACAATGTCACATCTAGCATCCGCAAACCTGAGCCAGGAGGGAGGTTCGAGCTCAAACAAAACATGGTGCAATTGTTGCACACTAGCGGGCAGTTCACATGTCTCCCTCATGAGGATCCACAACAGCATCTCCAAAATTTTTTGGAGATAAGTGACACTTATATCCCCGCTGGAGTGTCATCAGATTATGCCAGGCTTACATTGTTCCCATTTTCACTATTGGGAGAAGCCAAGAGGTGGTTGAAAGGTGAGCCACCAAATTCTATTACTACGTGGGATGATCTTGTGAGGAAATTCTTGATACGATTTATTCCATCCGGTAAAACAGCAAGACATAGAAGTCAAATTCTAAGTTTCAAATAGAGAGATGGGGAGAATCTATATCAAGCTTGGGAGAGATTCAAGTCCATGTTGTGGGATTGCCCACATCATCATCAATCCAATGATGTGCTGGTGCACACTTTTATAGAGGGTTTGGAACCCCACACAAACATCTTGCTAGACTCAGCAGCTGGGGGACAAGCATTGGAGAAAACTTATGAGGAGCTGTATACCTTGTTAAATCGTACTTCGCAGGGAAATCCGGAGTGGAAAGCTGATTCGTCAAGAGGAGGAATAAGGAAAGCAGCAGGAGTTCTAGAAGTGGATGGTTTTACAGCTATTGCTGCAAAAAAAGCTGCTTTACAGAATCAACTCAACACCCACTTCAATAATATGACAATGAACTAGACTCAAGCCCCAGTGAATGTAGTGCAACAGATTTGGTGTGAAGTGTGCGGGAGTAGTGAGCACTCAGCTGAGTGTTGTGGAGCAAATCCTGACTCGGTGAACTTTGTGGGAAATGTACAGAGGAACAACCATCAACAATATGGAAACAGCTACAATTCCAACTGGAGGAATCACCCAAATTTTTCTTGGGGTAGCAACAACCATCAAGGGTAAAGTTCGAGTCAGGGGGCACAGAGGAATCAAGGAGGGCAGCAGAACTACCAAGCACAATATAGAAACAACAATGCCCCTCCTCCCCCACCATCACCCAGCATTGAGGAGATGTTCAAGACAATGTTAGCTAACCAACCTCAATTGCAGGCTGACTATGTGAAATTGGCAGCCGAGGTGAAGAACAACCAGTTAGCTACTAAGGCACTTGAATATCAATTTGGGCAATTTGCTGGAGCCCAAAACACCAGGCCTAGAGGAGGACTTCCGAGTGACACAGATTCCAACCCCAAGCAGGTGAATGCGGTGACCACAAGGAGTGGTTTGCAGCTTAAAGAGGTGGAACCAGAAAGACCACCTCAACAATCGGGAGCGGCAGAAGTTGTGAGGGAGCAAAGTGATGAGAGGGGGAAGAAAAACGAAGCTGAATCAGAAAGACCACCACCCCCGTTCCCTCAAATATTAAAGAAACACAGGGAGGAGGCGTGTTTCAAGAAATTCATGGAGGTGCTGAAACAGGTACATATTAACTTACCTCTTGTTGATGTTTTATAGGGAATGCCGAAATATGAAAAGTACATTAAGGACATCGTGGCAAACAAAAGTCGGTTGACTGAGTATGCTACGGTAGCTCTCACGGAGGAGTGCACTTCCCGGATACAAAACCGACTGCCCACAAAGCTCAAAGATCCTGGGAGCTTTACTATACAAATTACAATTGGGCAGAGTATCCGAGCTCGCGGATTATGTGATTTAGGAGTGAGCATTAATTTGATGCCGTCATCGGTATTCAAGAAGTTGGGTCTAGGGAGTCCTAGACCAACAACAGTGATCTTGCAACTAGCAGATCGATCCTTAGCCAGACCTGATGGCATTGTGGAGGATGTGCTGGTGCAAGTGGGCTCCCTTATCTTCCCGGTAGATTTCGTCGTGCTGGATTTTGAGCCAGACGCGAAAGTCCCATTTATTTTGGGACGTCCTTTCTTGGCGACCGGGAAGCGCTGATTGATGTAGCTGCAGGGCAGCTAACAATGCGAGCACACGACAAGGTGGAAGTGTTTGATGTATTCAAGGACACCAAGCTCCCGACTGTGTATGAGGAACTCTTGGTGATCAACGTGATTGATCGAGCTGATGATGCGCAGATAGTTGAATCACAAGAGTTATTGGGAAAACCACCGAAGAGATGTAAGCACTACTGGGGTGAGGACGGTGGTCGAGAGAAAACGTCCATCACCCTAGAAGATGATTGAGCTGAATGACGTCGAGCCGCGACAGTAAACCAGGCGCTGCACGGGAGGCAACCTGTGAAATTTTTCTTTGTAAAATTCAATAGATTTCTTTTTCTTTTTCTTTCTTTTGATTAACAACAAAATTGTTAGTTTTTATTTTTATTCTTATTTTTTATTTTGAGTGAATCCTATAATTCTAACGAATTTCTTGTAGTAAGATGAATTTCAGGTTGAACGGAGGATAAATGCGCAAGGGATCGCAAAGGGAAATCCGAGGTATGAAAATCAATAAAAAGTGGCAAAACAGTGAGCTAGGGAGATGGCTCCGTGTCACGGAGGAGGGCCTCCGCATTACCCTCCGTGACACGTTGAGGAGTAAATCTGGAATTTTTAAAATTCCAGAACACCCACGCGATAGCTCCGTGTCACGGAGGGCATGCTCCGCGTTACCCTCCGTGACACGTTGAGGTGTATATCGCGACGGGTCACACCGGGTCACCGGGTGACCCGCGCGAATTTCCCACTTTTTAACCCCGATTCCCCCTCTATTTTCCTCATTTCTCATACCCTCCGTGACCAACCTCCCAAAAACCCCTCCCCCCTCGACGTGACACGAACTTAGGCCCGTAATTTCATCAAGTTTTCATCATCTCTTCGAATTCAAGGTATGTTCTTGAACTCTATCTCAATTCTTGTCGAAATGTTTTGATTTTGAACATGTGATATGAGCAAAACTTGCCCTAAGTAGAAAGTAAGCTTAAATTCAATTGAATTATTGTTGATTAATGTTCGGAGTGACGGTGTGATTACTTGAACTCGGCAATTACATAACTTAATTGAATTTTTGATAAAATCATAGCTAGGGCTTGACTTTGAGTTTGAAATGGAAAAAAATTGAGTTGAACTAGTGAAATTCATGCTAGGTTGTACAGGTTGGGTGAGATGAGTCGATTGTGCTAACTATGACTATGCTAAAAAAAACCGACGAATTCTCGGGTTAAGGAAATTTTGGAAATCGCAAGAAATGGGTGAATTGTATAGGATCATGTAGTTAAAATTTTTCTTTTGTTTTTCCTTGCTAAGTGCGATGGGATAAAATGTTATCGATAGGTAAGGATTGTGGTTAGCTGTACGAAGTCTGATTAGTACATGGAATAGATACCGTCGAATTCTCCCAAGGCACTAAGCATATTTGTTATATTTTGTTGTTTGTTTGTGTAAATAAGTATGATCTTGCCTTAATGTTGTAATTTTGGCTGAGGACTAAGTGTGGGGTAGCCTAGCTTAACCCAACCTTAGTCGAAGCTAATTTTTAATTGGCTTAACATTGAACTTGTCTGTTTGTTTTGACAAGAACAATGGCAAGCAGGCAAGACAAGGGAAAAGGCGCATCAACATCTGGCGCCGGAAGAAAAAGAATCAGACTAGGCACAGCGATCCCAGCAGCAGCAACGGTTCCATGCGGCCAACGCCGTCAATGCGGAACCAGGTGGGTGACAGAGGAGGGGAAGAAGTGGTACGCAAAGCAAAAGGAGAGCAACTACTTCCCCGAGGAACACATAGCAAGGGAACCATTGGCACAAGAGTTCCCAAGGATTGTCTAGAGGATCGAGGCAGCTGGGATGAACTTCATTTTTGAAGAGCCCAAGGAATGCAACTTGCTCTTGATTCGGGAATTCTACGCCAACTGGAACCCGACTCTCAGAAGTCACACCATCAAAATAAGAGGGAAAATAGTCACTTTTGAGCCCCACAACCTCAATGCTATCCTAGGGGCGCGGGACACAGACGCCCATGTGCTTCGACAGCTGAATATCACTCCACCATATGCGGACATCAGATGCACCTTGTGTGGAACCCGATCAACAGCTCGGTGGAGCAGACATAAGGAGAGGGGCTACCATCAGACTTTGCCTTACTCACATATGAACAGGGAGGCCAGGATATGGCTGAAGATTGTTTGTTCTTGCCTAATACCGGGGGTGCATATGACGGATGTAACCCATGATCGTGTATGCATGGTGTACGCCCTGATGAAAGGGCTGGAGATCAATGTGGGGACGGTGATTATCTTCGCCATGAAGAGAGCCCAATTGCATCAAGGGCATAGATATGGATTTGGTGGACTACTCACCACATTCTTGAGGGGCCTGGATATTGAAGAAGAGGCCCTTGACTACATCCCGCAGATGGAGCGGTGGGCCTTAGATGTCACTAAAACTAAGGCACACGACACCACCCACGAGCCCGTTCTTACACTAGCCGAGCGACATGCTTGGGATGATCAGTACATGGCTCGCATGTACGGGATACAGATGCTCCAGCTGCGAATAGGCGGGAGGCCGGTGACAGAAGAGGAGCTATGGCAGCTCGAGCTAGACTACCATTTTGGCGAAAATGCCAGGGCTCTATGCCGAGTGGGGCCATCTTTTGTAGAGCCCACGGATGATGATGTCCCCACAGATGAGGAGACATGTCGTGAGGACTCCGATGTGGAGTCTGATGATGATGATGGGGGCGATTCAGACATGGGAGACGAGGCAGCAACACCTGATGAAGAAGTGGAGTATTTTGATTGATCAGGGAGTTCCACCACCCAATTTTTGAGCTATGTTAATTTTTGTGAACACTGGGGACAGTGTTCGACATAAGTGTGGGGTGGGAGTAGTTAGGTGTTGGTTGTGTTGTTGTTTTGTGTTGTTGTTTATGTTTCTGTTCTGTTGTTGTGCCTGTGAATTTTTTTTTTGTGACCCTGTAATTGTGATGTTTCTGTTCTGTATTGTAATTAAATGTGAAGTTGTTGTGTGCTGCTGAATGTTGCTAGCTGATTTTGTACATATTTTTGTTTTATCGAAATGATCGATATTTTTAAAATCTTTTCAATTCTTGGGTTTCTCGGCGTTTGTTTTCGATTCTTTTACCGGGATTGGTCCCATTGAATCGAAGTCTTAGTTAGTGACCATTCCCTATGATGGATGGATGACGACTGTCTTAAGGGAAATGTAGTCTTTAGGAGTAGATTTTTTTTTCATTTATTCTTCAGTTGTTTTCTTTTGTGGGTTGCAACCCAGAACCTGTAGTTACTTTATGGTTGCGAAATTCTGATTGTGTGTTGTACATGATATTTGAAATGCAAAGGTGATTCGTATGAAAGCGTGCAACTGTGTAAATATATTGAGATACCTAGGCCATAGAGTCGATTCAGTGTGATTGAGGCTTAATTCTGAATTCTTGTAATTAGCTGATTGAAGAATCCGTGAATATGTCTTGAATTGAGCATGTGCAATAGATATGGGGTGAGGTTTTGTTTATTCCATGCTATTATGAAATATCTAGAACTTGCCTGGTGTGCGTACGAAATGAAATGAAGGATGTGTATTGTAGGAAAGGATGTAGGCATTTCTATGTTTTCAACCAAAAGTTTCTCTTTTTCATTATTGTACCCACCTTGATTGTACACCCTAGTTAGCCCGTTGAGCCTTTAGCCTATTCTTTTTTTCTTTTGTCAAAAATGTGTAAACCGAGCTTAACCCTTTCTTTTCATTAGCCGTAAATTTGATCCAAAACTCTTAAGCGCTTAAGAAGAGAAAATAATTTTCCCAAAGTGTCAAAGAGTGAGAAGGGTGAAAAGAAAAGAAAAGCAGAGTGATGAAAGAAAAGAAAAGGTTGAAGGTGCACTTGTTATAAATTAAATATAATGAAGGTGTATGAATAATATTCGTGATTGAGTCAAGTGTGCTTAATGAGATGGGTCAAAATAAAGACAGACTTCAAGAATGGGAGGATGAAGGAAGAAACACTGCCCATGTGTTTGATTGGATGTATTGAAAAAGCGCTTAAGGATGCTAGTGGCTATTATTGGCTAGCCCAATATTTGCCAGTTCCATAGCTTACATTACAACCCGTTAAAGTCCTACGTGATCTTACATCACACTTCCTTATATTAGTGGAGTAATACACTAAAGGCAAGCCTATGGTTCATGGCATGATGCATGTGAATTCTTTTGGGAGAGAGAGTGAAATTATTTCTATATGCCCCTGCATGTAATCGTTTGAGTTCATGTGATTAAAAAGGGGAAAATTCTCTTGTGTTGTGAGGGAACATGCTTGATGAGAGATTAATGTTCGTGTCGGATATCTTGATCAGCTGATTTGCATGAGTTTGCCAATATCGAAAGTCGATTCTTAAGTCTAGGAGGTCTTGATGTGTTGAAGGTTATTGCATTGATAGGACCATGTGTGTTTTGTTGATGATTTGCTGTATTTAATAATCGGTATGACCGTAGCCTGACTTGTCGAACCAAACTAGCTAGGATGGGGTGTAAAGTGCATGAGGTGTAAGATTGTTGTTCGGGGACGAACAAGGATTTATGTGTGGGGTAAGTGATCTTGGACAAATTTATATGCCCAAGGGATACTCAAATGTGTCATTTTAGCCTTGTTCATCTATCAATGTTTATACATTCTCATGTGATTGATAATAAAATGTGAATTTATACTAACCAACATGATTAGCGTTGTTTTGCAGGAGAAAAATAATTTTGGAAAGCTAAAATGCGTGTTGGGAGAGATTGTGGTTGGACTCGGATGATAGCAAGGGAAAAAGCATTGGAAGGCACAATTTAAAGGGGCTCCGCCATGGAGCCGTGTCACGCTGCTATCGCGGATGCCTTCTGCCTGGAGAGGGAATTTTCGCCAAATTCCAGTGAAGGTGCGCGTTGGCCTAGCCCCGCGTTACACGTCGTGCCACGTTGGGCCTTATTACCTGGACAAGCAATTTCCAGTAAGGGTCCGCGTCAGTGGCGTGTCACGGAGGCAGTGCTCCGCGATGCCCTCCGAGACACGTTGCTTGTTATTCCGGGAAAAATTCCCTCTAGTATCAATAGAACACTTAGGTTCATTTTTATTTATTCTGACTTGGTGGAGCAAGAACGTGGGTTACAGGCAGTTGAGGGGACGAAATTATCAGGGTTTTTCTCTATCTCCTTCTTCTTTTATTCAATTGCTTGTGTGTTTAACACTCATTTAACGATGTTTAATCCACAAATGAGTGGCTAAATCCTCTTGTTGCTGAGGTTAAGAACAATTGTATTGAAATGTAGTTATTGATCAATTGGGTTGTTCATCTTTTCTTCCATGGTTGTTCTATTGATTATTGTTCTTACTCCATTGATGTGTGGCCAACGTTAATGTACATCTAAAAAATCTGGTTTCACTCGAGAGAGCAAGAAATTGGAAAGTAGTGAATCAATAGGATATGATCTCTTCTTGGTTTGGGAAAATTGGGAATTTATTTACCTTTAGGATAGAAATATACTTGAAAGTCGTATTAGTCAATTAAGAAATCTGTTTTGTATGGCTAGAACATGAATTTCGTTTAATCACAGAAATGTAGGTGGACGGTTCATGATTCTTAAGTTGGATTTAATAAGAGAGTTTTAATCCATTGTTAATAATTCTTGGCTAGAAACCGGAGGAAAGATTAACCAACCAATGTATCGATAATTAGTTTCTCTAAATGTTCATTTAACCTCAGCATGCTCATATTCATAGTTCAGACTCAACTTGTATATTCATTTATAATT
Organism: Datura wrightii; assembly: GCA_035772735.1. Classification (NCBI taxonomy): domain Eukaryota; kingdom Viridiplantae; phylum Streptophyta; class Magnoliopsida; order Solanales; family Solanaceae; genus Datura; species Datura wrightii. The sequence goes on from JASDFA010000016.1 coordinate 169,879,768, forward strand.
AGCATAAAATTAGAAACCAAAATACCAAACTCTTTTTCACACTGTTGTCTGCAATTTTAGAGTTAAAATATAGTGACACTTGAGTAGATTGTACCCTAGCCCAGTCCGTATGGGATCGATACTTGGCTTACTTAAGCCACTTTACTACTTGTTCGACCACGTGCACTTGTGTGTAGTAATTACCCTAGAGTAGACACCCGAACACTATGTTTTCCTTTCAGTTTCAGGATGGTCGGGTTAGTTGGGGAGTTGTCCCATCATCCCGTCTTTTCATGATTAGAGGCTTATCAAACTACAAGTTTTAATCAGCCGTATTTTATGACTCTACGTTTTCTTTTCCTTCTATTATGTCGTGATTACGTTCTTTTTATGCTAAGTCTTCTGCTCATGTGATTAGGATTAGATGTATGCTCTTTCCATGGGTCGACTTGGGGTCCTTCGAGGCTCCTTGACCTGTGTCTACGATCCCAGTGTACATTCGGGTTGTGACAAACCAGGTTTGCCGGACTTCAACAAGGATCTTCTTTCATCATTATGTCCCAATTTATTCTCAAAACCCTAACTACTTTGATTCCCTAGAAAAGCATGTCTTAGGGTTTCCATTCCGTGAGTGTTTTCTCTCATGTCATTCATTATTTCCAAGGTCCTCATGATAAATAACACATGATGTTCATGAATTCACTCTCAATTGTATGATGAACTCCCATGATTTGATGTTATCATGATATCTTAAACTTCAGCCCATGAATTAGTTGTTTTTTAAAAATATGGTCATTTGAGATATGTGATTTTACCATGAGTTCAGTACATATGATTTACACTATGATTTGGATGTATGTTTTTTCATGGATTTAGTATGATTAGCGTGTTTATGATTCCCTAGACTCTCAAGCCCCTTACTAGTTGGAAGTAGCCCTGACTAAACTCTCATGCATTCAGTATCATCTGCATGTTTGTGGTTCTTTAGACTGTTAGGTCTCTTGCTAGTAGAAAGTAGAAGTGACTAATCTTAGAACGTCAATTATGAGCCCTCAGTATTAGTATGTCATGGTCCTTTAGGCTCTCGGGACTCTTTCTAGATAAAGTGGTTTCGACCAGACTTAGGACATTAGCTTCAGACTTTCAGTTACATGTATCTTTATATTCAGTTGGGAGTAGTACTTGGCACCGAATAGGCTAGGGTTCCAAGCGTACCTAGGTCTTAAAACTACGTGCCACAATAGGATATGGGATTTTCAATAGTAGAGAAGGTTTCCTTTATCCCAAGGAATATGGGATCCTCGTTATTTGAGAGTGTCTCCCTTTCCTCAATGGGCGCATGCAGGGCTCGTTGTTATTAAAGATTGTCTCCCTAAGTTTGCAAGTAATATCACGCCATTAAGATTTCTTACCCTTGACAAGGTATGAACACCCTTCCAACTGGGTTATAGGTCCGGCTCCATGAGACACACATTGGAGTTTGTTGGTTAATAGTCACTCCCACAGTACAGTTCAGTTTCAGTTTCAGTACAGTTATTTCAGTCACTGTTTTCAATTTATGATTTCAGGTGCAGTATTCAGTGTATGTAAATGACCCCAAAACTAGATTTACTTGTATTTCATTAAATGTTTTCAAATAAGCATATCATGTCAGTATCTATGCATCTCAGAAAGGGTCATTGTACTTCACCTCAGTTATGTATTCAATTTAGTCCTTCTAGTTTACTAGCATGTTTCTAGCTTCATTTACTTTTCTCACGTATTCAGTACATTCCAGGTAGTGACCACATATTTTATGTGCTATATAATTTTTTGATATAGATCCAGGTATTCAGACTCAGCCCCGGGGCTAGACACGCTCCAAACTCTGTTAGCTAACACTGGTGAGTCCTCATCTTCAGAGGACGAGAGTTTTGTTTTCTTTATTTCAGTTTATTTTTTGGTTTCAGGAGTTGGAGTTAGCTGGGGGCTTGTCCTAGCAACTCATTAAACCAGTAGAGGCTTTCAGATAGTGCAGTACTAGTTTCAGCTTATGACACATTGTTGTAATCAGATTTTTATCCTTTTCTTTTTATTAGCTATGTTTCAGTTAAGCTTCCACTCAAATATGTTCTATTAGTTGTTGTTATGTTAGAATTATGTTATGCCATGTGTTATCTTAGAGACATTCATGGTTCTAGGTCTCATGTCTCGATCCGAGGCCCCAATTGTCACGATCCAAACGTACACCCAGATCGTAGACATAGGATAAGGAGCCCTAAGAGACTCCAAGTAAACCCATGGCATGAGCATACATCTAATTCAATCACATGAACGGAAGACTTAGCATAGAGAACATAATCATAACATAATATGAGAGAAAACAGTACAATACTTATACAATATAGCGGAATACAACTTTTTAGTTTGATTAGCCTCTAAACATGAAACACGGATTGATGGGACAACTCCCCAACTAATCCAACATCCAGAAACTAAAGGAATAACATAGAGTGTGAACATGTAGCCCTCGGAACTTGAGGACTCACCAAGTGCGCTGCGAGTAAGTCTGAATCTATCTACGGGTGAGGATGAGCCTGAGAACTGGGACGTGTATCATGAGATGATACAACATAGAAAGTATGCGTTCAGTACGTGGAATGTACTGAGTATGCAAGGTAAGTACAAAAACATTTAAAACATGTATAAAACTCATAAGTGATCATAAGAGTAGGACAGCATGCTCATAACATAATTATCGTAATATAACATAAGGCTCAAGGTTTTCGAGACACTCATAATGCAATCGTAATCATAATCATAAGAGAAAAGCTCTATTGAACATGACTTGAGCCAATATACATAATCAGGAACATGCATAAATCATGAGGAACAGTGGGAGATTCTCTTAACCGACATACTCCATATGAGCACACATGAAGCCCGACTTGTAACCCTAGCCGGGAGGGTGTTCATACCTTGCCAAGGGTAGGAACCATGAAGGGCGTGATCACACATGAAAAGGGCCATTTGGTCCAGGGACAAACATGAAAGGGTCCCAACATACCTACGGTGGCACATAGTTCATGACATCCAGGGCTTAACCTGAATCCTGAACCTACTCGGTGTTCGATACTACTCCCAAAACATATATAGTGCTCATAATAATACATACATGAGTTCACGAGCTAGTTAAATCATGATAATCGTAAACACGCTTGAACATAAAATAACTAGCCATGACTTGAGGCCCGTGAGTTGGCCAAAACATAATTCATTCTTAATAAAATACATACATACTTGTAGATCATGCATATAGTTTAAGTTTTCATAAGAGCATAATAGATAACATAATATATTCATGATTTAATTTAAAATACATGTTGGGCTTATCAAAAACATCAGTGGAACAATGGATAATACATCGGTTTATCATGGGCATGCATAATAGAGTTTAAATGATTAGAAATTCGAAATCAGCTATACTAATATCAATTTATAGCTCAAAAGATCATCAAAATCAGTAGATAATGATAAGGTTTCAAAATCACAAGACCCATAGTTAAATCATTAAATTTTATACAAACCGAATATAAACCCCATGAGTTTTCAAAAAAATTTTGAGTAATTAATATAGAAGGAGCATGGGTATGGAAGAATCCACCCATTGAAGACCTTACATACCTGGGATTACCAACTCCTAACCCTCCATAAAAGACCAAGAATGAAATTGAAGAAATTGAAGCGAAAAGCTTGAAATCTCCCCTTAGATCACTTGTCTAAAACCTTGCATGCATGAATGGGAGTTTAGAATAGGTAATTGTCTTAAAAACCCAGCTTTCCCAAGAAAAAGCAACGTAGTTTAGTGCTTATATCGTGAAAAAGTCAAAAATACCCTTAATGAACCTGCCCTGAAAACTGGCTGCATGGAACCCACTAATGGTACCAACAGGTCGTGGGAACCACCAATGACCCGTCGTGTCCCTCGTTGAATGGGCTGCTGAATGACCTAGTCTCGGATCTAAATAATGGGTCGACAGGACGACCTGTGCCTTCAACCCACGACTCGTTATATCATTCGTTTTCTTCTCATTGCAAAACTCAACCCCCCTACTACGAGCCACACCACGACTCGTGGTTCCATCCAACGTGTCGTGGTATCAACCTGTCACACACACTAGAAATCGTTACCCTCCAACAACGACCATAACCAACGACCCGTGGCTTCTCCTAACGGGTCGTTGGGTCTCCCATTGTTTACACTACTGCCCAGCTTGATCCTAACCACGACTGCAACGGACCGCCCGTTGTATCCCACAACGGGTCGTCATACCTCTTGTTGTCTCCACTCCCACCATCCTCTCCCCAACCAATGTCAACATACAACAACCCATGGTCTGATACCACGAGTCGTTCTATGGTCTGTTCTGTGATGTTTTTGCCAGTTTTCTGCACTTTTTAAATTCAACTCCTGGGTCTATTCTTAGACCTTCCCTGGGTATTACAATATCTCCCCCTTGGAAACATTCGTCCTTGAATGTAAGAAACAAGTAGCAAAAAGAAACATACAATTATCATACTCAAATTCTGACTATTTTAACCAAAATTTTCACGGAATGACTACCTCCGAACCAAACCACATAGCTAAATTAATCTCATGCTTCACATACACATTCATACACATGAAAGAAACTTGAACACATGAACTGAACATGAAACTAAATGGGATCATAGAGTAGAACTGATAGTTCAAGTCGGAATTGAGCAGGTAGAGAACAAATGTGGGTATCTTGCCATCATATCCTCTTCGGCTTCCCATGTAGCTCCCTCAACATGCTGATTACTCCATAAAACCTTAATTGAAGCTACTTCTTTGTTCCTCAACTTTCGAACCTGACGATACAAGATTTCAACGAGAATAAAGGTTGTCTTTTACTCCAATGATGTCTACCAGGACTACCAAGGCTGGATCACCCAAACACTTTTTCAAAAGCGACACATGAAACACTAGTTTAATTGAAGATAACTTCGAGGGAAAGTCCAACTCATACGCCACCTTACCAACTCTTTGCATAACCCAATAGGGACCAACATAGCGGGGACTGTGTTTCCCTTTCTTTCCGAACCGTATGACTCCCTTCATGGGAGATACCTTTAGAAATACCCAGTCGTTCATATCAAACTCCAAATCCCTTCTCCTCACATCAGCATACAGTTTCTGACGACTCTGAGCAGGTTTTAACTGGTCTCTTATTACATATATCTTTACCATGGCCTCATGAACCGAATCAGGTCCTATCATGGCTGCCTCACCAACCTCAAACCATACGATGGGCGATCTACACCTTCGCCCGTAAAGAGCCTCGAATGGTGCCATATAGATACTAGAGTTATAGCTGTTATTACAAGCAAACTCGATTAAGGGAAAATGATGATCCCAACTACCTTTAAAATCCATAACACATGCCTGGCCATCTGTTTGCGGATGGAATGCTGTGTTGAGCTTAATATGAGTCCAAAGTCCCTTCTGAAAGGACTGCCAGAACTGGAAGGTAAACTGAGTACCTCAGTCTGAAATAATAGACAAGGGCACTCCATGAAGTCGAACCAACTCCCAAATATACAGCTTGGCATAATCATCTGCAGAATCCGGGGTCTTAACCAGTAGGAAGTGTGCAACCTTTGTTAACCTGTCTACCACCACCCAAATGGAATCATAGTGTCACCGAGTATGAGGTAGGCTTGTAATAAAATCCATATTAATCTCTTCCCACTTCCAAGAAGGAATGCTAATATCCTGAAGTATACCTCCCGGCCTTTGATGCTCGGCTTTCACTTGCTGACAGTTTGGATATCTGGCTATAAACTCCGCAACATCCTTTTTCATTCTATCCCACCAATAGATTTCTCTCAAGTCCCGATACATCTTTGTGGATCCCGGATGGATGGAATATCTGGTACCATGTGCCGTATGCAATATCTGAACCCTCAGATTATTAACGTCCGGGACACATAGCCGACCTGATATCTTAAAACACCATCTCCCCCTTGGGAGAAAACCTCTATATTTTGACTCCGCACCACTTCCTTCAACTTCCTCAAAAGCGGATCTTCATCTTGTTTAGATTTGACATCAACCACTAAGGACGATTCTGACCCATTCTGCACAACAACGCTGCCATCGGTTGAGTCGATCAATCTAACCGCCAACCTTGCAAGTCAGTGGACATCTCTCACCAACTCCTTTCTTCCCTCATCCACGTGAGACACACGCTCAATGGAGAGCCTACTAAGTGCATCTGCAACCACGTTATCCTTGTCTGGGTGGTAAAGAACACTCATATCATAATACTTTAGCAACTCCAACCACCTCATTTTCCAAAGATTGACGTCTTTCTGCGTAACACATATTGCAAGCTCTTGTGATCCGTGAACACGTCCACGTGAACGCCTTACAAGTAATTTCGCCATATCTTCGGTGCAAATACCACCGCGGCCAGCTCAAGATCACGGATCAGATAATTCTTTTCGTGAACCTTTAACTGTCAATAGGCGCATGCTATCACCTTCCCTCGTTTCATAAATACACATCTCATTCCGGCGCTCGAAGCATCACAATACACAACAAAGCCATCAGTACCCTTGGGTAAACTCAATACTGGTGCTGAAGTGAGTCAGGTCTTCAGTTCCTGGAAGCTTTTCTCGCAATCCTTTGACCATTGGAACTCTATCTTCTTATGAGTCAACTTGGTCAAAGTTGCCGCAATATTTGAGAAACCCTCAAAAAACCTTCGGTAGTATCCTGCTAGGCCCATGAAACTCTGAATTTCTGAAGGATTCACCGGTCTAGTCCAATTCTTTACCGCTTCGAATCCACTCTTATGCCCTCACTCGACACCACATGGCACAGAAATGCCACAAAATCTAGCCAAAATTCACGCTTGCTAAACTTTGCATACAACTAACAATCCTTAAGGGTCTGAAGTACTATTCTTAAATGAGCGGCATGCTCCTCCTCGCTTCGAGAGTATATAAGGATATCATCAATGAACACAATCACGAACATGTCCAAATATGCCTTGAATACACTATTCGTTAGATTCATAAAAGCTGCAGGGGAATTTGTTAGTCCAAAAGACATAATAACAAATTCGTAATGGCCATACCGGGTCCTAAAGGCTGTTTTTGAGATATCACTCTCCCGGACTCTAAGCTGGTGATACCCAAACCTGAGATCTATCTTCGAGAAACACCTAGCACCCTGGAGCTGGTCAAATAAATAATCAATCCTGGGCAAGGGTTACCTGTTCTTAATGGTGACCATATTAAGTTGCCGATAATCAATACACATTCGGAGGGATCTATCCTTCTTCAGAATAAATAAAACCGGTGTGCCGCATGGAGAATTGCTCTGTCTAATGAAACCCTTATCCAACAAGTCCTTCAACTATTCCTTTAGTTTATTTAACTCAGCTGGGTCCATCCTATAAGGAGGAATGGAGATAGGTTGCGTATCGGGCAGCAGATCAATTCCAAAATCAATTTCCCTTTCCGGAGGAACACCTGGTAAATCATCGGGAAAAACCTCCAGATACTCACACACTATTGGAACTAACTGAATAGTCGGGGCCTCGGACTCCACATCCTTAACCCTAACTAGGTGGTACATGCAACCCTTAGAGATCATTTTCCTAGCCTTCAGATATGAAATAAATCGACCGACTGGCATCGCTGAATTACCCTTCCGTTCCAAAACCGACTCACCCAGAAATTGGAATTTCACTACACAGGTCCTATAATTAATCGAAGCATAACATGCAAACAACCAATCCATGCCCAAAATGATGTCAAAATCAGTCATGGCCAATTCTATTAAGTTCGCAGAGGTAACCTTATGCAACACCATAATGGGGCAACCTCTATATACCCGCCTAGTTACATTCACCGATTGGAGAAGATACGGAGAATGGTGACAGAATTTCCGGACTAACTCCAAAACTACTAAAAATGTAAAGGGTCACGAAAGACAAGGTAGCTCTTGGATCTAACAAAGCATGCATCAATATGGCAGACTTGCAACATACCCGTGACCATATCTAGTGAAGTGTCCTTCTCCTGGCGAGCACTAGAGCATAAAACCTATTCTGGCACTATCCACCTGCCGAACTAGTGGAGGCACCTTGCTGAGAGGGTCATGCTGATGGAGCGGTAGGACTGGCTGTATGGCAATCTTTGATCCTATGCCCGGGATTTCCACACCCGAAACAAGCGTTCGCACCGACCAGGCACCTCCCTGGATGATTTTTACCATATCTCGCACACGCTAGAAAAGTGCGCTCCACCTACATGCTACCATGATCCCTCGAGCCTGGAGCCCTGCTCCTCTAGTCTCCCCTGAACCTAGACGACATGCTACCCCAAGATAGAGTTGGAGTAGTGATCCTGTGCTAAGACTGCTGACATGATCCATCTCTTGACTTGGCCTGAGAAACCCCATAACTGTGGGTCCTGGCCCTCTTGGCCTCTCTCTGCCTCCTATAGACCGACTCTATCTGCTGGACATGCCATACGATACGGGGAAAGTTGATCTCTCATTGTACCATGGTATCCAGCAATCCTTGTCCAAGTAATCTCCTACCCCATGCACAAAGCGGCTCACTCGTGCTTATTGATCCACCACCAACTCCGAAGAATATTTAGATAGCCGAGTGAACTCCAAGGAATACTCCTGGAATGACATGGTTCCTTTCTTCAAATTCACAAACTCAACCACCTTCAGCTCCCTTATTTCCCGAGGGAAGAATCGATCCATGGACGCGGTGTGGAACTCATCCCAACTTATTGGGCCTGTACCTACTGTCCTAGCACCTCTCCATTGCTTAAACCATATATGTGCTACCCCCTTGAGCTGATAAGAGGTCAAATCAACACGTTCCCCTTTATTGACCCCCATAACCGGGTGATCTTCAGAATTTCCTCAATAAAGTCATGTGGGTCCCCGTCTACCTTCGACCCTGTGAACTCCAGAGGGCTCATCCTCAAAAAGTCCCTCACCCTAGCAGCTTCCGTATTACCATTTTGCGGATAATGTGCCACAGTTTGATTCTGGACCTGAGTTGTAATGGCTTGTCCCAATATCTGGATCGCCGCCCTAAACTCAGCATGGGCGTTGGCTCTAGTATGTGCTCCTCATAAATGGATGGAGCTGGTTGATGCTTTCCATCATAAGCACCCTCATGATCACCAACATTACCGTTCCTCCTAGCATTTACTCGATGTGGAGGCATGATTCTACAAACGCGAATAGCACGAATTAGAGGAGTAAAGGACATTCATTGCACGACATAAATCATGAAAGAAGGGAACATTCCTAAATGTCTAGTAGCAACTTTGTCATAAGTGTGGCGTGCTTCACACCCATGAAAAAGACTCTACTTAACACGGCTTATAGACTCCGTAGGACAAATAAACCTATGGCTCTGATACCATATTTCTCACGACCCAAACGTACACCCAGATCGTAGACATAGGACAAGGAGCCCTAAGAGACTCCAAGTAAACCCATGGAATGAGCATACATCTAATTAAATCACATAAGCGGAAGACTTAGCATAGAGAACATAATCATAACATAGCATGAGAGAAAATAGTACAATACTTATACAATATAGCGGAATACACCTTTTTAGTTTGATAAGCCTCTAAACATGAAAGACGGATTGATGGGACAACTCCCCAACTAATCCAATGTCACACCCCGCCTTGGGGGGTATGACTGGCACCTGGTGCCCTACTAGGACCTGAACTGCTAGACTACTGAGCCTAAGCACATCTGGTGCCTGGCTGGCTCTAACTCAGATTCAGGAAAACAACGGGCTATATAACAGCTGTAAATACAGCCTCCAGCCGACTAGGCCTATAGCCACATGTACCTGTAATAGCAGCTAACCAGAAACTCATTCGTAACAGGGAACCTATGCGGGCCAACAAGGCCACCATGCTATCTAGTTATCTGCAACTCAACAATGGAACACCGAATAATTATGTGACCGGCAAGGTCACCACTACTGATTGGATAAGGCCTCACACGGCTAACATAAACTGAAATGCTAAACAGCTATAACATACTGCACAACCTCACACGACCGGCTCAACTGACCACAGGGAAACATATACAGACTGCAAGCCTCTAAGAATACGAATAAGATGGTCAGGACAGGGCCCCGGCCTACCCATGCTGTACAACAAAAGGAAAGGGATAAACCTCTAGCTATCTAGCTCCGGATGACTGGAGCTGATGACCCTGTGAGCTGGCTGGAGTCATGAGGTATTGGCCCCTCATCTAGGAGTACCTGAAGGCAAGTAATGCAGTGCCCCACTGGGTGTCAGTACCACTGGTACTGAGTATGTAAAACAATAACTAAAAGAAATATCTGAAAACAACAATACAACTGATGGAACTGAAATAGGAAAGAATAGACTAACTGGCTGGAAATGTAAAGCTATACTTACTCTCAACTATGCTGGGAGGAGTAGGAGTCATACCTGAAGATGTATCGTTCTACTGTCGATCTCCTCGTATCTAGTGTAACATGGCATAACATCACATAACATAGCATAGCACACACAAACCTTACCCGGCCCCCATAAGCCGGGAGGTACAATAAACACGCAATCTATACCCCTACCCCGGTCGTCCCATCTCCTATAATAACTATAAGCATCCTGCCGGTCCCCTGGGTATGCACTTGGGCTCACTGAGCCCCTGACTATAACTGTACCTGAGTCCGGAGGACTCCTGAATCAACACCCCGGGCGTATCCGCTCGACGGGGGTGCATAAGGGCCGACCAAGGCACAATATGGGGAAAACTGGCATCCCATCTTCGTCCCCTGTGGGACGGCATGCGACTCCGTAGAGTGATGTATCCTCATCTTCTGGCAGACGAGTCGATACATCTATTAACCCTGGGGCGATCATGGATGCTAGGTAATCCAACCCCAAGACAATACAGGGGTCTCAACTAGTAATACTACCTGCATGTACCACATACTGAAGCTAATGATAAGAATGTATTTGTACATACTGTATGCTGAACTAGTGATAGTGATATGTATGTATTGAACACATGCTGAGACTGATAATAGTATATATGTATAAATATAATCTTCTGCCGTACTGTACTGATTCTAATGTTGAACAAGATATAGTTTTTCTGCTGGAAACCATGTTGTTTAACTGAGTTTCTATAGTAACATGATTTACTATTTCTAACATGCTTTCTAAACATCATTTTAACCTATCATTCTACTTCTGAGATACCTTACAGGTATTTACATTGCTTTACTGGGTTCCAACTGGGTATGAAAATATCCTAACATTCTTTACTAAATCACATACAGGGCATGTTGTACAGTTCCTAACTCTCGTATCAGAATTTATATCGTGCTAGCAAGTTTCATGCTATACATAACATGATGCTTCCAATATCATACCAACATTCGTAGTAAACATAACACACGACTTCTGAACATTCTACTGGCCTTCAGACTACTTTACTATACCAAAACTACTAACTTGCCGAGGAAACTAGCTTTACATACCTTCACTTCTGATTTCCCGACTAACCGGCGTAGCTTGGTCAGTATTTCAGCTATTCCTCCCAACTGCATTCATATATATATATCAATCAATACTAAATACAACTTTATTCTGAAGGACGACATCACCTTCGATACAATTATAGCCAAAACTTAGGCTTATCGAAAGACGGTCGAAAACTCGCTATTTTTCAGAAGTCCAGAAGGGAGAAGTATTCACTTTACAGCTAGGAACACATAGACACTAGTTTGGAGCAATTCCACTTACCTTAGTCTGGTAGCCCGACGATTTGTAGGCCAAATTTTGCGAAACTAAATCCGTAGGAATGCTCCCTGCTACTAAATACCTTGATACCTAAGGTTAATTTGAGTTTAGACTACGTTTGACAGTGTAATCGAACGATAATATATTACCTCTCTTCGCCTCACTCTGTTTCTCTGCGTTTTCTAGAAATTAAATAAGAGATATGACCTCACAAACTGAAGTGGGGGCTTTATATACTTGGGCCTGGACAGGCCCAACGTGTCACGGAGCCAACGCGGAGGCTCCACCTTCGTGACATGTTGCCATCGCGGAGGGGCTCTGCCTCGGCTCTTTCCGCGATGGTTCGACAGGCTATCCGTCTGATCCTTTTTCGGACCTTTCTCTAGCATGTATGGCTTTCAAATATGCTTAATCACCATGCAAATAGGCCATCTAGGTGTCAGAAATCTTACGGGGTATAACATTCTCCCCCTCTTAAGAACATTCGTCCTCGAATGGAAACTGCTATCTAGAGGACTTCTCAACTTACTTGTTTAGAAAAATTTTGGCAGAGTCTCCCCTGTAATATGGACTATACCAACAACCTGAAACGCAGAAATTTCCAATACAGGTACTGCACACAATACTTTAAGGTTCACTCGATAGCTAAATATCAATCTTTCTCATTATACATACACAACCACAAGGTATTGGATAAGTAATAATACGAACATACCTGTTGCCTGACTAGGACTGGAATAAGCGAGGATATCTAATCTTCATATCTTCCTCAGCCTCCCACGTCATCTCCTCTTGGGTCCTGTTATGCCACAATACCCTGACAGACGCAATATCCTTAGTTCTCAACCTACGAATTTGTCTGTCTAGGATAGCTACCAGAATCTCTTCATTGGCCAGCTCCTCCATAACATGGATGTCCTGGACTGGGAATGCTCTGTATGGGTCTCCTATGCATTTCCTCAGCATAGATACATGGAAGACCGAATGAACGGATTCTAATTCTGGAGGCAAGTTCAACTCATATGCTACTCAGCCTATCCTTCGACAAATCTGATAAGGCCCAACAAACCTCGGGCTGAGCTTACCTTTCTTGCCGAATCTCATCGCTCCTTTCATCGGAGACACTTGCAAAAATACCCAGTCATTCACATCAAACTCTAAATCTCTGCGCCACACATCTGCATATGATTTCTGGCGGCTCTGTGCAGTCAGTAAACGTTCTCGGATAAGCTTTACCTTCTCCTCTGATCGCTGAACAATGTCTGGCCCAACTAACGCTGATTCTCTTATTTCAAACTAGCCAACCGGTGATCTGCATTTTCGCCCGTATAAAGCCTCAAAAGGAGCCATTTGGATGGTTGAGCGATAGCTGTTATTGTAGGCAAATTCAATTAACGGCAAATGCTCATCCCAGCTACCACCGAAATCTAGCACACACGCTCGCAACATATCTTCGAGCATCTGAATTGTGCGTTCAGCCTGTCCATCTGTCTGAGGATGGAATGTTGTGCTCAAATTAATCTGCGTCCCCAGACCTCTCTGAAATGACTGCCAAAATCTAGCCGTAAACTGTGCTCCTCTATCAGAGATAATAGATACTGGAACACCATGTAATCTAACTACTTCTCTGATATACAGTTCGGGGTAATCTTCGGTAGAGAAGTAGCTTTTACTGGCAGGAAATGGGCTGATTTCGTCAGTCTATCAAAAATTACTCAGATTGAATCATGTCTATGCCTTGTATGGGGTAATCCTGCTACAAAGTCCATGTTTACTGCTTCCCATTTCCAGAGAGGCACAGCTATGTCCTGGGTCAAACCGCCTGGTTTCTGATGTTCTATTTTCACCTGTTGGCAGTTAGGACACTGAGCTATAAATTCAGCAATTTCTCTTTTCCTACCTGGCCATCAGTAGTTTTCTTTGATATCATAGTACATTTTCATCACGCCTGGGCGGAGAGAATAGCGGGCGTAATGCGCCTCGCTCATAATCTGCTGGCGAAACCCCCAAATATTTGGAACACAAATGCGGCCTTTACATCGCAACACTTTATCCCCGGTTATCTAAAAATATGTCACCTCTCCTTGCTGAACCTTGTGTTCAAGTTGAACGCGGCTAAGGTCTTCATACTGCCATTCCTTTACTTCCACCACTAAAGACAACACTGTGAAATTCTGTATTACCACTCTATTGTCCTTTATTTCTGCTATGTGAACGGCTAAACCGGCTAACTGGTGTAATTCTTGGGCCAATTCTCGCTGTTCAGGCTGCAAGTATGCCAACTCCCCATAGATTTACGGCTAAGGGCATCTGCTACCACATTAGCCCTTCCTGGGTGATACAAAATATTCACTCTTTAAGGCATAAACTACTGCAGCTAACTCCAGGTCATGGGTAAGATAATTCTTTTCATGTTTCTTCAACTGCCTGAAAGCGTAAGCTATTACTTTACCATGCTGCATCAACCCTCTGTACCTTCTAGCGATACTAACACTGGAGCTGATGTTAACCTGTCTTTTAACTCCTGGAAGTTCTGCTCACACGCCTCAGTCTGCTGGAACTTTGCTGCCTTCTCTGTCAATTTAGTCAGAGGTGCTGCTAAGGTGGAAAATCCTTCCACAAACCCTCTATAGTACCCGTCTAACCATAGGGATTGCGTACTTCGATAGGAGTGGTAGGTCTGGGCTATGTCCTCACTGCTTCGATTTTCTGTGTATCTACCTGTACACTAGCCTCCGACACAATATGACCAAAAAGGCTACTGAACTCGGCCAAAGCTCACATTTAGAAAAATTGACATATAACTGACGGTCATACTGGTTTATTATACCAGAGAACCTGACAAGTAATCTACCGGTATAGCTAGAGCTTATCTAGCCTTCTGGCCGCATGCTAAGGCTACTTGTTGCTAAGGTAACCTGAACGACTATCTGCACACCATGTGCCCGTATCTGATCAGAGGATCCTGACAACGATCATGATCTCTAATAGTCTGGCTGAATAATCTTGACTAACTAAATAGCTGGGTTAAATGATCCGAACGCTGCAGTAGTCTAACGATGCTCTACATGTCCTACTCGGACATCTGTAGCTCATGCATAACTGCAGGGTTGTGGATAGCTAACTTTTTCGTCCTCCTAATTGAACAATTGTGATGTTGTGCTTAGTCCAACCTACTCTCAGGCGATCCGTCCATGGATCTTCATAGGGAACCTACCGATCTCTTTGTCTTAGTAAACACTGTGCTAGCAGAGCACTACCAATTTCTTACGCCTTATTCGTACCCCCCTTGGATTTATATTACTATTCTTGGAAATTCTCAGTCTTATGAGCCATTCTGTAAAGACTGGCCTTCTTTTAGGGCTCTGTATCTGAATACCTTACGAGAACCAGCTGAAGTACTAGTCCGTCACTGACTACTAATGCGGACTCTTTCTTGGGGTACCCACAGGTTTGCTTGACTAAGACGGTCGGCTAACTTGCGGGGTGTTCTGCATCATAGCTGCTAGGTTGACTAAGGCCGACTCTCACCTACAAGGCTGGGAAAATGATGTACGACCACTTAACATGCCCCCCTCTCTTTTGGTGAGGGGTCCTGTAGTACGATCTGTATATATTTCCTAGCAGCTAACCAAAATCTGTATGACTGTAACCCCCATTGCCAACTACTTACATCATATCTATCATCTGTAGATATATATATATATCAACAACTATGTACAATACATACTGAATTTTGTGGTGATACGTAATCTCTAACATGCCTTACTGAATTTCATACTGCACATAATATACCGCTCCTACGGTCTAATGATATCTCATATCCTCTCGTATCATTTCATGGGATTTTTTTTTCATCCCATTTTGGAAGCAACACACACATGCACTTTAGCTATGATCTGCTATTTGAAATTTCACCACTCTTACAATGTGGGGTCAACATCCGAACCTCGTGGCCTTACTTGGCATTATATTAAGGCCCGTGACTGTCTGTTGGACCTTATCTCTGGGCCACACTAGATTGGAGTCTCTGGTTCGGTACCCTCTTACCTTCTCCTTGGGCGGACATATCGCAACATTCTAAACTACAACCTTACTGTCACTTAGCTGTTCGTCTAAGGTTTAGTCCTTAATACACGATGTTCTATCAATCTAGAGGTGATTCGGATTTCCCCTCAAAATCTAGTATTCATGCTCTTCACCTTCATCTTCCTTAAACCGGGCTATGGGGTTCAAGGTACCTGCCTTACACTATTAATAAGGTTGTCAGCCAAGTTCCAACCTATACTTCTTCTGACTTGCAGTCGGACCCATCTTATTCATATAATCTCCCTGTCTTTTGATATCACAGCTAAGATTATAACTATTATCTTGCAGACATACCCTGCCGTCGTTAGCATGCCACGACAGATTCAACCCTTTCCTGACTTGAACTTGACTCTTACTGGGAGTCCATCATTGACAGATCTCCTACACCCACTTTGAGTAAGCTAGTAGTCTTACTTGCTCTTCTGACTTATTACCGTGAGGGTCTGCACAACCTACATAATCATAAGGGCTCCTTACTCTTTCTAACACTTTCTGGAATCAACCAATCCACCTTTCACTTACTGCCTGCTTTGGGCAACATCGTCTCAATCCTTATGCCCTTTGCTACACCGGGATCAAAACTAATGGGTAGGAATGACTTTTTCTTGTCGCAACGAAACGAAGACATGGAACTGTACCACACCTGAAGGAATGGAGGTGGGAATCCTACATTTCCCTCTCTTTCTCACACTTATCAGATAATCTAATATTGTCTACTATCTTAATTAGGTCTTATATATATATATATCTAACAAATAAATTGACTCATTTATACGTTACACTTATGACTTCCCATTCTTAAGTTATCGACATATATTGGGGATGGTACCAATAAAAAGATAACATTGGGAGGTCCCTGTTACCTCCTCCTGCTGCTGTAGTTACCCTGTAACTGGCTGATGTTCTCTCCTGGTGCTATATCTGATCTTCTGCCTGGGATAGGATTTTGCTGATCTGACTTGTATCTGTATTCAAAGAATATGATAAGTTTTAAAAGGACCAACCCCGTACTGTACTGTACTATGTTATGGCACGACTGAGTATGAAAGATGGGTAACCATCCTATTATGCCTCACGTACCTCCTGCCTATAGTATGTGGTGCACAACACATCCATAGACAAGACTCTACTTAGCATGGCTTACAGACTCCCTGGGACACGACCTGCTCTGATACCAAGTTTGTCACACCCCGCCTTGGGGGGTATGACTGGCACCTGGTGCCCTACTAGGACCTGAACTGCTAGACTACTGAGCCTAAGCACATCTGGTGCCTGGCTGGCTCTAACTCAGATTCAGGGAAAGAACGGGCTATTTAACGGCTATAAATACAGCCTCCGGCCGACTAGGCCTATAGCCACCTGTACCTGTAATAGCAGCTAACCAGAAACTCACTCGTAACTGGGAACCTATCCGAGCCGACAAGGCCACCATGCTGTCTAGTTATCTGCAACTCAACAATGGAACACCGAATAACTATGTGACCGGCAAGGTCACCACTACTGACTAGATAAGGCCTCACACGGCTAACATAAACTGAAATGCTAAACAGCTATAACATACTGCACGACCTCACACGACCGGCTCAACTGACCACAGGGAAACATATACAGACTGCAAGCCTCTAATAATACGGATAAGATGGTCGGGTCGGGGCCCTGGCCTACCCATGCTGTACAACAAAAGGAAAGGAATAAACCTCTAGCTATCTAGCTTTGGATGACTGGAGCTGATGACCCTGTGAGCTGGCTGGAGTCACAAGGTATCGGCCCCTCGTCTAGGAGTACCTACAGGCAAGTAATGCAGCGCCCCACTGGGCGTCAGTACCACAGGTACTGAGTATGTAAAACAATAACTGAAAGAAATATCTGAAAACAACAATACAACTGATGGAACTAAAATAGGAAGGAATAGACTAATCGGCTGGAAATGTAAAGCTATACTTACTCTCAACTATGCTGGGAGGAGTAGGAGTCATACCTGGAGATGTATCATTCTACTGTCGATCTAATCGTATCTAGTGTAACATGGCATAACATAACATAACATAGCATAGCATACACAAACCTTACCCGACCCCCATAAGTCGGGAGGTACAATCAACACGCAATCTATACCCAAACCCCGGTCGTTCCATCTCCTATAATAACTATAAGCATCCTGCCGGTCTCCTAGGTATGCACTTGGGCTCGCTGAGCCCCTGACTATAACTGTACCTGAGTCCGGAGGACTCCTGAATCAACACCCCGCGCGTATCCGCTCGACGGGGGTGCATAAGGGCCGACCAAGGCATAATATGGGGAAAACTGGCATCCCATCTTCGTCCCCTATGGGACGGCATGCCACTCCGTAGAGCGACGTATCCTCATCCTCTGGCAGACGAGTCGATACAGCTATTAACCCTGGGGCGGTCATGGATGCTAGGTAATCCAACCCCAAGACAATACAGTGGTCTCAACTAGTAATACTACCTGCATGTACCACATACTGAAGCTAATGATAAGAATGTGTCTGTACATACTGTATGCTGAACTAGTGATAGTGATATGTATGTATTGAACACATGCTGAGACTGATAATAGTATATATGTATAAATATAATCTTCTGTCGTACTGTACTGAGTCTAGTGTTGAACAAGATATGGTTTTTCTGCTGGAAACCATGCTGTTTAACTGAGTTTCTATAGTAACATGATTTACTATTTATAACATGCTTTCTAAACTTCATTTTAACCTATCATTCTACTTCTGAGATACCTTACAGCTATTTACATTGCTTTACTGGGTTCCAACTGGGTAGGAAAATATCCTAACATTCTTTATTAAATCACATACAGGGCATGTTGTACAGTTCCTAACACTCGTATCAGAATTTATATCGTGCTAGCAAGTTTCATGTTATACATAACATGATGCTTCCAATATCGTACCAACATTCGTAGTAAACATAACACACGACTTCTGAACATTCTACTGGCCTTCAAACTACTTTACTATACCGAAACTACTAACTTGCCGAGGAAACTAGCTTTACATACCTTCACTTCTGATTTCCCGACTAACCGGCGTAGCTTGGTCAGTATTTCAGCTATTCCTCCCAAATGCATTCATATAAATATCAATCACTACTAAATACAACTTTATTCTGAAGGACGACATCACTTTCGATACAATTACAGCCTAAACTTAGGCTTATTGAAAGACGATCAAAAACTCGCTATTTTTCAGAAGTCCAGAAGGGAGAAGTATTCACTTTATAGCTAGGAACACATAGACACTAGTTTGGAGCAATTCCACTTACCTTAGTCCGGTAGCCCGCCGATTTGTCGGCCAAATTTTGCGAAACTAAATCCGTAGGAATGCTCCCTGCTACTAAATACCTCGGTACCTGAGGTTAATTTGAGTTTAGACTACGTTTGACAGCGTAATCGAACGATAATATATTACCTCTCTTCGCGTCACTCTGTTTCTCTACGTTTTCTGGAAATTAAATAAGAGATATGACCTCACAAACCGAAGTGGGGGCTTTATATACTTGGGCGTGGACAGGCCCAACGTGTCACGGAGCCAACGCGGAGGCTCCACCTCCGTGACACGTTGCCATCGCGGAGGGGCTCGGCCTCGGCTCCTTCCGCGATGGTTCGACAGGGTATCCGTCCGATCCTTTTCCGGGCCTTTCTGTAGCACGTATGACTTTCAAATATGCTTAATCACCATGCAAATAGGCCATCTAGGTGTCGGAAATCTTACGGGGTATAACATCCAACATCCAAAAACTGAAGGAATAACATAGAGTGTGAACATGTAGCCCTCGGAACATGATGATCACCAAGTGCGCTGCGAGTAAGTCTGAATCTAGCTACGGGTGAGGATGAGCCTGAGAACTGGGATGTGTATCATAAGACGATACAACATAGAAAGTATGTGTTCAGTACGTGGAATGTACTGAGCATGCAAGGTAAGTAAAAAATCATTTAAAACATGTATAAAACTCAAAAGTGATCATAAGAGTAGGACAACCTGCTCATAACATAATTATCATAATATAACATAAGGCTCAAGGTTTTCTAGACACTCATAACGCAATCCTAATCATAATCATAAGAGAAAAGCTCTATTGAACATGACTTGAGCCAATATACATAATCAGGAACATGCATAATCATGAGGAACAGTGGGAGATTCTCTTAACCGACATACTCCATATGAGCACACATGAAGCCGAACTTATAACCCTAGCCGGGAGGGTGTTCATACCTTGCCAAGGGTAGGAACCATGAAGGGCGTGATCACAGATGAAAAGGTCCATTTGGGGCAGGGACAAACATGAAAGTGTCCCAACATACCTATGATGGCACGAAGTTCATGATATCCGGGGCTTAACCTGAATCTTGAACCTTCTCGATGTCCGATACTACTCCCAAAACATATATAGTGCTCATAATAATACATACATGAGTTCATGAGCTAGTTAAATCATGATAATTGTAAACATACTTGAACATAAAATAACTAGCCATGACTTGAGGCCCGTGAGTCAGCCAAAACATAATTCTTTCTTAATAAAATACATACATACTTGTAAATCATACATATACTTTAAATTTCCATAAGAGCATAATAGATAACATAATATATTCATGATTTAATTTAAAATGCATGCTAGGCTTATAGAAAACATTAATGGATTAATGGATCATACATCAGTTTATCATGGGCATGCATAATCGAGTTTAAATGATTAGAAATTCAAAATCAGTCATACTAATATCAATTTAAAGCTCAAAAGATGATCAAAATCAGTAGATAATGATAGGATTTCAAAATAAAAAGACACATAGTTAAATCATTAAATTTTATACAAACCGATTATAAACCCCATGAGTTTTCAAATAAATTTTGAATTATTAATATAGAAGGAGCATGGGTGTGGAAGAATCCACCCATTCAAGACCTTACATACTTGGGATTATCAGCTCCTAACCCTCCTGAAAAGCCCAAGAATGAAATTGATGGAATTGAGGTGAAAAGCTTGAAATCTCCCCTTAGATCACTTGCCAAAAACATTGCATGCATTAATGGGAGTTTAGAATAGTTCATTCTCTTAGAAACCCAGCTTTCCCAAGCCAAAACGATATAGTTTAGGGCCTTATATTGTGAAAAAGTCAAAAATACCCTTTATAAACTTGCCATAAAAATAGGCCGGATGGAACCCACGAGTGGTACCAACGGGTCATGGGAACCACCAACAACCTATCGTGTTCCTCATTAAATCGGCTGCTGAATGACCTAGTCTCACATCCAAACAATGGGTCAACAGGATGACCCGTGCCTTCAACCCATGACTCATTATATTGTCCATTGTTTGCTCATCGCGAAACTGAACCCCCCTAACACGAGCCACACCATGACTCATGGTTCCATCCAACGAGTCGTGGTCTCAACCCGTCACCCTCACTGGAAATCCTTACCCTCCAACAATGACCACAACCAATGAACCATGGTTTCTCCTAACGGGTCGTTGGGTCTCCCATTGTTTACACCACTGCACAACATGACCCTAACCACGACTGCAAAGGACCGCCTGTTGTATCCCTCAACGGGTTGTCATACCTCTCGTTGTCTCCACTGCCACCATCCTCTACCCAACCAACGACAGCATAAAACAACCCCTAGTCTGATACCACAAGTCGTTCTCTGGTCCATCCAGTGATGTTTTTTCCAGTTTTCTACACTTTTCAAATTCAACTCTTGGATCTATTCTTAGGCCTTCCCGGGGTATTACACCAGCTCGGGTTGTGAAAACTTGGAATTAGAGTAAAGGTTAGGCGCGTCCTAGGGTGTCTGAGAGCCGCTCTAAGTAGAGTCTGTTCCATGGGTGTGAAGCGCGCCACAGTTATGGGGAGAGGATACAAGACGTTTTTAGAAAAAAATTGTTTTCTTATGATTCTTATCATGCGTAGGTTGTGAAACTCTAAAATTCCCCCTTTTACTTGTGCTTTACGTGTTCATAGACAATGCCTCCTAGATGAACAAATGGAAGGAGAAATGGTAATGGGCACCAGCCAGCACCCCCAGCCCCAGCGGACCCAATGGATGATTAGGTTACCCATATAGAGTTTGTGCTGCTTTTCAGGTGTTGGCACAGACCATCACAATATAGGCCAACCATTAGGAAGTGGCACCCGTGAACCCTAGTGGGAATGCTAGGGCGACAAGGGTGCGAGATTTCATCAAAATGAACCCGCCAGAATTCTTTGAGTTGAAGGTGGATGAGGATCCACATGAGTTCATAGAGGAGATTCAGAAGATCACCTAGATTATGGGGGTGTCTGGTTAGGAGAGTGCAGACTTAGCCTCCTATCAGCTGAAGGGGGTTGTGTATATATATTTCAGAAAATGGAAGGAAGGTCTAGGGTAGGTGCTACTCCGGTAAATTGGAACGAGTTTGTGACAGCCTTCTTGGACAGGTTCTTTCCTTGAGAGTTGAGGGAGGTGATGAAAACTGAGTTCCTCAACCTGAAGCAGAATAACATGACTGTCTAGGAGTACCCTTTGGATTTTACCTGGTTATCTAAGTATGCATTAGAGATGGTGGCCAATCTTAAGGCTTACATGAGCAGGTTCGTGTCACGCCCAGAGTCTACACCCTGGACGAAACACAGTACTTGGAGTCACAAGTAACCCCAAGTCAACCCTCGGTCTATGATACACTAGAATTCTAAGTAAACATAATAGCGGAAGCTTTATGATAATGACGTAAGACATTCGTGAAAGAAATTCTGGATCACATAGTTTAAAATTTTGAGCAATACTAACAAACTGAAACCACGTTTCTGTCTAAAGGACATCTAACTAAGGAGTTGTTGGGATAGGCCCCCAGCTAACTCTAAGTCTAAATGAAATAATAACAAAGGAAGCTGAAATAAATGAAATAATGTCCTTGAGAGATAAGGACTCACACTTCTATAGCTGGGAGAGAGACCTAAACGAAATCGGCTAACGATGTTGGGTTTGAGAACCTGCGGCTGTATCATAAGATGATACATCATGAAAGTATGCGTCAGTACTTTGAATGTACTGAGTAAGTAGGAGAAAACATAACAAAATATAAAAGACTGAGCTGAAAAATGACATGCAAAGGCCAACTGATATACTGAGTTGAATAACTGTAATAAACTGAGATGGTCAAGATGACCCTGTCTAATGGTCAAAGACATGCCCTAAGACTAAAAGTTGAGAGTCTGAGATACTGTACTAAACTGATCTAACTAATAGAGCTAAAACTGAACTGAACTACTTATACCAAAACTAGACTGAGCCGACTAGTGGGAGAGTCTATAACCGACATATAACCACGTGAGCTAGATGTGGAGTCCGATATATATGCCCCACCGGTAGGACTCAATATAGCTTGCCAGGGTATAGAGGCATGAACTGGCTGATCAAAAAATTCTGGGGCCAATCAGGCCAATAAATATTGTAACCTACACTGACAACGTAGTTCTAGGAACTTGGGTGCGCTAGAACACCGACCTACTCTATGCTAAGTCCTGCTCCGAAAGGAATACCTAAACTAAATTCTAAGTTGATAGCTCAAAACTAGGGTCCAAGACTAGACAGGGATATATAACTGAACATACCCTGAGAATCCTATCGGACCAGATTCTGAAACTGGGTCTAGACTGGTCAGAGCTTCTTATTTGGAAGTGACGTAACTGTCTAAGAACAAACTGTAATCTGACTGGGGTCCTAAGGCTAGTCAGAGCTATTTATCTAAAGTGTCAT
Organism: Datura wrightii; assembly: GCA_035772735.1. Taxonomy (NCBI): domain Eukaryota; kingdom Viridiplantae; phylum Streptophyta; class Magnoliopsida; order Solanales; family Solanaceae; genus Datura; species Datura wrightii. The sequence continues at coordinate 169,903,466 of JASDFA010000016.1, forward strand.
GAATGCCTAGTGGACCAATGAAACTAAGTTTTGAGTTTGATTCTGATAATTGGGAGGTATCATAGACACCTCAAGGATTTCTGTAGTCAAACTGATTAGTTGACAAATTTTGAATATTTTGAGGAGATTCTATGTTCTAAATGAACTGAGTTACCAAGCAGCTAACAGAGGATTCAACTTATTCAAAAAACACGGGAATCCACAATATGGCCAAAATTTCAAGAAAATAGGAAATTCTCATCCGACAAGTTGAATTATAGTTTTCTCATTCATGCCTGGGCTGAAATCATTCTTACCAAGGGAGCAATTACTCAACATCTAAACAATAAGGAATACTAGAAAATCAGCCCAAATCATACTTCGTAAACCATGGGGAATTTAATGTATAAATATGTTTCATTTGAAAACACAGGGCCTAAATTCACTTTTGCAGGAACATCAACAATTTGGTCAAGAACTGATGGAGATCATATCAGCAAAAAGCATGAATATCATTCTAGGTGAAATCAACAAAAACAAACATGTAATCTTTTTATACTAAAAAACTCAAGGCTAAGACTGCGAGAAACTATAAGAGGGTTTAGGGGGACACAAGGGAAGAGTTATTCCCTTGTTGAATTCCCACATACCTGACTAAAAATTCCACAGAGAAGAAGACTCGAATTGCTGCAATTGCTTGAGAGTTTCTTAAGAGGAGAGCTACGATGTTTTTCTGAGAATGTACGTGGGGAATGAGGGGAGAGGCCATTCATTCCCACTAATTGGTCTGAAATTTCATCTAAAATGATGTAGTTTAAAGTTTAGGAGAGTAGGAAATTACTAAACAACCCTTAGAAATTCGCAGGGAAAAAACTGTTAGGTGGTCCTAATGGGTGACCTGACGGGTCGTGATCAGTGACCATGACATGTGGTCACACTCGTTAAGTACACTGCCTGGAAATCCTTGAGAGGGACATAACAAGTCGTGGTGAGTGACCATGACTCGTGGTCACCTGTCGTGGAACACACTTCCCAAAAGCCCTAAAGATCCCCACGGGTGACACCACACGACTCGTGGTCACACATAATGCGTCGTGGTGAGAACTTGTGGGGTTCACCGCCTCACACCTTAATATTTGACCCAGGTTTGACCACAAGGCACCTAACGGGTGTTAGGTCTCATAACGACTCATTAGGTGAGTCATTCTGAGGCATTTTCTGTAGATTCCCATATTTTCTAATTTAAGTCCCAAATGTAGTCTTCGAGTTTTGGGGGCATTACAATATCTCCCCCTTGGAAACATTCATCCTCGAATGTTGGAAAACACATAGGAATAACAATTATAATGATCAAATATTGCTCATTTAACTCTGAAACTGACAGAATGAATACCCACATTTCAACATACATAACTGAACTGAATTCACCTTTCACACATGCATCCAAAATCATAAAGGAAACTTGAACACATAAATTGAACCCAACAACTAAATCAGTTTCTAATGCAAAACTAATATTTTAAGCTGTAATAGAGTCGGTAGAGAACAAATGCGGGTATTTAGCCATCATATCTGTTTCGACCTTCCACGTAGCTCCTTCAACCTGCTGATTTCTCCATAAGACCTTGATTGAAGTTATTTCCTTGTTCCTTAGATTATGAACTTGACAGTCAAGGATCTGGACTAGTACCTCCTCATATGAGAGACTATCCTTTATTTCTACACAGTTCAATGGCACAACTGAAGTTGGATCTCTGATGCACTTCTTCAAAACTGACACATGGAATACAGGGTGCAGAGCTGCTAATTTTGAAAGTAATTCTAGCTCATAGGCTACGTTGTTAATACACCACAAAATTCTATAGGGCCCCACATATGTCGGACTGAGCTTTCCCTTCCTTCCAAACCTCATCACCCCTTTCATGGGAGAAATTTTCAAATAAACCCACTTATCAACTTCAAACTCCAATTCTCTTCTCCTCACATAGGCATAAGATTTCTGATGGCTCAGAGCTATTTTCAATCTTTCTTGACTAAGTTGAACTTTATGCATTGCCTCGTGAACTGAGTCTAGCCCTATCAAGGTAGCTTCACAAACCTCAAACCACCCTATAGGAGATCTACACCTTCTACCATATAACGCCTCAAATGGGGCCATTTGAATTCTAAAGTGGTGGTTGTTGTTGTACGCAAACTCGATAAGAGGCAAATGATCATCCCAACTACCCTTGAAATCAATTGCGCACGCTCTTAACATATCCTCCAGGGTCTGAATAGTATGCTCAACTTTCCCAACTTTCTGCGGGTGAAAAGTTGTGCTAAGCTTAACCTGAGTGCCTAGTCCCTTCTGAAAAGACTTCCAGAAGTGTGAGGTGAATTGAGTTTCTCTATCCGAAATGATAGCTAATGGCACCCCATGATGTCTGACTAACTCTCAGATATAATTTCTAGCATAGTCCTCAACTGAATATATGGTTTTGACTGGGAGGAAGTGGGCTGACTTCGTCATTCGGTCACCATTACCCAGATTGATTCATGCTGCCGACGAGTCCTAGGTAGACCCATAATGAAGCCTATGTTTACTTCTTCCCACTTCCTTGTGGGTATGCTAATATCCTGGGTCATATCTCTTGGTCTCTGGTGTTCTACTTTAACTTGTTGGTCGTTCGGGCACTTGGCTACAAATTCAGCAATATCTCTTTTTATGCCATTCCACCAGTAGATATCTTATAAATCACGGTACATCTTGGTAGCACCAGGGTGAATGGACTATCTAGAACTGTGTGCTTCAGCCAATATCTACAATCTCAACTCACCAACATTCGGTACACACAATCTACCCTGTAATGGAGCACTGCATCTCCCCCTTTAGAGAAAGCTTCTATTTCTCTACTGAGAACTGCTTCCTTAAGCTTGAGTAAGTTGGGATCTTCGTCCTGTCTTAACTTCACTTCAACTACCAAAGAGGAATCTAACCCACTTTGTATTACCACTCCACCCTCGGCCTAATCCACCAACTGTACTCCCAACCGAGCTAGCCTATGGACATATTTTACCATTTCCTTCTTGCCCTCTTCAACGTGAGCTATGCTCCCCATAGACAACCTGCTTAGTGCATAAGCCACCACATTGGCCTTGCCCGAGTGATATAGCATACTCATGTCGTAGTCTTTCAGTAGCTCCAACCACCTTCTCTGACGAAGATTTAGGTCCTTCTGACTAAATACATACTAAAGACTCTTGTGATCTGTGAACACATCCACGTGAGCCCCATATAAGTAATGTCTCCATATTTTTAGCGAAAACACCATCGCTACCAACTCCAAGTCATGAGTTGGATAGTTCTTCTCATGAACCTTGAGTTGTCTAGAGGAGTAGGCTATCACCTTGCTCCTTTGCATCAGAATGAAACTGTGTCCAACTCTACAAGGATTACAATAGACAACCAACCCATCTATTCCCTCTGGCAAGGTCAAAACTGGAGCAGTAGTGAGTCGAGTCTTCAACTCCTGGAAACTCTTCTCACATGCATTCGACCACTGGAACTTCACTTTCTTCTGATTTAACTTAGTTAGAGAAGATGCTATAGAGGAGAAACCTTTCACAATCCATCGGTAATAACCAACTAAGCCCATAAAACTCCTGATTTCCATCTGAGAGGTAGGTCTAGGCCAATCTTTCACTGCTGCTATCTTTTGAGGATCAACCCAAATACCTTCGCCCAAGACCACGTGATCTTGAAAAGTCATAGACTTCAACCAGAATTCACACTTGCCGAACATAGCGAACAACTGGCAGTCTCTGAGCATCTCAAGCACTATCCTCAGGTGATTAGCATGCTCTTTCCTCATTTCTAGAGTATACCAGAATGTCGTCAATAAATACAATGAATAACATATCCAAATACTGCTTGAAGACTTTGTTCATCAAGTCCATAAAGGCTGCGAGGGCATTCATTAGCCCTAAAGACATCACCACAAACTCGTAGTGACCATAGCGAGTCCTGAATACCATTTTCGGTATGTCACACTCCCTGACCCTTAGCTAATGGTACCCCGACCTAAGATCTATCTTTGAGAAACAATTGGCTCCCTAAAGTTGGTCAAATAGGTCTTTAATTCTAGGTCGGGGATACCCGTTCTTGACTATGACTTTGTTCAACTGACGGTAATCTATACATATTCTAAGGGTACCGTCTTTCTAACGCACGAATAGTACTGGAGCACCCCAGGGAGAGATGTTAGATCTAATAAAACCCTTATCAAGAATATCTTTTAGTTGCTCCTTCAACTCCTTAAGCTTAGATGGAGCCATTCTGTAAGGAGGGATGGAGATGGGCTGAGTATTTGGGAGAAGGTCTATCCTGAATTCTATTTCCCATTCAAGGGGAAACTCTGGGAAGATCCTCAGGAAATACATCTGGAAACTCTCTAACCACTGGAACTGACTGGATAGTTGGGGTCTCACAATTGAAATCCTTAACCCGAACTAGATGATAAATACATCCCTTGGAGATGAGTTTCTAGGCCTTAAGGTAGGAAATAAACATACCTTTAGGCATTGAATTACTGCCCGACCATTCTAGTACTGGTTCATTTGGAAATTGGAACTTGACAACTCTAGTTTTGCAGTCAACTGAGGCATAACCGGGGTATAGCTAGTCCATGCTGAGGATAAGGTCAACATTAACAATGTCTAACTCTACGAGGTCAGCTGGAATGACTTTATTTAGGACTGAGACTGGGCAGTTTCTATACATCCAACTGGCTCTAACTAACTCGCCAATAGGGGTGGAGACTTAGAAAGGTTTCGAGAGGAACTCTGGATTGATATTGAACTGGACCACTACGTAGGGAGTCAAGAATAAAAGAGTGGCTCCTGGATCTAAGAAGGCATACACGTCCATATGAAAGAGACATAACATACCCGTGGCTACGTCAAGTGATCTCTCCAGATCCTAGTGGGAAGACCATGCATAGAAATAGTTTTGCCACTGATTTCCATTCGTACCTGATGTGTTGACCTTCTAGGCTGGTCGACCTATTGGAGTCGACCATACAGGGGAGCCGACCTGTTGTCCTTCTTGGATGGTTGACCTGCTTGACCTGCTGGAGCTGATGTTTGAGCTTTCCACAACCAAAACAGCCTCTTGACCCTAAAGGCACTCTCCCAAGTAGTTCTTGACTCACTTGGAGCAAGCTGGATATCTGTTTTCGGCACTATGGCTCTGAGACTGAGTGCCAGATGCTCTGCCCCTCCGATCCTAACGGTACCAAAAGGTTAGGGCGTTGGCTGAGTTGGGTGCTGGGATTCTCTGTTGTTGTTGTTGTTGCTACTGTTGCTGCTGTGAATGGCTACTACCGTTAGACCTCTGATGGTCGTAATATGACTAGCCAATCCTTGCTATTTTTTCTTTCGTTCCATGTCCTTTAGGTTTTTGGCCTCAATATGTTGGGCATAGACAATCAGGCTAGAGAGGTCCATATCTCTAATCAACATCAATGTCTTGCACTCCTTGAGGACCAGGTTCGACACTCTGTTCACAAATTTCAACATGCGAGCCCTTGGCTCGGTTACCATCTCTAGAGCGTACTTAGACAGTCTGGTATACTCCAATGTGCATTCTTCCACGGTCCTGTTTCCCTGTCTCAAATTCATAAACTCCGCCATTTTCTCTTCCCTTAGCTCCCAAGGAAAAAACCTGTCCAGGAAGGCTATGTTGAACTCCTCCCACTCAACTGATCCTGCTCCCACTGGCCGCCCCTCTTTCCATTGTTCATACTAGACCTGAGCTACCCCTTTTAGCTGGTAGGCAGCCAGATCAGCACTCTTAGAGGAGTTGACGCCCATAAAGCGGGTAATCTTCTTGATCTCATCCACCAACTCTTGGGGGTCCTCCCCCACCTTGGATCATTGAAATGATCGAGGGTTCATACAGGTGAAGTCTTGCACCTTAGCGGCTATTGTAGACCCATTGGTGTTCATCGGTACCACCTGCTGGTTCACCTGGTTGGTGATTGTTTGGTCCAGCAGTTGAATGGCCACTCTGAACATGGCGGTAGATACCGAATCATCTTGAGGGGCTGCAGGGGCTGGTGGGGAAGGTCTATTGGCGTTACCGGCCTTTCTTCCTTTACCGTGTCTGGGAGGCATGATTCACTAAAATGAAATAAAGCACGAGTTAGAAGGACGTTTCTAGAATTGAACCTTAACGCATGATAGAGAGTATGAACAAAAGAGAGTTTTCCTAATAACATCTCGTAGCCTCCTCGTCATAAGTGTGGCGCACTTCACACCCATGAAAAGTATTCTACTCGATACGGCTTTCATACAACTTGAGGATATTCTAAACCTAGTACTCTGATACCAAGTTTGTCATGACCCGAGTCTACACCCTGGACGGAACACGGTACTTGGAGTAATAGGTGCCCCCAAGTCAACCCTTAGTCTATGATACACTAGAATTCTGAGTAAACATAATAGCGGAAGCTTTAAAATAATGATGCAAGACATTCATGAAATAAATTCTGGATCATATAGTTTAAAACATCTAAGAAATACTAATAAACTGAAACCACATTTGTGTCTGAAAGCCATCTAACTAAGGAGTTGTTGGGACAGGCCCTCAGCTAACTCTAAGTCTAACTGAAATAATAATAAAGGAAACTGAAATAAAAGAAATAATGTCCTTGAGAGATGAGGACTCACACTTCTATAGCTGGGAGAGAGACCTAAACAAAATCGGCTAACGATGTTGGGTTTGAGAACCTTCGGCTGTATCATAAGATGATACATCATGAAAGTATGCATCAGTACTTTGAATGTACTAAGTAAGTAGGAGAAAACATAACAAAATATAAAAGACTGATCTTAAAAATGACATGCAAAGACCAGCTGATATACTGAGCTGAATAACTGTAATAAACTGAGATATTCAAGATGACCCTGTCTAATGGTCAAAGACATTCCCTAAGTCTGAAAGTTTTGAGTCTGAGATACTGTACTGAACTGATCTAGACTGATAGATCTGAAACTGAACTGAATTGCTTATACTGAAACTGGACAAAGTCGACTAGTGGGAGAGTTTATAACCGACATATAACCACTTGAGCTAGACGTGGAGTCTGATGCATACACCCCACCGATAGGACCCAATATACCTTGCCAGGTAAAGAGGCATGAACTGGGTGATCACAAAAATTTGGGGCCAATTAGGCCAATAAATATTGTAACCTATGCTGGCAACATAGTTCTAGGAACCTGGCTGCCCTTGGAACCCCGGCTAGCTAAATGCTAAGTCCTACTCCCGCTGGAATATCTAAACTAAATTCTAAGTTGATAGCTCGAAATTGGGGTCGAAGACTAGTCAGGGATATATAACTGAAAGTACTCTTAGAGTCCTACAGGACCATATTCTAAAACTGGGCTTAAGACTAGTCAGAGCTTCTTATCTGGAGCATCATAACCATCTAAGAACAAACTGTAATCTGACTGGGGTCCTAGGGCTAGTCATATATGTTTATCTAAAATGTTATGACTGCCTAGTGGATCAATGAAACTGAGTTTTGAGTCTTATTCTGATAACTGGATGGTATCATAGACACCTTAAGGATTTCTGTAGTCAAACTAATCAGATTACAAATTCTGAATATTTTTGAGGAGATTATACGTTCTAACTCAACTGAGCTACTAAGCAGCTAACAGAGAATTCAACTTATTCCAACACGGGAATCCATAATATGGCAAAAATTTCAAGAAAATAGGAAAGTCTCATCCGGCAAGATGAATTATAATTTTCTAATTCGTGCTAGGGCTGAAATCATTCTTACTAAGGGAGTAATTAGTCAGCATCTAAACAATAAGGAATAATAGAAAATCAGCCCAAATCACACTTCACAAACTATGTGGAAATTAATGTATAAATACATTTCATTCGAAAACCCAGGGCTTAAATTCACTTTTGCAGCCATCAACAATTTGGTCAAGAACTGATGGAGATCATATCAACAATAAGCATGAATATCATTCTAGGTGAAATCAACGAAAACAAACATGTAATCTTTTCATACTTGAAAACTCAGGGCTAAGACTGATAGAGAAACTATTAGAGGGTTTTGGGAGCCACAAGGAAAGAACTATTCTCTTGTTGAATTCCCACATACCTGACTAAAAATTCCCCAGAGAAGAAGACTCAAATTGCTGCAATGGAGGAAAAACCCTAATCTTTCTTGAGAGGAGAGGTACGATGTTTTTCTGAGGGTGGGAAATGAGGGGAGAGGCCATTCATTCCCACTAATATAATTTTGTCTAAAACATTGAAGTTTAAAGTTTAGGAGAGTAGGAAATTATTAAACAACCCATAGAAATTCGCAGGGAAAAAACTATCAGGTGGTCCTAACGGGTGACCTAACAGGTCGTGATCAGTGACCACGAGTCGTGGTCACACTCGTTGAGCGTATTGCCTAGAAATCCCTAAAGGCCACCATGAGGGACATAACAAGTCATGGTGAGTGACCATGACTTGTGGTCACCTGTCGTGGACCGCACTTCCCAAAATCCCTAAAGATCCCCATGGGTGAAACCACGACTCGTGATCACACATAATGAGTCGTGGTGAGGACTTATGGGGTACACTGCCTGACAACTTAACATTTTACCCAGGTTTTACCATGGGGCACCTAACGGGTTGTTAAGTCTAATAATGACTCGTTAGGTGAGTCATTTTGAGGGATTTTTTGTAGATTCCTAGATTTTCTGATTCTAGTCCCGAATCTAGTTTTTGAGTTTTCGGGGCATTACAGTTCGTACATGGAGTCTCAGATTTAGTGGTCAAGGAGTGTAGGACTATGATGCTTATCGGTGACTTAGACATTTCGAGACTCATGATTCATGCTCAACAGATCAAAGAGGAAAAGTTAAAGGAGTTGGAAAGGGGAGAGCAAGTGAGCAAGGACAAGGGACTCATAGTATTCCCAGCAGAGGACGAGTGGTGGACCTTGTCCTCAGTCCCATCAGAGGTCATCAGTCCAAGCACCATCGACAGTTAGTATTCCATACAGAACTAGGGTAAGGGAGATTACATACCCAGTATGCAAGAACTGTGGAAAGAACCATTTGGGGGAGTTCATGACTGGTTTAGTCACTTTATTTTGGTGCGGTAAGTTGGGCCATAAACTCAGAGATTGTCCAGCAGCCAAACAAAGAAAAAGTAGAGCCCTAGCTACCTCTTTAGTAGCTCCGAAAACCCATCCATCTCAAAAGGGCACATCAACTGGTGCAGGTAGTGAACAACGTCAAGATCAGGGAAGCTCGCCAGGAGTAGTCACAAGTATATTATGAGCTTTTCACATTGATCCTTGAATATTGTTAGACCCAAGAGTCACACAATAAGGTATAAGATCCATTTTTGCATCCTAATATGAGATTTGTCTGTGGAATTTATGAAATGATTATAAGTATGAAGCCTTTAGTGATAACTATAGGGGTAAATGGAAAGTCAGGAATTAGTGATATACCCCAGCCTTAAGAAAGGATCCAAGAGCCTCAGAATGATTACTTTAAGCTAAGTGGGAGATGATAAATTAAAAGGCCAAGTCAAGTCCAGAGTGTTCTAGTCATGCTTATGTTCAGAATCCCAGAATTATAGATGACCGCTCTAAACTCAACATGAGAGGCCTGTTCGGGCAAAGGACTTGCTGGTGCTGGCGGAGCTTGTTGGTGCCTATCTCTATTCCCATCTTCATGGCTATTTCCTCTTCCGTTTCTTCTTCCATTTACTCAGCATGGAGGTATGATTCTTCAAACACGTATGGCATGAGTTAGAAGGACAGAGAGATGCTTCATCGCATGACCTAGATCATGAAAGAATGGAAAATTTCATAAATCATCTTGTAGCCTCTCCCCTATAAGTGTGGCGTGCCTTCACACCCATGGCGGCTTTCAGACACCCTAGGACACTCTAAACCTTTTGCTCTACTTCCAAGTTCATAACGACCTGAAGGTAGCTCAGGATCTAGACACGGAAGCTGGAACCATGAATAGCTCCAAGTCAACCCATGGCATGAACATGATAACTAAAGATCACATTTAAGAAAAATTGATAACTGAATTCTGAAATGGCGAAAGTCTGAATAACAAAATCTCTAGCAAATGATAATATCATAACACTGAGTCCGAAGCTGAATATACTTGTCTATGTCTGAAAAGCCTCTACTAACTCATGAGATGCTCAGACAAGCCCCCTGCTATCTCTAAGTCTAAAACAAACTAACATAATGATATTGAAAGATAGATGTCCTCTGAGGATGAGGACTCACCTAAAGCAGGGTCTGAACTAGATTGGGAGCAGGACTAATAGTGCGACTGAGTCTGATCGCTAGGACCTGTATCATGAAATGATATAGCAAAGACTATGCGGTCAGTACTTGGAATGTACTAATTATGCAAGGTAAGTAAAACAGGCTGAGTAAGTGTAAACTGAAATCATGTATATTAAAATAACTCATAACATCATGAGTAGGGACTACATGTTGATATCTGATAATATAAATAGTCATAAACTAGATCTCATAACTGAATCGAATGACCGAAAGCTAAAACTAAAATTCATAAGATAGAACCAATAACCTGATCATAGGTCAAACATGCTGAAAACATAATATCATAACTGATAAACATGCATAGCTTAGATCATGAGGAACAATGGGAGACCAACATATAATCGATATTATCATGATAGAGCTTACATGATCTCAACTATTACACTCAAGTAGGCAGAGCCTTCCGAAGCCTTGCCAGGGCTAAGGGCACCACCATGATATTGATATCAAGCTGAAAACTAAGAAAATAGCATAGACTTAGGTGTATTTACGTGGATATGAGGCACTTTTCCTTTGATTTCAGGATAAATGGGTGTTGGAGCAATAAATTGCAAAAGGAAGCAAAAAGTGTGCAAAAAAGAGCAAAAACTGCAGTCCACAGTATGATCTGTAGGATGGACCTATGAGTCATACTGAGGGCCGTGATAAGAAGTTGAAAGTTTAACCTGGAAGAATTATCCCACGAGACTTGTCACGGATCGTACCATGATGGTATGAATCGTGGTAAGCCAGTCGTGATGAAATCCAGAAGAATTGCACAGGAGGCTAATTCTCATACAAGAGGATCCTACGACCCATGAGATGAAGGTACGAGTCGTACCATATTGGTCGTGGTGACGTTCAGACAAAGTTCAAAGTATCAGGATCAAGCCACAGGTGCAAGGTACGAGTCGTAGGATGTAGCTACGAATCATACCTTGGCTCAACACTTAGCCAAAATTCAGCCAGCACTTCAAGCCACGAGTCGATGCCAGGGTCCATGAGAAGCCCCTACGAGTCGTAGGAGCACCCGTGATGAGCTCGGCAACAGATATGGAAAGCAGTCCTATTAGTTTAGGAAAAGGATTCTTCTATCTCTATAAATACGTTTTATGTTTTATTTTTCATAGAGGATGATGAATAGACTTTATTTTAGTAGGAAACATTGTAGTAAGCAATTTTACATCATTGAAAGAGAGAATTGAGTTGGTTCAACCTTGTGATCGACCTTTTCTTGAACTCATATTGTTCTTGATACTTGTTATTCAATATTTTGCAAATTAATTGAAGGAATCGTTTTTATCAATCATCTTTGTAAGTATTGTTTTATGTCTTCAATCATGAACACAATTCACAACCTTGCAACTATGAGAGGCTAAAACCTCCATAGCTAGGGTTGTCAGAACCATGGCGGATTAACAAGCTAGGGTTGCACTAAGTGATTCTAAAACCAATACTAATTACTTATATTGTAGTGTTTTCATCTTTAATTATTCTTAGCGGTGCACAATGTTAGGAAGTGCCCGAATTCTTTACTTGCTTTGGTCGAAGAGGTAGAAATTAGGAAAAGAGAATTACAACATAGCCTTGATCTTGATGATCATTGTATTAACTTGAGTTGTGGTCGCTAGATAGTTATATCTGGAACCTAGTGATAACGGTTAGTTTGCAAAACTAATGAGACTTGGTCGAGTAATTGAGGATAGTCATTCAATAGGGATTGGACGATCATTTGAATGAACCTAAGTTATCAATTTTGTAAGTAAGTATTGGTAAAGATCACAAGTGTATACCCAAAGTTGTTATGAACTTATAAGGAACACAAACCCTAGTTATCCATTAATTATTGATTTGCAAATATTATCTTGACTGCTGTTTATTTTGATTATTGGTTTTTATTAGAACCCCCCTTTGTGAAGTAACTACCATACGAGTTCATCTACCGGCTGTAATCTAGATCTTCTATATTCCCTGTGTGATCGACCCCAACCTTTAAGTTGGGTTCTTTATTGACAACGTCCTCTTCATACTTCAGTTGGAAGTGTGGTTTGAGCGTTATAAAAAAGTTGCATCATTGCTGGGGAATACGGCTAAGACTACGTTATTTGCTTGTATTTCACTTTTTGGAAGTTATTTCTTTAATTACGTTTATTATTGTTTTTTTATACCTACCGGTTATCCTCCGATGAATGCCAAGCACTCAGAGTAGAGGAAACCCTCTTGTTCCACTAAATCCTGAAATAGAACGAGCATTGCATAGAATGGAAAACCTTGAGCAGAGAGAAGCCCGTTTAGCTGAAGAAACTAGGAAAGCCGAGCTAGCTCGGTTAGCTGCACTTCAGCAGACTGAGGATGACAGAAATGAGGTGGTAAACGCTGGTCGACATAGGAGGGGAAACCGAGCTCAGAGATTTTCCCCTCAGTTCTTTGATGATGAGGACCCAGATATTGATGAAATTGGGTCAACTAGAGCAATTGTGCCACCACCACTGCCCGCTGGGGACAAATTTGACATTATGAGCACCATGATTCAATTGCTAAACATGAAGGAGGTGTTCAGTGGCCACGCAGCAGATGATGCCAACTTGCACTTGATGAACTTTCTAGGAATATGCAAGGTATACAGGTTGCCCGGAGTCAGCCAGGATGCCATATGACTTCGACTCTTCCCTTTCTCTCTATTAGGGGAAGCTACTTTGTGGTTATCAGAGTTGCCCAACGACTCCATAACCAATTGGAGGGAGCTTAAACAAGCCTTCTTCGAGAGATTCTTTCCCCCATAAAGGATGTTACAGTTAAAAAATGAGATCTATAATTTTTGGAAACTTAAGACGGAGGCACTTCATGAAACCTGGTTGAGGTTCAAAAATAAGTTGACTAAGTACCCGAACAATAAAATCTAGATGATAGTTTTTTGGAAATCTTTTACAGGTCTCTTAATAATAGCACCAAGGTTGTAGCAGACACGGTGGCTGGAGGAGCATTGATGAGTCACACCTAGGAGGAAGCAGCCACTATCCTTGACACGGTGACAAAGACAAACAGGGCCTAGCATAAGAGGGAGGGTGATGCAGTGGCAGGTACATATGTTGTTGGTTTGACTGTAGACCAATGAAGGAAGGAGGAAGAACGCGATTAGGAGTTGGCTCACATGCGCACATCATTGGATTTGCTAACAAAGCATATCATGGGAGAAAGAGCCAAAAAGGTAAATGCAGTGGGAACTCAAGGAAGGGAACAAGGAGATGATCACTCTGATTCTGAGGAAGAGGCAAACTTCCTAGATAGCCAAGTGGCAGGTTTCCGAGGACAACGCCCAAGCATCTGTACAAGACAATTGGCACCAAGGTTTTGGAAATCATGGTCGGAACCAATACAGTGACAACTACAATAGGAGCGGGTTTAGAGATAGGAGTCGCGGTCGTGAGCGAGAGGAAGAATGGAGAAGAAATGATGAATATAGCAATGACCAAGCCGGAGTCTTTGTGCCTCCCAACGCACGAGAAGCGGAGGCTGGACAATCAAAGTTGGAGAGTATGGTGGCCGAAATGCTGAAAAAGGTGAGGTCCACGGATGATCAGTTAAAAGAAATTCGAAGTGAATTATCTAGCATGGGTCAGAGAGTGGAATCTCATGCCACCTGCATTAAGCAAATAGAACACCAACTTGGGCAATTTTCGGCATCAATGAACCCTAGGAAAAAGGGTACACTTCCTAGAAACACTGTCCAGAATCCATAGAATGATGCTCATTGCATGGAAGTGATGACTAGAAGTGGTAAAACCACAATTGACCCCCCCCGTTCCCAAGTGATACTCAAACGTATCATTTTCGCGTTGTTTATTGTGCAATGTGTATACATTTTCATGTAATTGGTAATAAAATGTGAATTTATACTAACCAACATGATTAGCATTGTTTTGTAGGTAAAACATGATTTTGAGGAGCTAAAATGCATGTTGGAACAATATCGGAGTTGGACTTAGATGCGAGCACGAAAAAGACATTGGACTGCACAATGTAAAGGGGCTCCGCGATGGAGCCGTGCCACGCTACCATCGCAGAGGCACACTGCCTGGAGGGTGATTAAATTGTCAATTTCCAGTGAAGCCTCGCGACAGCTCCGTGGCACGAAGGCAAGCCTCCGCGTTGCATGCCGTGCCACGTTGAGGCTTTATTCCCGGACCCCAGATTTCCAGTGAGGGTCCGCGTCCACACCGTGTCACGGAGGCAGTGCTCCGCGTTGGCCTCCGTGACACGTTGCTTGTTATTCCGGGAAAAATTCCCACTAGTATAAATAGAACACTTAGGCTTATTTTTAATAAATTCAGACTTGGTGGAGCAAGGACGTGGGTTACAGGTAGTTGAGGGACGAAAAAGCTCAGGGTTTTTCTCTCTTCCTTTCTTCTTTCAATCAATTGTTTGTATGATTAACACTTGTTTTAGGATGATTAATCCACAAATGAGTGGCTAATTCTCTTCCTTGCTGAGGTTATGAACAATGGTGATGAATTTTGATTATTGAATTGTATGGTTTTTCATCTTCTTCTTCCATGTTGTTCTATTAATTCTTGTTTCTACTGCATTAGTGTGTGGCCGACATTAATGTACATCTAAAAAGTCCGATTTCACTCGAGAGAGCACGAAATTGGAAAGTTGTGAATTAATAGGGTATTGTTCTTAACTTGATTTGGGAAAATTGGGTTTACATGTCCTTTCCTGATAGAAATATACTTGAAAGCCGTATTAGTCAATTTAGGAACCGGAATTGTATTGCTAGGTCATAAATTGTATTTGATCACAGAAATGTAGACAGATGGTTTCTGATTCTTAAGTGAGATTAAATACAAGAGTTTTAATCTCTAGGCTAATGTTCTTGGCTAGCAACAGGAAGAGAAGAATAACCAAATTATGATTATAATCAAGTTCATTACTTGTTCTTAACCTTGGCATGCTCATATCCATAGTTTCAATTCAAAGTAGATATTTGTTAATAGTGTTCGGTGTTGTTCTGCTCGTTGGTAATTTATATTAAAAACCGACACGCAAGTGCACGTGGTCAAACAAGTAATAAAGTGGCTAAGTAGCCAAGTATCGATCCAAGGAGGCTAAAAATACGTAAAATTGCCTAGTTTACTATATTCCTATTTCACTTCTAATTATGCTAACAACAATGTAACCAATAGTTACTTGAGTTTTTGTTTCTAAATTATATATACTACAATTAATAACAACTATTTACTTGTGAATTTAGACAATGGATATGAACATGCCAAGGTTAAGAACAAGTAATGAACTTGATAATCATGATAATTTGGTTAATCTCTTCTTCATGTTGCTAGCCAAGAACATTAGCCTAGAAATTAAAACTTTCATATTTAATTTCACTTTAGAATCATAAACCATCCGTCTACATTTCTGTGATCAAATGCAATTTATGACCTAGCACTACAATTCCGGTTCCTAAATTGACTAATACGGCTTTCAAGTATATTTCTATCAGGAAAGCACATCAAAACCCAATTTTCCCAAATCAAGTTAAGAACAATACCCTATTAATTCACAACTTTCCAATTTCTTGCTCTTTCGAGTGAAATTGGACTTTTTAGATGTACATTAATGTTGGCCAAGCACTAATGCAGTAAGAACAAGAATTAATAGAACAACATTAAAGAAGAAGAAGAAAACCATATCATTTACAATCAAAATTCATTACACATGTTCAAAACCTCAGCAAGGAAGAGAATTAGCCACTCATTCTTGGATTGATCATCCTAAAATGAGTGTAAATCATACGTACAATTGATAGAAAGAAGAAAGGAAGAGAAGAAATCCCTTAGCTTTTTCGTTCTTCAACTGCTACTAACCCACGTTCCTGCTCTCCATTTCTGAACTCAGTCTAAAAACTAAAAACTAATTAAAATAAACCTAAGTGTGCTATTTATACTAGTGGGAAATTTTTCCCGGAATAACAAGCAACGTGTCACGGAGGCCAACGCGGAGCACTGCCTCCGTGACACGGCGTGGACGCGGACCTTCACTGGAATTTCCAGGGTCCGGTAAATTAACCTCAACGTGGCACGGAGGCCATCGCGGAGGCCTATCTCCGTGCCACGGAGCTGACGCGAAGGCACACTGGAATTTTCCATTTTAATTCATGTTCAGGCAGTGTGCTACCGCGATGGTAGCGTGGCACGGCTCCATCGCGGAGCCCTTATAAAATGTGCATTCCAAGGTCTTTTCCACGCTCGCATCCAAGTCCAACTCCGACATAGTTCCAACATGCATTTTAGCTCCTAAAAATCACATTTACCTGCAAAACAAATGCTAATCATGTTGGTTAGTATAAATTCGCATTTTATTACTAATTACATGATATTATATACACATTGCACAACAAACAAGGTAAAAATGATACGTTTTAGTATCACTTGGGCATATAAATCTGCCCAAGATCACTTACCCCACACTTAAATCCTTGTTCGTCCTCGAACAACACATACACAAATTATGCAAATTACATATCAACCTTCGTCACTATGGTGCAACAATTTACGCTACGGTCATACCGATTATTCAATTTTTTTGCAAATCATCAAGAAAACATGCTTGGTCGTACAATACAATGACCTTTAATACATCAAGGCTTCCTAGACTTTAAAAATTGATTCTTGATATCGGCAAACTCATGCAATTCAGCTAATCAAGAAATCCGACACGAAAATCAATCTTTCATCAAGCATGTGCCCTCACAACTCGAGAGAAACTTCCCTTTTTTTTTTCATGCAGCACACAAACATGCAAGTAGAGGCATATAAAAATTAATTTCACTCTCTCTCCCAAAAGAATTCACATGCATTATGTCATGACCCATAGGCTTGCCCTTAATGTATTACTCCACTAATATAAAGAAATGCAATATAGGATCACGTAGGACTTTAATGGGTTGTAACGGGGTTATGGATCTAGTATATATATATATTGGATTAGCCAATAATAGTCGCTAGCATCCTTAAGCGCCTTTTCAACACATTCCCATCGACTCATGGACATTGTTCCTCTCTTTTCTCTTTTTCTCCCATTCATGCTGGTTTACTTTCGTACAACCCATTTCATCAAACACACTTGACACCAAACAGAGGGTTTTCATGTACCCTCACTATCATTTAATTACAACAAGTGCCTCTTCAACCTCATCTTTTCTTTCCTCACTTTGCTTTTCTTTATCTTTTCACTCTTTTCACTCTTTAACACTTTGGGAAACATTTTCTTTGCTTTGCTAGCGCTTAAGAGCTTCTTATAGACTTTGAGGCTAATGAAAAGAAGGAATAAAGCTTAGTTCATACAATTTTGGACAAAAGAAAGAAATCGGCTAAAGGCTCAACGGGCTGACTAGGGTATACAACATATAAAAGGGTAGAATTTGACAAGAAAAAAAATGGAAACTATCGGTTAAAACAAAGAAATGCCTACATCCTTTCCAACACTACACCTCCTTCATTTCGTTTTGTATACACACCAGGCAAGTTCTAGACAATTCACAATGACATGGAATAGCAAAACCTCACTTCACACTTCATGCACATGCTCGAATCAAGATGCATTCACAGACTCTTTAATTAGTCAATTACATGAATTCAAGATTAAGCCTCAATCATACTGAACCAAATTCTATAGCCTAGGTAACTCAACGTATTTACAGAATTGCATGCTTTCAAACGAATCACTTTCACATTTTGAACATCAATTACAACACGCAACGAAATTTTAGCAACCATAAGCAACTACAGTTCATTGATGCAATCCACCAAAGAAAAACTAAAAACAAATAAAAATCCTACTCCTACCGACTACATTTCCCTTAAGACGGTCGTCATCCATCCATCATAGGGAACGGTCACTAATTATGACATCGGTTCAATGGGACTATTCTCGGTAAAAAAATCGAAAACAAACTCCGAGAAACCCAAAAATAAAAAATCGAAAAACATTTTGCAACACATCGATCATTTCGATAGAAAGGAAATATTTACAAGTGCAAAATATTTTCGCAAAAATTTTGAAAAATATCGATCATGTCGATAGAGAAAAAAAAATATTTATAAAATTTACAAAATATTTACACTAGCAACCATAACTTTCAAAAACACACATCATCAGCCACAAAACAAATGTATACACATACGTCACAAATCAGTTCGCCACAGGGAAAACACAAACATACATAAACATCAAGGAAAAATATATACAGCAGTTTAGAGCCTATGTCCCAGCACCTAACTACTCCCCACCCCACACTTAAATCGAACACTATCCCCAGTGTTCAGAAAAATACAAAGCACAAAATTTTGGGTGGTGGAACTCCCTGCTCAGTCGAAATATTCGACTTCCTCATCCGGTGTTGCGGCCTAGTCTCCCATATCTGAATCAGCTCCATCGTCGTCATCGGACTCCACATCAGAGTCCTCATGACGTGTCTCCTCATCAGTAGGGACATCGTCATCTGTCGGCTCCACGAAGGCTGGCCCTACCCGACATAAGGCTCTGGCGTTCTCGCCAAAGGGGTAGTCCAGCTCCAGCTGCCATAATTGTTCCTCGGTGGCTGGTCTCCCACCAATCCGTAGCTGCAGCATCTGCATGCCGAACATACGGGCCATGTACTGATCGTCACGAGCATGTCGCTCGCCCAAAGTCAATACAGGACCGTGTGTAGTGTCGGGGGCCTTAGTCTTTGTCACGTCGAGGGCCCTCCGCTCCAGCTGCGGAATATAGTCCAAGGCTTCTTCCTCAATGTCGAGGCCTCGGAGGAAGGTGGTGATGAGTCCGCCAAACCCGTATCTGTGGCCCTGGTGCAGTCTGGCTCTCTTCATGGCGGATATTATGACCGCCCCACATTAATCTCGAGCCCTTTCATAAGGGCATACACCAAGTAGACACGGTCCCGGGTCACATCTGTCATATGGAATCCCGGGATCAAGCACGAACATACAATCTTCAGCCAGATTCTGGCCTCCCTGTTCATTTGCGAATAAGGCAGAGTCTGGTGGTAACCCCTCTCCTTGTGTCTACTCCATCGGGCTGTGGATCGAGCCCCACACAACGTACATCTGATGTCGGCGTACGGTGGGGTGATGTTTAGCTGGCGGAGAACGTGGGCGTCTGTGTCCCGCGCTCCAACGATGGCATTCAGCTGCTGGGGTTCCAGAGTGACAATCTGCCCTCTGATTTTTATAGTGTGGCTCCTGATGGCCGGGTTCCAGTTTACATAAAATTCCTGGACCAAGTGAAGGTTGCACTCCTTAGGCTCCTGAAAAATAAAGCTGAGCCCAGCTGCCTCGATTCTCTGTACAATGCGAGGGAACTCCTGTGCAAGTGGTTCCCGAGCAATATGTTCCTCGGCGAAGTACTTGTTTTCTTTGTGTTTCGCGTACCATTTCTTCCCTTCATCGGTGACCCATCTTGTTCCGTATTGGCGGCGTTGGCCGCGCAGAACAGCGGGTGCAGCTGGGACTGCGGTGCCCAGTCTCATCCGTTTCCTACCTGTGCCTGAGGTAGAAGCACCCTTGCCTTTATCTTGTCTGCTAGCCATTGTACCTGTCAATTTACACAAACAAGCACAACGTTAAGCTAAAAACTTGTTAACTTCGGCTAAGGTCGGGTTACAAAACATTTACCCACACTTAGGCCTTAGCTTCATCTACAAAATTACGGCAAAGAATAACTCTAATTACACCACAGAAAACACTATCTAATTCATGCTTAGTGCGTTCACAACAAAATTTCGACAGCATAACGGTTAGCGTACTACTCAGACTTCATACAGCTAATCCCAATCCTACTATCGCTAACAATTCAACCATCGCACTTCGCAACAAAAACAACAACAAAATAAAAACAACAATAAAAACATTCTATATACAATCTAATCTAAATAATCTAACCAATTCACACATTTTATGCATTTTCCCACAAAAATTCGAGAATTTGTCGTCTTTTAACATTTACACAATATTTACCACGACTTATCTCAATTAACAAACACACCCCGGCATCGATTTCATCAAACTATCAAGTTGCCCAAGTCAAATTCAACAACCCAAGCCCTAAAATACAATTTGACAATCAAATTTGAATTATTCACATAATCGACAAGTTCAAACGCTAACTACAACAATCCAAACATAATCAATCACAAATAATCCACATTCATGTTTAATTTCTCCCTAGGGTGATATATCTCGCCTTACATGCCCAAATTTGACAAAATCACCAAAACATTGAGATAGACGATGAAATTATACCTTAGAATTGAAGAACCGAAGAAACTTTTCGTTTTCCTTGCCTAGGAACGTGGCACGGTGCTTGGGGAGGGGGAAACGGGTGTTTGGTCGCGGAGGGAAGAGGGAATGGGAAAAAATGGGCGAAAATCGGGGGTTAATTTATAGAAAACACGCGGGTCACCCGGCAACCCGGTGTGACCCGGCACTGAATAAGGGGCAACGTGTCACGGAGGGTAACGCGGAGCCCCTCCTACGTGACACGGAGCCAACGCGTTGGCTTACTGGATTTTTGAAAAATCCGGATTTTGCCTTCAACGTGTCACGGAGGCCAACGCGGAGCACTGCCTCCGTGACACGGCGCCAACGCGCCAGTGCACTGTTTCTTCAATTAATTTGATTTTTCATACCTTGCCTCATTTTCTCGATTCCATGTATATTTCCTCTGTTACACCTGAAAATCACCTCACTAAACAAAAATTGGTTAAATTAATAGACTTCCCTAACTAAAATAAAAAAATACTAACTAAAATGAAAATCTAAACCTAATCAAGAAAAGAAAAAGAAGAATAAAACTTGGAAATAGACAATAAAAACAAAAATAAAGATAAAAAGTAACTACATTGTGCAAAAAGAAAAAAAAATAAAATAAAATATTTTTCTCACGGGTTGCCTCCCGTGCAGCGCCTGGTTTACCGTCGCAGCTCGACGTCCTTTATGCTAATTTGTCTACTAGGGAGATGGACGATTTGTCCCGATCATGGTTGTCCCCCCAATAGTTCTCAACCTTATCCGGTGGCCTACCTAGTAACTCTCGGGAATCACTCAATCCATTAGCATTCCCATGATCAATCACGTTGATCACCGAGAGATCCTTATAAACAGTCGGGAGCTTAGGTACCTTGTACACATCGAACACTTCGACCTTGTCATGTGCTCGCATTGTGAGTTGACCCGCAGCTACATCAATTAATGCCTTTCCGGTTGCCAAAAAGGGTCGTCCCAAAATAAATGGGACTTCAGCATCTGGTTCAAAATCCAGAACAATGAAATCGATCGGAAAAATGAGGGAGCCTACTTGCACTAACACTTCCTCCACAATGCCATCCGGCTTAGCTAAAGACCTATCTGCTAGCTGCAAGATTACCGTTGTAGGTCTAGGACTCCCTAGACCTAACTTTCTGAATATCGAAGATGGCATCAGATTTATGCTTGCCCCCAAGTCGCATAATCCACGCGCTCGGATACTTTGCCTAATAATAAGCTGGATAGTGAAACTTCCAGGGTCTTTCAGTTTTGTGGGCAACCTATTCTGATTACGGGAAGTGCATTCCTCCGTTAAAGCTACCGTGGCATACTCAGTCAAACGACTTTTGTTAGCCACGATGTCTTTAATATACTTAGCATATTTTGGCACTCCCTGCAAGACATCAACAAGTGGTAAGTTAACATGTACCTGTTTAAGTACCTCCATGAATTTCTGGAAACACGCCTCCTCCTTGTGTTTCTTAAGTCGTTGAGGGAACGGGGGTGGAGGCCTTGCTGGTTCAGCTTCTTTAGTCTTCCCCTTATCTGAGCCTTGCTCTCCCTCAACATCTGCTGCTCCTGACTTTTGAGGCGGTCTTTCTGGTTCCACCTCCTTCAACTGTAAACCACTCCTCGTGGTCACCGCATTTACCTGCTTTGGATTAGGATCCGTGTCGCTAGGTAGTCCTCCTCTGGGTCTAGTATTTTGGGCACTAGCAAACTGCCCAAACTGATATTCAAGAGCCTTGGTCGCCAACTGATTGTTCTTCACTTCGGCTGCCAATTTAACATAGTCAGCTTGCAATTGTGCCTGATTAGCGATCATGGTTTTGAACATCTCCTCAATAGTCGGTGATGGTGGTGGAGGAGGGGCATTGTGATTTCTGAATTGATCTTGATAATTTTGTTGCCCTCCTTGGTTTCTGTGCATTCCCTGCCTTGAACTTTGGCCTTGTTGATTGTTGCTACCCCACGAAAAATTCGGATGGTTCCTCCAATTTGGGTTGTAGCCACTACCAAACTACTATTGATTTCTCTGTGCATTGCCCACAAAGTAAACAGAATCAGGATTTGCACCACAGCATTCAGCTGAATGCTCACTACTACCACACACTTCACACCACATCTGTTGAACTGCATTGACTGAAGCTGAAGGCAGGTTCAAATTTATATTGCTGAAGTGAGTGTTTAACTGATTTTGCAAAGTAGCTATCTGTGCAGCGATAGCTGTGAATCCATCCACTTCAAGCACTCCCACTGCTTTCCTTGCTCCACCTCTTGAAGAATCTGCATTCCATTCTGGATTGCCTTGTGAAATTCGGTTGAGCAAAGTGTACAGCTCCTCATAGGTCTTTTCCAGCGCTTGCCCTCCAGCTGCTGAATCTAACAGAATTTTAGTGTGGGGTTCCAAACCCTCAATGAATGTGTGTACCAACACCTCATTGGACTGATGATGATGAGGACAGTCCCGCAACATGGATTTAAATCTTTCCCAGGCTTGATATAGATTTTCCCCTTCCCTCTGTTTAAAACTTAGAGTTTGACTTCTAAGTCTGGCTGTTTTACCAGAAGGGAAAAATCTGATCAAAAACTTCCGCGCAAGATCATCCCACGTTGATATAGAATTGGGTGGTTTAGCTTTTAACCACCTCTTGGCTTCACCAAGTAAGGAAAATGGAAATAAGGTGAGCCGAACATAATCAGGTGACACTCCAGCGGGTATATAAGTGTCACTTATCTCCAAAAAGTTCTGGAGATGTTGTTGTGGATCTTCATGAGGGAGTCCGGTAAATTGCCCGCTTGTGTGCAAAAGTTGCACCATATTCTGCTTTAATTCAAACCTCCCTCCAGGCTCTGGTTTGCGGATGCTAGAATGGACATTATTGGCGTGTGGGATTGCCACCTCGCGAACCGGCCTTGCTGCTGCTTCATCGGGCACTAAAACTGCCCGCACAACTGGTGGATTTTGTTGCTCCATCATAGACTGTTTAAGCAACTGCAGCTTCTTTCGTAGAGCTTCTCTACGTTGACTATGAAATTCACGTTCAGGCTCTAAGTAAGATTCCACCAGCTCTTTGTCCCTTGCCAGTGTTCACAGAAACAAAATCTGCAAAATACAGGCTAAGACCAAGTTGTTAACACTTAAGAAAATAAAAAATACAAATACAGTAAATTTACACTAAACACAATTTTACAAATCGCCTAGCCTCCCCGGCAACGGCGCCAAAAACTTGTTCGGTGTTGTTCTGCTCGTTGGTAATTTATATTAAAAACCGACACGCAAGTGCACGTGGTCAAAAAAGTAATAAAGTGGCTAAGTAGCCAAGTATCGATCCAAGTAGGCTCAAAATATGTAAAATTGCCTAGTTTACTATATTCCTATTTCACTTCTAATTATGCTAACAACAATGTAACCAATAGTTACTTGAGTTTTTGTTTCTAAACTATATATACTACAATTAATAACAACTATTTACTTGTGAATTTAGACAATGGATATGAACATGCCAAGGTTAAGAACAAGTAATGAACTTGATAATCATGATAATTTGGTTAATCTCTTCTTCATGTTGCTAGCCAAGAACATTAGCCTAGAAATTAAAACTTTCGTATTTAATTTCACTTTAGAATAATAAACCATCCGTCTACATTTCTGTGATCAAATGCAATTTATGACCTAGCACTACAATTCCGGTTCCTAAATTGACTAATACGGCTTTCAAGTATATTTCTATCAGGAAAGCACATCAAAACCCAATTTTCCCAAATCAAGTTAAGAACAATACCCTATTAAATCACAACTTTCCAATTTCTTGCTCTTTCAAGTGAAATTGGACTTTTTAGATGTACATTAATGTTGGCCAAGCACTAATGCAGTAAGACCAAGAATTAATAGAACAACATTAAAGAAGAAGAAGAAAACCATATCATTTACAATCAAAATTCATTACACATGTTCAAAACCTCAGCAAGGAAGAGAATTAGCCACTCATTCTTGGATTGATCATCCTAAAATGAGCGTAAATCATACGTACAATTGATAGAAAGAAGAAAGGAAGAGAAGAAATCCCTTAGCTTTTTCGTTCTTCAACTGCTACTAACCCACGTTCCTGCTCTCCACTTCTGAACTCAGTCTAAAAACTAAAAACTGATTAAAATAAACCTAAGTGTGCTATTTATACTAGTGGGAAATTTTTCCCGGAATAACAAGCAACGTGTCACGGAGGCCAACGCGGAGCACTGCCTCCGTGACACGGCGTGGACGCAGACCTTCACTGGAATTTCCAGGGTCCGGTAAATTAACCTCAACGTGGCACGGATGCCATCGCGGAGGCCTATCTCCGTGCCACGGAGCTGACGCGAAGGCACACTGGAATTTTCCATTTTAATTCATGTTCAGGCAGTGTGCTACCGCGATGGTAGCGTGGCACGGCTCCATCGCGGAGCCCTTATAAAATGTGCATTCCAAGGTCTTTTCCACGCTCGCATCCAAGTCCAACTCCGACATAGTTCCAACATGCATTTTAGCTCCTAAAAATCACATTTACCTGCAAAACAAATGCTAATCATGTTGGTTAGTATAAATTCGCATTTTATTACTAATTACATGATATTATATACACATTGCACAACAAACAAGGTAAAAATGATACGTTTTAGTATCACTTGGGCATATAAATCTGCCCAAGATCAAATAGTTTTAGTATATAATTTATAAACAAAAATTATTTAACTTTTGGTTACGTTGTTGTCAGCATATATAGAAGTAAGATAGAATATAGTATACTTGAGCAATTTTTACTTATCCAGAGTCTCCTTGGTTCGATACTTGGCTTACTTAGCCACTTTATTACTTGTTTGACCACGTGCACTTGCGTGTCGGTTTATAACCCAACCAAAGTACCGACCAAGTTTTTGGCGCCGTTGCCGGGGAGACTAGGCAATTGGTGAAATTGTGTTAAGTGTAAATTTACTGTATTTTTAATTTATTTTCTTAAGTGTTGACAACTTGGTCTTAGCCTGTATTTTGCAGACTTGATTTCTGTGAACACTGGCTAAGGACAAAGAGCTGGTGGAATCTTATATAGAGCCTGAACGTGAATTTCATAGTAAACGCAGAGAAGCTCTACAAAAGAAGCTGCAGTTGCTCAGACAGACTATTATGGAGCAACAAAATCCACCGGTTGTGAGGGCAGTGTTAGTGCTCGACGAAGCAGCAGCAAGGCCGGTTCGCGAGGTGGCAATCCTACATGCCAACAATGTACATTCAAGTATCCGCAAACCAAAGCCTGGAGGGAGATTTGAATTAAAACAGAACATGGTGCAACTATTGCACACAAGCGGGCAATTTACTGGTCTCCCTCATGAAGACCCACAACAACATCTCCAAAACTTTTTGGAGATAAGTGACACTTATATACCCGCTGGAGTGTCACCTGATTATGTTCAGCTCACACTATTTCCGTTTTCCTTACTTGGTGAAGCCAAGAGGTGGTTAAAAGCTGAACCACCAAATTCTATATCAACGTGGGATGATCTAGCACGAATGTTCTTGATAAGATTTTTTCCCTCTGGTAAAACAGCCAGACTTAGAAGTCAAATTCTAAGTTTCAAACAGAGTGAGGGAGAATATTTATATCAAGCCTGGGAAAGATTTAAATCCATGTTGCGGGACTATCCTCATCATCATCAGTCCAATGAGGTGTTGGTAAACACATTTATTGAGGGTTTGGAACCCCATACCAAAATTTTGCTAGATTCAGCAGCTGGAGGGCAAGCGCTGGAAAAGACTTATGAGGAGCTGTACACTTTGCTCAACCGGATTTCACAGGGCAATCCAAAATGGAATGCTTATTCATCTCGAGGTGGAGCAAGGAAAGCAGCAGGAGTGCTTGAAGTGGATGGATTTACAGCTATCGCTGCACAAATAGCTGCCTTGCAGAATCAGTTGAACAACCACTTCAGCAACATGAATTTGAACCAGCCTTCAGCTTCAGTCAATGCGGTCCAGCAAATGTGGTGTGAAGTGTGTGGAAGCAGTGAGCACTCAGCTGAGTGCTGTGGAGAAAACCCAGATTCGGTTAACTTTGTGGGCAATGCACAAAGAAAACAGCAGCAGTTTGGTAGTGGCTACAACTCAAATTGGAGGAACCATCCAAATTTTTCATGGGGTAGCAACAACCAACAAGGCCAAAGTTCGGGTCAGACTATGCACACGAATCAAGGAGGGCAACAGAACTACCAATCTCAATTCAGAAATCACAATGCCCCTCCTCCACCACCATCACCAACTATTGAGGAAATGTTCAAGACCATGATCGCTAATCAGGCGCAATTACAGGCTGACTATGTTAAATTGGCAGCCAAAGTGAAAAAGAATCAATTAGCGACCAAGGCTCTTGAGTATCAATTTGGGCAATTTGCTAGTGCCCAAAACACAAGGCCCAGAGGAGGACTGCCTAGCGACACGGATCCTAATCCGAAGCAGGTAAATGCGGTGACCACACGGAGTGGTTTGTAGTTAAAGGAGGTGGAACCAGAGAGACCACCTCAAAAGTCAGGAGCAGCAGATGTTGAGGAAGGACAAAGTTCGGATAGGGGGAAGACCAAAGAAGCAGAATCAGAAAGACCTCCACCCCCGTTCCCTCAACGACTCAAGAAACACAAGGAGGAGGCGTGTTTCAAGAAATTTATGGAGGTGCTTAAACAGGTACATGTTAATTTACCTCTTGTTGATGTCTTGCAGGGAGTGCCAAAATATGCCAAATATATTAAAGACATCGTGGCCAACAAAAGTCGTCTGACTGAGTATGCCATGGTGGCTTTGACGGAGGAATGCACTTCCCGGATCCAAAATAGACTGCCTACGAAGCTAAAAGACCCTGGAAGTTTTACTATCCAACTTACTATTGGGCAGAGTATCCGAGCTCGTGGATTGTGTGACTTGGGGGCGATCATAAATCTGATGCCATCTTCGGTATTCAGAAAGTTAGGTCTAGGGAGTCATAGACCTACAACCGTAATCTTGCAGTTAGCAGACAGATCCTTAGCTAGGCCGGATGGCATTATTGAGGATCTGCTTGTGCAAGTGGGATCCCTCATTTTTCTGGTTGATTTTATTGTTCTGGATTTTGAACCAGACGCTGAAGTCCCATTTATTTTGGGATGACCCTTTTTGGCAACCGGGAATGCATTAATCGACGTGGCTGCGGGTCAACTTACAATGCGAGCACATGACAAGGTAGAGGTGTTCGATGTGTACAAAGCACCCAAGCTCCCGATGGTAAATGAAGAACTCTTGGTGATCAATGTAATTGATCATGGGAATGCTAATCGAATGAATGATTCCTGAGAGTTGATAGGAAGACCACCAGATAAGGGTGAGCACTACTGGGGGGAGGACAATGATCGTGAAAAATCGTCCATCACCCTAGTGGATAGTTGAGCATAAAGGACGTCGAGCCGCGACGGTAAACCAGGCGCTGCACGGGAGGCAACCCGTGAAAAATATTTTTTTCTTTTGTTTTGTAAAGTGTAAATAGATTTTATTTTATTTTTTCTTTTTCTTGATTTGGTAAAATTTTTTCGTTTTAGTTAGTATTTTTCATTTTAGTTAGGGAAATCTATTAATCTAACCAATTTTGTTTAGTAAGGTGATTTTCAGGTCAAACGGAGAAAAATGTGCATGGAATCGGGAAGGAAAAGGCAAGGTATGAAAAAATGAATAAAATGAAGAGACAGTGAGCTAGGGCGTTGGCTCCGTGTCACGGAGGAGGGGCTCCACGTTACTCTCCGTGACACGTTGAGGTTTAATCTAGAAATAAATTCCAGAGGACTATCGCGATGGCTCCATGTCACGGAGGAGGGGATCCGCGTTACCCTCCGTGACACGTTGCCCTATATTTTGTGACGGGTCACATCGGGTTGCCGGGTGACCCGCGTATTTCCTTCATTTTAAACCCCGATTTTAGGCCCTTTTCCCTCATTTTCTCTCTTCTCCGCGACCAAACACCCAAGTTTCCCACCCCAACCAACGTGCCACGGTATTAAGCAAACAAATTGTCAAGTTTCTTCGAGTATTCAACTTAAAGGTATGTTTTCCTCTACTCTCTCAAGTTTTTGTCGATTTTAGTCGAATTTGAGCATGGGAGGTGAGATATTTCACCCTAAGTAGCAATTTAGCATGAAATTGAATTATTCTTTGATTGATAAATGTTCGGGATGTTGTCATGAGCGTTTGAACTTGTCGATTGCGTGAATGATTCAAATTTGATTGTAAAATTCAATTCTAGGGCTTGGGTTGTTGAAATTGAAATGGGCAACTTGATAAATTTGTGAATTATATGCCGGGGTGTGCTTGTAAATTGAGATAAGTCGTTGTAAATATTGTTTGAATGTAATAGACGACAAATTCTCGGGTTTTTGGGAAAATGTGAAATTGTTCGAATTGGTTTGGTTATTTAGATTCATATGTACATAGAATTTTTGTCATTGTTTTTGTTTGTTGTTTTCTTTGCTAAGTGCGATGGTTGAATTGCTAGCGATGGTAGGATTGGGATTAGCTGTATGAAGTCTGAGTAGTACGCTAAAGTTATACTGTCAAAATTTTCTTTGCGAACGCACTAAGCATAAATTGTATAGTGTTTGTTTTTGGTGTAAATAAAGTGATCCTTGCCGTAGTATCGTAACCGTAGCTAAGGACTAAGTGTGGGGTAAACTTAGCTTAACCCGACCTTAGCCGAAGTTAACATGCATTTAGCTTGACATTGCGCTTGTTTATTTATGTTGACAGGTACAATGGCAAGTAGGCAGGATAAGGGTAAAGGTGCATCTACTTCAGGCACCGGGAGAAAACGACTGAGACTGGGCACTGCAGTCCCAGCTGCACCAGCAGTTCCGCGCGGCCAACGCCGCCAATACGGAACGAGGTGGGTAACCGATGAAGGGAAGAAGTGGTACGCTAAACACAAGGAAAATAAATACTTCCTTGAGGAGCATATTGCACGGGAACCACTAGCACAGGAGTTCCCCCGCATAGTGCAGATGATCGAGGCAGCTGGGCTTAGCTTCATATTTCAGGAGCCCAAGGAGTGCAACCTACATTTCTTCCGGGAATTCTATGCAAACTGGAACCCGGCCATCAGAAGCCACACAATAAAAATCAGAGGGCAGATTGTCACTCTGGAACCCCAGCAATTAAATGCCATCATTGGAGCGCGGGACACAGACGCCCACGTTCTCCGCCAGCTGAATATCACCCCACCATACGCCGATATTAGACACACTTTGTGTGGGGCTCGATCCACAGCCCGATGGAGCAGACGTAAGGAGAGGGGTTACCACCAGACTCTGTCGTATTCTCAAATGAACAGGGAGGCAAGAATTTAGCTGAAAATAGTTTGTTCGTGCCTGATCCCGGGAGTACACATGACGGATGTGACCCGGGACCGTGTGTGCCTAGTGTATGCCCTGATGAAAGGGCTAGAGATTAATGTTGGGGCGGTTATCATATCTGCCATGAAGAGAGCCCGACTACACCATGGCCACAGGTATGGGTTCGGCGGACTTCTCACCACCTTTCTCCAGGGCCTCGATGTCGAGGAAGAGGCTTTGGACTACATCCCGCAGTTGGAGCGGAGGGCCCTTAATGTGACCAAAACTAAGGCCCCCGACACCACACACGGGCCAGTGATGACACTGGGCGAGCGACATGCTCGCGACGACCAGTACATGGCACGGATGTTTGGGATGCAAATGCTTAAGCTTCGGATTGGTGGGAGACCAGCCACAGAGGAGGAGTTATGGCAGCTGGAGCTGGATTACCCATTTGGCGAAAACGCCAGAGCTTTGTGCCGAGTGGGGCCAGCCTTTGTAGAGCCCACTGATGATGATGTCCCCACGGACGAGGAGACACATCGAGAGGACTCCGATGTGGAGTCTGATGATGACGATGGAGGTGACTCAGACATGGGCGATGAGGCAGCAGCACCGGATGAAGAAGTCGAATATCTTGACTGATCAGGGAGTTCCACCGCCCAATTTTGTGATTTTTAATTTTTGTGAACACTGAGGACAGTGTTTGATTTAAGTGTGGGGTGGGGAGTAGCTAGGTGCTGGGGCTGGGCTGGTTTGCTTGTATGTTCTTTCCTCTATTTTGTATGTATGCGTATGTTTCCCTGTGTTTGTGAAGTGCAAACTGGTTTGTATCTGTATATATTTGTGGTAATTGATGTGTGTTATGAAATGTTGTGTTTTCCAGTTGGTATAAATTTTGTAAATATTTTTTCTCTCTATCGAAATGATCGATATTTTTAAAATTTTGCGAAAATATTTTGTACATATTAAATATTGTGTAAATGTTTTTCCATCGAAATTATCGATGTTTGAAAAAAATTTCAAATTTTTATTTTTGGGGTTTCTCGGCGTTTGTTTTCGGTTCTTTTACCGAGAATAGTCCCATTCAACTGATGTCATAGTTAGTGACCGTTCCTTATGATGGATGGATGACGACCGTCTTAAGGGAAATGTAGTCGGTAGGAGTAGTGATTTTAATTTGTTTTTTCAGTTTTTTCTTTGGTGGATTGCATCACGGAACCTGTAGTTACTACATGATTGTGAAATTTTGGTTGCGTGTTGTAACTGATATTCAAAATGTAAAAGTGATTCGTATGAAAGCATGCAATTTTGTAAATATGTTGAGATATCTTAGCTGTAAAATTCGATTCGGTGTGATTGAGGCTTAATTTTTGAATTCATGTAATTGGTTAATTAAAGAGTGTGTGAATGCATCTTGAATCGAGCATGTGCATAAAGTGTGAAGTGAGGTATTGTTATTCCATGCTATTGTGAAGTGTCTAGAACATGCCTGGTGTGTGTACAAAACGAAATGAAGGAGGTGTAGTGTTGGAAAGGACGTAGGCATTTCTTTTTTTTAACCGAGAGTTTCTATTTTTTTCTTGTCATACTCTACCTTTTTATGTGATTGTATACCCTAGTCAGCCCGTTGAGCCTTTAGCCGATTATTTCTTTCTTTTGTCCAAAATTGTATAAACTGAGCTTAATTCTTATTTTCATTAGCCGTAAAGTCTATACAAAACTCTTAAGCGCTTAAGAAAAGAAAAAATTTTCCCAAAGTGTCAAAGAGTGAGAAGGGTGAAAAGAAAAAGAAAAGCAGAGTGAGGAAAGAAAAGAAAAGGTTGAAGAGGCACTTGTTATAATGAAATGATAATGAAGGTGCATGAAAAACCTTTGTGTCATGTCAAGTGTGTTTGATGAAATGGGCCATACGGAAGTAAACCAGCATGAATGGGATGATGAAAAAAGAAAAGAGAGAAACAATGTCATGAGTTGAGGGGAATGTGTTGAAAAGGCGCTTAATGATGCTAGTGGATATTATTGGCTAATCCAATATGAACTAGTTCCATAGCTTCCATTACAACACATTAAAGTCCTACTTGATCTTACATCGCATTTCTTTATATTAGTGGAGTAATACACTAAGGGCAAGCCTATGGGTCATGACATGATGCATGTGAATTCTTTTGGGAGAGAGAGTGAAATTAATTTTTACATGCCCCTACTTGAATGTTTGTGTGTCGCATGAACATAAAAGGGGAAGATTCTCTTGAGTTGTGAGGGCACATGCTTGATGAAAGATTGATTTTCGTGTCGGATATCTTGATTAGCTTATTTGCATGAGTTTGCCTATATCGAGGGTCGATTCTTAAAGTCTAGGAAGTCTTGATGTATTAAAGGTCATTGCATTGTTAAGACCATGCATGTTTTCTTGATGATTTACAATATTGAATGATCGGTATGACCGTAGCGTAAATTGTCGCACCATAGTGGCGAAGGTTGGGATGTAATTTGCATGAATTGTGTATATGTTGTTCGAGGACGAACAAGGATTTAAGTGTGGGGTAAGTGATCTTGGGCAGATTTATATGCCCAAGTGATACTGAAACGTATCATTTTCGCCTTGTTTATTGTGCAATGTGTATACATTTTCATGTAATTGGTAATAAAATATGAATTTACACTAACCAACATGATTAGCATTGTTTTGTAGGTAAAACATGATTTTGAGGAGCTAAAATGCATGTTGGAACAATATCGGAGTTGGACTTGGATGCGAGCACGAAAAAGACATTGGACTGCACAATGTAAAGGGGCTCCGTGATGGAGCCGTGCCACGCTACCATCGCGGAGGCACACTGCCTGGAGGGTGATTAAATTGTCAATTTCCAGTGAAGCCTCACGACAGCTCCGTGGCACGGAGGCAAGCCTCCGCGTTGCATGCCGTTCCACGTTGAGGCTTTATTCCCAGATCCCAGATTTCCAGTGAGGGTCCGCGTCCACGCCGTGTCACGGAGGCAGTGCTCAGCGTTGGCCTCCTTGACACGTTGCTTGT
The DNA here is from genome assembly GCA_035772735.1 of Datura wrightii. Classification (NCBI taxonomy): domain Eukaryota; kingdom Viridiplantae; phylum Streptophyta; class Magnoliopsida; order Solanales; family Solanaceae; genus Datura; species Datura wrightii. The sequence goes on from JASDFA010000016.1 coordinate 169,936,516, forward strand.
TATTCCGGGAAAAATTCCCACAAGTATAAATAGAACACTTAGGCTTATTTTTAATAAATTCAGACTTGGTGGAGCAAGGACGTGGGTTACAGGCAGTTGAGGGACGAAAAAGCTCAGGGTTTTTCTCTCTTCCTTTCTTCTTTCAATCAATTGTTTGTATGATTAACACTTGTTTTAGGATGATTAATCCACAAATGAGTGGCTAATTCTCTTCCTTGCTGAGGTTATGAACAATGGTAATGAATTTTGATTATTGAATTGTATGGTTTTTCATCTTCTTCTTCCATGTTGTTCTATTAATTCTTGTTTCTACTGCATTAGTGTGTGGCCGACATTAATGTACATCTAAAAAGTCCGATTTCACTCGAGAGAGCACGAAATTGGAAAGTTGTGAATTAATAGGGTATTGTTCTTAACTTGATTTGGGAAAATTGGGTTATGATGTGCTTTCCTGATAGAAATATACTTGAAAGCCGTATTAGTCAATTTAGGAACCGGAATTGTATTGCTAGGTCATAAATTGCATTTGATCACAGAAATGTAGAAGGATGGTTTATGATTCTTAAGTGAGATTAAATACGAGAGTTTTAATCTCTAGGATAATGTTCTTGGCTAGCAACAGGAAGAGAAGAATAACCAAATTATGATTATAATCAAGTTCATTACTTGTTCCTAACCTTGGCATGCTCATATCCATAGTTTCAATTCAAAGTAGATATTTGTTAATAGTTTTAGTATATAATTTATAAACAAAAATTATTTAACTTTTGGTTACGTTGTTGTCAGCATATATAGAAGTAAGATAGAATATAGTATACTTGAGCAATTTTTACTTATGCAGAGTCTCCTTGGTTCGATACTTGGCTTACTTAGCCACTTTATTACTTGTTTGACCACGTGCACTTGCGTGTCGGTTTATAACCCAACCAAAGCACCGAACAAATATACCGTTGTTCAAAGCACTAGAGATGATGGCAAGATATGCAAAATTCATGAAGGACCTGGTGACGAAGAAAAGATCTGTAAGCTATGAGCCGATTGACAATGTCCATCACTGTAGTACCATAGCAACAAGGGTCTTAGCTCAGAAAAAGGAAGACACGGGTGCCTTCACGATACCTTACACCATTGGTAATGTCGAGTTCTAAGGGCACTCTATGATCAGGGAGCTAGTATTAATCTAATGCCCTTGGCGGTTTTCAAGAAGCTAGGATTGGAAGCTCCCACACCGACCAACATGTGGCTACTAATGGCCGACAGAACAGTAAAGAGACCAGTGGGAATCTTAATTGATGTGCTCGTCAAGGTTGATAAGTTCATATTCCCATCAGACTTTGTGATCTTGTATTGCGAGGTCGATTATGAGGTCCCCGTCATTCTGGGGAGACCATTCGTCACTACTACTAGAGCTCTAGTATATGTGGAAGCTGACCTGTTAAAGTTTAGGATAAACAAAGAAGAGGTCACTTTCAAAATCTCTCAGACCATGAAGAAACCAAAGGAATTTAGTGTGATCTCGGCACTTGAGGATGAGTATGAGTCACTTGACAAATTTTGAGTAGTCAAGAGACTTGCGTCGTGTCGCGCCGTTAAATCAAGCGCTTCCTGGGAGGCAACCCAAGTGGTGGTTCGGTGAAATCTGAGTAACCAGAGCACCTGCGTCGTGCCGCGACATTAAATCAAGCATTGTATTGGAGGCAACCTATGGAAGGCCTAGTCTGAGTAGCCACAGGTATGTCCTTTTCCCTACATGCTTATATTTTATTCTTCGAGGACGAAGCTCATTGTTTTAAGGGGTGTTGTACTTGTATTTTTGGGATTTTTGTTCTTCTAAGGGTTTTCTTGCCGTGTTTCTTTTCCCTTATGCATGCTATCTAGTAGAACCAACATATGTTAGGAATTTTGTTTTTAGTCATGATTTTTGTTTCATTAGAAAGTAACTTAGGAATACTTAGCCAATGGATATGCACTAGTTTTGTTGTTTTTGAAAAAAATGACCCTTCGTAAAAAATTTTGCTATGTTTTTGTGACAACAATGCATGATTTATGTGGATCGTTTTATGTCATTTAGTAATTGATAGTGCTAGTCTTGTTAAGCCATGTATGAACCAGACAGGTAAAGTAAAAATAGTTCATGTACCATGTGTGAGTGAGGTCTTAGTATTTATTGTGGTATGTTGTTAAAGATCTAGAACTTTCCTGGTTGGTCTCTGCATAGGTTAAGGATGGTTGGTTAGGATATGATCATAGGTCATTTTTGTTTTAGCTCACTTTTAGCCTATATTGCCCTACCAAAGTTTCATGAATCCCTTGATCCCAAGTTTGAGCCTTAATAGACCATATTTCTTTGATTTACCTTTTAACCGTACCCATTTGTTTATAATGAACTAGTTTGGCCCTGGTCCTTCCTTGGATATTGTGAACCTCAACATAAGCAAAATTCTTAAGTTGAGGGTGGCTAGAGTAGGGGCGCATAAATGGTGGGAGCGGGAGAAAAGGAAAGAAAAGAAAAAGAAGAGAAAAAATGGTGAAAATACGGTGTGGTAAGGTGAAAAAGAATAATTCAAAAGAGCTTGAAATTGTTGAAAAATGTGAAAAATCACCTCACCCATGCAAATATTTTGAAAATGGGAAAAAGGGAAGAAAAGAAGAAAAAAAGAATGAAGGGTGAAATAGGAAAATGGCGTAGCCAATGGATGTAGTGCCAAGGAAGGGATAGTCACTCATAAAATCTTTCATCTTTATCATGTCCAACCCTAAGCATAGATTACAAGCCATATCAAGTCCTATAGTGATCTTAATTTGACCATCTAACAAACCAAAGCAGAGAAAATAAGGGAAAGCCTATGGTATCTGATGCATAATACTTGCATTTCTTTGAGAGAGTGAGTGATTCATTTGCCTAGTCCCGTGTTTCATTTGATACTTCATATTAGAGTGGGGACTTCATTTTTGTGAGGGTGCATGGATTATGTTTGCTTTTACCATTGGTCTATGTGAAACACATAGGTGATGACTTGATTGCTTGTTGATAGTTAGATGATATGTCTTTATCCCTGTATATGATGTATTGATGTTACTTGCAATACATTAGTTGATGATGTTTCATGAGGAAGGGTCAATAGAGTTTGTACATAGAGTGCACAAATTTGTTTGAGTTTTGGCTGTAGTATCTTAAGTTTATTTTCTAATTGAGCATCGTGTTTAGTTTTTCTTTTTCTTTGCCTGAGGACATGCAAAAGTCTTAAGTTAAGGGTGTTGATGTGCTGTGTGTTCGGCTGGTTTGGTAGGGTTAAAAACCGACACGCAAGTGCACGTGGTCAAACAAGTAATAAAGTGGCTAAGTAAGCCAAGTATCGAACCAAGGAGACTCTGGATAAGTAAAATTGCTCAAGTATACTATATTCTATCTTACTTCTAAATATGCTGACAACAACGTAACCAAAAGTTAAATAATTTTTGTTTATAAATTATATACTAAAACTATTAACAAATATCTACTTTGAATTGAAACTATGGATATGAGCATGCCAAGGTTAAGAACAAGTAATGAACTTGATTATAATCATAATTTGGTTATTCTTCTCTTCCTGTTGCTAGCCAAGAACATTAGCCTAGAGATTAAAACTCTCGTATTTAATCTCACTTAAGAATCATAAACCATCCGTCTACATTTCTGTGATCAAATGCAATTTATGACCTAGCAATACAATTCCGGTTCCTAAATTGACTAATACGGCTTTCAAGTATATTTCTATCAGGAAAGCACATCAAAACCCAATTTTCCCAAATCAAGTTAAGAACAATACCCTATTAATTCACAACTTTCCAATTTCATGCTCTCTCGAGTGAAATCGGACTTTTTAGATGTACATTAATGTCGGCCACACACTAATGCAGAAGAAACAAGAATTAATAGAACAACATGGAAGAAGAAGATGAAAAACCATACAATTCATTAATCAAAATTCATCACCATTGTTCATAACCTTAGCAAGGAAGAGAATTAGCCACTCATTTGTGGATTAATCATCCTAAAACAAGTGTTAATCATACAAACAATTGATTGAAAGAAGAAGGAAAGAGAGAAAAACCCTGAGCTTTTTCGTCCCTCAACTGCCTGTAACCCACGTCCTTGCTCCACCAAGTCTGCATTCTGAAAAATAAACCTAAGTGTTCTATTTATAGTAGTCGGACTCTTTCCCTGAATAACAAGCAACGTGTCACGAAGTGCATCGCAGAGCACGGCCTCCGTGACACGCTACGGACGCGGAATCCCTCTGGAAATCACCCGAAATTGGCCCGGGCAGCACCCTGCCGCGTTAGCAGCGTGTCATGCTGCTTGGGCAGCGCGTTGGCAGCCCTTGGTCATGGAGGCCACCTGCCATGGCACGTTGCCAACGCCCAGGTGGGCTGTTGTGAGCGTCCTGCCTGCCGTGGCACCTTGTCGACGCGCCGGTGGGCTGTTTTGTGCCTCCTCTTTGCCGACGTTCGCGTGTTAATTCCGTTACCAAGCCTGTACCTCACCAACTCATAGATTAGTTGCTCAAAAGTCATCAAAACCTACAAAACAAAGGTTAATCATGTTGGTTAGCACATATCTTTATTTTATCTAAAATTACATGAAAATGTATACGATTCTTAGATAAACAAGACTAATTTAAGTCGTAAAGTGTATCTCGGGCATATATTTTTGCCCGTGATCACAACCCCACACTTAAAGCCTTGTTCGTCCTCGAACAACCTTCTACATATCATGCATATGGAGACTCCCACATAACTAATTTAGCAAGAGAATTCAAGTTACGGCTATAATGATTACGTAAGATACAAGCTAAAAATAGAGCATGCCTGATTTGATCATTGAAATGAAGTACAACTATGTTAAGACTTCTTAACCTCAAGAATCGACTCTCAATCTTAGCAAACTCATGCAAATCAACTGATTAAGACATCTCACACGAATTATATCCTTCATTCAACATGTGCCCCTCACGGGAAGAGAGTTACCCAATCACATGCAACAATTTTTTCCATCACAACATGTGTGGGTACATGAATAGAATTACGCTCACTCTCACAAAGAATTCACATGCATTACGTAATGACCCATAAGCTTGCCCTTAGTGTTTTATTCCACTAATTTAAGGATGTATGAATGTAAGATCAAGTAGGACTTTTTAGGTTGTAACGTAACTCAGGTGCGGGTAAGTACTATTATGATCAGTAGTACTGACTATCTTTCCTAAGCGCTTTTAATACATCACGCCTTCATTACAAACTTACTTTCCTTCACTTCACCTTTTTCTCTTTTCATCATTCTTTTTCCTCCTTTGTTCCCCCATTTCTTTAGGCACTTTTAGCTTATTAGTAAGGAGTTCTATCAGTAACTTTTCATTTATTTATTTTCTAACTCCTTAATAATAATCAACCATTTTCACACAAGTGCACCTTTGTCCTTTTCTCCACTTCTACAACTTGCTACTTTTCCTTTCTTTTCACTCCTTTACTCTTTCATATTTTTCCCTTAAGCGATTAGGAGTTTTGGATCAAATTCAAGGCTAATGAAAGAAAAAGGATTAAGATTATGTTGCAGCTGTCAAAGAATAGGCTCAAGGCTCAATGGGGTTAACTAGGATTAATTTTTCAAGGTAGGTATAATGAGGGATAAAAGTTTGGTTCATTCAAAGAAATGCCTAAATCATCTCCTACAATTCACATCCTTTATTTCGTTTTATATACACACCAGACAAGTTCTAGACATTCCACAATAGCATAGAATACTCAAAAACCTTACACTCATGGCACATGCTAAAATCAAGACACAATCAGTAGATTCTTACTCAGCTAATCACAAGAATTCAGAATTAAGCTTCTATCATATTGAGTCAAATTCAAGAGCCTAAGTGTCTCAAACAAAGTTATACCCTTGCATGCTTCATACTGAACATACTTGCATCTTACAACCATGTATAGCACATGAAAAGAACATCAAGCACCAATTAGTTACGGGTTCAAAAACTATCCTACTGACTAATTTTCCTCAAGACGGTCGTCATCCATCCATCATCGGAAACAGTCCCTAACTATGACTAAAAACACTATATACAGACAAAAACAAAATTTATTCTTCGGTTCAAATACCCCCCGTCGGAAAAGAACCGAAAAGAAAAACCAACGGGTGATGAAGTCATGCTTAATTCACAAAAAGTTTTCAAATTTTTCAAATTTCTCACAAGCATTACATTCACCAAAAATCGTTAAGCACAACAAAAAATTTTTGAAATTTCCCTCACCCCACACTTAAATCATGCTATGTCCTCATAGCATCAAATTAAAATTTAAAAAGGGTGAGAAATACTCCCTGAGGCCTTTAGGCCTAGCTAACAACATGCCTTTCTTCAACTTTGCACAAGTGGGTGTTCGACCCCACACTTTTTCTCTTCCATGCTTGTTAGCTTCCTCCTCCACGGGTACTCAGACTTCCCCTCCATCTGTGCTTAACTTTCCACCAAAACAACACAAGATGAAAATAAACAAAAATTAACTCAATTGAAAGAAATTAAAATGGTACCTGTGGTACCCTTGGGTTGCCTCCCAAGCAGCGCCTAATTTTACGTCGCGGCACGACGTACCAAGTTTCACCACTTCTTCCTCCACCTTGAGGATATGAATCTCACCCCTAATTTCTTTTCTACTTTCCTCTTATGCTCCAGGGGTGGTGGTGAAAAATTGTAAGGACCAAATAGTAGGTGTTGCCTTTTTACTTTATTGGCCCTTAAGTAAGCGAAGTCATTTTGTCTCTCCGCGTTGGCAAATTTCAAAATATATGGTGCTTGGTTCTCCTCTAGACATTTCTCTATAAGCTTGGAAGACTCTCTTTCTATGTTGTCAACCAAATTTAACGTCGAAAAATGCGTAGAGTGTGGTCCAATACACCTCAACTCTGAAACTGCATTTTGCTTGACCTCCTTACTTGTATACTCCTTCTCAGCATCGACATCTATCTCTTCATTAATGTCAAATGGGGGGTACTCTATCTCTTCTTTCATGAATGGATTTTCCATAAGTGTGAGCCCATCACGGGGGCACTCAAGAGATTCTGATTGTTGGGCTTCCTCCAAAAATTCACCCTTGTCTTCCTCTTGTAGTTCCTCTTGAATATCGGCTAAAACAGTTGCCTGCGATTTATCACACGCTTCAGCTTCAACGATCATCTCCGTGAATTTGATGCTCATCCTTTCTAGAGCCTCTGCATTCTCTTCTTGCTGAATTCTCAATACTGCCATCGCCTCCTTCATTGCTTCTGATTGCTCCAAGAGTTGTTTCAGCATGTTTTCTATTTGAACTTGGCGTCCCAAGTCCTCATTTTCAGCATGCCTATATTCATCAAAAACAACAGAAGGATCATAGCAGGGGCTTGGGGGAGGGTAATATGCATTCGGACAGCCATCCCAATGGCCATCTTGACCACCACATATATTGCACGTGTTACAGTGTTGCCACGAGTGGTGTCCTCCGCAATTTAGACAAGATTCACTAAAATATGAGTATCCACCATTGAAACCATTTATATTCCACGATGTCATGTCAATAAGGGTATTCGAAAAAGAAAAAGTAAAATGCAAAAGAATTAAAACAAACACTAAGACTAAGTTGTCAGCACTTGAGAAAAATAAAAATACAGTAAATTACACTTAAAACAAATTCACCTATTGCCAAGTCTCCCCGGCAACGGCGCCAAAAACTTGTTCGGCTGGTTCGGTAGGGTTAAAAACCGACACGCAAGTGCACGTGGTCAAACAAGTAATAAAGTGGCCAAGTAAGCCAAGTATCGAACCAAGGAGACTCTGGATAAGTAAAATTGCTCAAGTATACTATATTCTATCTTACTTCTAAATATGCTGACAACAACGTAACCAAAAGTTAAATAATTTTTGTTTATAAATTATATACTAAAACTATTAACAAATATCTACTTTGAATTGAAACTATGGATATGAGCATGCCAAGGTTAAGAAAAAGTAATGAACTTGATTATAATCATAATTTGGTTATTCTTCTCTTCCTGTTGCTAGCCAAGAACATTAGCCTAGAGATTAAAACTCTCGTATTTAATCTCACTTAAGAATCATAAACCATCCGTCTACATTTCTGTGATCAAATGCAATTTATGACCTAGCAATACAATTCTGGTTCCTAAATTGACTAATACGGCTTTCAAGTATATTTCTATCAGGAAAGCACATCAAAACCCAATTTTCCCAAATCAAGTTAAGAACAATACCCTATTAATTCACAACTTTCCAATTTCGTGCTCTCTCGAGTGAAATCGGACTTTTTAGATGTACATTAATGTCGGCCACACACTAATGCAGAAGAAACAAGAATTAATAGAACAACATGGAAGAAGAAGATAAAAAACCACACAATTCAATAATCAATATTCATCACCATTGTTCATAACCTCAGCAAGGAAGAGAATTAGCCACTCATTTATGGATTAATCATCCTAAAACAAGTGTTAATCATACAAACAATTGATTGAAAGAAGAAGGAAAGAGAGAAAAACCCTGAGCTTTTTCGTCCCTAAACTGCCTGTAACTCAAGTCCTTGCTCCACCAAGTCTGCATTCTGAAAAATAAACCTATGTGTGCTATTAATAGTAGTCGGACTCTTTCCCAGAATAACAAGCAACGTGTCACGGAGTGCATCGCGGAGCACGGCCTCCGTGACACGCTACGGACGCGGAAGCCCTCTGGAAATCTCCCGAAATTGGCCCGGGCAGCACCCTGCCGCGTTGGCAGCGTGTCACGCTGCTTGGGCAGCACGTTGGCAGCCCTTGGTCGCGGAGGCCACCTGCCGTGGCACGTTGCCAACGTGCAGGTGGGCTGTTGTGAGCGGCCTGCCTGCCGTGGCACCTTGTCGACGCGCCGGTGGGCTGTTTTGTGCCTCCTCTTTGACGACGTTCGCGTGTTGATTCCGTTACCAAGCCTCTACCTCACCAACTCATGGATTAGTTGCTCAAAAGTCATCAAAACCTACAAAACAAAGGCTAATCATGTTGGTTAGCACATATCTTTATTTTATCTAAAATTACATGAAAATGTATACAATACTTAGATAAATAAGACTAAATTAAGTCGTAAAGCGTATCTCGGGCATATATTTTTTCCCGTGATCACTGTGGATTTACAACACTATTGACGCTCAAAACTATGAAAATAGCATGGACTTAGGTGTATTAATGTGGATCTAAGGCACTTTTCCTTTGATTTCAGGATAAATGGGTGTTGGAGCAATAAATTGCAAAAGGAAGCTAAAATTGTGCAAAAAAGGGCAAAAAGTGCAGTCCACAGTATGATCCGTAGGATGGACCTACGAGTGGTACTGCGGGTTGTGATAAGAAGCTGAAAGCTTAACCTGGAAGACTGATCCCACGAGACTTGTCACCGATCATAGCATGATGGTACGAGTCATGGTAGGCAAGTCGTGATGAAATCTAGAAGAATTGCACACGAGGCTGATTCTCAGTACGAGAGGATCCTACGACCCATGATATGAAGGTATGATTCGTACCATACTAGTCGTGGTGAATTTCAGACAAAGTTCAAAGTATAAGGATCAAGCCACGAGTGCAAGGCACGATTCGTAGGATGTAGGTACGAATCGTACCTTGGCCCAACACTTAGACAAAATTCAGCCAACACTTCAAGCCACGAGTCAATGTCAGGGTCCGTGAGAAGCCCCTACAAGTCGTAGGAGGACCAGTGACGAGCTCGACGATAGATATGGAATGTAGTCCTATTAGTTTAGGAAAAGGATTCTTCTGTCTCTAAAAATACATTTTATGTTTTATTTTTCATAGAGGACGACGAATAGACTTAATTTTAGTAGGAAAACATTGTAGTAAGCAATTTTACATCATTGAAAGAGAGAATTGTGTTGGTTCAACCTTGTGATCGACCTTTTCTTGAACACATATTGTTCTTGCTTCTTATTATTCAAGATTTTGCGGATTAATTGAAGGAATCATTTTTCTCAATCATCTTTGTAAGTATTGTTTTATGTCTTCAATCATGAACACAATTCACAACCTTGCAAGTATGAGAGGCTAAAACCTCCATAGCTAGGGTTATCGGAACCATGGCGGATTAATAAGCTAGGGTTGCACAAAGTGATTCTAAAACCAATACTAATTACCTATATTGTAGTATCTTCATCTTTAATGATTCTTAGCGGTGTGCAACGTTAGGAAGTGCCCGAATTATTTACTTTCTTTGGTTGAAGAGGTGGAGAGTAAGAAAAGAAAATTACAACAGAGCCTTGATCTTGATGATCATTGTATTAACTTTAGTTGTGGTCGCTAGATAGTTATATTTGGAACTTAGTGATAATGGTTAGTTTGCAAAACTCATGAGACCTGGTCGAGTAATTGAGGATTGTCATTCAGTAGGGATTAGTCGATCGTTTGAATGAACCTAAGTTATCATTTCTCTAAGTAAGTATTGGTAATGATCACGAGTGTATATCCAAAGTTGTTATGAACCCATGGGGAACACAAACCCTAGTTATCCTTTAATTATTGATTTGCAAATATAATCTTGATTGTTGTTTATTTTTATTATTGATTTTTATTAGAATCCCCCCATTGTGAAGTAACTACCATAGAGTTCATCTACCGGCTGTAATCTAGATCTTCCATATTCCCTGTGAGATCGACCCCAACCTCTAAGTTGGGTTATTTATTGACAAGTCTACTTCATAATTTAGTTGGAAGTGTGGTTTGAGCGTTATCAGAAGCACACAAGGGAGGTCCCAAAGTAAATATGAAATCCTACGTTGGCATGTAGTTCTGAGACTCGGGGTTTTCATGAACCCCTGGCCTACTCGGTGCTAGACATTGCTCCTAAGAACATGAAAAGTTCTCACCATCATTATTCAATGAAGCTGAAACCATACCATAAGCTAAAAGTGGGAATATAGACTCCAAAACCATATGGTAAGCTGATTTATAGAAGTAAACTGAATCATGAAAACATGATTAAATTGAGTAGGATTACCTAAAGCCTGAAGATCATGCATACCTAAGATAGACTTCACTAGTCAAAATCATAGATTCATATATAGGTAATTTGTAAACATGCATACATGCTAGATATATCATCATACTTGAAATCATCAATTATAAAATAAACATTTTCATGAACTCACATAATTGGGAAAATATTTTAAAACTTGAACTGGTGAATTTATAATCAAAACATATATAGGATCCACCCATTAATCATCTAACATACTTTAAAACATAGAGGGAATCAACCCATAAACAATTTCTAAGAATTCTATGAAATTAGATTGAAATCCCTTTTGATCATAATTTGAATTGAGAGTTGATTCATGAAGTTGAGGAGTATTATGAGCATAAGAGTGAAAAGAACCCTCATTAATGGCCTCTCATACCTGGAAAAACTGAATCTATACTTTCCCTAGAAAGCCCAAAGGATTCGGAGAAGAACTTGAAGGGTTCTAGGCTTGATCTTCAATGGAGAGTTCTAGACTTGCATGTGTGGGAGTGGAATGGTTTAGAATAGGTTTAACCCTCTTAAAACCTTCCTAACACAGCTTAACACGACGTGGTTTAGGGCGTAGAAGCTTAGGAATTACGAAAATACCCTTACTTAAATCGTAGAAAATTTTACTTTGCAAGGTGTCACGACTCACACCACGAGTCATACCTCAATACCACGACTCGTGGTTACCATCCTTAGTCACCACTCCTTTTCCCAGACTTTTTGAAGCTTTCCATGGGTCAAACCACGACTCGTACCACCAACCTATGAGTCGTTAGATCTGCCCGTGGTCACTGTTTCCAAAATCCTCATTTCCTTCTCATGGGTGCAGGCCACGACTCATTATTTTCCAAAATGGGTCGTACAACAATTTGTACCTTCCAACCAGGGTAAGTTCTCAGACCACGATTCATCCTACGACGCATGATATGATCCCACGATTTGTACCTGGTCTCGTTGTCACTGAACTCCTCCTATAGATTCTAATCACGGTACTTCCTATGAGTCATATCTTCTCATAATGACTCGTGCCATGAGTCGTCCTGTGAAAAGTTTTTCGTCTTTTCTGCTTAACACATTTCAAAGCTTGGTCTAGTCTTAGGAACCTTTAGGGTATTATAATATCTCCCAGCTTGTGAACATTCGTCCTCAATGTTGGGCAAACTTACTGAAAAGCTGGGAAAAGGAAATGCACACCCAAAACTGAACATCTAGAGCTGAAAACTGATAATGTGACTAACTCCAGACTGATATACATGACTGAACAGAATTCATGAATAACACATACATGCACTAACATGAAAAGAACTAAGAGACATGAACTAAACATGAAACAAGATAGAGTACTAAGGAGAAAACTGATACCTTATGCTGGAATTGAGTCGGTAGGGAAATGGTGCAGGCATTTATCCATCATATTTTCTTCGGCTTCCCATGTAGCTCCCTCAACAAGCTGATTTCTCCACAGAACCTTTACTGAAGCTACTTCTTTGTTCCTCAACTTTTGAACTTGATGATCAAGGATCTCAACAGGAACCTCCTCATAGCTAAGGTTATCCTTCACACTTATGCACTCCACCGGGACAACCAAAGTCTGATCACCAACACACTTCTTTAACAATGATACATGGAAAAATGAATATACTGACGCCAACTACACTAGTAGCTCCAACTCATAGGCCAACTTGCCAACACATCTCACAATCCTATAGGGACCAACATATCGGGGACTAAGCTTCCCTTTCTTTCCGCACCTCATTATTCCCTTCATGGGAGCACCATTAAAAACACCCAATCATCAACTTCAAACTCAAGTTCTCTCCTCTTCATCTCAGCATAGGACTTTTGACGACTCTAGGCTATTTTTTGCCTTTCCCTTATGGGCTAAACTTTCTCCATAGCCTCATGAACTGAATCTGGCCTATCAATGTAGCTTCACCTACCTCAAACTAACCAATAAGAGATCTACATCTCTGCCTATAAAGAGCCTCATACAGAGCCATTTGGATGCTAGAATGGTAACTATTATTGTAAGCAAACTCGATAAAAGGTAAATGATTATCCCAACTACCTTTGAAGTCAATAACACATGCTCTCAACATATCCTCAAGAGTTTGAATGGTCTACTCAGCCTGACCATCTATCTGTGGGTGAAAAGTTGTGCTAAGCTTGACCTATGTACCATGTCCCTTCTAGAATGATCTCCAAAACTGTGAGGTAGACTGAGTACCTCTATCTAAAATGATGGATAAAGGCACTCCATGCAATCAAACTAACTCCCATATATGCAATTTAGCATAGTCCTCTGCTTAATTGGTAGTTTTGATTGCTAGAAAATGAGCTACCTTGGTCAACCTGTCTACCACCACCCATATAGAGTCATGTTGTCAATGATTGCAAGGTAACCCTATGGTGAAGTTCATATTTATATATATCTACTACTAAGTGGGGATACTGATGTCTTGTAGCATACCTCTAGGTCTCTAATGCTCAACTTTCACTTGTTGGTAGTTCGTACACTTAACCACAAACTTTGTTATGTCCTTCTTCATGCCATTCCACCAATATACTTGCCATAGGTCATTGTACATCTTGGTGGCACCTGGTTGTTTAGAGCATCAAGAACCATGAGCCTCATGCAACACTCGTTCTCTCAAATCACTGGCATCCGAAATACATAAATGACCCTGATAATGAAGCACACCATTTCCCCCTCTGGAGAAGACCACTACCTTCTATTATTGAACCGCTTCTTTCAACTTCACAAAAGTAGGATCCTCATCTTGCCTAGCCTTGACCTCAGTAACCAAAGAGGATTCTGGCCCATTCTGAACAATGACACCACCATCTGACGAGTCAACCAAGTGAACCCTAAACCGTGCAAGTCAATGCACATACTTCATTATTTCTTTCCTTTAGTCTTCCACATGAGAAACACTCTCCATGGACAACATACTAAGGGCATCTTCCACTACATTGTCCTTTCCCGGATGATAAAAGACACTCATATCGTATTCCTTAAGCAGCTCTAACCATCTTCTTTGTCGCAAATTCAAATCCTTTTTGGTGAGCACATATTGTAAGCTCTTGTGGTCCGTAAACACATCCACATGGATCCAATACAAATAGTGTCTCCGGATCATCAATGCAAACACCACCGCTGCTAATTCTAGTTCAAGCGTCAGGTAACTTTCTCATGAGTCTTAAGCTGTCTAGAGGAATACACGATGACTTACCATCCTACATCAACACACATCCAAAGCCAACCCTAGAGGCATCACAATACACAACTAATCCATATGTACCCTCAGGTAGGGTCAATGCTGGGGCTGATGTCAGTCGAGTCTTTAACTCCTGAAATCTCTTCTCACAGGCATCCGACCACTAAAATTTGACTTTCTTCTGGGTCAACTTAGTCAATGGTGCTGCAACGGATGAAAATCCTTCAAAAAACCTCTTATAATATCCAGCTAAACCCAAGAAACTTTTAATATCTGAAGGATTAACCGATCTAGGCCAATTCTTTACAGCTTCTATCTTGTGAGACTCCACTTGCGCACCCTTACTTGAAACCACATGGCCCAAAAATGCTACCGAATCCAACAAAAACTCACACTTGCTGAATTTAGCAAATAACTAGTGGTCTTTGAGAATCTGTAGCACAATCTTCAAATGAGTGGCATGCTCCTCCTCGCTCCGAAGTATATGAGGATGTAGTCTATGAAGACAATCATGAACATATACAAATATGTCTTGAACACCCTATTCATAAAATCCATAAAAGTTGTAGGAGCATTCGTTAGTCCAAAAGACCATAGCTACAAACTCATAGTAACCATACCGAGTCCGGAAGGTTGTCTTCAAAATATCACTCTCCCTAACTGTGAGTTGATGATACTCGGATCTGAGGTCTATCTTTGAGAAGCACTTAGCAACCTGAAATTGGTCAAACAAGTCATTAATTCTGGGGATGGGATATCTGTTCTTAATGGTGACCTTGTTCAACTGCTGGTAGTCAATACACATACAAAGAGACCCATCCTTCTTTTGAACATAGAGAACTAGTGCACCCCATGGGGACTTGCTAGGCCTGATGAAGCCCTTATCCAAGAGATCCTTAAACAATTCTTTCAACTCCTTCAGCTCGGTTGGAGCCATTCTATATGGAGGAATAGATATAGGATGTGTACCATGAAGAAGGTTAATACCAAGATCAATCTCCTGCTTGGGAGGGACTCCTGGTAAATCATCTGGGAAAGCCACCAGATACTCACACACTATAGGAACTGACTGGAGAGTCGAGGTTTCGGGCATTTCATCCTTAACCCAAACTAGATGGTACATGAAACCCCTGGAAATCATCTTTCTAGCCTTAAGGTAGGAAACAAAGTGACCTACAAGCATAGTTGAACTACCCTTCCATTCTAGGACAGGCTCACCCGAAGATCGTGACTCTATCGTACGGGTTCTACAATTCAAACTGAGGCACAACATGCATGCAACCAATCCATGCCAAAGATAACATTGAAATTAGTCATGTCTAACTCTACTAAATCGACTAAGGTGACTTTCTGAAGGATTATGATAGGGAAATTTTTGTATACCCGTTGAGCTATAACTGAACCACATGACTAGAGTATAGACTAAGAAGGGTTCTGATAGGATTTCGGGGCTAACTCTGAAACTAATGGCAACATAAGAAGTTACAAAAGATAAAATAGCCCCTGGATCTAACAATGCATAAATATCAAGATGGAATACTCGTAACATACCAGTGACCACATCGAGGGAGACCTCCTGCTCTTGACGTGATAAGAGGGCATAAAATTTTTTTTGACACTATCCACCACCTGCACTAGTGGATACACCTTGCTGAGCTAAGCGTGTTAGTGGAGCCACTGAACTAGTAGCTAGGTCACGGTCTCTATCATGGCCCTGTCTATCTGCTGGACAATCTTTGAGCATGCGTCCGGGCTTCCGGCACCCAAAACATCCCCCTGAACCTACTAAGCACTGTCTAGTGTGCCTCCTACTACACCTGCCACAAAATGGAATGTTGGGCTCTACTGACCTACTCCCCTGACCTCGAGAGCCTAATGTACTCCCCCTTTAATCACGTCGAGATCTAGACGGCACACTAGTTGACAATGATGCTGGAGCTGATGTCCTCTGGTAAGACTGCTGGCATTGTCTGCCACTGAACCTCTATTGGAAAAATCCAACACTACTCGTCCTAGCCCTCTTGGCCTCTATCTCCTTATCCCTCATTTGATCCGCCTCTATCTGTTTGGCATATATGACCAACCGAGAGAAGTCTAGATCACTATTCAGCATAGCGGTCCTACACTCATTGACCAACGATTCATACACTCCATACACAAATCTATTCATATGGGCCCTCTGCCACCATCTCCGGCGTATACTTGGACAGCAGGATGAACTCCATGGCATACTCTTTGATAGTCATATCATTTTGCCTCAAGTCGTCTGCCTTTGCCTCCATCAACTCCCTAGGGAGAAATATTTCTAAGAAGGCAGTCATAAACTCATCCCAACTCAAGGAACAGTGCAAACTACTCTACCGTCCCTCCACTAACGATAACAAATATAAGCAACCCCCTTTAGCTGATAAGAGGCTGAGTCTATGCTCTCTTCTCCTGTCACCCCTATAATCTGGGTGATCTTTTGTATCTCTTCCAGAAACTCATGTGGGTCCTCATCCACTCTCGACCCAAGGAACTCAAGGGGATTCATCCTGAGGAAATCCCAAACTCGAGCTGTCGCTGCACTCCCATTCTGTGGGACATGGGACAGCGTCTGCTGGTTAATCTGAGTGGTTAAAGCCTGGGCAAACATCTAAAATGCCGCTCTAAACTCGGCATGAGAGACCTGTTTGGAAAAAGGACCTGCTAGTGCTAGCGAGGCTTGCTAGTGCCTCTCTCCATTGCCATCTTCATGGCCATTTCCATTTCCGTTTCTTCTAACATTTACTTGGCGTGGAGGCATGATTCTTCAAATGTGTATAGAATGAATTAGAAGGATAAAGAGATACTTCATCGCACGACATAGATCATGAAAGAAATGAAATTTCCTAAAACGTCTTGTAGTCTCTTCCCTATAAGTGTGGCGCACTTCACATCCATGAAAAAGACTCTACTTAATGTAGCTTTCAGACACCCTAGGACACTCTAAACCTTTTGCTCTAATACCAAGTTTGTCATAACCCGAATGTAGGTTCGGATCTAGACACGAAACCTAGCACCATGAATAGCTCCAAGTCAACCCATGGCATGAACATGATAACTAAAGATCACATTTAAGCAAAACTGATAACTAGATTTTAAAATGTCGAAAGTCTAAATAACAAAATGTCTAGCCAACCTTAATGTCATAAGACAGAGTTTGAAGCTGAATATACAAATCTATGTCTGAAAAGTCTCTACTAACTGATGAGATGCTCGGACAAGCCACCTGATATCTCTAAGTCTGAAACAAACTAACATAATGATACTGATAGATAGATGTCCTCGGAGGATGAGGACTCACCCAAAGTACGGTCTAAACTGGATTGGGAGCAGGACTAACGGTGCGGCTGAGTCGGATCGCTAGGACCTGTATGATAAAATGATACAGTATAGAGTATGCAGTCAGTACTTGGAGTATACTAAGTAGCAAGGTAAGTAAAACAAGCTGAGTAAGTATAAGCTAAAATCATGTATATTAACATAAGTTATAACATCATAAGAGTAGGGACTACATGCTGATATCTGAAAATACGAATAGTCATAAACTAGATCTCATAACTAAATCGACTGACCCAAAGCTGAAACTGAAATTCATAAGTAAAAACGGATAGCCTGATCATTAGGTCAAACTTGCTGAAAACAAATATCACAACTGATAAACATGCATAACTGAGATTATGAGGAAAAATATGAGACTCTCCATATAATCGACATTATCACGATAGAGCTTACATGATCCCAACTATTACACTCAAGTGGGTAGAGTCGTCCAAAGCCTTGTTAGGGCTAAGGACACTACCATGATATCAATATCAAGTTGAAGGCCTTTTTCAGGGTGGGGGAAGCTCAAAAGGGAGATCCCAAAGTAAATGTGAAATCCTACGTTGGCGTGTAGTTTTGAGATCTGAGGTTTTCATGAACCCTTGGCCTACTCGGTGCTAGAAACTACTCCTAAAAACATGCAAAGTGCTCACCATCATTTTTCAATGAATCTGAAAACATACCATAAGCTGAAAGTGGGAGTATAGACTCCAAAACCATATGGTAAGCTGATTTATAGAACTAAACTGAATCATGAAAACATGCTTAATCTGAGTGGGATTACCTAAATCCTGGAGATCATTCGTACTTGAAATAGACTTCACTAGTCAAAATCATAGATTCATATATGGGTAATTTGTAAACATGCATACATGCTAGATATTTCATCATACTTGAAATCATCAATCATAAACTAAAAATTTTCATGAACTTACATAATTGGTAAAATTCTTCTAAAATTTGAACTCATGAATTTATAACCAAAACATGTGTGGAATATTCCCATTAATCATCTAACATACTTTAAAACATATAGGGAATCAACCCATAACAAATATGTAAGAATTCCATGAAATTAGATTGAAATCCCTTTTGATCATAATTTGAATTAAAGACTTGATTGATGAAATTGAGGAGAATTATGTCACGACCCGAACGGAGGCTCGGATCGTAGACACGGGACAAGGGACTCTGAGAGACGCCAAGTCAACCCATGGTATAAGCATACATATAAATCATTCGATAAATGGAAGAAATCATCAATATAACTCAGCGGAAGTCTAACTCAATATAACATCAAAACAAGCATCTGAAACTGAATACATACATGAGTCTGAAAAGCCTCTAATCTGGACAAGTTGATGGGACAAGACCCCAACTAACTCAATAATACTGAAACTGAAAATGCACAAGGAAACTGAAATTCTAGCCCTTGAAGGATGAGGACTCACTAACCAAGTAGGTGCTAACTCTGACAACCAACTACACGTTGGGCTGAGCCTGGGAGCTGGGTCCTATATCATGAAACGATACAACATAGAAACTATGCAGTTAGTACGTGAAATGTACCGAGTATGCAAGGTAAGTAAACTGCTTAAGTAAAGTAACTCATTTAGGATATGTCATAACATAACATAAGCTTTCAAATCTGAGAGGAAGGGCTACATGCATTCATTCTGGAATTGTAATCTTTTCACAATATGACCATGCATAGCTTCATAACATCATAACTGACTCGAATGACTCAAGGCTAAAAAATGTCGACATTTATAGGAAAGCTGAAGAATGAGTCAAACCTTGCTTTTAATACATGCATGTTTAAAATACTAACCATGAGTAATGAATATGCAAATCGGAATCATATAGATAATGGGAGACTCTTCACTTATCCGACATACCATGATAGAGCTTACGTGGTTCCGACTATGACACTCAAGTGGGCAGAGTCGTCCAAAGCCTTGTCAGGGCTAAGGACACTACCATTATATCAATATCAAACTGAAGGCCTATTCGGGCAAGGGGAAGCTCACTATGGACGTCCCAAGTCATATAATAGTATTAACCTACGTTGGCACATAGTTTTGGGGGCATAGGGTGGTCGACCCTTAGCCCGCCCGGTGCTAGACTCTTCTCCCAAAACATGCAATTCACTACATTGTATATAACGATTCTCAACATCATCTATTGACGAAGCTCAACAATGATATCATGCATAAACTCAACATCATATGAAACGAAGCTCAACATTGTCATTTGACAAAGCTCAATAATGGAATCCTACATAGAATTGACATCATGTGAAAACGAAGCTCAATGATAACATATATCTCAATTATGAATTCATTTGTATGAGAAGCTTATATCGAAACATACCACAAGCTCAAATATAAGTGGGAGCATCTACTCCGAAACCATTTGGTAAGCATACTTTAGAGCTACTACATCATCATACTTGATATAAAGTCCTTCCCAAAATTTTATTATGCTTGGATCTACTCAATTCATTTTGATAATAATATTATAATCATGGGTAACTTTAGAAACATGCTTTTTATAATCAAATCTCATCATCATCATACATTCATCATCGATCTCTTCTTTCATGTATTTCTCATCCATGGGTGTTTAATTTCATAGTTTAGAAAACACAATTTTAACTAAAAATGATTTATAATCTATCCAAGCTTCAAAATTAATTAATAGAAACATCATCTAACCATACCCATGTATAGAAATTGAAGAATTATGCAATTGGGTAATAACCCCATAACTTGATCATAGGAATTTCTCATAATTACATAGAGATTGGGCATGGGTGAGGAAGGAAGCACCCACTCATAACCCTACATACCTGGAAGGGATTGATTCCACCAAATCTTTGATTGCTCAAGAGAAAATTTGATGGAAACCTTGAATACTAGCCTTGGATCACCTGTTAAACCTCTAAAGCTTGCATGCATGGAATGAATGACTTAGAATAGGTTTTCCCCTCTTAAAACCCACTAAAACGATCCTTAAATGACATAGTATAGCCCCCTAGGACTTAGGAATTACGAAAAGACCCCTACTAAATTCGCAAGAAAACACTGCAAGGTGGTCCTGGCGGACGACCTGACGGATCGTCATTGGGGGGATCGACTCGTCATGTTTCTCGTTGAGTCCACTGCCTACCTGGATTCCTAGGCTTGTAACGATTGGCCAAATGACTCGTTACCTGACCGAAAGAGTCGTGGTCAGCTTCCGTCAAGTACGCTGGTTTGACCTCTTCTATTTTCCTTCTCCTTTACCCCACTGTTGACCTAATGATTCGTGGGGTCTGGCCATGACTCGTTGCCACGCCTGTGGGGAACCATTTTCCTCCAAACTTCCCAACTCTCCCCTAGCCTCCCCACGAGTCACCTGAAGACTCGTGGGTTGTCCTCACGAGTCGTCCAATGACTCGTTCTGTGCCTGCAGCACCAGTTTTACATTTTCCCCGTTTTGACTCCAGGGTCTGATCCTTAGGTTCCCTAGGTATTACAATATCTACTCATTAGGAACTTTCATCCTCCAATGTTAGAAACACAGAGAAAATGCAGAAACATGCAATCATCATATTCAGATACTGATCATTTAAACCGAAAACTGGCGAAATGACTACCTCCAAAAAGAACTACATAGTTGAACCGAATTCAGACATCACATACACTATCAAATCATAAATCAAACTCATGGACATGAACTGAACATGGCAATTGATTAGAGAATTAGGGAAAAACTCATACCTCTAACTGGAACGGAGCCAGTAGGAAACAGGTCAGGGTATTTTGCTATCATAGCCACTCTGTCTTCTCACGTAGCTCCCTCAACATGTTGATATCTCCATAACACCTTCAACTAAGCTACTTCTTTGTTCCTCAGCCTCCGAACCTAATGATCCAAGATTGAAACTGGAATTTTCTCATAACTGAGGCTATCTCCCACACCAACACTTTCCACTGGGATAACTAAAGATGGATCACCCAAGCACTTTTTCAAGAGCGATACGTGAAAGACAAGATGAAATAAAGATAACCCTGATGGAAAGTACAACTCATACGCTACCTTACCCAACTCTTCTCATAACCCGGTAGGGATCAACATAGCGGGGATTGAGTTTTCCTTTCTTTTCGAATGGCATGACTCCTTTCATGGGAGATACCTTTAGAAATTCCTAATCGTCCACCTCGAACTCCAACTCTCTCCTTATCACATTAGCATATGACTTCTAACGACTCTGAGCAGTTTTCAGCTGTCCCTTATCAACTTAACCTTCAACATAGACTCATGAACCGAATCAGGTCCTATCATAGCTGCCTCACCAACCTCAAACCATCCTATGGGAGATCTACATCTCCACCCATAGAGAGCCTCAAACGGTGCCATCTGGATACTGGAGTAATAGCTTTTATTATAAGCAAACTCGATCAAGGGCTAGTGATCATCCCAACTACATTTGAAATCCATCACACAAGCTCTCAACATGTCCTAGAGAGTTTGAATTGTCCACTCCGCCTGACCATCCGTTTGCAGATGAAATGTTATGTTGAGTTTAACATGAGTCCCAAGCACTTTTTGAAAAGACCGCCAAAATTGAGAGGTAAAATGAGTACCTCGGTCTGAGATAATAGACAAGGGCACTCCGTGTAATCGCACCAAATCCCATATATATAGTTTGGCATAATCATCCGCTGAATCTGTGGTTTTGACAGGTAGAAAATGTGCAGCCTTGGTCAACCTGTCTACCACCACCTAAATAGAATGTAGTGTCGGTGTCTATGAGGTAAACCTTTAATGAAATCCATGTTAATCTCTTCCCACTTCCAAGTGGAAATGCTAATATCCTGAAGTATGCCTCCCGGCCTATGATGCTCGACTTTCACTTGCTGACAGTTCGGGCATCTAGCTACAAACTCCGCAATGTCCTTTTTCATGCTGTTCCACCAATATATTTCCCGTAAATCATGATACATCTTGGTGGCACCCATATGGATAGAATACCTGGACCCATATGCCTCATGCAATATTCGATCCCTCAAATTACCAATATCTGAAATACATAGACGGCCCTGGTACAGCAACACCCCATCTTTCCCTTAGGAGAAAACCTCCACTTTTTGACTTTGAACGACTTCCTTCAATTTTACCAAAATCGGATCCTCATCTTTTCTAGCTTTCACATGAGTCACCAAGGACGATTTTGACCCATTTTGCACAACAACGCCGCCATCGGTCACGTCGACCAATCTAACTCCCAACCTTGCAAGTCAATAGACATCTCTTACCAGTTTCTTCTTTCCTTCATCCACGTGGGACACACTCTCCATAGAGAGCCCACTAAGAACGTCCGCTACCACATTAGCCTTACCCGGGTGGTAAGGGACACTCATGTCGTAGTTCTTTAGTAGCTCCAATCACCTCCTTTTCCGAAGATTGAGATATTTCGGTGTGAACACATATTGCAAGATCTTGTGTTCCGTAAATACATCCATGTGGACCCCATACAAGTAATGCCGCCATATCTTCAATGCAAACACCATCGCGGCCAACTCGAGATCATGGGTCGAATAGTTCTTCTCATGGACTTTCAACTATCTTGAGGCATATGCTATCACCTTCCCATGCTGCATCACACACACCGAAGTCTGACTCTGGAAGCATCACAATACACCACAAAACCATTGGTTCCCTCGGGTAGGGTTAACACTGGTGCTGAGTGAGTCGAGTCTTCAACTCTTGAAATCTTTTCTCACAAGCCTCCGACCATTGAAACTTTACCTTTTTCTGAGTCAACTTTGTCAAAGGTTTTGCAATAGATGAAAAGCCATTAACAAACCTCAAATAGTAACCCTCTAAGCCCAAATAGCCCTGATATCTAATGGGTTCACCAGTTTGGGCCAATTCTTCACCGCCTCAATTTTCTGAGAATCTACCCTTATTCCCTCACTCGATACCAAATGGCCCAAAAATGCCACAGAGTCCAACCAAAACTCACATTTGTTGAAATTTGCATACAGTTGATGATCCTTGAGGGTCTGAAGCACTACTCTCAAGTGAGTGGCAAGCTCCTCCTCGGTCTGAGAGGATGTCATCTATGAAAACAATCACGAACATGTCCAAATATGCCTTGAACACTTGTTCACTAGATCCATAAAAGCAGCAGGGGCATTGGTTAGTCCAAAACACATAACTACAAACTTGTAATAGCGATACCGAGTCTTCAAAGTGGTTTTCAGGATGTCTCTCTCCCGAACCCCGAGCTGGTGATACCCGAATCTGAGATCAATCTTGAAGAAATACTTGGCACCCTGAAGATGGTCAAACAAATTATCGATCCTGGGTAAGGGATACATGTTCTTAATGGTGACCTTTTTCAAGTGCCGATAGTTAATGCACATCCGAAGCAAACCATCCTTCTTCTGAACAAATAACACTGGCGCACCCCATGGAGATTTGCTCAGTCTGATAAAGCCCTTATCTACCAGGTCTTTCAACTGATCCTTCAACTCCTTCAGCATGGATGGAGCCATCCTGTAGGGAGGAATAGAGATTGGCTACATGTCGGGAAGAAGATCTACACTGAAATCAATCTCCCGCTCGGGAGGAACACCTGGAAAATCATCAAGAAAGACTTATGGATACTCACGGACTACTGGAACTGATCGGATAGTCGGGGTTTCAGACTTGACATCCTTAACCCTAACTAGATTGTACATGCAACCCTTAGAAATCATCTTCCTGGCCTTGAGGTAGGAAATGAATTGACCTACAAGCACAACTAAACTAACCTTCCATTCTAAGAGGCTCACCTACAAATCTGAACTCTACGGCCTAGGTTCTACAATTAATTGAAGCATAGTATGCAAATAGTCAGTCCATGCTGAGAATAACATCGAAATTCGTCATGGATAACTCTATCAAGTCTGGTGAGGGGACCTTATGAAGGACTGAGACTGGGCAACCTCTACACACCTGTCTAGATATAACTGAGTCACCTACTGGAGTAGAAACTGGGAAGGGTTCTGACAAGACATCGGATTGACTCCGAAGATACTGGCCAAATATGGTGTCACAAAAGACATGGTATCCTTCGATCTAGCAAAGAATATACATCAATATGGAAAAATCACAACATACCAGTGACCACATTCGGGGAGACCTCCTTCTCCTTACGGGAAGCTAAAGAATAGAATCAGTTCTGGCGATGACCGCCAGCTGTGCTAGTAGATGCCCCCCGATGTGTTGAGAGTATGGGAGGGGATGCTGAACTAGAAGTTGGGCCTTGGCCCACAATCTAATCCTACCTCGCAGTTGTACAATCTCTAAGCATGTGTCTAGGCTGCCCACACCTGAAACAAGCACCTAAACCTTCCAAGTATTGGCCTGTGTGTCGTTGACCACACCTGCGACACGCTGGGATGCTAGAATCTATGGGTATGCTGCTCTGATCCCTCAAGTCTGATTCTTACCCTCTCTGACCATGCTTGGTCCTAGACGGCACACTCAATGCTAAAGATGCTGGGACTGATGATTTCTGGTGGGTCGGCTGTCAGTGCCCACCACCGGACCTCTGCTACGAGAACCTGTGGTCCTCCATCCTGGTCCTCTTGGCCTCCCTCTCTCTCGAATGTGTCGCCTCCATTTGCTGGGCATAAAACACTATCCAAGGAAATTCCAAATCCTAGTGCAGCATTGTTGTCCTGCAGTCTTTGTCCAAATAACCTGCAACTCCTTGGACGAATCTACTCACCTGCATCTTCTGATTGGCTACCAACTCTGGAGCATATTTTGATAAGCAAGTGAACTCAAGGGAATACTCTTGCACTTTCATCCTTCCCTGCTTCAAGTACACAAACTCAGCTTCTTTCAACTCCCTCATCTCCCAAAGGAAGAATCGATCTAGGAATGCTACCTGAAACTCCTCCCACGTGATTGGACCTGCTCATGCGACCCTGATATCCTTCCATTGGCGAAGCCATATATGCACAACCCCCTTCAACTGGTAGGAGGCCAACCCTACGCACTCAGCACTACTCACCCCCATGACTTAGGTGAGCTTGACAACCTCATCCATGAACTCATGTGGTTCCTCATCTACCTTCGACCTCATGAACTCAAGAGGGTTCATCCTCAAGAATCCCCTGACTCAAGTCGCCGCTGCATTACCATTTTGCGGAACATGCACAATGGCCTGCTAATTGACCTGAGTGGTCAATGCCTACACAAGCATCTGAATAGCGGCTTGGAACTCAGCATGAGAGGCTGGCTCCGGTGCTTGAAGCTCCTGAACTGGTGGGGCTAGCTGATGCCCATAACCATTTCCTTCCTCGTGGCCTTCACCACCTCCATTCCTCCTTCCATTCATTCTTCAAGGAGCCATATTCTGCAATCTCGAATAGCATGAATTGGAAGGGTAGAAAGACTTTTCATCGCATGACATAGATCATGAAAGAAGGGAACATTTCCTAAACATCTCGTAGCCTCCTCATCATAAGTGCGGCGCACTTCACACCCATGAAGAAGACTCTACTTAATGTGGATTTCAGACACCCTAGGACACTTCAAATCTATTGCTCTGATACCAAGTTTGTCCTGACCCGAACGGAGGCCCGAATCATAGACACGGGACAAGGGACCCCGAGAGACCCTAGTGAACCCATGACATAAGCATATATCTAACTCATTTTATAAACGAAAGAAATAATCGATATAACTCAGTGGAAGTCTAACTCAGCATAAAATTAGAATAACCATCTGAAGTTGAATACATACATGCGTCTAAAAAGCCTCTAATCTTGATGAGTTGATGAGACAAGACCCCAACTAAACAATACTGAAACTGAAAATACAGAAGGAAATTGAAAGTCTATCCCTTGAAGGATGAGGACTCACCAACCAAGTAGATTCTAACTCTGACAACCGACTACGCGCGAGGCTGAGCCTGGGAGCTTGGTCCTGTATCATGAAATGACGTAGCGTAGAAAGTATGCAATTAGTACTTGGAATGTACCAATTATCCAAGGTAAGTAAACCGCTTAAGTAAAGTAACTCATTTAGAACATTTCATAACATAACATAAGCTTTCAAATCTTAGAGGAAGGACTACATGCATTCATTCTGAAATCATAATCTTTTCACAATATGACCATGCATAGCTTCAAAACATCATAACTTACTCGAATGACTCAAGGCTAAAATGTGACATTTACAGGAAAGCTGAAGAATGAGTCAAACCTTGCTTTTAATACATGCATGTTTAAAATATTAACCATGAGTAATGAATATGCAAATCGGAATCATACAGATAATGGTAGACTCGTCACTTATCCGACATACCACGATAGAGCTTACGTGGTTCTGGCTATAACACTCAAGTAGGCAGACCCATCAAAAACCTTTCCAGGGCTAAGGAAAATACCATGATATCGATATCAAATTGAAGGGCTATTCGGGCAAGGGGAAGCTCACTATGGAGGTCCCAAGTCATACAATAGTATCAACCTACATTTGCACGTAGTTTTGGGGGCATAGGGTGGTCGACCCTTAGCCCGCTCGGTGCTAGACTCTTCTCCCAAAACATGCAATTCTCTACATCATATATAACGATTCTCAACATCGTCTATTGACGAAGCTCAACAATGATATCATGCATAAACTCAACATCATATGAAACGAAGCTCAACATTGTCATTTGACAAACCTCAAGCTCATTTAGAAACATACCACAAGCTCAAATATAAATGGAAGAATCTACTCCAAAACCATGTGGTAAGCATATTTTAGAGATACTACATCATAATACTCGATATAAGGGCCTTGCACAAAACTTTATTATGCTTGGATCTACTCAATTCATTTGCAAAACAATATCATAATCATGGGTAGCTTTAGAAACATGCTTTTTATCATCAAATCTCATCATCATCATGCATTTATCATCACTCTCTTCTTTCATGAACTCTCATCCATGGGAATTTATCATAATTTAGAAAACAAAATTTTGATTGAAAACAATTTAAAATCTGCCCAAGCTTCATAATTCATTAATAGAAACATCATCTAACCGTACCCATGTATACAAATTGAAGAATTATGCAATTGAGTAAAAACCCCATAACTGTATCATAGAAATTTCTAATAATTAGATAGAGATTGGGAATGTGTGAGGAAGCAAGCACCCACTCATAACCCTACATACCTGGAAGGGATTGATTCCACCAAATCTTTGATTGCCCAAGAGGAAATTGGATTGGAACCTTGAATACTAGCCTTGGATCACCTCTTCAACCTATCAAGCTTGCATGCGTGGAATGAATGACTTAGAATAGGTTTTCCCCTCTTAAAACCCACTAAAACGAGGCATAAACGACGTAGTATAGACCCCTAGGACTTAGGAATTACAAAAAGACCCTTACTGAATTCGCAGGAAAACTCTGTCTGGTGGTATTAACAGATGACCCGACGGATCATCACTGGCGAGAATTACTCGTTATGTCGCACGTTGAGTCCACTGTCTTCCTGGATTCCTGGGCTCATAAGGACTGGCCAAATGACTCGTTCCCTGACCCAACGAGTCGTGGTCAGCTTCGATCAAGTACACCGGTCTGACCTCTTATATTTTCCTTCTCCTTTACCCCACAATTGACCTAATGACTAGTGGGGTCTGACCACGAGTTGTTGCCACACCCATGGGGAACCATTTTCCTACAAACTTCCCAACTCTCCCCTGGCCTCCCCATGAGTCACCTGATGACTCGTAGGTTGTCCTCATGAGTCGTCCAATGACTTTTTCTGTGCCTGCAATGCCAATTTTATATTTTCTCCATTTTGACACCCGGGTCTGATCCTTATGTTTTCGGGGTATTAAAAATTATGAACATGAGAGTGAAAACAACCCTCATTCATGTCCTCCCATACATGGAAGAACTAAATCTACACTTACCCTAGAAAGCCTAAAGGATTTGGAGAAGAACTTAAAGAATTCTAGGCTTGACCTTCAATGGAGAGGTCTAGACTAGCATGCATAGGAGGGGAATAGTTTAGAATAGGTTTAACCCTCTTAAAACCCTTCTAACAGAGCTTAAAATGACATAGTTTAGGGCTTAGGATCTTAAGAATTATGGAGATACTCTTACTTAAATTGCAGAAAGTTTCACTCTACCAGGTGTCCTGACTCACACCACGAGTCATACCTCGATACCACAACTCATGGTTTCCATCTATAGTCACCAATGCTTTTCCCTAACTCTCTGATGTTTTCCAAGGGTCTAACCACAACTCATACCACCAACCTACGAGTCGTTACATTCTCCCGTGATCATTGTTTCCAAGATCCTCATTGCCTTCTCGTCGGTGTAGGCTAAGACTTGTTGTTTCCCACAATGGGTCGTACAATGATTCATACCTTCCAACTAGGGTAACTCAGTCCTCAAACCATGGTTCATCCAATGACTCGTAACATGATCCGACGAGTTGTCCTTGACTCATTGTCACTAAACTCCTCCTGCAGATTCTAACCATGACACTTCTTACATGTCGTACCTTCTCATAACGACTCGTACCATGAGTCATCCTATGAAATTTTTTTCCTCTTTTCTGCTTAACACATTTCAAATCTCAGGTCTAGTCTTAGGAACCTTAGGAGTATTACAGGTATGTAAACTCATGTCTCCCATTATGCTCAGCTCTATATACTCAACCCTTAGAATTTTCCTTAATGGCTAAGCAAATCAGGTTACTTCATGTATATGCTTAGTTTAGATGTCGCAAACCATTCGTTCTTATGATTTAATTACTCTTAGTTGGATCAAACACTATGAAAGCTAGTTAGATATTGGAAGGCAGTTTAGGATTGATAACTCTATCCTTACTAGCTCAGATCCAGTTTGAGGAAATAGTTCCTCCCTAGTACTCTACCTAGTTCCATGCCAATTTCATGTCCTTCAGTTCTCCTCGTGTCTTAGCATGCTCGTGTGATCCAAGAATTCAGTTTAGCTATGTATCCCAGTTTAGAGTCAGCCAATCCATTAGTGTTCAATCCATATCATTTAGTTTTTCGATTTGCAGCTCTTTCCTTATCTTTTCAGCTCTATTAGTCTCCGTTCGAGGATGAATGTTCCCAAAGGGGAGATAATGTAACACCCCAAATGTCCCTAAGACTAGACCCTGGATTTGAAGTTTAACCATGTAGAAAAATTGGAAAATGCCCTCAGAATGAGCCTCAGTATGACTTGTAAGAGGATTGTACGAGTAGTACCAAAGACCCATATTGTGAAGTCCTGATGGTTCGACAGAAGATTGGAAAGGACCACGAGTGGATCCTACGATTCGTACCTAGATTATATGATTCATAGTGATGGTCCGTAGTGGGGAAATTCAGATAAAATGCTCAGGAATCTTGGTAAACATGAGCCATGGTACGGCCCATGGTAAGGTGGTACGAGCTGTTGATAGCATTCATAAGTAGGAGGTTCAGATAATTTTCAATGAAGGATCAGTAGCTATAAAGACTCAGTGCGAGTCATAATATGATGGTATGAATCATCATTCAGTCGTGAGTTGAGATATCGCACGCCTCGGTCATTCGGGCTAAGTTTGAAACCCTTCTAGGTATATGGATAGACCCAAACCAGATGAATTTTATGAAAAATATGATGTTAAGATCAATTCTTAAGTGTGATAAGTGTATTGGGTGCAAGTTAAGTTCAAAAGGGACCTCTAGCATAAATTTAGGTTGAGAGCTTTCCCACCGTTTGTCACGACCTGAACATAGGCCTAGATTGAGAAACGGGACAAAGGAGCCCCGAGAGACTCCATGTCAACTCATGGTAGAAACTTAGGAAATTTATGCATTGGGTTAAAACCCTATAGGATCAACATATAGATTTTCATGAATTATAGAAGGATTGGGCATGGGTGTGAACAAATTCACCTATTCATAACTCTACATACCTGAGAGAATCTGATTCTATAATTCCTCTGATTGCCCAAGGAAGAATTGAGAAGAACTTGGAAGAAATTAAGCTTGATCACTTCTCTTGACTTCTAATTTCGCATGCATGAATAGGAATAGCCTAGAATGAACTTACCCTATTAAAACTCACTACTCATAGCTTAAAACGACATAGTTTAGGCCTTATGATCATTGGAATTATGGATAAGACCTTATAAAATTCGCAGAGAAAAACTGACTGCCAGTCCCAATGAGGGACTAGACAACTTGTTACCACGGGGCACGAGTCGTCCTATGCTATTGCCAAGTGCACTGCCACTTTTCCTCAAAGGGTCCTCACGAGGGACCTAATGGCTCACGTTGGTGACCACGACTCGTGGTCACCTTTCGTTACCTCCACTGCCAAAAACCTCAAGTCTTTAATCCACTACTGACCACGACTCACCTAACGAATCGTGGCATCTGACCACGACACGTTGTGTCCAATCGTGGGGTACACTCCCAATTCATCCTTCATCCTTTAACTACCCTTGACCACGAATAACCCAACAACTCATGGGATTGACCACAACTCATGGTCACCCCACTTTGACATTTTCGGGCAAGTTAACACTCTCACCATGAGTCACTTAATGACTCGTGGTCAACCTGATGGGTCACGTGATGACTCATTCTGTGACCTAGTGTAGAAAATCCTGTTTTCTCCATTTCAACTCTCGGATATAATCTTAGGGCTTTTGGGGTATAACAATATCTCCCCTTGGGAACATTCAACCTTGAATGTTGAAAATCATACATAAAAGCATAGAAACACAATCGTTATATTTGAATACTGATCATATAAGCCGAAAACTGACGGAATGACTACCTCTGAACTGAACTACCCAACTGAACTGAATTCATGAATCATACATACATTCATAGAAATGAAACAAACTGGGGCACATGAACTGAACATGAAACTAAATAGAGTTTTAGGGAAAAAACTGATACCTCAAACTAGAATTGAGCCGGTAGGGAAAAGATATGGGTATCCAGCCAACATATCTGCCTCGGCTTCCCACGAGCTCCCTCAACATGATGATTTCTCCATAAAATCTTGAATGAAGATACTTCCTTATTTCTTAGCCTTCAAACCTGACAATCCATTACTTCCACCAGAACCTCCTCATAACTAAGGCTATCTTTCACGCCTACACTCTCCACCGGAACAACTAGAGCTGGATCCCCCAAACACTTCTTTAAGAGCAATACATGAAAAAAAGGATGAACGGAAGATAATTCTGAGGGTAACTACAATTCATATGCCACATTGCTAACCACTTCACAATCTGGTATGAGCCAACATAACAGGGACTTAGTTTTCGTTTCTTTCCAAACCTCATTACTCCCTTCATGGGAGACACCTTTAAAAACACCCAATCATAATTTTGAACTCAAGTTCTCTCCTCCTCACGTCAACATAGGACTTTTGGCGAATTTGAGTTGTTTTCAACCTGTCTTGTATGAGTTGAGCTTTCTCTATGGCCTCATGGACTGAATCTGCTCTTATGATCGTAGTTTCACCAACTTCAAACCAACCAATAGGCGATCTACACCTCCGCCCATAGAGAGCCTCAAACGAAGCCATCTGAATGCTGGAACAGTAGCTGTTATTTTATGCAAACTCAATAAGAGGCAAATGGTCATCCCAACTACCCTTGAAGTCAATCACACATGCTCTCAACATGTCCTCGAGAGTCTTAATTCTCTGCTCTTCTTGACCATCCATTTGTGGGTGAAATGTTGTACTAAGCTTAACCTGAGTACCAAGTCCCTTTTAAAATGATCTACAAAACTGAGAGGTAAACTGAGTACCTCTATCTGATATGATGGACAAGGGTGCTCCATGAAATCGAACTAGTTCTTGAATGTATAGTTTGGCATAATCCTCTACGGAATCTGTGGTTTTAACCGGTAGAAAATGAGCGTCTTTGGTCAAGCTGTCCACGACATCCCAAATGGAGTCATACAGTTGACTAGTGCAAGGAATCCCTGTGATGAATTCCATATTGATCTCCTCCTACTTCCAAGTAGGGATACTGATGTCCTAAAGCACACCCCCCGATCTCTGATGTTCAACCTTCACTTGCTGATAATTTGGACACTTAGCTACAAATTCTGCGATGTCCTTCTTCATGTAACTCCACCAATAGATTTCCCTTAGGTCACGGTACATCTTGGTGGCACCTGGATGTATTGAATATCTGGAACCATGAGCCTCATGCAACATCCGATTTCTCAAATCATCAACATCTGAAACACACAAGTGACCCTTGTATCGAAGCACAACATCTCCTCTTTTGGAGAAGACCTCTACCTTCTGGTTTTAAATCGCTTCCTTCAATTTTACTAAAATGGGATCCTCCTCTATTATAGCTTTTACATAAGTCACCAAGGACTATTCTGATCCATTCTGAATAACAACACCGCTATCGGTCGACTCGGCCAAACGAACTCCCAACCTCACAAGTCGATGCACATCCTTTACCAGCTCCTTGTTTCCCTCATCTACATGGGACACTCTTTCCATAGAAAGTCTACTAAGAGCTTATGCTACTACATTAACCTTGCCCGGATGGTAATGGACACTCATATCATAATCTTAAGTAGCTCGAACCACCTCTTTTGCCGTAGATTTAGATCCTTCTAGGTAAGCACATATTGTAGAATCTTGTGGTTCATAAACACATCTACATGGACCCCATACAGATAGTTTCTACAAATCTTCAATGCAATCACCATCCCCGCCAATTCAAGATCACGGCTCGGGTAATTCTTCTCATGAACCTTCAGCTGCCTAGAAGCATACGCTATCACTTTACCATGTTGCATCAATACACAATCAAGGCCAATTCTAGAAGCATCGCAATACACCACAAAACCATCGGTACCTTCCAGTAGGGTTAAAATCGGTGCTAAGGTGAGTCGGGTCTTCAACTCCTGGAAGCTCCTCTCACAAGCATCTGACCATTGGAAAACTTTTTTTGGGTCAATTTGATCAATGGCGCTGCAATGGATTAAAAACCCTCAACAAATCTCTGATAGTACCCAGCTAAACCCAAGAAACTCCTGATTTCTGAAGGATTCACCAGTCTAGGCCAATTCTTTACCGCTTCTATATTCTGAGAGTCCACCTTTATACCCTCACTTGACACCAC
This sequence comes from Datura wrightii, assembly GCA_035772735.1. Classification (NCBI taxonomy): domain Eukaryota; kingdom Viridiplantae; phylum Streptophyta; class Magnoliopsida; order Solanales; family Solanaceae; genus Datura; species Datura wrightii. The sequence goes on from JASDFA010000016.1 coordinate 169,970,324, forward strand.
ATGTCCCAAAAAAGCCACCAAGTTCAAAAAAAAACTCGCACTTGCAGAATTTGGCATATAATTGGAGATCCTTGAGAGTCTATAGTACCACCTTCAAATGAGAGGCATGCTCCTCCTCGCTCCGAGAGTATATCAGGGTGTCATCAATAAACACGATTACGAACATATCCAAGTATGGCTTGAACACCCTATTCATCAAATCGATAAAAGCTACAGGAGCGTTCATTAGCCCAAAAGACATAACTACAAACTCATAATGACCATACCGCATCCTGAAGGTTGTCTTCGGGATGTCACTCTCCTAATTCCTGAGTTGATGGTATCCGGATCTGAGATCTATCTTCGAAAAGCACTTAGCACTCTGAAGCTGGTTAAACAAATCATCAATCCTGGGAAGAGCATACCTATTTTTGATGGTGACCTTGTTCAATTTCTGATAATCAATACACATACGAAGAGAACCATCCTTCTTTCAAATAAAGAGAACTAGAGCACCCCATGGGGATTTGCTCGGTCTAATGAACCCCTTGTCTAACAGATCCTTCAACTGCTCCTTCAACTCCTTTAACTTAGCCGATACCATTCTGTAAGGAGGAATAGATATAGGTTGTGTATAAGGAAGAAGGTCAATACCAAAATAAATCTCCTGCTCAGGAGGGATTCCCGATAGATCATCTGGGAAGACTTCTAGATATTCACATACTACTGGGACTGACTGGATAGTCGGGGTCTCGAGCGTGGAATCCTTAACCCTAACTAGATGGTATACACAATCTTTAGAAATCATATTTTTAGCGTTAAGGTAGGAAATGAAACAACCTATAGGCACAGCTGAACTACCCTTCCATTCTAGGACTGGCTCACCCAGAAATTTGTACTCTACTGCCCCGGTTCTATAATTAACTAAGGCATAACATGAAAATAGCCAATCCATGCTGAGGATAACATCACAAATCGGTCATGGCTAACTCTACTAGATCTACTAAGGTGACTTTCTAAAGGACTATGACCAGGAAACTTCTATACACCTGTCTAGCTATAACTGAATCACCTACTTGAGTAGAGACTAAGAAGGGTTCCGATAAGATTTCGGGACTGACTCCAAATATACTAGCCACATAGGGCATCAAAAAAGGCAAAGTAGCCCCTGGATCTAATAAAACATATACATCAAGATGGAAAACTTGCAACATACCAGTGACTACATCCGGGGAGACCTCCTGCTTCTGGAAGGATGCTAAGGCATAGAATCTATTTTAGGGCTGACCGCCACCTATACTAGTAGATTCCCCCTACTGGGTTGGGCGTGCTGGTAGAGCTGCTGAACTGAAAGTTGGACCTCGGCCCCTATGATGGCCCTGTCTAGCTGATGGCCAATCTCTGAGCATATGTTCGGGCTTTTCACACCCAAACCAAGCACCTGTACCCACCAAATACTAACCGGTGTGTCTTCGTCCATATATACGGCACTATGGGATACTAGAATCTGTGGGCCTGTTGCTCTGACCTCTAAAGTCTGACGCTCATCCTCTCTAGTCATGCCTAGATCTGGATGGCACACTCATAGCCGACGATGTCTAGGCTAATGATCTCTGGTGGGGCTTCTGATGGTGGCCACTAGGTCTCGGCTGGGGGAACCCGTAACTATCTGTCCTGGCCCTCTTGGCCTCTCTCTCCCTTATATGCACCTCCTTCATCCTCTGGGGGTATAAGACCATCCGAGGAAAATCCATATCCTGATGAAGCATCGCAGTACGACAATCCTTGTCTAGATAGTCCGCAACCCCATGAACAAACCTGCTCACTTGAGCCCTCTAATCAACCACTAACTCTGGGGCGTACTTCGACAGATGAGTGAACTCTAAGGCATACTCTTGGACCGTCATCTTTCCCTACATTAGATTTATGAACTCGGCCACCTTCATCTCCCTCATCTCACGAGGGAAGCGATTTAGGAAAGAGACATGAAACTCGTCCCAACTGATAGGGCCTGCTCCGGCTGCCCTACTATCCGTCCACTATTTAAACCAAATATGTGTCATCCCCTTCAACTGATATTAGGCCAAATCAGCACACTCTTCTCCAATCACCCCATGACCTAGGTGGTCTTCCAAATCTTATCAATAAACTCATGTGGAGCCTCATCCACCTTTGACCCAAGAAACACCGGTGGGTTCGTCCTTAGGAAATCTCTGAATCGTGCTACCGCCGCATTCCCGTTCCACGGGACATGCGCTACTACCTATTGGATGACCTGGGTGGTCAGGGCCTGTGCTAACATTTGAATGGCTACCTTGAATTCACCATGGGCAATCGGCTCCGGTGCATGGTGCTCATGGGCTGGTGGGGCTTGTTGGTGCCCTTCTCCATTGCCATTCTCGTGGCCATTTCTATTCACATTTCTTCTATCATTAACTCTATAGGGAGGCAGGATTCTGCAATCGCGAATAGCACGATTTAGGAGTATGGAGAGACATTTCACCGCATGACTTAGATCATGAAAGAATGGAACATTTCCTAAACGTCTCATAGTTGCTTCATCATAAGTGTAGCGTGCTTCACACCCATGAAAAGGACTCTACTTAACGTGACTTTAAGACACCCTAGGACACTTCAAAACCTATTGCTCCGATACCAAGTTTTTCACAACTAGAACATAGGTCCAGATCGAGACATGGAACAAGGAGCCCCGAGAGACTCCAAGTTAACCCATGACATGAACATACATCTAACTCAATCAATAAAAATGGAAGACTTAACATATTGACCATAATGTAAGTCTAATCATAATGTAACATCAAAATCGAAATTTACATAAAAATGACAGGCTGATTTCTATGTACAGTCTGAAAGCCTCTAACATATCTGATGGGTTGATGGGACAATACTTCCAACTAACCCAACAAGTCCAAAAACTGAAAATACCTAGATAACAGATAATGAATGGTCCTCGTGTGATGAGGAATCACCATAGAAGCTAGATGCTAACTCCGAAAACTGGCTAGTGATGGGACTGAGTTTGAAGATTGAAGCCAATATCATAAAATGATACAGAATAAAGTATGCAGTCAATATGTGAAATGTACCAAGAATGCAAGGTAAGTAAAACCTCTTAATTATGTAAAATCATTTAAAACATGCATAATATAAATAATAATCAATATAAGAATCTAAGAGTAGGGCTTGCATGCTAATTTCTAAAATCATGATGGAAACATAATTGTACATCATAACTGAATTCGAATGCAAAGCTAAAATCTGATAATCATAAGTAAAACCAAACATTGTGTCAAACCTACTTTAGAACATATATATATCATGAATCATATCATGCATAACTAAAATCATGAGGAACAATGGGAGACTAGTAATATAACCGACATTACCACGATAGAGCTTATGTGGTCCCAACTATCACACTCAAGTGGGTAGAGCTATCCAAAGCCTTGCCAGGGCTAAAAAAGATACCATGATATCGATATCAAGCTCAAGGCCCCTTGGGGTAGGGTAAAGCTCCAAAGGAGGTCCCAAAGTATATAAGTAAACCTACATTGGCGCATAGTTCTGAGGCATCGAGTAGGCTCACCCGTAGTCTACTTGGTGCTAGACACTACTCCTAAAAACATGCATATGCTCTCCATCGTTTTTAACAAAGTTGACCATCATCTAGTGACGAAGCTTAATAATAACATACATGCATAATCGAAAATATAACATGAGGAGCCTTGGCTCAAATCATACCACAAGCTGAATAAAATTGAGAGTCTAGACTCCAAAACCATGTTGTAGGCTAATTGACATGAATCATAAATCATACTTGAACATATGTGCTTTCCCAATACCTAAACATGCTTGAAAATACTTGATTCACTTGTAAATATTATCATAGACATGGGTAACTTGAAACATGCTTTTCCCAGAAATATCTCAACATACTTAAACATACATCATAGATCTCAACTTTTATGAACTTCTCATGGATGGGCATTATTATTTGTAAAACTTGAAAACATGATTATCATTGAAAGCATTGTAAAACTTTCCCATGAAACATAATTCAGTAATAGAAACATGCTTAGATCATACCCATGGTAGAAACTTAAGAAATTCATGCATTGGGTCAAAACCCCATTGGATCAACATATAGATTTTCGTGAATTAGAGAGGGATTGGGAATGGGTGTGAACAAATTCACCCATTCATAACCTCAAATACTTGAGAGAATCTAATTCTATAACTCCTCTGATTTTTCCAAGGAAGAATTGGGAAGAACTTGGAAGAAATTAAGCTTGATCACTTCTCTTGATTTGTAATTTTGCCTACATGAATAGGAATAACCTAGAATGAACTTACCCCTCTTAAAAATCACTATTCATAGCTTCAAATGACATAGTTTAGGCCTTAGGATCATAGGAATTATGTCTAATCCCTTATTAAATTCGTAGAGAAAAACTGACTTCCAGTCCCAATGAGGGATTTCACTAGTCGTTACCACGGGGCACGAGTCGTCGTCTGCTGTCGTTAAGTGCACTGCCACTTTTCCTCAAAGGGTCCCCATGAGGGACCTAATGTCTCGTCATTGCTGAGCACGACATGTGGTCACCTTCCGTTACGTCCACTGCCCAAACCTTCAAGTCTTTAACCCACTACTGACCACGACTCACCTAACGAATTATGGCATCTAACCCCAACTCATGGTGTCCAGTCATGGGGTACACTGTCATATCATCATTCATCCTTCAACTACTTTTGACCACATGTGACCCAATGACTCATGGGGTTGACCACGACTCTTGGTCACACCCGTGGTCACCCCACTTTGAAATTTCCAGGCAAGTCAACACTCCTCACCACGAGTCACGTAATGAGTCGTGGTTAACCTGATAGGTCACATGATGACTCTTTCTATGACCTAGTGTAAAAATATTATTTTCTCTATTTCAACTCTCGGGTCTGATCTTAGGGCTTCCGAGGTATAGCAACAATTGAGTTTTTCATGAAAATTCTTACAAGGGTCAATTTTAAATGATCATAACTCTCATTTTACGAAGTGTTTTCAGAAGATCCATCATATCCAATATAATTTCTTGGAGTCTTCTTTCCAACTCATCTGACCTTGCGTCAATCGGAGCTTGGAGTAAAATGTTATGTCCAGTTTAGTGAAGCACTGTTAGGTTTGACAGACAGAACCAACCTGTCACCACGAGTCATGGTAGGACTCGTGATATGTAGGTACAACTCATACTAGGAACCCATACCAAGAGTTTTAGAAAGTTGTTTAAGCATCCAAGAAGCCACAAATTGTATACCATGACCCGTGGTATGTCACCATGAGTCTTGGTACAACCCGTAGCACTAGACGGGCAGTTTTTTGAGAACGTTTTCTTAGGGGTATTTTTGTAATTTATTATGCTTTTAACTCCTAAATTAGGTTGCTTTATTCTTCCTATGTGACAAATTAAAAGGATTTTCCTAGCCCAATTCCTCATTCTACTCAAAACCGTCCATAAGTCATATTCTCCCTTCTTCTCTCAAGGCTCAAGAACTAGGGTTTCCTCTCAAAAGAGGTAGCAAGCTTCAAGATCTTTAGGGGGATTCTTCAACCAAGTATGGACTTCAACAAGGACATTCTTTCATCCTTGTGTCCCAATTTATGCTCAAAACCCTAACTACTTTGATTCCCTAGAAAAGCATGTCTTAGGGATTCCATTCCATGAATGTTGTCTCTTATGCCTTCCATGGTTTTCAAGGTCCTCATGATAAATAACACATGATGTCATGAATTCACTCTCAATTGTATGGTAAACTCTCATGATTTGATGTTAACATGATTTCCCAAAGTTCAGCCCATAAATTAGTTATTTTTGAAATTATGGTCCATTTGAGATATATGATTTTACCATGAGTTGAGTACATATGATTTACACTATGATTTGGATTTATATTGTTCATGGATTTAGTATGATTAGCATGTCTATGATTCCCTAGACTCTCAAGCCTCTTTCTAATAGAAACTAGCCTTGACTAAACTCTTATGAATTCAGTATGATCAGCAAGTTTATGGTTCTTTAGACTCTTAGGCCTCTTGCTAGTAGAAAGTAGCCATGACTAGTCTTAGAACATTAGTTATGAGCCCTTAGTATCAGTATATCATGGTCCTTTAGGTTCTCAGGACTATTTCTAGATAAAGTGGTTCCGACTAGTCTTAGGACATGAGCTTCAGACTTTCATTTACATGTATCTTTATGTTCTGCTGGGAGTAATACTTAGCACCGAGTAGGACAGGGTTCCAAGCATACCCAGGTCTTAGAACTACATGCCACCATAGGATAAGGGATTCTCAATAGTATAGAAGGTTTCTCTTATCCCAAAGAATATGGGATCCTCGTTATTTGAGAGTGTCTCTCTTGCCTCAATGGGCTCATGTAAGGTCATCGTTATTAGAGATTGTCTCCCTAAGTTCACAAGTGATATCACGCTAGTCGGAGTTTTACCCTTGGCAAGGTATGAACACCCTTCTAATCGGGGTTACAGGTCGGGATCCATCAAGCTCACATTGGAGTTTTTTGGGTAATTGTGTCTGACAATATAATTCAGTTTCAATTTTAGTATAGTTATATTAGTCACAGTTTTCAATTTATGATTTCGAATTCAGTCTTCAATATATATACATGATCGAAAAACTAGATTTACTTGTATTTCATTAAATGATTTCTAATAAGCATAGTACATTAGTATTTGTGTATCTCAGATAGGGTCGTTATACTTCACCTCAGTTATGTATTCAGTTCAGTCCTTCTCAGTTTACTAGCATGTTTCTAGCTTTACTTGCTTTTCTCATATACTCAATACATTCCATGTACTGATTGCATACTTTATGTTCTATATCATTTTATGATATAGATCCAAGTATTCAGAATTAGCCCACAGTTAGACATGCTTCAGACTCTATCAGTTGACAATGGTGAGTCCTCATCTTCCAAGGACAGGAGTTTTGTTTTCTTTATTTTCAGCTTATTTCTAGTTCAAAAGTTGGATTTAGTTGGGGGCTTGTCCCAGCAACTCATCAGACTAGTGGAGGCTTTCAGATAGTGCAGTACATATTTAAGCTTATGACTTAGTATTATAATCAGATTTTTATCTGTTCCTTTTTATTAGTTATGTTTCAGTTAAGCTCCCGCTCAGATATGTTCTAGTTGTTACGTTAGAATTATGCTATGTCATGGATTAGCTTGAAGGCATTCGTGGTTCTAGGTCTCATATCTAATATGTTGTGAGTTTACAACACTTTTGACGCTCAAAACTAAGAAAATAGCATGGACTTAGGCGTGTTTATATGGATATAAGACACTTTTTCTTTGGTTACAGGACAAATACGTGTTAGAGCAAGAATGTGTAAAAGATAGCCTGAAAGTGAAAAAAATGGGCTAAAGTCACAGTCTCAGTATGAGCCATAGGATGATGCTACGAGTCGTACTGAAGATCATGAAAAGTTTCAGATGGCTGAGTTGTGAAGAATGCATCCTACGACTCCAGTACGAGTGGTACGATGCCGGTATGAGCCATAGCATTGATTTGTGGAAATATTCAGAAGAATTGCACAAAAGGCTGACTCCTGACATGGATAGACAGTACGGGTCGTGACGTCAAGGTACGAGTCACTATCACACTCATGACAAACTTCATAAGAATTGAGTATTCTCAGAGTCAAGCCACGAAAGAACAGTACGACTTGTAGGAAGCATGTAAGATTTGTACCAAGGCCCAACACTTAGCCAAAATTCAGCAAGCCAAGGACACACGGATAACAGGTACGACCTGTACAATCCTACTACGGGTCGTAGGATCTGCCGTGGCTCAGGTGGCACCAGTTATGGAAATTTACCCCGTTAGCGTAGGAAAAGGATTCTTATGTCTGTATAAATACTTTTTATGTTTTATTTTAAGTAGAAGACGTGAGAGGATGTTAGAGAGCTTTAGAGAACATCGAGACAACATAGAATTGAGTTGATTGACTTGTGATCAACCTTTTATTGATTTGTCTACTATTGATTTATGTGTTTAATTATGAATGCATATCACAACCTTGCAACTATGAGAGGCTAAAACCTCCATATCTAGGGTTGTGGGAACTATGGTGGATTAATGAGCTAGGGTTGCACAAAAGTGATTCAAAACCAATGCAAAATGCTTATATTATATTCTCTTCATGCTTAAACGTTTCTTAACAGTGTACCACATTAGGACTTGCCCGAATTTTTTACTTGCTTGAGCCTAGAGAGGTAGAGATTAGGAAGAGAATCACAACAAAGCCTTGATCTTGATGATCATTGTATTAACTTGAGTTATGGTTGCAAGATAGTTAAATTTGGAACAAATTAATAACAGTTAATTTGAAATCGCTCATGAGACCTAAACCGGTGATTGAGTATAGTCATCTAATAGGGACGAACCAGTCATTTATATGAACCCTAGTTATCAGTTCTGCAAGTAAGCATTGGTATTGATCACGTGTGTATAACCGAAGCAATTATGAACCCACAGGGAACACAAACCCTAGTTAGTCTTAACTCTTGATTTTACATCACACTTTCAATCATTGTTTTTATTTATTATTTTCTTAAACCCCCCAATTGGAGTAACTGACCAACAAGTTCACTTACCGGCATTAGACTACATTTTTCAAATTCCCTCTGGGTTTGACCCCAACCTCTTTGTTGGGTTCTGTATTGACAACATCCACTTCATACTTCAGTAGGAGATGCGATTTGAGCATTACCAAAAAGTGGCATTGTTGCTGGGGAGTACGACTAAGACTAGATTAATTGCTTGTATTTGACTTTTGGTAGTTATTTCCTTAATTCTGTTTTCTCTTTGTTTGTGATACCCACAGATTGTTTTTCATTGAATTCCAAGCACTCAGAGTAGTGGAAATCCCCTGATTCCGTTGAACCTTGAAATTGAACAGACACTATGCATAATGGAAAATCAAGAATAGAGAGATGCCCACATAGCTGAAGAAGCTAGGCAAGCTGCACTTCAGGATACGAAAGATGCCAGAGTAGAGGTTGTTAATGCCGGACAACATGGTCAGGGCAATTGAGGTCGTAGAATTGCCCCTCTGTTCTTCGATGATGAGGACCCAGACATTGATGAAGTTGGGTCAACTGGAGCAATTGTACCACAATCAATGCCTGCTGGGGCTGAATTTGACATCACGAGCACCATGATTCAACTGTTAAACATGAAAGGGTTGTTCAGTAGTCACACAGCGGATGACTCCAACCTACACCTAATGAACTTTGTTGGAACATGCAAGGCGTACAAGTTGCCTGGAGTTAGCCAAGATGCCATCGGGCTCAAACTATTCCCTTTTTCTCTGTCAGGGGAAGCCACTTTATAGTTATTGGAGTTGCCCAACGACTCCATAACCAACTGGAGGGAACTCAAGAAAGCCTTCTTGGAGAGATTCTTTACCCCTCCAAAATGTCACAGCTTAAGGATGAGATTTACAATTTTTGACAGCTTAAAATCGAGGCACTTCATGAAACCTGGTTGAGGTTCAAGAAGAAGTTGACAAAGTGCCCAAACCATAAGATTCCAAATGATAGTTTGTTGGAAATTTTTTATAGGTCTATAAATAATGGCACAAAAGCTATGGCGGATAGGTAGTAGGAGGAGCATTGATGAGTCACGCCTGGGAGCAAGCTACTACCATCCTTGATAGGGTGACTAAAACAAACTGGGCATGGCATTCCAGGGAGGCAAATGCAGCGGCTAGTACATATGTTATTAGTTTGACTGCAGACCAATGTAGGAAGGAAGAAGAACACGACCAGGAGTTAGCTCATATGCGCACATCATTGGATTTGCTTACAAAGCACATTATGGGAGCGGGAGACAAAAAGGTAAATGCAATGGGGACACAAGGACTGGAGCTAGGGGCAGATTACTCTGATTCAGAAGAGGAGGAAAATTTCCTGGACAGCCAGGCGGCGGATTTTCAAGCCAATGCCCAAGCGTTTAGACAAGACAATTGGCACCAAGGTTCTAGAAACCAAGGTCGGAACCAATACAGAGATAACTACAACCGAAATGGGTATAGAGACAAGAGTCGAGGTCATGAGCGCGATGGAGAATGGAAAAGGAATGATGACTACCGCAACAACCGAGGTGGAATATATATGCCTCCCAATGCACGAGAGGGAGAGGCTGGGCAGTCAAAACTAGAGAGCATGATGGCCAAGATGCTAAATAAGGTGAGGTCCACTGATGATCAATTGAAGGAAATTTGTGGTGACATATCAAGCATGGGTTAGAGAGTGAAATCTCATGCGACAGGGAACAATCAGATTAAACAGTAGCTTGGGCAACTGTCATCATCACTGAACCCTAGAAAAAGGATACACTACCTAGAAACACCATTCAGGACCCAAAGAATGATGGCCACTGCATGGAGGTGATGACTAGGAGTGGTAAGACCATAGTTGACCCCCCTTTTCCGGTTGTAGTTGAATGGAAGAAAGAGAGCATAATTGAGGAGAATAAGAAAAGTGTTGAGATGGAGGGTGTTGAAAATGCTAAGTTGCCAGAGGCCCCAATAGGTTAGAAAGAACATGACATTGATCAAGGAGAAACTCAAATATACAAAGCTATCCCACTTTCAATGCTTAAACAATTATCTGTAAACATATCATTGGTTAAGGCATTGGAACAAATGTTGGGATATGCTAAGTTTATGAACGACTTAGTGAAAAAGAAGAGTTCCGTCAGCTATGACCCAGTAGATAATATACATCACTGTAGTGCCATAGCTACACGGGTATTGGCTCAAAAGAAGGAAGATCCGGGTGCTTTCACTATACCTGGCACCATTTTCAGTGTCGAGTTCGCAAGGGCACTTTGTGATCTGGGAGCAAGCATCAACCTCATGCCCTTGGAAATGTACAAGCAATTGGGCTTAGAAGCCCCCACACCAACTGCTTTGCAGCTACTGATGGCCGACAGAACTGTGAAGAAGCCAGTGGGGATCCTGTTAGATGTGCTTGTTAATGTAGACAGATTCATATTCCCAACAGACTTCATGATTTTTGATTGTGAGGTTGATTATGAGGTCCCCACCATTTTGGGGTGACCATTCCTTCCAACTGGGAGGGACTTAATAGATGTGGAGGCAGGTAAATTGAAGTTCAAACTAAACAAAGAAGAGGTCACCTTCAACATATGCATGTCAATGCAGCAACCGAAGGAATTCTGTGTAGTCTCAGTACTAGAGGATGAATCTAGTCACTTGACAAATTCTGAGTAGTCAAGAGACTTGCGTCGTGCCGCGACTTTAAATCAGGCGCTTCTTGGGAGGCAACCCAAGTGGTGGCTTGGGGAATTTTGAGTAACAGGGCCACCTGCGTCGTGCCGTGACGTTAAATCAAGTGCTTCTTGTGAGGCAACCCAAGTAATTTAACTAATATGTGTTTAGTATACAAGGAAGAAAATACAGGTGGCATAAAACTGCTAAAAAAATAGCTACTACGGCTCTCAATACGACTCGTGACAGCATCATACGAGCCGTAACAGGAGGCGTAGTGAGAATCAGAGAGGTGCTTCAGAGCAAGGGTTCAAGGTACAATTGGTCCTACGACTTGTAACGTAAGTATATGGATCGTAGTAATCACTGTACTTGTGAACTAGCCAAATCATATGAGATAAAGGCCTACGAGCCATAATACGACTCGTACCCTCATGGTATGAGTCGTAAGAGGCATTCTTAGGTCCCAAGTATGTTTCTCAACTCTCTAAAGCATGGGTCCAGGGGATGAGTCGTTGTTATGACCTACCCACGAGTCGTGAAGGTCCAAAATCCATGAAATTACCCGACTTGGCCCAGAGTTTTAAATTTTGCCCTTTCACTTATTTAAACATCAAACTTAAAATGACCCTTCTCCCATGCAAACAACAGGAAGTCACAACATGCACTCACCCCCCCCCCCACACACACACATACACCCCCATAACTCAAAATCAAAGAAACTTTTGAGCAATTTCTTGCTCAATCGAGTTCCTCTCAACCTTAATCCTTTATTACCAGTTGAAGTATGCAGCAACAAGTAAGTGTAATGTTTTGAATATTGAGAAAACCTATGCGCTGGATGTAATAATGCAAAAACCCCTACGAGTCTTCGTTTTTGCTCAAAAAATTTGAAGGAGACAATGACCAGGGGTGTTATAGAACTATGTGCGACTGGAATTTTAAAAAAAAAGTTGATGAATTTGTGAATTGAAGAAATTAAAATTGAGTTATGGTAGTGACTAAAAAGGGGAGGGATGATTAGTATTAAATGGATTGAACTACATGCCTAGACCTGGGGAACTATGAGTACCCAAATCATAAATAAGATTCCTTAAACACTGGAACAAAATCTTGATAGGGACATGCTTCACAAGACTTACTAGGACTCGTGGTTTGATACTACGACTCGTAGAATGGCTCATTGGGACTTTCCCAAGATAAAATAAGTCAAGGCTAGAGGAAACCCAGTACGATTCATGGTTCGACACTGCGACTCATACTGTGCATTCGTACCAAAGACCTAAATAGGGCCAAGTTTAGATGAGGCAGAATGGTCCTTCCAACGACTCGTAGAATCAACCTATGGGTCCTACCATGAGTCATGGAAAAATAAAGAGAAAATTGTAGTGGAGGGACATCCTTGAACGACTCAAGGTACAGATGATACCTTCGTGGTAGGAGTCGTACCTGTGAGTCGTAATTTGTAGATAGGATTTTTGGGACTTCATACAAGTCGTACCTCCAAGGTACGACCTGTACTATTGACCCGTGGTTAGATACTGATAATTTCACTTCTTATTTTTCTTTCTCAAATATGGATTTCTAACTCTCTTCTCTACAAGTACAATGACGATGAAGCAAAAAGCATCCAAAGCAACTACTCAAAGGATATTACATGATGAAACATCTGAGTTTGACCTGTGTAAGAAGGCAACTCCCCTAGTGGTTCAGTTGAGGAGTACCAAGTTGATATATCAGACACTGATGGAACCCGAACCAATAGGGTAAAGGACAAAGAACAAGTCGTTGCAATTACTGCCACATCTGCCAAAGCTCCCCAATCTGAGGAGGGAACTAAAAAAAGTAATTAGGAGTCAGGAAGTCGCTCAAATGTAGAAGAAGGGTCTAAGGAGACCCAATCTGGAGAGGCAAATGGCAGTTCTGAGTCTGAGGAAGAGGCTCCCAATTCTGAGCAGCAGCAGATATCACCTACGGATAGTCGTACCATCCGGTGGAAAGTGACAGGAGCAGGAAATCTATGAATAAGGCATTGGTCTCACCGCCAAAAACAAACCTATGCGGAGCATCCAAGAAGAACAGCGGATCCTTACCAACACATTGAATGAAGTAAAGGAGATTAAGCAGATATTCATATTTTACGAGTTGGAATGGATGGCTTGGACTCTAGACCAGTACACTTCGGAGATAGTCCGAGAGTTCTACACCAACTACATGGCGACCATGGAGGAAATGGAAAAGAAGGGGAAGAAAGTGAAAGACTAGCCCAGATTGGATATAAGTACCAAGTGGAGGCACTGAAACAAGAGGGAAAGAGGTAGACATATCTAAGTGGACTATCTCTCAGATCCTATACGGGCTCCAGTTCATACCTCCACATGCCATGCCGGAATATGAGTACCAAGTGGAGGCACTGAAACGAATTAGGAAGGTGGGATTTGAGGAGAGACAGAGGCAGCTATAGTGGTTAGCGGGTGTTATAGCTTAAGACAAAGAGGAAGCAGAATAGGTCTCAATTGGAAAGCAGGTTACCAAAAACTCACTCAACTTCATAGCTAAAGCTTGCGGGACACTACTGCGCCACCGATTAGCACCTATGGTTAATGACAATACTCTGAGGGCAGACAGAGCAACTCTAGTGGCATGCCTCATGTCCAGATACCCCATCAACATCCCAAGGATCATCACAGAGGAAATACAGGATCGGGTTGTGGGATTAAGAACTATCATCCCATTCTCAAGCCTCGTTTTTAGATTATGCAAAGAGGCAGGAGTGCCAGTGCGACGGGGTGAGGAGCACTTGATCAGAGGGCAGAAGATAGCATGCATTGTATTAATCCTGGATGAAATGAACTCGGTGAGTAGGGCCTGACTTTCCACAACAGTTCCACAAACCCAACCAGAAAGCGACGCACAGGTGAATGCTCCCACCTCATAGGAGCATAGCGAGATACTGACTACAGATGTCATTCATTCAGAGGTAGCTCCTAGCACTTCAACTACACCACTGCCTATTCTTCTAACTCAGACTCTAGCAAGGTACATCCTAGTGCCCCAGGAATTTTTCCAAAAATAGGCCAGGGGGTTGGCCATGGCCAAAAGAAAAATTCAGGTTATGATGGAGAATTTGAAGCCCTGGGTAAACGCATAGATTGACACAGCATCACAGGCCTTACATTCTCTCCTGGAACGATTTAAGATTTATTTCAACATACGTATGGCGGAGCAGACAGATATCAGCAGTCTCCGTGAGAACTTGGGGGCTCTTCGGAGCCAAGTAGTCGAGATCAGCCCCCACTCTTCCGGACCTTGATGAAGAGCCTAATGAATAAATTGACTTGGTGTCTTATTTGGGAGCTGATGACAGCTGCTAGAGAAAAAGGGAAGAAAAGAGTCTCCGAGGATGTTGGAGAAGAAAGTTTGCGGAAGAAAAGGAAGAAATAAAGAAGATAACGCAAGCGGGCACGAGTAGAGAGCCTGAAGACTCATGAATCACAAATGTTAGAGCTGCAGGAGTGAGCTAGAGGAGCAGGTTGCTCTACCATGGCTTAGCCCAAGCTTGTTAATGGCAAGGACCCTTCGGGAAAGCACATTCAGCCCCAATCACGACAGAGGCCGTAGAGGCGGTCGAGACTACTGAGGGGTTAACCACTCCCCCTATAGATACACGATTGAGTGCGCCGGCCACCGCTAGAGCCATGATTGCAGCGAAGGTACCTCCTTTGCAGTATGACAGGAGCGCCTAGAGCGCCACAGGTATGTTACCTTGCCTCTGTTCTTGTAGGTCGTTCTTCGGGGATGAAGAATAATTTTCCAAAAGGGGAGGGGGTGTACTTGTAATTTTTTAGATTTTTGGATTTGTCCGAGGGTTTTTCTTACCGTGTTTCTTTTCCCTTGGGCATGCTATCTAGTAGAACCGTCATGTTTAGGAGTTTATTTTCTTATTTTGTGATGTTTGTTCAATTAGGAAATAACTTAGGAGTAATTAGCCAATGAAAGTGCACTAGTTTTGAATTTTTGAAAAAATTGACCCTGTTTAAAATTTTTGATGCATTAGCGATGTATTTGTGATTGCATGCATGATTTCTATGGATTTTTTGATGTCATTTAGTTTATTAGCATGAGTAGTCTTGTTAAGTCATGTGTAAACCAGATAGGTTAAAGTGAATATAAGTCATGTGCCATGAGTGAGTGAGGTTTGACATTTAGTAACTGTGTTGAAGATCTAGAACATGCCTGGTTGGTCTTTGCATGGGCTAAGGATGGTTGGTTGGGATATGGTCATAGGCCATTTTTGTTAAGCTCACTTTTAGACTATATGATCCTGCCAAAATCATATGATTCCCTTGATCCCAATTTTGAGCCTTTAATAGACCATTTTTCTTTGACTAACTGATGAACCGTACCCGTTTTTTTATAATGAACCTATTTTGACCCTGGTCCTTTCTTGGACATTGTGAACCTCAACATAGGCAAAATGCCTAAGTTGAAGGTGGCTAGAATTGGGGTTCATAAATGTTGGAACGAGGAAAAGGGAAAGAAAAGAGAAAGGCTAAAAATGAGGTGGTGTGACAAATGAGATAAAAAAGAGAGATGAAAAAGTTGAAAATCTTGAAAAAGAAAGTTCAAAAGAAAAAATAATAATAATAATGCTTGAAAAGGTTGAAAATACACCGCACCCATACAAATGCATACAAAAGAGGTGAAAAGGGAGGAAAAGAAATGAGAAGAAAAGAGGGTGAAATAGGTGAATGGTGAAGCCAATATATGTAGTGCCAAGGAAGGGTTAGTGACTTAAAAATATCTCATATTTATCATTTCCAGCCCTAAATCCTACATTACAAGCTACAACAAGTCCTATAGTGATCCTAAATTGACCATTTGACAGACCGAAGCAGAGAAAATAAGGCCAAACCTATGGTATCTGATACACAGTACTTGAAACTTCTTTGTGAGACCGAGAGTCTCACTTGTTTAGTCCCATGCAACAGCTAACACTATATCTGTGAGTGGGGACTTCATATGTTGTAAGGGCACATAGGGTATGTTTACTTTTACCATTGGTCTGTGTGAAAAGTTTCGGCGATGACTTGATTGCCTATTGATAGCTAGATGACATATCTTGATCCCTGCTTAGCATGTTTTGCAGTTGCTTGTGGTACTTTAGCTGATCATGATTCATGGAATAAAGGTCAAAAGTTGTTGAACGTATAGTGCAAATTTTGTTTGGTATTGGCTGTAGTATCCTAGGTTTATTTTCTAGTTGAGCGTCGTGTGTAGTTTTTTTCTTTTCTTTTCCTGAGGACATGCAAAAGTCTTAAGTTGAGGGTGTTGATTTGTTGTGAGTTTACAGCACTTTCGACGCTCAAAACTAAGAAAATAACATGGACTTCTCTTTGTGAATAGTTCTTGAGTTATTTCGGGTATAATCAAAGAAGTTTTACTCTCTTCTACTATTGATTTATGTGTTTAATTATGAACGCATATCACAACCTTGCAACTATGAGAGGCTAAGACCTCCATTGCTAGGGTTGTGGGAACCACGGTGGATTAATGTGCCAGGGTTGCACAAAAGTGATTCGAAACCAATGCAAAATGCTTGTATTGTATTCTTTTCATGCTTAAATGTTTCTTAATGGTGTACAATGTTAGGACTTGCCCGAATTCTTTACTTGCTTTATCCTAGAGAGATAGAGATTAGGAAAAGAGAATCACAACAAATCCTTGATCTTGATGATTATTGTATTAACTTGAGCTATGGTCGCAGGATAGTTAAATTTGCAATAAATTGATAACTGTTAATTTGAAATCGCTCATGAGACCTGACCTAGTGATTGAGTATAGTCATTGAATAGGGACGAATCAATCATTTGGATGAACCCTAGTTATCAGTTCTGCAAGTAATCATTGGTATTGATCATGTGTGTACACCCGAAGCAGTTATGAACTCATGGGGAACACAAACCCTAGTTAGTCTTAGCTCTTATTTTACACCACAATTTCAATCATTGTTTTTTAATTATTATTTTTCTTAAACCCCCCATTTGGAGTAACTGGCCATTAAGTTCACTTACCGGCATTAGTCTAGATCTTCCATATTCTCTGTGGGTTCAACTCCAACCTCTTTGTTGGGTTCTTTATTCACAACGTCCGCTTCATACTTTAATAGGAGGTGTGTTTTGAGCGTTATCAATGTCTCGATCTGGGGTCCTAGCTTGGGTCATGACATAATAGGTGCTACCTCTCCTAGAAGCTCATTCCTCTTTTCCTCTTCCTTGCACACCCCAAAACTTAGGCTTTTGCCTGCATCACATTTCATTTATTTCACCCCCCAAATCTTGGGCTTCAAGACCTATTTTTCTTTCTTCACTAGCAATTAGGGGGGATGGGTGCCAAAATAGATGATTAAAAATAGTATAGGGCTTGTAATATGGTTGCCAAGACAAAGGCTTAAAGTTCAAACATTAACAAGGGTTGATGTTCAAGGAGGTTATTTGGTGGTGAAGTGACTAACCAATGAGAGCCTAAGTTCATTTCCCAAGTGCAGCTACATCTAGGATTTTACCTTGAATCACATTCGGGGATAGTTCTAAACAATATGTATACACAAGAATCAAGCTAAAAATCTCACCACACAAGGCATCACACTCCAAAGAGTTCAACTATTTTCACAATCAATTCGTACGCATGACTTTAGACAAGCTATTTTCGAGTTTTGCACACTTAATTTGCAAATCAAAAATCCTAACAAAGAATATACAACTCATGAAAAGAGAGTGCTCTTTTTCAAATTCAAGCCCCTTTTCAACTTCAAAAATCATTTTTGCTATGCCAATAAAAAATTTTGATGTTGGTGTTTAGATCAAAGTAAGTGCAACAATGACTCAAAGACATGGCATTTTCTCTTGAGAAAGTTACCTCTCAATCTATCATAGGGAAATGTCATTCGGTTCAACACATACAAAGAAAAACAAAATTTTCTCCTTGAAAAAGAACCAGGGTAGAAAAAACCCTTGGAGTTTATTACTATCTACTATCTACAAAGACGATTGCAAAGAAGGGGTCAAGGATTAATTAGAATGTAAAACCACCCATCAATGGCAACTCACATCAACAAAGAAAGTAATTCAGCCCAACAATTTTCATTAATTCAAGACAAGCCCGATGAGGGCATTAATTTATCTAATCAATCATGCAATACTTAAAAACATCAACAACCAAGCCCCACAAGGGCAACAAGAGTCAATAATTAAATGAAAACAAAATGACCAATCGAAAAAGAGCACTTTTGTCAGGACCCAAGCTGGACCCCGGATCGAGACATGGGACCTAGAACCATGAATGGCTCCAAGCTAACCTATGGAACATACATAGCATGATTAAGAGCATGGCTAAGTGGAATTAATGCATGAACATAATATAAGTGGAAGTCTACATAGCATAACAACATGAACGATAAGTCACAACGTTGAAACACCTAATACATAATTGTCTGAAAAGCCTCTAAACATTTGATGAGATGATGGTACAACACCCCCAACTAGCTCGCTAAGTTTGAAACAAAAGAGACATAATCAAAACTGACGTTCTCAGATCATGAGGACGAACCAAAGCTGGAATAGAGCTGTTGATCGAGAGTGAGTTTATGGCGAGACTAAGATGGATCACCCGAAACTATATCATGAGATGATATAGAATAGAGTATACAGTCAGTTCTTTGAATGTACTGAGTATGCATAGAAAGTAAAACATTCTAGTAAAATGATAGTCTAAAATCCTAAATATTAAATAAGATAGTACATGAGAATAAGACAACATTCTAAAAGACATATTCCTGAAGTAATTATAATCATGAGATATTCATTATAAGTTGAACATAATGACCCAGGTTTAGAAATAGAAATCATGTAGAGTAATATACCTGAAACCATAAGTACATAAACCGATCAATCGGTCAAATATGCTAATAAACATAATATCATAAGACATGAACATGAATAATTGAAAACATGATGAACAATAGGTGGCTTCATCATAACCGATACCGTCATGATAGAGCTTACCTGATGCCCCAATTATATCTCTCAAATGGGTAGAACTATCCCAAGCTTTCCAAGGCTAGGAACTATTAAGGCGTGATATCAATTGTTAATCCCCATAGGGTTTGTAAATGAATATATATCTACATTGGCATGTAGTTCTGAGACTCAGGATTTCCCTGAACTCCTAGCCTACTCGATGCTAGACACTACTCCCAAAAATATGCACATGGCTCATAATTATTACCGTGAAAATATACTTGAACTTGCATGGGCTAGCCGAAACATGAAATCATAATCATATTTGACATATGTGAACTATTCATGAAAAGATGCCATAGAGTTAACCATGATACTTGAACTTGAATTTCATGAGAATAATACATACTTGAATAAATCTTCATAACTTGAAATCATAAAGTTCATAAGCTTAATAATTCATAAATATTCATGCATACTTTGATAATTCATCATACTTGAACTCATGGGCTCATAAGCTTGAGATTCATAAATCATATATACTAGAGAATAATCTTCATAAACATAAAACATGAATTAGTAAGTAAATTAAGAGTCAAATCTACCCTAATAGCCATAAAACATCAATTGAAACATGAGAGGATTGAACCCATAGAGATAGCATGGAAGATTGTATTGAATTGGGTAAAACCCTAGAATCTCAATATAACATGCTTAAAGACTTGAAATTATAGATTTGGATAAAATTAGGCATGAGGGTGGAAGAATTTCCCTCATTCATAGCCCTATATGCCTGGGTAATTGACTCGTAAATTTGTTTTGGAAATCCATGAAAGATGGGAAGAGATTTGATGAGGAACCCTAGCCTTGACCTTGAGAGGACCTGCAATCTAATATTGTTTTGAAAGAATAAGGACTTACTCTAGGCTAAACCCCTTAATATACTCTTTAATAAACCAAAAACGATGTCACTTAGAGGTTAGAAGCTTAAGAAGTTAAGAAAATACCCCTGAGAAATTGTATTTAAAAAGCTGACTGCCAGGTACCATAAGTCGTACCACCTGACCACTACTCGAGGTTTCCATCTGTTATTTGCTAGTCAAATTATATGGTTCTCTGACTCAAAACACGGGCACTCACCACAACTTATTTTTTCCTACAATAAGTCATACCATGTCTCGTGATATCAGACTTCCCTCAGCAGACCCAAACCACGACTATCTACCATGACTCGTTGTTTCCTACAATGAGTCATACCATGACTCGTTACTGCCTCCTATGACTCATACCACAAGTCGTTGTTACTGTCCAGGAGGAAATGTTGCATACTACAACTGCTTCTATGACCCGTCATGTCACCCTACGACTCGTACCATGAGTCGTTCTTGAATTTTTCACAGATTTTCTACTGATTCTGCTACAAGTCTAGGGCTTGATCATGGGGACTTTTATGGTGTTACAACTTCCCACCCACAACTAAAAATTAGACATTCTCTCCAATGTACAAATGCAAAATAAAGAGGGGTAAGAACTCCCTGAACCAACTACTCCTCTCCCTCATCATCAGCCACCTCAGCCTCATCATCATCAGCTTCATGCTTAGCCTCATCTTCCTTCCCTAAATCTGCAAGAAAGTCATCAATTCTAAGAAGCTTACATCATGCCCAGAGAGGAGGGCCCTGTCGTGCCCCATTTTTCTCTCGAAAAGTGGAACCCGACATGTGACAACTCCTAAATGATTAATTAAAAGAAGAGGAGTTGCCACCTAATGGATTATGGTGCATTAGGGCACCAAACTAAACTAATTAACAAGAAAATATGTTTAACTAGCCTACATCACCAGAGTCAGGTAAGGGTTCAAGTTATTTCGAAAGGAAGGTGTTAGGCACCTTTCGAGGTCCACAAATATGGGTCCCGTCCAGGTTCATTATTATGTGGGATAACTAAGAAATAAAGAAAAGTCAATTTTTATTAAAACTTAATCTAACTATGTGATTAGGAAAAAACTCTTATTTTAAAATAAATAAATAAGTTAAATAGAAATTAAGTTATTCACTAAATAAGTCAAAAACTAAACAACCAGATATTAGCTAAATTATTTACCAAGTAAATATACGAAGACTTATTTCAACACAAATAAATACTTAAGCATAAGTTAAATTAATCCATTTGTTGTTATAAAATCCAAGTGATAAACAGCTTCAACTTGCAAACTTATTTACTAGACACAAATAACTTGTTCAAAACAAAGAAGTAATTTAAAGCTATTTTTAAGTGATACTAGGTGCTAAGGCATTACTAACTTATTTATTAAACACACAATAATTAAAAATACAAGAAAATTATTAATTAAAGGAGGCATATTATTTAGACAAGCAAGGACAAAGATATAAATCTTAATTATCTCAAACAAACTAAAATAAGAACAAGAGAAGCTATAATATTTTTATAACATTTTGAATGTTTTTAGATATTAGACAAGCTTAAAAGAGTTAAAAGTCTCAAAAATATTTGTTTCTTTATAGGGATGGCCACACGATATTACAAATCGTGACCTTCGACCTTAGCAACAAGTTAATAAGAGTGGTCGGTCTTAAGTTGAAAATTAATAATAAAATACTTTGAAGTAAAAATAAGCACATAAAGTATCTACATATAAGTACACATAATTACTTTGAAATCTTTGGTTGATGCTGCTTCCAGTGAATGGGTAGGCATAATTTTTTTTTAAAAGTTTGAAATTAAACCTCGTAATTCAATTACTTTTCCAATAACTATATGTTAAGGGATAGTATTTATATAATTGATAAAAAAACGACATGCCAGTCAAGTAGAGAAAAACGGATCTGGACAGTGATCTTAATACAATAAAATAAATAAATAAATAAATAAAACTTGTAATAAGTAAATAAAAAATAACTTGTTGAAAAAAGAAAATTAAACAACTAGCACATAATTCCCAACCCCCTTTTGATATTCCTTTTTCACAATTATTGTTAGAGTTTGTACGATATTACAATATGTCAAAACTATAATGAGGAATAACAATAGTGACAAAATAAAATCAGATAGCTCTTAGTCACATCTTGAACAAGGACAACTCCTCTATATATCTCAAAGACCTGTTAAACAAAGAAATGTCGTGGCAAAGTATATACACACAAATATATATATTTGAAATGTTAACAAGTAGCAACTTATTTAAAGTCAAAGCGTACGAATATACATAATACATTTTTACATATATTGATATACAAGGATTTAAAGCAAATGAAAGATCATATCAATATACTAAAAGAGTCCATATGATGCAGATAGCAAACTTAAACTTAGATAATATGGATGCGATCCAGGAAAGCAAATCAACCAGTTATAGGCGAGCCGAGAACAAGAGGCAATGAAGAATAAATAGACTAGAGGAAAGTCTTGAAAATCACCATACTTTAAAATGCTAGAAGGGGACATTTTATTGCTAGAGGGAAGGGTTAGGGAATAGTCAATGCCTTTTTTTTTTGAAGAGGGAAAGGGCATTATATAGTTAAGAGGGGTGCTCATGAAAAAAGACAGGGAATCAATCATTAACTGAGTCAGAAAATCAATTAAGGAAATAAAATGAGGAAAATAATCAAAAAAATCAATATAAGGACATAATAAAATCAGATCAATATACTTAATGAATAATCCTACTTTACCATAAAATAAAAAAACTAAATTAATTAAAAAAGGTAAGAATCAATCATATAGAAATTTTAAATTAAGCCAAATCCCATGAAATCAAAATCTTACCAAAATTACTCAAACATGAGCTGTTGCTAAAATATTGAAAAATAATTTTAAGGCTACTACAATTAACAGTGAAGAGTCATCACATAGCAAAAAAATCATTTAAAGGTAATCTTACCATAAGCTATCAAGTACCAAACAATTTCACATTTAAATAAATTCCCTTTAGAAGATTTCCCACTAACATACTTGATCTAAATTAGATTTGATATAGGAAGAAAATAAATTACTCTTTATAAATAAGAATCTGTCAAGGCAATCAGACACACATATTAGAGAATTCCTACACATACAGAAATTCAAATTTTCACATATATAAGAATTTGAATGGGAGGGGATAGATTCTTTAGAAATTAACATCATTGCAATAAAAACATTTGAATACCAAATTAGTCTAGTCGGCTTCAGAAAACAAATATCAAGTATGGAGTGATAAACAAATATGTGTTCACGCTAAGGGCTGAAGTGAATGGAAATCGCATAGGAAATGAAATAAAAGATGTCAATCTTGAAAATATGTCATGAATCCATTTAGAGAAAAGAGAGCTCGGACAATAACAATAGATATATACACCATCTAGTAATGCTAGAATTGTAATCAGAGAGCAAGAGAGAATAACAAACACGATTATGTTAAATATACAGAACCAGTAACAAATAATTTTTCACAGAAACTCAAAGTGCACAAATCATGGGACTTCTTACATATAAGAGTCTAGAGGCATAAAGGAGCAATATTGAAAAGAATGAATAGAAATTTGAGAACCTAAATATCAATAATAAGCAAAATGAGTAGAGATGAGTGATAATGAGGTCGGGAGTGAAGATGCATCGATGTACTCATTCTCATCTCCTGTTGTCGGAAATATTGGCCGGAGACAGACAGAGGCAATGTTGATTGTCACCTGGTGGTTGGATTTGCTAGAGATGGAGGGAAGTATAAAGGTGTCTGTTTTGGTCCGCCAGTAGGGTCGACTGGAGGAGATGAAGAGACGGTGGTGGCTGTTGTAGGTATATGTCGGAGCAGTGATAGAGAGGGAGAGATGAGCAGCACGGCTATTCAGTGGGCGTGGTGCCTGGGTTTCACCACTTAGAGGCCGATGAGGTTGACGGCACTACGATTGATTTCTGTCCATTCATGGCAGAGAGGAGCAGAAGGTGAGGGGAGAGAAGAGAAAAAAGGAGGTGGAGACGCAGCGATAAATGCTTATGAAGGCTAGTCAGCGTCTGGTTGGTGGAAAGAGAAGATGGCGCTGGTTTCACCGGAGACGAACTGGAGAAGGGAGTACTCAGAGATGATACCAGAGAGATGAGAGGTCTGTGAGGGTGTGCGGCGTTGTTGTTTTTTGTGAGAATCAGGGTTAATTTGGTTAGGGGTTGAATGGTAATTGAAATGGAAAAGGTAGTAAGGTTAAATCTCCACCGTTATATTAGATGTGATAGACGGATATGATTAAAAATTAGAAATGGATCAGATTTTAGGTTTAAATGTGTCACCCAAATTTGGATAAGTGAGTAGAATTAAATTAAGGCTGAATTGAATTTAAAGAGAAACCAAACTTGATTAAAATTGGCTAAAATTGACATAAATTAGATAGGAAAGTAGCTAGATTTTAAATAAATTGAAGAAAAATTAAATTAGCGGCTATGTAATTAATAAAGCACTACATTTATATATATTTTAGCAAATAGATAACATAACAGCTTAATTCACACTAAAATTTTATTTATAAATATCTTATTACAAAATCGATTATAAATAATTTATAAAAAATTAAGAAAAATTATATTTTAAAAGTAATGGCTCTTTTAATTTGAAATATGTATGTATAAATGTATATTATCATGAAATATATTATATACGATGTAATTACATATAATATTGAAAAATTAATAGCTTGAAGCTAATGTAATAATATTTTAAAAGTGTAACTTTAAAACATATAAATAATGAATAATTATGCAAAAAATCTAATCAAGTATGATAATTAATACTGAAATATTATGAATCCGAACCAACAATTATGATAAAAGGGTAATTTTTTAAAATATGTATATATATTAATATGCAGCTTAGACGGGGCATAGGGAGGTCAAAATTGGGTGTCAACAACTGCCCCTTCTTTGCTCGGGATTGATTGATGAACTGGCAGGCAAAGAATGTTGACTTAGTAGCCAATTTTGCCTGACTTAGGGAACAATCTCAGTGAGACCAGGTGAAATGAAATATAAAGTTGTGAAGATGTTGAGGCCGAGACTTCAGTTTCAAGTTGCCTACATATCTCAGGTTTAATGAAAATCAGGCCGTGTGTAGTTCTAGATTTAAGGATGGACGAGATCCTTAAAGCAAATAACAAATACGGGATTTGAATAAGGAATGAAAGGAGTACAAAATGATAAGAATAGAGATATGATAGAGGAATGTGAATTATTATCTTGGCATTACATTGCGGTGATATCGAGATGAGAGTTATTCGAGAATAGAAGATTGAAAAGCGTAATGGAAGCAAAAATTTGTTTCCCTTTGACGGGAGATCTAGCATTACATTTATACATGTAAACTTTAACACTATTAGATAAAATGGTTAATAAGATGTATAAAAATGGATTAATATAAAAGTAATGCAAAAATAAGTAGCAACGAGGCGAAAATGTGTAATTTTTTGAGGAGCCTCAAAAAATCTGCCCCAGTTTTAGTTTTCCAAGGAGAATACCTGTGAAACTAGATAAGTTTGTTAGTACTCGGATAGATATATTAAACTATTTAGAATTGATATACCCTATATTAAGGAAGATAACCCATTCATCCTATTTCAATACTGATGGGGCTCAATCTCAAATAACGGGCTCAAATGAAAATCATAGGACTCAAAATATAATACTCGGGTTCAAAACGACCATTTTTAGGGCAGACAAACCAAAAATATCCTATTTTAGGGTGGACGAGCCCAAATGTCCATTTTTAGGGCAGACGAGCCCAAATGTCTATTTTTAGGGTGGACTATCCCAATTGTCTTACTTTAAGGCGGACGAGCCCAAATGTCCATTTTAGGGCGGACGATCCCAAATGTCCATTTTCAGGCCGGACGAGCCCAAATAGTAGCAGCATAATTTTAGTGGCTCATAGTAACCCAATAGTAGCTCAATTTGTAGCACGGTAGTATCTTGAGAGTAGCTCGAAGTAGCACAATGTTCGGTGCTATAGTGACTACACGCAAGTGCACGTGGTCAAACAAGTAGTAAAGTGGCTTATTTAAAGCACAGTATCGATCCTACAGGGACTGAACTCCGGTACTAATTAACTTAAGCGTCAGTGAACTATGTCTTTATGAATGCAGACAACCAATTAAACAATATTTTGAGAGTTAAGTTTACTAATTAATAAAAATCTAAGTTAAGATTATAATTTGAGTCTGAACAATAGTAATGAGCAAGCTGAGGTTAAGACAAACATGCAAGGAAGTAATTTATCAATTCAATTCAGCTAATCTTTTCTTCGGTTGCTAGTCAAGAATTATTGCCTATGGATTGGAACTTTCGACTCCTATCCAATTTAAGAATCATGAACCATAATCTACATTTCTGTGTTAAAAGAATTTCATGCTCTACCCATACCGATTCCTTAAATGACAAATAAGACTTTCAGATATATTTCTATTCTGAATGTAAATCAATTCTCAATTTTCTAAACGAAGAAGAGATCATATCCTACCAATTCACATATTTTCAATTTCTTTCCTTTTCAAAATCAAAATTGGATTTCTAGATATACATTAACATTGGCCAAACATTAATGCAGTAAAAACAAGAATTGATAGAACAGCCATTGAAGAAAAGATGAAAACTGAAATGATCAATAATTACATTCCACTACAATTGTTCTTAACCTCATCAAGTGAATTAACCACTCATTTGTGGATTAAACATAATCAAATAAGTAGAATTCATACAAACAATTGAGATTAAAGAGAAAGAGAAAGAGAAGAACCCTAGAATTTTCGTCCTCTCAACTGCCTGTAACCCACGTTCTAGCTCAACCAAGTCAAAATGTTTAAAATAAAACCTAATTGTGCTATTTATACTCTTGAGAATTTTTCCCGGAATAACAAGCAACGTGTCACGGAGTGTATCGCGGAGCACTCCCTCCGTGCCATGGCGGTATCGCGGAACCTCACTGGAAGTCGGCTCCCCAGCAATTGCACCTCAACGTGGCACGACTTGCATCGCGGAGCCTTGCCTCTGTGCCACGGTGCTATCGCGCACCTTCACTGGAACTTGAGGTTCCAGATAGTTGTACTCAACGTGACACGGAGTGTATCGCGGAGCCCAGCCTCCATGTAATGGAGGTAACGCAAGCCTCCATTAGAAATTGAAAAAATTAATTCCTCCAAGGCAGAGCACCTCAGCGATGGCAGTGTGACACGGCTCCATCGTGGAGCCCCTATTTTTGCTGCTCTCCCTTGTCATTTTCCACTCCTTGTTTTCAAGTTCATTCCCGATCTTCACCAACATGTTTATTAGCTTCCAAAATTTCCTTTTACTTGCAAAAAAACACTAATCACGTTGGTTAGTATAAATTCACATTTAACTAAAAATCACATGAGAATGTACACATAACGATAGGTAAACAAGTCGAAATGAAGCATTTGAGTATCAGTTGGGCATGCAATTCTTCCCAAGATCACTTACCCCACACTTAAAACCTTGTTCGTCCTCGAACAATACTCTCACATCTCATGCAATTGACACGCACGCATAACTACTTTGGCTCGACAATTCAAGCTACGGCTATACCGATTATTTAATATAGCAAATCATCAAGAAAACATGCATGGTCTCATCAATACATTGAAGTACATCACATTAAGATCTCCTAAGCTCAAGAATCAATTCTCGATCTTGGCAAACTCATGCAAATCAACTGATCAAGACATCCGACATGAAATTTAATCTCTCATCAAGCATGTGCCCTCACAACACAAGAGACTTACCCCATTGCCATCATATGATTTCCAAAGCACTACATGTAGGGGTATATGAATATGATTTCGCTCTCTCTCCCAAAGAATTCACATGCATCATGTTATGAACCATAGGCTTGCCTCTAGTGTATTACTCCACTAATATGAGGATGCGTGATGTAAGATCACGTAGGACTTGACGGATTGTAATGTAAGCTAAGGAACTAGTAAATACTGGGCTAACCAATAATAGCAATTAGCTTCCTTAAGCGCTTTTCAATACATCCCACCATCATTATGGGCATTGTTTCTTCCTTCATCCTCTCATTCTTGAAATTTTTTCTTTGTTTTTATTCCCATTACTTTAAGCATACTGGACTAGCAAAGATTTGTTATACATCTTTATTTTATTTAATTTTAGCAAGTGCACCTTTGACCTTTCTTTAACTTTCACAACTTCCTCTTTCCTTCCATTTCACAATTCTCACTCCTTTACACTGTGGGAAATTTTTTTTTCTTTAGCTCTTAAGAGTTTTGGATCAAATTCACGGCTAATGAAAAGAAGGGATTAAGCTCGGTTTGTACCTCTTCAAAGAAAAGAAGAAAATAGGCTAAAGGCACGATGAGGCTAACTAGGATGCATATTCAAGGTAGGTATGATAATGGAGAAACTTTTGATTTAATCAAAGAAATGCCTACATCCTTTCCTACAATACACATCCTTCATTTCGTTTAGTACACACACCAGGAAAGTTGTAGACACTTCACAATAGCATGGAATAATCGAAACCTCACCTCACACTCATTGCACATGCTCAACTCAAGACATATTCACAGACTCTTCAATCAGCTAATTACAAGAATTCACTATTAAGCCTCGATCACACCGAATTGAACTCTATGGCCTAGGTATCTCAACATGTTTATACATTTGCATGCTTTCATACAAATCACCTTTGCATCTTAATATCATGTACAACACATAGCAAGAACTCCGAACCATGAAGAAGCGACACGTTTGGAAAACACACAAAAGAAAGAAAAGAGAGAAAAAACTACTCCTATCAACTACATTTCCCTTAAGACGGTTGTCATCCATCCATCATAGAGAACGGTCGCTATCTACGACTTCAGTTCAATGGGACTATTCTTGGTAAAAGCACCGAAAACAAAGGCCGAGAAACCCAACATAAAAAAATTTTGAAAAAATTCGATAGAAAAAGATAAAAATTTCAATTTGACCAATATTTACACAACACAACCAACAGTAGCTCAACACAACACATAACAGCTCAACATTCATTTCAACACCAACTTAATTACAGAACATACAACACAGAGTCACACGGTCACATTTTGCACAGGCACAACAACAATAAAAAAACAAAACATAAACAAAGCAGCTGGCACCTAACTACTCCCACCCCACACTTAAGCCGAACACTGTCCCCAGTGTTCACATAATTTCACATATCACAAAGGTTGGGTGGTGAAACTCCCTGATCAATCGAAGTATTCAACTTCTTCATCAGGTGTCGTTGCTTCATCTCCCATATCCGAATCACCCCCGCCATCCTCGTCTGACTCAACATCTGAGTCCTCCTGGCGTGTCTCCTCATCAGTTGGGACATCATCATCTACGGGCTCCACAAATGCGGGCCCTACTCTGTATAGAGCCCGGGCATTCTTGCCGAATGGGTAATCCAACTCCAGCTGCCAAAGCTCATCCTCTGTTGCCGGCCTCCCGCCTATGCGCAGCTGCAACATTTGCATCCCGTACATGCGGGCCATATACTGATCATCCCGAGCATGTCGCTCGGCTAGTGTGAGCACTAGCCCATAAGTAGTGTCAGGTTCCTTGGTTTTAGTGACATCCAAGGAATGCCTGTCAATTTGTGGGATGTAATCCAGGGCCTCCTCCTCGATGTCATGGCCCCTCAAGAACGTGGTAAGCAAACCACCGAACCCGTATCTACGCCCCTGATGTAGTCGGGCTCTCTTCATGGCGGAGATGATTACCGCCCCAACATTGATCTCCAACCCCTTCATCAGGGCATACACCAAACACACTGTATCCCGGGTGACATCTGTCATGTGCACCCACGGGATCAGGTAGGAACACACAATCTTCAGCTAAATCTGGGCCTCCCGGTTGATCTGAGAGTAGGGAAATGTCTGATGGTAGCCCCTCTTCTTGTGCCTACTCACCCTTGCTGTCGATCGGGCTCCACATAGGGTGCGTCTGATGTCTGCATAGGGTGGAGTGATGTTCAGTTGGTGGAGGACATGAACGTCTGTGTCCCGCCCCCCTAGGATTGCATTTAAGTGATGGGGCTCAAAAGTGAAAACCTGCCCCTTGATTTTGACGGTGTGACTACGTAGGGTCGGGTTCCAATTGGCATAGAACTCCCGGATAGGATGGAGATTGCACTCCCTGGGCTCTTTGAAGATGAAGTTCAGCCCAGTGGTGTCAATCCAGTGTACAATCCGCGGGAATTCTTGTGCCAGCGGCTCCCGTGCTATCTGCTCTTCCGGGAAGTATTTGGTTTCTTTATGTTTCGCATACCACTTCTTCCCCTCATCAGTCACCCATAAGGTTTCGTATTGTCGGTGTTGGCCTCGCGGAACCGCTGGTGCTGCTGGAACTGCTATTCCCAATCTCACCCTTTTTCTGCTGGCGCCCGATGTGGATGCGCCCTTGCCCTTGTCTTGTCTGCCTGACATTGTTCCTGTACATTCAAACAGACAGTCCCAATGTTATTCAAGTCATAATTAGATACAACTAAGGTTGGGTTTACTTGGGTCACCCCACACTTAGTCTTAAGTCGCAATTCAAATAATTCAACAAGACATTCATGATTTTTCAATTCTTAACATTCAACATGCTTAGTGCATTCATATGAGTCGATGAAACAATTACTATGTACTACTCAAACTTCGTACAACAACTACAAATTTCTCCATCGATTCAATTTCAACATCATAGCACTTAGCAATTTTTCAACAACCTATGTAATTCTCCAATTGCATTTTCCCAAAAATCCTCCTACTTTAGCATATTCAACATCAATCACAATATATTTCACTTCACCCAACATGCACAACCCAAGTTTTTCATCATTTCATAGAATTTAGTCTTCTTCCTATTCAATCTTCAACCCTAGCTATCAATTTCGCAAGAATTCAATAAAACATGCAATCGTTGAGTTCATATATTCAAACCAATACTATGAACGTCATTCAATCATAACTAAAGTGAATTCAAGCTTAATTCTCACTTAGGGCAAGGTTCAATCACCAAACATATTCAAGAATAAATATTTTGAGCAAAAATGAGGTAGAGTTCAAGAACATACCTTTAATTTGATGAAATTGAAGAAAACTTGAAGAAAATTGATGCCTAGGTCCGTGTCACGTTTAGGGAGAAGGGGTTTTTGGGTGTGGGTCGTGGAGGAAATGAAGAAATAGGAAGAAAATGAGAGGATTTGGGGTTTTAAAAGGTATTTTTCGCGCGGGTTACCCGGTGTGACCCGACGTGAATTAACCCTCAACGTGTCACGGAGGGTAACGCGAAGCACTCCCTCCGTGACACGGAGCCATCGCGCCAGTGTTCTGGATTTTAAAACAAATCCGGAACAAGCCTCAACATGTCAAGGAGGGTAAGGCGGAGCACCTACTCTGTGACACGGAGCCATCGCGCAGGCTCACTGTAATGTGCCAATTTTTATTTTCTCACCTCGATTTTTTCCTTTGCGTTTCTTTGCCTTTTTTCCCTGCGTTCCACCTGAAAATCATTTCACCACAAGAAATTGGTTAGAATTCATAGGTTTCAACGCAAAAAAAATTATTTTTCTTTTTCTTAGTTTTTCTCTTTTTATTTTTTATTTTTTTTTCAAATAGTTCTACTCTTCTATTACAACACATTCACAGGTTGCCTCCCGTGCAGCGCCTGATTTACCATCACAGCTCGACGTCATTCATGCTCAATCATCCTCTAGCGTGATGGACGTCTTCTCTCGAATAACTTCCTCACCCCAATAATGCATACATCTTTTCCCATTTACCAAAAATGTGGCACTTCTATCTTCTTGCCACAACTCCACTGCCCCGTGCCGGGTCATTCTCACCACTTCAAATGGCCCTGATCGTTTGGACCGCAACTTGCCTAGAAAAAGCTTCAGTCTCGAATTAAATAGCAACACCTTCTGCCCCGGCTCAAAGATCCCATGCACCCTATGCCTATCGTGCCCACTTCTTTGTTTTCTCCTTGTATCATTTGGCACTTTCATAAGCATGCCACCGAAACTCATCAAGTTCGCTGAGTTGCATCAGCCTCTTCTTCCCTGCTAGCTCCGGATCCATGTTCAATTTCCTCACAGCCCAAAAAGCTTGATGTTCTAGCTCCACAGGAAGATGACACGCCTTTCCATAGACTAATCTGTACGGAGAAGTCCCAATGGGTGTCTCTTACGCAGTTCTATAAGCCCACAACGCATCGTTGAGTTTGCTTGACCAATCAATTCATTGTGCATTTACTGTCTTCTGTAGAATCTGCTTGATTTCTCTGTTCGACACCTCCACTTGCCCACTAGTTTGGGGATGATATGTTGTTACTACCTTGAGGCTCACCCCATACTTAGCTAGCAAATTCTTGAAACTTGCATTTACAAAATGAGCCCCTCCATCACTGATAATGGCTCGGGGTGTCCCGAACCTGGTGAAAATATGCTTTTTCACAAATTTTGTTACCACCTTGTTGTCATTCCTGGGGAAAGTTGTTGCTTCAACCAACTTTGATACATAATCAACAGCTACCAAGATGTAACAATTACCAAATGACGGTGGGAACGGGCCCATGAAATCTATTCCCCATACATCAAAGATCTCCACTCTAATATCTGCTGCAGTGGCATCTCATGCCTTCTACCAATTGTGTCTGTTCTTTGACATCTGTCACACATTTTTACATATGCCATAGAGTCTATGAATAGTGTAGGCCAAAAGAAACCTGACTGTATCACCTTGTGCGCTGTCCGCTCGCCTTTGTGGTGCCCTCCATACAATGAAGAGTGACAACTCAACAATGCTTCTGCAATCTGGCTCTCTGGAATGCATCTTCTCATCACCTGATCTGGTCCCTGCTTAAACAAGTATGGCTCTTCCCAAATGTAGTACCTGCAATCATGTCTCAACTTCTTTCATTGCTGAGCCATAGCCTCCGGTGGATGGACTCCACTTACCAGCAAATTCACAATGTCTGCATAGAAAGGGATTTCAGCTTCCCTTATTGCCAAGAGCTTCTCATTCGGGAACTCTTCCTTGATGCTGTCACCTTCCTTCACATGCAACCGACTTTCCAATCGCGATAGGTGATCTGCCACTTGATTCTCGCTCCCCGTTCTGTCCCGAATCTCTAGGTCAAACTCTTGTAACAACAAGATCCATCTAATCAGTCTGGGCTTTGCATCCTTCTTGTAAAACAGATACCAAATCGCTGCATGATCGGTATACACCATTACTTTAGAACCCACCAAGTAGGACCTGAATTTATCAAATGCAAACACCAATGCTAGCATCTCCTTTTCAGTGACTGTATAATTGACTTGGGTTGCATCAAGTGTTTTGCTTGCATAATGAATGGAATGAAAAATTCTATTCCTCCGCTGCCCTAATACAGCTCCTACAGCCACATCGCTTGCATCACACATTAATTCAAATGGTTGCTCCCAATCCAGAGAAATGAGAATAGGTGCTTCTATCAACTTCTGTTTCAACTCCTCGAATGCTTTAACACAATCCTCATCAAACTCGAACTTCACCTCTTTTTCTAGTAACCGGCATATCGGTCTCTGAAATTTTAGAGAAGTTCTTGATAAACCGTCTATAGAACCCTGCATGTCCGAGAAAACTGCGAACACCCTTCACTGACACAGGTGGTGGTAGCTTTTCAATCACTTCGATCTTTGCACAATCGACTTCTAACCCCTTGCAAGACACCTTATGACAAGGAAGATACCCTCCTTGACTAAAAAATGACATTTCTCCCAGTTGAGTATAAGGTTGGAGTCTTCACATCGAGCTATCACCCTGTCAAGATTCTGCAAACAAGTAGCGAACGAATTACCGAAAGCAGAAAAATCATCCATAAATACCTCGACGAAATCTTCCACCATATCGTGAAAGATCGCTATCATGCATCTCTGGAATGTGGCGGGTTCATTGCATAGACCAAATGGCATCCGCCTGAAAGCATATGTCCCATAAGGACATGTGAAAGTGGTCTTCTCCTGGTCCTCTAGTGCTATGGCTATTTGGTTATAGCCAGAATATCCATCAAGGAAACAATAGTATTCTTCACCTGCCAACCTGTCCAATATCTGATCAATAAATGGGATAGGATAATGATCTTTCCTCGTGGATTGATTGAGCTTTCTATAGTCCATGAAAATTCGCCAGCCTATGACTGTACGTGTAGAGATCAGCTCATTCTTCTCATTGGTGACCATGGTCATCCCTCCTTTCTTTGGGACACACTGAACGGGACTGACCCATTCACTGTCTGAAATGGGATAGATCACACCTGCATCAAGCCACTTGATCACTTCCTTCCTAACCACATCCTTCATCACCGGATTCAACCTCCGCTGATGTTGTACAGTTGGCTTTGCTCCTTCCTCGGCAAAAATTCTATGTGTGCAAAAGGCTGGATTGATTCCCCTAATGTCTGACATTTGCCAGCCCATTGCTTTCTTCCGCCTCTTGAGAACAACCAATGCATCCTTTACCTGTGCCTCTGTAAGTTATGCGGAGATGATGACTGGCAAGGTGTCATCTTCCCCCAAAAATACATATTTCAAATGTGGAGGCAATGTCTTCAACTCCAGTTTTGGTGCTTCCTCAATAGATGGTTTTGGCAATGGTTCCAAGGACCTCATTAATGGCTGAAAGTCTTGCTTCCTTAGAAACCATTTTGGTTCGTTCAACATTTGCACAATCTCATAAGTATTCCTGTCTCCGAAATGATCAAAGCCCATCAAAGCACTCTCCAATGGATCTTGAGAATCAACAATCTGAAGAATTTCTTCCTGGTTTAGCACATTGATTGTTGATAGCTACTCATAAATGGCCGGAAGCTTCATGGCCATATACACATCAAAAACCTCCACTTTATCATGTGCTCGCATCGTTAGTTGCCCCACAGCTACATCAATCAACGCTCTCCCGGTTGCCAAGAAAGGACGTCCCAAAATAAATGGGACTTCCGCATCCGGCTCAAAATCCAATATAATAAAATCTACCGGGAAAATGAGGGAGCCCACTTGCACTAGCACGTCCTCCACAATGCCATTTGGTCTGGCCAAAGAATGGTCTGCTAGCTGCAAGATCACTGTAGTTGGTCTAGGACTGCCCAGCCCCAACTTCTTGAACACCGATGTCGGCATCAAGTTTATGCTCGCTCCCAAATCACATAATCCACGAGCTAGGATACTTTTCTCGATTGTGATATGAATGGTAAAGCTCCCAGGGTCCTTGAGCTTTGTTGGCAACCTGTTCTGCATCCGAGAAGGGCACTCCTCAGTAAGCGCCACCGTAGCATACTCCATCAATCTGCTTTTGTTTGCTACGATGTCCTTGATATACTTTGCATATTTTGGCACTCCCTGAAAAACATCAACCAAAGGTAAATTATTGTGTACCTGTTTCAGCACCTCCATGAACTTATTAAAGCAAGCTTCCTCCTTGTGCTTCTTAAATATTTGAGGGAATGGGGGTGATGATCTTTCTGCCTCGGCTGCCTTCTCCTTCCTCCTCTCATCATCATGTTCCCCATCTTTTTCCACTGCTCCTGATTGCTGAGGTGGTCTTTCTGGTTCCACCTTCTTGAGTTGCAGTCCACTCCTTGTGGTCACTGCATTGACCTGCTTAGGATTTGGGTCAGTGTCACTCGGTAGGCCTCCTCAGGGCCTGGTGTTTTGAGCTCCAGCTAGTTGTCCAAATTGGTACTCCAACGCCTTTTTAGCTAACTGCTGATTTTTCATGTGTGCTGCCAATTTCATATAATCAACCTGCATTTGCGCTTGGTTAGCTATAAGTGTTTTAAACATGTCCTCAATGCTGTTGGGTGGTGGAGGAGGTGCATTGTTTCCTCTGTATTGCGCCTGAAAATTCTGATGCCCCCGTTGATTTCTCTGCACACCCTAATTCTAACTTTTCCCTTGATGGCTATTACTACCCCAAGAGAAATTCAGATTATTCCTCCAATTCGAGTTGTAATTGTTTCCATACTGTTGGTTATTATTTCTCTGGACGTTCCCAACAAAGTTTACTGAATCTGGATTTGCACCACAACCCTCAGCTTGGTGTTCATTACTCCAACATACTTCACACCATACTTGCTGCACTACATTGACTGGGGCTTGTGCTTGATTCAAGATCATACTGCTAAAGTGGGTGTTGAGTTGATTTTGCAATGCAGATGTCTGTGCAGCGATAGCTGTAAAACCATCCACCTCAAAGACTCCTGCCGCTTTCCTTGTTCCTCCTTGTGATGAGTCCGCATTCCACTCTAGATTTCCCTGTGAAATATGATTCAACAAAGTATAAATCTCCTCATAAGTCTCTTCTAATGCCTGTCCCCCAGCTGCTGAGTCTAGCAAAATTTTTGTATGTGGCTCCAAACCCTCTATGAAAGTATGCACCAACACATCGTTGGACTGGTGATGGTGAGGACAATCCCTTAACATTGATTTGAACCTTTCCCAAGCTTGATATAGATTCTCACCCTCTCTTTGTTTAAAACTTAGAATCTGACTTCTAAGTCTTTCTGTTTTCCCGGATTGAAAGAATCGTATCAAAAACTTTCTTGCAAGATGATCCCAAGTGGTGATAGAGTTAGGTGGTTCAACTTTCAACCACCTCTTTGCTTCCCCCAATAATGAAAATGGGAATAATGTAAGCCTCACGTAGTCGGCTGATACTCCAGTGGGGATGTAAGTGTCACTTATCTCCAAAAGGTTTTGGAGGTGTTGTTGTGGGTCTTCATGAGGGAGACCTGTGAATTGTCCGCTGTTGTGCACAACTGCACCATGTTCTGTTTAAGCTCAAACCTCCCTCCTAGCTCTGGTCTACGAATACTAGATGTAACATAGTTAGCATGTGGGATTGCCACTTCGCGAACTGGCCTTGCTGCCATTTCCTTGGGCACTAAAACTGCCCTCACAAGTAGTGGATTCTGTTGTTGCTCAAGAATTGCCTGTCTTAACAACTGTAGCTTCTTCTCTAGAGCTCTCTTCTTTAACGATGAAATTGTCTTTTCGACTCTATATGAATCCACCAACTCCTTATCTCTTGCCAGCGTTTAGAAGAATTCAATATCTGCAAGAGATAGGCTAAGATCAAGTTGTCAGCACTTATATAGAATTTGTAAACTAACACTAAGAAAATAATTTTACCAACTGCCAGTCCCCGGCAACGACGCCAAAAACTTGTTCAGTGCTGTAGTGACTACACGCAAGTGCACGTGGTCGAACAAGTAGTAAAGTGGCTTATTTAAAGCCAAGTATCGATCCCACAGGGACTGAACTCTGGTACTAAGTAACTTAAGCATCAGTGAACTATGTCTTTATGAATGCAGACAACCAATTAAACAATATTTTGAGAGTTAAGTTTACTAAGTAATAAAAATCTAAGTTAAGATTATAATTTGAGTCTGAACAATATTAATGAGCAAGCGGAGGTTAAGATTAACATGCAAGGAAGTAATTTATCAATTCAATTCAACTAATCTTTTCTTCGGTTGCTAGTCAAGAATTATTGCCTATGGATTGGAACTTTCGACTCCTATCCAATTAAAGAATCATGAACCTTAATCTACATTTCTGTGATAAAATAATTTCATGCTCTAGCCATACATAACCGATAACTTAATTGACTAATAAGACTTTTAGATATATTTCTATTCTGAATGTAAATCAATTCTCAATTTTCTAAACTAAGAAGAGATCATATACTACCAATTCACATCTTTCCAATTTCTTTCCTTTTCAAAATCAAAATTGGATTTCTAGATATACATTAACATTAGCCAAACATTAATGCAGTAAAAACAAGAATTGATAGAACAACCATTGAATAAAAGATGAAAACTGAAATGATCAAAAATTACATTCCACTACAATTGTTCTTAACCTCAGCAAGAAGTGAATTAGCCACTCATTTGTGGATTAAACATCATCAAATAAGTACAATTAAAAAAACAATTGAGATTAAAGAGAAAGAGAAAGAGAAGAACCCTAAAATTTTCATCCTCTCAACTGCCTGTAACCCACGTTCTTGCTCAACCAAGTCAGAATGTTTAAAATAAAACCTAAGTGTGTTGTTTATACCCTTGAGAATTTTTCCCGGAATAACAAGCAACGTGGCACGGAGTGTATCGCGGAGCACTCCCTCCGTGCCACGGGGGTATCGCGGACACTCACTGGAAGTCGGCTCCCCAGCAATTGCACCTCAACGTGGCACGGCTTGCATCGCGGAGCCTTGCCTTCATGCCACGGTGCTATCGCGCACCTTCACTGGAACTTGAGGTTCTAGATAGTTGTACTCAACGTGACACATAGTGCATCACGGAGCCCAGCCTCCGTCTCGCAGAGGTAACGCGAGCCTCCACTGGAAATTGACAAAATTAATTCCTCCAAGGAAGAACACCTCCGCGATGTCAGCGTGACACGGCTCCATCGCGAAGCCTCTATTTTTGCTGCTCTCCCTTGTCATTTTCCACTCCTTGTTTCCAAGTTCATTCCCGATCTTCACCAAAATGTATATTAGCTTCAAAAATTTCCTTTTACCTACAAAACAACACTAATCATGTTGGTTAGTATAAATTCACATTTAACTAAAAATCACATGAGAAAGTACACATAACGATAGGTAAACAAGTCGAATGAAGCATTTGAGTATCACTTGGGCATGCAATTCAGCCCATGATCACACAACAATAGTAGCATAATAATAGCTCGAAGGCAACATAACAGCAGCTTGGAGTAGCATGATAATAATAGGCTAATAATATCTCAGAGTAGCACAGTGGTAGCTTGAA
Organism: Datura wrightii; assembly: GCA_035772735.1. Lineage (NCBI taxonomy): Eukaryota > Viridiplantae > Streptophyta > Magnoliopsida > Solanales > Solanaceae > Datura > Datura wrightii. The sequence continues at coordinate 170,009,486 of JASDFA010000016.1, forward strand.
GTAGAAAAATAATAATAACAGCATAGTAGCTCAAAAGTAGCACAACAACAGCTTGAAGTAGCACGATAGTAGTAACTCGAAAGTAACACAATGATAGCTTGAAGTAGCACGATAATATAATAGCATAATAGTAGCTTGATAGAAGCAAATATATAGCTTGAAGGTTTCGAAATAGTGGCTTAAAGGTAGCATATTATTGGCTTGATTAAAATAGTAGCATGATAGTGGCATAATAATAGATTGAATAGTAGCATAACGGGCCTGGTTGAATAACACAATAGTAGCATGGCAATAATAACTTGAATATTAGGTTGAAAGTAGTATAACATGGGCCCAATTTAATAACAGTAGCATGATAACCACTTAGAAATGGTCCTTTGACTTGGTGGCACAATAGCTTAAATTCAAAAACATAGTAATAGCTCGATAATAGTAGCTTTATACGGGGTCATAATGAAACTTGAATCTAGAGGCACAATGATAGCTTAGAAGTAGCACAATAGGTGTTTAATAGAAATAACAGATGATCCAAAAGTAAAATAGTCCAGCCTTTGTTTGAGAGAGAAAGGCATAGGTCCTTCTCGACCTCGGGAATATTTCTTGGAAGGGTGTGCCTATACTCAAATAAAATTTGTGAGTTTTAAAGGCTAGGTTAATACATACCTTTGCATGTCCTTTACTCATCGTCGTTGTTTTGACCTCTATGGACTTTGCACTTTGTCTTGTTGAAAATTTTGAAGAATCCTCAAAAAATTTTGCCCCAGTTTAGAATGCAAAATACTTCGCAAATTTCCTTGTTGCCTGCTTGTGAAGTTTTTGAGGTTTCCTCAAAAATACTGCCCCCCCCCCCAGTTTAAATTTTGTATTCCTATTTTACTCAAAGAAGATCATCAGTTCAAAATAAAAAGGTTGTCTTGTAATTGAACATCAAGATTCAGTTTTAAATCCACATTTGTCATCTAAGGGTCAAACCAAATTGTCATAGCTTTCATATTTGGATGTGAGCAAGATATTTGATTTGGGTATGGACAAAAAAGTTTTATTAGATTGAGACAGAATCCAAAAGTGGGCTTCCTACATATCCAAAAGGAATCAGGTCAGACGTAGTTCAGTGTACAAAGAAATGAATGAAGATGAAAAAGTTAAAGCGGGGGAAATTGGAGAATGAAGGCACTTTACTTATGATGGTCTCGTCTTTGTCAGTTCCTTTTTTGCTGTCTTTTCAAATGTCTTGGAACTATTTTTGTCGGATCACCTTGGACAGCGATTGCTCCAAGTGTAATGGACTCGTAATTCATCGGTCATTGATGCACTATTATCTTCCTCTTCTCAATCAAATCTTGAATCTTATACCTTAAAGCTACACATTCTTCAATATCATGACCTTGAATATTTGAATGGTATGCACATCTCCTGGATGGATGAAAATTTAGGGATGGACATTTAGGAATCTGTTAGACCCTCGAAGCCCAAAGATCAGACTCGGAAGTTAAAACAGAGAAAAAATAGGATTTTCTGCATCAGGTCACAAAATAAGTCATCCTGTGACCCATCAGGTTGACCACGAGTCATTTAATGACTCGTGGTGAGGACTGTTGACTTTCTTGGAAAGTTTAAATTGGGGTGACCACGGGTGTGACCATGATTCGTGGTCAGCCCCATGAGCCATTAGGTCACCCGTGGTCAAGGGAAGTTAAGGATGAAGGATGAACTGGCAGTGTAACCCACGAATGGATACCACAATTCATGGTCAGATGCCATGATTCGTTAGGTGAGTCGTGGTCAACAGTTGATTAGATACTGAGTTTTTGGGTAGTGGAGGTAACAGAAGGTGACCACGAGTCGTGGTTACCAGTGACGAGCCTTTAGGTCCCTAATGGGGACCCTTTGAGAAAAATTGGCAGTTCACTTAACGACAGGAAACAATGACTCGTGCCCAGTGGTGATGACTCATCAATTCCCTCGTTGGGACTAGCAGTCAGCTTTTCTCTGCGAATTTAGTATGGGCTTTTCCATAATTCCTATGATCTTAAGGCCTAAACTACATCGTTTTATGCTATGAGTAAAGAGCTTTAAGAGGGGTAAGTTCATTCTAAGCTATTCCTATTCATCCATGAACACTTAGAAGTCTAGAGAGGTGATTAAGCTTAATTCCTTCAAGTTTTTAATCAATTCTTCCTTGGAAAAATAGAGAAGTTGTAGAATTAGATTCTCTTAGATATGTAAGGTTATGAATGGGTGAATTTATTCACACCCATGTCCAATCCTCTCTAATTTATGAAAATCTATATGTTGATCCTATGGGGTTTTATCCCAATGCATGAATTCCCTAAGTTTCTACATGGTTATGATCTAAGTATGTTTTAATTATTGATCTATGATTCATGGGCAAGTTTACAATGTTTTCAATTATAAATCATGTTTTAAAGCTTTATAAATTATATTGCCCATCCATGAGAAGTTCATGAAAGTTGAGATTTATGATGTATGTTCAAGTATGGTAAGATATTTATGTTGAAAAGCATATTTTCAAGTTACCCATGTCTATGATCATGTTTTCATGTGAATCAACTATTTTCAAGCATGTTAAGTATTGTGCAAGCCCATCTGTTCAAGTATGATATATGATTTCACGAATTAGCTTACCACATGGTTTTGGAGTCAAGACTACCAATTATGTTTAACTTGTGGTATGGTTTGAGCCAAGGTTCCTCATGTACGATTTCAGATTTTATATGTATATAATTATTCAGCTTTGTGACTAGACAATGGCCAGGTTCATTAAAAAATGATGGAGAGCATATGCATGTTTTTGGGAGTAATGTCTAGCAACGAGTAGGCTAAGGGTCAGTCAACCCTATGCCTCAGAACTACGCGCCAACTTAGGTATGATCAAATTATTTGGGACCTCCTTTGTGAGATTTCCCTTGCCCCAAGGGGCCTTCATCTTGATATCGATATCATGGTAGCGTCTTCAGCCCTGGCAAGGTTTTAGACGGCTTTACCCACTTAAGTGTGATAATCGGGACCACATAAGCTCTGTCATGGTAATGTCAGTTATATGACGAGTCTACCATTGTTCTTCATGATTTCAGTTATGCATGTTTATCATTCATGATGTATACATATATGTTCTAAAGCAGGTTTGACCCAATGTTCAATTTTACTTATGGTTATCAGATTTCATCTTTGGGTCATTTGATTCAGTTATGATGTCCAGTTATCTGCAGATCATGATTTCAGTAAATAGCATACAAGCCCTACTCTCAGATTCTTATCTTGATTATGTTTTATATTATGCATGTTTTAAATGATTTTACTTATTTAAGAGGTTTTACTTACCTTGCATACTCGGTACATTCCACGTACTGACCGCATACTCTATGCTGTATCATTATATGATATAGGCTCCAATCTTCAGACTCAGCTCCGTCACTAGCCCATTCCCGGAGTTAGTATCCAGCTTCAATGGTGAGTCCTCAACTCTTGGGGACCATTCTTTCACGATATGAATGTATACTCGGATCGTAGACACGGGACAAGGGACCCCAAGAGACCCCAAGTTGACCCATGGCCCATGCATACAAATCATCTCATTCAAATAAGAGGAATGATAATCATAAAAACATAGCAGAAACGTAACCATGACATAGTGTCAAGAAATACCAAACATTTACATAAGTTGAGTACTACGTATTTGTGTGAAAGCCTATAATACATAAGATAGGTTGATGGGACAAAATCCCCAACTAACCTGGGAAATACTGAAACATAATCAACATGAAATTTTATCAAACAGCCCTCAAAACATGAGGACTCACCAATAAGCTGGTAGCGTAAGCTGAGATGGACTAATGATGGGGATGAACTTGAGATCCGGACCCTGTATCATGAAACGATACAACATAGAAAGTATGCGGTCAGTACGTGGAATGTACCGAGTATGCAAGGTAAGTAAAACGAACATTTTAAAGTAAAGTAAAACTCATAAATAGACATAGGAGAAGGACATCATGCTTACATCAAAATCTTCATAATAAACATAAGGCTTAAGGCTTTCAAATCATTCATAATCATTCATTATCATAATCATAGGTAAACTTTATCAAAACATAACTTGAGCCAATAACATAAACATAACAAGGAACAAAACATGTGGAACAATGGGAGGACTCGTCCTAACCGACACCATCATGATTGAGACTTTCATGATGCCCCTACTATCTCACTCAAGTGGGCAGAGCTGACCCTGGCTTGCCAGGCGAGGTTCGTGCTTAAGGCGTGATATCACATACTGAGGGGATCATCATTAATACAATATATCATTAGAAACCCATGGTGGCATGTGGTTATGAGACACCGGTGTAGTCCTTTGAACATCAAGCTGCTCGGTGCTAGACACGGCTCCCGAATACATGCGAATAGGCTCATACATAAATCATTAAGATCATGCATTAAGATTCATTGGCTAGAAAATAACATTTATCATCATTGATCCCCTTTAAACATGCTTAGCCAAGATTCAAAGGCCCTTTTCATCGGTCAATATCATAAATCGATAAATCATGAAATTCATTTCATAAATCGTAAATCACTCTTCATCATGTGGGAATTGCCCATTACTTCATCATACTCAATTCTTTCAAAATATGCTCATGAACATGAGTAATTTGAATTCATGATTTTCCATCATGAATAAACTCAAAATATTGAATATTCATTATAAATCCTAATTTTCATGAACTTTCATCAATGGGCATTTTAAATTTAAAAAAAATTGAAACATGATTTTTGTAGAAGATAACATAAAATTTGCCCAACATGCATAATTCAATAATTATAACTCAATTAAATTATACCCGTAAAGAGAAATCATATTTCCATGCTTTGGGTAAAACCCCATGGAATTTGAATAGGAGAATTCATGAATTAACTTGGAGTTTGGGCATGGGTGAGGAAGAATTTCACCCATTTTAAAAACCTACATACCCGGAAATGGATTAACTAAAAGTTCCTTGAATACCCACCAAGAACTTGATGGAAGCTTGTGGAAGAAGACCTTGAATCTCCCAAAAATCTCTCTAAAATTCTTACATGAGAATGGGCATGCATAAAGGACTTATCTCATATTATCATACTCAGAAAATATCCAAAACGACGTAGTATAGGGTCTAAAAGCATAGAAAAGTCAAAATTTCCCTTAAAATTAAATCCATGAAAATTGTCCCGGACGGACCAATGACCGACCCAACGGGTCATGACAACATACCATGACTCGTGGTATCAAGTCGTTGAGTCCACTGCTTCATCTCATGCCTCGGATCCTTCCCATGGCTCGTCAGGACGAGTTGTGACTTCAAAGGACGAGTTGTTGGATCGACCGTCATCAACTCCTTGACCAAATCTGACTTTCCTTCCCACGAGCCTCACAACGACTCGTGCTGACTTCCAACGAGTCATGGTTTCCATCCGTTGTCTACACTGGAACCTTTAACCCATGAACGACAACTTGAACAACGGGTTATCCCCCTTAACCACGAATCGTGGGATGCTCCGTTGCTCCTCCTCAGTCTAAGTCCAAACCTCCCCACGACTAGTGACAACAACTCGTTGTTCTTGACAACAGGTCGTTGCACTATCTGTTGTCTCCACTGTTTCCCTGACATCCCAAACCACGTCCATATATGACGACTCATGGTATCCTACCACGAGTCATAGGGTCATCCGTCCGTGATATTTTTACCAGTTTTCTGCACTTTTCAAATTTAACTCCCGGGTCTATTCTTAGGCCTTTCCGAGGTATTACAATATCTACCCCTTGGAAACATTCGTCCTCGAATGTAGGAAAGAAGAAACAAATAGAAACATATAATTCATCATAGCCATATACTGATTATTTTAATCGAAATTTCACGGAATGACTACCTCCGAATAAAACCATATAGCTGAACTGACCTCATACTTTACATACACATTCATACACATAAAAGAAACTTTCTCACATGAACCAAACATGAAAACTAAATAGACTCATAGGGAAAAACTGATACCTCAAGTGAGAACTGAGCTGGTAGAGAACAAACGTGGATATCGAGCCATCATGTCTGCTTCGGCCTCCCAAGTAGCTCCCTCAACATGCTAATTTCTCCATAAAAGCTTAACTGAAGCTACTCCTTTGATTCTCAACTTACGAACTTGACAATCTAAGATCTCAACGGGGACTTTTTCATAATTGAGGCTGTCTTTCACCCCAGTGATGTCTACCGGAACTACCAAGGTTGGATCCCCCAAACACTTCTTCAAAAGTGACACATGAAAGACGGGATGAACTGAAGACAACTCTGATGGCAATTCCAACTCATATACTACCTTGCCAACACTTCTCAAAACTCGGTAAGGACCAATATAGCAGGGACTGAGTTTATCTTTCTTTCCGAACCGCATGACTCCCAACATCGAAGATACCTTTAGAAATACCCAGCCGTCCATATAAAACTTCAAATCCCTTCCTCTCACATTAGCATATGATTTTTGACAACTCTGAGCGGTTTTTAAATGGTCCCTTATAAATTGGACCTTTACCATGTCCTTATAGACCGAATTAGGTCCTATAATGGCTGCTAAACCCACCTCAAACCAACCAATGGGTGATCTACACCTTCGCCCGTAAAGATCCTCGGATGGTGCCATCCGGATACTAGAGTGATAACTGTTATTGTAGGCAAACTCAATCAAGGGAAAATGATCATCCCAACTACCTTTAAAATCCATAACACATTTCCTCAACATATCCTCAAGAGTTTGGATCGTTCGTTCTGCCCGGCCGTCTATTTGCGGATGGAAGGCTATACCGAGCTTAACTTGCGTCCCAAGTCCTTTTTGAAAAGAACGCCAGAATTAAGAGGTAAACTAAGTACCTCGGTCTGAGATAATAGACAAGGGAACTCCATGAAGTCGAACAAACTCCTTGATACACAACTTAGCATAATCATCTACTAAATCCATGGTCATGACCGGTAGGAAGTGTGCAGCCTTTTTTAACCTGTCGACCACCACCCAAATGGAGTCATAGTGTTGGCGAGTACGAGGTAAACCTGTAATGAAATCCATATTAATTTCTTCCCACATCCAAGTGGGGATGCTGATATCCTGAAGTAAGCCTCCTAGCCTTTGATTCTCGACCTTCACTTGTTGGCAGTTTGGACATTTTGCTACGAACCCGCAATATCCTTCTTCATACCATCCCACCAATAGATTTCTCGCAAGTCCTAATGCATTTTCGTGGATCCTGGATGAATAGAAGATCTGGTAACATGTGCCTCATGCAATATCTGAACTCTTAAATCATCTATATCTGGGACACATAGATGACCCTGGTATCATAGCACACCATCTCCCCCTTTGGAGAAAACCTCCACCTTTTGACTTTGCACCGATGGGATCCTCATCTTGCATGGATTTAACATCAATCACCATGGACGATTCTGACCCGTTAAGTACAACAACACTGCCATTGGTCGAGTCGATCAATCTAACTCCCAGTCTTGCAAGTCGGTGGACATCTTTCACCAACTCGTTCTTCCCCTCATCCACACGGGACACACTCTCCATTGAGAGCCTACTAAGCGCATCTGCAACCACATTTGCCTTGCCCAGGTGGTAGAGGATACTCATGTCGTAGTCCTTTAATAACTCCAACCACCTCCTTTGCTGAAGATTTAGATCTTTCTGTGTGAACACATATTTCAAACTCTTGTGATCCATGAATACATCCACGTGTACCCCATACAAGTAATGTCACCATATCTTTAATGCAACACCACCACAACCAACTCAAGATCGTGGGTCGGATAATTCTTCTCATGAACTTTCAGCTGTCTCGAGGCATATGCTATTACCTTCACATGCTGCATCAATACACATCCCAGTCCGACTATCGAAGCATCACAATACACTACAAAGCCATCAGTACCCTCGGGTAAAGTCAACGCTGGTGCTGAAGTGAGTCGGGTCTTCAACTCTTTTAAGCTTTTCTCACAAGCATCCGACCATTGGAACTTCATCCTTTTCTGAGTCATCTTAGTCAAAGGTGATGCAATAGATGAGAAACCCTTAACAGACCTTCGGTAGTAACCTGCTAGGCCCAAGAAACTCCAAATTTTTGAAGGATTCACCGGTCTGGGCCAATTCTTCACCGCCTCAATTTTCTGGGAATCTACCTATATGCCTTCGGTTGACACCACATGACCCATAAATGCCACCGAGTCTAGCCAGAATTAACACTTGCTAAACTTTGCATACAGCTGATGATCCTTGAGGGTTTGCAGCACTATTCTCAAATGAGTGGCATGCTCCTCCTCGCTCCGGGAGTATAAGGATGTCATCGATGAACACAATCACGAACATATCCAAATATTGCTTGAACACCCTGTTCGTCAGGTCCATAAAAGTTGCAAGAGCATTGGTTAGCCCAAAAGACATAACTAAAAACTCATAATGGCCATACCAGGTTCTGAAGGCTGTATTTGGAATATCACACTCCCGAACATTGAGCTGGCGATATCCGGATCTGAGATCTATCTTCGAGAAACACCTGGCACCCTGGAGCTGGTTAAATAAATCATCAATCCTGGGCTAGGGGTACCGGTTCTTGATAGTGACTTTATTAAGCTTTCGATAGTCAATACACATCCGAAGGGATCCGTCCTTCTTTCGAATGAAGAGAACTGGTGCACCCCATAGAGACTTGCTTGGTCTAATGAAACCCTTATCTAGCAAGTCCTTAACTAATCCTTTAACTCTTTTAGCTCAGCTGGAGCCATACTATAAGGAGGGATAGAAATAGGCTGCGTATCTTGCAATAGATCAATCTCGAAATCGATTTCCCTCTCTGAAGGAACACCTGGAAAATCATCAGGAAACACCTTTGGATACTCGCACACCACCAGAACTGACTAAATAGTCGGGGTCTCGGACTTCACATCCTTAACCCTAACTAGGTGGTGCATGCAGCCTTTGGAGATCATCTTCCTAGCCTTAACATAGGAAATGAACCGACCTGCTGGTACCGCCGAACTACCCTTCCACTCCAACACTAACTCACCTAAAAAATAAAATTCCACCGTACGTGTCCTACAGTTAATCAAAGCATAACACGCACACAACCAATCCATGCCCAGAATAATGTCAAAGTCAGTCATGGCTAACTCTACCAGGTTTGTGGAGGTAACCTTATACAACAAAGTGATCGGGCACCTTCTATATACTCTTCTAGCTATGACCGAATCTCCAACAGGGTTCAAAACAAAAAATGGCTCTAACAAGGTCTCGAGACTAACTCCAAGGTGAATAGCAATGTAAGGAGTCACAAAAGACAATGTATCTTCCGGGTCTAACAAGGCATAAACATTAATATGAGAGACATGTAACATACCCGTGACCACGTCTGGCAAAGCCTCCTAATCCTGGAGCGATGCAAGGGCATAAAATCAGTTTTGGCGCTATCCGCCATCCCCACTAGTCGATGCTCCCTGTGGAGCAGAATGGGTTGGAGCTTCTGTTGTCCTGGTGGTCAATGCTCGACCCTATCATCACCCTTTATAGCATACATACATGCTCAGCGCATGTTCTCAGATCTACCACACCCAAAATAGACTTCTGAATCGAGCAGGCACTCCCCGGTGTGACTCTTGCCGCACTTCCCGCAGGCTGGGGAGGTATACTCCAAATGGGTGCCCCTTTAATCCTTGTACCCTGAAGCCCTTCTCCTCTGATAACCCCTGGGTCTGGAGTGAACATTAGCTGATGATGGTACTGGGGCTAGTGATCTCTACTGAAACTATGGGCGGCTATCACCGCTGGACCTCTAATGTAAAAACCCATGATTATCCATCCGAGCCCTCTTTGCCTCCGTTTCCCTTGCATAAGCCCCCTCCATCTACTAGGCGTACAACAACATGCGGGGAAATTCCATATCCTGGTGAAACATTGCAGTCCTGCAATCTTTTTCTAAATAACCGGCCACACCATGAACAAATCGACTCACTCGTGCCCTCTGATCCATCACTAACTCTGGGGAATATTTTGATAGATCAGTGAACTCAAGCGAATAATCCAACACCGACATCCTCCCCTGCTTTAGGTTAATAAACTCAGCTGCCTTCAATTCCCTCATCTCCTAAGGGAAGAACCTGTCAAGAAAGGCCATGTGGAACTCATCCCAGTTGATAGGGCCCGCTCCCGCTGCCCTGCTGTCCTTCCATTGCTTGTACAAAATATGAGCGACCTCCTTCAGCTGATAAATTTTCAATTCAACACCTTCTCCATTTGCCACTCCTATAACTTGAGTGACCTTCAAGATCCCTTCAATGAACTCGTGTGGGTATTCGTCCACCTTTGATCCTGTGAACTCAGGAGGGTTCATCCTCAGAAAGTTTCTAACCCATGCCACCACTGCATTACCGCTCCGTGGGACATGCGCAACAGCCTGCTAATTGACCTGAGCGTCAAGGCCTATACCAACATCTGGATAGCTGCCCTAAACTCAGTGTGGGCAGTTGGCTCCAGTGCTTGGGGCTCTTGGACAGGTGGGGCTTGTTGATGCCCATGATCATTTCCACCTCCGTGGCCCTCATCATTTCCATTCCCCCTTCCGTTTACTCTTCTAGGAGCCATAATTGTACAATCCCGAATGGAAACATTTAGAAGGATGGAAAGACTTTTATCTCACGATATAGAACATGAAAGAAGGGAACATTTCCAAAACATTTAGTAGCCTCTCTGTCATAAGTGTGGCGCGCTTCACACCCATGAAAAAGACACTACTTAACACGGCTTTCAGACACTCTAGGACACTTCGAACCTATGGCTCTAATACCAAGTTTGTCACGACCCGAACGTATACCTGGATTGTAGACATGGGACAAGGGACCCCGAGAGACCCCAAGTCGACCCCCGACCCATGCATGAAACAAATCTCATTCAAATAAGAGGAATGATAATCATAAAAACATAGAGGAAATGTAACCATGACATAGCATCAAGAAATACCAAAATTTACATAAGCTGAGTACTACGTATTTGTCCGAAAGCCTCTAATACATAAGATGTGTTGATGGGACAACATCCCCAACTAACCTGGGAAATACTGAAACATAATCAACATGAAAGTTTATCAAACAACCCTCGGAACATGAGGGCTCACCAATAAGCTGGTAATGTAAGCTGAGATAGACAAAGGATGGGGATGAGCCTGAGATTCGAATCCTGTATCATGAAACAATACAGCATAGAAAGTATGCGTTTAGTACGTGGAATGTACCGAGTATGCAAGGTAAGTAAAACAGACATTTTAAAGTAAAGTATAACTCATAAATAGAAATAGGAGAAGGACATCATGCTTACATCAAAATATTCATAATAAACATAAGGCTCAAGGCTTTCAAATCATTCATTATCATAATCGTAGGTAAACTTTATCAAAACATAACTTGAGCAAATAAAATAAACATAACAAGGCACAAAACATGTGGAACAATGGGAGGACTCGTCCTAACCGACACCATCATGATTGAGACTTTCATGATGCCCCAACTATCTCACTCAAGCGGGCAGAGCCGACCATGGCTTGCCAGGTGAGGGTCGTGCATAATGCATGATATTACATTCTAAGGGGGTCATATCAATACAATACATCATTAGAAATCCACGGTGGCCCGTGGTTATGAGACACCGGCATAGTCCTTTGAATGTCGGGCTGCTCGGTGCTAGACACGACTCCCAAAAACATGCATATAGGCTTATACATAAATCATTGACATCATGCATTAACATTCATTGTCTAGAAAATAACATTTATCATCATTGATCCCCTTTAAACATGCTTAGCCAAGAACCAAAGGTCCTTTTCATCGTCCAATCATAAACTGATAAATCATGAAATTCGTTTCATAAATCGTAAATCATTCTTCATCATGTGGGGATTGCCCATTACTTCATCATACTCAATTCTTTCAAAATATTCTCATGAACATGGGTAACTTGAATTCATGTTTTCCATCATCAATAAACTCAAAATATTGAATATTAATCATAAATCATAATTTTCATGAACTTTCACAATGGACATTTTAAATTTTAAAAAAAAATTGAAACATGATTTTTGAAGAAGATAACATAAAATCTGCCCAACATGCATAATTCAATAATTATAACTCAATTAAATCATACCCGTAAAGAGAAATCATATTTCCATGCTTTGGGTAGAACCCCATGGAATTTGAATAGGAGAATTCATGAATTAACTTGGAGTTTGGGCATGGGTGAGGAAGAATTTCACCCATTTTAAAACCCTACATACTTTGAAATAGATTGACTCAAAGTTCCTTGAATACCCACCAAGAACTTGATGGAAGTTTAGGGAAAAATACCTTGAATCTCCCAAAAATCTCTCTAAAATTCTTGCATGAGAATGGGCATGCATAAAGGACTTATCTCATATTATCATACTCAGAAGATATCCAAAATGATGTAGTTTAGGGTCTAAAAGCGTAGAAAAGTTGAAAATGCCCTTAAAATTAAATCCCTGAAAACTGTCCTAGATGGACCAACGACCAACCCAACGGGTCGTGACAACATACCACGACTCGTGGTATTGAGTCGTTGAGTCCACTACTTCATATCATGCCTCGAATCCTTCCCACGGCTTCTTAGGACGAGTCGTGACTTCAAAGGACGAATCGTTTGATCAACCGTCGTCAACTCCTTGACCAAATCTGACTTTCCTTCCCACGAGCCTCACCACGACTCGTGGTGACTTCCAAAAAGTCATGGTTTCCATTCATTTTCTGCACTATAACCTTCAACCCATGAACGAAGAATTGAAACAATGGGTCGTCCCCCTTAACCACGAATCATGGGATGTTCCGTTGCTTCCTCCTCAGCGTAAGACCAAACCTCCCCACTACTGGTGGGAATGACTCGTTGTTCCTGACAACGGGTCACTTCACTGTGTTGTCTCCACTATTTCCCTGACTTCCTAAACCACGACCGCATATGAAGACTCGTGGTATCCTACCATGAGTTGTAGGGTCATTCATCCTGTGATATTTTTGCCAATTTTCTGCACTTTTCAAATTTAACTCCCGAGTCTATTCTTAGGCCTTTCCGGGGTATTACACATTTGTTATCAATTATCTTTGTATTTTCAGTTACAGACTTAGAGAGTTAGTTGGGGTTTTGTTCCATCAACTCATCAGAGTTAGAGGCTTTTCAAACATACTATATTACTAGCGTGAGATTCGTGTATGTATTTTAAATGCTATGTTGTGTTCAGACTTCACCTATGGTTATTATATCGATCTTCCGCTTTTATTGATTGAATTAGATGTATGTTCATGCCATGGGTTGACTTGGAGTCTCTCGGGGCTTCTTGTCTCGTGTCTCAATCCGGGCCTATGTTCAGGTCGTGACAAACTTGGTATCAGAGCATTAGGTTTTGAAGTGTCCTACAGTGTTTGAAAGTCATTTTAAGTAGAGTCTTTTTCATGGGAGTAGCACGCCACACTTATGAAGAAGAGGTATGAGACCTTTAGGAAATGTTCCCATCTTTCACGATCTATGTCGTGCAGTGAAATGTCTCTCTATCCTTCTAACTCATGCTACTCGCAATTGCAGAATCATGCCTCCCCGCAGAGTTAACAGCAGAAGGAATGGAAATGGAAATGGCGACGGGCACCAACAAGCTCCGCCAGCCTATGAGCACGATGCACCTGAGCCGGTTGCCCACGTTGAATTCAAGGAAGCCATTCAGATGCTAGCACAGGCCTTGATTGCCCAAGTAAATCAGCAGGCAATAGCACATGTCCCTCAAAACGGGAATTGGGTGGTGGAAAGATTCAGAGATTTCTTAAGGATGAACCCTCCAGAGTTCCTTGGGTCAAAGGTGGATGAGGATACATATGAGTTTATCGATGAGATTCTAAAGATCACTCGAGTCATGGGGGTGAATGGAGAGGAGTGCGCCAACTTAGCCTCTTATCAGCTGAAAGGGGTTGCACATATCTGATTCAAATAGTGGAAGGATAGTATGGTAGTCGGAGTAAGCCCTATCAGTTGGGATGAGTATCATGTCTTTTTCCTAGATGGGTTCTTTCCTCGTAAGATGACTGAGTTGAAAGCGACTAAATTTGTGAATTTGAAATAAGGGAAGATGATTGTATAGGAATATGCCCTAGAGTTCACTCATCGGTCCAAGTACGCCCCAGAGTTAGTGGTTGACTAAAGGGCTCGAGTGAGCAGGTTTGTTCATGGAGTGGCGGACTACCTGGACAAGGATTGCAGAATCACCATACTGTATCAGGATATGGATTTTCCTCAGATAGTTTTGTACGCCCAGCAGATAGAGGCGGTGCATCTAAGGGAGAGAGAGGCCAAGAGGGCTAGGACAAAAAGCAATAGGTTCTCTCAGCTGAGGCAAGGTGGTGGGCACCAACAGCAGTCCCACCAGTATCTTCAACCCAGCATCTTCCGCTATGAGTGTTTCGTCCAGACCTAGGCATGAACAGAGGGGAAACGCATCAGGCTCTATGGGTCATAGCAACAGGCCTGCAGATTGTAGTATTCCAGTTTGTGATCGGTGTGGTCGAAGACACACGGGTCAGTGTTTGGTGAGTACATGTGCTTGCTTCGAATGTAGAAAGTCCGGACATATGCATAGAGATTGCCCAGAAGCTAGAAAGGGCCATGATAGGGTCTGAGGCCCAGCTTCCAATTCAGCAGCTCCACTAGCCTGCCCATCTCAGCAGGGTACATCTACTAGATAGGTGGCGACCAGTGCCAGAATAGATTCTATGCCTTAGCATCCCTCCAGGAGCAGGAGGTCTCCCCAGATGTAGTCACTGGTATGTTACGAGTTTTCCACCTTGATGTTTATGCTTTGTTAGATCCAGGGGCTACTTTATCTTTTGGGATGACCTATGTTGCTAGTAGTTTTAGAGTTAGTCCCAAAATCTTGTCAGAACCCTTTTCAGTCTCTACTCCAATGGGTGATTCAGTTGTCGCTATACGGGTGTATAGAAGTTGCCCAATCGCAGTCCTTCAAAAACCACCTCATTAGATTTAGTAGAGTTAGCCATAACCAATTTTGATGTTATCCTCAGCATGGACTGGCTATTTGCATGTTATGCCTTAGTGAATTGTAGAACCCGGGAAGTAGAATTCAGATTTTTGGGTGAGCCAATCTTAGAGTGGAAGGGTAGTCCAGTTGTGCCTATAGGTCATTTCATTTCCTACCTTAAGGCCAGAAAGATGATCTCCAAGTGTTTTGTGTACCATTTAGTTAGGGTTAAGGATGCCACAATCTGAGACCCCGACTATCCAGTCTGTTCCTGTAGTATGTGAGTATCCAGAAGTCTGCCTAGATGATCTACAGGGAATCCCTCCCGAGCGGGAGATTGATTTTGGTACTGAACTTCTTCCCAATATACAACCTATATCTATTCCTCACAGAATGGCTCTAGTCGAATTAAAGGAGTTGAAGAAGCAGCTGAAGGACCTGTTAGACAATGGTTTCATCCGATCGAGCAAATCCCCATGGGGTGCACCAGTTCTCTTCGTCCACAAGAAAGATGCTTCTCTTCGTATGTGTATTGATTATACAAATTGAACAAGGTCACCATTAAGAATAGGTATCCGCTCCCCAGAATTGATGATTTATTTGACCATCTTCAAGGTGCTAAGTGCTTTTCGAAGATAGATCACAAATCCGACTACCATCAGCTTAGGGTTCGGGAGAGTGACATCCCGAAGACAGCCTTCAGGACTAGGTATGGTCATTAGAGTTTGTAGTTATGTCTTTTGTACTAACGAATGCTCCTACATCTTTTATGGATTTGATGAACAAGGTATTCAAGACATATTTGGACATGTTCATGATCATGTTTATCGATGACATCCTGATATACTCTCGGAGCAAGGAGGAACATGTTGCTCATTTGAGGGTGGTGCTAAAAACTCTCAAGGATCGCCAATTATATGCTAAATTCAGCAAGTGTGAGTTTTGGTTGAACTCAGTGGCATTTTTGGGTCATGTGGTGTCAAGAGAGGGTATAAAGGTGGATTCTCAGAAGACAGAAGCGGTGAAGAATTGTCCTAGACTGGTGAATCCTTTGGATATGGGGAGTTTCTTGGGCTTAGCGGGTTATTATCAGAGATTTGTTGAAGGATTTTCATCTATTGCAGCGCCATTGACCAAATTTACCTAGAAGAAAGTGAAATTCCAATGGTCAAATGCTTGTGAGAGAAGCTTTCAGGAGTTGAAGACTCGACTCACCTCAACACCGGTGTTAACCCTACCTGAGGGTACCGATTGGTTTGTGGTGTATTGTGATGCCTCTAGAATCTGCCTTGGTTTGTATTGATGCAGCATGGTAAAGTTATAGCATATGCTTCTAGGCAGTTGAAGGTTCATGAAATGGATTACCCGACCCGTGATCTTGAATTGGCGGCGGTGGTATTTGCATTGGAGATTTGGAGACACTATTTATATGGGGTCCATGTGGATATGTTTACGGACCACAAGAGCCTACAATATGTTTTGACCTAAATCTGCGGCAAAAAAGGTGGTTGGAGCTGCTCAAGGATTATGACCTGAGTGTCCTTTATCATCCGGGTAAGGCCAATGTAGTAACAGACGCACTTAGTAGACTCTCTATGGAAAGTGTGTCCCATGTAGATGAGGGAAAGAAGGAGCTGGTGAAGGATGTGCATCGACTTACACAGTTAGGAGTTCATTTGGTTGACTCAACTGATGGTGGTGTCATAGTTCAGAATGGGTCAGAATCATCCCTGGTGACTGACGTGAAAGTTAGATAAGATGAAGACCATATTTTTGGTAAAGTTGAAAGAAGCCGATCAAAATCAAAAGGTAGAGGTTTTCTCCAAAGGGGGATATGATGTGATTTAATGTCAGGGTCACTTGTGTGTCCCGGATGTTGATGATTTGAGAAATCATATTTTGCATGAGGCTCATGGTTCCAGATATTCAATACATCCAGGTGCCACCAAGATGTACTGTGACCTACGGGAAATCTATTGGTGGGATGGCATGAAGAAGGACATTGCAGAACTTTTAGCTAAGTGTCCAAATTGTCAGCAAGTGAAGGTTGAGCATCAGAGACCGGTGGGTGTGTTTCAGGACATCAGTATCCCTGCTTGGAAGTGGGAGGAGATCAATATGGACTTCATCACCGGGTTGCCCTGCACTTATCGATAGTATGACTCCATTTGGGTGGTCGTGGACAGGTTGATCAAAGCCACTCATTTTCTACCGGTCAAAACCACTAATTCTGCAGAGGATTATGCTAAACTATACATCCAAGAGCTAGTTCAGTTTCATGGAGTTCGCTTGTCCATCATATCAGACAGAGGTACCTAGTTTACCTCTCTGTTTTGGAGGTCGTTTCAAAAGGGACTTGCTACCCAGGTCAAGCTCAGTGCCGCATTTCACTCGCAAATGGATGGTCAGGCAGAGGGAAGAATTCAGACTCTCGGGGACATGTTGAGAGTGTGTGTGATTGACTTCAAGGGTAGGTTGGATGATCATTTTACTCTCATTGATTTTGCATATAATAACAACTATCATTCCAGCATTCAGATGGCTTCATTTGAGGCTCTCTATGGACGGAGATGTAGATCACCCATTGGTTGGTTTGGAGTCGGTGAAGCTACAATGATAGGACCAGATTCAGTCCATGAGGCCATAGAGATGGTTCAGCTCATACAGGGTAGGTTTAAAATATCTCAGAGTCGCCAAAAGTCTTATGCGGATGTGAGAAGGAGAGAACTTGAGTTCGAAGTTGATGATGGGATGTTTCTGAAGGTGTCTCCCATGAAGGGAGTGATGAGATTCAAAATGAAAAGGGAACTCAGACCCCGTTATGTTGGCTCGTACTGGATTTTGAAATGGGTTGGCAAGGTAGCATATGAATTGTAGTTTCCCTCAGAATTAGCTTCAGTCCATCCATTTTTTCATGTATCGCTCCTAACAAAGTGTTTGGGTGATCCAGCTCTAGTTGTTCCGGTGGAGAGTGTAGGTGTGAAAGATATCCTTAGTTATGAGGAGGTTCCGGTGGAAATACTAGATCGTCAGGTGTTCGGTGGTTCGTTAGGTATCTAAGCCGACACGCAAGTGCACGTGGTCAAACAAGTAATAAAGTGGCTAAGTAAGCCAAGTATCGAACCAAGGAGACTCTGGATAAGTAAAATTGCTCAAGTATACTACATTCTATCTTACTTCTAAATATGCTGACAACAACGTAACCAAAAGTTAAATAATTTTTGTTTATAAATTATATACTAAAACTATTAACAAATATCTACTTTGAATTTAAACTATGGATATGAGCATGCCGAGGTTAAGAACATGTAATGAACTGATTATAATCATAAATTGGTTAATCTTTTCTTCCAGTTGCTAGCCAAGAACATTAGCCAAGAGATTAAAACTCTCGTATTTAATCTCACTTAAGAATCATAAACCATCCGTCTACATTTCTGTGATCAAATGCAATTCATGACCTAGCAATACAATTCCGGTTCCTAAATTGACTAATACGGCTTTCAAGTATATTTCTATCAGGAAAGCACATCAAAACTCAATTTTCCCAAATCAAGTAAAGAACAATATCCTATTAATTCACAACTTTCCAATTTCGTGCTCTCTCGAGTGAAATCGGACTTTTTAGATGTACATTAATGTAGGCCACACACCAATGCAGTAAGAACAAGAATTAATAGAACAACATGGAAGAAAAAGATGAAAAACCATATAATTAATAATCAAAATTCATCACAAGTGTTCATAACCTCAGCAAGGAAGGGAATTAGCCACTCATTTGTGGATTAATCATCCTAAAACAAGTGTTAATCATACAAACAATTGAATTAGAGAAGAAAGAAAGAGAGAAAAAACCCTGAACTTTTCGTCCCTCAACTGCCTGTAACCCACGTCCTTGCTCCACCAAGTCTGAATTATGAAAAATAAGCCTAAGTGTTCTATTTATACTAATGGGAATTTTTCCCGGAATAACAAGCAACGTGTCACGGAGTGCATCGCGGAGCACTACCTCCGTGACAACGCGTGGACGCGGACCCTCACTGGAATTTGGGGGTCCAGGTATAAAGCATCAACGTGGAACGGCATGCAACGCGGAGGCTTGCCTCCTTGCCACGGAGCTGTCACGAGGCTCCATTGGAATTTATGCATTTTTCCACCCTCCAGGCAGAATGCCTCCGCGATGGCAGCGTGACACGGCTCCATCGCGGAGCCCCTTTAATTGGTGCAGTCTAATGCTTTTTCCTTTGCTCGCTTCAAAGTCCAACTCTGATATCCTCCAACATGCATTTTAGCTTCTCGAAATCACATTTTACCTACAAAACAATGCTAATCATGTTGGTTAGTATAAATTCACATTTTATTACCAATTACATGAAAATGTATACACATTGCACGATAAACAAGGCGAAAATGATACGTTTGAGTATCACTTGGGCATATAAATCTGCCCAAGATCACTTACCCCACACTTAAATCCTTGTTCGTCCTCAAACAACAAACACACAATTCATGCAAATTACATCCCACCCTTCGCCACTATGGTGCGACAATTTGAGCTACGGTCGTACCGATCATTCAATATTACAAATCATCAAGAAAACATGCATGGTCTTAACAATGTAATGACCTTTAATACATCAAGACTTCCTAGACTTTAAGAATCGACTCTCGATATCGGCAAACTCATGCAAATCAGCTAATCAAGATATCCGACACGAAAATCAATCTTTCATCAAGCATGTGCCCTCATAACTCAAGAGAATCTTCCCCTTTTTGCTCATGTGACATACAAACATTCGAGTAGGGGCATGTAAAAATTAATTTCACTCTCTCTCCCAAAAGAATTCACATGCATCATGTCATGACCCATAAGCTTGCCCTTAGTGTATTACTCCACTAATATAAAGAAATGCAATGTAAGATCACGTAGGACTTTAATGGGTTGTAATGGAAGCTATGGAACTAGTATATATTGGATTAGCCAATAATAGCCACTAGCATCCTTAAGCGCCTTTTCAATACATTCCCAACAACTCATGGACATTGTTTCTCTCTTTTCTTTTTTCCATCATCCCATTCATGATGATTTACTTTCGTATGGCCCATTTCATCAAGCACACTTGACACAAAAACAAAGGTTTTTCATGCACCTTCATTATCATTTAGTTATAGCAAGTGCACCTTCAACCTTTTCTTTTCTTTCCTCACTCTGCTTTTCTTTTTCTTTTTACCATTCTCACTCTTTGACACTTTGGGAAAATTTTTGTTCTTCTTAAGCGCTTAAGAGTTTTGTATAGACTTTACGGCTAATGAAACGAAAGAATTAAGCTCAGTTTATGCATTTTTGGACAAAAGAAAGAAATAATAGGCTAAAGGCTCAACGGGCTGACTAGGGTATACAATCACATAAAAAGGGGAGTATGACAAGAAAAAAAATAGAAACTCTCGGTTAAAATAAAGAAATGCCTACATCCTTTCCAACACTACACCTCCTTCATTTCGTTTTGTACACACACCAGGCAAGTTCTAGACACTTCACAATAGCATGGAATAACAATACCTCACTTCACACTTCATGCACATGCTCGATTCAAGATGCATTCACAGACTCTTCAATTAGCTAATTACATGAATTCAAAATTAAGCCTCAATCACACCGAATCGAACTCTACAGCCTAGGTATCTCAACATATTTTCAAAATTGCATGCTTTCATACGAATCACCTTTGCATTTTGAATATCAGGTATAACACGCAACCAACATTTCACAACCATATAGTAACTACAGGTTCCGTGATGCAATCCACCAAAGAAAAAAACTGAAAATAAATTAAAATCACTACTCCTACCGACTACATTTCCCTTAAGACGGTCGTCATCCATCCATCATAGGGAACGGTCACTAACTATGACGTCGGTTCAATGGGACTATTCTCGGTAAAAGAACCGAAAACAAACGCCGAGAAACCCAAAAAAATAAAAATTGAAAAATTTTGCAACACATCGATCATTTCGATGGAAAAATTATTTACAAAATATTTTAATATGAACAAAATATTTTCGCAAAATTTTAAAAATATCGATCATTTCGATAGAAAAAAAAAGAAAATATTTATAAAAATTCTTACAGACTTAGCTGGCAACAACAACATTCCACAACACACATCAATTACACAAATAATTACAAATACAGAACAGTTTGCAATTCACAAACACAGGGAAATATACATACGAAAATATAGAGGAAGGCATACAAGCAAACCAACCCAACCCAGCACCTAACTACTCCCCACCTCACACTTAAACCGAACACTGTCCCCAGTGTTCACAAAAATTAAAAATCACACAATTGGGTGGTGGAACTCCCTGATCAGTCAAAGTATTCCACTTCTTCATCAAGTGCTGCTGCCTCATCTCCCATGTCCGAGTCACCTCCGTCGTCGTCATCGGACTCCACATCGGAGTCCTCCCGGCGTGTCTCCTCATCCGTGGGGACATCATCGTCAGTGGGCTCTACAAAGGCTGGCCCCACTCGGCATAGAGCCCTGGCGTTTTCGCCAAACGGGTAATCCAGCTCGAGCTGCCATAGCTCCTCCTCCGTGGCTGGTCTCCCACCGATCCTGAGCTGGAGCATTTGCATTCCAAACATCCGTGCCATGTACTGGTCGTCACGAGCATGTCGCTCACCAAGCGTCAGCACTGGCCCGTGTGTGGTGTCGGGGGCCTTAGTTTTGGTCACGTCCAAGGCCCGCCACTCCAACTGCGGGATGTAATCCAAAGCCTCTTCCTCGATGTCGAGGCCCCGAAGAAAGGTGGTGATTAGTCCACCGAACCCATACCTGTGGCCCTGGTGTAGTCGGGCTCTCTTCATGGAAGATATGATGACCGCCCCCACATTAATCTCCAGCCCTTTCATCAGGGCATACACCAGGCAAACACGGTCCCGGGTCACATCAGTCATGTGCACCCCCGGGATTAGGCACGAGCAGACTATCTTCAGCTAGATTCTAGCCTCCCTGTTCATTTGAGAATAAGGCAGAGTCTGGTGGTAGCCCCTTTCCTTGTGTCTGCTCCATCTAGCTGTGGATCGAGCCCCACACAATATGCGTCTGATGTCGGCATATGGTGGGGTAATATTCAGCTGGCGGAGAATGTGGGCATCTGTGTCCCGCGCTCCGATGATGGCATTTAGTTGTTGGGGTTCCAGAGTGACTATCTGCCCTCTGATCTTGATGGTGTGGCTTCTGATTGCCGGGTTCCAATTAGCATAGAACTCCCGGACTAGGTGTAGGTTGCATTCCTTAGGCTCCTGAAATATGAAACTTAGCCCAGCAGCCTCGATCCGTTGAACTATGCGGGGGAACTCCTGTGCTAATGGTTCCCTTGCTATATGCTCCTCGGGGAAGTATTTGTTTTCTATGTGTTTGGCGTACCACTTCTTCCCCTCATCAGTTACCCACCTCTTTCCATATTGGCGGCGCTGGCCGCGTGGAATTGCTGGTGCAACTGGGACTGCTGTGCCCAGTCTAAGTCTTTTCCTCCCGGTGCCTGAAGTTGATGCACCCTTACCTTTATCTTGCCTGCTTGCCATTTTGTCTGTCAACACAAATAAACAAGCGCAATGTCAAGCTAAATAGATATTAGCTTCGGCTAAGGTCGGGTTACACTAAGTTTACCCCACACTTAGTCCTTAGCTATGGTTACGATACTACGGCAAGAATACTTTATTTACACCAAAAAACAGCTATACAATTCATGCTTAGTGCGTTCAACAAGAAAAATTCGACGGTATAACTTCAGCATACTACTCAGACTTCGTACAGCTAATCTCAATCACTACCATCTCTAGAAATTCAACCATCGCACTTAGCAAAGAAAAACAACAAAACAAAAACACAACAAAAAATATATACATGAACCTATACAACCAACCCAGTTCGAACAATTTTCAACATTTTCCCCAAAACCCGAGAATTCGTCATCTATTAGCATTCAACAATGGTTACAATGACTTATCTCATTTCACTACGTACACGACATATATTTTACAAATTCAACACATTACCCATTTCAATTTCAACAACCACGCCCTAGAATTGAATTTCGCAATTAAATTCGAATAATTCATGCAATCGACAAGTTCAAACGCTCATTACAATATTCCGAACATTTATCAATCAATAAATAACTCAATTTCATGCTAAAATTCGATTTAGGGTGATTTATCTCACCTCCCATGCTTAAATTCGAATAATATCGCTAAAAACTTGAGAGAGAATCGGAAAACATACCTTGGAGTTGAAGAACTGAAGAAAACTTGGTAATTCTTTGCTTTAAACCGTGGCACATTGATGGGGAAGGGATTTTAGGAAGTATGGTCGCGGAGGAGAACAAGAATGAGGGAAAAAGGGGCGAAATCGGGGGTTTAAAATGTAGAAAACACGCGGGTCACCCAGCAATCCGGTGTGACCCGTCACAATTTATATGGCAACGTGTCACAGAGTGCATCGCGGTGCACTGCCTCCGTGACATGGAGCCATCGCGATAGCTTACTGGAATTTTTAAAAATTCCAGATTACACCAAAACGTGTCACGGAGGGTAACGCGGAGGTCCTCCTCCGTGACACGGAGCTATCGCCCCAGCTCACTGTCTTCAACATTTTTTTAATTTTTTCATACCTCGCTTTTCCTTCACGATTCCGTGCACATTTTTCGCCGTTTGACCTGAAAATCATCTCACTAAACAAAATTGGTTAGATTAATAGGTTTCACCTAACTAAAATAATAAAATACTAACTAAAACACAAAAATTTTGTACTCAATCAAGAAAAAGAAAAATAAAATCTATGTACACTTTACAAAATGAAAGAAAATAATCTTCACGGGTTGCCTCCCGTGCAGCGCCTGGTTTACCGTCGCGGCTCGACGTCCTTTATGCTCAATTGTACGCTAGGGTGATGGATGATTTCTCACGATCATTGTCCTCCCCCCAGTAGTGCTTACACCTATCTGGCGGTCTTCCCATCAACTCTCGAGAATCATTCATCTGGTTAGCATTACCATGATCAATTACATTGATCACCGAGAGTTCTTCATTCACCATCGGGAGCTTGGGTGCTTTGTACAGATCGAACACCTCTACCTTGTCATGTGCTCGTATAGTAAGTTGACCCGCAGCTACGTTGATTAATGCTTTCCCGGTTGCCAAGAAGGGTCGTCCCAAAATAAATGGGACTTCCGCGTCCGGTTCAAAATCCAGAATAATAAAATCTACCGGTAAAATTAGGGAGCCCACTTGCACTAGAACATCCTCAACAATGCCATCCGGCCTCGCTAAGGATCGATCCGCCAACTTCAAGATTACGGTAGTAGGTCTAGGACTCCCTAGACCCAACTTTCTGAATACCGAAGATGGCATCAGATTTATGCTCGCTCCCAGGTCACACAATCCATGAGCTCG
Source organism: Datura wrightii (assembly GCA_035772735.1). Taxonomy (NCBI): domain Eukaryota; kingdom Viridiplantae; phylum Streptophyta; class Magnoliopsida; order Solanales; family Solanaceae; genus Datura; species Datura wrightii. The sequence continues at coordinate 170,034,061 of JASDFA010000016.1, forward strand.
GATGCTCTGCCCAATAGTAAGCTGGATAGTAAAACTTCCAGGGTCTTTTAGCTTCGTGGGCAGTCTATTTTGGATCCGGGAAGTGCACTCCTCCGTCAAAGCTACCGTGGCATACTCAGTCAAACGACTTTTGTTGGCCACAATGTCTTTAATGTATTTGGCATATTTAGGCACTCCCTGTAAGACATCAACAAGAGGTAAGTTAACATGTACCTGTTTAAGCACCTCCATGAATTTCTTGAAACACGCCTCCTCCTTGTGTTTCTTGAGTCGTTGAGGGAACGGGGGTGGAGGTCTTTCTGATTCAGGTTCTTTGGTCTTCCCCCTTTCCAAACTTTGCTCCCCCTCAACTTCTGCTGCTCCCGAGTTTTGGGGTGGTCTTTCTGGTTCCACCTCCTTCAGCTGCAAACCACTCCTTGTGGACACTACATTTACCTACTTCGGAGTCGGATCTGTGTCGCTAGGCAGTCCTCCTCTGGGCCTTGTATTTTGGGCACTAGGAAATTGCCCAAATTGATACTCAAGAGCCTTGGTCGCTAACTGGTTATTTTTCACTTCGGCTGCCAATTTAACATAGTCAGCCTGCAATTGTGCTTGATTAGCGATCATGGTCTTGAACATTTCCTCAATGCTGGGTGATGGTGGTGGAGGAGGGGCATTGTTATTTCTGAATTGAGATTGGTAGTTCTGTTGCCCTCCTTGATTTCTTTGCATACCTTGACCCGAACTTTGGCCCTGATGGCTGTTGCTACCCCATGAAAAATTTGGATGGTTCCTTCAATTTGAATTGTAGCCACTACCATACTGCTGCTGATTTCTTTGTGCATTGCCCACAAAGTTAACCGAATCTGGGTTTGCTCCACAGCACTCAGCTGAGTGCTCACTACTTCCACACACTTCACACCACATTTGTTGGACCGCATTGACTAAAGCTGAAGGCTGGTTCAAAGTCATGTTGCTGGAGTGGTTGTTCAATTGATTCTGCAAGGCAGCTATCTGTGCAGCGATAGCTGTAAATCCATCCACTTCAAGCACTCCTGCTGCTTTCCTTGCTCCACCTCGTGATGAATCAGCATTCCATTCTGGATTGCCCTGTGAAATCCGGTTTAGCAAAGTGTACAGCTCCTCATAAGTCTTTTCCAGCGCTTGCCCTCCAGCTGCCGAATCTAGCAAAATTTTGGTATGGGGTTCCAAACCCTCAATAAATGAGTGCACCAACACCTCATTGGACTGATGATGATGAGGACAGTCCCGCAACATGGATTTAAATCTTTCCCAGGCTTGATACAAATTTTCTTCCTCCCTCTTTTGAAACTTAGAATTTGACTTCTAAGTCTGGCTGTTTTACCAGAGGGAAAAAATCTTATCAAGAACTTTCATGCAAGATCATCCCACGTTGAAATAGAATTTGGTGGCTCAGCTTTCAACCACCTCTTGGCTTCACCAAGTAATGAGAACGGAAACAATGTAAGCCGAACATAATCAGGTGACACTCCAGCAGGTATATATGTGTCACTTATCTCCAAAAAGTTCGGGAGATGCTGTTGTGGATCTTCATGAGGGAGACCGGTAAATTGCCCGCTTGTGTGCAACAATTGCACCATATTTTGCTTGAGTTCAAATCTCCCTCCAGGCTCTGGTTTGCGGATACTTGATGTAACATTGTTGGCATGTGGGATTGCCACCTCGCGAACCGGCCTTGCTGTTGCTTCTTCGGGCACTAACACTGCCCTTACAACCGGTGGATTTTGTTTCTCCATAATACTCTGTCTGAGCAACTGCAGCTTTCTTTGTAGAGCTTCCCTCCGTTTACTATGAAATATACGTTCAGGCTCTATATAAGATTCTACCAGCTCTTTGTTTCTTGCCAGTGTTCACAGAAATCAAGTCTGCAAAATACAAGCTAAGACCAAGTTGTCAACACTTAAGAAAATAAAATAAAAATACAGTAAATTTACACTTAATACAATTTCACCAATTGCCTAGTCTCCCCGGCAACGGCGCCAAAAACTTGTTCGGTGGTTCGTTAGGTATCTAAACCGACACGCAAGTGCACGTGGTCAAACAAGTAGTAAGTGGCTTTAGTAAGCCAAGTATCGATCCACGGAGACTCTAGATAAGTGAAAATTGCTTAAGTATACTATATTCTATCTCACTTCTAAATATGCTGACAACAACGTAACCAAAATTTGAATAATTTGTTTTATAATTTCTATACTAAAACTACTAACAAATATCTACTTTGAATTTAAACTATGGATATGAGCATGCCGAGGTTAAGAACATGTAATGAACTGATTATAATCATAAATTGGTTAATCTTTTCTTCCAGTTGCTAGCCAAGAACATTAGCCAAGAGATTAAAACTCTCATATTTAATCTCACTTAAGAATCATAAACCATCCGTCTACATTTCTGTGATCAAAAGCAATTCATGACCTAGAAATACAATTTCGGTTCCTAAATTGACTAATACGGCTTTCAAGTATATTTCTATCAGGAAAGCACATCAAAACTCAATTTTCCCAAATCAAGTAAAGAACAATATCCTATTAATTTACAACTTTCCAATTTCGTGCTCTCTCGAGTGAAATCAGACTTTTTAGATGTACATTAATGTAGGCCACACACCAATGCAGTAAGAACAAGAATTAATAGAACAACATGGAAGAAAAAGATGAAAAACCATATAATTAATAATCAAAATTCATCACAAGTGTTCATAACCTCAGCAAGGAAGGGAATTAGCCACTCATTTGTGGATTAATCATCCTAAAACAAGTGTTAATCATACAAACAATTGAATTAGAGAAGAAAGAAAGAGAGAAAAAACCCTGAACTTTTCGTCCCTCAACTGCCTGTAACCCACGTCCTTGCTCCACCAAGTCTGAATTATGAAAAATAAGCCTAAGTGTTCTATTTATACTAATGGGAATTTTTACCAGAATAACAAGCAACGTGTCACGGAGTGCATCGCGGAGCACTGCCTCCGTGACACGGCGTGGACGCGGACCCTGACTGGAATTTGGGGGTCCAGGTATAAAGCATCAACGTGGCACGGCATGCAACGCGGAGGCTTGCCTCCGTGCCACGGAGCTGTCACGAGGCTCCACTGGAATTTATGCATTTTTCCACCCTCCAGGCAGAATGCCTTCGCGATGGCAGCGTGACACGGCTCCATCGCGGAGCCCCTTTAATTGGTGCAGTCCAATGCTTTTTCCTTTGCTCGCTTCCAAGTCCAACTCCGATATCCTCCAACATGCATTTTAGCTTCTCGAAATCACATTTTACCTACAAAACAATGCTAATCATGTTGGTTAGTATAAATTCACATTTTATTACCAATTACATGAAAATGTATACACATTGCACGATAAACAAGGCGAAAATGATACGTTTGAGTATCACTTGGGCATATAAATCTGACCAAGATCATCAGGTTTGAAGGATAAGAAACAAGGAAGTAGCTTCAATCAATGTTTTATGGAGGAATCAACATTTTAAGGGAGCTACAAGGGAAGCCGAGGCAGATATTATGGCTAGATACCCACATCTTTTCCCTACTGGCTCAATTCCAGCTTGAGGTATCAGTTTTTTTCCCCTAAAACACTATTCAGTATCATGTTCAGTTCATGTGCCCCAGTTTCATTCATGTCTATGAATGTATGTATGATTCATGAATTCAGTTCAGCCCGATATTTCAGTCCAGAGGTAGTCATTCGTCAGTTTTCGGCTTACATGATCAGTATTTGAATATGATGATTGCAATTCTCTGCTTTTCGGTATGATTTTCAACATTCGAGGATGAATGTTTCTAAGGGGGAAATATTGTTATACCCCGAAAGCCCTAAGATCAGACTCGGGTGTTAAAATGGATAAAATAGAATTTTCTACACCAAGTCACATAACGACTCATCTTGTGAGCCATCAGGTTAACCATGAGTCATTAAGTGACTCATGGTGAGGAGTGTTGACTTGCCTGGAAATTTCAAATTGGGGAGACCATGAGTCATGGTCAGCCCCACAAGAAGTTAGGTCACCCATGGTCAAGTGCAGTTGGAGAATGAAGGATGAACTGGCAGTGTACCCCACGAATAGACACCACGAGTCATGGTCAGATGCCACGATTCGTTAGGTGAGTCATGGTCAGCAGTTGATTAGGGACTGAGGTTTTGGGCAGTGGAGGTAATGGAAGGTGACCACGAGCCGTTAGCTTCCTCACGGGGACCCTTTGAGGAAAATTGGCAGTGCACTTAACTATAAGAGAGGAAGACTCGTGCCCAGTGGTGACGACTCGTCCAGTCCCTCGTTGGGACTAGCAGTCAGTTTTTCTATATGAATTTAGTTAGGGATTTTCTGTACCTCCTATGATCCTAAGGCCTAAACTACGTTGTTTTAAGCTATGAATAATGAGTTTTAAGAGGGACACGTTCATTCTAAGCTATTCCTATTCATACATGCAAACTTAGAAGTCTAGAGGGGTGATTAAGCTTAATCCCTTCAAGTTTTTCATCAATTCTTCCTTAGGCAATCAGAGAAGTTGTAGAATCAGATTCTCTCAGGTATGTAAGGTTATGAATGGGTGAATTTGTTCACACCCATGCCCAATCCCTCTCTAATTTATGAAAATCTATATGTTGATCCTATGGAGTTTTAACCCAATTTTTGAATTTTCTAAGGTTCTACATGGGTATGATCTAAGTATGTTTCTATTATTGAATTATGATTCATGGGCAAGTTTTACAATGTTTTCAATTATAAATCATGTTTTCAAGCTTTATAAATTAAAATGTCCATCCATGAGAAGTTCATGAAAGTTAAGATTTATGATGTATGTTCAAGTATGATGAGATATTTATGATGAAAAGAATGTTTTCAAGTTACCCATGTCTACGGTCATGTTTTCAAGTGAATCAAGTATTTTCAAGCATGTTAAGTATTGGGCAAGCCCATATGATCAAGTATGATTTATGATTTCACGAATTAACTTACCATATGGTTTTGGAGTCAAGACTCCCAATTATGTTAAGCTTGTGGTATGGTTTGAGCCAAGGTTCCTCTTGTATGATTTCAGATTTTATATGTATATGATTATTTAGCTTCATCACTAGACGATGGTCAGCTTCATTGAAAAATGATGGAGAGTATATGCATGTTTTTGGGAGTAGTGTCTTGCACCGAGTAGGCTAAGGGTCAATCAACCCTATGCCTTACAACTACGAGCCAACGTAGGTATGATCAGATTATTTGGGACCTCCTTTGTGAGCTTTCCCTTTCCCCAAGGGGCCTTCATCTTGATATCGATATCATGGTAGCGTCTTCAGACCTAGCAAGGTTTTAGACAGCTCTGCCCACTTGAGTGTGATAGTCCGGACCACGTAAGCTCTATTGAGGTAATGTCAGTTATATGATGAGTCTTCCATTGTTCCTCATAATTTCAATTATGCATATTTATCATTCCTGATATATACATATATATTCTAAAGTAGGTTTGACCCAATGTTCAGTTTTGCTTATGATTATCATATTTCATCTTTGGGTCATTCGATTCAGTTATGATGTCCAATTATGTTCAGATCACGATCTCATAAAATAGCATGTGAGCCCTACTCTTAGATTCTTATCTTGGTTATGTTTTAAATGATTTTACTTATTTAAGTGGTTTTTACTTACCTTGCATACTCGGTATATTTCACATACTGACTGTATACTCTATGATGTATCGTTTTATGATACAAGCTCCGATCTTCAGACTCAGCTCTGTAACTAGCCCATTTCTGGAGTTAGCATCTAGCTTTAGTGGTGAGTCCTTATCTCCCAAGGATCATTCATTATCAGTTATCTTTGTCTTTTCAATTACATACTTAGAGAGTTAGTTGGGGTCTTGTCCCATTAACTTATCAGAGTTAGAGGTTTCTCAAACATAGTGTATAATCAGCTTCAGAGTTGTGTATGAATTTTAAATGCTATGCTTTGTTCAGACTTCCACTATGATTATTATGTCGATCTTCCGCTTTTATTGATTGAATTAGATGTATGTTCATTCCATGGGTTGACTTGGAGTCTCTCGGGGATCCTTCTCCCGTGTCTCAATCCACACCTATATTCGGATCGTGATAGAATCCATCCTCCCCTAGGTTTCAAAACTCCTTGGGCCCTTAACCTTTCAAATATGCTTGTCAAGGATTCAGTAGGAGGGGTAAATGTACGAGACTTCACTTTTTTTAATTTTCCAAATTTGGGCTATACCGGTTGAGCCTGGTAGTAGGAGTCATGTTGGTCAGAACCAGGTGCTATTTGATAAACTTGGTGTTGAGAGGTCTGCGCATTGCAAGAGTGATATATAGTGCATACTTGTTGCATATCTTGATGGTGTTGTAGCGGAGGTATAGTGGTTGAGATACCTTCTTTCCTTTTATTCGGAGGATTTTCTGGTGGTTTAGAAATTGTTTGTGTTGTGGCGATATCAATAATTATAACAACCCTGGCACAACACTGTGAAGTATTGTCCGCTCTTGGGCCAAAGCCCATCACGGATTTGTCCCTTCGGGTTGGCGCCTCACAGTATTAGGTCCAGTTCTTTTACTAAATAGCCCAGGACTCTCCCTCTCTTTTTCGATGTGGGATTTTGCCTAAGTGAGCTAGGTTTCTCTACTAGCTTTATCCCTGCACTCACCCCCCGTAGGGACTCAGCATCCTCGCTGAGGTTTGCCCCACCACCGTACTAGTTGAGAATCGGCTTTGATACCACTGTAACGACCCTGTCCCAACACTGTGAAGTATTGTCCGCTCTTGGGCCGAAGCCCATCATGGATTTGTCCCTTCAGGTTTTCAACCCAAAAGGCGCCTCACAGTATTAGGTCCAGTTCCTTTACTAAATAGCCCAGGACTCTCCCTTTCTTTTCTGATGTGGGATTTTGCCTAAGTGAGCCAGGTTTCTCTACTAGAGCTATCCCTGCACTGTCGACTAGTACAGTGGTGGGGCAAACCTCAGTGAGGATACTGAGTCCCTACGAGGGGTGAGTGCAGGGATAGTGCTAGTAGAGAAACCTGGTTCACTTAGGCAAAATCCCATATCGAAAAAGAAAGGGAGAGTCCTGGGCTATTTAGTAAAGGAACTGGACCTAATACTGTGAGGTGCCTTTTGGGTTGAAAACTCGAAGGGACAAATCAGTGATGGGCTTCGGCCCAAGAGCGGACAATACTTCACAATGTTCGGCCAAGGTCGGTACAATAATTCCCCCTATTCGAATGCCATATTCCAATTCTTTTCCAATCCAAATAAGACTTGCGAAGCTATGGATGATTGTGAAATATAAGTATTTACAGTATATACCGTCTAGTGACTTGATAAAATATTTCACTAATTCCTCTTCAAATAGTGAGTGATGTATCTTAGAAGCTTCTCACCTCCATCGTATCACATATTCCTCAAAAGATTCGTGAGCCATTTTCCTTACTTCAAGAAAATCCATAAATGTCGGATCATCTTTGTGTTAAACTTTTATTGTTCTACAAAATCTCGAGCCATACCTTCCCAAGTATGCCATTTGTTGAAATCTTTCTTGACATACCAAGTGAATGCTATTCCAGACAGACTCTGCATAAACAATCTCATTAGGAGAGTTTCATCATGTCCAATTGCAACTAATCTGCCACAATAGTCCTTCAGATGTTCGATTGGGTCTCCATGGCCATCAAAGATGTTGAATTTTGGGATCTTGTATCCCTGCGGCAACTTAACACTTGGATGTAGAAACAACTTCTTATATCTTAAATCTGGAATATTTTTGAAGCATAGTTTCTCATACAGAATCTTTTCCAAGTCATTGAACTCTTTTCATAGTGTCATGATCTTCGTCTTCTCACTTTCAAATGCTACCATGTCTTGCAAAGTGTCAAGATCGGTGTGCAATGAAGGAATCTGTTGAGGGAGTGTATGAGATTTGATGGGGCAAAGAGGTATTGTCTAGGGAATACTTTGTGTAGGGAGAGGACAAAAGTTTGTGTTAATAAAAGGACTAGAATTATTTGGATTATTGGACTTTTTGTCAAATTACAGATTCTCAATTGAATCGATGTTTAAGTACCTGACAACCTTCAGAAAAATAAGCGAATTAAATGCAAACACTAGTTAGCATATAAAAAAATATTAATAATAATACCAAAAAAATGAGTTTGTTAAAGATTTTCAAGCTGAACGAGCAAACTTAAACTCAGACATAAAGCAAAATTCTGAGGCATGAATTGGGCGATAATGACGGAACTTATGACTTCAGATGAGTGGTGTGACACTTGATGAATACCAGGGAGCTATAATATGAATGAGTAGATGGTGACAGTGCTAAATAATTTAGCAAGTCAATAGAATGAACAAAACTAACTTATGCTGGACAATCAGATCCTTGATTAAAATAAAAGGAGATATGCACTGCTAAGTAAAAAGTGATGAATTATGCTTATTCAAGATAATCCAAAGTTATGGGAGATTGATGAGATATCATAAACTTAGTCGCAAGAATATCAAATAAAGTGGAGTTTGGACTTATTTTGTACAAATAAGATGATTATGTAACTACCAAAGAATGAATGCTAAAGAGGCTATTTTGGAAGACACATAAACTTATATTGATGAAAGAAAAACAATTTGAGCTAGGCTCTAGGATTGTATGTTTTTGGCCTAAAAGTGTAAGTTATATGGAATATAAGATTGAGAGAGTGTAAGCATGAAATGATTCTAGAATTATATAAAGATTAGAAATCAAAGAATGAAGGGAAATAAAATAAGAAACAATTACACAAATATATCTTAAATTAACATGTAGCAAATAATTCACGCTCTTTGTGCTAGAGGTAGACCTAGCGAATTCTGAGAGACAAACATGCCATAATGTATCATCCTATTTGGCACCCACTAAAGTACCCAATATAAATAATATAAATAATTTTTTCTTTATTTTACAAAATGAAAAATTACAAAAATGAACAATTACAAAAGGAATAAAGCTATAGTCTAAATGAAAAGGCTCCTCCTTCTTTTTGCTTCATCACAGCTTACACGAAATGAATTAGTCCTTTATAACTTGTATTATAAAAAATGTTAGTTTTGGCCTTCCCTCCTAAGGAGCGAATAGTCTACATATTTAGGCATATTTACCACTCAAAATGAAATGCAAATAAGCATGATAATATCCCTTTTTATGGTTGTAAACCCCTTTGGGACATTGAGAAGGTCAAACTATCGGTCTTGATACAACAAAAGTATCAAAATCTCCTTGGAATAATGCACAAATGATATGACCTAGACTTCTAAGAATTGGGATAGCCACAGACTCTATGCGAGAAGGCACGTGGTCACATGGTAGTAAAACTATCCATTTACCCCATGTATATGCCAACTCTCTAGATGAGTTTATTTAAAAAAAATTCAGAGAAATGCAAAGCACAACTCGCGTGTATAATGTTTATAGTGAGAAGTTCCCAAGTGGGGGAAGTATAAGCGAAATGACAGTTATAAATCTATAACAATTATCATGTAGTGAAACTAATAACACAACAAACAATAAAGAAAATCAACAAGTATTTAATAAAGCAATACAAGTAAAATACATAAATAAAGAAGTTTGGGAACAAACTCGTTGCCAGCACTGGAAGTTTAAATCATGATATGCGTGAACATGCTTGAAATATGTGAGCTGGCCATGAAAGGAGGGACCATGAGTCGACCACATTTCATAAACTTGATAATCGTTAAAGTCATGCATACTTGAGAAAAATCCTCATACTTGAGAAAAATCCTCATACTTGAAATTCAAAAACTCATGAAGAGTCTTTATAGGAAATCATGTACATAAACCACAAAACATAAATTAGGGCCTGAGAGAATTGAAATCATAAGAGGATCATAGATTTTCGTAAAAAGAATTCAGCCCTAAAAGTTCATAATCATACTTGTAATATACGAAACCACAATTTCATGAAAAACTTGAAGGGAACATAAATCCCAATCATGGAATCATTAATCTAATCAAATTAGTTATATCCGGAATAGAATCATAGATGAATTTAAGAATTCCCAACATTAACCCTACGAATTTTCGAATTAGGGCATGGGGAATGGGTGATCACGGATTTCATAAGGGAAAAGAAATCATAATCATAAGAACACAAATTGAATCTTGAGGGAACTAATTTCATGGAAGAACATGAAAGAATTCATCCACAATAAGCTTGACACTAAAATTTTGAAAATTTAGGCGTGGGAGGTGAGAATCTTGAATTCAATTTGAAAAGAGCACGAGGGTGGAAGGATTTTCCCCGTTTATAACCCTACATACCTGGTCTGATGCTCTCTTAACTTGTCTTGAAGAGCCCAAAAAGATTTGAAGAAGAACCCAAGCTCCTTTATTAGAAAATCCAACTATCGTTCTTTTGGAGAGGGTGGGGATTTAGGCTTGGTTAATCCCTTTAATCTGACATTTAGGAAGCCCAAAACAACATCATTTAGGAGTTAGAAGCATAGGAGTTCACTAAAATACCCCCAAACCATCGAATAAAATCCTGAAACTGGTAGCTACTATGACCAACAGTACAAGGCGTGGTTTGATTGTACGACCCGTACTAAGGTTCGTACAATTCCTGGTGTTGTTTCATTAAAACACTCATAAATCCTTACTTCAAACATCGATTGATTCAAGGTCAGATGCATTGGAAAGAACACTCAGAGGGCTTCTATTTGATATACTGAATCACCCAATAACACTTTGTAAAATAGGATATATGGTCACTTGAAGTTGACCCTTGTAAGAACTGATACAAAAATCTAATTGGTACGAAGGCTTGATAACGCTCAAACTCACCTTCCTGACAATGTGCGAAGCAGACATTGTCAATAAACAACCCAACAAAGGTTGGGGTCGATCCCACACGAAATATGGAAGGATATAGAAGAACGCTCGTATTTAATATTTTAAGTCAATTATCTCCTAAAAGGGGGGAATTTGTAAAAAGCGACAAGTAACAATGTTAAGAAGTTGAATGTTGATTCCAAATTAATGAAATTAACTAGGGTAAGTGTCCCTTATGGATTCATAACTACTTTGGGTCTTACACTTGTGATCTATCCCAATAATTTACTTGTAGAACTGATAACTAGGGTCCATCCAATCAACTAGTTCGTCCCTATTGGATGACTATACTCAATTACCGAATTAGGTATCATTAGTGATTTCACTTTAACTATTGTCAATTTGTTCCAAAATTAACTATGTTTCGACCACAGCTCAAGTTATACAATGATCATAAAGATCAAGGCTTTGTTGTACTTCTCTTTTCCTAATCTCTACCTCTCTAGGCTCAAGCAAGTAAAGAATTCGGGCAAGTCCTAACGTTGCGCACCATTAAGAAACATTTAAGATGAAGAGAATACAATACAAGCATTTTGTATTGGTTTAGAATCACTTTATGCAAATCCTAGTTTGTTAATTCACCATGGTTACCACAATCCCAGTTGTGGAGGTTTAAGCCTCTCATGATTATAAGTAAATTAATAGCATTCATATACAAACACATAATTTAATATTTACAAAGATGATTGGAAGAAACTCAATTGATTATTGCAAGAAATAAGGAAGAATAGTTCAACAAAAAGTATTTCAACGTGTTTTGTAAAATAAAACTTCTAACTCCCAATTGTCTAAAACTTCGCTTCTAGTTCGCTCTCTATTACAAAGAAATAAAGGGTATTTATGTAGATTTATGCTTTCCTTATTCCTTCAAGCATTTGATTTTGGATTTGTAGCTCCTTTTCCTAGTTGAAGTAGGAATCCCTTTTTAGCAGCCAAATAGGGTCAACGCATCACGCCTTGCATCAAGCAGAATGTGTTGTGCCTAGCACATGGCATTGCAACAAATTTGTGTTGTGTTGCGCATGTCACTACGCTGAAAGGCCGGTGCCTCGTGCCTCTGGTCACGCAGCAAGGTCGGAGCCTCGCGCTGCTGGTTGCGCAGGTGCGCCAGTGCAATGTTGCATGCACTGATCTTGACTTGTTTAATCCAACTTCTTCACCTTTGTTCCAAAAGCCTCAAATACACCCAAAATCCATCATTTTTAGCCCTAAAATCATCTAATCATGTGCATTATCTCTTTTCACAGATATATATGATAAACCATATGAAAACACACACAATTTGTTCTCGAAACATAGTAAAGTATAGGCAAAGTATGGCTAAGAAGTGTGTAAATACGCCCTTCGTCAAGGCTATCAACGCAACTTTGTGCTAGAGGTTCCTTATGATCTTAATTTGTATCCAAGGCACTTCTCATACTTAAGAATTGGTCTAACACATAGTTTCCATAAAATTCATCGGGTTCGGGCCTATCCACATACCTAGAAGGGTTCCAAACTTGGCCTGAAAGTCTGATGCATTATAATATATTAACTCACGACTGAAACGACGATTTGTACCATCATATTACGACTCATAACACATGTCATACCACCAACCTACAGCTTGTGGTTTCTTCCCATGAATAATGAGCCCTTTTTCCCCATCTCTCTAATATATTCCACGGATGCATAACCACAACCCTTCATTCCCTGCTATGAGTCATACCATAACTCGTACAACCAACACTTGGATACCTATAGGCAAGCTACGACTCTTGACCATGGGTCATACCCACATACGATGACTCGTAGTGGGAACTCGTGGTCTAGAGAACCAAAGTCTCTGCTCTGAACCACGAGTATTCTTACAACCCGTACTACCATCCTCTGACTCATAAGTTGTGTCGTACTGAGGCAATTTTCCCAACTTTTATGCTAATCACATTTCAAATCTCAAGTCTAGTCTTATCCCGGGGCATTATAATATATTCCCCTTGGGAACATTCATCCTCGAATGTAGGTTAAGCATATAGAAGAAATGGGGAAAGAACTGCAATCCCAAATACTAAACATCTGAAGCTGAAAACTGACGGAGTGACTAACTGTAGAATAATACACATGACTGAACTGAATTCATGAATTATACATACATGCTAGAACATGAATGGAACTGAGAGACATGAACTTGACATGAACCTGAATAGAGTTCTAAGGATGAAATTTATACATCAATTTGGACCGAAATTGGAAGAAAATAGGTGCGGGTATATAGCCATCGCATCTTCTTCGACTTCCCATGTAGCTCCCTCAAAAAGTTAATTCCTCCACAAAACCATCACTGAGCTACTTCCTTGTTCCTCAACTTATGAACTTGACGATCAAGGATCCCAACTGGTACCTCCTCATAGGTAAGGTTTTCCTTCATCCTAATGTCCTCTACTGGAACAACTAGAGATGGATCTCTGATGCATTTCTTCAACAAGGACATATGAAACACCGGATGCACTGAAGCTAACTCCGCTGGTAGCTCCAACTCATAAGCCACCTTGCCAACACGTCTCACAATCCTGTATGGCCTAACATACTGGGGACTAAGCTTCCCCTTTTTTTTCGAACCTCATAACTCCCTTCATGGGAGACACCTCCAGCAATACCCAATCATCAACGGCAAACTCATGAACCCTCCTCCTAACATCCACATAAGATTTCTATTGACTTCGAGTTGTTTTCAGCCTATCTCTAATAAGTTGACTTTCTCCATAGCCTCATGAACTAGATATGACCCTATAAATGTGGCCTCACCTACCTCAAATCATCGAATAGATGGTTTATATCTCCACCTGTAAAGTGTCTCAAACGGAGCCATCTGAATGCTGGAATGATAACTATCATTGTATGCAAACTCGAAAAGAGGTAAGTGATCATCCCAACTATCCTTGGAATTAATTACACATGCTCTCAATGTATCCTCAAGAGTCTGAATGGTTCGCTAGGCCGGACCATCTATCTACGTGTGAAAAGTGGTGCTAAGGTTTAACGGAGTACCATGACCTTTTTGAATCGATCCTCAAAATTAAGAGGTGAACTAGGTACCCCTATCCAAGATAATGTACAAAAGAACTCCACATAAATAAACAAACACCCCGATATAAAATTTAGCATAGTCCTTATGCTGACTTGGGCATTTGATCTACTCTCACTTGGTTAGAATCATGCAGTCGGCGCATACGAGATGACCCTGTAACAAAATCTACCTTGATCTCTTCCCTCTTCCACATAGGAATATAGAAATCCTATAGAATATTTCCCGGTCCCTAATGCTCAATCTCCCCAACCTCTCCTCCCCTATGATCCTATTTATACTAGAATCGGAGTCAAACGACATACTTCAACCAAGTTCAAGCTAACTCGACCACACCTCCTACAACCTAGAGTTACCCACCAAGAATATTACTTCCCCCTTTCCAAGTAAGTCATACAAGTTAGAGCTCTAATCAAAAGGTCACTATTCACACCATATTATGGTCTACCTGCACATCACCTCCTCATTCAAGCCTATCACTTATGATCATTCTATGGCTCCTTGTAGCTAACACTATCCTAGAATTTCCATATCTCCTAGGTTTGGCTAATAAATGTGCTTCATGAACTTCTACATACCTGACACCTATGGCATGAATAGAGAGTCATCTTGAACATACACATTGTAACCATCACTTCCATCATGGGGAGACGTACATGGGGCTTAGAGTAAGAAAATCGTAAGCACGAATCATTCAAGAAATTTGAGTTAGGCACATGCCTGACATAGCAGAATCTTATGAGCCGCTAAGGAAAATCTTAAGGACTGAGTTCATAAAGTTGAGCATGCTGAGAGACATGGGTTTACATATAGAACGAGGGTCATAACATGAAGCTGAGTTTTATGGAGTCATTGAATAAGATTGGGATCGCTGACTGAAGCAGTTACCTATCATTCTAGGAACCCAAATATAAGCATGAGTAAAGCATAATGTTGATGCATAAGGGAGATTATTTGAATGGGAAGGAATTTACACCCCATAGATACTATTTATAGTACTTCCTTACAAAAAATAACTCAAGATTTGACTCGGCCTCTCAACTTAGCATATTCCCCCTAGCTTAAAGTCATCATTCTATGGCCCTTGGATCCCTTCTTAAGTCTAGGTTGACATCACTAGCTCTTGATATTACCTTCACCCCCAAAGCTATCATTGAAGGCTTTATACTTATAACCATTTCCTACCCTCCACGAGATGAATCTTATACTAAAATGGAAAAAAGGACCTTACACCTTAGACTAGGGCTCCTGGGCCTAGAAAAATGCAAGGGTCAATATGAAAAGATCATAACATACCTGCGACTGCATCTGGAGCTGGCCGCCACCTGTATTAGATAACCCACCCTGCTGAGATGGGCGAGCTATCTGAGCTGCTAATCTGGTGGCTGGAGTGCTGGCTCTACCCTTGCCATGACTAGCTGATGGGCAATCCCTGAGCATGTATCCGAGCTTACCCCACTCAAAACAACCATATTTTCCAAACAAACACTCTCCTGGGTGTTTTCTACTGTATTTCAGGCATGTCGGCTACTGGAGGGGTGGCCAAGGCACGTCCTCTCTAGACACTATACTTGGCCGACGGGCAGCCTCTGAGTTTATGATTGAGCTGGCCACACCAAAAGCAATCATCTAAACCCATCAAGTTCTTCCCTGGGTGGTTCTTCCCACATCTTCTGCATGCTAGGCATGTAATTTCCCTTACCCTAGATTTGTTCCCCCAATTCAGAGCCAAAGATCTCTAATGAAGCCGAGGGTGATTTCCACCACCTGACCCTTGTTGGGAAAACTCAAAGTTCCCCGTCTTGGCCCTCTTGTTTCCATTTCCTCTCCCTTTGATCTCCCTATTCTCTTTCGAACTAAGAAACTTAGGTAGACTCTTTTCCGTGAAGTCTTAAACCCTAGTAATTGTCGTCTCTCCGGTAGAGTCTATGAATGTAATGGCTTGCTGATTAAGCTTAGTGGTCATGGGTCTTACCAACACTCTGAAGGAAGCACCGAGCTCCGCATCCATAACCATTCCGAATAGGGGGCCAACTAGAGTTGGTGGGGCTGTTTGACCTTTATTGGTTCTTCAGGGAGACATGCTTCTGCAAACATGTATAGCACGAGTTAGGAGGGTAGAAGAG
The DNA here is from genome assembly GCA_035772735.1 of Datura wrightii. Classification (NCBI taxonomy): domain Eukaryota; kingdom Viridiplantae; phylum Streptophyta; class Magnoliopsida; order Solanales; family Solanaceae; genus Datura; species Datura wrightii. Next base: position 170,050,158 of record JASDFA010000016.1, read on the forward strand.
TTGAGCTTCATAGCATGAGGTAGAATCATGAAAGAAGGGAAGTTTCCTAAAACATTTTCTAGCTTCTTAGACATAAGTGTGGCGCGTTTCACACCTATGAAAAAGACTCTACTTAACGCAGCTTTCAGAAAACCTAGGATACTTCAAAACCTAATACTCTGATACAAAGTTTGTCACGACCGGGCATGGACCCTAGATCGAGACATGGGACCTAAAGACACGAATGACCCCAAGCTAACCCATGGCATATGCATTAACAATTCAAGAGCATAACTAAGCGGGAATTTAAAATATTTCATGAACAAAGTGGAAGTTTGAATACATATATCATAAGAGAATAAGAAGATTCAACGCTCAACAAGACTGAGCATCCACATAATATCTAATAAGCCTCTAAACTATCTGATGAGCTGATGGGAAAATGCCCCACAAAACAACAAACTAAACTGAATGTCCTCGAAAGATGAGGACTCACCAACACTGGCTAAACTGGACTGATACGAAAGTAGGACTAATTGCACGGTTGAGTCTGATCTCTTGGACGTGTATCACAAAACGATACAACATAGAGTATGTGGTCAGTACTTTGAATGACTAAATATACAAGGTAAGAAAAAACAAACTAATAAAATACATAAGAGTTCATAAGAGTAGGACATTTCAAAACATGATGTTATAATCTTAGCATTAACTAGCCCCTTTCTTGAGAGAAAATCCAACTATTGTTCTTTTGGAGAGGGTGAAGATTTAGGCTAGGTTAATTCCTTTAGTCTAACCTTTAGGTAGACCAAAACGACATCATTTAGGAGTTAGAAGGATAGGAGTTCACTAAAATGCCCCCAAACCATCGAATTAAATCTTGCAACTGGCAGTTACTACATCCAACAGTATGGATCGTGGTTCGATTGTATGACCCGTACTGAGGTTCGTACAATGCCTGGTGCTGCTTCATTTAACCACTAATAACTTTTTACTCCAAACTCCGATTGACACAAGGTCCAATGCGTTGGAAAGATGAGTCAAAGGTCTTTCATTTGATGTACTGAATCACCTATGAACACTTTGTAAAATAGGATATATGGTCGCTTGAAGTTGACCCCTGTAAGAATTGATACAAAAATCCAATTGGTAAGAAGACTCTCAACTCAACTTTGTTCTTGATGTGTCACGGTTTTACCAAACTTTCGACGCTTAAAACTAAGAAAATATGCAAATTCCGGGTATGTTTATATAGATATAATGTGTTTTTATTGAGTGTTGCAGGAAAACAGGTTCGAAATGAAAAATAAGGAAAAAATTGGATCAAGTGTGGACTGCTAATCAGGTAATGAGTCATTGTCTCATTGGACAACTCATTCCTTGAGTCATGGGAGAAAACAAGTGCAATGTGCAATGAACCAATGAAGACCACGAGTTTAAGGAATGACTTGTTACGACCGGTAACGAGTCATTATGAGGGTTGTGAGGACTGGAGAAAAAATGCTGAAAAATTACCAGGGGATGCAACGAAAGACTCAACGAGGCATCGGGTGACTTGACAACTCATTGTGAGAAGTTTGGAACATCCATCATCTACATTAGAATTTTTGGGGATCAGTGGCCACGAGGGACCTAACGACTTGTGTTGTGACTTAACGAGTCATTAAGTAACTCATTTTATTGAAGAAGTAGTCTACCAAGGATGACTCATTAATGCATGCCACGGATCGTTAGGAGACCTAACGAGTCATTACTTGGCCCATTGCCACTGCCGACTTGGATTCCGTTTTTAGTTAGGAAAGGTTTTATTTAAGACTATAAATACTTTATGTAGGTTTATTTTTATAGTACTGTTTTGTGATGACTTTGAATGTTATTTTTGGGTGTTGTTTATTCCCATCATGGTTCAAGAAACAAGGTTTATAATTTTGTTCTTGATTTTGAGGATTAAAACAACATTGGAATATTGTTCTTCGATTCTTGTTGATTTATTCAATACGTGTGGTTTCTTCTACATATCATTGTAAGTTGAAATTGTGATTTCTTCTCTAATTTACAATTGTGATTCTTCAAACATGAGTAACTAAAGCCATAACTAGGATTGTGGGAACTATGATGAATTAACGCACATAGGTAAAACTACTTAGTGAATCTTGAATGGGGTTTATGCATGTATTGTTTTTTCCCTTTGTTTTAATTGTTTCTTAATGGTTGCAAATGTTAGAATTTTCCTTCTTCTTACTCACCAGATCAAGGGAGTAGTGAATGGGAAAAGGGATTAACAACGGAGATTTGAGGCTATCAACCCTCATCTAACATCTTAACCTTGTACGAAATAGCTAATCCCTTATTAAGGGTAAGGGTTAAATAAGTATACATCCTCATACGGACCAAGTTGCATGGTGATAGTCATCAAAATAAGGGATCAACCATTTAGGTGAAGTTATCTTACAGATATTGCATGCTAAGCACCAGAATAGATCACTAGTATAAAACGCCTTATGGTTATGAAGTCATGGGGAACACAATCCTAGTCAACTCACTTATTGAATACGATCAAATTTAATCAAGGATCAAATCATTGTTCTCTACTGCTTTTCATTATTTTGTGTTTCAAATATTCTCCCTTAAGAAATAAGTAAGCCAATAGTATTAGCTAAACGCATTAACTAAAGTTTTCATCATATTCCTCATGGGATTCGACCCCAACCCTGGTTGGGTTCAATATTTGACATCGACCGCTTTATATATCATTATGAGGTACAATTTGGGCGACATTAAATTTTGGCGCCGTTGCCGGGGAATATGGCTTAGGATTTTGTTAATTGTGTTTGCTTTACTGTTGGTCCTTATTCCCTTTTTATTTTTTTTCTTTGTTATTATTTTTCTTAACAGGTTGATGCATGCCCAGTACTAGGAGCTGAGGAAAATATATGGTTCCAATTGATCATGAACTTGAAAAAAAACTGTGGAATCTAAGGAAAATGGCCAACGTACATGGGCAAGAGACAGTGGAAGAAGCAACAGCCAGAATGTTGGCTGAGGAGCAAGCTCGAGTAAGAGATAGAGAGGTAGTGAGGCTCGCTGAAGAGCAATGCCAAACTACCGAAGCTGAGCGAGCTTGAAGGAACAGAGGTCCAAACCAACAGACACCGCTTCTTTGAAGATGATGATGATGATGATACTAATGAGGCCACTGCCACTGGAGCTATTATCCCTCCCCCTTTGCCTGCTGGGGAAAAGTTTGATATTACTAGTGCAATGATCCAATTGCTCAACTTGAAAGGGGTATTTGCGGGTCATCGACTGATGATGCACATACTCACTTGACAAATTTTATGGGTATCTGCAAAGCATACAAACAACCGAGAGTGAGTAAGGATGCAATCAGGCTGAGGTTCCTTTTCATTAGGGAGTGACGAAACCCTGTGCTTGGCTGAATTGCCAAATGATTCTATCACTACTTGGGGGGAGCTTGAAAGAGCCTTTCTTGAAAGATTCTTCCCACCTTCCAGAGCAATCAGCTAAAACATGAAATCTACAACTTCAAGCGGTTGAATTTTGAAGCACTTTATGAGATGTGGCTGCGGTTCAACAAGAAGCTAAAAAAGGTGCCCAACCACAGAATCCCAAATGATACATTATTGGAGATATTTTATAGGTCTCTGAATGCTAACACCAAGGCGGTGGCTGTTACTATCTCGGGCGGAACATTCATGAGCCATACTTATGCTGAAGCTGTTGAGGTCCTTGACAGGATAACCAAAACCAACCACGCATGGCACATAAGAGAGTCGAAAGCTCCGGTTAGTCTTTATGTAGTAGGTATGTCTGTGAAGCAAAGATGATAGGATGAAGAGCGAGACCAGGATATTGCTAAGATTAAAACCACAATGGGGATACTTGCTAAACATTTTATGGGAGCTGGGGCTGAAAAGGTGAATGCAGTAGGTTCTTAGGGCAAGGCCCCGAGAAATAATGGAGGCGAATCAGAATCTGAGGAGGAAGCAAATTACTTGAATGATCAAAGGGCGGGTTTCCGGACCAACATATGAGGGTCTAACCAAGACACTTGGCATCAAGGTCAGGGGAAACAAGGTCAAAACTATTACAGATATAACAACTACAACCGGGGCCAATACAAGGATAGGAGCAGAGGCAGAGACAATGGGGACTGAAAAAGCGTGAGGAGTAAAAAAATGATAGAAGCGGTCTATATGTTCCTCCAAGGAACTGTGAATCAGAGTCTAGTGGTTCAAGGGTGGAAGACATGTTTTCTAAGGTACTCAAGAAGATGAAGGCAACAGATTGCCATTTTAAGGAATTCCGCGCTGATATTTCTGGTATGAACCAAAAGGTGGAATCACATGTCGTTGCCATTAAGAAGTAGCTTGGTCAGATGTTTGTTGCTATGAACCAGAGGTAGAAGGGAACGCTTCCCAGCAATATAGTTCAAAATCTAAAAAATTACAGTCATTGCGTGTCGGTCGCTACTAGGAGTAGGAATCCGACAGTTGATCCTCCGAGGCTGGTTGTGACTGATGAGATAGTTGAGCCCGTGGTGATTTATGATGATAAAGTGGCGTACTCTGAGGAGTAGATTTTGCTTGAAGATTCCATGGATATGACAGCTCCTAATAATGCATAGGAGAATGGGTATGGAAAAGGGAAGGAGAAGGAGGTACCTTAAAAGATCACGCCAATTCCTAGACCTCCTCCCCTTTTCCCGCAGAGGCTAAAGAAGAAGGTTGTAGATGGAAAGTATCACAAATTTATTTCGATGCTGAAATAATTATCTGTGAACATCCCATTAGTCGAGGCACTTGAGCAGATGCCCGGCTATGCTAAATTCATGAAGGACCTTGTAGCTAGGAAGAGGACCGTGAGCTTTGAACCTGCTGATAATTTGCACCACTTTAGTGCAATAGTATCTCGGTGTATTGTGCAAAAAAAGGAAGACCCTGAAGCTTTCACCATACCGTGCACTATTGGAGCCTTTAACTTTACTAAGGCTCTGTGTGATCTGGGTGCTAGTATTAATTTGATATTGTTGGCAGTATTCAGATAGTTGGGCTTGGGAGCCCCCAAACCAACTACAATACAGTTATTGATGGCAGATCATACGATGAAAAATCCGATAGGGATTCTCTATGATGTGCTAGTGAAGGTGGAGTCCTTTATATTTCTGGCCGACTTTGTTATTCTGAACTGTGAGGTTGATTTCGAGGTCCCCATTATCTTGTGGTGGCCATTCGTCGTCACCAGGCGTGCTCTTATAGACATAGAGGCCGGACAGCTGAACTTCCATTTGAATGATGAAGAGGTAACATTAAATGTATGTGAGTCCATGAAGCAGTCAAATGACATGCAGGGGGTCTCAGTGATTGATGTAGTGGAAGCTGAATTTCCAATCATGCCATTGATGAATTGGTGACTATTGAGGACGTAGTAGTTTTGATGAATGTTGATGCTGAGGAGATCTATATGGGTGATGAGATCGTGAATGCACTTACTAGTATAGGGTCATATACTTATGCTCCGAAGAAGATTGATCTTGATCTAAAAAATCGTGTGACCCCACTAGCCAATCCATCTATTGAGGAGCCTCCAGTATTAGAGCTCAAAGCACTCCCATCTCACTTATGGTATGTATTTATGGGGACCGGAACCACCTTACTGGTCATAGTTGTGGCTGACTTGGAGGAATGGCAAGTGGAGGCTTTGGTCTCCATTTTGAAGAGGTATAAAAAGGCTATTGGGTGTACCATTGCTGATATTATTGAGATCCCATCTGGTATTTGCACACATAATATCTAGCTTGAGCCAAAATGTATTCTGAATATTGAGCATTAGCTTAGGTTGAATCCACCTATGCAAGAGGTGGTCAAGAAGGAAATCATCAAGTGGTTGGATGCAAGTACGGTTTACCCTATTGCTAACAGCAAACGGATGAGCCCAGTTCAGTGCGTGCCAAAGAAAGGAGGAATCACCATTGTCTCAAATGCTACCAATAAGCTCATTCCACTTAGACCAGTCACAAGTTGGAGAGTATGCATGGATTATACGAAGTTAAACCATTGGACGTAGAAAGATCACTTTCCTATGCCATTCATAGATCAGATTCTAGATCGACTTGCAGACAGAGGGTGGAACTACTTTCTTGATGGTTATTTGGGGTACAACAGATCTCTATAGCCCCGAAAGACCAAGATAAAACCACTTTCACCTATCCCTATGGTACATTTTCTTTCAAGAGGATGTCGTTCGGGTTATGTAACGCGCCCGCCACTTTTCAGCGCTGCATGATGTCCAGACTTTCTCACTTGGTGGAGGACACCATTGAAGTCTTTATGTATGAATTTTTGGTGGTAGGTGATTCATTTGATGATTGTTTGGCTCATTTGAGAAAGGTGCTGCAGCCATGCAAAGAGACCAACCTGGTGCTTAGTTGGAAAAAGTGTCATTTCATGGTCAAAGAAGGTGTAGTGCTCGGACACAACATTTCTGGTAAGGAAATTGAGGTGGACATAGGCAAGATCAATGTAATTACTAGTCTACCATCTCCAATTTCTATAAAAGGTGTTCGAAGTTTTTTGGGTCATGCAAGATTTTATAGGAGGTTTATCAAGGATTTCTCAAAGATTGGACACCCCTTGTGTAAGTTACTTGAGAAAGAGGTGAATTTTGTGTTTGATGATGCGTTTCTGAAAGATTTTGAATGCCTAAAGGAGAAATTGACCACTGCACCAATCATAGTGGCACCTAAATGTCCTTACCATTTGAGATTATGTGTGATGCTAGCGGAATGGCTCTGGGAGCTATTTTGTGTCAAAGGCGTGAAAAGATCTTCCACCCAATTTATTATGATAGGAAGCTCTTAATGTGGCTCAGGAAAATTACATCGTGACGGAACAGGAGTTGTTGGTTGTGGTATTTTCATTCGAGAAGTTTCAGGCTTACTTATGTGGAACTAAGGTGATAGTTCATACAGAACATGCAGCTCTGAGATATTTTATAGTAAATAAGGAGCCAAGCCATGGTTGATTCAATGGGTTCTGTTACTGGAAGAGTTCGAGTTTGAGGTGAAGGACCTGAAGGGAACTAAAAATCAGGTAGCGGATCACTTGTTGAGATTAGAGGCAAATGCAGCACTTTGAGATGAACTTGACATAGATGACACATTCCCTGACGAGCAGGTTTTGACTACTTCCCAGGACCTTATCCCATGGTATGCATACTTCGCTAATTATCTGGTGAGTGATGTGGTACCGAAAGATTTATCATTTCACCAGTGGAAGAAATTTATGTCTGATGTGTAGAAGATTTTCTGGGATAAGCCTTACTTATTCCGTATATGTGCTGATGGGGTGATTCAGAGATGCGTGCCTGAGGTTGAGATGTTGAGCATATTGGAGGCTTGCCACTCATCCCCTGTTGGAGGCCACCACAGCGGGATTCGCACAGCCCACAAAATTCTGCAATGTGGGTACTATTGGCCAACCATTTACCAAGACGCTCATGATTTTTCAAAGTCATGTGATGCATGATAAAGTCAAGGAGGTATATCTAGGAGGCGTGAGCTCCCGATGTGAGTTGTTTAACATTTGGGGCATTGACTTCATGGGCCCATTTGTTAGCTCGAAGAGGATGAAGTACATATACTTGTAGCTGTAGACTATGTTTCGAAGTGGGTGGAGGATATTGCACTTCCAAACAATGAAGGTAAGAGTGTCACAACATTCTTGAAGCGAAATATTTTCACCAGATTTGGGACTCCCAGAGCCATCATTAGTGATGGGGGTTCGCACTTCTGCAACCAGTTGTTTCAGACTTTGCTGGAGAAATATGGGGTGAAATATAGGGTGGCAACGCCTTATCATCCATAATCTAATGGGCAAGTTGAGGTCTCCAGCGGGGAGATAAAGACCATCATAGAAAAGACTGTGAATGCTAACTGGACAGATTGGTTGAGAAAGCTAGATAATGAGTTATGGGCTTATCGGACCACATTCAATACTCCTATAGGTATGTCTCCGTATCAGCTTGTGTATGCGAAAGCATGTCATCTTTCGGTCGAACTTGAGCATAAAGCTATATGGGCGCTTAACAAACTGAATTTGAATTGGAGATATTGCGAACTTGAGGCTTGATTAGTTGAATGAGTTAGATGAATTTCGTTTGAAAGCCTATGAAAGTTCAAGAATTATAAACTGAGGACGAAAATTCAACATAACCAGAAGATTGAGCACAGAGAGTTCAGCCTTGGTGATATGGTGTTGCTATTTAACTCTAGGCTTCGCTTGTTTACTGGCAAGTTGAAGTCTAAATGGTTGGGACCATTTCGAGTGGTCCAAGTATTCTCCTATGGGGCAATTGAATTGGAAAACCAGGAAGGCAAACGATTCAACGTGAATGGTCAACAAGTGAAAGCATATTTGGGAAAGAGCAAAGAAATTAAACTAGTGGACCTTTGGGCTCTAGGTGAAGTCCGAGTAACCCAGGGACTTGCATCGTGCCATGATGTTAAGTCAGGCGTTGCATGGGAGGCAACCCATGGAGGTATTTTGGTGAAGTCTGAGTAATCATACCTGCGTCGTGTCATGATGTTAAATCAGGCGCTTATTGGGAGGCAACCTAAGTTGTAATTGCAATATATGTATAGTGTTTATGTATGCTGATGTGTGCAGGTGATTAAGATGGGAAATTTGAAACTGGAACCGAAAATAAGAACTTGAGATGTTGGTGCCAAATAGCACAGGATGAGTCATTACCCGATTTAACGACTCATCAAAACTACTCGTGGTCACTAATACAGAAATAGTGTAGACAACGATTGACCAAACAAGTCATTTCTAGTGGCAACGAATCATTAGGTCCTCCATCGTGTCTATTGGCAGACAGAAACAGTCGAGGTAGAAAGCTAACAATGAGTGACTCAATGAATCATGAGGTAACTCAACGAGTCGTTAAGTGACTCGTCTTGATAACACTGAGTAGCCACTAGAGTATAGGGCCAATGATTCACGACACGACTCATTGGGCGAAACCACGAGTCGTTACATGAATCATTAGGTCCCAGGTAAGTCCTTTTGACCTAAGCAATACAATACACTAGTGAACAAGTCGTGGTTCACACCAAGACTTGTCAAGTGGGTTCTGGGGCATTTTAAATTAAATTTATCACCCGACCCGACCCGTGTACAAATAGGGTAAATTTTATGTTCTAAACATATAAGCACCCGATTCGTCCTAAAATTTTCTTACAAGCTCTAATCATTAAGCACTCAAACTCAAATTCCTCCGTTTCTTCTTCCCAATCACTTAAAATCAATTTCCCTCTTCCCTAAACGCATACGCACAACTATCCCAAATTCGTACGGCAAGTCGTAAACCACTACTCAAACTTCCCATCATCTCTACTTCTCAGATTTGCATCGTACACTCCTGAAATTGTGAGTATTCATAAAATATGTTTAAGAAGAAATCCTTAATTTACTCATGTTTGTAAACCATGATGAATTTAATGAGTTAGTACCAAACCCTAAGCTGCCATGAATTTTAATTGTGAACTTGAACAATGTAAGTTTAGGAGTTTATTGGTTTGTGCTTGAGTGATTGAGAACCAGTTGAGATTAAGTATGGGTGTGTCTGGGTTTCTTATACCCATTATGTCAGCTGGCATTATGATCTGTAAATGCTTAATTCACAAAGCTCTTATTGTTTACTACTCAAACTTCCCATCATCTCTACTTCTCAGATTTGCATCATACACTCCTAAAATTGTGAGTATTCATAAAATATGTTTAAGCAGAAATCCTTAATTTACTCATGTTTGTAAACCATGATGAATTTAATGAGTTAGTACCAAACCCTAAGCTGCCATGAATTTTAATTGTGAACTTGAACAATGTAAGTTTAGGAGTTTATTGGTTTGTGCCTAAGTGATTGAGAACCAGTTGAGATTAAGTATGGGTGTATCTGGGTTTCTTATACCCATTATGTCAGCGGGCATTATGATCTGTAAATGCTTAGTTCACAAAGCTCTGATTGTTTTGCCCACCCGACTCACACCCAAATTAAGGTGTTCAACATTAGAAATGGGTGAAGTCTAAGTAACCCATCAAAAATTTGAAAGAAAAAAATGGTTCACCTGGGTAATCAGTGATGAAGCCTCATGTAACAACTCGTGGGCATGTCTAACAAATCGTTACATGACCCGTCACCACATCTGTTGAAGAACTCTTAAGCACGAGCCATATGATGAGTCATGGTATCACCTCATGACTCATGATGTAGCTCGTCCCGACTAGGATTTTATTAAGTGCTATGCACAGGCCATGACTGACTTAACAAGTCATTTTCACAAGCAATGACTCATCATGAACAGTCACCAAGTACACTGGAACCAAAGGGAAATTCTTGACCTGCAGATAATGAGTGACCTCACGAGTCATTACCAGTCTCAATGAATCATTGAGTCATCTGTCCTGTCTGCATGTAGGAAATTTTTTTTTCATACACTCTAAGCCTGGACACTAATGTTTATTCTATAGGTACAATGGCACCAAAAGAAACCCCAAAGAAGGTCCTGGCCAAGAAGCAGGGGAAAAAGAAAGACCAGTCCTCAACTCGCAGACTAAGGGATGAGCCCTCATCTTCCGAAGAGTCAAGTGGCTCTATGGAGGAATATCCGATTTAGAAGAGCAACTGGAGAGGAGATCGATCAAGGTTAGGGCTAAACACACTATTAATCTGATGCCAAGGTTGCTTCTCAAACTCTCCTCACGAGGGATCCACCCAGCCGAGAGAAAGGTAATGCTAGGGTCTTAGTCCCGATTGCCCTTGAGGGCGCTGCAGCTGCAACAAATATAGAGGGTGATGATGAATGATGTGCCCAATAAGAGAGCACATATAATGAGGTGACTGAAACTTCTCACACATCTACTGAGCAACCAAGAATGGTGCGAAGGTGGTGTGTTCCGGGCATGCGGGCCATCTACAACAGAGACATAGCTCCTACTGACAAAGGCCACCCAAAAAGGAGTATTTATAAGAAGCTAAGACTGGTCACCACAGGGCTCAAGGACCTCCCCGAGATTCAGATAATGTTTGATAGATACAAGTTTGGGTGGTTGAGTGAGCCGTCTGGTACAGTCCTTCCTTAGTTAGAGAGTTTTATGCCTCGTATGCAGCCACATTACAGCATCAGGGCATGGGAGGCCAAAATTGGAGGAAAAGGCCTGCACTGACCCGGGTGATGGTGAGGGAGACACCTTGGATATCTCTGAGCAGACCATCTCCCGTATGCTATATGGTCCAGATTATGAGCCCCCAATGAACACAGCTGAGTTCGATCATCGGTTGAGTGAGCTCCAGAAAATAAAGATCAAAAAGCTAAGCCACGAGGAAATAAAGAGAAAATATACTTGACTGGCACGCATCATTTCCACTCGAGGTACATTAGTGGAATAGCTACATGGCTTGAAAGCACAAACCAAGAAGACCACTCTAAATTTTTAGGAAAAATTTTGGTGGTCACTAGTTCGACAGTGGCTGGTACCAACCAGCAATGATAATGTGATTTCCCCGGATCGAGCTGCATTGGTAGCAAGTATTATGGAGGGGTATGTTATTAACTTCCCGAGGTATATAGCTGAGGAGATCCGGAAGCATGCTATCATAGACAGCACCAGCATTCCTTTCCCATGCCTCATAGATCGGCCCTATATGGAGTCCTAGGTGCCGGAATTTCCATCCGTAGATCATAGAGTGGTGGTCCACAAGATTATTGGTATTGGGTTGATTAGAGATGAGACAAACCCGGTTTCGAGGGCTAGGAGTCAGTTAGCCATATCCACAGGGGCTACATATTAGCTGATGCATTGAGCGGAGGTATCCAGAATGAGACTACGAGTTTAACTGAGTTCAAAGAAGAGCCGTCAGAGGCCCGAGAGACTGGTAGCCAGTTTGATGCTACTAATGCAGCAGATACTCCATTACCCGTTGAGGTCCTAGAGTCATCATCTACTACAGAAGTAGCTCACCCACATGTTGCGACATCTCATGCTTCATCAGCAAGCCTAGTCACACTTCTTAGGATTTCCTTATCGACATAGCTAGGCGGCTGGCGAAAGCCGAAAAGTATCAGGCGCACACTTCACTTCAGGTAAAGGAACTAATTGAGCGGGTTAAGTTGTGGATCACAAAAGAATTGGAGGGCCTATCCGGGACTATGCATGATAGATTGGATGCCTTTGAAAGACGGATGGATGAGCGCCTCGCTCAATAACAGGCTCCCGAGTTGGCCAAATGGTATGCATAGGTATAATGCCTCGAAAACTCTAAGACCAGACCCGGGAAGTTAAAAGGGAGAAAATAGAATTTTCTTTACCAGATCATAGAATGATTCATCTTGTGATCCGCGGGGTAGGCCACGAGTCGTGAAGTGACTCGTGGGGAAGGGTTCAAACTTGGTTGAAAATTTGGGGAAAATGGGGTGACCAAGGGTGTGACCACAAGTCATGATCAACACCACGAGTCGTGATGTGATCCATGGTCAAGATCAAATTGAAGGCCGCAGAAAGTAGGTAGTGTACCTAATGAGTGGGCACCACGAGTCGTGGTCCATGCCACGACCCATTAGGTGACCCGGCATCGAGGATTGTTTGGGAAGTCGAGAATTTGGAAATGTAGTTGACGAGTGGGTTACTACGAGTCATTGGGTACACCACGAGTCGTGGTGTCCCTCGTGGTGACCAACAAGAGGTTTTTGGCAGTGCACCCAACGACCGTGACCACGAGTCGTGGTCATTGGGCACGATTCCTTGGGTCCCTCGTGGGGATTGGCAATCAGTTTTTCCTGCGAGTTTTTCAAGGGTCTTTCTATAATTTTCTAACCTCCTAGACTCTAAACAACGTTATTTTGGTATTATTTTGAAGGGATTTAGAGGAGCTAAATGATTTTTCCCCTCATTTCCACTCAAATGTTTAGAAAATTTGCATAAGTCTTCTCTCCAGAGCTCTCAAGTAAGGTCTAGTGTTCCTCATCAATTGCATCCATTCAAGATTCTTTCTCCAGGGAAATTATAGTCGGGTATGTGGGAATTCAACAAGGGAATAGTTCTTCCCTTGTGTCCCAAAAATCCCTCCTAGTTTCGCTATGAATTCTAGCCCCGAGCTTTCGGATGTGGACGAATTATATGCCAGATTCCATTATAGCTTGTGGAATATGATTAAGTTGATTGTTGGATATTCTCCATTATCTAGATATCATATAAATTCTCTTTCTTGTAAGGATGATTTTAGCCCTAATGTTGAATGAGATTCACCTAGAATTTTGCCTGTTGGGTTAATCTTCCTTGTTGCTTGATCCTATCAGTGTTATGGATTCCCATGTTGTTAGTATGAATTGAAATCTTAGTTACTTGCATGGTAGTTTAGTTTCAGTCAGAATGTTAGAACCCTCAGTGTTATTCAGAATTGTTAGCTGATTAGTTTGACTAAAGAAATTCTCGAGGTGTCAATAGTGCCTCCCAGTTATCAGAATTAGACTCAGTGTCATATTTTAGTGGTTCTTTAGATCATTATGATAATTCAAGATAAGCAACTATGACTAGTGTTAGAATGCAATTACATAATCCGATCCAATAAGACTCTCAGGCTACTTTCAGATAGGTATTCCTGACTTAGTCTTAGGCCCCAGTTTTGAGCTATCAGCTTAGTAGACAGTCTAGAAATATCTAGTGGGAGTAGAATTAGCACTGAGTGAACCGGGTTTACAGTGCACCCAGGTTACCAGAACTACGTTGTCACCGTAGGTTACAGTTTTATTGGCCCCATGGACCCAGATTTATGATCACTCGGTTTATGCCTTTATACCCTGGCAAGGTATATTGGGTCCTACCGATGGGGTGTATACATCGAAATCCACGTCTAGCTCACGTGGTTATATGTCGGTTATAGACTCTCCCACTAGTCAGCTCAGTTCAATCTCAAATTAGTCAGTTCAGTTCAGTATCTCAGATTTAGGGCATGTCCTTATCCATCAGACAGGGTCTTTTAGACCGTCTCAGTTATTACAGTTATTCAGTTCAACAACTTCAATTGGTCATTGCATGTCTATTTAGTTTAGTATTTTTATTCCATTGCATTATGTTTCTCTCATTTACTTAGTACATTCAAAGTAATGACGCATACTTCCTATGTTGTATCATTTTATGATATAGCCACAGGTTTTCAGTCTCAACGCCATTAGTAGATCTCTTCAGGTGATTTCAGCAGCAGTAGTGGTGAATCCTCATCTTTCAAGGACGACATTTAATTTACTTCAGTTAATTTCCTTTCAGTTAGATTTTTAAAGTTACCTAGGGGCTTGTCCCAGGAACTCATTCATTAGTAGATGGCTTTCAGACAGAATTTTAGATATTCAGTATTGTTGTTCTTTCAAATGTATAAACTTATTATTAAATCCGTTTTATTAAATGATTTCGTCATTTCAAGCTTCCACTATGTTTTACTCAAAATAACCAGTGTTATGATAGACCATGGGTTGACTTGGGGTTACTTGTGATCCTAAGTACCGTGTCTCATCCAGGGTATAGACTCGGGGCGTGACAAACTTAGTACCAGAGCACTAGGTTTAGAGTAGCCTCTGATGTCTAAAAGTCGCATCGAATAGAGTCCTTTTTATGGGTGTGAAGCGCGCCACACTTGTGACGGGTAGGCTACGAGTTGTTATTAGGAAAATTCCCTTTTATTCATACTCTTTATCTTGAAATTCAATTCCAGAATCGTTCTCCTAACTCATGCTCTATTTCGTTTCAGCGAATTATGCCTCCACGATGTGGTAATAGAAGAAGGACCGATAACGCTCACCAACCTGTCCCACCGGCCCCAACAGCCCCTCAGGATGACTCATTAACCACTGTAGAGTTCAAGGCGCCAGGTGAACCAGCAGGTGGTCCCAGTCAATAGTAATGGGTTTGTAGCAGCTGCCCGAGTGTGGGATTTCACTCAGATGAACCCTCCAGATTTTTAGGGATCTAAGGTGGGAGAGGACCCACCAGAGTTTGTGGACGAGATTAGAAAGATCACCCGGATTATGGGTGTCACCTCCTCGGAGAGTGCTGACTTGGCTGTCTACCAGCTAGCAGGGATGGCCCAGATGTGGTACGAGCAATGGAAGGAGGGGAGGGCAGCAAGAGCAGGACAAGTTGAATGAGAGGAGTTCACTACAGCCTTCCTAGACAGATTCTTCCCTTGGGAGCTCAAGGAGGCAAAAGTATGGGTGGGCATAAAAATCGAAAAATCAAACCGAACCGAATTAATACGGTGTTTCGATTTCGGTTCTTCAGTTCGGTGTTCGATTTTCTTTTTGAAAACTTTGATTCTTTGGTTCGATATTCGATTTGAGGGTCACGGTTTTTCGATGCATCAAAGAACCAAAATTTTATTAATTATATTTTTAAATAATATTTATATTTATGTTTTATAAACACTACCACCCAACCCATTTAGACTTTAGGCCTTTATTTCACTATTTCAGATTTTAATTCATTTAACTTTTAACCCAAAACCCAAAATTTCAAAACCCAACCCAACATTTGACCTAAATCCTTAGCAACTCAATTGCTCATTCATGCCTCACTGACTACTGCGGCACTGCCTCAATTCCTCATTCGTGCCTCATTCTTCCTCAAAGTCTCAAACTCAAAGCTTAGACTTGAGAGATTGAGAGATTGAGAGACTGAGACATAGTCCGACTTGCCCTCTAGCCCTCTACGCTGTGATCACCGTTCAGTGACTAAAACCAGCACTCAAAGTCGATCGGTTAGTTTTCTCCTTGCTGCCTAGTTGCTAGGCAGGTTGAAGTATTACTTTTTAAGTGCCTTTGGTAAGTTGAAAATGTTGAATGTTGAATTGTTGATGTCTTCTGTGAGCCGGTTTATAGTTGACATATGCGATTGGAAAGCTAAGTCGAAGGAAAGCTAAGCTGTTGTTGAACTTTCCAATAGGAAATTAAGTTGGTTTATACTTTATAGTTGGTTTATTGTGAAGGTTTGTGAGTTTTGACTGAAGGAAATTAAGCTACTGTAAATTTGGTTTATCCTGTCCTTCATTGTAGATTTGTAATAGTAATCTAAAGGAAATTAAGATGTTGTAGTGTTGTTGCCTGTTGGACTGTTGGGCGTTCGCACTGTTCGGTCTTTGTTATATGGGTATAAAGCTACACGCAAGTGCGCGTGGTCGAACAAATAGTAAAGTGGCTTAAGTAAGCCAAGTATCGATCCCAAAGCGACTGGGATGAAGTGCAATCTGCTCAAGTGTACTATATTTTAATTCTAAAAATGCAGACAACAGCGTAACCAAAGGTTTGATATTTTGATTTATAATTTTTATACTAAATCTAAAACAACTATCTAATTTGAGTCTGAACTATGAATGAGAGCATGCTGAGGTTAAACGAACATGTAATGATATTAATTATCGACATAATTTGGTTAGTCTTTTCCTCCGGTTGCTAGACAAGAACTATTGCCAAGAGATTAAAACTCTCGTATTTAACCCCACTTAAGAATCATGAACCATCCATCTACATTCCTGTGATTAAATGCAATTCATGTTCTAGCCATACAAATCCGGTTCCTAAATTGACTAATACGACTTTCAGGTATATTTCTATCCTGAAAGTAAATCAATTCTCAATTTTCCCAAACTAAGAAAAGATCATATCCTATTAATTCACAACTTTCCAATTTCTTGCTCTCTCGAGTGAAACCGGACTTTTTAGATGTACATTAATGTAGGCCACACATTAATGCAGTAAGAACAAGAATTAATAGAACAACCATGGAAGAAAAGATGAAAAACCAAAGAATCAATGATCACATTTCATTACAAGTGTTCATAACCTCAGCAAGAAGATGAATTAGCCACTCATTTGTGGATTAAACATCGTTAAATGAGTGTTAAAGATACAAGCAATTGAATACAAGGAGAAGGAAAGACAGAAAAACCCTGATAATTTCGTCCCCTCAACTGCCTGTAACCCACGTTCTTGCTCCACCAAGTCAGAATCTCTCAAATAAAACCTAAGTGTGCTATTTATAGTAGTGGGACTTTTTCCCGGAATAACAAGCAACGTGTCACGGAGTGCATCGCGGAGCACGGCCTCCGTGACACGCCACTGACGCGAAAGCTCTCTGGAAATCACTCCAAATTGGCCTCGGCAGCCCCCTGCCGCGTTGGCAGCGTGTCACGCTGCTTGGGCAGCGCGTTGACACCTCATTGTCGCACAGCCAACCTGCCGTGGCACGTTGCCAACGTGCAGGTGGGCTGTTGTGACCAGCTTGCCTACCGTGGCACGTTGCCGACGCGCAGGTGGGCTGTTTTGTGCCTCCTCTTTGCCGACGTGCGCGAGTTAATTCCGTTTCCAAGCCTCTACTTGACCAACTCATGGATTAGTTGCTCAAAAGTCATCAAAACCTACAAAACAAAGGCTAATCATGTTGGTTAGCACTTATCCTCACATTCATATAAAATTACATGAAAATGTATACAATTACTTAGTTAAACAAGACTAGTTTAAGTCACAAAGCGTATCTCGGGCATGCTAGTTTTGCCCGTGATCACAACCCCACACTTAAAGCCTTGTTCATCCTCGAACAACCTTTTACATATCATGCATATGGAGACTCCCACATAACTAATTTAGCAAGATAATTCAAGTTACGGCTATAATGATTACGTAAGATACAAGCTAAAAATCGAGCCTGCATGATTTGATCATTGAAATGAAGTACAACTATGTTAAGACTTCTTAACCTCAAGAATCGACTCTCAATCTTAGCAAACTCATGCAAATCAACTTATTAAGAAATTCCACATGAATTATATCCTTCATTCAACATGTGCCCCTCATGGAAAGAGAGTTACCCAATTTCACATGCAAAAACAATTTTTATATCACAACATGTGTGGGTACATGCATAGAATTACACTCACTCTCACAAAGAATTCACATGCATCATGTAATGACCCATAAGCTTGCCCTTAGTGTTTTATTCCACTAATTTAAGGATGTATGAATGTAAGATCAAGTAGGACTTTTTAGGTTGTAATGTAACTCAGGTGCGGGTAAGTACTATTATTGCCAGTAATAGTGACTATCTTTCCTAAGCGCTTTTAATACATCACGCCTTCATTACAAACTTCCGTTCCCTCACTTCACCTTTTTCTCTTTTCATCTTTCTTTTTCCTCTTTTGTTCCCCGCTTTCTTTAGGCACTTTTAGCTTATTAGTAAGGAGTTCTATAAGTAACTTTTCATTTATTTATTTTCTTACTCCCTACTAATACTCACCCATATTCAAACAAGTGCACCCTCGACCTTTCTCAACTCTTACAATTGCTACTTTCCCTTCTTTTTCATTCTTCTCACTCCTTTACTCTTTCGTATTTTTCCTTTAAGCGCTTAGGAGTTTTGTTTCAATTTCAAGGCTAATGAAAGAAAAAGGATTAAGCTTATGTTGCAGCTATCAAAGAATAGGCCCAAGGCTCAATGGGGTTAACTAGGATTAATTTTTCAAGGTAGGTATAATGAGGGATAAAAGTTTGGTTCATTCAAAGAATAGCCTAAATCATCTCCTACAATTCACATCCTTCATTTCATTTTATAAACACACCAGGCAATTTCTAGACAATCCACAATAGCACAGAATACTCAAAAACCTTGCACTTATGGCACATGCTCAAATCAAGACGCATTCAGTAGACTCTTACTCAGCTAATTACAAGAATTCAGAATTAAACTTCAATCATCTTGAGTCAAATTCAAGAGCCTAAGTGTCTCACACAAAGTTATACACTTGCATGCTTCAACACTGAACATACTTGCATCTTATAATCATGTATAGCACATAGCAAGAACCTCAAGCATCGAGTAGTTACGGGTTCACAAACCCACAACCTATCGACTAATTTTTCCTCAAGACGGTCGTCATCCATCCATCGTCGGAAAAAGTCCCTAGCTATGACTAAAAACCTTATATACATACAAAGAAAAGAAAAAGAAAATTTTTATTTTTCGGTTCAAAGACCCCCCGTCGGAAAAAAACCGAAAAGAAAAACCAACGGGTGATGAAGTCATGCTTAATTCACAAAAAATTTTCAAATTTTTCAAATTTTTCACAAGCATTACATTCACCAAAAATCGTTAAGCAAAAAAAAAATTGAAATTTACCTCACACCACACTTAAATCATGCTATGTCCTCATAGCATAAAATTAACATTTAAAGAGGGTGAGAAATACTCCCTGAGGCCTTTAGGCCTAGCTAATAGCATGCCTTTCTCCAACTTTGCACAAGTGAGTGTTCGAACCCACACTTTTTCTCTTCCATGCTTGTTAGCTTCCTCCTCCACGGGTACTCAAACTTCCCCTCCATTTGTGCTTAACTTTCCACCAAAACAACACAAGATGAAAAATAAATAAAATAAACTTAAATGCAAGAAATTAAAATGGTACCCATGGTACCCTTGGGTTGCCTCCCAAGCAGCGCCTAATTTTTCATCGCGGCACGACGTATCAAGTTTCACCGCTTTTTCCTCCACCTTGAGGATATGAATCTCACCCCTAATTTCTCTCTAATTTCCTCTTATGCTCCAGGGGTGGTGGTGAAAAATTGTAAGGACCAAGCAGTAGATGTTGCCTTTTGAACTTTTTGGCCCTTAAGTAATCGAAGTCATTTTGTCTCTCTGAGTTAGCAAATTTCAAAATATACGGGGCTTGGACCTCCTCTAGACATTTCTCTATAAGATTGGAAGACTCTATTTCTATGTTTTCAACCAAACTTAATGTCGAAAAATGCTTTGAGTGTGGTCCAATAAACCTCAACTCTGAAAATGCATTGTGCTTAACCTCCTTACTTGTATACACCTTCTCAGCATCGACATCTATCTCTCCATTAATGTCAACTGGGGGATACTCTATCTCTTCTTCCATGAATGGATTTTCCATAAGTGTGAGCCCATCACAGGGACACTCAAGAGATTCTAATTGTTCGGCTTCATCCAAAAATTCACCCTTGTCTTCCTCTTGTAGTTCCTCTTGAATATCGGCTAAAACTATCACCTGCAATTTATCACAAGCTTCAGCCTCAACAATCATCTCCGTGAGTTTGACGCTCATCCTTTCTAGAGACTCTGCATTCTCTTCTTGTTGAATTCTCAATACTGCCATCGCCTTCTTCATTGCTTCTGATTGCTCCAGGAGTTGTTTCAGCATGTCTTCTATTTGAGCTTGGCGTTACAAGTCCTCATTTTTAGCATGCCTATATTCAGCAAAAACAACAGAAGGATCATAGTAGGGGCTTGGGGGAGGGGAATATGCATTCGGACAGCCATCCCAATGGCCATCTTGACCACCACATATATTGCACGTGTTACAGTGTTTCCACGAGTGGTGTCCTCCGCAATTCAGACCAGATTCGCTAAAATATGAGTATCCACCATTTATACCATTTGTATTCCACGATGTCATGTCAATAAGGGTATCCAAAAAAGAAAAAAATAAAATGGAAAAGAATTAAAACAAACACTAAGACCAAGTTGTCAGCACTAAGAAAAAAAATATAGTAAATTTACACTTAAGAAAAATTCACCAATTGCCAGTCCCCAGCAACGGCGAAAAAAACTTGTTCGGTCTTTGTTATATGGGTATAAAGCTACACGTAAGTGCACGTGGTCGAACAAGTAGTAAAGTGGCTTAAGTAAGCCAAGTATCGATCCCAAAGGGACTGGGATGAAGTGCAATCTCCTCAAGTGTACTATCTTTTAATTCTAAAAATGTAGACAACAGTGTAACCAAAGGTTTGATATTTTGATTTATAATTTTTATACTAAATCTAAAACAACTATCTAATTTGAGTCTGAACTATGAATGAGAGCATGCTGAGGTTAAATGAACATGTAATGAAATTAATTATCGACATAATTTGGTTAGTCTTTTACTTCGGTTGCTAGCCAAGAACTATTGCCAAGAGATTAAAACTCTCGTATTTAACCCCACTTAAGAATCATGAACCATCCACCTACATTCCTGTGATTAAATGCAATTCATGTTCTAGCCATACAAACCCGATTCCTAAATTGACTAATACGACTTTCAGGTATATTTCTATCCTGAAAGTAAATCAATTCTCAATTTTCCCAAACTAAGAAAAGATCATATCCTATTAATTTCACAACTTTCCAATTTCTTGCTCTCTCGAGTGAAACCGGACTTTTTAGATGTACATTAACGTAGGCCACACATTAATGCAGTAAGAACAAGAATTAATAGAACAACCATGGAAGAAAAGATGAAAAACCAAAGAATCAATGATCACATTTCATTACAAGTGTTCATAACCTCAGCAAGAAGATGAATTAGCCACTCATTTGTGGATTAAACATCGTTAAATGAGTGTTAAAGATACAAGAAATTGAATACAAGGAGAAGGAAAGACAGAAAAACCCTAATAATTTCGTCCCCTCAACTGCCTGTAACCCACGTTCTTGCTCCACCAAGTCAGAATCTCTCAAATAAAACCTAAGTGTGCTATTTATAGTAGTGGGACTTTTTCTCGGAATAACAAGCAACGTGTCACGGAGTGCATCGAGGAGCACAGCCTCCGTGACACGCCACTGACGCGAAAGCTCTCTGGAAATCACCCGAAATTGGCGTCGGCAGCCCCCTGTCGCGTTGGCAGCGCGTCACGCTACTTGGGCAGCGCGTTGACACCTCATTGTCGCGCAGCCAACCTACCGTGGCACGTTGCCAATGTGCAGGTGGGCTGTTGTGACCAGCTTGCCTGCCGTGGCACGTTGCCGACGCGCAGGTGGGCTGTTTTGTGCCTCCTCTTTGCCGACGTGCGCGAGTTAATTCCGTTTCCAAGCCTCTACTTGACCAACTCATTGATTAGTTGCTCAAAAGTCATCAAAACCTACAAAACAAAGGCTAATCATGTTGGTTAGCACTTATCCTCACATTCATATAGAATTACTTGAAAATATATACAATTACTTAGATAAACAAGACTAATTTAAGTCACAAAGCGTATCTTGGGCATGCTAGTTTTGCCCGTGATCACAACCCCACACTTAAAGCCTTGTTCATCCTTGAACAACCTTTTACATATCACGCATATGGAGACTCCCACATAACTAATTTAGCAAGATAATTCAAGTTACGGTTATAATGATTATGTAAGATACAAGCTAAAAATCGAGCCTGCATGATTTGATCATTGAAATGAAGTACAACTATGTTAAGACTTCTTAACCTCAAGAATCGACTCTCAATCTTAGCAAACTCATGCAAATCAACTGATTAAGAAATTCCACATGAATTATATCCTTCATTCAACATGTGCCCCTCACGGAAAGAGAGTTACCCAATTTCACATGCAAAAACAATTTTTATATCACAACATGTGTGGGTACATGCATAGAATTACACTCACTATCACAAAGAATTCACATGCATCATGTAATGACCCATAAGCTTGCCTTTAGTATTTTATTCCACTAATTTAAGGATGTATGAATGTAAGATCAAGTAGGACTTTTTAGGTTGTAATGTAACTCAGGTGCGGGTAAGTACTATTATTGCCAGTAATAGTGACTATCTTTCCTAAGCGCTTTTAATACATCACGCCTTCATTACAAACTTCCATTCCCTCACTTCACCTTTTTCTCTTTTCATCTTTCTTTTTCCTCTTTTGTTCCCCCTTTCTTTAGGCACTTTTAGCTTATTAGTAAGGAGTTCTATAAGTAACTTTTCATTTATTTATTTTCTTACTCCCTACTAATACTCACCCATATTCAAACAAGTGCACCCTCGACCTTTCTCAACTCTTACAATTGCTACTTTCCCTTCTTTTTCATTCTTCTCACTCCTTTACTCTTTCGTATTTTTCCTTTAAGCGCTTAGGAGTTTTTGTTCAATTTCAAGGCTAATGAAAGAAAAAGGATTAAGCTTATGTTGCAGCTGTCAAAGAATAGGCTCAAGGCTCAATGGGGTTAAATAGGATTAATTTTTCAAGGTAGGTATAATGAGGGATAAAAATTTGGTTCATTCAAAGAATAGCCTAAATCATCTCCTACAATTCACATCCTTCATTTCGTTTTATAAACACACCAGGCAAGTTCTAGACAATCCACAATAGCACAGAATACTCAAAAACCTTGCACTCATGGCACATGCTCAAATCAAGACGCATTCAGTAGACTCTTACTCAGCTAATTACAACAATTCAGAATTAAACTTCAATCATCTTGAGTCAAATTCAAGAGCCTAAGTGTCTCACACAAAGTTATACACTTGCATGCTTCAATACTGAACATACTTGCATCTTATAATCATGTATAGCACATAGCAAGAACCTCAAGCATCGAGTAGTTACGGGTTCACAAACCCACAACCTATCGACTAATTTTTCCTCAAGACGGTCGTCCCATCCATCGTCGGAAATAGTCCCTAGCTATGACTAAAAACCTTATATACAGACAAAGAAAAGAAAAAGAAAATTTTTATTTTTCGGTTCAAAGACCCCCCATCGGAAAAGAACCGAAAAGAAAAACCAACGGGTGATGAAGTCATGCCTCCGTGACACGCCACTGACGCGAAAGCTCTCTGGAAATCACCCAAAATTGGCCTCGGCAGCCCCCCTGCCGCGTTGGCAGCGTGTCACGCTACTTGGGCAGCGCGTTGACACCTCATTGTCACACAGCCAACCTGCCGTGGCACGTTGCCAATGTGCAGGTGGGCTGTTGTGACCAGCCTGCCTGCCGTGGCACGTTGCCGACACGCAGGTGGGCTGTTTTGTGCCTCCTCTTTGCCGACATTCGTGGGTTAATTCTGTTTCCAAGCCTCTACTTCACCAACTCATGGATTAGTTGCTCAAAAGTCATCAAAACCTACAAAACAAAGGCTAATCATGTTGGTTAGCACTTATCCTCACATTCATATAAAATTACATGAAAATGTATACAATTACTTAGATAAACAAGACTAATTTAAGTCACAAAACATATCTCGGGCATGCTAGTTTTGCCCGTGATCACGCACTTGGCATAATCATGAGAAGTTTGCACCGGAAAACCATTTTAAAAACACCAAACCGAACCGAACCAAAGATAAAACACCGAACCAAATCAAATTAGTTTTGTACAATGTACAGAGAATATTTTTTTCAAAATTGAACACCAAAGAACCGAACCAAACTATGGTAAAACCAAACTGAAGAACCGAATGCCCACCCCTAGGCAAAAGTGGCGGAGTTTATGAATCTGAGACAGGGAAATCGGATGGTGGAGGAGTATGCACTGGAGTTCACCAGACTTTCTAAATATGCTCCAGAGATGGTAGCCAAGCCAAGGGCTCGTATACTGATTGTTAATGGGGTGTCGAACCTAGTCCACAAGGAGTGCAGGACAGTAATGCTAATTAAGGATATTGATCTCTCCAGCCTAATAATTCATGCTCAGCAGATTGAGACGGAGCAACTAAAGGACATAGAGCGGAAGAACAAATGGGGAAAGACTGGCCAATTAGATTATGGCCACCTGAGGTCTGGTAGTAGTAGCCGCTCATAGTAGCAGCAGCAGAGGGCTCCAAACCCAGCTCAGCCAACACCCCTGCCTTTTGGTCCCACCAGAATCGGAGGGGTGGAACATCTGGCTCTTAGTCCTAGAGCTACAATCCCAGCAACAGGTATCCATCTTGCCCTAAGTGTGGCAAGAACCACCCAGGAGAGTGTCTTTAGTGTAAAGAGGGTTATTTTGGTTATGGACAGCTTGGTCATTAGCTTAAAGAGTGTCCGTCAATAGCACGGGGAAGGTCACAATCCACTACCTCAATAGCTCCATCAGGTCGACCATCTTAGCAGTCCAACACTCCAGGTACAGATGGCGGCCAGCGCCAAAACCATTTTTTTGCATTGTCTTCTCATCAGGATTAGGAGAGCTCACCTGACGTGGTCATGGGTATGTTATGCCTTTTTCATCTAGACATGTATGCCCTACTAGATCTAGGAGCCACACTTTAATGCATGACTCCCTATGTAGAAGTCCAATTCAATGTCAGTCCAGAAGCCCTCTCATTACCATTCTCAGTCTCCACCCTAGTTGATGAGTCAATTAGAGCCAGCCGGGTGTATAGAAACTACTCAGTCTCAATCTTGAATAAAGTCATTCCAGCTGACCTTATAGAGCTAGACATGGTTGATTTCGACCTCATTCTTGGCATGGATTGGTTACACTCTGGTTATGCGTAAGTCGACTACAGAACTAGGGTCGTCAGGTTTCAGTTCCCTAATGAGCCAGCTCTAGAATGGACGGGCAATAGTTCAGCACCTAAGGGTCTGTTTATTTCCTACCTTAAGGCCCCGAAGCTTATTTCTAAGGGATATATCTATCAACTAGTTAGGGTCGAAGATTCCAACTTTGATACCCCAAGTATCCAGTCAGTCCTTGTTGTTAGTGAATTTCCTAATGTGTTTCCCGAAGATCTTCTCGGAATTCCTCCTAAGTAGGAAATAGATTTCAATATAGACCTTCTTCCAGATACTCAGCCCATCTCCATCCCTCCTTACAAAATGGCTCCAGCTGTGCTTAAGGAGTTGAAGGAGCAGCTAAAAGACCTTGTTGATAAGGGTTTTATCGAACCCAGCATCTCTCCCTAGGGTCCTCCAGTACTATTCGTGCGAAAGAAAGACGCTACCCTCAGAATGTGCATCGATTACCGTCATTTGAAAAAGATCACAGTCAAGAACAGGTATCCCCTACCCAAGATTGACGACTTGTTCAACCAACATTAGGGAGCTAGCTATTTCTCCAAAATAGATCTCAAGTCGAGGTATCATCAGCTAAAGGTCAGAGAGTATGACATACCGAAGATAGCCTTTAGGAATCGGTATGGTCACTACGAGTTTGTGGTTATGTCCTTTCAGACTAAAAAATGCCCTTACAACTTTTATGGACCTGATGAACATAGTCTTCTAGTAGTACCTGGATATGTTTATCATTATATTTATTGATGACATTCTAGTATACTCCAGAAATAAGGAAGATCATGCAAATCACCTGAGGATAGTTCTTCAGACACTTAGAGACCGCCAGTTGTTCGCCAAGTTCAACAAATACGAATTCTGGTTAAAGTTTGTGACTTTCTTGGGTCATGTGGTCACGGGTAAGGGTATTCAAGTTCATCCTCAGAAGATAGCAGCGGTAAAAGACTAGCCCAAACCTACCTCCCCAACCAAAATCAAAAGTTTCTTGGGTCTATCCAGTATTACTGATGCTTTGTGGAAGGCTTTTCTTCTGTAGCATCCCCTTTGACTAGGCTGACTTAGAAGAAGGTGAAATTTCAATGGTCAGATGCTTGTGAGAAGAGTTTCCAGGAGTGAAAAACTCAACTCACTATCGCTCCAATGTTGACCCTACTAGAAGGATCATATGGGTTTGTAGTGTATTGCGACGCTTCCAGAGTTGGACTCGGTTGCGTTCTGATGCAACGGGGCAAGGTGGTGGCCTACGTCTCCAGACAACTCAAGGTTCATGAAAAGAATTATCTAACTCATGACTTGGAGTTAGTAGCGGTGGTGTTTGCATTAAAAATATGGAGACACTACCGTTACGGGGCTCACGTGGATGTTTTCACAGATCACTAGAACCTCCAATATGTATTCAGCCAGAAAAACTTGAATCTTCGTCAGAAAAGATGGTTAGAATTACTGAAGGATTATGACATGAGTGTGATGTACCACCCGGGAAAATACAATATGGTGGCTGATGCCCTAAGCAGGTTGTCTATGTGGAGTGTGGCCTATGTTGAAGAGGGCAGAAAGGAATTGTCGAAGGATATCCATAGATTAGCTCGGTTGGGGGTACAGTTGGTTGATATAGCTGAGGGTGGAGTAGTTGTGCAGATTGGATCAGATTCCTATTTGGTTGTCGAAGTTAAGTCCAGACAGGATGAAGACCCCATACTACTTAAGCTAAAGGAAGCAGTTTTCAGAAAAGAAGTTGAGGCTTTCTCCAAAAGGGGAGATGGTGTACTCCGTTATCAGGGTAGATTGTGCATACCAGATGTGGGTGATTTGAGACAGCAGATACTGGCTGAAGCACACAACTCGAGATACTCCATCCACCCTAGTTCTACAAAGATGTACCGTGATATGCGAGATATTTACTATTGGGACGACATGAAAAGAGATATCGCTGAATTTGTAGCTAAGTGCCCGAACTGCCAGAAAGTCAAAGTAGACCACCAGAGATCGGGAGGTATGACTCAGGATATCAGCATACCCACCTGGAAGTGGGAAGAAGTGAATATGGATTTTATTATGGGTCTACCTCAGACTCGTCGGGAGCATGATTCTATCTGGGTGATAGTAGACAGGATGACTAAGTCAACACACTTCCTCCCAGTTAAACTATAGATTGAGCTGAGGACTATGCTAAGATTTATATCCAGGAGTTAGTTAGACTTCATGGGGTGCCCTTGTCCATTATCTCAGACAGAGGTACCCAGTTCACCTCTCATTTCGGGAAGTCCTTTCAGAAGGGACTTGGTACCCAGGTCAAGCTCAACATAGTTTTTCACCCGCAGAGCTGGACAAGCTGAGCAGACTATTCATACCCTAGAAGACATATTGAGAGAGTGCGTGATCGATTTCAAGGGCATTTGGGATGATCACTTGCCTCTCATCGAGTTTGCATACAACAATAGCTACCGCTCCAGTACCCAGATGACCCCATTTGAGGCATTGTATGGTTGGAGGTGCAGATCTCCTATCGGGTGGTTTGAGGTTAGTGAAGCTACTTTAACTGGGCCAGACTCAGTTCGTGAAGCTATGCAGAAAGTACAGCTCATCTGAGAGAGATTGAAAACAGCTCAGAGCCGTCAGAAATCTTATGCGGATGTGAGGAGAAGAGAAATGGGAGTTTGTTGTGGATGACTGGGTTTATCTGAAAATTTCACCCATGAAGGGGTAATGAGATTTGGGAAGGGAAGCTCAATCTCAGATATGTGGGACCCTACAAAATTCTGAGGCGAATTGGCAAGGTAGCCTATGAGCTGGAATTACCTTCATAGTTGGCATCTATGCACCCAGTCTTCCATGTGTCACTATTGAAGAAGTGCATCAGTGATCCAACTTCAGTTATGCCCCTAGACAATGTGGCAGTGAAAGATAGTCTCTCTTACGAAGAGGTTCCAGTTCATATCCTTGACTGTGAAGTTCAGAAGCTGAGGAACAAGGAGGTAGCTTCAGTCAAAGTCTTATGGAGAAATCAACAGGTTGAGGGAGCTACGTGGGAAGCCAAAGCAGATGTTATGGATAGATATCCACACTTGTTCTCTTCCGGCTCGGTTTCAATTTAAGGTATCAATATCTTCCATAAAAACTCTTTTTAGTTCATGTGTCCTAGTTTCTTTCAAGTAAATGAATGTGTGTATGATTAGTGAGTTCAATTCAAACTTGTAGTTCAGTTAAATGTAGTCATTCTGTTAGTTTTCAACCTTCATGATCAGTATTTGAGTATAATTATTGCAATTCTCTGCTTTTTTGTGTGGTTTTCAACATTCCAGGATGATTGTTCCCAAGGGAGAGATATTATAATGCCCCGGAAACTCTAAGACCAGACCCGTGAGTTCAAATTGAGAAAACAAAATTTTTTGCACCAGATCACAAAACGAGTCATCTTGTGATCTGTAGGGTAGGCCACGAGTCGTGAAGTGACTCATGGGGAAGGGTTCAGACTTGGTTGAAATTTTGGGAAAAATAGGGTGACCACGAGTCGTGATGTGATCCGTGGACAAGATCAAGTTGAAGGCCGGGGAAAGTAGGCAGTGCACCTAACGAGTGAGCACCATGAGTCTTGGTCTATGCCACGACCTGTTAGGTGACCCGTGGTCCAAGATGGTTTGGGATGTGGAGAATTTGAAAGTGTACTTGACGAGAGGGTCACCACGAGTCATTGGGTACACCACGACTTGTGGTGTCCCTTGTGGTGACCAACAAGAGGTTTTCAGCAGTGCACCCAACGACCATGACCACGAGTCGTGGTCATTGGGCACGAGTCATTAGGTCCCTCATGGGGACCGGTGATCAGTTTTCCCTGTAAGTTTATCAAGGTTCTTTCCGTAATTTCTTAACCTCCTAGACTCTAAACAACATCATTTTG
Source organism: Datura wrightii (assembly GCA_035772735.1). Taxonomy (NCBI): domain Eukaryota; kingdom Viridiplantae; phylum Streptophyta; class Magnoliopsida; order Solanales; family Solanaceae; genus Datura; species Datura wrightii. The sequence goes on from JASDFA010000016.1 coordinate 170,079,362, forward strand.
GGATTATTTTGAAGGGATTTATAGGGGCTAAATGGTTTTTCCCCTTATTCCCACTCAGATTTTCATAAAATTTCCGTAAGTCTTCTCTCAAGAGCTCTCAATCAAGGTTTAGGGTTCCTCCCCAATTGCATCCATTCAAGCTTCTTTCTCTAGGGAAATTTTATCCAGGTATATGGGAATTCAACAAGGGAATAGTTCTTCCCTTGTGTCCCTAAAATCCCTCCTAGATTCTCTAGCCATGAGCTTTCGAATGTGGATGAATTATATGCCAGATTCAATTATAGCTTGTGGAATATGACTTAAGTTGATTTTTGGATATTCTCCATTATCTAGCTACTGTATAAATGCTATTTAATTTAAGGATGATTTTTGCCTTAATGTTGAATGAGATTCACCCAGAAATTTGCCTGTAGGCTTAGTCTTCCTTGTTGCTTGATCCTATCAATGTTGTGGATTCTCATTTTGTTAGTATTAATTGAAACCTCAGTTAGTTGCATGATAGTTCTATTTCAGTCAGAAAGTTAGAACCCTTACTGTTATTCAGAATCGTCAGCTAATCAGTTTGACTACAGAAATTCTCGAGGTGTTAGTAGTGCCTCCAAATTATCAGAATTATACTCAGTGTTAGATTTTAGTGGTTCTTTAGACGGTTATGACACTTCCAGATAAGCAGCTCTGACCAATCTTCGAACCCAGTTATAGAATCCAGTCCGATAAGACTCTCAGGGTGCTTTCAGATGGGTATTCTTGACTTAGTCTTGGGCCCTAGTTTTGAGCTAGCAGCTTAGTAGATAGTCTAGAAATATCCAATAGAAGCAGGACTTAGCACCGAGCGGATCGGGGTTCCAGCAAACCCAGGTTCCCAGAACTACATTGCCATTATAGGTTACAGTTTTATTGGCCTCATGGCCCCAGATTTATGATCACCCAGTTAATGCCTTTATACCCTGGCAAGGTATATTGGGTCCTACCGATGGGGTGCATACATCGGACTCCACGTCTAGCTCATGTGGTTATATGTCAATTATAGACTCTCCCACTAGTTAGCTCATTTTAGTCTCAGATTATTCATTTCAGATCAGTTCAGTTTAGTATCTCAGATTTAGGGCATGTCCTTGACCATCAGCCAGGGTCTTTTAGACCGTCTCAGTTATTACAATTATTCAGTTCAGCAACTTTAGTTGGTCATTGCATGTCTATTTAGTTTAGTATTTTTATTCCATTGCGTTATGTTTCTCTCACTTACTCAGTACATTCAAAGTACTGACACATACTTCCTATGTTGTATCATTTTATGATACAAGCACGGCTTCTCAGTCTCAGTGCCGTTAGTAGATCTCATCAGGTGATTTTAGCAGCAGCAGTGGTGAGTCCTCATCTTTCGAGGACAACATTTCATTTACTTTAGTTAATTTCCTTTCAGTTAGATTTTAGAGTTAGCTGAAGGCTTGTCCCAGCAACTCATCATTAGTAGATGGCTTTTAGACAGAATTTCAATCATTCAGTATTGTTGTTTTTTTTAGACGTATAAACTTATTATTAAATCAGTTTTCTTAAATGATTTCATCATTTAAAGCTTCCGCTATGTTCTACTCAGAATAGCCAGTGTTATGATAGACCATGGGTTGATTTGGGGTTACTTGTGATCCTAAGTACAATGTCTCGTCCAGGGTTTAGACTCGGGTCGTGACAGGAGGTGGCAACACTCATAGCTGAGGTGCGAGAGCTGTCTGCACAACAAATATCTACTATCACACCGCCCGTGCTTCCAATGGTAGATGATGAGAGTGAGGAAGAGCTACCTCCAATAGTAGAATTCATCACTGAGGAGTCGGTCACTCATGACAAAGGGAAGAGACCTCGGGAGGAGGTGAGTGAGGATGAGGATTGAGAGAGGGCCGAAAGTGATGCTACGAGTGCTCATGGAGAGGGTACAAGCTCTGTGGGGTTTGAGAGTGCACCAGTTTATCCTGGTGACACAGGAGAGGAGATTGGAGGTGTATCTGCGGCCTCCACTGACCAGGCCATAGGCGTCTAGGTCGCATAGGTATGTTCCCTATTCCCATGTTTTACTTTCTATATGCATCGAGGACTCCACATGCTTTTCTTTATAGGGGTGGGGTGGGATATCTGTATTTTTGCTGAACATAACCCGGGGGTTTTTCTTGTCGGATATCTTTTCCCTCAGGTGTTCCTTATCTTGTAGAACCAGCATATTTAAGTTTTTTGTTTTGTTTTGTGTCAATCAACAGGAAAATATGTGAAGTTAGGGTAGTCAATAACATGGATTTATTTAGTGATAATGTGATAACCCTCCTAATTTTTTTTGTATGTGTGCGTGCTAAGTAGAAAAGCATGACCTTTGTGAATATTTGCATGGCATTAATACTATGAATGTATTTACCATTGTGTGTCTGTACCTGAACTAGCAGTTGGTAGAAGTGATAATGTTGGCATATGCATTGTGTGAGTAAGGCATAGAGTTAGTTCTGTTGTGTGTGTCGACCCAGAACTTGCTTGGTCAGACATATCGAGGTATAGGAAGGGAGATTAGGAAATGATCATGGGTCGTTTTTGATGAATAGTCCACTTTAGCCTTAAAAGAACTACCAAATGGAAATAAATATCCCTTGATCCCACCTTTGAGCTTAATTGACCTTTCTTTTTGTTAAAACCAATTCACCTTCCTTCTTTGATTATAATGAACCTATTTTGGTGTTGGTCCCTCCTTGGACACTGTGAACCTCAACTCAAGTATATTGCCTAAGTTGAGGGTGGCTACTATAGCGTTGCATAAGAAGAGTAGGGTAAAAAATAATTGAGCAATGCAAACAAAAAGGCGGGTGAAGTGTGCATAATGAAGTTTGAAATTAAAGTAATATTAAAAAAGAGAAAGAAAAAAAGCAAAAAGAAAAATGAAAGTGAGAAAGAAGAAAAGAAATGCTTGAAAGAAGGAAAACCGTACCCGTAGTTGCAAAAGAAAGTAAAAGAAGGACAAAGCAAGAAAAAAAGGGAAAGATGTGAAAAAGATGTTAAGTGTAGCCAGAGTGAGTGTAGTGCCAATGAGGGTTAAGTTACTATTCCCATATCTATCATACCAACCCTGAGACTACGCTACAAGCTGAAAAAGTCCTATAGTGCTCCTAGTTAAACCGTCTAAAAATCGAGGTATTGAAAGTAAAGGCAAACTTATGGTATTGAATGTGCACACTTAGAATTTCTTTGTGAGAGTGAGTGACCTTTTACCCAGTCCCAAGAGAAAATATCATCATGATCATATACATACGTGTGAGTGTGGGACTTCTTTGTGGTGAGGGAACTTGGTCAACAATATTGTCTTCAAACTGTCCAGGTCAGTGTCATAGGATTATATGCATGGTTGCAAGTTGACAGTGTATTCATTTTTCGATTCCTTTGTGTCATGGCTGAAAATTTTACATATGCACTGTGATTTGGATTTTGATGATAGAGTAGGGGTTATAAAATTTAATCTGATTTTGAGTTGTGACTGTCGTAGGTTTCCTAGAGTTCTTTTGATTGAAGCATCGAATTAGTTCTATTTATTTGCTTTTTACCTAAGGACATGCAAAAGCTCTAAGTTGAGGGTGTTGATGTGTCATGATTTTATGGCACTTTCTACGCTTAAAACTTAGAAGATATGCAAAATTTGGGTATGTGTATGTAGATATAATGTGTTTTTATTGAATGTTGCAGGAAAATAGGTTCGGAATATGAAATAGGAAAAAGAAGATAAAAATTAGATCATGTGTGGACTGCTAATTAGGTAACAAGTCGTTATCTCATTGGACGATTCGTTCCTGGAGTCGTGGGAAGAAAACAAGTGTGAAGTGCAGTGAACCTGTGAAGACCACGTATTTAAGGCACAACTCATTATGACTGGTAATGAGTCGTTATGAGGGTCATGAGGACTGGCAGAAAAAATGCTGAAAAATTACTAGGGGATGCAACGAAACACTCAACGAATCGTCGGGTGACTTGACAACTCGTCATGAGAAACTAGGAACATCCGTCATCTACACTGGAACTTTTGGGGATCAGTAGTCATGAGGGACCTAATGACTTGTGTTGTGACTTAACAAGTCGTTAGGGGACCCATTGTCTTGAAGAAGTAGTCTACTGAGGACGACTCATTAATGCATGCCACAACTCTTAGGAGACCTAACGAGTCGTTACTTGATTCGTTGCCACTGCCAACTTGGATTCTGTTTTTAGTTAGGAAAGGTTTTATTTAGGACTATAAATACTTTATGTAGTTTTATTTTTATGGTACTGTTTTTGATGACTTTGAACGTTATTTTAGGGTGTTGTTTATTCCCATCAAGGTTCAAGAAACAAGGTTTATAATTTTGAACTTGATTTTGAGGATTAAAAACAACATTGGAGTATTGTTCTTCAATTTTTTTTTATTTATTCAATACGTGTGGTTTCTTCTACAAATCATTGTAAGTTGCAATTTTGATTTCTTCTCTAATTTATAATTGTGATTGTTTAAGCATGAGTAGCTAAACACATAACTAGGATTGTGGGAACAATGATGAATTAACACACATAGGTAAAAATACTTAGTGAATTTTGAACAGGGTTTATGCGTGTATTGTTTTTCCCTTCGTTTTAATTGTTTCTTAACGGTTGCAAATGTTAGAATTTGCCTTCTTCTTACTCACCGGATCAAGGTAGTAGTGAATTGGAAAAGAAATTAACAACGGAGATTTGAGACTATCAACCCTCATCTAATAGCTTGACCTTGTCCGGGAATAGCTAATCTATTATTAAAGGTAAGGGTTAATTAAGTATACATCCACATATGAACCAAGTTGCATGGTGATATTCATCTAAATAGGGGACCAACCATTTAAGTGAATTTAACTTAGCGATATTAAATGCTAAGCACCAGAATAGATCACTAGTATAAAACGCCTTGTGGTTATGAAGTCATGGGGAACTCAATCCTAGTCAACTCACTTATTGAAAACAATGAAATTTAATCACGGATCAAATCATTGTTCTCTACTGCTTTTCATTATTTTGTGTTTCAAATCTTCCCTCCTAGGAAATAAATAAGCCAATAGTATTAGCTAAATGCATCAACTAAAGTTCTCATCATATTCCTCATGAGATTCAACCCCAACTCTAGTTGGGTTTTATATTTGACATCGACCGCTTTATATCTCATTACGAGGTGTAATTTGGGAGACATCAGTGCTAGAGGTTCCTTATGACCTTAATTTGTATCCAAGGCACTTCTGACACTTAAGAATTGGTCTAACACATAGTTTCCATAAAATTCATTGAGCTCGGGCCTATCCACATATCTAGAAGGGTTCCAAACTTAGCCTGAACGTCTGAGGCATTATAGTATACCAACTCATGACTGCAACGACGATTTGTACCATCATATTACGACTCGTACCACCAACCTACAACTCGTGGTTTTATCCTGTGACTAATAATCCCCTTTTCCCCAACTCTATAAATATTTCCACGGACACATACCACAAACCGTCATTCTTTGCTACTAGCCATACCATGACTTGTATAACTGATGTGTTGTGAGTTTACAGCACTTTTGATGCTTAAAACTGGGAAAATAGCATGGACTTAGGTGTGTTTATACGGATATGAGGTGCTTTTACTTTGTTTTTAGGGAAAATAGGTATTGGAGCTGAATTGTGCAAAAGATGGGAAAAAAACTGAAAAGAGGCTCAGTATGGATCTCAACGCGAGCCGTACTGAGAATCGTGGAAAGGTCAGGAGCTAACTGTGAAGTAAAGTCAAGTTACGGCTCATGGTACGAGTCATAACATGGTAGTCGTAAAAAGTTCTAGAAGAAATTCCACAGGCCAAGTATTCTGGTACGGATGGCACTCACGAGTCGTGAAACCTACCTAAGACATGTACCAAGGAACCATGGAAAAGATTAGAATAATAGATGACAAGCAGAACTCAAGGTACAAGAAGGACTCACGGATCGTGGATTCAAGGTACGAGTCGTACCTTGCCATCAATGAAAGTTTACAGAAGATGCCAGCAATTGCAAGATAAAACCACAGGAAGATTGTACGACTTGTTGGTACTTTGTACGAGTCGTACCATATCTCAACACTTACCCAAATTCAGCAGAAGCCAGCCAATGTATGAGTCAAGGTATGACCCGTACAATGCTGTTACGGGTCGTAGGTAAAAGCGGCGTCAGTTTTGGTAGTTTTCCCTGTTTGCTTTAGGAGAAGTTTCCAATTATTTGTATAAATACTGTTTACATTATTTTGAGTAGGAGGAAACAATAGAAGCAACTAAGAGACACAATTAGGGACGAGTTGTTGTGAATTTTAATTCAAGTCTTTGGAGATTTCTTTCTTGAATTTCTTCTTTGTTCTTGGATTATTCAGCACCAATTCTTGCAATATTCAAAGCAAGTTTTCTTTCAATCATCGTTGTAAGTATTCAATTATGTGTTTTATCTATGAATACTAATAATAATCTTACAATCATAAGAGGCTAAAACCTCCACAACTAGGGTTGTGGGAACCATGGTGGATTAATGAATTAGGGTTACACAAAGTGATTCTAAACCAATGCTAAACACTTGTATTATATTCTCTTCATCTTTAATGTTTCTTAAGGAAGCGCAACGTTAGGACTTGCCCGAATTCTTTACTTGCTTGAACTTAGCGAAGTAGAGATTAGGAAAAGAGAATTACAACAAAGCCTTGATCTTTATGGATCATTATGTAACTTTAGATGTGGTCACAAGATAGTTAATTTGGAACAAATTGATAACGGTTAAATTGAAATCGCTCATGAGACCTAACCCGTGATTGAGTATAGTTATCCAATAGGGATGAACCAGTCATTTAGATGAACCCTAGTTATTAGTTCTACAAGTAAACCTTGGGATAGATCACGAGTGTAAACCCAAAGTAGTTATGAACCCATGGGGAACACTTACCCTAGTTAATTGCAAATCTTGATAAACAACAACTGATTTTCAGTCTTGTTTTACAACTATTTTCAATAAACCCGCCTTTTTGGAGATAACATACCTAAAAGCTGAAATACTTGTATTAGTCTAATTCTTACCATATTCCCTGTGGGTTCGACCTCAACATTTGTTGGGTTCTTTATTGACAATGTCCATTTCATACTTTTTTAGGAGTGTGAGTTTGAGTGTAATAAAAAAATGGCGCCGTTTACGGGGAATATGACTTAAGAATAGATTAATTGCTTGTATTTAACTTTTAGTTGTTATTTCCTCATTTACATTTTATTTTTTATTTTTGACACGAATAGGTTGTTTCTTGGTGAATGACAAGTACTCGATGGAGCATAAACCCCCTAATTCCTCTTAATCTTGAATTAAAGCGAACACTGCAAAGAATAGAGAACCAAGAGCAAAGAGAGGCTCGTCTTGCTGAAGAAGCTAGCAAGACGAGCTAGCTCGGCAAGCTGCACTTCAAGAAGCCGAAGATGCTTGGGATGAAGTTGTAAATGCTGGCCTCCATGGAAGGGGCAACAGAGGCCAAAGATATGCACCTCATTTCTTTGATGAGGATGACCCGGATATTGATGATGTTGGGTCAACTGGAGCTATCGTACCACCACCTTTGCCTACTAGGGAAAAGTTTGACATCACTAGCACCATGATACAACTGCTGAATATGAAAGTGGTATTCAGTGGTCGTGCAACGGATGATGCCAACCTGCATTTGATGAACTTTTTAAGAATATGCAAGGCGTACAGGTTGCCCAGTATAACTCAGGATGCAATAAGGCTGAGACTCTTCCCCTTCTCTCTTTCTAAGGAGGACACTTTATGGTTATCGGAGTTACCCAACAATTCTATTACTAACTGGAGGGAGCTCAAATGGTCTTTCCTTGAAAGGTTCTTCGTACTCTCCAGGATACTACAACTAAGGATGAGATATACAATTTTCGACAACTGAAAATGGACGCAATTCATGAAACCTGGTTGAGATTTAAAAAGAAGTTGACCAAGTGCCCAAACTATAAGATTCCTGATGACAGTTTGTTGGAGATTTTTTACTAGTCATTGAAAAGTCACACAAAAGTTGTAGCGAATACTGTCACGAGAGGAGCACTGATGAGTTACACATGGGAACAATCTGTCACTATTCTTGATAGAGTGACTAAAACTAATAGGGCTTGGCACACCAGGGAAGCAGAAGTAGCTGTAGGTACGTATGTTGTTGGTATGACTGTAGACAAACGAAAGAAGGAGGAAGAGCATGATCAGGAATTGGCCAATATGCGTATATCATTAGACCTGCTCACGAAGCATATCATGGGTACTGGGTCTAGAAAGGTAAATGCAATGGGAGCTCAGGGATAGGAATCGGGGCTGGATCATTTAGATTTCGAGAAGGAGGTGAACTTTTGGACAACCAGGTGGCAGATTTTTGGGTCGACGCCCAAGGATCTGAATAGGATACGTGCCACTAAGGATCTGGAAATCAAGGTCGGAACCAATATAGGGACAACTACAACTATAATAGGTAAAAGGATAGGAGCCAAGGTCGTGAGTGAGAGGGAGAATGGAGAAGGAATTATGGTTACTGCAACGATCGAACAGGATTGTATGTGCCTTCTAATGCACGTGAGGGTGAGGCTAAAATGTCAAAATTGGAGAGCAGGATGGCTGATATGCTCAAGAAGGTGAGATCCACTAAGGAGCAGCTGAAACACATTGGGGGAGATTTATCTGGCATGAACCAGAAAGTTGAGTCGCATGCCACATCTATCAAGCAAATAGAGCAGCAGCTTGGTCAATTATTAGTATCCTAGACCCCTAGGCAAAAGGGAACACTACCTAGCAACACAGTGAAAAATCCAAAGAATGATAGTCACTATATGGATGTGATGACTAGGAGTGGAAAGACCACAGATGATTCCCCTCTGTCGGTTGTAGTTGAAATGCAAAGGAAGAAAGAGATCGTTATTAATGATGATGATGAGGTTGCCGAGAAAGAGCTTAAAGAAGAGGTTGAGTTGACAGAGGCTCCAGTTGGTGAAAAGGAGTCTGAAGCTAAAAAGCATAAGAAACAAGGGTCCACGCAAATCTATAAGGATATCCCATGACCACCGCCACCGCTCCCTCAAAGAATGACGAAAAAGGCAAAAGATGGTAAGTTTCAAAAATTCCTCTCTATGCTTAAACAGCTTTCTGTGAACATACCATTGGTCGAGGCATTAGAGCAGATGCCTGGATATGCTAAATTTATGAAGGACCTTGTTACCAAGAAAAGGTCTGTGAGCTATGAACCAGTGGGTAACTTGCATCATTGTAGTGCCATAGCTTCACGAGTCCTTGCTTAGAAGGAGGGTCTAGGTGCCTTCACTATTCCATGTACAATTGGTGATTTCGAGTTTGTGAAGGCACTCTGTGACTTGGGAGCAAGAATCAACTTAATTCCATTGGTTGTGTTCAAATAGTTGGGCTTGGGAGCCCCCACACTGACCTTGATTAGCTATTAATGGCAGACCGCATAGTTAAAAGCCAGTGGGGATACTAGTTGATGTACTTGTTAAGATGGATCACTTTATCTTCCCAATAGACTTTATGATTCTTGATTGCGATGTTGATTTTGAGGTCCCCATTATCTTGGGGCGACCATTCCTGGCCACTCGGAGAGCCTTGGTAGATGTGGAAGCTAGCCAATTAAAGTTTAGGCAGAACAAGAGGAGGTCAATTTCAATGTCTGCCGATCAATGAAGCAGCCTAATGAGTTCAGGGTTGTCTCAACAATTGATGATGATTTTGAGTTTCATGACAAATTCTGAGAAGTCAAGAGACTTGCGTCATGCTGCAACATTAAATTAGATGTTTCTTGGGAGGCAACCTATGTGGTGGTTTAGTGAAGTCTAAGTAACCAGACCACCTGTGTCGTGCCGCAATGTTAAATCAAGCGCTTCTTGGGAGGCAACCCAAGTAACATAGCTTTTGTGTGTTCAATGTGTAGGTAAAACAAAAATAGGTGGGAGAAATTCCAGACCAGACCAGTACTATGAGCATCAGTATGACTCGTAAGATGATTATATGAGTCGTAGTACCAGTTGTGGTAAAATGCAGAAGCAAAAATTCATGCTACAGTTGGTCACTATGACTCACACCAAGTTTGTACGGGTCGTAGTACTCACTATAACCATGAATTGTGCTAAGTGTGTAATCTCAGAGAAAGTGATTTATGAGTCATTGTACGAACCGTACCATCATGGTATGGGTCATACCTTGTACTTATAGGTCCCCAGGTAAGTTCTCCTAGTCTTCTGCTACGAGCCATAGGTCCAACCTACGACTCATGGTACGGGTCGTGATAGGCTAAATAACTCACTTTGACCCGACTCGACCCAAATATCCAAAAATCTGCCCTAAACATATTTAAATCAAATTGCTCACTCTTTCGCTCACATAGAAACATAAAAAGAGAATCCATGACTATCAATCAACTCTCACACACCCGTAATTTAAAATTACCGCGAGATTCAAGCTCGAATTTGTGCAAGTTGTTCCTGCAAAATCGACATTCCTACCCTAATATCACCAAAGCAAGCAAACAATTGAAACTTCAAGTAAGTAACCATATTTAAATTTGTGAAAAGCTTGCTTTGTATGATCTTGTAGCTGACAATGATTCCTCGAACTCATCAAGAATGGGTTGAGGAAGATGAACAGTAGCTCGTGTGATCCTAATCCATGGGTAGAACTTTGAAATGCTTAAAACAATAAGTTCGAGTCAGTGAAACTTAAAAATTGAGTTACGGGATGTGACCTAGGTTGGGAGTGAACTGGGTATGCATAAATAATATACTTGGATAGCTTAAAATGGGGAAGTATAAGTACCCATAACGAACCAAGTGTTTACCTGGACAAACTAAACAATAAAAAAAGATGAGGGCAGGCTTCATGAGTCTTCCTACGACTTGTGGTTTCATACCACAACTCGTAGGATGACTCTTTGGGACTATTCAAGGTGAATAAAAATGTAAAGCGATGGTATGAAGCCTGGTACGGTCCGTAGGATCCCCCTACGAGTCATACCTGGCTGTTGTGCCATGAGGCAATAAGGGTAAAAATCCAAAGGAGATTGTACAACCCTACTTACGACTCGTGACAACAAAGTATGATCTGTAACACGAGTCATAGGAAAATACAGAACTATAAAATTCAAGGGATCCCTTTGTACGACTCTTAGTACAAACTACCATCATGGTACGAGTCGTACCTAGGAGTCGTGATGGGACTGTTATAAACAACGAGTCTTGGTATGAGTCATACCACCATTGTTCGACCCCTAATGTAGACTCGTCGAAATATGGACAAACGAAAGTTTAACTCCGAAAGAAGCATCTTGCTTTTTTCCTCAAATCATATATACTAACCATGTTTCTATATAGGTACAATGACGATGAAGAAAAGAGCAACCAAAATTTCCCAAGACAAGAAAGCAAGAGCGGAGATAGCTGCTCGGAGGGTATTGAGAGATGAGCCCTCCGACTCTAATCAAGCAGGCAGCCTCCCTAGTGGTTTGATGAAGGAGTATAGAGTTGATACATCAGACACTGATGAGCCACAGACCACTAAAGCTCAAGAAAAGGCACAAGCGGAAGCTAGTTCTGTCGCTCTAGTCACTACTCCCCAGACTGAAGAGGGAGCAGAGGAATAGGTTCAAGAGTTTGGGAGTGACTCCAATGATGATGAGGGGTCCGAGGAGGCCCCGATCCATATATTACAACAATGAGGCAGGGTCGGAAGAAGGAGATGATGTTGAGGGAATCAAGTAGAACCCGCCTTCAAGAAGTACTATGAGGTGGCAGGTGCCCGGGGCACAAGAAATTTATGAACAGGGCATATCACTCATATCCAAGAAATACCCCAGGCACAATATCCAAGAAGAATCATGGATCCTTACCAGTTCCTTGAATGGGGTTGAGAAGATGAAGCGGATATTCAGCTTTTAGGGGTTTGAGTAGATGGCTAGGACCCCTAACCGATATAGTCTAGAGATGATCAGGGAGTTCTATTCCAATTATTATGCGACACTGGAGCAAAATGCACAGTCTAGAAAGAAGCTGAAGAAGCAGCCCAAACTCGACAAAGTATTGGTCTGGGGCCAACAAGTAAAGATTTATGAGAAATAATTTCCCAAATGCTTTATGGGCCACACTTCATTGCTCCATCATCCACAATGGAGTTCAACCTCCGCATAGTTTCCATGAAATAGATAAAGCAGTTTGGTGTTGAGAAGAGACAAAGCTAGCTCAAGTGGTTAGTCAGAGTCATAGTAGAGGACAAGGAGGAAGTTGAGTGGGTGGCTGGTGGAAAGTAGGTCACCAAATCTTTGCTTAACTTCATAGTGAAGGCCTACTGGACAGTAGTCTGCCACAGACTGATGCTGACTGTGAATGACAACACATTGTGTGGGGATAGTGCTGCCCTGGTAGAATACATCATGTCCCAATATGAAATCAACATCCTGAGGGTGACAACCAATGATATTTGGGATCATACTCTTGGGTTGAGCACCACCACGCCATTTCCTAGCCTTATCTACCAGGTTTGCAGAGATGCTGGTGTCCAATTATTGAAAGATGCTGATATAGAGATCGGAGGCTAAAGGATGCCAAATATAGGGCTGATTTGGGATGAAATGAACCTAGTGAGTCGGGCCAGTCTTTTGACTGCAATCGCAGTACCATGATCAGCTGGGGGTGAGTAGTTTAATGCCCCCACCACATTGGAGCGGGATGAGACACCGGCTACTGAGGCTGGTCATTCAGAGGCAGCTTCCAGCACTTCTGTTGCACCAGCGATGGGTCTTCCAAGATAGACACCAGCTGGATATGTTTTGGTCCGTCATGACTTCCTCCAAAAGCTAGCAAAGAGGCTGATGCTAGCTAAAATAAAAATACAATCAATGATGGAAAACGTCAAGCCCTGGGTGAAAGTAGAAATTGAGGGGACCATGAGAGAATTGCATGGACGGATAGACAAATTCGAGCGCCGATTCAATGAGAACTTGGAAGAGTAGCTAGACATTGGTATCCACTGGGAAGATTTGGGAGTTCTTCAGAGCCAAGTGACCGAGCTGTCGTCTAGACATCCGGCGATCATAGCAGCTCCCACTCTTCCGGACTTGGATGAGGAGCTCAATTTGGAGGCATACTGGGTCCCTTTAGGTTCAAGTGGAGGAACAGGAAAGAAGAAGGTCTTGGAGGAAGATGAAAATGAGCCCTCGAAGAAGAAGAAAAAGAAAGAGAAGAAAGAAAGAAAGAGGGTGAGAGCAGAGAGCCTGCAAGCTCACGACGAACACATGTCGGAGCTGTAGGAGCGAGAAAGAGGAGCGGGGAGCTCCACTACTGCCCGATAGTTGATCCTGAGGTCGCAAAAGTGGTCGAGCATGATACGAGGGTAACCAATCCCCCAACAGATGTACAATTGAGTGTGCCGGCCACCGTTAGCGCCACGGATGCAACGGAGGTACCACCTCCGCCGGATTATAGGAGTACTTTGTGCACCACAGGTATGTCCCTTTCCCTTGTACTTACATAGTTTATGCTTCGGGGATGAAGCATGTTTTCAAAGGGGGGTGTACTTGTATTTTTGGGATTTTTGATTTGTCCAAAAGGGCTTTTCTTGTCGTGTTTCTTTTTCCTCGGGCATACTATATTGTAGAACCGGCATGTTTAGGATGTTTTTTTTAATTAGAAGTAGCTTAGAATTATTTTATAGCCAATAAATGCACTAGTTTGTTGTTTTCGAAAAAAAAAATTGACCCTATTAAAAAAATTTTATGTTAGCTGTGTAGTTTAATTTCAGTTCCATAACTTTTGTGGATCTTTATATGGCATTTAATTTATGAACATGAGTATTTTTAGTTTAGTTGTGCATGAACTGGATAGGTAGATTCAATGCAAAATGGTACCATGAGTGAGTGAGGTTGTATACCTAGTTCAATACGGTATTTTGGATCTAGAACTTGCTCGGTTAGTCTTTGCTTAGGCTTTAGGATAGTTGGTTAGGAGATAATCATAGGATTTTATTGATTGATTAGTCACTTTAGCCTAAATTACCCTACCAAATGATGATGAATCCTTTGATCCCGATTTTGAGCCTTAAATTGACCATTTTTCTATGACTAACCTTCAACCTTACCCATTTTTTACCATGACCCTATTTTGGACTTGGTCCCTCCTTGGACATTGTGAACCTCAAAACAGGAAAAATGCCTAAGTTGAGGGTGGCTATAATAGGGGTTCATAGATTGTGGGGAGGTAAAAAAGGAAAAGAAAGGAAAAAGGGTTAAAATTATGTGTGATGTGACAAGAAAAGAAAAAAGAGCTAAAAAAATTGAAAAGAAAATACAAGAGAAAAAAGGAATGAAAAAGTTGAAAACACACCACACCCATATATTGCATAAAAATGGAGAAAAGGGAGGAAAAATTGAAAAAGTAGAAAATAGGGTAAACAGGTGTAAAATGGAGCTACATGTATTTCCAAGGATGATTCAGTCACTAAAATTTCATATTTACCATACCTAGCCCGAAGCCTACATTACATTAACAAAGTCTTATAGTAATCCTAGTTTAGCTATTCGAAGAGCCAAAGTAGAAAAAATGAGGGCAAGCCTATTGTATTCGATGTGCAGTATTTGGAACTTCTTTGGGAGAGTGAGAGTCCTATTTGTTTAGTCCCAAGTTCATCATATTATAAATCTGTGAGTGTTGAGGGCTTCTTTGGTTGTGAGAGTACTTGGTTTGTATTGTATTTTACCAATTATCGGTGTGAAAAAGATTGGTGATAGCTCGATTCTCTGCTGATAGTTGGATGCCATATCTTGATTCCTATATGTCAATGATTGTTGTTACATGTGTGAATAGTTGACTTGGTTTGAACAGAAAAAGCGTCAATAGCTGGTTATGGTTCATAGTGCAAATTTTGTTGTGTTGGATGTAGGTATTCTAGGTTTACTTTCTAGTTTAGCGTCATTTTTTAGTTTTATTTTCTTTGCCTGAGGACATGTAAAAGTCTTAAGTTAAGGGTGTTAATGTGTTGTGAGTTTACAGCACTTTCTACACTTAAAATTGGGAAAATAGCATGCACTTGGGTGTGTTTATACGTATATGAGGTGTTTTTACTTTGTTTTCAGAGAAAATAGGTATTGGAGCTGAATAATGCAAAATATGGGGAAAATATAGAAAAGAGGCTCAGTATGGATCTCAGTATGAGTCATACCAACCTAATACAAGTTGTACTAAAAATCGTGGAAAGGTCCAGAGCTAACTGATGAAGAAAAGTCAAGTTATGGCTCATGGTACGAGTCGTACCATCTTTGTAAGAGATGTACCATGGCAGTCGTGAAAAGTTACAGAAGAAATTGCACAGGCTAAGTATCCTGGTACTGGTGGCACTCACGGGTCGTGAAACCTACCTAAGACCCATACCAAGGAACCATAGAAAAGAACAAAAGAATAGATGACTGGCAGAACTCAAGGTACAAGAAGGACTCACGGATCATGGAATCAAGGTATGAGACGTACCATTCCATCCATGAAAGTTTACAAAAGATGCCAGAAATTGCAAGATCAAGCCACTGGAAGATTGTACGACTCGTAGGTACTTGGTACGAGTCGTACCATATCTCAACACTTAGCCAAATTCAGCAAAAGCTAGCCAATGTACGAGCCAGGATATGACCCATACAATGTTGTTACAGGTCATAAATGAAGGCGACGTCAGTTTTGGTAGTTTCCCTTTTTGCTTGGGAGATTTTTCAATTATTTGTATAAATACTTTTTAGGTTTTTTTGAGTTGGAGGATATGATAGAAGCGACTAAGAGACACAATTAGGGACAAGTTGTTGTGAATATTAATTCATGTCTTGGAGATTTTTTTTCTAGAATTTCTTTTTTGTTCTTGGATTATTCAACATCAATTCTTGCAAAATTCAAAGAAGGTTTTCTTTCAATCATCGTTGTAAGTATTCAATTATGTGTTTGTCTATGAATAGTATAATAATCTTACAATCATGAGAGGCTAAAATCTCTACAACTAGGGTTGTGGGAACCATGGTGAATTAATGAACTAGCGTTATACAAAATGATCTAAAACCAATGTTAAATACTTGTATTATATTCTTTTCATTTTTAATGTTTCTTAAGGAAGCGCAACATTAGGACTTGCCCGAATTTTTTACTTGCTTGAACCTAGAGAAGTAGAGATTAGGAAAAGAGAATTACAGCAAAGCTTTGATCTTTATGGGTCATTGTATAACTTGTGTTGTGTTCACAAGATAGTTAACTTGGAACAAATTGATAACGGTTAAATTAAAATAGCTCATAAAACCTAACTCGATGATTGAGTATAGTTATCCAATAGGGACAAACCAGTCGTTTGGATGAAACCTAGTTATCAATTCTACAAGTAAGCATTGGGAAAGATAACGAGTGTAAACTCGAAGTAGTTATGAACCCATAAGGAACACTTACCCTAGTTAATTGCAAATCTTGATAAACAACAACTGATTTTCAATCTTGTTCTAACACTCTTTTCAATAAACCCCCCTTTTTGGAGTGAAATACCTGAAAGCTTAAAAACCTATATTAGTCTAATTCTCACCATATTCCTTGGGGGTTCGACCCCAACCTTTTTTGGGTTCTTTATTGACAACGTCCGCTTCATACTTCGTTAGGAGTGTGAGTTTGAGAGCTATCAACACCAACACTTGGAAACCCATAGGCAAGCTATGACTCTTGACCACGAGTCGTACCTACATACTATGACTCATAGTGGGGACTCCTGGTTTGGAGAACCGAAGTCTCTGCTCTGAACCACGGGTCTTCCTACGACCCATACTACCATCCTACGACTCGTAGGTTAAGTCGTATGGAGGCAATTTTTCCAACTTTTCTGCTAATCACATTTCAAATCTCAAGTCTAGTCTTAGGGACTTCTAGGACATTACATATTTGGGGTCTCTCAAGAGAGTTTTCGCCCCCCGCGAGAGGCCTTCAGCTTGATATCGATATCATGGTAGCGTCCTTAGCCCTAGCAAGTTTTGCCTAGCTCTGCCCATTTGAGTGAGATAGTCGGGGCATCACATAGGCTCTATTGTGATGGTGTTGGTTATATGACGAGTCTCTCATTGTCCCCTCATGATTTCAATTATGCATGATTATGATTTATGATAATATATTTTCAGCAGGTTTGACCCAATGTTCGATTCATAAGTTTTTACTTATGATTTCAGCTATGGCAAGCCATATGATTCTATTTTTAGCTTTGGGTGATTCTATTCAGATATGAAAGTCTGTTTATGTCTATAAATGTTTTCAGATATCAGCATGCAATCCCGTACTCTCTTGATCTTATAATATATATTATGTGCATGATTTAAGTTATACTTACTCAAGTTGTTTACTTACCTTGCATACTCAGTATATTCCAAGTATTGACCGCATACTCTATGTTGTATCATTTCATGATACAGGTTCAGATGCTCAAACTCAGTCTCGCCATTAGCCATCCTCCAAAACTTAGTCAAGTTCTCTTATTGGTGAGTCTTCAACCATCGATGACCTTCAAATTATTGAGTTGTCTTAGTTTCAGTTTTTAGAATTTTAATGAGCTAGTTGAGGATGTTGTCCCATCAACTTTTTAGTTATATTAGAGGCTTTTCATACAATGTGTAGAATCTCAGCTTGTCAATATAGACTTTATGGTTGATGCATATTCAGACTTCCGCTATTTCAGAATTCAGGTATTAGTTTTGCTTAAATGTTGATATTTAGTTATCATGTTCATGTCAAGGGTCAACTTGGAGCCATTCATGGTTCTAGGTTCCGTGTCTAGATCCAAGCCTATGTTTGGGTCATGATAATATCTTGGCTGCAGAACATCCTCTTCGTATGGGTTGTGACCTTGGGTCCCAACAATGTTGACGCTTTTGGTTCCAGATCCCAAAATGTGTTTGGCCAACATCTTAACTTGATTCATAATCTTAGCTAATGCTTTGTACCGCTCTTAATCTTGCCTTCTCAACTCAGCTGTTAGTTGGTTGGAAGATGCACCACTTGCGGACACCTCGATGTCTCTAGTGTCCTAATATCTATTAGTCTTTGTCATCCTATCAAGAAGTTCCTTAGCCAAACCAAATGTTTGGTCCATCATTGAACCACCTGCAAGGTTGTTAGCCACTGATTTGTTGATAGATTCAAGAGACCAATAGAAACATTGGAGAAACACCCCATCGGGCAGACCGTTATTAGGGAAAATAGCTACCTTCTTCTTATATCATAGCCACAGTTCATGAATAATAGGCTCTCCCCCAAGCTGCCTAAAATTTGTGATCTCATCCCTTAGTTGGAGCATTCGGGATGGTGGAAATAATCTATCGAGGAATGCTTCAGTAAGCTCATTCCACGATGTGATGGATCTAGGAGGCAACTCCTCCAACCATACAGTGGCCTGTCCTATCAAAGAGAACGGGAATAATCTCAAAATGGATAGATTCTTGGCTGATGCTGGTCATATTGAATGGTTGACAAATTTCAATGATGTTCTGGAGGTGCCGATTAGCATCCTCATAAGCTTGTCCTCTGCACAGCCCCTTCATTTGCGAAAGATGCAACATAGTGCTTGTTACATGGAAAATTGAATTCTCAATTGTGGATGGTAGGCAAATGGAACCAGCTACATCATTAATTACAAGATCATCCTCTCCATCCATGAACCCAACCATTCTACCAGCATCACTAGCATGGCTCATCTTCACACTCCTATGCAATCAGCAACAACACAAAAACAACGTAAAAGCAACAGAAGATGTAAAAACAAAATTCTATCACTAAACATAATGGTAATCACAACTCAATTCCCCAACAACGATGCCATTTTTTGATAACTCCTCAATATATCTCTCCCGGTTAAGGGAGGTGGCAACGGTCGTTGTCAAAAATAAAATACCCAACGGCTGTCAGGGTTGAATCCCAAAAGGAATTGAGAATAATACTCAAAAGGTTATAAACTAACTCAAACTAGAATGCATCATTGGTAACATGGTAAAGTAAAAATTGGGGGGAAAGGGGAAACAATATTGAATTCAAATTTATGAAACGACTTTGAGCAAATGATTTACTGCAATTGATAGGAAAGGGCTAGGGATGTGCAATAGATGAAGTGCCAACTAGATTGGGATTGATTCAATTTCCTTAAATTCAATTTCTAGCATGGTAGCAAGGATCGAAATACATCACTTGTTTTTCAACCACAAGGATGCTTTTACCTTAGGTTTTCTCAAACCCCAAGGTCACAATCAAAAACTAGCCACAAAGCTTGAGGAAGGGTCAAGCTCTCTAGCCTTAACCCTTTAACGAAGTGGGGATGTGGGTGATACACCCAAATTACACCTCTATGATAAGAAGTATAATGCGGTCATTGTTAAATATAGAACCCAACAAGGTTGGGGTCAAATCCCATAGGGAATATGATGAAACTATGTCTTATATAGTTATTTGCTTTTAGTCAAATATTTCTGTAACATTGGGGGTTTGGGAATTATGTTTCGCTCCACTATTTGTCAAATACAAGAAGTACAAACTGTGATCCATTACTATTGAATTCAAGAAAAAAATAAACTAGTTTTATGATCATCATGGTTTTCCTAACGATATTAGATGAATGTCAACAGGGAACTCATTTAATGTTATGAGTGTAGTTTGAAAACTCAATTATCCTATCCAAAATTTTATCAACCTATTCAAATAGGTATCACATTTGTATTCTCAAACTAAGAGTGATAATAAATGAGTTACAAGAATTAACCTAGGTTGATTTATCTTATTACAATATTAATCATCAGTCAAGTTTTAACGCCTTGAATTCCTAATACTAATCCCTTTTCATCTATATTCATACACCTTAATCAAGCATGTCAAATCTAAGATTTGTTCTGATCTTTGCAACCACTAGAATTCATTCAAAACGAAGACACTAGTAATACACATATTTACATTAAATTAGTCCTTGCATCATTCACCATCAGTATGTCATTCTACCATGTATCACACAACCCTTAATGAAACTTAACCACACATGGTCATTTCATTCATAATAGAAATCACATCCATCAAAGAAGGTTTAACTTAGAAAGAAGAGATGAAATCTTGATTGTGATTCCAAAAACTCAACAATATTTCTTCAAGACTCTTTCAAAAGTAATGTACAGAGTTGGTGCTTTTCTCTTTTAAAGTAACGTCTCAAATTGTTCCTTTCTCTCCCAAAAATCTCCTCCCAAAGTTAAACCTAGCAGCTACTATTTATAGTCTAAAATAATTCAAAACTATACAAAAAATTGGAGTCCCGCTTCTCAAGTGACACCCAAGTTGACGTCCCATCGGCCAAGTGATAGCCAGTCATTAGGGTCGTGGCTACTTATCTAGTGTATTAGCAAATCTTCATCTTGTTGATAGTACGCTTGATGGTCCATCACTGAGGTGACGGTTGATCTCGGGCTAAAATAGCATGCCCGAGTGATGCTTTATACCTTAATGTAGTCTTGTTTATCTAATTTATTTTATACATTTTCATGTAATTTTATATAAATGTGAATATATGTGCTAACCAACATGATTAGTCCTTGTTTTTTAGGTTTCAATGATTTGGAGGAACTAATTTATAAGTTGGTGAAGGAAAGGAATGGAGTCGGAAGCAATCGGCGGAAGTCGACAACGCCTAGGCATGGAAAGTGAGCAGATGCAGCAGCAGGCAGTGCTCCAGCGCGCCAGCAACGTGCCACAGCATGCCATCCCCGCACTAGAGGAGTTTCAACTCGCTGCCCAAGCAGCGTGACACACTGCCAACGCGGCAAGAAGGCTAACTAGGGTCGATTTTGGGTGATTTCCAGAAAGCCTTCGCGTTACCTCCGTGTCATGGAGGCAGAGCTCCGCGATACACTCCGTGACACGGAGTCGTTCCATGTCAAGCTAAATTGGGCACATTTTCCATTTACTATAAATAGGTCCCTTAGCTCCTAATTCCATTTTGTCACGATTTTATTCTGGAAAACTACCTAGGAGTGAAGGGAGAAGTGGGAGAACTCATCTAGGGTTTGGCAAATTCCCTTCTCATCTACCAGATTCATGTAAGTATGTTAGTTTAGTAGTAGTTAGTTGTAGTTTTACGAACATGAATGGCAAGAACCCTTCCTCTAGGGTTGAAGCCATGAATTATGATTGTGATTTTATGAAGTTGTTTTGGAATTAAGTTATTGATTGTTTTTTTCGTCTTGCATTCTGGATTGTTGGTTGTTTTTATGATTGATCACCATGAAAACATATACGTTAGCTTGGGCAATTGCTTGAGAAAGAATTACCTAGGTCAGGACACAAGAATGTAAGGAGCATGTTTTTATCTCACGATATAATTTCGTGTTAGGATAGAAATATACCTAACACCTTGCTTGGTTGATAAAACGGGGGTTATTAAAAGACCAACTTAGGATTATCACATCACCACTCGAAGAAGTAGTTGTGAGGATAAGTTGAGTTAAATGGTTAGATGCATGAAAGTCCCTAATTGTTTCCCTGTAAACCACAACATTATTAATTGCCCGCGAACTAGAAATTAGCATCCTCACTCACAATGATGCAGTGAGGCTAGTTTGCCGTGTTTAGAGGCTCGAAAGACCATGAGCATGCAATTCTAATTATGTGAAACAACAATCGATAGTGTCATGCTTAACCCATTGTAAATCGTAGTATCGCATGATTATCTGGTTTTAACTCTATGTTGCTCCTAGAGTAAATTCAGGATATTTCGGTGACCAAAACTAGACTTAATTAAATCTCCCTCGAAAACTTCTATAACCAACACTTGAGAAAGTTAAGATCACACTTGAAATGGGTAGTTCGAGGAATGGGTCCAGTCCCTGTGGGTTCGACATTCCAGGTCTCTAAAAGAGCCACTATATTACTTGCACGACCCGTACACTTGCGGGCACGTCAAGTTTTTGGCTCCGTTGTCGGGGACTCGGCAAAGTTTTGATAATATATCTGTTTTTGTGTGATTTTTGAAATTTCCTTAAGTGTTGAGAAACTTGGTCTTAGTTTGTTTATTCGCAGGTGACAGGTTATCCTGCCGAGCTGGCTAGAAATAGAGAGCTTGTGGAACCGTTGCTGGAACCTGAATGTCAAATCCATTTGCAAAGGAGAGTAGCTCTAGAGAAAAAGCTGAAGAGACTTCAAGAAAAGGTACAACAACAACCACCCGCGGGACAAGCACAATTGTCATCAGAAGCAATGGCAGCAAGACCAGTTCGCGAAGTGGCAATCCCACTAGCGACGAATGTGACCTCTAGCATTCGTAAACCGGAGCCTGGAGGGCACTTTGAGCTTAAACAGAACATGGTGCAGCTGTTACATTCTAGTGGTCAATTCACTTGGATGGCACATGAGGACCCGCAACAGCACTTACAGAGCTTTTTAGAGATTAGTGGCACGTTTGTCCCCACCAGCGTGTCCACAAATTATGTCCGACTGACCCTCTTCCCATTTTCATTGTTGGGAGAGGCAAAAAAGTGGTTGAAGGCTGAGCCACCGAACTCCATAACTTCGTGGAATGACTTGGCTAAGAAGTTCCTTTGCACGGCTAAAGGCAATGTCAAGTCTTCAGCCCAAGTCTGATGAAGGGCTTCAAATTGAGAAGAAGTTGGAGAAAGAGAGGAACAGAGTGAAGGTTGTTTCCTCTAAACAACAAAAGAAAAGGAGATGGTTCTTGAAAGAGAACCCAGGTATGAGGATGTCTTGAAAAGGACAGTCCACGTCGTGCCACGATGTAAAATAAGGCGCTGCTTGGGAGGCAACCCAAGGATACCTCAGGTACAATTCATAATTTTGATTTTTGTGTTGCTTTTGTTATTTTCATTTTGTTTGTGTTTTTGGTGGAAAGTTAAGCACAGATGGCGGGAAGTCTGAGTACCGAGACAGTGGAAGCTAAAGAGCATGGAAGAGAAGAAGTGTGGGGTCGAACACCCACCTCTGAAAACTTGAAAGGAAAGCATGCTTTTAGCTTGGCATAGAGGCTCAGGGAGTATTTCTCATCCTTTAAATGTTAATTTGATGCTATGAGGACATAGCATGATTTAAGTGTGGGGTGAGGGAAATTTCTTGAAAATTTCAATTTTTGTGCTTAACGATTTTTGGTGAATGTAATGCTTGTGAGAAGAATTTTGAAAAATTTTTATGAGTCAAGCATGACTTCATCACCCGTTGATTTTTCTTTTCGGTTCTTTTCCGACGGGGGGTCTTTGAACCGAAAAAAAAAATTTCTTTTTCTTTTCTTTGTTTGTATATAATGTTTTTAGTCATAGCTAGGGACTGTTTCCAACGATGGATGGATGACGACCATCTTGAGGAAAAATGAGTCGATAGGTTGTGGGTTTGTGAACCCGTAGCTAATCGATGCTTGATGTTCTTGTTATGGGCTATAAATGATTGTAAGACGCAAGTATGTTCAGTGTTGAGGCATGCAGGTGTATAACTTTGTTTGAGACACTTAGGCTTTTGAATTTGACTCAATATGATTGAAGCTTAATTCTGAATTCTTGTGATTAGCTGAGTAAGAATCTGCTGAATGTGTCTTGAATTGAGCATGTGCCATGAGTGTAAGATTTTTGAGTATTCTATGCTATTGTGGATTGTCTAGAACTTGCCTGGTGTGTTTATAAAACGAAATGAAGGATGTGAATTGTAGGACATGATTTAGGCATTTCTTTGAATGAACCAAATTTTTATCCCTCATTTTACCTACCTAGAAAAATTGATCCTAGTTAGCCCCATTGAGCCTTGAGCCTATTCTTTGACAGCTGCAATATAAGATTAATCCTTTTTCTTTCTTTAGCCTTGAACTTGATCCAAAACTCCTAAGCGCTTAAGGGAAATATATGAAAGAGTAAAGGAGTGAGAAGAAGGAAAAGAAAGGAAAAGTAGCAAGTTGTAGAAGTGGAGAAAAGGACAAAGGTGCACTTGGTTGAAAATGTTGATTATTATTAAGGAGTAAGAAAAAAAATTAATTTTATAGAGCTCCTTACTAATAAGCTAAAAGTGCCTAAAGAAATGGGGGAACAAAAGAGGAAAAAGAAAAGCTGAAAGGAGAAAAAGGTGAAGTAAGGGAAGGGAAGTTCGTAATGAAGGCGTAATGTATTAAAAGCGCTTAGGAAAGATAGTCACTATTACTGGCCATAATAGTACCTACCCGCACCTGAGTTACATTACAACCTAAAAAGTCCTACTTGATCTTACATTCATACATCCTTAAATTAGTGGAATAAAACACTAAGGGCAAGCTTATGGGTCATTACATGATGCATGTGAATTCTTTGTGAGAGTGAGCGTAATTCTATTCATGTACCCACACATGTTGTGATTTAAAAATTGTTTTTGCGTGTGAATTTGGGTAACTCTCTTTCCATGAGGGCACATGTCGAATGAAGGATATAATTCATGTGGTATTTCTTAATCAGTTGATTTGCATGATTTTGCTAAGATTGAGAGTCACTTCTTGAGGTTAAGAAGTTTTAACATAGTTGTGCTTCATTTCGATAATCAAATCATGCATGCTCTATTTGTAGCTTGTTATCTTACGTAATCATTGTAGCCGTAGCTTGAATATTATTGCTAAATGAGTTATGGGTGAGTCTCCATATGCATGAGATGTAATAGGTTGTTCGAGGACGAACAAGACTTTAAGTGTGGGGTAGGTGATCTCGGGCTAAAATAGCATGCTCGAGTGATGCTTTAGCTTGGGCAATTGCTTGAGAAAGAATTACCTAGGTCAGGACACAAGAATGTAAGGAGCATGTTTGTATCTCACGATATAATTTCGTGTTAGGATAGAAATATACCTAACACCTTGCTTGGTTGATAAAACGGGGGTTATTAAAAGACCAACTTAGGATTATCACATCACCACTCGAAGAAGTAGTTATGAGGATAAGTTGAGTTAAATGGTTAGACGCACGAAAGTCACTAATCGTTTCCCTATAAACCACAACATAATTAATTGCCCGCGAACTAGAAATTAGCATCCTCACTCACAATGATGCAATGAGGCTAGTTTGCCGTGTTTAGAGGCTCGAAAGACCATGAGCATGCAATTCTAATTATGTGAAACAACAATCGATATTGTCATGCTTAATCCATTGCAAATCTTAGTATCGCATGATTATCTGGTTTTAACTCTATGTTGCTCCTAGAGTAAATTCAGGATATTTCGTTGACCAAAACTAGACTTAATTAAATCTCCCTCGAAAACTTCTATAACCAACACTTGAGAAAGTTAAGATCACACTTGAAATGGGTAGTTAGAGGAATGGGTCCAGTCCCTGTGGGTTCGACATTCCGGTTCTCTAAAAGAGCCACTATATCACTTGCACGACCCGTACACTTGCGGGCACGTCAACCGTCTGTCACCTGGTCTGTCGCTCCATTCTAGTGTGGCCTTAATTCTTCATTTATGTGACGGTGATCATGATGGAGCATAGGAGAGGTGACGGTCCGTCACTTGGACCATCGCTTTTACTTTTTTTTGTTTTGCTTCTGTTTAGGCCCAATGGTGGAGGTGACGGTCCGTCGCACTAGTGATGGCCCGTCATATAGGCTGTCACATTGTTGTGTTAGCCTGTTTCACACCATTTATTTTATATGCTTTATGTTCCTATATAAAACATACAAAACCATCAAAATAACCAAAAGTTCCTCAAGAACTTACATCAGTTCATAGTTAAAAGCATCCAATGTGTCGTCAAATGCCGGCGCATCAACACCTCCAACTTAGAATATTTGCTTGTCCTCAAGCAACACATCAAACACCTCATTAAAGCAAAAGAAAATTTGGGATAACTACAGCTATTGTCATACTCAAAGTAGATTATTTCGCATTTAACACTCCCCTTTTTCTAAACAGTACATGAACAGATGGCATTCATTCAACATATTGATTTATGAGGATCTACAGATGACATGATGATATCAACATAGTACCTTACATACACCAACAACAACTATCCCAACAACCAGCCATCACTAATGCTTTTGTAGTGCTCTCACCACAAAGAAGTCCCAACTCACATCCAAGGTTATTTGCCTGGGGACTAGAATAAGACACTCGCTCTCACAAAAAAATTCATAACAATGCACATGCAAAACCATAAGCTTGCCTTTATCATCATTATTTCAGCTTCTTCGGACACTTGATTAGGATCACTGTAGAACTTTCTTGGCTTGTAACATAGGCTTGGGGATAGGTATGGTACATATAGATAAAGTGACTTGACCTTCCTTAGTGCTACGCTATTTCTCTTGCTCTGCTCTTATTTCTCCCTTATTCTCTTTTATTCATTTTCCTTCTCAACTCACGAGTGTGGTTTTCATTTGGATTTTCCTTTTCCTCATAAAAACATCACTATTTATTTTTATTTTTTTTAATTTTTTTATGATAATTGGAACTTTGTTTCTCTTTTCTTAATGAACCACACCACACCCATTTATTTTCAATAGCATATTCTACCTTCCATGCCCAACTTTTTGTGCACACTTACTATAGCCACCCTCAACTTAGGCGATTTTCCTGAGTTGAGCTACACAATGTCCAAGTGATTAGGTCCAAAACAGATTCATTATAAAAAAAATATAGCAGATAAATAGGCTAATGAAACGAACAGGTCAATCAAGCTCAAAATTAGGGATCAAGGAATTATTCACATTATTTGGTTAGTCATATAGGCTTAGTGGACTAATTACAAAAGATGGCCTATGATTCTTTCCTAGTCAGTTATCCTACAACCTTAGCAGGATAAATCAGGCAAGTTCTAGATGCATGCACAATATAAGAACAACCTCAATTAATCTCACACACACTTGGCACCAATTTGCACTATCAGTGACTGATTATCAGCATATGCCCTAGCTTAAGCACAGTTGCTATATAAATATACAAATAATATCAAGCATAGATCCTTCAAAGTCAATATGTTACAAAGATACACATTTTCCCATCAAAAGATTGCAGGGGTCTCGATTTTCCATCATGTTTTAATAAAAAGATGTTCATTTCCACAACTTCTTTAATTTTTCCCAAATTTCCTTTTACAACTCAAATAACACACAATTTCAAAATCAACTAGTGTGACAGACTCACAGGTATCCCCATCCCCCAACAAAAATATGGCATTGTCCCCAAAGCATATATGTAAAGCTCTCAAACTGGAAATAAGGTAAATATGAGAAGCTCTATACTCCATAATCTGGCACAACTATTTGTGGTGGAATGACCCTGGTGTCGTTAGCAGTGGCTTCAATGGTGGTTGTCACGCTAAAAGGATCAGGTGTGGCAGACTCCGTAGCTGGAGGCGGGGTGACAAGAGTCGTCGACTCTAAATGAATTATAGCCCCTGTAACATGCCTTTTAATCGAGGTGCTGAACTAGAAGAGTCTCCACTAACCCTGGCTCGCATCTCCTCAATGTGCATCTCCTCTTCTACTATAGACTATTTCAGAGCCTCTCGCAACTCAACCTTCTCCTGTTTGATGCGCTTATGCTTTTTCTTCTTGTGGGATTTTCCCTCATCTCTAACATCATCTCTCAGACGTTTCCTGATTTCCTTAGACTACTCACCCAGCAGATCAATAAAGGCTGCATCATCCTCTGACTCCTCAAATTTGGAAATCGAGAACTCTGGGGGTTACCTCTCCTATTGTAACTTTATAATGTCATTTTGAGCCCTTTTCAGCTCAATTGAAACCCTTGCCAACTCTGGCACTGTGAAGTCCTTCAGCCTGTCATTTATCCTCGCTTCCATGTCATCTATGCAAGCATGAAGGTTCTTGTATGGTTCTAAAGCGCTTGTGATGGCTTGGTTAACAAAAGGGCTTAGTTGCTCAGCAAACAGCTTCAATTGCATGTCTTATCTGTCTATTTTTCTGACCACCCAAGTAAAGTTTGCTGGAGTGATGCACACTGTGAAGATTGGGGCATGGCAGATGATGTCTCAGCTGATTGCCTCTCCGGTTGTGTCCCACCCACACTAGAAGTAGATGGTGTGGATGTATGAATTGGGGTGGCCTGGCAAACTAACTCTAATGTTATGGCTTCTCCAGCTAGCTCAGTGGATGTTTCCATTGCCGTTGCAGTTCAACCATTGGACCCAAACACATTACGAATGGGTTTGTGAAGCTTCAAGTAATACCTGGATTCATCCTTTGACTTCTCTAAGTCATCCTTCTTTGTAGCATAAGTCTCCATATTAAATCCAACCAATATGGGGACATGAGCTTCTCTACATAGCTGGGTGAATAAGCATGGAAAGGAAAGTGATGTGGATAACTTCATCGCTCTATTATTCATCTCCTCGGTGATAACCGCTCGCATATTCAATGGGAACCCTAACACCAGGCTCGCTACTAGCACCGCTCTATCTTCAGCCAAAGTGTTATCTCCCCTTGTTGGGAATAGTCAAAGTCGAACCACTGCCCACCAAAACTTGCTGCAAATGCCAGTGTGGACTTCACTATTCTTTCCTTGGTGTTTGCTAGACACGAGGGTTGTCCATCCTTTAAGACCTGTGCTAACCAGCCACACTGATTATGCCGCTGTCTCATTCAGTACTCAAATTCGGCGATGTTAACTAGTGGCATAAAGTAAGTACCACAGAGCATTCTATTTATGGTCTCTGCTGGGAAATCTAGCATTTCTTCTCGGACGGTATGTGTTTCTGTATTTCCATTTCTGATGGTTTCTGCCCCTTTTTGTAAAGTCCCTCCTGAACAGCTATGTAATACGAATAGAATTCACGAACCATGGTAGGGTAATAGTGACCTAGTGCTTCACTCATCCATCCCAGGCCATAGAACTTATACTTGGCCTCAATATCTGGGTACTCGGGCAACTTAGAGTCGATGATCCTCACTTCCTCCGCAATGCTACGCTTGAGATGTCCTCTTACTGTGGAAGTGAGACCCTCTTGGAAGTGTTTTTCATCCCATTTCACTTGCCAACGCAGACTATCTCTAAACCATGGTTTTTTCCCTTTATTATGTCTCCACTTATTGGCTCAGTGTCTTCTGTCGGACTACTAGTGGCTTTATTGCCACTCCCTTCATCTAAAACGGGACTATCACTACTTGAACTAGATCCGTTTACTAAAGAATCATTTCCCTCATTAGACTAGGGATTTGCAGCTTGTTATCTAGCAGTGGATCTAGTTTTGTAACCCGGTGTTTTTTCAGCAGAAACCTCATGTATCTCATCCTCGGAGTCAGTGTTTTCCTCTCGAAGGTGGTATGTAGTGTCAGCTCTCTCAACCCACCTTCTTGCACCACCTTGGGTAGGTTGAAACTTGGATGGCATGATTACTTGTAGAAATTGAGCTATTAGCGCCAAATGTAACATGAGAAAACATGTGATAATAATTGGATTTAACTAAAAGTAAGATATAAGTGATGAGGCATTTGATGGATCGTCACATAGGTGACAGTCTGTCAATTCATCCATCAGGTAAGTCCTTGTGCATGTATAATTTCACCAAGAGGCAGCGGTGCAAGACAACAGTCCATCACAATAGTGACGGTCCATCACTTACTCCATTACTCTTTATCCAGTAACACCCTATTGGAACCCACAAGTGACGATGAATCTGACGATCTATCATCAAGATGACGGTCCGTCACTTTCTCTGTCACATGCGATTTTTATTTAGTTCAAAGCCAATGATACTAATGATGGTCCGTCGAACATGTGATGGCCAATCAATTATCTCGTCGAACTACCATTTTGTGCACAACAATGGGGAGTACTCAAGATTCCTTACACCATGTATCCCCTGACCAAAAAACATAGAAAAACTGACTACTTCCCTTAGGAATGTCATCACTCAATCCATCATAGGACATAGCCATCTTACACAGACTTAGCTTTTTTTTCTCTTTTTTTAATACTACACAGCAGCCTGACATATATTCAATAAGAGATTACTAGAGTTACAAGCTTATCACAGATAGCAAGCGTGACTGCTTATTCACATGGATATGCTCAGCCATACTAGTATCCCCAATTACATTACTCACACTACACACTGTGAATCAGAATGAGTATGTACAACATACATCTGAGTTGTTAGTCAAGATAAACACGACAATTGTGCAATTTTCCAATCACAACCAATCACCTGAAACACGATATTAGTAATGATCGACGAGGGATGGTAGGGATTTGATAGCAAAATGGAGAAGATTTACCATTGGTGCAGCAGTTACGGGTGTGAAGAGGTGGTAAGAGAGAAAATGAAATAAAATAAACAAAAAATTCAAACAGTCCAGAGTTAATTAGGAGTGAAAGTGGTTGGATTGGGTAGGGCTTTCTAGGACTTTACTTACCTGGTTAGATGACGGAGCAAGTGACGGTCTGTCAGTCACACGACATTCCATTAGCTTACTCATCATGCTAACACTAATGATGCCTTTAGTTATCTGCAAGTGACGAAGGTGTTGACAGTCCATCACAGGGATGACGTCTCATCACATGTTCCATCACTCTTATTTCAGATTTCATGTTCTTGCAATAACTTTTGATGACACAACTGATGGCTCGTCAACTCAGCTGTCAAGCTTATCCAGAACACTCCTTTTTTTCTTTCATCTTGACAGTTCACAGTGACGGCTCGTCAAGCTTCTAACGGCCTGTCAATTATGGTCTTCACCAACTTAAGGAGTAACTCACTACTAAAAAACTGTAAAAAGAGACCTCACGAGTTCTCATTTCTTGAAAAAGAGACCTCAATGATAGGTCTAAAAAACATAGATCACTTTTTGCTAGATACCTCATGGAGTCTCCCAAAGGAGACATCGCGAGGTCTCCAAGTTATTTTTCAATTTTTTGTAAAACGAGACTTCATGAGGTCTCTCTTTTATTTTTCTTTAATTTTTTTTACAATAAGCGACTTCATGAGATCTCCAATATATTTTCTTAAAGGATTTAATATTTATTTAATTTTTTGAAAGGAGACCTCACGAGATCTCCTTATTGCAATTTTAAAAAAAATAAAATTACAAAAGAGAGACCACATGAGGTCTCCTTTATGCATTTCATGGAAAACAAATTTAAATAAAAGAGACCTCATGAAGTCTCTTTTAAGCATTTTATAGAAGATTAAATTATAGAAAAGAGACCTCATGAGGTATCTTTCTTGTGTTTTTTGGAAAACGAAAATGCAAAAATGAGACCTCATGAGGTCTCATTTTTGCAAAAAAAATGGCAGCATATTGCTGCTTCTGCAGCTGCCCTCCTTCTATTTCAATTCAATAATATATACAATATAATCAGCTAAATCACAAAGAGCTCCCAACAATCAATCAAACTATAACAAACACATATACTAAATATTCTCCAATCACACAATATCTAAATCAACTTTAAAGTTGTTTAAAAGACATAAGTCAAAAGTTAAACAAAATCTCATAAATATGCAGAACACTTTATAATCCTTACAAACCATATCAAATAGTATAAAATTTAGTTTATCCAACACAACATTAAAGTTCAATAATGGGGAGGTGTATTTTCCATTAATCATCCTCGTCTTCGTCTTCATCCTCATCCTCATCATTATTGGGCTCATCTACTAGACCATTGTATTGAACATATACTTGATGATGACAAGGCCAATACTAGGGAGGTCGAGGAGGGCGAACTGCATCACTGGGACAAGGTGGAATCTCCCCTGAAGCTAGTAAGGCATCTAATTGGGCTTTTATACCCACATACTCTGTGTCTCTTTGCCTTTCCCTAGCTTGTGAGGCTTCAGCTTGGCTTGATAGCTGGCTAGATAGATCAGCGATCGTTTGCTCCATAGCCAATATTGTCCCCTGATGCATCAACCCATCATCATGTGAACTACCTAGGCCTTCTAGCCCAGAATGAAATTCACAAAATGTTCGCTGAGGCATGTTGTAAGTAGTTCCATACCTACTTGGGACACCAACTGAGTCTAGCCATATTCTCTCAACTTGCTCTTGGCTAAGTGGCATGTCTCGACTATCGATTGGCTGAGTCTGACGGAAATCCTCTATGTATTGTTGATATTGATTCTAAATTTCAAGATAATAATATTAGAATATAATTTTTAAATGAAGTAAATATTACTTTAAATTAGATGCTTACATAGGTCAGCTCAGCTCATGGCTCAACCCAAACATCTGGATCTTCAGAATTTTTCTTTTTTCTTGTGTATGTAGCCTTGAATACCTCATCTTGAATTAATGGCCTCCCTAGTTCCTTTTCCTGCAAACAAAATTAGTTTATATATTAATCAAGAATAATTCAATATTAATCATTTATAATACATATAACATAAGAAAAGTAACGCATCAGTTTTCTTCTCACATTTTCCTGGCTCTGAGCCCCACTCGTGTTAGAGAGACACCATTATTAGATGCTCTGGCCTTTTTTCCAATCTCGCTCATTTGCTTGAACCTCGGATCAGTCGCCCAGTGCCTAAGTAAATGATCCCAGTTCTCAAGTAGAACCCACCTAGGCTTCTTGTTCTTTCTACGATCTTTCAAGAATAAGTCAGCGAGTATGTGTCCAGCTTTCTTTTCAAAATTAGCATAAATTTGGTCCTCATATTTCGGAAGCCAAGCATACTTTTTCTGTTATAACAGGATAAAAGAATTAATAATAAGAAATTATTCAAGAAAAGTATTTAAATAGAGTGAAAGTAATTATAACTTTTAATATACCCTAAACTCCAAAAAAATTTGTCTACAGAGTTCGACGGGCATCTTTCCCCAACTCGGATAAGCGCCCCTATAAAGATCTCTGATGGCCTGAGAAATGATCCCCACAGCATCATCCGGATTGAAACTATAAATGAAAAATATATTTGTAGGTTAAATCTAAGACAATTATGAGATAATCATAAACTAAAGATATTTTGCAAAAAATAAATCATACGTGTAGCCGTTGGGCTCGATAACGAGTCTATTGTGCATGTCCTTCACTTCAGCATGTGGAAGGGCCTAACCCTGTGTAGTTGAATGATCTGTGGTGGGAGTGTCAGGCTCAAAGCTGCTTCCTTGGATGCGAAGACCCGATATCCCAACCTGTGGAGTAGATAAGTCGGAAGGGCTGTGAGTAACAGTCTGGGAGGCACTAGACGTAGGTTGTTGATTATTGGAAGGCAATCGAGTATATCCATGTGGGGTAGCATAACCCTGTGTGGGTACCATCATAGAAATCTACGGAGGCAGTTTAGTATATCCATGTGGTGGACCCATATAGGACGACGGAGGATATGTCTATAGAGGCGGTTGACTGTAACTCTGTGGTGGAAGAGATGGTGCGGAGTTTGATCTAATATGTACCCCTCTTAACCGTCTCCTCAAGAGATGACTCTTTTTTATTTTTTTTTGGAGACATTAGCAATACCCTTATTCTTGTCACCACCTATCATCTACACAATAACTATTTTTAGGTATTGTGGTATAAAATTAGATAAAAGTAAAATAAAGTATATAAATATATCTAAGTATTAAAAAACTGACATACTAATTGTTATCCCTCATTGTCCCTATCCTCCTCATCTGACCCTTCTTCCTCATAGTTGTTTCATTTTCATCATTAAATTCATCCACCTCTTCATTTGTTACCATTTCTATTTCTTCTATATCAACTTCTTCTAATATGTGTTCAGGATGCTCTAAATCATTTCTAACTCATCATCCACTATTTGGTGAACATTTGTAGTGTCATCAGCCTGGTATGCAACATCCAACACATTCTCAACTTCAACCCGACCTACGGGCTTGATTTTATTTACCACCCACCAATCAGACTTATCTGGACGCAAAGGATAAGGAGCATAGTACACTTGCTTAACATTTTTGTGCAATGATGAAAGGATCATACGCCTCATACTCCCTTGTGTGCTTTACTTCAATGATGTTATACTGGTTGACTTCCCTCATACCTCTTTTGGGGTTGGATCAAACCACTTACATCGAAATAGTACAATTCTTTTTTCTGGCCAACCAGAGTACTCCATTTCTAAAATCTCCTTAAGTACCCCATAATAACCAACTCCATCCTGATTTCCATCACCACCTTTTACCCAAACTCCACTGTTGTTACTTTTTTTATGTTTTGAGCATTCTTCAGTATTGAATTTATAACCATTTACATTGTATTTCTCCATCAAATAGATCTTAGTGGGACCCCAAGACAAATCCTTCAAAAATTGGTCAAATTTGCCATTCCTTGTATCATAAACCTATAATTAGTTGAAAAGCATGAAATTAGCATCAATTAAATATGGAATTTTTAGTAATGTTAGCATTATAAAAGTATTATAACACTTACGTAATATTTAAACCACGTTGAAATATTCATACACTTGATCATTTCCATATAAATGCACAAGTAGCTATCCAAGATGATGAATATTGAGTTAGTCGCTTTGCCTTATAATTGCATATTTTTAGCTAAACAGTAACAACTTACTCAAAAAATGGTTGAACTTCTGGGCAATTCAACAAGACATGGGTCGATGTAGACTTAAACTCCATTGCATTAAGATCCCTCCTTGTACGTTTTTTTGAGCCTTTGCCTAGTTAATTGAATATTGATAGCGGTTTAGCAAAAGGATATTTTCCAACTCCATCATCGTGATGGTTGGGTCTGTTTCGCAAACATGGCACATCACTTTTGAAGTAATAAGAACAGAAATGGGTTGTTTCCTTAGCAAGATAGGCTTATTATATTGAGCCTTCAACTCTATGTTTCTGTTTGACACCCCGTTTGCACTTGCCAATAGTTCTATAGAATATTATATTATGATTATTTATAACAAAAAATAATGAGGAATAAATTAAGATTTAAAATTGTTACCTCTCATACGGATACATCCATCTATATTGAACCGGACCTTCGAGACGGGCTTTATGCACAAGATGCACAGGAAGATGATCCATCACATCCCAAAATCCTAGTGGAAGAATCTTCTCTAAGTATTTGTAATTATAGGAATATTCTCATCCATCCAAATTAGGTTGTCTTTCCTCAACGTGTTGGAACACAAGTCTTTGAAAAACAAACTAATTTCAATCATAGGTTTCCATATTCTTTCAGGAAAACCACTAAATGCAATTGGCAGTAAAGTTTCCATGAAAATGTGACAATCGTGACTTTTCATGCCATGTAACTTTTCGTGCTCCATATCGACACGCTTCCCTAAATTTGAAGAATGCCCATCAGGCATCTTCAACTGCTCAACCCACTCACATATCTTATGCTTTTGGTCTATTTTGAAAGAATAACTAGCCTTTTGGCTTGAAGACCTTGTTATTTTGTTTCTCCTGCAACCATAACTCTTTTCGCCTTCAATATTCCGATAAGTCCATTCTAGCCTTAACATTATCTTTTGTCTTGCCATTGACATCCATTATTGTGTTGAATAAATTATCAAAGTAATTTTTTTCAATATGCATGACATCAAGATTATGTCGGAGAAGATTATCCTTCCAATATGGTAACTCCCAAAATATGATCTGTTTTGTCCAATTATGTGCAACACCATACCCATCAAATTTGTATGGTTGTTTTTCTGTAACCTTTGGAAAGTGTCAAACCGTATTCGAAACTTTCTCTCCCATCAAGATTGGAGGTGCACTATCTTGTTCAGTTTTATTCTTTTTGAAAGCATTTTTCATAATCTAAACTCATGGTCCATTGGTAAGAACTGACGGTGGCAATCAAACCAGGAATTTTTTCGGCCATGTTTTAAAGTGCATGACTTAGTATTTTCCATATAGTAAGGACAAGATAACTTCCCATCTGTCATCCACCCAGAAAACATCCCGTAGGAAGGAAAATCATTAATAGACCACATTAATACAACCCACAAATTAAAATTCTGCTTAAGCGACACATCAAATGTTTCAACACCTTCAACCCACAATTGTTTCAGCTCATCAATCAAAGGTTGCAAGTATACATCAATCAAGCCTTTCGGATTATGCGGGCCAGGAATAATGCAATTGAGAAATATACATGGACTGGTCATACACATCTCAGGTGGAAGATTATATGGTGTTAAAAAGACAGGCCAACAAGAATAAGGTGCAGCAAAAAATGAATGTGGAGTGAATCCATTTGAACATAAACCTAACCTAATATTCCGTGGTTCTGCTGCGAATTGTGGATATGTTCTATCAAAATGCTTCCATTCCTCACCACCTGATGGATGACACATAACACCAGGTGGTCTTCTATTTTCATGGTGCCATCTCATATGAGGAGCAGAGCTATTTGATGCATACAACCTCTTTAACCTTGGTATAAGAGGTAAGTAGTGCATCGCCTTAATAGCAACTTTCTTCCCACTAGGAGCCTGCTTAAAACGAGCTCTTGCACAAAACTTACAAAATTCTAGATCAACATCATCCCTATAGTATAACATACAATAATTTTCACAATAGTCGATTCTCATTGACGACAGTCCTAACTTTGACACCAACCTCTTTGCCTTATAAAAATTATCAGGTATATCTATATTTGGGTCAACTAATTCATGCATAAGGACAATCACAGAGTCCATCGCCCCTTGAGGAATATTTCAATCTGATTTGATACTTAATAATCTAACAGCAATAGACAATTGGGAGTACGAACTCCCGTCATGTAAAGGCCGACTAGCAGCTTCCAATTGTTCAAAAAATATTCTAGATTCATCATTGGGAGCTTCTTCATCGTGATCACCGAATTCAAAATTGGAATGCATCCCATATACATCCTGAATCATGTCATGCATTCTATAATTTTGGACATTAGACTCCACCTGCCTACTACTTTCACCAACAACATAGTGTTGAAATATATCAACTAGTATCAATTTCTCCATGACTAGTCACACGGTATAGTCTTCTTTAATATCCTTTTGATAGAGATGAAGTTTAACAATCTCTGGTTTTTCATAATTCCTACATTTACATTTCACACAAGGACACTTAATCAAGCCATCAAGTTGAAAAGGTTCTAATGTTATTGCATAGTCCACAAAACCATCGACCCCTTCTACAAATTCAGGATTCATACCTACTCGACAAAAATTAGTCCTATTATACATCCAACTACGATCCATCTACACAAAAAATGATAAAATTTGAATTGTTAAGTACTACATTAAATAATAATTCAAGATTTTTTAATATTATTGACTTTAAACACAAATTAAAAGGCTCAAAGTATTATTCTACGCACTGAATAATTTTATCCACAGTGAATAATATTCTTCGCACAAATAACTAGCTAGTTTATTCTTTCACTGCCCAAAACAAAGTGCAAAAAATCAGGCTCTCTTTGAAAGATTATTATTCTATATACCTACAGTTTGAGCTTAAATTTTAGTCAGACTGTTCAAAATCCTAATTAAAAAGAGAGTGGAAAAAAATAAGCTATGAACACATTGGTAGTGATCTAACAGTGACAAGAATAGCACCCAAAATGGCTTGCCATGGCTTCAAACAGTGTCGTCAATATTTACCCACTTTTTGATAACCCATCCAACTCGCTCATATTTAAGTAGGTTGAGTGAGTGATCTTAAAAATGGATAAAATATGGGTTCAACAAATTTTTAAACCATATAAAAATGGGTAAATCACGGGTTTGTTGATGGTCAAATATGGGTTTCCTTCGGTCAGCTTTCATCCATCACTAAAAGTTTATTCAAATTATTTTTGCTTCAGCAATAATTTTTAAACAATCATCTACTATATATTTAAATAGTCTTTGCTTTAAATAGTGACATGGTAGTAGGAGGAGAATGGCTAGGGATCCTTGAGAAACTTCTAATTAGTTCTGAGGGTGTTGAGTTCTACTTTCAAGGTAAGAAGCTATTTATGCCTTCCAAAGAATCAACTGGAGGCAGCAAATGCTGAGAGTCTTTGCTAAATTTGGATGTAAGTAGTAATAGACTTGTTATTTTATACTACTGTTTTTCCTAATGGGACTTTAGGCTCAATCTCTCTAGAATTTCCCCACTATGTTTCTTAAAGTATAGTAGTAGATTATGCTATTAAAGTTCACTAGTTTCTGTTTTCTGCAATTTTAGGAACTACTTGTAGTTGATGATTGTCTACCAATATTATAGTATGACTTTTTAAGAGTTTGAGATATGAATTTTCATTGAGTTTTTACAGTGTTATTGCTATTGTGGATTCACATTTAAGTCTATGGTAAATCTGAACAATTAATTAAGTCACTTTTGACAACCATTTTCTGATATCTTAGCACTCATTGACTATTCTGATATTTGGCCAATGCATATGTAAAAACAACAAATAAATATACATTCACTCACTTACACT
Source organism: Datura wrightii (assembly GCA_035772735.1). Taxonomy (NCBI): domain Eukaryota; kingdom Viridiplantae; phylum Streptophyta; class Magnoliopsida; order Solanales; family Solanaceae; genus Datura; species Datura wrightii. The sequence continues at coordinate 170,117,805 of JASDFA010000016.1, forward strand.
GGCACACACCAAATACCAAAAATCATCGAGTTACAATATTACTAAATTTTAAAAGAAATACAAAGTCAGTTCCTATATAACATGGGGTACTTATTTTATCAATGATACTAAAACAATTAACTCAATACAATTTTAATTTGTTTTAAATGTCTGTGGAGAAAATAAGTTTTATACTAACTCTTTTATATGAAAAAAATGGTTGTGTAACTGATCATATTGTCTTAAATGGGTGAATTTAGAGGAAAAACCCTCCTGTCAATTGGGTAAAACTCTATATTTCTTCTTTTCAATTAATTTCCCCACTTCTAAACTCATAGTTAAAAAAAAGGTTTTGCTTTTTATACTACTAGTATTGCTAACTAACATGTCATAACAAGAACTTTTAAAAAAAAAAAAAACTTACCTCGTCACTGCTAGAATATTGTGAAGGAGGTGGGAGCAGCGGGACTAGCAGTGAATTCAACAAAGGGATGGAACGAGCAGCAGTTGGAAGTGAGGGGAGACTTTGGTGAAAGAGTTTTAGGATTTTGAGAGAAATGAGGAAAAAAAGAACGTGTATGAGGAGAGAATAAGGACTTCATATACTTTTATAAAGAGAGACCTCATAAAGTCTCTTTCTTTAAACATTTTATTGACTGAATTTGACTAAAAATTTATATTTTCACTATTATTTTGTTCATCTTAAAAAAAAGTTATTCACAAAAATATTATATATGCATTTTGACTGATAATTTATTTGTTCCAACCAAACCTTTAGTATAAATAAAACACCATAATAAAATAATTTAACTCAAAACTATTTTCAAGAATTGTTGGTATCAATTATGAAAAATTCATTTTTTAAGTTGTAAAACACTCAAGTTGCATTTTACTATCGCATAATGAAATAAGCTATTGAAATTTAAAGATAATTTTGTTAGATTTAATAGAATTATATAAAATCATGACTCTTTATTTTAAAATTTATTTTTATCAATGTTAATTAGTTATGTAATTTTTCATATTATAATTATGAATTTGTTATTTTTTCCATCTTATCTAAATAGTGATTTGCTTAAATTTATTTACATTTTTTTATAATTACGTTATTTTATTTATCAAATAAATAAGTATTTATAAGTAAAGAAAAATTCATTTACATCTCTAATTGCTAATAAGTTATATGTTCAAACTATGATCAATGTAATAGTTCATATTCTATATTCAAACTTTTATTTTATTAAATTTTGCTACGAATTAAAGGTTTTGAAAAATTAAATTCATTAAATATAATATTTTTATGGGATTTATTAATATTTTTTAAAAAAAATAACTTGCTTCAAAAAAAATATTTTCCTATTTCTATTTTTAAAAAGAAGATTAACAATATTAAACATCAATTGATAACTTAAAAGTAAAAAAAATCAATCTATTAACATTAATTAAATTTGATTTGATTAATTTAAAAGTATAAAGACATTTTATTGTCAATATACATAAATTGCACTTAAAAATACTTATTCTTTTTATCAAAATTTTATTTAATAACTTTAAAATTAAATCAAACTTACATTATTTCAAATATTTAAGATGAAATAAAATATAAACTTGATACTTTGTTCAAACGAAGAACTATTATTTTAAAATATGGTGAACACTAGAATTTTAGTTTACTTTAATTTTATGCATTCTATCCGGTTCATTTATTTTTACACTTTATTAATGTTACAAATAATAATTTAATTAAATTATCCTTATTATTCTTTGATCTTAATTTAATATACTATTCTTTTTACCACACTCGTTTGTTTATATATTCCTTAGAACAAAAATAAAGGTAAAAAAATTGAAAGAGGTCGTATTTGAAATCGGCAGGAGGAGAAATGAATGTTGATTCCATTTGAAATGTTACGACGTTATTTTGTGGATGGAAATTAGATGCGAAGCTTAGATGAATCGTTGAAGTTAAGGTGGGGAAGAAGAGTGTGAAGTTGCGAGAAACATAACGGGAGCAAAATTATGTGCAAAACTAAAGAGGCGAGAGAAATAATACTTTTAGAATTATATTGGGAAACAAACTTTTGTGATTGAGCAAAATGACAATTCTACCCTTGATCGTTCCACACTTGACTCTTCTATATAATAAAAATTGCTAACTTATATTTATTTTAAATATAAGAGACCTGGTGAGGTCTCTATCTTAGTTAAATTCAATTAATGAAATTTTTAAAGAAGGTGAACTACATGAGGTCTCCTTTTGTAATTACTTTTTTATTTTTTTGAAACTTTTAGAGACTGCATGAGGTCTCTTTTTTTCTCGAAATTTGTGTAAAATTATTTTTATCATTTAAGAGACCTCTTGAGGTCTTCTTATTTTAAAAAAATATAAAAAAAAATTAAGGAAAGACGTGACCTCATGGGGTCTCTTTTGGGAGACCAACTTTTAAGGTCTCTTTTTATAAGTCTCTTTTTACAGATTTCAGAGACGGCATGAGGTCTCTATTTTTTTAAAAGTTGTGTAGAATTATTTTTATCATTTAGGAGACCTTCTGAGGTCTTCTTTAAAAAGAAAAATGTTAAAAAAATTAAGGAAAGAAGCGACCTCATGAGGTCTCCTTTGGGAGACCAACTTTTAAGGTCTCTTTTTTTAAGTCTCTTTTTACAGTTTTTTTAGTAGTGTTTGTTCCTACATACTTAACACCCCTTTCAAACCAGTACAAATAGCAAAATCAACCAAGCATCATATTTAAAATACAACGTTCTCGGGTTGCCTCCCAAGCAGCAGCTGATTTAATGTCGCGGCACGACTCGGGTACCTTGATACTCAGACATCATCAAGGTACACCAACTCTAAAACCTTTACCTCCTATGGTGCTCCATAGTACTGCTTCACACGTTGTCCATTCACTTTGAAGCTTTCCCTTTTTTGATTTTCAAGCTCAACAGCTCCAGATGGGTATACTTGTATCACCTTCAACGGGCTAGACCATTTTGATCGGAGTTTGCCGGAAATAGACGAAGTCTAGATTTGAACAACAACACAAGATCTTTGGGGATAAACTCCCTCTTTTCAATCTTCCTATCATAGTACATTTTCATATTTTCCTTGTATAACGCAGCTCTCTTGTATTCCCTCAGACAGAACTCATCCATCTCATTAATTTGATCCAACCTCAAATGTGTAGCCTCGCTCCAACTCAGATTGAGCATCTTGATTGCGCACAGAGCCTTATGTTCCAACTCAACAAGTAAATGACAAGATTTCCCGAACACTAGCTGATATGGAGACATCCCAATAGGCATTTAAAATTCTTTTTGGTACGCCCATAATGCATCATCAAGTTTTCAAGACCAATCTGTTCAGTTAGCATTCACAATTTTGGCCAGGATGGTTTTAATCTCCCGGTTTGACACCTCCACTTGTCCACTTGATTGTGGATGATAAAGGGTAGCCACTTTGTGCTTTGTGCTGCTTAACTCTATACTTTGCCAGCTTACGAACTAAAAACTTTGTTGCAAAAATGGAATCCCCCATCGCTGATAATAGCTCTGTCACACCCCACCTTTGGGGTATGACTGGCGCATGATGCCACACTAGATTTGAACCAACCTGACTATACTGGTACACTACTGGTGCACGCTAACACTCAACTCAAGAAACCAACAAGCTATATCTCGGCTATAAACACAGCCTCTGGCCGACAAGGCCACCTGTAAAGGAAGACAACTAACCACAACAACATGACAACAAGGATCCTATGCTGGCCGACAAGGCCACCATGCTGTCTAATTATAACTGGAACATAAATCAGGCACTAAACTACTCTATGGCCAACAAGGCCGCTACTAACAGCTAAACAAGGCCCCATATGGCCATCACAGGAGAATAAGCCTACACGGGCCCCGCATGGCCTACAGCAAACTAACCACAGGGAAAGTACAACAGTCTGACAAGCCTCTAGGAATGATATAATGGTCAGGATAGGACCCCGACCTACCCCAAAGTTGTACATCAAAAGTAAACCTTGTCTAACGTTCAACTCCAGAGGGAAGGAGCTGAATAAACTGCTGACCTCAGCTGAAGGCTAGGAACATTCGAACCATGTCTATCTGCACCTGCAGACAAGCAATGCAGTGCCCCGAGTGGGCGTCAGTACAACATGTATCAAATATGTGAGGTAGAAGGATAATAACTGACTGAAAGCTGGTAAAACTGTAGTAATCAAAGAAGAGAGTAAGAGTTTAACCTGAATACCTTCACCATCTGAAATATTTAAACAAGTCTATCTATATGCAAATAAGAACTTAACCGGGCCCTCATAATCCTGGAAGGTACAAACAACATAAGAAAACCTACTTAGGCCCCCATTAGCCCCGGAAGGTACAAACAAGGTATACTTCTATTGCTTGGCTACTTAAAACTATGGGCAAACTGTAACTCTAGGTTACTCGTTCTCTGAATACACGTCTGAGCCTAATAGGCTGTCGTAGCTGTATCTGTGTCTGAACTGTCTGGCTGTGTAACTGGACCCCGAGCCTTGGCTCGACTATGGGTCATAATGTAACCACTAATAGATGGGCCCCGGGCCTTGTCCCAACTATAGGTCATAATGTAACCACCGATAGCTGGACCCCGGGAATTGGCCCGAATATGGGTCATAATGCAACTACCATATCTGGATCTTGAGCCTTGGCTCGACTATAGATCATGCTATGAATGCTATAACTGGGCCCCGAGCCTTGGCTCGACTATGGGCTGTAATGTAATCTCTAATAACTGGACCCCGGGCCTTGGCCCGACTATGGGTCATAATGGAGCTGCTGTGACTAGACCCCGAGCCTTGGTTCGACTATGGGCCATAATGTAAGCTTTGAAACTAGATAGGGTCCTCACGGCCTCACTCTGGTCCCTTGGATATCATATTGCTCTTGTGAATATAAATCTATAGGCCACAGCATTCAAATCCCAAATACGATACACAACAAGCGAACTGACTAGGGTTAATTCTAACAAGAGTTAGTAATCATCGTTACTAACTCAATTCAATTCATAACAGTTAACCCCAATAGGTGTATTCTGAAATACTACAGGAATACGTGTCATACTAACTTTATGACGAACATAACTTGTCGAAAGAATAGGCTTACATACCTCAAGTGTTGTATTTACTGTCTAACTAGCGAGTTTCCATCCGTATTCAACAGCCCTTTCCAACTATAATCGTATTACTGGGAGAATAAGACTAGTTTCAGTAATACATTCGACGAAAATGATAACTTTTAATACTAATATTAACTATACTTTAACTTATAAAAACACGATCGAAAACGTATAATTTCTTGAGAGTTCAAAAGGGAGAAATGCTTACTTAAAGCCTGTGACCGTATAGAAGTTAGTTTGGAGCAATTTTGACAATTTTGACTCGGCGGGATATCGATTTGTCGGGCGAATTTCATGAAAATAACTCCGTAGTAATGCTCCCTATGGCTTTATACTTCGATACCCGAAGTTAATTTGAATTCGCGCGATATTTCGCAGCGTAAACGGACAAAATTTGCTTGATTCTTTCATATTTCTCCTTCACTGGCCGATTTGATATATTTCCAAATGATCCTAAAATTGAAAAAGGGCTATATATATACATGTGGGAGGTGGCAAGGGGGTGCCTCGCGCCACTCACGGCATCCTTTCCCCGCGTCGCGCCCCTCAACGCGCCAAGGGGCCGGCGCGCTGTGCTGCTCAAAACGCCGGGTGCTAGCACGTCGTGCTGGCCTCGATGGCCTAGCCTCGTTCGACCCGACTTTGGGGTTTCCTACACGCATCGTATATTCCTTATTTATCACAATTCCACACATACATTTATGAGTTACTAACTTTTACGGGGTGTAACAAGCTCTTGGAGTATCAAACCTTGAAAAGATGTTCTTTTTCAAGAAAGTTGCAACACTTTTGCCATTATTATCTACCAATTCCATAGCTTCTACCCACTTTGAGACATAGTCCACTGCTACCAAAATGTACTTCTGGCCATATGAGCTCACAAATGGCCCCATGAAGTCTATGCCCCACACATCGAACAATTCTACTTCCAGAACAGGGGTCATATGCAGTTCATGCCTTCGAGAGATATCTCCTTATCTCTGCATTGATCACATCCCTTCACATAGTCATTGGCATCCTAATGTATTGTAAGCCAGTTGTACCCATACTGCAAAATTTTCTAGGCATCCCAAGCAACCCTATGGTGTCCTCCAAAAGGAGATAAATGGCATGCCTCCAAGATACTCAACATTTCTTCTTCTGGAACACATCTCCTTATTAGGTTATCAGCACAAACTCTGAATAAATATAGCTCATCCTAGAAGTATTTGTTCACATCATGAAGGAACCTTTTTATATTGGTGGAAAGTTAAGTCTTCCGGCATCATATCACTGATAATGTAACTAGAGAAGTTAGCAAACCATGGAATGAGATCGACTGTTGCCGCTAATACTTGTTCATTAGGGAAGGAGTCATCAATCTCCTCATCATTTGTTACTCTCCCTCATCTTCGAGTCGGGACAAGTGATCCGCTACTTGATTTTAATATCCTTTACGGTCCTTAACTTTAAAGTCAAATTCTTGCAACAGAAAGACCCATCTTATCAGCCTTGGTTTTGCATTTTCTCAAGGCAGCATGATCTATGTGCACAATAACTCTGGTGCCCAGCAAATATGCCCTGAATTTTCAAAGGCATATACCACTGCCAGCAACTCCTACTCAGTCACTGTGTAGTTCTTTTATGCCTCATTCAATGCTTTACTAGCATAATAGATAGGGTGGGACAAATCTTGTCTCTCTTCTGCCCTAACACAGCTCCGAGTGCAAACCCACTAGCATCACACATCACTTCAAATGTCTATACCAATCTGGTGCAGATATTATTGGGGCAGCCACTAATTTAGCCTTCAGGTTTTCAAAAGCTTTCAGGCACTCCTTATCAAACACAAATTTGTTCTCTTTCTCTAACAGCTTGTACAATGGATTAGCTATTTTCGAGAAGTCCTTTATGAATCTTCCATAAAGTTCTGCATGGCCCAGAAAACTTCTCACTCCCTTCACAAAAATTGGTGGAGGCAACTTCTCAATCACCTCAATCTTTGCCCTGTCCACTTTTAAGCCCTTTTATGATATCTTGTGGCCTAGAACAATGCCTTCTTTCACCATAAGATGGAATTTCTTTCAATTCAACACCAAATTTGCTTCCTCATATCGCTCTAAGGCTTTGCTAAGACTAGCCATGTAGTCTCCAAAAGTGTCACCAACGACTAAAAAGTTGTCCATAAAAACTTCCAAGGTTCCCTCCACCATATCAGAGAATATTGACATAATACACCTATGAAAAGTTGCAGGTGCATTACATAACCCAAATGGCATGTGTCGAAAAGCAAAGGTCCCATAAGTACAAGTAAAAGTTATCTTCTCCTGATGCTCTGGTGCAATTGATATTTGGTTATATCCAGAATAACCATCTAAGAAGCAATACCACTAACTGCCTGCCAACCTATCCAGCATTTGGTCCATGAAAGGCATTGGGAAGTGATCTTTAAGCGTCTATGTATTCAACTTCTGACAGTCCATACAGACATTCCAACTCGTGACGGGTCTCAATGGAAACAACTCATTTCGCTCATTTTCCACCACAGTCATGCCTCTCTTTTTGGGGATGCATTGCACCGGACTCACCCACTTATTTTCAAAGATTCGGTATATGACACCTGCATCCAGCCATTTAATTATCTCCTTTTTTGCCACCTCTTGCATTGGCGGATTGAGTCTGCCTAATGTTCTTTGCTTGGGACACAATCTTCTTCCAATTGAATTTTGTGAGTACATAATCCCTGGGGAATCCTGATACTATCAGAAATTGTCCATCCGATTGCCCTCTTATATTTTTTTAGCACAGAAACTAGAGCTTCAACCTGTCATTTGATTAGATCAGTTGCCACGATGACTGGGAGTGTGTTGTTATCTCCAAGAACACATACTGCAGATGACTAGGTAGTGCTTTCAACTCCAACAGTAGTGGTTCTTCAATAGAGGGTTTTGCTGGAGGAATGGGTCCATTCTTCAAATACAAATTTGATAATGCTCAAAATCACACATCCTGCTGAAGTATGAAGTAGACGTTGTCAATAAAAAACCTAGCAAAGAGGTTGGGGTTGAACCCACAAGGAATATGGAAGATTTAGACTAATACCCGTAAGTGAGTTTGTTGGTTAGTTACTCCAATTTGGGGGATTTAAGAAAATAAAGATTACAACAACGGTTGAAATTATGATTTAAATCAAGATTTAAGAATAACTAGGGTTTGTGTTCCCCGTGGGTCCATAACTACATCGGGTATACACACTTGATCAATACCAATGCTTACTCGTAGAACTGATAGCTAGGGTTCATCAAAAAAACTGGTTCATCCCTATTGGATGACTATGTCTATGAGCGGTTTCAAATTATCCGTTATCAATATGTTCCAAATTAAATTATCCTGCAACCACAACTCAAGTTAATACAATGATCATCAAGATCAAGGCTTTGTTGTAATTCTTTTTTCCTAATCTCTACCTCTCTAGGCTCAAGCAACTAAAGAATTCGGGAAAGTCCTAACTTTGTACACCGTTAAGAAACATTTGATGATGAAGAGAATATAATACAAGCGTTTTGCATTGGTTTTGAATCACTTTGTGTATCCCTAGCTCATTAGTCCACCGTGGTTCCCACAACCCTAGCTATGGAGGTTTTAGTCTCTCATAGTTGCAAGATTGTGATATGCATTCATAATTAAACATATAATTAATACTTACAGTAATAGATGATAGAAATACTTCTTTTAATATGTAAGAAAAATCTCAAGAATAGTTGATAAAGATCAAGAAAGAATCCAAGAAAAAGTTGATCACAAGTTAATCAACTCAATTCTATGTTTTTCTCTCGAATCCCTATTGATTTCACGTTTCTCTCACTTCTCTAATGTTCTTTCCTATTGAAAATAAAACATAAAAGGTATTTATACAGACATAAGAATCCTTTTCCTAGCTAATATGGTGCTTTTCTATAACTAGCGTCGCCTAAGCCACGACTAATCATACGATCCTTAGTAGGATTGTACAGGTCGTACCTACTATCCGTAAGTCCTTGGCTTACTGAAATTTTGGCAAAGTGTTGAGCACTGGTACGACTTGTACATGCTTCCTATGAGTCATGCTTTGCTTTTGTGGTCTAGCTCTAAGACTCTGACATCATCTGAAATTATTCACGAGTGTTTTTCGTACCTCCCAGCCACGACTAGTACTGTCTGAAGTTCTGCTTAGCACTAAAAATCCTCTAAAGATCACCATTTCTCCTGGTATGATTCATACATGGTTGCCACGATTCATAAATTTCTCCGCATCAGGAGTCTGCCTTTGTGCAATTCCTTCTGAATATTTCCATGACTCTAGTTACGGCTCATACTGAGAGTCGTAGGTTGCATTCTTCCCAGTTCAGCCATCTAAAACTTGTCACGGTTCTCAGTACGGCTCATATTGAGACTATCACTTTAGCTCATTTTCTGCACTTTCAGGCTTCTTTTGCACATTCTTGCTCCAACACTTATTTTTTCTGAAATCAAAGAAAAAGTCTCTTATGTCTATATAAACACACCTAAGTTCATGCTATTTTCTTAGTTTTGAGTGTCGGAAGTGTTGTAAACTCACAACACATCAACACCCTCAACTTAAAACTTTTGCATATCCTCAGGAAAAGAGAAGAAAAAACTAAACACGACGCTCAAAAATAAACCTAGGATACTACAGCCAATACCAAACAATTTGCACTATAAATCCAACAACCTTTGACCCTTCTTCCGTGAACCAATATCAACACATGCACTATAAGCAACTAGAAAATATGATAAGCAGGGATCAAGGATCAAGACATGTCATCTAGCTATTAATAGGCAGTCAAGTCATCATCGATGCTTTTCACATAGACCACTGGAAAAATTAAACATAAACCATGTACCCTCACAACAAACGAAGTCCCCACTTACAGATATAGTAACATATATGGCATAGGACTAAACAAGCGAGACTCTCACTCTCCCAAAGAAGTTTCAAATACTGTGTATCAGATACCATAGATTTGCCCTTATTTTCTCTACTTCGGTCTGTCAGATGGTTAGATTAGGATTACTATAGGAATTGATTCGGCTTGTAATGTAGACTTTAGGGCTGAAAATGATAAATCTGGGATCTTTTTAAGTGACTAAGCCTTCTTTGGCACTACTTACATTGGCTCCATCTTTTACCTATTTCACCTTTTTTTGCTTTTCCTTCTTTTTCCTCCCTTTTCACCTTTTTTTATGCTCTTGTGTAAGTATGGTGTGTTTTCAATCTTTTTCAAGCATTATTTTCTTTTTGAATTTTCTTTTTCAATTTTTCTTCTCCTTTTTTCTTTTGTCACACCACACCTCATTTTTAACCTTTTCTCTTTTCTCTCCCTTTTTCTCCTTCCCACTATTTGTGTACCCTTACTCTAGCTACCCTCAACTTAGGCATTTTGCCTATGTTGAGGTTCACAGTGTCCAAGGAGGGATCAGGTACAAAACAGGTTCATTATAAAAAATGGGTACAGCTCATCGGTTAATCAAAGAAAAATGGTTTATCAAAGGCTCAAAATTGGGATCAAGGGATATATGATTTTGGTAGGGTCATTTAGGCTAAAAGTGGGATCAACAAAAATGGCCTATTATCCTATCCTAACCAACCATCCTTAACCTATGCAAAGACCAACCAGGCAAGTTCTAGATCTTTAACACAGTGCTGAACTAAGTATCAAACCTCAGTCACTTATGGCACATGACTTATGTTCAGTCTACCTATCTGGTTTATGCATGGATTAACAAGACTACTCATGCTAATGCACTAGATGACATCAAAAGATCTACAGAAATCATCTATTCAGTCACAAGTACACAACTAATTCATCAAAAAATTTTAGACAGGATCAATTTTTTCAAAAATCCAAAACTCGTGCAATTTGATTGGCTAAGTACTCGTAAGCTACTTTCTGATTAAACAAAAATTACAAAAAATATAAAATCCTAAACATATCGATTCTACTAGATAGCATGCCCGAGAGAAAAGAAACACGGTAAGAAAAACCCTCAGGCGGATCCAAAAATCCAAAAATACAAGTACACCCCTCCCCTTTTTTTGAAATTGTGCTTCGTCCCCGAAGCATGAACTACAAAAACAGAGGGAAGGGAACATACCTGTGGCTACTCAGACTTCACCATTCATGGGTTGCCTCCCATGCAATGCCTGATTTAACGTTGCGGCACAATGTAACTCTTGTGACTCTTCAGGCATCATCAAGGTACACTACCTCTATTCCTCTTAATTCCTCCACATCTCCCAGATATAACTTTATTCTTTGCCTGCTCGCTTTGAACCTTTTCCTTCTTTATTCTCAAGTTCCACTGCACCGCATGGGGACACATGTACCACTGTGAAGGGTTCCATCCATCTGCATTTCAACTTTCCAAGGTGCAATCGAAGCCTTGAGTTGAATAGTAGGACCAAATCACCCTATGCTAAACTCCCTTTTTATAATCTTCTTGTCATGGTAGATCTTCACTCTCTTTTTATAAATGGCCACACTCTCATAAGCTCTAAGTCAGAACTCATCCAACTCATTAAGCTGGTTAAGTCTCAGCTTGGCTGCTTCATTCCAATTCATATTCGTCTTTTTCAAAGCCCATAGCGCTTTATGCTCTAATTCGACCGGTAAATGACATGATTTTTCATAAACCAGTTGGTATGGATATGAACCAATGGGGGTCTTATAAGATGTTCGGTAAGCCTATAGTGCATCGTCGAGCTTCCTAGACCAATCTGTCCGGCTAGTATTCACTGTCTTGGCAAGAATGGTCTTTATTTCCTTATTTGAAACTTCCACTTGTCCACTTGACTAAGGATGGTAAGGTGTTGCCACCTTGTTCTTGACACCATATTTTTCCAACAGGGTTTTAAAGAGGTGGTTACAAAAGTGGGATCCACCATCACTGGTAATAGCTCTGGGAGTGCCAAACCTGGCAAAGATGTGCTTCTGCAGAAATGTTGTAACACTTTTGCCTTCATTATTCGGTAGAGCAATGGCCTCCACCCATTTGGAGACATAGTACACTACAACCTAGATGTATTTCATCCCATATGAGCTAACAAATGGTCCCATGAAGTCTATACCCCACACATCAAACAACTCAACTTCCAGAATAGGGGTCAATGGCAACTCATGTTTATGGGTACTACCGCCCTGCCTTTGGCACTAATCACAGGACTTGGAGTAATCATATGCATCTTGGTGATTATATGGAAGTAATATCCGTATTATAAGATTTTATGTGCAGTTCTAATACCACTATGATGATCTCCAACTGGAGATGAATGACAGGCCTTTAGAATGCTCAACATTTTTACTTTTCGCACACACTTACGAATGATCCCATATGCACAAATGTGAAATAAGCATGGTTCATCCTAGTAATATCTTTGGGAATCAAATAAGAACTTTTTCTTTTGCTGAGGAGTCAAATCTATCGGTATCATATCGCTAACCAAATAATTTGCAAAGTCGGCAAACCAGGGAATCAAATCCTGAAATGCAGCTGCACTTGTTCATCTGGAAAGCATCATCAATATCAATCTCCTATCTTGCCCTAGCTTCAGACTCTAGCCTGGATAGATGGTCAGCTACCTAATTTTCCGCTCCTTTCTGATCTTTCACCTCAAACTCGAATTCTTGAAGCAATAGCACCCACCGAATCAATCTAGGTTTAGCATCCTTTTTGGAAATCAAGTACCTCAAAGCAGCATAGTCTGTATGGATGATCACCTTGGTTCCAAGCAAGTATGCTCGAAACATTTCAAATGCAAAAACCACCACTAATAGCTTATGTTCTATGACTGTATAATTCTTCTAGGTTGTGTTGAGTGTTTTACTAGCGTAGTAAATAGGATGAAAAATATTTGCTCTTTGTTGGCCCAAAACAGCACCAAGAGCAACCCCGCTAGCATCGCAGATTACCTCAAATGGAAGAGACCAATCTAGAGCTGTGATGGTAGGAGAAGTGGTGAGTTTCTCTTTCAAGTACTCAAAAGCCCTTACACATGCCTCATCAAACACAAACTTTACTGCCTTCTCAAGAAATTTGCACAATGGCTGTGCAGGTTTTGAAAAGTCCTTGATAAATCATCTAGAGAATCTTGCATGCCCCAAAAAGCTTCTGACCTTTTTTACGAAAATAGGGGTAGCAAACTAGCTATAACCTCAATTTTTGCCTTGTCCACCTCAATCCCTTTTCCTGAGATTTTGTGACCCAGCACTATTCCTTCCTTGACCATAAAGTGACGTTTTTACCAATTTAGGACCAAATTAGTTTCTTCACATGTTTTCAATACTTTTCTCAAGTGGTTGAGGCAAGATTCGAATGAATCACCACAACAGAGAAGTCATCCATAAATACTTCAATGGTGTCCTGCACCATATCTGATAATATAGATATCATGTAGCGTTGGAATATGACTGGTGCATTGCACAGTCCAAATCGAATTCTTCTGAAAGCGAATATTCCATATGGACAGGTGAATGTCGTCATTTCTTGGTCTTCTGGGGAGATGGTAATCTGATTGTATACCGAGTATCCATCAATAAAATAGTACCAACCTCTACCTGCCAATCTGTCAAGCATCTTATCCAAGAATGGCATTGGAAAGTGGTCCTTTTGGGTCCAGTGGTTGAGTTTCCTACAATCCATGCATACACGCCATCCTGTGACTGGTCATGATGGTATCAGCTCATTCTTCTCATTGGGTACCACCATGATCCCACCCTTCTTCGGTACACACTGTACCGGACTCACCGACTTGCTATCTGGGATAGGGTAGATTACACCAGCATCTAGCCACTTGATGATCTCCTTTTTTACTACTTCTTGCATTGGGGGGTTCAGGTGTCACTGATGTTCTATACTTGGTGTGCAGTTTGGCTCAAGTTGGATCTTGTGAGTACATATGCCTAGAGGGATCCCGATGATATCACGTATGGTCCAGCCAATTGCCTTTTTGTGCTTTTTTAGTATTTTGACCAAAGCTCCCACTTGCCCATCCAACAGATTTGCTGCGATTACTACTGGTAAAGTATTGTCTTCACCCCGAAATGCATACTTGAGAGAGGGAGCTAGTGCCTTCAGTTCAAGGACTGGTGGTACCTCCATAGATGGCTTAGCTGGCGGCGTTGAACGATTCTTCAAATCTAGGTCTAACTTTTTTGGCTGAAGTTATATGACCCCATTCCATTTAAGGCATGCACTGTCTTCATGTATTCTAGTACCCCATCTCCCTCATAATTCATCATGATAGCTGCTAATGTGTCAATAGTCATCATCTCCTCCATAGGCATTGGCAACTTCTCATATTCCATCTGGGTGTTTGTTAAAAGGATTGTTCCCTTGATGTGTCTGATCACGGGCAAAATAGCATGCCCGAGATACGCTTTATACCTTAATGTAGTCTTGTTTATCGAAGTTATTTTACATACTTTCATGTGATTTTATATAAATGTGAATATATGTGCTAACCAACATGATTAGTCCTTGTTTTGTAGGTTAATAATGCATTTGAGGAACTAATTCACAAGTTGATGAATAGCAAGGAATGGAGTGGAAGCAAGTGGCGAAAGTCGGCAAGGAGCATGCCTTGGCAAGGCTGGCCGCGCCAGGCAGCGTGCCACTCTGTGCGTGTGCCGCGTCCAGCGCCGTGCCACGCCCTTGCCAAGCACACGAGGAAAGGCACCAGCAGGCAGCAGTAGGCAGTAACTTAGCGCGCCAGCGCCGTGCCACGCTAGGCCAGCTGCGCGACAGCAGCATGCCAACGCGCTGCATGAGCAGCGTGCCACGTTGGCCAGCGCGGTGACCCTCGGCAGCTTGGGTTCCTGAGGCACTTTCCAGAGAGCTTTCGCGTTGCCTCCGTGTCACGGAGGCAGTGCTCCGCGATACACTCCGTGACACGGAGCCGTTCCATTACAGGCTAAATTATGCACGTTTTCCATTTACTATAAATAGGACCCTTAGCTCCTAAAATCATTTGGTCACGATTTTATTCTGAAAAACCACCTAGGAGTGAAGGGAGAAGTGGGAGAACTCATCTAGGGTTTATCAAATTCCCTTCTCATCTACCAAATTCATGTAAGTATGTTAGTTTAGTATTAGTTAATTGTAGTTTTACGAACATGAATGGCAAGAACCCTTCCTCTAGGGTTGAAGCCATGAATTATGATTGTGCTTTTATGAATTTGTTTTGGAATTAAGTTATTGATTGTTGTTTTCGTCTTGCATTCTGGATTGTTGGTTATTTTTATGATTGATCACCATGAAAGCATATTTGTTAGCTTGAGTAATAGCTTGAGAAAGCATTACCTAGGTCAGAACATGAGAATGTAAGGAGCATGTTTGTCTCTAGGGAGAGATATTGTGTCAGGATAGAAATATACCTCACACCTTGCTTGGTTGACACACGGGGGTTATGAAAGACCAACTTGGGATGTCACATCACCACTCAAAGAAGTAGTTGTGAGGCTAAGTTGAGTTAAATGGTTAGACGTACGAAAGTCCCTAATCGTTTCCCCGTAAACCACAACATAATTGATTGCCCGCGACTAGAAAATTAAACTCCTCGCTCACAATGATGCAGTGAGGCTAGATTGCCGTGTTTAGAGGCTCGAAAGACCATAAACATGCAATTCTAATTATGTGAAATAACAATTGATAGTTCCATGCTTAACCCATTGCAAATCGTAGGATCGCATGATTAATTGGTTTTAACTATATGTTGCTCCTAGAGTGATTTCAGAATATTTCGTTGACCCAAACTTAGACTTAATTAATCTCAATCGAAAATGTCTATAACCAACACTTGAGGTATTTAAGATCACAATAGAAATGGATAGTTAGAGGAATGGGTCCAGTCCCTGAGGGTTCGACAATCCGGTTCTTAAAAAGAGCCACTATATTACTTGCACGACCCGTACACTTGCGGACGCGCGAATCGGGCACGTCAGTGTCCTGTCAGAATCACAAAAGTAAAATAAAGAAAACGTAAACAGGGAAATAACAACCAAAAGTTAAATACAAGCAGTTAATCTAGTCTTAGTCGTATTCCCCGACAATGGCACCATTTTTTGATAACGCTCAAACCCATACCTCCTGCTGAAGTATGAAGCGCACGTTGTCAATAAAAAATCCAACAAAGAGGTTGGGGTTGAACCCACAGAGAATATGGAAGACCTAGACTAAGACCGGTAAGTGAACTTGTTGGTTAGTTACTCCAATTTGGGGGTTTTAATAAAACAATGATTAAAACAATGGTTGAAACTATGATTTAAATCAAGATTTAAGAATAACTAGGGTTTGTGTTCCCCATGGGTTCATAACTACTTCGGGCATACACATGTGATTAATACCAATGCATACTCGTAGAACTGATAACTAGGGTTCATCCAAATGACTGGTTTGTCCCTATTGGATGACTATACTCAATCACCAAGTCAGGTCTCATGAGTGGTTTCAAATTATCCATTATCAATATGTTCCAAGTTTAACTATCTTGCTACCACAGCTCAAGTTAATACAATGATCATCAATATCAAGCCTCTGTTGTAATTCTCTTTTCCTAATATTTACCTCTCTAGGCTCAAGCAAGTAAAGAATTCGAGCAAGTCCTAACATTGTACACTGTTAAGAAACGTCTGATATGAAGAGAATACAATACAAGAGTTTTGTATTGGTTTTGAATCACTTTTGTGTATCCCTAGCTCGTTAGTCCATCTTGGTTCCCACAACCCTAGCTATGGAGGTTTTAGCCTCTCATAGTTGCAAGGTTGTGATACACATTCATAAATTAACACATAATTCAATACTTACAGTAATAGATGATAGAAATGCTTCTTTGAATACGTAAGAAAAATCTCAAGAACGGTTGATAAAGATCAAGAAAGAATCCAAGAAAAGGTTAATCACAAGTTAATCAAATCAATTCTATGTTTTTCTCTCGAATCGCTATTGATTTCACGCTTCTCTCACTTCTCTAATGTTCTCTCCTACGGAAAATAAAACATAAAAGTTATTTGTACAGATATAAAAATCCTTTCCTAAGCTAATAGGGTGATTTTCTATAACTGGCGCCTGAGCCCCGACTGATCATACGACCCATAGTAGGATTGTACGGGTCATACCTATTGTCTATAAGTCCTTGGCTTGCTGAAATTTTGGCTAAGTGTTGACCACTGGTATGACTCGTACATGCTTCCTACGAGTTGTGCTTTGCTTCTGTGGTCTAGCTCTGAGAACTCTGACATCTTCTTAAATTATTCACAAGTGTTTTGGTATGACTCGTACCTCCCAGCCACGACTTGTACTGTCTGAAGTTCTTCTTAGCACTGAAAATCCTCTGAAGATCACCACTACTCCTGGTATAATTTGTACATGGTTGCCACAATTCGTAAATATCTCTGTATTAGGAGTCTACCTTTGTGCAATTCCTTCTAAATATTTCCACGACTCCAGTTACAGCTCATACCATTGTGGTATGGCTCGTATTGAGAGTCGTAGGTTGCATTCTTCCCAGTTCATCCATCTGAAACTTGTCATGGTTCTCAGTATGGCTCGTACCATGAACGTACGGCTCATACTGAGACTGTCACTTTAGCTCATTTTCTGCACTTTCAAGCTTCTTTTGCACATTCTTACTCCAACACTTATTTTTCCTAAAATCAAAGAAAAAGTGTCTTATATCCATATAAACACACCTAAGTTCATGCTATTTTCTTAGTTTTTAGTGTCGGAAGTGTTGTAAACTCACGGCACATAAAAATCCAACTTCTTTGGAGGATAAGAATAAGACCTATCCCTGCTAATGTAGTCACTACCTCTTCATACTCCTGAATATGATCATCAGCAAAATTCATCATCACCTTAGCTAAAATGTCAACTGCATAGCTCTCTTCTCTGGGTGCTTTAACCATCCCTTTCTCGATAACATCAATAACAGAGACTACATTCATGTCTCTCGATTGTTTCATGTACTTGAAGATATTGAACCTTACCTCTTCATTGTTTAGTCTGAGCTTCAACTCTCCACTCTCCATATCCACTAACGCTCTTCTAGTTGCTAAGAATGGCCTACCCAAAATGATAGAGACTTCAAAGTCCACATCGCTGTCCAAGATTATGAAGTCTGCAAGAACTATAAAATGTTCCACCTTAACCAGCACATCACACAGAATACCCACAGGCTTCTTAACTGATCGGTCTGTCATTAACAACCTCATAGTAGTTGGTTTTGGGGCTCCCAAGCCTAACAATTTGTATATGGCCAGTGGTATCAAGTTGATGTTGGCACCCAAATCACATAGAGCTTTGGCGAAGTTGAAGGCTCTAGTTGTGCATGGAATTATGAATACACATGGATCTTCTTTCTTTTGAACCACTGAACATGAAGAGATCACATTACAATGATGAATGTTATTTGTCGGTTTATAGCTGACAGTTCTCTTCTTTGTGATCAAGTCCTTCATGAACGTGGCATAACCTAGCATCTGCTCAAGAGCTTCTACCAATGGGATGTTTACTAATAATTTCTTCAATATGGAGATGAACTTGTGGAATTTCCATCTTCCACCTTCTTTTTCAACCTCTAAGGGAATGGAGATGGAGGTCTCGAAATTTGAGTCAAAGGCTTAACCACCTCCTTTCCTTTTGCTTGACCTTCATCTCCCTGACCGTTCTCTGTGACTTCTTGTCTTACAGGCTTTACTGGATTTAGCTTCTCCCTCTCATCCTCAGCTATAGGCTCTATTTTTGAAGCTAACTCCTCTACTTGCTCTACGCCAATAGGAATGGTCTTAGATAATTTCCTGCCACTTCTAGTTATAATAGCCATGCAGTGGCTATCCTTTCTCGTATTTTGCACTGTATCGCTTGGCATGGCTCCACTCTTCCTCTGATTAAGGGCTGCAAACATTTTCTCTATTTGGTACTCCAGCTGTTTAATGGAGGTTGAGTGTGAGTCTACACGCTGACTCATATTGGAGAGGCCACTCTTCATCTCTTAGACTCCCGAGTCAGTAGATTCAACTCTTTGAAGTACTTTGGCAAACATTTCCTCCACCTTTGAACTTTATGCATCATTACTGCTCCTCTCTAGATTTTCGAGGGGCACATATACTCTGCTACGATCATTTCTATATCTTTCTTTGTTCTTCCAGTTGCCCTGTTCTCTATCTCTATAACCAGCTCTGTCATAATAGTTATCCTTTTGATAGTCCCCACCATGGTTTCCTTGGCCATTGGCCCGGAAACCCCCATGTTGTTCAAGTACTTAGCTTCTTCTTCAGAGTCTGATCCATGTTCCTCTTGTCTGGCAGCCTTACCCACAACACTCACTTTCTCGGCACCCCCTACAACAAAAGTCTTAGTAATCAACTCCAACTGAATTTTTGTATGTGCCATATCTTGATCACTCTCTTCTTCTTTCCGGTGTTGCTCAGTAGTTGACCTGTCATGCCTCAAGTTTATACCCTGGATGGAATATGGTAGTTGAAGCCACAAGTAACCTCAAGTCAACACCTGGTCTATCATATACTGGCACTCTGAGTAACATAAAAATATGTGTAGCATAAATTTAAAGCAAAAAAATAATAACACTTGAACAAGATTACATATTTAATAAAATAAATCTAAGTCTGGAAACAACTCTACGTTCTGAAAGCCACTAGGTCTGATGAGCTGCTGGGACAAACCCTGTCACGACCCGAACATACACCCAGATCGTAGACACGGGACAAGGGACCCTGAGATACCCCAAGTCAACCCATGGCTCATGCATTCAACTAATCTCATTTAAACAAATAGAATATTAAGCATAAAACATTGTGGAAACATAACCATAACATAACTTCAGGGAATACCAACATTTACATAAGATGAATACTACTCATTTATTCGTAAGCCTCTAATATGTAAGATGGGTTGATCGGAAAACATCCCCAACTAACTCGAGATATACTAAAACATAATCAACAGGAAAGTTCATCAAACGGCCCTCAGAACATAAGGACTCACCACCAAGCTGATATCATAGGCTGGGATGGACTAACGATGAGGATGATCCTGAGATCCAAACCCTGTATCATGAAATGATACAACATAGAAAGTATGCAGTCAGTAGGTGGAATGTACTAAGTATGCAAGGTAAGTAAAAAGGACATTTTAAAAGTAAAGTAAACTCATAAATAGACATAGGAGAAGGACATCATGCTTGCATCAAAATCTTCGTAATAAAGCATAAGGCTCAAGTCTTTCCAATCATTCATCATCATTCATTATCATAATCGTAAATACATTTATCATAATATAACTTGACCCAATAACATAAACATAAAAATGCATAAAACATGTGAAACAATGGGAGGACTCGTCATAACCGACACCATCATGGTAGAGCCTTTCATGATGCCCCAATGTCTCGCTCTAGTGGGCGGAGCCGACCCTGGCTTGCTAGGCGAGGGCCGTGCATAAGGCGTGATATTACATTTGAGGGGATCATTATAAATACATCATTACATTTACAACCCACGATGGTACGTGGTTATGAGACAGCGGCGTAGTCCTTTGAACATTGGGCTGCTCGGTGCAAGACACGGCTCCCAAAGACATGCATATAGGGTCATACATAGATCCTTAACATCATGCATAAAAATTCATTGGCTAAGATATAATATTTATCATCATTGATCCCCTTTAAAACATGCTTAGCCAAGAACCAAGGCCCTTTTTATCGGCCAACATCATAAATCAATAAATCATGAAATTCATTTCATCAATCGTAAATCATTCTTCATCATAGGGAATTGCCCAATGCTTCATCATACTCAATTGTTTCAAAATATGCTCATAAACATGTGTAACTTGGATTCATGCATTTCTGTAATCAATAAACTTGAAATAATGAATATTCATCATAAATCATAACTTCCATGAACTTTCATCAAATGGGCATTTTGGATTTAAAAGCTTGAAACATGAATGAAAGGAAATAATAATAGAACCTACCCATCATTCATAATTCAATGATTAAAACTCAATTAAATCATACCCATAAAGAGAAATCACATTATCATGCTTTGGGAAAAACCCCATGGAATTTGAGTAGGAGAATTCATGAATTAACTTGAGATTGGACATGGGTGAGGAAGAATTCCACCCATTTTAAAACCCTATATACCTGGGAACAGATGGACTTAAAGTTCCTTGAACACCCACAAAGAATTTGATGAAGGTTTGGGGAAGAAGGCCTTGAATCTCCCAAAACCCTCTCTAAAATCCTTGCATGAGAATGGGCATGCACAAAGGCCTTAACCCATCTTATCTAACTCAGAAATGTATCCAAAACGACGTAGTTTAGGCCTTAGGGACTTAGGAAGTTACGAAAACACCCTTATTAAAACGCAGGAATTTCTGGTCGCCAGTCCTCACGAGGGACCTAACGGGTCATTGCCACAGGGCATGACTCATTGCCTTGATCCGTTGTGTCCACTACCCAATCCTCCAAGGGAACCCCATGGGAGACTTCAAGAGTCGTGCGGTCAGACCACGACTCGTGGTCACCTTCCGTGTCCTACACTACCCATCCCATTTTGCTAATCTTCTAGGGTTGACCACGGGTGACCTCACGAGTCATGAGGTCTGACCACGACTCGTGGTCAAGCTCGTGGCCTCCTCTCCCAGGCCTTGCCACACCATGCTGACCACGAGTCACCTCACGACTCGTGGTCACTCCTCACGACTCACCGCATGAGTCATTCTGTGACCTGGTGCGAATTTTCAGTTTTTCTCCGTTTTCACTTTCAGGTCTGATCCTTGGGTTCCCGGGGTATAACAATATCTCCCACTTGGGAACATTCGTCCTCGAATGTTAGAAACATGCAGAAAACTCATAAATAAGCTATCACCATATACGATTACCAATCATTTAAATCGAAAATTGACGGAATGACTACCTCCGAAAGGAACTACATAGCTAAACTAAATACAGACATCACATACATTTACTATATCATGAAACAAACTTGCACATATAAACTGAATGGGAAATGCTGATTAAAGGTTTTAGGGCAAAACTGGTACCTCAAACTGAAACTGAACCGGTAGGGAACAAATGAGGGTATTTAGCTATCATATCTTCTTCGGCTTCCCACGTAGCTCCCTCAACATGCTGATTTCTCCATAACACCTTTACTGAAGCTACTTATTTGTTCCTCAGCCTCCGAACTTACCGATCCAAGACTTCAACAAGAATATCTTCATAACTGAGGCCGTCCTTCACTCCAATGTCATCTACCGGAAATACCAAGGCTGGATCACCCAAGCACTTCTTCAAAAGTGACACATAAAAGACGGGATGAATCGAAGATAGCTCCGAGGGCAAGTCCAAATCATACACCACTTTACCAACTCTTTTCACAATGCGGTAGGGGCCAGCATAGCGGGGACTAAGTTTACCTTTCTTTCCGAGCCGCATGACTCCCTTCATGGGAGATACCTTTAGAAATACCCAGTCGACCACATCAAACTCCAAATATCTTCTCCTCACATCACCATACGAATTCTGATGACTCTGAGTGGTTTTCAACCGGTTCCTTATCAAGGCCTGCGCCAACATCTGAATCGCCGCCTGAAACTCGGTGTGGGCAACTGGCTCTGGTGCCTGGGACTCCGGAACAAGTGGGGCTTGCTGATGCCGCTGGGTCATTGCCATCTCTGTGGCCTTCATCATTTCCATTCCTCCTTCCATTCATTCTCCTATGATCCATAATTCTACAATCGTGAACAGCATGAATTAGAAGGATGGAAAGGCTTTTCATCGCATGACATAGAACATGAAAGAAGGGAACATTTCCTAAAATATTTAGTAGCTTCTTCGTCATAGGTGTGGCGCGCTTCACACCCATGAAAAATACTCTACCTAATGAGTCTTTCACACACCTTAGGACACTTCAAACCTATTTCTCTGATACCAAGTCTTCACGACCCGAACATACACCCAGATCATAGAAACGGGACAAGGGACCCCGAGAGACCCCAAGTCAACCCATGGCTCATGCATTCAACTAATCTCATTTAAATAAACAGAATATTAAGCATAAAACATTGCGGAAATGTAACCATGACATAACTTCAGGGAATACCAACATTTACATAAGCTGAATACTACTTATTTATCTGTAAGCCTCTAATATGTAAGATGGGTTGATCAGAAAACATCCCCAACTAACCCGAGCAATACTGAAACATAATCAATAGGAAAGTTCATCAAACGGCCCTCGGAACATGAGGACTCACCAACAAGATGATATCGTAGGCTGGGATGGACTAAGGATGAGGATGAGCCTGAGATCCAAACCCTGTATCATGAAACGATACAGCATAGAAAGTATGTGGTTAGTATGTGGAATGTACTAAGTATGCAAGGTAAGTAAAAAGGATATTTTTAAAGTAAAGTAGACTCATAAATAGACATAGGAGAAGGAAATCATTCTTGCATTAAAATCTTCGTAATAAAACATAAGGCTCAAGACTTTCATATCATTCATAATCATTCATTATCATAATTGTAAATAAGTTTATCATAATATAACTTGAGCCAATAACATAAACATAACAATTCATAAAACATGCGGAACAATGGGAGGACTTGTCATAACCGACACCATCATGGTAGAGCCTTTCATGATGCCCCACAGTCTTGCTCAAGTGGGCAGAGCCGACCCTCGCTTGCCAGGCGAGGGTCGTGCATAAGGCGTGAAATCACATTTGAGGGGATCATTATCAATACATCATTACATTTACAACCCATGGTGGCATGTGGTTATGAGACACCAACGTAGTCCTTTGAACGCCGGGCTTTTCGGTGCTAGACACGGCTCCCAAAAATATGCATATAGGCTCATACATAGATCATTAATATCATGCATAAAAATTCATTGGCTAAGATATAACATTTATCATCATTGATCCCCTTTAAAACATGTTTATCCAAGAATCAAGGCCCTTTTTATCAGCCAATATCATAAATTGATAAATCATGAAATTCATTTCATCAATCGTAGATCATTCTTCATCATATGGGCATTGCCCAATGCTTAATCATACTTAATTCTTTCAAAATATGCTCATAAACATGGGTAACTTAGATTCATGTATTTCCGTAATCAATAAACTTAAAATAATGAATATTCATCATAAATCATAATTTCCATGAACTTTTATCAAATGGGCATTTTGGATTTAAATGCTTGAAACATGAATGAAAGGAAATAATAATAGAACCTGCCCATCATTCATAATTCAATGATTAAAACTCAATTAAATCATACCCATAAAGAGAAATCACATTGTCATGCTTTGGGTAAAACCCCATGGAATTTGAGTAAGAGAATTCATGAATTAACTTGAGATTGGGCATGGGTGAGGAAGAACTCCACCCATTTTAAAACCCTACTTACCTGGGAAGAGATGGTCTTAAAGTTCCTTGAACACCAACAAAGAATTTGATGAAGATATGGGGAAGAAGGCCTTGAATCTCCCAAAAACCTCTCTAAAATCCTTGCATGAGAATGGGCATGCATAAAGGGCTTAACCCATCTTATCTAAACTCAGAAACCTATCCAAAACATCATAGTTTAGGCCTTAGGGACTTAGGAAGTTACGAAAATACCCTTATTAAAACGCAGGAATTTCTGGTCGCCAGTCCTCACGAGGGACCTAACGGGTTGTTGCCACAGGGCACGACTCGTTGCCTTGATCTGTTGAGTCCACTGCCCAATCCTCCAAGGGAACCCCACGGGACACTTCATGAGTCATGAGGTCAAACCACGACTCGTGGTTGATCTCGAGAAAAATAGCATGCCCGAGTGATGCTTTATAACTTAGTTTTGTCTTGTTTATCGACTTAATTATATGCATTCTCATGTAATTTTATGTAAATATGAATATATACACTAACCAACATGATTAGTTCTTGTTTTTTTAGGTTTAAAATGAATTTAAGGAACTAATCCATGAGTTGGTAAACTGGAGGCATGGAATCGAAAGTAAAACGCGAACATTGGCAAGGAGGATGCGCGAAACAACCCACCTGCGCGTTGGCAACGTGCCATGGTAGGCAGGCTGCACGACCATGGAGTGCCACGGCCCCTAACGCGCTGTACAAGCAGTGTGCCATGCTGCCAATGTGGCAGGGGGCTGCCTGGCATGCATTTTACGCGATATCCAAAATGCCTACGCGATGCCTCCGTGTCACGGAGGCATATTGGCTCGATAACCTCCGTCACACGGAGTTATTCCATGTCGGGCATAATTTTGTACAATTCTCATTTACTATAAATAGGTCCCTTAGCTCCTAAAACCATTTAGTCACGTAATATTTCTGAAAAACTGCCAAGGAGTGAGGGAGAAGTGGGAGAACTCACCTAGGGTTCATCAACTTCATCTTCTTTTTTACCTATTCTTGTAAGTATGTTTCTTTAATCATGTTTTCTAGTAATTGTACGAACTTTAGTGGCTAGAACCCTCTCTCTAGGGATGAGGCCACAAGAGATGATTGTGAATACATGACTTTGTTTTGGTTTTAAGTTATTAATTTTTGTTTTATCTTACATTCTTAATTATGGTGTTTTTATGATTGATCACCATGAAAACACACATGTTACACCTAGGAAAAAGCTTGAGAAAGAAAACCTAGGCAAGAACATGAGAATGTAGGGAGCAAATTCGTATCTTTTGATATGATTCGCGGTTAGGATAAGAAATTATACCTAATTTGCCTTGCTTGGTTTATAAAATGGGATGATAACGTGAAACAACTTAGAAATGTCACTCCACCACTCGTAGAAGTAGTTGTGAAGCTAGGTTGAGTTGAATGATTAGAGGTATGAAAGTCCCTAATCTAAAGCATAAGTTGAATGATTAGAGGTACGAAAGTCCCTAATCAAAAGCATAAATCCAGGAAACCACATCCACGTAATTGAATTTCCCACGAACTAGAATGTCACATCACCGCTCAACGATGTAGTTGTGAGGCTAGTTTGTCATGTTTAGAGGCTCGAAAGACCATGAACATGCAATTGTAATTATGTGAGACGATAATTGATAGTTTCATACTTAAACCATTACAAAGCATAGTATCGCAAGATTATCCGGCTTTAACTCTAGTTGCTCCTTGAATGATTTCAGAGTATTTCGGTGACCACTCCTAGACTTAATTAAACTTTATCGAAAAAAGTCTTTAATCAACACTTGTGAAAGTTAATATCACACTTGAACTTGATAATTAGCTGAATTGATCCAGTCCTTGTGGGTTTGACATCCGTCTCTTAAAAAGGGCCACTATATTACTTGTACGACCCGTACACTTGCGGGGCATCATGTTTTTGGTGCCATTGCTGGGGACTAACAAGTTTTTGGCGCTGTTGCCGGGGACTAACAAGTTTTTGGCACCGTTGTCGAGGACTCGGCAAAGTTTAGTGAATTTATCTATTTTTGTGTGACTTTAAATTTCCTTAAGTGTTGAAAAAAAAAGAAAAAAAGAAAAAAATTTATTAGTTTTAAATTTATTTTAGTTTTAGTTTTTAGTCTGATACCATTCTTTACATGACATCATGGAACACAAATGGGTCGAATGGTGGATACTCATATTTTGGTGAGTCCTGTCTGAATTTTGGAGGACCCCACGGGTGGCAAAACTGTAATACTTGCAATATATGTGGTGGTCAAGATGGCAATTGGGATGGCTATCCGAATGCATACTCCCCTCCCCCAAGCCGCTACTATGATCCTTCTGTTGTTTTTGATGAATATAGGAATGATGAAAATGAGAACTTGGAATGCCAAGCTAGGTTAGAAAACATGATAAAATAGGTTCTTGAGTAGACAGAAGCAAGGAGGGAGCGGATGGAAGTATTGGGACTTCAGACCAAGGAAAATGGATAGGCCTTAGAAATGATAAGCGCCAAGTTCATGGAGATGATGGATGAGGCTGAAGCTTGCTTTGATTTGCAAGTGACGGTCTTATGCAATACTCAGGAGGGACTACAAGGAGAAGAAAAGGGTGAGTTCTTGGAAGAAGCCCAGCAATTAGAAGCTCCTGAGAGTCCCCGTGATGGTCTCACACATATGTCCAATCCATTCATGGAAGAAGAGATAGAGTATCCCCCATTTGACATTAATGGAGAGATAGATGTTGATGCAGAGAAGGTGTATACAAGTAAGGAGGTCAAGCACAATGCAGTTTCAAAGTTGAGGTGTATTGTACCCCTCTCGAAGCATTTTTTGACATTAAGTTTGGTTGACAACCTAGAAATAGAGTCTTCCAAGCTTATAGAGAAATGTCTAGAGGAGGACCAAGCCCCGTATATTCTGAAATTTGCTGACTCGGAGAGACAAAATGACTTCGCTTACTTAAGGGCCAATAAGTGCAAAAGGCGACATCTACTGCTTGGTCCTTTCATTTTTTCACCACTACCCCTGGAGAATAAGAGGAAACTAGAGAAGAAATTAGGGGTGATATTCATATCCTCAAGGTGGAGGAAAAAGTGGTGAAACTTGATACGTCGTGCCGCGACGTAAAATTAGGCGCTGCTTGGGAGGCAACCCAAGGGTACCATGGAACCATTTTAATTTCTTACATTTGTGTTGATTTTATTTTTTTTTCATCTTGTGTTGTTTTGGTGGAAAGTTAAGCACAGATGGAGGGGAAGTCTGAGTACCCGTAGAGGAGGAAGCTAACAAGCATGGAAGAGGAAAAGTGTGGGGTCAAATACCCACTTGTGCAAAAAATGAAGAAAAACATGCTGTTAGCTAGGCCTAGAGGCCTCAGGGAGTATTTCTCATCCTATTTAATTTTAATTTGATGCTATGGGGACATAGCATGATTCAAGTGTGGGGTGAGGAATGTTGAAACAAAATTTTTGAGTTAAGCATGACTTCATCACCCGTTGGTTTTCTTTTCGGTTCTTTTCCGATGGGGGGACTTTGAACCGAAGAATAAAAAATTTCTTTGTCTGTATATAATGTTTTTAGTCATAGTTAGGGACTGTTTTCGACGATGGATGGATGACGACCGTCTTGAGGAAAAATTAGTCAATAGGTTTTGGTTTTTGAACCCGTAGCTAATTTATGTCTTGATGCTCTTGTTATGTGCTATACATGATTGTAAGATGCAAGTGTGGTTAGTGTTGAAGCATGTAAGAAGTGTATAACTTTGTTTGAGACACTTAGGCTCTTGAATTTGACTCAATATGATTGAAGCTTAATTCTGAATTCTTGTGATTAGCTGAGTAAGAGTTACTGAATGTGTCTGGAATTGAGCATGTGCTGAGAGTGTAAGTTTTTCGAATATTTCGTGCTATTATGGAATGTCTAGAACTTTCCTGGTGTGTATATAAAATGAAATGAAGGATGTGAATTGTAGGAGATGATTTAGGCATTTCTTTGAATGAACCTAATTTTTATCCCTCACTTTGCCTACCTTGAGTGTTGAATCCTAGCGAGCCCCATTGAGCCTTGAGCCTATTCTTTGATAGCTACAACATAAGCGTAATCCTTTTTCTTTCATTAGCCTTGAATTTGATCCAAAACTCCGAAGCGCTTAAGTGAAAAATTCCAAAGAGTGAAGGAGTGAGAAGCGTGAAAAAGAAGGAAAAGTAGAAGTTGTGAAAGTTGAGAAAAGGACAAAGGTGCAATTGTGTGAAAATGGTTGATTATTAGTAGGGAGTAAGAAAATAAATGAATGAAAAAATTGCATAAGTACTCCTTACTACTAAGCTGAGTGTGCTTAAAGAAATGGGAACAAGAAAATAAAATTCAAGATTGAAAAGAATGAGGAGGAAGTAAGAAAAGAGATGTCCTTAATGAATGTTGGATGTATTAAAAGCGCTTGGGGAAGATAGTCACTATTACTGGCCAGAATAGTACCTACCCGTCCCTTAGCTTACATTACAACCCATTAAGTCCTACTTGATCTTACGTTCATACATCCTTAAATTAGTGGAATAAAACACTAAGGGCAAGCTTATGGTTCACTACATAATGCATGTGAATTCTTTGAGAGAGTGAGTGTAATTTTATTCATATACCCATACTTGTTGTGATTTGAAAATTTGTGAGTAGAAATGGGTAACTCTCTTGTTGTGAGGGCACATGTTTAATGAAAGATAATATTCATGTAGGATTTTCTTGATCGGTTTATTTGCATGAGTTTGCTAAGATTGAGAGTCGATTCTTGAGGTTAGGAAGTCTTAACATAGTTGAATATCATTTCAAGGATTAAATCGTGCATGCTCTATTTTTAACTTCTTATCTTAAATAATCATTGTAGTCGTAGCTTGAATGGTCTTGCTAAATTAGTTATGTGCGAGTCTCCATTAACATGAGATGTAAAAGGGTTGTTCGAGGACGAACAAGGCTTTAAGTATGGGGTAGGTGATCTCGGGAAAAATAGCATGTCTGAGTGATGCTTTATAACTTAGTTTTGTCTTGTTTATCGACTTAATTATATGCATTCTCATGTAATTTTATGTAAATATGAATATATACACTAACCGACATGATTAGTTCTTGTTTTTGTAGGTTTAAAATGAATTCGAGGAACTAATCCATGAGTTGGTAAAGTGGAGGCATGGAATCGGAAGTAAAACGCGAACGTCAGCAAGGAGGATGCGCGAAACAGCCCACCTACACGTTGGCAACGTGCCACGGCGGGCAGGCTGCGCGACCATGGCGTGCCACGGCGGGCAGGCTGCGCGACCATGGCGTGCCACGGCCCCTAACACCCTGCACAAGCAGCGTGCCACGCTGCCAACGTGACAGGGGGCTGCCTGGTATGTATTTTACGTGATTTCCAGAATGCCTATGCGATGCCTCCGTGTCATGGAGGCATATTGGCGCGATAACCTCTGTCACACGGAGCTATTCCATGTCGGGCATAATTTTGTACAATTCTCATTTACTATAAATAGGTCCCTTAGCTCCTAAAAACATTTAGTCACGTAATATTTCTGAAAAACTGCCAAGGAGTGAGGGAGAAGTGGGTGAGCTCACCTAGGGTTCATCAATTTCATCTTCTTTTCTGCCTATTCTTATAAGTATGTTACATTAATCATGTTTTCTAGTAATTGTACGAACTTGAGTGGCTAGAACCCTCCCTCTAGGGATGAGGCCAAAAGATATGATTGTGAATACGTGACTTTGTTTTGGTTTTAAGTTATTAATTGTTGTTTCTTACATTTTTAATTATGGTTGTTTTTATGATTTATCACCATGAAAACACACACGTTACACCTAGGCAAAAGCTTGAGAAAGAAAACCTAGGCAAGAACATGAGAATGTAGGGAGCAAGTTCATATCTTTTCATATGATTCGAGGTTAGGATAAGAAATTATACGTAATTTGCCTTGCTTGGTTTATAAAATGGGATAATAACATGAAACAATGTAGAAATGTCACTCCACCACTCATAGAAGTAGTTGTGAAGCTAGGTTGAGTTGAATGATTAGAGGTATGAAAGTCCCTAATCTAAAGCATAAGTTGAATGATTAGAGGTACGAAAGTCCCTAATCAAAAGCATAAATCCCGTAAACCACATCCACGTAATTGAATTGCCCATGAACTAGAATGTCACATCACCACTTAATGATGTAGTTGTGAGGCTGGTTTGTCGTGTTTAGACTCTCGAATGACCATGAACATGCAATTGTAATTATGTGAGACTACAATTGATAGTTTCATACTTAAACCATTACAAAGCATAGTATCGCAAGATTATCCGACCTTAACTCTAGTTGCTCCTTGAATGATTTCAGAGTATTTCGGTGACCACCCCTAGACTTAATTAAACTTTATCAAAAAAAGTCTTTAATTAACACTTGTGAAAGTTAATATCACACTTGAACTTGATGATTAGCTGAATTGGTCCAGTCCCTGTGGATTAGACATCGGGCTCTTAAAAAGGGCCACTATATTACTTGTACGACCCGTACACTTGCGGGGCATCAGTGGTCACCTTCCGTGGCCTACACTGCGCATCCTATTTTGCCAATCTTCCAGGGTTGACTATGGGTGACCTCACGAGTTGTGAGGTCTGACCACAACTTGTAGTCAAGCCCGTGGCCTCCTCTCCCAAGCCTTTCCGCACCATGCTGACTACGAGTCACCTCACTACTCGTTTTCACTCCTCACGACTCACCTCACGAGTCATTCTGTGACCTGGTGCGAATTTTCAATTTTTCTTTGTTTTCACTTTTAGGTCTTATCCTTGGTTTCCCAGGGTATAACAAACCCCCAACTAACTCAAAATAAAAATAAAAGAAATGAAATAATAACTAAATCAAGTAATCTTCGTACTCGATGGATGAGGACTCACCAACTAGATAGCTGAATTCTTCGGTATACGATCTACTAACAGGGTTGTGACTGTGATCCTGCAGTTGTATCGTAAAATGATACAGCATAAAAGTATGCATCAGTACTTTAAATGTACTAAGTAAGTGAGAGGAACATAATAAAATAGAATAAATAATAAAAGAAATGTCAAACTGGAAAACATGCAATGACCAAATAAAGCTACTGAACTGAATAACTACAATAATGAGGTGGTTTAAAAGACCCTGTCTAATGGTCAAAGCACGTTTGAAG
The DNA here is from genome assembly GCA_035772735.1 of Datura wrightii. Taxonomy (NCBI): domain Eukaryota; kingdom Viridiplantae; phylum Streptophyta; class Magnoliopsida; order Solanales; family Solanaceae; genus Datura; species Datura wrightii. Next base: position 170,149,612 of record JASDFA010000016.1, read on the forward strand.
TCTGGATTACTGATCTGAACTGGACTGGACTGAGACTAGACTAAACTGACTAGTGCGAAAGTCTATAACCAACATGTAACCACGTGAGCTAGACGTGGAGTTCGATGTATACACCCCACCGTAGGACCCAATATACCTTGCCAGGGTATAAAGGCATGAACTTGGTGATCACAAAATTCTGGGGCCAATTAGGCTAATAAATGCGGAAATGTACGCTGTCAATGTTGTTCTGGGAACCTGGGTGCGCTGGAACCCCGGTCCGCTCAGTGCTAAGTCCTTCTCCCACTGGATAATCCTAAATGAATACTAGGTTGATAGCTCAAAACTGAGGCCCAAGAATAGTCATGGATACGTGTCTGAAAGTACCCCAAGAGTCTTAATGGACCAGATTCTGAAACTAGGTTCTAGACTGGTCAGAGCTGCTTATCTAGAAGCATCGTAACCTTCTCAGAACAAACTGAAATCTGAACTAGGGCCCTAAGGCTAGTCAGAACTATATGTCTAAAGTGTCGTGACCACCTAGTGGACCAATAAACTAGACTTTCAATCAAATTCTGATAGCTGGGAGGTAATACTGACACATCAGGAAGTTCTGTAGTCAAACTGATCAGCTAACATTTCTGACTGACACTGAAAAATTTCATATTTTGACTAAGGCTAGACAATCATGTAGATGACTGAGAATTTAGCATGTAAAACAGTAAGGGAGTTCACTTCACTGGTATAGTCAAGAAAATTCCAAGGTTTATCATTTCAATCATGAATTTCTAGTCTGTTCTACCCTCAAGAACCAGGGCTAAAGTCGATGCACAGAGAAAAGCACCAATACTACCATTAGTTGGTGGGAAAATACCCATAATTAATATACAAGATGATTCTACATGGATTAAACAAGACATTATCAAGGATTTCTCAACATTTGAAAATTCACAGGGCTAGGATTCACTTTTGTGGAAATAATATCAATTTACTCATGAACTGATGGAAATCATGTCTCCAAATAATCATGGATATCATTCTTTGCGAATTCAAAGAAAATTTATATATAATCTCTTCGCATTTGAAAGCTCAGGGCTAAGATTCATAAAGAAATTTGAGAAGAGTTTTGGGGGACACAACGGAAGAACTATCCCTTGTTAAATTTCCACATGCCTAATAAAGAATTTCCCCGCAGAATGAAGTTGTACTGCTGCAATGGAGGAAACCCTAGTCTTTCTTGAGAGCTTCTGAAGATGAAAGGTTACGATATTTTTTTCTGAAGATGGGTGGGAATGAGGGGAAAAACTATTTAACCCCACTAATAGGTCTGAAATTATGTCTAAAATAACGTAGTTTAATGTTTAGGAGGGTAGGAAATTACTGAAATACCCTAGGAAATTCGCAGGGAAACCTGACTGCTAGTCCCCTACGGGGGACCCTACGACTCATGTCTCGTGACCACGACTCGTGGTCACAGTCATTGGGTCCACTGCCCAAAATCCCCTATTGGTCACCACGAGGGACACCACGACTCGTGGTGTACCCTATGACTCGTGGTGACCCACTCATCAACTACACTGCCAACACCCATACTCTCCCATCTATTTTGAACCATGGGTCACCTAATGAATCGTGGCTTAGACCACGATTCGTGATGGATAATCGTGAAGTTCACTACCCATATTCTTCTGGTCTTCACATTATCCTTGACCACAAGTCATCTCACAACTCGTGGGGTGGACCACGACTCGTGGTCACTCCCCACGGGTCACAGAATGAATCGTTCTTTGACGTGGTGCAGATTTTTCAGTTTTCTCTAATTTAAGTCTCGGGTCTAGTCTTTGAGTTTTCGAGGTATTACAATATCTCTTCCTTGGGAACATTCATCGTCGAATCTTAGAAAACATATAGAAAAGAATAGAGATGCAATGATAATATGAAAATACTGATCATTAAACCAAAACTGAGTTCACTTTTCTTACATACATCCATAAACACGAAAGAAACTTAAACACATGAATTGAACATGAAAACTAAATTGGGTTCAAGGGGGGACTGATATCTCAAACTGTGACAGAGCCGGTAGAGAATAAGTGTGGGTATTTGGCCATCATATCTGCTTCGGCCTCCCACATAGCTCCCTCCACCTGCTGATTTCTCCATAAGACCTTGATTTTAGCGACTTCCTTGTTCCTCAGCTTACGAACTTGATGGTCAAGGATTTGGACGGGGACCTCCTTGTATGAGAGACTATCCTTTATTTCTACACTGTCCAATGGCACAATTGAAGTTGGATCACCAATGCATTTCTTCAATAATGACACATGGAATACTGGGTGCACAGAAGCCAACTCTGAAGGTAATTCCAGCTCATAGGCTACCTTTCAAATTTACCTCAAAACAATGTAGGGCCCCACATATCTCGAACTGAGCTTTCTTTTCTTTCCAAACCTCATCACCTCTTTCATGGGTGAAATTTTCAGATAGACCCAGTCATTCACAACAAACTCCAATTCTCTTCTCCTCATATCAGCATAAGGATTTTGACAACTCTAAGCTGTTTTCAATATTTCTCTAATGAGTTGTACCCTCTGCATAGCTTCATGAACAGAGTCTTGCCCGATTATTACAGCTTTACCAACCTCAAATCATCCAAAAGGAGACCTGCACCATCTACCATACAATGCCTCAAACGGGGCCATATGGATGCTGGAGAGTAACTATTGTTGTACGCAAACTCGATAAGAGGAAAGTGGTCATCCCAACTACCCTTGAAATCGATTGCGTACGCTCTCAACATATCTTCTAGGGTTTGAATAGTCCGCTCAACTTGCCCATCTGTTTGCGGGTGAAATGTTGTGCTGAGCTTAACCTAGGTACCAAGTCCCTTCTGAAAAGGCTTCCAGAAATGTGAGGTGAACTGGGTACCTCTGTCTGAGATGATGGATAATGGCACCCCATGAAGCCAGAACAACTCCCAGATGTAAAGTCTAGCATAGTCCTCAGTTGAATCTGTAGTTTTAACTGGGAGGAAATGTGCAGACTTAGTCATCCAATCTACAACTACCCAGATAGAATCATGTTGCCAACGAGTTCGAGGTAGGCCCATAATAAAGTAAATATTTATTTCTTCCCACTTCCATGTGGGTATGCTAATATCTTGGGTCATACCTCCCGGTCTCTGATGCTCTACCTTGACTTGCTGGCAGTTTGGGCACTTGGATACGAATTCGGCAATGTATCTCTTCATGTCGTTCCACCAGTATATATCTCGCAAATCACGGTACATTTTAGTAGCAACAGGGTGGATGGAGTATCTCGAGCTGTGTGCTTCAGCCAATATCTGCTGCCTCAAGTCACCAACGTTTGGTACGCACAATATGCCCTAGTAACGGAGCATACCATCTCTCTCTTTGGAGAAAGCCTCAACCTTCTTTTTGAGAACCGCTCCCTTGAGTTTAAGAAAAATGGGATCTTCATCCTGTTTGGGATTAACTTCAACAACCAAAGAGGAGTCTAACCCGCTTTGCATCACCACTCCACCCTCAGCTGAGTCAACCAACTGCACCCCTAACCGCACTAGTTTGTGAATATCCTTCGCCAACTCCTTCTTTCCATCCTCAATATGAGCCATGCTACCCATACACACTCTGCTTAGGGCATCCGCCACCACATTGGCTTTGCCTGGGTGATATAGCACACTCATGTCATAATCCTTCAGGAGCTCTAACCACCTTCTCTGACGGAGATTCAGGTCCTTCTAACTGAATACATACTGAAGGGTCTTGTGATCGGTGAAAACATCAACGTAAGCCTTGTATAGGTAACGTTTCCATATTTTCAATGCAAACACTACCGCTGCCAACTCCAAGTCATGAGTTGGATAATTATTCTCATGAACCTTGAGCTTTCTGGAGGCGTAGGCTATCACTTTGCCCTGCTGTATCAGAACGTAACCGAGTCCCACTCTGGAAGCGTCGCAATACACTACAAATCCATCTGATCCTTCTAGTAGAGTCAATACGGGAGCAATGGTGAGTCAAGGTTTTAACTCCTATAAACTCTTCTCACACACATCTGACCACTGGAACTTCACCTTCATCTGAGTTAGCCTAGTCAGTGGAGATGCTATAGAAGAAAAGCCCTCTACAAAGCGTCAGGAGTAATCGGCCAAACCCAAGAAACTTTTGATTTTGGTTGGGGAGGTTGGTCTGGGCCAGTCTTTCACTGTTTCTATCTTTTAAGGATCAACCTGAATACCTTCACCTGAGACCACGTGACCTAGGAAAGTCACGGACTTCAACCAGAATTCACACTTTTTGAACTTGGCAAATAGCTGGCGGTATCTGAGTGTCTGAAGCACTATCCTCGGGTGATTAGAATGCTCTTCCTCATTTCTGGAGTATACTAGAATGTCATCGATGAATATGATGACGAACATATCCAGATACTTCTTAAAGACTCTATTCATTAGGTCCATAAGGCTACAGGGGCATTTGTTAGTCCGAAGGATATAACCACGAACTCTAAGTGACCATACCGAGTCCTGAAAGTTGTTTTTGGTATGTCATACTCTTTGACTCTTAGATGATGATACCCCGACCTGAGAGTTATTTTGGAGAAACAGCTGGCTCCCTAAAGTTGGTCGAATAGGTCATCAATTCTAGGTAGGGGATACCTGTTCTTGACTGTGACCTTGTTCAGCTGACGGTAATCGATGCACATTCTGAGGGAACCGTCTTTCTTTCGCACGAATAACACTGGAGCACCCCAGGGAGAGATGTTGGGTTTGATAAGACCCTTATCAAGAAGATCTTCTAGCTGCTCCTTCAACTCTTTAAGTTCAGTCGGACCCATTCTATGAGGAAGGATGGAGATGGGCTGAGTATCTAGAATTAGGTCTATGCAGAAATCAATTTCCCATTTATAAGGGACTCCAAGAAGATCTTCGGGGAACACATCTAGAAACTCCTTGACAACAGGGACTGACTGGATAGTTGGGGTCTCAGTATCGGAATCCTTGACCTGAACTAGATGATAAATACATCCCTTAGAAATAATCTTCTTGGCCTTAAGGTAGTAAATAAACCTACCCTTCGGTGCTGAACTACTACCCGACCACTCTAGAGCTAGTTCATTAGGGAACTGAAACCGGATGACTCTAGTTCTGCAGTAGATTGAGGCATAACTGAAGTGTAACCAATCCATGCCAAGAATTAGGTTGAAATCGACCATGTCTAAATCTACAAGGTCAGCTGGAGTGACTTTATTCTAGACTGAGATTGGATAGTTTCTATACACCCGGCTGGCTCTAACTGACTCGCCAATAGGGGTGGAGACTGAGAAAGGTTATGATAGTACTTCTGGACTGATATCGAACTAAACTACTATGTAGGGAGTCATGAATGATAGTGTGGCCCCTGGATCAAGCAGGGCATATACATCTAAGTGGAAAAGACGTAAAATACCCGTGACTACATCTGGTGAATTCTCCTGATCCTGACGAGATGATAATGCATAAAAAAGATTTTGGCGTTGACCGCCCTCTGTACTTGATGTGTTAGCCTGTTAAGCTGGTCGGCCTACTAGAGTTGCTGAGGTGATGGATTCCGATCTCCCTCGTCCTGCTGGTGGGCATTCCTTAAGTCGATGCCAGAGTTATCCACAACCAAAACAGCCCTCTCGACCCTGAAGACACTTTTCCGGGTAATTCTTGCCACAATTGGGGCAAGCTGGATATCTGTTCCCAGCACTGTAGCTCTGAGACAGAGAGCCAAATGCTCCACTCCTCTGGTCTTGGAAGGACCGAAATGTAGGGGCGCTGGCTGAGCTGGGCGTTGGAGCTCTCTGTTGCTGCTGCTGTGGGAGGTTACTACCGCTTGACCTCTGGTGGTCATGATCTGACTAGCCAGTCCTTGCCCGCTTATTCTTTCTTTCTATGTCCCTCAGTTTTTTAGTCTCGATCTACTGGGCATAGACAATCAGACTAGAGAGGTCGATATCCTTGATCAGCATCGCGGTCCTACGCTCTTTAAGAACCAGTTTTGACACCCCATTCACGAATTTTAGCATGCGAGCCCTTGGCTCGGCCACCATCTCCGGAGCATATTTGGACAACCTGGTAAACTCCAAAGCATACTCTTCCATGGTTCTGTTTCCATGTCTCAGGTTTATGAACTCCGCTACCTTGGCCTCCCTGAGCTCTCTAGGGAAAAATCTATCCAGAAAGGCAGTGTTGAACTTCTCCCACTCCATCGGTCCTGCTCCCGCTGGTCGCCCCTCCTTTCACTGTTCATACCAGACCTGGGCTACCCCTTTTAGTTGGCAGGCAGCCAGGTTAGCACTCTCGGAGGAGCTGACACCCATTATACGGGTAATCTTTCTGATCTCATTTACGAACTCTTGGGGGTCCTCCCCCACCTTGGATCCCTGAAATGATGGAGAGTTCATTCAGGTAAAGTACCACACCGTAGTAGCTGTTGTGGACCCGCTGTTATTAACTGGAACCACCTATTAGTTCACCTAGTTGATCACAGTTTGGGCGAGCAGCTGAATGGCCGCCCTAAATTCTACAGTTGATATCGAGTCGTCCTGTGGGGCTGCCAGGGCAGGTGGAGCAGTCTGCTGGGCATTTTCGACCATCATTCCATTGCCACTTTATGGAGGCATAGATCACTAAAACGAAGCAGAGCATGAGTTAGGAGAATGATATTTGGAACAGAATTTCAACGCATGATAAGGAGTATGAAATGAAGGGAAGTTTCCTAATGATATCTCATAACCTCCCCGTCATAAGTGTGGCGCGCTTCACACCCATGATGAGGACTCTACTCGATGCAGCTTTCAGACATCCGAGGATACTCTGAACCTAGTGCTTTGATATCAAGTTTGTCACTCCCCAAGTTTACACCCTAGACGGAACACGGTACTTAAAGACACAAACGACCCCAAGTCAACCCCTAGTCTATCATACACTGCATTATGAGTAACATAAAAATATGTGTAGTGCAAATTTAAAGCAAAAAAATAATAATACTTGAAAGAGATTACATATTTAATAAAATCAATTTGAGTATGAAAACAACTTTACGTCTGAAAGCCACTAGGTCTGATGAGCTGTTGGGACAAACCCCCAGCTAACTCCAAATAAAAATAAAAGAAATGAAATCATAACTAAAGCAAGTAATTTTCATCCTTAAAGGATGAGGACTCACCAACTGGATAGCTGAGTTCTTCAGTATACGGTCTACTAACGGGGTTGGGACTGTGATCCTGCAGCTGTATCATAAAACAATACAGCATAAAGTATGCATCAGTACTTTGAATGTACGGAGTAGGTGAGATGAACATAATACAATAGAATAAATAATAAAAGAAATGTCGAACTGGAAAACATACAATGACCAACTAAAGCTACTGAACTAAATAATTACAATACTGAGGTGGTCTAAAAGACCCTGTATAATGGTCAAAGCATGTTCTAAGTCAGGATTATTGATTTGAACTGAACTAGACTGAGACTAGACTGAATTGACTAGTGGGAGAGTCTATAACCGACATGTAACCATGTGAGCTAGACGTGGAGTCTGATGTATACACTCCACCGATAGGACCCAATATACCTTTTCGAGGTATAAAGGCATGAATTGGGTGATCACAAAATTCTGGGGCCAATTAGGCTAATAAATGCTGAAACATATGCTGGCAACATAGTTCTGGGAACTTGGGTACGCTGGAACCCAGTCCGCTCGATGCTAAGTCCTAGTCCCACTAGATAGTCCTAACTAAATACTAGGCTGATAGCTCGAAACTGGGGCCCAAGACTAGTCAGGGATACGTGTATAAAAGTATCCCGAGAGTCTTAATGGACCAAATTCTGAAACAAAGTTCTAGATTGGTCAGAACTTCTTATCCAGAAGCATCGTAATCACCTAAGAAAAAACTAAAATCTGAACTGGAGTTCTAAGGAAAGTCAGAACTATATGTCTAAAGTGTCATGACCACCTAGTGGACCAATAAACTGGATTTTGAATCTAATTCCGATAGCTAGGAGGTGATACTGACACCTCAGGAAATTCTATAGTCAAACTAATTAGTAGACATTTCTGACCAACACTGAGAAATTTCATATTTTGACTAAGGCTAGACAATCATGTAGCTGACTGAGAATTTAGCATGTAAAATAGTATGGGAGTTCACTTCACTGGTATAGTCAATAAAATTCCAAGGTTTATCATTTCAATAATGAATTATTCTACCCTCAAGAACCAGGGCTGAAGTCGATACAGAGAGAAAAGCACCAATACTACCATTAGTTGGTGGGAAAATACCCATAATTAATATACAAGATGATTCTACATGGAATAAACAACACATTATCAAGGATTTCTCAACATTTGAAAATCTGCAGGGCTAGGATTCACTTTTGTGGAAATAATATCAATTTACTAATGAACTAATGGAAATCATGTCTACAAATAATCATGGATATCATTCTATGCGAATTCAAAGAAAATTAACATATAATCTCTTCACATTTGAAAGCTCAGGGCTAAGATTTATAAAGAAATTTGAGAAGAGTTTTGCAGGACACAAGGGAAGAACTATCCCCTTGTTAAATTCCCACATACTTGATAAAGAATTTTCCCGCAGAAGGAATCTTGTGCTACTGCAATGGAGGAAACCCTAGTCTTTCTTGAGAGCTTCTGAAGATGAAAGATTATGGTATTTTTTCTGAAGATGGGTGGGAATGAGTGGGAAAATCATTTAACCCCACTAATAGGTCTGAAATTATGTCTAAAATGACGTAGTTTAAAGTTTAGGAGGGTAGAAAATTACTAAAAGACCCTAGGAAATTCGCAGGGAAAATTGACTGCTAGTCCCCCACGGGGGACCCTACGACTTGTGGGTCACGGTCGTTGGGTCCACTACCCAGAATCCCCTATTGGTCACCATGATGGACACCATGACTCGTGGTGTACCCTATGACTCATGGTGACCCACTCATCAACTACACTGCCAACACCCATACTCTCCCATCTATTATGAACCACGGGTCACCCAATGAATCGTGGCTTGGACCACGACTCGTGATGACTAATCATGAAGTTCACTGCCTATATTCTCCTGGTCTTCACATTATCCTTGACCACGGGTCATCTCCGACTTGTGGGGTGGACCACGTCTCGTGGTCACACCCGTGGTCACCTCAACCACCAAAATTTCAAAATAAGCCCCCAGGTCTCACCAACGAATGACTTAATGATTCGTGGTTACTCTCCACATGTCACAAAATGACTCATTCTATGACCTGGTGCAGAGTTTCTAGCTTTCTTTAATTTAAGTCCCGGGTCTAGCCTTTGAGTTTCTGGGGCATTACATGACCTCATTTCATAGGAGTTACCAGAGACTTCAGAGTCTCTAGTGCGCCAAGCCCTGTTAGTCTTAGTGACTCTATCTAGTTCAACTGCCACTTCAGTGTATGTTCAGGACATGAATGACCCTCCCGTCACAGTTTCAGCAATCGGCCTAGTTGCCAAATTTAGGGACCTGTAAAAAGTCTCCATCAAATTCTCATTAGACAACTTATGGTTGGGGCAGTGCTTGAGTTTCTTGTTGAATCACAGCCATACCTCATGCAATGCCTCACCAAGTAGCTTCCTGAAATTGTTTATCTCATCTCTCAGTTGCAGTATTCTGGAAGGTGGAAAGAATCTCTCTAGAAAAGCATCATTCAACTCTCTCTAGTTCATAATTGAGTCATGTGGCAACTCATTCAGCCACATTGTTGCCTCCCCAGATAGAGACAATGGAAACAACCTCAATCAAATAGCATTCTGACTAACCCCTGGAAATTTTAATGATTTGCAGATGCCCACGAGTTCATCAGATGCAGATTTGGGTCCTCACCAGCTAGTCCTCTAAACAAGCCCTTCAAGTTTCACAAATGGATCATAGTGTTTGTGATGTTGAACTTACTCCTGGAGCTAATGTAGGAGGGACGATGGCTCCAGTGATGCCAACTCCATCCAAATCAACATCATCGTCATCTTCATAATCAACTGGAATTGCTTTCCGACGCTGCCCCTAGCTCTCTGAGGTTGGTGATGATTTCTTGGGGCTACATCCTAAATATTTTGCTCGTTTACCTCATTCCTAATGACATCATCATTCTTGTTGTTAGCAGCACGTTGGTTATTGTCCCTGCTGCTGATCTTGGGCATAATTGCATGCCCAAGTGATACTTTAATACTTCATTTTTACTTGTTTATCCACTTTTTGTGTGCATTCTCATGTGATTTGTATGTAAATATGGATTTATACTAACCAACATGATTAGTGTTGTTTTGCAGTCTAGAAGGAATTTTTGGAAGCTAATCTACAAGTTGGTAAAGCATGGAAATGGACTCGGAAGCAAGAAGCAAAAGTCGACAAGGAAATAGGCCAAGTTTGGTACTCCGCGATGGAGGCCGTGTCACGCTACCATCGCGGAAGCAGTCTTCCTAGAGTTAAATTTATATCAAATTCCAGTTGATGTGCACGATGGCACCGTGGCACGGAGCTGAGGCTCTGCGATACACTCCGTGCCATGCTGAAGGCAAGTACCTGGAAGCTGAGTTCCAGTGGAGGTCCGCGACAGGGCCGTGGCACGGAAGTGATGCTCCGCGATACAGTCCGTGCCACGTTGCCAGTTATTCCGGGAAAAATTCTCACTAGTATAAATAGAACACTTAGGTTTTATTTTAAAGTATCTGACATTTTGAGCAAGAACGTGGATAGCAGGCAGTTTAGAAGAAGAATTCCTAGGGTTAATTCTCTTCCTTTTTCTCTTTAATTTCAATTGTTTGTATGAATTTTACTTGTTTAAAGATGTGTAATCCGCAAATGAGTGGCTAATTCACCTCTTGATGAGGTTAAGGATAACTGTAGAGGAATGTAATTAATAATTATTTCAGTTTTTACCTTTTCTATAATGGTTGTTCTATCAATTCTTGTTTTTACTATGTTAATGTTGGCCAATGTTAATGTACATTCTAGAATTCCAATTTTGATTCTAAAGGGAAATTAATTGGATGGATGTGAATTGGTGGAATATGATCATTGGTTGAGAAAATTAAGAGAAGATTTACGTTCAGAATAGAAATATATATGTAATGTCATATTGGGTCATTTATGGAATTTGTTATGAATAGCTAGAGCATGGGGTTTTTGCATCACAAAAATGTGTAATGTAAGTCTCATGATTTTTTAATTGGTGAGGAGTCGAAAGATCTAATCCATGGGTTATTAATTCCTGACTAACAACCGAAGAGAAGATAGACTGATTTTAATTAGTAAATTACATCCCTGCATGTTTTCCTTAACCTCAGCTTGTTCATTGCTATTGTCTAGACTTTAATTTACAATCTTTACTTAGGTTCACATTAACTATTAATTTTGACTCAAAAGCATTATTTGTTTGGTTTTCTACCTTCATAACAATATCGTTCACTAACAATTAGGATAATTACTACCATAATTTAGTCCCTGTGGGATCAATACTTGACTTGAAATAAAGCCACTTTACTACTTGTACGACCACGTGCACTTGCGTGTAGTTGGGTCCGAATAAGTTTTTGGCGCCGTTGCCGGGGACTGGCAATTAGTTATTTAATTCTCTTAGTGTTAGTTTACAAGTTTGATATAAGTGTTGACAACTTGATCTTAGCCTTCCTCTTGCAGGTGTTGAATTTTTTCTGAACATTGGCAAGAGATAAGGAGTTGGTGGATTCATTTATAGAGCCATAGAGACAATTTCATCGACAAAGAAGGGAAGCTCTAGAGAAGAAGCTGCAGTTATTAAGACAGGCAATTCTGGAGCAGCAATAGAATCCACCAATTGTAAGGGCAGTTTTAGTGCCCAAAGAGATGGAAGCAAGACCGGTCCGTGAAGTGGCAATCCCACACTCAAATAATGTAATATCCAGCATTCGCAGACTGGAGCCAGGAGGGAGATTCGAACTCAAGCAGAATATGGTGCAGTTATTGCACACCAGCGGGCAATTTACAGGTCTCCCTCATGAAGATCCACAATAGCATCTCCAAAACTTTTTGGAGATAAGTGACACCTATATCCCCGTTGGAGTATCATCCGACTATGTGAGGCTTACATTATTCCCGTTCTCACTGCTGGGGGAAGCAAAGAGGTGCTTGAAAGCTCAACCACCAAATTCTATCACTACTTGGGATGACCTCGCAAGGAAGTTTTTGATATGATTCTTTCCATCAGGGAAGACAGCCAGACTTAGAAGTCAGATTCTAAGTTTCAAACAGAGAGAGGGTGAGAAGTTGTATCAGGCTTGGGAGAGGTTCAACTCAAGCTAAGGGATTGTCCTCATCATCACCAATCTAATGATGTGCTGGTGCATACGTTCATTGAGGGTTTGGAGCCGCATACTAAGATTTTGTTAGATTCAGCAGCCGGTGGGCAGGCATTGGAGAAGACCCATAAAGAGCTTTACACTTTATTAAACCGTATTTCACAGGGAAATCCAGAATGGAATGTGGATTCAACTCGAGGAGGAGAAAAGAAAGCTGCAGGGGTCTTTGAGGTGGATGGTTTTACAGCTATCGCTGCACAGATAGTTGCTTTGCAAAATCAACTTAACACCCATTTCAGCAGTATGAGCTTGAGCCAGGCACAAGCCCCAGTCAATGCAGTTCATCAGTTATGGTGTGAGGTCTGTGGAAGTAGTGAACACTTAGCTGAGTGTTGTGGTGCCAATCCAGACTCGGTGAATATTTTTGGAAACATCCAGAGGAACAGTATGGCAACAGTTACAACCCAAATTGGAGGAATCATCCGAATTTTTCATGGGGGAGTACTAGTCATCAAGGACAGAGTTCAAATTAGGGCGTACAGAGAAACCAAGGGGGGCATCAAAATTTTCAGTCTCAATATAGAGGAAACAATGCACCTCCTCCACCACCCAGCAATATCGAGGATATGTTCAAAACCATAATAGCTAACCAAGCACAGATGCAGGCTGATTATGTGAAATTAGCGGCTGACATGAAAAATTAGCAGTTAGCTACAAAGGCATTGGAGTATCAGTTTGGACAGTTAGCTGGACCCAAAAACCAGACCAAGGAGAGGATTACCAAGCGATACTGACCCAAATCCCAAGCAGGTCAATGCAGTTACTACCAGGAGTGGAACTCAACTCAAGGAGGTGGAACCAGAAAGGCCACCTCAGCTATCTGGAGCGGTAGAAAAGGATGAAGGACATGATGATGTGAGGGGGAAGGAAAAGGCAGTCGAGATAGAAAGACCACCGCCCCTGTTTCCTCAGAGATTAAAAAAGCACAAGGAGGAAGCTTGCTTCAAGAAATTCATGGAAGTGTTGAAACAGGTACATATTAATTTACATTTAGTTGATGTTTTGCAGGGAGTGCCAAAATATGCCAAGTACATCAAGGACATTGTAGCAAACAAAAGCAGATTGACGGAGTACGCTACAGTGGCGCTCACTGAGGAGTGCACCTCCCGAATACAGAATAGATTGCCAATAAAGCTCAAGGATGCTGGGAGCTTTACTATTCAAATTACAATTGGGCAGTCTATTCAAGCTTGCAGATTGTGCGATTTGGGAGCAAGCATAAACTTGATGCCAACATCGGTGTTTAACAAGTTGGGGTTGGGCAGCCCTAGACCAACTACTGTGATCTTACAGCTAGCTGACCGTTTATTGGCCAGACCTAATGGTATTGTGGAGGATGTGCTAGTGCAAGTGGGCTCCTATATTTTCCCGGTGGATTTTATAATTCTGAATTTTGAGCCGGATGCGGAAGTCCCATTTATTTTGGGACGTCCCTTCTTGGCAACCGGGCGAGCCTCAATCGATGTGGTTGTTGGGCAACTAACCATGCGAGCGCATGACAAAGTAGAGGTTTTTGATGTGTACAAGTCCATGAAGCTACCGGCCATTTATGAGGAGCTATCAGCAATCAATGTTCTAAATCAGGAATTGACCCTTCAGATTGTTGACTCACAGGACCCATTGGAGAGAGCTTTAGTGGGCTATGATCATTTTGGGGACAGTGCTACATATGAGATGGTGCAGACTTTGAATGAGCCAAAATGGTTCTTCAGGAAGCAGGACTTTGAACTGTTGAAGATGTCCTTGGAACCCTCGCCAAGGCCATCAATTGAGGAGGCACCGAAATTGGAGTTAAAGACATTGCCTCCACATCTGCAGTATGTATTTTTGGGTGAAGATGACACCTTGCCAGTCATCATTTCAGCAGAACTAACAGATGCACAAGTGAAAGATGCATTAGTGGTCCTTAAGAGGCGGAAGAGAGCAATGGGTTGGCAAATGTCGGACATCAAGGGAATCAGTCCAGCTTTTTGCACACACAGGATATTCAGGGAAGAAGGATCCAAGCCAACCGTGCAACATCAGCGGAGGTTGAACTCGGTGATGAATGATGTAGTCAGAAAGGAAGTGATCAAGTGGCTTGATGTAGGTGTGGTATATCCCATCTCAGACAGTGAATGGGTTAGCCCAGTTCAGTGCGTTCCAAAGAAAGAAGGGATGACCATGGTCACCAATGAAAAGAATGAGCTAATCCCCACACACACAGTTACTGGCTGGCGAATATGCATGGATTACAGGAAGCTCAACGAGGCCACGAGGAAAGATCTTTATCCTATTCCATTTATTGATCAGATTTTGGACAGGTTGGCAGGTCAGGAATATTATTGTTTTCTGGATGGATATTCTGGCTATAATCAAATAGCCATAGCACCGGAGGATCAGGAGAAGACCACTTTTACATGTCCTTATGGGACATATGTTTTCAGGCAAATGCCATTTGGTCTATGCAATGCACCAGCCACATTCCAGCGATGCATGATGGCGATCTTCCACGATATGGTGGAAGATTTTGTCGAGGTATTTATGGATGACTTTTCTGTTTTCGGTAATTTGTTTCCTATGTGTCTGCAAAATCTTGACAGGGTGTTAGCTCCATGTGAAGACTCAATCCTGGTACTCAACTGGGAGAAGTGCCACTTTTTAGTCAAGGAGGGTATCGTCCTTGGCCATAAGGTGTCATGCAAAGGGTTAGAAGTCGATCATGCAAAGATTGAGGTGATTGAAAAGCTACTACCACCAGTGTCAGTGAAGGGTGTTCGCAGCTTTCTCGGACATACTGGGTTTTATAGATGGTTCATCAAGAACTTCTCAAAAATTGCTAGACCAATATGTCGGTTGCTAGAAAAAGAGGTGAAGTTCGAATTTAACAAGGATTCTGTAGAAGCATTCGAGGAGCTAAAACAGAAGCTGGTGGAAGCGCCTATTCTTATTTCTCCGGATTGGGAACATCCTTTTGAGTTGATGTGTGATGCAAGTGACGTAGCTGTAGGAGCTATATTGGGGCAGTGTAGGAATAAAAATTTTCATTCCATTTATTATGCAAGCAAAACACTTGACGCTGCCTAAGTCAATTATACAGTCACGGAGAAGGAGATGTTGGATTTGGTGTTTGCATTTGACAAATTCAGATCCTACCTGGTGGGTTCGAAAGTGGTGGTATATACTGATCATACAGCAATTCGGTATTTGTTTGGAAAGAAGGATGCGAAGCCCAGGCTAATCAGATGGATATTATTGCTACAAGAGTTTGATCTGGAGATTCGGGACAGAAAGGGAAGCGAGAATCAAGTTGCAGATCACCTATTGCGATTGGAAAGTCGTTCGCATGTGAAGGAAGGTGATAGCATCAGAGAAGAGTTCCCCGATGAGCAACTCTTGGAAATAAGGGAAGCTTAAATCCCTTGGTATGCAGATATTGTGAACTTGCTGTTAAGTGGAGTATACCCACCTGAGGCAACGGCTCAGCAAAGAAAGAAGCTGAGGCGTGATTCCCGGAACTACATGTGGGATGAGTTGTATCTATTTAAGCAGGGACCGGATCAAGTGATGAGATGATGCATTCCAGAAAGCCAGATTGCAGAAGTACTGAGGAGTTGTCACTCATCGCTGTATGGAGGTCACCATGGAGGAGAGTGAACAGCTCACAAGGTGCTACAGTCAGGTTTGTTTTGGCCCACACTGTTCAGAGACGCTACAGCCTATGTCAAAATGTGTGGTAGATGTCAAAGAACATGAACAATCAGAAGGAGACAGGAGATGCCACTGCATCAGATATTAGAAGTTGAGGTTTTTGATGTATGGGGGATAGACTTTATGAGCCCGTTTCCACCGTCATTTGGTAATCGTTACATCTTGGTAGCAGTTGACTACGTGTCTAAGTGGGTCGAGGCAGTAGCTTGTCCCAGCAACGACAACAAGGTGGTGACGAAATTTGTGAAGAAGCAAATATTCACCAGGTTCGGTACGCCCCGAGCTATTATCAGTGACGGAGGGGCTCATTTTGTGAATGCAGGTTTCAGAAACTTGCTAGCTAAGTATGGGGTGCGGCACAAGGTGGCGACAGCGCATCATTCCCAAACTAGCGGGCAAGTAGAGGTGTCAAACAGGGAGATTAAGCAGATTCTGTAGAAAACAGTGAATGTACAACGAAATGATTGGGCAAGCAAACTTGACGATGCGTTGTGGGCTTACAGAACTGCATACAAGACACCCATATGGACTCCTCTGTACATATTGGTTTATGGAAAGGCATGTCATCTACCTGTGGAGCTGGAACATCGAGCTTTTTGGGCCGTAAGAAAGCTAAACATGGATCCTGAGCTAGTAGGAAAGAAGAGGTTGATGCAACTGAGTGAGTTAGACGAGTTTCGATGGCACGCCTATGAAAGTGCTAAATGCTACAAGGAGAAAACTAAAAGGTGGCACGACAGGCACATGGTGCATTGGATCTTTGAGCCAGGGCAAAAAGTGTTGTTGTTCAACTTGAGGTTGAGACTCTTCCCAGGTAAGTTGCGGTCCAAGTGGTCAAGGCCATTTGAAGTTGTGAGAATGACCCCACACGGGGCAGTTGAATTGTGGCAAGAGGATAAAAGTGCCACATTTTTGATGAATGGGCAGAGATGTAAGCACTATTGGGGTGAAGACGTTATTCGAGAGAAGACGTCTATCACTTTAGTAGATGATTAAGGATGAAAAGTGCCGAGCCGCGATGGTAAACCAGGTGCTGCACGGGAGGCAACCCGTGAATGTAATGTAATAGAGTAGTTAGGATTATTGTAAAAAAAAAGAAAAAAAAAAGAAAAGGGCTAGCAATAGTTGAGAGGCAACCTATGATTTCTAACAAATTTTTGTGGTTGAATGATTTTCAGGTGAAATGGAGGGAAAAAATACAAAAGTGCAAAGGAAAAATCAAGGTAAGAAAATAAAACTTGGGGAAATTTCCAGAGAGCCCTTGCGTTGGCTCCGTGTCACGGAGGAGGACCTCCGCATTACCCTCCGTGACACGTTTAGGTGCATTCAGGAATTTTTAACAAATTCCAGTGAGCCTCCGCGATGGCTCCGTGTCACGGAGCCTGGCCTCCGCGATGGCCTCCGTGACACATTGAGGCTCATTTCGCGTCGGGTCACCTCCGGTCATCGGGTAAACCCGCGCAAAATCTACCCTTTTAACCCCAAATTCTTTAATTTTTCCCATTTCCCTCAAACCCTCCGCGACCAACACCCCAAAACCCCTTCTCCCCCAACGTGCCACGGGCTTAGTGAGCAAATTTCTTCGATTCTTCTTCGAATTCATCAAGTAAAGGTATGTTCTCAAATTTTTTCTCATTATCGCTGAATATTTCGATTCTTGAACATGTTTTCTTTGATGAAATTCCGCCTTAAGTGGTTAATAAGTGTTGTAATTAATTGAGTTATGGATTAATTAGGTTCATATGATCGTTGTGATTAGATTAACTCAATAGTTACATGATTTGTTAAAATTCTTACGATGTTGATAACTAGGGTTGAGAATTTAAATAGGAAGAAGAAGAAGAAGAAATGGGTTAAAATGGGAATATTTTGGGTTGTGCATGTTGTTTGAATTGAAACATATTGTGATTGAAGTGGATTATGCTATGGTAGAAGATGGATTTTCGGGGGATGAAAGTAGGGAATTATCATAGGTTGTTGTGCGCAAATTGCAAAGTGCTCATGATTATATAATCGAATCGATGGAGGAAATTTCATAATTCATTGTATGAAGTCTGAGTAGTACAAAGAAATTGTTCCATCGACTTGTATGAATGCACTGAGCATGTTGGAAATTAAGAACTGAAAAAAAATGTGAATGTTTTTATCAAAGTGTGTTGACTGCGGCTAACGACTAAGTGTGGGGTGATCAAATTAAGCCCAACCTTAGTCGTAGACAACTATGCCTCGAATAACATTTGAACTGTATGTTTTTGAATGCACAGGGCAAATGTCTAGAAGGCAGGATAAAGGCAAGGGCGCATCCACATCTGGTGCCAGCTGGAAAAGAGTAAGAACTGGGGCAGCAGTACCAGCAGCACCACCTGTTCCTCGAGGGCAACGCCGACAGTATGGAACAAGATGGGTGACAGATGAGGGGAAGAAATGGTATTCCAAACGCAAGGAAACCAAGTACTTCCCGGAGGAACAGATGGCACGGGAACCACTAGCACAGGAATTCCCACGGATCCTACATAGGATTGACACTACTGGGTTAAACTTCATTTTTGAAGAACCCCAAGAGTGCAATCTTCATCTTATCCAGGAATTCTACGCCAACTGGAACCCGACTTTGCGCAGCCACACCATCAAGATTAGAGGCCATGTGGTTACCTTTGAACCACACCATCTAAATGCAATCCTGGGGGCGCGGGAAACACACGCTCATGTCCTATGCCAGCTGAACATCACTCCACCATACGCAGATATCAAACGCACTTTATGTGGAGCTCGATCGACAGCCAGGTGGGGTCGGCACAAGGAAAGGGGCTACCACCAGACATTGCCATATTCCCAGATGAACAGAGAAGCTCGAATATGGTTGAAGATATTTTGCTCTTGTCTGATCCCGGGGGTGTACATGACTGATGTCACCTAGGATAGAGTTTGTTTGGTTTATGCACTGATGAAAGGGCTGGAAATTAATGTTGGGGCGGTGATCATCTACACCATGAAGAGAGACAGACTGCATCAGGGGAATCGATATGGGTTCGGTGGTATTCTCACCACTTTCCTGAGGGGCCACGGTATTGAAGAAGAGGCCCTGGACTACATTCCTCAGCTTGACAAGCGTGCTTTGGATGTTACTAAAACCAAGGCACCGGATACTACATATGGGCCTGTGCTTACACTAGCCAAGCGACATGCTCGGAATGATCAATACATGGCCCGAATATATGGGATGCAGATGTTGCAGCTGCGCATTGGGGGAAGGCTTGCGACGGAGGAGGAATTGTGGCAGCTCGACATGGATTACCCATTCAATGAGCATGCTCGAGCTTTATGCCGAGTGGGGCCCGTATTTGTAGAGCCTGTGGATGATGACGTCCCTACTGATGAGGAAACACGCCGGGAAGACTCAGACATTGAGTCGGAGGAGGAAGGACGGGGACGATTCTGATCCTGGGGATGAGGCGCTGGCACCTGATGAAGAGATTGAGTATTTTGATTGATCAGGGAGTTACACCACCAAAACTTTGTTTTTAAATTGCAACAATGTGAACACTGGGGACAGTGTTCTAATTAAGTGTGGGGTGGGAGTAGTTAGGTGCTAGTTGTTTGTGTTTATTTTTTTTGTGGTTGTGCTAATTGTGGTTCTGTGACTCTGTGTTTCATGTTATGCAATTGATGAAATTGTGGTAGCTGGTGTTGTAATAAATATTAAGCGGCTGTTGCTTGTGATGTGTAAATTTTCTGTGATGTGTAAATTTTTGGATTATATTTAATTTTTTCTATCGAAATTGTTTTTGTTTGTTTGGGTTTCTCGGTTTTTATTTTCAGTGCTTTTTTCGAAAATAGTCCCCTTGAACCGACGTCGTAGATAGCGATTCTTCCCTATGATGGATGGATGACGATCGTCTTAAGGGAAATTTAGTCGATAGGGTTAGACTTTTTTCTTTCGTTTGTTTTCCAAATGTGTAGCTAATAATGGTTTGACATTCTTGTTATGTGCTACACATGATTGTAAGATGCAAGTGTGATTCGTACAGAAGCATGCAAATATGTTAAACATGTTGAGATACCTAGGCCCTAGAATTCGATTCGGTGTGATCAAGGCTTAATTAGTGAATTCTTGTAATTAACTGAATGAAGAGTCTGTGAATATGTCTTAAGTTAAGAATGTGCAGTGAGTGTGAGGTTTCGAATATTCCATGCTATTGTGAAGTGTCTAGAACTTGCCTAGTGTGTATATTAAACGAAATGAAGGATGTGGATTGTAGGAAAGGATGTTGGCATTTCTTTGAATAAACCAAAAGTTTATCCCTTATCGTACCCACCTTGAATGTTAAATCCTAGTTAGCCCTATTGAGCCTTTAGCCTATTCTTTGATAGATAAAACCAAGCTTAACCCCTTTTTTTCATTAGCCGTGAATTTGATCCAAAACTCCTAAGTGCTTAAGAAAAAAAAAGAGAAAAAAAAACAATTTTCTCAAAGAGTGAAGGAGTGAGAAGCTTGAAACGGAAGGGGAAGTGGAAGTTGTGAAAGTTAAAGAAAAGGTCAAAGGTTCACTTGTTTGGAATTGATTAATTATTAGTAGAGAGTAAGAAAATCAATGAATGAAAAAAGTTGCTTAAATACTCTTTGCTAGAAAGTCGAGTGTGCCTAAAGAAATGGGAAAAAAAACAAAGAGAAAATTCAAGAGTGAGAGGATTGAGGAAGAAGCAATGTCCGTAATAAAGGTGGGATGTATTAAAAGCGCTTAGGGGAGCTAGTTACTATTATTGGTTAGCCCAGTATTTATTAGTTCCTTAGCTTACATTACAACCCATTAAGTCCTACGTGATCTTATGTTCATGCATCCTTAAATTAGTGGAGTAAAACACTAAGGGCAAGCTTATGGTTCACTACATGATGCATGTGAATTCTTTGAGAGAGTGAACGCAATTTTATTCATATACCCATACATGTTGTGATTTAAAAGTTTGTGTGTGAAAATGGGTAACTCTCTTGTTGTGAGGGCACATGCTTAATGAGAGATAGCATTCGTGTTGGATGTCTTGATCAGTTGATTTGCACGAGTTTGCCAAGATCGAGAGTCGATTCTTGAAGTTGGGAGGTCTTAATGTGGTGTACTTCATTTTATTGATGAAATCGTCCATGCTCTCTTGATGATTGGCTATCTTAAACAATCCCTATAGTCGTAGCTTGAATGGTCTCGCCAAATTAGCTATGCATGGGTTTCAATTGCATGAGATGTGAAAGTATTGTTCGAGGATGAACAAGGTTTTAAGTGTGGGGTAGGTGATCTTGGGCATAATTGCATGCCCAAGTGATACTTTATTTTTACTTTAATACTTCATTTTTACTTGTTTATCCACTTTTATGTGTGCATTCTCATGTGATTTGTATGTAAATGTGGATTTATACTAACCAACATGATTAGTGTTGCTTTGCAGTCTAGAAGGAATTTTTGGAAGCTAATCTACAAGTTGTTGAAGTGTGGAAATGGACTCGGAAGCAAGAAGCGGAAGTCGACAAGGAAATGGGCCAAGTTTGGTGCTCTGCGATGGAGGTCGTGTCACGCTACCATCGCGGAAGCAGTCTACCTAGAGTTGAATTTATATCAAATTCCAGTGGAGGTGCGAGATGGCACCGTGGCATGGAGCTGAGGCTCCGCGATACACTCCGTGCCACACTGAAGGCAATTACCTGGAAACTGAGTTCCAGTGGAGGTCCGCGACAGGGTCGTGGCACGGAGGTGATGCTCCCTGATACACTCCATGCCACGTTGCCAGTTATTCCAGGAAAAATTCTCACTAGTATAAATAGCACACTTAGATTTTATTTTAAAGTATCTGACATTTTGAGCAAGAACGTGGATAGCAGGCAGTTGAGAAGAAGAATTCCTAGGGTTAATTCTCTTCCTTTTTCTCTTTAATTTCAATTGCTTGTATGAATTTTACTTGTTTGAAGATGTTTAATCCGCAAATGAGTGGCTAATTCACCTCTTGCTGAGGTTAAGGATAATTGTAGAGGAATGTAATCAATAATTATTTCAGTATTCATCTTCTCTATAACGGTTGTTCTATCAATTCTTGTTTTTACTACGTTAATGTTTGGCCAATGTTAATGTATATTCTAGAATTCCAATTTTTATTCTGAAAGGGAAATTAATTGGATGGATGTGAATTGGTGGAATATGATTTTTTCTTGGTTGAGAAAATTAAGAGAAGATTTACGTTCAGAATAGAAATATATATGTAATGTCATATTGGGTCATTTATGGAATTTGTTATGAAGAGCATGGGGTTTTTGCATCACAGAAATGTGTAATGTAAGTCTTATGATTCTTTAATTGGTGAGGAGTCGAAAGATCTAATCCATGGGTTGTTAATTCCTGACTAACAACCGAAGAGAAGATAGAATGATTTTAATTAGTAAATTACATCCCTGCATGTTTGCCTTAACCTCAGTTTATTCATTGCTATTGTCCAGACTTTAATTTACAATCTTTACTTAGGTTCACATTAACTATTAATCTTGACTCAAAAGCATTATTTGTTTGGTTGTCTACCTTCATAATGATATCATTCACTAACAATTAGGATAATTACTACCATATTTCAGTCCCTGTGGGATCAATACTTGGCTTGAAATAAAGCCACTTTACTACTTGTACGACCACGTGCACTTACGTGTAGTTGGGTCCGAACAGTTGCTTCATGCTCTTGTGCATTTATAGCTCTCCTCAAAGTTCTCTCTAACTCGGGATTATAAAGGGTTAACAATTTATCCCATCTTCGGGTATTCGGCATGCACTACCTATACCCTATAGAGACAAAAACAACAAAATAAAAGTAAAATTAGAAAATAAGACTATAAGTCAAATAAGCACACTTGACTTAATTTAAAACCATACTCCCCGGCAACAATGCCAAAATTCGATACGCCTAAACTACATTTCTATGATAAGAAGTATAACGCGGTCTTTGTCAAATATAGAACCTGACAAGGTTGGGGTTGAATCCCACAGGTAATATGGTGAAACTAAGTCATATGTGGTTATTTGCTTTTAGTCAAATATTTTTGTAACATTAGGGGTTTGGGAATCATGTTTCGCTCCACTATTTGTAAAATACAAGAAGTACCAACTATGATCGATTACTAATAATATTTGGCAAATGAGAACAGGGGGCTCATTTAATGCTATGGGTATAGTTTGCTAACTAGATTATCCTATCCAAAAGTTTCTCAACCTATTTAGACAGGTATCACAGTTATCTTCTCAAACTAAGAGTGACAATAAATGAGTTACAATAATTAACCTAGGTTGATTAATCTTAATACAATATTAATCATTCGTCAAGGTTTAATACCTTGAATCCCTAATACTAATCCTTTTTCATCCAGATTTATACACCTTACTCAAGCATGTCAAATCTAAGGTTTGTTCTAATGTTTGCAACCATTAGAAACCATTCAAAATGAATACACCAGTAATACACACATTTACATTAAATTAGTCCCTACATCATTCACCACCAGTATGTCATTCTACATGATTCACACAACCCTAGTAATGAAACTTAGACACACATGGTCATTGCATTCATAACAGCAATCACATTCATCAAAAAAGGTTTAATTAACAAAGAAGAGATGAAATCTTGATTGTGATTCCAAAAACTCAACAATATTTATTCAAGACTCTTTCAAAAGTAACTTACAGAGTTGTTTTTCTCTCTCAAAGTAGCATCTCAAATCATTCCTTTCTCTCCAAAAATCTCCTCCCAAAAATAAACCTAGCAGCTGCTATTTATAATCTAAAATAATTCAAAACTGTATTGCAAATCGGAGTCTCGCTCTTAGGTGACGCCTAAGTTGATGTCCCATCGGCTAGGTGAAAGACCATCATTTGGGTCGTCACTCCTTGTCTAGTGTATCAGAAAATCTGTATCTTGTTGACAGTACACTTGGCAGTCCATCGTAGAGGTGCCGGTCTATCACCTGGTCCATCGCTCCATATCTAGTGTGCCCTTAATTCTTCATCTTTGTGGCAGTGATCGTGACAGTCCATTGGAGTGGTGACGGTCCGTCACTTGGACTATCACTTTCACTTTTTTTTGTTCCGCTTCTGTTTAGGCCCGATGGTGGAGGTGACGGTCCGTCGCATTGGTGACGGCCCGTCAGGTAGGCCGTCAAGTTGTTGTTTCAGCCTGTTTCACACTATTTATTTGCTTTGCTATATGTTCATGTATAAAACACACAAAACCATCAAAATAAACAAAAGTTTCCCAAGAGCTTGCATCAATTCATAGTTAAAAGCATCCAATGTGTCGTCAAATGAGGACACATCAGTGGGGTTTGACTATTTGTAGCTCAACCCCACACATCTACACTCCAAATCCTCCCAATTGTTTCCTCATCCAAATCTCACTCTTCTTCTAAAGCTCAAGCAAGATAAGTAAATTAGACTAGTGTTTGCATCCACTAATTTTTCAATTAAAATTTAGAGGAAACAATAGATCCATGCTTATAGATTGAATTTAAGAACAATCCATCAATATCCAATCAAGTTTAAACACTCATCAAGCATACACCCCTAGCTAGCAATTTAGCTACTCATTAATGAAAATAGAAAAAATATACCCATGGGTAAATCAACAAACATCATAATGAATAGTAGATTAAGCTTTCAAAAATCTGCAACTATGGTGTATTTTCCAATGTAATTAAAGAAGAAGAAGAAAAAGGAAAGTGTACTTTCTATCTCTCTACTATGTTGTGATATGATTTGATATTGTACAATTTAGGGTAAAATCTACTTATTCTCGTATTAATGCTTTTAAAATTTTCCCTTGGAAGCTTCTCAGGTATAACGGTGCCACAACTAGATGATTTTGCCCTTGTCAGCATTTTGGGTCATTTGGGAGGCACCTGTGAAATCCGCAACTCATATTTGCTTCATAGGTCAAGGAAGAATTGTTCCAGTGCCAACTGTGTTTACACCTAAATTTTGCAGGTGCCAACTTGCGCTTCACAGGTTCACTTTAGAAATTCTTCCTAATGCTGACTATGTGGCACCTAGATTTCGTAGGTGCCAATATACGGATCGCAGGTTATTTGTTTCCAGCAGAGTGCTTTTTATTCAATCCTTGTGTTTTTTTTGTCTAAGTCTAACACCTGCACAAGAAAAGAGAAAAGGTATAAAACCTTCCTAATTTGTTGTGAAAATAAAGCAATAGCTCGTGCTTAAAAGCCTAATAAGTTGGTAAATTGCCAATTCATCACTTGACTATGGGGCTATACTTTACTTATAAGAGCTATAAAATGTCTAGAAGAACCATATTGAAGTTCACAGAGCCATATTAAAGTCTACTCCCTTATGGACTTTCTTTATGCCTATGTTGGCATAACTGACCCTCGGTAGAGCCTTGTGTGCTCGAGGTGCAGTTATAGGAGCCCAAAAAGCTCAGATGCAGTTACAAGAGCCTATAAGGCTCAATATACAAATATAGGAGCCAACTGTGCCCAAGATACAATTATATCTTGCCTATGGGGCTACAGTGTTACGAATAGGAATATATAAATTGAGGTGTACCTACCAGGACTAATGGGAGCTTAGTAGGTTATTGTTTGTTGTTTGTACCTGTCAGGCTTATGGGAGCTAGGTTAAGTTCTTATTTGATTATTGCCTATTTAGTTTCCTATATAACTTAATAAGATCTTTCAGGTTATTTTCTTATTCTTATAGTTGTTCACATTCAGTTCCTATGATAAATTCATTTCCAGCTTATCGTTATTGCTTTACATCCTCGGTGCATCATTGTACTGACGCCCAAGCCTGGGGCATGACACTCTTTCCTGCAGGATCCAACAAATAGGTTCAGAGACCTCCTCAGTAGTAGTTCAGGCTCAGTATATTGGTCAGTTCTTCTCTTTTGGAGTCGCCATAATTTATAGGTTTGCCTGTCTTTTGTTGTATAGTTCTTTTTGGATAGGTTGGGGCCCTGTCCCGGGCAGTATTTACTCTTTAGAGGATTGCAGACTATGAGATTGTTTAGGGGTACATTATTGGCCGGGTTGGCTTTGTTATTTTGTCTGGGCAGTTTTGCCGCCTTAATGGCCCTTGTATATATGTATACTTTCAGCTTTATTGTCGGCCTGCATAGGATGTTATTTATATCGTGAACTATTGGGTCCGCTGAATATCTGCGATTTAATGGATTGTAGTAATAATTTGAAAATACTCCTAGGCGGGAGTAAACGAAAGATAAATACTACAAGTAAATAATAAAGCAGAAGTGAAGTAAAATACTTACAAAGAGTTGTTTAGTGATAAGAAGGAAAGACAGAGAACATAGAGGGAGAGATAGAGGGATTTGGGCAATATCGAAGTAAGTAAAGTGTTTTTTGAATGCCTCTATTAATATAAGGTGAAGGTCATAAATAGACCTCAAATGTGATGACTTAGTTAATTTCTAACTGCTATCTATTTTACAAGTGTCCACACATGGCAAATTTAATTGTACATGGATATTTTAAAAAGTTGTCTTCATCCTCTTAAAAATTATTTTTCTTGAAAGTTATCAACTTTTTCCTGATGTGGCATGGGTATTTGATGAAGATTCATCTTCATGTGGCATGGGAATCTATAGTGATTTTCTGTTGCCCTTTTGTGGCTTGTCTAAATGTGGCATGGAAGTCGGCAGAGATCCTATCCTTTTGTGGTTTGTTCCTTTGCTGTTTGTCCTTTTGTTGCTTGATTTTTTGGGTGGATTTCTGTGGGGCCCATTCTTTTTTGACTGTTTAATTCTGTAGTCATCTTTTTGAAAGGGTAGTCCGGCTATCTTGTTTAGTTAAGACGATAAGCTTGAGCTATCTCTTGCGGATCAAGCGTGTCTTCATTGCTTGGTTCACGTGCATGATGGGACGCAGTATTTACTAATTTCATTATCTATTTTTGTTCGGGTATCTTTTTAAAAGTTTGATAATGCTTGATGAAGCCTTCTTTTTAATTTTTCCTTGGACAGTTGGGATTCCTGTCGTAACGAAGAACTTGAAGTTCCCTTATCTTCCTGGGTTGTTGGTGCTCAGTCGTACTCAGATATTTAATTCTTTCAAATTCATGAATATCAAAGGACCAGATGATAATGTATGATATTCTTTTTGCAATAAAAAACTTTCATAATTTAATATTTTTTGGTAGGGTATAAATATTCTGCTCGACTTGGAATTTTTCAAATCATGTTTGAAAATATTTTGACAATATCTATTTATTTCCTCCAAATTAGTTCCACCATTCGAAAAACCATCTGGGGATGTTCGCGCATTTCATATCTTCTGAATACTTGACAAACCAAGAATGTGTGTTGGGCCTTAGATCCATAAAGTTATACCAGGCTTCCTTATAATCATACCAGTTATATGTCAGGGGTCTATGGGCTCTTGATAGGGGAATAGGTGTATGTATATGATCTACAAACCATTCAAACCGACGTAATATTCTTTTAATTGTGAACTTTGAGTACTGAATACTGTCGGGATTATCTGGACATTCTAGTTTATGCTCAATTTTTACTAAATTGGTATCTGTTAATATGAACTCATAATACCTTTGGATTTTAAGGGGATCATCTGTCTCCACATAATTCCAATTTGTGTAGCATGATTTAGCAACTCTGCTACTCCAAAACCTTCATATTTTTTATCGAGGGCCATGATCGGCAGTACCTGTAAAACTGTTAGCTCAAACTGTTGTTTATTGATAACACCCAAATACACTCCTCGTTTAGAGAAAATGTAAGCGATCGTTGTATCAAAATAAATATTCTCGATGGATGTCGGGGTCGAATCCTACAGAGAATAGTGAATGATTTGCGCAAGTGTTGTTTTAGGAAATTTGAATTCGCATCAATGAAGGAAAATAAAAAAGGAAATTTTTAGGGGGAAATAGAGTTAACAATATTGTGGATTTCAAACCAGCTTGCCAAAATAGCAAAATAACCAAAATTGATAGACAAGAATGAGAGAAGACTAGAGGTGTGGTGTAAATGGAGTTCTAATCAAATAAGGATATGCTAGCTCATCAAATCATTGCAAATACGTGTAAATAACTTTGGGCAAGATGGCATCCTATGTTTTACAACCTCATAGATGCCTTTTCCTCGAGTCCTTTGGAACCTCAAGACACAATTCAATTAGCCCAATAGAGTTTGGGTTAATAGCTAAGCTATTTCTAGGCATCAACTACTAATTAGGATGATGAACATGGATTTTGGTTATTTCTAGTCCAACTCCACACAATCACATCCATTCCCACCATCAAATTCTCTCCCAATACTTGAATTCTTCTTTTTCAAGCTAAATCAAGTAAGAAAAGTAAACCCACATTTGCAACTATGGATCGTCAATTATAGATTGGAGAGAACTCAACAGATTTACACTAATTAAGCAATATTAAGATGAATCTAGCAATACCCAATCTAATTAAGCACCCATCATCACACACCTCTAGTTGATGATTTAGCTACTCACACTTAAGAAACTAAAGAGTATATTCATCAATAAACTCAATAATTTCTATAGTAGGAGCAAAAAAAAATCAAACTCAAAATATGTCTGCAATAATGGTTGTACCTTGCTAATGGAAGAAGAAGAAAATAAGAAAAGCAATTTCACTCTCCTCCAATGGAGTTCTTCTTTTTCAAGGAAAAAGGAATGTTCAAAAAGCTATAAAGTATAAAAGTTATGTACAAATTACTTTCTTCTAGACTATATACAAAAATAGGGCAACCAATCTCCTCTTTTTCCAGTGCTGAATGTAATTGCCCCTGTTCAGGCGTCTTGTCACTTGTGAGGGCACCGACAGTTCACCAGCTGCATTCCGCGAATTGTCGTCCTTTACCTGCTGCACATCCAGTGATTCTACTGGCCCATTAGGTGACACCTTCGGCGGTTCACCAGCCTTTATCAGCGATCCGCTGTTTTATTTACTCCTCGGTCCAGAAAATTATAGGCACCGGTAGGCGCTTTGACCGGCGAGTCGCCGGTTGATGTCCGCAGCCGCTAATTGCATATTATCCTCGAGTCAGTGGTCATCTGCATTTTACCGGCATTTCACCAGTGTGCTCCGGTGGAACGACAATTTTAACCTTATTTCATCCTTTTTACTCCACTTCTTGCTCTTTCTCTTCAATTCAAATACCTACACATAAAAAGGCAAAAAAGGCATAAAATTCATCTCAATGACTTGTAAACTAAGCTAAAGCTCATGCTCAAGAGCCTAATGAGTTGGTAAATTACCAACTCATCAAACCCCCAAACTTGGACCATTACTTGTACTCAAGTAATGCAATTCTCATCATTTAGTAAACATGTCACTCCACAAGAGTTTAGACACCAATGACTAGTTAATCCATGACAATCTAAAAAGTGCTCACTACTCACTGAAAAAGAGAAACAAATTTCCCAAAGAAATCAAAGAAAAATGATCACGGGCAAAAATAGCATGCCCGAGATACGCTTTATGACTTAAATTAGTCTTGTTTATCTAAGTTATTGTATACATTTTCATGTAATTTTATATGAAGTGAAGATATGTGCTAACCAACATGACTAGCCTTTGTTTTGTAGGTTTTGATGACTTTTGAGTAACTAATTCATGATTTGGTGAAGTGGAGGAATGGAATCAAGAGCAAAACATGAAAGTCAACAAGAAAACATGCAATAACTGGCACCCTGCGCGATAGGGGCCGTGGCACGCTGCCAACGCGGCAACACTTAGTCAAAAATTGCATTTTTTGGCACATTCCAGTGAGGGTACGCGTTACCAACGTGTCACGGAGGTCAAGTAGGGCGTTCAGCTCCGTGACACGTTGCTGTTCCACCACAGGCCAAATTTTGCAATTTTTCAGCATAGTATAAATTGAACCCTTAGCTCCTAAAATCATTGGGTCACGATTTTATTCTGGAAAACTACCTAGGAGTGAAGGGAGAAGTGGGAGAACTCATCTAGGGTTTATCAAATTCCCTTCTCATCCACCAAATTCATGTAAGTATGTTAGTTTAGTATTAGTTAATTGTAGTTTTACGAACATGAATGGCAAGAACCCTTCCTCTAGGGTTGAAGCCATGAATTATAATTGTGATTTTATGAAATTGTTTTGGAATTAAGTTATTGATTGTTGTTTTCGTCTTGCATTCTGGATTGTTGGTTGTTTTTATGATTGATCACCATGAAAGCATATTTGTTAGCTTGAGTAATATCTTGAGAAAGCATTACCTAGGTCAGGACATGAGAATGTAAGGATCATGTTTGTATCTCGGGAGAGATTTTTGTGTCAGGATAGAAATATACCTAACACCGTGCTTGGTTGACACACGGGGGTTATGAAAGACCAACTTGGGATGTCACATCACCACTCGAAGAAGTAGTTGTGAGGCTAAGTTGAGTTAAATGGTTAGACTCACGAAAGTCCCTAATCGTTTCCCCGTAAACCACAACATAATTGATTGCCCGCGACTAGAAAATTAAACTCCTCGCTCACAATGATGCAGTGAGGCTAGATTGCCGTGTTTAGTGGCTCGAAAGACCATAAACATGCAATTCTAATTATGTGAAATAACAATTGATAGTTCCATGCTTAACCCATTGCAAATCGTAGTATCGCATGATTAATTGGTTTTAACTCTATGTTGCTCCTAGAGTAATTTTAGAATACTTCGTTGACCCAAACTTAGACTTAATTAATCTCAATCGAAAATGTCTATAACCAACACTTGAGGTATTTAAGATCACACTAGAAATGGATAGTTAGAGGAATGGGTCCAGTCCCTGTGGGTTCGACAATCCGGTTCTTAAAAAGAGCCACTATATTACTTGCACGACCCGTACACTTGCGGACGCGCGAATCGGGCACGTCAAAAAACATATGGAAATATTTCAAGAGTCCACCACAACTTAAGAGCATGATTCACAAATGCTTTCATTTTGCAAAATAATACTTATCCAAAGAAATACACATAGCATTTTAATTCATATTCACTGCACATTCAAAGCTTGTCTTAGGGCTCGCATTACTCATGCCTCAATCATACCTTTACCTTAATGCAAGTGTGTCCTCAAAAGGAATGATGCCACTCACCAAGGAGAGAATCCCTTTTTCTATCATAAATTAGCTCACACACAGGGGATTTTAGAAAACGATAGTCACACTCACTCTCCCAAAAGAAATCTTCATTCACACAACTCGACCCATAGGTTTTCCCTTCGTGTAACTCGCCACTAATGTAGAGCAGCTACACTCAAAATCAATTAGGACTTGCGGGTCATGATGAAGGCTAGGGATAAGGGTAAGACAATTATTTGTCTCTAATGACTCGATCCTTCCTAATGCCTTTTATGTGAACATTTCAACCCTTCCTATTTGACTTTTTTATATCACTTTACCTATTTCCTCCGTTCACAACTTATTTTTTCTCTTTCATTGCTCAAAGATCTTCCGTGTAGCTCCCTTGGCTATCACATTACGCCTTGCCTATTCAAGAGGTAACACCATTCCACTTCTCTTTTTTCTTTTGGTATCTTAAAATTTCTTAGCTCATCATTTCATTCTTTTTCCCACAATTTGGTGCTACCTCAGATTTATGTTTCTTACCTCCTTTTTTGAAAACCCCCAAACTTAGGCTCTTTGCCTCTTACTCACAGATTTCTTTATCTCTCCCTAGGCCTTTGAGCCCACATTTTCTTTTCATTCACTCACTACTAGCTATTAGGGAGGATGGGTGCCAAGAAGATGGAATCAAGAAGGGATATTGGCTTGTAATGTGGTTTCCAAAAATAAATAGTTTAAAAGGCTCAACATTGGCTAGCAATGGAAGACATTTTTGGAGGTCATTTTGGATAGAGTGGTTGATCAAATGAAAGCCTAAAATCATGTTCTAAGTGCAGCTACATATAGAATTTCGCCTTGAGCCACACTTAGGGAAAGTTATAAACAAGAAGCTATGCATGAGATTCACAAAGATCCTTACCACACAAGGCATCACACTCAAAGATTCCATTGAAAGTCATTATCATCACAATATATTGATTCAATACATTAGAGTATACGAATCCATAACCCAAACAAGGAATTTACAACGTATGACAAAAGATTGCTACATTTCTCATTTCAAATGCCCATTATTTTCATTTCTCAATTTCATGCCACATTTCAAAATTTTTGTGGTACCTCTAAGAACAACTCCACAGAAGACTCAAGACAGACATGGCATTTTTCCTTAAGAGAATTGTCTCATAATCTATCATCGGGAAAGGCCAACCCGATTTGACAACAAAGGAAAAGAAAAAGAATAAAAACAAAAAAATGCTCTTCAGAAAAGAACCGTAATATGAAGAAAACCCTTGGAGTTTGATTACTTTCCTACTATTTACATAGGCGAAAAAAAGAGTTTAGGTCACAAAACAACATTTGATGATTCAAATCAAGGACCCATTTTTCAGCACTAACATTCAAAAATCATTCATTTCATTGCATTATATCATGGTCTAACCTTCCTCTAGAATAAGATATACACTCCCCTCCCCCACTTCAAACAAGACATTGCCCCCAAGCGAATGAAAATAAAAGACAACAAGTTGAAGGGAACTTCCTGACAGAATTAGTGATTGGGATGAGGGCCCCAGGAATACGTGGCCGCATCAAAATTCGAAGAAGCTATTTCTGATGCAATCGGCATCAATGGAACAGGTGGGAGTTCCAATGGTTTCCTAGGACTGGAGACCACCCATTTATTCGGTAGGGTTCGAAGCTCATGATATGAAGTGGTATCCATCTCACTGAGTTTCCAAGATGGATCTACTTCCTACACAATGAGCGTTAGAGGCAGTGGTTGGTAGGCTATGATATATCTCCTCATCCGACACCATTTCCAACGCACTGTCATACCCCACCCACCAATCATCAGGCGGGATTTTGGGTGACTCGGGCTGTGATGTCACCGTCGCGGGCTCAGGAAGGGTTGGGTTACTGGCAGGTGGAGGTCCAATGAGTGTAGTCACATCCTTCCTCAAAGAAATCACTTCATTTTCTAAGACCTCAACTGTAGCATAGAGGCCTCTCAACTTATCTTTGGCAGGTTGTATGGCTTTCTTAATGGCTTGCTGGATCATGAAAGGGATGGCCTTAGCTAACTTCACAATCTGACTTTCATGCGCTTGGGCCATTTGTGCTATTTTGAGAAAGTCAGTTGGTGTGGCGGGGGGAGCCTCAGTTGCTTGGAACTGGCATTCAGGTGTGTTAAAGGGCATAGAAGGTAGTGGTTGAGTCCTGTTCTCTATACCTTTGGCTCTCTTCACAGCTGGGGCATCTTTATTAGTTTTGGTGGCCAATGTAATCACACCATCAGCCCATACAGTTTTATCCAATGGTCAAAATAGAGGGAATGAAGCTACACACACAACATATTCACAAGGCTAGGATATGGTAATGATGTGGCTTGCTGCTTGGCCCTTCTTTTAAATTGATCTGCAATGATCTCTCCAACATTGATGTGTATATGATCCATGATGCGGGCAATAAGAATTGCAACTTCAATTGGGACTTCTGTTGTATTCTGAGAAGGAATTAACCAATCACAACCAAATCTAGCCACATACGGGCTTCAAATTTCAGGTCATGACGATGAATTGGACCCCTGGAGATGGCCCACTTTGGTTGGCCTATCGCAATTATGTTGGCTACCCATTGGAACTAGTTTGTTTTATCTTCCACCTTCCTGCAGAATGATGAATTTGGTTGGATTGGCTTCGCCCAATAGAGGGAATAGATTGCTTCAGGAGTTATGGACACCTCTTGGCCACGCACCCGTATAGACGGTAGGCATGGTAATGTATCTATTTGGCCTTTGTGTTTTAGAGGCTTTTTCACGCCTTGTATGATGTATGGAACTCCCACACTAACTCAAGAAAGTAGGGGTCGACAGGCATGGTGAACGGACCCCAATCTTGCATGCCAATCTGATAGTAGATATTGGGAAAATCAGTTCGGAAGGACTCTACCTCAAATTAAGTTTCGACATGGATAGACCGCTTTTACTTGAAGTACGTGTTATATTCTTCCATTCCAGCCAACCTAAAATGAATATGTGTTAGACGTTGGGTTTCATCAGAAGGGGCGGTTTGTGCATCGATGTTGCTCATTAGTGCTTTTCCTTTTCTCATTTGTCTGGCTGTGGACATGATGTTACAGACTAAGGTTAGTATTATGCACAAAATTTAGAAAACACTTAGAATATTGGAGAACAAAACAATAATCAAAGGGTTATAAGGTGACCCAGGTGATATCGGCAACATATCGACTAAAGGCGGATATGGAACCGCGAAGCACCGATGAGTCCACCGGCACGAACCAGTAAATTGGCTAGAAGCTACCATCATTGGTGATTCCCACCAGTGAATTGCTGCTATAGAATTGTGAAACATCGTTGAAATGCGGGTTCGGGACAGAAATCAGAAAAAAATTCGATCAAACCCATGGTTTCACCGGCGATTCACTGAACATGTCCGGCATTTCGCTGATGGGTTATCCTCCACTGGGTTGAATCACAGTACTTCAATAGACCACTTACACTTACAAATTCTGTCCAAATTAATAACGACAACTTGTCCTTAAGAAAGTTGTCATGCTATCTATCATTGGGCAAGTTGTGAAGGTGACCCACTCGGGGTTACTCAAACTTCAACCCCACAAAAAAAAATAGAAACAATAGGGTTGAACAAGTACATATCAAAAAACAAAATATGAGATAATAAAGCATCAGCAATATCTACTCTAATCATGAATCATGGTAGATGTTGATTCTTAATTTAAACATGAGCTAGAAAAAACATAACCAAAATGAGATGTGATAGCTAGTAGAGAGGGCCTTGCACTTGCTTACTGATGGTATCCCTAAATTTGTGGGAATATAGGTGGGGTGAAAATGGAAGATGGGAAGAACTATTTAAAGGTGAAGAAAGGGAAGGTGGTTGGGCAAGAGGGAGATGAATATTGATGGAGGTTAGGTGGAAGGGTGGTTTGTCGGGAATATGAGAAATGGTGGAAACAAGGGAAAAGTGAGAAGTTCAAGGTCAAAACCCGGTCAACCTTCTGAGCAAAACATAAACCTAGGTCAGGTCTACCGGCGAAAGGCCGATGTGAGCACCAATGAACATTACCTGTGTAGGTCTACTATTTAGAGTCGGCGACTGACTGGTGTCTTCCTGATTAACACCGACATTTCATTGGGTGAGATGCCAATGTGACGATTACTCCCAGGTGTACAACGATTTGATGATGGTTCGCGAAATTATATCGATGTTTTGCTGGTGAGTCGCGGATTGCCTCCCAGAATATCTTGTGCACTGCCTTATCTTCTGCGGGAGGTTGGTGCCCTGCACTTTTGCACCGGCGTCCCACCGCTAAAGCGCCGGTCACGCCCTATCCCACTTTTACCTTGAATTGCAGTTACTAACTAAAATCAAAAACAACAAAGCATTAAAAAGTTCAAAGAGAATAAAAATAAGAATGCTTGGATTGCCTCCAAAGAAGCGCCTTACTTAACGTCGTGGCACAACTTGGTCCCATAAGTTTTATGGTTCATCTAGGTACAAGACCTCTTTTTGCCCAACTTCCTCCAACACTCCCAAATATCTTTTTACCCTTTGCCCATTGACCTTGAATTTTGACCCAGTTTCTCCTTGAAGTTCCATGGAACCACTGTCATAAACTTGTGATACCTTAAATAGACCTGACCATTTAGCTTTTAGCTTCCCTGGGAATAATCTCAGTTAAAAATTGAACAACAACACCCAGTCCCCTGGAGCAAAATCCCGCTGCAAAATTTTTTGTCATGATAACGCTTCATGCGGGTTTTGTAAATAGCTGCATTCTCATATGCCCTCATTCTGAATTCATCCAACTCATGTAGATTTTCTACTCACCTTTGGACAGCTCTCCACCATTCAAGGTTCAAGCTCTTCAAATGCCCACTAGGCCTTATGTTCTAACTCAACAGGGAGGTGTCATGACTTACCAAAGACAAGCTGATATAGAGACATTCTAATTGGTGTCCTAAATGCAGTCCGATATGCCCACAAGGCATCATCTAACTTCCGAGCCCAATCTATTCTATTCACATAAACTGTTTTAGTCAAGATAGATTTGATCTCCCGATTGAAATTTCTACCTAACCACTGGTCTGTGGGTGATAAGGGATGGTCACTTTGTGCTTCACACCATATTTGGCTAACAAGGTGCTGAACAATCGATTGCAAAAATGTGATCCTCCATCACTAGTGAGGCTCTAGGAGTGCCAAACTGGGAGAAAATGTGCTTCTTCAAAAAGATTGTTACACTCCTCCCCTCGTTGTTGGGTAAAGCTATAGATTCTACCCACTTAGAGACATAATCAACCACCACCAAGATATACTTATTTCCATACGATCTCACAAAGGTGCCCTGAAATCGATCCCCCATATATCGAACAACTCAACCTCCAGGATTGGTTTCAATGGAAGTTCATGCCTCCTTTAAATACTCCCTATTCGTTGACACCGATCGCATTGCTTCACAAAGTAATGCATCCTAATGCAGGGTAGGCTAATAAAATCCATACTATAACACCTTTGTGGTTGTCCGAACACTTCTATAATGGCCCCCAACAGGTGAAGAATGACAAACCTCTAGAATTTGTACCATTTCCACTTCTGGGACACACCGTCGAATCAAACCATCCGCGCAACTACAAAAAAGGTAAGGTTCATCCCAATAAAACTTTTAGACATCATGAATGAATTTCTTGTTTTGAATAAAGTTTAAACCTTCAAGTATGAGGTTTCTTGAAAAATAATTAGCATAGTCAGCAAACCACGGTGTTAAGTCGTGGTTGTAGCTAGAATATGTTCATTCGGGAAGTTAACATTAATTTCCTCTTGGACTTCCGGTTGACCACTTGTCTCTAGGTGTGATAGATGGTCGACCACTTGATTCTCACACCCCTACGATCCTTCACTTCAAAGTTGAATTTCTGCAACAACAGAACCCACCTAATAAGTCTAGGTTTAGCATCTTTCTTGGTCATCAAATACCTAAGTGTTGCATGGTCCGTGTGCACCACCACTTTGGTTCCCAACAAATATGCCTGAAACTTCTCAAACGCAAACGCAACAAGTAATTATTGTTCAGTCATGGTATAGTTTTTTTATACATGATTTAGGGCCTTGCTGGCATAGTAAATGGGGTGAAATATCTTATCTTTCCGCTGACCAAGGAATGCTCCTAATGCTACTCCACTGGTATCGCACATGAGCTCGAAGGGCTTTGACCAATCAGGTGTCATAATGATTGGAAAGGAAACCAGCCTTTCCTTCAACTCTTCAAAGGCCTTCATACACCCCTCATCGAAATTGAACTTTGCCTCTTTTTCTAGCAGATGAAATAGAGGATGAGCTATCTTGGAGAAATACTTAATAAAATAGTGGTAAAATCCTGCATGCCCGAGGAAACTCCTAACACCCTTCATTGTGCTTGGCAGCGGTAGCTGAGCAATAGCATTGATCTTAGCTTGGTCTACCTCAATTCCTTTCTCGAAGAGTTTGTTCCCAATACAATCCTTTCTTTTACCATGAAATGACATTTTTTCTAATTGAGGACCAAGTTTGTCTCCTTGCATCTATTCAATACCTCTTCTACATGTACCAAACAATCTTCAAATGAATCCCCCAGAACTGAGAAGTCATCCATAAATACTTCTATAGTGTCTTTCGCCATGTTTGAAAAGATGGACATCATACATCTTTGTAAAGTGGCGGGAGCATTGCAAAGACCAAAAGGCATCCTCTTGAAGGCAAAAGTCCTTCAGGGATATGTAAAAGCGGTTTTCTCTTGATCCTCAGGTGCAATAGAGATTTGATTGTACCCTGAGTATCCATCCAAGAAACAATAATATTCTTTTCCGGCCAAGCAATCTAACATTTGGTCAATGAAGGGCATAGGGAAGTTATCTTTCTTTGTCCAGGAGTTTAACTTATAGTAATCCATGAATACTCTCCATCCGGTAATAGGACGGGTTGCAATTAATTCATTCTTTTCATTTGGGACAACCATCATGCCCCATTTCTTTGGCACACACTATACGGGGCTTACCCAACTGATGTCGACAATAGGATATACCACTCCTGCATCTATCCATTTAATAATTTCCTTCTTGACCACCTTTTGCATAGGTGGATTTATATGCCTCTACTGCTCGACTGATGGGCTACAATTCTATTAAAGATTAATCTTATGAGAGAAAACCCCTGGAGGAATACCGATAATATCAGCTATTAACCACCCTAAGGCTCGGATATGCCTTCTCAATAACACTATAAGTTTTTCTACCTGGTTAGGAGTGAGTTTTGCTAAAATAATGACCAAGAGTGTCTCATTTTCCCCAAATATGCATATCTCAAATGGGCAGGCAAGGGTTTGAGTTCCAAACTCAGAGGTACAACAATGGATGGTTGTGAAGGTGGGGTTGTCCAATTTTTGAGGTCGAGGTCGAGTATCCTAGATTGGAAGGTATAAGTTCCTATTCTTTTGTTCACTTGACATACCTCCTCCCATTCTTCACCGCTCAATAAAAGGCTAGAAAACATTTCTTCCAGAATCACTTCTTCCATCTCCACTCCAAATGTTTCATCATCCATGTTGGGTTGGGGTGGTGAAACTTTTGTTTCCCTCATTACTTGTTGAGCTTCCACAAGGCGTGCTAACACATTCATTATGTCCTCTAACTAATTTATTGCTACACTGTAATACCTCGGGAACCTAAGGATCAGATCCGGGAGTCAAAACGGGTAAAATGTAAAACTCGTGTTGCAGACACAGAACGAGTCATTGGATGACTCGTGATGACAGCCCATGAGTCATCAGGTGACTCATGGGGAGGCTAGGGGAGAGTTGGGAGGTTTGGAGGACAATGGTTCCCCACGGGCGTGGCAAAGACTCGTGGTCAGACCCCATGAGTCGTTAGGTCAACCGTGGGGTAAAAAAGAAGGAAAATAGAAGAGGTTAGACCAATGTACTTAATGAAAGTTGACCACGAATCATTGGGTCAGGTAACGAGTCGTTTGGTCAGTCGATACGAGCCTAGGAGTCCAGGCAGGCAGTGGACTCAACGAGCAACATGATGAGTCGTTCCCCCCAGAGACAATCCGTCAGGTCGTCCGTTAGGACCACCTGGCATTATTTTCCTGTGAATTCAATAAGGGTCTTTTTGTAATTCCTAAGTCCTAGGGACCTACTACATCGTTTAAGGCTCGTTTTATAGGGTTTTAAGAGGGGAAAACCTATTCTAAGTCATTTATTCCATGCATACAAGCTTGAGAGTTTGAAGAGGTGATCCAAGGCTAGTATTCAAGGTTTCCATCCAATTTCCTCTTCGACAATCAAAGATTTGGTGGAATCAATCCCTTCCAGGTATGTAGGGTTATGAGTAGGTGCTTCCTTCCTCACCCATGCCTAATCTCTATCTAACTATGAGAAATTCCTATGATAAAATTATGGGGGTTTTACCCAATTGCATAATTATTTAATTTCTATACATGGATACGATTAGATTATTTTTCTATTGATGAATTGTGAAGCTTGGGTAGATTTTAAATTGTTTTCAATCAAAAATTGTGTTTTCTAAATTATGAAATTTAATACCCATGGATGAGAAGTTCATGAAGGAAGAGAATAATGATGAATGTATGATGATGATGAGATTTGATGATGATAAGCATGTTTCTAAAGCTACCCATGATTATGATATTGTTTTCAAAATAAATTGAGTAGATCCCAGCATGATAAAGTTTTGGGCAAGACCCTTATATCAAGTATGATGATGTAGTATTTCTAAAGTAAGCTTACCACATGGTTTTGGAGTAGGTTCTCCCACTATCTTTGAGCTTGTGGTATGTTTGAAATAAAGCTTCTCATATGCATAAACTCATAATTGAGATGTATGTTATCATTGAGCTTCATTTTCGTATGTTGTCGGTTCTATGCATGATTTCATTATTGAGCTTTGTTAAATGACAATGTTGAGCTTCCTTTTATACGATGTTAAGTTTATGCATGATTCCATTGTTGATCTTCGTTATATATGATGTTGAGCATTGCATGTATTGGGAGAAGAGTCTAGCACCGAGCGAGCTAAGGATCGACTACCCTATGCCCCAGAACTACCACCAACGTAGGTTGATACTATTATGTTATTGGGACCTCCATTGTGAGCTATCCCCAGTCCTAATGGCCCATGAGCTTGATATCGATATCATGGTAGCGTCCCTAGCCCTAGCAAGGTTTTGGACGGCTTTGCCCACTTGAGTGTAATAGTCGGGACCATGTAAGCTCTATCATGGTATGTCGGTTAAATGACAAGTCTCCCATTGTCTATATGATTCAGATTTGCATATTCATATTATTTTAAACATGCATGTATTAAAAGCAAGGTTTGACTCATTGTTCAGCTTTTCTACAAATGTCACATTTCAACTTTGAGTCATTCGAGTTAGTTATGATGTTATGAAGCTATGCATGGTCATATTATGAAAAGATTACAATTTCTTAATGAATGCATGCAGTCTTTACTCTCAAACTTGAAAGCTTATGATATGTTATGAAATATTTTAAATGATTTACTTTGCTTAAGTAGTTTTACTTACCTTGCATACTTGGTACATTCCATGTACTAACCGCATACTTTCTATGTTGTATCGTTTCATGATACAGGACCCAGCTCCAGGCTCATCCCGCTCGTAGTCGGTTGTCAGAGTTAGCACCTACTTGGTTGGTGAGTCCTCATCCTTTGAGGGCTAGACTTTCAATTTTCTTGTGTAATTTTTAGTTTCAGTATTGTTGAGTTAGTTGGGGTCTTGTCGCATTAACTAGTCTAGATTAGAGGCTTTTCAGACTCACGTATGTATTCAGCTTCGGATGCTTATTCTGATGTTATATTGAGTTAGACTTCCGCTGAGTTTATTGATTGAATCTTCAGTTTACTCATTGAGTTAGATGTATGGTTGTGCCATGGGTTGACTTGGGGTCTCTCGGGGTCCCTTTTCCGTGTCTATGATCCGGGCCTCCGTTCGGGTCATGACAAACTTGGTATCAGAGCCATAGGTTTAAAGTGTCCTAGGGTGTCTGAAAGATGCATTAAATAGATTCTTTTCATGGGTATGAAGCACGTCACACTTATAATGAAGAGGCTATGAGATGTTTAGGAAATGTTCCCTTCTTTCGTGATTTATGTCATGCGATGAAAAGTCTTTCTATACCTCTAATTCATGCTATTCGCGATTGCAGGATCATGGCTCCTCGAAGAATGAACGGAAGGAGGAATGGAGGTGGTGAAGGAGACAAGGACGGAAATGGTTATGGGCATCAGCCAACCCCACCAGTCCAGGAGCCTCAAGAACTGAAGCTGGCTGCCATGTTGAGTTCCGGGCCATTATTCAGATGTTTGTGCAGGCCTTGACTGCTCAAGTCAATCAGCAGTATGTTCCATAAAATGGAAATGTAGTGGCTGCTCGAGTCAGAGACTTCTTAACGATGAACTCACCGGAGTTCTTGGGGTCCAAGGTAGATAAGGACCCACATGATTTCATTGATGAGATTGTCAAGATCACTCAAGTCATGGGGGTGAGTAGTGTTGACTGTGCAGAGTTGGCCTCCTACCAATTGAAGGGGGTTATGCATATCTGGTTTCGCCAATGGAAGGATAGCAGGGTCATAGGAGCAGGTCCGATCATGTGGGCAGAGTTTCAGGTTGCATTCCTAGATCAGTTCTTCCCTTGGGAGATGAGGGAGTTGAAGGCAGCTGAGTTTGTGAACTTGAAGAAGCGAAGGATGACAGTGCAAGAGTATTCCCTTGAGTTCACTCGCCTATTGAAATATGCCCCAAAGTTAGTGGCTTACCAGAGGACACGGGTGAGCAGATTTGTGCATGGTATAGCTGGGTATTTGAACAAGGAGTGTCAGATTGCTATGCTTCATCGATATATGGACTTCCCTCGCATAGTATTATACACCCAGTAGATGGAGGTGGCATATTCGAGGGAGAGGATGTCCAAGAGGGCCAGGACCGAGGATCACAAATTCTCTCAACAGAGGTCCGGTGGTGGACACTGACAGCAGACTCACCAGAGATCATTAGCCCCAGCATCTTCGGCATTGAGTGTGCCATCCAGGCCTATACATGATCAGAGAGGGCGAGCATAAGGCTCTAGGGGTAAGAGCAACAGACCCACAGATTCTAACATCCCAGCTTGTCGCAAATGTGGTTGGGGGCACACAGGCTAGTGCTTGGAAGGTACAGGTGCTTGTTTCGAGTGTGGGCAGCCCGGACACATGCTTTGAGATTGTCCAGCTAGGATGCAGGATCAGATTAGGAGCTAAGGCCCAGCTTCTAGTTCATCAGCCCCTCCCGCACGCTCAGCACATCAGGGAGCATCTACTAGCATAGCTGGCGGTCAGCGCCAGAACAGATTCTATGCTTTAGCTTCCCGTCAGGAGCAGGAGGCCTCCCCGGATATGGCTACTGGTATGTTGCTAGTTTTCCATATTGATGTTTATGCTTTTCTAGATCTGGGGGATACTGTGTCTTTTGTGACACCATATATGGCCAGTAGCTTCGGAGTCAGACCTGATGTCTTATCAGAACCCTTCTCAGTTTCCACTCCAGCAGGTGACTCAATTATAGCTAGATGGGTGTATAGAGGTTTCCCAGTCTCAGTCCTTCATAAGGTCACCTCAGCAGACTTGATAGAGTTATCCATGACCTATTTCAATGTTATTCTGCATGGATTGGCAATTTGCATGCTATGCTTCAGTTAATTATAGAATCCGGGTCGTAGAGATTAGATTTTCGGGTGAGCCAGTCTTAGAATGGAAGGGTAGTTTAGTTGTGCCTGTAGGTCATTTCATTTCTTACCTTAAGGCCAAGAAGATGATTTCTAAGGGTTGAATATACCATCTAGTTAGGGTTAAGGATGTCAAGTCTAAAACCCCGACTATCCAGTCAGTTCCAGTAGTATGTGAGTATCCAGAGGTCTTTCCTGATGATTTTCCAGGTGTCCCTCCCGAGCGGGAGATTGATTTCGATATAGATATTTTTCCCGACACACAGCCTATCTCTATTCTTCCCTACAGAATGGCTCCAGCCAAGCTAAAAGAGTTGAAGGACTTGTTAGATAAGGGCTTTATTAGGCCGAGTAAGTCTTCATGGGGTGCACCAGTCCTACTTGTTCGAAACAAAGATTGTTCTCTTCGGATGTGTATTGATTATAGGCAGTTGAACAAGGTCGCCATTAAGAACAGGTATCTGTTACCCAGGATCAATGATTTTTTGACCAACTTCAGGATGTCAAGTGTTTCTCCAAGATTGATTTCAGATTCGGGTATCACCAGCTCAGAGTTCAGGAGAGCGACATCCCGAAAACCACTTTCAGGACTTGGTATAGTCACTACGAATTTGTTGTTATGTCTTTTAGACTAACCAATGCCCATGCAGCTTTTATGGATCTAATGAATAGGGTGTTCAAGGAATATTTGGACATGTTAGTGATTATGTTCATTGATGACATCCTTATATAGTCTCGGAGAGAGGAGGAGCATGCTGCTCACTTGAGAGTAGTGCTTCAGACCCTTAAGGATTGTCAGTTGTATACAAAGT
The DNA here is from genome assembly GCA_035772735.1 of Datura wrightii. NCBI lineage: Eukaryota > Viridiplantae > Streptophyta > Magnoliopsida > Solanales > Solanaceae > Datura > Datura wrightii. The sequence continues at coordinate 170,193,427 of JASDFA010000016.1, forward strand.
TCAACAAATATGAGTTTTGGTTGGACTCTGTGGCATTTTTGGTCCATTTGGTATCGAGTGAGGGCATAAAGGTAGATTCTCAAAGGATCGAGGCGGTGAAGAATTGGCCCAGACCGGTGAACCCATCAGATATTAGGAGCTTTTTAGGCCTAGCGGGTTACTATTAGAGATTTGTTGAGAGCTTCTCATCTATTGCAGCACCTTTCACCAAGTTGACTCAAAAGAAGGTAAATTTCCAATGGTCAAAGGCTTGTGAGAAAAGCTTCCAAGAATTGAAGACTCGACTCACTTCAGCACCAGTGTTGACCCTACCCAAGGGTACCGATGGTTTTGTGGTGTACTGTGATGCAACATGGGAAAGTGATAGGATATGCCTCAAGACAATTGAAAGTTCATGAGAAGAATTACCCGACCATGATCTTGAGTTGGCCGTGGTGGTGTTTGCATTGAAGACATGGGGGCATTACTTGCATGGGGTCCACGTGCATGTATTCACGGACCACAAGACTTTGCAATATGTGTTTACACAAAAAGATCTCAACCTTCGGCAAAGGAGGTGGTTGGAGTTACTTAAGGACTACGATATGAGTGTTCTTTACCACTCGGGTAAGGCTAATGTTGTAGTGGACGCACTTAATAGGCTCTCTATAGAGAGGGTGTCCCACGTGGAAGAAGGAAGGAAGGAGTTGGTGAAAGATGTCCATTGACTTACGAGGTTGGGAGTTAGATTGGTCGACTCAACGATAGCGGTGTTGTTGTGCAAAACAGATCAAAATCATCCTTAGTGACTAATGTGAAAGCTAGACAAGATGAGGATTCGATTTTGGTAAAGCTAAAAGAAGTCGTTCAGAGTCAAAAGGTGGAGGTCTTCTGATATGGGGTGTTGCGGTACCAGGGTCATCTATGTGTTTTAGATATTGATAATTTGAGGGACCAGATATTGCATAAGGCGTATGGATCCAGGTATTCTATCCATCCGGGTGCCACCAAGATGTATCATGATTTGCAGGAAATATATTGGTGGAATGGTATGAAGAAGGATATTGCAGAATTCGTAGCTAAGTGCTCGAACTGTCAGCAAGTGAAAGTCGAGCATAAAAGGCCAGGAGGCGTACTTCAGGATATTAGCACTCCCACTTGGAAGTGGGAAGAGATTAATATGATTTCATTATAGGCCTACCTCGTACATGCCGGCACTACTATTTTATTTGGGTGGTGGTAGATAGGTTGACTAAAGCTGCACATTTCCTACCGGTGAAAATCACAGATTAAGTGGATGATTATGCCAAATTGTATATTCGAGAGTTATTTCAACCTCATGGGGTTCCCTTGTCTATAATTTCATATCGAGGTACTCAATTTACCTCCCAATTCTGGCGGTCTTTTCAGAAGGGGCTTAGGACTCAGGTTAAGCTCAATACAGCCTTTCATCTGAAAACGGATGGCCAAGCAAAGCGAACAATCCAGACTCTCGAGGACATGTTGAGAGAATTTTTGATGGACTTTAAAGGTAGTTGGGATGATCACTTTCCCTTGATCGAGTTTGCTTATAATAACAGCTACCACTCTAGCATCCAAATGGCACTGTTCGAGGCTCTTTATGAGTGGAGGTGTAGGTCACCCGTCGGGTGGTTTGAGGTTGGTGAGGCAGCTATGATAGGGCCTGATTCGGTTCATGAGGCTATGATGAATGTTCAGTTGATAAGGGACAGGCTAAAAATGCTCAGAGTCGTCAGAAGTGATATGTTGATGTGAGGTGGAGAGATTTGGAGTTCGAGGTAGACGACTGGGTATTTCTGAAGGTATCTCCCATGAAGGGAGTCATGTGGTTTCGAAAGAAAGGAAAACTCAGTCCCCACTATGTCGATCCCTACCGGATTATGAGAAGAGTTGGTAAGGTAGCATATGAGTTGGACCTGCCCTCAGAGTTAGCTTCTGTACATCCCGTGTTTCATGTGTCGCTCTTGAAGAAGTGCTTGGGTGACCCAGCTTTAGTTGTCCCGGTAGAAAGTGTTGGTGTGAGGGATAGCCTCAGTTATGAGGAAATTGCAGTTGCAATCCTGGATCGTCAGGTTCAGAGGCTGAGGAACAAGGAAGTAGCTTCAGTAAAGGTGTTATGGAGAAATCAGCATGTTGAGGGAGCCAAGTGAGAAGCCAAAGCGGATATGATGACTAAATACCCTCAGTTGTTCCCTACCGGCTCAGTTTCAGTTTGAGGTATCAGCTTTTGCCCTAATTCTCTAACCAGTTTCCATGTTCAATTCATGTGCGCAAGTTTCTTTTATGAATATGGGTGTGTATTTGATTTGTGAATTCGGTTCAGCTGTATATTTTGAATCGGAGGTAGTCATTCCATTAGTTTCCGATTTAAAATATCAGTATTTGAATATGATAATTGCATGTTTCTGCATTTTTTTTGTGTTTCTAACATTCGAGGATGAATGTTCCTAAGGGGGATATATTGTAATACCCCGGGAACTGAAGGATCAGACCTGGGAGGCAAAATGGGGAAAATGTAAAACTGGTATTTCAAGCACAGAACGAGTCATTGGATGACTTGTGAGGAAAGCCCACGAATCGTCAGGTGACTCGTGGGGAGGCCAGGGGAGAGTTGGGAAGTTTGGAGGAAAATGGTTCCCCACAGGCGTGGCAACGACTCATGGTCAGACCCCACTATTCGTTAGGTCAACCGTGGGGTAAAGGTGAAGGAAAATAGAAGAGGTCAGACCAGTGTACTTGACGGAAGCTGACCATGACTCGTTGAGTCAGGTAAATCAAGTAAGAAAAGTAAACCCATATTTGCAACTATGGATCATCAATTACAGATTGGAGAGAACTCAAAAGATTTACACTAATTAAGCAATATTAAGATGAATCTAGCAATACCCAATCTAATTAAGCACCCATCATCACACACCTCTAGTTGATGATTTAGCTACTCATGATTAAGAAACTAAAGAGTATATTCATCAATAAACTCAATGATTTCTTTAGTACGAGCAAGCAAAATCAAACTCAAAATATGTATCCTATAATGGTTGTACCTTGCTAATGGAAGAAGAAGAAAATAAGAAAAGCAATAGTCAATCTCCTCCAATGGAGTTCTTCTTTTTCAAGGCAAAAGGAATGTCCAAAAAGCTAAAAAGTATAAAAGTTATGTACAGAGTATTTTATGTTAGACTATATACAAAAATAGGGCAACCAATCTCCTCTTTTTCCAGTTTTGGACGTAATTGCCCCTGTTCAGGCGTTTTGTCACTTGGGGGAGCGCCGAAGGTTTGCCGGTTGCATTTTGCGAACCTCTGTCCTTCACCTACTGCACATCCAGCGATTCTACTGGCTCATTCAGCGACACCTTTGGAAGTTCGTCGGCCTTCATCTGCTAACTGCCGTTTTATTTAATCCTTAGTCCAAAAAATTAAAAGCACTTGTAGGCACTTTGACCTACGAGTCGCTAGTTGATGTCCATGGCTGCCAGTTGCATATTATCCTCGAGTCAATGGTAATCTGTGTTTGGCCGACGAAACCTCCTGTGGAACGCCGGTTTTCACCTGATTTCATCATTTTTACTCCACTTCTTGCTTTTTCTCTTCAACTCAGATATCTGCACATAAAAAGGCAAAAAGGGCATAAAATTATCTCAATGACTTGAAAACTAAGCTAAAGCTCATTCTAAAGAGCCTAATGAGTTGGTCAATTACCAACTCATCATTTATTTGGAATATTTTTCTCTATTCTCTTTTCAGGAGTCGCTGGCAGAACCGCCTGAGAGTATGTCTCTAGTGGCTTCATTTTGTAGCTATCCTTTGTTTGAATAGAAATACTTTTGTCGCCTAATGAAGAGTCTCCTTTAAAAACTAATTCAAATGATTGTAATCTGGTCTGACTGGTTATGGGATCTTTTAATGGGGATGAAATAGTAGCTTTTGACAAAAATGGAAATTCTACCAGAACTAAATATCTATTTTTTTATTTTGGTTTTTCCTCTTCTTTGAAGGGTCTTTTTGTTATTTCTTCTAGTTTGAAGGGATGAAATAGAGGCCTCAAGGGCCTTATTCCTGGTGTTCTGGGTTTCGTTTATTTTCCTGTAGAAATTCTCTAGTCAAAAAATCTGGGAGAGAATTATTTTCTCCTTGTATAAATTCTATTAGAAAATCAAAATTGGATAACAAAGCATGCGATCTAGCAAATATTTATTTAGAAACTAGGTTTTTACATCCTTTTGTAAAACATCTTTGGCTGCTTTGCAGTCTACTCGTAATAAAAATTCTTTATTTTTTAAATCATCTTGAAATTTGGTGATACATAGCACTATAGCCAGAATTTCCTTTTTAATGGTGTTGTAATTTTTCTAAGCATTATTCCAGATTCTTGAAGTGAATCTTACTAATTGTTCGAGGGTTTCTAGGGAGATTCTTTCTTTAAGGATACCACCATATCCTATGTTCGAGGCTTCAGTTTCTACTATCATGAATGCGTCTGGATGTGGTATTCCTAGACATGGAAGTTGTTGAACTATTGATTTTATTTTTTGGACTGTCTTTATTTGCTCTAATCTCTATGGAACTGGATCCTTCTTAAGACGTTGATAAAGAGGTTTACAAACTTGTCTAATATTTGGAATAATAATTGCAAATAATCGAGACTTCCTAAAAATATCTAGAGCTGAGTTTTATCAATTAATTCATCTGCAAATTTGGATGGGAACTCTATGGCTCTACAAATGGGTTTCTAGGTTCCTTGATATAAGTCATGACCAAGGAATCTAATGGCTGTCTAAATAACTTAATCTTTTTAGTGCTTACTACTAATCCATTTTGTTTAACAATCTTTAAAAAGATTTGGATATGTTTGAAGTATTGGTCAATATCTTATGAGTATATTAAAACGTCATCTATATAAACTATAGAAATATGACTATATGGATTAAATATGTTGTTTATTATATTTTGAAATTCAGACGGTGCATATTTTAGTTTGAATGGCATTACATTCCATTCATATTATCCAAAAGGTATAGTAAAAGTTGTTTTATATATATCTGTTTTCACTATTTGTGTACCAAAATCCTGATTTCATATCGAACTTACTATAGATGTGAGCTTTATAAGTCCTTTTAAGAAGATCTCTTTTATTGGGTATTGGGTATCTAATCCATTTTAAAACTTTGTTAAGGGGCTTATAATTGATGATTAGCCTTGGGGCCCCTCTTTCTTTTTCCGCACTATTGTTGAAATAGAAGGCCGAGCAACTCCACAGTGACTTTGAAGGTCTAATAATGTTTTTGTCAAGTAAATCATTGATTTCCTTTTTACAATATTTCATTAACTCTTGATTCATTTGAATGGGTTTTTCCCTAGCAGGGATAATCTTTTTGCTGAATCCCTCAATATATGGTAATTTAATAATATGGCGTTTCCTATCCCAAGAGGCATTAGGAAATTCTGAACAAACTTCTCGTTCTATGACTTCTTGTAGGCTTTTAATTTTGGCTTCTATCTCCGAAAGTATTAAAGAGGATTCAATCCGTTTAAATTTTATCTCATTCTTCAAATAGTTTATTTGTTGGGAAAGCAGATTTATCCTAAAGATAGTTTTTCCTTTTATAAATTCACTTTCTTCTATTGACATATTATTTAGATAGGGAAAAATGATCTCTTTTTCTAGAGCAGTGATGTGGATGTCGTCTAAATCAGCAACATATGATTTTATTTGGGTTATAAAGGGGGTGCCTAATATTATTTCTTTGTTTATATCTTTAGTTATTACAAAATCATTAATAAAGCAAATTTCGTTATTGCATATGTGTGCCTTATGAAGTTTATAATTTATTTTGAGCCTTTCTCCTATTGCGGAGAATAACCGCGTTGTACTCTTTTCAAGGTACTTAATAGGGATTACTCCTTCAATAATGCAGTTTTGGTCTACACCTATATCTAATAATGCAATTTTGTAAATAGTATAATTTTTATTTATAACTAATGTGATAGGTATATGCCAGTTATGGGCTTTAACTATTGCAATAGTTTTTATTCCTGATCTGGTCTCTAAAGGGATTTCTAGAGACTCAATTTCTTTTTCATCCTTATCTAATTTTGATGTTTCTCCTGGTTCGAATTGACATAATTCATATCCTTGCATAGGTTTTAGTTCATTTAATAATGTATTTGTAAGGGCTTCTGTCTCTAGCTTGTTAAGTTTTTGCTTAACTTCTTTAACTTCATTTTTAATATGTAATAATTTAGTTTGAAGATCTTGCATTGTCGTATTAGACTTTTGTTTCCTTAAATTTATTTAGTACGTTTTTCATATTAAAAGGCTCAATTGTTTCTTTATCATGTTATTGGTTAGAACTATATTTTTTTAATTCTATTAAATATTTTGTTTTAAGATCTTTATCTTCAATATGATCAATCATATCAAAGAAGATCTCCTTGTTTTATTGGTAAGTGACATTTATTAAGTGGCTATCACAAGTGCAGATTGCTTCCGTACATCCACAATGATTAACTGAGTCACTATTGTCAGAACTATATGCAATATTAAGTTGGTCTTCATCACTGAAATTTTTTTCAGAGGAAGAATTATTCTCATTTTCTTGAAGAATAGAATATAATTTATTTTTGATTTCTAGGTCAAGTTCTAACATAATGATCTTGTCTTATTTTTATTAGGGACTCGACAATCCTTAGCCCTGTAGCCATATTTTCCACAATTCCAACACTTATCAGTATTTCTTTTAAAACCACCTTTGTTGGCTTCTTGTTTAGGCCTTTTAAATCTTTTTCTGTAATAATGGGGTTTTTTAGATTTATTCTTATAGTGTTTGTATCTTCTTTTAATTTTCTTGGATGCTTCTTTTGAAGGGGCGGACAACTTGATGTATCCACAGTCTTGACAAAAGCTTTCTATTTCTTTTTTGGATATTTTATTATCTTTTTTAAATTGATTTTTAAGCTTTGTATCAGTACATAATTCAAGTCTTGACATTTATAAAACTTATAAGGTCCCCATAGGTAGTAACAATTTGAAAATAACAACTTGAAAATACTACAAAGCAGGAGTAAAACGAAAGATAAATACTACAAGTAAATAATAAAACAAAAGTGAAGCAAAATACATACAAAAAGTTGTTTATTTATAAGAAGAAAAGATAGAGAACATGGAGGAAGAGATAGAGCGATTTGGGCAATATGGAAGTAAGTAGAGTGTATTCCGAATGCCCCTGTTAATACAAGGTGGAGGTCTTAAATAGACCTCAAATGTGATGACTCAGTTAATCAAAAAAGAGGATTTGATTGAGTATCGAGGAGTCAAGGAATTTAGGCTAAAATACCAAATGAAAGTAGATCGATTCCAACTATTATCTATTTTACAAATGTCCACACGTGGCAGATTTAATTGTACACTGATCTTCTTAAAAGCTATCTTCATCCTCTTGAAAATTGCTTTTTTTGAAAGTTATCAACTTTATCCTGATGTAGCATGGGTATTTGATGAATATTCATTTTCTAGTATATGTAGTAACAATTTGAAAATAACAACTTGAAAATACTACAAGGCAGGAGTAAAACGAAAGATAAATACGGGCCAAAGTTGATAACTTTCTAGAAAAACAATTTTCAAGATGATGAAGACAGCTTTTAAAAAGATCCGTGTACAATTAAATTTGCCACGTGTGGACAATTGTAAAATAGATCAAAGTTAGAAATTAACTAAGCCATTAAATTTGAGGTTTATTTAAGACCTTCATCTTGTATTAATAGGGGCATTCGTAAAACAATCTACTTACTTCCATATTACCCAAATCCCTTTCTCCCTCTATGTTCTCTATCTGTCATTCTTATCAATAAACAACTCTTTGTAATTATTTTGCTTCACTTTTGCTTTATTATTTACTTGGTAGTATTTATCTTTCACTTTACTCCTGCCTTGTAGTATTTTCAAGTTGTTATTTTCAAATTGTTACTACGATCCGTTAAATATTGTAGTGGTTGGTCTTTCTCAACGTGGTGTATAGAACAAAAAACCTTTCGATACAAGATAGGGACGTTCACATGAAAGAAAAAAATAAATACTTTCTTATTTGCGCAAGTGTTTTTATTGCGGCCCTGTCGGCCAAGGGCTATTTTAAGCCGATATATACATGATTGTTTTCTTGATTATGTGTTGCCGGTATGCACCAGAGGTGATATGTCAACTAAAATGACTAAAAGAAAGAAAAAGCCAAAACTAACGTCCTCAGATGATGAGGACTCATCAAACAATTGTTGAATCGAGGACAAGAGCGTATCTAGCAGCGGGGTTGAGACTGAACATCCGAACCTATATCATGAGACAATATAGCACAAAATTATGCGGTCAATACCATGAATGTACCGAGTATGGAGAATAAGTAAAATGTGAAAGTAAGGACAATATGCTAAAAATTAATGATCACGATATAGTCACAAAACGTGAGATTTCCATCATAAACTGAGGTGTAATGATATCATAAAACTTAACATGTTTGAAATTATAAATAAAACTCATGAACCGATCAATGGTCCAAAATACTATAAGTCAATGCATCATAAAACATGAATGTGATGTGACATGGGATGGGAGGTTCTCATAACTAACATACTCAAAGTGAACATCATGGATCCCAACCTGTAATCCTGGTCAGGAGGGTGTTCATACCTTACCAAGGGTAAAAACCATGACTGGCATAATATCACTCATGAGCCCATATGGAACGAGGGAGATAGTTTCAACTGGCAAGGACCCCTTATCTTACGATGGCGCGTAGTTTAGGACTTAGGTTATGTGAACCGGCATCTGCTCGGTGCTAAGTACTACTTCCAAAGCATACATAGTGCTCATGATCATATTTGAAACATAGTAGGTTTACATGGGCTAATTTTTTTAAAAAATTTTGCAGATTCATAAATTCCTTGACATGCGTGAAATAGCCATGAAAATTATGCTGAAAATTCAACCATGATACATAAACTTGATATTCGTGAGATTCATACATGCTTGAGTAAATTATGCTAACTTGAATATAGATAATCATAGTGGTTTTTCATAGGAATCAATGCAACCATAACCATGAAACACATGTAGAAGCATGAGAGAATCAATCCATAAAAGATTATAGAGTTCTTACATAAAAAGGGTCTAACCCTAGAGTATGGGAGAATTGAACTCATGAAATTGAGATTAGTTTGGGCATGAGAGTGAAATAAATTCCTTATTGATAATTCCACATACTTGGGTTTTATGAATCCTTAACCTAAACTTTATATCCAAGAGAATTGAAGAAGATAAACCTTAGCTTCCTTGAGAGATGATCTTGGGCAGAATTATATGCCCAAGTGATACTCAAATGCTTCATTTCGTCGTGTTTATACATTGATAATTGTACCTTCTCATGTGATTTGTAGTTAAAATATGAATTTATACTAAACAACATGATTAGTGTTGTGTTGTAGGAAAAATATAATTTTAGGAAGCTAAGATGCATGTTGGGAGAATTCGGGAAGAGACTCGGAAGCAAGTAGTGAAAAAGGCTCAGGTTATGCAGCAAACTAAGGGGCTCCACGATGGAGCCGTGTCACGCTGCCATCGCGGATGCATTCTGCCCCGGATGATAAAAATATGCCAAGTTACAGTGAAGGTCCGCGTTGGGGCCGTGGCACATTGGCCAAGCCCCGCGTTGCACGCCGTGGAACGTTGGGCATAATTACCTGGAGGACCGGATTCCAGTGAGGGTCCGCGTTTGTGGCATGTCACAGAGGAAGTGCACCGTGATGCACTCCGTGACACGTTGCTTGTTATTCTCAGAAAAATTCCCACTAGTATAAATAGCACACTTAGGTTTATTTTTAATTATTCTGACTTGGTTGAGCAAGACGTGGGTTACAGGCAGTTGAGGGGACGAAATTCTTAGGGTTCTTCTCTATCTCTTTCCTCCTTATTTCAATTGGTTGTATGATTTACACTCATTTAACGATGTTTAATCCACAAATGAGTGGCTAAATTCACTTCTTGCTGAGGTTAAGAACATTTGTAGTGGAATGTAATTATTGATCATCTTGGTTTTTCATCTTTTCTTTCATGGTTGTTCTATTAATTCTTGTTCTTACTGCATTAATGTTTGGCCAATATTAATGTATATCTAAAAAATCCGGTTTGCGCTCGAAAGAGAAAGAAATTGGAAAGTTGTGAATTAATAGGATATCATCTCTTCTTGGTTTGGGAAAATTGAGAATTGATTTACCTTCAAAATAGAAATATATCTGAAAATCGTATTAGTTAATTAAGGAATCGGTTTCGTATGGCTAGAACATGAATTTCTTCTTATCACAGAAATGTAGGTGGAAGGTTCATGATTCTTAAGTTGGGTTAAATACGAGAGTTTTAATCCATAGGCAATAATTCTTGACTAGCAGCCGGAGGAAAGATTAACAAATTTGTATCAATAAATTGCTTCCCTGCATGTTCGTTTTAGCCTCAGCATGCTCATTACTATAGTTCAGACTCAATTTGTACATTTGTTTTAGATTAGTATAAATTAGGAAACAAACTCCCAAAATCTTCTTGAAACTGTTGTCTGCATTATTAGAGTTAGAGTTTATTAACGCTTGATTCGATTATTACCTTGGTCCAGTCCCTGTGGGATCGATACTTGGCTACTCTAGCCATTTTACTACATGTTCGACCACGTGCACTTGTGTGTAGGTATTCCAAACAACCGAACAAGTTTTTGGCGCCATTGCCGGGGACTGCCAATTGGTACAAAATTGTTGTCTTAAGTGTTAGTTTACTATTTCTTATTAGTGTTGACAACTTGGTCTTAGCTTGTCTTTTGCAGATATTGAATTATGTTGAACACTGTCAAGGGACAAGGAGTTGGTGGATTCACACTTAGAGCCGGAAAGACAATTCCATCGCCAAAGGAGAGAAGCTCTAGAGAGAAAGCTGCAGTTGCTCAGACAGACCATCCTGGAGCAACAACAGAATGCACCCATTGTAAGGGCAGTGATAGTGCCCGAAGAAATGGCAGCTAGGCCGGTTCGCGAAGTGGAAATCCCACATGCTAACAACGTTACATCTTGCATTCGCAAACTTGAGCCAGGAGGGAGGTTCGAGATTAAACAGAATATGGTGCAATTGCTTCACACCAGCGGGCAATTCACAGGTCTCCCTCACGAGGATCCACAACAACATCTCCAAAACTTTTTGGAGATAAGTGACACTTACATTCCCACTGGAGTGTCACCCGATTATGTCAGGCTTACATTGTTCCCATTTTCACTTTTGGGAGAAGCAAAGAGGTGGTTGAAAGCTGAGCCACCTAATTCCATCACTACTTGGGATGATCTTGCAAAGAAATTCTTGATACGGTTCTTTCCATCCGGTAAAACAGCAAGACTTAAAAGTCAAATGCTAAGTTTTAAACAGAGAGAGGGAGAGAATCTGTATCAAGCCTGGGAGAGATTCAAATCTATGTTGCGGGATTGTCCTCATCATCACCAATCCAATGATGTGTTGGTGCATACTTTCATAGAGGGTTTGGAACCCCACACAAAAATCTTGCTAGACTCAGTAGCTGGGGGACAAGCATTAGAAAAAACTTATGAGGAGTTGTATACCTTGTTGAACCGTATTTTGCAAGGAAATCCAGAGTGGAATGCGGACTCTTATAGAGGAGGATCAAGGAAAGCAGAAGGAGTCTTAGAAGTGGATAGTTTTACAGCTATCGCTGCATAGATAGTTGTGTTACAGAATCAACTCAATACCCACTTCAACAATATGAGCATGAATCATTCTCAAGCCCCAGTGAATGTAGTGCAGCAAATTTGGTGTGAAGTGTGCGGCAGTAATGAACACTCAGCTGAGTGTTGTGGTGCGAATCCTGATTCAGTAAACTTTGTTGGTAATGTACCGAGAAATAATCACCAACAGTATGGCAACAACTACAACTCTAATTGGAGAAGTCACCCGAATTTCTCTTGGGGTAGTAACAGCCATCAAGGGCAGAGTTCGAGTCAGGGAGCACAGAGAAATCAAGGAGGGCAGCAGCACTATCAGTCGCAATACAGAAGCAACAATGCACCTCCTCCACCACCATCACCCAGCATTGAGGAAATGTTCAAAACTATGATAGCTAACCAAGCTCAATTGAAGGCTGACTATGTGAAATTGGAAGCCGATGTGAAGAACAATCAGTTAGCTACAAAGGCATTGGAATACCAGTTTGGGCAACTAGCTGGAGCTCAGAACACCAGACCGAGAGGAGGACTTCCAAGTGACACTGACCCCAACCCCAAGCAAGTAAATGCAGTGACCACGAGGAGTGGTTTGCAGCTCAAGGAGGTGGAACCAGAAAGACCACCACAGCAGTCGGGAGTAGTGAAGAAGGAGAGGGAGCACAATGATGATAGGGGGAAGGAGAAGGAAGCTGAACCAGAAAGACCACCACCCCCGTTCCCTCAAAGACTAAGGAAACACAAGGAGGAAGCGTGTTTCAAAAAGTTCATAGAGGTGCTTAAACAGGTACACATTAATTTACCTCTTGTTGATGTATACAGGGAGTGTCGAAGTACGCAAAATATATCAAGGACATCATGGCGAATAAAAGCAGGTTGACGGAGTACGATACGGTGGCGCTTACGGAGGAGTGCACTTCACCGATACAAAATAGGTTGCCCACAAAGCTCAAAGACCCAGGGAGCTTTACAATTCAACTTACAATCGGCCAGAGTATCCGAGCTCGTGGATTATGTGATTTGGAAGCGAGCATTAACTTGATGCCGACATCGGTATTTAAGAAATTAGGGCTAGGCAGTCCTAGACCGACAATAGTGATCTTGCAACTAGCGGATCGTTCTTTGGCCAGACCAGATGGCATTGTGGAGGACGTGCTGGTGCAAGTGGCTCCCTTATCTTCCCGGTTGACTTCATTGTGCTGGATTTTGAGTCGGATGCGGAAGTCCCATTTATTTTGGGACATCCTTTCTTGGCAACTGGGAAAGCACTTATTGATGTAGCTGCAGGGCAGCTAATTATGCGGGCACACGACAAAGTTTAAGTATTTGATATGTACAAGGCCACAAAGCTTCCGGTCGTGTATGAGGAACTCTCAGTGATCAACGTGCTTGATCGAGCGGATAATGCTCAAAGTGTTGATTCACGAGAGCCTATGGGAAAACACCCGGTGAAGGACCCCCCAAAATGGGAATCGTGGCAATAAGATGGAAGTGTCACATTCTAAGTCAATGGGCAGCGATGTAAGCATTACTGGGGTGAAGACGGTAATCGAGAGAAGACATCTGTCACCCTAGAGGATGACTGAGCTTCAATGATGTCGAGCCGCGACGGTAATCCAGGCGCTGCACGGGAGTCAACCCGTGGAATTTTTGTAATATTTGAGTAGATTTCATAGAAAGAAAAAAAAAGAAAAGAAAAAAAATGAGAAAAATAAAAATAAAAACAAAAAAAATTATATTTTATGTGAAACCTATAAATTCTAACCAATTTCTTGTTGTGAGATGAATTTCAGGTTGAACGGAGGGTAAAAATGCAAAGGATCGCAAAGGAAAAATCGAGGTGAGAAAAATAATAAAAAGTGGCAAAACAGTGAGCCTGCGCGATGGCTCCGTGTCACGGAGAAGGGCCTCCGTGTTACCCTCCATGACACGTTGGAGGTGTTTTGGAATTTTTTTATAAATTCCAGAACCCCTACGTGATGGCTCCATGTCACGGAGGGGGTGCTCCACGTTACCCTCCGTGACACGTTGAAGTGTTATGCGCGACGGGTCATACCGGGTCGCCAGGTGACCCGCGCGAAAAATCCTCTTTTTAACCCCGAAAACACCCTATTTTTCCCATTTTTCACTCCCCTCCGCGACAAACTCCCCAAATTCCCCCCATCCCCAACGTGACACGGACTTAGGCACAAGTTTCTTTGACTTTTCTTCGATTTCATCGAACTAAAGGTATGTTTTCTATTTTCTTCTCAATTCTTGTCAAATTTGTCGAGTTTGAGCATGTAAAGTGAGAAAAACTTGCCCTAATTGTAAATTGAGCTTGAATTCCTTTAAGTTAGTGTTGATTGATGTTCGGAGTATCATTTTGATTGTATGAACTCGATAAAGCATGCTTGATTGAATTTTTGTGAAATGTGTAGCTAGGGTTAGAATGTGATTACGAAGAAATGAAATGTGATTGAAAATGTGGAAATTATGGGTTGGGCATGTTGGGTAAGGTGAATTATGTTGTGCTTGTTATGAATATGCTAAGTAAACGATGGATTTCTTTTTTGGGAGAATGAAATTGTGAATTGCATAGAACTTGGTGAATTGCATAGGTTGTGTTGAGAGTTTTTCTGTGCTAAGTGCTATGGGATGAAATGGTATTGATGGTGATATGTTGATTAACTGTACGAAGTCTGAGTAGTACGTAAAATATATTCCATCGAATTCTCTGAATGCACAAGGGATGTTGTTGTTTCTTGTTGTAAATTGGGAAGTGAGAATTGTCTTGCCGTAGTGTTGTGATTGTGGCTAAAGACTAAGTGTGGGGTGGCCTAGCTTAACCCAACCTTAGTCGAAGCTAATTTTAATTTGAATAACATTGGGACTGTCTGCTTGATTTGACAGGAACAATGGCAAGCAGGCAAGATAAAGGAAAAGGTGCGTCTACATCGGGCACCGGAAGGAAAAGGATTAGACTGGGAACGGCAGTCCCAGCAGCACCAGCGGTTCCACATGGCCAACGCCATCAATACGGAACCCGATGGGTGATAGAGGAAGGGAATAAACGGTACACAAAGCGTAAGGAAAGCAAATACTTCCCCGAGGAGCACATTGCTAGGGAGCCGTTGGCACAGGAGTTTCCCAGAATCGTACATAGGATTGATGCTGTCGGGCTGAACTTCATCTTTGAAGATCCCAAGGAGTGCAATCTCCACCTGATTCGAGAGTTCTACGCCAACTGGAACCCGACACTCTGAAGTCACAGTCAAAATAAGGGGGCAGGTAGTCACTTTTGAGCCCCATCACCTTAATGCCATCTTGGGGGCGCGGGACACAGACGCCCATGTACTCCGGCAGTTGAACATTACTCCACCATATGCGGACATCAGACGCACTCTGTATGGAGCCCGTCCGACAGCACAGTGGAGCAGGCATAAGGAGAGGGTCTACCATCAGACGCTGCCCTACTCTCAAATGAACAGGGAAGCCAGAATTTGGCTTAAGATCGTGTGTTCCTGCCTGATCCCGGGGGTGCACATGACAGATGTCACTCGGGATCGTGTGTGCTTGGTATACGCCCCGATGAAAGGGCTAGAGATTAATGTTGGGGCGATGATCATCTCCGCCATGAAGAGAGCCCGTTAGCATCAAGGGCACAGGTACGAGTTTGGTGGCTTGCTGACCACTTTCCTGAGGGGCCTAGATGTTGAGGAGGAGGCCCTTGACTACATCCCGCAGATGGAGAGGTGGGCCTTAGACGTAACCAAAACTAAGGCACCCGACACCATTCACAGGACAGTTCTCACATTAGCCGAGCGACATGCTCGGGATGATCAGTATATGGCCCGTATGTTCGGGATGTAGATGCTAAAATTGTGCATAGGCGGGAGGCCAGCAACAGAAGATAGGTTGTGGCAGCTAGAGTTGGACTACCCCTTCGGTGAAAATGCCAGGGCTTTATGCCGAGTGGGGCCAGCTTTTATGGAGCCCATTGATGATGATGTCCCCACAGATGAGGAGACGCACCGTGAGGACTCAGATGTTGAGTCAAATGATGATAGCGGAGGTGATTCGGATATGGGGGACGAGGCAACCGCACCTGACGAAGAAGTGGAATACTTTGATTGATCAGGGAGTTTCACCACCTACTCTTGTACTATGTTGAATTTTGTGAACACTGGGGACAGTGTTCGATTTAAGTGTGGGGTGGGAGTAGTTAGGTGTTGGTTGTTTTGTTGTTATTTACGTTTCTATTTTGTTGTTGTGCCTGTGCAAAAATTGTGACCCTGTGATTTTGATGTTTATGTTTTGTATTGTAATTAATGTGAAGTTGTTGTGTGCTGCATGGAGTTGTTTTTAGCTGGTTGTGTAAATATTGTTGTTCTATCGAAATTATCGATATTTTTAAAAATTTTCATGAAATCTTTTTTTTTATTGGGTTTCTCGGCATTTATTTTCGGTGCTTTTACCGAGAATAGTTCCATTGAACCAAAGTCGTAAATAGTGACCATTCCCTATGATGGATGGATGACGACCGTCTTAAGGGAAATGTAGTCGATAGGAGTAGATTTCTTCTGTTCTTTTTAATTTTTTTTCTTTTGGTTTTTTGTATCCCAAACGTGTCGTTACTTTATGGTTCGAAATTCAGGTTGCGTGTTGTACATGATATTTAGAATGCAAAGGTGATTCGTATGAAAGCATGCAACTTTGTAAACATGTTGAGATACCTAGACCATAGAATTCGATGCGGTATGATTGAGGCTTAATGTTTGAATTCTTGTAATTGGCTGATTGAAGAGTCTGTGAATATGTCTTGAGTTGAGCATGTGCAATGAGTGTGTGGTGAGGTTTCGTTTCTTCCATGCTATTGTGAAGTGTCTAGAACTTGCCTAGTGTGTGTACGAAACGAAATGAAGGATGTGTATTGTAGGAAAGGATGTAGGCATTTCTTTGCTTTAACCGAAAGTTTTTTTTCATTATCGTACCTACCTTGAATGTACATCCTAGTTAGCCCATTGAGCCTTTAGCCTATTTTTTCTTTTGTCGAAAAGGTACAAACCGAGCTTAACCCCTTCTTGTCATTATCCGTGAATTTGATCCAAAACTCTTAAGCGCTCAAGAAAAGTAATTTTCCCACAGTGTCAAGGAGTGGTAATTGTGAAAAGAAAGGAAAAGCGGAAGTGGTGAAAGTAAAGAAAAGGTCAAGGGTGCACTTGCCGAATTTAATAAAAGGAAGACGTATAACTAATCTTTGTTATTAAGTCGAGTGTGCTTAAAGATATGGGAATAAAAAAAATAAAGAAAGACTTCAAGAATGGGAGGATGAAGGAAGAAACAATGCCCATAATGTGGTGGGATGCATGGAAAAGCGCTTAAGGGTGCTAGTTGTTATTATTGGTTAGCCCAGTATGTACTAGTTCCTTAGCTTATACTACAACCCATCAAGTCCTACGTGATCTTACATCACTCGTCCTTATATTAGTGGAGTAATACACTAGAGGCAAGCTTATGGGTCATGACATGATGCATGTGAATTCTTTGGGAGAGAGAGTGAAATCGTGTTCATATGCCCCTGCATATAATGCTTTTGAGATCATATGATTGAAAAAGGGGAAATTCTCTTGGGTTGTGAGGGCACATGCTTGACGAGAGATTTAATTTCGTGTCGAATATCTTGATCAGCTAATTTGCATGAGTTTGCCGAGATCGAGAGTCGACTCGTGAGTCTAGGAGGTCTTAATGTGTTGAATGTCGCTGTATTGATGAGACTATGCATGTTTTCTGGATGATTTGCTATGTAATTAATCGGTATAACCGTAGCTTGAATTGTCAGGCCAAAGTAGCTATGATTGGGTGTCAATTGCATGAGATGTGAGATTATTGTTTGAGGACGAACAAAGTTTTAAATGTGGGGTAAGTGATCTTCGGCAGAATTATATGCCCAAGTGATACTCAAATGCTTTATTTCGTCGTGTTTATACATTGATAATTGTACCTTCTCATGTGATTTGTAGTTAAAATGTGAATTTATACTAACCAACATGATTAGTGTTGTTTTGCAGGAAAAATATAATTTTAGGAAGCTAAGATGCATGTTGGGAGAAATCGGGAAGAGACTCGGAAACGAGCAGTGAAAAAGGCTCAGGTTATGCAGCAAACTAAGGGGCTCCTTGATGGAGCCGTGTCACGCTGCCACCGTGGATGCATTCTGCCCCGGATGATAAAAAAATGCCAAATTACAGTGAAGGTCCGCATTGGGGCCGTGGCACGTTGGCCAAGCCCCGCGTTGCACGCCGTGGCACGTTGGGAATAATTACCTGGAGGACCGGATTCCAGTGAGGGTCCGCATTTGTGGCGTGTCACGGAGGCAGTGCTCCGCGATGCACTCCGTGACACGTTGCTTGTTATTCCGGGAAAAATTTCCACTAGTATAAATAGCACACTTAGGTTTATTTTTAATTATTCTGACTTGGTTGAGCAAGAACGTGGGTTACAGGCAGTTGAGGGGACGAAATTCTTAGGGTTCTTCTCTATCTCTTTCTTCCTTATTTCAATTAGTTGTATGATTTACACTCATTTAACGATGTTTAATCCACAAATGAGTGGCTAAATTCACTTCTTGCTGAGGTTAAGAACATTTGTAGTGGAATGTAATTATTGATCATCTTGGTTTTTCATCTTTTCTTTCATGGTTGTTCTATTAATTCTTGTTCTTACTGCATTAATGTTTGGCCAATATTAATGTATATCTAAAAAATCCGGTTTGCGCTCGAAAGAGAAAGAAATTGGAAAGTTGTGAGTTAATAGGATATGATCTCTTCTTGGTTTGGGAAAATTGAGAATTGATTTACCTTCATAATAGAAATATATCTGAAAGTCGTATTAGTTAATTAAGGAATCGGTTTCGTATGGCTAGAACATGAATTTCTTCTTATCACAGAAATGTAGGTGGAAGGTTCATGATTCTTAAGTTGGGTTAAATACGAGAGTTTTAATCCATAGGCAATAATTCTTGACTAGCAACCGGAGGAAAGATTAACCAATTTGTATCAATAAATTGCTTCGCTGCATGTTCATTTTAGCCTCAGCATGCTCATTACTATAGTTCAGACTCAATTTGTACATTTGTTTTAGATTAGTATAAATTAGGAAACAAACTCCCAAAATCTTCTTGAAACTGTTGTCTGCATTATTAGAGTTAGAGTTTATTAACGCTTGATTCGATTATTACCTTGGTCCAGTCCCTGTGGGATCGATACTTGGCTACTCTAGCCATTTTACTACTTGTTCGACCACGTGCACTTGCGTGTAGGTATTCCAAACAACCGAACAAGAGCCTTAAGAGCTTGATTTGAAATCTATGGTATTAGGAGAGGAATGATAATTTAGGCTAAGTAAAACCCTTTAATATCCCCATTAGGAAATCCAAAATGACCTGATTTAGAAGTTAAAAGTATAGGAAGTTACGAAAGTACCCTTAAAAAGATGTACAGGAAAATCTACCCGTCCAGTGCCATGAGTCGTACCATGACTCGTGGTGTCTGATCATGCCTTGTGTTGAGCCCTCATGGTCACTAGATCAAGTTGGACACTCTTTTTATCTCTTCTCACGACTAGACAACATAAATTGTACCAATATAGCACTACTCGTGGTTACTGCTCATGGTTACTAGGATTATTTTGGCTACTCTCTAAACTTCATCCCACGGAGGGATACCATAGCTCGTAGTACCTAGCCACTCGTCATACTATGACCCGTGGTCACTGAAATAGTCCTGAACAATTCTCTAAATCCCACACCACGGCTCCGTACCGCGGATCATACCTTCATACCATGGCTCATGGTGTGGTCCGTTCTATACTAAAATATTTAGTTTTCTTACTGGTTTCTACTTCAAGTCCAGAGTCTAATCTTAGAAACTTTTAGGGGTGTTACAAAAATGGACCCCTCTTCAAAATTTAAAATTGTATGAACTCTGATTGGTTAGGTATTGATATGTTGGCGCTTTCGCCAACATTATAACTACTAGTTGTTGTCTAGAGTACGTGTTTGGGAGTCAAACTAATATAAATGATATCCATTACCAATGTGTTTTGAGTAGTCAGTATGTTTTCATATTTTATTCTTGCAATTTAGAACTTTTCTGGTTAGTCGTGTTGCTTGTCTAAGTATGATTTGTTTGTAGATATGAACTTAGGCCATTTTTGGTGCATCAAATCCCTTCATAACCCTTGTGTTAAGATAATTCCCTAGTCTCACCTTTGAGCTTTTAAAATTTTTCTTGGCTAATCATAATAAAACATTAACCCTTGTGTCGAAATGATCCCGTTTTTGCACCTTTCCCTCCTTTACATTAGTAACTAAAATTAAAGTGTAAAAAGAGTAAGTTGGAGGTGAGTTGTGAATTCAGTGATAATGGAGTCAATACCCTAAGTTGCGGGTGAAAAAATGTTGCGTCTAGACCATGACTTAGTGTCATGAAAAAGAGAAGAAAAAAATAGACAACATTTGTAGTTATGAAAACTGGAAAAAAGAGTTTAGAAATAAGATGAAAAATATTACACCAAAGCAAAAAAAATGAGAAGGAAGGAGAATTAGCAAGAAAGTCATATGAGAATATGATATCGTGCTCAATGAGGGTGTAATCACTATTTTTTCAAATATGCATCTTGGCCGACCCCAAGCCTACATTACAAGCTAAGAAAGTTCTTAAGTGTTCTTAGTCGAACATTCGGAATATAGTAGCATTAAAATAAGGTCAAGCCTATGATATTTGTATTTGTAACGTATGAACTTCTCTGTGAGTGTTGAGTGTTTTTTCCTCTCCTTAGTCTTTTGTCTTTTGACTTGTTTATTCACTGTATATATGTGAGTGTGTGTGTTTGGGACATTCTGTGGTCAATTTGATGAAACTTGAATGTAAACTACTAAAAATAAATGACTTCTCTAGTTTAGTATCTTATGCAATTCCATTGAACTAATAACACGATGTTATTGATTGAGGTTGTATAGTTAGTCTTTATTATTCTGGACAATGCAATGTCCATGTAAAAGAATGAATGAAGAGCTAGTAGTCTTTAAAGATGTATGTCAGTTGCTAACTGTCAAAGCTATTTTAGATGACATTCTTTGTGATACTTAGACATATGTGTAGTATAGTGTCTTGTTTATATTGTTTGAGGACAAGTAAAGATTTTAAGTTGATGGTGTTGATGCATGATGATTTTACCATGTATTCTAGTCTCTTTACTTTAGTTTTTGTCTCCTTTACTGCTAATAAGGATGTTTATGGTGTGTATATCCTTTATTTAAAGTATATATGATTTTAAAGAGGATTAAGGTGAAAAAAAGTGGAATTAAGAAAAATAAAGTGAAAATGGCTAAAAGAAGAAATATGGACAAATCAGCTTTAGATGTCGCAACTACGAACATACAGATCACAGTTCTGAAGTCTATAGATGTCACAAACGAGAAAAAATTCTTGCAACTGCAAAGTCAATTATCAGAAGTCAGAGATCACAATGCGAACCTGTTCCTCAGAATAGTGATGCTCATAGAAAGTCACAGTAATGTGAACCAAAATATCGCAAATGTGAATGGAGGGGCCTAGATCCGGACAAAAGTGGGATTTCATGTTTTCTTGATCCCGAACCGATAGAAGGCAACCTAGATGCATGGGAAATACATATTTGGAAACCTATAAAAGGCAACCTAGCTGCTTACAAAACACATCTTTGGAAACCAGAAGTGGCAAAACAACGCAAGACTTGAGAATAGGGTTCTATACAACCACCGTTATTGAAGAATTGATGTTTTGGGGAGAAATCTTATGCTTTTATTCATTCTTTCTCTATATATATATACATTGAATATATTTGTAATGGTTTTTATATTCTGAAACTTGAACCTTGTCTACGATATTTGAATATTAATGACATCTCTTATTATGCTTATGTATAATATGATTCTTATTGATAATTAAGTGAATTCTTGATTTATTTGATTAATCTTGTTCTTGAATGTTTTCAAATGGAGTAGATAACCCTAGGATTCTCCCATCTACTTTAAGTTAAACATGAGAAAGACAACTTGTGGTTGGCAAGTGTCACTCCCCAAACCCGATCCTGGCGCGATAGACATCCGATGCTACGGAACCACGTGGAAGCACCTTATAGAAATATGAATCACTGTAATTGCCCCATTTTATTATTGAATAAAGTTATGATAATTTTAAAGTTGATATAATATTTATTAAAAATGTGCAAGATAGTGTGAACAATAATAATTTATAATATTTTATTAAGCATTGAAAAGAAATGCAGATATACAAGTCAACCAATGACTTTAGAAATCTCCACCTATAACACTACTCTTGTTTATGGAGTTTTTAAGACTACATAAACTAGCTCCGGAGATATAACTTGAAACTAATAAAAAAATAATAAATAACTCGATAGAACCCTATAAATAAGAATCTGGGCTCACTAATAACTCAAAAACATCAAGTACTCCAAGTTAGAATAATTTGTATATACCTGCTCTTCTTCACTAATTAACATACCATAAAAAAATAATGGTATTCCCGAGTATTGGATACTCAATGAGTGTCTTCGAGAAAGATATCATATAATATAATAATAATAATAATAATAATAACAACAACAACAACAACAACAACAATTAATATAAAGCAGTTATGATGAAATAATTCAAATCAAGTGATAAAGTAAATTATGAAACTAGTAAAATCATCAATGATGAAGAATTAATCAATTTCTAGTCATTTAATTTAAAAAATAATGTCAAACCGTTCAAGGCCAAAATTGAGTCAGATAGCTCATCAATATGCCACTAGAGTACAAACTAGAAAAGTAAATACAAGTCTTCTATTGCACCCTGTAAGTTTTTAATGTTTAGTTGACCTATTCGTATGTAGGTTGAGAGTTTTAGAGTGTCATTCGTACGAGGAAAGGGCCTGGGAAAAAGGCTAAACGAGTGCCAAGTCGGGATTTCACGGGAGGAGGCCGAAGCAAGCTGCCCAGAGGGGCAAAGTGGCACGGAGCTGCTCCTCCGCGTTAGCCAACGTGGCACGGAGCAAAATCAGCACGTTGGGCAATATGCCACATTGCCTTGTCTATTGCCTCAAGTATATATAGGCCTCACCCTTAGATTTCATGTTATTTACTTATATAACTTCGACCAGCAAAGGTAAGGATGCAGGAAAACATTTACTTTTCATCTGATTACACCGCTAAATGCCGTCCAAATCCAAATTAACTTCGGATATCGAAGTATAAGGCTGCAAGGAGCATTTCTACGGAGTTAGTTTCGTGAAATTTGCCCGGCGAATCGTCGTCCCGCCAAGCCAAAGTTGTTGAAATTGCTCCAAACTAATGTCAATACGATCCCAGGATTAAAGTAAGCATTTCTCCCTTCTAGACTTTTGAGAAATAACGAGGTTTCGACCGTGTTCCGTAAAGTTGGGAATATAGTGAATATTTATATATAAAGTTTTCCTTTTTGCCGAATCTAGTGTTAAAACTAGTCCTATATTTCCAATAACACGATTTCAGTTGGGAAGAGCTATTGAATACTAATTGGAACCTATCAGTTTATCAGAAACCGACAATCGAGGTATGTTAAGGCATTTTCTTTCGGCAAGTTAGTTTCTTCTGCATAGTAGTCCAGTATGAATCCCAGTAAAGCATGTCAGGAGTATGCTATCATGTCTAGTTGTTGTTGTCAGTTGAGACTTGTAAATTGTATTGTTTTAGGCTGGATTATACCTGTATAGCTTCCGTGACCACCCCAGGGTTAATAGCTGTGTCGCCACCCGCCAGGGGCGAGGATACGTCGCTCTACGGAGCGGCATGCCGTCTGCAAGGGACGAAGATGGGGATCCAGATCCTCATATTGCTGTGGTTGGCCTTATACATACCCCCACCGAGCACTTACGCCCGAAGTGTAGATATTAGGAGTCCTCCGAAATCAGACACAACTACAGTTAGGGGCTGAGTGGGCCCAGTTGCAGACCCAGGGGATCGGCAGGACTCTTATAGCTGATAGTTGACTCAGTATGACCTAGATAGGGGTATATAGATTGAGGTATCCTCACTAGGGCTAATGGGGGCCCAGGTGGGTTGTTTTGTGCTGATTGTACCTTCCGGCTTATGGGGGTCAGGTAAGGTTTATGTTTGCTTAAGTTACTGATAGTTAGATAGTAAGACGCCTCATTTGTCAGGTATGACCCCTACCCTCCTTATTATAGTTATGTTTAGCCCTGATTTCACTACTTCAGTCATCTTCAGTCCGTTTTCTTTACTTCATTCATTGTTAGTTCTATTCCTTTCTTTCAGTTATTTAAAGTTACTGCTTTACATACTCAGTACTTGTGGTACTGACGCCCTCTTATGGGGCGCTGCATTACTTGCCTGCAGGTGCAGATAGACGAGGAGCAGGTCCCCTCATAATTCCAGTCAGCTGACAAAGCCGTCAGCTCCCTTCTTCCGGAGCTTGTGTGATAGAGGTTTACTTCTTTTGTTTGTACAGTATGGGTAGGTAGGGGCCCTGTCCTGACTATGTTATTACTCCTAGAGGCTTGAGATTGCATTACTTCCCTGTGGTTAGATGATATCGGTCGTGTAGGGCCCATATGTGTTTTTGACTATGTGTGTTGGCCGTGTGGGGCCCTGTTTAGCTGTTGATTGGTGGCCTTGTCGGTCATAGTTCAGTTTAGCATCTGATTGTACTTTTCAGTTAAAACTAAGTATCATAGTGGCCTTGTCTGCCCGCATAGGACTCCCAATGTTTGTTTGTCTCTGGTTAGTTGTTTATTATTTCACAGGTGGCTATAGGCCTTGTTGGGCGGAGTTGTATTTTCAGTCGTTATATAGCCCATTATTTTCTTGATTCTAGAGTTAGAGTCAGCCCTGCACTAGAGGTTCTTAGGCTTAATCAGCTCAGTAGTTCAGGTCCTAGTAGGGCATCAGGTGCCAGTCATGCCTCCCAAGGTGGGGCGTGACATCTTCTCAGGGGAAAATCAAATCAATCATGCCAACTCAGGGGCAAATCAAAGATGGGAGAGCCATAAATAAGATCTCATTATTCAAAAGAACCCTGGGAGGTCAATCATTTCTTGGACTAACACAATGATTCGTTAGGATCTATAATAGTTATTCGTCCTCGAGAATAGCACAACTTGCTCATACAAACTCAAACACAAATAATAGCAATCATGATATATTAGCCGAAAATTTTTCAAAGTCATCATCTCATTAATAGAGGTATGTCAAATTATTACTCAAATTTAGAAATTATGTTTAAAGCCATTAAATCATATTTCAAATCAATAGCTTATTTAGAGAGCAAAAGTGTGTCAAAATCATTACTTTAAATGTAATTCAGCAAATCCCTTTTACACATTGTCATACATATATCATAAATATAAATCAAAATCTGAAGACTCGATGCGAGCTTGTACTGCACGCATATAAATTTCTATTTAAAGTCTCTTTGTAGTAAAAAAAATATGTTCAAAAAGAGACATGCATGGAAAATAATATACTACGAAAGAAGGTTTTCAGAATAAACATATATTGAAATCAAACATACCTCAAAAATCTGCTAAAAATGCTCTTAAATGTAATTCTCAATATTCAATTATAGCTCTCCTGAAGATCTCCAAAAATCCCTCTCTAATTAACATCTGTACAATCAATAATCTATAGGTATTCACCCAATTTGTAGTTGCTATTGGTAGCTAAAAACATAATCCTCCATATATACAAATTCAATCTCCACTGTTGATATTTAATATTAATATGTTTTGAATACTCAGGTAAAATTTGAACTTGATCCAATGGTTAAATCAGTTGAAAATGCAAATTTGAAATGGTTGGTTGGAGGAAAAATCTATTGATAAATGCTATGGTTTTGCGTTTAATGAAGTTTATCTAAATAAATCTTATTTCTTATTTCTATAGGTCATTCAATGTTTAAAAACCTAATAATAACTCCATAAAATTTAGTAGTATGTCAAGGACTTACTTTTTTTTTTGAAGAAATCTCAAAACTTCATTTCCAATTGGTGTTGAATGACTTTTCTATAGTCTAGCGATTTTCAATAATTATTTGGTGTTAATCTAGCATTAAATTGATGTAATTGACATACATATTGAGTAGCAACTCATCTTATAGCTTGGGGATCAGCATTTGGTTGAAAACCCTCAAGAAAAATATTTTTAGTTCATACTTACAGATTACCATAAAGGCTTGTGTTTCAAAATCAAATCTTACGCAAATCGAGATTTCTATTTTTATACATCTTCAAAAATTACCATAACTGGGTGTACAAACCTCTGTTTTACCTAAATTTTATATGGGTGAATAGTTATCTTAAGGGATTACAACTTTAAGTTTTGGTGTTTCCCATATTCCTTACATATTTTAAATTATACTTGTTTGAAGTCAAGTCCTAAAAGCTGTCCAGCTAGCTTCGCGGATTCCTGTTCACATTGCAAGTCAAGCATAGATTCTCTTTAATTTGTTCATCTCTGGTCTTTATACACTTGCACACACTCAAATATCAATCTTTAAATTAGTACACATAAAATTTATAATGGTTCAGGTCTAATCCATGCATTTAACGAGTTCAAACTTAATCCAAATTTACAAAATGTTACATTATCATTCGCTTTAGAACGTTTGTCTTCGAATATGGATCATAGCCTAAAATAAATTAAAGGAATTTCTCTAAGTTCGCTATATATTTTTAATCTATCGGGATCTACATTTGTGAATTTTCTTAAGTGTCTAACTCTTTCTTAAGAAACTGACTTGAGCCCTTACCCAACTCTGGTTTTAATTTAAAAAGTTTTCCCAAAATTCCCTTTTAAAAATATTTTTTAATTTTTTCTAAAATTAAGTGGCAAATCTAATTTTAATATAAAAATTGTGCCAAGTTATGAAATATTTACTATAACTAGCCTCTTTACTTTTCCTATCAATAAAAAAGAATAGAGGGAGTTGAGACATTTATGTCTAAGAATTTTTTAGGAGCCATAATTAAAACTTTTAATAAAACTAAATACAAAATTTAATTGAAATATAATAAATTAATACGAGAATTAAAGAAATTATGAGATAAAATGAGTGTACCAAATGTCTATGTAAAACTAGACTATTATAACCCTAAACCATAAATAAATATTGAAACTTGAAGCTTGATAATTACTCCAAATAATTAATCAATTCACAACAAAATCTTGATAGCAAAATGATTAGCAAATAGAGAAAGAGAGAATGAAGGAGCTAGAATTGTCAGAAAATGAAGAACGGTGTAGGGGTATTTATAGTTTAGAAATGCGGTCAAAGTATAATATAATAAACTTGAGAGTTAAAAAAAATGAAATGGGGGGTTTTTTTGGGGGGGGTGGGGGGGTGGGGGTGGGGGGATGGTCATTGTTGGCCATTGGCAGTAGATCGTAACCGTTGGCCAACTACTAGTTTCATTTTTTCAAAATATTAGACTGGGATGGAACCGAGATTAGGACCACCTAGCCAGGACCGCTGGAACCAAAACACAACATGTTCCATCCCCTAACCCTTAAAACACATCCCCTTATACTACCCCAAGATCGAAATGGACTCGGGTTGGGACCAGGCAAGGCTAGACTGTACCGTCTCACTTGATACCTTTATTAAGAGCTAATAAAATTAATTTAAAATGAGTTAATAGTATTTTTTCCCTCAAGTATTAATAAATTTTAATTTATCTTTATGATATATAACTAAATATATTTAATCTTCAATCAATTGATCTGATCGATGCCGGCGGTAGTCCGCTCGACGGTGATAGACCTTATCCAAGAGTATCCTTGTCTTCAAACAAGAATCAAAACAAAGGGAGATTATTATTTGAACTGTGTAAAGATTTAGTATATAGATTAACAGTTGTATGGTAATCTTTCACCGAAGCATGGGGCCTGTCTGAGCAAAGAATACTCCCGGATCTTGACACCATGTGTACAGGATACCTTTTTAGGGGCTCCCCGGGATAACAACAGCCCTAAACAACTCCAAATAAACGGGCTTTTTCACCGGGCAACTGTAAGTAGCCCCTAAGGCAAATCCAAGATCTTTAGTATTCTTGTCGACTGTACCACCATCTCCGAACCAAGCTATCAATATTAACACTAAATCTTTAAAGTTCATATAATAAAATCTCTTGATTTTAATAAACTCTAGTTCATCTTTATAGGGATTCAAGCAGTATGATATTCAACATAGATAGATGTTTAGCCGGCTATAAGCTCGGCCATCAGAGAAAAAGTAAATAAAAAGACAGAAATTAAATACCTTGAAACCCCAAGTTGGACGATTTTTGATTTTCTCTATAAAAAAATTTAAAGATTACAAGAGAGGATTTACAAAAGTTGTGTCTTCTTTAAAGAGAAGGCAGAGCAAAACTTAGAGAGAGAATATAAAAGCTTAAAACTTCTCGTGCTTTACAAGTGAGGCAAAGGCCTCTTTAAATAGAGAAAGAATCTTTGTACAGTGCGTTCTATCATCGCATAGTGACAGATATCTCTGTTATGGGGTCTATTAGGTCCTTCTTGTCGGCTCCCGATCTTATCCGATCTTTTTCTTTCCCTCGGCGTTTATCATCCTTTGGATGAAATTTTCGTCACTATCTCCATCTTCTAGACCTTGTTTATCTTGCTGTAGAAGCCTTTCTACTTCTCTTAACACTTCTTCAGTGTCAGCTTCTTCATCTGTTTGAGAGTCTTGATAGTTGGACTGACTTTTCATAGAAGTGTCTAATTTATTTGCAATCTGCTCAAATGATTCTAGCAGATTTTTCTTGACGAGGTTTAAATAATCCTCTATTTGCTGGGTTTTATCTCCCAGCTGGTATGCTATTCTTCTTGCAACATGCTTTAGAGGACTATCGTCTATTGTTTCAATAGTTTTTTCTTTGCTTTGACATATCTTCAAAGCCTTTTTGATATCATCAATTGTCTCCTGTCCATAGGCCTACTTTGTTGTGGGGTCAATTTTTAATAATTTGTCCCATAAATTGTTGAAATAAGTTCTGTATAAGCAAGGAATTTTTTCTTCGATATAACCGAATTCGGGAATCCACTTATGGATCCACGGTATGAAAAATTCTATAAAGAACATGACCTGACTAATTTTTTCTGGCCAGCTAATATTGTCTTCTCGGTATAACCGATCTAGATCAGGAGATACCTGTATCCAAGAGTCATATAACTCTTTAAATTGCTCGGGTAGTATAGAAATAGAAGGTTCGTGGAATGTCCACCAGTTCAAGAACCAATTCAGTATAACCTTGTGAAATAATTTTGAGCATACCTTTATAAATCACGTATGCTTATACTTATCATTATTATAATATAAAACGTATGAAAAAGTTTGGATATAATCCCAATAGGTGAAGTTAATCTTTCCACCTCCAAGTATAACTTGTCTTTCTTTCATGGTGGAAATACCCCATTCTTCTGTGGATATAATCCTTTTTATAATGAGTTTCGAGAAGTTATAAACAGTCTCGTCTCTATTATCCCTGAAGTGAGATATCTCTGCACTCCCAGTCGAAATAAGAATATTTTCATAATAACTTCGGTTCTTATATGATTCACTCGGAAAGTATAACTTTTCTGTCAAGTATTTTTGGGTTATCTCCCAAATATTATCTTTCCATTGAACATCCTTATTTTCAAGGAGAAGTGTAACTTCTCTTTTGGAGATCTTTTCATAATTCTTTTGATCTTCACTTGTCTCCATGGCAGTAGAAGCATATGTATTACTTTGCTTCCTTTTGCTAGCCAGATGCTGCTGTAAGGCCTCATATAATGGGTTATTTCTTGGAATATCTTCCATATTAATTGACGAGGATGAAGATTCCTCTCTCTGAGAAATATTCTCATTAACCAGAGTTCTGTTTCCCATTTGTATAACTGGGTTCGGCGAAGTATAACTTCTTATGCTATAACTTGATTCTCTTCGGCTGTTATATCGACCTGTAGCTCTTCCTCTTCCTCTATTAGAGGAAGACTGAGGCGGGCCTTGTGGCCTCATTCTGCAGCGAAAACATAATTTGTTAGTTTTCATTTAAAAATTCTCTTGTTAGAAAATCTGGAAGAGAATTATCGCTTCCCTTTTTATATTCTATTTCAAAATCAAAAGGGGCTAATTGAGCTTTCCACCTAGCGAATATAATTTTTGAAGCATCATGTTTGAAATCTTTATGAAACATAAATCTAACAGCATTGATATCAGTTCTTATCAAAAACTTTTTGTTATAAAGATCATCTTGGAATTTCAAGACGCATTTAACAATGGTGAGCATTTCATGAGCCACAGTAGCATACTTTGTTGGGCAGGAGTCCATTTTCCTGAATAATAACAAATTAAATATTCCCTTTTATCATGGGGATTTAACTGTTTTAAAATACCACCGAAACCTATGTTAGAGGCATCGGTTTCAATAATTTTTTGCCAATCAGGATTAGCAAGAGTCAAACAAGGTAAAGAAGTCACTTTCTCTTTTACCCTTTTAACAATATCAGTATGTATATCAGACCAAGGCAGACTATAACCCTTCTTCGGTCTTTCAAATAAAGGAGCAAGTTCTTTTGACAAGTTCTTTATGAAAGGAGAAATATAATTTAAACTCCCAAGAAATCTTTGCAATTGAGTCCTGTCATTTATAACATTAGGAAATTTAGAAGCAAATTCAATAGACCTCTTAATAGGAATTATTTTTCCTTGGCAAATATAATGACCGAGAAATCTGACTTCAGTCTGAAAAAGATTCATTTTGGGTTTAGATATTACTAACCTATTTTGAATAACAATTCTTTTCAAAATATCTAAATGTTTATAATGTAATTCTAAAGTTTTAGAAAATACTAAAATATCATCTATATAAACAATGATAAAATCCATATATGGATTAAAAATATCATTCATAATTTTCTGAAATTCAGAAGGCGCGTTTTTCAAACCAAAAGGCATAACATTCCATTCGTATTGCCCGAATGGGACATTGAATGTCGTCCTGTAAGTATGCTCTTTAAAGAGTTGAATCTGCCAATATCCAGATTTTAAATCAAATTTTGAAAATATATTGGCATCATATAATCTAGACAAAAGATCCCTTTTATTAGGGATAGAATATCTAATCCATTTTAAAACTTTATTCAAAGGTTTATAATTTATTACCAATCTTGGTACACCACGTTCCTTTTCTGCAGCATTGTTGACATAAAAAGTTGTGTAAGACCATGGTGACTTTGAAGGTTTTATAAGACCCTTTTGTAAAAAATTATCAATCTCTTTTTTGCAGAATTCAACTAATTCTAAATTCATCTGACAGGGTCGAGATTTGGTAGGAATATGTTCCTCTGAAAAAGAGTCTTCATATGGAAGGGAAACCACATGCTTTTTTCTATTCCAAAAAGCACTCGGATGATCAGCACATATAGAAACAGCAAATTGTTCAGAAATTATTTTAATTTTTTCTTGAACCTTAGTGGATTGTAAAATATTATCAATGGACATGCTATATATTTCATGTTGTAAAGATCTCATATGAAAAATCTTTTTATCAATCAAAGTATTTATATTTTTAGTAAGAGGTTCAGTTATAAACTGAAAAAAATCTTTTTACCCATGTAAGTGGCATCAAAACCTTTGTTATCAACATGAGTAAGGGGATAAATAGCTTGTAAGAAAGGAGTTCCTAATATAATAGGAGGAAACATTCTATTTTTAACAAGAATGAAAAAATGCGGAATGAAAACTTTATTTTTGCAAACATAAACATTAGGCAATTTATATTCAATTTTCATCTTATCACCAGATGCAGAGCTTATTTTATGAAACGTTTTCTGATAATCTCTGGTGGGAATAATTCCTTCTTGAATGCAACTCATATCCGCACCACTATCAATAAGTGCAGTTTCAGTGATTGAAAAATCATTATTAATTAAAATAGTAAACTTAACATACCATTTATGAGAAGTTACTATTTGCATCATTCCTATGAACAAATCATCATTACGGGAAGAAATAGCCCTTTTTGTGAAATCAGAGATTTCGTTCAAGTCATTTGTTTCATTTAATAAAACTCTTTTTCCTTTATCATCAGTATTATGACCCATTGAAATTCTTTTCAATTTGGTCCATACGATGATCTAAAATCATTTGATTTTGTTTAAGAGATTTAATCTCATTTTTTAATTTTTCAACTTCATATTTCAAATCATCCATTGAAGAAGTATTACTGGGAAGATTCATATTTTGTGGCGAGTTCTTTTCTAAAAGTCTTTTTTGAACTTCTTCCATAGAATATGGAACTTCATCCAGAATATCTCTTTTTTGAATAGGCTTATCTGCTGATTTTGAAGTAGAAATAGAAGTAGAGGCCATACTGATAATTTTTTCTCTTAAATTATTATCAGTGACTTCTTTAATAATTCTAAAATATTATCAGAAGTGATTGGTTTGAGTTCAAAATTATTTTTAAATTGAGATTGTAGTTTATAAAAGTTCAGGTTATCACAAGAACAACTTCCTGTACTTGTATCACATTTATCACATCCATTATCATCAGGCAAATCAAATAATTTAATAGAAGCTTCAGACCCAGAAGAAGAAGCATAATTACTCTCACTTTCACTGACTAAAGTTTCATCCATGATTTTCATAATTTGTTCTTTGGACTTATCATCCAAGTCCATGGCTAGAGCCTTGATCCTTTCCTTCTTGCAATTTGGAGCAATATGGCCAAATTGACCACATCTATAACACTTTATATCATTCAGATCTTTCCCAGATCTGTCTTTAACAAATCGTTTTTCCTTGCGATGTTTTCTTCGGAAATATTTTTCTTCTTTTGATCGACGATGTCGTCTTTTACCTTTCCTTTGATAAAATTCATCCTTATCAATTTTCTTATTCTTCCTTTTCAAAGAAGAGTTTGCGGTAGCACCTGCCATTCTGAATTGTTGACAAAAATCTCCTAACTGGCTCTTTTCAGTTAGTCTCTGTCTTTTAAGCTGTGCATTTAGCTTTAATTCATTACACAAGTTTAATCCTTCTTGTGTACATACTCCAATAAGACGCCCATAAGTATAAGTATTATACAAAATCTGGACATTATTTCCTCGAAGAGTTTTCCTTACTCTTTCTGCGAATAAATGAGGTAAACCATCAATAAATTTACCCTTCTAATGCTCACTATTAGTTTTGGGTAAATCCATAACCCTACTGAGGAAGGTATCCTTATACCACCTAAATTCACCTAGATGCTTGCACCTAAGTCCATTCAACAAAGTACGAATATTTTCATACATGTTGGTAAATCTACCACTAAAATGCTCAATAGTAGTAAGCACTAAGGTGTAGACACAATCTTGTCTGCCAGCTACTAAGGCTCTTTCTAGGTTATCAACTCCAGGTTCAGATTTAACAGCATTATAGATTCCTACTCTGTCCTCAGCTGTCATAAGGTTATCCCACCAGCCTCTCAATTGGCCGGTGAATCCCGCTACTATCATTCTGCAAATTACTGTTTCAGTATTCTTATCAGAAGTAGCTTTGCAGATTGTAGAATACATCAGCATACGATGCACCAGAATACTAATCTGTCTATCAGTTAAACCATCAAAATTCCATTCGTAGATGGCGTCACCATTATAACTGGTGTTTGTCTGGTTCCAATCCCTTTCTTCCACCAAAACATCTTGAGGGGTTGGTCTAGGATAATAATATGTATCCATCCTTGGCATATCACCATATCTTTTTCCCAACTTTCTAAGCTTATGTCACGCCCCGCCTTGGGGGGTATGACTGGCACCGGTGCCCTATTAGGACCTGAACTGCTAGACTACTGAGCGTAAGCACATCTGGAGCCTTGCTGGCTCTAACTCAGATTCACGGGACCAATGGGCTATATAACGGCTGTAAATACAGCCTCCGGCCGACTGGGCCTATAGCCACCTGTACTGTAATATCAGCTAACGAGAATCATACTTATATAGGGAAACCTATGCGGGCTGACAAGGCCACCATGCTGTCTAGTTATCTCCACCTCAATATAACAAATGTTGAACATCTGCATGACCGGCAAGGTCACCACTACTATCTAGATATGGCCCCACACGGCCAACATAAACAACCATACTAAACAGCTAAACATACGCACGGCCCCACGCGGCCGGCACAACTAACCACAGAGAGATATATACATCATCTGCAAGCCTCTAGGAATACTGATAAGATGGTCGGGACAGGGCCCCGACCTACCCGTACTATACAACAAAAGAAAATGAAATACACCTCTGAATATCAAGCTCCGGATGACGGGAGCTGATGACTTTGCGCTGGCTAGGATCACGAGGGATCGGCTCCTCGTCTATGAGTACCTGCAGGCAAGTAATGCAGCGCCCCAAACGGGCGTCAGTACCACTGGTACCGAGTATGCAAAGCAAACTGAACATGACTGAATATAAACAACAATGCTAGTAAATTCTGAATAGCAGGAAGTATCCAAAACTGTTTGAACTAGGAGGATCTGGAATAGGCTTATTTGTACTGAAGGTAAGGTAGAATCATACCTGTTCATGCAAATTACATCCCAACCTTCGCCACTATGGTGCGACAATTTACGCTACGGTCATACCGATCATTCAATATTGTAAATCATCAAGAAAACATGCATGGTCTTAACAATGCAATGACCTTTAATACATCAAGACTTCCTAGACTTCAAGAATCGACTCTCAATATCAGCAAACTCATGCAAATCAGCTAATCAAGATATCCGACACGAAAATCAATCTTTCATCAAGCATGTGCCCTCGCAACTCAAGAGAATCTTCCTCTTTATGTTCATGCAACACACAAACATTCAAGTAGGGGCATGTAGAAATTAATTTCACTCTCTCTCCCAAAAGAATTCACATGCATCATGTCATGACCCATAGGCTTGCCCTTAGTGTATTACTCCACTAATATAAGGAAATGCAATGTAAGATCAAGTAGGACTTTAATGGGTTGTAATGGAAGCTATGGAACTAGTATATATTGGATTAGTCAATAATAGTCACTAGCATCCTTAAGCGCCTTTTCAACACATTCCCATAAACTCATGAACATTGTTTCTCTCTTTTCTTTTTCATCATCCCATTCATGCTGGTTTACTTTCGTATGGCCCATTTCATCAAACACACTTGACACAACAACAAAGGGTTTTCATGCACCTTCATTATCATTTCATTATACCAAGTGCCTCTTCAACCTCTTCTTTTCTTTCCTCACTCTGCTTTTCTTTTTCTTTTCACCATTCTCACTCTTTGACACTTTGGGAAAATTTTTCTTTTCTTAAGCGCTTAAGAGTTTTTTATAGACTTTACGGCAAATGAAAAGAAGGAATAAAGCTTAGTTTATACATTTTTGGACAAAAGAAAGAAATGATAGGCTAAAGGCTCAACGGGCTGACTAGGGTATACAATCACATAGAAAGGTAGAGTATGACAAGAAAAAAATAGAAACTCTCGTTTAAAAACAAAGAAATGCCTACATCCTTTCCAACACTACACCTCCTTCATTTCGTTTTGTACACACACCAGGCAAGTTCTAGACACTTCACAATAGCATGGAATAACAATACCTCACTTCACACTTCATGCACATGCTCAATTCAAGATGCATTCACAGACTCTTTAATTAGCCAATTACATGAATTCAAAAATTAAGCTTCAATCACACCGAATCGAATTCTACCGCCTAGGTAACTCAACATATTTACAAAATTGCATGCTTTCAAATGAATCGCTTTTACATTTTGAATATCAGTTACAACACGCAACCAAAATTTCACAACCATATAGTAACTACAGGTTCCGTGATGCAATCCACCAAAAAGAAAAAACATAAAATAAATTAAAATCACTACTCCTACCGACTACATTTCCCTTAAGACGGTCGTCATCCATCCATCATAGGGAACGGTCACTAACTATGACGTCGGTTCAATGGGACTATTCTCGGTAAAAGAACCAAAAACAAACTCCGAGAAACCCAAAAATAAAAATCGAAAAATTTTGGCAAAACATCAATCATTTCGACGGAAAAATATTTACAAAATATTTTAATATGTACAAAATAGTTTTGCAAAATTTTAAAAATATTGATCATTTCGATAAAGAAAAAAAATATTTACAAAATTTGTACCAGCTGGCAACCACAACATTTCACAACACACATCAATTACCAAAAAAATAGGTACCTATACAGATACAAACCAGTTTGCACTCACAACCACAGGGAAACATAAACACACATACAAAACAAAGGAAGAACATACAGCAAATCAGCCCAGCCCTAGCACCTAACTACTTCCCACCCCACACTTAAATCGAACACTGTCCCCAGTGTTCACAAAAATTAAAAATCACAAAAATTTCGGGTGGTGGAACTCCCTGATCAGTCGAAATATTCGACTTCTTCATCCGGTGCTGCTGCCTCATCGCCCATGTCCGAGTCACCTCCATCGTCGTCATCAGACTCCACATCGGAGTCCTCCCGACATGTCTCCTCGTCCGTGGGGACATCATCGTCAGTGGGCTCAACGAAGGCTGGCCCCACTCGGCACAAAGCTCTGGCGTTCTCGCCAAATGGGTAATCCAGCTCCAGCTGCCATAATTCATCCTCCGTGGCTGGTCTCCCACCAATCTGGAGCTGAAGCATTTGCATACCAAACATCCGTGCCATGTACTGATCGTCACGAGCATGTCGCTCGCCCAGTGTCAACACTGGCCCGTGTGTGATGTCGGGGGCCTTGGTTTTGGTCACATCAAGGGCCCTCCGCTCCAACTGCGGGATGTAGTCCAAAGCCTCTTCCTCGACGTCAAGGCCCCGGAGGAAGGTGGTGATAAGTCCGCCGAACCCATACCTGTGGCCCTGGTGTAGTCGGGCTCTCTTCATGGCGGATATGATGACCGCCCCAACATTAATCTCTAGCCCTTTCATCAGGGCATACACCAGGCACACACGGTCCCGGGTCACATCCGTCATGTGCATCCCCGGGAGCAGGCACGAACAAACTATTTTCATCCAAATTCTTACCTCCCTGTTCATTTAAGAATACGGCAGAGTCTGGTGGTAACCCCTCTCCTTATGTATGCTCCATCGGGCTGTGGATCGAGCCCCACACAAAGTGCGTCTAATATCGGCGTATGGTGGGGTGATGTTCAGCTGGCGGAGAACGTGGGCGTCTGTGTCCCGCGCTCCAATGATGGCATTTAATTTCTGGGGTTCCAGCGTGACAATCTGCCCTCTGATTTTTATTGTGTGGCTTCTGATGGCCGGGTTCCAATTTGCATAAAACTCCCGGACTAAATATAGGTTGCACTCCTTGGGCTCCTGAAATATGAAGCTGAGCCCAGCTGCCTCGATTCACTGCACAATACGGGGGAAGTCCTGTGCTAGTGGTTCCCGTGCAATATGCTCCTCAGGGAAGTACTTATTCTCCTTATGTTTAGCGTACCACTTCTTCCCTTCATCGGTTACCCACCTCGTTCCGTATTGGCGGCGTTGGCCGCGCGGAACAGCTGGTGCAGCTGGGACTGCAGTGCCCAATCTCATTCGTTTTCTCCCGGTGCCTGAAGTAGAAGCACCTTTACCCTTATCCTGCCTACTCGCCATTGTACCTGTCAACATAAATAAACAAGCACAATGTCAAGCTAAATACATGTTAACTTCGGCTAAGGTCGGGTTAAGCTAAGTTTACCCCACACTTAGTCCTTAGCTACTTTTACGATACTACGGCAAGGATTACTTTATTTACAACCCAAACACAAACAACTATACAATTTATGCTTAGTGCGTTCACAAAAAAAAAATTCGACAGTATAACTTTTAGCGTACTACTCAGACTTCATACAGCTAATCCCAATCCTACCATCGCTAGCAATTCAACCATCGCACTTAGCAACGAAAACAACAAACAAAAACAACGACACAAATTCTATATACATATGAATCCAAATAACCAAACCAATTTGAACAATTTTTACATTTTCCCAAAACCCGAGAATTCGTCGTCTATTACCTTCAAACAATATTTATAATGACTTATCTCAATTCACAAACACACCCCGGCATATAATTCACCAATCTACCAAGTTACCCAATTCGATTTTAACAACCCCAGCCCTAGAAATCAATTTTACAATCAAATTCGAATCATTCACGCAATCGACAAGTTCAAACGCTAATTACAACATTCCGAACATTTATCAATCAAAGACTAATTCAATTTCATGCTAAATTGCTAATTAGGGTGATTTATCTCACCTCCCATGCTCAAATTCGACTAAAATCGCCAAAAAAACTTGAGAGAGTAGAGGAAAACATACCTTTAAGTTGAATGATCGAAGAAACTTGACAAATTGTTTGCTTAGTAGCGTGGCACGTTGGTTGGGGAGGGAAATATGGGTGTTTGGTCGCGGAGAAGAGAGAAAATGAGGGGAAAAGGGGTTTTTCGGGGTTTAAAATGAAGAAAAATACATGGGTCAGCTGGCAACCCGGTGTGACCCGTCACAAAATATAGGGCAACGTGTCACGGAGGGTAACACGGAGCCCCTCCTCCGTGACACGGAGCTAACGCGATGGCTCTCTGGAATTTTTAAAAAATCCAAATTTAACCTCAACGTGTCACGGAGGGTAACGCGGAGTCCTTCCTCCGTGACACGGAGCCAACGCTCCAGTGCACTGTCTCTTCATTTTATTCATTTTTTCATACCTTGCCTTTTCCTTCCCGATTCCATGCACATTTTTCTCCGGTTGACCTGAAAATCACCTTACTAAACAAAATTGGTTAGATTAATAGATTTCCCTAACTAAAATGAAAAATACTAACTAAAACGAAAAATTTATACCAAATCAAGAAAAAGAAAAATTAAAATAAAATTAATAATCAAAATTCATCACAAATGTTCATAACCTCAGCAAGGAAGAGAATTAGTCACTCATTTGTGGATTAATCATCCTAAAACAAGTGTTAATCATACATACAATTGATTGAAAGAAGAAAGGAAGAGAGAAAATCCCTTAGCTTTTTCGTCCCTCAACTGCCTCTAACCCACGTCCTTGCTCCACCAAGTCTAAATTTTTTAAAAATAAGCCTAAGTGTTCTATTTATACTAGTGGGAATTTTTCCCGGAATAACAAGCAACGTGTCACGGAGGCCAATGCGGAGCACTGCCTCCGTGACACGGCATGGACGCGGACCCTCACTGGAAATCCAGGGTCCGGGAATATAGCCTCAACGTGGCACGGCATGCAACGCGGAGGCTTGCCTCCGTGCCACGGAGCTGTCGCGAGGCTTCACTGGAAATTGCCAAATTAATTCATCCTCCATGCAGTGTGCCTCCGCGATGGTAGCGTGGCACGGCTCCATCGCGGAGCCCCTTTACATTGTGCATTCCAATGTCTTTTCCGTGCTCGCATCCAAGTCCAACTCTGATATTGTTCCAACATGCATTTTAGCTCCTAAAAATCATGTTTTACCTACAAAACAATGCTAATCATGTTGGTTAGTATAAATTCACATTTTATTACCAATTACATGAAAATGTATACACATTGCACAATAAACAAGGCGAAAATGATACGTTTGAGTATCACTTGGGCATATAAATCTGCCCAAGATCAAAGGCATGATAGGATGGTTGCTTTTTATTCTTATTCAGTCGTGCTGTAGAGCGGTACAGCATAGGGTTGAGTCCTTAGAGCTTACCGTATCCTTGGGTTACAGATAATGTCAGACCAGCGACATCCTATCACAGGTCGGAGCTTGGATATTGCAGCAGGGGAAGGCACCAGTAGGATGCCTCACCCTCGTGTAGAAACAGCCCAATCAGAGGGAAATACAGAGGCATCATCCCAACCTTCTCAGCAGTCTCCACCACATCATGAGCCACTTGGGGCGGCACCACCTCCAGCAGTCCCCATACCGATACCATCCGACTAGGAGGTTAGGAGTGCAGTAGTCATGTTAGCACAGGTGATGGCCGCTCAGCGTCAGCCGATGCCGTCTACAGTTGTGGAGTCATTAGGAGGGCCCGGTAGTTCGAGGGTCCGAGAGTTCTTGGCTCTGAATCCCCCACAGTTTACAGGTACGGACCGGACAGAGGACCCTCAGGATTTTTTAGATCAGATGTAGAGGATTTTCAGGGTTATGCATGCCACGCCTATAGAATCGGTTGAGTTGGCAGCATTCCGGTTACGGGACATCGTCGTATTGTGGTATGAAAGTTGGGAAAGGTCCCGAGGGAGAGATGTTTCCCCTCTGACCTGGTCCAGCTTTTCAGGAGCTTTTCTGGATCACTATTTGCCACGGGAGATTCGACAGGCCCGGGTGGACCAGTTTCTACATCTAGAGCAGGGGGCCATGAGTGTTCAGGAATACGCCTTGTGGTTTGATTCTTTGGCCCAGTACGCACCGGCCTTTGTTGATACCATGGCATCCAGAGTACACCGCTTTATCATGGGGTTGAATTCAGAATATATTGAGACTTGTATTACGGCCACACTGCGAGAGAACATGGATACCGCCCAAGTTCAGGCATTTGCCCAGAATATTGAGGGCATCAGGCAGCGGCATCGGGAGATCAGGAGGACCAATCAGGAACAGCGCCGCAGGGACAGGCAAGTTAAGTTACATAAGGAGGCTCGGGGAGGACCTAGGCCACGATTGTTAGATAGGCCGCCCAGGCCCCCGCCTCCACCACAGCCGCAGAGGGGTAGATTTAGCCGCAGGGGGCAGTCAGAGACCGGTAGAGGCTCGCAGATTGCAGATTCACCATTACAGAGGAGGGCGGAGCAGAGTAGTATACCCTACCACCTTGCCCTATATGCAGCTGACGCCATTCTGGAGCATGCAGGATTGGCTCCACCAGATGTTATATTTGTCGCCAAGAGGGCCATCTGATGAGAGATTGCCCAGCCAGAGGTCAGGAGGATCGGGGTAGACAGAACAGGACATCCGTAGGGTCACGAGCTACAGCATCCCCGGCAGGGCGTAGGCCCTCAGTGTCGGCAGGCAGGGCAGGGCAGATCAGGGGCCTCGAGTGTAGGTGCGGGTCCAAGCCGCACATATGCTTTACCAGGGAAGCAGGATTCAGAAGCGTCACCTGATGTTGTGACAGGTATGATAACTATCTGCTCACACGCTGCTTATGTATTGATTGATCCAGGATCTACTTTGTCCTACATTACTCCATTTGTGGCTCGAAAGTTTAGTGTTGCACTAGAGTTGCTTCAACAACCCTTTTCAGTATCTACACCCGTCGGTGACTCCATTATAGCTAGTAGAATTTATTGAGGGTGTACAGTAGAGGTTGTTGATCTCCAGACTAAAGTAGATCTGGTAGAGTTAGAAATGATTGATTTCGATGCCATTATGGGTATGGATTGGTTGGTGCCATGCTATGCTAACGTAGAGTGTTGGACCAAGACAGTCCGATTCCACTTTCCAGGAGAGCCAGTGCGAGAGTGGAAAGGCAGTACAGCTACTCCAAAAGGTAGGTTTATTTCCTACCTTCAGGCAAGGAAATTGATAACTAAGGGATGTATTTACCACCTAGTAAAAGTTCAGGATGTTCGGGCAGAATCTCTGACACTCCAGTCTGTTCCGGTGGTGAACGAGTTCCCTGATGTGTTTCCAAATGAGTTACCTGGTATTCCCCCAGAGAGGGAAATAGATTTCACTATTGATTTATTACCAGGCACTCAGCCTATATCAATTCCTCCTTACCGTATGGCTCCTGCAGAACTTAGAGAGTTGAAGGAGCAGTTGAAAGATTTGTTAGATAAAGGTTTCATTTGGCCGAGTACTTCACCATGGGGTCGCCAGTTCTATTTGTGAGGAAGAAAGATGGCTCGCTCCATATATGCATAGATTATCGGCAGTTGAACAAAGTTATAGTGAAGAATAAGTATCCGCTTCCCAGAATAGATGATTTGTTTGATCAGCTACAAGGGGCCAGATAAGATTGAATTGCGGTCCGGATATCACCAGGTTCGAGTTCGTGAAAGAGATATTCCTAAAACGGCGTTCAGGACCCGATATGGACACTTCAAAATTTTAGTTATGTCCTTTAGGTTAACGAATGCCCCAGCAATATTCATGGACCTGATGAACAGTATTTTCAAACCATATCTGGACCTGTTCGTGATCGTGTTTATTGATGACATTCTGGTGTATTCTCGTTCTGAAGTAGATCACCGGACTCATTTACGGAAAGTGCTCCAAATTCTCAGGGACCGCCAGTTATATGCTAAGTTCTCCAAGTGTGAATTCTGGCTGAACTCAGTAGCCTTCTTGGGGCATATTGTGTCGGATACTGGTATACAGGTTGACACGCAGAAGATAGCAGCAGTTAAAACCTAGCTTAGGCCTACCACTCCGATCGAAGTCCGCAGTTTTCTAGGGTTAGCGGGATATTACAGGAGATTTGTTGAGGGATTCTCTACTATAGCGGCACCTCTGACCAAACTGACACAGAAAGCAGCGAAGTTTTAGTGGACAGAGGCATGTGAGCAGAGCTTCCAGGAGTTAAAAGACAAATTAACCTCCGCCCCAGTGTTAGCATTGCCGGAAGGTACAGAAGGGTATTCGGTGTATTGCGACGCATCAGGCGTCGGATTAGGTTGTGTGTTGATGCAGCATGGTAAAGTGATTGCATATGCTTCCAGACAGCTAAGGAAACACGAAAAGAATTACCCTACCCACGACCTGGAGTTAGCCGCGGTGATCCACGCCTTGAAAATGTGGAGGCATTACCTGTATGGCGTCCATGTTGATATTTTTACAGATCATAAGAGCCTACAGTATATCTTCACTCAGAGGGAGTTGAATCTGCGGCAACGTCGCTGGTTGGAGCTGTTAAAGGATTACAACGTGAATATTCTGTACCACCCGGGAAAAGCCAATGTTGTAGCAGATGCTCTCAGTCGTAACTCCATGGGGTGTTTGGCGTATTTGTAGCCGGAGCAGCGGGAATTGGTCAGGGAGATACATCAATTAGCTAGCCTAGCCGTTCGTGTAGCAGAAACAGAGAACGGTAGCGCGATAATTCAGAACACCGTCGTGTCATCATTAGTTGTGGAAGTGAAAGAACGGCAATATGAGGATCCTGACCTGATCCAGCTCAAAGACAGAATTCAGCAGGGTAAAGCGCCAGATTTTCAAGTAACTAAGGATGGAGTGCTACACTGTAAAGGTCGTCTATGTGTTCCAGATGTTTCAAGCCTCCGCCAGCAGATTATGAACGAGGTACATTGCGCCCGCTATTCTCTCCTCCCTAGCGCGACAAAAATGTACCATGATATCAAAGAAAACTACTGGTGGCCAGGTATGAAAAGAGAAATTGCTAAATTTGTAGCCCAGTGTCCTAACTGCCAACAGGTGAAAATAGAACATCAGAAACCACGCGGTTTGACTCAGGACATAGTTGTGCCTCTCTAGAAATGGGAAGTAGTAAATATGGATTTTGTGGTAGGATTACCCCGTACTAGACACAGACATGATTCTATATGGGTGATAGTTGATAGACTGACAAATTCAGCTCATTTCCTGCCAGTAAGAACT
The DNA here is from genome assembly GCA_035772735.1 of Datura wrightii. NCBI lineage: Eukaryota > Viridiplantae > Streptophyta > Magnoliopsida > Solanales > Solanaceae > Datura > Datura wrightii. The sequence goes on from JASDFA010000016.1 coordinate 170,236,856, forward strand.
ACTTTCTCGGTTGAAGATTATGCCGAGTTGTATATTCGAGAAATAGTCAGGTTGCATGGAGTACCAGTATCCATTATTTCAGACAGAGGAGCACAGTTTACGGCTAGATTTTGGAAATCATTTCAGAGGGGTCTGGGAACGCAGGTTAATTTGAGCACAGCATTCCACCCTCAGATAGATGGACAGGCGGAGCGCACTATTCAGACGCTCGAGGACATGCTACGAGCGTGTGTGCTAGATTTTGGAGGTAGCTGGGATGAGCATTTGCTGTTAATTGAATTTGCTTATAATAACAGCTATCACTCAGCCATCCAGATGGCGCCTTTCGAGGCATTATATGGGCGAAAATGCAGATCGCCGATTGGTTAGTTTGAAATAGGAGAATCAGCGTTGGTTGGGCAGACATTGTTTAGCAATCATAGGAAAAGGTAAACCTTATCCAAGAACACTTACTGACTGCACAGAGCCGCCAGAAATCATATGCAGATGTGCGGCGCAGAGACCTGGAGTTTGATGTGAATGACTGGGTATTTTTGAAAGTATCCCCAATGAAAGGGGTGATGAGATTCGGCAAGAAAGGTAAGCTCAGTCCGAGATTTGTTAGGCCTTATCAAATTCGTCGAAGGATAGGCCGAGTAGCCTATGAGTTGAACTTGCCCCCAGAATTAGAATCCGTTCATCCGGTATTTCATGTGTCTATGCTGAGGAAATGCATAGGAGACCCATCCAGAGCAGTCCCAGTCCAGGATATCCAGGTTACGGAGGAGCTGGCCTATGAAGAGGTTCCGGTAGCTATCCTAGACAGACAAATTCATAGGTTGAGAACTAAGGATATTGCGTCGGTCAAGGTGTTGTGGCATAACAGGAACCGAGAGAAGATGACGTGGGAGGCTGAGGAAGATATAAAGATTAGATATCCTCATTATTCCAGGCCTAGTTAGGCGATAGGTATGTCTGTATTATTACTTATGCAGTACTTTATGGTTGTACATGTGTAAATGAGAGAGATTGATGTTTAGCTATCAAGTGGATCTTAAAGTATTGTGTGTAGTACCCGTATTGGACTTTTCTGCGTTTCAGGTTTTTGGGATAGTCCGTATTACAGGGGAGACTCTGCCAAAATTTTCTTAGAGACAAGTTGAAAAGTCCTCTAGATAGAAGTTTACATTCGAGGATGTTCTTAAGAGAGGGAGAATGTTACACCCCGTAAGATTTCCGGCACCTAGATGGCCTATTCGCGCATTGGTTAAGCATATTTGAAAACCATACGTGCTAGAGAAAGGCCCGAGAAAGGATCGAATGAGTAGCCTGTCGAACCATCGCGGAAGGAGCCAGGGCAGAGCCCCTCCGCGATGGCAGCGTATCACGGAGGCGGGGCCACCGCGTTGGCTCCGTGACACGTTGGGCCTGTCCAGGCCCAAGTATATAAAGCCCCACTTCGGTTTTAAATCAAATTATTCATTATAATTTCCAGAGAATTCATGGAAAACAGAGAGAGACGAAGAGGGTTATATATTATCGTCCGATTACGCTGCAAACGTAGTCCAAACTTAAATTAACTCCAGATACCGAGGTATTTAGCAGCAGGGAGCATTCCTACGGATTTTGTTTCGCGAAATACGGCCGACGAATCGTCGAGCTACCGGACTAAGGTAAGTAGAATTGCTCCAAACTAGTGTCTATGTGTTCCTGGCTGTGAAGTGAATACTTTTCCCTTCTAGACTTCTGGAAAATAGCGAGTTTCCGACCGTCTTTCGATAAGCCTAAGTTTAGGCTATAATTATATCGAAAGTGATGTCGTCCTTCAGATTAAAGTTGTATTTAGTACTGATTGACGTATATATGAATGCAGTTGGGAGAAATAGCTAGAATACTGACCGAGCTACGCCAGTTAGTCGGGAAATCAGAAGCGAAGGTATGTAAAGCTAGTTTCCTTGGCAAGTTAGTAGTCTCAGTATAGTAAGATAGTTCAAAGGCTAGTAGAATGTTTCAGAAGTTGTGTGTTATGTTTAGTAGGAATATTAGTACGATATTGGAAGCATCATGTTATGTATACCGTGAAACTTGCTAGCACGATATAAATTCTAATACAAAGTGTTAGGAACTGTACAGCATGCCCAGTATGTGATTTAGTAAAGTATGTTAGGATATTATCGTATTCAGTTGAAACTTAGTAAAGCAATATAAGTATCTGTAAGGTATCTCGGAAGTAGAATGGTAGATTAAAATGAAGTTTAGAAAGCATGTTAGAAATAGTAAATCATGTTACTATAAAAACTTAGTTATACAGCATGATTTCCGGCAGAAAAACTATATCTTGTTCAACATTAGACTCAGCACAGTATGATACAAGATTATATATATATATACCATTATTAGTCTCAGCATGTATTAAATACATACATATCACTATCACTAGTTCAGCATACAGTATGTACAGATACATTATTATCACTAGCTTCAGCATGTGGTATATGCAGATAGTATTACTAGTTGAGACCACTGTATTGTCTTAGGGTTGGATTACCAAGTATCCACGACCGCCCCAAGGTTACTAGCTGTATCGACTCGTCCGCCAGAGGGCGAGGATGCATCGCTTCACGGAGTGGCATGACGTCCCACAGGGGACGAAGATGGGATGATGGTTTCCCCATATTATGCCTTGGTCGGCCTTTATACACCCCCGTCAAGCGGGTACGCCCGGGGAGTTGATTCAGGAGTCCTCCAAGCTCAGGTACAGTTATAGTCAGGGGCTCAGCGAGCCCAAGTGCATACCCAGGGGATCGACAGGATGCTTATAGTTATTATAGGAGATGGGACGACTGGGTAGGGGTATAGATTGTGTGTGGATTGTACCTCCCAGCTTATGGTGGTCGGGTAATGTGTTTGCTATGCTATGTTATGTTATGCCATGTTACACTAGATACGAGTAGATCGACAATAGAGCGATACATCTCCAGGTATGACTCCTACTCCTCCCAGCATGGTTAAGAGTAGGCTTAGCTTTACATTTTCAGTCAGTTTAGTCTATTCCTTCCTGTTTCAGTTCCATCAGTTGTATTGTTGTTTTCAGATATTTTCAGTTGTTGTTTTACATACTCAGTACCAGCGGTACTGACTCCCCTTGGGGCCGCTGCATTACTTGCCTGCAAGTACTCATAGACGAGGGGCCGATACCTCGTGATTCCAGCCAGCTCACAGGGTCATCAGCTCCAGTCATCCGGAGCTAGATAGCTAGAGGTTTATCCCTTTTCTTTTGTTGTACATCATGGGTAGGCCGGGGCCCTGTCCCGACTATCTTATCAGTATTCTTAGAGGCTTGCAGTCTGTATATATTTTCCCTGCGGTTAGCCGTGCCGGTCGCGTGGGGCCGTGCGTATGTTTAGTTGCTTATGTTGGCCGTGTGAGGCCTTACCCAGTCAGTAGTGGTGACCTTGCCGGTCACGTAATTGTTCAGCATTTGTTATATTGAATTAGAGTTAACTAGACAGCATGGAGGCCTTGTCGGCCCGCATAGGTTCCCCTATATGAATGTGATTCTGGCTAGCTGATGTTATAGTACAAGTGGCTATAGGCCTAGTCGGCCGGAGGCTGTATTTACAGCCGTTATATAGCCCGTTGATTCCTTGAATCTGAGTTAGAGCTAGCCAGGAACCAGATGTGCTTAGGCTCACCGATTAGCAGTCTAGGTCCTACTAGGGCACCAAGTGCCAGTCATACCCCCCAAGGCGGGGCGTGACACCAGCTGGGGCTATGGCCTCTGATATAAATAACTGTGTCCGAGCCCGAAGGACTCCTGTACTGTAAACTGTAATCTGTATCTGTAATCTGCCCCCTGGGTGCAAGCGCACAACAGGGTAAGCTATATTGCTATGCTGATCAGCCTGATATAGGGAATGCTCCATCCCATCTTCGTCCTACTGCGAACGGCATACCACTCCTTGGAGTGGCGTATCCCCACCCTCACGGTGGGTCGACACAGTTACCAACCCAGGGGCGGTGAGGACGCTCAAAGGATGCCCTCATAATAGAAACAGGTCTCAACAAATAATAATCACATATAGCAAGCATGTTTAAACTAAAAATACTACTTGTACTCTGATTTCTCATTCTGAAATCTTTTCTGTGTTTTACTAATGCTCATACTGAACTATACTATATCTGAGATATTATCTGACTGTCTGATTATACTGTAACTGAGGTATCATCTGACTGTCTGGCTATACTTATATACTTGGGCCTGGACAGGGCCTCCATGACACGGAGCCAATGCGGAGGCCCTCCCTCCGTGGCACGTTGCCATCGCGGAGGGGCTCTGCCACAGCTCCTTCCGCGATGGTTCGACGGATCTCTTATCCGGTCTTTCCCCGTGCCTTTTCCTAGCATGTATGGCATTCAAAAGCTCTTAACCAACATGCGAATAGGCCATCTATATGTCGAGGATTTACGGGGTGTAACAGCTTATTAAGTTCAGATCTAGTTTCTTCCTTATAATCTTTTGACGGATCTAAAATATTCTCCGCAAATTCAGAAGCGAGTTCCAAAGGTTTAAGATTTAAACCTGCTAGTTTTTCATTAACCAACTTTTCCAACTCTTCTCTAGATTTAATCTTGAATCCAGTAATTTCTGGAGGTCTTTGAATAGAAGGTTCCAGCCTTGTAGAAGTTCCAGGTTGGTCAGGTATAACATGAGCAGAGTGAACCACCATAGAACGGTCAGATGAAGAAGGAATACCAATCTTCTTCACTAACTCAATTAAATAATCGAGCTTAGAATCAAGAGAACTAATATGTTCGCCCAAAACTTTAACATATAAAGACAAATAATTATTTTGAGAAATCAAGTTATTAATTTCTTTTATACCTTTCCTAGCTACATCATCATCAATAAATTTTTGAAAAGCAGCAAAAGTAATACCAGTATTATTTGGTAAAATAAAATGATTTTGAGGAGGATAAATACTCGTTATAAGATTTCCATTATTTTCTTGATAGGTTCTTTCAAGAACTTTAATATATAAAGGCATATAAGTGGTTATAAACCATGGAGCAAAATATATAATTTGATTATGTAAAGCACAAGTTTCATAAAACTCTTGGGAAATATTTCTTTTGTCATCAATACTGTAAAATTTAGTGTACCAGTTTTTAAAACTTTTCCATTTATCTTGACAAAATTCATTTAAAATATGTTTTCTTGCCGGTGACCCCGGACTAAAATCAATTTGAAACTTTATCATTTAAGTTTTATTAAAATCAAAATCCATATCGGATGCAGTAGGAATATCCTTATCAGAATTATCATCTTTAACAATATTATTAGAAACCTTTATACGCTCAACACGCTTATTACCATTAGCTGTGTTAATCGTATGGAGAGAAGCAACACGATTTAATCTCGCCGGACCATAGATTGGTTCTATAGGATCAATATATGAATGACCTGCAGATGTAGATAATCTTCTACTACCAGTATAAGAATGCCTGTAAGGGGTCAAGGACTCATTGTCCTCAAACTGGATACAAATTCTACCTTCAGGAGTTTGACTAACATGTGAATATTCATGGTTAGTAATATCATTAGATTGTTGACTCGGAGATATAACAGAGTCTAAGATCCAGGTAGATGGAAAATCAATTTCATCCCATCCAATAAGTCTCCTAGTGGTGACTTTGGATCTAGCAAAATTTGTTTCAAAAATCATAGTCTCATTTGACATATCTGTCAATTTACATCGAGGAGTTAGAGTGGACAAAAACTTATAATAAATTCTATAAGATAAACAAATAAGTTCATATCCAGGAGCATAATTATAGTCATGAGTCTTAATATTTAATGTTAAAGCATCAAGAATATTGACGTCGGATAAAGATAATTGCAAATTGGGTTGAGTATTAAAATATACGGGACCATAAGCCACCGTAGATTCTATAGAACCCATAAGAGATTGTCTAAAATTTAAATTTCTAGCATCTCTTAATGCAGCCATGAAAGATTCAGGCAACCCTTTAAGGGTTAACGGCTTAAAAGCAATTTGAACTAAGCCTTTTCTCTTTAGGGTCGTTTGATAGAATGTATAAGAATAATGTTGAATAGAGTGTATTAGTAATACTTGTATTAGTAATGCTTGTATTAGTTATGCTTGCATTAATTATACTTGCATTAGTTATGATGAGATTATTTCTTATGCATTGTTTGGTTTGATGTGTTAAAAATAACATTTATTGCATAATTTAAAAAAAATTATTTGTTTATAAAAATATCCTCTACAAACAAGATAGAAAGGATGTGCAAAAAGTTTTGAATGGCAATTATGTCTTAATACTAATGCATGCATTAAAACTCATTGCATTACTAATATCATGATTTTAGTGGTCGTTTGATAGAATATAAGAATAATACTGAATAGGGTGTATTAATAATACTTGTATTAGTAATACTAATATTAGTTATGCTTGCAGTAGTTATACTGAGTTAGTTCTTATGCATTCTTTGATTTGATGTTGTTATACCTCGTAAGATTCCCGGCACCTAGATGGCCTATTCGCGCGTTGGTTAAGCATATTTGAAAGCCATATGTGCTAGGGAAAGGCCCGGGAAAGGATCGGACGAGTAGCTTGTCGAACCATCGCGGAAGGAGCCGGGGCAGAGCCCCTCCGCGATGGCAACGTGTCACGGAGGTGGAGCCTCCGCGTTGGCTCCGTGACACGTTGGGCTTGTCCAGGCCCAAGTATATAAAGCCCCACTTCGATTTTACATCAAATTATTCATTATAATTTCTAGAGAAAATGCAGCAAACAGAGAGAGACGAAGAGGGTTAATATATTATCACCCTATTACGCTGCAAAATGTAGTCCAAATCTAAATTAACTTCAGATATCGAGGTATTTAGCAGCAGGGAGCATTCCTACGAATTTTGTTTCGCGAAATACGGCCGACGAATCGTCGAGCTACCGGACTAAGGTAAGTGGAATTGCTCCAAACTAGTGTCTATGTGCTCCTAGCCGTAAAGTGAATACTTCTCCCTTCTGGACCTCCAGAAAATAGCAAGTTTTCGACCGTCTTTTGATAAGCCTAAGTTTAGGCTATAATTATATCGAAAGTGATGTTTTCTTTCAGAATAGTGTTGTATTTAGTACTAATTGACGTATATATGAATGCAGTTGGGAGAAATAGCTAGAGTACTAACCGAGCCTCGTCCGACAGTCGGATAACTTGAGGTTAAGGTATGTGAAGTTGTTCTTCGGCAAGTTAGTAAGTCTTAGCTTGGTAAATCATAGTAAACTCCGTATTTGAAACTCTCGGAGTTGAATGTCGAGAATTAAGTAAGTCTAATAGATTCTGAGTTGTGTTTCCATATCATATTCAGTCCGAAAGTTAGTAAAGCATGCGCCAAAGGGCGAGTTAGCATTCCAGATTCAGTATAGCTTATTGTATGATTAGCAAGCATGTTGTAGAATAAAAAGATACAGATTTTCAGAATAAAGGTGAATATAGTAAAATCAGATATACAGACAGTTTTATGGCTACAGATTAGCCATACAGACAGATAGTATCCCGGCTACAGATTAGCCAAACAGTTAAAGTAAAGATTTCAGAATCAGTATAATCAGTAAAGAATCAGTATGATATAGAAAGAGATCAGAATAAGAAATCAGATTTCAGATAGCCTTTTTCAGTTATACATGCTTGCTATTTGTTTGTTGAGACTTGATGTGGCGTGAGGGCACCTTATTGAGCGTCCTCGCCGCCCCTGGGTTGGTAATCATGTCGCCCACTGAGCGGGTGGGTTTACGTCACTCCAAGGAGTGGCATGCCGTCCCCAGTTTGGACGAAGATGGGATGAAGCTTTCCCCATATCGGGATGATCAGCATTACAGTACAGATAGCCCTGTTGTGCGTAAGCGCCCAGGGAAAAGATACAGATACAGTTATAGTACAGATCATATTACAGGTGCAGCTCCAGTTTCAGATAGCCCTGAGGAGAGTTCCAGGGAACCAGACCCTATCTGTTACTGTCTGCACAGGAGTCCTTCGGACTAAGACACGATTATTTATATCGGAGGCTATGGCTCGAGCCAGAGACCCAGGGGGGCCGGTAGAGGAGCTCCGAGTGAGCAGATGAGTGGAGTGACTTATTTTTGGTTGGTTTTGACTCGGGTAGGGGTATATAGATTGTTTGCTTGCTTGGAGCCATCCGGCTTATGAGGGTTGGTATTGGCTCTTGCTTGCTAAATGTATATGTAGTTATGTGCTTTATATATATATTAGTTAATAGACAGCAAGCCGCCGTGACTACAGACACGCTCTTGCCTATTAGTGCAGAAAGGTTTGATCTAGTTCCTATCAGCTCTTCAGATTTAGTTATCTTCTGCTCACAGACTTGTTAGTTATGTTATTTGCATTCAGTTGTATTATTTCAGTTGCTTTGCATACTCGGTACCAGTGGTACTGACGCCCAGTGGGGCGCTGCATTACTTGCCTGCAGGTACTCATAGACGAGGAGGTGATCCCTCGTGATCCTAGCCAGCGCAGAGTCATCAGCTCCTGTCATCCGGAGCTTGATATTTCAGAGGTTTATATCATTTCCTTTTGTTGTACAGTATGGGTAGGCCGGGGCCCTGTCCCGACCATCTTATCAGTATTCCTAGAGGTTTGCAGTCTGTATATATTTCCCTGTGGTCAGTTGAGCCGGTTGTGTGAGGCCGTGCAGTTTGTTATAGCTGTTTAGCATTTCAGTCTATGTTGGCCTCGTGGGGCCTTAGTTTGACAGTAGTGGTGACCTTGCCGGTCACGTAGTTGTTCAGTATTCCTTTTGTTGATTCCCAGATGACTAGTCAGCATGGTGGCCTTGTCGGCCCGCATAGGTTCCTTGTTACGAGTATGTTTCTGGTTAGCTGTTATTACAGGTACAGGTGGCTATAGGCCAGTTGGCCGGAGGCTGTGTTTACAGCCGTTATATAGCCCTTTGTTTCCGGAAATCTGAGTTAGAGCTAGCCAGGCGCCAGCTGTGCTTAGGCTCACCAGTTAGCAGTCCAGGTCCTACTAGGGCACCAGGTGCCAGTCACACCCCCAAGGCGGGGCGTGACAGATGTGTTAAAAATAACAGTTAGTGCATAATTTCTAATAAAAATTATTTGTTTATAAAAATACTCCATAAATAAGATAAATAGGATGTGAAAAAAGTTTAAAAGGGCAATTGTATCTTTAACTATGCTAATGCATGCATTAAAACTCATTGCATTAATAATATCATGGTTTTTAATGCGTTAGTTATACATAACTTAATATCAAATAGAGTGTATAACTAACGCTAGTAGAAAAATAATCCATGCATTAGCTTTGTGTATTACTAATACCTTGTTTGGTACACTTTTTAGCGTATGTATAACTAATGCAAGCATTAGTTATACACTCTATTTGGTATTAGCCTATGCATAACTAATACATAAAAACCATGGTATTAGTAATGCCATGAGTTTTAATGCATGCATTAGCATTGTTAAAGATATAATTGTCCCTCAAAACTTTTTCCACATTCTTTCTATCTTATTTGTGGAGGATATTTTTATAAATAAATATTTTTTAAAATAAATTATTCAATGAATGTTATTATTTAACAACTAAATCAAACACTGCATAAGAAATAACCTCAGCATAATTAATATCAGTATCACCAATGCAATCATTATTAATACACCTTATTCAACATTATTCTTACACACTCTACCAAACGACCGCTAATGTATAGATATACATAGCGTAATAATAAATAAAATGTATAAAGTGGTTGTTTGATAAGATGTATTAGAAAAAATAATGCATGTATTAACTTTGTGTATTACTAATACCTTTGGAAATCTATGTAGGTATCAGTAATACATGAATTAGTTATGAGGGAATCTATATATTATTTTATGCAGAGATTGATTATGCAGATTTTAGTTATTCATGTATTAGTTATGTATGTATTAGTTATGCAAGTATTAGTTATGTAGAGATTACAATATATGAATTATTGGTTATTGAATATTTAAGTTGTTGTAAATTAATATATATTATTTACAAATAAATAACCAAACAAATAGTATAAAATTATTGTATAATTGAATTTTTAAAAAGAAGAAAATATAGGTGTAAATGTACACCGAATAAAAAAAGTAGATCAATAATGGTTTAATATATATGTATGTGTTTGTGTGTATGTGTGTATATATATATATATATACACACACACACACACCAAATAAAAAAAGTAATAACTAATTCTGGGTAAATATACACAGAAGAAAGTACAATTTTAAAAAAAAGTGTCAAATTAAAAAAAGGTTTCAAAAGTAAATTAATAGGAGTAAATGGGTAATTTTATTATTTTAATCCATTTATAACTAATACCACATAACTTATTTCAACTTCTACCTCGCATAAAATTATACATAGATTTCCTTATAAGTTATGTAAGTTTTAATTATGTAGAATTATTAAACACACAACCGAACATTGTATAACATTAATAAATGAATATTATACATCATTTGAAATCTACCAACCAAACATTGTATAAATTAATACACGAATAATTTTTATTCTATTTGATAACCAAATAATGCATAAATTAATACATAAACAACTAAGTTATTCATGTATTAACATAATAAAATTACATATTTACTTCTATTAGTTTCCTTTTTAATTTTTTTTTAAATCCGATACACTTTAATTCTACTGAATTCATAGTTAATTTCCTAAACTGCTTTCCTGAATCTACTTAGCAAGCAAATGAGGAGTAGACTTTATGCTTAGAAAGCAAAATAGTATTGGCTTATTTTAGGCATCCGGCGAAATCTTCTGTTCTAAAAATCCCTCATCAACATCACCAATTTGCCATCTTGGCAAAATCTTCTGTAACACACTGTATTTGTTTGAAAATTGATGAAGAAGTTTTAGGAAAAAAATTAATGATATCTAATTCATATTATTTGTCTTTTAAAAATTTTGCATTCAATTTAAAATAAAAAATGATATTCATGTTTTTTTTTTCACTTAGAAAAAATATTTTTCTTCAATTTTAAGTAACTTTATGAAAAAAGTCACAATAACTAAACTCTACATAAATAATATATACATAATTAATAATTGCATAACTAAAACCTACATAACTAATACATGAATTATTAAAACCTGCACAAGTAATCCCTATATTAAATAATATATAGATTCCCTCATAACTAATTCATGTATTACTAATACCTGCATAAACTGGATAAGATCCAAACTAGTTATTCATGTATTAATTTTATACGATGTTTGGTTTCTAAATAGGATAAAAGTTATTTATGTATTAATTTTATACAATGTTTGATTGGTAGGTTCCAAATGTTGTATAAAAGTTATTCATATATTAATTTTATATACTGTTTGGTTGTGTTTTAATAATTCCACATAACTAATACTCACATAATTTATGAGGAAACCCATATATAATTTTATGCGAGGTAGAAGGTGGAATAAGTTATGTGGTATTAGTTATACATGGATTAAAATTATAAAATAATACATTTACCCTTGCAATTTGCTTTTAAAATCTTTTTTAATTCGGTATTCTTTTAAAAACTATACTTTCTTCCGAAAATATTTACCCAAAATTAGTTATCCCTTTTTTTAAATTTGGTGTATTTTTTTGCAAAAAAAAAAAATTAAATTAAATTATTATTGATCTATTTTTTTTTATTCGATATATACTTACACCTCCATTTTCTTCTTTAAAATTACAAATCTCATTTGTTAAAAAAGACTATTTGTAGTTATCCTTTGAGAAGAAATCGGAAGAGAAGACTATTTTTTATTGATTAAACTAAAAATCGAACTATTAGCAATTTCTAATTAATTAATTGAAAATCGATAATGAATATATTTACAAATCATTAAGTTAAATTATTAATATACAAAATTAGATTGAGCCAACCAATAAACATCCTAGCTGATGCTATATTAACCTTTATTTTCTTTTTCACGAGTAATGGATCCAAGAGGCTTTCTTGCTCTTCAACGCCTATAAATTATCAACTACTACTGCATATATATTTTTATATAATTTTTCTAAAATTATAAAATTAAAAATTATTTTAACATATTGTATATATTCTTAATTTAAAATTTTAAGTTTTGAAAAAAAAAATTAATTTAATTTTGTAAATTCTCTATCAAATGAAAATTGAATAAATAATTTTTTAATTTAATTTAAGGCCTAAACTCACCCCTTAACGCCCTAACAACGCCTTCCACACGGCTAACACGGGCTCAGTAGGGGCTATCGTGCAAAGCACAGGCTTTTATCATTATTGAGGCTACAGTAACTCAACCTCAAACTCGACCTCGGACTCACCGGAACAAAATTTTTCTCAATTAAGAGATCATTTCCATATTACTGATGTCTATTGTGTTATCAGTCCAACACAGGTGTTTAGCCTATCATTTAGGCTAATCCAATATTAAACGATTTAAATAAAAATAAGAAAATTAATACATTATATGTAGACTTCAATTGCAGAAGCAGAGAGATCAGAATAACAACTTTTATTTTAGAAAAGAACTTTACAAGAGAGAATTTTTGAGTACAAAGCAGGGTTGGCTGAAGCCTGCCTCTTTCTTTACAAAATTGATCCTTATATAGGCATATCAACAATAAAGAGCCAAAATAAAATTCGTCATTGCTTACATCATTTTAAATTATTGGGCCGACATGGGGTCCTAGTGCTTTGTTAAAGGCTACAGATATTTTTAACTTTTATAAAAGTTCATTGTCCTTGTCTTCTTTTTCTCTTATTTCTTCATTTGTCCTTCTCTTGACGTGGAAGATTCTTCCGCCTGATTTTTGAATTGCTGGAGAAATGATTCTATGTCCATTTCCTCAGTGCTATGAACACTCTGGGATTCTCCTGCTAAACAGTTTTCTTCGTCTTCATTTGAAGAAGTAGCTATGGACATATTATCAGGAAATTCCATCCCTAAATTTTTTGCCAAGTCTTTCTTGACTTCTTGCATATATGAAGCAATTAGTTCTGATTTGGACATCACTCCCTTTTTCATTTTTAATTTTCTGGAAATCTGTTTAAAGGGGCTCATCTCTTCCTTATCAGATATCTTCTGGGATTGTTTTTTCCCTGTTTCAATGGAACTTCTGATAGAGTCTATTAACTCCTGTCCAGGGACTTTTCCTTCCGCATCTTTGTGGAGTAATTTACTCCAGAATTTTGTAAAAAAAATTCTTTTTAGGCATGAAAATCCTTCTTCCGTGTTTTGAACTTCGATTGTCCATTTCATAATCCACGGAATTGAAAATTCAATAAAGAAATACATTGAGGATATTCCCTCAAAATATATATCTTCTTGCTACAACTTTATTAGTCTAGGTGAAATATCCACCCATTCAGCATATAAGTTTTTGAACTCTTCTGGTAAAATGTTGATACTAGGACCGTATAAAGTCCACCATTTTCCGAACCAATTTGGTATTTGGTTTTTGAAATTATTAGAACAGATTTTTATAAACCATGAATGCTTCTTATTAGCATTCTTATATAACAGAGCTTTATTAAAGCCATCAATATAGTCCCAATAATTGAACTTCACTTTTACCTGTTGTTCTTGGTGGGTATATTCCCTGTCTTTCATTGTGCTTATTCCCCATTCTTCTGGGGTAACAATCTTCTTTATAATGAACTTCGAAAAGTTATAAACTTTTCTAGTATTGGCGGGGTAAAAATGTTGGAATTCAACTGACCCCATAGTAGAGAGTATATTCTCATAATGCATACGGTATTTGTATGTGGGAACAACATATGATGCTGTATCACAATATCTTTGCATTATTTGCCAAGGATCATCTTTCCATTGTAGATCCCTTGGTTCGATGAGGAATATTACCTCTGTTTTTTCATTCTTTTCATATGTGTCTGCTGACTCATTAACTTCCTCATTTGTAATTGCAGAGTATGATGGTGGAGCATCGCCTTGTGGCTGTTGGGATTGTATGAAATCCATAAATTGTTGATATAATCGATTGTTTGCACTTATTCCAGATATTCCAGTTGATGTGCTTGCTCCAGTGGTTGTAATATTGGCGGCTATTAGCCTTTGGTTTCCGGTTTGAGCAAGAATATTATCTCTGCTCATTTGAGTTCCTCCTCTTCCTCTACCTCTTCCTCTATTAGAGGAAGGGAAACCACCTTGTGGTCGCATAATCTGTTACAAAAACAAAGCTATTAGCTAATATATTCTCTAGTGAGAAAATCAGGCAGACTATTATCTGTACCCTTTGTATATTGTATATTAAAATCAAAAGGGGCTAATAAAGCTTGCCACCTTGCAAACATTTGCTTAGAAACATCATGTTTAACATCTTTATTAAAGATAAATCTTGCTGCTTGGCAATCAGTTTTTATAACAAACTTTTGGTTATATAGATCTCCTTGAAATTTCAATACACATTTGACTATAGCTAAAATTTCTTTAGCTACCGTAGCATAATTCTTTTGACTATTAGTCCATTTTCCAGAATAGAATTGAACAAGATATTCTTGATTTGTATTTGGGGCGATTTGTTTTAAAATTCCCCCATAACCAATATCAGAATCATCTGTTTCTACAACTTTTTCCCAATTTGGGTTTGCCAAAGTAAGGCATGGTAGGTTATTAACCTTAGCTTTTATATTTTTTACTGCTTTTGTATGATTAGCAGTCCAGGCTTTAGGATTTTTCTTTAGACGATCATATAATATCGTTGTATCTTTGGATAAATCCTTTATAAAAGGTGAAATATAATTCAAGCTTCCAAGAAATCTTTGAAGCTGGGTTTTATCAGTAATCTCGTCAGGGAATTTTGATGCAAATTCAATGCTTCTATGAATAGGAATAATTTTTTCTTTTTCTATAATGTGACCTAAAAATCTGACATTTGTTTGGAAAATATGCATTTTTGGTTTAGATATCACCAAACCATTTTGAATAATGATTTTCTTAAATAAATCAAGATGTTTGAAATGCATCTCTAAAGCTTTAGAAAATACAAGAATATCGTCTATATAAACGATAATGAAATTGTTAAAAGGATTAAAAATATCATTCATGATTTTTTGAAATTCTGATGGGGCATTTTTTAATCCAAATGGCATAACATTCCATTCGTATTGTCCCATCGGAACATTAAAAGTTGTTTTGTATCTATCTTTTTCAGCAATTTGGATTTACCAGTATCCTAACTTTAAATCAAATTTTGAAAATATAATAGCATCATGCAATCTATCCAATAAATCCTTTTTATTAGGAATTGGATATCTGATCCATTTTAGAACTTTATTTAGGGGTTTATAATTTATTACCAATCTTGGTACCCCTCTTTCCTGCTCTGCTTGTTTATTAACATAGAAGGCAGTACATGACCATTGCGACTTTGAGGGTCTTATTAAACCCTTTTGAAGCAAATTATCAATTTCTTTTTTACATAAATCCAGATATTCTGAATTCATTTGGCATGGCCTCGCTTTAGTAGCAATATTATCCTCAGAAAAATTTTCCTCATAAGGAAGACTTACCATATGCTTTTTCCTGTCCCAAAATATATTCGGGTGTTCTCCACAAATTTGTAAAGAAAACTGGTTTCTCAAATTCTCAATTTTGTCTTTTATTTTAGAGTTTTGAAGAGTCTCCTCTATAGTAATACTGCAAATCTCATTTTTTAAAAAATCAATTTGCTTTATTTTTGAAGAAATCATATCCTTAATATTATTAACATATTTAGAAAAAGGTTGTGATATAAAATCAATTCTTACTTCTCTGTTTTCAAAAGTACCAGTTATTCCGATTTCATCCCATCTGGTAATTGGATAAATATGCCAGAAAAAAGGCATACCTAGTATTACCTCATTTGAGATGTTTTTGACAAGTATAAAAGATTCTGCAATACAAACATCATTTGTACAAATATAAGCTTTAGGCAATTTATAATTAATACTCATTTTTTGTCCACTAGAATTTCTGAGACTATGAGTAGTTTTATGAAAATATTTGGAAGGTACTAGTCCTTCCTGTATACAATTTAAATCTGCTCCGCTGTCAATTAAAGCAATAAAATCCTTTTTTAAATTATAATCAATAAAAATAGTAATTTTTGCGATGGGTTTATGGGCTGTAATTAATTCAATAGTTTCTAAAAAAGAATCTTTTTCTTGGGGAGGTATTTCTTGAAAATCATTTTGAAAATTTGAAATGGGAAAGTTTTCATTTAAAACTTGTTTTCCAGGATGTTTATAAACTTCCTGTGCTTCTATTAAAGCAATTCTTTCATCAAGAGCCATATTATGACTTTTAAGAGAAGAAATTTCCTTTTTGAGATTTCCAATCTCATCTGCCAGATCTTGAATTGTAGTAGGCATATCACTCTTTTGAGATCTTCCTTTGAGTTGCTTAATTACCTCAGTCATGGTATAACCTTTATTTGGAGAGGTAATTCCCTTTGAAGTATTGGTATTACTAGTAGAAGCTTGGATATTTCCAATCTTATCAATAATCTGAGATCTTAAATTAGGATCATCAATTGCTTTCAGAATCTTTACCAAGTTATCACTTGTCAGAACATTTATATTCAAATCTTTAAACTGAGAGTATAGTTGATAGAATTCATCCTCCTTGTCCTTATTTTCGCAAGGTTGTCCAACTTGACACGGTAAACATTCTTCTTCTGATGAACTTATATAATCTTCATCATGGAGAACCTTTAAATCTTCACTTGTTGAAGATTCAATATCTGAATGTTCATCCCCAGAATTTTCTGGTGAGGAGTTCAATAAAATCTTACATAAAGAATCTTTGATATTATCTTCTAGGTCAAGACTCTTAATCTTATCCTTGACCTTGCAATCTTTTGCATAGTGGCCAATTCTTCCACATTTATAACAAACATCTGGTTTCTTATTTTTCCAGAAGTTTGATTCCTTATAATTCTTTTTCCTCTTCTCCCGTTTCTCCAATCTTTTTTCTTTTCTTCCTGGTTTATAAGACCTTCTTTTGTACTTTACTTCCTTTTCTTTACTTCCTTTTTGCCTATGAGACTTCTTGGAAGTTCCTGGCATATCAATTGCAAATTGTTCACAAAACTCACCCAATTGGCGCTTTTCATTCAGATGATATCTTTTTATTTGTTGGTTCAACTTTATCTCATTGCAAAGAGATAGTCCTTCCTGAGTACAAACACTTATCAATTTTCCATACGTATAATCTTCATAATTTATACTAATTCTATCTCCCCTAAGGGCTTTCCTAACCCTTTCTGCAAATAAGGTAGGGAGTCCATCTATGAATTTGGATTTCCAATGAGGGTTATTACACTCAGGGAGTTCCATTACTCTTGATAAAAACACATCCTTATACCATCTGAAAGATGTTAAAGTTTTGCACCTTAGGTTTTGGAGCATAGTCCTAATAGTCTCGCTATTATCTGACCACCTTCCAGAAAAATGTTCTATAATAGTAAGGATCAGAGAGTATACTATATTGGGTTCCGATGTATCTCCCTCTCTTTTGACAGCATTTAGAATTGCCATTCTCTGAGTTTCAGTGAGATAATTATCCCACCATCCTTTAAGTTGACCTGTAAATCCTGCTATAATCATATTAGCAGTCTTGTTCTCAGTATTACCATTTGCTTTACAAACAGTGCTGAACATTAAAATTCTATGCATCAGCGTATAAATTTGTCTATCGGTATAACCATCAATATTCCATTCATATATCTCATTTCCACTATAACTGTTAGAGATATATGTTTCTTGTTCCTCTAATAACACATCTTGAGGAGTCGGTCTAGGATAATAGTACATCCTTTGTACTGGCTTCCTAACATGTTTTTCTGAGATTTTATTAATCTCATCCTTTGGAATATCATTCCATCTGTCTTTAGAAGGTCCTCCTTCTATATTCAAAGGCTGGAGATTTAATCCTTTAAACTTCTTTTCCAATAGGGTTTCTAGATCAACCATATTACCAGATCTAAAGTCTCTTACCTCTGGAGGGGGTTGGATACTAGGAGTAGCTTTAGGTGCAATCGGTGCAACCTCTTTCCCTTCAGCTATCCTTTCCTTCTTGAATTCTGTATATAAACTGTCAATCTTCTCATGGAGAGAGAGAATATGTTCTCCAAGAATACTTACATAAACATTTGTATAATTATTCTGTCTAATTAAAGTTTGAACATGTCTAGCAGTAATTAAGACAGTTTCATTTTCTACTAAATCCGCAAAAGCTGTGAAATAAACAACTTTATTTTCTTTTTCAATTTGAAAAGATTGTTGCGGTGGTAAAACTGATTTAGTAATAGTACCATTTAAAAGTTTATAATCATGTTCTAGCATTTCTATATATTCATAAACATACTTAGTCATAAACCATGGGACAAAAGCTATGGCTTTATTTACTCTTGAAAGATCATTATAAAAATCTTATTGAAAAAACTTTCTTTGGTTTTTATCAAAACTTTTAAAGAACCAATTTTGAAAAGGCTCCCATTTAGGTTGAAAAAATTCTTGCTGGATCTTTTTCCTTATTAAAGATCCTGGTGAAAAATCAAGTTTAGTCTTTTGATCCATATAAACCAGTTGGAAAATCCATATCAGAAGGAGTAGGCTCCATATCAGGAGTTACTATATGATTTTCAATTTTGATATTATCAACATGATCATTTTTCTGAAAATCAGATCTATCAGATCTAGAAGTATCTTCTTCCCTAATTTGAGAAGTTGATGCTCTAGATGGTAGATCTACAATATAATCAGCTGTAGAAGTATAAAAAGAATTACATCTAGGCATATAAGAACTAGATCTAATCATTTTTGAAGGTAGTGCCATATCATCAACAGAATTATTATGAAAACGTATTTTAACCGTTCCATCCGAGCTTTGTTCAATCTCAGAAATATTCGAAGAAATATTATTTCTAGGCGGGCCGCTTCTTCAATTATCCATTTTTTTGGAAAATCAATTTCATCCCACTTTATAGGTCTTCTAGTTATAATTTTGGACCTACTAAAGTTGGTTTCTATTAAAATAGTTTCATTTTTGAAATCCATTATTTTACACATAGGATTTAATGTATATAAAGGTTTATAATAAATACGGTAACAAATACATATAACTTCTGTGCCATGCATATAATCATAACCATGTAACTTAATACTTAATATTAAAGTATCTAAAGAATTTTCATCATTCAAAGAAATTTGCAAATTAGGATAAGCATTAAAATAAACAGGACCATAAGCCAAACTGGTTTGAACAGTCCCTATAAGAGACTTTTTCCAGTTTTTATTTCTACCATCTCTAAGAGCTGCTATGAAACTCTCTGGCAACCCTCTTAAAGTAAGGGGCTTAAAAGCAACTTGTATCAAACCAATATGCATAAACCTATAATTTTCCCTATAAGGGGCAAAATCACTTTCATTTAATAAACGAAAAGTTCCATGATCAGAATCAACAGTAATAGTTTCTTCTGTTGTTTTAACAATTTGTTTAAAACCAAGTTTTTCAAAAGTACCCATTTGATATATTAATCTGGGTTGAACTTTAGGGATCGTCCATTTATTAAGGAGATCTAAATTTTGAGGCATATCATACTCATCTTTTCTACTGTTTTTAACAGTAGAATGTTTTTAATGATATTCATTAAAGAGGAGTGTTGGACTAATAACACCTATAACCATTCAATAACATGGCTCTGATACCATAATCGAGGCAGGATCGCTTCGGTGACTCCACAGGAACCTTTACAGTTTAGAGGTCCTTTTACAAGTTGCTGCAACTCAGGAAAATGATAAGGCCTAAACTCACCCCTTAACGCCCTAACAACGCCTTCCACACGGCTGACACGGGCTCAGTAGGGGCTACAGTGCAAAGCACATGCTTTTATCATTATCGAGGCTACAGTAACTCAACCTCAAACTCGACCTCGGACTCACCGGAACGAAATTTTTCTCAATTAAGAGATCATTTCCATATTACTGAAGTCTACATATAAGGTATTAATTTTCTTATTTTTATTTAAATCGTTTAATATTGGATTAGCCTAAATGATAGGCTAATATAATCTCTACATAACTAATACCAACATAACTAATACATGAATTAGTTATGAGAAAATTTATGTATTGTTTTATATAGGGATTAATTATGCAGGTTTTAGCTATGCATGTATTAGTTAGGGTATTAGTTATGTAGGGTTTAGTTATATAAAAATTACGATACATGAATTATTGATTATTGAATTAAAATAATATATATATTATTTATAAATAAATAAGTAAAAAGATATTATAAAATTATTGTATAAGTGATTTTTTTAAAGAAGAAAATGGAGGTGTAAATGTACATTGAATAAAAAAAAATGATCAATAGTGATTTATATATATATAACATTTATATTATCCCAACAAATAAAAAAAATACATCAAATAAAAAAAGTAATAACTAATTCTATTTACACGGATAAAGTACAATTTTTTTTAAAAAGTATCAAATTAAAAGAGATTTTAAAAATAAATAGGGGTAAATGTGTAATTTTATTATTTTAATCATGTATAACTAATACCTGCATAGCTTATTTCACCTTCTACCCCGCATAAAATTATACATAGATTTCCTCATAATTTATGTAAGTTTTAATCATGTAAAATTATTAAAAACACAACCAAACATTGTATAATATTAATACATGAATAATTTTTATACAATATTTAAAACATACCAACCAAACATTATATAAAATTAATACATAAATAATTTTTATTTTATTTATTAATTAAATATAATATAAAATTAATACATAAATAATTAAATTAATCATATATTAAACTGATTATTATCCATTAACCAAACCGCCTTAATTGTTTTGCCGGTTATACATTTCCGTGACTTGGAGGACTTTGACTCAACTTATGAATTAGAAAAAGGAACCACTGAAGCAGAATATAAACAAATTGTGATCCCCAGCAAATTTCTCTAGTACGCTTCAATTTCAAACAGCTCGAAATTGGCACCCAAAACCCCAAAATGGCGACTTCCGCCGTAGACGGTGGTGGTAATAGTAGTGTTGGTGGAGAAGACATAAAATTCAGTGTAATGGTAAGCCTTTTCCAGTGGATACAGAAGAGCAAATCATCAGCGCAGAAGCGGTCCAAGTTCCGGAAGTTTCTAGACGCCTTCTGCAGGAAGCCTCAGGACAATTTCGCTGCCATGCGCCTTATTCTCCCTGGCCTCGACCGTGAGCGTGGCTCTTATGGCCTCAAGGAGCACGTGCTCTCCACTTGCCTCATTGACGCACTTGCCATGTCCCGCGACTCCGATGATGCCCGCCGTCTCCTCAACTGGCGGAAAGGCGGCCCCAAAACTGGCTCAAATGCTGGCAACTTCTCTCTTGTTGCCGCTGAGGTAAATTCTTCTTCACAGTGGAATTCTCTCATGACTAGTAGAAGCAACATAATGGCAATTCGGAACACTAAATTTAGCAATGCAAATTATTATTCTTGTCCGTTGCTTAATTGAATAAATTATTGGTAAATCCTCCAAATCGATAGTGATTGAGCGAGTGAGAGGAGGGGCAAAAGAGTTTCACTACTTAGTTACAATTTTTGTCTTTAAAACTCAATTAAGTTAAGCAACTTCCACAGTCTTGCCCTGTCCCATACACTTAATATTCTTCCCTGATAACAACTGCCCCACATTGCGCCGCCTAGCCCCCCCCCCCCCCCCCCCTTTCTTTTATGTTAGTTATACTTTTCTTAAATTGAAAACTTTTTGGTCCTTTTCTTTGTACTTCTTGCATGGCAGTGCTTAATTCTAATGAAGAGAAATGGAGAATGGTAATGAGATGTATTTATTCAAATCAATTCATCAACTACACAATCAGCCCAATCAAATTGAAATATACAATAAAGTAGGACAATTAGAGGGTATTTATGAAAAAAGCTCTTATCAAGGATCTCCTACAATTGAACTACACTATGAAAAAAGAAATAAGAACTAAGAGGTTGAAGTAAAAGAATTGGGGAGAAATAGACAATAGAAAGATCAAATGAGGAAAAAGAGTGGTAAATATACCTATTGATTCTTGATGATTTTAAATGTAGGCTTGCACTAATTTCATAGTAACGCGTATGAAGGTGTTATTCTTTGAGTACTCGAGTGTTAAATGTGTTTGAAATTCGTGAAGGAGGAACATCTCAAAAAAAATCAGTCAAATTATGTTGAATATAAGTGGAGGAAATGATTATTTTTTGTTTTACTCAATGTTTACATAAAATGGCTATAGAGCCTACGTGTTTATAGAACTTGTCCCACTTTGTCTAGTACATGTACCTTAATTAATTGTAACATTATTCTCTTCTCTAGTTCATGGACAAAAGAATACATGTATCCTTAAATTAATTTCCTAATACATGAATTAAGATAATTCTTGTATCACAAAAATCTAAGAAGGCCTTTTCTTCTTCCAATACAAAGTTTATTCTCCAATACTCCTTAAACCTTGTGATTGGAATTTGCAAAACAATCCCTTCTCCCAAAACAAAAAAATGAATTCACAAAACAATCTTTTGGTATTTCAAATTTGAAGTTCAACTTCTTTCTCCTGGATTGCCAATAACACTGTTGTTTCCTCTTCTTCTTCTTCGTCAGCAACAAGGTTTACCTGTTGTTCTTGTTGCTGCCTTTTTTTCTGGAATCAAAATTTCCATCCGGCGATTTTTTCTTGCAATATCTACATTTCAAAGGTGGCGTGAGCTTTCCTTTTTTGCAATGATTGTGAGAAGGTTGAGCTAAATTTTTCTTCTTGTAGCTTTTTCCTTCTTTGAAGAGCTTGGGTTGACCATAGTCTTGACTTATAAAGCTAGCTCAAGAGCAATTCCATGATGCCTCATATTCTTCTTTGTTCTTGTGCCTCAAGTGCACTAATAAATTTTTCAAAGTCATCTTTGCAGTATCTATGGAATCCTCAGGGGAAGAGATTTTCGATGCAAACTTTTTAGCAAACTTTCAAGGACTTTCTCAACAGTCCTTTCTTTTGAAAGCTCCTTACCTAATATTTGGATTTGACTCACAAGTTTCATCAACTTGATTAAGTATTGTGTCCGCCATGTCTCTTCAAAGTGATAATGTGATATTCCGGTCCTTTCAGACCTTTGATATTCTGTATACCATTTCTTCCATATTTCATTGAGAGAAGAGCAAGACTTATCTTTTACAAAAATTGCTTCTGATATGAAAACATGTAGATGTGTTAGGGCCTTAGCTCTTTCTGCTTTTTATCTTTGAAAATTTGGAGGTGAGTAGCTATCGAATCCTTAGACAACTCAAGTGAATTCATCATGTCTTCGTTACCTCCCATAAATCTTCAGCTAAAAGCTTTTATCCTTACTATTACCTTTATTTATCGGGAAAAAAACTTTCACTTTACTACCCATGGTTGGTAGTTCTCTCTACATACAAGAACAAGTTGCTAAGAGGAATTTGGTGAAGACATTATTTTTAGTTCTTTCAAAATCTTTCGACAAGATCTCTTTGCCTTAGTTTCTCAATTCTCACGGGCCCTTTAAGACAATTGGCTTGGATACCAAATGCTGAACATTTGGGGTCAGGGGCTGGGGTAGGGGTGAAGGAGTGCTCTCAAATCACTGAACTTCTCTTGGAGACAAGTAAAGGAGGTGATTCTTCTTTGTTTCACTCAACTTGCTTAATTGCCAAAGTGCCTGGGTATTTATAGGACTTCTTTTAGCATGTATCTAATCTAGTACATGTATCTTTAATTCTAAACTTTTTTCTCTTTCCTAGTTCATGAACTTATCGTCAAATTAATTTCCCAATCACAAACATCTAAGAAAAGCAAAGTTTATTCTCCAACAAAATGATCTAAGGTGTTCCTTCTAGTGAGTGCACATGTAAATTGTCTTTGTGAATTTACCCCACACACGTGGCAGGTGTTATTAAAAGCCATCACTTTGTTGCTTATAGAAATGAAGCGATGCAAAGTGAGGGGTTATCACTTCATAGGTGAATCCATGCGTTTTAGTTAATGTGGAATTCAACCAATGACTTGCAAAAGTGAATAAGATGAAAAACATATTTGTTAGATCTCAAATTTTAAGAGCTGGAGTAATATCAGCATTATTGAATAATGGGTGTTGAAATTAGTTGTTTAATTGCAATTTGATTATTTTAATACTAAATTCATATACGTTGATACTTCATATTCTGAACGAAGTGCACATTTCACTTCTCGCTTTTCGTTTTAAGCTCCAAGGAGCTTGTCTCTTTATCGCCCTTTTCACACTTAAAATACCTTGACTTTAAAGTCATACAACTATAACAGATTTTCCCCATTTTTATTACTCTGCATTATATATGCGTGTAGGTCAAGTCATAATATTCCTTTCTTATTCGAGATTGACCTTGTTTTTAAGATCTTTGCTGGAAACTCAAGGAACTGTGATTTGATGTGAGCTCCATTATTCCCAAAATTTCTTTTTTTTTTTGGAGCTGAATTTGCCCATCAAATCAGCACCTTAATAACTACACCATTATTTCCTTTAAAATTAACAAGCTAAATTACAACTTTATTTTGTTTTTCCTTTGAGATAGTTATGTTGCTAATGTTCCTGGTTTACTTTTCTCTTCTTCAAAAAAGAGTGTTGTAATATACATATGGATTAATGACATATACTGGAATACTACTTATGAATAGGTCCTCCAGCGCAGACAGGGAATGGCTTCTGCTGGGCTAACAATTAAGGAACTAAATGACTTCCTTGATCACTTGGCCTCAAGTGAAAACAGGTGATGAATGTTCCATATTTGTGTATATCTTATCTTTTACATTGTTATAGATTACTAATTTTTGTACGAGCGTATTTGGTCGGGAGGAAAATGATTTTCAATTTTTTCATGTTTGATTGGTCAAATGTTTTTTGGAGAATATTTTCTCTAAAAGAACAAGTTCCTTAAAGATCAGAAAAATAACTTTCCTAGAATTAGAGAAAACAAGTTCCTCCAAGCGCACCTCTCCGTCCCCCACACCGCCCCCACTCCGACCTTCCCCCAACTTGCACTTGCACTACCCACTCCTATCCTCTACTCCAACCCCATTTCCACCCCTAGAATGTTTGCGTAGGTTATATGTGTATGCTCTTGCGATAATATTTTCTGCTTATTTATCAAACACTTGAGAACTACTGGTATTCCAAAAAAAACATTTTTCGTGGAGATTTTTTCCTTCTTACAAAATCGACCTATGTCTTTAGCCTTGTGATTTATGGTAGTTATACCATTTTCATGTTAGTATTAAGTTGTCTTTGCATAAAACTTTTTTATTCCCCGAGTAATGTGTGGTTATAACTAGTAATTTTGGTATGTATGGCCTCAAAGGATAGGTAGTTTTGTCTAATTCAAGTTGTGCTTTGGTGGAAGTTCTTCAAATTTGTTGGATTTGCTTCCAAGATCGAACCGGAGTGTTTACTTGGTAAAAAAAGAAAAAAGAAATGAATTGCTTCTCGGATTTGACCATCATTGTCGGAGTGTTCAGAAGATAGTTGAGGTGTTATTAGAGCTTAGATTGGGTGTCTGTATAATGTTCTTCTCTTTCATAACCCAATTTTGAAGTCTACTAACGTAATATATGCATTGTTATGTCAATATGTTTTTGTCGGGGAAGGAAAAAATGAGGAAGGATAGATAGATGTTGCTCTGACAAAATTTCAGCTTTTATCATACTGATTATTGTATATACAGTCAAACCTCTTTATAGTGGTAGCGTTTGTTTGGAAATTTTATAGCTGCTATAGTGAGGTGCTGTTATATATGTATATTGACATTTGTCGTTTAGATCTCATTTAGCTGTTATAAATAAAAGTATGCAAATATCTAGTTTAATGAGTTTGTGTACCAAGAAAAAGGAATGTATTTATTAATTAATTTAACCAAAAAAATAGAAAAAATATGAATGTAAAAAAAAACAAACAATATTAGTCTTTCCTCGTGAAGTCACGACCATAATTGGTGGACACTATTTTAATATAATTTTTTCCTTTTAGATATTCGTACTTGAAATTTACCATGTGCATGATATTAATGATGATTATTATAAATATTTTAGTATTTATTTTTATACATAATATATTTTTTACAATATATTATGGCACAATATTTGAGTATGACTGTTATAGAGGAGTAATTTTACAAAGAGTATAGTACTACACCGAACACCATTGCCGTTATAGGTAGAATGCTGTTATCGAGAAGTAAAATATAACAATAAAAATCGGTTCCGGAGAAAATCAGGCCGTTTTAGTGAAATATTGTTATAACTAATGACTATTATTAACTTGGTTTGACTGTATCTTAGAAATTTCTGTTTCTTTGAAGTTCAATAGCCATATGGTTACATCTCACCTATGTTGTTGTTGGTTACATATCACCCATGTTATTGTTGGATGTGTCCATATTCTTTTTCTTGTTTGCCTTTAATTGGGTTTTGATATCTTTCTAGCCTTTTGGTGTAGGAAAGCAAAAGAAATTAGATATGTTAAAATCTCAATAATAACCCTAGTAAATATTATAGTTATAAATGGATGGCATAATACCATTGCTCCTTTGTTTTTATCTTTGTTTGCTCTATTCTATGTTGTGTAGTAAAATAAGGAGTGAACTTTAGGATCTTTTGGTTGAAAGAAGGTTATGAGGTAGGATTTTAGTAGTGCGGTACTATACTAACAAACAAATTATATTCCTAGTGGAAGGCACCCAAGAGTGGCCTAGTGATCAATAGATGTGTGCAAACCTTGGAAATCAGGGACCGAATTCCAGTAACTAAAAAGAACGATAAGAGAAATCTATGCCCCGGTAGTAAAGGACCCTAAAAACCAATGACTTGGCTTTGTTGGGATTTTACATTCCCACTTTCCAACTGTAAAAGATTGTCAAGTCCAAGGAGTTTAAACAAATCCCAGTCCAGGATTATCGAGGGGGATGGTCCCTAGAATGCATTAGTTCTTTGCACAAGAAATAGCCACTCTAGAGTTTTTGACAACGAGGGAGGCCACAAAAAGCCAGGTTCCAGGACTAGACTGCATGGATGTCACAACTAGTGGGATGTAAAATTTTTGTTTAATGTGATATCATCATCAATAAGAGGACTTAAATTAGCTTGCTTTAGACTAATAGAAGATGTAATGTGTGTTTGAAACTGAATGTTAAGATTATGCTGTTAGCAAGGATGTTTAGTTTTTGACTAATTTGATAATCTTCATTAATAGAAGGACAAAGATTAGCTTTTTATAGGAAAACTGAAGGTTAGAAGATCACAAAAGGTGTCGATGGCTGAAATTAAAGCACAACAAATCTTGGTTAAGAGACTAGTAAGTCATCCAATTGTAGCCTTTAGCTAATAAGTGTTTCAAAGTCTTCTCCATATCGTTGGTTTCTTAAATTGGTTTAAACATGAGAATTGTTCAATGACTTTAGAGGGCGTCATTTCCGAGTAGTTGTAGTCAGCTGTATAACTATATTAATCCTTTGTCCATTCTGCTTTGTTAGGTCCATTTCATTTTAGTAGTAGATAATTTATCTTTTAAGGGAAATTAGGGTTTCTCTTAATAATAAAAGGATAACAAATGGATCCTAGGGGTTAGCTCAATTGGCAAATGTTGGTAGACTTGTGTCTCAAGTCACAGGTTTGAGCCTTGCGCCAAGAGAACTAGGTCCAATATTTAAGTGGAGGATAGAGGGCGAGCCCATCACCCTCGAATTTTAGAAGCTACAGTTAGCCCAAAGGTTGGCTCCAGATGAATTTCTCGGTCATAATTTTTTTGATGCAACAATGGCCAATGAAGTGGTTGATTCAAGAAGAAAGCAAGGAGAATCGGGGATTTTATGCAAATTGGATTATGAGAAGACTTTTTGACCATGTCAACGGGGAGTTTCTTGCTTTCACTACGCTGAAGATGAGTTTTGGATTCTGAGAAGACTTTTTGACCATGTTAATGGGGAGTTTCTTGCTTTCCCTATGTTGAAGATGGGTTTTGGTGCGAGATGGAGGAAATGGATAAAATTTTGCTTCTCAACGATAAGATACTCAATTCTTGTGAATGGTAACCTATGTAGCTTAACCTATGCACCTTTTTCAGTAGTTCAAAAGGAATGAGACAAGGTGACCCGCTATCCCTTATGTTGTTCATTCTCTAGTGAAAGAGGCATTGAGTAGGACGATGGATAAAATTGTGCCTCGCAGTTACTTGAGGGGTTTCTCTGCAGCTGTTATGTCATATCTTTTATTTGAGATGACATTTTGGTGTTTGTGGTGTTGATAGTGCTTAGTTGATCTACTTGAGAAAAATGTTGACATGGTTCTGGTTGATTTTAAGCCTAAAAATCAACCTTAGTAAATGTGAGACCTTCCTAGTTGGCGTGGTAGAGAATATTGAGGCCCTAACTTAGGTGTTAAATTGTGAGGTTGGGGCTCTTTCCACGAGTTATCTTGGCTACTTTTAGGAGCATCTACCAAGCACCAAGCAGCTTGAAACTCGGTGACAGAGAGGGTAGAAACGTGGCTTGCCAGTTGTAAAAGGTGTACTTATCAAAAGGGGTTAATCAAGAGCATGTTATTTAACTATTTAAGCTTTAGTCTAGAGTTGAACATGAGTACCAGTTGGCCCAATTCAAACTCACGATGCTGTATTCGCTTCTCATGCCATCTCTTTGTTTTTTCCTTGTAAAACTTGACACTCTCATACACTTGCAGATGAAGTTCATCTAACTCATGCAAGTGTATCTTTCTTCTTGAACCAGCAAGACCCATATCTAAATTCAACCTTTTGATAGCCCAATACGCCTTGTGCTCTAATTCTACGTGTAAGTGACATGCCTTTTCATAGGTCAACCTGTAGGGAGAAGTCCCAACATGTGTTTTTACCAAGTGCATCCATGTTCCACCACGGTGCACTGGCCATCGCAGTGGATTTTATTGCGTTGATCACCGCATCGCGGTGACTTCTGCATCCTAGACTTGGCCAAATTTCGCTAATGGTCTTCACTTCTTCACTGCGTTGCGCTGGCCAGCGCACTGAATGGTACTGTGTTGGGCATCGTAGCACAATGACTTTGCACTTCTTCCGGACATAGCCAATTTATTCCGTTTTTCTTCAGTTATTGTGCAATTTCGCCAAAACCACCCACATTCACAAAATAGCCTGAACTAGTCATATATATCATAATCAACATAAGTTGGGTGTATTTATTACGAATTCATATAAGAACAAGGTACGAATATGCATAAAGTAGTGTGAAAAGACTTGTAAATACACCTATCATCACGCAACCATAGTTTTAGACATCGTGCTACAGCATATCCCTACTTAGACTTGTTGTATTGTGAAACCTTAGATCTGTCATCTGTTGCAGTGTTAATGTAAAGCCTAGATCTATTGCAGGAGGCTTGTGGAGTGCATACTTAAGTTGTAGATTTGGGTTGCTTTTTTGAGAGAGCATTATTTTAGAAAGAACTTGATCACATACTTTGTTACTCCAGTATTTACAATTTACTTAGCTTGTTATACTTACGCTTCACGAAGATATATTTTTTTGTATTATCAGAGCCGAGAAGACTTCAATTCTGTCTGATCTAATCAGGAAAACAAATGCGCAAGAAATGAAATGGATTACAATGATAATTCTCAAAGGTTTGATTTTTTTTTTTGTCAATGCTTAAACTCTAGGATCTCCCTCCATGCCCAATGATGTCAATTTGCCACTGATTTTTGTCTCCTCATTTAGATCTTAAGCTGGGAATTAGTGAAAAGAGCATATTCCATGAATTCCATCCAGATGCAGAGGACTTATTCAATGTCACATGTGATCTAAAACTAGTTTGTGAAAAGTTGAGGGACAGAAGTCAACGGCATAAACGCCAGGTTTGCTTCAAATTCTCATATTAGACCTTATGACATACTTCTTATCCTGACTTGGTACTTTTGGTAGATATTGGATCTTCCACCAATTGTTTTTGTAGTAACTTTAAAATCTTATCTTTCTTACCTTGGTGACTAAGTGTAAATCTCGGCCTATAATTTGGTAGATATTTGTTCATTGCTTGCACTTGGCCACAAATCCTATAGTAACTTCTTGTCCAAGAGACGAGCAAATGCTTTATTTCCTCAATTGGAGTGCTTATGTTGATGGTCAGCTGTCCTAAGTTTGTCTCTCATTTCCTTCAGAGGCCAATCAACCTACTCTTTTATCAAAGTTTGATTTAGAAAGTCACAAATATGTGATTGGTCATTTTGGGAAGAAAGATAATATGACAAATTTTGTGAAGTAACTAAGTTCCCTCCTATGGATGGACATTAACCTGATGCAGATCTTCTGTCATCTAGAGATCCAACCCAATCTGCATATATAAAGGCGTCTATCTAGAGTTGACCATGTTCAGAGAAAAGCCTACCTTTCATACTGCAAAATGTGAAAGATAACTTGCATGTGAGAATCTTGAGGATCATGAGTGAACTGACACACCAAGCTGATTGGATAGGTATGTCTGGTCGTGTGAGAGAGATAAATGAGTCTTCCAACTAAACGATATCTCAACTTATCCACTGACTCCCTACCCCAGTATGTAACTTGTAACTGCTTTCAACGAGAGATTTTTGGGTTTTTAATAGGGATAACATTGGGGCGGGGTGGGTTTCATGTTATGCGGGTGGGGGGGGGGGGTTAGGCTTTGTGGGTGCGGGACGGGTTAAAATAATCTATTTAAAAATTGATGCGGGGCGGGTTGCGGGTCTATGCGGTTTAATAGTAATCTCTTTTCAGAAATGATTTTTGTTCTTGACATATTAGAGCTCTTATTTCAACAATGTGTTTCATTTGATTATCATTTCTAAGAATTTATTTCTCTAGTTTTTTCCCCTCTAAACTGTCATTTCTTTTTATCTTATGGTTTGACATTAATCCGTGAAGACTTCAACTCGCCTCACCCCACGCCACATTAGAGCTCTTGACACATTTGAGCTCTTAGAATTTATTTTTTTTGTTTTCAATCCGCGCCGTATAAACTGCCCCCATAATTTACTTTTTTTGTGTGTGGATAATTTCAAAGACCCCAATTGTTTTGATGATAAATTTTCTATATTATTCCAGAATTTCCCTTTTGTGGTGTTAGTTGCTGAATATTAAATTTTGACAAAATCTCTTTTCAAATACAACTTTAGACCTGAAATATCCTTCGTACAACATTTTTTGGCTGTCTTGTAAAGTATATTTCCACAACTTGCTACTACTCAAAACATATTAAATTTTTTAGATGTAGTTTTTCCAATTCTGTAATAAAATTTTTAAGGTACAAAAAAGTATTAACAATTTATTTTATAAATACTGTTTTGTGACTATTTATTTTAGCAGATATAGTAGAGCTTGAATGAAATATAGCTCGGATCACCAAATTTAGTATTTAGTACGTAAGATAACCCGCCTCGCCCCGCATGAGATTTTCAAGAAATTTATTTTAATCCGCCCATTTCGCTCCGCACCTGCATAAGCTCAAAGCTGTCTTTCCCTTCCATGCATAAGATCAAACCTGCACTAACCCCACCCGCACCGCCCTATCATCCCTAATCATGAATGGATCATCTTACTCAAAAGGAAACATTGCAATATAAAGATCACACCCTTCATAAAGGTTAATGCTTAGAATTTGATGAACTAATGCTTAAAGGGGTATATTCCAAATGCATGTATTGACAAGT
Source organism: Datura wrightii (assembly GCA_035772735.1). NCBI lineage: Eukaryota > Viridiplantae > Streptophyta > Magnoliopsida > Solanales > Solanaceae > Datura > Datura wrightii. Next base: position 170,268,686 of record JASDFA010000016.1, read on the forward strand.
TTATTTATTGCTTAAATTATCTTTTATTTGGGGGGGGGGGGGGGGGGAGGAGGGGGTTATTTAACCCTTCTCTTTTATATCTTTGTTTTGACAAATTTCCTTGTGGTTTAAGTAGCCCAATTTGACGACCCAAACTAACTGTAGGATAAACATTAGCCCTAACTAGGATATACATTTATCACAACAAGGAGTGTTGTGTATATATACCTCTTGTATAGGGGCAGATCTAGGGGGTTGGGAGGGTGTTCACCTGAACCCCCTCGACAAAAAATTACACTGTATATATAAGGTAATTTTTAAAATTCTTATGTACACAAATAGATTTTAAACCCCCTAAACACAAGATTAAAGGTTGGCTTAGTGGTTTAGGGGGTTCAAAATTTACGTTGAGTTACCAAGTTCAAATCCCAAGAACTACATTTTTATTTTTCGATCCTCTTAGTGAAAATCCTAGATCCGCCACTGCTCTTGTATCACTTCCCTTTATGTATACCAGTGAAATTAGAATATTTGGTTCCCTATCAACCTCTTATATATATATATATTCATTTAATTTGTATCTTCAATAAATTACAAAGAAGTTATAAGAATCCGTTCACAAGATAGTTGCAAGTCCAAAGTTTTTTCTTTTAAAAAATAAAAATAAAAGTTAGCAAATTATGTGGTGCGGAGCGGGGCGGGTTGAAAACATCAAATTATGTTAAGAGGGGTGGGTTGAAAACATCAAATTATGTTATGCAGGGCGGGTTGAACTCTTTACGGGTTTATGCGGGTTTGCCCTGCCACCGACTGCACCCGCTCCATTGCCATCCGTAGTTTTTAACCTGTCATACCATTTTTTTATGTGAGATCTAAAAATATACTTTTGAGAAATAAAGATTTCTCTTTTTAATCCGACAACCTGACTCCCTCAAAGTATTGCAATTTTACTGGATCTTTGGTCTCAAATTCCCGCGCCAACATCTTCTTCAATAGGGTTATTTCCTCTTTGTCATCTCCTGTCATTACTTTGCCATCGACATAAACTATGAGAAGAGTAAGTTTACCTTTTTGTTGTTTTACGAAGAGGGTATGATCAACATTGCGGCATTGGTAACCAAAGGTGATCATACTTTCCAAAATCTATCAAACCAAGCTTTGACTTGAGTCTGCACACCTTTCCTTGACTTTCTTCAGTATCAAATCCAGGAGGAATCTCCAAATACACCTTTTCTTCTAAGTTGTCACAAAGGAATGCATTCTTCATATCAAGTTGTTGTAAGCCCAAATCAAGATTAGTTGTTCAAGATAAAAGAATTCTAACAGTGTTCATCTTTGCAACCAGGGCAAATATCTCATGATAATCCACATAATAAGTTTGAGTGCCTTAGCCGCTAATCTTGCTATGAACCTTTCAATCGAGCCATCAACTTTGTGCATCACAAGGAATTTGAAGTTTTTTAAATTCTATGAATTGGAATGCCGTCAATAGAAATTCAGTATTTTGCAACGTAAACAATGTAAAAAACTGGAATCAATTTTTGAAACATTTGGGCCAACCACTTCTTTTCTAGAAATGCAGTGACCTCAATTCTCATTTTTTGACAGTGCCTTCATTTCTTCAAAGATAGCTCGCTTCATTAAGGATCTGCAAAAAATTGTCTTCAATTTTGCGGTATAGTAAGAGAAGATGTAGACAAGACAAAGGCTCTATAGGAGGGAGACAAGAAATTATAAGAGACAAAGTTAGATAAAAGTCGTTTGGTAGAAGATCCAACTCCTTTCCTGTGAGCCGGCGAAGATGGCTGAATTTCATTCAAAGACAGTTTCCCCGAAGCAGCTCTCCTGGACATTTTCTTCAATATTAGCCGGGCCTTGGTGGACCTATTTGTGTTCTCTAACGTCCTCTAGTTGGTCTACCATGTAGCTTCCAACACGTCTCTTTCCATGTCTTGGCTTTCCACTATCATAGTGCAAGTGATCTTTATAGGAAGTAGCTCCTTGGTTGCTCATGAGACATAGTTAACCCAAACTTCTTCGTTGGCGCTGATTAAAGTATGACCCCTCCTTGGCTCTCTTCTTGTTAAACACAGGAGTATGTGCTTTCAACAGAAGGAAATGATGTTTTACTGAGAATGTGAACCTTGACTTGACCATATTCTTGGTTCAATCCAGCCAGCAAATCATAGGCCTTTTCGTTTTCCAACCAAATTTTGAAAACGAACTGCATTATCAGTACACTTTGATTGGATGACTGGATAGTAGTCTATCTTTGGGCATAACCTACTTAACTCAGAATAATAATCTGTGATAGTCAACTCACCTTGCTTGGGGCATTAATTCTGAATTTTTAAATGTGGGCATTGTTTTCCTTGCGAGGAAGTGCACTTAGGTGCATTCCAGATGTTGTCAGCAGTGTCAAGCAATATATATTGATAGAAATTCAAGGGTGCATAGTATTCAAAAGTCATGTTATAGCAAGGGAATTGTTAGAATCCCATTGACCAATAGACAACAACAATGGAAACAGGTGCTTTGTTTTCTCTAGAAATATAACCCTGCAGTTTTCTAGATTTAATAGAAAGCAAACAAGATCTTGACCAAGCAAGGTACCTATCACCTGTCCAATTTCACAACACTAATTTGTAATGCAAAGTTATTATCAACCATTTTTTGTGTCTCACATAGTTAATAAAATAATTCCTAGTGTCCAAAATGGAATAAAACATACTGATATCTCAACAGATGCTCAAAGATTCAAAAATAGCTTATTGGAGATGGAAATAATAGCCAGAACAGGTTATGGACTCTCCGGAAAATTACTTCTTGATCTGACTATGCCAATGGGTGGGATCGTACGAACATGGCGAGACTCACAAAAAAAGAAACTGGCCAAACGAAATGCCCGAAAGAGGGCACATGCACGCCGGCGTGTGATGTAAGTGACACGTGAAGTGGGAAGTCAGCCTCTTCTGGTGGCGTGTGGATGCACATGAGGCACTTTCCAGCAGTGGGTTTTCTTGGCTGGGTCGCACGACACAGAGGAGCCTCCCTTTGGTACCGGTTTGTGTATAGGACTGACTGAAGGTGGTAAAATTGCTTTGGAAGTGACTTCGTCGGGAAGAAAAACTAAGAAACAGGGAGAAAATTCAACCTATGTAACCTTAGTACTGCAGAGGGAGGAAACTCATCTAAAAAAGCCAGCAATGTCTCTGATACCATGAAGGAATTGAGAAAGAAGAAAAGGCTTCCTTCTATTTGAGTGTATATTTTTTTTTGATAACTGTTTACATCCCATGGGATGGGGTATTTATACCATGAATCCTGTAGCTAATTAAGGAAAGACATATATTACAACAGAAAGAAAATATTCTATTCTCCCTAGATATGATATATCAGGCCTCTTTTGGGTGCTGACGATTATAACATGTTATAAATTCAAAAAAAAAAAAATCTACTGTTCCAATGTCTCCTAGAATTAAGCTAATTAATTAGTACAGTCAAAAATATCTGATCTTATAAATAAGCTAACGGCGGATGACGAAATTAGACGGATATTTTGAAGTTCTAGAAAAAAGTTATACATGGAGTATTAGAATGTTCACATTGATTAAGGGAATGATGGGGTGTTATCTCCGTTACATGTTCTTGGACAATCCTCACCTTGTGAGTTAACAACTAACAAGGTTGAATTAGCGCAAGGCCCATTTTCTTTACACACATAATATAGCAATGTTCATAACCCAGGACAAGGCAGGACAGGAAAATGAAGTAGAGAAGGCTATAAAGGAGTGCAAAAGTAGAGAATTAGTATCATAAAGCAGGAAAGAAATGTAAAGAAGGTAGTAAAAGAGTACCAAAGTTGAATTAGTATAGTACTGCTCTCAATAAAGTGACACACAAATGATTGTGACATTAGTATCATTGTCAAACTATGACTAGAATACATCAACCAACCAACTTTGCTTCAACCCCAAAATAATAGTAATAATTAAGTTTTATGTTACCATCAATTTACGCAGCCATCCTCTATTGAAGTTGAGACTGCCTATGCAAGTTTTACATAAACAGAGTTTGAATGTGACAGTACACAAACATATTTAGGATCGAATAGCAGTGTTGACAAAATCTTTTTGTGGAAGGAACATGTTCCACAGCTCGTGAAAAACTTACAACATTTGGTATGATCCTTGGTTTTGAGGTGGAATGCCAATGATATCATTTGAGTTCTCTCCTTTCTATTGTTTTATAATCCTATTTATCTCCAGCAGGGTAATTGCAACCATGTTGTTTTCCGCAGGACATTGAAGTTGGAAAACCTGTCCGCCCTCAGCTGGCTCTTAGGGTCAGCAATGCATCTGCTGCATGGAAAAAGGTTTTATGAGATTTGCTATCCCCCCCTCTCACTGAGTCTTTTTGATGATGGTAGTTTTCTATTTATTAACTTTATCTCATGTTAAATTTATTCAAACACGAACAGCTTCACGGGAAGGAAGTAGTTGTTGAGTGCAAATTTGATGGGGATCGAATCCAGATTCACAAGAATAATTCTGACCTAAACTTCTTCTCAAGGTACCATTTTCATTTTCATAATTTTCTATCTAATTCTTCCTTTTTGTTGCATTGCCTTGGCGTCATTTAATCCTTTCTTTTTGGGTAACAGATATTTGCTCAATTTTTCTGAATGAGTAAATGAATTTGTTCTCTTGTCCTGTTGAATTTTTATTTAGTTTTAATACTTGCCGAATAAGCGTGATATGCGAATACTATGGTTCTCATAACAAATTGTTATAGGCTTACAGTACCTTCTAAGTGCTATATTGACCTACAATTTGCATGCAGAAACTTTCTTGATCATCAAGAGTATGCTCATGGAATGTCAGATGTTATTACACAGAATATTCTTGCTGAAAAGTAAGCAAATATATACTTCTGTAGCCATTGCAAAAAAAAAGAAAAGAAAAAAAAAATAATCCCTAATTCTATTGTATATCTATTTCTATTGTATCTGGCCTTGTAATGAGGGGTATCTACATTTTCCACTTAGACTGCGTGTCTCCTTACCTCTCTTTTTCGATCAGGTGTATACTCGATGGTGAAATGTTGGTTTGGGATGCATCAATAAACCAGTTTGCAGAGTTTGGTTCCAATCAAGAAATAGGTGCTTATGATCCTTGATTGACATTTTTTCTCCACAAAAATCTTTCTTGTCTGCCAGTTTTTGATGCATTTTCAATGTGTGCTGATGATCTGTTAATCTATTGTAAACCTATCTTTGTTCTAAATTGCCTGACTTCTCGTTGTGAATTTTGTACCTTTATCATAGCAAAGGCAGCGAGAGAGGGTCTTGATAGTGATAGGCAGGTTTGTCTTTAGAACATTACTATTTTATTGTGTTGTTCCTATAAAAGATCGGCATAATGAGTTATGTTTTGGTTGTGCTGCAGTTGTGTTGTATCCTTTTTCTTTCTACACTGTGTTCAAGTTTGGCAGCTCAGCAGGAAATGAGTGTGTTAATGTCAGCGATGCTTGTCCTTGAATCTCCATAAAGTTGGTTGGCTTCTATCTCCCTTAACATTGAATGTCAATAGATGTTGCTTTCGATATTCTTTATGTTGGGGATACCAGTGTTATTCATCGGAGCTTGAAGGAACGTCAAGAGATTCTCCAGAAAGTTGTGAATGCCATAAAAGGCCGTTTAGAAATTTTGGTCCCTAATGGTGGTCTTAATGCTCATCGTCTTTCTGGTAAGCATGCCCTTTGATTCCAGAGGTTGGAAGTTATATTTTTTGGCATGCTTATATTCTATTTCAGCAATAGGGTCTTTTCAAGCCCTTGACGTTCCCGCTGATATCAAAATGTATATATGGTTGTCCATGTTTTGTTTAAATGAGATGTCCGTTCCATGAATCAAACCATTTTCATTTGTCCACATCCCAACCGGGGAACACGTATAGCAACCACCATAGTCTCATGCTGTGTGCTCTGTTATATTGTTCACACTCAAGATTATCGGCTTAGAAATGTGATTGTATAGTCTTCCCAATCATTAAGTTAATTGCAAAAATCAGTGTTTGCCTAGGCGCATAATTTAAGAAAGTTTAGAAGATTTTTGAATCTTGTGATCCTTCAACTAAAGATGTGTTTCATGTGCTAGATGACCTTTTAATCTTGTAGTCTAGAACATACCATGTGGTATGATGAAATTAGAAAGTTACTATATTTAGAAAGTGACATTCTGTTTCAAAGGGACTATTGAAGAGTCCCACATTGGTCTCTTTATATGGTTGGGCAATCCTCACCTCTTGAGCTAGCTTTTGGAGGTTAATTAGACCCAAGATCCAAATTTTCATCTGGTATCAGAACAGGATTCATTCCAATGCTCGTTTCCTGATGTTGGGCCCCCATGTTAAAAATTGCTCACCCTCCAAGTGTCCAACCTTGGTCGTGAGGGGGTGTTGAAGAGTCCCACATCCGCTCTTATGGATGGTGGTCTTTTTTATGTGGCTTGCACTTTTAGGGTTGAGTTATGCAAGATCCATTTCTTTGCAGATACTAAAAAAGAAAGTAGGACACATAATTTGGAACAAGAACCTAAAGAGTTTCCTAATTATCGAAGTTCGTGTCCCACAAATATAAGAATGATAAATCTTTGTCGTCCTTTCTTTAGTAATATTAATTCATTAATCAAAACAAAATTTGTAAAAAAGTTTCTGGATGATTTTCTTTTAAGTTTATATAAGAGCTTTTGGAAGATTGTTTTCTATTTGTCCTAAGAGTGAGGGTTGCCTGTGTCAAGCAGAGGCCCAACCACAGAGATTGGTTAAATGGCCGTGGAAGCTTTTACTCAAGGGGGGCTTTTGGGCCAGTGAATATCTTTTGTCTTTTTTCCTTCTCTTTTACAACAAAAGGCAGATACTACTAACATTTGAAGTAAAGCAGTAAGCCTTGCAACAAGGCCTCATTAGGCAGGATATAATTGATTTTATGACACCTCTAAAGAGACAAGTGGAGAAACATGTCATACTATGAATATATGTGTTCCATTTTCTGTGGAAACATGACATATTCATCAACATCTCTGAAATATAGGTTCTCTGTATTTTTGTTCCTCTTTTATGCATTCATAAGGACAGTCTCCATAAATTCTTCTATGTCTGATTATATTGTAAACAAGACTAACAAATCGGATATAAGGAACGACCTTGTGAGCAAAAGTTAGAACTTTTGCTCACATTGATTAGTTCCTTCTTATACTAGTGCACAAAATGAGATTGCTTAAAGGAAAAATAGACATTTGTTAGAAGTAGCAAGATCCTTTTTGTTTACCGTGAACGGAAACCTTAGTGGAGGATGCCATTCTAGTAGCTGCCTTCCTCATGAGTAGAATGCCACTTAAAACCCTCATTTTTCAGAGTCCCATGGAAGCTTTAAAGGGTAAGAATGACTATACTATTCCTCTAAAGGTATATGGGTGTGTTTGTTTTGTTTACACTAGAAACTCTAGGAAACTTGATCCTAGAGCTCTTAAATGTATATTTATAGGTATTCTCCAACACAAAAAGAGTAGAAATGCTATCACCTTCCTTCCATGATATCTTTTGTTAGCGTGTAGTCTTTTTTGGATATGAGCCCTATTTCAGTATTACATCATCACCTCTTTAGGGGGAGAATTATAAGGAAATGATGATTTTTCCTCGACGTAATGGGTAAAGTTGCTGTATGTGACCAGGAGGTCACGAGTTCGAGCTGTGGAAACAGCATCTTGTAGAAATGCAGGGTAAGACTGCGCATAGTAGACCCTTGTGGTCCGACCCTTTATCCGACTCCGTGCATAGCAAAAGCTTAGTGCAACGGGCTTTCTTTTTTTAAGAGATGGTTTTTCTAGTTCCATTGTTGAAACCACTGCCACAAGGGAAAATGAAATTGGAGAAAAAATTCAGGAGGAGACTGGTGGATGTTTGGTTAGGCCTGATTTGATAACTTACTCTAGGAGAGAGAGAGTAGAAGGAGCAGAAGAAGCATCATGCAATCTGCTGAAGCCGACCCTTCTCCTTGTGGTGAATTATCTACATTTTCTAATTGTAAGACTTATTATTTTATTTGTGGCCCATTTAATATAAAACCTATAACTAATATTTACTTACTCGGTTTCAAAATAAATGGTGTTTTAGCCTTTTATTTTGTTTCAAAATAAGTGGTGTTTTACATAATCAAGAAGACATTAACGATGTTTTTCCAATTTTACCCTTATTTAAATGGAGAGAATTTATATAACCAAGAAAATACTAAAGAGTTACACGTTTTCAAGATATTTAACAAGGGTAAGTGGGTAAAAGTACATTTTACTTTCTAGAAATGAGTAGTTTTTTTAAGGGGTGTGCCAAGCTAAAAACACCACTTAGTTTGAAACAGAGTGAATACATCTTGTCTGTACACCTTTTATTTGATGGATATACCGGATTAAGTCTTAATTAACATTTATAAAGTGGTCCTCCTTCTGTCCATTAGGGTTACCATATATTTTCTATACCTTTTTCATCACTGACAGCTGTGGTAACGTAAGACTAGGGCAAGGAGGTAGAATCCGATTTTGCGACTAATGCTTCCGCTTTTCTCTGCGATAATGTCTTCTGCTTTTTTTGTAACGTTTCTCTATAAGACTATCGTGTTCGAGATCCTTACATGCATTCAGTTTAAGTTTACATGTGATATCAGAGCCGGGATATTTGAACTGATAATCTTCTCATAAGAAAGACTATATTATGATGTATGTAATTGTGTTGACGGGATCACTATATTGCTTTTAAGATCACTAATTCAATTCATAATAATCAGGTTAAAGGTTTTCAACTTTCTTTTAATTAAATTGCCGTATGATTGATTGTAAAAGAAAGATTCATAATAAATATAAGCACAACAACTTTTGGAATTTGTGCTCATCGTAAAACTGTAAGTCTAAACTACGATTAAATTGGGTGGGGATAGCATGTTTGTTTTGTTAGCAGACACCAACACTTGCTTGCCTAAAATGAAAGACTTTCTCTCTATAAATTTTGAAATGAAAGATATGAATGAGGCACCCTATGTGATAGAGATAATATTTCGGTGATAGATCACAACGATTATTGGGACTGTCTCTGAAAGGCTATATTGAAAGAGCTCTAGAGATTTAACATGAACAACTATTCAACGAGAGTTGTTCCTATTCAAAAAGAGGACAAATTCAGTCTCTTGCAATGCCTGAAGAATGATGTAGAACGAAAAGAGATGGGAGTCTATTCCTTACTCTTCTATTGTTGGAAGTTTGATGTATGTTCAAACTTGAGCAAGATCGAATATTAGTTTTGCATTTGGAATGCTAGAAAGATATCAAAGTAACCTTGTAATTGATCGCTGGAAAGCTTCAAACAAAGTCTTGAGGTACCCGAGAGGATCGAAGGAGGAGATCCAATCACTTGAAAGTTATTGGATACTCAAGTTTAGATTTTTCTAGATTTGTTGACACTAGAAAGTTCACGTTTAGTTACTTGTTCCCATTAGCTGAAGGAGCAATATCGTGGAAGAGTGCTGAACAATCTGTCATTGCTACATCCACAATGGAAGCAAAATTTGTGGCATGTTTTAAAGCCATAATTTATGCATTATGGCTGCGGAACATTATTTTAGGACTTGGGGTTATCAACACCATTACCAAGCCGCTGAAAATTTATTGTTATAACACTGCAACAGTATTCTTCTCCAAGAACGATAAGTGCTCCAAGTGCCAAACATATGGAATTAAAGTACTTTACCGTCAAGGAAGAAGTTCAAAAACAAAGAGCGCCACTTGAGAATATTAGAATTGATCTCATGATTGCAAATTCGTTAACGAGGGGCTTACAACCAAAGACATTCTTGTTCAAAGAATGGGTCTTGGTTGTACTTATGATTGATGCATTTATGATGTTTTGACACCGAGTGCAATTATGTGTTTCTGATATACATTAAGGGCATGTTTGGAAAGCCACCTGGTAATTGAATTTGGGTGTAATTACATAGTTTGGTCTGTTTGTTTGGCTAGGTAATTACATGGTCAGCAGGGAATTGGATGTAATTGGGAGGAAGTGATTACACTCTCCAATTCCCGGGGGAGGTGAGAATTGTAGTAATTACATGGTGTAATTACAAGGTCACTTTTTAATTTCTTTGTCTTTGTTTTTGTTTTTGTTGTTATTTTTTTTTATTTTTATTATTTTAGTTTATATTTAATGTTTTTATTTTTAAAAATATGTTTTTATTTTACATTATGTATCTTTTATTTCCTTTCTTCTCATTTCCCAACCCTACTTGTGATTCCATGTAATTGCTCGCACTTTTATTTCTTATTTTTTTAATTTTCTACATTTAACATAAATGCATTATTATCTAATTTTTGAATTAAAGTATAGTTCCATTATTGAGTGAAGTTATAGAATTATATTTTCCTTTTCTTTTAAATCATATTTACTTAAGTTATATTGCAACTTATTTCAAGTTGTGTTTGAATTTGACATAAGAATATCATGTTAAATCTTTTTCTTAATTTTGAATTTATGTTATATTTTCGGTTCTAATTTATTTGCTTTCATAATATTGACTTGTTATTTCATATTGCATGCTATTCATTTTTTAGTTAGAATTGATAGATTATTTTTCGTCAAATATTTGAATAATTTTATAGCATTATATTTATAATATCTCCCTCCGTTTTAAAATAAGTAGTGTTTTTAGCTCATACACACCCTTTAAGAAAATTACGCATTCCTAAAAAGAAAAATGTATTTTTACCTACTTACTCCTAATAAATATTTTAAAAAAGATGTTACTCTTTAATATTTTCTTGATTATGTAAAACTTTCTCCTCTTAAATAAGGGTAAAATTGGAAGAATATCATTAACGTTTTCTTGATCATGTAAAACACTGCTTATTTTGAAACAAAATCAAAAGGCCAAAACACCACTTATTTTGAAACGGAGGGAGTAATATTTTTGTCAAACATGCATTTCATGATGTTCTTAATAAATATGACTTTTTAGTTTTTATAATTAATTAAATTAAAATATTATTAATTTGAAAATATATGTCACTTATTTTTTTTATATTAGTTAAAAATATATATTTATTAATTAATATATTATTCAGAGACAATATGTATCCTAGATATCTAATGTAATATCATTTATAAAGACACATATTTGTCAAATATTAATTTTTATTTTAAAAACTTAATCTAACTATGTAATTACACATGTGCAACCAAACAGAACGTTTGTAATTACACTGTAGTTACATCATGACAAACAAACAGGTCATTGTAATTACTATATTGTGTAATTACTAGGCTGTGTAATTACTACCCTAGTAATTACACCAATTCCAATTACATAGTGGCTTTCCAAACAGACCCTAATGAATTTTCTGTTTCTTATAATGGAGTACACATTATTGTTTTCAGATGTTACATAATGAGTTTCAATGAGACATTTGCGGACCATAATATTATATATTTTATAGCTTATGAACCTAGTATGATAAGTTGTTAATGTAGTAGTATATAGAAGGGAGTACGTAGCACAAAATTATGTATAACTGCCATAACTCGCATTAGTGGTTTGTTATATTCTGATTTGTACGATGGACATTATAGAAGATATTTATTTTATGTGCAACTAATGTTTGTGTCATTAAACATTAATGTTATGTGGTCATTGGGCCAAATGGGAGAATGTAAGGCGTATTATTTTATTTATATCCTAATTAATGTGAAGCCCATAACTAATATTTAATAAAAAATTGATCTCGTCGTACACCAGATGTTTGATGGACGTATCGGATTAAGTCTTAATTAACATCCATAAGTTGCCTCTCTCCCCCACTAGGGTCACCACATATTCTCTGCACCGTTTGCATCAACTGCGGTAATGTAAGACTAGGGCAAGGAGGTACAAATTAATTTTGCGACTAACGCTTCCATTCTTCTCTGCGATAATTTCTTGCGCATCAGATATGTTTTCTGTAATGTCTCTCCATAAGATTATTGTGGTCAAGATCCAGACATGCATTAAGTTTAAGTTTACACTAATAAGTTAGATTTGCCTATTGCTCACAAGAAAGGATCTTGCACCAAACACCCTTATCTAATTGTCTCTTATAATTCTTTATCTCCCTCTTTTAGAGCCTTTTCCTTGTCTAAGGAGTCCGAGGGAAGCTTTTGCAATGGAAGCAAGCTATGATTGAAAAAAAAGAGCAGGCCTTATCAAATATTGGGACTTGGGAACTTGTTGCATCATCACCATCCTAGAAGTTGGTTGGTTGCAAATGGGTTTTCACGGTAAAACACAAAGTTGTTGGTTTCATTGAAAGATTTAAAGTAAGATTGTTGGCAAAGGGATTCACTCAGGCTTATGGAGTGGATTATCAAGAGATTTGCTCGTGCTACAAAAAAGAAGCACAACAATAACAACATACCCTGTGTAATCCCACCAAGTGGGGTTTGGGGAGGGTAGAGTGTACGCAGACCTTACCTCTACCTCAGAGGCAGATAGGCTATTTCCGATAGACCTTCTGTTCAAGGATGTTTCAAAAAAGAACACTATTAGAAATCTTTTCTCTTGTGTAGCTAATCTTGATTGGGACTTATAACAGTTTGATGTGAAGAATGCAATTCTTCTGGGAAACTTAGAAGAAGAGGTGCACATGGAGATTCCTCTTGGTTTTGATATTGAGCAAAGTCAAGAAAAGGTAGGCAGTTCGAAGAAAGCCTTGTACAAATTGAAGCAATCTCTTAGAGCTTGGTTTGCTAGATTTTGCATAGCAGTGATTTCCTTCGGTTACCAAAAAGCAATACTAATTGCATTCTCTTTATAATACATCAAAAGAGTAAACTTACTTTTCTCATATTTTATGTTGAATAGTAATGACAGGAGATGACAAGGAGGAGATGACCCGATTGAAGAAGTTGTTGACACAGGAATTTTAGATCAAGGATCGAGGAAAATTGTACTACTTCTTAGGGTGGAGGTTGCTTGATCAGAAAGAGGAATCTTCATTTTTCAAAGAAAGTGTATTTTCGACCTCTTGAAAGAAATAAATAATGACAGGTTGTAAAACAACTGAATCGCTCATTGAAAGCAATTATAAACTGCAAAGTGGAGTTGGAGAGTCAGTTGATAAATAGAGATATCAGAGGCTGGTTGGAAGACTCATTTATATATCTCACACTAGACCAGATATAGCCTATTCAGTTATCCCAGTGAGTTAATTCATGCATGATCCCTGAGATCTTCATATGCAAGCTGTCTTTCCATTTTGTGGTATTTGAAGTCTGTTGCAAGGAAATGTCTACTTTTCTCCTGGCATGGTCACCTCCAAATAGAAGCCTTTAGACGCAGATTGGGATGGATCTCTAGATGACAGAAGATCTACATCCGATTGTTGTACACTTGTAGGAGGAGAACTGGTCACTTGGAGAAACTAAAAGCAAATTGCTAGATCTAGAGTGAAGGTAGAATATAGAGCTATGGCCCTGGGTGTTTGTGAACTTTTTTGGTTACAAAAGCTACTAGAGGAATTGAGATTGTCTGAAAATAGGGAACTTTCCTTGCAATGTGACAACAAAGCTGCAACTAGTGTAGCTCATAACCCAGTCCAGCATGACCGAACAAAGCATGTTGAAATTGATTGAAACATCATCAAGGAAAAATTTAGGAGTGGTGTCTTGAGTTTGGTTCATGTGTCATCCGAAAAATGACTAACTGATGTGTTTACACTAGGCCTTGACAAACGATTTTCCATACACTAGTTTGCAAGATGGGCATGGGTGACATCTTTGCACCAACTTGAGGGGAAGTGTTGATTGATTGATTGATTTCCTAGCTTAATTATAGGAGTAAATTAATATAGATTGATATTGTATTGAATATGCAATATTTGTTTTCCTTATTTAGTCGTAGGACTTACTGTATAAATACCCATTCTCATGGGATGTAAATTCATCGAGAAACACAAAGAGGCTTTCTCTTCTTCTTGAAATCTTCAGTTATTCCACAAATGCAAAAATAGGTGATCACTAGTTGCAGAATCTGCATAAGTAGCACCTGGAAGTCATTTGAATTCCTCCTGTTTAAGTTATCCTGGGTGAAAGTAAACAAGCGTGTATGACCACCAACCACACAAAACAAACTACCTTTAAAGGGGCTTGATTTTCTAGATTTGTTACCCATTTTACCATTGTATTAGAATAAGGAATACACTGACTTCACTGAGAACAACTTGTGTTTGGTTCCCTTTCATGTCAAAGAGTTCTCAATAGTTGTTGTGCCCTGAAACAATTCCAGATGCTTCAGTAATTCAACAGCTCTATCAATTTCTCAATCATTAAGTAATCTTCTGAAGTTGAAGTACCACCCCTGCTGATTCCACACCTCTCCTACTTTAGCTTCAAGAGTAGATACCAAATTATATAAATCATAAACGAGATCTCCTAGAGGGCATGCCCGAACCAGTTATCATTCCAGAAAGTCAGTTTTCTACCATTGCCGATAGTGTATCAAGAGTAACCAGTGAAATCGGGCTATTGAGATCTAATAGCTTCCTAATAACCCAACCATAAGAGCAATTCACAGTATTTGTACATCATGAGAGCTTGACCATATTTTCTGTTGATCACTTGTCTTCATAAAGCTTGTACTTCAATATTATATCTCCACAACCACTTTGACAGTAAGCTTTTGGTGTGCAATCTCAGATCTCTAGTACCAAGACCCCTCTCTTTCTTCCTGGATGTAAGAGCCTTCTAATTAACCAAATGAAAGACTCTATTCTCCTTGTTTCCTTGCCAAACAAAACTCCTCCTCAAGGTACCGTCTCATTTCTACATTAATTGGTTGTGGAAATAGGGACATCACATTTTGGAACCTAATACACTGTTCACAAGAACCATCCTGCCTCCTAGAGACAAATATCGACTTTTCCATTTTGCCAACCTCGTTTCATTTCTTTCAATGACCCCTTGCCAATATTTTCATTAATTTGTTCTTTGCTTCCAAACCTATACCCAAATAGGTTGTTGGAAGATTCCCTGTTTCCCACCCAATGTGCCTCCAGACTTTGTATCTGAGCCACTTCCTTTATTGGATATAGTAAGCTCTTTCTCCAATTAACATGAATCCCTGACACAACCTCAAAAATTGTCAACTGGTCAACAATAGTATTATACAAAACCAATGAATCATCAACATACATACAGAAGATGTGATGTTTCCAGATTACAATCATTCTTGTTTGCTACTTTGAGCCCCCTCACGCAGCCATTAAACTTAGCAATCTTGAGCATGCTATTGAGGCCTTCCATGGTTAAGATAAACAAGAAAGGAGATAAATGGATCCCCTTGTCTAAGACCCTTTTATTTATTGATAAGGACTGAAAATCTGATAGTACTTCAACCAATTCTTAAACCCCATATGTTTCAATATTTTAATGATGAAATCCCAGTTGACATGATCATAGCCTTCTCAATTTGTAATTTGCATAGAACTCCAGGAATCCGGCCATCAATCTGGTATTCACACAATCATTAGCTCCTAGAGCTGCATCCATAATCTATCTTTCTTTTATGCATGTCAATTGCTGTTTCAATCTGGCCCCTCAATCTGGTATTCACACACTCATTAGCTGGGGCAGAGTTGCATCCACAATCTGTCTCCATCTCAACAAATATCAATATATTCCTTCCAGTTTCTAACTTTAACTTCCTAAGACATTCTTTACTGAGAACTCGGGCAATCAAGTAAAGTCATAATTTATTAGTGTTGATCAAAATTCTTGAAGTCATACAAAAGCCAAGCAAAGTATGGAAAACATGACATAGCCCAATTTCTTGATTAACAATAGTTTTATTAATTCCTTGTTTTTAAGCTTCTTACCTATAATGTCTTTTCTTTTTGCTTTTTAGGCCTTTCCTCCTCCATTTCACTTTTTTAAATTCCCAACACCTCTTAAAAATCTTTCCAAACCTTAATCGTTGTAGTTGATCCAGTTTTTTGCTTGTTAGTTATACTATTAGATAAAGTGTAAATATCCAAGCACATATTACAATGTTTACTGTACTGGATAAAAGTAGTAGTGACTTTTTTCCAAAATATGGAAATCATTAAGAGTTTCTTGTTACTGTCTAAAAACTTCCCATTAAAAAAAAGCTTCTCAAGATTCTGTAAAGAAAGCATTCATATACAGAAATTGTTTTAAAATGTCATCCGATGATTCTTTAATATAAAGCTCTGTTTCCCACAAAAACCTATGTCTCTTAACTCCATGCCGACAAAAAAGAAACATTAATAGTTAAGAGATGACATCATGTGCACATGGCAAAGAAGGTTGGAGACATTGCCTGACAGTTTGAACATTTAGAGAAAAGGTTCAAAAGTTGAAACAGTTGTGTGTGGGCACCTAAAAGGATCCAGGGGAAAAAAGAGCCCAAAGAAAAAATAGGAAGAGCAATCATAGATAGCTTAATAGCACTCAAGACTACAACTACAAGGGACCAACGTGTTACCAAAATGGTTCCAAAGTAGCTAGATTTTCATAGAGATAAAGGTAGGAAGTAGTAAGGACCTAAACTTAGGGGAAAAATTGATCACTGGATAATATAATACAAGGATGCAATGGGAACGAAATAAGAAGGTCCTGGTTTTTTGTGGAGTCAGCCAAGTCTTCTACTTCCACACCACAAGTGTGCAGTCGTCCGAAAATGGATTCATTTGAAATTTCCAAATTACCCATATGTCAGCAGGTAGGACAATGGGAAGCTCCTCAAACTGCCTCTTTTATAATAGTTGTTACTTCTAACCAATTGCAATTGTAAGTTGCATGGATATTCCTTGCTTTAGTTGAGTTCTTTTTTGCTTATTTGTTAACTGTTTAACAGGGGAGCCATGTTGGTCGATCATTGCTCGTAGTGTTGACGATGTTGATAAATTCTTTAAAGAAACTGTTGAGAACAGGTTTGCTTCGTGTTTATCTATTCTAACTCTCTCGAGCACCATAACAAGATTCTTATATTACATTTAGTGGTATAAAGAGGAGAATTTTAAGTACATATTTTGAGCATGTTTCCATTTTGTTCTTTGTTTAGCTTTCTGTGTATATACACACACACACACACACATATACTATACATGAAGGTAGTAGGTTAGTATTGTCTCCTCTACTGTTTTCCTTAAATACCCTTTATTTTTAATGCAAACACATCAGTATAGAAGGCTTTTTCGTGTTTTTAATTTAACTCCTGTTTCTTCTGTCGCTCCCACCCTCTTTCAATAACAATAATATAATGAGTGTAATTCCACAAGTGGGATATGGGGAGGATAGGATGTACGTAGACCTAACTCCTACCTTTTTGTAGAGAGGTTGTTTCTCATAGATCCTCGGTTCAAAAGGAATATTATCGAAGAAGGATTGCAAGAAAAATATAACAACCAAATAGCAAGATACAAAGCAAATGAAGTAATAAATAGTACCCCAAATTGATTCCATAAAATTCAGATTTTCTCTTCACCTATCTTAACCTTGTGATTTTCTTGTTTAGTTTATTTTATCTGATTCCAATTCAAAGAGGGAAATGAAAACATGGACAAATACCTTTTAAATTGTTCATATTAGCCCATTGAACTGACATGTAAATGTATTCATAACAATAAAAATTTAGTTATTTCATTTGCAAAAACAAGAAAGAACATGAATGGCCTGAATTAAAAGATTTACTTTCAACACAGATTGATAAGAGACGAAACGACGCTAAGATTCGAAGACCACGAATTGAATCTTTCAAAGAGAGAGAAGGGAAAAGGGAAAGAGAGAGAAGAGATGCCAAATGAAAAATCACATATTGAATCTTACCAGGAGTGATAAAAAAAGGGCAGAATAGAGAGAAGAGAGAGAGATGAGGTCTAACCAAGAGAGAGAAAGGGAGTGAAACTGAAGAGAATCAGATTTAGTTTTTTTTTGGGTTGGAAAAAGATGAAAAACCCAATTTCGTCAATTAAGTCATGATTAAAATGGAAGGGTATTTAAGGAAAACAATATATCGGGGCACTGCTAACCTACTACCTTCGTGTAGTAGGTTAGCAAAACCCATATATGTATATTTATTTATTTATTTATTTATATATATTTTCTTGTGACATTTCCTTGGACATACATATAGCTGCTTATGTTCAAAGGTAAAAATGAGATCTTGCTATTTAAAGAACTGATTGGAGCATAAGTTTCTATGTCAAAAATTATTATGGCTAATGCGTTGCAATTTGGGGGATTAATGAAAAAATATGCTTCATAAAATGCAGCAGGAGTACGATTGTTATATATATTTTGGCTTCACGAATGTGCAACTAGCACTCAGATTAACATCAGTGTATTTTTAAAAATGCTCCTTGCAAATACATTTCTATAAACTACTTTTGAAGTTAAAATCTTTTGGAAGTGTAACATCATGCGGCTGAGGAAAGAAATCTTTTTTCATATTCTCGTGTGGTCAATGCTTTGTTGAAACAGTTGTTATTAAAAAGTCAAATGAATAAACATCAAATTTTCTGTCTGTATTTTTTTGAAATTTGATTTCCCTTCTTCGCAAAGCCTAATATCTCTGATAAATTTGGGTCATTTCAGAACAAGTTTGTGAAATTACCTGACAACTGTCTTATGACCTTTTAGCAGCTATGCTTTAAGAGATCTTATGTGCTACCTACAGTAGCACAGGTGATTGGGGAAAGAAAGATGTTGCAAAAGGCAAAGATGCAGAAACAGATGCTTTTGCGTCTTAATTTCCGCCCTTCATTTCTTTTTGCTAAGAATTGGTTTTAAATGGAGTACCTGAAAATTCTTTTCCTGTTGCACACAATTCGTCAAAGTTAGGTAACTGACTAGTGAATGAGGAGACATTTTCATAGCGCATTTAATTTCTGAACCCTTTCCAGTTTTCTCTCTAAGCTGTGTATTTGGGTGGATATTTTTCATTCACGAATTCTTATTCATGCTTTTAAGGATATCTATTTACAGTGTATCATCTATTTTAAATCAATGATATACCATGTATATTCACAAATAACCTATAAATTAAGTTTTAAAAGTATTTGCAAATATTTGTTACTATCTCAAAAAGAAGTATTTGCAAATATATATACACTTTTCCTTGTTGAGTAGAAAACAGCCAGCATTCTCGGTGGTAAAGCATTTTTTTTCCTTTTTCTTTTGGTCATTTTTACTACAGCAGGTGGCCTAAAAGGATTGAGGGGGTGAACCACCCAACTCTTTGAAACTTTAGTTGACAGTCAGTTATTAACCATCCATTGGAACTCCTTTATTTATCATGCTGTCTATCCCTTTAATTCTAAACAGCATGGAACAGTATTTAACTTTTTATATTTGTACTGTCTAGATCACACCCCTCGGGGTGTGGCCCTTCCCTGTACCCTGTGTGAACGCGGAATGCTTTGTGCACTGGGATGTTCTTTTCTTTTTATTTTCTATTGTCAAAGTTAACATGCTTTCTCCAACAATGAGTTGAATTCCGCACGAGGTGAAGTTTTGGACACGTTGAAATATACATTAGGAGGTGATGGGAACAAGGTAGAGTAGTATATGTATATTATTAGTGTATAAGGAACTAGTAGCTAGTGAGGAGCAATCGACCGATCCATGGAACCACATCGGTTGATACGTATATGGATAGATAAATAGCGATTCTTCCTCTTGATGAAGAGTGACGGTCACAAACCAGGGAAGCTCAAGTGGAAATGAAGGAGGAGGTTGAGGGAAGCCACTGAATTGAAATACTATAATTATGCTTTATCATTGATCTAACCTGGTAAAATTTAGTGGTTATCTGTCTGGTTTATTCCGGAAAAGATTTCTGCAATTTAATCAGCTCTAAGTATGGGGGATCTCTTTCGATGTTTCTTGATTCGATGTCTCTTTTGGTGGTGCTGTGCTTCTACGTGAGATTTGAACGGGAATGTTAACCTCAACCTATAAGTGTTTTTGATTAGGCCTCAACTTTCCTCCTCTCTCTTTTACTCCCCCTCTTTTGTGATCGGATATTTAGCGCTTAAGATTATCTGGCCATTGGTCAAGAGTTTCCTATTGTTGAGTTTCAACTACAGATATGCATGTCAAGAATGGGCATAATGTTTAATGACAGAAGACTAGGTTTCCTGGATGATTATTTAGTGTATGTGTTTTCTTGTTTAATTAAATGTGAACTGTTATTCCCGTTAATTATGTTAATTCTTATTGGTATAATTGTTGGTGGACTCTTCAGAGATGAAGGAATTGTTTTGAAAGATTTAACTTCAAAATGGGAACCAAGTGATCGGAGTGGAAAATGGCTAAAGTTGAAGCCTGATTATGTTCGAGCTGGCTCTGATTTGGATGTTCTTATTATCGGTTTGTACTGCTTACCCAAGGTTTCTGTTTCTGTCTTTTGTGCCAAGTATTCTCTTGGGCTAACTTTACAATGTCAACAGGAGGCTACTATGGTTCTGGGCGACATGGAGGAGAGGTGGAATCTTCCACCTGCTACTTAATAGCAGTTTTGGTCCTTGGAAATTTTTTCCTGTTTTTTTTTTTCAAATCTTTTTTTTCCATTTTTTTCTTTTTCAAAACAGCATTTGATTATACGCTGGACTGATTTTTTGATTTTGTTTTCTTCAAGATGGATTTGAAGTTTGAAAAAGTGGTTTTGGCCAGTTTTTCAAGTGAAAGATCTTTTCTACTCACAAAATTTCAACTTTTTATCAAGTTAAATGCATGTCCAAATGCAGCTTCAATTTCCAAAACACTTTTTCAACTTAACTTCAAATACTATTTTGTTTTTTCAAATATCACAATATTTATATCCAAATGCATACTTAATTTGCTCGCCCACTTATTTGTTTATATTTTCTCGAAGTTGAACTCTAAATTTTCCAATGGATATTAGGTAGCTCAATTTCTGGTGGGTCTTGCTGAGCATCCGGCTCCCAATACATATCCCAGAAGGTATACATATGTTTCTGATGGTTTTGTAAATGAAAAAATCAGCATATTATGTCAAATTTTTAATTATTTTCGTACCTCCTCTAATATGTGCTTCTAAATTTTACTGTTTCTAGAATTTTCGTTGAACACTAGCCCTTTGGACAACACATGCAAAGAGCTTATTTGAAGACTTATTCGAAAAACAAGTTTGTTGAAGTTGAATGTGTTTTGAGTATTTGTAGTTTTTTGATGATTTGCGAATGGAACAAGAGATTTTGGAAAACTTGTTTGAAAAGCATCTGCAAACCATAGCTTCGAAAAAACAGTGTTTGCATACGAAGTTTCAAAAAACTTAAACAAATACCTAGTTGAATTTTTTTCACAAGTTTTGGAAAAAGAATTCCATGGATGAACACCAAATGTTCCAAATTGGCACTATGTAAACTAATTTTTGGTTGGGAGGCAATATTTCGGTCAATCGGTGCCCTAAAGCTCCTGCTATGCATGGGGTTCGCGGAAGGGCTCGACCACAAGGATCAATTGTACGCAGCGTTACTCTGCATTTGTGCAAGAGGCTGTTTTCACGGCTTAAACCTATGATCTCTTGATCAATTTGTCTATGCACCAATATGTACTCTAGCTGAGATGTCTATTCTTTCAATCTATTTTTCAAGTTGTTTGCTGTTCCCAAGTATAGCAAGTCTTTAAACTGAAATGTTGCAGAGACTTTTAAGTAAATGTTAACTTGGTCATGTTTCTCCACTAATTTTTAATAGAGGGTCATTTGCATTTCAAAGAACAAATGTGTCTTACGAATGGATCGCTTTTTCTTAGTTAGACCTATTAAGTGTTCCACATTGGTGGGCTTGGCTCTGGTACCATGTTAAAGAGATGGACATTGTGCCTAACTCAACCCCAAAAGCTAGCTCATGAGAGGAGGATTGCTCAAGTCCATATGAGGATACCAATTAACCTCATCCCACTCGATGTGGGACTCAACAATATGAATACATAAGCCCAGACTGCATAGAATGGAAATGGAAAACTATGTAGGATAGATAGAAATTTCACAGATCAACTGTGGAAGCTCACTCTACTGGAATCTCTACACGCCCCCAAACAAGATCAACAAGGCCAAGTTGCACTAGTCGATTGATCTACACAGAGCAATGAGTGGGTTTGGAGAACCTAAGTCCATTGAGATTATCGACCCACTCCTCTGTCTTACCATTGGGAGCGAGTCTTTCAAAATAATGCACGAAAGCTATGACAACAATGTTTAACAATACAATAAAGTAAAACAGCTAGGACAAAGTAGCAGGCATGTATTAGTCAAACCACATCCAATAACCAGCTATGCGCCGTTGTGGATTGGCACCACTTAAAATCCAACCATGGGTCCTTATGGATACCTATGACTTGTGAGATCCGATGGACCTAAATCATATGGGCCCTCACGGGTGTTGGGGATTAAGTTTTAATCTTTGTTCCTTTTATTAGGTCAAATCCCTATGTTTCTATTTTATGAACCAGGTAAAATTCTCCAATTTAGACACTTGATTCTCATGTTTCTATGGTTAAAATTCAACCAAAATTGAATATAATCATCCATCGGTGTTATTGATTAGTTACTTCAATGATATGGGCTGATATCAATCCAAAAGCAAATCCGTACAAGCTTACTTTTCCCCGAAAATTTATCAAAAATGGCGGCTGAAACATCATTGTACGTTCTTATACCGGGTGTCCATCGCAATTGCGAAATTTAATGGGCTGGACTATCATTGCATTTGTGAGCCAGACTTCACATTTGCGGTACTCAACCACCACAGCCTCCTTTGCATTTGCAGTTGGCTGTCCGCATTTACCAGTCTTCTACATTTGTGGCTGCGCTAGTACTAGATTTTTCCGCAACACTCAATTGTCGAAACACCCCCGAGCCCTCGGGTTTCAACCCCGACCATCCAAACAAGCCCCCAATGGTTATATAAACTTATCCAAAGCTTCAAAACACAGTTTCAACCATAAATGCTCAAAATCAAGGGTCGGGTTGTTACAATTCTTTAGTTGGATGCTTACCTTCTTTGACGTGGTCATAGAGCATGTTCGCTGTTTTTTATTCATTTTCTTTGTTTAGTGCCGATTTTCAATTCATCTTTCTTTTTTTTCATTTGTCAATTTTGATACTTCTGTTCATACATTGTAAATTTCGCTCTTATTTGATTTCTTTTATAAAGTTTTACACATTTGCCATGTCAACCTTGAATCAGCGATCATGTCCGTATGAATATAGATCGCTTTATCATTTTCCATGTAGTGTTTTACGCGCTCATTTCAAAAGAGTTTATTCAAGTTTATCTTGCGTGAAGTGAGGGAGAATGTGGAAAGTCCTTGTATTCAGATTGATTAGAATGTGGAATCTTTGTGTTCCATAGTGATCTTGACTTCACCACTGATGTATAGTCAGCCTTGAGTAACAAGTGTTATAATCTTCCTGCTAAGTGTTGTATCCTTCTGCTTCAATAGCTAGTCCAATTACCCTTAGATCCTAGGAAAGGGGCTTTCATTTATGTAGAGTTCTGCAGTTCTAGGAGATGTCTTTGAGCATAGCACAGAAAGTGACATATCATATCTGAATTTCATTCTGTGAAGTAATTCGATTGGGTTGTGAGCCTTTTCAGTTTTCTGAAAAGTTTCCAATGTCTTTTAATACATAGTAAAAAGACGTAAATCACGTGGATTTAGGATGACTGATGTGTATTTCCAATACTTAAGTACTCGAATTCTAATTTTAGCGTATTTTTGCAGGTTCATTTCTTTTTGCAGAGTGGGCACTGGAGTTTCTGATGAGGAACGTAACACTATAGTAACTCGATTAAGGCCCTATTTCAGGCAATATTTCTGTTGATGTGGCTTTAGTTGGGACATTGTTTTCTGTTGTACCTTCTATTTTTGCACTATTAAGAATGCTTTTCTTGCTTGTTGCACCTTATCTTGTGAAATGGATAGAGTTTTACTTTGGAGACGGTCTGAGTTGCTACAGATACAGAGCCCCTGGGGCTTTCTATTTAATTATATCGAAAGACCCAATGAATTGAGATTTTCCTATTGGTCCAGGTCATTTCGGGTGTAGAATTTGAAGAAGAGTATTTGACTATTATTTTGATTTCGTTTTTCTAGTCAGTGGACTTTTGGTTGTCCACTGCATTAATAAATGTTAAAAATAAAGGAGAAAAGTATAATTGAATTGCGTTAAATATTATTACATTGAGCCTATTTATAGACACTATATATAATCCTTTTCCATGTAGGAGATTATATAAAATCCTACTCCTATTCTAACACTCTCTCTCAAGCTGGTGCAGAGGCCTGGGAATCGAGCCGAGCCTTGAGCCGAGCCCAACCGAGTTGAGTAAATATTGAGCCGAGCTGAGCCGAGCCGACTTTTTTTTATCTAGATTTTTTTATGTTTCTTATAAATTTTATGTACCTGATTAAAACTTATAGTTCTCAAGATGATTTTTCAATAATCAAAAGAAGGTATACCCACCACAATAAAAAGATATCAAAGGATTATAAGTTGACAAATAATGAAATTTATTTTTCTAATTGTAGAAAGAAAAATAAAAAGATGAATAATTAGATTTTTTAAAAATTGAAAAAACAGAACCACATTCGACAACAACTAAATCGATGAATATATATTATGTTTGATTTTACTTGGTTTTAATAATTGAAAACTTGATTTGATCTTGATTATTATCAAAAATCGATCCAAATGGAACTATGAACACCCATACTCATATAATAGGCTTAAGTTACATTGTGGTTAAAAGTTTACCAATATCGAATAAATATTAAATATAAAATGTTAAGTTAACATAGTATTTTAAGTTAAATTTCTAATATACTTAATAATTGAGCTTAATGAAAGGATATTATTTCTTAAATTTAGCTAACTGAGCCAGCTCAATCGAGCCTGGGCCGAGCTTGATTGAGCTTTTACCGAGCTTAGCCGAGCCAAAATTTAATTGAAATGAGCTGAGCCGAGTGGAGCTTTTTTTCAAAACAAGTCGAGTCGAGCCGAGCTAAATGCATGTGAGCTGAGCCGAGCTCCGAGCCGGCTCGACTCTTTGCCCAGTCCTACTGGTGCATATAAGTCATATCTAACATGCATATAAGTCATATGTAACATGCTTGTTACAGATGTAACTAATACGGAGACTGGTGAGGGGCTTGGTGTAAATATATATAAGCTAATTACTTGACTTCATAAATTTCGTAACAATATCTCTTGAGAGTATCTTTCTTTGAAAAAGTGAGTCAATTTTAGTGTGCTTAGTCCTCTCGTGAAATAATGGATTTGATGCAATATGAAGAGCTGCTTGATTATTACACACAAGTTCCATTTGGTTGATTTCTCCAAATTTTAATTCTCCGAGCAACTGTTTGATCTGAATTAGCTCACAAGTTGCTACAACCTTTTCTCGATAATCTTCTTCTGCACTAGATTGAGCAACTGTGTTCTATTTTTTATTATTTCAGGACACCAAATTATTGCCTATTGAAACGCAATATCTAGATGTAGAACGTCTATCAAAAGTATCACCTGCCCAATCGAGATATGTATATCTAACGATCTGCTCATGACCTCGATCCTCAAAGAGTAGTCCTTTGCCCGGAGTTGACTTTATATATGATAGAATGCGGACAACTGCATCCCAATGACTACCATAAGGGAGATTCCATATATTGACTTACAACGCTCACAGGAAAAGAAATGACAGGTAGTCACCTTGAAATAATTCAACTTACCAACCAGCCGCCTATATCTTTATCTTCTAGTATCACCGAGTGGCTCCTCCTGTCCTGGCAGGGTTTAGCATTCAGATCCATAGGAGTGTCAATGAGTCTACATCCCATCATTCATGTCTTCACAAGAATGTCTAAGACATAATTTTGTTGTGAAATAACAATGCATGATTTAGACTAAGCAACCTTAATACCTAGAAAATACTTCATCTTGCCAAGGTCTTTAGTTTGGAAATGTTGAAAAAGATTTTTTTAGTGATACCATCTTGATCATTGCTGGTGATAATAATATGTCATCATAAACCACCAAGTGAGTACATTGATTTAGAGCAACATGTCGATAAAACACAAAGTGATTAGCTTCACTGCGAGTCATGTCAAACTCCTGAATTACTATGAAACTGTTTCAGACCATAGAGTGAACGACGCAATCGACATACCAGACTACTCCCCCTAAGCAACAAAAATCAGGTGGTTACTCCATATAAACTTCCTCCTCAAGATCAACATAAAGAAAAACATTTGTATTGTCCAATTGATAAA
The DNA here is from genome assembly GCA_035772735.1 of Datura wrightii. Classification (NCBI taxonomy): domain Eukaryota; kingdom Viridiplantae; phylum Streptophyta; class Magnoliopsida; order Solanales; family Solanaceae; genus Datura; species Datura wrightii. The sequence continues at coordinate 170,295,055 of JASDFA010000016.1, forward strand.
GAGGGCAATAGCGGACAACAACTGTGGATAGAAAAAGACGGACAAATGTTATTTTAGTCACGGGAGAGAAAGTATCACTATATTTAAGCCCAACTATCTGAGTATACTCCTTGGCAACAAGGCAAGCCTTAAGCAGATCAACTTGGCCATCCGAACCAACTTTGGCTGCATAAACACAATGACAACCAACAATAGTTTACCTGAAAAGAAATATAAGGAGCTCCTTCAGTATTGAGCAAGTAAGCAGACATCTCCACAAGTAGCCTCAGTTGCATTCTAATACCCTTTGATTAATGTGTGTGGACTCCGGTGCTCTGATCATATTTCTGGTGATAAATCACTTTTATCAAATATTGTTTATTCGCAGTCTCTTCCCTCTGTTACTTTAGTCAATGAGATCCAAACAAAAGCAAAAAGAGTTGGGCAAGCTAATCTCTTATCCTCCAGCACTCTAAATTCTGTTCTTTATCCATGGTTGTCCTATTAATCTTGCATCGGTCAGTCGTTTAACTCGTTCCCTAAATTGCTCTATAATATTTCTTGATGATTATTTTGTTAAGGACAGCTGATTGACATAGGATACGAATCACAAGGCCTCTGTCATGTTATCTCACCAATGCTTTGATACCATGTTATAGAAATGGTTTGATACCATGTTATAGAAATGGTTTTTGGACCTAACTCAACCAAATGCTAGCTCTTGAGGCGAGGACTGCCTAAAACCATATAACGAGACCAAGTGCCTATTATCCCACCAATGTGGGACTGCAAGACTGGACATATGGAGCATGGCAATATAAGACCCGGGCCCCAAATATTGGGAACAATGAATTGGGATATGCCTAACTCTGATATCATGTGAGAAATGAAGGAGAATAAGTATTATTGAATTGTCTTGACTATATTATTACACTGAGCCCTATTTGTAGACACTACGTTATAATCTTTTTCCATGCAGGAGACTATATATAATCCTATTCCTATTCTAACAATCTCCACAAGAATATTTTTCCTAGAAAATGTTTGAAGATGTGAAAAATATACAAGAGAACTTTCAATATCTATATAACATATTCCTTGCAAAGCTGGCATGGATCTTTGATTATGCATATTAGTTTAGACAGAATATTGCAATTTGTTGCATATTTTGATAATACTAGCGCATTCTTTTGGCAGGAAGTATGAGTACCCGAAGCAGGCACCACCAACTTTTTATCAAGTAACAAATAATGCAAAAGAGCGACCAGATGTGTGGGTTGAAAGTCCAGAAAAGTAGGTGACTTTGACTAATCTTGCAATAGGAGTTCTCTTATTTTTTATTATTCATTTATTTAATTATCCGACTCCTGTTTATCATTGCAGATCCATCATTGTTTCAATTACAAGTGATATTAGAACAATAAGAACTGAGGTGCAGTTGGACTAGAAGTCTTCCTTCTCTGTTTGTTAGCACTTAGCAATATATGCTTATTTTTTATTATATAAAAGCAATGATAGTTGGAAGTCATCCTAGGGAATTTGTTTTCTGTAATTTATTTTGTATTCAATCATTTACTTAATAGGTGTGTTAATTGATCAATTTATGAGATGCCTGAAATAAGCTTCATGTTATTTATTCCATATATCCATTCACCAATGAGGTGATGAAAGTTTGAGGAGTCATCAGACTCAATTTCTGTTCTTTCCAGGTGTTTGCTGCTCCATACAGCTTGAGATTTCCGCGTATTGATCGAGTCAGATACGATAAGCCTTGGCATGAGTGTCTTGATGTGCAATGTTAGTGGTCTTGTTACAATGATATTTGATGTCTATATTTGCAACTTTGTCTGGTAGCATTGTGTTATTTGATTCTATTCTCACTTTCTACTTATAGCAGAACTCTTTGTTATTTCTGTCTCAGCATTTGTTGACCTTGTACATTCAACCAGTGGTACCACACAGAGGGAGGTTGATTATGGGGTTCGGCAGGATGATGAACCAAAGACCATTAGGTCGTCAAGAAAACGAGAGAAGAAGAATGTTTCTGCAGTTCCTTCTCATTTTGTTCAGACGGACGTGTCTCAAATCAAGGGTGAAACATCAATATTCTCCGACATGGTGTTTTGTATCCTCAACTATCGTGTCAAAGGAAAAATGTACTCTGTCTTCTAAGCTGTTTTGTGGTATTAACTGTAAGATCTCTTTTGTGATTTTACCAATAAAAGAAAGATCTACCTTGTAATTTTGGTCCTTTTGTTTTTTCTTTTTTGGGCTTTGTTCTGGTCAATGGGATTCATACTACACATAATATTTGTATCAGAACAAAGACAATTTTGTGTCAGTTGTTTCTTAAGTTTTTTCTTCCTTGAGAATCGTTGGGAGAATTCCATTCTTGGGCTCTACTTTTAGCTCTATGTTCCTATTATGTATCTATTAGTCGTGTTACATGCTAACTTGTATTTGAATTATTTTATGAAATGTTTGTCACCTACGTGGGTATAAGAGATATCCTTGACGAGACCAGATTTTGCTAATGTGCCTTCATCACATACACTCGAATCCTTGCATAAGATGGTGGTCGAGCATGGGGGTGCTTTCTCCATGAATTTGAATAAGTCAGTTACTCATTGTGTAGCAGCTGAAAGTAGAGGTTTCTCTCTCTCTCTCTCTCTCTGCTGTCCAGGTGCACGGAGTTAGAGAAATTATCATGAACACCCACAAGCAGTTGGGGTGCACTATAATATTAACTTGGAGGTAACACTAGGAACTTTTTTATTAACAGGCATCAAGTTTCAAGCTGCAAAACTTCATGGAGATGTTATTCAATGCTCTTGGCTCTTTGACTGCTGTCTGCAAAAGAAGCTCCTTCCTTTACTGCCAAAGTGAGTTACCTGTCAGATTTTCTCATCTTGTTCTCTCTTCCTGTAGTTGGAGTTCCATGTGTTCTGCGATTCTTTTAACTTTGCTTGCTTGGTTTCTTGCTGAAGGTATTTTCTTTTCCTTTCTGATTCAACAAAGAAAAAGATGGAAGCAGAAATGGATGAATATTCTGATTCTTTCTACTCTGACCTCAGCATTGAAGAAATTAAACAGGTATAGTTTGCTATAATAATCTGCTAAATAAGCTTATATCCGTTCATAGCTTCAGCAGTAGGAGCATTACTGTAAAATGTTGAGCAAGCAGCTGACTGCCAATCTTCTTTGATTTTGTCCGTTTTCTGTCTTTCCTTGTTGCAGCTTTTGAGCAATATAGATCACTCAGAAGACCCCAAAACTGTTGAGTATTACAAGAAAAAGTACTGTCCCAAGGATAAATGGGCTCGATTTCATGGTTTCTGCATTTACTTTTTCATTCCAAAGCAGTGTCTGTGAGAATTCCTATTTTCTCTGTACAATTAGATTCTCTAAATATTTCGATGTGGTTGTTATTTCGTAGAGGTTTAATGGCTCTCCGATGTGTTTCAGGAAATATTCAGATTGCAAGGCTTTAGTGGAACTTGCTATGAGATGGATGAAAGTTGAAATTTCTGTGGGTGGTGGGAGAGTTGGTGACAATATTTTTCATGCTACCCATGTTGTCGTCATTTCTCTACCAGAGTTTAACGTAAACTTCAATGAACTGTTAAATAGGTAAACTACAAATCTAGTGTACTTTTCAGAAAGTAAGATGTCCGCCTTTTGTATTGGAACTTTAAAATCGGCTTCCTGGTGGTTAGCAGCCTCTTTCATTTTTGCAGTTTTCGTCAGTGGTAATATTGTCCGAAATTGCAAAATAAATTTCATATTTGGCATTTTTCTTGGAAAATCCAGAGTATTATGCTTTGGCAGTTTATTTGATTAAGTTATTATAAACGATCTGCAGCATTAGTTAAATATGGTCCATCTACCACATTGTTTAATATGTTGGATTTACATCAATCTATTTTGATCATAAATCTATATTACCAACCATTAGAATCCTCAATTACTAAGTGCATTTAAGTTATCATGAGTACACATATATGATTGAAAGCCGTAGAAACAGTTAGAATGTGTCGGCTAATTCTAGTCCTGGTGATTGAAGATCTTTGTTCTTAGTATCAAGTAGTTTTCTCATCTCCCAAATGATATATTGATTGTGAAGGTCACTCACAATGTTCAGCTGGAATTCTTCATGTAAATATCTTCCATCATTAGGCATATTTCTGTTGACTGTCTATTGAAAAGTCCCATAGCAAACTGAAAGAACGTGCTTAAAGTTGTTACCTCCTCGGCTGTGCTGCTCAGATCAGTGGAGAGACTTACAACTTTTAATTCAGGTAATAGAGAAAACAAGTTTAGTATTATCATGAAAATTCAGAACTCTACCGTACTATCTTAGTTCTTTCCGCTTTAATAACTGTAAACAGTAGCTAGTTTGCCATACAGGGAGAATTAGGGAATGAGATATAATTTTGTGTCCTTCCCTAGTCCATTTGGGCAACCCCAGATCCTCTTCTGAACACAGACGTTTGTGAACACAGACGTTTGTCTGTATTTATATTGCACTAACTTGTGGCATTAATATTCATAGATCCAATTTTATATTCCATTTTCCCTAAAGAATCAATTGTTTCCCTTTCTTTTTTGGTTCTTTCAAATGTTCTCCACTTTCTTTGACAATCTTTTCGCCAATATTCTTTGCTTTTTGTACAGTTCCTCTTTTGCACGTTAAGTGGGATCAACTTTCACTACCAAAAAAAAAAAGGATGTAGCGGCAGGCAAAATCCGTCGCTAAATCAGTAAAATCTGTTGCTAAACCTGATTAGTGATGGATTTCAATCTGGGATAAAGAAACAAACTGAGAGAGAACAAAGCTTGATTGCCGTCCAGATATTGGGGTTTAAATAGCTATCTTTACATGTTCTAAGATAGCGACAACAACTACGTACCCAGTGTACTCCCACAAGTGGTTATTTGGGAGGTGGAGTGTACGCGGGTAAGACCTTACCCTTACCTTGGGAGGTAGAGAGGTTGTTTCTGATAGGTCCTCGGCTCAAGAAAAAGGTGGCAAGAAAAATAATACACACACTTAGATATATTATGTATGTATAATATATGTATATATATGTATGTATGTATTTTAAAAAATAGTATGCTGGAATAATAAAAATTGACAGTAACTACAACAAAATAGTAAGCTAATCAAAATACAAGAAACAACAAATAATAACAAAACTCGAACTACAGGAGTAATATTACTACTACTACTGGTATGAAAGGAGAAGCTAGGCAACGCACAACTACCGACTAACCCTCTACCCTAAGTGTGCCCTCCATAACCTCCTATTTTAGGTCATGTCTTCGGTGAGCTGAAGTTGTGTCTTGTCTTGTTTAATTACCTCTCGCCAATACTTCTTTGGCCTACCTTTACCCTCCTAAAATTCACCAAAGCTAACTTCTCACACCTCCGCACTGGGGCATTCGTGTGTCTCCTCTTACATATCCTAAGAAAGGAAATGAAAACATAATTACAAGGGAGAAAATCAATCTATATAGTTTATCTCTGATATCCTCAAATATTTACAAATATTCCAACACTTATGTGAAGCTGGTGCATTCAAATTTTCTCGTGTCCTTAATTTTCATAAAGTAGTCATTTCCTTGGAGAAGATCTTTTGTATCTAAGGATAAAATAATTGCTTCCCATGATTGTCACAAGGAGAATCCAAGAACTGACTTACAACACTTGTTGTGAAGACTATGTCAGGTCAAATCACAGTGAGATAATTTAACTTGCCTACCAACCTCCTATATCTTTCGGCATCAGTAAAAGAATGGTCTCGATCTCAATTGGTGTTATCTCTCTCGATGATTGTTGACTCAACATTGATTTCATGCTTTAGTTGGAGAGATTTCCTTTGAGAAGCTACTGTTTCTAGAATGGACACTTCTCCTTTACTTTTTTAAAGTGTATCGCTGTTTTCTAAAAAAACTTTATGGACAAAGTAATTGGAATGATAGTGGTTATGATTTCAAAAAGTGGAGAAAATCAGGAATTGTCGGTTACCTATTGAATCGAAATAGCGACAAACAAAATGGATTGTATAAAGTTGGGCTTTATATCTCACATATCACAAATCAGTTTGAATGGTGAAGCGGTGGCATCTGAGGACCGACCACTTGCAACTCTTGACTGGGACAACAATATCTATCCACCTAACATCTCTTTCTTCCGAAGAAGACGGTTCACTATGAAAAATATTCCAGACTTTGGCTTCTTCCTTGGTATTGAAGTCATGTGTGGCGCCCGTGTTGACCATGACCTTTTCTCCTTTCTTGTTTTGGCTCATCCCGTGCTTGGATGGCTCCAAGCAAATATATGTCTATTTTATCGATCGTAACAATTCGGAATTGAGAAACTATATCTTTAAATTAAAGAACAGTCTAGCTGTTGGAATAATGACATCCATTGAAATAGACTTAGCTTTGATGGGGCTTCTTCCTAAATATCAATTAGCAATAGATTTCAGACTGAGCAAGGCTTGAATAGACAGGAAGAGATGGCTAAAGTAAGATCAGTTTTCAGTGAAATGGAATGAGGGAACTCTCCATCTTAAGTGGTTAGTCTGATGAGTCCTTATAAGCAATACGAGATCACCCCTTCTCTCAATAATGGACTTCCTTTACTTTGTAACCTTAGCCTTAAGTGCCCTTTCAATTTCATTGACTCCCCCAACTTGATAGAAGCTTAACATTTGGATCCTTCTGCAAGATATTATTCTAATATCAAGAGCATACCATCTCTCTGAAGTGCCAATTCCTTATTTGGTTCGAACAACCTCAATGCCTAAGAAGTACCTCAATCAACCAAGGTCCTTGGTTTGAAAGTGCTGGAAGAGGTGATACTTCCAACTTCCCTCTTCATCATTATTTGTGATGAATAGACTACCAAATACATACACAAATCTAGAGTGGAGTGACGATAAAACACAAAATGATCAACTTCACTGCGAATCATGCCAAATTCTTGAAATCGTGCTCTATTTGTCAAACCATGCTCGAGGAGACTTCTTCCGGCCATAAAGAAGTCGTCGTAGCTTGCACACTGTATTGCTAGACTCTTCTTGAGCAACCAAATCCAGTGGTTTCTCCATAGAGACCTCAACTTCCAAATTCCCATGGAGAGAGACATTTTTAACATCCAATTGGATGCACTGCCTGTTTCATCTAGTCTTACTGTGACATCAATAGGCTTTTCTATTCTAGCATCTCAGATTGCAAACCAGAATAGAATTTATTTTGGGAGAACTCAGAAAAGATGTATCTTTTGTAACAAATTGGGCCATACTCGTAAAGTGTGCAGTTCTTTACATGATTGACCTTTCAGATATGCTCATGTTGCTCCTTCTGGATCCATCAGTACCCCAACTAATCACATGTTCTTTGTATTTGAGGCAGAATACAATGAATTTCTACAATATCAAGTGAGAAGCAAGTATTCACACAAATAGCTTCAATTGCTCACACCGATAATCCTGTTGCTTGTAACGGTCTACCACTCTTGGTCTTTGGGTCATTGACTCGGGCACTTCTCACCACATTTCTGGTAATAGATCTCTTTGGTATGATATTACTTATTCCCAATCCCTAGGAACTCTTAAATTAGCTAATGGATCTTGGACTATGGCAATTAGTAGCCAAGCCAATCCTTGACGCTGAATAATGTTCTCCATGTCCCTAGTTGTACTTTTAACCTTATTGTTAATAAGTCGTTTCTCTACTGCTATAAATTGTTCTATATCATTCTTTAATGACTGTATTGATATACATGCCCACAATACGGGCCCGCACCAATCACATGGACTTTATTGCTCTAGCTCTCCCAGTTCTATTGCAGCCTGTTCAGCCTCCGCCTCATCAGATTTAATCCATAGACAGTTGGGATATCCGGACTTATCCAAATTTCAGAAGATGGTACCTAGTTTGCAGGAATTGTTTACATTTGACTATGAGTCGTGTTAACTCAGGAAGCACCCCAAAACTACCTTCCCTTGTAGTCTTAATAAGCCAGTAGAGTCGCTCTTTCATTTAATTCATTATGATGTCAGGGTCTTCGTTGAGTTAGTTCAATATTGGGATTCAAGTATTTTGTTAGTTTCATATGTCAAACTCTTTGGGGTCATTTGATAGAGTGTATAAGGATAGTACTGAAGAGGGTGTATTAGTAATGTTGGAATTAATTATGCTAGCGATACTTTTTATCTACTGTTTGGTTTGTTTTTATTAAAAATAATATGCATCGCATAATTTATAAAAATATTATTTGCTTACAGAAATACTCTCCACATTGAAAAGGATTTGGGAAAAGGTTTTGTGGGACTTCAAGAGGAGTTCTATCTTAACCATGCTTATCCATGTATTAATAACTTTTATGGTTTGCTATTTAATAGTTATACACCTTATAATATTGAATAGGGTGTATAACTAATACTTGTATTAGTTATGGATAGGCTAAAAATCTGACCATACAAAGGATTAAATATTAACATGGCTAATACATGAATTATTTTCTCTAATACATCCTACCAAATGACCCATAAGTGCGGAAGTGCAAAATCAGTTTGGTGTTAATATTCCCACTTTCTGCAGTGATAATGCCCTCAAATATTTACCATTTCAATTGCAATAATTTATGTCTTTCAATGGAATTATTCAGTAAACATCATGCGTCTACACCGCACCACAAAATGGGGTAGTAGATGGGAAAACGAGACATTATTGAGACTGCTTGTGCCCTTCTTATTCATGCACACCTCCCATTGCGCTTTTGGGGGGATGCAGTACTCATATATTGTTTTTGATTTACCTGTATCATTTTCATAGGAACCTTTTCTCTTCCACCTCGTGTCTTTGGGAACACGTTTTTTTCCATTACTTCATTCCATGAAAAGATAAATTGGCTCCTAGTGCCCTTAGGTGTTTATTCCTTGGTTGCTCGAGGGTACATGAGGGATACCTGTGCTACTCACCCATTCTTCAACGGTACCCTTTGTCTGCCGATGTTACTTTCTTTGAAAGTCAACCTACTTTACACTTTCTTCTGAACGCTTAGGCATTTATGAGGTTTTGCCAGTTCCATTGTTTAGGGATTTTGCCATTGTCTATCCTTCTGCTCCACTTTCCATAGTTCCATCTCTCTCTGCTCCACCTCCACCACTCTTGACTACTTATTATTGTCTGCACTCTTCGTCTGGTCTAGATGATCCTGTCTGACACCAGATTCTTTGCATGTTGTGGACTTGTTCCACAAAGTCCTCTTATTGCCACTCAGACGGGTATTAGTTCTAATTGTAGCCATAATCTTATCTATACTGTCTGAGTTATCATCGATTGTCCTCAATTCTTTATGCTTTTGTATCATCACTATCATCCGTCTATTCCTAAGACTACCGGGTGGCAACTCTTCTGCATCCAGGCTGGCAACAAGCTATGATCGAGGAGATGTTTACCTAACATTCTACTAGTACTTGGGAGCTTCTTCCTCTACCTCTTGGTAAAGTCTACAATTGGTTGTCGTTATTCGTTAGTATATATGGTGAAGGTTAGCCCTAGGCAGTTGATTGGTTAGAAGGAATGATTAGTTGCCAAATGTTATCCACAGATTTTTGGACATGATTATAGTGATGCCCTTTCTTGTGGCTAAGATTGCTTCAGTCTGTCTCGTTTTTTCTATGACAGTTGTTAGACAATGGACTCTTTAATAGTTGGATTAAAAATGTCTTTCTTCAAGGGGATCTAGAAGATGCGGTCTATATGGAGAAACCAATGGGTTTCTTCTCAGGGGGAGTCTAGTAATATGATGTGCAGGCTATGGCGATCTCTTTATAGCCTGAAGCAGTCTGCTTGAGCATGTTTCGGGTTGCTTGAAACCATGGTTTTAGAACCAACAACATTCAATCCCCGACATTTGTCAGAAAAATCAAGTATTGGATGAAGTATTCTCAAATCAGCAGTAGAAGCAATTATGGCACTGTTTTGGGTGTTGCTTTATATGGTTCTAATGAACCAACATTAAATTTTGAAACATCAGCTACAGAGTATAATAATGATACCAAGTGCCAAAAGTACATCATCAATCAGTCAGAAATAGAAAAACTTATTTCCACTTGCTGGAAATAGGGAGCACTCGCCAGAAAACTGCATTGCATGGTCAGAAAGTTGTCAGAGAACAGCGGAACCTGGATGGTTGATCTTAGAGGGGGGGGGGGGGGGGGGGCATCCAACCCTGTGAAGAGAGTTGCTGGGAAAGTGGTCTAAACGGTCCACATGCGTTATGCTGGACTGGTGGTCCTGGTGGCGCGTGGAAAGCTTTCTGGCAGCGGGTTTTCTTGGGCTGGGTTGCACAAGTGAGAGGAGTTCATCAATGGTCTGGTTTGTTCACAGTACTGACATAAGTTGACAAACCCCTCGAACAATGACACTCGTCAGAAATATTGTGCGGCGGTGAAGCTTATCTCTTGAATGTTGCTAGTAATGGAGCAACAACTACTTTTCTCACCTATTTCTCTAATACCATGGGAGCAAGAAAAGAGAAATTGAGAGAGAACAAAGCTTTGATTGTTCCACCAAGCTTATTGGAGTTTAAATAACTAGGTTTACATGCCCTAAGAATAGAAAGGAAATCAATACATAATTACAAGGGAGCAAATCAATCAAGCTATACTATATCTACAATATCAAAAATAATCACTAAGATTCGAACACAATCTATAGGTAAAGCCGTTGTAGCTAATATTTTAGCAACCGATGTATTTAGTCGCAAAAGAGCGACTGGGTCAAGGGACTCGAAACTAAAAGCGAGCACTGAAGCGCACATTTCTTAGCAGTTCAACACACAGTTTACAAAAAATTTAAGAAGTACCAAATACTTTATTTTAATTTAGTCGAATAACAATCAAATTGCAATAGACTAGTTAATCTCAGCATCCAAAATACAATAATATCGACATTAAATTAATCTCCAAAGAACACAACATGGGTGTGTTAGCCATGAACTCATCTAAAGATATTGCTTTAGCAATTCAATCAGTGAATCTTGAAATTTCTAAGTTGAGCTCCAAAGAACCTACCACTTCCCCTTTGGAACATTTTGCTCGTCACTATTTTTAGCGCACACTTCTCTAAAGCGCATGGCGTTACTTATGAAGTGATAACACCTAGCTTCTAACAGTTTCAGTGATGGAACTTGCGTTAGCCACTAAGTTTAGCAACGGAACAAGTTTGCGGCTAGAGTTAGCTACATATTATTTTTTACTATAATGGATTTTCATTCTATTGTTGATTATTATGGTTTTCCTTCCTTAGCGATGGATGCAAACCCATTGCTAAAATATTAGATATGGAGATTTTATCTACGGATTGTAAACCGTCGTTAGTTTGGTTAGCGATGGATGTTAATGACTCAGCTACAATATTTGCTCATCACCATTTTTTTTGTAGTTTTTGTTTTAAAATGTGAATAATTGCAACCTTTAATATTTCTCATTTAGTTGAAAGTGGCTAAGTTTCCTATCAAAAGATGAATTACTCTAAGGAGGTGGCTGGACATTCAAATTTGAAGTTTTAATTTGAAATATGTGTTTGTTTATGACATTTTGAACAAAACTTCAACTTCAATTTCAACTTGAAATTTTGATTTCAAATCCCAAATTTAGTTAAAAGCTAGAATTTCAATTCCAAATCTGTGATTTCAATTTTTTAAAAATTTAAAACTTGATTCATAATTTTAAATTTTTCAAAAAAAGACCCATATTGCAAAAGTAACTTTCAGAACCTACTTTACCCAAAAACAAGTCCTTCTCCAAATGGCCACACTTGCTCAGTCCGGCCAAGTTGTGTCTCTTCCAATTTGCTGGCAAGATTTATTTCTGGCAGCACCATCATTTCCGACATAACTCTTTGACGGTAATTTGGGGATGTTTTTGATAGTTTCACAAATTGTTATGTTTATGTAAACAAGTACACTACTTTTGAAATTTAAATTGCATGTTCAAACACAATTTCAACTTCAAACCAACCTCTTCCAAATCAATTATTTCAAAATCTGGTTTCAAGTTCATCTCCAAATGCCTACTATGCCCGATTCAATTATGAAATTGAGAAGTTATGACTAATAAACTAAATGGTAAGAGTATCATGCATATATAATTTAATCAGTACCATGTAAGTTCTGTGTCTTCCATCATACTTTTTGATGTCAGAATGATGTTTTTCTCTTACTGAATGAGGATACAGAATATGTGCTTGTTCTTTATTCTTGATGACATCCTAATCTTTAAAGTTCAGTTTCTCAGAGGCAGAGAAGCATGTTTTGTACAATACAAAGCTCCATGTAGTCGGAGCACAGTGGTTGGAAGATTCCTTTAAAGAGGACCAGAAGTTACTTGAGGAGAGTTATAGCCTAAAGCCTAGCAATTTTCAAGCATCAATCTCTGAGAAGAGGTGAGTCGTGTAGTTCTTATGGATCAAGATAAGGATTTAGTGTAGTATATTGTATTGGAATTATTTTCTTCATTTTTGTCTTCCAAAATTAGCATACAAAGTAATGTTTTAAAATTTCCAACAAGATGTGTTGAGGGTGGTGGGTGGTGTTGCTCTTACATGGACGACATGCAACAGCCATACTTTGGGGAAGCTCTTTTGGTTGCAATGCAAAATTACTACCTTTTACCTACTGTGTAATATGTAGGAAGATACTTGCTTTCTTCTGAAATCTTTGTCGTTTTCTCCATTAAATTATGTTCTTTTGTCTTCTTTATGTGAGTAGAATTGTGATTTATGGCGCATTCTCCTGCAGTTTTTAAATATCTAAATTTTAGTTTCTGAAAAACTTAGCTTTAATCTAATACAAGTTAGCTCCAAAGTTGGTCAAATAGGTGGTCAAATAAGTGAAAATACGGACACGGGAGTATAACGTTAAGAATGAGATATTCAGTTCCGAGTTTAAGATGAAATCAATTTGGATAATTATGATGTCACTTTCAACTGTTTACATCATTATGTTTCTCAAATTGCCATATTTGAGGGTCGCCGTTGATGAATAATGCCTGACATACCGTTGATAGATGAGAACATAAAAATATCTTTGTCTAGATTCGGGTTTTCTTCTAGCTACACTAATTTAATTAGGAAACCAAGTAGTTTATTCAACAGGGAGTGAGAGACATCCTTTTGATTCTATCAGTTATTGATTTCAGAAAATTAGGGATATCACGTATAGCTGATATAGAGTTCTATAAATGATTGATTACCTTTCCTCCACTTACTTTTTCCCCAGGGGACAATTTGCACAGACGTGGATTTTTACTATTAAAAAGAGTAAAAAGCTCTCTCCTTATATATTAGTGTTTATACAAAGTAGAGAATAACAGTGAGGATAATAAATATTAAATGCTGATAAAACTTAATTATGGTATTATACATGCTGCTGCTGATGATACTGAGTGGAAACTACAGTTGATATTGCATCAGCGAATAGGAAGAAGTAATTGTATTATTATAAGGAAAATCCATGCTAGGTCTTAACAGGCTTGGGCGAGAACGACCAAAAATAACTAAAATGGGTATTGCTGATGTAGGAAGACTGCCGAAAGAACTAACTATTGAGTTGTAGATAGTGCGAGCCCTGAAATAGATATTTGTTAAATAAAAGAATTTCTGAAGGATTCTTTTGTCAATGTAGGTAGATTTTATGCTGGAAATTATGCATCAAAATGAAATAAAATGTAGGGTGTAAGTGTGTCCGTAATGAAGAGTCAATTAATTGCCTTAAACCAACACTAGTACACAACTAAGTCAATTAATTGATAAATGCTGTCCCAGCAACGAGATTCCTGCAGCCAAATTACTCATCTTCTGTCCTGTAATTTGTAGATATCCATCTTCTCATACTTGAACTTCTAGCTTTGCTTGAAAATCTTGCGCAGCAAGCTAGTTATGCATAGTATATTCCAAGCATGCATGACCTTTTCTTTTGCCGGCATTTGTACTATGTGTTTAACTAAATTACTCAGCATCATGTTTTCTCTGACTTAATAGACATGATAAACTAAAAGGTAGTTCCGAGAAGTGCAAAAGACCATCTTCCCCTGATAAACATGGAGTTCAAATCAAAGCAGAAGGAATTTCAGACCAGTGCCGAGCCATCACGCTACGAAAGAGGGACAGGAAACGAGATAGAGGAAGGCCTACTGGTAGTGCTACAGCCAAAGGGAAAGTGGGGATCAACATGCCACGGAGAGTTAAATGCAAGGTCACAAGTAGTCGTGCTAAGATTCATGAAAATGAATCTGATGAAAGTGCTACTTCATGTGAGCATCTTCATAATGATGAGAGTGAAGCGGCTGTTGGGACTCGTGGAAGCCATGATACTATTTCTGAGCGTAGCTCAGGAATTCAGAATGAGGATGCAGTACAAGATCTGGAATTGTCACCAGATGGTGAAACACTTCCACGAGGGATTGCTGAATGCAGTGTGATCAGTGAAATATTGGACGAAGCTCACAAAACTTCACATGGAAGTGGAAATATTGCCAAGGGCAAAGACAGAGACAAAGACAAGATGGATGAAAAGCTGGAAGACCATGTCGATCCAGTCCAAGCTATGCTACTGCATATGATCCCCCACTTGGAAAGTAAGCCAACCAGAAGCGTGGACACTCTTGTAAAAGACGACAAGCCAGAGGCAGATACTAATCCCAGTCCTATAAAGAAAAAGAAAGTTAGCTATAAAGATGTAGCTAGTGAGTTGCTCAAAGATTGGTGAAACCCTTTATGCAGTCCACCACCTTAAAAAAGTTATGAACTTTGTTTTGTTTCCTTCTGCTGTATTTTTCTTCCGAGACCATGTAAATATAATAGTCTCTTTTGTGTTGTATTTCTGGCGTAAATGATTGGATCGGTTTATGCAGCTCAGTTATTGTTTGGTGTTTTTATCAGTTATCTTACTGGCGCTCCTGTTAGAAGCGTTATTCATTTGGGTTGTTTGGTTCGTGGATTAAGTAAATTTCAAAATTGTAGTCCTTTGGACTATAATTCTTGGACAAGTTGAGAGTTTAGAGGCGAAAAGACACGTTTTATAAGCAAATTAGGAAATCTTTCCGCGCTTCGCGCGGTCATTTAACTAAAATTAAAATATAATTAAATAATAATTATTAATAATTTTAATCAGAAAATTAATTTTATCTCATCGTTCAATTTATTATTTTAATTATATTTTTATGATTGATAAGAAATAAGAAAAAAAATTAATATCAAATAAATGATGCCCCTTAATTTTGACTCTCCTATCACATATATCACAAGAATTATATGTCATTAATATGACAAACATGTAAAATTTTAATCCGTTCATTTTAATATTTTCTTAAGATTTCTAGTAAAAAATAAAAAAATTACTAAATAATTTTAAAATTTAAATTTAAAAATCAAAAATAAAATTAAAATATTCTTATTTGATTGTATATTCGCTACCTTCTTGATATTTTTGAATTTTTTTTTCCTAATTCTTGATTATTTACTCACTTTCTATTTTTTCATTTAAATAATTTTCTTATCTAATCCTATCCCTCGTTTATCTTTTTTTTATTTTCTTTACTTTTATTTATTTAATCCCTTCAAAAGAATCAACAATTATTATTATTCTTTAAAATAATTAAGTTAGTTTGTCTTTGTCACGCCCCACCTTGGGAGGCATGACCCTACTGGAATCTGACTGAACTTACGCACTTTTTAGTGTAGGGCTAGTTCTAACTCTCAAACCAAAAAAAATAATGGGCTATATCTCGGCTGTAAACACAGCCCCCAGTCGATAAGGCCTCATAGCCACCTATAAAAGGAAACAGTTAACTAGAAACAGATAATAATAGGGGATCATATGCGGGCCCACAAGACCACCACGATGTCTAGTTGTGACTGAAAAGTAAATCCAGTACTAAACTAAGCTATGACCGACATGGCCGCTGACTAACAGCTAAATACGACATCACACGGCCAACACACAAGGTGAAATACATATGGGGCCCACGCGGCCATTAACAGCCAATCATAGGGAATCTGAACAACCTGCAAGCCTCTAGAAGTAATATAATGGTCGGGACAAGGCCTCGACCTATCCATAAACTGTACAATCAAAAGGAGTAAACCTTCTATCTACAAGCCTCGGAGGAAAGGAGCCGACTGGTCTGACAATCTTGGCTGGGAGCTAAGAGAGACCTGCTCTTCGTCTATCCGTACCTGCAGGCAAGTAATGCAGCGCCCCACTAAGGGCGTCAATACAATATGTACCGATTAGGCAATAATTATAAATGACTGAATAAAAGAAATAGAACTGAGAAAAACTGAAATGGAGGGATAAAATCATACTTGAGTAGTTGAACTCTCTATTATCTAATTTATCAATAACTAAAGCAAACAAGAACCTTACCTGACCCCATAAGTCGGAAGGTACAACCAGCACAGAATAACCCACCTGGAGCCCGCATAAGCCCTGGTGAGTACACTGCAATCTACACACCCCTAGCAAGGTAATAATGGGTCAACTGGTAGCTATAGTCGTCCTCCAAGTCCCCTGGGTCTGCACACGCTCGGCCCCTGACTGTAGCTGTGTCTGAGTCCAATGGACTCCTGATATTTGCACCCCGGGCACCAGGCTCGATGGGGGTGTGGTGCCGATACGTCAATACAATAGTCCAGCCATGGAATGGACTGTATAAGGACCTGGGACCCCATCTTCGTCCCTGCGGACGGCATACCGCTCCGTAGAGCAATGTCATCTCGCCCCTGGCGGGTGTCGACACAGCTAGTAACCCTGGGGTTGGTCACGGAGGGCTATATAGGCAAGTCAAGTCCCCAAGCTAAACGTAGAATACTGGTCTCATCTAATAGCAACAACTAATCATGATTAACATACTTCTAATTCTCTCACTGGGATTTAAGCTGAGTTATAATGCTAAGGAAACTAACTTGTCGAAAGAATTTGTCTTAATATACCTTAATCGTCGATTCCTGATTACCTGACGAGTTCCAATACGTATTCAACAACTCTTTTCAACTGAAATCGTATTACTGGAAGAAAGAGCTAGTTTTAATACTAAATTCGGTGAAAATGAAAACTTTATATATAAATATTAACTATATTTTAATTTGATGAAACTCGATCTAAAACGCGTAATTTCTCAGAAGTCCAGAAGGGAGAAATACTTACTCGAAGCCTGTGATCATATAGAAATTAGTTTGACGCAATTCCGACAACTTTGGCTTGACGGCGCTATGGTTTGCCGGGTGAATTTCGTGAAACTAACTCCGTAGTAATGCTCCCTGCAGCCTTAAACTTCAATACCCAAAGTTAATTTGAATTCGGGCTGCGTTTGACAGCATAAACGAAAGAAAATTATTTGTTTCCTTCGTGTTTTCCCTCTCTGGCCGTAACGAAATTGAAAAATGACATAAAATCAAAGGAAAAAACTTATATATACTTGAGGCGGTGGACAGGAGTCCGTGGCACGAACCTTGTCGTTCTAATTCTGGGCCATGCCATGGAGCCTAACGCGCCAGGGAGGGTCTGTGCCACGTTGCCCCTTTGGGCAGCTGGTCCGGCCTTCTCCCGCGCGGTCCCGATTTCCTGCTCGTTCGACCTTTCGTCAGGCCCTTTCTTGTATGTGTACTCTAAACTCTTAACCAACGTACGAATAGGCTGACTAATCGTTAGGAACTTACGGGGTGTAACAATCTTTCTTCTTCTATTAATTTTATAAAATTTCAAAAATTAATTTTTTCGTATATTTTTATAATTTACATGATAAATTATACACCATGAAATAAATTTATAAAAATAATTTTATTTATAATTGGTTATCTTCTTTATCTCTCACATTTTTTAGTATGTGGAGATCACATGTTGATAAAGTATATCAACGAACAACTTTAGTATTTCTATATAATTTTGCATATTTTTTTCAGATCTATCTTATTTATATATATACTATTTAATTTGTATCATTCTTTGTAAATAACAAAAAATATATATAGTAATATAAAATATTCATATATTATAACAAAAGTTTAAAAATTTATTTAATAAATAACAATTTACAAATTAGCAGCCGAATTATAACATAAATAAATAATATAAAAAGAATAAAAAAGATATCATATAGGGAGAAATTAATATAAATAAATAAAGAGAAGGAACCATAGAAACAATTAAATATTACTTTAATTAGGAACTGTAAATCTGCTTTTGCTATATTTAAAAGAAACTATAAAATTTCTTAATCTAAATTGTTAGTAAATTTATCAATTAAAATTACTTTTAATCAAAATAGCAACCTTTAAGTTTTTATCAAAAATTGTAGAATAATTTATTTTTCATTGTCTGGCTCTTAATCCTAAAATATGTTGTTTCTCCGGTTCACTTTCTTGACCCAGTATATCTAATTATCTACATCTGTAAAAAAAAACTAAAAGATATTACTATTACAACTTTTGAATTATGATTTTAGTTACCTCACCTAAATTCAGAATTCAATTTTATCAAAGGTTTTCACTTTCCTATCTTTCCCTCCATGCTCCAAACCCTAAAAGATTGGACAAAGAATATGTGTAAGAATAAATAAGAGTACAACTGAATATCTTATATATTCCTTGCTTAGAAAAAATTACAACTAATGAGTATAATTACTGTTATTATCAAACATACCAAAAAAAAAAAAAAGAAGAGAGAGCTAGAGAAGGATTGCTTATAACTTCTTATTATGAATTCATTTACCTTCTTTATTTCTTCCGGATCCTTGCATATAAGTTATAACTAAATCAAATAAATACAAAAAGCTCAAAAGAAGATTATGACGTTAGAGAAGAGAAATCAAAAAATACTTTAAAGTTGAAGTTGTCTTCTCATATCTCCGCAATACTCTAAAATAGCAAAATCTAACTAAATTGTTATAATTCTTGCACCTCTCTTTTTTTGGAAACCCTTTAGGTCATCAACCAGTTAGGGGGCTCACAAGACCTGGGGTTGCATTAAAGTAGGCCTTGGCATTGTAGATTCTCTTGATGATGAAATGAAGCAACTGAGAAAAGTTCTCTGATCATCCGATAGCAAAAATATTATTTTTTCCCACACGATGAGGATCAAAACACATAATTTAAAAGTTGTGTCGATTCTCTTGTGGAACTGAAGTCACTCCCTAAGAATATCTCAATTTTTTTTATACCCTCTCCAAAAGCTCCAGCTTCAAAAGGGCAATTTTGATGTTCTGTTTGGAATTGGAGAAGCCTCATTGGAGCATGAATTATCAAAAAAATTTCCTTCTTTTTCATATTTCTATCTTTGCAAATTCTCGATGCATTATATGATTGAAGTAATTGTTTCATAATAAAAATTGCAATAAGTTCATAATACTTGCTAAAAGAAACATTAATAGGGAAGGGGAAAAGACATTTGATGTTCATAAATTCAAAACTAATTTTAAAAATTTTAAAAATTTAAAAAAAAAAAGAAAAAAGAAAAATAAGAATGGAGGCCTTAGAAGCATGCCACGTCAGCATGCCCCTAAGCTCCTTTTATATATATATATATATATATATATATATATACATAGATAGATATACTGAAAGGCCACCTAGATTTTGGGACAAACCAAAAAAGGTGGTTCGTAGGACAATCTGTGTGAACTGTCAACTATTTTTAACTCCACCAACAAACGTTTGTGGGCCTTTCATTAAAAAAGAAAAAAAAGAAAAAAAAAATCTTTTTACAGTTCATAGGTTAATCAGTGAACTGCAATGTCCTTTTTTTCTCTGCAGGCGAACTACTTTAATTTTTTTGCAGTTTGCACCACTTTGGGCGAACTACACTAATTCTTTTTTTTAATTTTTTTAAAAAATAGCACAGTTCGCAGACTATTTCACGACTCACCTTAAATGTATTTCTCTAGTTTATCATTCATCATAAGTATATAGCAAATCTCCAGAATAATCAACTTTGCTGCTTCTATGTTTGTTTAGAAAAAAATATGACCAAAAATTGATGTATGAGTAAATTTATTTTGGGACGGTGAAGTTATCTATGAAGCAAGTTCGGCTAGATATAACTGACGTTTTGAAGTAGTGCAAAAGTTTTCAATCATCCTCAAATATGATTGTTTAGAAAGTGTGTCTATCACTAGATGATATCCAATGTCATTTTACGGTTAATGGAAGCTTTAATGTGAGACTCGAATTTGCGATGATGAATTTTTGTCCTTATTTCTTTGATGTCCTAAGATTTTTAGCAATCATATGAAACGACATGTGAAATATATGCAACAGTTGAACACTCTATCTAGATTGAAGAACTTTCTGGCAATGAGTTTGATATTGGAGGTACTATGTATCTTCCCAATTTGAATATATTTTTCAAAGGGTACACTTCAACAACAATTTAAAATAGGAATTGGTTTCTAGTCAAACTATACGAGTGATTTTGGTACATGAAATGATGGTCTTGCAACAATGCACTATCCCAACATTGAATGGGGTGTGCAGAATCATGAGGCAAATGGAATGAGTAATTCTCCTCGACACTTACAAAAATTGCATTGTAATGTCCGACACCCTTCATATCTGAGTGCTAGTGAATTATTAGGGCAATATCATTTGACATACAATGGCTCAGGTGGAGTTATTTGATATGTAAATATACAAATATTTTATTAATCTTATTTATGAGGTTTCATAATTGTTTGAATTTTGAATATCGTGAATTTTTCTAATTTTTTACGTATAACGATTTTGAAGTTGACCCCACATTGTCTCAGCACACATAACTTGTGCACAACAATGATGTAAAAAATGATCGTGTTTATGAGTTGGATAGCTTATCCCATTACATCACGAAGGAACCGATGGCGATCAATCGTTTGATGATAATGATGATGTTGTTGAAGAAGTTGTACCCCTTGAGGATGGTAACGTCAGTCATTTTTCTATTCTGATTTCATATTTGGATAATATAGAAGAAGGTCAGAAAGATTTTGCTTGCATAATCAGTTTACCCCCACTGCCACCCCCCACCTCCAAAAAAAGAAAACCAAAACGACCCCCCTAATTCTTACTTTGGCATCATTAAAATCTTAATTTTATCTAGTCATATTTGTTGGCCCATTATTTTGTTATGATTGATTAATTTTAGTTCATTTCATCATGATTAATCTTAGGGGTCGATATTTTTTCTTGTACATGTTATTAAGTTTGTTATTTCAAAACAAAGAGGAAATGAAATTCGTTAAATTGTATAATCTAGAACACAAGAAAGAGTTCATTTGTGATCAATTTAAAGATAAGATTTAGGGTGTTATTTTCAAGTGTTTTGCCTTGGGTTGTCGGTGGATGATCTGTTTCGGGGATATTTCAAGTGGTATGTGGAAGATAGGGAAAATGATTGTGGAACACATCAGTAAAAATATTTGACTACAGGGAAGATCATCCCAATTTGAGCAGCAACATGATTGTTATTGTGTTGATATCATTTATTATCTCCAACACATACATCAATATTAAGAATGTTCGCGTTGTTATAAAAGGATTATACAAGTTTACTCTCAGTTATAGAAAAATTCAAAAAGGGCTAGAAAAGCTTTTAAAATGGTGTGTTGAGATTTCAAAGGTTTGAAGCAATATCAATAGCTTTAACTAGGCCTAAACTTAGAGCCGAGCTAGCTTGGGGCTTAACATGACTTGCTTGTATTTAACTCGGATTAGTGAAACCTCGGGCTCTTGAGCCGGCTCGGGTCAACTTAGTTGATTCACTTTGGTCATGTAATAATTGCTTTAAAATTAAAATTCATCTATTAGTCTTATTTATGTTAATAAAATACCAAATTAATAATTATTTATAATCTTATACATTTTTAATTAATTCGATGCAATTAAAATCTTTTATAGACATCATTACTTAAGATACAATATGCATGTTATGAAATATAATTAATATTTTAAATTAGAAATTCAAAAATCAAAAAATTTAACATTGTATAATTTTTTTTGAAATTATTATTGTTTTATTTTTTTTTCTTGAAACTTCTATTCTATGTTCAATATTAGGTTAATGTCATTTGATTTGAATTCTAATTCAGACTAGTATTGAATATAATTCAATCATAGTTTAATACAATGAACAATCTAAACTAGTAATGCTTGTATTTTTCAAACCAATTTATCATAGATTTAATTTTTTAATGATGTAGCACTTCATAAAACTTAATATTACAGAGCTGACTCGGATTAGCCCTGCTTGAGCGTGGACCGACTTAAGTTTGACTCGGCTTAGTACTATAAAAAACTCAATTGAGCTCGGCTAGATTGATCTTGGCACGAGCTCGGCCGACGCCTAGGCTTAGCCTTAACATTAAGTTGGAAAGTATCTTTCAAGCCTAAGTGCAACCAATCTTCTGCTAAAGAAGATTCAACAAAAGATGAAATAGAAAGTTGTGTTTGCAGAAGAACAGGATAAGGGTTGAGAAGGGGGAGTTAACAAAGCTAGAAAATATTGGAATAGGCAGAGGAATATGTATTGATGTACCATATCGGCTAATACTCCCAAGTTGATGCAATCAATTCATTTAATACTGTTAGTTAGGAAGCACTATCTAGGAAAGTCATGGTAGGAATGTTACCTATCCATTATGTAGAACTAATACCCAAGGGCAACTAGTAGGGGTGGCCATAAATATCGAAATATCAAAAAATCATATCGAACCGAATTAGTTTGATTCTTCAGCTTCAATTTTTCGGCTTGGGTTTGGTATAACTTTTTTAATACTTCGTTATTTGAGTTTGATACTGTGTATTAGATTCTGAAACTTTGGTAGTATCGAAATATTGGAGTTATCCTTTTCCAATTTTTCAATTTTCATTATCTGTCCATCCCAAGTCCCAAGCCTATTACCAAAATTTTATAATTTATTGTTTAATTTTTTTGAGAATATTAGAATTGAGATGTATGGCAGCAGCTTCTTAGCAAACTGCATATTTGCACTTAGCATTCAACAATTAGCATTAGCACATATGCAAAATTCTTAAAATTTCGTCAAGTATTACATAAAAAATTATACTAAATTTTAGTTTTTCCATTCAAATAAATACTTAAGGATCGAATAAAAAAACCAAATAAATTGAACTGAACTTAAAAAAAAACTGAACCAAACTCAACTAGTTTGGTACGATATTTGATACACACTTTTAACATACCAAAAACCGAAGTATCAAACTAAAGTTCGAAAGAATTGAACTGAAGAATCGAATGCCTACCCCAACTAAATAGAGCTTACCTATGACATATGTCTTTCTCCAGCGAGAACCATTACAGATGATCTGATTCTTCTTGAGTTTGCTCATATAGGATTGTCTAAAAGCTCATTAACCTATCTGAGGGATGATGATGGCTATTCCATAATTAAGGGAACCACCCTCTTACTTCTTTTTTAGACAAGAATGCGAAAGACCCTGACCCTTCTACCTACAAATATGAAAGGGTCCCTCCATAACCAATTATCCATAATATCAAGAATTTATCATGAGGGGTTTGAAACATCGCATTTATTCTCCTCATTGAATATCAATGAAGAAGGTAAAGGAGAGAAAATTTTATTGAAACTGGTACCTCTGGGATCTGCTCTTAATGTTATATTCGGGACACATCCAATTGAAAGTCTGATCTTCACATCTTTGGAAGGAGCTCTAAGAAAGACTTGACTTTAGCAGGAGCAGAAAGTTGCTATGACTTAGGAGGAGTTTGAAGCCAAAAAAACATGAGCCTTTTTATATAATAAAGGGGGAGAGTGTTAGGAGAACTCTTCTTCAATAATTAAAATTCCTTGAAAGCCTCTGAAGGACCCAGGCACTCCTTTATTAGGCTTCTAAGTTCATATGATGTGGAACATGGGTTCACCTACTCAAAAAATGACTAGACTATGGGTATTTTAAGGCGGGATCTAAAAGGTCTCCAATGTGTTGTGGAGCCTTCAGTCGTGAGAAGGTAGATGCAATTCAACTCGAACAAAGTGATAGGGCCTTTGGATTCCTCAGGACCATGTGAAGCTTAGCTTGCTTTAGCAACCATGTGATGATTCAAGTTCATGGTAGGCATAGGAGCTAGGCAGAGTGGTAGCGAAGCTTAGGTGGTAATGCAAGTGCTCGATTATCATAGTAGACCCCTTGAGCATGCACTTTGTAAAAGAAAGGAAAGATCTAGTGAGAATAAAGCAATATCATATGTAGTGTTGAACCCAAACTAAATCCCTTTTGAACAAGCGTGGAACGAGTGACCATAAGCTCCACTTAAGCGCGTAACATGCAACTAGCCTAAAATATGTTCATGTAGTCTAGCGAAGCACACCTTTGTGAAGAAACCTAGCATCACTTTAGATATCCCAAAGGGTTATATCATCTAAGGCTAGGAGTTAGTGCCATGGATTCCTGGTGAATTGCATCTAGTAGAGTTGACTTAATACCAAGCAGCTGCACGAATGTTGTTACGCCTTAGTGCATCCCCTATCGGATGATATCAGAGATAGTTAAAGCATTAATATCAACATCAATAAAAGGAAATGATTTGTTGACTTCCCTCTAAAGCTGCATAAGGCACCTTCTCCCTAAAGCAAAGCCCCAATCTTCTTTTTACGGAGTCAGAGACAATCGAAGAGGTAGAAAAATAGAAAATTTCAATCTGGGGGTTTCAATTTGAAAAATATATGGTGTGGGCTCATCTCTCTTGACCAGTCAGGGCAAATTCCTCACAGTCGAGGGGGAGGGGAGGGGACACCATATCGGTTAGGGCAATCGGATAAAAGAAGAAATAACTCCAAAGAAAAATATTAGGGTTCCTAATATTTCTCCAAAAAATAGGCCAACAACATCAATATGTGTATTTGAGAGATTGTCTGTATGAGTAATGAATGGATTTTTACTCTATGTCCCACCAATAAAAAGACAGATGATGTAGCCAACTGCACATGCAAGTGTATGTGGTCGTCAAGTAATATAGGACAAAAGTTCAGATATCATCCCATAGAGACTTGTTAGATTAATTGTCTTAGTTTGAATCCTTATTTCACTATTCGAGAAAGAAGAAAAATTTGTTTGCAAGAGTTAAAGTAAATTTTATTAAATGTTGTAAAGTAAATCTTTTGGGAATTCATTTTTAGGAAGATTATATTTCAAATGATGATTAAATTTTAGGGTCTTGGCACTTTCGCTTTCAAGTTGAGTTATCAAATCCAACTACACTAGACTTAACCTTCAAGATTGTTAGTTTCAGGTTACGAACTCATTTTTCAACTTATTTTCACATAGTCAAAAACTATTTCACTAATCCTAATACCTATATTCCTATGATTGCAGGAGAAAAGTGAAATAATGATTAAAGATACCTAATTCAACTAAGTAGGGTTTTTGGGTATATCCCTATCCACAACAATTAAATCAATTCCCTATAATCTTAGCCAAAGAATCAAAACCTACTCTATGCTTCTTTTAATCCTTATTTGTTCCCTCTTTTGAGTTCAACCCATGAGCCAATAGATATTATTCAAAAGATGGTAAGACTAACGAACAATCATTACACCAAGAAAGCATAAACAATCTTAAGAAGAAGGTTTAAATGTCTAGCATAAATAAATTTTAAACCACAACCATCATGCTTGTAAGCAAAACCCTAGATTAAGGTTATTAGCCACTCATGTTCAAGCGCAAAACCTCAACAATCATCATTCTCATACAAGAAAAGGTAATGAAGTAAATAATAAAGACCTAAAAGATGGAACTCATGTCACTTCCTCCAAACACAACAGTTTCTTCCCAAAAGAAAAATAGACGAGCCCTTTTACAGATCCCCTAGTGATGTATTTATAACCACACAAAATTTTTTTATTTTTCCCTTAAGTAATTTAGCTTTTAGACTTAGAAAAATTCTCCCCGGATCAGCCCCACCAAATTGTGCTTGAACTTTATCTGAAGTTTCACTTCTGGCGTGCCACGCCTCTCATTTTTCTAAGGTGTTGATAAAAATTCTCCGGAGTTTAATAGCTGGTGCGCCACGCCTGCTATTTCGCCAAGTCGTTGAAAACTTTGTCTGAAGTTTATGAGGTGGTGCACCACGCCACCCAAAGCATCACAGTATTAGAAAATTTTCGGCCTCGTTCTTCTCTAGCGCGCCATGCCTGGTATAGCACCAATGTGTGCCAAAAATCTTTGAAGTTTGTGGTCTAGAACGACGTGTCGACCATCTCACCAGGCCAATTTCTTTTTGACTTCTTCTTTTGTCTTTGATTGCTCCTTTTTGGATATTTTCCGTTTATTTCCTACAAAACATCATCTAAACACATTTCTTAGCTCTTTCACAACATTTTATGAAAACATGGAATTCTATAAGGATATTCTTCTCAGAATACGGTAAAACATGGTAAAATGTGGCTAGCAGACGTATAAATATGCCCAAGATCAACAGACTGCATAGGGCCTCTCAACCCGCCCAAGATTAGCTATTTTGGTCCAAGTGTCCTCACATTGACCAAAGAAATATTCCAAATTGACACACATATATACACTAAACAAATGGAACGAGATATTAAGGAGAAGAGAAAACACTGAAGACTCATAAACAAGTTCAATTGCTACACATGTAGATGCAATAGACTTGCCTTTGTTTTCTAACGTCACTATCTTTGGAATACTCGATTGAGATCACATAAGGACTTTCTAAGCTTTTAATATAGGCTTGGGGATTGGTAGAATACATATTTGAGAAAATAGTGACTACACCCTCCCTGAACACTATACATATTTCACCCTTTTCACCTTTATTTGTTTACTCCCCTTTCTTTCCTTCTGTTTGCTTCCATTTACCGTGGTGGGGGTGTTTTATCTGTTCTTTTCCCTAAACTTTCTCTTTTTTTTTCTTTTCAATGTTATACTATTTGTATTTTTCTTTTCTTCTTTTTCCTATCACATAGGACCATGGTCTAGACATAACTTCTTCTCCACTCGTAACTCATGAAGCCTCAATTATCACTATTCTTTACCACTCACCCCCAACTTAGGATTTTTGTGCCTCATTATTATAACTAGTGTCATGGAGGAAATGATGCAAAATAAGATAATTTATAAGCAAGGGTTAAGGTTCAGTTACAACTATCCAAGAAAAAGGTCAAAAGCTTAAAATGAGAGGCTAAATATTATTTTACTAAATTTGGTTAACCTCATAGAAGCTAATGGGATTTAATACATAAAAAATGATCTAAGTTCATTTCTACAACCAAGCTATCCTTAGACAAGCGACATGATTAACCAGACAAGTTCTAAATTGCAAAACATAGCATATGAACACAACCTAATTACTCAAAACACATTGACATTGAATTTCATTTAGCTTTATTCTAACCCCCAAACAAGTAACCAAAGCATCATTCAATTAAGATTTATTTCTAGCAGTCATAATGTCACAAAAGGAGCTAATCATGTCAATGTATACTATCAGAGTTCATATGATTTTCATTTTTGGAGGGGTCTTCATTTCAGACAAAATAATTACATATGCCACCAGCTAACAAACCACCACCTTATAAGTCAAACATGCTTTAATCTACTTAAATGACATGAGACTGATTTCCTTAAGAATATCTCTAGTAATTAATCATCGGGAACTGTTACTATACCACTAAGGCTCATTAACCTAAACATTACTCGATTCAACAAAAATTGAACACCCTACAAAAAGAACCACAGATAAGAAATATTGGGGGGGGGGGGGACTTATACTAGTTATAACACTTATATACAACAACGAACTTCACAACAAAAATCATTCTCGAGATAGACATTATTAAAAATATCAACTAGTATAAAAAATAGTATAGAACAGACTATCCTACCCCTAATTAAAATATTTGCAATGTCCCTAATGCATAAAGAATGTAAAGTTAAGAGGGTCAAGACTCCCTGTGGCACACTAATCGCACTAATCACTCCGTTATAGTCTTTGATGCCACCATATGGAGACTAGATTACAGCCTCAAGTTTAACTGTGGAAGGCTTTATGGTGGTGATAGGGTATGCTATTGTCTGTAGATGTGCTGTGAGTTTACAACACTTTCGACGCTTGAAACTAAGAAAATAACATAGACTTAGGTATGTTTATACAAATATGAGGTGCCTTTACTTTGTTTTCAATGAAAATAGGTGTTGGAGCAAAAATATGCAAAAGATGCATAAAAATATAGAAAATCAGCCAAGTACCAATCTCAGTACTAGTCGTATCTAGATTGTACGAGTCGTACTGAGACTCATGGAATAACTCAGAAGGATGAAACAATGTGAGGGAAGAGTACGACTCTTAGTATGATCCATAACTGGAGTCATGAAAAACTTCAGAAAAAATTTGCACAGGCAGTCTCTTGGTACAGGTGGAACCCATAGATCATAACATCACCTTACGACCCTTACCATGAGCCGTGGGGAGCTTTAGTGATTCTTAAAGACTTGTAGAACTCCAGATGCAACAAACAGTTATGAGTCATAGGAGCAAGGTTCGAGGCGTACCACAACACTCGTAGAAAAATTTAGAAGATGTCAACATTCTTAGAGTCAAGCCACAAATGGATTGAATGACTCGTAGAACCCTGGTACGAGTCGTACCAGTTGCCAACACTTAGTCAATTCTGCAACAGCCAAGGAATGTGTGAAAGCCAGGTACGACCCACAAAATCCTATTACGAGTCGTATGATCAGTCGTAGGATGAGTCGTACGAAACACTTGGCACCCTGAAGCTGGTCAAATAAATCATCAATCCTGGGTAGAGGTTACCTGTTCTTGATGGTGACTTTGTTCAATTTTTGATAGTTAATGTACATCCGAAGGGAACCATCCTTCTTTCGGACAAATAAGACTGGTGCACCCCATGGAGACTTGCTTGATCTAATGAAACCCTTATCTAACAGGTTCTTCAATTGATCCTTCAACTCCTTTAGCTCGGCTGAGCCATCTTGTAAGGAGGAATAGATATAGGCTGCTGATCTTGGGCAAAATTATATGCCCAAGTGATACTCAAATGCTTCATTTCGTCGTGTTTATACATTGATAATTGTACCTTCTCATGTGACTTGTAGTAAAATGTGAATTTATATTAACCAACATGATTAGTATTGTTTTGCAGGAAAAATATAATTTTAGGAAGCTAAGATGCATGTTGGGAGAAATCGGGAAGAGACTCGAAAGTGAGAAGTGAAAAAGGCTCAGGTTATGCAGCAAACTAAGGGGCTCCGCGATGGAGCTGTGTCATGCTGCCATCGCGGATGCATTATGCTCCGGATGATAAAAATATGCCAAATTACAGTGAAGGTCCGCGTTGGGGCCGTGGCATGTTGGCCAAGCCCCGCGTTGCACACCGTGGCACGTTGGGCATAATTACCTGGAGGATCGGGTTCCAGTGAGGGTCCGCGTTTGTGGCGTGTCACGGAGACAGTGCTCCGCGATGCACTCCGTGACACGTTGCTTGTTATGCCGGGAAAAATTTCCACTAGTATAAATAACACACTTAGGTTTATTTTTAATTATTCTGACTTGGTTGAGCAAGAACGTGGGTTACAGGCAGTTGAGGGGACGAAATTCTTAGGGTTCTTCTTTATCTCTTTCTTCCTTATTTTAATTATTTGTATGATTTACACTCATTTAACGATGTTTAATCAACAAATGAGTGGCTAAATTCACTTCTTGCTGAGGTTAAAGAACATTTGTAGTGGAATGTGATTATTGATCATCTTGGTTTTTCATCTTTTCTTTCATGGTTGTTCTATTAATTCTTGTTCTTACTGCATTAATGTTTGGCCAATATTAATGTATATCTAAAAAATCTGGTTTGCGCTCGAAAGAGAAAGAAATTGGAAAGTTGTGAGTTAATAGGATATGATCTCTTCTTGGTTTGGGAAAATTGAGAATTGATTTACCTTCATAATAGAAATATATCTGAAAGTTGTATTAGTTAATTAAGGAATCAGTTTCGTATGGCTAGAACATGAATTTCTTCTTATCACAGAAATGTAGGTGGAAGGTTCATGATTCTTAAGTTGGGTTAAATACGAGAGTTTTAATCCATAGTCAATAATTCTTGACTAGCAACCGGAGGAAAGATTAACCAATTTTTATCAATAAATTGCTTCCCTGCATGTTCATTTTAGCCTCAGCATGCTCATTACTATAGTTCAGACTCAATTTGTACATTTGTTTTAGATTAGCATAAATTAGGAAACAAACTCCCAAAATCTTCTTGAAACTGTTGTCTGCATTATTAGAGTTAGAGTTTATTAACGCTTGATTCGATTATTACCTTGGTCCAGTCCCTGTGGGATCGATACTTGGCTACTCTAGCCATTTTACTACTTGTTCGACCACGTGCACTTGCGTGTAGGTATTCAAATAGCCGAACAAGTTTTCGGCGCCGTTGCCGGGGACTGGCAATTGGTACAAAATTGTTGTCTTAAGTGTTAGTTTACTATTTCTTATTAGTGTTGACAACTTGGTCTTAGCTTGTCTTTTGCAGATATTGAATTCTGTTGAACAATGGCAAGGGACAAGGAGTTGGTGGATTCACACTTAGAGCCGGAAAGACAATTCCATCGACAAAGGAGGGAAGCTCTAGAGAGAAAGCTGCAGTTGCTCAGACAGACCATCCTGGAGAAACAACAGAATCCACCCATTGTAAGGGCAGTGTTAGTGCCCGAAGAAATGGCAGCTAGGCCGGTTTGCGAAGTGGCAATCCCACATGCTAACAACGTTACATCTAGCATTCGCAAATCTGAGCCAGGAGGGAGGTTCGAGCTTAAACAGAATATGGTGCAATTGCTTCACACCAGCGGGCAATTCACAGGTCTCCCTCACGAGGATCCACAAAAACATCTCCAAAACTTTTTGGAGATAAGTGACACTTACATTCCTGCTGGAGTGTCACCTGATTATGTCAGGCTTGCATTGTTCCCATTTTCACTTTTGGGAGAAACAAAGAGGTGGTTGAAAGCTGAGCCACCTAATTCCATCACTACTTGGGATGATCTTGCAAAGAAATTCTTGATACGGTTCTTTCCATCTGGTAAAACAGCAAGACTTACAAGTCAAATTCTAAGTTTTAAACAGAGAGAGGGAGAGAATCTGTATCAAGCCTAGGAGAGATTCAAATCTATGTTGCGGGATTGTCCTCATCATCACCAATCCAATGATGTGCTGGTGCATACTTTCATAGAGGGTTTGGAACCCCACACAAAAATCTTGCTAGACTCAGCAGCTGGAGGACAAGCATTAGAAAAAACTTATGAGGAGTTGTATACCTTTGTTGAACCGTATTTCACAGGAAAATCCAGAGTGAAATGCGGACTCTTCTAGAGGAGGAACAAGGAAAGCGGTAGGAGTCTTAGAAGTGGATGGTTTTATAGCTATCGCTGCACAGATAGCTGCGTTACAGAATCAACTCAATACCCACTTTAGCAATATGAGCATGAATCATTCTCAAGCCCCAGTGAATGTAGTGCAGCAAATTTGGTGTGTAGTGTGCGGCAGTAATGAACACTCAGCTGAGTGTTGTGGTGCGAATCCTGATTCAGTAAACTTTGTTGGTAATGTACCGAGAAATAATCACCAATAGTATGGAAACAACTACAACTCTAATTGTAGAAGCCACCCAAACTTTTCTTGGGGTAGTAACAGCCATCAAGGGCAGAGTTCGAGTCAGGGAGCACAGAGAAATCAAGGAGGGCAGCAGCAATATCAGTCAAAATACAGAAGCAACAATGCACCTCCTTCACCACCATCACCCAGCATTGAGGAAATGTTCAAAACTATGATAGCTAACCAAGCTCAATTGCAGGCTGACTATGTGAAATTGGCAGCCGATGTAAAGAACAATCAGTTAGCTACAAAGGCATTGGAGAACCAGTTTGGGCAACTAGCTGGAGCTCAGAACACCAGGCCGAGAGGAGGACTTCCAAGTGACACTGACCCCAACCCCAAGCAAGTAAATGCAGTGACCACGAGGAGTGGTTTGCAACTCAAGGAGGTGGAACCAGAAAGACCACCACATCAGTTGGGAGCAATGGAGAAGGAGAGGGAGCACAATGATGATAGGGGGAAGGAGAAGGAAGCTGAACCAAAAAGACCACCACCCCCGTTCCCCCAAAGATTAAGAAAACACAAGGAGGAAGCGTGTTTCAAAAAGTTCATGGAGGTGCTTAAACAGGTACACATTAATTTACCTCTTGTTGATGTTTTGCAGGGAGTGCCGAAGTACGCAAAATATATCAAGGACATCGTGGCAAATAAAAGCAGGTTGACGGAGTACGCTACGGTGGCGCTTACGGAGGAGTGCACTTCACGAATACAAAATAGGTTGCCCACAAAGCTCAAAGACCCTGGGAGCTTTACAATTCAACTGACAATCGGGAAGAGTATCCGAGCTCGTGGATTATGTGATTTGGGAGCGAGCATTAACTTGATGCCGACATCGGTATTCAAGAAATTGGGGCTAGGCAGTCCTAGACCGACAACAGTGATCTTTCAACTAGCGGATCGTTCTTTGGCCAGACCAGATGGCATTGTGGAGGACGTGCTGGTGCAAGTGGGCTCCCTTATCTTCCCGGTTGACTTCATTGTGCTGGATTTAGAGCCGGATGCGGAAGTCCCATTTATTTTGGGACGTCCTTTCTTGGCAACTGGGAAAGCACTTATTGATGTAGCTGCAGGGTAGCTAACTATGCGGGCACACGACAAAGTTGAAGTATTTGATGTGTACAAGGCCACAAAGCTTCCGGTCGTGTATGAGGAACTCTCGGTGATCAACGTGCTTGATCGAGCGGATAGTGCTCAAAGTGTTGATTCGCGAGAGCCTATGGGAAAACACCCGGCGAAGGACCCCCCAAAATGGGAATCATGGCAAGAAGATGGAAGTGCCACGTTCTTAGTCAATGGGCAGCGATGTAAGCATTACTGGGGTGAGGACGGTAGTCGAGAGAAGACATCCGTCACCCTAGAGGATGTCATAGCTTCAATGATGTCGAGCCGCGACCGTAAATCAGGCGCTCCACGGGAGCCAACCCGTGAATTTTTTGTAATATTTGAATATATTTTGTAGAAGAAAAAAAAGAAAGAAAAGAAAAGAAAAAACTGATGAGAAAAATAAAAATAAAAACAAAAAAATTGTATTTTATGTGAAACCTATAAATTCTAACCAATTTCTTGTTGTGAGATAAATTTCAGGTTGAACAGAGGGTAAAAATGCAAAGGATCGCAAAGGAAAAATCGAGGTGAGAAAAATAATAAAAAGTGGCAAAACAGTGAGCCTGCGCGATGGCTCCGTGTCACGGAGGAGGGCCTCCGCGTTACCCTCCGTGACACATTGAAGTTGTTTTGGAATTTTTTACAAATTTCAAAACCCCTGCGCGATGGCTCCATGTCACGGAGGGTGTGCTCTGCGTTACCCTCCGTGACACGTTGAGGTGTTATTCGCGACGGGTCACACCGGGTCGCCGGGTGACCCGCGCGAAAAACCTTCTTTTTAACCCTGAAAACACCCAATTTTTCCCGTTTTTCACTCCCCTCCGCGACAAACAACCCAAAATCCCCCCTCCCCCAACGTGACACGGACCTAGGAGCAAATTTTCTTCAACTTTTCTTCAAGTTGAACGAATTAAAGGTTCGTTCTTGAACTTAACCTCAATTTTGGCCGAAATTGTCAATTTTTGAGCATCTGAGGTAACTAAAGTTTGCCCTAAGTGTAAATTGAGCATGAATTCATTTAAGTTATTGTTGATTGATGTTTTTAGTATCGTTATGATTGTATGAACTCGATAAATACATGTTTGATTGAATTTGTGCGAAATTGGTAGCTAGGATTGGAATTTGAATAAGAAGAAGCTAAATTTGGTTGAAAATTTGAAAATGATTGGGTTGTTCATGTTGGGTATGGTGAATTATGTTGTGCTTGTTATGAATATGCTAAGTAAACGATGGAATTCTTTTTGGGAGAATGAAATTTTGAATTGCATAGAACTTGGTGAATTGCATAGGTTGTGCTAAGAGTTTTTCTGTGCTAAGTGCTATGGGATGAAATGGTATTGATGGTGATATGTTGATTACCTGTACGAAGTCTGAATAGTACGTAAAATATATTCCATCGAACTCTCTGAATGCACAAGGCCTGTTGTTGTTTCTTGTTGTAAAATGGGAAGTGAGACTTGTCTTGCCGTAATGTTGTGATTATGGCTAAAGACTAAGTGTGGGGTGGCCTAGCTTAACCCAACCTTAGTCGAAGCTAATTTTAATTTGAATAACATTGGGACTGTCTGCTTGATTTAACAGGAACAATGGAAAGCAGGCAAGATAAAGGAAAAGGTGCGTCTACATCGGGCGCCGGAAGGAAAAGGATTAGACTGGGAACGACAGTCCCAGCAACACCAACGGTTCTGCGTGGCCAACGCCATCAATACGGAACCCGATGGGTGATAGAGGAAGGGAAGAAATGGTACCCAAAGCATAAGGAAAGCAAATACTTCCCCGAGGAGCACATTGCTAGGGAGCCGTTGGCACAGGAGTTTCCCAGAATCGTACATAGGATTGACGCTGCCGGGATGAACTTCATCTTTGAAGAGCCCAAGGAGTGCAATCTTCACCTGATTCGAGAGTTCTACGCCAACTGGAACCCAACACTCCGAAGTCACACTATCAAAATAAGGGGGCAGGTAGTCACTTTTGATCCCCTATCACCTTAATGCCATCTTGGGGGCGCGGGACACAGACGCCCATGTACTCCAGCAGTTGAACATTACTCCACCATATGCGGATATCAGACGCATTCTGTGTGGAGCCCGTTCAACAACACGGTGGAGCATACATAAGGAGAGGGGCTACCATCAGACGCTGCCCTATTCTTAAATGAATAGGGAAGCCAGAATTTGGCTTAAGATCGTGTGTTCCTGCCTGATCCCGGGGGTGCACATGACAGATGTCACCCGGGATCGTGTGTGCTTGGTATACGCCCTGATGAAAGGGCTAGAGATTAATGTTGGGGCGGTGATCATCTCCGCCATGAAGAGAGCCCGTTTGCATCAAGGGCACAAGTACGGGTTTGGTGGCTTGCTGACCACTTTCCTGAGGGGCCTAGATGTTGAGGAGGAGGCCCTTGACTACATACCGCAGATGGAGAGGCGGGCCTTAGACATCACCAAAACTAAGGCACTCGACACCACTCACGGGCTAGTTCTCACATTAGCCGAGCGACATGCTCGGTATGATCAGTATATGGCCCACATGTTCGGGATATAGATGCTACAGTTGCGTATAGGCAGGAGGCCAGCAACAGAAGATGAGCTGTGGAAGCTAGAGTTGGACTACCCCTTCGGCAAAAATGCTAGGGCTTTATGCCGAGTGGGGCCATCTTTTGTGGAGCCCACTGATGATGATGTCCCCACAGATGAGGAGACGCGCCGCGAGGACTCAGATATTGAGTCAAATGATGATAGCGGAGGTGATTCGGATATGGGGGATGAGGCAACCGCACCTGACGAAGAAGTGGAATACTTCGATTCATCAGGGAGTTTCACCATCTACTTTTGTGCTATGCTGAATTTTGTGAACACTGGGGACAGTGTTCGATTTAAGTGTGGGGTGGGAGTAGTTAGGTTCTGGTTGTTTTGTTGTTGTTTATGTTTATGTTTTGTTGTTGTGCCTGTGCAAAAATTGTGATCCTGTGATTTTGATGTTTATGTTTTGTATTGTAATTTGGTGTTGTAATTAATGTGAAGCTGTTGTGTGCTGTATGGAGTTGTTGTTAGCTGGTTGTGTAAATATTTTTGTTTTATCGAAATTATCGATATTTTTAAAATTTTTCATGAAATTTTTTATTTTTTTTATGATTGGATTTCTCGGCGTTTGTTTTCGGTGCTTTTACCGAGAATAGTCCCATTGAACCGAAGTCGTAATTAGTGACCGTTCCCTATGATGGATGGATGACGACCGTCTTAAGGGAAATGTAGTCGATAGAAGTAGATTTCTTTTGCTCTTTATAAATTTTTTTCTTTGGTTTGTTTGTATCCCAAACGTGTCGTTACTTTATGGTTCAGAATTCAGGTTGCGTGTTGTACATGATATTTAGAATGAAAAGGTGCATGCAACTTTGTAAACATGTTGAGATACCTAGACTATAGAATTCGATGCGATATGATTGAGGCTTAATGTTTGAATTCTTGTAATTGGCTGATTGAAGAGGTTGTGAATATGTCTTGAGTTGAGCATGTGCAATGGGTGTGTGGTGAGGTTTCCTTTCTTCCATGCTATTGTGAAATGTCTAGAACTTGCTTGGTATGTGTGTACGAAATGAAATGAAGGATGTGTATTGTAGGAAAGGATGTAGGCATTTCTTTGCTTTAACCGAAAGTTTTTTTTTCATTATCGTACCTTCCTTGAATGTACATCCTAGTTAGCCCATTGAGCCTTTAGCCTATTCTTTTCTTTTGTCGAAAAGGTACAAACCGAGCTTAACACCTTCTTTTCATTATCCGTGAATTTGATCCAAAACTCTTAAGCGCTCAAGAAAAGAAATTTTCCCACAGTGTCATGGAGTAGTAATTGTGAAAAGAAAGGAAAAGCGGAAGTGGTGAAAGTAAAGAAAAGGTCAAAGGCGCACTTGCCGAATTTAATAAAATGAAGATGTATAACTAATCTTTGTTATTAAGTCGAGTGTGCTTAAAGAAATGGGAACAAAAATAAAGGAAGGTTTCAAGAAAGGGGAGGATGAAAGAAGAAACAATGCCCATAATGTGGTGGGATATATGGGAAAGCGCTTAAGGGTGCTGGTTGCTATTATTGGTTAGCCCAGTATGTACTAGTTCCTTAGCTTACATTACAACCCGTCAAGTCCTACGTGATCTTACATCACTCGTCCTTATATTAGTGGAGTAATACACTAGAGGCAAGCTTATGGGTCATGACATGATGCATGTGAATTCTTTGAGAGAGAGAGCGAAATCGTGTTCATATGCCCCTGCATATAATGCTTTTGAGATCATATGATTGAAAAAGGGGAAATTCTCTTGGGTTGTGAGGGCACATGCTTGACGAGAGATTTAATTTCGTGTCGGATGTCTTGATCAGTTGATTCGCATGAGTTTGCCAAGATCGAGAGTCGACTCGTGAGTCTAGGAGGTCTTAATGTGTTGAATGTCGCTGTATTGATGAGACTATGCATGTTTTCTGGATGATTTGCTATGTAATTAATCGGTATAACCGTAGCTTGAATTGTCGGGCCAAAGTAGCTATGATTGGGTGTCAATTGCATGAGATGTGAGATTATTGTTCGAGGACGAACAAAGTTTTAAGTGTGGGGTAAGTGATGTTGGGCAAAATTATATGCCCAAGTGATACTCAAATGCTTCATTTCGTCGTGTTTATACATTGATAATTGTACCTTCTCATGTGATTTGTAGTAAAATGTGAATTTATATTAACCAACATGATTAGTGTTTTTTTGCAGGAAAAATATAATTTTAGGAAGCTAAGATGCATGTTGGGAGAAAACGGGAAGAGACTCAGAAGCGAGCAGTGAAAAAGGCTCAGGTTATGCAACAAACTAAGGAGCTCCGTGATGGAGCCGTGTCACGCTGCCATCGCGGATGCATTCTGCCCCGGATGATAAAAATATGCCAAGTTACAGTGAAGGTCCGCGTTGGGGCCGTGGCACGTTGGCCAAGCCCCGCGTTGCACGCCGTGGCACGTTGGCCAAGCCCCGCGTTGCACGCCGTGGCATGTTGGGCATAATTACATGGAGGACCGAATTCCAGTGAGGGTCCGCGTTTGTGGCGTGTCATGGAGGCAGTGCTCCGCGATGCACTCTGTGACACGTTGCTTGTTATTCCGGGAAAAATTCCCACTAGTATAAATAGCACACTTAGGTTTATTTTTAATTATGCTGACTTGGTTGAGCAAGAACGTGGGTTACAGGCAGTTGAGGGTACGAAATTCTTAGGGTTCTTCTCTATCTCTTTCTTCCTTATTTCAATTATTTGTATGATTTACACTCATTTAACGATGTTTAATCCACAAATGAGTGGCTAAATTCACTTCTTGCTGAGGTTAAAGAACATTTGTAGTGGAATATGATTATTGATCATCTTGGTTTTTCATCTTTTCTTTCATGGTTATTCTATTAATTCTTGTTCTTACTGCATTAATGTTTGGCCAATATTAATGTATATCTAAAAAATCCGGTTTGCGCTCGAAAGAGAAAGAAATTGGAAAGTTGTGAGTTAATAGGATATGATCTCTTCTTGGTTTGGGAAAATTGAGAATTGATTTACCTTCAGAATAGAAATATATCTGAAAGTCGTATTAGTTAATTAAGGAATCAGTTTCGTATGGCTAGAACATGAATTTCTTCTTATCACAGAAATGTAGGTGGAAGGTTCATGAATCTTAAGTTGGGTTAAATACGAGAGTTTTAATCCATAGGCAATAATTCTTGACTAGCAACCGGAGGAAAGATTAACCAATTTGTATCAATAAATTGCTTCCCTGCATGTTCATTTTAGCCTCAGAATGCTCATTACTATAGTTCAGACTCAATTTGTACATTTGTTTTAGATTAGCATAAATTAGGAAACAAACTCCCAAAATCTTCTTGAAACTGTTGTCTGCATTATTAGAGTTAGAGTTTATTAACGCTTGATTCAATTATTACCTTGGTCCAGTCCCTGTGGGATCAATACTTGGCTACTCTAGCCATTTTACTACTTGTTCGACCACGTGCACTTGCGTGTAGGTATTCCAAACAGCCGAACAGCTGCATGTCGGGTAGAAGGTCAATACCAAAATCAATTTCCCTCTTGGGAGGAACACCTGGTAAATCATCTGGAAATACTTCTGGGTACTCACGCACCACCGGAACTGACTGGATAGTCAGGGTCTCGGACTCAACATCCTTAACCCTAACTAGATGATACATACAACCCTTGGAGATCATCTTCCTAGCCTTAAGATAGGAAATAAAACAACCTACGGGCATAGCCGAACTACCTTTCCACTCTAAGACGGACTCACCCGAAAAATGGAACTCCACCGCACGGGTTCTACAATTAATGGAAGCATAACATGCATACAACCAATCCATGCCAAGAATAATATTAAAGTTAGTCATGGCTAACTATACAAGGTCTGCGGAGGTGAATTTATACAATATAGTGATCGGGCATCTTTTATACACTCGCCTAGTTACCACCGAATCACCAACAGGAGTAGAAACTGAAAATGGTTCTGACAGAGTCTCGGGACTAACTCCAAAGCTACTAGCAATATAAGGTGCCACAAAAGACAAGGTGGCCCCGGATATAACAAAGCATAAACATCAATATGGAAAACCCGTAACATACTAGTAACTACATCCAGCGAAGTCTCCTGCTCCTGACGGGTCGCAAGGGCATATAACCTATTCTGATGCTGACCGCCGGCAAAACTAGTCATGGCACCCTACTGAGGGGGACATGCTGCTGGAGCAGCTAAACTAGAAGCTGGCATACGGGCTCCACCACCCCCTGATCTGGCTGAAAGGCAATCCCTGAGTCAGTGTCCGAGTTTACCACACCCGAAACAAGCATCTATGCCAACTAGGCACCTTCCTGGGTGATTCTTGCCATACCCCGCACAAGCTGGGAAAGTGTGCTCTATCTGCATGCCACCCTGGCCTCTCGAATCTAAAGCCCTGCTCCTTTGATCTCCTCGTGATCTAAAGGGTGTACTGGCTGATGATGGTACTGGAGTAAAAGACCTGTGCTGAACTGCTGACGCTGTCCACCCCCCGATCTGGCCTGAGAAATACCATAATTGTCTGTCCTGACCCTCTTGGCCTCTCTCTGCCTCCGATACACTGAATCCATCTGCTGGGCATGCAACAGTATGTGGGGAAAATCTATATCCCGATGCAGCAATGGAAATCCTACAATCCTTATCTAGGTAGTCTGCCACTCCATGCATAAATCGGCTCACTCAAGCCCTCTGCTCTGCCACCAACTCTGGCGCATACTTGGATAAACGGGTGAACTCCAAAGCGTACTCCTAAA
This sequence comes from Datura wrightii, assembly GCA_035772735.1. NCBI lineage: Eukaryota > Viridiplantae > Streptophyta > Magnoliopsida > Solanales > Solanaceae > Datura > Datura wrightii. The sequence continues at coordinate 170,335,177 of JASDFA010000016.1, forward strand.
CTAACATATCACCCTGCTTTAGATTTACAAAGTCGTCCGCCTTCAGTTCCCTCATCTCACGAGGGAAGAACCGATCCAGAAATGCCGCGTGAAACTCTTCCCACCCTATAGGGCCTGCCCCCATTGCCCTACCATCTTTCCATTGCTTGAACCATATACGTGCCACCCTTTTCACCTGATAAGAGGCCAAATCAACACTCTCCATTTGTCACCCCCATGACCTGGGTGATCTTTAGAATCTCATCGATAAAGTCATGTGGGTCCTCATCCACCTTGGACCCAAGGAACTCCGGTGGGTTCATCCTCAAGAAATTTCTAACTCGAGCTGCCACCACATTGCCATTCTGTAGGACATGTGCAATAGCCTGCTGATTGATCTGAGCGGTTAAGGCCTGCGCATGCATCTGGATAGCTGCCCGAAACTTAGCATGGGCAACTGGCTCTGGTGCCTGGTGCTCCTAAACGGGTGGGGCTTGCTGGTTCCCATTACTGTTGTCATCCTCGTGACCTTCACCATTACCATTTCTCCTACCATTCATTCTTCGAGGAGTCATGATTCTGCAATCACGAATAGCATGAATTAGAAGGATAGAAAGACTTTTCATCGCACGACATAGATCATGAAAGAAGGGAACATTTCCTAAATGTCTCATAGCCTCTTCATCATAAGTGTGGCACACTTCACACCCATGAAAAAAACTCTACTTAACGCAGCTTTCAGACACCCTAGGACACTTCAAACCTATGGCTCTGATACCAAGTTTTTCATGACCTGAATGAGGCTCAGATCGTAATGTGGCAAAAGGAACCTCGAGAGACTCTAAGTCGACCTATGGCATGAACATTCATATAACTTGACAACACTTAAAGCGGAATACTGGACATACGATATAGTGGCAACATTAACGTAACATAACATAACATGATAAGCGAAACGTACTAGCATTACATATTAGTTGAGTACTACAATTAGTCTGAAAGCCTCTATCATACCGAATTGGTTGATGGGACAACATCCCCAAATAACCTGACAAACTGAAACAAAAAAACATCACTGTCTGAACATATGGCCCTTGGAACATGGGGACAGACCAAAAGGGCTGATAGCTAATTCTGAAAGGGGCTACTGACGGGGATGAGCTTGAGAGCCGAGACCTATATCATGAAACGATACAACATAGAAAGTATGCGATCAGTACATGGAATGTACTGAGTATGCAAGGTAAGTAAAACAAATATTTACAATATATAAAAGCTCATAAATGATCGTAAGAGTAGAAAATCATGCTCATAACATAAATATCGTAATATAACATAAGGCTTAAGGTTTTCAAAACATTCGTAATACAGTCATAATCATAATCACAATCATAAGATAAAAGCTTTATTGAACATGACTTGAGCCAATATACATAATCATAAACATGCATAAATCATGAGGAATAGTGGGTGATTCTCATAACCGACATACCCCATACAAGCACACATAAAGCCCGACTTGTAACCCTAGTCTGGAGGGCGTTCGTACCTTTCCATGGGTAGAACCATGAAAGGCGTGATATCACCATGAAAAAGGCCCATTAGGGAAAGGGAACATTCACAAGGGAGGTCCCATCATGTCCTACAGAGGCACGTAGTTCTGAGATTCGGGGCAGAACCTAGGCCTCGAACCTACTCGGTGTTAAATACTACTCCCAAAGCATATATAGTGCTCATAGTATAATATGAATGAGATTCATGGGCTAGTTAAATCATGATAATCATGAATATGCTTGTAAATACGTGAACTAGCCATGAAATAAGGCCCGTGAGTCAGACAAAATATAGTTCATAAATCATGGGATTCATGCATACTTGTAGATCATACATATACCTTGAAAATCATCAAATCATAACGGGTATTTGAATAAATCCATATTTCAAATCATAAATCATGATGGGTTTATGAATATCAACAATTGAAGTAAAGATCATAACTCGACTCATCATAGAACATGCATAATTGGACTTAATTTAGTAGAAATTGAAATCAATAGTTTTATAATTAAAATAGTTGTAGAATCTGACCATAATTCAGAAAATATGATGTAAATCACAAAAGATCATAACCCATTAATAGATCATTAGAATTCCACAAGATTTAAGTCAAGACCCTACAAGATTTTTGATCAAATATCATGAATTAGGAAAGATTGGGAATGGGTGTTAACGAAAACACCCATTCATAACCCTACATACCTGGGTAAGATCAAATTTCTACACTCTTTGGAAGCCCAAGGGAAAATTAATGAAGAAGACCTTGAAGACTAGCTTGATCACCCTTAAATTTTTCTAACTTCGCATGCATAAGAATGAATAGATTAGGAAGGCTTAAACTATCTTATTACAATCAAAAAATAACATAAAACGATGTAGTTTAGGACCCTAGAGCACAGAAATGACGAAAATACTCTTAATGAAATACCCTGAAAAATCTGCACTGGATGATCTACAGACGTACCAATGAGTGGTTGGACTCGTGGTATCCATTTCGTCATATGCACTACCAAATCCCTAATCTTCAGATTCAACCCACGACTCTATAGGATGAGTCGTCCCTTCATCTAATGGGTCGTTGATTCGATTGTTGTTTTCCCCTTCAAATTCTGCACTCCTCACGAAGAGCTTCATCAAGACTCGTTACTTCATCCAACAAGTCGTGGTTTCCTTACGTTAGGTCCACTAGAAACTTTACATATTCCCCTACAATGACTCGTGACCACAAATCGTTACATCTTATGACGGGTCACGGGATGACCCGTCATATCCCCTAATGCCGTAGTCCAGTACCCACCAAGGTTACAAACAACGACTTGTTATTCCCAAAAATGAGTCTTTACATCACTTGTTATTTCCACTGCCACCAGACCTACACTTCCCACGACTGGATCCAACGGATCATTGGTTAGACCAACGATCCTTTGGGTTGTCCATCCTACAACATCTTTCCTAGTTTTCAGCCAACTTTCATTTTTTTTGATCCCGGATCTAATCTTTGGCACTTTCGGGGTATTATAAACACTTATCCTTGTTATTTCAAATATTGATAACAACAACAATTGTGATCTTGTTTTATTATTGTTTTTCTTTAAACCTCCCCATTTGGAGATAACTTACCAACAAGTCTAAGTATCGGCATTAGTCTAGATCTTACCTTATTTCTTGTGGGTTCGACCCCAACCTCTTTGTCGGGTTCTTTATTGACAACGTCCACTTCATACTTTTCCAGAAAGTGTAAGTTTGAGCGTTATCAAAAAGTGCACCATTGCCGGGGAGTATGACTAAGATTAGATTAATTGCTTATATTTAACTTTTGGTTGTTATTTCCTTAATTACGGTTTCTTTTTGTTTTTGGACACCCACAGGTTGTCGCTTTGTGAATGCCAAGTACTCGAAGGAGTGGAAACCCCCTGATTCCTTTGGATATCGAACTTGAAAGAACACTATGAAGGATGGAAAACTAAGAGTAGAGAGCTGCCTGTCTTGCTGAAGAAGCTAGGCAAGCTGAGCTAGCTCGACAAGCTGCACTTCAGGAAGCCGATGATGCTCAAGATGAGGTTGTCAATGCTGGTCTCCATGGAAGGGGCAACAGAGGCCAAAGATATGCCCCTCAATTCTTTGATGATGATGACCCAGACATTAATAAAGTCGGGTCAACTGGAGCTATTGTACCACCACCTTTGCCTGCTAGGCAAAAATTGACATCACTAGCACCATGATTCAATTGTTGAACATGAAGGGGGCGTTTAGTGGTCATACAACTAATGATGCCAACATTCACTTAATGAACTTTGTTGGAATATACAAGGCGTACAGGTTGCCCGAAGTAAGCCAGGACGCAATAAGGGTAAGACTTCCCATTCTCTCTATCTGGGGAAGCTACTTTATGGTTATTGGAGTTGCCCAACGACTCCATTACCAATTGGAGGGATCTCAAACATGCTTTTCTGGAGAGATTCTTTCCACCCTCCAGGATACTGTAGCTTAAGGATGAAATATATAATTTTCGACAACTGAAGACAGAGGCACTTCATGAAACCTGGTTGAGATTCAAGAAAAAGTTGACCAAGTGCCCAAACCACAAAATTCCTGATGACAGTTTGTTGGAAATATTCAATAGATCACTACATAACAGTACTAAATCTATAGTAGACACACACTACTAAAAATATTGTCAAAATTGAGGGAATAAAAATCGATGGACTGAGTCGGTTTGAGAAATCGAGGGAAAACCGATTTAGTCCGTCGATTTTCAATTTTTTTTAATTTTTAAAAAAAAATAATGGACAGGGTTGTCCGTTGATTTTTTTCATGCAAATATTTGTGAATTTTTTTATTTTTTAAAAAACAACCGAGAGACTCCCTCGGTTTTTTATTATTTTTTAATAAAAACTGAGGGATTGAGTCAGTTTTTGAAGTGAAAAATTGTAATTGAAGAGTATAAATAAAAACAGAGGAAAAAATTCATCAAATAGTATGTACAGTCGAGTGGTAGAATTGTCTAATGCCATAGTAAATACATGGGTTCGATTCCAAGTAGCATATATATATAACCGACGGACAAACCTACCTTGTCCCTTGTTTTTTTTTAAATTTCTAATTAATTTTTTAGTTTTTAAAACCGACGGACTGGGTCAGGTGTCCCTACCCGATCTGTCAGTTTCACAATTTCGATGAGCCAAATTCCATCGGCTATAAGTGCATCGGTTTGGCTAAAAAAATTGACCCTGTCCGTCGGTATTGGACCTCATTTTTGTGTAGTTTTGTTTAGTGACAGTGGCGGGAGGAGTACTAATGAGCCACACCTGGGAGCAAGCTACCATTATTTTAGACAGAGTGACGAAAACAAATAGAGCATGGCACACCTGGGAAGTAGAAGCAGCTGTTGGTACATATGCTGTTGGTTTGACTACGGACCAACGAAGGAAGGAGGAAGAACATGATCAGGAATTGGACGATACGCGCACATTATTGGACCTGCTCACGAAGCATATCATGGGTGCTGGAGACAGAAAAGTTAATGCAGTGGGGAAACAAGGACAGGAACTAGGCATGAACACTAATATTCTGAGGAGGAGGCAAACTTCTTAGACAATCAGGTGGCAGGTTTCCGAGCCAACGCCCAAGGGTTTGGACAAGACACTTGGCACCAAGGTTCTAGAAACCAGGTTCATAACCAAAATAGAGACAATTACAATTGGAATGGCTATAGAGACAGAAGATGAGGTCATGAGTGAGAGGGAGAATGGAGAAGGAATGATGGTTACCGCAACGACCGTGCAGGATTGTACGTGCCTCCTAATACACGTGAGGAGGAGGCTAGACAGTCAAAGTTGGAGAGCATGATGGCTGATATGCTAAAGAAGGTTAGATCCATAGATGATCAAATGAAAGACATCCATGAAGATATATCTAGCATGGGTCAAAGAGTTGAGTCACATGCCATGACTATCAAGCTGATTAAATAGCAGTGGGGTCAACTGTCAACATCAATGGACCCTAGGAAAAAGGGTATACTACCTAGCAACACAGTCTAAACTTCGAAGAATGATAGTCACTGCATGGCTGTGATGAACAGGAGTGGAAAGACCACAGTTGATCCTCCTCTTCCGGTTGTAGTTGAGCTTTAAAGGAAAAAAGAAAGCATAATTGATGATAAGGAAGAGGTTGCTGAGAATGAGCATGATAAGGATACTGAGTTGACTGAGGTTCCAGTTGTTGAGAAGGAGCCTGAGGCTGAACAAGAAGAGAAACAAGGGGCCACACAGATTTATAAGGCTATCCCACGACCACCGCCAACCGTTCCCTCAAATAATGAAGAAGAAGATGGAGAATAGTAAGTTTCAAAAATTTGTGTCAATGCTAAAACAATTATCTATGAACATGCCATTAGTTGAGGCATTAGAATAGATGCCGGGATACGCCAAGTTTATGAAGGACCTTGTTACTAAAAAATGGTCCGTGAGCTATGAGCCTGTGGATAACGTGCATCATTATACCGTTATAGCCTCACGGGTCCTTTCCCAGAAGAAGAAGGATCCAAGTGCCTTCAGCATTCCATGTACAATTGGTGATGTTGAGTTCGCGAGGGCACTCTGTGACTTGGGAGCAAGCATCAATTTGATGCCTTTAGCTGTGTTTAAGTAGCTGGCCTGGGATCCCCACACCAACTACTATGCGGCTGCTGATGACCAACAAAATTGTGAAAAAGCCTGTGAGAATCCTTTTTGATATACTTGTTAAAGTGGACGACAATGGACTTTGTGATCCTTGATTGCGAGGTTGATTTTGGGGTCCCCATCATTTTGGGGAGGCCATTCCTTACCACTGGGAGGGCTTTAGTAGATGTGGAGGCTAGCCAGTTAAACTTCTAACTCAATAAAGAAGAGGTCACCTTCAATGTCTGTTGGTCAATGAAGAAACCAAAGGAGTATAGAATGGTCTTAGAAATCGAGGATGAGTCTGAGTTCTTTGACGAAGTTTGAGTAGTCAAGAGACTTACATTGTGCCAAGATGTTAAATCAGGTGCTTCTTGGGAGACAACACATGAGGTGGTTTGGTGAATTCGAAGTAATCGAACCACTTGTGTCATGCCGTGATGTTAAATCAAGTGCTTCTTGGGAGGCAACCCAAGTTTATTGACTTATGTGTGCTCAGTGTGCAGGAAAAAGAAAAACAGGTGGTACAAAATTACAGAACAGACTGGTGTTAGGGGTCTCAGTATGACTCGTAAGAGGATTGTACGGGCCGTAGTACGAGTCATGGTGAGAAGTAGAGATGTATCTTAGTGCATGAGTTCAGGGTATGGTTGGTCCTACGACTGTAACTTAATTGTAAGGGTCATAGTATTCACTGTAGTTATGAACTATGCAAGGCATGGACCTCCAATTAAGAGTGACCTACGAGTCATAGTACGGGTCGTACCTTCAAGGTACGAGTCGTAGGATGTACTCGTAGGTCCACAGGTAAGTTTTCTTAACATCCCTGTTACGAGTCCTAGGGAAGAGTCATGATGGGTCAAATAACTAAAAATAACCCAACTTGGCCTAGATTTTTTTAAATCTGCCCTAAAGCTATTTAAACTTCAAAATTGTCGGACCCTTCTCCACGCACTAAAACTTGAACTCACGAAAGCACCCACGACTTCCTCACATCCATAACTCAAGGTCACAATCAATTGAGAAAGATTTTTTCTCGATTAACATTGCTAAACTCGAAGTCCAACCCTAGCCACTGATTCTCAGTCGAAGTTGAGCCAGGTTTACAAAGAAATTCAAGTATGTGTTTATGCTTTGAGTTGGGTAAAAAGACCTACGTGCTTATCTGAACTTGTGAAAACATTGTGAGTCCTCAAAATGCATGAAAATAGAAAAGTACATTGACCAATGATGTGTATATTAAATGTGTGACTGGGTAGGATTCGAACATGTTAAAAAAATTGAATAAGAACTGCTATAACTTGAGTTACGGGTTGTGAATAAAAAGGGGAGGAATGGGTAGTTGTAAAAATGTGAAGAATACATGCCTAGACTTGGGAAATTCTGAGTACCCAACACAAAATTGAATTCACCTGCAACCTGACTTGAAAATAAGGCAAGGAAAGGCTTCATAAGCCTTCCTACGACTCGTGGTTTCACACTAGAACACGCAGGATGGCTCGTTGGGACTGTCCCAAGCAAATATGTAAAAATTAAGAAGTATGAAACCTAGTATGACCTGTAGTATCCATCTATGAGTCATACCTGATAATCATACCAGGGTTCTAAAAAAGGTTAAGTCCAAAAGTGACAGTACGATCCTTCCTACGACTCGTGGAATCGACTTATGGGTCATACCATGAATCGTGGAAATATACAAAACATTGGATTTCAAGGGGCATCTTGATAACGTCCAAAATATATCCTTAATGCAAAGAATATACACGACCGAAGTATCAATACAAGTAACCCGAGGAGTGCCAGGGTCGAATCCCATGAGGACTAGGGAATGATAGTTTCAAGTGTCGATTGAGAAATTGACGTTAGTTTGCACCATGTAGATTTAATATAAAATAAATAAAAATTGGGGGGAGTTGAAATTTATAGAGAATTGTATTGGTTGATTTAATGAAATAAAAATAGCAAGATCAGCTAAGTTATCAACAAGGATGTAAGAGACTAGAGGTGCGGTGTAGATGAAATACTAACTGGATCGGGACATGCCAGGTCATCTTATGAGTTTAATAAGTGTAAATAATCTCAGAAAGTGGCTAATTACAACTTTTTAGCCTTCTAATAACCTCTCACTAGAGTTTTGTCAAACTTATAGTCACAATTTAGCTCAACCTAATTTGATTTGGATTAGCAACTACACTAATTTCTAGCTATTAGCTGCTAATAAGGAATGAGAATGCAATATCAGCTACTTCTAGTATAATTTCACACTCTCTTCTCCATACCCACTACTAAATTCTCTTTAAATACTTAATTATTCTTTTACAAGCAACAATCAAGCAAGAATAGATAGAACCATATCAAAATCAATGGATCTTCCTTTATAGATTGAAGATAATCTAATAGATTTACACTTGTATGAACAATATGAAGGTGACTCTAGCAATACCCAATCCAATTAAGTATTCATCATCACACACCTCTAGTTAATGATTTTAGCTACTCATAGTTAAGAAATTCAAAAACACATCCATCAATAACATCATCGAATTTAATAGCAAGAGTAGATAAATGAACTTCACAAAATAATCTCCAACAGTAGCTGAAACTTACTAGTACAAAGAAGAAATAGAGCAGAGTACTTTCTAAAATTTTCAATCAGAATCTGCTTCTCTCAGCTAAGAGAATGTTCTTCAGCTAAAAGGGGAAAGAATGCTGTGATGTAAGCTTTGTTCTCTCTTAAAATCTTTATTTCTATCTCTCCTTCTGCCTCTCCTCGTACAAAGTACTCTTTCTTCTCTTAATATCCTGAAAAGTAGGGCACTTTTTATCTCTTTTCCAGTGTTGGACTATTATACCCTCACCAGCACCATTCTAGAACCAGCAGAAGCACTGACGGTTTGTTGGTTACAATCCATGAACCGCCGGATATCTTTTTTGCATCCTTATTCAATTCTAGTGAAAACCGGTGGTTCACCCGGTGTTTTGCTGATGCCAATCCATAAATCACCGGGTCTTCAAGCTATTTTCCAGAACTTTGGGTATCTTTCGGTGACTCTCCGCCACTGGCATTAATCCTTGAGGTAGTGATGTTCGGCCTTTGGACGACGTCTCGCCGGTTTTCATCTACGAATCGCTGATTCACTCTCACTCCCTTCTTTTTGCTCTTTTCTTCAAATTTAGTCATCTGCACACAACAAAAGAAAAAAGGGCATAAAATCCAAATAATCAACTCAAGAACGAAACAAAAACTCAAGTTTTAAAGCCTAATGAGTTGGTAAATTACCAACTCATCAAACCCTCAAACTTAAATCATTGCTTGTCCTCAAGTAAAGAAATACTCAATTATTGAGAAATATGCCACCTCTATTCACAATTATACCTCGTCAATCAAATGGACTATGACAACCCAAAAATACTCACCACGCTCACCGAAAAATAGAAAAAAATACCCCAAAAGACCAAAACAATGAAGATGCTTCAACTAGGCAACCACTTTCTTCCAAGCAAAGCTTATGAAAGGAATCATTTAGCAAAACAAGGGCATTGCTCAATCAAGAAATACACATAGCATCTTAAGTTATAGTCACTATAAAGTCAAAGCTTTCCTTAGATTTTACACTCCTTGTGCCCTATTTCCACATTAACTCTGAATGCTCTTGTGTCCCTAAAAAGGAATGGTGCCATTCACCAACATAAGGATCCCTATTCTTTTGGTCATGTGATCATTTGAATGCACACAAGGGATTATTCGGAAGAGACACTCACACTCACTCTCCCAAAAAAAATCTTCATGCATACACTTGACCCATAGGCTTGCCTTTCTCGCCACTAATGTAGAGTAACTGCACCTAGAATCCTTTAGGACTTGCGGGTTATGATGTAGGCTTGGGGTAAGGGTAGGATGAACATTTGGATATAGTGACTAGATCCTTCCTAATGCTTTTTGTGACATACCTCACATCAATTCCACTCACTTCTCTTTCTTTCCCTTCTTTCCTTGTTGATGACTTTCATTTCTTTAACAATCCCCCTTATAACCCCTTTTGCTTAATAACTAGCCTTATTACCTCAAGAGGAAACACCGATTCACACAAATTATCTTTTTCTTTTTGATTTGTCCTTTGATGCGATTTGACACAAGGCGGTGTTCCCCTTACATTATAATTCTTATCTTCGCCCTTTGTTTTGCATACCCCCGAACTTAGGCTTTTGCCTCATTTTTCACAAATGTTTTTATCACTCCCTCTTTCTTAGGCCTTAAGCCTCATTTCATCGCTTATCTTGTGACTAACATTTAGGGAGAATGGGGGCCAAAAAGAGGTATTAAGAACGGTCTTAAGGCTTGTAATGTGGTTGCTAAAGAAAGTCTAAGGCTCAACATTTGTTAACAAGGATCAATGCTCATGGAGGGCATATGGGTGAAGTGACTAGACAAAGGAAAACCTAAACTCATGTTCTTGGCGCAACTACATCTAGGATTTCGCCTTGAATCACATTTGGGGCAAGTTCTAGACAAGATATAATACATGAGATTCAACAAAAATGTCTTCTCTACACAAGGCATCACCCTTAAAGGGTATACAAGGGTCATTCTCAACACAAGACACCAAATTAGGACATCAAAGCAAGAAAACATCATAAGTCAAGCAGGGAATTTACAATGTATGACAAATAATGCTATGCTACGGTGTCAACACTTGCTCATTATCTTTATTTTCATGCCCTTGTTTTTACAATTCCATTTCAATAATTTTTTTCGGTGGTGCCTCTCAAAACAACTTCACAAAAGACTCAAAGAAACATGGAATTTTTCCTTAATAATTTCTCCACTCAATCCATCATTAGGAAAAACCAACCCGATTCGACAACAAAAATAACAAAAATAAAAGAGAATGCTCCTTTGGAAAGAATCATGGTCAAAAGAAAACCCTCAGAGTTTTAATTTCTACACTACTATTTGCCACAACGAAAAAGAACTAGATTTAGGGGTCATTCCATTCAAGATTTTACAATTTAAGACAAAAACCCCATTTAGTTACTAATCATCCATCACAAAAAAATTGAACCAAATCATTCATTCCATTCAAAATAGAACAAGACACGCCCGACAAAGGCAACATCAATCATTAAAATCAAACAACAGCCTGACAAAGGCTAGACTTATGCAAACCCAAACAAAAATCATAAAAACTTCCAAAGAAACAGAGAGCATCCATGGCCCCCTCATCAATTGCACTCATCCCTCCCCCACGTAAGAGCATACATTGTCCCCAACGTAAATATGAAAAAGAGAAAGGGATAAGGAACTTCCTGAGTGGGTCACTCCTCCTCATCGTCATCATCTGCCTCACCAGCACCACCGCTGGCCTCACCTAGCCCAGCGAAATCATCTCCCATCCCTTCAAAAAGATCATCAATTAGCTCACGAACTGAGGAAGGAGCAGCCATTGCAGCATTGAATGCGCTCATGTCCGGTACTTCTACTGAAGTCCGACTCTTCCACTCATGTACCTCTATTTGGAGGGAAGTGATTTTCCCTTCCACAACATCTACCCTCTTGCATAGAGTGGCGACATTCCCGTACAATAACTTGAGCTCCTTCTTAATCGTTTTGGCAATGAGTGCTGAGAGGCTCTTAGAAAAACGTTGAAGTTGGCTTTCATGTGAGTTTTTCATCTCCACAAGTCTATGGAGACCACTTGGCTGAGAGAATTGTGGAGGGGGAGGCGCTCCCTGCTGAAGCATGTCACCTGATTCTTGGCCCAACATTTTCGGCTGGGGCACATTTGACTCTAGGGTGTGTGGCGGTTGGTCTGACTCATGGGAGAGGGATCCTTCTTGCACTCCAAAGGCATACAGTCTCTTCCTTTTCATTGATAGTGCCTCGGCATCTCTCTTCTGCTCAATGTCTATTACACCCGAAGCAGCGGAAGGGGTTTCATCAGGGAATAACAGCTGCTGTACAAAGATGGAAAATCAAGACGACTAGGGCATTGAGGTACTGGACTTCCGGGCTTTCTTTTTCATTTTCTGTTCAATAATTTCCCCAAAGTTAATGGGGAATCCTGTCATTATACAAGCAATGAGGATGGCGATTTCCAGGCTGACCCTCTGCTCATTTTTAGAGGGGATTATCTGAGCACACATAAAATCTAACCACAGCTTCCCTTTGAACTTCAGGTCATGGTGAGAGATTTCGCTACCCATTGAGGCCCAAAGAGGATTTCCAACAGCTATGATGCGGGCTACCCAAGAGAACTGATCCTTCATATCAGCCAACTGTGCCATGTACTCTATGGAGGAGTCAACTTCATCTTCCCAGAACAGGTAATTTATGGCAGTCGGGGTTATATCAACTTCCACTCTCTGGATCATCACTGATGGAAAGCATGGGAAATCATCCACTTTGCCTCTATGTTGTATACTCTCTTGTCGGGCTTGATACGAGGCATAGAATTCTGTTACCAAGCTGGGGTAGTAGGACGAAAGATGGTGTGAAAATACATGCCAGTGCCTATTAGTGAACTACACGGTGATGTTGGGAAAATCACCTTTCAACCCTGCCAAGTCAAACCGCTTCTCCACAGTGATTGATCGGCCTTGAAAACTAACGTAGTGTTCTTGCATGATGGGGATGCAGAAGATTATTGCCTCCTTGGTGTAGGCCCGTGGTGGGGCAGCCTTTGCCTTTCCCTTGCCTTTGCTAGCAAATGAGGCAGGGGCTTTTCCTTTGCCTGTGTTTCTTAATGAAGACATGGTTTGTTTTTCAAATTGGAAGATTGCTTGCACACACTTGAACTTCAAAAAGAGCTTAACTAAATCTTGCAATGGAACCTTGAGATAGATGTAGTGTAGAGAGTGCGAGTGAAATGAGTGTGTTAGTGAAATATGGAGGGGGTTTTATAGTTGAAGAATGGAAGGGAGATAGGTTGAGGGAAGGTAGAGAGTTTAATGTGGGTGTGTTGATGGGAAGTGGGAAGGTGGAAAGGTGGGAAAGTGAAAAGGTTGAAAATGGATGAATATAGGGAGTTGGTAATGTTGGGTAATAGAGAGGCATAAATGGAATGAAAAAGTGTTGAAAAAGGGGAACTATGGGAATATTTGCAGAATAGGGTGGCTAGTCAATTATTTGGGATTTTGTGGGACAACTTTTTTAAATTCCATTTTGCAATACCTTCGCACCCCGACCGACGTGTCATAGGTGGTTCGCTGAATCACATTGGTGGTTAGCCGTTGTAATATATTTTTCCATGTATTTTTCCCAGTTATTTGTTTCTTGCCGTCGATCACCGACTGTTCATGGATTGAATCAGTGATACGCTGATTACCCACCACTTCTGTGCCCGAGCTTTAGGTTTTCTATTCTCCATCGGCCATGTACCAGCTGTCCACAGATGTAATTCAGCAGTTTACTGATAGGTTCGCCAGTTCTTCGATCCAAACCTCAGCCTTCTGCTTTGTTCTCACCTTCATCGGCGGTTCGCATTTCACCGCCGGTCCCTCGCCGTTCCTTCCTTGATGGTTTGTTTCTCCCTTTGTTCCTCATTTCACAGCTCCTACACAAACAGAAACAACAAAAACATCGAATAATTCACTAAACAGTTGGGTTGCCTCCCAAGAAGCGCCTTAGTTAACGTCATGGCACGACGTAGACACTTTTCTTTTAACAACCTTTTCCAATGAGTCATCATCCGACTACGTCTCCTTCAGCTCCAATCCCTTGTCCTCATTGTCATTTTGTAATACTCCAACCACTTTTCTTTCCGGGGGGCGTTTCAGCTGATGGAAACACTTTGAAGGTGATCTCCTCACTTCCAACTTGAAATTTTATCTCTCCAAGCTCCATGTCCACCACGTCTTTCCCCGTAGCCAACAATGGTCTTCCCAAAATAATGGGAACCTCTGCATCCATCTCACAATCAAAAATATAAAAATCAGTCGGTAGAATAAACTTATCCACTCTCACCAGCACATCTTCTATCACCCCCACCGGTCTTGTTATTTACCTATCTGCCATTAGCAGCCTCATTGATGTCAGTTTCGTGCTTTTGAGTCCCAATTTCATAAAAATGAGCATGGGCATCAAATTTATGCTGGTGACGAGATCACATAAGGCCTTTTTAAACACACATATCCCAATTGTGCATGGGATTGTAAAAGCTCCGGGATCCTTACTTTTGGGGGAAAGATTACTCATCATCACCACACTACCATGGTGTGTTTTCTCTTCATTGCCTGCATCAACTACCTTTTTCTTCTTTAGCAAATCTTTCATAAAGTTTGCATAACTGGGATTTTGGAGTAAAGCATCCATTGACAGTATATTTATGGACAACTTGCTAAACATGTCAACAAACTTTCTAAACTGGTCATCCTTCTTTTTCTTGGTCAACCGTTGTGGATACAGAGGTGGGATTCTTGATTCAACCCTATCATTATTCGGGGCCTTCATTCCCGCCTCATCATCATCAGCATGGGGGAGGATTTCATCATCCTTTCCCTCTTTTTCCTCATCAGTCTTTTCTTCATTCTTCGGAGTCATTGGCGTATTATTGGCTTCATCTTCTTCAACTGATTTTGGGCTATCAACCTCACTAGGCTTCACCGGGGCATCTCCAATCACCTTGCCACTCCTAGTGACAATGGCCATGCATTGATCATCTTTATTGGGATTAGGCATTGTGTCACCAGGTAGTGTTCCCTTTATCCGGGGGTTCATTTGAGCCGACAAGTGATTCAATTGGGCTTCCAAATGCTTGATGGAGGAAGAGTGTGACCTCATTGTTTGGGCGAGGTTAGACACCTCCCCTCTTAATTCTCTCACCCCACTCTCGTTCGACTCAACCTTCTTCAGAACTCTCGATAGCATTTCTTCAGTTTTTGAATTGCCCGCATCACTCATGCCCGAATGATTTTAGGGATTCCCAACCTTAGGAGGGGAATATATGGGTTCGAACTTTG
This sequence comes from Datura wrightii, assembly GCA_035772735.1. Taxonomy (NCBI): domain Eukaryota; kingdom Viridiplantae; phylum Streptophyta; class Magnoliopsida; order Solanales; family Solanaceae; genus Datura; species Datura wrightii. The sequence continues at coordinate 170,350,332 of JASDFA010000016.1, forward strand.
GTGATAACGATTACTTTCTTGGTTTGGCTCTCTATTACCCCACCTTTCATCCTTTCAGGCCATCCTTGTGGCTCATGATTTCTCCAACCTTGGTTGTCATCTCTTGGGCACCATGGGCCTTGGTTTGCTCCTTGGAAGCCAGGTCGAGGACCTCCCATTTGGTTGCCTATATATTGGCATTCCTCTTCATATCTTGGTAGTGACAACACTCGTTCATATTGTAAGGGACCTTGCATTCCCACAACATTTACCACCTTTGGCCTTACTCCCATCACGTGCTTGGTCATCAATTCAAGATGTGTCATCATCTTGGCAAGATTTTCATCCCGCTCTTCATCCCATTTCCACAACTCCGCCCCCAATACACTTGAACTAATCTCATGAGTGGACACACTTGTTTCTCTTGTGTGCCAAGCCCTATTGGTCTTTGTCATTCAGTCTAGGAGGCTTTGGCCAACCCATAGGTTTGATCCATAATAGACCCACCAGCTAGGTTGTTGGCCACAGACTTATTGATTGAATCAAGGGCCCTATAGAAGCTTTGGAGTAGCACTCCATCTAGCAATCCATGATTTAGGAAAAGAGCAACCTTCTTTTTGAACCTTAATCACCCTCGTGTAAAGGCTCTCCCGATTCTTGCCTGAAATTTGTAATATCATCTCTCAGCTGAAGCATCTTTGATGGAGGGAAGAAGTGATCCAAGAAGGCCTCTGTTAGCTCTTTCCATGAAGTAATACATCCCAGAGGGAGTTCCTCTAGCCACATTGTTGCCTCCCCTGTCAATGAAAAACGAAAGAGTCTCAGCCTGATTGACTCTTGACTGCTATTTGTTATATTGAAGGGATGGCATATTTTCAAGAAGTTTCACAAATGACGATTTGCATCCTCACTTGGTTTTCCGCCAAAGAGCCCCTTCATTTTCAACAAGTGAAACATTGTGCTTATGACATGAAACACCGCATTCTCCACCGTCGGTGGTAGGCAAATAGCTCCTGCAACTTTCGGCATCACCGGATTATCTTCCTTGAGTGCCATTTTACCCTCCACTGAGCTATCCCTTGCTTGAGAGTGATGACTCATGTGGCTATGAGATCCTCACAACATAACAAACTCACATTAAGGAGATGCAATGCAAAACTATTTCAACTTAACAATCAACGTAAGGTCATCAAGCGCTAGTCCTCGGCAACTTTGATAATGTCCAAACTATATCCTTAGTGAAAAGAATATATACAGCCGAAGTATCAAAACAAGTAACCACATGAGCGCAGGGGTCGAATCCCACGAGAACTAGGAAATTATAGTTTCAAGTTTCGATTGAGAAATTGACGTTAGCTTGCACCACGTAGATTTAATATAAAAAATTAAAATTGGGGGAGTTGAAATTTTTAGAGAATTGTATTGGTTGATTTAGTGAAATAAAATAGTAACATTAGCTAAGTTATCAACAAGGATGTGAAAGACTAAAGGTGCCGTGTAGATAAAATACTAACTAGATTGGGACATGATAGATCATCTTATGAGTTCAACAAGTGTAAATAATCTCGGGAAGTGGGTAATTACAGCTTTTCAGCCTTCTAATTAGCTCTTGCTACAATTTTTGTCAAACCTCTAGTCACAATTTAGCTCAACTCGATTTGATTTGGATTAGCAACTGCACTAATTTCTAGCTATTAGATGCTAATAAGGAATCAGAATGCAATTTAAGATATTTCTAGTTCAATTTCATACTCTCTTCTCCAAAACCACTACTAAATTCTCTTCCAATACTTAAATATTCTTTTACAAGCAACAATCAAGCAAGAATAGATAGACCCATATCAAAATCAATGGATCTTCCTTTATAGATTGAAGAGAATCTAATAGATTTACACTTGCATGAACAATATAAAGATGACTCTAGAAATACCCAATCCAATTAAGTACATCATCACACACCTCTAGTTAATGATTTTAGCTACTCATAATTAAGAAATTCAAAAACACATTCATCAATAGCATCATTGAATTTAACAGCAAGAGTTGATAAATCAACTTCACAAAATAATCTCCAATAGTAGCTGAAACTTACTCGTACAAAGAAGAAATAGAGCAGAGTACTTTCTACAATTTTCAATCAGAATCTCCCATTCTCAGCTAAGAGAATGTTATTTAGCTAAAAAGGAAAACAATGATGTGATGTAAGCTTTGTTCCTCTTAAAATCTTTATTTCTATCTCTCCTTCTGCCTCTCCCTGTACAAAGTACTTTTTCTTCTCTTTATATCCTGAAAAGTAGGGCACTTTTTATCTCTTTTCCAGTGTTGGACTATTATACCCCCATGAGCACCAACGGCTTACCAGTTATAATCCATGAACTGTCGAGTATAATTTCTGCATCCTTATTCAATTCTAGTGAACACCGACGGTTCATCCGACGTTTCACCGATGCCAATACATGAACTGCGGGGTATTCAAGTCATTTTCCAGAACTTTGGGTATCTATCGGTGATTGAACCAACGACTTGTCGCTGGCAAGTCGCGAACTACAGGTGGCATTAATCCTCTGAGGCAGTGATGCTTGTCCTTTGGACGACGTCTTGCCGGTTTTCATTTGTGAATCACCGATTCACTCTTACTCCCTTCTTTTTGCTCCATTTTTTCTTTTTTCTTCACATTTAGTCATCTGCACACAACAAAAGAAAAAAGGGCATAAAATCCAAATAATCAACTCAAGAACGAAACAAAACTCAAGTTTTAGAGCCTAATGAGTTGGTAAATTACAAACTCATCACATCCTCATACGACTCATGGTACGGATCGTACCTTCATGGTAAGATTTGTACCTTAGAGGCGTAAGTTTGATCTGAGACATTATGAGTCTTAGTACGGATTGTACCTTCAAGGTACGACTCGTACTGTAGACCCATGAAAATTACAGAGGAATATTTTCTTACTTTGTTTTTCTTAGGTATGGAATTCTAACCCTTTTTCTCCATAGGTACAATGACTTAGAAAAGGAAAGCATCCAAAGCAACTGCTCGGAGGGCATTGATAGATGAAACCTCCAAATCTGAATAAGCGGGTAACATACCTAGTGGTTCATTGGAGGAATACAGGGTCGATACATCTGACACTAATGGGACCTGAACCACTAGGGCAAAAGCTAAAGCCCAGGCCGAGGTGGCCACTGCCACATCTGATGGTGCTCCCAAGTCTGAGGAGGGAGCTGATGAAAGAGCCCAAGAGTTTAGAAGTGGCTCTAAAATGATGAGAGGTCCGAGGAGGCCCAATCTGGTGATGGAAATAGTGAGTTCAGATCTAAGGAGGAGGCAACCAATGCCGAGCAAGAGAAGACTCCCCCTAGGGAGAATGTACCATTCAATGGAGAGTACAGAACCATAGGAGATCTATGAATAGGGTATAACTCTCACCCCAAAGAACAAACCTAGGCAAAGTATTCAAGAAGAACCGCGGATCCTCACCAATGCGTTGAATGAGGTGGAGGAGATGAAGTAGAAATTCAGCTATTATGGGTTCGATTGGATAGATAGAACCCCTAATTGATACACTTCAGAGATTGTTTGGGAGTTCTATGCCAATTATTTGGCAAACATGGAGTAGAAAGCAAAGGAAGGGAAAAAGTTGAAAGATCAACCCCAATTGGAGAGCATCATGGTACGATGCCGCAATGTTGATATAACCGAGTGCACTATTGCTCGGGTGTTATATGGGCCCCAGTTCATACCACCACACACAACACAGGAGTATGACTATCGGGTGGATGCCATCAAAAAGATCAAGCAGTTAGGCATTGATGAGAGGCGGAGGAAGATTCAGTGGTTGTCTAGGGTTATTGCTGAGGAAAAGGAGAAAGTAGAATGGGTCACCAGCGGAAAGCAGGTCACCAAGAATTCCTTAAACTTCATAGAAAAAGCCTGTTGGATGTTAGTTCACCACTAGTTCACTCTGTTTGTGAATGACAATACCCTCAGCACCAATAAAGAAGCATTGGTGGCGTGTATAATGTCTAGATACCCTATCAACATCCTGAGGGTCATTGCAGAGGAGATATGGGATCAGGCTATGGGATTGAGCACTACCATCCCATTCCTGAGTCTCGTATTCAGGCTGTGCACAGAGGTAGGTATCAAGGTGCATCGTGGTGAGGAGAAGTTGATCGAAGGATAGCGAATAGTAGATATTGGTTTAATCCGGGATGAAATGAACCTAGTAAGCTAAGCACGACTTTCTATTGCAGTCCCAATACCACGGACAATCAGGGGCGAGCAGGTGAATGCCCCCACCTTACAGGAGCAGGATGAGACACTAGCAACAGATGCTAGTAATTCAGAGGTAGCTCCCAGCATCTATGTCGCACCATCTATGGGCCTTCCAAGCCAGATTCCAGCCGAGTACATGCTGTTGCCTGAGGAATTTTTCCAGAAGATAGACAAGAGACTGCCGTTGCTGAGAAGGAGGTATAGTCTATGATGGAGAATGTGAAGCCTTAGGTGAAGGATGAGATTGAGGTGACTGCACGGGTCCTACACGCCAAGCTATATAGCTTTGAGAGCTGCTTCAATGATTGCATGGCCGAGCAGACTGACACTTGTATCCTCCTTGAGGAGATGGGGGCTCCTCAGAGCCAAGTGGCCGAGCTGTCATCATGAAAGCCGGCAATTCTAGTAGCCCCATCTCTTCCTGACTTCAACATTGGTATAGATGAGTAGCTTGATTTGGCGGCATATTGGGAGCTGATAGGAGCTGAGAGAGAAAAAAAGAAAAAAGAGGGTCTCTGAGGATGCTGGAGATGAGACCCTAAAGAAGAAGAGAAAGAAAGAAAATAAAGAGCTCAAACGGGCGAGATTGTAGAGCCATTAGACTCACGATGAGCATAGGTCGGAGCTGCTTGAAAGAGCGAGAGGAGCGGGTAGCTCTACCATTTCCCATGCCGAGCTTGCGGGTGGAACCCTTTGGGCGAGCCACATTCAGCCCCAATGATTCCAGAGGTCATAGAAGTGACCGCTACTGCTGAGGGGGTAACCATTCCTCCTACTGATACACCATTGAGTGTGCCGGCCGCCGCCAACACTACGACTGCAGCGGAGGTACTACCTCCGCAAGATGACAGGAGCACTTATTGCACACTGTTTTACATTCTATGCTTCGGGAATGAAACATTCTTTTTAAGAGGGGAGGGGGTGTACTTGTACTTTTGAGATTTTTTGGATTCGTCTGAGGGTTTTTCTTGCCGTGTTTCTTTTCCATCGGGCATGTTATCCAGTAGAATCAACATGTTTACGATGTTTTTCTTTAATTAGAAAGTAGCTTAGGATTACTTAGCTAATAAATTACACTAGTTTTGAAGTTTTGAAAAATTGACCCTATTTAAAAGTTTTGATGGTTAGTTATGTACTTGTTGATTGGAAAGCATGATTTCTGTGGATCTTTTTATTTCATTTAGAGTATTAGCATAAGTAGTTTTAGTTAGCCATGTATAAACTGGACTGGTTAGAATGAATGCAAAATATGTACCATGAGTGAGTAAGGTCTATACCTAATTCAATATTGGGTAAAGGATCTAGAACTTGCCCGGTTAGTCCTTACATAGGTTTTAGGATGGTTGGTTAGAAAAGGATTATAGGCCATTTTTGTTTAGCTAATTAGCTTAAACTACTCTACCAAAATAATATGATTCCCTTGATCCTAATTTTGAGCCTTAAATGAACCATTTTTCTTTAATTAACCAATTAACCGTACCCATTTTTTTAGATAATGAACTTGTTTTAGCCCTGGTCCCTCCTTGGACATTGTGAACCTCAACATAGGCAAAATGCCTAAGTGTAGGGTGGCTAGAGTAAGGATGCACATCTTTTGGGGAGGAGAAAAAGGAAGAGAAAAGAAAAAGGGTTAAAAATGAGGTGTGGTGTGACAAGAAAAAAGAAGAAAAAGAAATAAAAATTGAAAAGAAGATACAAAAAGAGAAAGATGAATGAAAATATGAGAAAACACATCACACCCATACAATTGCATAAAAATAGAGAAAAGGGAGGAAAAAGTTGAAAAAACAAAAAGGGTGGATAAAAGTGAAAAGTGGAGCCACGTGTATGTAGTGCCAAGGAGGATTTCGTCACTAAAAAGATTTCATATCTATCATACCCAGCCCGAAAGCCTACATTACAAGCCGAATCAAGTCCTAAGTGATCCTAGCCTGACCATCTGAAAAATCGAAGTAGAGAAAATAAGGGCAAGCCTGTGGTATCGATGTGCAGTATTTGGAACTTCCTTGTGAGGGTGAGAGTCATACTTGTTCGATCCCATATTTCATATTTTTATATAGTTGTGAGGGTACGTGGTTGTTCGATTCTGCTAGTTGTCCATGTGAAAAGCATTGGTGATGACTTGACTATCTGCTAATAGCTATATGACATATCTTAATCCCTATTTATCATGGTTTATGGTTTCTTGATATGCATATGCTGATTTGATTTAACTTGAAAAAGGGTCAAAAGCTATTTGAGTTTATGGTGCAAATTTTGATTGTTGGTGGCTGTAGTATCCTAGGTTTATTTTCTAGTTAAGCGCCGTTTTCAGTTTTTTGTTTTCTTTGCCTGGGGACATGCAAAAGTCTTAAGTTGAGGGTGTTGATGTATGGTGAGTTTACAACACTTTTGATGCTTAAAATTGAGAAAATAGCATAGACTTAGGTATGTTTATACGGACATGAGGTGCTTTTACTTTGTTTTTAGGGAAAATAGGTGTTGGAGCAAAAATGTGCAAAAGATGCATAAAAATGTAGAAAATCAGCGAAGTATCAATCTCAGTACTATCCATACCTAGACTATATGAGTCATACTGAGACTCATGGAAAAACTCAGAAGGCTGAAACAATGTGAAGGTAGAGTACGACTCTCAGTACGAGCCATAACTGGAGTCGTGGAATACTTCAGAGAAAATTTGCACAGGCGGTCTCTTGGTACAGGTGGAACCCACAGATCGTAACATCTACTTATGACCCATACCATGAGCTGTGGGGAGCTTCAGTGATTTTTAAAGACTTGGCAGAACTTCAGATGCAACAAGCAGTTATGAGTCGTAGGAGCAAGGTACGAGGCGTACCACAACACTTGTAGAAAAATTTAGAAGATCTGAAAGTTCTTAGAGTCAAGTCACGGATGGATTGTACGAGTCGTAGGAGGACCATGGAATGAGTCATATCAGTTGCCAACACTTAGTCAATTCTACAGCAACCAAGAAATGTACGAGAGCCAGGTACAACCCGTACAATCCTGTTAGGGGTCGTAAGATCAGTCGTAGGATAAGTCAGCGCCAAATATGGAAATTTCCCAATTAGCTTAGTAAAATGTTTCTGATGTCTATATAAATACCTTTTATGTTTTTTTTAGTAGAATAGACATGAGTAGACGTGTGATTACATTGAGAGAAGTTTTATTTGGGAATTATTATCAAGTTTTGGAGAGCAATTCTTGAGATCAACACTTGGGTTTATCAATTGTTCTTGATTTTGTTCATCAATATTCAAAGCAGGTTTTCTTCCAATTATTGTTGTAAGTATTTAATTTTGTATTTGTCTATGAACACCAATTGCAATCTTACAATCATGAGAGGATAAAACCTCCACAACTAGAGTTGTGGAAACCATGATGGATTAACGAACTAGGATTACACAAAGTGATTCAAAACCAATGCTAAATGCTTGTATTGTATTCTCTTCATCTTTAAACGTTTTTTAACGGTGTGCAACATTGGGACTTTCCCGAATTATTTATTTGCTTGAACCTAGAGAAGTAGAGATTAGAAAAAGAGAATTACAACAAAGCCTTGATTTTTATGATCATTGTATAACTTGAGCTATGGTTGCAAGAAAGTTAATTTGGGACATATTGATAACAGTTAGTTTGAAATCGCTCAGAGACCTGACCCGATGATTGAGTATAGTCATCTAATAGGGACGAACCAGTCATTTGGATGAACTAGTTATCAGTACTATAAGTAAGCATTGGGATTGATCACGCGTGTATAGCCAAAGTAGTTATGAATCCACGTGGAATACTTACCCTATTTATTTACAAATATTGATAACAACCACAATTGTGGTGTTGTATTATTATTGTTTTTCTTTAAACCCCCAATTTGTAGATAACTTACCAACAAGTTTAAGTCCCGACATTAGTCTAGATCTTACCTTATTCCCTGTGGGTTTGACCCCAACCTCTTTGTTGGGTTCTTTACTGACAATGTCAACTTCATACTTTGCCAGGAAGTGTGAGATTGAGCGTTATCAAGTTTGTGCTAGTGGAACCACCTCTACCTATGGAATCCTAAAGATGAATCGATTTAAGTATAGGTGGGTGGTCGAGAGTGAAGATCTTTCACAGACCTTTTCCTAGCAAGCTCTACTTTCCCCTCTTCATCTAGAGGCAGACCACTCTATATGTACTCTATGGCCTCATCTAGGCCCTATTCATTAGTCTCTCATCCTTCCCCACTTTTTCTTTTTTGGTGTCTAGAGGACTAGATTCAACAAACAAGTTGACAATCTATGTTATAGTGAGGACCTCCATGTATGGCTTGAGTGACCAAAATATCAAGCTCTCTAGCATATATCTCTACCATCTCTTATAGCGCCTTGGCCAAATCTTTCTTTAGCTTCTTCACCTTACTCACCACAAAGCTCTTCTCTTACTGTATCACTCTCAAATTCAACCTGTCAAGGCATATGGTGGCCTACCTCTAGGAAGTAGTCATAGATACTCCAAGGGGTTCCAAGCCTTACTAATGGTACAAATAAAAAAGTGGCATACTTTGAAACTATGGTCATGATCTAGTTATTCGCATGATCAAATTTGCAAGCTACTGAGATAAAGTTCTCGCGAGTGAGAATGAGCATAGAGGAGATGGTAGATGATGTGGTTGTGTATGAGTGAGGAGTAGCAAAAGAAGTGGCTCCAAATGGAATAGTAGTATTTGTAGTAGTGGATGGATCATCACTAGTGGTTTCAGGCTCAAAAGCATCAAAAGTACCTCAATATGGATGCCAAATTGCTCAGGAGTGGCACCGATAAGCATCAGAATGCTCATGTTCTTCTGTACTATAGGGTTTGTCTTATTTTTACTCTTTGTTATGTCTACATTATGCATAGCCTCTATATATTATCCTCTCATGGAAATGGACAAATACTGGCAACCCAATATAGTTGTGTCATAAGACATGGGGACGATAATGAGGTAGCATTCTAAGAAGCACATTCCTGCATGTTTTCAACCATAAGTTTCCCCAACATCAATTGGAAATATCAAATAATGGCCATAACTAGAATGAATCAGTCAATTGTAGGAGTGTTTTCTACCTTGGTCGGATATAATCGACACATAACTATATTCCACCAAAATTTGGCCTCTAGAGTGAGGTTCTTCTTGTAGATGGTGGTAGTGTGGTCAGTCAATCATATGGAGGTGGTCTGAGAAATGATTTTGGTTAGTCATTCCTACTGATTAGAAGTAGAGGCCAACTTTGGTGATACTCAAAAGTTTCGTGGGGATCTATGTAGTCCTCCACAACATAAAATCAGTTGATGTCATATTAGTGATGACTACATCAACCCCTCAAATAGTGGTAAAATCAAGTGGCGTTTGCAAAGACTTTGGTAATTTGTTTTATGTCTCAAATGCAGCCCCATATGATGCATAGAACTCTCAAATGATAGTCGGACAATATTGGTCGAGAGGGTGGGTTAATGGAATCTATGCTGGTATTTAAAGTAGGGCTAGAATGGAAGGATGGATTTCTAGCCTGTGCGACTTGGCTAATTTCTCCTCTGCAAAATTCCGTTGAGGTTTTCCATTAACTAGCTATAAACCAACTGTATATTTATCCTTCTCCCCAGGAACTGAGAATATTAGGCCACTCCTAACCTGTACCTTCCTCCAATCTCTGTTTTGCTAATGTTGGGCGTATTTACACACTTAATTACCATATCTTGCCTATACTTAGCTATGTTTTAAGAATAAATATTGTTGATTGCCTTGGTTTTATATGATATTTATGAAAAGAAGCTAACACATATGTTTAGATGCTTGTAGGATAAAAAATGCTAAGATTTGACTCATTTGGCATTGAAAAGTGATTGTTGACAAGCCGGGACTAAAAAGAGACAAGTTTTGAAGAAAATAAGAGGTTGGCGTCGTGGAGCCAAGCCTTCGCAAGAAGATCTGCATTGCACACTTGATGAAACTGTAGGAGAAACAAAACCGCCCTAGCTCTGCATTGCAGGACAAATATGCTACATGGAGGGCCACAACACGCAGTGAGGTCTCCGCAATGGGCCTTCCATCACGCAGTCAGTGTTAGCCGGCTAGAGTTTTACAAAGTCCAATCCTAGTCAAAGCAAGGGAATTGCAAACTAATCTTACTACTATAAATACCCCATAGGATGTTTTTATTAAAAACTCTAGCATAGTTCACACTTTATTCTAGGTTGTGGAGTGCATTATTCTATAGCATTGTTGAGAGAAAAACATCAAAGTTCTTGTGATTCTATTAGCTTATCAAGATTTATCGAACGATTTCATTTTATTGTAAGTAATCATAATGACTTATTATTCATATTTTGTTATCGTTTCTTCAAGAATGATTAGCTAAATTAATTATCTAGATTTGTAGGAACCATGATGGATTAACGAATGTAGGCAAACATAATAGTGATTCTTGAATGGTGAAATTGATTGTATTGTTATTCTCTTTGTTTTAATTAGTTTTAGCGGTTGCTAACATTAAAACGTGTTTGTATCATCAACTTCCATGACCAAAGAGGTTGAAGTTAGGAAAAGAGAATAACAATGAAAATTTGAGGTTACCAATTCTCATCTAATTGACTTGAGCTCTAACCAAGGATAGTCAGTCTAATTAAGATGAGGGCAAAATTTGAACACCTAAATCCGAGAATATTTAGAGTTAAATTCGTCTATGTAAGTCGATAGCTGTTAGATAAAATTTGTATATGAAATTCACTAGGATGGATTACTAATAAAATAAACCTACTATGTTATGAAATTATGGGGAATACATTCCTAGTTTATTCTCATATATTTGATATAATGGAAATCATAGTTTAAATTACTTATTTTTATTGCAAACCCCCTCTGAAATATTGACTACTTGTTGAATACTCACTCTTAACATATTATTTCTCACCTATTTTCTATGGGATTCGAGCCCAACCGCATTGATGACTTATGTCCATATTGTGGAGGACCCCATTTTTGGCAAGATTGTGAAGATGCACCCGGAAAAGAGATGTATGCACCTTCTTACTTCTATGATGTGCACGATTGCACTTTATATAGTCAAAGTGGACATTGGGGGTGATTGTCTCAATTATTTCTCTTATCAATCCAGTTGCTATAACAAAAATGTGGTTTTTTCATGTTGTCAAAGACTTGAACTTGTGCTTTTGATTTTGACAGAAATAATGACATGACATGTGAAGGACAAAGTATTGCATGTGAACGCGAAAAAAGAGAGCCGAACTCTCTTTGTTTCGGGATCGGAAAGGTCATGGAAGCTATGCTCCAAACCTTTTTGGAGCGGGAGTCTAACTTAGAGAAGGATACTGACTCCTCAATACCCATGGAATTATCTACCCCTCAAGAAAAAATGATTGAAGAAGAGATTTTAAGCTCAAATGATGAGCCAAAATATCTTTATGACCACAATAAAAATTGTGGAACTGAAGAAGAGAAAAAATTTGAAGAAGAAACCTATAGTTCTCAAAAAGAAGAAGTTGAGGAAATATTGAGAAGCATAATGAGAAAAAGTGAATAATGGGGCCGAGTCCTGACTAACTAGTGGGAAAACATGCAACATGATGATGATGAAGTTATTCAAAACATGCATTTTTCTATGGGAGGATTTTTACAAGTCTTACAAAATTCCCATCATGAAACAAACTTTATGTCACGACTCAAACATAGGCCCGGATCAATACACGGGACAAAGAATCCCAAGAGACTCCAAGTCGACCCATGATATGAACATGACATCTAACTCAATCATAACAAAGAGGAAGGTCAACATAATTAACATAGCGGAAGTCTGAAAATATCGTAACATCAGAATACATGTCACAAGTCTGAAGCTGAGTACATTCTATGTCTGTAAAACCTCTACTACTGACGAGTTGATGGGAAAAGACCCCAACTAACTCACTAAAGTATAAAACTGAAAGTACTAGATACAACTGAAAAGAAGGTCCCTCGAAAGATGAGGATTCACCAACTCTGGTTGATAAGTGTCAATGCTGCAGGTCTGGCTAATGATGAAATTGAACCTAAATATCCAAGCCTGTATCATGAAATGATACAACATAGAGTATGCAGTCAGTATGTTGAATATACCGAGTATGCAAGGTAAGTAAAACCGCTAAGTAAGTAAAATCATAAACCATGCATATCATAAAACATAATCAAGATAAGATTCTGAGAGTAGGACTTGCATGCTATTTTCTAAAATCATGATCTGAACATAACTTAATATCATTACTAAATCAAATGACCAAAAGCTGAAAGAAGACAATCATAAGTAAAACTGAACTTTGGATCAAACTTACTGAAAACATAATATCCGGACTAATGAACATGCATAACTGAAATCATGAGGAATAATGGGAGAATCGTCATGTAACCGATATTACCATGATAGAGCTTACATAGTCCTGATTATCACACTTAAGTGGGTAGACCGTCCAAAGCCTTTCCAGAGCTAAGGACGCTACCATGATATCGATATCAAGCTGAAGGCCCCTTAGGCTCGAGCTGGTCATTCATGCCGAGTTTAGAGCGGCATTTTTAGATGTTGGCATAGACGATGATCTCTCAGGTCAACTGGAAGGCGATGGCTTATGTTCCTCAGAATGAGAATGCAGTGGTGGCTAGAGTTCGATACTTTCTCTGGATGAATTTGTCAGAGTTTTTAGGGTCAAAGGTAGAACAGGACCCTCATGAGTTCATTGTGGAGGTGCAGAAGATCACTCAGATTATAGGGGCAACTAGAGAGGAGAGTGCGGATTTAGCCTCCTATCAGCTTAAGGGGGTTGCTTACATATTGTATCGTTAGTGGAAGGATGGTATAGTAGTGGGAGCAGTTCTTGTGAGTTGGGACGAGTTTGTGACTGCTTTCTTGGATAGGTTCTTCCTAGGGAGTTGAGGGAGGCAAAGGCAGTAGAGTTCGTCAACTTGAAGCAGTACCACAAGACTGTCCAAGAGTATGCCTTGGAGTTTACCCAACTGTCCAAGTATGAGCTGGAGATAGTTGCAGATCAGAGAGCTCGTATGAGCAGGTTTTTGAATGGAATATCAGACTCGCTGGTCAAGGCGTTTAGGATCGCTACGTTGAACGGTGATCTAGACTTCTCACCATTGGTCATATATGCCCAGCAGATAGAGGCGGATCAGATGAGGGAGAAGGAGAGACAGAGGCCAAGAGGGCCAGGATAGGGAGTTTCGGGCAGTTGTAGCAGAGATCTGGCAGAGGACATGGCCACTAGTCCCATCATAGATTATCATCCCTAGCACTATCATTAGCCAGTGTTCCATCTAGTTCTAGGCGTGATTAGTAGGGTAGAACATCAAGCTCAAGAGGTTAGTGGAGCATGTCAGTAGAGCCCAACATTCCAATTTGCGGTAGGTGTGGTAGGAGGCACACCTGGCATGATTTTGGACGGCTCTACCCACTTGAGTGTAATAGCTGGGGCATCACGTAAGCTCTACCATGATGGTGTCAGTTATGATGAGTCTTCAATTATTTCTCATGATTTCAGTTATGCATTTTCATGACTTATGATATCATGTTTTACAGCAGGTTTTACCCAATGATCAATTTATAAGATTTTACTTATGATTTCAGCTATGGCAAGACATATAATCCTATTTTCAGTTTTGTGTCATTCTATTCAGATATGAAATTCAGTTTATGACTATACATGTTTTCAGATATCAGCATGCGGTCCTTACTCTTATGATCCTGTGATTTATGTTTATATGTATGATTTCAGTTTATACTTATTCAACATGTTTTACTTACCTTGCATACTCAGTACATTCCAAGTACTGACCGCATACTCTATGTTGTATCGTCTCATGATACAGGTTCAGATAATTAGACTCAGTTCCGTCGTTAGCCTATTTCCCACAACTTACTCCAGTTTCCCATTGTTGGTGAGTCCTCATCCTTTGAGGACCTTTAGTTAGTGATGAGTTATATTACTTTCAGTTTCAGACTTTAGTGAGCTGGTTGGGGATGTTGTCCGATCAACTCTTCAAACATGTTAGAGGCTTATCGGACAATATGCAGAATTTCAATTTTGTCAGTATTGACTCTATTATGATTGATAAGTATTCAAACTTCTGCTTATTCATGTTTCAGTTATCATACTTCTTTTGATATATGTTCTTTAGTTATCATGTTTATTCCATGGGTCTACTTGAAGCTATTCATGGTTCTAGGTTCTAGTCTCGATCCTGAGTCTTAGCTCGGGTCGTGACACCTAAAGATCTTAATCAATGCATTAGTGGTTTGAGGTATTATTTTGATGTTGCTAGGTAATTTTGGTGAGAAGAATTTGTGATGGGTTGTATCTGTGATATGAAAATTTTGGAAAGGTTCTAATTTAAAAGATTTGAGTAAGGAAGGAAAGATTTTCATGCACTCAAGATTTGAGGTTATTACTACTCTTATGGCTGGTGCAACTTTTATGCTAATACTTATGGGTATTTTGAATCACTCCTCGAGTAGATATGAAGGATTTTCAATTTATTAAGTTAAAATTGATTAAAAATGAAATCTGACATTTGGGAAAATAAAGATAAGGGTATTTATTTTATATGCTAATAAGATAGGATGTAAATTTTTGAGTGTTCTTGGAGGAGAAAGTATATGAATATTTTTAGCTAAGAGCTTTGGTAAGTGCCATGGTAGTTTTGAGTTTGGTGATTGGTGTAGTTCAGATTTTAGATGAATGGCACAACGAGATTAATGGAAAGAAGATTTCTGGTGTATTAAAGTGTGTGGTAAGATGACATCATCAAATGAATAAAATAAAGTTGATCAGGTAAAGGGAGTTATATATTCTAGCGACCCATCAGTCGTTATTAAATCTTTGGCAATAGGAGCATAAGAGTTCATTTTTATTGGTATGCATTTTTATTTTTGGAATAACATGTATAAGCTAAAGTAAGATAGTTTTAAAATAAAGTGAGCCTAGTTGGGTGAGTCCTCCATAGCGGCTAGTTTGTCATTGTATAATAAATGTTGAGAGCTGCAGCGAGAGACAAAAACCAGAGTTTTTTGTTTAAGTCTATTTCAGGATTTAGCTCCTATTCTAAGGAGGGTTTCTCCTAAAAATGCATCCAGAGTAAATTTTAAGATATTCCACCCAAGAACGGAGAGGTGTAGCCCTCCAAAAATGTGGTTCCCCCATCTTCCTTGCCAATCTTTCATCAAGAATTGTAGATTGAGGGCAAAAAATCAAGTGCCACTAGTGTTATGGCAATAGCTTGACATTGAGGTAGGTTATGGTTTACTTTGAATTTAAACTTTTATTATTAAAACATATATACTTATAAAATTGGCAGGAGAAGGAATGAGTAGACCTCTATGCATGGTGTACGGTTGGGTGTCACCTAGAATAACATAGGAAAATATGCATGGGTAGTGCGTGCGAGTAATTGTCTATATATGATCATGATTCGGTTAAGATTAACGTGAGAGGGGTGGATACATTATGTTAAAATTTGGCTATAACTTGAATAAGATTATACTAAGGTTTCGAAGGGAAGGGTGACTAGTAGCAAGGATATAATTATCCAAAATGGGATTTGAAGGGAAAGAATGTAGCAGAGTATTAGTGCTTGATCCTTAATAAAATATTTATGATCTAAAGAGTTATGTCTTGGTTAGGGGAATTGTGGTATGATTTCCTAAAAACTATTAATAAGAGGATGCTTAGGAAAGGGATAAATATGTATGTGTGAATGGGTCACACTCTTAAACAAAAATTGGCAATTCTAGTCTGAGAGTGTCTATTGGGAAATGTTTTCAAATTATTGCGTCCTTATATGACCTTGCTTGTAGAAATAAGCTATTAAAATGTTAAAACATGTTTGATGTATACATGTAGATATATCTTGTGATGGTTGTGTGCATTCATGATGATCAATGCATACTTAGCTGTATTATCCTATGTGATGGTTGAATAGGGAACATACTGAGACATGTTGATGATAATTGAGTAATAAATTATTATTCAAAAATGAGTGGCTCATGTACGATATGAGCTTACGGATGAGAAGATACATGAGGGATGAGCGGCAGAAGAAATGGAAATGGAAATGGCCACGAGGATGGCTATGGGGATGGGCACCAACAGGCCCCACCAGCCCATGAGCACCTGGCACCGGAGCTGATTGCCCATGCTGAATTCAGGGCAGCCATTCAGATGCTAGCACAGGCCTTGACCACCCAAGGCAATTAGCAGGCAGTAGTGCATGTCCCATAGAATGGGAATGCGATGGCAAAAAGAGTTAGAGATTTCTTGAGTATGAACCCTCCAGAGTTCCTTGGGTCAAAGGTGGTCGAGGATCCACATGAGTTTATCGACAAGATTCTAAAGATCACCTAGGTCATGGGGGTGAATGGAGAGGAGTGCAACGACTTAGCCTCTTATCTATTGAAAAGGGTTGCACATATCTGGTTCAAGTAATGGAAGGATAGTAGGGTTGGAGTACGCCCTATCAGTTGGGATGAGTTTCACGTCGCTTTTCTAGATCGGTTCTTCCCTTGTGAGATGAGGGAGCTGAAAGCGGCTGATTTTGTGAATCTAAAATAGGGAAAGATGACAGTGAAGGAATATGCCTTAGAATCCACTAGTCTATCCAAGTATGCACCAAAGCTCGTGGTTGATTAGAGAGCTAGAGTGAGCAGATTTGTTCATGGAGTGGCGGACTACTTGGAAAAGGATTGCAGAACCACCATACTCTATCAGGATATGGATTTTCCTCCGATAGTTTTATATGCCCCGCAGATGTAGGTAGTGCATTTGAGGGAGAGAGAGGCCAAGAGGGCCAGGACAGATAGTTATAGGTTCTCTCAGTCGAGATAAGGTGGTGGGCAGCGACAACAGTCCCACTAGAGATCTTCAGCATCTTCAGCTATAGTGTGCCATCCAGTCCTAGGCACGACCAAAGGGGACAAGCATCAGGCTCTAGGTGTCAGAGCAGCAGGCCCGCAGATTCCAGTATTCCAGTTTGCGACCGGTGGGGATGGAGGCACACAAGTCAGTGTTTGGCAGATATAGGCACTTTCTTCGGGTGTGGAAATCCCGGACATATGCTCAGAGATTGCCCAACAGCTAGACAGGAACATGATAGGGTCTGAGGCCTAGCTTCCAGTTCAACAGCTTCACCAGCACGCCTATCTCAGTAGGGCGCATTCACTAGTGCGGGTGGCAGACAGTGCCAAAACAGATTCTATGCCTTATCATCCTTCCAGGAGCAAGAGGTTTCCTCGGATCTAGTCACTGGTATGTTACGAGTTTTCCACCTTGATATTAATGCTTTTTTATACCTAGGGGCTACTTTGTCTTTTGTGATGCCCTATGTTGCTAGTAGTTTCGGAGTCAGTCCAAAATCTTATCAGAACACTTCTCAGTCTCTACTCCAATCGGTGATTCAGTTATTGCTAGACGGGTGTATATAGATTGCACTATCACAGTTCTTTAGAAAATCACCTCAGTAGATTTAGTAGAGTTAGCCATGACCGATTTTGATGTTATCCTCATCATGGATTGGCTATTTGCATGTTATGCCTCAGTTAATTGTAGAACCTGTGTGGTAGAGTTTCAATTCCCAAGTAAGCCAGTCTTAGAATGGAAGGGTAGTTTAGATGTGCTTGTAGGTCATTTCATTTCCTACCATAAGGCCAGAAAGATGATCTCTAAGGGTTACGTGTACCATCTAGTTAGGGTTAAGGATGCTACATCCAAGACCATGACTATCCAGTCCATTCCAGTAGTATGTGAGAATCCAGAAGTCTTCCCAGATGATCTACCGAGAATCTCTCCTGAGTGGGAGATTGATTTTGGTATTGACCTTCTTCCTGATACGCAGCCTATATATATTCCTCCTTACAGAATGTTTCCAATCGAGCTAAAGGAATTGAAGGAGCAATTAAAGGCCTCCTAGACAAGGGTTTCATTAGACCGAGCAAATCCCCATGGGGTGTTCCAGTTCTATTTTTCCGAAAGAAGGATGGTTCTCTTTGTATGTGTATTGATTACCAGCAATTGAACAAGGTCAGCATCAAGAAATGGTATCCCCTTTATAGAATTAATGATTTGTTTGACCAGCTTCAAAGTGCAAAGTGCTTTTTGAAGATAGATCTCAGATCCGAATACAATCAGCTCAGGGTTCAGGAGCGTGACGTCCCAAAGACAGCTTCAGGATGCGGTATGGTCATTATGAGTTTGTAGTTATGTCTTTTGGACTAACGAATGCTCCTGCAACTTTTATGGATTTGATGAACAAGGTGTTCAAGCCATACTTGGATATGTTCGTGATCATGTTTATCGATGATATCCTGATATACTCTCGGAGCGAAGAGGAGCATGGCACTCATTTGAGGGTGGTGCTATAGACTCTCTAGGATCGCCAATTATATGCTAAATTTAGTAAATGTGAATTTTGGTTGAACTTAGTGGCATTTTTGGGTCATGTGGTGTCGCGTGAGGGTATAAAGTTGGACCCCCAGAAGATAGAGGCGGTGAAGAATTGGCCTAAATCGGTGAATCCTTCGGATATTAGGAGATTCTTAGGTTTAGTTGGCTATTATCGGAGATTTGTTGAGGGATTTTCATCTATTGCAGCTCCATTGATGAATTGACCCAACAGAAAGTGAAACTTCAATGGTCACAGGCTTGTGAGAGGAGCTTTCAAGAGTTGAAGACTCGACTTACCAGCACCGGTGTTAACCCTACCTGAGGGTACTGATGGGTTTGTGGTGTATTGTGATGCTTCGAAGATCGGCCTTGATTGTGTATTGATGCAGCATGGTAAGGTTATAGCATATGCTTCCAAGCAACTGAAAGTTTATGAGAAGAATTACCCGACCCATGATCTTGAATTGGCGGCGGCGGCGATATTTTCCTTGAAGATTTGGAGACACAATTTGTATTGGGTCTATGTGGATGTGTTTACGGACCACAAAATCCCACAATATGTGTTTACTCAGAAGGATCTAAGTCTGCTTCAAAGGAGGTGGTTGGAGCTACTCAAGGATTATGATATGAGTGTCCTTTACAATTTGGGTAAGGCTAACGTAGTAGCAGACATACTTAGTAGACTCTCTATGGAGAGTGTGTCCCATGTGGATGAAGGGAGGAAGGAGCTGATAAAAGATGTGCATCGACTTGCAAGGTTGGGAGTTCATTTGGTTGACTTTACCAATGGCGGTGTTATTGTTCAAAACGGATAAAAATCATCCTTGGTGGCTGTTGTAAAAGCTAGACAAGACAAGGACCCTATTTTGTTAGATTTAAAGGAAGTCGTCTAGAATTAGAAGGTAGAGGTCTTTTCCAAAGGAGGAGATGGTGTGCTTCGATATCAGGGTTGTTTGTGCATTCTAGATCTTGGTGATTTGGGAGACAAAATGTTGCACGAGGCTCACGGTTCTAGGTATTCCATACATCTAGGTGCCACCAAGATGTATCGTGACTTATGGGAAGTCTATTGGTGGAATGTCATGAAGAAGGACATCACAAAATTTGTAGCTAAGTGTCCAAATTGTCAGCAAGTGAAGGTTGAGCATCAAAGACTGGGAGGTGCTTCAGGACATCAGTATCCCTACTTGGAAGTGGGAGGAAATCAATATGGACTTCATCACAGGGTTGCCTTGCACTCATAGACAGTATGACTCCATTTGGGTGGTCATGGACAGGTTGGCCAAAGCCGCTCATTTTCTACCGATTAAAACTAAAGATTTAGTAGAGGATTATGCCAAACTGTACATCCGAGAACTAGTCCAGTTGCATGGAGTGCCCTTTTCCATCATATCAGACGGAGGTACTCAGTTCACCTCTCAGTTTTTGGAGATCATTTTAAAAGGGACTTGGTACTCAGGTCAAGCTCAATACAACATTCCATCCGAAAATCGATGGTCAGGCGGAGCAGACTATTCAAACTCTCAAGGGCATGTTAAGAGCATGTGTGATTGACTTCAAGGGTAGTTGGGTTGATCATTTTCCTCTCATTAAGTTCGCGTATAATAACAATTATCATTCCAACATTCATATGGCTCCATTTATGGCTCTGTATGGGCGGAAATGTAGATTGCCTATTGGTTGGTTTGAAGTCGGTGAAGCTATGATGATAGGACAACATTCAGTTCTTTGAGAAAGTTCAGCTCACACGGGACAGGTTGAAAATAACTCAAAGTTGCCAAAAGTCCTATGCGGATGTGCGAAGGAGAGAGCTTGAGTTCGAAGTTGATTATTGGGTGTTTTTGAAGGTGTCTCCCATGAAGGGAGTGATGAGATTCAGAAAGAAAGGAAAACACAGTCCCCATTATGTGGGCCTGTACCATATTATGAAATAGGTTGGCAAGATAGCATATGAGTTGCAGTTTCCCTCAGAATTATCTTCAGTCCATTCAGTTTTCCATGTATCGCTCCTAAAGAAGTGTTTGGGTGATCCAGCTCTAGTTGTTACTGTGGACAGTGTCGGTGTGAAAGACAGCCTTAGCTATGAGGAGGTCCAGTGGAAATATTGGATCATCAGGTTTGAAAGCTAAGGAACAAGGAAGTAGCTTCAGTTAAGTTTTTATGGAGAAATTAGCATGTTGAGGGAGCTATGTGGGAAGCCGAAGCAGATATAATGTCTAGATACCCACATTTATACCCTACCGGCTCAGTTCCATCTTGAGGTATTAGATTTTGCCCTAAAACTCTACTCAGTTTCATGTTCAGTTCATGTGCCCCAGTTTCTTTCATGTCTATGGATGTATGTATGATTCATGAATTTAGTTCAGTCATGTAGTTCAGTTCGGAGGTAGTCAATCCGTCGGTTTTCAGCTTATATGGTCAATATTTGAGTATGATGATTGCATCTCTCTGCTTTTCTGTATGATTTTCAACATTCAAGGATGAATGTTCCCAAGGGGGAGATATTGTAGTACCCCGAAAACCCTAAGATCAGACCTGGGAGTTGAAATGGAGAAAAAAGAATTTTCTACACCATGTCATACAATGATTTGTCCTGTGACCCATCAGGATGACCACGAGTCGTTAAGTGACTCGTGGTGAGGAGTATGACTAGAGTTGGAAATTTCTGGTTCTAGGTCACCACGGACATGACCACAAGTCGTGGTCAGCCCCACGACTCATTGAGTCAGTCGTGGTTAGGAATGAGGTGAAGGTAGGAGAAACTGGGCAGTGCACTTAATGGGTGGGTTACCACGACTCATTGTGTGCACCATGAGTCGTGGTGTGCCCTATAGTGACCCCTAGGTGAATATTGGTAGTGAAGGCAACGGAAGGTGACCATGATTAGTGGTCACCAGTGACGAACTGTTAGGTCCCTTGTGAGGACCCTTTGTGGTATCATGGCCAGTGTACTTAACGACAGGAGATCACGACTCGTGCCTAGTGGTAACGACTCGTCCAGTCCCTCGTTGGAACTGGCAGTAAGTTTTTCTTTGCGAATATAGTAAGGGCTTATTTGTAATTCCTATGATCCTAAGGCCTAAATGACATCAGTTTAAGCTATGTATAGTGAGTTTTAAGAAGGGTAAGTTCATTCTAAACTATCCCTATTCATGGATGCAAGCTTAGAGGGCTAGAGAGGTGATCAAGCTTAATTCCTTCCAAATTCTTCTCAATTCTTCCTTGGGAAATCAGAGAAGTTGTAGAATCAGAGTCCCTCAGGTATGTATGGTTATGAATGGGTGAATTTGTTCACACCCATGGCCAATACCTCTCTAATTCATGAAAATCTACATCTTGATCCTATGGGGTTTAACCAAATGCATAAATTTCCTAAGTTTCTACATAGGTATGATCTAAGTATGTTTCTATCATTTAATATGATTCATGGTCAAGTTTTATAATGTTTTCAATTATAAATCATGTTTTGAAGTTTTATAAATTATGATGCCCATCCATGAGAAGTTCATGAAAGTTGAGATTTATGATGTATGTTCAAGTATGATGAGATATTTATGATGAAAAACATGTTTTCAAGTTACCCATGTTTATGATTATGTTTTCAAGTGAATTAAGTATTTTCAAGCATGTTTAAGTATTGATCAAGCCCATATGTTCAAGTATGATTTATGATTTCATGTCAAAATTAGCTTACCACATGGTTTTGGAGTCAAGACACTCAATTATGTTTAGCTTGCGGTATGGTTTGAGTCAAGTCTCCTCATGTATGATTTTATATAGACATGATTATTCAGCTTCATTGAAAAACGATGGAGAGCATATGCATGTTTTTGGGAGAAGTGTCTAGCATCGAGTAGGCTAAGGGTTAGTCAACCCTATGCCTCAAAACTACATGCCAACGTAGGTATGATCAGATTAATTAGGATCTCCTTTGTGAGCTTTCCCCTGCCCCAAGGGGCCTTCAGCTTGATATCGATATCATGATACCACCCTTAGCCCTGGCAAGGCTTTGGACGGTTCTTCCCACTTGAGTGTGATAGTCGGGACCACGTAAACTCTATCATGGTAATGTCGGTTATAAGACGAGTCTCTCGTTATTCCTCATGATTTCAGTTATTCATGTTTATCATTCATGATATATTTATTTATTTATTTATTTATTTTAAAGCAGGTTTGAGCAATGTCCAATTGTACTTATGATTATCAGATTTCAGCTTTGGGTCATTCGATTCAGTTATGATGTTCAATTATGTTCAGATCATGATTTTAGAAAATAGCATGCAAGCCCTACTCTCAGATTCTTATCTTTATTATGTTTTATATTATGCATGTTTTAATGATTTTACTTAATTAAGCCATTTTACTTACCTTTCATACTCGGTACATTCCACGTACTGACCGCATAATCTATGCTATATCATTTTATGATACAGGCTCCAATCTTCATACTCAGCCTCGTCACTAGCTAGTTTACGGAGTTAGCATCCAACTTCGGTGGTGAGTTTTCATCTCCCGAGGACCATTCCTTATCAGTTATCTTTGTATTTTTGGTTTTAGGCTTAGAGAGTTAGGTGGGGTCTTTTCCCATCAACTCATCAGACATAGAGTCTTTTCTGACATAGATTATATTTAGCTTCAGATTTGCGGTTGTATTCTGATGTTATGTATAACTTCCTCTATGATTACTATGATTGATCTTCTGCTTTTATTGATTTAGATATTATGTTTATTCCATGGGTCGACTTGAATCCTCTCGGGATTCCTTGTCCCGTGTCTCGATCCAGGCCTATGTTCCGGTCATGACAGCTTCTGTTGTGGCTAAGAAGAAAATTTAAGCTTAAATCTCAAAGGGGTTAACTAGGGATGCTGTTAAGAAAATTACAACAACAATGGACCAAATAGGTCTTTCAAATAAATGCCTTAATCACCTCTTTATTGGAAACTAGCTATCCTATGCACACATAGGCAAGTTCTAGATGCAGCATATCAAGCTCACCTCTCATGGCGTCATGATGTGCTACATATCCACAAAATCAAGTTGAATAAAGCTATCATTATTAAGCCCTAAGATTATTTTTCTTTGAGTCAAATTAAAGAACCTATGTGTCTCTCATGGATTATTACTTCTTATGAATTCAAGATGATCACTTCATTGTCTTTAGCTTAGCTTCTAAGTGGAATATCAAAGAGCACATAAGTAGTAGTTTTGACTTCATCTTAAAAAATGAAAAAAATTGTGACCAATTTTCCCTTAAGACGGTCGTTATCCATCCATCATTGAGAAGGATCACTACCTCTATGAAAATACTAAAAACATGACTCTTAATTAACAAAACAAAACTAAGTAGAGACGATCACATAACAACTAACAAGGCATCATCAGTGTTCACAGCCATCACCATTACTAGCTATTATAGACTATGGTTTTATCAATCACAAATCAGCTACCACACAGAGAATAAACACTAGTGCCACAACCCACTACAAATTTAGAAAACAAGGAATACAACAGGAAATTTATTTCCTCTACCCCACACTTAAACAGGCACTGTCCCCAGTGTATACACAAATTTATCAATTAGGGAGAGAAAAAGAACTTCCCGAGCCTCTACATACAATCGTCATCATCAGGATTATACTCCTAATCATCATCATCATCCTCACCATCAACCTGCATGGCTCTTGTGGTGGCATCCTCCTCATCATCATCGTCGGTATCATCAACATCATCGGTCAACACTGTGGCCTCATCATCATCTAGAGGCTCCTTGAAAGCTGGTCCCACTATGCATATCGGCATCACACTCTTGATGAGTGGGTATCGCTCATCTAATGCTGGCATATCCTCATCAGTGGTTGGTCTGCCTCCTATCTTTAACTACAGCTCTAGCATCCCAAACATGCAGCCTCGCCAGATGTCATCCTGAGCCTGACGCTCAGTGGAAGTGAGAAGTGGAACTGAAGAGTTGGTTGGCTCCTGAACTTTGTGATATCAATCATTTTTCCTACCAAGTGCCCTGCTAGGGGTAGATGATGATCGACCTCTTTTTCCTCAATGCCAGCCTCTCTCAAAAACTGGGTAAGAAGGCTGCCATAACAGTACATCCATCGGCAGTTATCTCTGGACCTCCTCATGTTATTTGTGAGCACTGTACGAAAATTGATTGGCATCCCCTTTATCAGGATATACACCAACACAATTCTCTCTCTAGTGATCTCTGTGGTGTGTGTCCCAGGCAAGAGTACAACACATACAAGCTTGACTCAATCTCTCACCTCCTTAGTCAAGCAGGAGAACGAGAGTGTAGAAAGGGTGTCATTATGGTACCTTGCCCAACGGGAAGATGAGTGTTCACCACATAGTGTGTGAAAAATATCATGATATGGGGGTGTCTCTAGCAATATGAAGTACATCGACGGGTGATAACGTCCAAATTTATTCCTTGCGACCTGAGAGTGTAAATAGATTGACAAAATAAATATACCCAACAGGTGTTGGGGTCGAATCCTATAGTAAATTGAGTCGATAATTCAAGAGTTATAAACTAACTCAAACTAGAATGCATTGTTGTTCAACATTTGAAAAGTAAAGTGGGAAAAAAAGGAAAAACAGTATCCAATTCTAATTTAGAACTAAGTGGGGAAAATTCCAATTGCTGCTTTCTCAAGTGAAATGGCTTGGGGTGTGCTATGCATGGTCTAACATCTAGCATGGAATACTTCATTGACTTAAATTCAAATTCAACTTAGATAGCCGTAGATAAATCTCATTCTCTTATTTCTCAACCACAAGAATGTTTATGCCTTGGGTTTTCTCAAACCCCAAGGCAAGATCAAATCATCAACCACAAGAGCTTGAGGAGGGATCAAGCTATCTCTATCCTAGACCCTTTAATGGAGTAAAAATGTGGGTTTTGACTATCTCTAGCTCAACCCCACACATCCAAGGGTTTCCCTGCTTTCCCTCAATTCGGATCAAGGGTATGGAGGTTGATATTACTTTAGCCGCCATGAATGTATTATTCTAGGATGATAAGATTAATCCAGGGGCTGAGTATGCAGATAGAGTGGCTGATAAAGAAAATCAATTCAGCTAGATAACTCTAATCATTGTCAATGCTAAGCCCTTGTGGGCCTCCATGGGTGGGGAGATTTCAAGGCATGATCTCAAGTTCGAAGCAAAATTGTGGCTGGTATTTGTGTGCGAATGGATTATACCATCAAAGAATGACCAAAGAGTGAACTTGGAGGCTGCTACACTCATCACCTGTACCATGATAGGGGGAGCCCATCAACTTCGGGGAGATTGTGGCCAACCAAATGAAGGAAAGGCCAGGTAGTAGGGAATGTCAATGCCAGATTGGTTCTTATCTCTCAGTTGTGCCTCAATTTAGGTGTTCCACTATTCCTTGATAAGTATCCCGGATCCACCACCGATGTAATCAATCCGGAGACAAAAAGGGATGCCAAGGCACCCAAGGTGAAGAGAAAAAGGTTGCAAGCTTTTGAGTCTCTCGAAGGCTCCAACTCCCAGACATAGAAGCGACCCCCATTGCTCCAGACCTTAATATACCACACCTTGAGACACTAGGTCATGCATCTGGGAAAGCACAATTTCAAGGGCCTTCACCTCGTCCCACATCTTCTCACCCAAGCAAAATTCAAAAGCTTGCCGAGATGATACATTCTCATGAGAGACAACTCAAAAAGTTGGCTTAGTAAAAAGGGAGATGAAGAATGTGTACGATAGCTTGACCAAACTATGCTCTCGGGTGGATGTAGTGGAGGGCACAGTGACATCTCTTCGGGCTGAAGTGCAAGAGTTGAGAAGTCGGGTACCAAGGAAAGATCTGAACATGAGCGCACTTGATGCAGCCATGGCCGCTCCACTTATAGCTCGAGGCCCCATTGATGATATATTTGAGGGCCTAGGTGATGATGAGGAGACCTGGGGAGATAAGGGTCATGATGCAGATTATGAGGCCAATGTTGATGATGAGGAGTAGCCACTTGAGGGAGTTCCCACCACCTTTTCCATTTTTCATGCATACATTGGAGACAATGTATTTTCATAGTTGGGAGTGGGGTAAGCTCTCTCTTTCTCTCGTGTAGTTATTATTGAGTTGTTGTGCCCTCGTAGGGCTTGTTGTTGATATTTTGTTTCCCTTGTTAGGCTAATTTGATTTTTTTTATGTTGCGTTGGTTACTGATTGCTGCCCTTGTCAGGCCTGTGATGAATGAAATTTTGTGCTTAAGTTGTTAGTGCCATTAAATAGGTTTGTGTTCAATTTCCAAATGTTTCATGGCCCAAGTCTCATTTATCGCCTGTTGTTTATAGTAGTTAGTGAATAAACTCCAAGAATTTTCTTTATGCCACAGTTCTTTCCCAAGGAGCGATTTTCTTTTCTTTTCTTTTATTATCGGAATGGGTTGCATTTGCCATGATGGATGGAGAGGTTACTTTCTTAATGGAAAATGTTGAGTTTAAAGTTCTTTTTGAGTCAATGACTGAAATGGCTACCAAGAGGTACCACCAGAAAAATTTCTTAAATGGCATGGTTGTTAAAAAAAGGAATTTTGAGAAGGAAAGGAGTAGTTTAATTTGAAAGCTAAGTACTCTTTTGTCATAAGTTACACATTCTTTGTTTGGCTTCTTGATTCACATGATATCTAGTTTTATGACTCTTGATGTAGTGATGAAAATGGTGTGAACCCCTTGGAGGGTGATGCTTTGTGGGAAAGGTTTTAGTTTAATTTTGTTGCATGAACGATTATTTAGAACTTGCCCCAAGTGTGTCTCAAGGAGAAACTCTAGATGTAGTTGCACTTAAAAGATGATTTTAAGCTTTGTTTTGATAGCTGCTTTACCCATATGACCTCCTTAAGCTTGAATTCTTGCTAGCCAATGTTGAGCCTTTAAGCCTTTTCCTTGAAAACCACATTACAAGCCTATTAACCTTTTTGTAATCCCTCTTTGGTACCCATCCTCCCTAGTGCTAATTGTGAGAAGAAATGAAAAAATGATGCTTGAAGTCCCAAAAGTGTGGGAATAGAAAAGGGAAAGATGATGCAAAAGCCTAAGTTTGGGGGTTGCAAAAAGCAAAATGGGAAAATGATGTGAACTTCAATGTGGTAGCACCACATTATGAAAATAATGAATGAATTGTTTGGGTAGAAAGAACCAAATTGTGGAAAGGTGCTGCCTCATGCATAAATGAAATGAAGAATGTTAATTAAGGAGAGATAAGGAGCGCTTTTGTTTCAAAAGTGAAAATGTTGTTCAAGGAGACATAAGGTGAGGGTGATCCCAAAAGAAAATGGAATATGCAATAATATTCAAAAAAAGGGCATTAGGGAGGTTCTAGTCAGTAGAACTTAAAAGTCATCCTACCTTTCCCCCTAGTCTTCATCATGGCCTCCAAGTCCTAATTGATTTTAAGTGGAACAACTCTATATTATTGGTGAATTATATAAAGGGAAAGCCTATGCATCAAGTTACGTGCATGAGAATTTCTTTGTAAGAGTGAGCGTATTTGTTTCATTCTATAACCACTTGAGTGTGAATTGCTTGATAATTAAATGAGATTCTCTCTTAATGTGAGTAGCATTATCTCTTGGGGAACATGCTTGCATGTGCCAAAAGATATGATTGAGACAAAAATGTAGTGAGCTTGAAAGAAAACTTTGAATGTGAATTTTTAATGACTTAAGAAGCTATATAACCTTGCTTTGATCAACCATGCCCTATGTTTCAAATGAAGGAATCAAATATGAATCATGCCAATTTATTGTGGTCATTTCTTGAAACATTTGCATAAAGTGTTGAGTCTCCTCTTTTCCTTTGAGTTGGTGAGCGATCTTTAGGTTGTTTGTGTCTTAGTGGTCCCTTGTCCATAATCTCATATAGAATGACATGCTTACCCCTTAGTCCAGCTATAAAGAATTGCCTTACTTGAGGACAAGCAATGGTTAAAGTTTGGGGGTTTGATGAGTTGGTAATTTGCCAACTCCCTAGGCTTCTAAATATGAGTTTTTTCTTGATTTTCAAGTCATTTGGGAGGATTTTATGCTCTTCCCTTTTGTTTTTTCAAGCTTTCAACTTAAGGAGAGAAGACAAGGAATTGGACAAAAGCATGTAATTAAAGAAGAGGATCGAGCTCCATCTTATGGGAACGGTGAAACACCGGCTCTAACATAGGAGTATACTGGCGATAAGTGGAAGGTGCACCAGTGGAACCCAGGTTAGCACCTGCGAACCACCGGTGCCAACGCCGGTCAGATCCCCAAAGTCACTGACCCCACCTGCGATAAAGCGGCATCCCGCCGATGGGCACCGGCAGAACACCGGTGACTCGCAAGTGAGGCCGTTTTTAGGAGGGAAAAATCATCCACCACAGGATTTGAGGAGAATTTTTTAACCTATTTCTGTACATTCTCTAGAAAGTACCAAGATTGCATTCCAGATTTGGAGAGTTAGAGAGAGAAATATTGAATAGTTTTTCTTCTTCATCTTCTTCCTCAAGGTAAAAACCACCATTAAAGACAATTTTGAGCTTGTTATTTACTCTTAATGATGAATATTATGAATTTATTTGTCAGTATGCTTTTGTATTATTCATCTATGAGTAGCTAGATATTTTGCTAGGGGTGTGTGCATGATTGGGGATAGATTGGATTAGATATAACTATATTAATCTTGTAATTACTTTTTTAGTATAAATCTGTTATTTTCACCCAAATTATAATTGAATTACTGATAGTTGCAAATGTGGGTTATGTCTACTTATTCCATTTTTGCTTAAAAAATGGGAAATGGAATATGGGTGAGAAAGCAAGAGTATGCAATTGGGCGTTCAGTGTATAGGGTTGGGATAGAGATAGCCAAAACCCATATTCATGCACCCATTAGATATTTTACGCTAGAGATAGATCAAACCTTGCCTAAGGTATAGTGGATTAACTAATTGAGGCCTTGGGTTTTTGAGAAAACTCAAGGAATAGAGAACCCAATTAGTTGAAAAACATCAGGTGTCACTTTAATTTATGCTTAGGAGTAATAATTTAATTTTTAGTTAATCTCAATCCAATCAAACCCCCATCATTGCACATCCCTGGCCCTTGCTCATGATTGTTCATTCAATTTGGTTGCCTTGTTCTCTTGATTGTTGATTTTAATTCAAATTATGATCTCATTTTCCCCCAACATTTATTTTAATTTTAATTTCAATGCATGGATGCAATTTTAGTTCAAATCAATAGATAACTTTTGGCGTTATTCAATCTCTATTCCCTATGAATTTGACCCCGACTCTTAGTTGGATATTTATATTTCGACGATCATTTACACTTCCTCCTCGTGAGGAGTGGATTTGAACGTCATCAATTGGGTGGAAGGAAACCCTCATTCATAGCCCTAAATATCTAGGTAAAATGATTCTCAAACTAGCCTTGAAAGCCCAAGTATTCATAGCCCTACATACCTGGACAAACTGATCCTTAAACTAGCCTTGAAAGCCCAAGGGAATAGGGGAGAATTCTAGCTTGATCTTGAATAGGGATCTCAATATCTTGCATGCATGGGAGTCTAGTAACTTAGAATAGGCTAAATACTCTTAAAAAACTCCTTTTAGGGCTTAAAATGACGTCATTAGGAAGTTAGGAGCTTAGGAATTTCAAAAATACCTTTAATGATTCGCTTGGAAAAATGCTTACTGCCAGTCATACGACTCGTACCATGAGTTATACAATCAACTTATGAATCGTAGCTTCCCCCCGTAGTTAGACTGTCTATTTTCTCCAACTCTCTCATTATTTTCATGACTCCTACCATGAGTCGTAGTTCCCTACTACGACTCGTACAATCACTCATATGACCAACACCTGACAACTCAGCAGCATGTTACGACTCCATTACCATGAGTCGTACCACCAAACTATGACTCATGGTGGGGACTCGTAGTCTAGGGAAAGAGCCTCTGAACTGAATCACGAGTCTTCCTATGACCCATACCATCTTATTATAACTCGTATCATTGGTTGTAGTGAGAGAAAATTACAGACTCCTCTGCTGAACATATTCAACTTCCCGAATCCAGTCTTAGGAAACTTTGAGGTGTTACATTATCTCCCCCTTGAGAACATTCATCCTTGAATGTAGATTAAGCTTACTGAAGGGCTAGGGAAAGAACTACAATCCCAAAACTGAACAATTGAAGGTGACAATTGACGAAGTGACTGACTTTGGACTGAAATACATGATTGAACTGAATTCATGAATCACATACACATGCTATGACATGAAAGAAACTTAGAGACATGTACTTGACATGAAACTGAATAGAGTACCAAGGAAGAAACTGACACCTCATGTTGTAACTGAGCCGAAAGGAAAAAGATGTGTGTATCTATCCATCATATCTGCTTCGGCTTCCCTAGTAGCTCCCTCAACAAGTTGATTCCTCCACAAAAACTTCACTGAAGCTACTTCCTTATTCCTCACCTTACGAACCTAATGATCAAGGAACTAAATTAAAACCTCCTCATAGGTACGGCTATCCTTCACACCTATGCTCTCCACTAGAACAACTAAGACCAGGGCCCTAATGCACTTCTTCAATAAAGATACATGAAAAACTGGATGTACTGTAGCCAACTCCACTGGTAACTCCAACTCATATGCCACCTTGCCAACTCACCTCAGAATCTTAAAGGACCAATATATCTGGGACTAAGCTTCCCTTTCTTTCTGAACCTCATCACTCCCTTCATAGGAGACACCTTCAGAAATACCCAATCATCAACCTCAAACTCAAGCTCTCTCCATCTAAAATCCGCATAAGATTTCTAATGATTCAAAGCTATTTTCAGCCTTTCCCCAATAAGCTGAACTCTCCATGTAAACTGAATTTGGCCCTATCAGCGTAGCCTCACCTACCTCAAACCAACCAATAAGTGATCTACATCTCCGCCCATAAAGAGCCTCAAATGGGGCCATCTGAATGCTAGAGTGATAACTGCTATTATAAGTAAATTCAATGAGAGGCACGTGTTCATCCCATCTACCCTTGAAATCGATCACACATGCTCTCAACATATCCACAAGAGTCTGGATGGTCCACTCAGCCTGACCATCTGTCTGTGGGTAAAAAATAGTGCTAAGCTTTACTTGAGTACCAAGACCTTTCTAAAATGATCTCCAAAACTGAGAGGTGAACTGAGTACCCCTATCTGAGATGATTGAAAAAGGGACTCCATGAAATCGAACTAACTCCCAAATGTACAATCTAGCATAATCCTCAGGTGGATTGGTTGTTTTGGCCGGAAAGAAGTGAGCTAATTTGGTCAACCTATCCACAATCAACTATAGAGAG
The DNA here is from genome assembly GCA_035772735.1 of Datura wrightii. Classification (NCBI taxonomy): domain Eukaryota; kingdom Viridiplantae; phylum Streptophyta; class Magnoliopsida; order Solanales; family Solanaceae; genus Datura; species Datura wrightii. The sequence goes on from JASDFA010000016.1 coordinate 170,382,413, forward strand.
TCATACTATCGGTAGGCACGAGGCAAGCCTGTAATGAAGTCCATGTTGATCTCTTTCCACTTCCAAGTAGGAATACTAATGTCTTGAAGAATACCACCAGGTATTTGATGCTCAACCTTCACCTGTTGGCAAGCCACAAACTCCACTATGTTCTTATTCATACCATTCCACCAATAGACTCCCCGTAGATCACGGTACACCTTGGTGGAACCTGGGTTGATAGAATACTGAGAGCTATGAGCCTCGCGCAACATTCGCTCTCTCAAGTCATCTATAGATGGAACACATAATCGACCCTAATATTAGAGCACACCATCTCCTTCTTGGGAGAAAACCTCCACTTTTTGACTTCAGACTACATTCTTCAACTTTACCAAGATAGGATCCTCATCTTTCCTAGCCTTGACCTTGGTCACCAATGAAGATTCTGACCCATTCTAAATGATGACACCACCATCCCTTGATTCAACAAGATGAACCCCTAAACGAGAAAGCCTGTGGACATCCTTTGCTAACTCCTTCCTCCCATCCTCAGCATGAGACACACTCTGCATGGACAGCCTACTAAGAGTATCCGCCACTACATTATCCTTGCCCAGAGGATAAAGGAAACTCATTTCATAGTCTTTGAGAAGTTCTATCCATATCCTTTGCCGCAATTTTTTAATCCTTTTGAGTAAACACATACTGAATGCTCTTGTGGTCTGTGAACACATCCATATGTACCCCATACAAGTAGTGGCTACAAATATTTAATGCAAACACCACCACTGCCAACTCCAGGTCATGTGTCGAATAGTTCTCATGAGTCTCAAACTGCCTAGAGGCATACGTGATGACCTTACCATTAGGGGTGTTCATGGTTCGGTTTGGGTCAGTTTTTGATTAAAACCAAAACCAAACCAAGTTAGTTGGTTTTTAAATTTCTAAAACCAAACCAAACCAAATAAAATAAATAACCATCGGTTTGGTTCTTGTCGTTTTGGTTCGATTTGGTTCCGTTTTTTGTTTTATAACTAGCTAATGATAAATTAATAATAGTAAACTAATAGAGACATGAGATAATTATTTCAAGTGAATATTAGAAATCAACAAATTTCTCTCTACTATCACGAGATGAATGTATTTAAATTTTCTATTATTTTTTAACACTATTCCAAAGTTTTAGTATGTTTAAGTTGCATAACTGTAGAGGTTCTTCCACTTAACATGTCTGATATCCACACAGAAACAATATATAACTTTAAATAAAATACTCAACCCTTCAAAAATCAAAGAGTCAAATGATTAAAGATTAGATGGATGTCTTAACAAAGAAAATTAAGAAAAAATTGGCAATATGTCACACCACGTATAAACAATTACACTTAAAATGTTGGACTTGGACATATTTTTTAAGTAATAGAATTTTAATGTGTTGTAGTGCATGTAAAATAAAATATACTAAAATTAAATTAATGATTAAAATGTATAAAATATTTAAAATTATTTATGAAAAACTAATAATTTATATTCAAATAATTATAAAATTTATACATAAAATTTATCGATTTGGTTTGGTTATTTCTTCGAGTTTTTTTAGTAAAACCAAAATCAAACCAAATATTATTGGTTTTTAAAATTTAAAACCAAACCAAACCAATCGATATCAAATATCGGTTTTTTTAATCAATTTGGTTTGATTTCCAGTTTGGTTTGGTTTTTCACCAAACCGTGAACACCCCTACTTACCATGCTACATCAACATACAACCAAGACCAACCCTAGAGGCATCAAAATACACCATAAAACCATGTGTGTCAAGTGGTAGGGTAATACTAGGGATGAATTGAGCTGAGTCTTTAACTCTTGAAAACTCCTCTCACAAGCATCTGACCACCTAAATTTGACCTTCTTCTAGGTTAACTTAGTCAACGGTGCTCCAATAGATGTAAATCCCTCAACGAATATCCTATAGTAGCCAGCTAAACCCAAAAAGCTCCTAATATCCGAAGGACTAACTGGTTTAGGCTAATTCTTTACTGCCTCTTTTGAGAGTCCACTTGCACACCCTCACTAGACACCACATGGCCTAAAAATGCTACTGAGTTCAGCCAAAACTCACACTTGCTGAATCTAGCAAACAACTGGCAATCCTTGAGGGTCTAACACAATCCTCAAATGAGCGGCATGCTCCTCCTCGCTCCGAGAGTATATATGAATATCATTTATGAAGACAATCACAAATATATCCAAATACTTCTTGAACACCCTATTCATTAAATTCATGAAACTGCAGAAGCATTTGTTAGTCGAAAAGACATAACTACGAACTCATAGTGACCATACCGAGTCTTGAAGGCTATCTTCGGAATGTCACTCTCTCTAACACTGAGCTGATCATAACCGAATTTGAGGTCTATCTTCGAGAAGCACTTAGCACCCTGAAGTTGGTCAAGCAGGTCATCAATCTTAGGGAGGGGATACTTATTCTTGATAGTGACATTGTTCAACTGCCGATAACCAATGCACATTCTAAGGGAATCATCCTTCTTTTGAACAAAGAGGACTGGAGCACCCCATGGGGATTTACTAGGCTTGATGAAACCCTTATCTATGAGATCTTTCAACTACTCCTTCAACTTCTTTAGCTCGGTTGGAGCCATTTTGTAAGGAGTAATGGATATAGGCTACGTATTAGTGAGAAGTTCAATACAAAAGTCAATCTCCCACTCGGGAGGGACTCCTGGTAGATTATCTGGAAACACCTCTGGATACTCACATACTATAGAAAGTGACTGAAGAGTCGGGGTCTCGGACGTAGCATCCTTAACCTGAACTAGATGGTACACACAATGCTTAGAAATCATCTTCCTGGACTTGAGATAGGAAAAAAAGTGACCTACAGGCACAACTAAACTACCTTTCAATTCTAGGACTGGCTCATCTTAAAATCGAAACTCTACCGTACGGGTTCTACAATTCAATAAGGCAAAACATGAATGCAACCAGACCATGCCTAAAATAACAACAAAATCAGTCATGTCTAGATCCACTAGTTCAGCTGAGATAACTTTCTAATGGACTGTAATAGGGAAATTTCTATATAACCGTCGAGCTATAACTGAGTCACCGACTGGAGTTGAGACTGAGAAGGGTTGTGATAGAATTTTGGGACTGACTTTGACACTAACAACAGCATAAGGAGTCAAAAAAGATAAAGTAGCCCCTAGATTTATAATGCATACACATCAAAGAATACTCATAACATATAATTGACCACATCGGGAGAGACCTCCTACTCCTGACGAGATGATAGTGCATAGAATTTGTTCTGACATTGACCACCATCTGCACTAGTAGACGCACCTTACGGAGCTGAACTTGTTGAACTGGTGGCTGGGTCATGGCCTCTAATATGGCCCAGTCTAGATAAAGTGTAGTCTCTGAGTAGATGTCTGAGCTTCCCATACTCAAAGCACGTGCCTAAACCCACTAAGCACTCTTTTGTGTGCCTCCTACCACATATTCCACAAACTTGAATGCTTTTCTCTCTTGACATGCTCCCCTGACCTCTAGAGCTTCATGCTCTACCCCTATGATCACGCCTAGGTATGGATAAAACATTTTCGGATGATGGAGCTTGTGTTGATGAACTCTAGTGGGACTAAGGGCGATGTCTACCATCGGACCTCTACTAGAACTATCTATAACTCCATGTCTTGGCCGTCTTGGCATCTCTCTCCTTCTCCTTCATCTGCTCTGCCTCTATCTTTTGGGCGTATATGAAAAACCACAAGAAATCTATTTCATTGATCAACATGGCAATCCTACACTCCTTGACCAAGGAATCTGCCACTCTATTCATAAACCTGCTTATAGGAGCCATAGTATCAGCAACCATCTCCGATGCATACTTTGATAACTCGGTAAACTTCAAGGCATACTCTTGGATAGTCCTGTGGTTTTGCTTCAAGTTGACGAACGTTGCCGCCTTTGCCTCCCTCAACTCCCTAGAGAATAACGTGTCCAAGAAAGCAGTCATGAACTCATCCCAACTCACGGGGACTGCTGCAACTCCCCGCTATTCTTCCATTAGCGAAACCATATGTAAGAAATCCCCTTTAGATGATTGGAGGCTAAATCTGCACTCTCCCCTCCTGTCACCCCCATAATCTGGGTGATCTTCTGCACCTCCTCAAGAAACTCATGCTGGTCCTCATACACTCTCAACCCCAGAAACTCAAGTGGGTTCATCCTGAGAAAGTCTCAACTCGTGCCCCTGTTGCATTCCCATTCTAGGGAACATGGGCCACTGCCTGCTGGTTGGCCTAAGTGGTCATGGACTGTGCCAACATCTGAAATGAGGTTCTAAACTCGACATGAGTGACTGCTTGGGAAAAGGATCCGCTAATGTTGGTAGGTCTTGCTGATGTCCATCTCCATTGCCATTGTCATGGACATTTTCATTACCATTCCTTTTACAATTACTTAGCATGGACACATATTTTTGAAAATACGTATAACATGAGTTAGAGGAATACAGAGGTACTTCATCGCACGACATAGATCATGAAAGATGGTAAACTTTGCTAAAATGTTTTGTAACCTCTTCCTTATATAAGTGTGGCACGCTTCACACCCATGAAAAAAGATTCTACTTAATGTGGCTTTCAGATACGGTAGGATACTCTAAACCTTTGCTCTGATACCAAGTTTTTCACGACCCGAGCTGGGACCCTAGATCGAGACACAGGACCTAGAACCATGAGTGGCTCCAAGTAGACCCATGACATGTACATAGAAACTCAAGAGCATAAATTAAAGTGGAAACTGATAACTTAAACATGAAGAAGCAAACGTCTAAATAACATAAAGTGTATATCAAACGATACATCACAACGCTAAATTTCAAAGTTGAACATACTAGTCTATGTCTGAAAAGCCTCTACTATCTGATGAGATGTTGGGACAAGCCCCCATCTATATCCAAGTCTGAAATAAAACTAACATTATCAACATAACTAAATGAAGGTCCCCGGGAGATGAGAACTCACCCAACAGTGCTAACTAGACTGAGAGGGAAATGAGTTATTGGCGTGACTAAGCTGGATCACCTAAATCTATATCATGAAATCATATAGCATAGAGTATGCGGTTAGTACTTTGAACGTAATGCAAGGTAAGTAAAACATTCATAGAAAATATTAACTAAAATCATGCATATACATATAAATCAATTAGTTCATGAGAGTAAGGACTGCATGCTGAAAATTGTATCTGAGACATATATAGTCATAAGCTAGTTATAATAACTGAACATAGTGACCCAAGATTTAGAAATAGAATCATATGACTTGTCATAGCTGAAATCATAAGTAAAATCTCATAAACTGATCATTAGGTCAAATCTATGATAAAACATAATATCATAAGTCGTGAACATGAGTAACCGAAATCATGTGGAACAATGGGAGACTCCCATAACTGACACCATCACGATAGACCTTACGTGATGCCCCAACTACCACACTCAAGTGGGCAGAGCCATCCAATACCTTTCCAAGGCTAAGGATGTTATCCACGATACCGATATCAAGATGAGGCCCCTTGGGGCAGGAGAAAACTCTATTGAGAGGTCCCAAACATGTAACGTATACCTACATTGGTGTATAGTTCTGGGATCGCGAAACGTCGGACCCTAAGCCTGCTCGGTGCTAGACACTACTCCCAAAAATATGCATAGTGCTCACATCATTTTTCAACAAAGCTGAACTGACAATTACATGCATAGTACTCATATGGTTTCTCAACGAAGTTGAAATCATAATCTATACATAGCCTGAAATCTGAACATTGGTAGTCTTGACTCTTAAACATATCACAAGCTGCATTGGGAGTCTTGGCTCCAAAACATTTGATAAGTTGATCTTATTAGCCTTGGCTAAATCATGAAAACATACTTAATTTTTGTGGGCTTGCCCAAATCATAAATCCTGCATTCTTGAAATAGACTTCATAAGTCCAAATCATTGATTCATACATGGGGAATTCATAAACATTCATTCAAAGCTAGATATCTCATCATACTTGAAATCATGAATCATAAGCTTGACTTTTCATAAAACTTTCATTATAGGGCATAATTATTAATAATATGAAATCATGAATTTATAATGAATTTTTGATAAAATATGCCTATTATACTTTAAAACATACTTTATAACATGAGGCGATTAGACACATAAACATTTCATAGTTTTCATAAAATTTGATTAAAACCCTATAAATCCTACACTTGATTTGAAACATGAATTAATGAACTTGAGGAGAAATTTGGGCATGAGGGTTGAAGGAAACCCTCATTCATAGCCCTACATATTTTGGTAAACTGATCCTCAAACTAGCCTTAAAATCCCAAAAGAATAGGGAAAGGAATTGGGGAAATTCTAGCTTGATCTTGAAGAGGGATCTCAATATCTTGCATGCATGGGAGTCTAATCACTTAGAGTAAGCTGAACCCTCTTAAACACTCCTTTTTAGGGCCTAAAATGATGTCATTAGGATGTTAGGAGCTTAGGAATTTTGAAAATACCCTTAATGATTTGCCTGAAAAAAATGCTCACTGCTAGTACGATTGTACAATCAACCTACGACTCGTGGCTTCCCCCTGTAGCTAGCCAGTCCATTTTCTCCAACTCTATGATTATTTCTATGACTCCTACCATGAATCCTAGTTCCCTAGTACAAGTCATACAATCAATAGTATGACCAACACCTAGAAACTCAGCATTAGGTTACCACTCCATGACCACGAGTTGTACTACCAAACTATGACTCATAGTGAGGACTCATGTTCTGGGAAAAGAGCCTCTGAAATGACATCTTTCTGTGACTCGTACTATCTTACTACGACTCGTACCATCGTTCGTACTAAGAGAAAATTATAGACTCCTTTGATGAACATATTCAACTTCCCGAATTTAGTCTTAGAAAACATTGGGGTGTTACAATTTTGGCCAGGTCCCTCCTTGGATATTGAACCTCAACTCAGGAAAAATGCTTAAGTGGAGGGTGGCTATTGTAGGGGTGCATAGATAAGGTGGGGGAGAAAAATAGAAAAAGCTAATTAATAAAAGGTTTTGTATGGTGAAGAAAAATAAATGAAAAAGAAAAAGAGAAAAAGAAAAATGAAAGAAACAAAGTTGAAAAAGAAAAAGAGAAAATTCACCACATCCACAAATGACAGTTGAATTGAGAAAAAGGGAGGAAAAAGATGAAAAAGGAAGAAATGGGTAAAAAGTAGAAAGTGAAGCCAAGTTGTGTAGGGTCAATAAAGGTTAGTCACTATTTTCATATCTACCATACTCAACCCGAAGCTTACATTATAAGCCGATAAAAGTCCTAGAGTTATCTTATCCTGACTATCTGAAAAACCAAAGTAGAGAAAATAAGGGCAATCCTATAGTAACCACTGTGCGGTATTTGGAACTTCTTTGTGAGAGTGAGAGTCTTACTTGTTAGTCCCAATTTTCATATATATAAATATCTTTGAGTGTTAGAGACTTTATTTGTTGTGAGGGTACATGGTTTACATTACATTCTACCAGTTATATGTGTAAATAACATTAGTGATAGCTCAGTTCACTGTTAATAGTTAGATGACACATCTAGATTCCTATGTGTCATGAGTTGTAGTTACATGTATGCATAGCTAACTTGGTTTTGAATGAAAAAAGAGGGTTGATATCTAATAATGGTCATGGGTGCAAATTTTTGGTTGTGTTGGCTGTATGTCTGCTACTTTACTTTCTAGTTAAGCATCGTGTTATAGTTTTGTTTTTGCCTTAGGACATGCAAAAGCTTTAAGTTGAGGTTGTTGATGTCTTATGGGTTTACAACACTTTCAAAGCTTAAAACTAATGAAAGATATATGTTCTTAGGTATGTTTGTACAGATATGATGCACTTTTGTATTGTTTTCAGGGAAATCTTGTGTTGGAGTTGGATTCTGTAAAAGAAGTGAAATGATTGCAGAAAATGGTGAAGTTGCAGCCCTCAGTATGAGCCGTACCTTGGTGGTACAAAGCATACTATGCATTCGTGATAAAATCTAGAGGATTTGCACAAGGTGATGGCTAAGTATGACTCTTGGTATGAGTTGTACCATCTTGGTATGAGCCGTACCAACGCAGTCGTGAAAAATTATAGAATTATGCACTTTTCTAGTCTCCTGGTATAGGTAGCAGCTACGAGTCATGATGAACACATACAACTCATTCAAGGAGCCGTAATGAACTTTAGAGGAAAAGTTTTTTGTAAGATTCTAGGGTACGAGAGGATACCATGAGCTATAACATCAATGTATGAATCGTACCCAAGGCTCATGGAAATATTCAGAGGATGCTAGACTTCACAGTATCATACCACAACAGAAATGTATGACTCGTAACCACGTTGTATGAGCTGTACCAGCTCCTAAGACTTGACCATTTTCAAAGCTACCTAGCATTATATGGATGGAAGGTATGACTCGTAGCTACAAGCTACAACTCGTAGGATCTGGTGGCGACAATTATAGTACTTTCCCTATTAATTTAGGAACGGCTTCTGATTATTCGTATAAATAATTTTCTAGGTTATTTTTGTTGAGGGACCGACTTTTGATAGAGAACCGATCCTTTTGAGATTCTTTCTGAGTTTTTCAATATTCTTGGAGATATTAGCATTATTCTTGAATTGTTCGAAGTTGAATTTGTGCAATAATCAATTGGGTTTTATTTCAATCATCATTGTAAATCTCTAATTACGATTTCTTCCTTTAATTCTATTTTTTTCTACAAACAAGAGAGGATAAATCCTCCATAACTAGGGTTGTGGGAACCATGATGGAATAACTAACTAGGGTTTGCACATAGTGATTCGAAATCAATACTTAAATTTGTATTGTCTTCTCTTCATCTTTAAGCGTTTCTTAATGGAGTGCAGTGTTAGGATTTGCCTGAATTCTCTATTTCTTGAACCTAGACAGGTAGAGATTAGGAAAAGGGAAGAACAACAAAGCCTTGATCTTTATGGTTCATTGAATAACTTGAGTTGCGGTTGCAGGATAGTTAATTTGAAATAAATTAAGAATGTTTAAAGTGAAAACATTCAATAAACCTAATATGATGATTGAGTATAGTCATTCAATAGGGACAAATCATTTGTTTGGATAAATCTATGTTATCAGTTCTACAAGCTAAGTATTGAGATAGACCATTTACCCGAAGTTTTTAGGAATCCATGGGGATCACTTCCCTAGTTAATTGCATAATTTGACAACAATATTAATTTACAATACTTTTACTTGATTACTTATTTAAAACCCCCATTAGGAAATAACTTTACTAAAAGCATAAATACTAGCGTTATTCAACATCCTGACAATATTCCCTGTGGGATCGACCCCAACTTAGTTGGGTTCTTTATTGACAACATCTGTGCCATACTTTTATAGGAGTGTGATTTGAGAGTTATTAAGGATACATGGGTTTCATTACATTCTTCCAATATTCTTTGTAAACAACATTAGTGAGAGTTCAGTTGTCTATTAATGATTGAATGCCATCTCCAAATCCCTTTGTCTCATGACTTGTAGTTGCATGTAAGCATACTAGCTTGGTTTTGAATGGAAAAGGGGTCAGTACTTCATAGTGCTCATTTGTGAAAATTTTGATGTTGTTGGTTGTAGGTCTTTTAGTTTATTTTCTAATTAAGCATCGTGTTGTAGTAGTGTCTTGTTTGCTTGAGAACATGCAAAAGTTTTAAGTATAGGGTGTTGATGTGTTGTTGTTTTACAGGACTTTTGATACTGATGAATTGGTAATTTTCAACTCATTAGACTCTTAAACATGAGCTTTAGCTTAGTTTTCAAGCCATTTAGATGAATTTTATGCCTTTTTTTCTTTTTATGTGCAGGTATCTGACTTGAAGAGAAAGAACACGAATTGTAGTAAAAAGGATTCAGGTGAAAATCGGTTCTCCACCGGAGCAGACCAGTGACAAGCTGGTCAATTTCAGGCAACCACTGTTTTGAGGAGAAAATGCAACTGGCGGCCTGTGGACATCAATCAGCGACTCGCCGTTTTTATCGCCTGCAGGTGCTGGATCTTGCTAGACCAAAGAGGAAATTAACCGGCGAATCATGGATGGAAACCAGCGAACTACCAAGAGGTCCTGAAATAACATTGGATCATAGAAGAAAATGAACGGAGGCTCGCGGATTACAACCAAGGAACCACTGGTTCCATTGCAAGTGAAAAAATGCTTGAACAGGGGCAATTACATCTAACACTGAAAAGAGGAGATTGGTTGCACTTTTTTTGTATATAGTCTAGAAGAAAGTACTCTGTACATATCTTTTGAACATTCCTTTTACTTTGGAAAGAGAAAAACCCCATTGGAGAAGAAATTTTAATATTGCTCTCTCCTATTTTCATCTTTTTCCTTAGCAAGGTATAGCCATTATTGCAGACATATTTTGAGTTTGATTTTTCTTGCTCTTTGTAATGAAATCATTGAGTTTATTAATGAATATGCTCTTTAGTTTCTTAATTATGAGTAGCTAAATCATTAACTAGAGGTGTGTGATGATGGGTGTTTAATTAGATTGGGTATTGCTAGATTCTTCTTAATCTTGCTTAATTAGTGTAAATCTGTTGAATTCTCTTCAATTTATAATTGATTTCCCATAGTTGCAAATATGTGTGTAGTTTTCTTAATTTTGTCTTGAAAAAGAAGAATTAAGTGTTGGAGGAGAATTTGATAGTGGGAATGGATGTGATTATGTGGGGGTTGGGCTAGAAATAACCAAAACCCATATTCATAATCTTAATTAGTGGTTGATGGATAGAAATAGCTCAGCTACTAACGCAAACTATATTGGGCTAATTAAATTGTTCCTTGAGGTTAAAGGACTAGAGAAAAAGACACCCAAGAGGTTGAAAATCATCGGGCGCCATCTCGTCCAAAGTTATTTACACTTATTCGCGATAATTTAAAGATATAGCATATCCTCATCTGATTAGCACACCATCTACACTACACCTCTAGTCTTCATTCATCATTGTCTCTCAATTTTTGTTATTTTTCTATCTTGGCTAGCTGAGTTAGAATCCACAATATTATTGACTTCATTTTCACCTAAAGATTTACTATTTTATTTCCCTTGGTTTGGTGTGAATTAATTCAAATTTCCTAAACAATGCTTACGCAAATCATTCCCTAGCCTCTGTGGTATTCGAGCCCAACATCCATCGGGAATATTTGTTTTGAGCAACGACCATTTGCGCTCTCTCAGAGAGATGTATTTTGGGCGTTATCAAAAATGGCATCGTTGCTGGGGAATAGCACTTGATATCCTTAAGTTTTATGCTAATTTGAATTGATCTTGCATCTTAGTTGTTTGACTTTGTTCTTGTCATTGGTCATTAGGGTGAATTTATATGAGCCAACATTTGCAAGCAGGAGATAGTTCGGTTGAAGGAAACATGGAGCATGATGAAGATAACCCCATTATGCCTGAGGTTGCAGGGGCCATTCGCCTACAAGCTATGGTGGGGAATGCAGTATTTCACGTCACTAGTATGATGTTACACTTATTACAGATGAAAGGGCTCTTCGGGGGTAAAACGAGTGAGGGCGTGAACTGCTATTTGAGGAATTTCTTAGAGATTTGCCAACCTCTTAACATAACAAATATAAGCCAATAGTCTATTAGGTGAGGCTCTTTCTGTTCTCCCTAATGGGAGAAGCAACTATGTGGTGGGAGGAGCTACCTCTGGGTTGTATTACCTTATGGAAAGAGTTGACAAAAGCATTTTTAGATCATTTCTTCCCTCCCTCAGAGATATTGCAGCTGAGTAGGAAAGAGTTGGTGAGCTTTTATATGAAGCATGGCTGAGATTCAAAAAGAAAGTGTCTCTTTGTTCTAACCATGGTTTCCCCGATGGAGTGCTCCTTCAAAGCTTTTATTGAGCTCTAGACTCCATCAATAAATCCATTGCCAATAATCTAGCTGGAGGATCAATCATGGATTAGACGTATGGTTTAGTCAAAGCCCTCTTGGATAGAATGACAAAGACGAATAGGGCATGGCATACGAGGAAGACTAATGTATCATCAGATGATGTTGGTTCTAGTGTGCTAACAACTGAAATGAGAAAAAGAGATGAAGAGCGAGATGAAAATCTTGCAAAAATGATGACTCAGCTGGAGTTAATGACTAAGCATGTGATGGGAGGCGGGCCTAAAGTTGTAAATGTTGTGGGAATGCAAGGATCAATGCATTTAAAGGGGAGTCGTTGCCACCAAGATACGAAGAGGAGTGTAATATATGGAAAATCAGATGGGGGGTTCTCAACTCGGGTATCAATGGACTAATCAAGGCCCTTGGTGCCCACAAGAAGAGAACCAAGGTTGAGGAACCATGACGCACAAGGGTGGCCCAATCGAAATGAGAGATGGGGAAATAGAGGGCAAAAACATGAGGGGGACCGCTATTATTGAAGCTTGAATCTCTATTTACACCCCCTCCTAAAGCTGAGAATGCCCAAGCTCAACCGGGTGTGAGCAATGTAGGGAACTCAGAAATTGAATAAATATTGGCAAGGGTTCTTAAGAAAGTTAAATCAACTGACAGCGGGGTCAAGGAACTAAAAGGGGAGGTGTCTAACCTTGCTCAAACGGTGAGTTCACACTCAGCTTCCATCAAGCATTTGGAAGCCCAAATGAACCACTTATCCTTTCAAATAAACCCTCAAATGAAGGGATCACTTCCTAGTGATACAATGCCGAATCCCAAGAAGGACAGTCAATGCATGGCCTTGTCACGAGGAGTAGTTACATTCTTGGAGATGCAGGCGTTAAGCCCAAGGAAATTGTTGCCCCTAAGGCAAGTGATGCAAAAGAATCAGATGTGGTTCCACAAGAGCTAATTGGTTGTGATAATGTTTAGGATGAAGGTGAGGGAGAAGTTGATAAGATTCCTTCAAATGATGAAGAAGGAGATACAGGCATGAAGGCCTCAAGTGAGAAAGAACAAGAACTAAGAGTTCCACCTCCTTATCCATAGCGGTTGGCCAAGAAGAAAAAGGATGATCAATTCAGCAAGTTTATCGACATGTTCAACAAATTGGCCATAGATATAATATTGGTGGTTGCTTTACTTTAAATGTACAAATATGCAAAGTTCATGAAAGAACTGCTAAAGAAGAAGAAGGTTGTAGATGTGGGCACCGGAGAGACAACACATCATTGCAGTGTTATGATGATGAGCAACCTAGCCCCAAAATGGGAGAATCCGGGAACCTTCACAATCCCTTGCACTATTGGGTTGTGTGTGTTCAAGAAAGTCCTTTGTGATCTTGGGGAGAGTATAAATCTGATGCCCCTCATAATCTTAAGAAGTTGGGGCTTGGGAACACCAAACCTACCTCAATGAGATTGTTAATGGTTGATCGCTCTATCAAGAAAGCGGTGGATGTTTTGGAGGATGTATTGGTGAGGGTAGATAAGTTTATTCTACCAGATGACTTTGTGGTTCTCAATTTTGAGATTGATGTGGAAGTTCCAATCATTTTGGGGAGACCATTGCTCACCACGGGTAGAGCCTTGGTAGATGTGGAGCTAGGTGAGCTCAAGTTTTGGGTTGGAGGTGAAGAGGTTACCTTCAAGATGTGCCAATCCGATGAACCTCCTGATGAATGCAAAGTGATTGGGGTGTTGATTGATGAGAATGAGTATGGAGGAGTTGATATGGAGGAGGTTGAGTCGGAGGATGATCCTCCGGAGAATGAATTTTGAATGAGAGATCTGTCGTGCCACGGCATTAACTAAGACTCTTCTTGGGAGGCAACCCAAGTGTTTTCTTTTGAAAATGTTTTAATATCATTGTTGTTTTTGGTTTTGTAAGACTAAGTAGGTGAGAAGGAAGGAGGAGGAGCACAAAAAAAGACAGGCACCATGCTAGGATAGTGAAACGCCGGTCCAGATGCGCGAATCACTACCTTCTTAAGTCATGGAAGCAGAACTTGGGAACAAAATGGTCAAACCGGCGAGTCACCGGCAGAGCACCAACACAAGTTCGCGAACTGCCGTTTCACTGTCGCCTCAAGTCAAAATATCTGAGAAGTGGGAGCATGAACGGTTATCCACTGGTGGAACACAAAATCCAGTCCATGAACCGCTGGTCACAAAGAAGAGAACTAGGCATAAATTCAGGTCAGTAATGGTAAAGCGGCGAACCGCCATTTCCAAGTGGCGACCGCCGGTGAAACGCCGGTGCAAGTGCGTGCATTGTTCTAAAATCTTGACCAACCCATTGACCAACCTGACCCAAATTCCTTTTTCAGCCACCCAAACATGATCAATTCCCTGTTTATTCTCCCAAAATCCCCTTTTTCCCACTTTTTAACACTTTTAACCATACACCTTTTCATCTTCCCAACATCCCACCTTTCCATATTCCAACAATCCCCTATTCCTACTCCCTCTACATTTAAATCACCATTAAACCCCACCTTTTCTTCAACCAATACCATTCATCCCCCTTCACCTATAAAAACCCATATTTCTTTCACCTAACTCTCACTACACTCTCATTCTCTACTAGCAAAGTTCCAATCTTCCCCATTGTTGAGTTAAATCAAGTATCCATATCTTTCATCTGCTCTTAAGTTTTGTGCTCTAGTAAATGATATTTTGTGATTTTATGGCACTTTCAATGCTTAAAACCAAGAAATTATGCACAGTCCAAGTACGTTTATATGGGTATAAGGTATTTTGTGTTTAATGTGCAGGAAAATAGGTCTGAAAGTGAATTTGGTCGAATTAAGGTTAAAAACAACTGAAAGGTGACTGCCAGGCACTCAACGAGTCATTGGCAGGAGGGACGACCCGTCACTTGCAGCGTTGGAAAAAAGATGAAGTTTTGAAGAAGTGACACAGTGCACTTGATGAGTTGGAGGAATGACTCATTACACTGAGGTCAACCGTTTGTCTTTGAAGAGAAATATTCAACCAAGTGTCCAGTGGAGTTGATGATCGACATCATGAGTCATTCCTAAAGGAACGACTCGTTGGAAAGCTACTGAAACCATCCGTGAAGTGCACTGGAATTGCTGAGGAAGTAGACCACGAGGGATCTAACGACTCATGCTAAGGCACGACGAGTCGTTAGGTGAACCGTTGCCAAGCCTGGGTATGTTGTTGAGGACGACTGTTTTAAAGAAAGGAACAACTCGTCTGAAGGCCAAAGGATCCATCACATAGCCCGTTGCCACTACCGACCTGGTTTCCAGATTTATTTAGGAAAAGCATTTCTTTGTATTATAAATACCCAGTTGTAGGTTTATTTAAAAAAACAATTTTTTTGAGAGATTTTTTAAGACGATTTATGGAAGGAGTTAAGTCGATTTCGAGAGAGAATCTTGAACAATATTCTTGAGAGAATTTTCATACAATTGTTCTTGATTTAAGACACGAAAGCTATTTTGGAATTTTATCCAATCTACTTGGTTTTTATTCTACAATATTTTGTAAGTTGCAATTATGATTTCTTCTATATTTTGTGATTGCAATAACACAAACATGAGTAGCTAAACCCATAAACTAGGTTAGTGGAAACCAAGATGAATTAACACATATAGGTAAAAATACCTAGTGATTCTTGAACAGAGGTTTATGCATGTATTGTTTTTCCCTTCGTTTTGATTCATTCTTGACGGTTGCAAGCGTTAGGACTTGCCTTATTTTTACTTACCAGATCAAGGAAGTAAAGAATGGGAAAAAGGGATTAACAACGGAGATTTGAGGCTACCAACCCTCATCTAATATCTTGAACTTGTTCGAGAGATAGCTAATCCGATAATAAGGGTAAGGGTTAACTAAAAAACACCCGTATACAGACCAAGTTGCGTGGTAAAAATCATCTAGATAGGGGACCAACCATTTAGGTGAACCTAACTTACCAATATTGCATATTAAACACCGGAATAGATCACTAGTATATAAACCTTATGAAATCTTGGGAAACACAATCCTAGTCTAGTCGTAAATTGAATATAAACCCAATTTGATACAAGCTGTCACACCCCACCTTGGGGGGTATGACGGGCACCTGGTGGCTGCTAGACTCTAGACTACTAAATGGTCCAGCCTGAGCACATCTGGTGCTTTGGCTGGCTTTAGCCCTATTTCAAGAAACAAATCGGCTATATAACGGCTGTAAATACAGCCTCCGGCCAACTGGCCTGTAGCCATCTGTACCTGCAACAACAGCTAACCAGAAACAGGCTTATAACAAGGAACCTATGTGGGCCGACAACGCCACCTTGCTGTCTAGTTATCTGTAACTCAACACAAGACTGCTAATAACTACGTGACCGGCAAGGTCACCACTACTATCAAATTAAGGCCCCACACGGCCAACATAAACTGAAATACTAAACAGCTACAGCAGACCGCACGGCCTCATACGACCGGCTTAACTAACCACAGGGAATATATACAGACTGCAAGCCTCTACGAATACCGTAAGAAACTAATAGAAATGATCGGGACAGGGCCCCGACCTACCCATACTGCACAACAAAAGAAAAGGAGCTACACCTCTGGGAATCAGACTCCGGATGACAGGAGCTGATGACTCACTGGCTGGATGGAATCACGAGGGATCGGCTCCTCGTCCGTGAGTACCTGTAGGCAGGCAATACAGCACCCCGCTGGGCGTCAGTACCACAGGTACTGAGCATGTAAAGCAAACTGAAATATGCAACTGAAATGAATAGCACAATAACATGACAGTTAAGCAAGAAGTAGTTGAGTCTATCTAGCTGAGGATAACTGGGGAGAGTTATACATTCTGTAACTAACTGAGCGTACCTGAAGACGTGTCGTCCTTCTGTCTATCAGTATCTACTAGCACATATCAATATACATAATAATACACACAATACCTGACCGACCCCCATAAGCCGAAAGGTGCCAACCAAGCAAGCAATCTATTTACCCCTACCCGGGTCTAAACCAACCAAAAACAAGTCACTCCACTCATCTTATAACTGTGAGCTCCTCCTACCCGCCCCCTTGGGTACGTAGCTCAGGCCTTGGCCTCTGACAATAAACTGTGTCTGAGTCCGAAGACTCCTGCCTCTGGGCACAGGTGTGCACACCGAGTGGTCTGTCCCTGTAAACAGGGTGTGCTAGCTTTGCGCAGAGTAAACTGAACTACCCCTGCAAGCAGGGTGGTCTGGACCGTATTATCATGGTGGTCGGCCATCATCGTCCTTTAGTCGGACGGCATCGCCCAGCTGGTGGCGGTATCTGAATCTAGTATCGACACAGCTATAACCCAGGGGCGGTGGGGATGCTAAAGGGTGCCCACATGCCACAACAAGTCTCAACATACAAAACACATACACAGCAAGCATGCTCAAATGAAAAAAATACTAATCATATTCTCTTCTTGTATCTCAAGGCCAGTTTGTAATAAATAACTGAAACTAT
The DNA here is from genome assembly GCA_035772735.1 of Datura wrightii. Lineage (NCBI taxonomy): Eukaryota > Viridiplantae > Streptophyta > Magnoliopsida > Solanales > Solanaceae > Datura > Datura wrightii. Next base: position 170,399,938 of record JASDFA010000016.1, read on the forward strand.
ATTCTGTTTTACACTATTCCTGATTGCTGGCTAACTGCTGCCTGGCCTTTATCTGTCTATCTGATTATATCTGAGTATAACTCAATAACATAGAACATGCCATCTACTACTGGGTACAATCTCAACAAATGTAATACGTATTACCTGACTATCTATTATTCTGATTATAGCATGATACGTAATGTTGTACTAGCATGCTTGCTGGAAATTGTACTAAAATCGTTCCTGTACACTGGGTATCGGTTAATAGCCTTTATTCTATTTACTTTCTAAGCTGTACTTCCTGGCTTGCCGAAAGAATAACTTTACATACCTAGTTTCTGAGTACCCGACTGACCGATGTGATTTCCGTCGGTATTTCTGTTGTTTCTCCCAACTACATTCATATACACGTCAATTAGAACTAAATACATTAATATTCGGGAGAAATTATCACTTTTCATATATATATTTATCCCAACTTCAACCTTTCGGAAAACGATCAAAAACTCGTTATTTCTCGATAGTCCAGAAGGGATAAATGCTCACTGCAACGCTAGGAACACATTGGTACTAATTTAAAGAAATTCTATTGACTTTACCTCGATAGCACGACGTTTCGACGGCCAAATTTCACGAAACCAACTCCGTAGGATTGCTCCCTGCAGCTTTATACGCCTGTACCTAAGCCGGAATGAAGTTTAGACCGCGTTTCGTCGCGTAATTGGAAGGAAATTATATATGTTTGTCGTGGGTTTTCTTAGTACTTTTTCTCCCCTGTTTCTTTGCTGGAAATGGGTTAATTAGATGAAGAGGCCGACTTTTATTTTAATTTTTTTTTTTTTTTTTTTTTTGCTTTCTAAATCCCTTAACCAACATGACATTAGGCTATTTTTTTCATTTAAAATTTACGGGGTATAATATCCTCCCCTCCTTAAGAACATTCGTCCTCGAATGATATTATGTCTAGAGGACTGCTCAACTTACTCAACTTGTTTCTAGAAAAATTTTGGTAGCGTTTCCCTTGTATTATGGACTATCTCATAATTCCTGAAAAGCAGAAGAGCCCAATACAGGTACTCTACATGATATAATAACATTCACGTATAAAACTATCTATAATCAATCGCCTGCTTTCATATATGAAGTATAAGCATTAATAAGGAAAAACAGTTCTAATATACCTCCCACTTGCCTATGCTTGGAATAAGTGGGGATATCTGGCTTTCATGTCCCCCTCAGCTTCCCAGGTCATTTCTTCTCGGTTCCTGTTACGCCACAATACTTTGACAGACGCAATATCTTTAGTTCTCAATCTACGGATCTGTCTGTCTAAGATAGCTATTGGAACCTCTTCGTATGATAACTCTTCGGTGACCTGGACATCCTGAACTGGAACAACTGTGGAAGGGTCTCCTACAAATTTCCTCAACATAGATACATGGAATACTGGGTGAACAGATGCTAACTCCGGAGGCAAGTTCAATTCATATGCAACTCGGCCTATTCTCCGCCGAATCTGATATGGCCCAATGAATCTCGGGCTAAGCTTGCCTTTCTTTCCAAATCTCATCACCCCTTTCATCGGAGACACCTTCAGGTATACCCAGTCCTTTACCGTAAATTCTAAATTTCTACGCCGCATATCTGCATACGACTTCTGGCGGCTCTGAGCAGTCAACAGGCGTTCTCTGATAAGCTTTACCTTCTCCTCTGACTGTTGAATGATGTCTGGCCCAATCAACGCTGATTCTCCCACTTCAAACCAGCCCACCGGCGATCTACATTTTTGCCCGTATAATGCCTCAAAGGGCGCCATCTGGATAGCTGAATGATAATTGTTATTATAGGCAAATTCAATCAACGACAGATGTTCATCCCAGCTACCCCCAAAATCTAGTACACACGCTCGTAGCATATCTTCGAGCGTTTGGATAGTCCGCTCAGCCTGTCCATCTGTCTGAGGGTGGAATGTTGTGCTCAAATTAATCTGTGTTCCCAAACCTCTCTGGAACGACTGCCAGAATCTAGCTGTAAACTGTGCTCCCCTATCTGAAATAATGGATATCGGCACTCCATGTAGCCTAAATATTTCTCTGATATATAACTTGGCATAATCCTCGGCTGAGAAGGTAACTTTCACGGGTAGGAAATGAGCTGATTTTGTCAGCCTGTCAACTATTACCCAAATGGAATCATTTCTGCGTCTGGTACAGGGTAAACCTGTTACAAAATCCATATTTATCGCTTCCCATTTCCACATAGGCACAGCTATATCCTGCGTCAGACCTCCCGGTTTCTGGTGCTCCGCTTTCACCTGCTGGCAGTTAGGACATCTAGATACAAATTCAGCTATTTCAGATTTCATACCTGGCCACCAGTAGATGTCTCTGATATCGTGGTACATTTTTGTTGCTCCTGGGTGGAGGGAATAACGAGCGTAATGTACCTCATGCATGATTTGCTGGCGAAGCCCTGAAACATTCGGGACACATAAACGGCCCCCACAACGTAGTACTTCATTTTCAGTCACTTGTAAATCTGACTCTTTACCCTCCTGAATTCTATCTCTGAGCTGGACTAAGTCAGGGTCCTCGTACTGCCTTTCTTTTACCTCTGTAACTAGTGATGACTCGGCAGAATTCTGAATCACCGCTCTGTTATTTTCTGTCTCCACTACTCGAACAGCTAAACCAGCTAGTTGATGAATTTCCTTGGCTAATTCCCGCTTCTCGGGCCGCAAATACGCCAAACTCCCCATTGACTTACGGCTCAGGGCATCTGCTACTACATTAGCTTTTCCTGGGTGATAGAGAATATTTACATCATAGTCTTTCAACAATTCTAGCCAGCGGCGCTGCCACAGATTTAACTCCCTCTGTGTGAAAATGTATTGCAAACTTTTATGATCTGTGAAAATGTCTACATGGACGCCATACAGATAATGCCTCCAAATTTTCAGAGCGTGGATCACTGCGGCCAATTCCAGGTCATGGGTCGGATAGTTCTTTCCGTGTTTCCTCAGCTGTCTGGAAGCATAAGCAATCACCTTACCATGCTGCATCAACACACAACCCAGTCCCAAACCTGAAGCATCGCAATACACCGCATACCCATCTGTTCCCTCTGGTAATGCTAGTACTGGGGCGGAGGTCAATCGGTCTTTCAACTCTTGAAAACTCTGCTCACATGCCTCCGTCCACTGAAATTTTGCTGCTTTCTATGTCAGCTTTGTCAGAGGTGCTGCTATAGTGGAGAATCCTTCAACAAATCTCCGATAATATCCTGCTAAACCCAAGAAACTGCGGACCTCGGTCGAAGTGGTAGGTCTGGGCCATGTCTTGACCGCCTCTATTTTTTGTGTGTCTACCTGTATACCAGCATCCGACACGATGTGCCCCAAAAAGGCAACTGAGTTCAGCCAGAACTCACACTTAGAAAACTTGGCGTACAACTGACGTTATCTAAGGATCTGGAGTACTGTTCGTAAATGGTTCCGGTGATCTGTCTCTGAACGAGAATATACCAGAATATCATCGATAAATACTATCACGAACAGATCCAAATACGGTCTAAATATGCTATTCATCAGGTCCATAAACACTGCGGGAGCATTCGTCAGTCCAAACGACATAACTAGAAATTCAAAGTGACCATACCTGGTCCTGAAAGCAGTCTTTGGAATGTCCCTCTCCCGAACCCGGACCTGGTGATATCCGGACCTTAGATCTATCTTAGAGAAACATTTGGCCCCCTGCAACTGGTCAAACAAATCATCTATTCTCGGGAGCGGGTATTTGTTTTTAACTGTTACCTTATTTAGCTGCCGGTAGTCCACACACATTCGGAGTGAGCCATCTTTCTTTCTTACAAACAGAACTGGCGCACCCCACGGGGAAGTACTAGGCCTAATAAAACCTTTGTCGAGCAAATCTTTTAACTGCTCTTTCAACTCTCTAAGCTCAGCTGGTGCCATGCGATACGGGGGAATGGATATAGGTTGAGTCCTTGGCAACAAGTCAATCGCAAAATCTATCTCCCTTTCGGGAGGGATACCAGGCAACTCATCTGGAAATACGTCAGGGAATTCATTAACTACTGGAACAGACTGAAGAGTCGGGGGTTCCACCTGAACGTCCTGGACTCTAACTAGGTGGCAAATACATCCCTTTGCTATTAATTTTCTTGCCTTAAGGTAGGAAATAAACCTACCTTTCGGCGTAGGTGTACTCCCTTTCCACTCTCGCATTGCTTCCCCCGGAAAGTGAAATCGGACCGTCTTGGTCCAGCATTCTAAGTTGGCATAGCATGGCACTAACCAGTCCATACCCATAATGGCATCGAAGTCGACCATCTCAAGTTCTATTAAGTCTACTGTGGTCTGACGATCAGCAACCTCTACCGTACACCCCCGGTAAACTCTTTTAGCTGTAATCGAGTCACCGACTGGTGTAAGCACTGAAAAGGGCTGCTGAAGCAATTCTGGTTCGATACCCAACTTTCGGGCCACAAATGGTGTGATATATGACAATGTAGACCCTGGATCAATCAATACATAAACAGGATACGAACAGATAATCAATGTACCTGTGACCACGTCGGGAGATGCCTCTGAATCCTGCCTCCCCGGTAATGCATAGGTACGGCTGGGGCCTGCACCTGAGCCAGAGGCTCCTGGTCTACCTCGGCCCCTATTCCCTGAACTTGAGGGTCTGCGCCCTGCTGAGGCTGCTGGAACTCGTGGCCCTGCTGACGCTCTATCCAGATCATCCTGACTACCCTGTCCCCTGGCTGGACAATCTCTCATTAAATGCCCTTCCTGGCCGCAGTAATAACACCCTGGGAAGCCCTGCCTGCAGGCTCCAGAATGTAGTCGGTGACATATAGGACAAGGGGTGGATGTAAATCTACTCTGTTCTACCCTCCGCTGCTGAGGTGAGGCTACTATCCGTGAACTGCTACCGGACTCCGACTGACTCCGGCGAATGAACCTGCCCCTCTGCTGTTGTACCGGTGGTAGAGATCTGGGTGGCCTATCTGAAAACCGTGGTCTCGGCCCCCTAGGAATTTCCCTCTGCATCTCAGCGGGTCTGCTCCTACGGCGCTGCTCTGAAGTCGCCTGTCTGTCACCCCGCTGTCGCTGCCTCAGGCCCTCGATTATCTGTGCGAAGGCCTGCACCCTGGCTATATCCATATCCTCTCTCAAAGTAGCTGTCATGCACGTCTCTATGTATTCTGGATTCAGGCCCATAATAAAGCGGTGGACTCTGGATGACATGGTGTCCACAAATGCTGGAGCATAGCGGGCTAAGGAGTCGAATTGTAAGGAATATTCACGAACGCTCCTAGCCCCCTGCTCTAAATGTAAGAACTGGTCCATCCGAGCCTGTCTGACCTCTCGGGGTAAGTAGTGGTCCAGGAAGGCCTCTGAAAAGCAAGACCAAGTAGGAGGGGTTGCATCTCTTCCCCGAGACCTCTCCCAACTTTCGTACCACAAAACAGCAATATCCCGTAACCGGAACACTGCTAACTCAACTGATTCTGCTGGGGTTACGTGCATGACTCTAAAGATCCTCTGTATCTGGTCCAGAAAGTCCTGAGGGTCCTCCGCTGAATCCGATCCAGTAAATTGAGGGGGTCCCAACGCTAAGAATTCTCTGACCCTGGAACTACCTTGCCCCCCTGGGGATTCTGCTGCTGTAGGTGGTGCTGGCTGACGCTGAGCAGCTAGCATCTGAGTCAACATAACCACCGCACTACGCAGCTCCTGATCAGATGAAGTGGGTGCAGGAGCTGTGGAAGGCGGTGCTGCCTCAAATGGTATCTGGCGAGGCGGAGACTGCTGGGAGGGTCGAGATGACACCTCCGTATTGCCCTCAGACCGGGCGGAATCAGGCTGTAACTGAGGCATCCTGCTGGTGCCTTCGCCCGCTGCTGTATCTAATCTTCTACCTGTAGCTGGGTGCCATTGGTCTGCCATAATATCTGTAAGCAAAGAGGGTGGTGAGTTTCAAAGACCAACTCTATACTGTACCGTTCTATGACACGACTGAGTAAGAAAGAAGAGTAACAATCCTAACATGCCTCGCAGTCTCCTGCCTATAGTATGTGGTGCACAACACATCCATAGACAAGACTCTGCTTAGCACGGCTTGCAGACTCCCTGGGACACGAACTGCTCTGATACCAAGTTTGTCACACCCCACCTTGGGGGGTATGACGGGCACCTGGTGCCTGCTAGACTCTAGACTACTAAATGGTCCAGCCTGAGCACATCTGGTGCTTTGGCTGGCTTTGTCCCTATTTCAAGAAACAAATCGGCTATATAACGGCTGTAAATACAGCCTCCGGCCAACTGGCCTGTAGCCATCTGTACCTGCAACAACAGCTAACCAGAAACAGGCTTATAACAAGGAACCTATGTGGGCCGACAACGCCACCTTGCTGTCTAGTTATCTATAACTCAACACAAGACTGCTAATAACTACGTGACCGGCAAGGTCACCACTACTATCAAATTAAGGCCCCACACGGCCAACATAAACTGAAATACTAAACAGCTACAGCAGACCGCACGGCCTCATACGACCGGCTTAACTAACCACAGGGAATATATACAGACTGCAAGCCTCTACGAATACCGTAAGAAACTAATAGAAATGATCGGGACAGGGCCCCGACCTACCCATACTGCACAATAAAAGAAAAGGAGCTACACCTCTGGGAATCAGACTCCGGATGACAGGAGCTGATGACTCACTGGCTGGATGGAATCACGAGGGATCGGCTCCTCGTCCGTGAGTACCTGTAGGCAGGCAATACAGCGCCCCGCTGGGCGTCAGTACCACAGGTACTGAGCATGTAAAGCAAACTGAAATATGCAACTGAAACGAATAGCACAATAACATGACAGTTAAGCAAGAAGTAGCTAAGTCTATCTAGCTGAGGATAACTGGGGAGAGTTATACATTCTGTAACTAACTGAGCGTACCTGAAGACGTGTCGTCCTTCTGTCTATCAGTATCTACTAGCACATATCAATATACATAATAATACACACAATACCTGACTGACCCCCATAAGCCGGAAGGTGCCAACCAAGCAAGCAATCTATTTACCCCTACCCGGGTCTAAACCAACCAAAAACAAGTCACTCCACTCATCTTATAACTGTGAGCTCCTCCTACCGGCCCCCTTGGGTACGTAGCTCAGGCCTTGGCCTCTGACAATAAACTGTGTCTGAGTCCGAAGACTCCTGCCTCTGGGCACAGGTGTGCACACCGAGTGGTCTGTCCCTGTAAACAGGGTGTGCTAGCTCTGCGCAGAGTAAACTGAACTACCCCTGCAAGCAGGGTGGTCTGGACCGTATTATCATGGTGGTCGGCCATCATCGTCCTTTAGTCGGACGGCATCGCCCAGCTGGTGGCGGTATCTGAATCTGGTATCGACACAGCTATAACCCAGGGGCGGTGGGGATGCTAAAGGGTGCCCACATGCCACAACAAGTCTCAACATACAAAACACATACACAGCAAGCATGCTCAAATGAAAAAAATACTAATCATATTCTCTTCTTGTATCTCAAGGCCAGTTTGTAATAAATAACTGAAACTATATTCTGTTTTACACTATTCCTGATTGCTGGCTAACTACTGCCTGGCCTTTATCTGTCTATCTGATTATATCTGAGTATAACTCAATAACATAGAACATGCCATCTACTACTGGGTACAATCTCAACAAATGTAATACGTATTACCTGACTATCTATTATTCTGATTATAGCATGATACGTAATGTTATACTAGCATGCTTGCTGGAAATTGTACTAAAATTGTTCCTGTACACTGGGTATCGGTTAATAGCCTTTATTCTATTTACTTTCTAAGCTGTACTTCCTGGCTTGCCGAAAGAATAACTTTACATACCTAGTTTCTGAGTACCCGACTGACAGATGTGATTTCCGTCGGTATTTCTGTTGTTTCTCCCAACTACATTCATATACACGTCAATTAGAACTAAATACATTAATATTCGGGAGAAATTATCACTTTTCATATATATATTTATCCCAACTTCAACCTTTCGGAAAATGATCAAAAACTCGTTATTTCTCGATAGTCCAGAAGGGATAAATGCTCACTGCAACGCTAGGAACACATTGGTACTAATTTAAAGAAATTCTATTGACTTTACCTCGATAGCACGACGTTTCGACGACCAAATTTCACGAAACCAACTCCGTAGGATTGCTCCCTGCAGCTTTATACGCCTGTACCTAAGCCGGAATGAAGTTTAGACCGCGTTTCATCGCGTAATTGGAAGGAAATTATATATGTTTGTCGTGGGTTTTCTTAGTACTTTTTCTCCCCTATTTCTTTGCTGGAAATGGGTTAATTAGATGAAGAGGCCGACTTTTATTTTAATTTTTTTTTTTTTTTTTTTTTTTGCTTTCTAAATCCCTTAACCAACATGACATTAGGCTATTTTTTTCATTTAAAATTTACGGGGTATAACACAAGCATTCATTAGTTTTACTGTTGTTTATTATTCTATATTTTCCCCCTTCGAAAATAAGTAAATCAATAGTAATAATTATTCGCATTAACTTAAGTTCTTACCATATTCCCTGTGGGATCGACAACCTTTGTTGGGTTCTATATTTGACAATCGACTACTCATATCTCAATTGTGAGGTGTAATTTAGGCAACATCAAATTTTGGCGTCGTTGCCGGGGAATAAAGCTAAGGCTTTTTTTAATTGTGTTAACTCTACTATTGGTTGTTATTTCTTTGTTTTATTTTTCTTTTGTTTTTTTGGTTGCTTAACAGGTCTTAGGTTTGTGCATGCCCGACATTAGAAGTCAAGGAAATCCCTTGATACCAATTGATCATGAACTTGATCTAACGTTAAGGAACCTAAGGAGAATAGCCAACCTACAAAAGCAAGAAACCGTGGAACAACCACAGCAAGAATGTTGGCCGAAGAGCAAGCTCGGACTAGAGATCATGAGTTATCCAGAGTTGCTGAAGAGCAGTGTCTAGCTGCAGAAGCTGAACGAGCTAGACGACCCAGAGGGCCAGAACACCAATGACACCAATACTTTGATGAGGAAGAAGATGCGGACATAGATGAAGTTGGTGCCGCTGGAGCGATAGTCCCTCCTCCTTTGCCTGCTGGGGCAAAGTTTGATATCACTAGTGCAATGATTCAAGTGTTGAATATGAAGGGAATATTTGCAGGTCATGCTTCCGATGACGCCCACGCTCACTTGACAAATTTTGTGGGTATATGCAAGGCATACAAGCAGCCAAGGGTCAGCCAGGAGGCGATCATATTGAGATTATTTCCATTCTCTCTTGGGAGTGAAGTGACGATGTGGTTGGCTGAGCCGCCAAACGACTCCATCACTACCTGGAGAGCTCAAGAGAGCTTTTCTTGAAAGTTTGTTCCCACCATCCAAGGCGTTGCAGCTAAAGGATGAAATATATAACTTCAGGAAGTTCAATTCTGAGGCACTCCATAAGGCTTGGCTGCAGTTCAACAAAAAGCTCAAGAAGGTGCCAAACCATAGGATTCCGAATGATACACTATTGGAAATCTTTTAACGGTCCCTGAATGCCAACACAAAGGTGGTTGTTGATACCATCTTAGGAGGATCCTTTATGAGTCATACTTATGCAGAGGCTGTAGAGTTGCTGGACAGGATCACTAAAACCAACCGAGCTTGGCACACTAGAGAGTCGGAGATTTCGGTTGGCTTTTATATGATTGGTATGTCTGTCGAACAACGGAGAAATGATGATGAGTGTGACCAGGACATTGCAGAGATAAAGACCACTATGGGGTTGCTTGCCAAAAACTTAATGGGAATGGGTGCAAAAAAGGTGAACGTTGTAGGTTTTCAGGGCAAGGTCCCAAGAAATGATGGTTGCGAGTCTGAGTCTGAAGAAGAGGTCAATTATTTGAATGATCAGAGGATGGGTTTCCAAACCAACACCCAAGGTTCTAACTAAGACTCTTGTCCTTAAGGGCAAGGGAACCAAGGTTGGAACGTCTACAAGGATAATAATTTCAATCGGGGCCAATACCGGGACAACGGGGATTGGAAGAAGCGAGAGGAGTTCAAAAATGATAGGGGTGATCTGTATGTTCCTCCATGAAACCGAGAGCCAGAGTCAAGCGGCTCAAGGGTCGAAGATATGCTTTCCAAAGTTCTCAAGAAGATGGAGGCAATAGACAACCACTTTAAGGAGCTTCGCATTGATATTTCGAGTTTGAACCAAAAGGTGGAGTCACATGCTGTGGCAATCAGGAAAATTGAGTAGCAGATGAGTCAGATGTCTATTGCAGTAAATCAAAGGTAGAAAGGCACACTTCCCAACAATACTATTCAAAATCTGAAAAAAGACGGTCACTGCATGGCGGTCACTACTAGGAGCGGGAGGCCACAGTTGATCCACCAAGGCCAGTTGTAGTTGAAGAGCTAGAAAGGCCCATGTTGATAAATGTTGATGATGTAGCGGATGTTGACAACACAACTTTGGTTGGGAACCCAGATGTGCAAATTGCTCTAGATAGTGCAAAGGAGCAAGGAGATGCCGATGGGAAGGAGAAGGAGGCACAACAAAAACTCACAACAATTCCTAGACCTCCTCCTCCTTACCCCCAGCGCTTGAAGAACAAAGATTAAGATGGAAAATATCTGAAGTTTATCTCTATGCTCAACCAGCTGTTGGTGAATATCCCATTGGTGGAGGCACTTGAGCAAATGTCCGGATATGCTAAATTTATGAAGGACCTCGTCACCAAAAAGAGAACCGTAAGTTTGAAACCTGTTGATAATCTGCACCACTATGGTGCCATCACTACACGGGTCCTAGCACAGAAGAAGGAAGACCCAGGTGCATTTACTATACCTTGCACCATTGGGGAGGTTGAGTTTGCAACGTCACTTTGTGACTTGGGAGCTAGCATAAATCTGATGCCGCTAGTAGTATTTAAAATGTTAGGCTTGGGAACCCCCACACGACTTCGATGCGGCTACTGATGGTTGACTGAACAATTAAAAAGCCGGTGGGAATTTTGTTTGATGTGCTAGTCAAAGTAGACAAGTTCATATTCCCAGCAGACTTCATGATTCTGTATTGTGAAGTCGATTCAGAGGTCCCCATTATTTTGGGGTGACCATTCCTTGCAATAGGTAGGGCCCAAGTTGATGTGGAAGCAGGGCAGAGGTTGAACAAAGAAGAGGTTACCTTCAACATTAGCCGAACCATGAAACATCCCAAGGAGTTTAGTATAATTTCTGCATTGGAGGATGGGAAAGAGTCACTTGACGAATTCTGAGTAGTCAAGTGACTTGTGGCATGCTGCAACGTTAAATCAGGTGCTACATGGGAAGCAACCCATGGAGGTGTTTTGGTGAAGCCCGAGTAGCCAAAACACCCATGTCGTGCCGCGACGTTAATCAAGCGTTTCTTGGGAGGCAACCCAAGTTGTAAATGTAATAAAAAGTTAGTGTTAACATTTGTTGATGGGTGCAGGTGAATAAGATGGAAAATCTGAAGTTGGAACTAAAAACTGGAACTTCAGTTCTGGTGCAAAAAAATCCCAGAATGAGTCGTCGTTTGACTTGATGACTCATTTAGCCAGTCGTGAAGAGAACTGCAGAAAATAGGGGAGCAACGGGTGACTTCATGAATTATTTCTCCAAGGAACGAATCGTTTAGTCCCCTGCCAAGTACACTGGATCAAAGTTTAAACTTAAAGAAAAAGGGTGATGATAGTTCACTCAACGAATCATTCGGAAACCAAATGAGGCGTCAAGTGACCCATCCTGAAACTATAACAAGCAAAGGTCCACAACTCAGGGAATGACTCATTCGGTAAAACCACAAGTCGTTACGTGAGTCGTTAGGTCCCCAGGTAAGTTGACCTAACCCGACCCATGATTGTAAATTGGGAAAAGTTAATAATTAAAATTAAAGAACCCAATTTCATACTCCCCGTTAAAAACTTCAAATTTCCCTCTTTTCTTCTTCCCCTTCTTCATGAAAACCCATCAAAAACACCATTGAAAGCAACATCATCATTGCACACTCACTCACAGAAGCACAATCAACTGCTATTGCACTCCATCTCTGATATATTGCATTGTAAGTAATCTTCCGCACACAACAACTTGGAATATTGGTGGCATTCCATCAAAAAATTTTGAAGACCCATGAATGAGTGAGCTTGAATGATTTTTCAATTTATATTGTGTTCTTACGTGCCTTGTGATGTAGATAAACCCTTGGAAGTATGAAACATTGATTTTCGATCACGTAGTCACCTAGGTTGATGATTAGTTGAAATTGTGTGTTTGTGGAATTGAAAACTGGAAAGAAGAATAAGATGAATAGGAACTCTTGAGCACGATCCACATCACGAGTCGTTGGGTTACCAAATGACTCGTCATGTAGCTCGTGCTGAGTGGGAAAATTAAACTGCTGAGGAAATGTACTTGATGAATGACCTAATGACTCGTTGCCTCAGGTAATGACTCGTTGGGACAAATCATCAAGTACACTAGACCTATTTGAAACAATGTCCAGCCTAGGGTAACGAGTGACTTCACGAATCATTGCCAGAGGCAACGACTCGTTTAGTCACCCGTCAGGACCACTGGCACCAGTTAAAAATATTTTCTATTTCATCTTCTCTTGTGTACTAACATGGTTTCCACAGGTACAATGGCTACACGAGGCACACCAAAGAAAAGTCCAACCAAAAAGCAGGTACCTGAGTGCAGTCGACCATCATACTGAAGGCTGTGAGATGATCCATCCTCCTCTGAAGAGTTAAGTGGATCTAAAGAGGAATATGAGGTATCATAGGAGCAACTAGTGCGGAGGAAGACCAGGTCTAGGGTTCAAAAAGTTTAAAATCTGACAGCCCTGGTCAACAGTCCCACTTCACTAGCAAGAGATTCGCCCAGCCGCACTAATGAAAGTGCTAGGGCTGCTGCTGCACTTGTTCTGGAGGCTCCCACAACTGGGCACAATATAGAAAGAGTTGATGAGTCGCATGCCCAGCGAGGGAACTCAGAAAATGAGCTGGCTAAGACATCGGGCACATTGAATGAGCAACCGCGAAATGTGAGGAGATGGTGTGTCCATGGCATGGAGGCTATATACAATCGGGATATTACTTCTAATGACAAAGGCAATCTGAAGCGGAGCATTTATGAGGAGCTAAAGCTGATCACCACCGGTTTGAAAGACTTGCCAGAGCTAGAGGCAGTATTTGAAAAATACAGGTTCGGGTGGTTGACCAAGCCTTTGGGAAGCTATAGCCCTTGTCTGGTTCACGAGTTTTACGTAGTATATGCAGCCACATTACAGCGGTTGCCACTAGGAGGCCAGGATTGGAAGAAGTGGCCTGCCTTGAATCAAGTGATGGTGCGTGAGACCTCAGTTGATATTTGTGAGGAAACAATTTCCAAGATGTTGTACGAGCCTGATTACCACGTCCCGATGAACACGACAGAGTTTGATCACAGGGTATCCAAGTTGCGGAAAGTCAAAACAAAGGAGTGGAATAGCATGGAGCGGATATAGTAGTACACTTGGCTTTCCCGCATCATTGCCACAAAAGGGCCATAGTTGAATGGCTGCATGGTATTGAGTCACAAATAAAGAAGGCCACTTTGAACTTTCAGGCTAAATTTTGGTGGTCACTGGTGAGGCACAGGCTAGTACCAACAAGTAATGACAATATACTCTCACCCGACAAATTAGCATTGGTATCCAGCATAATGGAGGGTTACGAAATCAATTTCCTGTGGTTCATCATTGAGGAGATTCTGGAGCAGGCTATAAATGATTGAACGATGATTCCCTTCCCATGCTTGATTGATAGACTTTGTCGAGATTCTCGAGTGCCAGAATTGCCATTAGTTGATCAGAGAGTGGTGGTTTAGAAGATTACTGATATGGGGTTGATTAGAGATGATATAAACCTGGTATCGAGGGCGAGGGCGAGGGCATCTGCATCTGCTGGAGCGACCATAATAGCAAAGGAATTTGACAGCGGGATACAGACCGATGCAGCACAGTTTGCTGAGTTAGCGGCCGAGCCTACTGAGGGCAGAGAGATAGGTAGACAGGATGAGGCTACAGATGCAGCGGATGCCTCCACACCTGCCAATGTTCCTAAATCATCATCTACAATAGCCACAACATCTAGACCATCAGTCACACCTCCACAATCCAGCACAGCCGGCCTAGTCACGGTCTCACAGGAGTTTTTGGTTGATATGGCTAGGTAGCTAGCTAAAGCAGAGAAGCAGCAGGCACACACAACTCTATAGGTTAAAGTCTTGATAGAGCAGGTCAAGCGTGGGTGTCAAGGGAGTTGGAGACATTTTTCAGTTTAGTGCATGGGTGACTGGACACTATTGAGCGAAGGATGGACGAGCACCTTGCACAGTTACAAGCGCCAGAGTTATCTCGATGGTACGCAAAGCTGGGAGCAATACAATTTGAGGTGCAGGACTTGGTGGCACGACAAACAGCTGCGGTACCTCCACCAGTACTTCTCGTGATTGATGATGAGTTTTAGGAAGAGCTACCACCAATTTGTTATTTCATCACGGAGGAGCCGGTGGCACATGCTAAGGGGAAGAGGCCTCGTGAGGAGGCAATGATGATGTTGATACATCTCTGCTCCATCAGCAAAATGGGAGCAGAGTGAGATGGAGAGAGCGTTGCACGAATCAAGAGAGGAGGCTCAACTGAGAGCTGAGACTGAGGTAGCAAGAGCTCATGGTGAAGGAACGAGCTTAGTTGGATCTGAAAATGTGTCGAGTCAAGCCGGCAATATTAGAGTTGATGTTGGAGGCGTATCTACACCCTCCACCAACCAGGTAGCTGACACCTGGGTCGCACAGGTATGTTTCCTATTCCCTTGGTTTTTGTCTTGCACATATATGTGTTGAGGATGACACATGCTTTTTTGATGGGGGTGGGGAGGGATACCTGTGCATTCTATTTTGTTGAACATAACTCGAGGGTTTTTCTTGCCGGATATCTTTTCCCTCGAGTGTTCCATATCTACTAGAATCGGCATGTTCAGGACTTTATTTTGTGTTTTAGTTTTTTGTGTGTCAGTCAGAAGAAAGTTAGGAAAACTGAAAGCAGTCAAGAGCTGAAATTGTTTGATATTTTGATCTGTGATAATTTGATACCCCTCAGAAAATTTTCTGTATATGTGTATGTGAGAGTTGAAAATTATGACCTTTCTAAATCTTTGCATGGCATTGGAACTGTGAATTTGTTTACCATAGTATGGTTGTACCTGAACTAGCGATTAGTAGAATTGATGATGTTGACCGGTGCTATGTGTGAAGTGAGGTCTGATAGCTGAATTCAGTTGTGTGTATCAATCTAGAACTTGCTTGGTCAGTTTTACCGAGATAGAGGATAAGGAACTAGGAAAGGATCATAGGCCGTTTTTTATTTATGAGTCCACATTAGCCTAAAAGACCTATAAAAGTGAATAAAAATCCCTTAATCCAAATGTTTGAGCTTAAATTGACCTTTCTTTTCATTTACACCAATTCACCTGCCTAATTTTATTATGAATGAACCTGTTTTGGCCCTGGTCCCTCCCTGGACATTGTGAACTTCAACTCAGGCAAATCTGCTAAGTTGAGGGTGGCTATGATAGGGGTGAGTAAGAAGAGTCGGGTGGAAGTAAAAGTTGGGTAATGAAAAATAAGAAAAAGAGCGGGTGAGGTATGCATGATGAAAAGGGAAAAAATTGTTGTTGTCACAAAGCAAGAAAGAAAAGAAAAATAATGTGTGACATCAAGAAGTTTTTGTTGACTAAAATCCATATGTACCATACCCGAGCCCAAGCCTATGCTACAAGCCAAGAAAGTCCTATAGTGATCCTAGTTATTTGTCTGAATTGAGGTATTGAAAGTAAAGGCAAGCCTATGGTATTGTATGCATACAATTCAAATTTCTTTGTGAGAGTGAGTGGATCTTACCTAGTCCCAAGAGAAATATATGAGATAATCATATACACATGTGTGAGTATGGACTTCTTTGAGGTGAGAGCACTTGGTTAACAAAATCATCTGCAAATTGCTTGGGGCAGTGCTATGGATTTATGTGCGCGGTTGCAAGTGAAAATATTTTGCCATGTTTCGATTCCTCTGTGTTATGGTTGGAAATTTTGCATATGCATAGTGTTTGAGTTAATATGATAAGGGAGGGGTTAGAAAATTTGACTTTCATAAGAAATTGTGAATGTTGTAAGTTTCCTAAAGTTTTTCCCATTGAAGCGTCGAAGTAGATTGTTTTGTTTTGTTTTTGCCTAAGGACATGCAAAAGTTCTAAGTTGATGGTGTTGATGTGTCGTGATTTTACGGCACTTTCGATGCTTAAAACCAAGAAATTATGCACATTCTAGGTACGTTTATATGGGTATAAGGTATTTTGTGCTTAATATGCAGGAAAACAGGTCTGGAAGTGAATTTGGCCGAATTAAGGTTAAAAACAACTGAAAGATGACTGTCAGGCACTCAATGAGTTGTTGGCGGGAGGCACGACCCGTCACTTGAGGCATTGGCAAAAAGATGAAGTTTTGAATAAGTGACACAATGCACTTGGTAATGAATCGTGAGGTCAACCGTTAGGCTTTAAAGAGGAAAATTCAACCATGTGTCCAGTGGAGTTGATGATCGACATCACGAGTCGTCACCTGAAGGAACGACTCGTTGGCAAGCTGCTGGAACTGTTCGTTAAGTGCACTGGAATTGCTGAGGAAGTAGACCACGAGGGACCTAACGACTCATGATAAGGCACGACGAGTCGTTAGGTGACCCATTGCCAAGCCTGGGTATGCTGTTGAGGACGACTGTTTTAAAGTAAGGAACGACTCGTCTGAAGGCCTAACGATCCGTCACATAGCCCGTTGCCACTGCCTACTTAGTTTCCAGATTTATTTAGGAAAAGGATTTCTTTGTATTATAAATACCCAGTTTTAGGTTTATTTTAAAAAAAATGAATTTTTTGAGAGATTTTTGAAGACCATTTCTTGAAGGAGTTAAGCCGATTTTGAGAGAGAATCTTGAACAAAATTCTTAAGAGAATTTTCATACAATTTCAAGACCCGAAAGCTATTTTGGAATTTTATTCAATCTACTTGGTTTTTATTCTACAATATTTTGTAAGTTGCAATTATCATTTCTTCTATATTTTGTGATTGCAATAACACAAATATGAGTAGCTAAAACGATAGACTAGGTTAGTGGGAACCAAGATGAATTAACACATATAGGTAAAAATACCAATGATTCTTGAATGGAGTTTTATGCATGTATTATTTTTCCTTTCATTTTGATTGATTCTTGACGGTTTCAAGCGTTAGGACTTGCCTTATTCTTACTTACCTGATCAAGGATGTAAAGAATGGGAAAAATGGATTAACAACGGAGATTTGAGGCTACCAACCCTCATCTAATAGCTTGAAGTTGTCTGAGGGATAGCTTATCTGATATTAGGGGTAAGGGTTAACAAAAGAACACCCGTATACATACCAAGTTGCATGGTGAAAACCATCTAGATAGGGGACCAACCACTTAGGTGAACCTAACTTACCGATATTGCATGTTAAACACTGGAATAGATCTCTAGTGTATAAACCTTGTGGTTATGAAATCTTGGGAAGCACAATCCTAGTCTAGTCGTAAATTTAATATAAACCCAATTTGATACAAGCATTCATTAGTTTTACTATTCTTTATTATTCTATATTTCCCCCCTTCGAAATTAAGTAAATCAATAGTAATAGTTATTCGCATTAACTTAAGTTCTTACCATATTCCCTATGGGATCGACCTCAACCTTCGTTGGGTTCTATATTTGAGAATCGACCGCTTATATCTCAATTGTGAGGTGTAATTTGGGCGAAATCAGTAAAATGCTCCTAAGACTTTAACATTTTTATATGTTATAGTCTTGGTGCACATGAACTTTTTTGTAGCATGTTTCTCCCTTCTTTTTAGTGCCCCTTCCCCTAACATTATGGTTTATTGAGACAATGTGAAATTTGTAGTAGTAGGGTCCTGATACTTAAATGGGTGGGGAAATGATTTCTCTTGTGTAGTTGAGTGGGGTGACGTCTAAGTAACCCCAAGGAATGACAAGGACAAAGTTTTCCCGATGATAGATCAGGTGACGCCTTCTTAAGGGTAAATCATCATTTTATCCCTTTTTATTTGTGTAGGTAATTCTTGTATAAGATGTGAATATGTGTTTTTGAGAGTTGACATTGGATTTCATTTTGAGGCAATGGGGACGACGACCATCGGCTACTAGCTGGTCAAGTCTAGCGAAACACCGTTGAAATAGCAATTCAGGTAAAAATGGCTTCAGGCCACTGCCTTGGCTCTGCGTCGCATCGGCACTTCATAGAGTGCGACCAGTGGCTCACCGATGAGTCATTGGTGGAAACTTCCCTACCCAGTGTTCTGCTCACTATCGGTGGTTCATTGACGGTCCGTGGATCACCTCCTGTGGTTCACCAGAATTCCGCCTTTGCTACTAGTTCCTTCATGATAATTTCTCCTCTTATTTCTCATTTAATTTTTAGAGTAGTTGTTGGTTGATTTCATTTTATCATTAGAAAAATACAAAAGGAAACATTGTGAGTGCCACTAACATTGTTTTGTAGAAACTGTCTTCTTCTAGGGACCCAATCAAAGGAAAGGTCATCGCCACTTCAAAGACAAAGGGCAAAGGAAAAGCCAAAGCCACCTCAGCTCCCGCTAACACCATAAAGGCGATAATATTTTGTGTGCCCAATAAGAAGGGGCACTATGCTATCTGTGAAGGCCATTCCATCACTGTGGAGAAGTGCTTCGATTTAATGGGGCTGTGGGGTGACTTTCCCAACATCACTGCCCAATTCACCAACCGCCAGTGGCATGTCTTCGCCAACCCTCTCTTAGATTTTTGCAAGAGCTTGGTCCTGGAATTCTATGCTTCATATCAGGCCAGGCAGGAGAGTATGAATCATAGAGGAAAAGTTAAGGACTTTCCATGTCTACCCTCAGTGTAGTGAAGGGTGTTGAGGTCGACATAACCACAACAGCCATAAATTCATTGTTCTAGGAGGATGAAACTGATGAGGGTATAGAATATTTGGTCCTCCTCACCAACAAAGAGGCATAATTCAGTGTTATAGCTCCACTATCGCCACTAAAACACCTCTCTAGGCATTTATGGGTGGTGAGATATTGCGCCATAACCTATGCTTGCCAAGTTGTGGCTCGGCTTCATTTGTGGTAGAATCATGCCATCCAAGAATGAATAGCGGGTGAATTTGGAAGTCGCCATCCTGATTTATTGCATCATGAAAGAGGTCCCAATTAACTTAGGGGAGATAGTGGCCAATCAAATGTGGAGAAAGGCCAGACAAGTTTAATACCATATGCGGTGTTGATATTGCAACTATGCTTAAGAGCGGGAGTTCCCCTTTTCCTGGATGAGACCCCTAGTTCTACCTCGGGTGTGATCTCCGTTTCCAACAAGAGGGACCTGATGCTCTCAAGAATAAGAGGCTGCAGATGTAGGCCTTTGAGGTATAGATGAGCCCGTCACCCGTAGTTCAGAGTCGACCCCCTATGCCCCCGATCTCAACATGCCATATCCTGAGGCATCGGGGCAAGCTTCTGGAGGTGCATCAACTCAAGGATCCTTACCTCCTCTTAGTTCCTCACATCCCATTGGTCTTCAAAAGCTTGTAGAAATGACCCACTCCCATGAGAGCCAACTATAACGACTAGCTAAGAGCCTCCCAAAACTTATCATGAAAACAGTCAAAACAGAGATGAAGTTAATAAAGGGAAACTTGGGTAAGCTATGTGTTTGTATTGATGTTGTAGAAGGAGTTGTCACCTCTCTTCGAGCTGAGTTTCAGGAATGGAAGAGCCGAACACCTATGGTAGCACCCAACATGACTGCTCTTGATGCAACTATAACTACCCTTTCCACAGCTCGAGGCCCTATTGACGATTTGTTTTAGGGCTTAGGTGATGAGGATGATGATGGGGATGAGGTTAGCCAAGTTGGAGATGATGATGATGATGAAGTTGACGACGAGTGACCACACCAAGAAGTCCCTTTCCCCTTTTTAATTGTCATGCATAAATTGAGGACAATGTAAATTATTTTTTGGGGGGCTGGGTTGAGTGTGGTGGTTTGTAATGAATTTGTTTTGATGAATTTCTACCCTTGTCGAGCTTGTGATTGATGAATTTGTACCCTTGTTGAGCTTGTCAGTTGATGGTCTTAAAGCCTTTGTCATGCTTAACATGAAATGCATTGTTGATGTTAGTGCTATTGAAAGGGTCCTTGTTCTTATTGCCTAAATTTGTGACCCATGTTTAATTTTATTCGCCTTTGTAAATAGGAGATAGTAATCAAACTCCAAGGATTTTCTTCATACCACGATTCTTTACCAAGGAGAATTTTTCTTTTTCTTTTTCTTTTTAATTGTCGAAACAGTTTGACATTCCTAATGATAGATTGTGAGGTGACTCTCTTAAGGGAATATGCCTTGTGTTTCTTTGAGTCTTTTGTGGAGCTGTTTTGAGAGGTACCACCATAAATTTTGGGATGTGGCATGAAAATGAAAAAAATGGGCATTCAAAATTAGAAATGTAGCACTCTCTTGTCATACACTGTAGATTTCCTGTTTGGCTTGTGAATTCGCATGCTCTAGTGTCTTGAGTCAAAATCTTGTGATGATAATGACTTGTGTGGACTCTTTGGGTGTGATGCCTTGTATGTTAAGGATCTTTGTGAATCTCATGAATCTCTTCTTGTCTAGAACTTTCCGTAACTGTGACTCAAGGAAAAATTCTAGTTGTAGCTGCACTTAGAACATGATTTTAGGATTTCATTTGACTAGTCATTCTACTCAAAATGACCTCCAAATGTGTCTTCCTTTGCTAGCCAATGTTGAGCTTTTTAGACAGTTTATTCTTGGAAACCACATTAAAAGCCAATTTTCCTTTTTGATCCCCTCTTCATAGCACCCATCATCCCTAATTGCTAGTGGTGAGCGAATAAGAATAATGGGGGCTGAAAGCCCAAATACATAGGGATAAATAAGGAAATCAATGAGAAAGAGGCAAAGAGCCTAAATTTAGGGGTTTTCAAGAAAGGGGAAATATGAGAAGCCTAAATTTGAGGTAGCACCAAATTGTGAGAAAAAGGAATGAAATGATGTGTTGAGAAACCTTAAGGTACCAAAAGAGAAAATAAAAGTGAAATGGTATTACCTCTTGCTTAGACAAGGCTTAATGTGATAGCCAAAGGAGCTATAAGGAAGGTCTTTGAGAAATAGAAGATGAAAATGGTTGCAAAAGGAGGACTAAGGTGGAGTAAAATAAAAAGTTAGATGGGAAGGGTTAAAAGTGTTCACATAAAGGCAATAGGAAGGTTCTAGTCACTATATTCAAATAATTGTCCAACATTCCCTTAGTCTTCATCATGACCCGCAAGTCCTAATTGATTTTGAGTGTAGTTTCTCTATATTAGTGGAGAATTACACGAAGGGCAAGCCTATGGGTCAAGTTGTGTACATGAAGATTTCTTTTGGGAGAGTTAGTGTGATCATCTTTTTCTATAATCCCTTATGTGTGCATGGATTCATGATATATAAAAGGGATTCTCTATTGTAGTGAGTGGCATCATTCATAGATTAAGTGGTCATTAATGCATAAACTCTTGTGGAGTGGCATGTCATTCCTTTCGCTTGACTTATAAGAATTGCATTACTTAAGGATAAGCAATGGTTCAAGTTTGGGGGTTTGATTAATTTTCCAACTCATTAAGCTCTTATGCATGAGCTTTAGCTTAGTTTTCAAGTCATTTAGATAAATTTACACCCTTTTTGCCTTTTTATGTGCAGGTATCTGAGTTGAAGAGACAGAGCATGAATTGGAGTAAAAAGGATGAATTTAGATGAAACCGACGCTCCACCGGAGGACACCAGCGACACGGCGGTCAATTGAAGGCAACCACTAATTTGAGGAGAAAATGCAATCGGTGGCCCACAAACATCAACTGGCGACTCGTCGGTTCCATCATTGACAGGTGCTAGATCTTGCTGGACCAAAGAGGAAATTAACCGACGGATCGCGGATGGAAACCTGCAAACCTTCGAAGGCATCACCGAAAGGTCCTGGAAGGGCACTGGATCGTAGAAGAAAATGAACGACGGCTCGCGGATTGCAACCAGCAAACCATTGGTTCTGTCATAAGTGCAAAAACGCCTAAACAGGGGCAATTACATCTAGCACAGGAAAAATGAAGATTGGTTGCCCTATTTTTTTATATAGTATAGAAGAAAGTACTCTGTACATATCATTTGAACATTTCTTTTTCTTTGGAAAGAGAAAAACCCCATTGGAAAAGAAATTTGAATATTGATCTCTCCTATTTTCATCTTCTTCCTTAGCAAGGTATAGCCATTATTATAGACATATTTTGAATTTGATTTTTCTTGCTCTTTGTAATGAAATAATTGAGTTTATTAATAAATATGCTCTTTAGTTTCTTAATTATGAGTATCTAAATCATTAACTAGAGGTGTGTGATGATGGGTGTTTAATTAGATTAGGTATTGCTAGATTCATCTTAATCTTGCTTAATTAGTGTAAATCTATGGAATTTTATTTAATTTATAATTGATTTCCCCTAGTTGCAAATATGGGTTTAGTTTTCTTACTTTATTTCATCTTGAAAAAGAAGAATTAAGTATTGGGGGAGAATTTGATAGTGGGAATGGATGTGACTGTGTGGGGCTTGAGCTAAAAGTAGACAAAACCTATATTCATAATCCTAATTAATGGTTGATGCCTAGAAATAGCTTAGATACTAAGCCAAACTATATTGGGCTAATTGAATTTTGTCTTGAGGTTCGAAAGGACTTGAGAAAAAGGCACCCAAGAGGTTGAAAAACATCGGGCGCCATCTCGTACAAAGTTATTTACACTTATTCGCAATAATTTGAAGTTCTAGCATATCCTCATCTAATTAGCACCCCATCTACACCACACCTCTATTCTTCATTCATCATTGTCTCTCAATTTTTGGTTGTTTTACTATCTTGGCTAGCTGAGTTAGAATCCACAATATTATTGACCTCATCCCCCCCTCCAAAAAAATTTGTTGTTTGGTACGAATTAATTCAAATTTCCATAACAATACCTTGCGCAAAACATTCACTAGTCTTGTGGGAATCGACCCTGACACCCATCGGGAATATTTGTTTTCAGCAACAACCATTTACGCTCTCTCGTTAAGAGGGGTGTAGTTTAGACGTTATCAGATGCTTAAAACTTAGAAAAGATACTTGGTCTTAGATATGTTTAGACAGATATGAGTTTAATTTTACCTTGTTTTCAGGGAAATCAAGTTTTGAAGTTAGATTTTGGAAAAGATAAGGAAAAAGTGCAGAAAATGGGCCAAGTGCAGATCTCAGTACGATCCGTACCTTGGTGGTATGAGTCGTGCCTAGCAATCATGAGAAAATACAGAGGAGATGCATAAGTTTTGGGGCCAAGTACGACTATAATACCCCAAAAGTCCCTAGATCAAACCTGGGGTTGCTTCAGAGAAAATCAGGATAATTGATTAGAGTCACAGAACGACTCAAGGTATGAGCTGTTGTGGGAAATAATGACTCATGGAATATGCCATTGTAGACTTTCAGTCCAATCCCCTCCCAGTAACAACGAGCTTGGCAGCGATTCATTGGAAGGTCCAACGGGTCGTCGTGGGTAGTCATTGGACAGATTCCAGAAAGGGTTTAAGATTGGATCAGAATCAATGGACGGGTTCAATGACCCGTCGTTATGAGTAACGACTCGTGGAAAGTTCCAGTTGAAGGATTCCAGAAACTATGCAAGGTGTTAGTGGTGATGACGAAGGGAATGATGGGCCGTTGTTGTGAGTAAAGACCCGTCCTGTTAAGCTATTGTTTAAGTATCTGAGAACTGGGGGATTTGGGTTGGCTGGTGACGGATGGATACAATGGGTCATTGCATCATAGGACGACCCGTTAGATAGGTCGGTATACCTAGCAGTGGCTATTTTCCAAACAATTCAATAAGGGTGTTTTCACAATTTCTAAGCTTCTAACTCCCTAATGACATGTTTTAAGCCCCGAGTATTTTAAGAGGGTTTACTCTATTCTAATACATTAGACTCCCATGCATGCAAGTTATTGAGAACCCTCTTCAAGATCAAGCTAGAACTCTCTCAATTCTTTCTCCAATTCTCTTAGGCTTTCAAAGCTAGTTTGAGGATCAGTTTACCTGGTATGTAGGGCTATCAACGAGGGTTTCCTTCCACCCTCATGCCCCAATTTCTCCTCCGGTTCATGAATTGAAGTGTATGGATTTATGGGGTTCTAACCAAATTTTATGAAATTCTCTATGATATGTTTATGGGTCTAATCCCTTCATGTTCTGAAGTATGTTTTAAGTCTAACGGGTAGATTCTATACACAATTTGATTATAAATTCATGATTCTAAGTTATTAGAAACTATGCCCTATTATGAAAATTTTATGAAAAGCCAAGCTTATGATTCATGATTTTAAGTATGATGAGACATCTAGCATGAATGAATGTTTATAAATTTCCCATGTATGAATCCATGATTTTAACTTATGAAGTCTATTTATGGTATGCGTGATTTTATGATTTGGGCAAGCCCACACAAGTTAAGTATGTTTTAATGATTTAGCCAAGGCTAATAAGATCAGCTTATCATATGTGTTGGAGTCAAGACTCCCAATGCAGCTTATGATATGTTTTGGAGTCAAGACTCCTAATGTTCAGATTTTAGGCTATGTATAGATTATGATTTCATATTCATTGAAAAAATATATGAGTACTATGCATGTAATTATGATTTTAGCTTCATTGAAAAAAGATGTGAGCAGTATGCATGTTTTTGGGAGTAGTGTCTAGCACCAAGCAGGCCTGGGGTCCAATGTCCCCAATCTCAGAACTACACGCCAACGTAGGTATACTTTACATGTTTTAAAAATCTCAAGAGAGTTTTTCCCCCATCCCCAAGGGGCCTCAGCCTGATATCAATATCATGGTAACGTCCTTAGACCTGACAAGGTTTTGGACCACTCTGCCCACTTAAGAGTGATAGTTGGGGCATCACATAAGCTCTATCGTGATGATGATGGTTATGTCGAGTCTTTCATTATTCCGTATGATTTTAGTTACTCATGTTCATGAATGTAATAATTCAAAAGTCCCTAAGATCAAACCAGATGATTGAAGCAGAGAAAATAGGAAAATCAGCATCAGGTCACAAAATGACTCATCAGGTCACCCGACCGATGGTTGAGTGACTCGTTAAGGGGTGCCACTAAGGTAAGGAGTCATTGTCAGGGGTTCACCACGGATGGTATGACAACTCATTGTATGACCCCACGAGTCATTAATGTGCTCGTTATGTGCTGAGAAAGTTGTAGACCAGGAGACCTAAATGGGTTAAGAAATGAGTCATGGTATCACTTCATGACAAATCAGGTTGGTTGTTTTCAGGATGGCTGAGAATGAAGGATGGAATTTCCGGTGGTGACGATGAGTGGGGGAATGAGTCGTATAGTGGAGTAACAATTTGTATAGCCCCTCGTTGGGACTGGTAGTGTCATTTTCCCTGCGAAATCAGTAAGGACATTCTTGTAATTCCTAAGCTCCTAAGCCCTAAACTACGTGTTTTTAAGCTCTGTTTGAAGGATTTTAAGAGTTTTTAACCTATTGTAACCATTCCATTCTCCCCCCCCCCCCACATGCAAGACTAAGACTTCTCTATTGAAGATCTAGCCTAGAAATCTTCAAGTTCTTCTTCAAGTCTCTTGGGATTTCAAGGTCAAGTGGTGATTCAGTTTACCCAAGTATGTGAGGCCATGAATGGGAGTTCCTTTCACTCTCACGCTCATAATTCTCCTCAATTCTTCGAATTCAAGTTCTAGATCAAGTTCATGATCCTCTGGGATTTTATTCTAATTTTTATGAAATTCTCTATGTTTTATTTATGGGCCAATCCCCTTTATATTTTAAAGCATGTTTTAAGATTCATGGGCAGATTTTATATCTAATTTGATTATAAATTCATGCTTTCAAGTTTTAGAAAAGTATACCCAATTAAGCAAGTTCATGAAATGTCAAGTTTATGATTTATAATTTATGATATGATGAGATATCTAGTATGTATGAATGTTTACAAATTTGTCATGTATGAATCTATGAATTTTATCAATGAAGTGTATTCCAAATATTCATGATTTTTGAAATTTGGGCAAGCCCATACAAGACAAGTATGTTTTATGATCTAGCCAAGGCTAACAAGATCAAATGATGGATATATGTTCTAGAGTCAAGACTCCTCAAATGTATAGTTTCAAGTTATGTTTTAGAATATGATTATATGAGCATTATACCTATTTTGGGAGTAGTGTCTAGCATCAAGTAGGCTAGGGGTTTCAAGGTTCTCCGGTCTTATAAACTACGCGCCAACGTAGGTATATTTTTGGGCCTCTCAAGAGAGCATTACCCCCTGCCCAAGGGCACACTGTGATATCACACCTTACTTATTCTTTTCCCTGGAATGGCTTAGAATGGAACTCCTCCATGTGGAAGACGTGGGATCATCATGCGCTCATTCATTATAATACCCCAGAAGTGCTTAGGAGTAGACTTGGGAAGCAAAAATAAAAAACTGCTGAAAGTTGGGAAAAAAAGTTGCAGGACGACAGGTACCATGACACGTGGTAAGTAACCACGAGACATCATTTGAGGTCATGGTAAGGAGCCAGTCCAGATGGCAGTGGTAGCAACGGGTATTACTGTTCAGTCCCAACTACACGCAAGTGCACGTGGTCGTACAAGTAGTAAAGTGGCTTTATTTCAAGCCAAGTATCGATCCCACAGGGACTGTAATATGGCAGTAATTTTCCTATTTGTTAGTAAACGATTTCGTTATGCAGGTAGACAACCAAAACAAATAATGCTTGTGAGTCAAGATTAATAGTTAATGTGAACCTAAGTGAATATTGTAAGTTAAAGTCTAAACAATAGCAACGAACTAGCTGAGGTAAAGGCAAATATGCAGGGATGTAATTTATTAATTATAGTTCAGTCAATCTTCTCTTCGTTTGTCAGTCAGGAATTAATAACCCATGGATTGGATCTTTCGACTCCTCACCAATTAAAGAATCACGAGACTTACATTACACATTTCTGTGATGCAAAAACCCCATGTTCTATCTATACACAACAAATTCCATAAATGACCAAATATGATATTACAGATATATTTCTATTCTGAACGTAAATCTTCCCTTAATTTCTCAACCAAGACAAGAACATATTCCACCAATTCACATCTATCCAACTAGTCTCCCTTTCGGAATCGAAATTGGAATTCTAGAATATACATTAACGTAGTAAAAGCAAGAATTGGAAGAACAACCGTTATAGAGAAGATAAAAACTGAAATAATCAGTAATTACATTCTTCTGCAATTATCCTCAACCTTAGCAAGAGGTGAATTAGCCACTCATTTGCGGATTAAACATCTTCAAACAAGTAGAAATCATACAAGCAATTGAAATTAAAGAGGAAAAGGAAGAAAATTAACCCTAGGAATTCTTCTTCTCAACTGCCTGCTATCCACGTTCTTGCTCAAAATGTCAGATACTTTAAAATAAAACCTAAGTGTGCTATTTATACAAGTGAGAAATTTTTCCCGGAATAACTGGCAACGTGGCACGGAGTGTATCGCGGAGCATCAGCTCCGTGCCACGGCCCTATCGCGGAGCCTCACTCGAATGCAGCTTCCAGGTAATTGTCTTCAGCGTGGCACGGAGGTAAACGCGGAGCTTAAGCTCCATGACAAGGTTCCATCACGCACCTCGACTGGAAATCAAGTTAAAATTCCTTCTAGGCAAAATGCTTCCGCGATGGTAGCGTGACACGGCCTCCATCACAGAGCACCAAACTTGGCCAATTTCCTTGTCGACTTTCGCTTCTTGCTTCCGAGTCCATTTCTACACTTCACCAACTTGTAGATTAGCTTCCAAAAATTTCTTCTAGACTGCAAAACAACACTAATCATGTTGGTTAGTATAAATCCACATTTACATACAAATCACATGAGAATGCACACATAAAAGTGGATAAACAAGTAGAAATGAAGTATTAAAGTATCACTTGGGCATGAAATTATGCCCAAGATCACCTACTCCACACTTAAAACCTTGTTTGTCCTCGAACAATCCTTTAACATATCATGCAATTGAAACTCACGCATAACTAATTTGGCGAGACCATTCAAGCTACGGCTATAAGGATTATTTAAGATAGCAAATCATCAAGAGAACATGCACGGTTTCATAAATAAAATGAAATACACCACATTAAGACCTCCTAACCTCAAGAATCGACTCTCGATCTTGGCAAACTCGTGCAAATCAACCAATCAAGACATCCGACACGACTGTTATCTCTCATTAAGCATGTGCCCTCAGAACACAAGAGAGTTACCCCCTGTTCACTCATAAAATTTCCGAAGCATTACATGTAGGGGTATGTGAATAAGATTACGCTCGCTCTCCCAAAGAATTCACATGCATCATGTCGTGAACTATAAGCTTGCCCTTAGTGTTTTACTCCACTAATTTGAGGATGCATGACGTAAGATCACGTAGGACTTAATGGGTTGTAATGTAAGCTAAGGAACTAGTAAATACTGTGCTAACCAATAATAGTAACTAGCTTCCCCAAGTGCTTTTAATACATCCCACATTCATTACGGACATTGCTTCTTCCTCAATCCTCTCACTCTTGAATTTTCTCTTTGTTTTTGTTCCCATTTCTTTAGGCACACTAGACTTACTAGCAAAGAGTATTTAAGCAACTTTTTTTTCATTCATTGATTTTCTTACTCTCTACTAATAATTAATCAATTCCAAACGAGTGCACCTTTGTCCTTTTCTTTAACTTTCACAACTTCCACTTTCCCTTCCGTTTCAAGCTTCTCACTTCTTCACTCTTTGAGAAAATTGTTGTTTTTTTTTACTTAAGCGCTCAGGAGTTTTGGATGAAAAAAAGGGATTAAGCTTGGGTTGTATCTATCAAAGAATAGGCTAAAGGCTCAATGGGGCTAACTAGGATTTAACATTCAAGGTGGGTACGATAAGGGAGAAAATTTTGGTTCATTCAAAGAAATGCCTACATCCTTTCCTACAATCCACATCCTTCATTTCATTTAATATACACACCAGGCAAGTTCTAGACACTTCACAATAGCATGGAATATTCGAAAACTCACACTCACTGCACATGCTCAACTTAAGACATATTCATAGACTCTTCATTCAGTTAATTACAAGAATTAAATAATTAAGCCTTGATCACACCGAGTCGAATTCTAGGGCCTAGGTATCTCAACATGTTTAACACATTTGCATGCTTCTGTACGAATCACACTTGCATCTTACAATCATGTGTAGCACATAACAAGAATGTTGAACCATTAATTAGCTACACGTTTGGAAAATAAACGAAAGAAAAAAATCTAAACCTATCGACTAAATTTCCCTTAAGACGGTCATCATCCATCCATCATAGGGAACAGTCGCTATCTAAGACGTCGGTTCAAGGTGACTATTCTCGGGAAAAGCACCGAAAACAAAAACCGAGAAACCCAAACAAAAAAATCAATAAAAAAATAAATATAATCAAAAAATTTACACATAACTTCCACAAGCAGCTTACTATTTATTACATCACCAACTACCACAAAATCATCAACCACATAACATGAAATACAGAGTCACAGAGTCACAAATAGCACATCCACAAAAGCACAAACACAAATAACCTTTCTACACTAGCACCTAACTACTCCCACCCCACACTTAATCGGAACACTGTCCCCAGTGTTCACATATCTGCAATTAAAAACAAATTTTGGGTGGTGTAACTCCCTGATTAATCAAAATAGTCAATCTCTTCATCAGGTGCTAGTGCCTCATCGCCAAGATCAGAATCATCCCCGCCGTCTTCCTCCGACTCAATGTCTGAGTCCTCCCAGTGTGTTTCCTCATCAGTAGGGATGTCATCATCAACTGGTTCTACAAATGCAGGCCCAACTCTGCATAAAGCTTGGGCATGCTCATTGAATGGATAATCCATGTCGAGCTGCCACAATTCATCCTCCGTAGCAGGCCTTCCACCAATGCTTAGTTGCAACATCTGCATCTCATATATTCGGGCCATGTATTGATCATCCCGAGCATGTCGCTCAGCTAGTGTAAGCACAGGCCCATATGTAGTATCAGGTGCTTTGGTTTTAGTGACATCCAAAGCACGCCGATCAAGTTGAGGAATGTAGTCCGGGGCCTCTTCTTCAATAACATGGCCCCTGAGGAAAGCAGTGAGAAGACCACCGAAACCATACCTATGCCCTTGATGAAGTCTGGCTTTCTTCATGGCGGAGATGATCACCGCTCCAACATTAATTTCCAGCCCTTTCATCAGTGCATAAACCAGACAAACTCTATCCTAGGTGACATCAGTCATGTGCACCCCCGGGATTAGACAAGAGCAAACTATATTTAACCATATCCAAGCTTCTCTGTTCATCTGGGAATATGGAAATGTCTGGTGGTATCCCCTTTCCTTGTGAAGACTCCATCTGGTTGTCGATCGAGCTCCACATAAAGTGCGTCTAATATCTGTGTACGGTGGAGTGATATTCAGTTGGCGGAGGACATGAGCGTCTGTGTCCCGCATCCCCAGGATTGCATTTAGATGTTATGGTTCAAAAGTAACCACCTGCCCTCTGATCTTATGGTTCAAAAGAGATTGCACTCTTTGGGTTCTTAAAAAATGAAGTTTAACCCAGCAGTGTCAATCCTATGTACAATCCTTGGGAATTCCTATGCTAGTGGTTCCCGTGCTATCTGTTCCTCTGGGAAATACTTGGTTTCCTTGTGTTTGGAATACCATTTCTTTCCCTCATCTGTCACCCATCTTGTTCTATATTGTCTGCGTTGCCCTCGAGGAATAGATGGTGCTGCTGGTACTACTGCCCCAATTCTTACTCTTTTTCTGCTGGCGCCAGATGTGGATTTGCCTTTGCCTTTATCCCGCCTTCCAGAAATTTTTCCTGTGCATTCAAAAACATACAGTTCAAATGTTATTCAAGGCATAGTTGGATACGACTAAGGTTGGGCTTAACTCGATCACCCCACACTTAGTCGTTAGCCGTAACCAATACAAATTGACGAGAACAACCACCTATTTTCAGCTCTTATTTACCAACAGGTTTAATGCATTCATACAAATGGATGTAATGGTTTCATTGTACTACTCAGGCTTCATACAATGCATTATGAAAATTCATCCATCTTTTCATTGACAACATCATGATCAATTCTCACTTTATGCACCCACTTATGGGATTTTCCTACTTTCATTCCCCCAGCATTTGATCTTCACGCTCACACATTCCCAATTCAAGCACAACCAAATTCTTTTTTAAACTCCAACACAATCCACACAATTTTCTAACTTAAGTTTTCAACATATACTCAATTATCCAACTCAAGTTGTCAACAAATGCTCAATTTTTCAATTCAATTTTTCAACCCATACTCAATTTCCCAACCCTAGGTATCAACAATGGAAGAATTTCAACACACGTCATGTAATTATTGAGTTCTAAGCACAAAGTAGTATAAAATCAACATTCATCAATGGCTCAAACAATCACATACCTCCTCAATACCTTAGGGCAGATTTTCCTCACAAAACATGTACAAGGTTTGAATTTTTCGTCTAAAATTGAAAGAAAATGGAAGAACATACCTTACTTAACATGATTGAAATGAAATTTGTGGAATTTGTTGAGTACTTTCGTGCCACGCTTGAGGGAGAAGGGGGATCGGGGTTTTTGTTGCGGAGATGCGAAGATAAGTGGGAAAAATTAGGGTTTGGTGTGTTAAAAAGGGGTAATTCATGCGGGTCAACTCAATGACCCGAGGTGACCCGACGCGAACTTTGCCTCAACGTGTCACGGAGGCCAGGTTCCGTGACACGGAGCCAACGCGGAGGCTTTATGGAATTTTTTTAAAAATTCTAGAATGAAACCTCAACGTGTCACGGAGGGTAATGCGGAGGTCCACCTCTATGACACGGAGCCAATGCGACGGCTCTCTAGATTGTCCCCAAGTTTTATTTTCTTACCTTGATTTTTCACTTGCACTTTTGTATTTTGGACCTCCATTTCACCTGAAAGTCATCCAACGACAATAATTTGTTAGAAATCATGGGTTGCCTCCCAACTATTGCCATCCCTTTTCTTTTTTTTTTCTCTTTTTTTCAATAATCCTAACTAATCTATTACATTACATTCACGGGTTGCCTCCCGTGCAGCGCCTGGTTTACCATCGCGGCTCGACGCTTTTCATCCTTAATCATCTACTAAAGTGATAGACATCTTCTCTTGAATAACGTCTTCACCCCAGTAGTGCTTACATCTCTGTCCGTTCACCAAAAATGTGGCACTTTTATCCTCTTCCCACAATTCAACTGCCCCGTGTGGGGTCATTCTCACAACTTCAAATGGTCCTGACCACTTAGACCGCAACTTCCCTAGAAAGAGTTTCAACCTCGAGTTGAACAGCAACACTTTTTGCCCTGGCTCAAAGATCCGATGCACCATGTGCCTATCGTGCCACCTTTTAGTTTTCTCCTTGTAGCATTTGGCACTTTCATAGGCGTTCCATCGAACCTCGTCTAACACACTCAGCTTCATCAATCTCTTCTTTCCTACTAGCTCAGGATCCATGTTTAGCTTTGTTACGGCCCAATAAGCTCGATGTTCCAGCTCCACAGGTAGATGACATGCCTTCCCATAAACCAATCTGTACGTAGAAGTCCTAATGGGTGTCTTGTATGCAGTTCTATAAGCCCACAACGCATCGTCAAGTTTGCTTGCTCAATCAATTCGTTGTGCATTCACTGTTTTCTACAGAATTTGCTTAATCTCCCTGTTTGACACCTCTACTTGCCCGCTAGTTTGGGGATGATTCGCAACTTTGTGTCGCACCCCATACTTAGCTAGCAAGTTTTTGAACCCTGCATTCACAAAATGTGCCCCTCCATCACTGATAATAGCTCGGGGCGTACCGAACCTGGTGAAAATATGCTTCTTCACAAATTTTGTCACCACCTTGTTGTCGTTCCTGGGACAAGCTACTGCCTCGACCCACTTAGACACGCAGTCCACTGCTACCAAGATGTAACGATTACCAAATGACAGTGGAAACGGGCCCATAAAGTCTATCCCCCATACATCGAAAACCTCAACTTCTAATATCTGATGCAATGGCATCTCCTGTCTCCTGCCGATTGTTCCTAATTCTTTGACATCTATCACACATTTTGATATAAGTTGTAGCGTGTCTGAACAGTTTGGGCCAAAAGAAATTGGACTGCAGCACCTTGTGAGCTATTCGCTCTCCTCCATGATGACCTCCATACAACGATGAATGACAACTCCTCAGCACTTCTGCAATCTGACTTTTTGGAATGCATCACCTCATCACTTGATCCGGTCCTTGCTTAAACAGATACGACTCATCCCACATGTAGTACTGGGAATCATGCCTCAGCTTTTTCCTTTGCTAAGCCATCGCCTCCGGTGGGTATACTCCACTTACCAACAAGTTCACAATATCTGCGTACCAAGGGAGTTCCACTTCCTTTATTGCCAAGAGTTGTTCATTCGGGAACTCTTCTCAGATGCGCTCACCTTCCTGCATATGCGAACGGTTCTCTAACCGCGATAGGTGATCTGCAACCTGATTCTTGCTTCCCTTTCTATCTCGGATCTCCAGATTAAACTCTTGTAGCAATAATATCCACCTGATTAGTCTGGGCTTCGCATCCTTCTTGCCAAACAAGTACCGAATTGCTGCATGATCAGTATATACCACCACTTTCGACCCCACCAGATAGGATCTGAACTTGTCAAATGCAAACACTAAAGCCAGCATCTCCTTCTCCGTGACTGTATAATTGACTTGGGTAGCATCAAGTGTTTTTCTTGCATAATAAATGGAATGAAAAATTTTATTCCTACACTGCCCCAATACAGCTCCTACAGCCACGTCACTTGCATCACACATCAACTCAAAAGGATGTTCCCAGTCAGGAGAAATGAGAATAGGTGCTTCCATCAGCTTCTTTTTTAGCTCCTCGAATGCTTCTACACATTCCTTGTCAAATTCAAACTTCACCTCTTTTTTTAGCAACCGACATATTGGTCTAGAAATTTTTGAGAAGTTCTGGATGAACCGTCTGTAAAACCCATCAATGTCCTAGAAAGCTGCGAACACCCTTCACTGACACTGGTGGTGGTAGCTTTTCAATCACCTTAATCTTAACAAGATCGACTTCTAACCCTCTGCATGACACCTTATGGCCAAGAACGATACCCTCCTTGACTAAAAAGTGACACTTTTCCCGGTTGAGCACCAGGTTTGAGTCTTCACATCAAGCTAACACCCTGTCAAGATTCTGCAGACACATCAAAAACGAATTACAGAAAATAGAAAAGTCATCCATAAATACCTCGACAAAATCTTCCACCATGTCATGGAAGATCGCCATCATGCATTGTTGGAATGTGGCTGGTGCATTGCATAGACCAAATGGCATTTGCCTGAAAGCATATGTCCCATAAGGACATGTAAACGTGGTCTTCTCCTGATTCTCCGATGCTATGGCTATTTGATTGTAGCCGGAATAACCATCCAGAAAACAATAATATTCCTGACCTGCCAACCTGTTCAAAATCTAATCAATGAATGGAATAGGATAATTATCTTTCCTCGTGACCTCATTAAGCTTCCTATAATCCATGCAAATTCACCAGCCTGTGACTGTGCGTATGGGAATCAACTCATTCTTTTCATTGGTGACCACGGTCATCCCTCCTTTCTTCAGAATGCACTGAACTGGGCCAACCCATTCACTGTCTGAGATAGGATATACCACACCTGCATCAATCTACTTGATCACTTCCTTTCTGACTACGTCTTTCATCACCGGGTTCAACCTCCGCTGATGTTGCACGGTTGGCTTGGATCCTTCTTCCATAAATATCCTGTGCATGTAGAAAGCTGGACTAATCCCCTTGATGTCCGACATCTGCCAACCCATTGCTCTCTTCCGCCTCTTAAGGACCACCAATGCCTCTTTCACTTGTGCTTCTGTTAGTTCTACTGAAATGATGACTGGCAAGGTTTCATCTTCACCCAAAAATGCATACTGCAGATGTGGAGGCAACGTCTTTAACTCCAATTTCGGTGCCTCCTCAATTGATGGCCTTGGCGAGGGTTCCAAGGACCTCTTCAACCGTTCAAAGTCCTGCTTCCTGAAGAACCATTTTGGCTCATTCAAAGTCTGCATCATCTCATATGTAGCACTGTCCCCAAAATGATCATAGCCCACCAAGGCTCTCTCCAATGGGTCCTGTGAGTCAACAATCTGAAGGTTTGATTCCTGATTTAAAACACTGATTGCTGATAGCTCCACATAAATGGACGGTAGCTTCATGGCCTTGTACACATCAAAAACCTCTACTTTTTCATGTGCTCGCATGGTTAGCTGCCCAACAGCCACATCAATTAAGGCTCGCCCGGTTGCCAAGAAAGGCCATCCCAAAATAAATGGGACTTCCGTATCTAGCTCAAAATCCAGAATTATAAAATCCACCGGGAAAACGAGCGACTAGCACATCCTCCACAATACCATCAGGTCTGTCCAATGAACGGTCAGCTAGCTGCAAGATCACAGTAGTGGGTCTAGGTCTGCGCAACCCCAATTTCTTAAACTGATGTTGGCATCAAATTTATGCTTGCTCCCAAATCACACAATCCGCGAGCTTGAATAGATTGCCCAATTGTAATCTGAATAGTGAATCTCCCAAGATCCTTGAGCTTTGTCGGTTATCTATTTTGTATTCAGGAGGTGCACTCCTCAGTAGCCATTGTAGCATACTCCATCAATCTATTTTTGTTTGCTACAATGTCCTTGATGTACTTGGCATATTTCGGCATTCCCTGAAAAACATCAACTAAAGGCAAATTAATATGTACCTGTTTCAACACTTCCATGAATTTCTTAAAGCAAGCTTCCTCCTTATGCTTTTTCAATCTTTGAGGAAATGGGGGCAGTGGTCTTTCTATCTCGACTGCCTTTTCCTTCCCTCTCACATCATCATGTCCTTCATCCTTTTCAGCCGCTCCAGATTGCTGAGGTGGCCTTTTTGGTTCCACCTCCTTGAGTTAAGTTCCACTCCTGGTAGTAACTGCATTGACCTGCTTAGGATTTGGGTCTATATTGCTTGGTAATCCTACCCTCGGTCATGTGTTTTGGGCTCCAGCTAACTGTCCAAACTGATACTCCAATGCCTTTGTAGCTAACTGCTGATTTTTCATGTCAGCAGTTAATTTTACATAATCAGCCTGCATCTGTGCTTGGTTAGCTATTATGGTTTTGGACATATCCTTAATGTTGCTGGATGGAGGAGGTGCATTGTTTCCTCTATGTTGTGGCTGAAAATTGTGATGCCCCCATTTGTTTCTCTGCATGCCCTAATTTGGACTTTGTCCTTGATGACTAGTACTCCCCCATGAAAAATTCAGATGATTCCTCCAATTTGGGTTGTAACTGTTGCCATACTGCTGATTATTGTTCCTCGGGGCGTTTCCAACAAAATTTACCAAATCCGGATTTGCACCACAATACTCAGCTGAATGTTCAGTACTTCCACAGACTTCACACCAAACCTGATGAACTTCATTGACTGGGGCCTGTGCCTGCTTCAAACTCATACCACTGAAATGACTGTTAAGTTTATTTTGCAAAGCAGCTATCTATGCAGCGATAGCTGTGAAACCATCCACCTCAAAGACCCCTGCGGCTTTCTTTGCTCCTCCTCAAGTTGAATCCGCATTCCATCCAGGATTTCCCTGTGAAATACGGTTTAATAAAGTGTAAAGCTCTTCGTAGGTCTTCTCCAATGCCTGCCCACCGGTTGCTGAATCCAAAAATATCTTAGTATGCGGTTCCAAACCCTCAATGAACTTATGCACCAATACCTCATTAGTCCGGTGATGATGAGGGTAATCTCTAAGCATAGACTTAAATCTTTCCCAAGCCTGATACAAATTCTCACCCTCTTTTTGTTTGAAGCTTAGAATCTGACTCCTAAGCTTTGCAGTCTTCCTTGATGGAAAGAATCGTATCAAAAACTTCCTTACGAGGTCATCCCAAGTAGTGACAGAATTTGGTGGTTCAGCCTTCAACCACTTCTTTGCTTCCCCCAGCAGTGAGAACGGGAATAATGTAAGCCTCACATAGTCAGATGATACTCCAGCGGGGATATAGGTGTCACTTATCTCCAAAAAATTTTGGAGATGTTATTTAGGGAGACTTGTAAATTGCTCGCTAATGTGCAATAACTGCACCATATTCTGCTTGAGTTCGAATCTCCCTCCTGGCTCTGGTCTACGAATGCTAGATGTTACATTATTCACATGTGGGATAGCCACTTCGCGGACCGGTCTTGTTTCCATCTCTTGGGGCACTAAAACTGCCCTTACAATTGGTGGATTTTGTTGCTGCTCCAGAATTGCCTGCCTTAATAACCGCAGCTTCTTCTCTTGAGCTTCCCTTCTTTGTCGAAGAAATTGTCTCTCTGGCTCTATAAATGAATCCACCAACTCCTTGTCTCTTGCCAGCGTTCAGAAAAATTTAGTACCTGCAAGAGGATTTGCTAAGATCAAGTCGTCAACACTTGTATCAAACTTCTAAACTAACACTAGGAAAATTAAATAACCAATTGCAAGTCCCCAGCAACGGCACCAAACACTTGTTCGATCCCAACTACACGCAAGTGCACGTGGTCGTACAAGTAGTAAAGTGGCTTTATTTCCAAGTATCGATCCCACAGGGACTGTAATATGGCAGTAATTTTCCTAATTGTTAGTAAATGATTTCGTTATGCAGGTAGACAACCAAAACAAATAATGCTTTTGAGTCAAGATTAATAGTTAATGTGAACCTAAGTGAATATTGTAAGTTAAAGTCTAAACAATAGAAACGAACAAGTTGAGGTTAAGGCAAACAAGCAAGGATGTAATTTATTAATTATAGTTCAGTCAATCTTCTCTTCGGTTGTTAGTTAGGAATTAATAACCCATGGATTGGATCTTTCGACTCCTCACCAATTAAAGAATCACGAGACTTACATTACACATTTCTGTGATGCAAAAACCCCATGTTCTAGCTATACACAACAAATTCCATAAATGACCAAATATGACATTAGAGATATATTTCTATTCTGAACGTAAATCTTCCCTTAATTTCTCAACCAAGACAAGAACATATTCCACCAATTCACATCTATCCAACTAGTCTCCCTTTCGGAATCGAAATTGGAATTCTAGAATATCCATTAACATTGGCCAAACATTATCGTAGTAAAAGCAAGAATTGGAAGAACAACCGTTATAGAGAAGATAAAAACTGAAATAATCAGTAATTACATTCTTCTGCAATTATCCTCAACCTTAGCAAGAGGTGAATTAGCCACTCATTTGCGGATTAAACATCTTCAAACAAGTAGAAATCATACAAGCAGTTGAAATTAAAGAGGAAAAGGAAGAGAATTAACCCTAGGAATTCTTCTTCTCAACTTCCTGCTATCCACGTTCTTGCTCAAAATGTCAGATACTTTAAAATAAAACCTAAGTGTGCTATTTATACAAGTGGGAAATTTTTCCCGAAATAACTGGCAACATGGCATGGAGTGTATCATGGAGCATCAGCTCCGTGCCACGGCCCTGTCGCGGAACCTCACTGGAACGCAGCTTCCAGGTAATTGTCTCCATCATGGCACGGAGGTAAACGCGGAGCTTAGGCTCCGTGACACGGTGCCATCGCGCACCTTCACTGGAAATCAAGTTAAAATTCCTTCTAGGCAGAATGCTTCCGCGATGGTAGCGTGACACGACCTCCATCGCGGAGCACCAAACTTGGCCAATTTCCTTGTCGACTTCCGTGTCTTGCTTCCGAGTCCATTTCTACACTTCACCAACTTGTAGATTAGCTTCCAAAATTTTTTTCTGGACTGCAAAACAACACTAATCATGTTGGTTAGTATAAATCCACATTTACATACAAATCACATGAGAATGCACACATAAAAGTGGATAAATAAGTAGAAATGAAGTATTAAAGTATCACTTGGGCATGCAATTATCCCCAAGATCAATTACAACTGTCCGTTGTGAGGGACAAAATTCCGTTGTTAGGAGGCGTGGTAGGGTTGTGGACTTTCCCAGTGGAGACGACAGGTGGAAACCACATCCCGTTGTATCTTACAACGAGTCATGGTGAGGATCGTGGAATAGGTGTGCAAAGTTTCAGAAGAAGGAAACAACGACTGAGGGGAAAGACCCATTGAAGCCTAGGACGAACCATCATGTGTGTCCGTGGTTTGATTCCGAAAATGGGTCCTCAGCACTGCATTCGACCAGAAGACAGGACGGGTCGTGGGTGGTTTCCACGACCGTTGGTACCACTCGTGGGTTCCATTCAGACAGATTTTAGGGCAGGTTCATTAAGGGTATTTTTAACTTTTCCATGCTTTTGGATCCTAAACTACGTCGTTTTAGATATTTTCTAAATGTGATAAGATGAGTGAAGTCCTTTATGCATGTCCATTCTCATGCAAGAACTTTAGAGAGGTTTTTGGGAGATTCAAGGTCTTCTTTCCCAAGTTTCAATCAATTTCTTTGTGTGTATTCAAGGAACTTTGAATCAATCCATTTCCAGGTATGTAGGATTTTAAAATGGTAGAAATTCTTCCCCACCTATGCCCAAATCTCCATTTAAAATCATGAATTCTCCTATTCAAGTTCTATGGGGTTTTACCCAATGCATGAAAATGTGATTTCTCTTTATGGGTATGATTTAATTGAGTTTTAATTATTGAATTATGAATGATGGGCGGGTTTTATTATTATTATCTTTAAAATCATGTTTCAAGCTTTTAAATCCAAAATGCCCATTTGATGAAAGTTCATCAAAGCTATGATTTACGATGAATAAGCAATATTTTGAATTTATTGATGAAGGAAAAGCATGAATTCATGTTACCCGTATTTATGAGCATATTTTGAAAGAATTGAATATGATGAAGTATTGGGCAATGCCCACATGTTAAATAATGATTTATGATTTATGAAGTGAATTACATGACTTTTTGATTTATGATGTTGGCCGATGAAAAGGGCATTGATTCTTGGCTAAGCATATTTTAAAGGGGATCAATGATGCTAAATATTATATTTTAGCCAATGAATCTTAATGCATGATGTTATTGATTTATGTATGAGCCTATATGCATTTTTTTGGGAGCCGAGTCTAGCATCGAGTAGCCTGGCGTTCAAAGGACTACGCTGGTGTCTCATAACGACGTGCCACTATGAGTTTGTAAATTATATGATGTATTGATAATTATCCCCTAAATTGTGATATCACGCCTTATGCACGACCCTCGCTTGGCAAGCCAGGGTTGGCTCTGCCCAATTGAGCGAGATAGTAGGGCATCATGAAAGGCTCTACCATGATGGTGTCAGTTTTGACGAGTTCTCCCATTGTTATGCATGTTTTATGCATTGTTATGTTTATGTTGTGGCTCAATTTATGTTTTGATAAAGTTTACTTATGATTATGAAAAAGAATGATTATGAATGATTTGAAATCCTTGAGCCTTATGTTATATTACGAAGATTTTAATGTAAGCATGATGTCCTTCTCTTATATTATTTATGAGACTTATTTACTTTGAAATGTCCATTTTAATTACCTTGCATACTCAGTACATTCCACGTACTGAACGGATACTTTCTATGTTGTATCATTTCATGATACAGGGTCCGGATCTCAGGCTCATCTTCCTCCTTAGCCCATCTCAGCTTACGCTTTCAGCTTATTGGTGAGTCCATATATTCCGTTATGTTTTAGTATTGGTCGGGTTAATTGGGGGATGTTGTCTCATCAACCCATCTTATGTATTAGAGGTTTTCAGAGAAG
Organism: Datura wrightii; assembly: GCA_035772735.1. Lineage (NCBI taxonomy): Eukaryota > Viridiplantae > Streptophyta > Magnoliopsida > Solanales > Solanaceae > Datura > Datura wrightii. The sequence goes on from JASDFA010000016.1 coordinate 170,441,199, forward strand.
TATGAAGTGCTCAGCTTTTTCATACGTCCTGTATTCCTTGATGATTATGCTATGATTATGTTTCCTCTATGTTTTTATGATTATCATTCCGCTTATTTAAATAAGATTAGTTATATGCATGAGCCATGGGTTGACTTGAGGTCTCTCGGGGTCCCTTGTCCCGTGTGTACGATCCAGGTGTACGTTCGGGTCGTGATATTCATGGTGGTTGTTGGTTATGATGAGTCTCCCAATGTTCCTCATGATTTCAGTTATGCATTCCTGTAATGTATGATATTATGTTTTCTGCAGGTTTGACCAAATGGTTAGTTTACAATCTTTTACTTATGTTCCATTTTCAGCTTTGGGTTATTCTGTTCAGATATGAAATACAATTTATGACTATATATGATTTCAAATATCAACATGCAGTTCTTACTCTCATGATCTTATGATTTATGTTTCGTGCATGATTGCAGTTATACTTATGCAACCTGTTTTGCTTACCTTGCATACTCATTACATTCCAAGTACTAGTCGCATACTCTATGTTATATCTTTTCATGATACAGGTCCGAGCGATCAGATTCAGTTCCACTATTAGTAGTTTCCCTTCAGTTCAGCTCAGTTCCCGCTGTTGGTGAGTCCTTATCTCCGGAGGACCTTTAGCTTGGTGTTTGATTATGTATTTTCAATTTTGGACTTTATCGGGCTAGATGGGAGTGTTGTACCATTAGCTCATCAGACAATTTAGAGGCTTATCAAACATTATGTAGACTTTCAGCTTTTTCAAGTGTTGACTCTGTATTTATGATATCATTTCAAACTTTTGATTATTCATGTTTTTCTTATCAGTTTCCATTTAGTGTATTCTCTTTAGCCGCTATGTTCATGCCATGGGTCGACTTGTATCAATTCGTGGTTCTAGGTCCCGTGTCTCGTCCAAGTCTATGTTCGGGTCATGATAATGACTTATGATACTATGTTTTACAGCATATTTGACCCAATGAATAGTTTATGAGCTTTTACTTATGATTTCATCTATGATGAGTCTTATGATTTCTATTTCTAAATCTTGAGTCACTATGTTCAGTTATGATAATTAGCTTATGACTATGTATGTCTCAGATAGAGTTTTCAGCATGCAGTCCCTACTCTCATGATCTAACTTATTTATATTTATATGCATGATTTTAGTTAACATTTACTAATCATGTTCTTACTTACCTTGCATACTCAGTACATTCAAAGTACTGACCGCATACTCTATGTTATACGTTTCATGATATTAGTTTAGGTGATCCAAGTCAGTCACGCCGATAGCTCTCTTCCCTCTCAGTTCTATTAGCCCTGTTGGGTGAGTCCTCATCTCCCAGGGACATTCATTGAGTTATGTTGATCATGTCAGCTCTATTTCAGATTTGGAGTTAGCTGGGGGCTTGTCCCAACATCTCATTAGATAGTAGAGTCTTTTCAGACATAGACTAGTATGTTCAACTTTGAGATTTAGCATTGTGATGTATCGTTTGCTTTATGTTTTATGTTACTCAGGCTTCCTCTTATTCATGCTTAAGTTATCAGTTTTCACTTTAATATATACTATTTAGTTACTATGTACATGCCATGAGTTGACTTGAAATCACTCGTGGTTCTAGGTCCCATGTCTCGATCCGAGGGGGCCCAGCTCGGGTTGTGACAAACTTGGTATCAGAGCAAAGGTTTAGAGTATCCTAAGGTGTCTAAATGCCACGTTAAATAAAGTCTTTTTCATGGGTGTGAAGCATGCCACACTTATAGGGAAGAGGCTACAAGACATTTTAGGAAATTTCCCTTCTTTCATGATCTATGTCATGCAATGAAATACCTCTCTATTCTTCTAACTCATGCTCTCCATGTTTGCATAAATATGCCTCCATGTTGAGTGAATGGTAGAAGTAATGGAAAATGGTCATGACAATGGCTATGGAGATGGACATCAACAAGCCCCGCCAGCACCAATAGATCTTTTGCCCGAGCAGGTCACTCATGCTGAATTCAGAGTGGCATTTCAGATGTTGGCACAGGCCATGACCGCTCAAGTCAACTAACAGGCGATGGCCCATGTTCCCCAAAATGGGAACGCAACAGCATTGAGAGTTTGAGACTTTCTCAGGATGAACCCACCTGAGTTTCTTGGGGTCGAAGGTGGATGAGGACCTGCTTGAGTTCCTTGAGGAGGTGTAAAGATCACCTGATATGGCAGTGACAGGAGAGGAGAGTGCATATTTAGCCACCTATTAACTTAAGGGGGTTTCTTACATATGGTTTTACCATTGGAAGTATAATAGGGGAGTTGGAGCAGTCCCTATGAGTTGGGATAAGTTTGTGACTGCCTTCTTGTACAGGTTCTTCCCTAGAGAATTGAGGGAGGTGAAGGTGGTGGAGTTCATCAACCTGAAGTAGCACCACAGGACTATCCAAGAGTATGCCTTGGAGTTTACCCATTTGTCCAAGTATGCACCGGAGATGGTCGCTGATCCTAGGGCTCATGTGAGAAGGTTTGTGAATGGAGTGGAAGATTCCTTAGTCAAGGAGTGCAGGATCTCCATATTGATCAATGACATATATTTCTCGCAGTTAGTCATATACGCCCAGCAGATTGTGGCAAAGCAGGTGAAGGAGAAAGAGAGAGGCTAAGAGGGATAGCACAGGGAGTAATGGACAGTTCTAGTAGAGGTCTGGTGTTGGCCATCACCCTCAGCCCCTCTAGAGGTCGTTAGCCCTAGCTCCATCATCAACCAGTGTTTCTTTCAGACCCAGACGTGATTAGAGGGGTGGAACATCTAGCTCTAGAGGTCAGGGGAGCATGTCAGGAGATCTCAGCATTCCAACTTGTGGGATATGTGGTAGGAGGTACACAGGAGAGTGCTTAGTGGGTTCAAGTGCGTTCTTCATGTGTGGGAATCCTAGACATCTGCTCAGAGACTGTCCTTCAGCCAGATAGGGCCATAGTAGAGGCCATGACCCAACCACCAATTCAGCAGCTCCACCAACACCCTTAGCTCTGTAAGGTGCATCCACTAGTGCAGGTGGTGGCCAGTGTCAGAATAGATTTTATGCACTATAATCTCATCAAGAGAAGGAGGTCTCTCCCGATGTGGTCACTAGTATGTTACGAGTATTTCATCTTGATGTGTGTGTGTTATTAGATCTAGGGGATACTTTATATTTCATAACACCTTATATTGGTATTTTTTTCGGAGGCAGTCCCAAAATTCTGTCAGAACCCTTCTCAGTCTCTACTCCAATCGGAATCTCAATTATAGCTCAACGGGTATAAAAAAATTACCCTATCACAGTCCTTCAGAAAGTCACCTCAACCGACCTAGTAGAGTTAGACATGACTGAGTTTGATGTTATCTATGGTATGGATTGGTTATATGCATGCTATGCCTCCATGAATTGTAGAACCAGTATGGTAGAGTTCTAATTTTCGGGCGAGCAAGCCTTATAATGGAAAGGTAGTTCAGTTGTGCCTGTAGGTAGCTTTGTTTCCTATCTTAAGGCCATGGAGATGATCTCTAAGGGGTATGTTTATCATTTAGTTTGGGTTAAGGATGCTACATTTGATACCCCGACTCTTCAGTCAGTTCCTATAGTATGTAAGTATCCAAAGGTGCTTCCAGATAATCTACTAGGAATCCCTCCTGAGCGGGAGATTGACTCTGGTATTGACCTTCTCCCTGATATGCAGCCTATATCTATTCCTCCTATAGAATGGCTTCGACCGAGATAAAGGAGTTGAAATATCAGTTGAAAATAGATAAAGATTTAATCAGGCTTAGTAAATCCCCATGGGGTGCTCCAGTTCTCTTTGTGCGAAAGAAGGATGGTTCCCTTAGAATGTGCATTGATTATCGACTATTGAACAAGGTCACAATCAAGAATAAGTATCCCCTCTTTTACCCCAGGATTGATGACTTGTTTTATCATCTTCGGGGTGTTAAGTGCTTCTCAAAGGTAGACCTCAGATTCGGCTATCATCAGCTCAGAGTTAGAGAAAGCGACATTTCGAAAATAGCCTTCAGGACTCGGTATAGTCACTATAAGTTCGTAGTTATATCTTTTGGACTAATAAATGCTCCTATAACTTTTATGAATTTGATGAATAAGGTGTTCAAGCAGTATTTGGATATGTTTGTGTAGTCTTCATAGATGATATTCTCATATACTCTCAGAGCAAGGAGGAGCATGCCGCTCATTTGAGGATCGTGTTGCAAACTCTCAAGGAACACCAACTATTTGCTAAATTCCGCAAGTGTAAGTTTTTGCTGAACTCAGTAGCATTTTTGGGCCTTTTGGTGTCTAGCGAGGGTGTGCTGGTGGACTCTCAAAAGATAGAGGCAGTGAAGAATTAGCCTAGACCAGTTAGTCCCTCGGAAATTAGGAGCTTTTTAGGTTTAGTTGGCTACTATAGGAGATTTGTTGAGGGATTTTCATCCATTGCAGCATCTTTGACTAAGTTGACCCAGAATAAGTTCAAATTACAGTGATCAGATGCTTGTGAGAAGAGTTTCGAGGAGTTAAAGACTCGAGTCACTTCAGCCCTAGTATTGACCTTACTAGAGGGCACAGATGGGTTCATTGTGTATTGTGATGCCTCTAGGGTTGGTCTATGTTGTATCTTGATACAACATGGTAAGGTTATTGTTTATGCATCTAGATAGCTTAAGACTCATGAGAAGAATTATCCGACGCATGACCTAGAGTTGGCAGTTGTGGTGTTTGCATTGATGATTTGGAGGCACTACTTGTATAGGGTACATGTGGATGTGTTCAAGGATTAGAAGATCCTTAAATATCTGTTCACTCAGAAGGACTAAAATTTGCGATAAAGGAGATGACTAGAACTTCTTAAGAACTATGACATAAGTGTCCTTTATCATCCGGGCAAGGACAATCTAGTGGCGGATGCTCTTAGTAGACTTTCCATAGAGAGTGTGTCTCATGTTGAGGATGGGAGGAAGGAGTTAGAAAAGGATGTCCACATGCTTGCTCATTTAGGGGTTCACCTTGTTGACTCAACAAATGGTGGTGTCATTGTTCAAAATTGGTTAAAATCTTCACTGGTGATCGAGGTCAAGGTTAGGCAAGATGAGGATCCAATAATAGTGAAGTTAAAGGAAGTTGTCCAAAGTAAGAAGGTGGAGGTTTTCTCCCAAGGGGGAGATAGTGTACTCCGATATTAGGGCTGATTGTGTGTACCAACTGTTGATAACTTGAGAGATCATATGTTAAGAGAAGCTCATGGATCTCGGTATTCTATCCACCCAGGTGCCACCAAGATGTACCATGATCTATGGGAAGTCTATTGATGAAATGGCATGAAGATGGACATAGCAGAGTTCATAGCTAAGTGTCTGAATTGCCAATAGGTGAAGGTTGAGCATCAAAAACTTGGGGGTATTCTTTAGGATATTAGCATTCCTTCTTGGAAGTAGGAAGAGATCAATATGGACTTCATTACAGGTTTTCCTCATACCTGCCTTTAGTATGACTCTATATGAATGATTGTGGATACGTTGACCAAATCAGATCATTTCTTACCAGTCAAAACTACCGATTTAGTTGAGGATTATGCTATCTTGTACATTTGAGAGTTAGTTTGGGTTCTTGGAGTTCCTTTGTCCATCACTTCAAATAGGAGTACTCAGTTAACCTCTCAGTTTTGGAGATAATTTCAAAAAGGTCTTGGTACTCAAGTAAAGCATAGCACAACTTTCACCCATAGACAGATGGTCAGGCTGAGTGGGCCATTTAGACTCTTGGATATGTTGAGAGTGTGTGTAGTTGATTTCAAGGGCAGTTGGGATGATCACTTGCCTCTCATTGAGTTTGCTTACAATAACAGTTATCACTCTAGCATTCAGATAGCTCCATTTGATACTCTTATGGGCAGATATATAGATCATTTATTTTTTGGTTTGAGGTAGGTGAGGCTACGTTGATAGGTCAGACTCAGTTCATGAGGCCATAGAGAAGGTTCAGCTAATTAGGGAAAGCCTAAAGATAACTCATAATCGTCAGAAATCTTATGCGGATGTTAGACAGAGAGCTTTAGTTTGAGGTTGATGATTGGGTGTTACTAAAGGTGTCTCCCATGAAGGGAGTGATGAGGTTCAGAAAGAAAGGGAAGTTGAGTCCCCGATATGTTGGTCTTTAAAGGATTCTAAGACGAGTTTGCGAGGTGGCATATGAGTTGGAGCTACTAGCAGAATTAGCTTTGGTACATCCAGTTTTCCATGTATCTATATTAAAGAAGTGCATCGGTGACCGGCCGTAGTTGTTCCAGTGGAGAGCATAGGTGTGAATGATAGCCTTACCTATGAGGAGGTTCCAATTAAGATCCTTAATATTTAGGTTCATAAGTTGAGGAACAAAGAGGTAGCTTCAGTGAAGGTTTTATGGAGAAATTAGCTTGTCGAGGAAGCTACATGGGAAGCTGAAGAAGATATGGTGGCTAGATCCCCGCATCTTTTCCCTTCCGACTCAGTTCCAGCATGAGGTATCAGTTTCCTCCTTAGTACTCTATTTAGTTTCATGTCTGTCGCACCCCCTTTTTCTCACGAAAAGCGGGATACAACATGTGACAACTCTTAAGGGATTATTATGAAAGAAGAGTCGCCACCTAATGATTTGAGGTGCGTTAGGACACCGTTCTATGCTAAAAGTCTATTTACCTACCTAGATTTTCAGAGTCGAGCAAGGGCTTAAATTACCTTAAAAGGAAGGTTTTAGGCTCCTTTCGAGGTCCACCAATGTGGTTCCCGTCCAGATCCATTAATATGTGGGGTATTTACTAAGTGAGAAAATAAGTATTGATTTTAACTTAAGTTATTTAAATTTAAACTAGATTGATAAATGAAACATAAATAAAGAAAAAAAAGACAAGCGAGAAGAAAGAAGGTGGAACAAATATATTTAAAGACTGTTATATTATTTTCAAAAAAAGTTACAACGATTGACAACTTACTTAAGAAAGCTGACCAAAAACAACATGTTATAAATACAAAAAGTGTCGTAATAGACATTGACAAATAAACACAAAAATATAATGAACAAATAAATGAATGTTAAAACTAAGGGGCCGAACCTCATAGAGGCGCCTACATATCCCCGAGGAGAATCAGGCTGGATGTAGTTCTATGCTTAAAGGGAGGGGTAATTTTAGCCTAAAAGGATTACCCATGTGCAACTTAAATAATACTTCGCAACTATTTAGATTGCTCGTATTATCCAGCAAGCACAGACTATCATATCCCATCTACCCACCTAATTAATTATTATCCCTAAAGCGTTTCTAGGCGAAAAAGACTAACGTCCTAGTATTTGCCTACCCATCCCAAGCCTAATGTCCAAGAGGCATTGGACGACTAATTTGGATTTTGGATCTAGAAATCTTAGGATTTTAACAATGATTAAGCGTCAAATAGATAGTGATCAAAGCAAACTAGCATGTAAAGGTTTCAAATGGACCTCTGCATGACATACGAAATAGGCACAAACAAATTGAATCCTACAAGCATAAATTCCAGAATGAATGCAAGCAGACTATTATATACGAAACTCAGGTCCTAAAACCAGAATTTTGACACGATTAAACAGCCGTATTTAAATATTAACCTAAAAGTATGACTTCTGATTATTAGCTTCAACACGTTAAGCAAGTGGCTACATCATATAACTTCTAACTGATGATTTATTTATATTATCCTAAAAGTCATGGTATCTAATTATTGCAAAGGAAAAGAAAGTAATTAAATAAATTGCAGAACTCTATCTGGGAATAACACATAGTTTTCGAAAGATGACAACTACAAATTTTATAGGCAGATTTTCTTAATAAGTTATTTCGACTTTATTACTGAATTAATTCAAGGTTAAGCAGAGAATGCATAGAATAAGCTTTCATTTACTCATTTAAGTAGATTTATTAATATAATACGCCACATACTTCAAATTTTAAAAAATGTTATAGCTTATGCAGACATCACTTTTAGCCAAAACAATCAACCTTATAGCTCTTACAGACATTGTTCCAGTCATTTATTTTAGATTAAGTTCCTAGAAGCATGAATTCTAGTGTCACATATGTTATTGATTAAACTGAATTCCATAAGCAATGTTTCTAAGATGCAATTATAAGACATTTTGAAGTTAAATCGTTTGAAATTCTATGGGCATGATTTCTATCGCTGCGTACGTTATGAAAATCCTATAGGCATACTTTCTATTTGTCACATATTTTATTAAAATCCTTATGAGCATGATTTCTAGATTAACAATGAAACAAATAAAAGAGGAACACACTCCCCGCCACCAGTCCCCTTTCTACTATTTATTATCATCTTACAATTATTACAGGCCAACAAAATAACAAAGAACAAAAACTAATTAAATATAGCATTAAGAAAAAATAAAAAAATTCTGATCCCTCTATCTTATTTCCAGCGACTCTTCATTCCCCATTTTACTGAACTTGTTAAAAATCAATGACGCAAACAAAGTGTACCCATTCCAATGTATACATTATGATTAAAGCTCAATTGAACAATTGTAAAAGCATTCATGTTAAATCATGATTCGTGCACATAAACAAAAAAAACATGCATAAAATTCGTACATGACGCAAGAAACGATTTCTCACATTGTTATCAAAATAATGCAAAGGAACAAACTTTACCAGTGAACGATGAATGTACAATCGCAGTTTCAAATAAGCAAGGAGCAATTAACAGCTGTTTCGAAGAGATTTCAAACGAGTTAAACCTCAAACCTCAATACGTCAAGATCACAAGAATCTCATAGATTCCGAGCAGTGCTCGTATTGAGGAGGGAAGAGGAATTTAGTAGAGCAGAAATAGTATTTTCAAAAGCAAAGTATATTTCCAGGTTTCCGATAATGTTCGAATGAATATCAAAGAGGACAAAGGGTTGTTTTTATAGCATAAGTAAGAAAGGTTTAAAGGGGAAAGATATATTAAAAGAAATCAATTTCAAATAATTCTATTACCATATGCAGCTTAATTAATTAATTTAATTAGGTTCACCAAGGGAAAAAAATTTTTTTTTCCATAATTGCAAAAATTGAAAGAGGGGAAAGAATCAATCATAAATTAATCAAAAAATCAAACCGTCATTTAATGTCAAGAAATCACAAGTTACCATAATTCTATATAACAAACTTATTGATTGGGCATGGAAAGGAAATAAAATAATACATGGTTAATCAAACAGCCAATTCATACCAAAAATAATAAGGTTAAATTAATTAGAGAAGGAAACAAATCAAACAAAGGGAATTTGTTATGCATAGTGAATACTAAATTACTCAAATTCCATGAATAAAAATCTCACTACCATATTTACTATATATTAACATGGAACAACATAATAATAGGAGGAAAAGAAGAGAATAGTAAATAACAATAATAAATCCTATTTGAACAAAAATCTGTCAAAGGCAATCAAACAATAAACTACCAAAATTTACCAAGCTTAGATGTTTTACAACCATTAAGAGATGAAAATAAACCAACAGTCCGGGGCGAGAGAGAACAACAAAGTACCGTTGCTAATATGCAGATCAAGAATGTCTAAACAAACAACAAATGACTTTCGTAAAAGTCAATAAGAACAGTGATATATGCATATACTCAAAAATAACTATATAGTAATTTTTTTCGAGAATATTAGGCTAGATGACAGAAATAATATCGTATAAACACTCAGTTGCGTTTAAATGATATTCTAAAGGTAAACATAATAATAATTGAAACATAGTCATGCAAGCAATATTATCAACAAGCATAAATTTACTTAGATCTAAACTTGGCATAGGTAATAATAAACGAAAAGATAAATATTTAGGATAGATCTACGAGGATCTGCCTAGCAAACAATTTTAGTCTCTGCGTGGTGGAGAGAAACTCGTCGGAGATGATAGAAAGAGTAAGAGATGGCATATGGTAATGGTGAGGTTGTCGGAAAAATTATAGAAGAAAAATATGGCAGTGCTTTTGGCCGGAGGAGAAGGTGAAGCGGTGAAGGAGAAGGAGAACAGAGGGAGTTACGGCCACTGCCGGCATTTCGTCGGGTCTGGAGGTGCAGGCTTTTTTTCTGGCGTTCTAGGTTTCATCGGTGAAGGGGAAAAGAAGGCGATTGGGGGGGCAGCCGGATGGAGAACGAAGAGGAGGAAGTGCAGCTGTTTTTGTTTCGGCATTCCGGCGGGAGGCAGGACAGAAAGAGAGGGGTTTGAAGGGGGTGCAGGGATGGCTTCACCGGAAATGAGAGGGAGAAATAGAAAGATGGTGAGGAAGGGTGGAAGCTACTGCGGCACTGGTGTTAGGAAGTGAGAAAAGAATGAGAGATTAGGGTTTGGGGGGTGAAAGGGAATATTAAAGGAAGGTGGGTAGGGTTTATTATGAACCGTAGGATCAAATTGAATGAATGGCTAGGATCTAGTCTTAGGTTTTGGGTCGGGTCATGGGTTATTAGGCGGGTCGCGGATAAGTTAATGGGTAAGAATTAATTTAAGGTTGAATTGAATTTAAAAGTGGATAGATTTGGTAAAAATAGGCTAAAATTGACATGATTTGAGCAGAGAATGGTTAGATTTTAAATAAATTAGCTGAAATTGAAATTTGCTGCTAGGTAATTAATAAAAGTGCTATATTTGTAGATAATTTGATAAATAGATAATATGATAGTTTAAATTAAGGAAAAATCATATAAGCATTATTGTCAATATAAATAGGTTATAAAATTGAATAGACTCGTGTAAATATTATATAATTAATAAAATATTATATTTGTAAATACAATGACTAGGAAATAAAATTAAAATATCAAATATTATATAAACTTTATTATTAACATAAATAATTTATAAATTTAAGTAATATTATTGCACAAATAAATTTGTAAAATTTAATTAAATTATGTAAATAGTTTATAAAGATTAAGTAAAATATGTATTTCAAAATAAGAGCGTATATTAATACGAAATGTACTATATATGACACAATTATTTAATATCAGAAAATTAATAAATTAAAATTAATGCAAATTATACATACATATACACATGTGTGTGTGTGTGTGTATGTGTAACTTAAAAGAATTTTTGCGAGAATTATGATAATTAATTATTTTAAAAATATGAATGCAAGTCGAATAATTGCGTAAAAAAGATAAATAAAACATACATACATAAGCAGCGTGCGTGGGGCGTCGAGAGGTCCAAATTGGGTGTCAACAACTGCCCCTTCTTTGCTCGGGAATGAAGGATGAATTGGCGAGAAAGGAACGTTGACTTAGTGGTCAATTTTGTCCAACTGAGGAATGATCTCCATGGGGCTAAAAGAAAAGGAAATAGGAATTGTGAAATGTTGTGGCCAAGATTTTGGTATCAAGTCGCCTACATATCTCGAACTTATGAGAATCAGGCTGCATGTATTTCTAGATTTAGGAACGAATGAAATCCCTAAAAATTGAAAACACGAGGCTTGGATATGTATGGTGGTAGCACGAATCGACAAGATTTAGAATGCATTACAAAATAAACAGGTGGGAATAAGATTCAAAAGAAGATAGTAGGAAAGGCGCTATCATTTGTAGCTCGTTCTACCTCGGCATTGGCGTAAGCAAAACAATTAAACAATATGCATAAAATATTTTGTAAAATAAATTGGTACAAAAATTAAACATGATGCAAGTTCCCTTTAGACGATGGAAGTTTGCTTTGAGACAAAAGGATGAGGTCTCTAAGTCATGATGTCTTGGGCCATGATATGCAAAATAAATTCTTTAGGCCATGAAATGATGTCCGTAGGCCATGAAAATGATTCCTTTAGACTATGACGCCTTAGGAGCATGATAAGCGGAAAAATAAATCCTCAGGCCATGACATGATGTCCGCAGGCCATGAAATAATGCCTTTAGACCATGAAGCCTTCGGATGAGTAGCAAAATGGTAATTTGAAGAAAGTAAATTATTCGAGGGCCTAAATAACTCAATGTACAACTCTGGTTTATTCAGGCTCAGTGTAGATAAATCATAGGGCTCATAATGCAACAACGGGCTCAAAAGTCATAAAACGGGCTTGAAATGTAAATAACGGGCTTAACGGGCTCAAATGCAAGTGCGAGCTCAACTGTATATCAAAATGCAAATACGGGCTCAAAATGCGAACAACGGGCTCGAAATGTAAATAATGGACTAAAAATGTAAATAACAGGCTCAATCATGCAAAACGGGCTCAACTATATGCATATATCACGTATATCACAGGCTCAATACGCAAATACGGGCTCAGATATATATCAAAATGCATATACCATGTATATCACGGGCTCAATGTGCTCAGATGTATATACAAAAAATGCATATATCATGTATATCACGGGCTCAAATACATATATCAAAATGTATATCATGGGCTTGAAATGCAAATACGGGCTCAGATGCATATATCAAAATGTATATCACAGGCTCATATGCATATATCAAAATGTATACCACGGGCTCGATATGCAAATAAGGGCTTAGATGTATATCAAAATGCAAATATTGGCCCAAATGTATGTATCATGTATATCACGGGCTCGAAAAATGCATATAAAGGGTTCAAAAATGCAAATACAGGCTCAAATGCATAAAATGGGCTCAAATGCATACGACGAGCTTAATATGCAAATACAGGCTCAAAATGCTATATGGGCTCGAATGCATAAAATGACTCAAAATGAAAATAACGGGCTCAACACATACGACGGGCTCAATATGCAAATACGAGCTTAAAAATGCAATACGGGCTCAATTGTATATTTTATGTATATCATGGGCTCAAGAATGCATGTATCATGTATATTGCGAGCTCGAAAATGCACATAAAAGCTTAAAATGCGAATACGGGCTCAGATGATGGAATAGAAAGATATAAATAGGGGCACAAGGATAGAATGACTTAGCTCTATGTTGCGTTGTGACAAGATGTTCTCCTTCTCTGCCTTTTGCATTTTCGTTATTTCTGCACTCAAAGAAAATTTATTAGTTTGTAAAGGGGAGGTTGATCTGTGCGTCTGTCTTGTAGCCCTCTTCTATCTGCTAGACACGTGTTGTTGAACTCCGTCCAGGTATACGCTTGGGCATAAAGTTTAAATAAAAAGGCGAACCTTTAAAATAATTTAATAAAAGTAAAAGTAAAGTAAGTTTGAAATATATGGAAAAATTGAGTTAAATCATGGGCCATGATATATTTTAAAACCATACGAAGTCCTTTTGAAAATGAACCTTTGTTTGACTTAGCCTTGATGAAATTTTGAGATCCTTCTCAAAATTTCTGCCCCAGTGTAGAACATGACGTAGACTTCTTTTGCAAATAACGTAGAGTTGTGAATTTTTTAGGGGACCTCAAAAATTCTGCCCCAGTTTGCAGCTTGTTAACCAAATCACGATAGAAAATATGATAGAATCACCGAGACCTTCTTAACGAAAGGGTAGAAGAAAATTTTATAAAGATATAGACCGAGTCCCATAGGGACGCCTATGTATCCCTTTTAAACGGGAATCAAGTCCAACGTAGTTTAGGATACAAGGAACAGCAAAAAAGTAAATTCCCAATCTAAACGTAGTGTCTCTTAACAACGTCTGATTTGATAGGTTTGGGCTAGATTTCACCATCCATCTCTGCTAAAATAAGTGCCCCTCCTGTCAGCACTCTGTCGACGATGTAAGGACCCTGCCAGTTAGGCGAGAACTTGCCTTTGGCCTCATCTTGGTGTGGAAAAATCTGCTTCAAAACCAATCGCCCAGGCGTGAAAAGTCTTGGTCGAACTTTCTTGTTAAAGGCCTTAGTCATCCTGTTCTGATAAAGTTGACCATGACAGACTGCATTTATCCTTTTCCCATCAATGAGTGCTAGTTGCTCAAATCTACTTTGCACCTATTTTGCATTGCTCATTCTGCTTCTTGAATGATCCTCAAAGAAGGAATTTCAATCTCAGCTGGTATCACTACTTCATTACTATACACCAACATATAAGACGTAGCTCTAGTAGACATTCAGAGAGTGGTACGATATCCCAACAAAGAAAAGGGCATCTTCTCATGCTAGTGCCTGTAATTATAGATCATCTTGCGCAAAATCCTCTTGATGCTCTTGTTTGCAGCCTCCACGGCTCCATTCATCTGTGGCCTATACACAGTAGAATTGCGGTGCTTGATCTTAAAGTTTTCACATGTTGCTCTCATCAAATCACTATTCAGATTTGCACCATTGTCGGTAATGATAGACTCGACCACTCCAAATCGGCAAATAGTATGGTCTCGAACAAAATCTATAACCATCTTCTTTATGACAGACTTGTGAGAAGTTGCTTCAACCCATTTAGTGAAATAATCGATCGCAACCAAGATGAATCTATGCCCATTAGATACTGCAGATTCGATAGGACCAGTGACATCCATTCCCTAAGCTACGAATGGCCAAGGAGAGCTCGTGGCATGAAGCTCATTGGGAGGAGATCGAATCACATCTGCTTGGGTTTGACATCGATGACACCTTTGCACGTACTTGATAAAATTCACTCCATAGTCAACCAGAAGTAGCCAGCTCTCAAAATCTTCTTCGCCAACATGAAACCATTCATGTGAGGTCCAAAAGTTCCAGCGTGGACTTCCTCAATAAAATTTGTTGCCTCCTTAGCATCCAGAAATCTTAGCAATCCCGAATTTAGGGTCCTCCTATAAAGTAATTCTCCGTTTAGGAAAAATTGGTTGGCTATCCTTCGAACTGTGCATTTTTGGACGCTTGTAGCATGCTCAGGATAACTTCCAATCTTTATATACCCTTTGATGTCAGCATACCATGGTTCACCATCTGGTTCTTCTTTAACATGAAAACAATAAGCAAGTTGCTTATGTATGTGAAGGGGAATGGGATCAATGTAATTCTTATCAGGATGCTAGATCATCAAATACAATGTGGCCAAAGCATCTGCGAATTCATTCTGTACTCGGGGAACATGTTGGAACTCAATCTTGACAAACCTCATACATAATTCTTGCACACAATGTAGATAGGGTAAGAACTTCCTATTTTTCATGGCCCATTCTCCCCTCACTTGATGCATCAGCAAATCTGAGTCTCCAATTACCTGTAATGACTGCACGTTCATGTCGAGTGCCATTCGAATACCAAGATGCAAGCTTCATACTCAACCATGTTGTTATTACAAGGGAATCAAAGCTTAGCTGATACAGGGTAATGCTATCCAGTCTCTGATACCAACACAGCTCCGATGCCAACTCCTTTGAAATTAGTTGCTCCATCGAAGAACAATATCCATCCATCATATTCCTCAGCAATATCTTCTCCTGTGAATGATACTTATTCATCGTGAAAGTATGTCTTCAGAGGTTCATGCTCATCGTCCACAGGATTTTCTGCCAGATGATCTGTAAGATCTTGTCCTTTCACCGCTTTTTGTGTGACATAAACAATGTCAAACTCGCTCAACAGTCATTTTCCAGTTTTCCTGTCGGCATGGGCTTTTAGAAGATATACTTCAGCAGATCCATTCTGGAGATCAGATAGGTCGTGTAAGCATACAAATAGTGCCTCAGCTTCTGAGCAACCCAAGTCAAAGCGCAACACATCCTCTCCAGTAATGTATATCTAGCCTTATACGGTGTGAACTTCTTGCTCAAATAGTATATTGCTTGCTTTTTTTTACCTATCTCATCATGTTGTCCCAAAACACAACCAAAGGCATTTTCTAGCATGGACAGATACAAAAGCAGAGGTCTTCCCTGTTCCTTGATTCTATCAAAATCTTGTTGACATTCAGGACTCCACTCTGTAGCAACATCTTTTTTTCAGCAATTTGAATATAGGCTCGCAAATAACCATTGACTGAGCAATGAAACGGCATATGTAGTTGAGTCGTCCCAAAAGGATCATGACTTCCTTCTTACTCCTTGGCAGCAAGAGCTCTTGGATGGCTTTAATCTTTGTTAGATCTAGCTCGATACCTCGACGGCTGACGACAAATCCCAGCAATTTTCCCACCGGAACACCAAATGCACATTTTGCCGGGTTCAACTTCAGATTATACTTCCGAAGTTTGTTGAAGAAATTTCTGAGGTCGTCTAGATGATCTAAACTTTTCCTTGACTTGATGATGATATCATCCACATAAACCTCAATTTCCTTATGGATCATGTCATGAAAGATAGTAGTCATGGCCCTCATGTAGGTGGCCAGCATTTTTCAAACCGAGTGGCATTACCTTGTAGCAATATACACCCCATGGAAAAAGAGGAGCAGTCTTGTCAGCATCCTCATCATGCATTCCAATTTGCTGATAGCCAGTGAAACAATCCACGAACGACTACGTCTCATGCTTGGCATAGTTATCAATGAGTATGTGGATGTTCGGCAACGGAAAATCATCTTTAGCGCTGGCCTTGTTGAGGTCCCGTAATTCATGCAAACTCTGACCTTTCTGTCCTTCTTTGGCATGGAAACAATGTTGGCTAACCAAGTAGGATACTCCACTACTTTAAGGATTCCAGCGTCAATCTGCTTAGCCACTTCTTCCTTAATTTTCAAACTCATGTCCAGCTTGTACTTCTTCGGCTTTTGCTTGACTGGAGGATATGCTGGATCAGTAGGCAACCTGTGCATTACTATAGAATGGCTGAGCCCAGTCATATCGGCATAGGACCAGGCAAAAACGTCCTTATATTCCTTCAGCAACTTGATATGAGTGCTGATTTGGGTTTCCTTAGGCATCTCTACATCTCCCAAGATTACCACCTCGGCTCTCTACCAGATTAACTTTGGGCTTGTCTTCAAACTCTTCCACTTCCCTAAAAATTTCAACTGTTACCTCATCCTCTTTGGCTTCTAACGAGTTGCCTAAGTTATGTCATATGGATTCATTACAAGTCATGGCCTTAGATTCAACACGTTTAATACTAGAACTGCCGAAAATATAAATAAAACAGAATTAAATATATGAAACGAAAACAATTTTATTAATTGAAAAACTTTATCAAAATTATGACATAATATTCAAAAGAAATTTAACGACTTCAAAAAGAATATTTTATTTTAAAACAATAGAAAAAACTTATCCTTTTAGTCTATCCAGATGGCCGACGAGCTCTGGATGGAGTGGCTGTCCAGTTGGCGACTCCTCTTTAAGCTTCCGCTTCCTGTTGTGAGGCCCCTCCTTCCTCCTTGTTAATAATGGCATGGAAACTGCTATCACTTGGATCCTCCAAAAATAGATTCCTTAAACTGAGCAGCACGACATCTTCCTCGGCCCACTTGATATCAAGAAAATCGTCAGACACGAAAGTTTGCTGAAGCGAAGGCAGTGGATTTGGTAATAAGAAACGTTTTTTCCCAAAGGATATTTCCACTTGTCCAACTCCTCGGTAGTGGGTTGGTACACCAATCCAAAAGTGTTTTTTTGTGTTGCCACATGCAGAGGCTCTTCCATCCCTTGCAATCTGACTCCAAGGCCCTTGCCTGGCTCAAATCCCAACCACAACAACATACTCAGAACTTTGTTGCTCCACCACCTTCCTTCCTCGTTGACACCGACAAGTTCTAAGGTGTGGAAACTCTCCCCGTCTAAACCTCCTTCTCCTTCAATCAAGGGGATAACGGGAGCAACATAAATTGGACGACTTTTATCCCCGTGGACCACGACCTCTTGGTGATCCCTCTCGAACTTCAAGAATTGGAGCAGAGTTGAAGGCACGCCCTTGCGGCATGAATCCATGGGCGTCCTAATAGCAGATGGTAGGAAGCTGGGATGTCGATTACTTGGAATGTTATAGTGAATATGGCAGGGCCAACTAGCACATCCAGATCGATTTCTCCCATGGTGTCCCTTTGTGAACCATCAAAAGCTTTGACGTTCATCTTCCATAACTTGATTCGGGCGAGTTCAACTTCTAGCCAGGTCAAAGTGTTTAACGGGAAAATATTTAAGCCGGAACCTGGGTCAATTAACACCTTGATGATGAACTTGTCCGAGTGATGCACCGTGATATGCAGTGCTTTGTTGTGAGCTACTCCCTCCATAGGCAATTCATCTTCGTGGAAGGAGATCTTTTGAGCTTCAAATACTTGACCAACCATATGGGCCACTACACTGCTAGATATGCTTACAGGAACATATGCTTCTCCTAACACCTTCATCAGATCTTTTTGGTGAGAGGTTTGCAAAAGGCACAAAATAGAAATTTGAGCCGGGTTTTTACCCAAATGTTCCACCACAAAGTATTCCTTTTCCTGCACCTTCTTCCAAATACCATTATTTTCAACCTTCGCCGCCGGTTGTTTTTCTTTGTCGGCCCCTTGAGCCAAAGTTTCGGGAGTGTATACCCGTCCAGACCGAGTTACCGCTTGTGCCGCATCCACCTCTAGTACTTTTGCTCCTTGTGGGGAATTTTCCTCGTTGCTCCAAGGTACCGTTTTGTACGAATTTGGAGCAGCTCTTACCACTGTAAATAGAGGCCTTGGAGCTACTTCAACCTCGAACGGAGGACATCTCTACACTATCATGGATGTGTCTGGAGAAGAACCTGCTTTGTGTTCGATCACCCCAATAGTATTCGACAAGTCTTCATCCTCATCACAAGAAATCATATTCACTTGGTGGTTTGGCATAGGATTACTTGTTACATTCGGAGCCGGATCTTTGAGGTGAATGACCTTTGTATCAATCAGCTTTTGTATTTTTCCCTTCAACGATCTGCAGGACTCTGTAATATGCCCCCTCATGCCCGAATGGTACATATAGACTTTGTTGTGGTCATACCACTTAGCTTGGATGGCGATCGGGAGGGAAGGTATAGGCTCAATGTAACCAGCTTCTTTCAGCCTCACATACAATTGATCAATCAGTTCGGCTAATGGGGTATAGGTTTTTGTTGGCCTCTTTTCATATTGGGCCCTAGGCCTTTGGCTTGATGAGGAAGAAGGTCGTGGGTGAGAAGGTTGTGGATAAGAGGGTTGTGGATAAGAAGGTTGTGTGCATAGATGGGATAATTGGGAGCTTGGTAATGTGATGGAGGTGTTTGGAAATGGGTCGGAGGGTGAGTTTGATATGGTGCTTGGTAAGAATTGGGAGTTTGGTATGCTGATGGAGCTTGGTATGGTAATGATGGAGCTTGATATGGTGGAGGTGGAGTTTGGTAGGATGAAGTTCGGTAATGTGGGCTTGGAATTTGGTAGTGCGGGGGTGGAGTCTGAGGTCTGTAAACATAATTCTTTGGCCCTTGGGCTATCATAACAGTGCCACCTTCTTTCTTCTTGCGGCTTTCTGAAGTAGCTCCAGACTGCAAGGCTTTGTTAGCCTCTTGCAATGCATTCAAATTGATAATGGTACCATCCTTTATACCGTCTTCAATCTTCTCTCCTAGTTTGATGATCTCTACAAAATTTTCTCGCTAACCAACATTAATCTGTCATAAACTTGCGGATCCAGAGTCCGCATGAAAATGTCCTTCATTTGTGCCTCCTCTATTGGGGATCACACTCTGGTGGCCTCGGTTCTTCAACGAGTTGCAAATTCTCTAAAATTTCAGTAGGCTTTCTCTTCAAATTTTGGATGTAATGCAAGTTAGGTGCATTTTCTGTATTGAATCCAAAATGCTCCACAAAGGCTGCTGCCATCTCTGTCCATGTAAACCACTTCTTCGGATTTTGCTCCACGTACCAGCTAAGAGCATCACCGGTCAAACTTCGCATGAACAATTTCATCCTTATCTTCTCATTTCGTCCCATTCCTAGTAGCTTGTCTCAATACAATCTCAAGTGGGCCCTTGGATCACCGGTCCTAGTAAACAGTTCAAACTTGGGAGGTTTGTACCCCTCCGGTAGTTCGACATTCGGATGTATGCACAGGTCTTCATAGTCTAGAACTGTTATTCCTTTGGTGCCTTCAACGCTTTGCAACCTACTATTTATCTTTTTTAACTTCTCTGCTAGAGTCTGAATCAGTCTATCCTTCTCAGAAGGCTCAGATTCCTCCAAGTGATGAGTCACAGGTGTTGTCTCCACATAGATTGGGTTGGTATGGGTGCGGGCATATGTTGCACTTATATTGGCCATGGAAGGTATTTCTTGGGTTGGTGATGGGTAATTGGAGGTAAGGGGATCTAGTGGATTTGGATATGTATATGGAGGGTATTGATAATATTGGGGTGGAGTATATTGTGGTGGAGCTGTGGGTTGTGAAGACAGAGGGAGGTTGGCTGGTGTTTTTGAAGTTGAGGCATTGGCTTGAACCCCTAATGATGTAGCCTGGTTATTTAAACTTCGAACTTGTGCTAACTCTTCTTAAAGATCGAAGATTTTCTGCTCGAGCCTCATAATCACCTCATTATAACCAGGAGAGAAGACCCCTTCGGAATTATCTCGTTCATGTCTAGAAGTATTGTTACCACTCTTATCGGAGATTCTGTTGTGCTCGTCCATCTTGTTCTTCCCTTTGTTGCAGTTAGGAATGGGAGGAGGAGAAAGAGGAGCCCCTTTGGACCTTGTATAATAGGCTAGATTTGCACAGATCAACCTTTGGGAAAGGGAATAAAACGAGCAACAAACAAAGCCAAAGTTAGTGAAAGAGGTTAGAAGTCATATCATAAATAAATAAACAAATTGATGCATTTCCTAATTTTGGGGGCCTCGTTTGTGCCAGAGGTAAGCCTAAGACGACACATATGTGATCTCAAGATGAATTAGTCCAAGCCTTAATGTTTGATATTATCCGAATTGGAGTTAGAAAAAAGAAAAATAATGACTCTTTATTAAAAATGTCAATCTTCTACTACATCGAATCTAATCATAATAATAAACAAACTAAGGGGTAATGGGGTAAAAAATGTAAGAAACTAAGATAAAATCTCATGCCCATCCTGGTATAATCTAAGCTCGCATTGCTGGTGTGACCTCAAAATGATTGTTGAGCATGTTGTGGGCCCATTTAGACTCTTCTTCATCTTCAAACCCGTGCGGCTGTCCTCGACATCTTCCAGAAGCCATGCATAGTACTCATGTTTGTATAAGGCCTGCTCCTTGAATATGACTATGGTCATCAATCCTTTCCATTCTTGCAACAACTCTTTGGCCTTCGAAATTTCATAGTTTGTTCTAAAATCAGATTAAGATATATCCATGCGGGACTGCAGAGGTATCATTTGAGTTCATCCAAATTGTCGCAACACTCGTATAGGGGCGTAAGGTTATATGCCTCTCAAGCCTATAAGTTCAATGTAATACGATTTCTTCCCTCTTATCACAATAGTAGGAAAAGATAGTCATGAATACCTCCATTGCACTTGATGACCTCTAAGTGCTTTCATAAACATGTACTAGTCTTCAGTGTCGACAGGAGAAACAAACCTCATTACCCTTCTAGAGTGGGTGTCAATCGCACTACCCATGCCATCTAGTATGTCCACCATGTTGGGGCATTGATAGAAATTTTCTACGATCCACAATTGAAGCAATAGGTTGCAACCCTCGAAAAACCTTTTTCCTCTAACACATTTGGACAATGCTCGCAATTTCTCTGCCAAGATCATAGGGACTAATGACCTCAGCATGGTCCACTCCTTGAAACATGGCTTTAACCATGGAGCTGATGCTAGTATCGATCTTTCCATGTTCCTTTGGAAAAACCAAAGAACCTAACAAATCGATTGCAAATACCAAAGGACGTTTTACATTCCAATTTTCTACAGAACAAGAGAACTCTTTGTGAAAAACCTGATGACCATCTTTGTGACCAAATCTCTAAAAAAAAGTCCAATAAGATCCACCCTAAATCCAAACATGCTAATTTGAGATTGTTTTTCAAACCCAAATGCTGTAAAAACTTCTTCCCGGACTGTTTTCGAGGCAAGATCATGCCTCTGTTTGTGCATTTCAGGTCAGCGAACCCACTAATTTCCTCAATTGTTGGCGTCATTTCAAAGTCATAAAATCAGAAAACAACTTTTTCAGGGTTCCAAAATTTGAGCAGGGCTTTGATTAGATATCTATTCAGAGTCACGTAGATTAACGAGGTTAAAAAGCCGAAAAAACCTCCTGATCTCCCTTTTGTAGTCCATCTTAATACTTTCCCACCATTTCCTTAATTTATGCGGAACCCCTTGATCTTGGGCAGATTTATATGCCCAAGTGATAGTCAAACGTATCATTTTCGCCTTGTTTAGTGTGCAATGTGTATACATTTTCATATAATTGGTAATAAAACGTGAATTTATACTAACCAACATGATTAGCATTGTTTTGTAGGTAAAATTTGATTTTGAGGAGCTAAAATGCATGTTGGAACAATATCGGAGTTGGACTTGGATGCAAGCACGAAAAAGACATTGGACTGCATAATGTAAAGAGGCTCCGCGATGGAGCCGTGCCACGCTACCATCGCGGAGGCACACTGCCTGGAGGGTGATTTAATTGTCAATTTCCAGTGGAGCCTCGCGACAGCTCCGTGGCATGGAGGCAAGCCTCCGCGTTGCATACCGTGCCACGTTGAGGCTTTATTCCCAGACCCCAGATTTCCAGTGAGGGTCCGCGTCCACGCCGTGTCACGGAGGCAGTGCTCCGCGTTGGCCTCCGTGACACGTTGCTTGTTATTCCGGGAAAAATTCCCAATAGTATAAATAGAACACTTAGGCTTATTTTTAAAAAATTCAAACTTGGTGGAGCAAGGACGTGGGTTACAGGCAGTTGAGGGACGAAAAAGCTCAGGGTTTTTCTCTCTTTCTTTCTTCTTTCAATCAATTGTTTGTATGATTAACACTTGTTTTAGGATGATTAATCCACAAATGAGTGGCTAATTCTCTTCCTTGCTGAGGTTATGAACAATGGTGATGAATTTTGATTATTGAATTGTATGGTTTTTCATCTTCTTCTTCCATGTTGTTCTATTAATTCTTGTTTCTACTGCATTAGTGTGTGGCCGACATTAATGTATATCTAAAAAGTCCGATTTCACTCGAGAGAGCACGAAATTGGAAAGTTGTGAATTAATAGGGTATTGTTCTTAACTTGATTTGGGAAAATTGGGTTTTGATGTGCTTTCCTGATAGAAATATACTTGAAAGCCGTATTAGTCAAATTAGGAACCGGAATTGTATTGCTAGGTCATAAATTGCATTTGATCACAGAAATGTAGACGGATGGTTTATGATTCTTAAGTGAGATTAAATACGAGAGTTTTGATCTCTAGGATAATGTTCTTGGCTAGCAACAGGAAGAGAAGATTAACCAAACTATGATTATAATCAAGTTCATTACTTGTTCTTAATCTTGGCATGCTCATATCCATAGTTTCAATTCAAAGTAGATATTTGTTAATAGTTTTAGTATATAATTTATAAACAAAAATTATTTAACTTTTGGTTACGTTGTTGTCAGCATATATAGAAGTAAGATAGAATATAGTATACTTGAGCAATTTTTACTTATCCAGAGTCTCCTTGGTTCGATACTTGGCTTACTTAGCCACTTTATTACTTGTTTGACCACGTGCACTTGCGTGTCGGTTTTTAACCCCAACAAACGCACCGAACACCCCTACGACCATTTGAGTGTTCGCAAAATTCGGCAGACCCTCCATTTTAAATCCTACAAAAAAATTAAAGAAAATTCCAACTCCGTTTTATTAATATTTAGCTTGGACATAATTCATATTAATCACTTAGCACGTAATGATGCATGGTCATTGGGTCACGTAACCCTTTGACTTATGGGTGGTTAACTTACACGTGGATTGACACCAAGGGTCAGACCACCTAGGCTTATGCATGCATGATGACTTAAATTTCTATGAATTGGGTAGACACGGATTGAAAGGTTTCTATGCGAGAAGGCACGTGGGCACATGATAGTAAAACTATCCATTCACCTTATGTATATGCCAACTCTCTAAAATAGGTTTTGAAAGGAATTCAGTGAAGTGCAAAGCACAACTCGCATGTACGGTGTGTGATTGTGAGAAGTTCCAAGTGGAGAAGTATGAGCGGTATGACAGTTGATATAATAAAACACGTAGCAATTTGTACAAATAAATAATCATTACATAGTCAGAAAAGAATAATAGACAATAAAATTGAAAAACAAAAGAAAGAAAATGTTAGTAACTTCATGGTATAAACATATAAGAAAGCGAATAAATTGTTATAAAAAAAATAAAGGGGAAAGGATTTGACTCTGACAGTTAGCAAATTAAGAAAAGGGAACGCATAAAACCCCACATAAAAACAAACACGTCGTGGTTTAAAGCCTTAAATCCCCAGCGGAGTCGCTATGCTGTTGCGCCCCATTTTTCTCGCGAAAAGTGGGATACAACATGTGTAACTCTTAAGGGATTATTATGAAAGAAGAGTCGCCACCTAACTATTTGAGGTGCATTAGAACACCCTTCTATGCTAAAAGTCTATTTAGCTACCTAGATTATCAGAGTCGGGCAAGGGCTTAAATTAACTCGAAAGAAAGGTGTTAGGCACCATTCGAGGTCCACAAATACGGTTCCCTGCCGGATCCATTAATATGTGTGGTATTTACTAAGTGAGCAAATAAGGATTGATTTTAACTTAAATTATTTAAATTTAAACTAGATTGATAAACGAAACATAAATAAAGAAAAAAAGACAAGCGAGAAGAAAGAAGGTGGAACAAATGTATTTAAAGACTGTAATATTATTTTCTAAAACAGTTACAACGATTGACAACTTACTTAAGAAAGCTGACCAAAAACAACATGTTATAAATACAAAAAGTGTCGTAATAGACATTGACAAATAAACACAAAAATATAATGAACAAATAAATGAATGTTAAAACTAAGGGGCCGAACCTCATAGAGGCGCCTATATATCCCCGAGAAGAATCAGGCTGGATGTAGTTCTATGCTTAAAGGGAGGGGTAATTTTAGCCTAAAAGGATTACCCATGTGCAACTTAAATAATACTTCGCAACTATTTAGATTGCTCGTATTATCCAGCAAGCACAGACTATCATATCCCATCTACCCACCTAATTAATTATTATCCCTAAAGCGTTTCTAGGCGAAAAAGACTAACGTCCTAGTATTTGCCTACCCATCCCAAGCCTAATGTCCAAGAGGCATTGGACGACTAATTTGGATTTTGGATCTAGAAATCTTAGGATTTTAACAATGATTAAGCGTCAAATAGATAGTGATCAAAGCAAACTAGCATGTAAAGGTTTCAAATGGACCTCTGCGTGACATACGAAATAGGCACAAGCAAATTGAATCCTACAAGCATGAATTGCAGAATGAATGCAAGCAGACTATTATATACGAAACTCAGGTCCTAAAGCCAGAATTTTGACACGATTAAACAGCCGTATTTAAATATTAACCTAAAAGTATGACTTCTGATTATTAGCTTAAACGCGTTAAGCAAGTGGCTACATCATATAACTTCTAACTGATGATTTATTTATTTATCCTAAAAGTCATGGTATCTAATTATTGCAAAGGAAAAGAAAGTAATTAAATAAATTGTAGAATTCTATCTGGGAATAACACATAGTTTTCGAAAGATGACAACTACAAATTTTATAGGCAAATTTTCTTAATAAGTTATTTCGACTTTATTACTGAATTAATTCAAGGTTAAGCAGAGAATGCATAGAATAAGCTTTCATTTACTCATTTAAGTAGATTTATTAATATAATACGCCACATACTTCAAATTTTAAAAAATGTTATAGCTTATGCAGACATCACTTTTAGCCAAAACAATCAACCTTATAGCTCTTACAGACATTATTCCAGTCATTTATTTTAGATTAAGTTCCTAGAAGCATGAATTCTAGTGTCACATATGTTATTAATTAAACTGAATTCCATAAGCAATGTTTCTAAGATGCAATTATAAGACATTTTCAAGTTAAATCGTTTGAAATTCTATGGGCATGATTTCTATCGCTGCGTATGTTATGAAAATCCTATAGGCATGCTTTCTATTTGTCACATATTTTATTAAAATTCCTATGAGCATGATTTCTAGATTAACAATGAAACAAATAAAAGAAGATCACATTCCCCGCCACCAGTCCCTTTTCTACTATTTATTATCATCTTACAATTATTACAGGCCAATAAAATAACAAAGAATAAAAAACTAATTAAATACATCATCAAGAAAAAATAGAAAAATTCTGATCCCTCTATCTTATTTCTAGCGACTCTTCATTCCCCATTTTACTGAACCTGTTAAAAATCAATGACGCAAACAAAGTGTACCCATTCCAATGTATACATTATGATTAAAGCTCAATTGAACAATTGTAAAGGCATTCATGTTAAATCATGATTCGTGCACATAAACAAAAAAAAACATGCATAAAATTCGTACATGATGCAAGAAACGATTTCTCACACTGTTATCCAAATAATGTAAAGGAACAAAATTTACTAGTGAACGATGAATGTACAATCGCAGTTTCAAATAAGAAAGGAGCAATTAACAGCTGTTTCGAAGAGATTTCAGACGAGTTAAACCCCAAATCTCAATACGTCAAGATCACAAGAATCTCACAGATTCCGAGCAGTGCTCATATTGAGGAGGGAAGAGGAATTTAGTAGAGGAGAAATAGTATTTTCAAAAGCAAAGTATATTTCCAGGTTTCTGATAATATTCGAATGAATATCAAAGAGGACAAAGGGTTGCTGTTATAGCATAAGTAAGAAAGGTTTAAAGGGGAAAGATATATTAAAAGAAATCAATTTCAAATAATTATATTACCATATGCAGCTAAATTAATTAATTTAATTAGGTTCACCAAGGGAAAATGAAATTTTTTTCCACAATTGCAAAAATTGAAAAAGGGGAAAGAATCAATCATAAATTAATCAAAAAATCAAACTGTCATTTAATGTCAAGAAATCACAAGCTACCATAATTCTATATAACAAACTTATTGATTGGGCATGGAAAGAAAATAAAATAATACATGGTTAATCAAACAACCAATTCATACCAAAAATAATAAGGTTAAATTAATTAGAGAAGGAAACAAATCAAACAAAAGGAATTTGTTATGCATAGTGAATACTAAATTACTCAAATTCCATGAATAAAAATCTCACTACCATATTTACTATATATTAACATGGAACAACATAATAATAGGAGGAAAAGAAGAGAATAATAAATAACAATAATAATTCCTATATGAACAAAAATCTGTCAAAGGCAATCAAACAATAAACTACCAAAATTTACCAAGCTTAGATGTTTTACAACCATCAAGAGATGAAAATAAACCAACAGTCCGGGGCGAGAGAGAACAACGAAGTACTGTTGCTAATATGCAGATCAAGAATGTCTAAACAAACAGAAAATGACTTTCGTAAATGTCAACAAGAACAATGATATATGCATATACTCAAAAATAACTATATAGTAATTTTTTTTGAGAATATTAGGCTAGATATAACATAAATAGTATCGTATAAACACTCAGTTGCGTTTAAATGATATTCTAAAGGTAAACATAATAATGATTGAAACATAGTCATGCAAGCGATATTATCAACAAGTATAATTTTCCTTAGGTCTAAACTTGGCATAGGTAATAATAAACGAAAAGATAAATATTCCGAATAGATCTACGAGGATCTGTCTAGCAAACAATTTCAGTCTCTGCGCGGTGGTAGAGAAACTCGTCGGAGATGAAAGAAAGAGTAAGAGATGGCATATGGTATTGGTGAGGTTGTCGGATAAATTATAGAAGAAAAATATGGCGGTGCTTTTGGCCGAAGGAGAAGGTGAAGCGGTGAAGGAGAAGGAGAACAAAGGGAGTTACGGCCATTGCCGGCATTTCGTCGGGTCTAGGGGTGTAGGCCGTTTTTCTGGCGTTCTAGGTTTCACTGGTGAAGGGGAAAAGAAGGCGACTGGAGGGAGGGGGGCAGCTGGATAGAGAACGAAGAGGAGGAAGTGCAGCTGTTTTTGGTTCGGCATTCCGGCGGGAGGCAGGACAGAAAGAGAGGGGTTTGAAGGGGGTGCAGCGACTACGTGAGTTTCCGATGGCTACACCGGAAATGAAGAGGGAGAAATAGAAAGATGGTGAGGAAGGGTGGAAGCTACTGCAGCGCTGGGTCTGTGAGGAGAGGAGGGAGGCGCTGGTGTTAGGAAGTGAGAAAAGAATGAGAGATTAGGGTTTGGGGGTGAAAGGGAATATTAAAGGAAGGTGGGTAGGGTTTATTATGAGCCGTAGGATCAAATTGAATGAATGTCTAGGATCTAGTCTTAGGATCTGGGTCGGGTCATGGGTTATTAGGCGGGTCGCGGATAGGTTAATGGATAAGAATTAATTTAAGGTTGAATTGAATTTAAAAGTTGATAGATTTGGTAAAAATAGGCTAAAATTGACATGATTTGAGCAGAGAATGGTTAGATTTTAAATAAATTAGCTGAAATTGAAATTATCCGCTAGGTAATTAATAAAAGTACTATATTTGTAGATAATTTGATAAATAGATAATATGATAGTTTAAATTAAGGAAAAATCATATAAGCATTATTGTCAATATAAATAGGTTATAAAATTGAATAGACTCATGTAAATATTATATAATTATTAAAATATTATATTTGTAAATAATTCAACGACTAGGAAATAAAACTAAATTATTAAATATTATATAAACTTTATTATTAACATAAATAATTTATAAATTTAAGTAATATTATTGCACAAATAAATTTGTAAAATTTAATAAAATTATGTAAATAGTTTATAAAGATTAAGTAAAATATGTATTTCAAAATAAGAGTGTATATTAATACGAAATGTACTATATATGACACAATTATTTGATATTAGAAAATTAATAAATAAAAATTAATGCAAATTATACATACATATACACATGTGTGTGTGTGTGTGTGTGTGTGTGTGTATGTGTAACTTAAAAGATTTTTTGCGAGAATTATGATAATTAATTATTTTAAAAATATGAATGCAAGTTGAATAATTGCGTAATAAAGATAAATAAAATATACATACATAAGCAGCGTATGTGGGGCGTCGAGAGGTCCAAATTGGGTGTCAACAACTGCCCCTTCTTTGCTCGGGAATGAAGGATGAATTGGCGAGCAAAGAACGTTGACTTAGTGGCCAATTTTGTCCAACCGAGGAACGATCTCAATGGGGCTAAAAGAAAAGGAAATAGGAATTGTGAAATGTTGTGGCCGAGACTTTGGTATCAAGTCGCCTACATATCTCGAACTTATGAGAATCAGGCCGCGTTTTTTTGTTAGATTTAGGAACGAATGAAATCCCTAAAAATTAACAACACGAGGCTTGGATAAGGATGGTGGTAGCACGAATCGACAAGATTTAGAATGCATTACAAAATAAATAGGTGGGAATAAGATTCAAAAGAAGATAGTAGGAAAGGCGCTATCATTTGTAGTTCGTTCTACCTCGGCATTGGCGTAAGCAAAACAATTAAACAATATGCATAAAATATTTTGTAAAATAAATTGGTACAAAAATTAAACATGATGCAAGTTCCCTTTAGACGATGGAAGTTTGCTTCGAGACAAAAGGATGAGGTCTCTAAGTCATGATGTCTTGGGCCATGATATGCAAAATAAATTACTTAGGCCATGAAATGATGTCCGTAGGCCATGAAAATGACTCCTTTAGACTATGACGCCTTAGGATCATGATAAACGGAAAAATAAATCCTCAGGCCATGACATAATGTCCGCAGGCCATGAAATAATGTCTTTAGACCATGAAGCCTTCAGATGAGTAGCAAAATGGTAATTTTAAGAAAGTAAATTATTCGAGGGCCTAAATAACTCAATTGATAGCTCTGGTTTATTCAGGCTCAGTGTAGATAAATCATAGGGCTCATAATGCAACAACGGGCTCAAAATTCATAAAACGGGCTTGAAATGTAAATAACGGGCTTAACGGGCTCAAATGCAAGTGCAAGCTCAGCTGTATATCGAAATGCAAATACGGGCTCAAAATGCGAACAACGGGCTCGAAATGTAAATAATAGACTAAAAATGTAAATAACAGGCTCAATCATGCAAAACGGGCTCAACTATATGCATATATCACAGGCTTAATATGCAAATACGGGCTCAGATATATATCAAAATGCATATTTCATGTATATCACGGGCTCAATGTGCTCAGATGAATATAAAAAAATGCATATATCAAAATGTATATCACGGGCTTGAAATGCAAATATGGGCTCAAATGCATATATAAAAATGTATATCACGGGCTTAAAATGCGAATAGGGGCTCAAATGCATATAACATGTACATCACGAGCTCAAATGCATATATCAAAATGTATACCACGGGCTCGATATGCAAATAAGGGCTTAGATGTATATCAAAATGCAAATATTGGCTCAAATGCATATATCATATATATCACGGGCTCGAAAAATGCATATAAAGGGTTCAAAAATGCAAATACAGACTCAAATGCATAAAACGGGCTCAAATGCATACGACGGGCTTAATATGCAAATACGGGCTCAAAATGCAATACGGGCTCGAATGCATAACATGGCTCAAAATGCAAATAACGGGCTCAACACATACGACGGGCTCAATATGCAAATACGAGCTCAAAAATACGGGCTCAAATGTATATTTCATGTATATCATGGGATCAAGAATGCATGTATCATGTATATTGCGGGCT
Source organism: Datura wrightii (assembly GCA_035772735.1). Classification (NCBI taxonomy): domain Eukaryota; kingdom Viridiplantae; phylum Streptophyta; class Magnoliopsida; order Solanales; family Solanaceae; genus Datura; species Datura wrightii. The sequence continues at coordinate 170,471,972 of JASDFA010000016.1, forward strand.
CGAAAATGCACATAAAAGCTTAAAATGCGAATACGTGCTCAGATGACGGAATAGAAAGATATAAATAGGGGTACAAGGGTAGAATGCCTTAGCTCTATGTCGCCTTGTGACAAGATGTTCTCCATCTCTGCCTTTTGCATTTTCGTTATTTCTGCACTCAAAGAAAATTTATTAGTTTGTAAAAGGGAGGTTGATCTGTGCGTCTGTCTTGTAGCCCTCTTCTATCTGCTAGACACCTATTGTTGAACTCCCTCCATGTATAGGCTTGGGCATAAAGTTTAAATAAAAAGGCGAACCTTTAAAATACTTTAATAAAAGTAAAAGTAAAGTCAGTTTGAAATATATGGAAAAATTGAGTTAAATCACGGGCCATGACATATTTTAAAATCATACGACGTCCTTTTGAAAATTGAACCTTTGTTTGACTTAGCCTTGATGAAATTTTGAGATCCTTCTCAAAATTTCTACCCCAGTGTAGAACATGACGTAGAATTCTTTTGCAAATGACATAGAGTTGTGAATTTTTGAGGGGACCTCAAAAATTCTGCCCCAGTTTGCAGCTTGTTAACCAAATCACCATAGAAAATATGATAGAATCACCGAGACCTTCTTAACGAAAGGGTAGAAGAAAATTTTATAAAGATATAGATCGAGTCCCATAGGGACGCCTATGTATCCCTTTTAAACGGGAATCAAGTCCAACATAGTTTAGGATACAAGGAAGAGCAAAAAGTAAATTCCCAATCTAAATGTAGTGTCTCTTAACAACGTATGAGTTGATAGGTTTGGGCCAGATTTCACCATCCATCTCTGCTAAAATAAGTGCCCCTCCTGTCAGCGCTCCATGGACGATGTAAGGACCCTTCCAGTTAGGTGAGAACTTGCCTTTGGCCTCATCTTGGTGTGGAAAAATCTACTTCAAAACCAACTGCCCAGGCGTGAAAAGTCTTGGTCGAACTTTCTTGTTAAAGGCCCTAGTCATCCTGTTCTGATAAAGTTGACCATGACAGACTGCATTTATCCTTTTCCCATCAATGAGTGCTAGTTGCTCAAATCTACTTTGCACCTATTTTGCATTGCTCATTCTGCTTCATGAATGTTCCTCAAGGAAGGAATTTCAACCTCAGCCGGTATCACTACTTCATTACTATACACCAACATATAAGACGTAGCTCTAGTACACATTTGGAGAGTGGTACGATATCCCAACAAAGCAAAGGGCATCTTTTCATGCTAGTGCCTGTAATTATAGATCATCTTGCGCAAAATCCTCTTGATGCTCTTGTTTGCAGCCTCCACGGCTCCATTCATCTATGGCCTATACATAGTAGAATTGCGGTGCTTGATCTTAAAGTTTTCACATGTTGCTCTCATCACATCACTATTCAGATTTGCACCATTGTCGGTAATGATAGACTCGACCACTCCAAATCGGCAAATAATATGGTCTCGAACAAAATTTATAACCATCTTCTTTATGACAGACTTGTGAGAAGTTGCTTCAACCCATTTAGTGAAATAATCGATCGCAACCAAGATGAATCTATGCCCATTAGATGTTGCAGATTCGATAGGACCAGTGACATCCATTCCCCAAGCTGCGAATGGCCAACGCGAGCTTGTGGCATGAAGCTCATTGGGAGGAGATCGAATCACATCTGCGTGGGTTTGACATCGATGACACCTTTGCACGTACTTGATAAAATTCGCCTCCATAGTAAACCAGAAGTAGCCAGCTCTTAAAATCTTCTTCGCCAACATGAAACCGTTCATGTGAGGTCCAAAAGTTCCAGTGTGGACTTCCTCAATAAAATTTGTTGCCTCCTTAGCATCCACACATCTTAGCAATCCCGAATTTGGGGTCCTCCTATAAAGGATTTCTCCGTTTAAGAAAAATTGGTTGGCTATCCTTTGAACTATGCATTTTTGGACGCTTGTAGCATGTTCAGGATAACTTCCATTCTTCATATACCCTTTGATGTCAGCATACCATTGTTCACCATCTGGTTCTTCTTCAACATGAAAACAATAAGCAAGTTGCTTATGTATGTGAAGGGGAATGGGATCAATGTAATTCTTATCAGGGTGCTAGATCATCGAAGACAATGTGGCCAAAGCATCTGCGAATTCATTCTGTACTCGGGGAACATGCTGGAACTCAATCTTGACAAACCTCTTACATAATTCTTGCAGACAATGCAAATAGGGCAAGATCTTCGTGTTCTTCGTGGCCCATTCTCCCCTCACTTGATGCATCAACAAATTTGAGTCTGCAATCACCAGTAATGAATGCACGTTCATGTCGACTGCCATTCAAATACCAAAGATGCAAGATTCATACTCAACCATGTTGTTATTACAAGGGAATCAAATCTTAGCTGATACAGGGTAATGCTGTCCAGTCTCTGATACCAACACAGCTCCGATGCCTAATCCTTTGAAATTAGTTGCTCCATCGATGAATAATATCCATCCATCATATTCCTCGACAATATCTTCTCCTGTGAATGCGACTTCTTCGTCGTGAAAGTATGTCTTCGGAGGTTCGTACTCATCGTCCACACAATTTTCTACCAGATGATCTATAAGATCCTGTCCTTTCACCTCTTTCTGCGTGACATAAACAATGTCAAACTCGCTCAACAATCATTTTTCCAGTTTCCTGTCGGCATGGGCTTTTATAAGATATACTTCAGCGGATCCATTCTGGAGATTAGATAGGTCGTGTAAGCATACAAATAGTGCCTCAGCTTCTGAGAAACCCAAGTCAAAGCGCAACACATCCTCTCCAGCAATGTATATCTAGCCTCAAACGGTGTGAAATTCTCGCTCAAATAGTATATTGCTTTCTCCTTTTTCCCTATCTCGTCATGTTGTCCCAAAACACAACCAAAGGCATTTTCTAGCATGGACAAATATAAAAGCAGAGGTTTTCCCTGTGTCTTGATTCTGTCAAAATCTTGTTGACATTCAGGACTCCACTCTGTAGCAATATCTTTTTTTCAGCAATTTGAAGTTAGGCTCGCAAATAACCGTTGACTGAGCAATGAAACGGCATATGTAGTTGAGTCGTCCCAAAAAGATCATGACTTCCTTCTTACTCCTTGGTGGCAAGAGCTCTTTGATGGATTTAATCTTTGTTAGATCTATCTCAATACCTCGACGACTGACGACAAATCCCAGCAATTTTCCCACCGGAACACCAAATGCACATTTTGCCGGGTTCAGCTTCAGATTATACTTCCGCAGTTTGTTGAAGAAATTTCTGAGGTCGTCTAGATGATCTAAACTTTTCCTTGACTTGATGATGACATCATCCACATAAACCTCAATTTCCTTATGGATCATGTCATGAAAGATAGTAGTCATGGCCCTCATGTAGGTGGCCTCAACATTTTTAAAACCGAGTGGCATTACCTTGTAGAAATATACACCCCATGGAAAAAGAAGAGCAGTCTTCTCAGCATCCTCATCATGCATTCAAATTTGGTGATAGCCAGCGAAACAATCCACGAACGACTACGTCTCATGCTTGGCACAGTTATCAATGAGTATGTGGATGTTCAGCAACGGAAAATCATCTTTAGCGGTGGCCTTGTTGAGGTCCCTGTAATCTGTGCAAACTCTGACATTTCTGTCCTTCTTTGGCATGGGCACAATGTTGGCTAACCAAGTAGGATACTCCACTACTTTAAGGATTCCAGCGTCAATCTGCTTAGCCACTTCTTCCTTAATTTTCAAACTCATGTCCAGCTTGTAGTTCTTTGGCTTTTGCTTGATTAGAGGATATGTTGGATCAGTAGGCAACCTGTGCATTACTATAGAATGGCTGAGCCCAGTCATATCGGCATAAGACCAGGCAAAAACGTCCTTATATTCCTTCAGCAACTTGATGTATTTCCCAACTTCATCCTTTTGAAAATGAGTGCTGATTTGGGTTTCCTTAGGCGTCTCTGCATCTTCCAAGATTACCACCTCGGTCTCTACCAGATTAGCTTTAGGCTTGTCTTCAAACTCTTCCACTTCCCTGACAATTTCAACTGTTACCTCATCTTCTTCGGCTTCTAACGAGTTGCCTAAGTTATGTCATATGGATTAATTACAAGTCATGGACTTAGATTCAACACGTTTAATACTAGAAATGCTAAAATATAAATAAAACAGAATTAAATATATGAAATGAAAATAATTTTATTAATTGAAAAACTTTATCAAAATTATGACATAATATTCAAAAGAAATTTAACGACTTCAAAAAAAATATTTTATTTTAAAACAATAGAAAAAAGTTATCCTTTTAGTCTATCCAGATGGCCGACGAGCTCTGGATGGAATGGCTGTCCAGTTGGCGACTCCTCTTTGAGCTTCTGCTTCCTGTTGTGAGGCCCCTCCTTCTTCCTTGTTAATAATGGCTTGGCAACTGCTATCACTTGGATCCTCCAAAAATAGATTTCTTAAACTGAGCAGCACGATGTCTTCCTCGGCCCACTTGATATCAAGAAAATCGTCAGACATGAAGGTTTGCTGAAGCGAAGACGGTGGATTTGGTAACAAGAAACTTGTTTTTCCCAAAGGATATTTCCACTTGTCCAACTCCTCGGTAGTGGGTTGGTACCCCAATCAAAAAGTGGTTTTTTGTGTTGCCACATGTAGAGCCTCCGCCATCCCTTGCAATCTGACTCCAAGGCCCTTGCCTGGCTCAAATCCCAACCACAGCAACATACTCAGAACTTTGTCGCTCCACCACCTTCCTTCCTCGACGACACCGACAAGTTCTAAGGTGTGAAAACTCTCCCCGTCTAACCCTCCTTTTCCTTCAATGAAGGGGATAATGGGAGCAGCATAAATTGGACGGCTTTTATCCCCGTGGACCACAACCTTTTGGTGATCCCACTCGAACTTTAAGAATTGGAGCAGAGTTGAAGGCACAGCCCCTGCGGCATGAATCCATGGGCGTCCTATAGAAGATTGTAAGAGGCTGGGATATCCATTACTTGGAATGTTATAGTGAATGTGGCAGGGCCAACTAGCATATCCAGATCGATTTCTCCCATGGTGTCCCTTTGTGAACCATCAAAAGCTTTGACGTTCATCTTCCATAACTTGATTCGGGAGAGGTCAACTTCCAGCCGGGTCAAAGTGTTTAACGGGAAAATATTTAAGACGGAACCTGGGTCAATTAACACCTTGGTGATGAACTTGTCCGAGTGATGCACTGTGATATGCAGTGCTTTGTTTTGAGCTACTTCCTCCACAGGCAATTCATCTTCGTGGAAGGAGATCTTTTGAGCTTCAAATACTTGACCCACCATATGGGCCACTACACTGCTAGAAATGATTATAGGAACATATGCTTCTCCTAACACCTTCATCAGATCTTTTTGGTGTTGATAAGAGGTTTGCAAAAGGCACAAAATAGAAATTTGAGTCGGGTTCTTACTCAAATGTTCCACCACAGAGTATTCCTTTTCCTGCACCTTCTTCCAAATACCATTATTTTCAACCTCCGCCTTTGGTTGTTTTCCTTTGTTGGCCCCTTGAGCCAAAGTGTCGGGAGTGTATACCCGTCCAGACCGAGTTATCGCATCCACCTCTAGTACTTTTGCTCCTCGTGGGGAATTTTCCTCGTTGCTCCAAGGTACCATTTTGTACGAAGTTGGAGAAGCTCTTACCACTATAAATAGAGGCCTTGGCATAGCTACTCAACCTCGAACAGAGGACGTCTCTGCACTGTCATGGATGTGTCTAGAAAAGAACCTTCTTTGTGTTCGATCACCCCAATAGTATTCGACAAGTCTTCATCCTCATCACAAGAAATCATATTCACTTGGTGGTTTGGTATAGGATTACTTGTTACGTTCGGAGCTGGATCTTTGAGGTGAATGACCTTTGTATCAATCAACTTTTGTATTTTTTCCTTCAACGATCTGTAGGACTCTGTAGTATGCCCCCTCATGCCCGAATGGTACATACAGACTTTGTTGTTGTCATACCACTTAGCTTGGATGTCGACCGGGAGGGAAGGTATAGGCTCAATGTAACCAGCTTCTTTCAGCCTCACATACAGTTGATCAATCGGTTCGGCTAATGGGGTATAGGTTTTTGTTGGCCTCCTTTCATATTGGGCCCTAGGCCTTTGGCTTGATGAGGAAGAAGGTCGTGGGTGAGAAGGTTGTGGATAAGAGGGTTGTGGATAAGAAGGTTGTGTGCTATAGATGGGATAAGTTGGAGCTGGGTAATGTGATGGAGGTGTTTGGAAATGGGTCGGAGGGTGAGTTTGATATGGTGCTTGGTAAGAATTGGGAGTTTGGTATGGTGATGGAGCTTGGTATGGTAATGATGGAGCTTGATATGGTGGAGGTGGAGTTTGGTAGGATGAAGTTTGGTAATGTGGGCTTGGAATTTGGTGGTGCGGGGGTGGGGTCTGAGGTCTATAAACATAATTCTTTGACCCTTGGGCTATCATAACAGTGCCAACTTCTTTCTTCTTGCGGCTTTCTGAAGTAGCTCCAGACTGCAAGGCTTTGTTAGCCGCTTGCGATGCATTCAAATTGATAATGGTACCATCCTTTATACCGTCTTCAATCTTCTCTCCCAGTTTGATGATCTCTACAAAAATTTTCTCGCTAACCAACATTAATCTGTCATAAACTTGCGGATCTAGAGTTCGCATGAAAATGTCCTTAATTTGTCCCTCCTCTATTGGGGATCGCACTCTGGTGGCCTTGGTTCTTCAACGAGTTGCAAATTCTCTAAAAGTTTCAGTAGGCTTTCTCTTCAAATTTTGGATGTAATACAAATTAGGTGCATTTTCTGTGTTGAATCCAAGATGCTCCACAAAGGCTGCTGCCATATCTGCCCATGTAAACCACTTATTTGGATTTTGCTCCACGTACCAGCTAAGAGCATCACCGGTCAAACTTCGCATGAACAATTTCATCCTTATCTTCTCATTTCGTCCCATTCCTACTAGCTTGTCTCAATACAATCTAAAGTGGGCCCTTGGATCACCGGTCCTAGTAAACAGTTCAAAACTATGGAGGTTTGTACCCCTCTGGTAGTTCGACATCCGGATGTATGTGTTCGGTGGTTTGGTGACTACACGCAAGTGCACGTGGTCGAAAAAGTAGTAAAGTGGCTTAAGTAAAGCCAAGTATCGATCCCACAGGGACTGAACTACGGTATTAATTAACTTAAGTGTTAATGAACTATATCTTTAAGAATGCAGACAACCAAATAAAGAATATTTTGAGAATTTGAGTTACTAATTTATAAGAATCTAAGGAAAAATTATAAAGTAAGTCTGAACAATAGTACTGAGCAAGCTGAGGTTAAAACGAACATGTAGGGAATTAATTTATCAATACAATTCAGTTAATCTTTCCTTCGGTTGCTAGTCAAGAATTACTGCCTATGGATTGAAACTTTCGACTCCTATCCAACTTAATAATCATGAGCCTTAATCTACATTTCTGTGATAAAAGAATTTCATGGTCTAGCCATACATTCCCGATTCCTTAATTGACTAATAAGACTTTCAGATATATTTCTATTCTGAATGTAAATCAATTCTCAATTTTCCAAATTAAGAAGAGATCATATCCTACCAATTCACATCTTTTCAATTTCTTTCCTTTTCAAAATCAAAGTTGAATTTTTTAGATATACATTAACATTGGCCAAACATTAATGCAGTAAGAATAAGAATTGATAGAATAACCATTGAAGAAAAGATGAAATCTGAAATGATTAACAATTACATTCCACGACAATTGTTCTTAACCTCAGCAAGAAGTGAATTTAGCCACTCATTTGTGGATTTAACATCATCAAATAAGTAGAATTCATACAAACAATTGAGATAAAAGAGAAAGAGATAGAGAAGAACCCTAGAATTTTTGTCCCCTCAACTGCCTGTAACCCACGTTCTTGCTCAACCAAGTCAGAATGTTTAAAATAAAACCTAAGTGTGCTATTTATACTATTGAGAATTTTTCCTGGAATAACAAGAAACGTGGCACGGAGTGTATCGTGGAGCACTCTCTCCGTGCCACGGAGGTATCGCGGACCCTCACTGGAATTCGGCTCCCAGGCAATTTCACCTCAACATGCCACAACCTGCATCGCGGAGCCTGGCCAACGTGCCACGGAGGTAACGCGAACCTCCACTGGAAATTGCCAAATTTAATTCATCCGAGGTAGAATACCTCCGCGATGGCAGCGTGAGACAGCTCCATCGTGGAGCCCTTATTTTTGCTGCTCTTCCTTGTCCTTTTCCACTCCTTGTTTCCAAGTCCATTCCCAATTTCACCAACATGTATCTTAGCTTCCCAAAATTCCATTTTACCTGCAAAACAACACTAATCATGTTGGTTAGTATAAATTTACATTTAACTATAAATCACATGGGAATGTACACAATAATGATAGACAAACAAGTCGAAATAAAGCATTTGAGTATCACTTGGGCATGCAATTCTGCCCAAGATCACTTACCCCACAGTTAAAACCTTGTTCGTCCTCGAACAATATTCTCACATCTCATGCAATTGACACTCACGCATAGCTACTTTGGCTCAACAATTCAAGCTACGGCTATACCGATTATTTAATATAGAAATTCATCAAGAAAACATGTATAATCTCATCAATACAATGAAGTACATCACATTAAGATCTCCTAGGATCAAGAATCAATTCTCGATCTTGGCAAACTCGTACAAATCAACTGATCAAGACATCTGACACGAAATTAATCTCTCGTCAAGCATGTGCCCTCACAACACAAGAGAAATACCCCATTTGCTATCATATGATTTCCAAAGCACTACATGTAGGGGTACATGAATACAATTTCGCTCTCTCTCCCAAAGAATTCACATGCATCATGTCATGAACCATAGGCTTGCCTCTAGTGTATTAATCCACTAATATAAGGACGAGTGATGTAAGATCACGTAGGACTTAACGGGTTATAATGTAAGCTAAGGAACTAGCAAATACTGGGCTAACCAATAATAGCAACTAGCTTCCTTAAGCGCTTTTCAATGCATCCCACCATCATTACGACCATTTTTTTCTTTCTTCATCTTCCCATTCTTGAAGAAAAATATTTTTCTTTGTTTTTGTTCCCATTTCTTTAAGCACACTCGACTTACTAGCAAAGATTTGTTATACATCTTTATTTTATTTAATTTCAGCAAGTGCACCTTAGACCTTTTCTTTAACTTTCACCACTTCTGCTTTTCCTTCCATTTCACACTTTGTACTCCTTTACACTGTGGGAAAAATTATTTTTCTTGAGCGCTTAAGAGTTTTGGATCAAATTCACGGCTAATGAAAAGAAGGGATTAAGCTCGGTTTGTACCTCTTCAAAGAAAGAAAAAAAATAGGCTAAAGGCTCAATGGGGCTAACTAGGATGCACATTCAAGGTAGGTATGATAATGGAGAAACTTTTGGTTTATTCAAAGAAACGCCTACATCCTTTCCTACAATACACATCCTTCATTTCATTTAGTACACACATCAGACAAGTTCTAGATACTTTACAATAGCATGGAATAATCAAAATCTCACCTCACACTCATTGCACATGCTCAACTCAAGACATATTCACAGACTCTTCAATCAGCTAATTACAAGAATTCACTATTAAGCCTCGATCACACCGGATCGAACTCTATGCCCTAGGTATCTCAACATGTTTACACATTTGCATGCTTTCATATGAATCACCTTTGAAACTTAATATCATGTACAACACGTAACAAGAATTCCAAACCATGAAGTAGCGACACGTTAGCAAAACAAACAAAAGAAAGAAAAGAAAGAAAAAAACTACTCCTTCGACTACATTTCCCTTAAGACGGTCGTCATCCATCCATCATAGGGAATGGTCACTGTCTACTACTTCGGTTTAATGAGACTATTCTCGGTAAAAGCACCGAAAACAAAGGCCGAGAAACCCAACATAAAAGAAATTTAACAAAAAAATTTTAAAATTTTCGATAATTTCGACAGAAAACAAAAATATTTACACAACACCTATTCAACAACAGCTCAACACAACACACAATAGCTTAACATTCATTATAATACCAACTTAATTACAGACACACCACACAAAGTCACAGGGTCACATTTTTCACAGGCACAACAACACAAAACATAAACATAAACAAAACAAAAATGAAGCAGCTGACACCTAACTACTCCCACTCCACACTTAAACCGAACACTGTCCCCAGGGTTCACATAATTTCAACATATCACAAAGGTGGGTGGTGAAACTCCCTGATCAATCGAAGTATTCAACTTCTTTATCAGGTGCCGTTGCCTCATCTCCCATATCAGAATCGCCCCCGCTGTCCTCATCTGACTCAACATCTGAGTCCTCCCGGTGTGTCTCCTCATTAGTGGGGACATCATCATCTACGGGCTCCATAAATGCGGACCCCACTCTACATAGAGCTCGGGCATTCTCACCGAATGGGTAATCCAGCTCGAGCTGCCACAGCTCACCCTCCGTTGCAGGCCTCCCGCCAATGCGCAACTGCAGCATCTGCATCCCATACATGTGGGCCATATACTGATTATTCCGAGCATGTCGCTCGACTAGCGTGAGCACCGGCCCATGAGTAGTGTCAGGTGCCTTGATTTTGATGACATCCAAGGCACGCCTGTCAATCTATGGGATGTAATCTAGGGCCTCCTCCTCGATATCATGGCCCCTCAGGAACGTGGTAAGCAAACCACCGAACCTATATTTGTGCCCCTGATGCAGTCGGGCTCTCTTCATGGCAGAGATGATCACCGCCCCAACATTTATTTCAAGCCCCTTCATCAGGGCATACACCAAGCACTCGGTCCCGGGTGACATCTGTCATGTGCACCCACGGGATCAAGCATGAGCACACAATCTTCAGCCAGATCCTAGCTTCCCAGTTCATCTGAGAGTAGGGCAACGTCTGGTGGCAGCCCCTCTCCTTGTGCCTACTCCACCTTGCTGTCGAACGGGCTCCACATAGAGTGCGTCTGATGTCCGCATAAGGTGGAGTGATGTTCAGTTGCCGGAGGACATGGGCGTCTGTGTCTCGCGCCCCCAATATAGCATTCAAGTGATGGGGCTCAAAAGTGACAACCTGCCCACTAATTTTTATTGTGTGACTGCGGAGGGTCCGGTTCCAGTTGGCATAGAACTCCCAAATGAGATGGAGATTGCACTCCCTGGGCTCTTCGAAGATGAAGTTAAGCCCAGCGGTGTCAATCCGGTGTAAAATCCGCGGGAATTCGTGTGCCAGCGGCTCCCTTGATATTTGCTCCTCCGGGAAGTATTTGGTTTCTTTGTGTTTTGCATACCATTTCTTCCTTTCGTCAGTCACCCATCGGGTTTTGTATTGTCGGTGTTGGCCTCTCGGAACCACTGGTGCTGCTGGAACTGCTGTTCCCAATCTTATTCTTTTTCTGCCGGCGGCCGATGTGGATGCGCCCTTTCCCTTGTCTTGCCTGCCTGACATTGTTCCTGTACAATCAAACAGATAGACCCAATGTTATTCAAGTCATAATTAGCTTCAACTAAGGTTGGGTTTAATTAGGTCACCCGACACTTAGTCTTTAGCCACAATCAAAACAATTCGTCAAGACATTCATGATTTTCCTTATTCTTAACATTCAACCGGCTTAGTGCATTCATATAAATTGATGGAACAGTTACTATGTACTACTCAAACTTCGTACAATGAATAAAATTATCGCCATCGATTCACTTTCAACATCATAACACTTAGCCAAATTTTTGTTTTCAACAACCTATGCAAGTCACCAATTTCAGTCACCCGAAAATCCCTTGTCTACTTAGCATATTCAACATTAATCACAACATAATTCAATTCACCCAAATGCACAACCCAATTTCGTTTAACATTTCAAACAATTTTAATCTTCTTCCTATTCAATTTCCAACCCTAGATACCAATTTCGCAAAAATTCACTAAAACATGCATTCATCGAGTTCATATACTCACAACGATACTATGAACATCAATCAATCATAACTTAAATGAATTCACGCTTAATTCTCACTTAGGGCAAGGTTCAATCACTACACATGTTCAAGAATTGAAAATTCAAGCAAAAATGAGGTAAAGTTCAAGAACATACCTTTAATCCGATGAAATTGAAGAAAACTTGAAGAAAATTGATGCCTAGGTCCGTGTCACGTTGGGGAAGAAGGGAATTTGGGGTGTTGGTCGTGGAGGGAATGGAAAATAATGAAAAAAATGAGGGAAATCGGGCCCCTCCATGACACGGAGCCATCGCGTAGGCTCACTGTAATGTGTACATTTTTATTTTTCTCACCTCGATTTTTTCCTTTGCGTTTCTTTGCATTTTTGCCCTCCGTTCCACCTGAAAATCACTTCACCACAAGAAATTGGTTAGCATTCGTAGGTTTCAACACAAAACAAAATTTTGATTTATTTATTTGTTTTTTTCTTTTTCTTTTCTTTTTCTCTCTTTTTTTTTCAAATAGTTCTACTCATCTATTACAACAATTTCATGGGTTGCCTCCCGTGCAGCGCCTGATTTACCGTCACAGCTCGACGTCATTCATTGCTCAATCATCCTCTAGAGTGATGGACGTCTTCTCTCGAATAACGTCCTCACCCCAATAATGCTTACATCGCTGCCCATTTACTAAGAATGTAGCACTTCTATCTTCTTGCCACAACTCCACCGCCCCGTGCAGGGTCATTCTTACCACCTCAAACGGCCCTGACCATTTGGACCACAATTTTCCCGAAAAAAGCCTCTATCTTGAATTGAATAGCAATACTTTCTGCCCCGGCTCAAAGATCCAATGCACCATATGCTTATCGTGCCACCTCTTTGTTTTCTCTTTGTAGCACTTGGCACTTTCATAGGCATGCCAACGAAACTCATCAAGTTCGCTGAGTTGCATCAGCCTCTTCTTCCCCGCTAGCTCTAGATCCATGTTCAATTTCCTCACGGCCCAGAAAGCTCTGTGTTCTAGCTCCACAGGCAGATGACACGCCTTTCCGTAGATCAATCTGCATGGAGAAATCCCAATTGGTGTCCTGTACGCAGTTCTATAAGCCCACAATGCATCGTCGAGTTTGCTTGACCAATCACTACGTTGTGCATTCACTGTCTTCTGTAGAATCTTCTTTACTTCTCTGCTCGACACTTCCACTTGCCCACTAGTTTGGGGATGATATGTTGTTGCTACCTTGTGGTGCACCCCATACTTAGCTAGCAAATTCATGAAACTTGCATTTACAATATGAGCCCCTCCATCACTGATAATGGCTCGGGGTGTTCTGAACCTGGTGAAAATGTGCTATTTCACAAATTTTGTTACCACCTTGTTGACATTCCTGGGGCAAGCTGTTGCTTCAACCCACTTTGATACATAATCAACGGCTACCAAGATGTAACGATTACCAAATGACGGTGGGAACGGGCCCATGAAATCTATACCCCATACATCAAAGATCTCCACTTCTAATATCTGTTGCAGTGGCATCTCTTGCCTTCTACCAATTGTGCATGTTCTTTGACATCTATCACACATTTTTACGTATGCCATAGAGTCTCTAAATAGCGTAGGCAAAAAGAAACCTGACTGTAGCACCTTGTGCACTGTCCGCTCGCCTCCGTGGTGCCCTCCATACAATGAAGAGTGACAACTCCTCAACACTTCTGCAATCTGGCTCTCCGGAATGCATCTTCTCATCACCTGATCTGGTCCCTTCTTAAACAAGTACGGCTCATCCCAAATATAATACCTGCAATCATGCCTCAACTTCTTTCTTTGTTGAGCCATAGCCTCCGGTGGATAGACTCCACTCACTAGCAAATTCACAATGTCTGCATACCAAGGGATTTCCACTTCCCTTATTGCCAAGAGCTGGTCATCCGGGAACTCTTCTTTGATTCTGTCACCTTCCTTTACATGCGACCGGCTTTTCAATCGGGATAGGTGATCTGACACTTGATTCTCGCTCCCCTTTCTGTCCCGAATCTCTAGGTCAACTCTTGTAACAACAAGATCCATCTAATCAGCCTGGGCTTTGCATCCTTCTTGTTAAACAGATACTAAATCGCTGCATGATCGGTATACACCACTACTCTAGAACCCACCAAATAGGACCTGAATTTATCAAATGCGAACACCAATGCTAGCATCTCCTTTTTAGTGACTGTGTAATTGACTTGGGATGCATCCAATTTTTTTCTTGCATAATAAATAGAATGAAAAATTCTATTCCTCCGCTGCCCCAATACAGCTCCTACAGCCACATCGCTTGCATCACACATTAATTCAAACGGTTGCTCCCAATCCGGAGAAATGAGGATAGGTTCTTCTATCAACTTCTGTTTCAACTCCTCGAATGCTTTGACACAATCCTCATCAAACTCGAACTTCACCTCTTTTTCTAGCAACCTGCATATTGGTCTAGAAATTTTAGAGAAGTTCTTGATGAACCATCTGTAGAACCCTGCATGTCCGAGAAAACTGCGAACACCCTTCACTGACACAGGTGGTGGTAGCTTTTCAATAACCTCGATCTTTGCACGATCGACTTCCAACCCCTTGCAAGACACTTTATGGTACCCTCCTTGACTAAGAAATGACATTTCTCCCAGTTGAGTACAAGGTTGGATTCTTCACAACGAGCTAGCACCCTATCAAGATTCTACAAACAAGTAGCAAACGAATTACCGAAAATAGAAAAATCATCCATAAATATCTCGACAAAATCTTCCACCATATCGTGGAAGATCACTATCATGCATCTCTGGAATGTGGCGGGTGCATTGCATAACCCAAATGGCATCCGCCGGAAAGCATATATCCCATAAGGACATGTGAAAGTAGTCTTCTCCTGGTTCTCCGGTGCTATGGCTATCTGGTTATAACCAGAATAGCCATCAAGGAAACAATAATATTCTTGACCAACCAATCTGTCCAATATCTGCTCAATAAACGAGATAGGATAGTGATCTTTTCTTGTGGCCTCATTGAGCTTTCTGTAGTCCATGCAAATCCGCCAGCCTGTGACTGTGCGTGTAGGGATCAGCTCATTTTTCTCATTGGTGATCATGGTCATCCCTCCTTTCTTTGAGACACACTGAACGGGGCTGACCCATTCGCTGTCTGAAATAGGATAGACCACACCTGCATCAAGCCAATTAATCACTTTCTTCCTGACCACATCCTTCATCATCGGATTCAACCTTCGCTAATGTTGTACAGTTGGCTTTGTTCCTTCCTCCATGAAAATTATGTGTGTGCAAAAAGCTGGATTGATACCCCGAATGTATGACATTTGCCAACCCATTGCTTTCTTCCTCCTCTTGAGAACCACCAATGCATCCCTTACCTGTGCCTCCGTCAATTCTGAGGAGATGATGACTGGAAAGGTGTCATCTTCCCCCAAAAGGACATATTTCAGATGTAGAGGCAATGTCTTCAACTCCAGTTTTGGTGCTTCCTCAATAGATGGTTTTGGCAATGGTTCTAGGGACCTCATTAATGGCTGAAAGTCTTGCTTCCTGAGATACCATTTTGATTCATTCAACATTTGCACCATCTCATAAGTATTCCTGTCTCTGAAATGATCGGAGCCTCTCAAAGCTCTTTCCAATGGATCTTGAGAATCAACAATCTGAAGAATTTCTTCCTTGTTTAGCACATTGATTGCTGATAGCTCCTCATAAATGGCCGAAAGCTTCATGTCCTTATACACATCAAATACCTCCACTTTGTCATGCGCTCGCATGGTTAGATGGCCTGCAGCTACATCAATCAAAGCTCTCCTGGTTGCCAAGAAAGGATGTCCCAAAATAAATGGGACTTTAGCATCTGGCTCAAAATCCAAGACAATAAAATCTACCGGGAATATGAGGGAGCCCACTTGCACTAGCACATTCTCCACAATGCCATCTGGTCTGGACAAAGAACGGTCTGCTAACTGCAAGATCACTGTAGTTGGTCTAGGATTGCCCAGCCCCAACTTCTTGAACACCGATGTCGGCATCAAGTTTATGCTCGCTCCCAAATCACATAGTCCGCGGCTCGGATACTTTTCCCGATTGTGATCTGAATTGTAAAACTCCAAGGGTCCTTGAGCTTTGTTGGCAACCTGTTCTGAATCCGGGAAGTGCACTCCTCCGTAAGCACCACCGTAGCATACTCCGTCAATCTGCTTTTGTTGGCTATGATGTCCTTAATATACTTTGCATATTTCGGCACTCCCTACAAAACGTCAACCAAAGGTAAATTAATGTGTACCTATTTAAGCACCTCCATGAACTTTTTAAAACAAGCTTCCTCCTTGTGTTTCTCTAATCTTTGAGGGAACGGGGGTGGTGGTCTTTCTGCTTCAGCTACCTTCTCCTTCCCCCTCTCATCATCATGTTCCCTATCTTTTTCCACTGCTCCTGATTGCTGAGGTGGTCTTTCTGGTTCCACCTCCTTGAGTTGTACTCCACTTCTTGTGGTCACTGCATTAACCTGCTTGGGATTCGGGTCAGTGTCACTCGATAATCCTTCTCTGGGCCTGGTGTTTTGAGCTCCAACTAGTTGTCCAAACTGGTACTCCAACACCTTTGTAGCTAGTTGGTTGTAATATAAGTCTGCCGCTAATTTCACATAATCAGCCTGCATTTAAGCTTGGTTAGCTATCATTGTTTTGAACATTTCCTCAATGCTGATGGGTGGTGGAGGAGGTGCATTTTTTCCTCTGTATTGAGACTGATAATTCTGATGCCCCCCTTGATTTCTCTGTGCACCCTGATTCAAACTCTGCCCTTGATGGTTGTTACTACCCCAAGAGAAACTCGGATGATTCCTCCAATTTAAGTTGTAATTATTGCCATACTGCTGGTGATTATTTCTCTGGACGTTCCCAACAAAGTTCACTGAATCTGGATTTGCACCACAACACTCAGCTGAGTGTTCATTACTACCGCATATTTCACACCAAACCTGCTGCACTGTATTAACTTGGGCTTGTGCTTGATTCAAGCTCATACTGCTGAAGTGGGTGTTTAAGTTGATTTTGCAATGCAGCTATCTGTACAGCGATAGCTGTAAAACCATCCACCTCAAAGACTCCTGCCGCTTTCCTTGTTCCTCCTCTTGAAGAGTCCGCATTCCACTCTGGATTTCCCTGTGAAATACAATTTAACAAAGTATACAACTCCTCATAAGTCTTTTCTGATGCTTGTCCCCCAGCTGCTGAGTCTAGCAAAATTTTTGTGTGGGGTTCCAAACCCTCTATGAAAGTATGCACCAGCACATCATTGGACTGGTGATGGTGAGGACAATCCCTTAGCAATGATTTGAACCTTTCTCAAGCTTGATTCAGATTCTCCCCCTCTCTTTGTTTAAAACTTAGAATCTGACTTCTAAGTCTTGCTGTTTTCCCGGATGGAAAGAATCTTATCAAAAATTTTCTTGCAAGATCATCCCAAGTGGTGATAGAGTTGGGTGGTTCAGCTATCAACCACCTCTTTGCTTCCCCCAATAATGAAAATGGGAATAATGTAAGCCTCATGTAGTCGGATGATACTCCAGCGGGGATGTAAGTGTCACTTATCTCCAAAAAGTTTTGGAGATGTTGTTGTAGATCTTCATGAGGGAGACCTATGAATTGTCCGCTGGTGTGCAACAATTGCACCATGTTCTGTTTAAGCTCAAACCTCCCTCCTGGCTCTGGTTTGCGAATACTTGATGTAACATTGTTAGCATGTGGGATTGCCACTTCGCGAACCGGCCATGCTGCCATTTCCTCGGGCACTAACACTACCCTCACAAGTGGTGGATTCTGTTGTTGCTCCAGGATTGCCTGTCTGAGAAACTGTAGCTTTTTCTCTAGAGCTTCCCTTCTTTGACGATGAAATTGTCTCTCCGGCTCTATATATGAATCCACCAACTCCTTGTCTCTTGCCTGCGTTCAGAAGCATTCAATATCTGCAAGAGAAAGGCTAAGATCAAGTTGTCAGCACTTATATAGAATTTGTAAACTAACACTAAGAAAATAAATTTACCAATTACACGCAAGTGCACGTGGTCAACCAAGTAGTAAAGTGGCTTAAGTAAAGCCAAGTATCGATCCCACAGGGACTGAACTATGGTACTAATTAACTTAAGTGTTAATGAACAATATCTTTAAGAATGCAGACAACCAAATAAAGAATATTTTGAGAATTTGAGTTACTCATTTATAAGAATCTAAGGAAAAATTATAACGTGAGTCTGAACAATAGTACTGAGCAAGCTGAGGTTTAAACAAACATGCAGGGAATTAATTTATCAATACAATTCAGTTAATCTTTCCTTCGGTTGCTAGTCAAGAATTACTTCCTATGGATTGGAACTTTCGACTCCTATCCAACTTAAGAATCACGAGCCTTAATCTACATTTCTGTGATAAAAGAATTTCATGTTCTAGCCATACATTCCCGATTCCTTAATTGACAAATAAGACTTTCAGATATATTTCTATTCTGAATGTAAATCAATTCTCAATTTTCCAAACTAAGAAGAGATCATATCCTACCAATTCACATCTTTCCAATTTTTTCCTTTTCAAAATCAAAATTGGATTTTTTAGATATACATTAACATTGGCCAAACATTAATGCAGTAAGAACAAGAATTGATAGAACAACCATTGAAGAAAAGATGAAAACTGAAATGATTAACAATTACATTCCACTACAATTGTTCTTAACCTCAGCAAGAAGTGAATTTAGCCACTCATTTGTGGATTTAACATCATCAAATAAGTAGAATTCATACAAACAATTGAGATAAAAGAGAAAGAGAAAGAACCCTAGAATTTTCGTCCCCTCAACTGCCTGTAACCCACGTTCTTGCTCAACCAAGTCAGAATGTTTAAAATAAAACCTAAGTGTGCTATTTATAATGTTGAGAATTTTTCTCGGAATAACAAGAAACGTGGCACGAGGTGTACCGCGGAGCACTCCCTCCGTGCCGCACGGAGGTATTGCGGACCCTCACTGGAATTCGGCTCCCAGGAAATTTCACCTCAACGTGCCACGACCTGCATCGCGGAGCCTGGACAACATGCCACGAAGGTAACGCAAACCTCCACTGGAAATTGCCAAATTTAATTCACCCGAGGCAGAATACCTCTGCGATGGCAGCTCCATCGCGGAGCCCTTATTTTTGCTGCTCTTCCTTGTCCTTTTCCACTCCTTGTTTCCAAGTCCATTCCCAATTTCATCAACATGTATCTTAGCTTCCCAAAATTCCATTTTACCTGCAAAAAAACACTAATCATGTTGGTTAGTATAAATTCACATTTAACTACAAATCACATGGGAATGTACACAATAATGATAGACAAACAAGTCGAAATGAAGCATTTGAGTATCACTTGGGCATGCAATTCTGCCCAAGATCAGTATGCACAGGTCTTCATAGTCTAGAACTGTTATTTCTTTGATGCCTTCAACGCTTTGCAACCTACTATTTATCTTTTTTAACTTCTTTGCTAGAGTCTGAATCAGTCTATCCTTCTTGGAAGGCTCAGATTCTTCCAAGGGATGAGTCACAGGTGTTGTCTCCACATAAATTGGGTTGTTATGGGTAAGGGCATATGTTGTACTTATATTAGCCAGGGAAGGTATTTCTTGGGCTGGTGATGGATAATTGGAGGTAACGAGTATATGAAGGGTATTGATAATATTGGGGTGGAGTATATATTGGCATAGCTGCGGGTTGTGAAGACAGAGGGAGGTTGGCTGGTGTTTTTGAAGTTGAGGCATCGACTTGAACCCCGAAGGATGTAGCCTGGTTATTTAAACTTCGAACTTGTGCTAACTCTTCTTAAAGCTCGAAGATTTTTTGCTCGAGCCTCATAATCACCTCATTATAACCAAGAGGGAAGACCCCTTCAGAATTATCTCGTTCATCTCTAGAAGTATTGTTACCACTCTTATCGGAGATTCTGTTGTGCTCGTCCATCTTGTTCTTCCCTTTGTTGCAGTTAGGAATGGGAGGAGGAGAAGGAGGAGCCCCTTTGGACCTTGTATAATAGGCTATATTTGCACAGATCAACCTCTGGGAAAGGGAATAAAACGAGCAACAAACAAAGCCAAAGTCAGTGAAAGAGGTTAGAAGTCATGTCATAAATAAATAAACACATTGATGCGTTTCCTTATTTTGGGGGCCTCTTTTGTGCCATAGGTAAACCTAAGACGACACATATGTGATCTCATGATGAATTAGTCCAAGCCTTAATGTTTGATATTATCCAAGTTAGAGTTAGAAAAAAGAAAAATATAGACTCTTTATTAAAAATGTCAATCTGCTACCACATCGAATCTAATCATAATAATAAACAAACTAAGGGGTCATGGGGTAACAAATATAAGAAACTAAGATAAAATCTCATGCCCATCCTAGTATAATCTGAGCTCGCATTGCTAGTGTGACCTCGAAATGATTGTTGAGCAGGTTGTCGGCCCATTTAGTCTCTTCTTCATCTTCAAACCCGTGCGGCTGTCCTCGACATCTTCCAGAAGCCATGCATAGTACTCATGTTTGTATAAGGCCTGCTCCTTGAATATGACTATGGTCATCAATCCTTTCCATTCTTGCAGCAACTCTTTGGCCTTCAAAATTTCATAGTTTGTTCCAAAATCAGATTCAGATATATCCATCGGGACCACAGAGGTATCATTTGAGTTCATCCAAATTGTCGCAACACTCGTATAGGGGCGTAAGGTTATATGCCTCTCAAGCCTATAAGTTCAATGTAATACGACTTCTTCCCTCTTATGACTACAGTAGGAAAAGATAGTCATGAATACCTCCATTGCACTTGACGACCTCTAAGTGCTTTCATAAACATGTACTAGTCTTCGGTGTCGACAGCAGAAACAAACCTCATATCCTTCTAGAGTGGGTGTCAATCGCACTACCCATGCCATCTAGTATGTCCACCATGTTTGGGCATTGATAGAAATGTTCTATGACCCACAATTGAAGCAATAGGTTGCAACCCTCAAAAAACCTTTTTCCTCTAACACATTTGGACAACGCCCGCAATATCTCTGCCAAGATCATAGGGACTAAAGTGACCTCAGCATTGTCCACTCCTTGAAACATGGCTCTAACCATGGAGCTGATGATAGTATCGATCTTTCCATGTTCCTTTGGAAAAACCAAAGAACCTAACAAAGCGATTGCAAATACCAAAGGACGTTTTTTATTCTAATTTTCTACAGAACAAGAGAACTCTTTGTGAAGAACTTGATGACCATCTTTGCGACCAAATCTCTAAAAAAAAGTCCAATAAGATCCACCCTAAATCCAAACATGCTAATTTGAGATTGTTTTTCAAACCCAAATGCTGTAAAAACTTTTTCCCGGACTGTTTTCAAGGCAAGATCATGCCTCTGTTCATGCATTTCAGGTCAGTGAACCCACTAATTTCCTCAATTGTTGGCATCATTTCAAAGTCATAAAATCAGAAAACAACTTTTTCAGGGTACCAAAATTTGAGCAGGGCTTTGATTAGATATTTATCCGGAGTCACGTAGATTAACGAGGTTAAAAAGCCCAAAAAACCTCCTGATCTCCCTTTTGTAGTCCATTTAATACTTTCCCACCATTTCCTTAATTTATGCGGAATCCCTACGACCATTTGAGTGTTCGCAAAATTCGGCAGACCCTCCATTTTAAATCCTACAAAAAAATTAAAGAAAATTCCAACTCCGTTTTATTAATATTTAGCTTGGACATAATTCATATTAATCACTTAGCACGTAATGATGCATGGTCATTGGGTCACGTAACCCTTTGACTTATGGGTGGTTAACTTACACGTGGATTGACACCAAGGGTCAGACCACCTAGGCTTATGCATGCATGATGACTTAAATTTCTATGAATTGGGTAGACACGGATTGAAAGGTTTCTATGCGAGAAGGCACGTGGGCACATGATAGTAAAACTATCCATTCACCTTATGTATATGCCAACTCTCTAAAATAGGTTTTGAAAGGAATTCAGTGAAGTGCAAAGCACAACTCGCATGTACGGTGTGTGATTGTGAGAAGTTCCAAGTGGAGAAGTATGAGCGGTATGACAGTTGATATAATAAAACACGTAGCAATTTGTACAAATAAATAATCATTACATAGTCAGAAAAGAATAATAGACAATAAAATTGAAAAACAAAAGAAAGAAAATGTTAGTTACTTCATGGTATAAACATATAAGAAAGCGAATAGATTATTTTACAAACAAATAAAGGGGAAAGGATTTGAATATGACAGTTAGCAAATTAAGAAAAGGGAACGCATAAAACCCCACATAAAAACAAACACGTTGTGGTTTAAATCCTAAAATCCCCAGCGGAGTCGCCATGCTGTTGTGCCCCATTTTTCTCGCGAAAAGCGGGATACAACATGTGTAACTCTTAAGGGATTATTATGAAAGAAGAGTCGCCACCTAACGATTTGAGGTGCGTTAGGACACCCTTCTATGCTAAAAGTCTATTTAGCTACCTAGATTATCAGAGTCGGGCAAGGGCTTAAATTACCTCGAAAGAAAGGTGTTAGGAACCATTCGAGGTCCACAAATATGGTTCCCTGCTGGATCCATTAATATGTGGGGTATTTACTAAATGAGCAAATAAGGATTGATTTTAACTTAAGTTATTTAAATTTAAACTAGATTAATAAACGAAACATAAATAAAGAAAAAAAGACAAGTGAGAAGAAAGAAAGCGGAACACATGTATTTAAAGACTGTTATATTATTTTCTAAAAAAGTTACAACGACTGACAACTTACTTAAGAAAGCTGACCAAAAACATGTTAAAAATAGAAAAATTACCATAATAGACATTGACAAATAAACACAAAAATATAATGAACAAATAAACGAATTTTAAAACTAAGGGGCCGAACCTCATAGAGGCACCTATGTATCCTCGAGGGAAATCAGGCTGGATGTAGTTCTATGCTTAAAGGGAGGGGTAATTTTAGCCTAAAAGGATTACCCTGTGCAACTTAAATTATACTTCACAACCATTTAGATTTCTCGTATTATTCAGCGAGCATAGACTATTATATCCCGTCTACCCACCTAATTAATTATTATCCCTAAAGGATTTCTAGGAGAAAAAGACTAACGTCCTAGTATTTGCCTACCCGTCCCAAGCCTAATGTCCAAGATGCATTGGACGACTAATTTGAATTTTAGATCTAAAATCTTAGGGTTTTAACAATGATTAAGCGTCAAATAAACAGTGATCAAAGCAAACTAGCATGTAAAGGTTTCAAATGGACCTATGCGTGACATACGAAATAGGCACAAAAAAATTGAATCCTATAAAGATGAATTCCAGAATGAATGCAAGAAGACTATTATATACGAAACTCAGGTCCTAAAGGCAGAATTTTGACATGATTAAATAGTCGTATTTAAATATTAACCTAAAAGTATGACTTCTGATTATTAGCTTAAACACGTTAAGCAAGTGGCTACACCATATAACTTCTAACTGATGATTTGTTTATTTATCCTAAAAGTCATGGTATCTAATATTGCAAAGGAACAAACAACAATTAAATAAATTGCAGAATTCTATCTGGGAATAACACATAGTTTTTGAAAGATGACAACTACAAATTGTATAGATAGATTTTCTTAATCAGTTATTCCAGATTTATTACTGAATTAATTCAAGGTTAAGCATAAGATTTCATTTAGTCATATAAGCAGATTTAATAATATAATATGCAACATACTTAAAATTTTAAAAAATGTTATGTCTTATGCAGGCATAACTTTTAGGCAAAACAAATCAACCTTATAGCTTTTACAGACATTATTCTAGCAATTTATTTTAGATTAAGTTCCTAGAAGCATGAATTCTAGTGTCACATATGTTATTGATTAAACTGAATTCCCATAAGCAATGTTTAAAAGATGCAATTATAAGACATTTTCAAGTTAAATCGTTTGAAATCCTATAGACATGATTTCTATCGCTGCGTACGTTATAAAAATCCTATAGGCATACTTTCTATTTATCACATATGTTATTAAAATCCCTATGAGCATGATTTCTAGATTATCAATGAAACAAATAAAAGAAGCACACATTTCCCGCCCCCAGATCCCTTTCTACTATTTATCATCATCTTACAATCATTACATGCCAACAAAATAACAAAGAACAAAAACTAATTATATACAACATTAAGAAAATTAAAATAATTCTGATCCCTCTATCTTATTCCCTGTGACTCTTCGTTCCACATTAGACTGGACCTGTTAAAAATCAATGACACAAACAAAGTGTACCCATTCCAATGTATACATTCTAATTAAAGCTCAATTGAACAATTGTAAAGGCATTCATGTTAAATCATGATTCATGCACATAAACAAAAAAAAATATGCATAAAATTCGTACATGACACAAACAACGATTTCTCACATTGTTATCAAAATAATGCAAAGGAACAAAATTGACCAGCGAAGGATGAATGTACGATCACAGTTTCAAATAAGTAAGGAGCAATTAACAACTGTTTTGAAGAGATTTCAGACGAGTTAAACCTCAAACCTCAATACGTTAAGATCATAAGAATCTCGCGGATTCCGAGCAGGGCTCGTATTGAGGCGGGAAGAGGAATTTAGAAGAGGAGAAATAGTATTTTCAAAAGCAAAGTATATTTCCAGGTTTCTGATATGTTCTAATGAATATCAAAGAGGAAAAAGGGTTGCTTTTATAGCATAAGTAAGAAAGTTTTAAAGGGGAAAGGAATATTAAAAGAAATCAATTTCAAATAATTATATTACCGTATGCAGCTAAATTGATTAATTTAATTAGGATCACCAAGGGAAAAGAATTTTTTTTTTCCATAATTGCAAATATTGAAAGAGGGGAAAGAATCAGTGAATCATAAACTAATCAAAAAATAAAACCTTCATTTAATGTCAAGAAATCACAAGTTACCATAATTCTATATAACAAACTTATTGATCGGGAAAGGAAAGGAAATAGAATAATGCATGGTTAATCAAACAGCCAATTCAAACCAAAAATAATAAGGTTGAATTAATTAGAGAAGGAAACAAATCAAACAAAGGGAATTTGTTATGCATAGTGAATACTAAATTACTTAAATTCCATGAATAAAAATCTCACTACCATATTTATAATATATATATACATATATATATTAACATGGAAAAATATAATAATACGAGGAAAAGAAGAGAATAATAAATAACAATAATAATTCCTATATGAACAAAAATCTGTCAAAGGCGATCACTGTCAAAGGCAATCAAACAATAAACTACCAAAATTTACCAAGCTTAGATGTTTTACATCCATCAAGAGATGAAAATAAACCAACAGTCTGGGGCGAGAGAGAACAACAAAGTACCGTTGCAAATATGCAGATCAAAAATGTCTAAATAAATAGCAAATAACTTTCATAAAAGTCAAAAAGAACAGTGATATACACATATACTCAAACATAACTATATAGTAATTCTTTTCGAGAATATTAGGCTACATAGAGTACGACAGAAATAATATCGTATAAACACTCAATTGCGTTTAAATGATATTCTAAAGGCAAACATAATAATAATTGAAACACAATCATGAAAGCAATATTATCAACAACTATAATTTTCCTTAGGTCTAAACTTGGCATAGGTAATAATAAACAAAAAAAACCAATATTCCGGACAGATCTACGAGGATCTGTCCAGCAAACGATTTCAGTCTCTGCGCGGTGGTAGAAAAACTCGTCAGAGATGAAAGAAAGAGTAAGAGATGGCATGTGGTATTGGTGAGGTTGTCGGAAAAATTATAGAATAAAAATATGGCGGTGCTTTAGGCCAGAGAAGAACAGAGGGAGTTACGGCCACTGCCGGCATTTCGTCGGGTCTACGGGTGTGGGCTATTTTTCCGGCGTTTGAGGTTTCGCCGGTTAAAGGGAAAAGAAGGCGACTGGAGGGGTGGTGGCCAGATGGAGAACGAAGAGGAGGAAGTGCAGCTATTTTTGGTTCGGCGTTCCGGCGGGAGGCAAGAGAGAATGAGAGGGGTTTGAGGGGGGTGCAGCGACTACGTGAGTTTCCAATGGCTTCATCGAAAATGAAGAGGGGGAAGTAGAAAGATAGTGAGGAAGGGAAGAAGCTGCTGCGGCGCTGGGTCTGTGAGGAGAGGAGGGAGGCACTGGTGTTAGCAAGTGAGAAAAGATGAGAGATTAGAGTTTGGGGGGTGAAAGGGAATATTAAAGAAAGGTGGGTAGGGTTTATTATGAGCTGTAGGATCAGACTGAATGAATGGCTAGGATTTAGTCTTAGGTTATGGGTCGGGTCATGGGTTATTAGGCGGGTCATGGATAGGTTAATGGGTAAGAATTAATTTAAGGTTGAATTGAATTTAAAAGTGGTTAGATTTGATAAAAATAAGCTAAAATTGACATGGTTTGAGCAGAAAATGGCTAGATTTTAAATAAATTAGCTGAAATTAAAATTAGCTGCGAGGTAATTATTAAAAGTACTATATTTGTAGATAATTTGATAAATAGATAATATGATAGTTCAAATTAAGGAAAAATCATATAAGCATTATTGTCAATATAAATAGGTTATACAATTAAATAGACTCATGTAAATATTATATAATTAATAAAATATTATATTTGTAAATAATTCAACGGCTAGAAAATAAAATTAAATTATCAAATATTATATAAACTTTATTATTAACATAAATAATTTATAAATTTAAGTAATATTATTACGCAAAGAAATTTGTAAAATTGGTAGATTATGTAAATAGTTTATAAAGATTAAGTAAAGTATGTGTTTCAAAATAAGAACGTATATTAATACGAAATATACTATGCATGACACAATTATTTAATATCAGAAAATTAATAAATTAAAATTAATGCAAATTATACATACATATATACATATATGTGCATATATATATATATATATATATATATAACTTAAAAGAATTTTTGCAAGAATTATGATAATTAATTATTTTAAAATTTTGAATGCAAGTAGAATAATTGCGTAAAAAAGATAAATAAAATATACATACATAAGCAGCATACGCGGGGCGTCGGGAGGTCAAAATTGGGTGTCAACAACATCAAGTTCATGTCTTTAAGTTCCTTTCATGTCGTTGCATGCATGTATGTTTCATGAATTCAGTTCAGTTATGTATCAATTTGGAGTCAGTCACTCTGTCAGGTTTTTAGCTATAGTTGTTCAGTTTTTGGGATTCAGTTCTTTCCCTAGCTGCTCAGTATGCTTAATCTACATTCGAGGATGAATGTTCCCAAGGGGGAGATATTGTGATACGCCAAAAGTCCCTAGGATCATACCGGGTTGCTTTAGAGAAAATCAGAAAAATTCATCAGAGTCATAGAACGACTCAAGGGAGGAGCCATTGTGGAAAACAACGACTCATGGAATATGCTGTTGTATGCCTTCAGTCGAATCCCCTCCTAGTAACAATGTGCCTAGCAACAACTCGTTAGATGGTTCAATGAGTAGTCATGGAAAGTTATTGGATGGATTCCAAAAATCCATTAAGAGTGGATATAAATTAACGGATGGGTTCAACAACCCATCGTTGCAAGTAACGACTCGTGGCAAGTGCCCATTGGAAGGATTCCAGAAACTATGCAAGGTGTTAGTGGTGACGACAAGAGGGAATGACAGGCCGTTGTTGTAAGTAATGACCGTCATTTCTAACCATTTTTTGAGTATCTGAGGACTCGGGGATTTGCTGGAAATGGATGGATACAATGGGTCATTGCATCGTAGGACGACCCGTTGGATGGGTCATTGTACCTGGCAGTGGCTATTTTCCAAATGATTCAGTAAGGGTGTTTTCATAATCCCTAAGCTTCTAACTCCCTAATAACGTCATTTTAAGCCCTGAAAGAAGTGTTTTAAGAGGGTTTAGCCTATTCTAATACATTAGACTCCCATGCATGCAAGTTATTGAGAAACCTCTTCAAGATCAAGCTAGAACCCTCTCAATTCTTTCCTCAATTTACTTAGGCTTTCAAGGCTAGTTTGAGGATCAGTTTACCAGGTATGTAGGGATATCAATGAGGATTTCCTTCCACCCTCATGCCAAAATTTCTCCTCAAGTTCATGAATTCTAGTTTTAATTCAAGTGTATGGATTTATAGGGTTCTCATCTAATTTTAAAAAGTTCTCTATGATATATTTATGGGTCTAATCCCCTCATGTTCTAAAGTATGTTTTAAGTCTAATGGGCAGATTTTATTCATAATTTGATTATAAATTCTTGATTTCAAGTGATTAAAAGTTATGTCATGTTATGAAACTTTTATGAAAATCCAAGCCTAAGATTTCATGATTTCATGTATGATGATACATCTAGCATGAATGAATATTTATAAATTTTCCATGTATGAATCCATAATTTTGAGTTATGAAGTCTATTTCAAGTATGCATGATTTTATGATTTGGGCAAGCCTACACAAGTTATGTATGTTTTCATGATTTAGCCAAGGCTAATAAAATTAGCTTATCATATGTCTTGGATTCAAGACCACCAATATAGCTTATGATATGTTTTGGAGCCAAGACTCCCAACGTTCAGATTTTAGTCTATGTATAGATTATGATTTTAGCTTTGTTGAAAAACTCTATGAGTACTATGCATGTAATTATGATTTCAGCTTCATTGAAAAATGATTTGAGCATTATGCATGTTTGTGGTGGTAGTGTCTAGCACCGAGCAAGCTTGGGGTCCAATGTCCCTGTTCTCAGAATAATGCGCCAATGTAGATATATGTTATATGTTTGGGACCTCTCAAGAGAGTTTTCCCCCTACCCCAAGGGGTCTCACCTTGATATTGATATCATGGTAGCGTCCTTAGTCCTGAAAAGATTTCGAATGGCTCTGCCCACTTGAGTATGATAGTTGGGGCATCACGTATGCTCTATCGTGATGGTGTCAGTTATGAAAAGTCTCCCATTATTCCTCATGATTCCAGTTACTCATGTTCATGACTTATGATACTATGTTTTGCAGTAGATTTGACTCAATGAACAGTTTATGAGTTTTTACTTACGATTTCAACTACGACGAGTCATATGATTTCTATTTCTAAATCTTTGGTCACTATGTTTAGTTATGATAATCAACTTATGACTATGTATGTCTATGATACGGTTTTCAGCATATTGTTCGTACTCTCATGATCTAGTTAATTTTTATTTATATGCATAATTTCACTTAACATTTACTAAGCATGTTTTTATTTACCTTGAATACTCAGTACATTTAAAGTACTGACCACTTATTCTATGTTATATTATTTCATGATATAGGTTCAGGTGATCTAGCTCAGTCATGCCGATAGCTCGCTTCCCTCTCAGTCCAGTTAGACTTGTTAGGTGAGTCCTCATTTCCTGGGGACCTTCAATTATTTATATTGATCATGTCAGCTTTGTTTCAGATTTGGAGATAGTTGGGGGCTTGTCCCAACATCGCATTAAATAGTAGAGGCTTTTCAGACATAGACTTGTATGTTCAGCTTTGTGATTTAGTGTTGCGATTTATTGTTTGATTTACATTTTATGTTACAAGGACTTCTGCTTATTCATGCTTCAGTTATCAGTTTTGCTTTAATATATACTGTTCGGTCTGTTATATGGGTATAAAACTCACACGCAAGTGCACGTGGTCGAACAAGTAGTAAAGTGGCTTAAGTAAGCCAAGTATCAATCCCACAGGGACTGGGATGAAGTGCAATCTGCTTAAGTGTACTATATTTTAGTTCTAACAATGAAGACAACAGTGTAACCAAGAGTTTGATATTTTGATTTATAATTTTTATGCTAATCTAAAACAACTATCTAATGTGAGTCTGAACTATGAATGAGAGCATGATGAGGTTAAACGAACATGTAATGAAATTAATTATCAACATAATTTGGTTAATCTTTTCCTCCGGTTGCTAGCCAAGAACATTTGCCAAGAGATTAAAACTCTCATATTTAACCTCACTTAAGAATCATGAACCATCCACCTACATTTCTGTGATTAAATGCAATTCATGTTCTAGCCATAAAAACCCGGTTCATAAATTGACTAATACGACTTTCAGGTATATTTCTATCCTGAAAGTAAATCAATTCCCAATTTTCCCAAACCAAGAAAAGATCATATCCTATTAATTCACAACTTTCCAATTTCTTGCTCTCTCTCGAGTGAAACTGGACTTTTTAGATGTACATTAACGTAGGCCACACATTAATGTAGTAA
The DNA here is from genome assembly GCA_035772735.1 of Datura wrightii. Lineage (NCBI taxonomy): Eukaryota > Viridiplantae > Streptophyta > Magnoliopsida > Solanales > Solanaceae > Datura > Datura wrightii. The sequence goes on from JASDFA010000016.1 coordinate 170,502,342, forward strand.
GAACAAGAATTAATAGCACAACCATGGAAGAAAAGATGGAAAACCAATATAATCAATAATCACATTTCACTACAATTGTTCATAACCTCAGCAAGAAGATGAATTAGCCACTCATTTGTGGATTAAACATCGTTAAATGAGTGTTAAACATACAAGCAATTGAGTACAAGGAGAAGGAAAGAGAGAAAAACCCTGAGAATTTCGTCCCCTCAACAGCCTGTAACCTACGTTCTTGCTCCACCAAGTCAGAATATTGAAAAATGAACCTAAGTGTTCTATTTATACTAGTGGGAATTTTTCCCGAAATAACGAGCAACGTGTCACGGAGTGCATCGCGGAGCACTGCCTCCGTGACACGCTACAGACGCGGACCTTCACTGGAATTGGGGGTCCAGGAAATAAAGCCCAACGTGGCACGGCGTGCAACGCGGAGCCAAGCCACCGTACCACGGACCCATCGCGTACCCTCTCTGGAATTTGGGCGAAAATTCTCTATCCAGGTAGAAGGCCTCCGCGATGGCAGCGTGACATGGCTCCATTGCGGAGCCCCTTTAGTTTATGCTATCCGATGCCTTGTCCCGTGCTCACGTCCGAGTTCAACCCCGATATCTTCCAACATGCATTTAAGCTTCCCAAAATTACATTTTACCTGCAAAACAATGCTAATCATGTTGGTTAGTATAAGTTCACATTTTATTACCAATTACATGAGAATGTATACACATTGATAGATAAACAAGGCTAAAACGACACTTTTGAGTATCACTTGGGCATATAAATTCAAATTCAATTGAATTCCTGATTAATTTCTACTTAGGGCAAACTTAGCTCACCTCACATGCTCAATATCGAAGAAAATCGACTAGAAATGAGATGACATCGAAGAACATACCTTGAAGTTGAAGAATTGAAGCAAACTTGATGATTTTCTTAGCCTACTCCGTGTCACGTTGAAGGGGGATGGGTTTTGGGGAGTTTGGTCGCGGAGTGAGTGAAAAATAAGGAAAAAGGGAGGGGTTTTTGGGGTTAAAAAGTAGAAAAATTGCGCGGGTCACCCGGCGACCCGGTGTGACCCGTCGCGATATACACGGCAACGTGTCACGAAGTGCATCGCGGTGCACTGCCTCCATGACACGGAGCTGTCGCGAGCCTGTTTTGGAAATTTTAAAAAAAAATCTGGATTATACCTCAACGTGTCACGGAGGGTAACGCGGAGGTCCACCTCCGTGACACGGAGCTATCGCCCTAGCTCACTGTTTTGCTACTTTTTAATAATTTTCATACCTCGAATTTTGCTTTGCGATTCCGTGCATATTTTCCTCCGTTTGACCTGAAATTCATCTCACTATATAAAATTGGTTAGAATTATAGGTTTCACTCTAAATAAAAATAAAAACAAAAACAAAAACTAAAATTTTGTAGTAAATCAAGAAAAAGAAAAAGAAAAATCTATTCACACTTTACTAAGAGAAAAAAAATTTTCACGAGTTGCCTCTCGTGCAGCGCCTGGTTTACCGTCGCGGCTCGACGTCATTAAGCTCAGTTGTCCTCTAGGGTGATGGACGATTTCTCTCGATCACCGTCCTCCCCCCAGTAGTGCTTACACCATTCTGGTGGTTTTCCCATTAACTCTCGTGAATCCTTAATCTGCTCATTATCGCCTTGATCAATCACATTTATCACTGAGAGTTCTTCGTGCACCATCGGGAGCTTGGGTGCCTTGTACACATCGAACACCTCCACCTTGTCATGTGCTCGCATTGTTAGCTGCCCCGCAGCTACGTCAATTAGTGCTTTCCCAGTCCCCAAGAAAGGACGTCCCAAAATAAATGGGACTTCTGCGTCTGGTTCAAAATCCAGCACGACAAAATCTACCGGGAAAATCAGGGAGCCAACTTGCACCAGAACGTCCTCCACAATGCCATCAGGGCTGGCTAAGGACCGATCCGCCAATTGCAAGATTACTGTTGTGGGTCTAGGACTCCCTAGACCCAGCTTTTTGAATACCGATGACGGCATCCAATTTATGCTCGCTCCCAAATCACACAATCCACGAGCTCGGATGCTCTGCCCAATAGTAATCTGTATAGTAAAGCTCCCAGGGTCTTTGAGCTTTGTGGGCAATCGGTTTTGAATCCGGAAAGTGCACTCCTCCGTTAGAGCCACCGTAGCATACTCAGTTAACCGACTTTTGTTTGCCACGATGTCCTTTATATACTTAGCATATTTTGGCACTCCCTGCAAAACATCAACAAGAGGTAAGTTAATATGTACCTGTTTCAGCACCTCCATGAATTTCTTGAAACACGCCTCCTCCTTGTGTTTCTTTAATCGTTGAGGGAACGGGGGTGGTGGTCTTTCTGCTTCAGCTTCCTTAGTCTTCCCCCTCTCAGTATTTTGCTCCCTCTCGACTTCTGCTGCTCCCGATTGTTGAGGTGGTCTTTCTGGTTCCACCTCTTTCAGCTGCAAACCACTCCTTGTGGTCACTGCATTCACCTGCTTGGGATTGGGATCTGTGTCGCTCGAAAGTCCTCCTCTAGGCCTTGTGTTTTGGGCTCCAGCAAATTGCCCAAATTGATATTCAAGTGCCTTGGTAGCTAACTGGTTGTTTTCACTTCGGCTGTCAATTTCACATAGTCAGCCTGCAATTGAGCTTGGTTAGCTATCATGGTCTTGAACATCTCCTCAATGCTGGGTGATGGTGGTGGAGGAGGTGCATTGTTGTTTCGGAATTGTGCTTGATAATTCTGCTGCCCTCCTTGGTTCCTTTGCACACCCTGACCCAAACTTTGCCCCTGATGGTTATTGCTACCCCAGGAGAAATTCTGGTGATTCCTCCAATTGGAATTGTAGCTATTACCATACTGTTGGTGGTTGTTCCTTTGCACATTTCCCACAAAGTTTACTGAGTCAGGATTGGCTCCACAACACTCAGCTGAGTGCTCACTGCTTCCGCACACTTCACACCACATCTACTGCACTGCATTAACTGGGACTTGAGGCTGGTTCATTGTCATGTTGCTAAAGTGGGTGTTAAGTTGATTTTGTAATACAGCTATCTGTGCAGCAATAGCTGTAAACCCATCCACTTCTAGCACTCTGCTGCTTTCCTTGTCCCGCCTCTTGATGAATCAGCATTCCATTCCGGATTGCCTTGCAAAATACGGTTCAACAAGGTATACAACTCCTCATAAGTTTTCTCCAGCGCTTGTCCTCCAGCTGCTGAGTCTAGCAATATTTTTGTGTGGGGTTCCAAACCCTCTATAAAAGTGTGCGCCAGCACATCATTGGACTGATGATGATGAGGATAATCCCGCAACATAGACTTGAATCTCTCCCAGGCCTGATATAGATTCTCTCCCTCTCTCTATTTGAAACTTAGAATTTGACTTCTAAGTCTTGCTGTTTTACCGGAGGGAAAAAATCGTATCAAGAACTTCCTTGCAAGATCATCCCACGTACAAATAGAATTCGGTGGCTCGGCTTTCAACCACCTCTTGGCTTCTCCTAATAGTGAAAATGGGAACAATGTAAGTCGGACATAATCTGATGACACTCCAGCGGGGATATAAGTGTCACTTATCTCCAAAAAATTTTGGAGATGCTGCTGTGGATCTTCATGAGGGAGACCGGTAAACTGCCCGCTAGTGTGCAGCAATTGCACCATATTCAGCTTAAGTTCGAACCTCCCTCCTGGATCAGGTTTGCGGATGCTAGATGTGACATTATTAGCATGTGGGATTGCCACCTCGCGAACCGGCCGAGCTGCTACTTCTTCGGGCACTAACACTGCCCGTACTACCGGTGGATTCTGTTGTTGCTCCATGATCGTCTTTCTGAGCAACTACAACTTTCTTTGTAGAGCTTCTCTCCGCTTACTCTGAAATATTCTTTCTGGCTCTATATACGATTCCACCAGCTCCTTGTCTCTTGCCAGTGTTCAACAGAAATTAAATCTGCAAAATACAGGCTAAGACCAAGTTTTCAACACTAAGAAAACAAAAATATAGTAAATTAACACTTAAAACAATTTCACCAATTGCCAGTCCCCGGCAACGGCGCCAAAAACTTGTTCGGTCTGTTATATGGGTATAAAACTCACACGCAAGTGCACGTGGTCGAACAAGTAGTAAAGTGGCTTAAGTAAGCCAAGTATCGATCCCACAGGGACTGGGATGAAGTGCAATCTGCTCAAGTGTATTATATTTTAGTTCTAACAATGAAGACAACAGTGTAACCAAGAGTTTGATATTTTGATTTATAATTTTTATGCTAAATCTAAAACAACTATCTAATGTGAGTCTGAACTATGAATGAGAGCATGCTGAGGTTAAACGAACATGTAATGAAATTAATTATCAACATAATTTGGTTAATCTTTTCCTCCGGTTGCTAGCCAAGAACATTTGCCAAGAGATTAAAACTCTCGTATTTAACCTCACTTAAGAATCATGAACCATCCACCTACATTTCTGTGATTAAATGCAATTCATGTTCTAGCCATACAAACCGGGTTCCTAAATTGACTAATACGACTTTTAGGTATATTTCTATCCTGAAAGTAAATCAATTCCCAATTTTCCCAAACCAAGAAAAGATCATATCCTATTAATTCACAACTTTCCAATTTCTTGCTCTCTCTCGAGTGAAACTGGACTTTTTAGATGTACATTAACGTAGGCCACACATTAATGCAGTAAGAACAAGAATTAATAGCACAACCATGGAAGAAAAGATGGAAAACCAATATAATCAATAATCACATTTCACTACAATTGTTCGTAACCTCAGCAAGAAGATGAATTAGCCACTTATTTGTGGATTAAACATCGTTAAATGAGTGTTAAACATACAAGCAATTGAATACAAGGAGAAGGAAAGAGAGAAAAACCCTGAGAATTTCGTCCCCTCAACAGCTTGTAACCCACGTTCTTGCTCCACCAAGTCAAAATATTGAAAAATGAACCTAAGTGTTCTATTTATACTAGTGGGAATATTTCCCGGAATAACGAGCAACATGTCACGGAGTGCATCACGGAGCACTGCCTCCTTGACACGCTACGGACGCGGACCTTCACTGGAACTGGGGGTCCAGGAAATAAAGCCCAACGTGGCACGGCGTGCAACGGGGAGCCAAGCCACCGTGCCACGGACCCATCGCGTACCCTCTCTGGAATTTGGGCGAAAATTCCCTATCCAGGCAGAAGGCCTCCGTGATGGCAGCGTGACACGGCTCCTTCGCAGAGCCCCTTTATTTTATGCTGTCCAATGCCTTGTCCCGTGCTCACGTCCGAGTTCAACCCCGATATCTTCCAACATGCATTTAAGCTTCCCAAAATTACATTTTACCTGCAAAACAATGCTAATCATGTTGGTTAGTATAAATTCACATTTTATTACCAATTACATGAGAATGTATACACATTGATAGATAAACAAGGCTAAAATGACACTTTTGAGTATCACTTGGGCATATAAATTTGCCCAAGATCATATACTCTTTAGTTTCTATGTACATCCCATAGGTCGACTTGGAGCCGTTGATGGTTCTAGGTACCGTGTGTCGATCGGGGTTCCCAGCTCGGGTTGTGACAATGACTTTTGATACCAGCCATACTATCTTAGTACAAGTTGTACAAAGGATTCGTGGAAAAATTCAGAAGCTGTGCGCTTGCCTGAATCTTTGGTACGATTAGAAGATATGGATTATGATGAAAACATACGACTCGTACCAAGGAGCCATGGTGAATTTCAGAGAACATGTCAAGTTTGCAGATCCCAGGGTATGAGTAGATACCACGAGTCATAACATTCAAGTATATGTCATACCAAGGACTCGTGGAAAACTTTAGAGGATGCCAGGCTTCATAAGACCAGACCACAACCAACAATGTATGACTTGTGGTGGCATTGTACGAGTCGTACCAACTCCCACGACTTGATAGATTTTAAGGCTGCATTGCATACCACAGATGGTAGCCAAGACTCGTAGCTTCATGCTACGACTCGTAGGACATGTCGGCAGCAATTCCTTGTTAATTTAGTAAAGGATTCCAATTATTTGTATAAATGCTTTTTAGGTTATTTTCTTTAGAGAGACAAATTCTTTAGTTTGTAATCATGATTTTTGGTTTTCCTAACACTACTTGGAGATCAACTACACGAATTGCTTGAAGATTCTATCATTGTTCTTGATTTTTGAATAGTTTTGATTGTGCAATTATCAATTGGGTTTTTCTTCAATCATCATTGTAAGTTTTTAATGATGTTTTAGTCGATGAAATCTAATTCTTTTCTTGCAATCATTAATAGCTAAAACCTCCACAACTAGGATTGTAGGAACCATATTGGGTAACTAACTAGGGTTAGCATAAAGTGATTCTAAACCAATACGCATGCTTGTATTGTTCATCTCATCATCATAAACATTTCTTAATGGTGCGCAATATTAGGACATGCCTATATTCCCTACATGCTTGAAACTAGAGAACTGGAGCTAAGGAAAAGAGAAGAACAACAAAGCCTTAAACTTTAGTTTCATTGAATAACTTGAGCTGCGGTTGCAAGATAGTTAATTTGGAATAATTAATAATGGTTAAAGCGAAATCACTTAAGAATCCTAATCCGATAATTGAGTATTGTCATCAAAGAGGGATGAATCAGCCGTTTGGATGAACCTATGTTATGAGTTCAGCAGTCTAAGTATTGGGGTAGATCACTAGTGTAATAACCCGAAGTTGTTATAATCCATGGGGAACACTTTCCTAGTTAATTACATAAACCTAATCACAACACCAGTTGATCACATTCTTAGTTGATTATTTCTTTAAACCCCCCATTAGGAAATAACTGAACTAAAGGCATAATTACTAGCTTTATTCTACATCCTGACCATATTTCCTATGGGATCGACCTCAACCTTAGCTGGGTTGTTTCTTGACCACGTCCGTATTATACTTCTTCAGGGATGTAATTTGAGTGTTATCAAGACAACAAGGTGTCCCCAAGTGGCAGCGCTTCCATCATTGTAAATGCCAAAATGAGTAGGCATGATGAGAAAAGAGATGAAACCTTGGCAAAGATGATGACCCATCTTGATGCAATGAATAAACATGTTCTGGGGGTCGGAGCCACGAATGTGAATATTGTAGGGACCCAAGTGCATAGTCAATACGAGGGAGATATTTCACCTCCTAGATATTATGAGAAATGTCAATATATGGTGGGTCAAATGGTGGGTTCTCGTCAAGGGTACCAAGGTACCAACCAAGGTCCTTGGTGCTCTCATGACGAGAATCAAGGTTGGAGAGGTAGTGAAAATCAACGGTGGAATGATAGAAATGATAGATAGGGGAACCGGGAGAAAAATCGTAAGAGGTATCATAGAAGCTCAAACCCATACATACCATCTCCCAAAGTGGATGTGTCCCCAATGCATCTAGGGGTAAGCAATGTTGGTAGTTCGAAAATCAAAGAGACGTTGGCTAGGGTGTTGAAAAGGGTAGAGTCCACCGATGATGGAGTGAAGGAATTAAAAGGGGAGGTGTTTAACCTTGCCCAAACTGTGAGCTCCCATCCGGCCTCCATCAAGCATTTAGAAGCTCAAATGACTCATCTCTCAACCCAAATGAGGATGAAAGGAACCCTTCCGAGTGACACTATGCCAAATCCAAAGAAGGATAATTATTGCATGGTTTGTCATGACCGAACATAGGTCGGGACTAAGACACGAAACCTAGAAACACGAGTGGCTCCATGTCAATCCATGACATGAACATGATAACTAAAGCACATACTTCAAGGGAAAGTTGATAACTGAAAACATGAATAAGCGAAAGTCTGAATATATATTAACCATACAGAGTCAACACTGACAAAGATAAATTCTATATATTGTCTAAAAAGCCCCTAATATAACTGAATAGCTGACGGGACAACATCCCTATTTTGCTCAATAAAATTCTGAAAACTGAAAGTAACACAACTCAACAATCTGAAGGTCCTAGAAGGATGAGGACTCACTAACAAGAGAACTGGATTAAGCTGTGGTGACTGGCGAACAGTGAAACTGAGTCTGAGCTTCTAAACCTGTATCATAAAATAATACAACATAGAGAAATGAACCCTTGGATGAAAGGAACCCTTTCGAATGACACTATGCCAAATTCGAAGAAGGATAATTATTGCATGGTTTTTCATGACCCGAACATAGGTCCGGATCGAGACACGGAACCTAGAACCACAAATAGCTCCAAGTCGACCCATGGCATGAACATGATAACTAAAGCACATACTTCAAGGGAAAGTTGATAACTGAAAACATGAATAAGTGAAAGTGTGAATACATATTAACCATACAGAGCCAACACTGACAAAGCTAAATTCTATATATTGTCTAAAAAGCCTCTAATATAACTGAATAGCTAATGGGACAACATCCCTATTTCGCTCACTAAAAGTTTGAAAACTGAAAGTAACACAACTCAACAATCTGAAGGTCCTCGAAGGATGAGGATTCACTAACAAGAGAACTGGATTAAGCTGTGGTGACTGGCAAGTAGTGAAGTTGAGTCTGAGAGTCTAAACCTGTATCATAAAATAATACAACATAGAGCATGCGGTCGGTACTTGGAACGTACTGAGTATGTAAGATATGTAAAACAGGCTGATTAAGTATAAATAAAATCATGCACATAGAGTAAATTATAAGATCATGAGAGTAAGGACTGCATGTTGATATCTGAAAACTCAAATAGTCATAGCTAAATCTTATATCTGAATCGAATGACCCAAAGTTGAAAAGGGAATCATATGGCTTTCCATAACTAAAATTATAAGTAAAAGCTTATAAACTGATCATTGGATCAAACCTGCTGAAAACATAATCTCATAAGTCATAAACATGCATAATTGAAATCATGATGAACAATGGGAGACTCGTCATAACTGACAACCACCATGTATGATCGCATGATGATCCCACATCTTGACCACATGGAGGAGGGCCATCCTAATACTTGCCATGGCAAAAAATAAATAAGGTGTGCTATCACGGTGTGCCTTTGGGTGGGGGAAATGCTCTCTTGAGAGGCCCCCAAAATATACCTATGTTGGCATGTAGTTTATGAGACCGGAGAATCTTGGAACCCTTAGCTTACTCAGTGGTATACACTACTCCCAAAACATGTATGATGCTCATATAATTATATTCTAGAACACAACTTGAATTTATACATTTAAGGTGTCTTGACTCCAAAATAGATATATCTATCATTTGATCTTGTTAGACTTGGGTAGATCATAAAATATGCTTGTCTTGTGTGGGCTTGCCCAAATCTAAAAATCATGCATACTTGAAATAGACTACATCAATCAAAATCATAGATTCATGTCATGACCCGAACAGGGGCCTGGATCATAACATGGGACAAGGAGCCCCGAGAGACCCAAGTCGACCCATGGCATAAGCATACATCTAATCTCAATCAAGAAACTGAACAATCAATAAAATAATTATAGTGGAAGTCTAACTTGAACATAACATCAGAATACGAAATTCGAAGTTGAATACATACATATGTCTAAAAAGTCTCTAAACATGACGAGTTGATGGGACAAGACCCCAACTAACTCAATAAAACTGAAAGTGAAATACATAAAGAAAAGCTGAATAGTCTAGTCCTGGGGAAATAATTACTCACCCATAAATAGAGTGCTAACACTGATAAGCTGACTACGAGCGGGGCTGAATCTAAGAGCTGGGTCCTGTATCAAGAAATGATACAGCATAGAGTATACGGTCAGTAAGTAGAATGCACCAAGTACACAAGGTAAGTAAAACCGCTAAAGTAAATAAATCATTTAAAGACAATGCATAATGTAAACGTAAACATAAGAATTTGAGAGTATGGCTTACATGCATTCTTTCTGAAATCTGATCACTTCATAACATAACATAACATCGCTTCATAACATTACAACTAAATCGATTGACTCAAAGCAAAATTCTGACATTTATAAGTAAAGCTGAACAATAAGTCAAACCTACTTTAGAACATGCATTTACATAAATCTCATGAGTAATGAGACATGCATATCTGAAATCATGAGGAACAATGGGAGACTCGTCTTTTAACCGACATACCATGATAGAGTTTACCTAGTCCCAACTATCCCACTCAAGTGAGTAGAGTCGTCTAAAGCCTTGCCAGGGCTAGGGATGATACCAAGATATCGATATCAAGCTGAAGGCCCATCCGAGCAGGGGAAGCTCCAAAGGGAGATCCCAAATTCATAATGTATAAACCTACGTTGGTGCGTAGTTTTGAGGCATAGGGTGATCGACCCTTAGCCTACTCGGTGCTAGACAATATTCCCAAAATATGCATATGCTCTACATCATTTTATAATGAAGCTCAACAACATATATTGATGAAGCTCATTGATCAAATACACCTCAAATATTAAATCATGCATATGAGAAGCTTTAGCTCAAGTCATACCACAAGCTGAAAACATAATTGGGAGCCTTCGCTCCAAAACCAAGTGGTAAGCTATACATAGGAAAACTTTAACTCAAAACATATCACAAGATGAAAATATAGTTGGGAGTCTTTGCTCCATAACAATGTGGTAAGCTTAATTTCAGAAAATCATCATTCCTATTTAACATGTGAGCATTGCCCAAAGCTTTATCATACATAGAAATGCTCAATTCTCGTCAAAATAATAATTGTAAACATGGGTAGCTTCAAATCATGCTTTTCATCATAATATCTCATCATCATCACATATTCATCGAAAATCTCATCTTTCATGAACATCTCATCCATGGGTTTTTAATTCATAAAGCTACAATTATGATTTTAAATTGAAAACATTATAAAATTTTGCCCATGCTTCATAATTCAATTGTAGAATCATAATCAAATCATACCTATGTATAGAAATAGATGATTCATTCATTCGGGTTAAAACCCCATAGATTAGATATAGAATTTCATACTTCAGAGAGAGAGATTGAGCATGGGTGTGAAAGAAATCACCCAATCATAACCTTACATACCTGTTGGTAGCTGATTCTAACACTTTTTTAGATGCCCAAAAGGAAAGTGATAAGAAATTGATGAATGCTAAGCTTGATCACCCTCTCAAGTCTTCTACCTTGTATGCCTGAAAGAATGAGGCCTAAAATGAACTTAACCCCTTTAGAAGTCACTATTCATAACCGAAAACGTCGTAGTTTAGGCCCTAGGAACTTAGGAATTACGAAAAAGCCCTTACTAAATTAGCAGAAATTAACTGTCAGGGGGGTCCCAACAAGGGACCTCACGACTCGTTGTCCCGGGTCACGACTTGTGGAGCCAGTCGTGAGGTACACTGCTTGAGCCTCGACTAAAACTTTACATACTTGGACCACGACTCACCCCACGAATCGTCGGGACTGACCACTACTCGTGGGGTCCTTCCGTGATGTCCACCGCCTCTTTCTTTTTGTTTTCTTAATCTCCCTCCTCACGACTGACGCAACGACTCGTAAGGCCTAGCCAAGAGTCATGGCCATGCCCATGTGGTCTCCTCTTCTCAAACCTTAAATTCCATCCCCTGGCCTTCTCCCACGAGTCACATCATAACTCATGTGTTGATCTCACGAGTCTCCTCACGACTCATTCTGAGTCTGCAACAGAATTTTCACTTTTTCTTTGTTTAAACTCCCGGGTCTGTTCTTTAGGCTTCCGGGGTATAACAATATCTCCCCCTGGGGACATTCGTCCTCGAATGCTGGAAACACACAGAAAAGCAAAGAAGATGCTTTTATCATATTCAAATACCGATCATTTAAACTGAAAACTGACGAAATGACTTCCTCCGATTTGAAACACATAACTGAACTGATTTCATGAATCATACACATCCATATAAATAAAAGAAACTTGCGCACATGAAATAAACATGAAACTAAATAAAGACTGAGTGCAAAACTGAAACCTCAAGCTGAAACTGAGCTGGTAGAGAATAAATGTGGGTATCTAGCCATCAAATCTGCTTCGGCTTCCCACATAGCTCCTTCAACATGCAAATTCCTCCCTAACACTTTAATTAAAGCCAATTCCTTGTTCCTTAGCCTTCGAACCTGTCGATCCAATATTTACACTGGAACCTCCTCATAGCTAAGGCTGTGTTGTAGACCAACATTGTCCATCGAGACAGCTAAGGCTAGGTTACCCAAACACTTCATCAAAAACGATACGTGAAACACAGGATGCACTGAATCTAATTCTGAAGGCAACTCCAACTCATAAGCCACCTTGCTAACACGTTTCACTATCCGATATGGGTCGACATAGCGAGGACTAAGTTTTTCTTTCTTCCTAATCCGCATCACTCCCTTCATGGGAGATACCCTCAAAAATACCCATTCGTCGACTTCAAATTCTAGCTCTCTTCTTCCCACTTTCGCATAATACTTTTGGTGACTCTAGACAGTTTTCAACCTGTCTCTTATCAACTGAACCTTCTCCATTACTTCATGAACCAAATCTGGCCCTATTATTGCCACCTCACCAATATCAAACCATCTGATGGGCGATCTACATCTCCGCCCGTGGAGAGCCTCAAACGGCGACATCTGAATACTAGAGTGATAACTGTTATTTTAGGTAAACTAGATAAGTGGCAAATGCTCATCCCAACTACCTTTGAAGTCAATCACACATGCCCTCAACATGTCCTCGAGTGTCTGAATTGTTCGCTCCGCTTGACCATTTGTTTGCGGGTGAAATGGTGTGCCGAGCTTAATCTGTGTACCCAATCCTTTTTTAAATGACTTTCAAAACTGAGAGGTAAATTAAGTACCTCGATTTGAAATGATGGATAAAGGTACTCCATACAATCAAACCAACTCCCAAATATATGGCTTGGCATAATCATTCGCCGAATCCATAGTTTTAAACGGTAGAAAATGTGCATCCTTGGTCAACCTATCTATCACAACCCAAATGGAATCATACTGTCGACGAGTACAAGGCAGATTTGTGATGAAATCCATATTAATTTATTCCCACTTCCAAGTAGGAATGATAATATCCTTACGCACACCTCCCGGTCTCTGATGCTCAACCTTTACTTGCTGACAGTTCGAAAACTTGGCTATGAATTCTGCAATACTTCTTCATGCCATTCCACCAATAGATTTCCTGTAAGTCACGGTACATATTGGTGGCACCTGGATGGATAGAATACCTGGATCCATGAACCTCATGCAACATCCGGATCCTTAAATCGTCCACGTCTGGTACACACAAGGGACCCTGGTACCGAAGCACACTATCTCCCCCTTGGGAAAAGACCTCCACCTTCTGACTTTTAACGACTTCCTTCAACTTTACCAAGATCGGGTCCTTATCTTGTCTAGCTTTCACATTAGTCACCAAGGACGCTTCCGACCCATTCCGAACCACCACACCACCATCGGTCGAGTCAACCAACCTAACTACCAACCTTGCGAGTTGATGTACATCTTTCACCAGCTCCTTTTTCCCCTCATCCACATGGGACACACTCTCCATAGAGAGTCTACTAAGTGCGTCTGCCACCATATTAGTCTTGTCCGGATGGTAAAGAACACTCATATGGTAGTCTTTGAGTAGCTCCAACCACCTCTTTTGCCGAAGAGATTTTTCTTCGTGAACACATATTGTAAACTCTTGTGGTCCATAAACACATCCATATAGACCCCATAAAAGTAATGTCTTCATATCTTCAAGGCGAATACCACCGCGGCCTACTCAAGATCATGGGTTGGGTAATTCTTCTCATGGACCTTCAACTATCTGTATGAATATGCTATCACTTTACCATGATGCATCAATACACACCCGAGTCCAATTCTCGAAGCATCACAGTACACCACGAATCCATTGTACCCTAGGGTATAGTCAACACTAGTGCTGAGGTAAGTCGGGTCTTCAACTATTGGAAGCTCTTCTCACAAGCCTCTGACCATTGAAACTTCACCTTCTTCTGGATCAATTTTGTCAAATGTGCTGCAATAGATGAGAAACTCTCAACAAATCTTCGATAGTAGCGGCTAAACCCAAAAAACTCTGAATATGTGAAGGATTCACAAGTCTAGGCCAATTCTTCACCGCCTTGATTTTATGAGAATCTATCTTTATGCCCTCACTTGATAACACATGGCCCAAAAAGGCTACGGAGTTCAACCAGAAGTTGCACTTGCTGAACTTGGCATATAATTGATGATCCTTGAGAGTCTGAAGAACTACTCTCAAATGACCGACATACTCCTCCTTGCTCCGAGAGTATATAAGGATGTCATCAATGAACACGATCACGAACATGTCCAGGTATGGCTTGAACACCCTGTTCATCAAATCCATAAAAGCTGCAGGAGCATTCGTTAGTCCAACAGACATAACTACAAACTCATAATGGCCATACAACGTCCTGAAGGTTGTCTTCGGGATATCACTCTCCTGAACTCTGAGCTGATGATACCCAGATCTGATATCTATCTTTGAGAAATACTTGGCACCCTGAAGCTGGTCAAATAAATCATCAATCCTAGGTAGAGGATACCTGTTCTTGACAGTGACTTTGTTTAATTGCCGATAATCAATGCACATGTGAAAGGGAACCATCCTTCTTTTGGACAAATAAGACTGGTGCACCCCATTGAGACTTGCTCGGTCTAATGAAACCCTTATCTAACAAGTCCTTCAACTGCTCTTTCAACTCTTTTAGCTCATCTGGAGCCATTATGTAGGGAGGATTAGATATAGGCTGCGTGTCGGGAAAAAGGTCAATACCAAAGTCAATCTCCCGTTCGGGAGGGACACTTGGAAAATCATTAGGAAAGACCTCTGGATACTCACGTACTACTTGAACTAATTGGATAGTCGAGGTCTCGGAATCAACATCCTTAACCATAACTAGATGGTACATACAACCCTTAGAAATCATCTTTCTGGCCTTAAGATAGGAAATGAAACGACCTACATGCACAACTGAACTACCCTTCCATTCTAAGATTGGCTCACCCGAAAATCTAAAATCTACTACTCGGGTTCAACAATTAACTGAAGCATAGCATGCAAATAGCCAATCTATGTCGAGAATCACATTAAAATCGGTCATGGCTAACTCTATCAAATCTACTGAGGTGAACTTTTGAAGGACTGAGACTGGGCAACATCTATACACCCGTCAAGCTATAACTGAGTCACCTACTGGAGTAGAAATTGAGAAGGGTTCTGAAAAGACTTTAGGACTGACTCCAAAGCTACTGGCCACGTAAAGTGTCACAAAAGACAAGGTAGCCCCTGGATCTAACAAAGCATAAATATCAATATGGAAAAATAATAACATACCAGTGACCACATTCGGGGAGACCTCCTACTCCTGACAGGATGCTAAGGCATAAAATCTATTCTGGCGCTGACCGCCAGGTGTGCTAGTAGATGCCCCCTAATAGGCTAAGCGTGCGGGAGGGGCTACTGAACTAGAAGTTAGGCCTCAGCCAACCAGATCCTGTCTCACTGGTGGGCAATCTCTAAGCATGTGTTCGGGCTTCTCACACCCGAAAGAAGCACCTTAACCTACCAAGCACTGGCCTGTGTGTCCCCGACCACATCTGTGACAAGCTGGGATGTTGGAATCAGCAGGTCTGCTGCTCTGACCCCTCGAGCCTGATGCTCGCTCTCTTTGATTATGTCTAGGCCTGGATGGCACAAACAATGCCGAAGATGCTGGAGTTGATGATCTCTGGTGAGTCTGTTGTCGGTGCTCACCACCTGACCTCAGCTGGGAGAATCTGTGGTCATTGGTCCTGGCTCTCTTGGCCTCCCTCTCTCTCATATGTTTTGCCTCCATCTGCTGGGCGTACAACACTATCTGTGGAAAATCTATGTCCTAGTGGAGCATAGAGGTCCTACAATCCTTGTCCAAATAGCTCGCTACTCCATGCATGAACCTTTTCACCATGCCCTCTGATCAACTACTAACTCTAGGGCATATTTTGATAGGCGAGTTAACTCAAGGGCATACTCTTGTACATTCATTCTCCCTTGCATTAAATTCATGAACTCAGCTACCTTCATCTCCCTCACCTCACGAGGGAAGAACCGGTCTAGCAAGGCAACATGGAACTCTTCCCACGTGACAGGACCTGCTCCGGCGACCCTGCTATCCTCTTATTGGCAAAACTAGATATGCACGACCGCTTTCAACTGGTAAGAGACCAACTCTGTGCACTCAACTCCATTCACCCCCATGACTTGGGTGATCTTGACAATCTCATCTATGAACTCATGCTGGTCCTAATCTACCTTGGACCCAAGGAACTCTGGGGGTTTCATCCTCAAGAAGTCTCTGACTTGAGCCGCCGCTGCATTGCCATTTTGCGGAACATGTACAATAGCCTGTTGATTGACCTGAGCAGTCAAGGCCTGCGCAAGCATATGAATAATGGCCCAAAACTCAGCGTGAGCAACTGAATCTGGTGCCTGGTGCTCCTGAACTAGTGGGGCTTGCTGGTGGCCATTACTGTTGCCCTCCTCGTGGCCTTCACCATTCCCATTTCTCCTACCATTCATTCTTCACGGAGCCATGATTGTGCAATTGAGAATAGCACAAATTAGAAGGATAGAAACACTTTTCATCGCACGACATAGATCATGAAAGAAGGGAACATTTCCTAAATGTCTTGTAGCCTCTCCATCATAAGTGTGGCATGCTTCACACCTATGAAAAAGACTCTACTTAACGCGGCTTTCAAACACCCTAGGACACTTCAAACCTATTGCTCTAATACAATGTTTTTCACGACCCGAATAGGGGACCGGATCATAACACGGGACAAGGAGCCCCGAGAGACTCCAAGTTGACCCATAGCATAAGCATATTTCTAATCTCAATCAATAAACTGAATAATCAATAAAATAATTATAGTGGAATTCTAACTTGAACATAACATCATAATACAAAATCCAAAGCTAAATACATACATATGTTTGAAAATCCTCTAAACATGACGAGTTGATGGGACAAGACACCAACTAACTCAACAAAACTTAAATGAAATACATAAAGGGAAGCTGAATAGTCTAGTCTTTGGGAAATGAGGACTCACCCACAAATAGAGTGCTAACTCTGATAAGATGACTATGAGCGGGGTTGAATTTGAGAGCTGGATCCTATATCATGAAATGATACAACATAGAGTATGCGGTCAACACGTGAAATGTACCGAGTATGCAAGGTAAGTAAAACCATTAAAGTAAATAAAATCATTTAAAGACAAGGAATAATGTAAACGTAAACATAAGAATCTGAGAGTAGGGTTTGCATGCATTGTTTCTAAAATAATGATCTCTTCATAACATAACATAACATAACTGAATGATTGACTCAACGTTGAATTCTGACATTTATAAGTAAAGATGAACATTAAGTTAAACCTGCTTTAGAACATGCATTTACATAAATCTCATGAGTAATGAAACATGCATATCTTAAATTATGTGGAACAATGGGAGACTCGTCTTTTAACCGACATACCACGATAAAGCTTACCTGGTCCCAACTATCACACTCAAGTGGGTAGAGACGTCCAAAGCCTTTCCAGGGCTAGGGACGATACCATGATATCGATATCAAAATAAAGGCCCATTCGGGCAGGGGAAGCTCCCAAGGGAGGTCCCAAAGTCAGAATGTATAAACCTACGTTGGCGCGTAGTTCTGCGGCATAGGGTCATCGACCCTTAGCCTACTCGGTGCTAGACATTACTCCCAAAACATGCATATGCTCTACATCATTTTATAACAAAGCTCAACATCATCTATTGACGAAGCTCAATGATCAGATACATCTCAAATATGAAATCATGCATATGAGAAGCTTTAGCTTAAGTTATACCACAAGCTGGAAACATAATTGGGAGCCTTCGCTCCAAAACCATGTGGTAAGCTATACATAGGAAAACTTTAACTCAAAACATACCATAAGATGAAAATACAGTTGGGAGTCTTTGCTCCAAAACAATGTGGTAAGCTTAATTTTAGAAAATCATCATTCATATTTAACATGTGAGCATTGCCCAAAGCTTTATCATACATAGAAACACTCAATTCTTGCCGAGATAATAATTGTAAAAATGGGTAGCTTTAAATCATGCTTTTCATCATAATATCTCATCATTATCATATATTCATCAAAAATATCATCTTTCATGAACATCTTATCCATGGGCTTTTAATTCATATAGCAACAATCATGATTTTAAATTGAAAACATTATAAAATTGTTATACCCCATAGGATTCCCGGCACTTAGATGACCTATTCGCACATTGGTTAAGCATATTTGAAGGCCATACGTGCTAAAGAAAGGCCCGGGAAAAAGATTGGACGAGAAACCTGTCGAACCACCGCGGAAGGAGCCGAGGCAGAGCCCCTCCGCGATAGCAGCGTGTCACGGAGGTGAAGCCTCCGCGTTGGCTCCGTGACACATTGGCCTTGTCCAGGCCCAAGTATATAAAGCCCCACTTCGGTTTTAAATCATTTTAAACTTATAAATTTCTAGTGAAACAGAGGGGAAAAACCAGAGGAAGAAAAGGAACGAAGAGGGTAATATAATTTTCATCCGATTACGCTGCTAAACGTTGTCCAAACTCAAATTAACCTTAGATACTGAGGTATTTAGCCACAGAGAGCATTCCTAAGGATTTAGTTTCATGAAATACGGCCGACGAATCATCGAGCTACTGAGCTAAGGTAAGTAGAATTGCTCCAAACTAGTGTCTATGTGTTCCTAGCTGTGAAGTGAATATTTCTCCCTTATGGACCTCTGAAAAATAGCGAGATTTCGACCGTCTTTCGATAAGCCTAAGTTTAGGCTATAAATTATATCGAAAGTGACGTTGTTCTTTAAAATAAAGCTATATTTAGTATTAATTGACATATTTATGAGTGCAGTTGGGAGAAATAGTTGAGGTACTGGCCGAGCCTCGTCCGACAGACGGATAGTTCGAGGATAAGGTATGTAAAGGTAGTTTCCTCGGCAAGTTAGTAACTTCGGTATAGTAAAGTAAGTTAAAGACCAGTAGAATGTTCAGAAGTCATGTGTTATGTTTATTACGAATGTTGGTACGATATTAGAAGCATCATGTTATGATTAGCGCGGGACTTGCTAGCACGATAGAGATTCTAATATAAGTGTTAGGAACTGCACATCATGCTCAGTATGTGATGTAATACAGAATGTAGGATATTATCGTATTCAGTTGAAACCCAGTAAAACAATGTAATATCTGTAAGGCATCTCAGAAGCAGAATGATAGATTAAAAATGAAGTTAGGAAGCATGTCAGAAGTAGTAAATCATGTTATTACAGAAACTTAGTATACAGCTCAGTATGGAAGAAGATCATATTTATACATATATACTATTATCAGTCTCGGCATGTATTAAGTACGTATACATTACCATTACTAGTTCAGTACACAGTATGTACGGATACCTTACTACTATTAGCATCAGTATGTGGGATATGCGGATAGTATTACTAGTTGAGACCGTTGTATTTTTTTGGGGTTGGATTACCTAGCATCCATGACCGCCCCAAGGTTGATAGCTGTATCGACTCGCCCACCAGAGGACGAGGATACGTCGCTCTACGGAGTGGCATGCCGTCCCATAGGGGACGAAGATGGGAAGCCAGTTTTCCCCATATTGTGCCTTGATCGACCCTTACACACCCCTGTCGAGCGGATATGCCCGGGTGTTGATTCAGGAGTCCTCCGGACTCAGATGCAGTTATAGTCAGGGGCTCAGCGAGCCCAAGTGCATACCTAGGGGACCGGCAGGATTCTTATAGTATTATAGGAGATGGGATGACCGGGGTAGGGGTATAGATTCTGTGCTGGTTGTACCTCCCAGCTTATGGGGGCCGGGTAAGGTTTGTGTTAGCTATGTTATGTTATGTTATGTTATGCCACGTTACATTAGATACGAGTAGATCAGCAGTAGAACGATACATCTCCAGGTATGACTCCTACTCCTTCCAGTGTAGTTAAGAGTAGGCATAATTTTACATTATTAGGCAGTTAATCTATTCCTTCCTATTTCAGTTCCATCAGTTGTATTGTTGTTTTCAGATGTTTCTTTCTGTTATTGCTTTACATACTCAGTACCAGCGGTACTGACGCCCGGTGGGGCACTGCATTTCTTGCCTGCAAGTACTCATAGACGAGGAGGCGATCCCTTGTATTCCTGTCAGCGATCGAGTATTCAGCTCCTGTCATCCGGAGACTAAATTCCAGAGGTGTATTTCATTTTCTTTTGTTGTACAGTACGGGTAGGTCGGGGCCCTGTCCCGATCATTTCTATTGTTATTCCTAGAGGCTTGCAGTATATATATGTTCCCTGTGGTCAGTTGAGCCGGTCGTGTGAGGCCGTGCAGTTGTATAGCTGTTAGTACTTTTATTTCTTTTATGTTGGCCGCGTGGGGCCATAGCTTGACAGTAGTGGTGACCTTGCCGGTCACGTAGCTTTCCTGTATTTTATTGTTGAGTTATAGATAACTAGACAGCATGGTGGCCTTGTCGGCCCGCATAAGTTTCCCTATATTGAATGTATTCTGGTTAGCTGATAGTGCAGATACAGGTGGCTATAGGCCAGTTGGCCGGAGACTGTGTTTACAACCGTTATATAGCCGGTTTGTTTCTTCGAATAGAGCCCGGGGCCAGCCAAAGCACCAGACGTGCTTAGGCTGGACCATCTAGCAGTCCAGTGCCTAGCAGGCACCAGGTGGCCGTCATACCCTCCAAGGTGGGGTGTGACAAATTCGGTATCAGAGCAAGTCGTATCCCAGGGAGTCTGCAAGCCGTGCTAAGTAGAGTCCTGTCCATGGATGTGTTGTGCACCACATACTATGGGTAGGAGGCTGCAGGGCATGATAGGATGGTTGTCTTTTATTCTTATTCAGTCGTACTGTAGAGCGGTACAATATAGGGTTGGGTCCTTAAAAGCTTACTGTGTTCTTTGGTTACAGATAATGTCAGACCAGCGACACCCTATCACAGGCCGGAGTATAGATATTGCAGCAGGGGAAGGCACCAGCAGGATGCCTCACCCTCGTTTAGAAACAGCCCGATCAGAGGGCACTACAGAGGCATCGTCCCAGCCTTCTCAGCAGTCTCCACCACATCAGGAGCCACTTGGGGCGACACTACCTCCAGCAGTCTCTATACCGACACCTTCCGACCAGGAGGTTAGGAGTGCGGTAGTTATGTTAGCACGGATGATGGCTGCTCAGCGTCAGCCAATGCCGTCTACAGTTGCGGAGTCGTCAGGAGGGCCTGGTAGTTCGAGGGTCTGAGAGTTCTTGTCTCTGAATCCCCCACATTTTACAGGTACGGACCGGATAGAGGACCCTCAGGATTTTCTGGATCAAATGTAGAGAATTTTTAGGGTGATGCATGCCACGCCCACAGAATCAGTTGAGTTGGCAGCATTCCGGTACATCGCCGTATTGTGGTATGAAATTTGGGAAAGGTCCCGTGGGAGAGATGTTTCCCCTCCAACCTGGTCCAGCTTCTCAGGAGCTTTTCTGGATTACTATTTGCCGCGGGAGATTCGACAGGCCCGGGTAGACCAGTTCCTACATCTGGAGCAGGGGGCCATGTGTGTTCGGGAATATTCCTTGCGGTTTGATTCTTTGGCCCGGTACGCACCGGCCATTGTTGATACCATGGCATACAGAGTACACCGTTTTATCATGGGGTTGAATCCAGAATATGTTGAGACTTGTATTACGACCACACTGTGAGAGGACATGGACATTGCTCGAGTTCAGGCATTCGCCCAGAATATTGAGGGCATCAGACAGCGGCATCGGGAGATCAGAAGGGCCAATTAGGAACAGCGCCGCCAGGACAGGCCAGTTGAGTTACAGAGGGAGGCTCGGGGAGGACCCAGGCCACGATTGTTAGACAGGCCGCCCAGGCCCTCGCCTCCGCCACAGCCGCAGGGGGGTAGATTCAGCCGCAGGGGGCAGTCAGAGACTGGTAGAGGCTCGCAGATGGCAGATTCACCATTTCAGAGGAGGGTGGAGCAGAGTAGGTATACTCTACCGCTTTTCCCTATATGCAGTCGACGCCATCCTGGAGCATGCAGGTATGGCTCCACCGCATGTAATATTTGTGGCCAAGAGGGCCATTTGATGAAAGATTTCCCAGCCAGAGGTCGAAAGGACCAGGATAGACAGGATAGGGCATCTGTAGGGTCACGAGCCACAACATCCTCGGCAGGGCGCAGGCCCTAAGTTTCAGCAGGCAGGGGTCGGGGCAGATTAGAGGCCTCCAGTACACGTGCTGGTCCAAGCCGCACATATGCTTTACCAGGGAGGCAAGATTCAGAAGCATCACCGGATGTTGTGACAGGTATGCTAACTATCTGCTCACACCCTGCTTATGTGTTGATTGATCCAGGTCCACTTTGTCCTACATTACTCCATTTGTGGCACGAAAGTTCAATATTGCACCAGAATTATTACAGCAACCCTTTTCGTTGTCCACACCCGTCGGTGACTCGATCGTGGCTAGCCGAATTTACTGGGGGTGTACGGTAGAGGTTGCTGATCATCAGACCACAGTAGATCTGGTCGAGCTAGAAATGATATACTTCGACGCCATAATGGGTATGGATTGGCTAGTGCCGTGCTTTTGCCAATGTTGAATGTTGGACCAAGACGGTCCGATTCCACTTTCTGGGAGAAGCAGTGCGGGAGTGGAAGGGCAGCACCGCTACGCCAAAAGGTAGGTTTATTTCCTACCTTCATGCGAGGAAATTGATATCTAAGGGGTGTATTTACCATCTGGTCAGAGTTCAGGATGTCCGAGCAGAATCTCCGACACTCCAGTCTGTTTCGATAGTGAACGAGTTTCCTGATGTGTTTCCTGATGAGTTACCTATTATTCCCCCAGAAAGGGAGATAGATTTTGCTATTGATCTGTTACCAGGTACTCAGCCGATATTAATTCCTCCCTATCGTATGGCTCCTGCAAAACTCAGAGAATTAAAGGAGCAGCTGAAAGACTTGTTAGATAAAGGTTTTATCAGGCCTAGTACTTCTCCGTGGGGTGCGCCAGTTCTATTTGTAAGAAAGAAAGATGGCTCACTCCGTATGTGCATAGATTACCGGCAATTGAACAAAGTTACAGTAAAGAACAAGTACCCGCTTCCTAGAATTGATGACTTGTTTGACCAGTTGTAGGGGGCCAGATGTTTTTCTAAGATAGATCTGAGGTCCGGATATCACCAGGTCCGGGTTCATGAAAAAGACATTCCAAAGACTGCTTTCAGGACTAGGTATGGTCACTTTGAATTTCTAGTCATGTCTTTTGGGGTGACGAATGCTCCCGCAGTGTTTATGGATCTGATGAACAGCATATTCAGACCGTATTTGGATGTGTTCGTGATAGTATTTTTCGGTGATATCTTAGTATATTCTCGTTCAGAGACAGATCACCAGAACTATTTACGAACAGTACTCCAGATCCTTTGAGACCGTCAGTTGTACGCCAAGTTTTCTAAGTTTGAGTTCTGGATGAACTCAGTGACCTTTTTGGGGCATATCGTGTCGGATGCTGGTATACATGTCGACACACAGAAAATAGAGGCGGTCAAGACATGGCCTAGACCCACCACTCCGACCGAGGTTCGCAGTTTCCTGGGTTTAGCAGGATATTATCGGAGATTTGTTGAAGGATTTTCCACTATAGCAGTGCCTCTGACAAAGCTAACACAGAAAGCAGTGAAATTTCAGTGGACGGAGGTTTGTGAGCAGAGTTTCCAAGAATTGAAAGACAGACTGACCTCCGCCCCAGTATTAGCATTGCCAGAGGGAACAGATGGGTACGCGGTGTATTGCGACGCTTTAGGTTTGGGATTGGGTTGTGTGTTGATGCAGCATGGCAGGGTAATTGCTTATGCTTCCAGACAAATGAGGAAACATGAAAAGAACTATTCGACCCATGACATGGAATTGGCCGCAGTGATCCACGCCCTAAAAATTTGGAGGCATCATCTGTATGGCGTCCACGTAGATATCTTTACAGATCATAAAAGCCTGCAGTATATTTTCACACAGAGGGAGTTAAATCTGCGGCAGCGTCGCTGGTTAGAATTGTTGAAAGATTATGATGTAAATATTCTCTATCACCCGGGAAAAGCTAATGTAGTGGCAGATGCCCTGAGCCATAAGTCAATGGGGAGTTTGGCGTATTTGCGACCTGAGAAGTGGGAATTAGCCAAGGAAATTCATCAGCTAGCTGGTTTAGCCGTTCGAGTAATGGAAACAGAAAATAATAGAGCGGTAATTCAGAATTCTGCTGTGTCATCATTAGTTACGGAGGTAAAAGAACGACAGTACGAGGACCCTGACTTAGTCCAGCTCAGAGATAGAGTTCAGAAAGGTAAGGACTCAGATTTCCAAATGACTGAGGATGATGTGCTACGCTGTAAGGGTCGCCTTTGTGTTCCGAATGTTTTAGGGCTTCGCCAGCAGATAATGCATGAGGTACATTACGCTCGCTATTCCCTCCATCCAGGAGCAACTAAAATGTACCAAGACATCAGAGACATCTATTGGTGGCCAGGTATGAAAGCTGAAATAGCTAAATTTGTGTCTAGATGTCCTAACTGTCAGCAGGTGAAAGCGGAGCACCAGAAGCCGGGCGGTTTGACGCAAGATATAATGGTGCCCACGTGGAAATGGGAAACGATAAACATGGATTTTGTAACAGGGTTACCCCGTACCAGATGCAGAAATGATTCCATTTGGGTATTAGTGACAGGCTGACAAAATCAGCTCATTTCCTGCCAGTGAAGGCTACCTTCTCAACTGAGGATTATGCCGAATTATATATCAGAGAAATAGTTAGATTACATGGAGTGCCAGTGTCCATTATTTCAGATAGGGGAGCACAGTTTACAGCTAGATTCTGGCTGTCGTTCCAGAGGGGTTTGGGAACGCAGATTAATTTGAGCACAGTATTCCACCCTCAGACAGATGGGCAGGCTGAGCGGACTATCCAAACGCTTGAAGATATGCTACGAGCGTGTGTGCTAGATTTTGGGGATAGCTGGGATGAGTATCTTTCGTTGATTGAGTTTTCTTATAATAACAGATATCATTCAGCTATCCAGATGGCGCCCTTTGAAGCATTATATGGGCGAAAATGCAGATCGCCGGTGGGCTGGTTTGAAGTGGGGGAATCAGTTTTGATTGGGCCAGACATCATCCGACAGTCAGAGAAGAAGGTAAAGCTTATCAGAGAACGCCTGCTGACTGCTCAGAGCCACCAGAAGTCTTATGCAGATATGCTGCACAGAAATCTAGAATTTGCGGTAAATGACTGGGTATATCTAAAAGTGTCTCCAATGAAAGCGGTGATGAGATTTGGCAAGAAAGGCAAGCTTAGCCCGAGATTCATTGGGCCATATCAGATTCAGCGAAGAATAGGTCGAGTTGCATACGAATTGAACTTGCCTCTGGAGTTAGCATCTGTTCACCTAGTATTCCATGTATCTATGTTGAGGAAGTTCGTAGGAGACCCTTCCACAGTTGTCCCAGTTCAGGATGTCCAGGTCACAGAAAAGTTAGCATATGAAGAGGTTCCAGTAGCTATCTTAGACAGACAGATTCGCAGGTTAAGCACTAAAGACATTGCGTCTATCAAAGTATTGTGGCGTAACAGGAACCGTGAGGAAATGACGTGGAAAGCTGAAGAAGATATGAAAGCTAGATACCCTCACCTATTCCAGGCCTAGTCAGGCGACAGGTATGTCCGTATTATTAGTTATGTAGTACCTTGTGGTTGTATATGTATAAATGAGAAAGATTGATACTTAGCCATCCAGTGAATCTTAAAGTATTGCGTGTAGTACCTGTGTTGGACTTTTCTGTATTTCAGGTTTTTGCTATAGTCCATATTACAGGGGAAACTCTGCTGAAATTTTTCTAGATAATAAGTTGAGAAGTCCTCTAAATAAAAGTTTACATTCAAGGACGAATGTTCTTAAGGGGGGAGAATGTTATACCCTGTAGGATTCTCGGCACTTAGATGACCTATTCACACATTGGTTAAGCATATTTGAAGGCCATACGTGCTAAAGAAAGGCGCGGGAAAAAGATCGGAAGAGAAACTTGTCGAACCACCGCGGAAGGAGCCGAGGCAGAGCCCCTCCGCGATGGAAGCGTGTCACGGAGGTGAAGCCTCTGCGTTGGCTCCGTGACATGTTGGCCTTGTCCAGGCCCAAGTATATAAAGCCCCACTTTGGTTTTAAATTATTTTAAACTTATAAATTTCCAGTGAAACAGAGGGGGAAAACTAGAGGAAGAAAAGGAACGAAGAGGGTAATATAATTTTCATCCGATTACGCTGCTAAACGTTGACCAAACTCAAATTAACCTCAGATACTAAGGTATTTAGCTGCAGAGAGCATCCTACAGATTTAGTTTCGTGAAATACGGCCGATGAATCGTCGAGCTACCGAGCTAAGGTAAGTAGAATTGCTCCAAACTAGTGTCTATGTGTTCCTAGCTGTGAAGTGAATATTTCTCCCTTCTGGACCTCTGAAAAATAGCGAGATTTCGACCATCTTTCGATAAGCCTAAGTTTAGGCTATAAATTATATCAAAAGTGACGTTGTTCTTTAAAATAAAGCTATATTTAGTATTAATTGACATATTTATGAATACAGTTGGGAGAAATAGTTGAGGTACTGGCCGAGCCTCGTCCGACAGACGGATAGTTCGAGGATAAGGTATGTAAAGGTAGTTTCCTCGGCAAGTTAGTAACTTCGGTATAGTAAAGTAAGTTAAAGACCAGTAGAATATTCAGAAGTCATGTGTTATGTTTATTACAAATGTTGGTACGATATTAGAAGCATCATGTTATGATTAGTGCGGGACTTTCTAGCACGATATAGATTCTAATATAAGTGTTAGGAACTGCACAGCATGCTCAGTATGTGATGTAATACAGAATATAGGATATTATCGTATTCAGTTGAAACCCAGTAAAATAACGTAATATCTGTAAGGCATCTCAGAGGCAGAATGATAGGTTAAAAATGAAGTTATGAAGCATGTTAGAAGTAGTAAATCATGTTATTACAGAAACTCAGTACACAGCTCAGTATGGCAGAAGATCATATTTATACATATATACTATTATCAGTCTCGGCATGTATTAAGTACGTATACTTACCATTACTAGTTCAGTACACAGTATGTACGAATACCTTAATACTATTAGCTTCAGTATGTGGGATATGCGGATAGTATTACTAGTTGAGACCGTTGTATTGTTTTGGGGTTGGATTACCTAGCATCTATGACCGCCCAAGGGTTGATAGCTGTATCGACTCGCCCACCAGAGGACGAGGATACGTCGCTCTACGGAGTGGCATGCCGTCCCACAGGGGACGAAGATGGGATGCCAGTTTTCCCCATATTGTGCCTTGATCGGCCCTTACACACCCCTGTAGAGCGGATACGCTCGGGTGTTGATTCAGGAGTCCTCCGGACTCAGATGCAGTTATAGTAAGGGGCTCAGCGAGCCCAAGTGCATACCCAGGGGACCGGCAGGATGCTTATAGCTATTATAGGAGATGGGATGACCGGGGTAGGGGTATAGATTCTGTGCTGGTTGTACCTCCCGGCTTATGGGGGCTGGGTAAGGTTTTTGTTAGCTATGTTATGTTATGTTATGTTATGCCACGTTACATTAGATACGAGTAGATCGGCAGTAGAACGATACGTCTCCAGGTATGACTCCTACTCCTTCCAGTGTAGTTAAGAGTAGGCATAATTTTACATTATTAGACAGTTAATCTATTCCTTCCTATTTTAGTTCCATCAGTTGTATTGTTGTTTTCAGATGTTTCTTTCAGTTATTGCTTTACATACTCAGTACTAGCGGTACTGACGCCCGGTGGGGCGCTGCATTTCTTGCCTGCATGTACTCATAGACGAGGAGGCGATCCCTCGTGATTCCTGTCAGCGATCGAGTATTCAGCTCCTGTCATCTGAAGATTGAATTCCAGAGGTGTATTTCGTTTTCTTTTGCTGTACAGTACGAGTAGGTCGGGGCCCTATCCCGATTATTTCTATTGTTATTCCTAGAGGCTTACAGTCTGTATATGTTCCCTGTGGTCAGTTGAGCCGGTCGTGTGAGGCCGTGCAGTTGTATAGCTGTTAGTACTTCTATTTCATTTATGTTGGCCGCGTGGGGCCATAGCTTGACAGTAGTGGTGACCTTGCCGGTCACGTAGCTTTCCAGTATTTTATTATTGAGTTACAGATAACTAGACAACATGGTGGCCTTGTCGGCTCGCATAGGTTTCCCTATATTGAATGTATTCTGGTTAGCTGATAGTGCAGGTACAGGTGGCTATAGGCCAGTTGGCCGGAGGCTGTATTTACAGCCGTTATATAGCCGGTTTGTTTCTTCGAATAGAGCCCGAGGCCAGCCAAAGCACCAGACGTGCTTAGGCTGGACCATCTAGCAGTCCAGAGCCTAGCAGGCACCAGGTGCCCGTCATACCCTCCAAGGTGGGGTGTGACAAATTTGGTATCAGAGCAGGTTGTATCCCAGGGAGTCTGCAAGCCGTGCTAAGTAGAGTCTTGTCCATGGATGTGTTGTGCACCACATACTATTGGTAGGAGGCTGCAATGCATGATAGGATGGTTGTCTTTTATTCTTATTCAGTCGTACTGTAGAGCAGTACAATATAGGGTTGGGTCCCTAAAAGCTTACTATGTTCTTTAGTTACAGATAATGTCAGACCAGCGACACTCTATCACAGGCCGGAGTTTAGATATTGTAGCAGGGGAAGGCACCAGCAGGATGCCTCACCCTCATTTAGAAACAGCCCGATCAGAGGGCACTACAGAGGCATCATCCCAGCCTTCTCAACAGTCTCCACCACATCAGGAGCCACTTGAGGCGACACTACCTCCAGCAGTCCCTATACCGACACCTTCAGACCAGGAGGTTAGGAGTGCGGTAGTTATGTTAGCACGGATGATGGCTGCTCAGCGTCAGCCGATGCCGTTTACAGTTGCGGAGTCATCAGGAGGGCCCGGTAGTTCGAGGGTCCGAGAGTTCTTGGCTCTGAGTCCCCCACAGTTTACAGGTACGGACCGGACAGAGGACCCTCAGGATTTTTTGGATCAAATGTAGAGAATTTTCAGGGTGATGCATGCCACGCCTACAGAATCAGTTGAGTTGGCAGCATTCCGGTTACGGGACATCGCCGTATTGTGGTATGAAAGCTCGAAAACGTCCTGAGGGAGAGATGTTTCCCCTCCAACCTGGTCCAGCTTCTCAGGAGCTTTTCTGGATTACTATTTGCCACGGGAGATTCGACAGGCCCGGGTAGTCCAGTTCCTACATCTAGAGCAGGGGGCCATGTGTGTTCGGGAATATTCCTTGCGGTTTGATTCCTTGGCCCGGTACGCACCGGCCTTTGTTGATACCATGGCATCCAGAGTACACCGTTTTATCATGGGTTTGAGTCCAGAATATGTTGAGACTTGTATTACGGCCACACTGCGAGAGGACATGGACATTGCTCGAGTTTAGGCATTCGCCCAGAATATTGAGGGCATCAGACAGCGGCATCGGGAGATCAGAAGGGCCAATCAGGAACAGCACCGCCGGGACAGGCCAGTTGAGTTACAGAGGGAGGCTCGGGGAGGACCCAGGCCACGATTGTTAGACAGGCCGCCCAGGCCCTCACCTCCGCCACAGCCGCAGGGGGGTAGATTCAGCAGCAGGGGGCAGTCAGAGATTGGTAGAGGCTCGCAGATGGCAGATTCACCATTTCAGAGGAGGGCGGAGCAGAGTAGGTATACTCTACCGCTTTTCCCTATATGCAGTCGACGCCATCCTGGAGCATGCAGGTATGGCTCCACCGCATGTTATATTTGTGGCCAAGAAGGCCATTTGATGAAATATTGCCCAGCCAGAGGTAGAGAGGACCGGGATAGACAGGATAGGGCATCTGCAGGGTCACGAGCCACAGCATCCTCGGCAGGGCGCAGGCCCTCAGTTTCAGCAGGCAGGGGTCGGGGCAGATCAGAGGCCTCCAGTACAGGTGCTGGTCCAAGCCGCACATATGCTTTACCAGGGAGGCAAGATTCAGAAGCATCACCGGATGTTGTGACAGGTATGCTAACTATCTGCTCACACCCTGCTTATGTGTTGATTGATCCAGGGTCCACTTTGTCCTACATTACTCCATTTGTGGCACGAAAGTTCAATATTGCACCAGAATTATTACAGCAGCCCTTTTCGGTGTCCACACCCGTCGGTGACTCGATCATGGCTAGCCGAATTTACCGGGGGTGTACGGTAGAGGTTGCTGATCATCAGACCATAGTAGATCTGGTCGAGCTAGAAATGATAGACTTCGACGCCATAATGGGTATGGATTGGCTAGTGCCGTGCTTTGCCAATGTTGATTGTTGGACCAAGACGGTCCGATTCCACTTTCCGGGAGAAGCAGTGCGGGAGTGGAAGGGCAGCACCGCTACGCCAAAAGGTAGGTTTATTTCCTACCTTCAGGCGAGGAAATTGATATCTAAGGGGTGTATTTACCATCTGGTAAAAGTTCAGGATATCCGAGCAGAATCTTCGACACTCCAGTCTGTTCCGGTAGTGAACGAGTTTCCTGATGAGTTACCTAGTATTCCCCCAGAAAGGGAGATAGATTTTGCTATTGATCTGTTACCAGGTACTCAGCCGATATCAATTCCTCCCTATCGTATGGCTCCTGCAAAACTCAAAGAATTAAAGGAGCAGCTGAAAGACTTGTTAGATAAAGGTTTTATCAGGCCTAGTACTTCTCCGTGGGGTGCACCAGTTCTGTTTGTAAGAAAGAAAGATGGCTCACTCAGTATATGCATAGATTACCGGTAATTGAACAAAGTTACAGTAAAGAACAAGTACCCGCTTCCCAGAATTGATGACTTGTTTGACCAGTTGTAGGGGGCCAGATGTTTTTCTAAGATAGATCTGAGGTCTGGATATCAGCAGGTCCGGGTTCGTGAAAAAGACATTCCAAAGACTGCTTTCAGGACCAGGTATGGTCACTTTGAATTTCTGGTCATGTCTTTTGGGCTGACGAATGCTCCCGCAGTGTTTATGGATCTGATGAACAGCATATTCAGACCGTATTTGGATATGTTGGTGATAGTATTTATCAATGATATCTTAGTATATTCTCGTTCAGAGACAGATCACCAGAACTATTTACGAACAGTACTCCAGATCCTTTGAGACCGTCAGTTGTACGCCAAGTTTTCTAAGTGTGAGTTCTGGCTGAACTCAGTGGCCTTTTTGGGGCATATCGTGTCGGATGCTGGTATACAAGTCGACACACAGAAAATAGAGGCGGTCAAGACATGGCCTAGACCCACCACTCCGACCGAGGTTCGCAGTTTCCTGGGTTTAGCAGGATATTATCGGAGATTTGTTGAAGGATTTTCCACTATAGCAGCGCCTCTGACAAAGCAAACACAGAAAGAAGTGAAATTTCAGTGGATGGAGGCGTGTGAGCAGAGTTTCCAAGAATTGAAAGACAGACTGACCTCCGCCCCAGTATTAGCATTGCCAGAGGGAACAGATGGGTACGCGGTGTATTGCGACGCTTCAGGTTTGGGATTGGGTTGTGTGTTGATGCAGTATGGTAGGGTAATTGCTTATGTTTCCAGACAGCTGAGGAAACACGAAAAGAACTATCTGACCCATGACATGGAATTGGCCGCAGTGATCCACGCCCTAAAAATTTGGAGGCATCATCTGTATGGCGTCCACGTAGACATCTTTACAGATCATAAAAGCCTGCAGTATATTTTCACACAGAGGGAGTTAAATCTGCGGCAGCGTCACTGGTTAGAAATGTTGAAAGATTATGATGTAAATATTCTCTATCACCCGGGAAAAGCTAATGTAGTGGCAGAGGCCCTGAGCCATATGTCAATGGGGAGTTTGGCGTAATTGTGACCCGAGAAGCGGGAATTAGCCAAGGAAATTCATCAGCTAGCTGGTTTAGCCGTTCGAGCAATGGAAACAGAAAATAATAGAGCAGTAATTTAGAATTCTGCTGTGTCATCATTAGTTACGGAGGTAAAAGAACGACAGTACGAGGACCCTGACTTAGTCCAGCTCAGAGATAGAGTTCAGAAAGGTAAGGAGTCAGATTTCCAAATGACTGAGGATGATGTGCTACACTGTAAGGGCCACCTTTGTGTTTCGAATGTTTCAGGGCTTCGCCAGCAGATAATGCATGAGGTACATTACGCTCGCTATTCCCTCCATCCAGGAGCAACGAAAATGTACCACGACATCAAAGACATCTATTGGTGGCCAGGTATGAAAGCTGAAATAGCTGAATTTGTGTCTAGATGTCCTAACTGTCAGCAGGTGAAAGCGGAGCACCAGAAGTCGGGCAGTTTGACGCAAGATATAACGGTGCCCACGTGGAAATGGGAAACGATAAACATGGATTTTGTAACAGGGTTACCCCGTACCAGACGCAGAAATGATTCCATTTGGGTAATAGTTGACAGGCTGACAAAATCATCTCATTTCCTGCCAGTGAAGGCTACCTTCTTAGCTGAGGATTATGCCGAATTATATATCAGAGAAATAGTTAGATTACATGGAGTGCCGGTGTCCATTATTTCAGATAGGGGAGCACAGTTTACAGCTAGATTCTGGCAGTCGTTCCAGAGGGGTTTGGGAACGCAGATTAATTTGAGCACAGCATTCCACCCTCAGACAGATGGGCAGGCTGAGCGGACTATCCAAATGCTCGAAGATATGCTACGAGCATGTATGCTAGATTTTGGGGGTAACTGGGATGAGTATCATTCGTTGATTGAGTTTTCTTATAATAACAGTTATCATTCAGCTATCCAGATGGCGCCCTTTAAAGCATTATATGGGCGAAAATGCAGATCGCCGGTGGGCTGGTTTGAAGTGGGGGAATCAGTGTTGATTGGGCCAGACATCATCCGACAGTCAGAGGAGAAGGTAAAGCTTATCAGAGAACGCCTGCTGACTGCTCAGAGCCGCCAGAAGTCTTATGCAGATATGCGGTGCAGAAATCTAGAATTTGCGGTAAATGACTGGGTATATCTGAAAGTGTCTCCAATGAAAGTGGGGATGAGATTTGTCAAGAAAGGCAAGCTTAGCCCGAGATTCATTGGGCCATATCAGATTCAGCGAAGAATAGGCCGAGTTGCATACGAATTGAACTTGCCTCCGGAGTTAGCATCTGTTCACCCAGTATTCCATGTATCTATGTTGAGGAAGTTCGTAGGAGACCCTTCCACAGTTGTCCCAGTTCAGGATGTCAAGGTCACAGAAGAGTTAGCATATGAAGAGGTTCTAGTAGCTATCTTAGACAGACAGATTCGCAGGTTAAGCACTAAAGACATTGCGTCTGTCAAAGTATTGTGGCGTAACAGGAACCGTGAGGAAATGACGTGGGAAGCTGAAGAAGATATGAAAGCTAGATACCCTCACCTATTCCAAGCCTAGTCAGGCGACAGGTATGTCCGTATTATTACTTATGTAGTACCTTGTGGTTGTATATGTATAAATGAGAAAGATTGATACTTAGCCATCCAGTGAATCTTAAAGTATTGCGTGCAGTACCTGCGTTGGACTTTTCTGTATTTCAGGTTTTTGCTATAGTCCATATTACAGGGGAAACTCTGCCGAAATTTTTCTAGATAATAAGTTGATAAGTCCTCTAAATAAAAGTTTACATTCGAGGAAGAATGTTCTAAAGGGGGGGAGAATGTTATACCCCATAGGATTCTCGGCACTTAGATGACCTATTCGCATGTTGGTTAAGCATATTTGAAGGCCATACGTGCTAAAGAAAGGCGCGGAAAAAAGATCGGACGAGAAACCTGTCGAACCACTGCAGAAGGAGCCGAGGCAGATCCCTTCCACGATGGCAGCGTGTCACGGAGGTGAAGCCTCCGCGTTGGCTCCGTGACACGTTGGCCTTGTCCAGGCCCAAGTATATAAAGCCCCACTTCGGTTTTAAATCATTTTAAACTTATAAATTTCCTATGAAACAGAGGGGGAAAACCAGAGGAAGAAAAGGAACGAAGAGGGTAATATAATTTTCATCCGATTACGCTGCTAAACGTTGTCCAAACTCAAATTAACCTCAGATACTGAGGTATTTAGCCGCAGAGAGCATCCTACGGATTTAGTTTCGTGAAATACGGATGACGAATCGTTGAGCTACCGAGCTAAGGTAAGTAGAATTGCTCAAAACTAGTGTCTATGTGTTCCTAGCTGTGAAGTGAATATTTCTCCCTTCTGGACCTCTGAAAAATAGCGAGATTTCGACCGTCTTTCGATAAGCCTAAGTTTAGGCTATAAATTATATCGAAAGTGACGTTGTTCTTTAAAATAAAGCTATATTTAGTATTAATTGACATATTTATGAATACAATTGGGAGAAATAGTTGAGGTACTGGCCGAGCCTCGTCCGACAGATGAATAGTTCGAGGATAAGGTATGTAAAGGTAGTTTCCTCGGCAAGTTAGTAACTTCGGTATAGTAAAGTAAGTTAAAGACCAGTAGAATATTCAGAAGTCATGTGTTATGTTTATTACAAATGTTGGTACGATATTAGAAGCATCATGTTATGATTAGCGCAGGACTTTCTAGCACGATATAGATTCTAATATAAATGTTAGGAACTGCACAGCATGCTCAGTATGTGATGTAATACAGAATATAGGATATTATCGTATTCAATTGAAACCCAGTAAAACAATGTAATATCTGTAAGGCATCTCAGAAGCAGAATGATAGGTTAAAAATGAAGTTATGAAGCATGTTAGAAGTAGTAAATCATGTTATTACAGAAACTCAGTATACAGCTCAGTATGGCAGAAGATCATATTTATACATATATACTATTATTAGTCTCGGCATGTATTAAGTACTTATACATTACCATTACTAGTTTAGTACACAGTATGTATTAATACCTTACTACTATTAGCTTCAGTATGTGGGATATGCGGATAGTATTACAAGTTGAGACCGTTGTATTGTTTTGGGGTTGGATTACCTAGCATCCATGACCGCCCCAGGGTTAATAGCTGTATCGACTCGCCCACCAGAGGACGAGGATACGTCGCTCTACGGAGTGGCATGCCGTCCCATAGGGGACGAAGATGGGATGCCAGTTTTCCCCATATTGTGCCTTGATCGGCCCTTACACACCCCTATCGAGCGGATACGCCCAGGTGTTGATTCAGGAGTCCTCCGGACTCAGATGCAGTTATAGTCAGGGGCTCAGCGAGCCCAAGTGCATACCCAGGGGACTGGCAGGATACTTATAGCTATTATAGGAGATGGGATGACCGGGGTAGGGGTATAGATTTTGTGCTGGTTGTACCTCCCGGCTTATGGGGGCCGGGTAAGGTTTGTGTGAGCTATGTTATGTTATGTTATGTTATGCCACGTTACATTAGATACGAGTAGATCGGCAGTAGAATGATACGTCTCCAGGTATGACTCCTACTCCTTCCAGTGTAGTTAAGAGTAGGCATAATTTTACATTATTAGACAGTTAATCTATTCCTTCCTATTTAAGTTCCATCAGTTGTATTGTTGTTTTCAGATGTTTCTTTCAGTTATTGCTTTACATACTCAGTACCAGCGGTACTGACGCCCGGTGGGGCGCTGCATTACTTGCCTGCAGGTACTCATAGACGAGGAGGCGCGTGATTCCTGTCAGCGATCGAGTATTCAGCTCCTGTCATCCGTAGACTGAATTTCAAAAGTGTATTTCGTTTTCTTTTGTTGTACAGTACGAGTAGGTCGGGGCCCTGTCCCGATCATTTCTATTGTTATTCCTAGAGGCTTGCAGTCTGTATATGTTCCCTGTGGTCAGTTGAGCCGGTCGTGTGAGGCCGTGCAGTTGTATAACTGTTAGTACTTTTATTTCTTTTATGTTGGCCGCGTGGGGCCATAGCTTGACAGTAGTGGTTACCTTGCCGGTCACGTAGCTTTCCAGTATTTTATTGTTGAGTTACAGATAACTAGACAGCATGGTGACCTTGTCGGCCCGCATAGGTTTCCCTATATTGAATGTATTCTGGTTAGCTGATAGTGCAGGTATAGGTGGCTATAGGCCAGTTGACCGGAGGCTGTGTTTACAGCCGTTATATAGCCGGTTTGTTTCTTCGAATAGAGCCCGGGGCTAGCCAAAGCACCAGACGTGCTTAGGATGGACCATTTAGCAGTCCAGAGCCTAGCAGGCACCAGGTGCCCGTCATACCCTCCATGGTGGGGTGTGACAAATTTGGTATCAGAGCAGGTTGTATCCCAGGGAGTCTGCAAGCCGTGCTAAGTAGAGTCCTGTCCATGGATGTGTTGTGCACCACATACTATGGGTAGGAGGCTGCAAGGCATGATAGGATGGTTGTCTTTTATTCTTATTCAGTCGTGTTGTAGAGCGGTACAATATAGGGTTGGGTCCCTAAAAGCTTACTGTGTTCTTTGGTTACAGATAATGTCAGACCAGAGACACCCTATCACAGGCAGGAGTTTAGATATTGCAGCAGGGGAAGGCACCAGCAAGATGCCTCACACTCATTTAGAAACAGCCCGATCAGAGGGCACTACAGAGGCATCGTCCCAGCCTTCTCAGCAGTCTCCACCACATCAAGAGCCACTTGGGGCGACACTACCTCCAGCAGTCCCTATACCGACACCTTCCGACCAGGAGGTTAGGAGTGCGGTAGTTATGTTAGCACGGATGATGGTTGCTCAGCGTCAGCCGATGCCGTCTACAGTTGCAGAGTCGTCAGGAGGGCCCGGTAGTTCGAGGGTCCGAGAGTTCTTGGCTCTGAATCCCCCACAGTTTACAGGTACGGACCGGACAGAGGACCCTCAGGATTTTCTGGATCAAATGTAGAGAATTTTCAGGGTGATGCATGCCACGCCTACAGAATCAGTTGAGTTGGCATCATTCCGGTTACGGGACATCGCCGTATTATGGTATGAAAGCTGGGAAAGGTACCGAGGGAGAGATGTTTCCCCTCCAACCTGGTCCAGCTTCTCAGGAGCTTTTCTGGATCACTATTTGCCATGGGAGATTCGACAGGCCCGGGTAGACCAGTTCCTACATCTGGAGCAGGGGGCCATGAGTGTTCGGGAATATTCCTTGCGGTTTGATTCTTTGGTCCTTCCGTGATGTCCACTGCGTCTTTCTTTTTCGTTTCTTAATCTCCCTACCTACGACTAACCCAATGACTCGTGGGGCTTGGCCACGAGTTGTGGTCATGCCCGTGTGGTCTTCTCTTCTCAAATCTTAAATTCCATCCCCTGGCCTTCCCCATGAGTCACAACAGAACTCGTGGGTGGATCTCACGAGTCTCCTCACGACTCGTTATAAGTCTGCTGCAGGATTTTCACAATTTCTTTGTTTAAACTCCCGGGCCTTATCTTTGGTCTTCCAAGGTATAACAATTCATAGATGGGTAATTTGTAAACATTCTTACATGCTAGATATTTCATCATACTTGAAATTATCAATCATAAACTTGGCTTTTCCATGAACTTGCATAATTAGGCATAATCATCTAAAATTTGAAATCATGAATTTGTAATCAAAACAAGATTAAAATCTTGCCATGAATCTTCAAATATACTTTAAAACATAAGGGAATAGACCCAAAAACAATTGATAGAGAATTCTATAAAATTGGGTTAAAACCCCTTTTTAGATCATATCTTGGATTGAGACTTGATTCATGAATTTAAGGAGAGTTTGAGCCTGAGGGTGAAAGTAACCCTCATTCAATTCCTTACATACCTGGGTAAACTGAATCTACACTTGTCCTTGAAAGCCCAAGAGATTTCGAGAAGAACTTAAAGAATTTTCGTCTTGATCTTCAATGGGGAACTCCTAATTTTGCATGCAGGGGAAGGGAATGTTTTAGAATAGGTTTAATCCCTTTAAAACACCTCCCTTAGAGCTTAAACTGACATAGTTTAGGACTTAGGAGCTTATAATTGTGAAAACATCCTTACTAATTTCACAAAGAAATTATACACTGCTAGGAGTCAAGACTGACACCATGAGTTGTACCTCGATACCGTGACTCATGGTTACCACCCATCACTAGCACTATTTTCCATGAGTCAGACCATGAATCATGCCATCAAATGATGAGTCGACTAATCCCCCCGTGGTCACTGCTTCCAAAATCCTCAGTCCCTTCCCACAAGTGCCGGCCACGTCCGTTGTTTCCCACAATAAGTCATGCCCGACTCATTCCTCCCAAACCTAATACACTAGAAACCTATTACAACCACTGACCACGAGTCGTACCACCAACCTACGACTCGTGGTTTTCTCTTGTGGTTCACTCATCCAGCTCCTCCATCCTTCTGATGAGTTGTCGACCACAGGTCGTACAATGTCTGATACATTCTAACCAGGGTAGCTCAATCCTCAAACAACCTTTGAAACTCTTAGGGTATTACATGGCTATTATCACGAGAAGTGGAAAAGTGGTAGCTGATGCGGATGTTAAGTCCAAGAAAGTTTTTGATCCTAAAGCAAGTGATGCAGTAAGTGATAAGGTGCCAAGAGCACCAATTTATGTTGACAATGAGGAATAACTAGAGGACAAAGGAGTGGATTCTCTTCCTGAGAATGTTGTTGTTGATAAATAGGGCAAGAAGGCCCTCAATACAAAAGGCCAACTACCTTGAATTCCACCCCTTACGCTCAGCAGTTGGCCAAAAAGAAGTACAACCAATCTAAAAAATTTCATTGACATGTTCAGTAAGTTATCCATAAATATACCGCTTGTGGATGCATTGCTCTAGATGTCTGGCTATGCCAAATTCATGAAGGAGATATTAGAAAAAAAGAAGATTGTGGATGTGGGCACAGTGGAGGTGTTGCACCATTGTAGTGCCGTGATGGCTAGTAATCTTGCTCCTAAGAGAGGACCCAGGAGCATTCACCATTCCATGCACTATTAGAGTGTGCATGTTCAATAAAGCGCTATGTGATCATGGAGTGAGTATCAACCTAATGCCTCTCATAATTTTTAAAAAGTTAGGTTTGGGGAGTCCTAAGCCTCCAACAATGAGGCTATTAATGGATCATCGCTTTATAAAGTGCCCCGTAGGAGTGCTTGAAGATGTTTTGGTCTACGTTGATAAATTTATCCTTTCAATCGACTTTTTCATGCTGGATTGCGATATTTATATTGAGGTTCCCATAATCTTAGGGAAACCACTATGGCTATGGGAAGAGCATTGTTTGATATAGAGCTGCAGGGTTGAAGTTTAGAGTTGGTGGCAAGGAAGTCACATTTAATATTTTCCAACCAACGAAACAACCTTATGAGTGCAAAGTGATTGCAG
The DNA here is from genome assembly GCA_035772735.1 of Datura wrightii. NCBI lineage: Eukaryota > Viridiplantae > Streptophyta > Magnoliopsida > Solanales > Solanaceae > Datura > Datura wrightii. The sequence goes on from JASDFA010000016.1 coordinate 170,541,863, forward strand.
TCCTTGAGGGGAAGAAGATGACTAAGGGAGCGAATTTGATGAGGGAGTTAATACAGATAATGAATCTTCGAATAATTGATGAGTGGGTGATGAATCCATCGTGCCATGACGTTAAATAAGGCACTTCTCTAGAGGCAACCCAAGTGATTTTGAATTCAGTTGCATTTCATGTTCTTGTTGTTTTTGTTTTGTCAGATGGATTGGATGGAAAACCATGTGGAAGAAAAATAGGGGATGAGCCCCACGCAAGACCTGGGAAAATACAGGTACCAAAGCTCAATAAGAAGTTCAAGCATAGCCTAGAACCAAAAAGTCTAAGAAAAATGAAGGATATTTGTGCCTCACCCGCGAAACACAAGTCTGGCACAAAACCAAACCGGAATACCTAGAAAAAATTGAAAAAAGTAGAGGTAACCTACGAGTCATCTATGAAATGTAGGCGCAAACCCGCGAAATGCTAGTTAAGTGTAATACAGAGGCAGTAAACTAGGTAGGAATGAGGCAACCTGCATTTAAAACTCGGTTCACAGGTGCATATCTGTGGCCGCAGGTTTAGCACATGCATAGGTATGTGCAAAAATATAAAATTATTGAATGACTCATTGACCAAACCCGACTCATGGCCGACTTAAGTATTTTAAACTTCTCCTCACTTCCCACAACCCCATTTTCTGCACCATTTTTAATTCCTATAACCACTCAACCAACCACTTCAACTTCCCTCATTAAACCCATTTAATCCCACCTTTAAATCCACCAATCCATTCATCTTCCCTCCATCTATACATTCCATCTCCCTTCACCACTTTCTACCATCACTCACCACTCTCTCTATCTAACCACAAGTAAAAGCTTTGGATTGGCCATTGTGAATAAAGAAAATTCAAGTTTCACATTTCATTTCTTCTCTCATCCCCTTGCGTATGTGTTGCTTTTCAAAAATTCAAGTTTCACATTTCATTTCTTCTCTCATCCCCTTTGGTATGTGTTGCTTTTCATCTTTACTCTTTAAAATTCTTGATGACTGTAGTACAATCAAAGCATGCTAGTATTCCAATTCTTCATGGCCCATTTCCCCCATTCCTTATTAAGTATCTTCATGCTCATGGTAGAATTTGTTATAGGTATTGTGCGACATTCATAATTACAAAATTTCATGTGGGTAGAAATCCTTATTCATAATGCTAGATCTATTACATGTGCTCTTTTATCTTAAAATATTAGTTGGGGTGAAATTTGAGTAACCCATGTGCTCGGAATGTATGATTTTTTCCAATGATAGATAGGTTGATGTCTTTCTTAAGGGAAAATCATCACTCTTTCTTTTGTGCTTTATGATTGATGAAAATGTGATATTATGACGAATTGGGTGAATTATGCATTTGACTTGATAAGTTTGGTTGTGTATGGGAACTTGATATTTCTCGATGATAGACGGGGTAACGTCCATCTTAAGAGAAGGCGTTGAGTGGTCCCAATAGCTTGATGGTAATCTAAATGATTGTTATATCTTTAAGGGAAGTCTGAGTACTCGTGAGATGTAATATGCTCATACTTGTGTGAAAATGGGAGTTGTTGAGCATGAAAAAGTGTGGTAGTCACTATCGTTCAACTGTGGTTCGCGGATGCTTATCTGCGAAATGCAGGTAGTAGTGCAGGAATGGGGTTGAACTTCAGGTTCACTGTTACCCTTTGGCACCACATCTGCGAAGCGTGGATCACTACTTGTGATACCCAGGTACAACGCTGGTACCTCCCATATTTTGCTGAGTTTCTACCGCAGATTTACAACATACCTACGAGCTGCGGGTCTCAGCCTACGAATGCAGGTCTAGCACAGGTGCTACTAGTGGGTGATAATTGTGTTCTATTTTTATGGACATCCAATCTTTTTTCTTTTTACTCTCAACTTAGAATAGTTATTTTGTTTTACCTTCTTCATGAAAAATACAAAAAGGTTCTGGTTTTTATGGAACTAACTTTGTTATATCGGAACAAAAATTATTCTAGGAAACAAGACAAAGGGAAAGCCCCATCCTCATCTAAAAGCAAAGGGAAGGGAAAGGCAAATGCAACTCCAGCCCCTGCTAATAGCCAAGATGCCATTATCTTCTGTGTGCCAAACATGATGGAGTACTATCTCACATACATAAATAGGCCAACAACTCTAGAGAAGCACTTTGATTTGGTAGGATTGAGGGGTGACTTCCCCAACATTAATGCACAATTCAATGAGAGGCATTGGTATGCTTTCATGGAGGCTCTACCAAATTTCATCTTGAACCTAGTGCCAGATTTCTATGACTCATATTAAGTGAGGCAAGACTCCATGAATCATAAAGGAAAGGTAGATTAGTTCCCATGCCTCCCATCGGTCGTGGTTTGTGGAGTGGAGGTAGACATCACTCCAGACACCATCAATTCTATTTACTAGGAGGACGAAATTGACTCTGGGATTGAGTTTATAGCGAGGGTGGTCAAAAGGAGAATCAATTTGGCTGGGTGGCGCGTATCATTGCTAACGGTCACTCAGTCTGGGCTTCCTTGGGAGGCAAAATTGCAAGGCAAGACCTTAAATTCGAGGCTATGGCTGGAGTTTGTATGTTGCCATCTCATGCCTTCCAAGAATGATCAAAGGGGTCACCTTGAGGCCACTATACTAATTATTTGTATTTTTTTCGGAGTACCTATAAACTTAGGCGAAGTGATCTCCACCTAAATTAAGAGAAAAGCTCGCCATCAAGGCCTCTCCATTCCCTACCCATTTCTCATGAGCCAATTATGCAAGAGAGCAAGGGTCCCACTATTTCTAGATGAAAAGCCCAGCTCCGCTACTAGTTTGGTTAGCATAGATAAGAAGAGCGACGTTGATGCTCCCAAGAGTAGGTGAAAGAAATGGCAAGCTTGGGATGAACTCTAGGGCTCAACCTCTCATGATATAGATGAGACCTCCATGGATCCTGACCTCAATGAGAAAAACCTCGAGATGTCAGGACATGTTTCCAAAGAGACAACACTCCGAGGCCTTTATCTACACCTTTATCCTCTAGACCAAGTGAGATCCAAAAGTTGGCAGAAATGACACGCTTGCACAAAAACCAACTTCAAAGGTTAGCTCAAGATCTGCCAGTCCTCATCCAAAGGTCGGTGAAGAAGGTCAATAAGGATGTGTTTAAGAGTTTGAACAAGCTGTGCTCCCATGTGGATGTGGTTGAGGGATCGGTCTCATATTTGCGAGCTAATGCGAGAAAGATGCAAAACAGGGCACCCATGATCGACCCCGACATGAGCTTCCTTGATGAAGCCATGGTTGCGCCGCCTATAGCGCGAGGACCCATTGATGACCTGTTTGTGGGCTTAGATGAAGAAGATTAGGCCAAAAACGGAGGTGATGATGGTGAGGTTGAAGAGGTTGATGATGATGCTGAAGCATAGCTAATTCAGGGAGTTCTTACCCATCCTTGTTCTTACTTTGTGCATTAGGAACAATGTAGCTCTTAGTTGGGGGTGGGTTTGGTTAATTATTTTCTCTTCTTTCCCTTTACAGGATTGAATTATTTTTTTTCTTTGTTGATGTTCTTGTTTTGTCTAGTTAAATGAACTCCCTCGTTGGGCTTGTTTTGAAAGTTGAATGAATACCTTTGTCGGGCTTGTGTTAAAATGAAAATCTTATGTTGACAATGTGACTTTCCATTGATGGGTCTGTTTTACTTTTCTAAATGATTCATGAACCATGGTTAATAATCGTCTTTTTTCATAGTATATAGTAATAAACTCCAAGGATTTTCTTTATACCTCGGTTCTTTCCCAAGGAAAAAAATTCTCTCTTTCTTTTCTTTTTGATTGTTGAACCGAGTGACATTTCTCTATGATAGATTGAGCGGCAACTTTCTTAAGGGAAAATGTCAAGTCTAGTGTCTTCTTATGTCTTTTGTCGCACTTGTTTTAAGAGGTACCACCAAAATTTTTTAATTGGCATTGCAAATGAGTTATGAGATAAAAGAGACACTTGAAATTGCAAATGAGCACTCTCTTGTCATAGGTTGCACATTCCTTGTCCTACTTTTTGATTCACAAGTTAGCTTGTTAAAAGTCATACTCCTGATGTGATTTTGAAAAATGTGTTAACTCCTTAGATTGTGATGCTTTTTGTGGTGAGGCCTTTGTCTTAATTCTCATGTGTGCCTAATTGTCTAAAACACGCCCTAAGTGTGAATCAAGGAAAAATTCTAGATGTGGCTGCACTTAAAACATGATCTTAGGCTTTATTTGGATAGTCACTTCACCCAAAATGACCTCCTTGAACATCAATATTTGCTAGCCAATGTTTGAGCCCTTAATCCTTTTTCATGAAAACCGCATTACAAGCCTATTACCCTTTTGTAATCCTTCTCGCCATCCTCCCTAATTTCTAGTGAATAAAAAAATGAAAAAAATGGGGCTTCAAGCCCAAGAGTTGGGGAGAGATAAGGAAATGATTTGACATGAGGCAAAAGCCTAAGTTTGGGGATTTAAAAAAGAGAAATATGTGAGCTTCAATGGTATCACCAAATTATGAATGAAATAAATGAAAACGATTGGTGAAAATCTCTTATCATTAGAAGAAAAAAAATAGTTGAAAGGTGCTATCTCTTGCTTAGATGAGGCTAATTGTGTAATCCAAGGTGTAATAAGGGTGGTTCATGATGAAAAATGTAGATGATGAATAAAAAGAGATAAGGTGGAGTGATCACAATAATGAAGAGAGATGTTTTAATATGTTCACAAAAGGCTTTAAGGAGGTTTTAGTCACTGGAACAAAAAATTATCCTACCCTTACATCGAGCCTTCATTATGACCCTCAAGACCTTAGTGTTTTCGAGTGTAGCAACTCTACATTAGTGGTGAGTTACACGAAGGGCAAGCCTATAGGTCAATTTGGATGCACTTGAATTTCTTTGTGAGACTGATCGTATTTGCTTTATTCTATAATCCCTAAGTATGTAAAGTGAATGAAACTGAATGGGATTCTCTTTTTGTGTGAGTGACATCATTTCCTTGGGGTATACGCTAAAGTGTATTTCTAATTGAGATGTGTAAATGAGACAAGTGTGCTGTGAACTTGAAGGAAAACCTTGAATGTGGATTGCCAATGACTTGAGATGCTACTTGAGCTTGTTTGATTACCTATTCTCCTTGTTTTGAATGAAAGGAATACTTTTAAAATATGCCAACTATTTGTGGTCACCTCTTGATGTATGTGCAACATGTTTGAGTCTTTTTTGTTATTGAGTCGTTATGCGATTTTGGGGTTATCCTATGTTCTAGTGGTCCTTTATGTGCAACTCTTGTGTTATGATGTGCTTAAATCAATTTCGTAGTTATGAGGTAATGCCTTGCTTGAGAACAAGTAATGGTTAAAGTTTAAGGGTTTGATGAGTTGGTAATTTACCAATACATTAGAGTTTTAAGCATGAGCTTTTTCTTTGTTTTCAATTCAATTAGGAAGGCTTTATTCCTTTTCTCTTTGATTTTATTGGTATTTAACTTAAGCAAATAAAGCAAAGGAATTGAACCAAAAGTAAAGTTGCTGGAAGTAGAAGACTTGTGTGCCGCACTTCGGCACCTGCGAAATACAAGTGCCACACAAATGAGCACTATACTAAAGTGGAAGAAGTCCTGCGAGGCCCAGGTTGGCACCTGCGAAACACAGGTCCAACTGCAGAATGGATCCAAGACTATCTGACCGAACCTGCGGACGACCTGTGGCTGCGGATTGGTACCTGTGGAGTACAGGTGCCACGCAAGTGACCTTTATGCTGACAAGGGTAAGAATGTCAAGCTCTAGCACAAAAGCACTTTGGATGCTTCTAAGGGAAAAATGCGAATCTGTGCTCAAGGAGAAGGAGCAAAATTTCCCTAAATTTGTACATACCCTTAAAAAAGAAGGATGAAGAATTGCTTTTGTAAGAAGAACATTGTAGAGAGAGAAAGATAGAGAGAAGTTAGAGCTTTTATTTCTTTTTCTTCAAGTAGTTAGGGCAAAACCTACCGTGGGAGCATATTTTGAAAGCATTAGTTTTCTATTCAATGATGAATGTTAAGGAATCATTTATGGGTATAATCTTCTTATCTTCATTCATGAGTAGCTAATTCTATGTTAGGGGTGTGTGCTTGATAAGGGCTTAGAATGGATTGGGTGTTGTTTCTTTAGTCTTAAATTCACTTATCTTGCATGAATCTATTGCTTTCTTTAAGTTTTAATTGAAAAATTTATGGTTTCAACCATAAATTGTTTTACTTATCTTGCTTTTGCTTGAGAAAGAGAAGTAGAATTTGGGTGAGTAAGCAATAGTGGGGAATTGAATTTTCAATTTGTGGATTGGGCTAGAGATAGCCAATACCTATTTTCATAATTCAGGTTGAGGCTAAAAATAGCTCAAATCTTCTCCAAGTTAATGTGTCTATTTTTCTATGTGACCTTGGGGTTTGAGAAAACCCAAGTAAAATGCACCTAAGATCTCCATAACAATCCATACTTATAATTGGTTCTTTAGACTTAACAATTGACCCCAATCCAATTGACGCCCATTCAATAGCACATCCCTAGTTTGTTGGCATTCTTTACTATAATCTATTGTTTTGTTATTGCATTTAATGACATAGAGTTGATCTTTCTTTCCCCCAAAATTGTAATACCCCGGAAGTGCGTAGGAGTAGACCCGAAAGTGAAAAGTCAAAAACTGCAGAAATCTAGGAAAAAGGTTGTAGGACGAGAAGAACAACGACTTGTGGTATGTAACCACGAGCCATTGTAAGTAGTCGTGGTAAGAGGCTAGGCCTAGTGAAAGTGTAGACAATGGGCGTCATAACGACCCATTGTGAGAAGGGACGATCCGTTGTCAGGAGTCGTGGTAGGGTAGTCGGATTTAGCAGTGGAGATGACGGATGGATACCACAGCCCGTTGTAGGATATAACAAGTCATGGTGAGGCTCATTTTGAAGGAGTTCAGAATTTCAGAAGAAGGAAACCACAACTGATTGAACGACCCGTTGGTTGATAGGACGAGTCATCCTGTCTGTCCGTTGGTTGGTTCCAGAAGTAGGCTTTAAGTAGTTCATTCAACGAGCGATAGGATGGGTCGTCATTGGTTCCAACGACCCATTAGTGCTATCTGTTGGTTCCATCTGGCCAGATTTCAAGGCAGGTTCATTAAGGGTAATTTCGACTTTTTCATGATATGAGGCCCTAAACTACATCGTTTTATCATGGGAAAACTTGATTTTTAAGAAAATGACCTATTCTAAACTCTCATTCATGCATGCAAAGATATTGAAAGGTGATCTAAGGGGATTTTAAGCTTTTCTCTTCAATTCTTCCAATTTCATTCTTGGGCTTCTGAGGAGAGTTAGAATTTGATAGTCCCAGGTATGTAAGGCTATAAATGGGTGGTTTCTTCCACACCCATGTCCCTACTCTATGAATTATTACTTAAAATTTATTAAAAACTCATGGGGATTTGGTAATTGATTAATTATGAGTTTTGTGAATTTGAAATATTATCATAATCTATGGATTTTGATCATCTTTTGAGATTTAAATTGATTATAACATTGTGGATTTTGATATCTAAGCAATTAAGTTTAATTATGCATTCCCCATGATGAATCGATTTATGATTTAATTTCCCATTGATGTTCTTTACAAGATCAACATGAATTATGATTTAAATTATGAATTTATTATGTTATCTGTTATGATTTTATGAAATTCAAGCTATATGCATGAATCTACAAGTATGTATGAATCTTATTAATCATGAATTATGCTTTTGTCCGACTCATGGGCCTCATGTCATGGCTAGTCCACGTATGTTCAAGCATGTTTACGATTATCAAGATTTAACTAGCCCATGGACTCATGTATGTATTATTATGAGCACTATATATGTTTTGGGAGTAATATCAAACACCGAGTAGGTTCGGGGCTTAGGTTAAGCCCCGGATCTCATGAACTACATGCCACCGTAGGTATGTTGGGACCCCTTCCATGTTAGCCCCTGGTCCAAATATCCCTTTTCATGGTCATATCACAATTTCTTGGTTCTACCCTTAGCAAGGTATGAAATCCCTCCCGACTAGGGTTACAAGTCGGGCTTCATGTGTACTCCTATAGGGCATGTCAGTTAAGAGTATCTTCCAATGTTCCTCATGATTTATGCATGTTATGATTATGTATATTCGCTCTAGTCATGTTAAGTAAAGCTCTTCTATTATGATTATAATTATTTTTATGTTACAAATATTTTGAAAATCCTGAACTGTATGATATGTTATTTTGATTTATGATACGAGCATGATGCCCTACTCTTATGATAATTTATGAATTTTATACATGTTTTAATTGTTTGTTTTACTTACCTTGAATACTTAGTACATTCCACGTACTGACCACATACATTCTATGTTGTATCGTTTTAGGATACAGGTCCAGTTGTTAGGCTCATCCTCACCCGTAGATAGTTTCAGATTTTCTCTCAGCACACTTGGTGAGTCCTCATGTTCCGAGGGCTGTATGTTCGTACTTTATGTTGTTCCTTTTAGTTTCTAGATCTTGGGTTAGTTGGGGAGTTTTCCCATTAACCCGTCCTTCATGTTTAGAGGCTTATTAGACTACAAGTTGTATTTAGCCGTATTGTATAAGTCTTGTAACATCTTTCCCTTATGCTATGTTATGATTATGTACTTTTATATTAAGTCTTCCATTCATGTTATTGAATTAGATGCATGCTCATGCCATGGGTCGACTTGGGGTCTCTCGAGGCTCCTTGTCCAATGCCTACCATCCGAGTGTACGTTTGGGTCATGAAAAACTTGGTATCAGAGTCATAGGTTTAATGTGTCCTAGGGAGTATGAAAGACGTGTTAGGTAGAGTCTTTTTCATGGGTGTGAAGTTCACCACACCTATGACGAAGAGGCTACTAGACGTTTAGCAAATATTCCCTTCTTTCATGTTTTATGTCGTGCGATGAACGTCCTTCACTCTTCTAATTCGTGCTATTCGCATTTGCAAAATCATGCCTCCACGTCGAGAAAACACCAGGAGAAATGGAAATGGTAATGACCATGAGGGTGCCCATGATGGTGAGCATCAACCAGCTCCACCCGTTCACAAAGAGCATGTACCAGAGCTAGCTGCCCACGCTGAGTTTAGGGCGGCGATTCAAATGCTGGCACAGGCCATGACAGCTCAGGTTTAGAATCATACTATGGCACATTATCCACCAAATGGTAATGCGGCAGCAGCAAGGGTGAGGGATTTCTTGAGGACGAACCCTTCGGAGTTTACAGGGTCGAAGGTAGACGAGGACCCACATGATTTTATTGAGGAGATTTTGAAGATCACCCAGGTTACGGGGGTGAACAATGGGGAATTCCTTGACTTTACCTCCTATCAGCTAAAGGAGGTAGCACATATATGGTTTAAGCAATGGAGAGATGCCAGGGCGACGGGTGCAGGCCCGATAGGTTGGCATGAGTTTCACATTGCATTCATAGATCAGTTCTTCCCTCGGGAGATGAAGGAGCTCAAGGCAGCCAAGTTTGCTAATCTGAAGCAGGGTAACATGTCTATCCAGGAGTATGCATTGAAGTTCACCCAGTTATCTAAATATGCTTCAGAGTTGGTGGCGGATCAGCGGGCGTGGGTGAGCCGTTTTATGCATGTAGTAGCAGATTATTTGGAAAAGGATTACTGGATCGCCATGCTTCACAGGGACATTGATTTTCCATGTATTGTCTTGCCTGCGCAGCAGATGGATTCAGTCTACAGGAGGCAGAGAGAGGCCAAGAGGGCTAGGAACGATGGCTACGGGCTTTCTCAAGCTAGTTCAGAGGGTGGACCACGTCAGACCCAACACAGGTCCATTGCTCCAGCTCCATCATCGAGCAGCACGCCATCTAGGTTTAGGGGTGACCAGAGGAGCAAGGCTAAAGGCTCAAGGGATTAGGATAGTATGCAGGTGGAGCACACTTTTTCAGTTTGTGCGAAGTGCGGCAAGAATCATCTGGGAGCTGCCTGGTCGGTGCGAATGCTTGTTTTGGGTGTGGCAAACCCGGACATAGGATCAGGAATTGCCCTGCAGCCAGTTCTGCCACTCCAGCATCATGACCCCCTCAGTAGGGTGCCTCCACTAGTTAAGCAGGCGGTCAGTGCCAAAACCGATTTTATGCCCTAGTACCCCACCAGAAGCAGGAGGCATTGCCAGATGTGGTCAGGGGTATGTTGCAAGTCTTCCGTATTGATGCTTATTCTTTGTTAGATCTAGGAGCTACTTTGTCTTTTGTGACCCCTTACATTGCTAGTAGTTTTGGAGTTAGTCTGGAAATTCTATCAGAACCGTTCTCTGTATCTACTCTAGTCGGTGCTCAGTGGTAGCTAGGCAGGTATATAGAGGTTGACCCATCGCAGTGTTGCATAAGGTTACCTCCGCAGACTTAATAGAGCTGGACATGACTGACTTTGACATCATTTTGGGTATGGATTGGTTGTTTGCATGTTATTCTTCCATTAATTATAGGACCCGTGAGGTACAATTTCGATTTCCGGGAGAGTCAGTTTTGGAATGGAAGGGTAATTCAGTTGTACCAGCTGGTCGGTTTATTTTCTATCTTAAGGCAAGGAAAATGATCTCTAAGGGTTGCATGTACCACCTAATTAGGGTTAAGGACATGGAGTCCGAGACCCCGACTATTCAACCTGTTCCGATGGTGTGTGAGTACTCAAAGGTTTTCCCCGATGATTTGCCAGGTGTTCCTTGATCTTGGGCAAATTTATATGCCCAAGTGATACTCAAATGTGTCATTTTGCCTTGTTTATCTATCGATGTTTGTACATTCTCATGTGAATTGTAATAAAATATGAATTTATACTAACCAACATGATTAGCATTGTTTTGCAGGAAAAATATAAAGTTAGGGAGCTAAGATGCATGTTGGGAGAGATCGGGATTGGACTCGGAAGCTAGCAAGGGAAAATGCACAAGGAAAGAAAGAATTAAAGGGGCTCCGTGATGGAGCCATGTCACGCTGCCATCGCGGATGCCTTCTGCCTGGATGCTTAAAATATGTCAAATTCCAGTGAAGGTGCGCGTTGGGGCTATGGCACGTTGGCCTAGCCCCGCGTTGCACACCGTGCCACGTTGGGCCTTAATACCTGGACGATCGGATTCCAGTGAGGGTCCGCGTTGGTGGCGTGTCACGGAGGCAGTGCTCCGCGATGCACTCTGTGACACGTTGCTTGTTATTTCGGGAAAAATTCCCACTAGTATAAATAGAACACTTAGGTTCATTTTTAATTATTCTGACTAGGTGGAGCAAGAACGTGGGTTACAGGCAGTTGAGGGGACAAAAATCTCAGGGTTTTTCTCTATCTCCTTCTTCTTTATTTCAATTGCTTGTATGATTAACACTCATTTAACGATGTTTAATCCATAAATGAGTGGCTAAATTCCCTTCTTGCTGAGGTTAAGAACATTGTATTGAAATGTGATTATTGATAAATTGGGTTTTCATCTTTTCTTCCATGGTTGTTCTATTGATTCTTGTTCTTACTGCGTTAATGTGTGGCCAACATTAATGTATATCTAAAAAGTCCGGTTTCACTCGAGAGAGCAAGAAATTGGAAAGTTGTGAATTGATAGGATATGATCTTTTATTAGTTTGGGAAAATTGAGAATTGATTTACCTTCAGTATAGAAATATACCTGAAAGTCGTATTAGTCAATTAAAGAATCGGTTTTGTATGGCTAGAACATGAATTTCGTTTTATCACAGAAATGTAGGTGGAAGGTTCATGATTCTTAAGTTGGGTTAAATACGAGAGTTTTAATCCATAGGCAATAATTCTTGACTAGCAACCGGAGGAAAGATTAACCAAATTGTATCGATAATTTATTTCTCTACATGTTCATTTTAACCTCAGCATGCTCATACTTATAGTTCAGACTCAAATTGTATATTCGTTTTAGACTTAGTATAAAATTAGGAAACAAAATATCAAAATCTTTTTCACACTGTTGTCTGCAATTTAGAGTTAAAGTTTATTGACACTTGATTAGATTGATACCTTAGTCCAGTCCCTGTGGGATCGATACTTGGCTTACTTGAGCCACTTTACTACTTGTTCGACCACGTGTACTTGCGTGTAGTTATTCCAAACAGCCCAAACAAATTTTTGGCGCCGTTGCCGGGGACTAGCAATTGGTAATTTTTCTTAAGTGTTAGTTTACTATTTCTTCTTAGTGTTGACAACTTGGTCTTAGCCTGTATTTTGCAAATATTAATTTCTGTTGAACACTAGCAAGAGACAAGGATCTGGTGGACTCATATTTAGAGCCGGAAAGACAATTTCATCGTCAAAGGAGAGAAGCTCTAGAGAAAAAGCTGCAGTTGCTCAAACAAACAAACCTGGAGCAACAACAGAATCCACCAGTTGTAAGGGCAATGTTAGTGCCCGAGGACATGACGGCTAGGCCGGTTCGTGAAGTGGCAATCCCACATGCTAACAATGTTACATATAGCATCCGCAAACCTAAGCCAGGAGGGAGGTTCGAGCTTAAACAAAACATGGTGCAATTGCTGCACACCAGCGGGCAATTCACAGGTCTCTCTCATGAGGATCCACAACAACATCTCCAAAATATTTTGGAGATAAGTGACACTTACATCCCCGCTGGAGTGTCATCAGATTATGTCAGGCTTACATTGTTTCCATTTTCACTTTTGGGAGAAGCTAAGAGGTGGTTGAAAGCTGAGCCACCTAATTCCATCACCACGTGGGATGATCTTGCAAAGAAATTCTTGATACGGTTCTTCCCATCTGGTAAAACAGCAAGACTTAGAAGTCAAATTCTGAGTTTTAAACAGAGAGAGGGAGAGAATCTGTATCAAGCTTGGGAGAGATTCAAATCAATGTTGTGGGATTGTCCTCATCATCACCAATCCAATGATGTGTTGGTGCATACTTTCATAGAGGGTTTGGAACCCCACACAAAAATCTTGCTAGACTCAGCTGCAGGGGGAAAAGCATTAGAGAAGACTTATGAAGAGCTGTATACCTTGTTGAATCGTATTTCGCAGGGAAATCCGGAGTGGAATGCGGATTCGTCAAGAGGAGTAACAAGGAAAGCAGCAGGAGTCTTAGAAGTGGATGGTTTTACAGCTATTGCTGCACAGATAGCTGCGTTACAGAATCAACTCAACACCCACTTCAGTAACATGAGCATGAACCAGTCTCAAGCCCCAGTGAATGTAGTGCAGCAGATTTAGTGTGAAGTGTGCGGGAGTAGTGAACACTCAGCTGAGTGTTGTGGAGCAAATCCTGATTAGGTGAACTTTGTTGGTAATATATAGAGAAACAACCACCTACAGTATGGCAACAGCTACAATTCCAACTGGAGGAATCACCCGAATTTCTCTTGGGGTAGCAATAACCATCAAGGACAAAGTTCGAGTCACGGGGCGCAGAGAAATCAAGGAGGGCAGCAGAACTATCAGTCATAATACAGAAGCAACAATGCACCTCCTCCACCACCATCACCCATCATCGAGGAAATGTTCAAGACAATGATAGCTAACCAAGATCAATTGCAGGCTGACTACGTGAAATTGGCAGCTGAGGTAAAGAACAATCAGTTAGCTACAAAGGCGCTGGAGTACCAGTTTGGGCAATTTGCTGGAGCCCAAAACATCAGGCCTAGAGGAGGACTTCCGAGTGGCACTGATCCCAACCCCAAGCAAGTGAATGCAGTGACCACAAGGAGTAGTTTACAACTTAAAGAGGTGGAACTAGAAAGACCACCTCAACAGTCGGGAGCAGCAAAAACTGAGAGGGAGCAACGTGATGATAGGGGGAAGAAAAAGGATGCTGAACCAGAAAGACCACCACCCCCATTCCCTCAACGATTAAAGAAACACAAGGAGGAGGCGTGTTTCAAAAAGTTCATGGAGGTGCTTAAACAGGTACACATTAACTTACCTCTTGTTGATGTTTTGCAGGGAGTGCCGAAGTACGCAAAGAATATTAAGGACATCGTGGCGAACAAAAGCAGGTTGACTGAGTACGCTACAGTGGCTCTTACGGAGGAGTGCACTTCCTGGATACAAAACAGGTTGTCCACAAAGCTCAAGGACCCTGGGAGCTTTACAATACAAATTACAATCGGGCAGAGTATCCGAGCTTGCGGATTATGTGATTTCGGAGCGAGCATTAACTTGATGCCGACATCGGTATTCAAGAAGTTGGGGCTAGGGAGTCCTAGACCAATAACAGTGATCTTGGAATTGGCGGATCGTTCCTTAGCCAGACCTGATGGCATTGTGGAGGACGTGCTGGTGTAAGTGGGCTCTCTCATCTTCCCGGTAGACTTCATTGTGCTGGACTTCGAGCCAGACGCGGAAGTCCCATTTATTTTGGGACGTCCTTTCTTGGCTACCAAGAAAGCACTTATTGATGTAGCTGCAGGGCAGCTAACCATGCGAGCACATGATAAGGTGGAGGTGTTTGATGTGTACAAGGCCACCAAGCTCCCGACCATGTACGAGGAACTCTCGGTGATCAACGTGATTAATCGAGCTGATGTTGTCCAGAGCGTTGAGTCACGGGAGTTATTGGGGAAACCACCGGAGTGATGTAAGCATTACTGGGGTGAGGACGGTCGTCGAGAGAAAACGTCCATCACCCTAGAGGATGACTGAGCTTAATGACGTCGAGCCGCGACGGTAAACCAGGCGCTGCACGGGAGGCAACCCGTGAAGTTTTTGTAAAATGTGAATAGATTTCGTAGAAAAGAAAGAAAAAAATAAGAAAAAAAATAAAAACAAAAAAAATTTGTATTTTATGTGAAACCTATAAATTCTAACCAATTTCTTGTTGTGACATAAATTTCAGGTTGAACGGAGGATAAATGTGCAAAGGATCACAAAGGAAAAATCAAGGTAAGAAAAATAATAAAAAGTGGAAAAACAGTGAGCCCACGCGATGGCTCCGTGTCACGGAGGAGGGCCTCTGCGTTACCCTCCGTGACATGTTGAAGGTAATTCTAGAATATTTACAAATTCCAGAACACCTGCGCGATGGCTTCGTGTCACGGAGGGCATGCTCCGCTTTACCCTCCGTGACATGTTGAAGGCATTTTCGCGTCAGGTCACACCGGGTCGCCGGGTGACCCGCGCGAAAACCCCCCCTTTTAACCCCGTTTTCCCTCATTTTTTCCCATTCCTCACCTCCTCCGCGACAAACAACCCAAAATCCCCCCTTCCCCAACGTGACACGGACCTAGGAGCTAAATTTCTTCAACTTTTCTTCGATATCATCGAATTGAAGGTATGTTTGCTAACTTCATCTCATTTCTTGTCTAATTTTTCCAATTTTGAGCATAGAAAGTGAGGAAAACTTTCCCTAAGTGTAAATTGAGCTTGAATTCTAGTAAGCTATTGTTAATTGATGTTCGTAGTATCGTTGTGATTATATGAACTCGATAAATACATGGGTGATTGAAATTCTTGCGAAATTGTAGCTAGGGTTAGAATTCAAAGATGAAGAAGTTAAAAATTGAGTTGAAATGTGAAATTCTTCTTAGTGTGTGCATGTTGAATGAAGTAAATGATGTTGTGCTTAACGTTAAGATAATTAAGGCGCGACGGATTGTCGGGTTAATGAAGTTGTTGAAATTGCATAGAAATTGGGAGAATTGTATCGGTTTTGATGATAGAAAATGGTTGCTAAGTTCTATGTGATGAAATGTTATCGATGGTAATGTTGTGATTAGCTGTACGAAGTCTGAGTAGTACATTGAATTTATACCGTTGAATTCTCTGAATGGACTATGCATATCTGTTATGTTTTGTTGTTTGTTGTTTTTAATTGGAAATAAGTATGATCTTGTCGTAATGTTGTGATTGTGGCTAAAGACTGAGTGTGGGGTGCCCTAGATTAACCCAACCTTAGTCGAAGCTAATTTTAATTGGAATAACATTGGACCTGTCTGTTTGGTTTAACAGGAACGATGGCAAGCAGGTAAGAAAAAGGGAAGGGCGCATCAACATCAGGCGCCGGAAGGAAAAGAATCAGACTGGGAACAGCAGTCCCAGCGGTTCCGCGCGGCCAATGCCGTCAATATGGAACACGATGAGTGACAGAGGAGGAGAAGAAATGGTACGCAAAGCATAAGTAAAACAAATACTTCCCCTAAGAACACATTGCTAGGGAACCGTTGGCATAGGAGTTTCCCAGGATTGTCCACAGGATTGAGGCAGCCGGGCTGAACTTCATCTTTGAAGAGCCCAAGGAGTGGAACCTGCACCTGATTCGGGAATTCTACGCCAACTGGAACCCGACACTCAGAAGTCACACCATAAAGATAAGGGGGCAGATAGTCACTTTTGAGCCCCATCACCTTAATGCCATCTTAGGGGCGCGGGACACAGACGCCCATGTGCTTCGGCAGCTGAATATCACTCCACCATACACGGATATCAGACGCACTTTGTTTGGAGCCCGGTCTACAGCGCGGTGGAGCAGGCATAAGGAGAGGGGCTACCATCAGACTTTGCCCTACTCACAAATGAATAGGGAAGCCAGGATATGGCTTAAGATTGTTTGTTCCTGCCTGATCCCGGGGGTGCATATGACAGATGTCACCTGGGATCATGTGTGCTTGGTATACGCCCTGATGAAGGGGCTGGAGATCAACGTTGGGGCGGTGATTATTTCTGCCATGAAGAGAGCCCGTTTGCATCAAGGGCATAGGTACGGGTTTGGTGGCTTACTGACCACATTCCTGAGGGGCCTGGATAGCGAGGAGGAGGCCCTTGACTACATCCCGCAGATGGAGAGGTGGGCCTTAGATGTCACCAAAACTAAGGCACCCGACACCACTCACGGGCCAGTTCTCACACTAACCGAGCGACATGCTTGGGATGATCAGTACATGGCTCGTATGTTCGGGATGCAAATGCTCCAGCTGCGCATAGGCGGGAGACCGGCAACAGAAGATGAGCTGTGGCAGCTCGAGCTAGACTACCCTTTTGGCAAAAATGCCAGGGCTCTATGCCAAATGGGGCCAGCTTTTGTAGAGCCCACTGATGATGATGTCCCCACAGATGAGGAGACACGTCGTGATGACTTCGATGTGGAGTCATATGATGCTGACGGGGGCGATTCAGACATGGGAGATGAGGCAGCGACACCTGACGAAGAAGTGGAATACTTTGATTGATCAGGGAGTTTCACCACCTATTTTCGTACTATGCTGAATTTTGTGAACACTGGGGACAGTGTTCGATTTAAGTGTGGGGTGGGAGTAGTTAGGTGTTGGTTGCTATTGTTATTAATGTATGTCTCTATTCTGTTGTTGTGCTTGGATAAACTTGTGACCCTGTGATTTTTGTGTGTATGTCCGTATTGTAATTAAGGTGAAGCTGTTGTGTTCTGTTGAATGTTGTTAGCTGGTTTTGTACATATTTTTGTTTTATCGAAATGATCGATGTTTTTAAAATTTTTCATGAATTTTTTTATTTTTTGGTTTCTCGGCGTTTGTTTTTGGTTCTTTTACCGAGAATAGTCCCATTGAACCGAAGTCGTAATTAGTGATCGTTCCCTATAATGGATGGATGACGACCGTCTTAAGGGAAATGTAGTCGTTAGGAGTAGATTTCTTTTGTTCATTTTTTTCTTTTAGTTTTTTTAATTGGTTTGCATCCCAAAACCTGTCGTTACTTTATGGTTGCGAAATTCTGGTTGTGTGTTGTACATGATATTTGAAATGCAAAGGTGATTCATATGAAAGCGTGCAACTTTGTAAATATGTTGAGATACCTAGGCCATAGAGTTCGATTCGGTGTGATTGAGGCTTAATGCTTGCATTCTTGTAATTAGTTGATTGAAGAGTTTGTGAATATGTCTTGAGTTGAGCATGTGGAATGAGTGTACGGTGAGGTTTCATTTTTTCCATGCCATTGTGAAGTGTCTAGAACTTGCCTGGTGTGTGTACAAAACGAAATGAAGGACGTGTATTGTAGGAAAGGATGTAGGCATTTCTTTGCTTTAACCGAAAGTTTTTTTTCATTATCGTACCTACCTTGAATGTACATCCTAGTTAGCCCATTCAGCCTTTAGCCTATTTCTTTCTTTTTTCAAAAAGGTGTAAACCGAGCTTAACCCCTTCTTTTCATTATCTGTGAATTTGATCCAAAACTCTTAAGTGCTCAAGAAAAAAAATAAGTAAATAATTTTCCCACAGCGCCAGGGAGTGAGAATTTTGAAAAGAAAAGAAAAAGCACAGTGATGAAAGGAAAGAAAAGGTCGAAGGTGCACTTGGTATAAATTAAATATAATGGAGATGTATAAATAATCTTTGTATTAAGTCAAGTGTGCTTAAAGATATGGGGTCAAAAATAAAGACAGACTTCAAGAATGGGAGGAAGAAGGAAGAAAAAAAAATGGTTGATGGGATGTATTAGAAAAGCGCTTAAGGTGGCTAGTTTATAGTATTGGTTAGCCCAGTATTTGCTAGTTCCGTAGCTTACACTACAACCCGTTAAGTCCTACGTGATCTTACATCACGCGTCCTTATATTAGTGGAGTAATACACTAAAGGCAAGCTTATGGTTCATGACATGATGCATGTGAATTCTTTTGGGAGAGAAAGCGAAATCTTGTTTATATGCCCCTGCATGTAGTGTCTTTGAGTTCATGTGATTATAAAGGGGAACATTCTTTTGTGTTGTGAGGGCACATGCTCGACTAGAGAATGAATTTCATGTCGGATAGCTTGATCAGCCAATTTGCATGAGTTTGCCAATATCGAGAGTCGATTCTTGAGTCTAGGAGGTCTTAATGTGTTGAAGGCAGTGTATTGATAAGACTATGCATGTTTTCTTGATGATTTGCTGTATTAAATAATCGGTATAACCGTAGCTTGAATTGTCGAGCCAAAGTAGCCAGGATGGGGTGTCAATTGCATGAGGTGTAAGATTATTTTTCGGGGACGAACAAGGATGTAAGTGTGGGGTAAGTGATCTTGGGCAAATTTATATGCCCAACTGATACTCAAATGTGTCATTTTGCCTTGTTTATTTATCGATGTTTGTACATTCTCATATGAATTGTAATAAAATGTGAATTTATACTAACCAACATGATTAACGTTGTTTGGCAGGAAAAATATAAAGTTAGGGAGCTAAGATGCATGTTGGGAGAGATCGGGATTGGACTAGGAAGCTAGCAAGGGAAAATGCACAAGGAAAGCACGAATTAAAGGGGCTCCGCGATGGAGCCGTGTCACTCTGCCATCGCGGATGCCTTCTGCTTGGATGCTTAAAATATGTCAAATTCCAGTGAAGGTGCGCATTGGGGCCGTGACACGTTGGCCTAGCCCCGCATTGCACGCCGTGCCACGTTGGGCCTTAATACCTGGACGACCGGATTCCAGTGAGGGTCCGCGTTGGTGGCGTGTCACGGAGGCAGTGCTCCGCGATGCACTCCGTAACACGTTGCTTGTTTTTCCGGGAAAAATTCCCACTAGTATAAATAGAACACTTAGGTTCATTTTTAATTATTCTGACTGGGTGGAGTAAGAACGTGAGTTACAGGCAGTTGAGGGGACGAAAATCTCAGGGTTTTTCTCTATCTCCTTCTTCTTTATTTCAATTGCTTGTATGATTAACACTCATTTAACAATGTTTAATCCACAAATGAGTGGCTAAATTCCCTTCTTTATGAGGTTAAGAACATTGTATTGAAATGTGATTATTGATAAATTGGGTTTTCATCTTTTCTTCCATGGTTGTTCTATTGATTCTTGTTCTTACTGCGTTAATGTGTGGCCAACATTAATGTATATCTAAAAAGTCCGATTTCACTCGAGAGAGAAAGAAATTGGAAAGTTGTGAATTGATAGGATATGATCTTTTATTAGTTTGGGAAAATTGAGAATTGATTTACCTTCAGTATAGAAATATACCTGAAAGTCGTATTAGTCAATTAAAGAATCGGTTTTGTATGGCTAGAACATGAATTTCGTTTTATCACAGAAATGTAGGTGGAAGGTTCATGATTCTTAAGTTGGGTTAAATACGAGAGTTTTAATCCATAGGCAATAATTCTTGACTAGCAACCGGAGGAAAGATTAACCAAATTGTATCGATAATTTATTTCTCTACATGTTCATTTTAACCTCAGCATGCTCATACTTATAGCTCAGACTCAAATTGTATATTCGTTTTAGACTTAGTATAAAACTAGGAAACAAAATATCAAAATCTTTTTCACACTGTTGTCTGCAATTTAGAGTTAAAAGTTTATTGACACTTGATTAGATTGATACCTTAGTCCAGTCCCTGTGGGATCGATACTTGGCTTACTTGAGCCACTTTACTACTTGTTCGACCACGTGCACTTGCGTGTAGTTATTCCAAACAGCCCGAACATTCCTCTAGAGAGGGAAATTGATTTCGATATTGATCTATTGCCTGATACACAGCCTATCTCCATTACTTCTTACAGGATGGCACCAGCCAAGCTAAAAGAGTTAAAAGAACAATTGAAGGACTTTTTGGATAAGGGTTTCATTAGACCGAGCAAGTCTCCATGGGATGCACTGGTTCTATTTGTTCGAAATAAGGATGGATCCTTTCGGATGTGTATTGATTATTGGTAGCTGAATAAGGTCACTATCAAAAATAGGTACCCCTTGCCCAGAATTGATGATTTATTTAACCATCTCCAGGGTGCCAAGTGTTTCTCGAAGATAGATCTCAGGTCTGGATATCATTAGCTTAGAGTTTGGGAGTGTGATATCCCAAAGACAGCCTTCAGAACTCGGTATGGCCATTATGAGTTTGTAGTTATGTCTTTTGGACTAACCAATGCCCCTGCAACTTTTATGGATCTAATGAACAGGGTGTTCTAGGCATATCTAGACATGTTCGTGATTGTATTTATCGATGATATCCTCGAATACTCTCGGAGTGAGGAGGAGCATGCCACTCTTGAGAGTAGTGCTTCAGACCCTCAAGGATTAGTAGTTGTATGCAAAGTTCAGGAAATGCGAGTTTTGGTTGGACTCTGTGGCATTTCTAGGCCATGTGGTGTCAAGTGAGGGTATAAAAGTAGATTCTCAAAAGATTAAAGCGGTAAAGAATTTGCCCAGACTAGTGAATCCATCAGATATTAGGAGATTTTTTGGATTAGAGGGTTATTATTGGAGATTCATTGAGGGATTTTCATCCATTGCAGCCCCATTGACTAGATTGACTCAGAAAAAGGTGAAGTTCCAATGGTCAAAGGCTTGTGAGAAAAGCTTCCAGGAATTAAAGACCCGACTCACTTTAGCACCAGTGTTGACTTTACCCGAGGGTACAGATGGCTTTGTGGTGTATTGTGATGCTTCATGAGTTGGACTCGGGTGTGCAGCATGGGAAGGTGATAGCATATGCCTCAAGATAGCTGAAAACTCACGAAGAGAATTACCCGACCCATGATCTTGAGTTGATCGCGATGGTGTTTGCATTGAAGATATCGCGACATTACTTGTATGGGGTCCACATGGATGTGTTCACGGATCACAAGAGCTTGCGATATGTGTTCACACAGAAAGACCTCAATATTTGAAAAAGGAGGTGGTTGGAGTTACTAAAGGACTACAATATGAGTGTTCTTTACCACCGGGGCAAGGTTAATGTGGTTGCGGATGCACTTAGTAGGCTCTCTATGGAGAGTGTGTCCCACGTGGATGAGGGAAAGAAGGAGTTGGTGAAAGATGTCCACCGACTTGCAAGGTTGGGATTTAGATTAATCGACTCGACCGATGGCGACATTATTGTGTAGAATGGGTCAGAATTGTCTGTGGTGGTTGATGTCAAATCTAAGGAAGATGAGAATCCGATTTTGAGGAAGCTGAAGGAAGTGGTGCGGAGTAAAAAGGTGGAGGTTTTCTCCCAAGGGGGAGATGGTGTTCTACGATAACAGGGTCAACTGTGTGCCCTGGACGTTGATAATTTGAGAGTTCGAATATTGCATGAGGCACTTGGTACCAGATAGTCTATCCATCCGAGATCCATAAAGATGTATTCGGACTTGCGGGAAATCTATTTGTAGGATGGTATGAAGAAGGATGTCGTAGAGTTCGTAGACAAATGGCCAAACTGTCAGCAAGTGAAGGTCGAGCATCAAAGGCCAGGAGGCATACTTCAGGATATTAGCATTCCTACATGGAAGTGGGAAGATATTAATATGTATTTCATTATAGGCCTACCTTGTACTCTATGACACTATGATTCCATTTGGGTGGTGGTAGACAGGTTAACTAAGGCTGCACATTTTCTACCAGTCAAGACCACGGATTCAGTGGATGATTATGCCAAATTGTATTTTCGGGAGTTGGTTCGACTTCATGGAGTGCCCTTGTCTATTATTTCAGACCGAGGTACTCCGTTTACCTCCCAATTCTGGCGGTCTTTTCAGAAGGGACTTGGGACTCAAGTCAAGCTCAACACAGCCTTTTATCCGCAAATGGATGGCAAAGCTGAACGAACAATCTAGACTCTTGTGGACATGTTGAAGGATTGTGTAATGGATTTTAAAGGTAGTTGGGATGATCATTTTCCCTTAATCGAGTTTGCTTATAATAACAACTATCACTCTAGTATCTAGATGGCACCGTTCGAGGCTCTTTATGATTGAATGTGTAGATCGCCCATCGGATGGTTTGAGGTTGGTGAGGCAGCCATGATAGGACCTAATTCGGTTCATGAGGCCATGGTAAAGGTCCAATTGATAAGGGAACAGTTAAAAACCGCTCAGAGTCATCAGAAATCATATGCTGATGTGAGGAGAAGGGATCTAGAGTTTGATGTGGACAACTGGGTATTTCTAAAGGTATCTCCCATGAAGGGAGTCATGCGCTTTAGAAAGAAAGGAAAACTCAATCCCCAATATGTTGGTTCCTACCGGAATATGAGGAGAGTTGGTAAGGTGGTGTATAAGTTGGACTTGCCATCGAAGCTATCTTCAGTACATCCCGTATTTCATGTATCACCCTTGAAAAAGTGCTTGGGTGATCCAGCCTTAGTAGCTCCGGTGGACAGCGTTGGGGTAAGGGACAGCCTCAGTTATGAGGAAATTCCCATTGAAATCTTGCATCGTCAGGTTCGGGAGTTAAGGAGCAAAGAAGTAGCTTCAGTTAAGGTTCTATGGAGAAATCAGCATGTTGAAGGAGCTACGTGGGAAGCCGAAGCAGATATGATGACTAAATACCCATATTTATTCTCTATCGGCTCAGTTCTGACTTGAGGTATTAGTTCTACTCTATGATTTTATTTAGTTTTCATGTTCAGTTCATGTGTTTAAGTTTCTTTTATGTGTATGAATGTGTATGTGAAGTATGAGATCAGTTTAGCTATGTGTTATGAATCGGAGATAGTCTTTCGTAAAAACTTCGGTTAAGATGATCAGCATTTGCATATGATAATTGCATGTTTTTGTTTTATACTTGTTTCTAACATTTGAGGACGAATGTTCCCAAGGGGGATACATTGTAATACCCTGAAAGTGCGTAGGAGTAGAGCCGAAAGCGAAAAGTCGAAAACTGCAGAAATCTGTGAAAAAGGTTGCAGGATGAGAGGAACAACGACTCGTGGTATGTAACCACGAGCTGTTGTAAGCAGTCGTGGTAAGAGGATAAGCCTGGTGATAGTGTAGACAACGGGTGTCACAACGACCCATTGTGAGAAGGGACGATCCATTGTCAAGAGTCGTGGTAGGGCATTGGGATTTAGCAGTGGAGATGACAAATGGATACCACAACCCATTGTAGGATACAACGAGTCGTGGTGAGGCTCGTTGTGAAGGAGTTCAGAGTTTCAGAAGAAGGAAACTAGGACTGATTGAACGACCCATTGGTTGATAGGATGAGTCATCCTATCTATCCGTTGGTTGGTTCTGGAAGTAGGCTTTCAGCAATTCATGCAACGAGCAACAGGACGGGTCGTTGTTGGTTCCATCCGGCCAGATTTCAGGGTAGGTTCATTAAGGGTAATTTTGACTTTTTCACGATATGAGGTCCTAAACTACATCCTTTTGGCTTGGAAAAATAGGGTTTTAAGAAAATGACTTATTCTAAACCCTCATTCATGCATGCAAGGATATTGAAAGGTGATCTAAGGGGATTTTAAGCTTTTCTCTTCAATTCTTCCAATTTCATTCCTAGGCTTCTAAGGAGAGTTAGAATTTGATAATTCCAGGTATGTGAGGCTATCAATGGGTGATTTCTTTCATACCCATATCCCTACTCTATGAGTTATTCCTTAAAATTTATTAAAAACTCATGGGGATTTTGTAATTGACTTATAAAAATCTAACGATTTGATTATGAGTTTTGTGAATTTGAAATATTATCATAATCTATGGATTTTGATCATCTTTTGAGATTTAAATTGATTATAATATTGTGGATTTTGATTTCTAAGCAATTAAGCTTAATTCTGCATTTCCCATGATGAATCGATTTATGATCTAATCTCCCATTGATGTTCTTTACAAGCCCAACATGAATTATGATTTAAATTATGAATTTATTATATTATCCATTATGATTTTATGATATTCAAGCTATATGCATGATCTGCAAGTATGTATGAATCTTATTAATCATGAATTATGTTTTTGGCCTACTCACGGGCCTCATGTCATGACTAGTCCACATATGTTCAAGCATGTTTATGATTATCACGATTTACGTAGCCCATGAAATCATGTATCTATTATTATGAGCACTATATATGTTTTGGGAGTAGTATTGAACACCAGTAGGTTAGGGGCTCTGGTTAAACCCTGGATCTCATGAACTACGTGCCCCCGTAGGTAAGTTGGGATCCCTTTCATGTTAGTCCTTGGCCCAAATGGCCTTTTTCATGGTGATATCACACTTTCATGGTTTTACCCTTGGCAAGGTACAAACTCCCTCCCGACTAGGGTTACAAGTCGGGCTTCATGTGTACTCCTATGGGGTAATGTCAGTTAATAGTATCTTCTACTGGTCCTCATGATTTATGCATGTTATGATTATGTATATTGGCTCAAGCCATGTTAAGTAAATCTCGTCTATTATGATTATGATTATGTTCATGTTACGAATGTTTTGAAAACCTTGAACCGTATGATATGTTATTATGATTTACGATACGAGCATGATGTCCTGCTCTTATGATAATTTATGAATTTTATACATGTTTTAATTATTTATTTTGCTTACCTTGAATACTTAGTACATTTCACATACTGACCGCATACATTCTATGTTGTATCATTTCAGGATACAGGTCCAGTTCTCAGGCTCATCCTCACTCATAGATAGTTTCAGATTTGCTCTCAGTGCACTTGGTGAGTCCTCATGTTTCGAGGGCTGTATGTTCGTACTCTATGTTGTTCCTTTCAGTTTCTGGATGTTGGGTTAGTTGGGGAGTTGTCCCATCAACCCATCCTTCATGTTTAGAGGCTTATCAGACTACAAGTTGTATTCAGGTATTGTATAAGTCTTGTACCGTCTTTCCCTTATGCTATGTCATGATTACTTTGTTTTATGTTAAGTCTTCTGCTCATTTGATTGAATTAGATGTATGCTCATTCCATGGATTGACTTGGGGTCTCTTGGAGCTCCTTGTCCCGTGTCTATGATTCGGGTGTACATTTGGGTCATGACAGGAATTTACTTTACAAGTTGCTATACAATGATGCTATTTAGTTCCGATTGATTTAGAACCTTAGTAGCAATAATTTCTTCTTCCATGAGGAATCGACCCCGACTCATAGTTGGGTAAATTATATTGCATACGACTGTGTACACTCTCTAATTTGAGGAGTGGATTTGTACATTATCACCCTGTGGCCAAGAATGGTTGCCCCAAGATAATGGCGACCTCTATGTCAACATCACAAACCAACACAACAAAGTCCGCTGGAAGGATGAATTTGTCCGCTTTGACTGGCACATCCTCAGGTATCCTGACGGGCTATTTGATAGACCAATCTACCACTAGCAACCTCATAGTTTTAGGCTTGGGATTTCCCAATCCTAATTTTTTGAAGATCACAAGGGGCATCAAGTTGATATTTGCCCCCAAGTCGCATAGAGCCTTATTAAACAAGTACATCCCAATGGTGCAAGGAATGGTAAACACTCCAGGATCATCTCACTTTACAGCAAGGTTGCTAGCCATAATGGTACTACAATCATGTGACACCTCCACTTTCCCCACATCAACAACTCTTTTTTTCTTCAAAATTTCCTTCATAGATTTAGCATAACTTGACATTTGGAGCAAAGCATCAGCCAATGGAATATTTATGGACAAATTGCTGAACATATTAATAAACATCTTAAATTGGTTGTCCTCTTTCTTCTTGGTCAACCGCTGGGAGTAAGGAGGTGGAACTTTTGGTGCTTGGCCTTTAGCATTTGGGGCCTCCTCTCCCTTTTCATCAAATTTCACGCATTGAGGAGGAGTATCAACCTTTTCCTCCTCTACCAACTTATCATCATCAATACAAATAGGTGCACTGGCACCTCATCATTCACTTATTCATCATTTGTTTTAAAACCAACATCCACCTCAGGTTTCTCACCTGCATTTGTAACTCTCATCCCACTCCTTGTAATTTTTTCCATGTGGCGGCCATCTTTCTTTGGATTAGGAATAGTATCACTCAGAAGAGTACCCTTCATCCTAGTATTCATTTGTGTGGATAAGTGGTTCATCTGGGCTTCCAAGTGTTTGATTGAAGCTGAGTGGTTACCGTTTGGGTAAGGTTGGACACCTCCCCTTTTAGTTCCTTTACTCCGCTATCCGTTGACTCCACTTTCTTCAATACTCTAGTCAATATTTCTTTAATCTTCAAACTCCATACTTCACTCACACTTGGTTGCATTGGGGCTACATCAGCTTTACAGGGAGGAATGTGCAAATTTGAATTCTAGTGGTTGTACCTATCCCATTCTCTCTTGAGCTCATGGTTTCTCCATAAGTTATCCCTTTCTCTCCCACCTTACTCTTCTTTATCTCTCCAACCTTGGTTCCCATCACGAGGACACCAAGGGCCTTGATTTCTTGGGTCCTAATAACATTGACATTTTTGTTTCCTGGATCCCATGACATGCTTTGCAAGCAACTCTAATAGAGTCATCATTTTGGCCAACGTCTCATCTCTTTTTTCATCTTTTCTTCTCAATTCAGCTTCCAATTGATTTGAGAAAACCCAATTCATCATAACCTCGGTGTCTCTAGTTTACCAAGCATGGTTGGCCTTCATCATTCTATCCAACCAAGCTTGTGCAAGTCTAAACGTCTGGTCTATAAGTGAACCACGAGTAAGATTATTGGCCATTGACTTGTTTATCGAATCAAGGGGCTGGTAGAAACTTCGAAGAAGGACCCCATCCGATAATCCATGATTCAGGCATATGGCAATTTTCTTCTTAAACCTCAACCACACCTCATGAATAGATTCTCTCAGGAGTTGTCAGAAGTTCGTGATCCCATAACGAAGTTGAAGCATCAGAGAGGGTGGAAAGAATCTCTCAAAGAATACCTCAGTCAACTTATTCCAAGATGTGATGGATCTGGGAGGCAGCTCTTCCAACCATGTTGTGGCCTCTTCCGTCCAAGAGAATGGGAATAACCTCAAGAGGATGGACTCTTGGATTATATTAGATATGTTGAATGATTGACAAATTTCAATGAAGTTCTGAAGATGCAAATTTGCATCCTTACTAGCTTGTTCTCCAAACAACCCTTTCATTTGCAAGAGTTGTAACATGGTGCTTGTTACATGGAATACAACATTCCCTACCATGGGTGGTAGGCGAATGGAACCAACTACATTCTGTGACATGGGTTCATTTTCTACATCAATGAATCTGTTCACGCTACCAGCATCACCAGTGTGGCTCATTTACACACTTCTAAGCAATCAACAGCAACATAGAACAAAGTAGAAGCAACACAAGATGCAAAACAAATTTGATTTAATATACAACAAATGGCTATCACATATGAATTCCCCAGCGAATGGCACCATTTTTTGGTAATGCTTAATACATATCTCCCTTTTAAAAGAGGTAGCAGCAATCATTGTCAAAAATAAATTTTCAAATAGATGTGGGGGTCAAATTCTGCATGAATTGAGATAGATAATCCAATAGTCATAAACTAATTCAAACTATAAAGCATCATTGCCTAACAATTGAAATGTTAAAATTGGGTGAAAAAGGAAAACAAATATCAAATTCAAATTGTAAAATGAAGTAGGGACAAAACCCTTGTTGCAATTTATAAGGGGGAACTAGGGATGTGCAATTGATGGGGTGTCAACTAGATTGGGGTTGATTAAAAAGCCTTAAACTCAATTATAGAATGAAGAGCTATGTCTAAGGCTACACCCTCTTGTTTTCAACCATAAGGATGTATTTGCTTTGGGTTTTATAAAACCCCAAAGTCATAATCACAAATCAGTTACAAAGCATGATGAAGGGTTAAGCTATCTCTAGCCTCAACCCTCTAATGGAGTGTGGATATGGGTTTTGACTATCTATAGCTCAAGCAGGCATATCTATGATCCAAATCCTCATTATTGAATCCTCACCGAATCTCACTTCTCTTTCTCAAGAAAAAGCAAGATCAGCAAGCTAAACCAATGTTTGCAACCACTAAATTTTTCAATTAAAACTTAGAGGAAACAATAGATCCATGCTTAGTAATTGAATTTAAGAACAAATCATCAATACCCAGTCAAGTTTAAACACTCGTCATGCACACAAAGGAAAGTGAAATTATACCCATAAGGATTTCCTCTAACTACATCATATTAAGTACTAAAATTAAGCAAAAAATCTACAACAATGGAGTTTTTTCCCAATAGGTTTGAAGAAGAAGATGTAATTATACTCTAATTTCTATCTCTATGTAACTTCTCTCTATAATATTCAATATGACATGATGAATTATGTATAAATGGGGTAAAAATCTGCAAATTCCTATTGTATAGCTTTCCAAAATTGCCTTGGAAGTTTCTCAGGTACATTTGTGCCAAAACTAAACAATTTTTCCCTTGTCGTCACTTGCGTGGCACCTGCATTTTGAGGGTGCCCATCTGCGGCTCGCAGGTGCTTAGGAGGTTGAGATAGTGTTAGTTCGAGGCCATCTGTGTTGGCACCTACATTTCGCAGGTGCCAACCTGCGGTTCACAGGTTCAATTTAGCTAATCTCCAGTGCCATCTGTGTGGCACCTGCAAAACGGCACACATATCCCTCTTGCCACCAACAAAGTGCTTTTAGTTCAATTCTTCCATTTTCCTTTTCTATGTTAAATACTTACACAAACGAAAAGATAAGTAATAAAACCTTCCTAATTGGTGTGGAAACAAAGCAATAGTTCATGCTTAACTTACGAACTGGAAGGTGAAGAATCACGACAGAGACCTCCTCTTAAGAGAGACAATCTTTCATGCCTACACTTTCCAAAGGCACAACTGAGGTCGGATAACCAATGCACTTCTTCAACAATGACACATTGAAGACTTGATGCACTAATGCTAACTCCGCAGGAATGTCTAATTCATAGACTACCTTGCTAGAGCGCATCAAGATCCTATAAGGACCAACATATCGGGGATTGAGTTTTTCTTTCTACCCAAACCTCATCACCTCTTTCATTGGTGCAATTTTTAAATTAACCCAATCATCAACAATAAACTCAAGCTTTCTCCTCCTCATATCTGCATATGATTTCTGGCGACTCTGAGCTATTTTAGCCTTTTTTTGATAAGATGAACTTTCTTCATAGCCTCATGAACTGAATCAGGCCCAATCATGGTAACATCACCAACCTCAAACTACCTTATACGAATTTACAACTCTACCATAATGTGCCTCAAATGGAGCCATCTAAATACTAGAGTGGTAACTATTATTGTAGAAAACTCAATGAGAGAAAGTGATCATCCCAATTACCCTTGAAGTTTATCACACAAGCTCTCAACATGTCCTCTAAATTTTGAATGGTCTACTCAGCCTGACCATTTGTTTACGAGTGAAAAAGTTGTGCTAAGCTTAACATGGGTAGCAAGACCTTTCTAAAACAACTTCCAAAAATGTGAGGTAAACTGGGTCACCCTATCAAAAATTATAGACAAAGGGACTCCATGCAATCTAACCAACTTTCAAATGTACGGTTTGGCATAATCCTCAGCTGAATCTGTAGTCTTAACTGGTAGGAAATGTGCTGACTTAGTCATCCAATCTACAACCACCCATATTGAATCAAGCTCTCTGTGCATATCAGGTAGACCTATAATGATGTCCATATATATATCTCTTCTAACTTCCAAGTAGGAATGCTAATATCCTAATTCATACCTCCTGATCTCTAGTGTTCAACCTTAACGTACTGGTAATTTGGACACTTAGCCACAAATTCTATCATATCTCTCTTCATGCCATTCCACCAATAGACTTTTCGTAGATCACAGTACATCTTAGTGGAACCTGGGTGAATAGAATACCGAAAACTATGGGCTTATAGCTATATTTATTGCCTTAAATCATCCACATCTGAAACATACAAGCGATTTTAATAATGAAGCACACAATCTCCCCCTTTGTAGAAAACCTCCACCTCTTTCTTGAGGGATGCTTCCTTCAACTTAAGAAATATCAGGTCATCATCCTTCTTTTCCTTCACATCCATCACAAGAGAAGATTCATAACCATTTTAAACTATAACTCCACGGTCAACTGAATCAACTAGTCAAACTCTCAAATGGGAAAGCTTGTAAATGTCACGAACCAATTCTTTCTTCTCATCTTCAATGTGAGAAATTTTTTTCATGGATAATCTACTAAGGGCGTTGGCCACTACATTGACCTTTCTCAGATGGTACAAGACACTCATATCATAGTCCTTCTGCACCTTAAGCCATTTCCTCTAACGAAGTTTCAGGTCCTTCTGACTAAACACATACTAAAGGCTTTTGTGGTCTATAAACACCATAGAGATAGTGCCTCCAAATCTTTAAGGAAAAAACTACTGCTGTAAACTAAGGATCAAGAGCCGGGTAATTCTTCTTATGAGCCTTGAGTTGTCTAAAAGCATAGGCTACAACCTTACCATGTTACATCAGCACACAATCAAGGCCAATTCTAGAGCATCATAGTAAATCATGAACCCATCTAAACCCTCTGGTAAAGTCAAAACAGGGGTAGAAGTGAGTTGAGTCTTCATCTCCTGGAAACTCTTTTCGCAAGCATCGAACTATTGAAATCTGAATTTTTATCTGAGTCAATCTGTACATAGGAGAAACAATAGAGGAAAAATGTTACACAAACCATCTATAGTAACCGGCTAAACCCAAGAAACTCCTAATGTTTGATGGAGAGGTGGGTCTATGCCAGTTCTTAACCGCTTTGATCTTTAAGGATCAACCTGAATACTCTTGCTGGAGATACCATGACCAAGGAACATTACTGGCTTCAACCAGAATTCACACTTGCTGAACTTAGTGAATAATTGGTGATCCCTGAGAGTTTATAACACAACCCTCAAATGGTCTACAAGTTCATCCTCACTCCAGGAATAAAATAAGGAGTCATCTATGAAGACAATGACGAACATGTCTAAATACAGTTTGAACATTCTGTTCATCAACTCCATAAAAGATGCAGGAGCATTTATTAATATAAAAGACATAACAATAAATTCATAGTGACGATATTGAGTTTTGAAGGTTTGTCTTTGGAATGTCACATTCTCTTACTTTGAGCTGATGATAGTCAGATCTGAGGTCTATTTTTGAAATGCAACTAGCACCCTGGAGTAGGTCGAACAAGTCATTGATCCTATGGGAGTAGGATACTTATACTTTACTGTTACTTTTTTTAACTGACGATACCTGAGAGAACTGTTCTACTTACACAGTAAAAGAATTGGAGCACCCCATGGAGAGATGTTGGGTCTAATAAAGCCCTTATATAAAAGGTCTTAGCCCTGGTCTTTCAAATCCTTAAACTCAGCTGCAGCCATTATATATGAAGGAATTGACATAGACTGGGTATCTAGAAGAAAGTCTATTCTACAGTCCATTTCCTATTTGGAAGGGACTCCGGTGATGAGTTGGTAATTTACCTACTCACTAGGCTTTTAAACATGATTTTTTGCTTAGTTTTTAGGTCATTTAAGTGGATTTTATGCCCTATTTCCTTGATTTTTTAGGTACTTAACTTGAATACGAAAAACATGGGAAAAATGAGATAAGGACCGGTGCTTCACCGGAGGACACCAGTGAAACGCCGGTTGATCGCAGTTTCACACTATGTAGATGAAGAATAATATCGGCGGGCCACAGATTAGCACCAGTGAACCGCCAGTGCTAATGCCGAAGGGTTTTGGATTTCACTGATCATCATCTAAAATCATCCGGTGAATCACGGATGAGCATCGGTGAACCGCCGATGAATCGAAATTGACGGCCATCTGCACAGGGGTAAAAATGTCCAGCTCAGAAAAAAGGAGAAATAATGTACCCTATTTTTGTACATCTCAAAAAGAAACTGAACATTCCATTATTCCATATCATATTTTTATTATTCTATTGGCTTTATATTGAATTAGAGAGAGAAAGAGAAGAGAGAAGTAGAGAGAAGCACTCATCTTTTTCTTCCTTGAACTAGAAAACTCCATTAGAGATCAGACCTTTGAGCTTGAATATTTCTTACTCGTTTTGTTGAATGGATGTTGAATTATTATTGAATAGAATGTCCTCTTCTACTTATATGAGTAACTAAATTTCTTGCTAGGGATATGTGAATGATTAGGGTTGATTTGGATTGGGTATTGTTTAATTGATCTTAGATTTACTCAATTAATATAATTCTAATGTTTCATCTAAGTTTTAATGCAAATACTCATAGTTGCAAATGTGGGTTGTTTTTACTTACTCTAATTTTTCTTGAAACAGGAATTTAGAGTATGGGTGATGAAACATTAATGGGTAGGTGGGTGCTGATCATGTGGGGTTAGGCTAGAAATAACTATAAACCATTGTCAAAAACCTATTGCGAATCAAAGCTAGAAATAGTTGATTCTTACCCAAGTTGATGTGGCTGTTGTGAAAAAGGCTTTGGGGTTTGAGAAAACCCGAGGTATAAGGCATTTAACTAGTTGAGAAATGCAAGATGCCATCTTTTCCACAACTAATTATGCTATTAAGCAAGGCTAGGAGATGTTAATAATCCCAATCCAATGATGCATCGATAATTTCACACCTCTAGTAGTCTCTCCCTTGGTATTTTCAACACTTTGTCCCTATTTTCATGAGTAAATTTTGCAGTTCAAATGTCAAGTAGTGATTACCCAATTTTTACTTTATTGTTGTTGAAAATTGACGTTAATTACTTCAACTTAATAGAAAACTCTTGCGTGATCAACTAACATTTTCTGCGGGATTCGACCCCGACACTCGTCGGGTATATTTGTTTTATCAATGACCGTTCACACTCCATCCTAACGAGGAGTGAATTTAGTCATTATCATAAATGGGAAGATCTTCAGGAAACACTTCCAAAAACTCATTAACAACTAGAACTAACTGGAGGGTTGGGGCTTCGAACCTAGAATCCTTAACTAAAACTAGATGGCAAATACAACCCTTAGATATCATTTTCTTGGCCTTAAGGTAAGAGTTAAACAGACCTATAGGCATTGAAATACTACCCTTCCATTCTAAGACTGGTTCATTAGAAAACTAGAATCTAACAAATCTGGTTCTACAATTGATTGAGGCATAACATGAGTGACACCAGTCCATGCCAAGAATTATATCGAAATCGAGCATATCTAACTCTACTAAATCAATTATGGTACATTTATGTAAGACTGTGATTGGGTGATTTTTATATACCTATCTAGCTATGACTAACTCTCAAATAGGAGTAGATACTGGGATGGGTTTTGAAAGAATTTTGGGACTAATATCGAAATCTACTACAATATAAGGAGTTACATAAGATAGTATGGCTCTTGGATCTAACAATGCATATACATCTAACTCAAACGGTCGTAACATACTGGTGACTAAATCAACCAAGCTCTCCTATTCCTAATAAGATTACAAGGCATAGAAGCGGTTCTTGCGCTGGCCACCTCCCCTACCAGAAGAAGTACACTTCTGAGCTGGGCGACTTGATGAGGCTGCCAAAGTAGTGGACTGAGTTTTTCCACGTTTGGCTGAAGGGAAATCTCTCAACCTATGGCCTATTTGACCACAAAAAAAATAACCTTCCTTTCCAAAATGACACTCACCTGGATGATTCTTACCACACATAGGACATGCTGGAAAAGTGCGGCTGCGAGAAACATTACCTTGAGACTTGGAGCCGGATGCTTTATTTTTCTAATCAGAATAGAGCCCTGGACAAGGAGCACTTACTGAAGAAGGTGTTGGAGCTGAAGGTTTCTGTTGATACTTTGAGCAATTTTCACCACCTAAATTCTGTTGAGAATAGTCAAAGTTACCTATTCTAGCCCTCTTGTTCTCCATTTCTCTTTCCTTTTCTTTTTCCTTCATCTTTCCTTCCTTAATCTTCTGAGCATGGATTATAAGTCAAGAGATATCCATATCCCCGATGGGCATAGCATTCCTGAACTCCTTGACCACCAAATTTGAGACACCAAAAACAAACTTGCTCATTCGAGCCCTCAGCTCAACAACCATTTCCAGAGCATACCTGCACAACTGAGTGAACTTCAGGGCATAATTCTAAATTGACATGGAGTTCTGCTTCAGGTTGATGAACTCCTCTACCTTCATTTATGTTACACCCCATAAGTTTCTATCATTTAATGGACGCGTACGTGTGTATGTTAAGAGTTTCAGAGAATAATGCAAGCAGGAAAAGGCCCGGGGGTTGAGTATTCGAGCACGGTAACAAGCGGGCAGGAGACTCGGGTCGAGGGCTAGGCGCATTGGGTGCCGCGGCGTGCCACCAGGCCAGCGCACTGGCTGGCGCTGTGGCCGATGTGCCACGCCACCCTTTCCACCTCCCTACCTATATATATTAAGTCCTCTTGATGATTAAAATCATTTGATATGTACTCCTCGGCCAGAATAAGAGAGGAAACGTAAATTTCTTTGGGTTTTCATCAAATTATGCTATCAAACGCCGTCCAAATGCAAATTAACTTCGGGTAACGATTCCTAGGACTACGGGAAGCATTACTACGGAGTTATATCAAAAAAATTCTCCCCGAAAATCGCAACTCCGCTGAGTAAAAGTTGTCAAAGTTTTTCCAAATTGATTCCTACTCGGCCACAGGCATTAGGTAAGCACTTTTCTCTTCTGAACTCTCGGGAAATTAAGGTCTTCGATTGAGTTATATGGAGTTGGATTATAATTGTTATTGTTAACAAAATTCATCACTTTTTATCGAATTTAGTATTGAAATTAGCCCCATTCTCTCAGCATAAAGGTTACAGTTTGAGGGAATCGCTGATTGAAAGTTGAAACTCGCTAGCTGAACTAAAGTCGGTGTTCGAGGTATCTTAATACTTACTCTTTCGGCAAGTTATTTTTGTCGTACAGTGATATGACCTATGTATTGAATGTAGACAATAATCCTATGTGTTGTAATTAAGCTGTTGCTAGTGTATATGGATCAGATGTGTTGTGATTAGCTGCTATTAGTAGACTACGACTACATATGTTATGGTTAGCTGCTAGAAAATGTATAAAGATTACATCGCAGTATCCTTTTTCTGGGAAAGAACATGTTAAGTGTGACACACGCTAGAAGCATCGTAGGAACTCCTCTATTCTTCAGTACATTGTATTAGTAGAATTGGATGTTTCATTGTTAGGCCCAGACCTTAGAAGCTCATGGATAGTAATTAGGCCTGAGTTAGTAAGTCGAACAACATAGGCGCATCTAGGTGATATAACTACCAATTTGGCACCTGTATTATCAGTGAAGCACACCCAGAGGCCCTTGGCATACCCACACACCCCAGGGCCAGAAGTTTAGGTAGGATGGCCATACTTTAGAGTCAGCAGCACTAAGGTTGTCTAGTAAATTGAGTGACAGCCTGCCATCTAGTTAGCTACTACCAGTGACTGTCAGTTCCAATTGCCTTAGTATTTATCATACAGGTTACTCAGGAAGCCATCCCAGTCATTTAGGTCAGATAGACCTATGGGTACCCTAAGGAAGGGGACTTTATTAGCAGTTAGAGGTGGGGCCAATGCCCTAGCTTGCTCTTATAAGATTCCCAGGTACAGGTTGCCGTGAGTGGCTAAGTCCATGTAAACTTACCTACAAGGTTAGGAATTGTCCAAAAGAGTCATACAAGATCCTAGACCAAGTTATGGTCTGAAGGACTAGAACCATGTTAGCATAGTATTACCCTCAGGCTAAGAATTTCAGTAGGCTACCTGTGGAGGAGTAGGGACTGACCGCTCTAAACCATGTTCGATCAGTAGTAGTCCTACAGTCCTTCTAAGCAAAAAATTAAGTAATTGGTTGTCTGTGACCCTACAGTTGCTTATGAGTTATAACCATCAGAGGGGGACATTTAGAGTATTGTTAGTTCACTCTAAACCTCGGCCTATCCAGTCTAGACCAGTAAAGATTATGATCACTATTAGGATCCTCTTATCAGATATAGGTACACGAGGTTTACATGCTAGCAGTTATACAGATTATTTTAGGGGAGAGCAGCAGTCGCGTTAGGCCCAGAAGGCAATATACACCCTTAAGTGGCTATATTGAGACTTCTGTATAGCACATCGGGTAGGATTGCCCTCACCTAGGAGCCTTCTGTGACCACCCCAGGGTTACTAGCTGTGTCGTCGCCCGCCAAGGGCTATATGACGTTGCTTTAAGGAGCGAGATGTTGTCCCAAGGGATGATGCAGAGGCCCAAGGGCCATATTACAGTCCATTCCATGGATGGACTATTATCTTTATGCAGTATGGGCATCACACGCTCGTCGAGCCTGGTGCCCAAGGTGCAGTTATCAAGAGTCCACCGGACTCAGACACAGCTATAGATTAGGGCCAAGTGGGTCAGTTGCAGACCCATGTGACTGGTAGGTCATCTACAGTAGAGTCATAGAAACCTGGTTAGGGGTATATAGATTGAAGTGTGCTCGCCAGGGCTTATGGGGGCCCGAGCGGGTTATTCTGTGTTGATTGTACCTTCCAAGCTTATGGGGGCTAGGTTAGGTTCTTGTTTGCATTCTTGTCTTCTAGCTATAGCTTACGAATATATGATTGCACAGTCTTAGCTCATATACATGTAGTGTTTTACTAGATGCAGGTTATGAATAAGCAATCTTCCAGGTTAATTTTTTCCCCTTCCTTCTACTTACTTTCAGTCTTTAACAACTTCCATTCAGCTTGCTTACTACCCTACATATTTGGTACATATTGTACTGACGCCCAATTCTGGGGCGCTGCATTACTTGCCTGCCGGTTTAGACAGACAAGTTGTGAGATCTCCAAGGAGCTATTCAGAGTCAGTACATTGGCCATCTTTTTTCATTCGGAGTTGTCAGGTTGTAGAAGATTACCATCTTTTACGTGTATAGTATTTGGGTAGGCCGGGGCCTGTCTAGACCACTATTTGTATTCTTAGAGGCTTGCAGACCACAGTCGTCAGTTAGTTGGTTGTTGTTGGCCGTATGACGCCTATATATGTCTTATCTTACGTGTTGGCCATATGGGGCCCAGTGTAGCTACCTGTTTTTAGTTTTGTTATAACTAGATAGCATGGTGGTTTTGTCGCCTGCATAGGATCCCTTCATTACCTTGTTGCTGGTTAGCTGGTTTCTTTTACAGGTGGCCTTGTCGGCCTAATGTTACGTTTACAGCTGAGATATAATAGTTTGTTTTCTTGAATTTGAGTCACTGGCAGGCACAAGAGGTGCCTGAGCCTAGCCAGGTCAGTTCAGATCCCTGTGTGGCACTAGGTGCCAGTCGTGGCTCCCTAGGTGGGGCGTGACAAACTTTGTATCAGAGAAGTTCGTATCCTAGGGAGTCTACAAGTCGTGTCTAGTAGAGTCTTGTTTATAAATGTCTTGTGCACCACATTTTATAAGGAGGCTATGAGGAATGATAGTATGGTTACCCTTCCTTCTTCTCAGATCGTGCTATAGAGCCGAGTAGTATAGGGTTGAACCCCTACGCTTTGGTTTCCATGTTGCCTAAAGTAATATCTGCTACAAAGCTGAATCCAGCCCACCACAAGTTAGCTGTAGCAGCAGGAAAGGATATCAATGAGGGGCCACAGTTGGAAGACAATCAGCCTGAAGGCGGGGGCAGTTGAACTTTAATCCCCCGGCGTCATTCCGGGGTACTAGGAATCTCATAAGGTAATAGGCATGCCAGCATCTTCTCTAATTTTTTTCCTCTTCATCCTCGGAATAGGAGGTCAGGAGTATAGTATATATGTGAGTTAGCTCACTTAGTAAACATTCAGAATTAGGTAGGGATAATAGTTAACATCGGATTACTAGAATACGCGAAGGAGTGTGCGAGGGTTGTACCTCCAGCCTTTAGGGTTGTTGAACTTCGTGCCTTAACCCCACTATAGAATGATAGGGTCATTTCCCACTCCCTAATTTGTTCCTTTAGTACAAAGAAAAGTGTCAGTATCAACGCCATGTAGTCCAGAATATATAATAAAAGCGGGGGGAGGGGGGGTTAGAATTGTTGATCCCGGGAAGGATTAGAAAGTGGTGGAGACCCTTAGTTCTTACAAAGTTACTTAGACCCTCACGATAGTAAATCAGGAGGGCAGATAAGATTTCCAGTAGTAGTCAAGTACGTGTGAGAATACATAAGCGATAAAGCCTCAACAATAGTAAAGCTCAGGTCAGAAATAGGCCGATTTTGCAGCAGTGTGCTAATGATAGTAGAATATACCTGTAGGATAATGGCAATGGCCCTAGTTGGTTATGTCGAAGGACAGAGAGATTATATGAATGAAATTGGCCCGAGTGCGAGTCAGAACGATACAGGTCAATAGAAATTGTCAATAATATCTTTGACAGTATAAGGTAGAGTGCATGAACCCTAGATCTCAGCCTATGGAAGTAAGAGGGAAGACACGAGTATCTAACTCTGAAGGGAAACGGAATCCCCCTAGGTTGAAGTAGGTTGACAAAGCATGGGACCACTGTTGAATGTCGAGAACAAAGCATCGGGATGACATTTAAGAGAAAGTGAGGTTGTAACCTAGAATAATTCAATGTAGTTTTAGAGGTAAAGGAGTGACCGTACGGAGACCTTAGCCTAGTGTAACCATATACAAGGCCCAGCA
This sequence comes from Datura wrightii, assembly GCA_035772735.1. Lineage (NCBI taxonomy): Eukaryota > Viridiplantae > Streptophyta > Magnoliopsida > Solanales > Solanaceae > Datura > Datura wrightii. Next base: position 170,581,270 of record JASDFA010000016.1, read on the forward strand.
AGGAGTCGTCGGCCTATGAGATAGTAGGGGATAAAGTCTTGAGACCTAGAGGTCGACTCCGCATCCTAAATATGGTCGGGCTTAATTAGTAGACTGCAGCAAGGTACACCATATTCGTTATTCCCTCCACTTGGGTTTGACGAAAGCGCACTAAGTTATAAAAGAGATCTATTGTTTGCACAGGAAGAAGAAGGATGCTACGAAGTTGTGGCATAAAGCTCCATTGGCCAGCAAATAGAGGTTGAGCATCAGAAACTACGCCGGCTAATCGTGCCTATAAGGAAGGGGGAATAGACGATATGAATATAGCTGCAGGGTTAACTTGTACTAGGGGTAAATTCGATCCTATTTGAGTCAGTATCAAAAGACCAATGAGACTAATTCATTTCTTGCTGGTCAGAATTATGTTTCAACTAAAGATTGAGTTGAATTGAATATTAAAGAATAGTGTCGGCAATATGATGTACCAGGGTGTTTGTTAAATTTTGACAAAGACCGCAACTTACAGCTTGGTTTTGGAACAGCTGTCAGAACAAGTTGGAACGCAAGTTAATTTGAGTGCAGCTTCCCGTCGCCAGAGAGTGACCAAGCAGAGCATACGACTTAGACACTAGGATTTATGTTAAGGGTAGGAATATAGGTCCCCGATATGATGGACAGAAGCGGGTAAGTCAGATATTGTTAAAGTGAGCATACTACCTCAGTCAGAGGGAAATAGTTAAACTAATTAAGAGATATGTACCGACAACCCAAGGTCGCTAGGAGCCTTACTTTAGTATATGGAGAAGTTAGAAATTGAAGTAATGAATGGATGTTCCTAAAAACTTTTCCAATGAAGGGCATTATGAGATCTAACAAGCAAGGCAAGTCCAGCCCTAGATTCATTAAGCTATACCAAGTCCTCCAGCAGATTGGCCAAGTGGCCTGTGAGATAGAGTTGCCTTCGGAGTTAGAATCTTCTTATCAACACTACGCAAGCGTGTAGAAGACCTTTTCTCAGATTGACCCAGACGGGGATACTCAAGGTACAGAAGCTATGTTCCATAGAGAGACTCCAATAGTTATATTAGATGGTCAGATTCGTGGAAGCTAATTTGAGGACCGAGGTTGTAGCTTATTAGAGATTAAGAAAGGAATAGAAGTATAACAGAGATGAATTGAGAAGCTAAGGGTAAAGTAAGATCTAAATATCATCCATTGTTCCAAGCTCTATAATGACAACATAAAGATTCAAAAAAATTCAGAAACGACAAAATAGTTTTCAGTTATTGAGTAGTGCCCTTATTTTTGTTGTTATTAGTCGCTTATATAAGTAAGGACACTATATTATTCAGTTGTTTATAACGTCCTGTGAGACGCCTGTGTTGGACTTTTTTGCGTTTCTGGTTCCTGGATAGTCCACACTACAGATTACACTCTGCTGAAATTTTTCTAAGTATTAGTCAGAAGAGTTAACTCCTGTAAGCTTGAAGATGACATTTGAGGATGAATGTTCCTAGGGGGGAGGATGTTACACCCCGTAAGTTTCTATCATTTAACCGACACGTACATGTGTATGTTAAGAGTTTCAGAGCACGACGCATGCATGAAAAGGCTTAGGATTTGAGTATTCAAGCATGGTAGGAGCGGGCAGGAGACTCGGGCTAGGGGCTGGGTGCATTGGGCGTGCGCCGCGCCACCAACCTAACACACTGGCTGGCGCATCACGCCAGTGGCCTGGTGTTGTGGTCGGCATACTGTGCCACCCTTGCCACCTCCCTACCTATATATATTAAATCCTCTTGATGATTTAAATCATTTGATATGTACTCCTCAGCTATTATAAGAGTGGAAATGCAAATTTCATCATGTTTTCATCAAATTATGCTATCAAATGCCATCCAAATGATAATTAACTTTGGGTAACGAGTCCTAGGCCTATGGGAAGCATTACAACGGAGATATTTCTCGAAAATTCCCCAGAAAATCAGAACTCCACTGAGTAAAAGTTGTCTGAATCGTTCAAAATTGATTCCTACTCAGCCATAGGCATTAGGTAAGAACTTTTCTCTTCTGAACTCTCGGGAAATTATAGGTCTTCGGCTGAGTTATACGGAGTTGGATTATAGTTGTTATTGTTAACAAAATTTATCGCTTTTTATTAAATTTAGTGTTGAAATTAGCCCTATCTCTTAGCATAAAGGTTACAGTTGGATGGAATCGCGAGTGCAAGTTGAAACTCGCCAGCTGAACGAAAGTCGGTGTTTGAGGTATGTTAAGACTTACTCCTTCGACAAGTTATTTTTTCGCACAATGATACAACCTATGTCTTGAACATAGATAATAATCCTATATGTTTTAATTTAGCTGTTGCTAGTGTATATGGATCAGATGTGTCATGATTAGCTGCTATCAGTAGATTACAATTACATATGTTGTGGTTAGCTGCTAGAAAATGTATAAAGATTACATCGTATTATCCCTTATTAGGGAAAGAACATGTTAAGTGCGACACACACTAGAAGCATCGAGGAACTCCTCTATTCTTCAGTTCATTGTATTAGTAGAATAGGATGTTTCATTGTCAGGTCTAGACCTTAGAAGCTCGTGGATAGTAATTAGGCCTGAGTTAGTAAGTTGAACAGCATAGGTGCAGCTACGTGATATAACTACCAGTTTGGTGCCAGTATTGTCGGTGAAGCATGCCTAGAAGCCCTTGGCGTACCGTCACGCCCTAGGGCCAGAAGTTTAGGTAGGATGGACATACTTTAGAGGCAACGACACTAGGGTTGTCTAGTTATCTGAGTGATAGCCTGCCATCTAGTTAGCTACTACCGGTGAGTGTCAGTTCTAGTTGCCTTAGTATTCATCATACAGGTCGTTCAGGAAGCCATCCCAGTCGTTCAGGTCAGATAGACCCGTGGGTACCCTAAGGAAGAGAACTTCATTAGCAGTTACAGGCAGGGCCAATTCCTCAGCCTACTCCTATAAGATGCCTAGGTACAGGTTGGCGTGAGTGGCTGTGTCAATGTAAACTTACCTACAAGGTAAGGAACCATCCAGAAGAGTCAAGCAAGATTCAAAAAAACCGAGTTAAGGTATAAAGGAATAAAACCATGTTAGTACCCTCAAGCTAAGAATTTCAATAGGCTACCTGTGGAGGAGTAGGGAGCGACCGCTCAAAAGCATGTTCGGTCAGTAGCAGTCCTACAGTTTTTCTAAGCCAAAAAATAAGTAATTGGTTGTTAGTGACCCTATAGTTGCTTATGAGTTATAACCGTCCGAGTAGGACATTTAGGGTATTGTTAGTCCACTCTAAACCTCGCCCTATCTAGTCTATCAGGATCCTCTGATCAGATACAAATACATGGGGTGTACCTGCAAGAAGCTATACAGATTATTTTAGAGGCGAGCAAAAGTCACGTTATAACTGTGTCGTCGCTCGCCAGGGGCTATGTGACATTGCTCCAAGGAGCGATATGCCCGTCCCAAGGGATGATGCAGAGGCCCAAGGGCTATACTACAATTCATTCCATGGCTGGACTATTATCTTTATGTCGTATCGGCATCACACCCTCATCGAGCCTGGTGCCCAGGGTGCGGTTATTAGAAGTCCACCGAACTCAGACACAACTACAGATCAGGAGCTAAGTGGGCTCCGTTACAGACCTAGGGGACTGGTAGGTTGGCTATAACACCAGTAGAGTCATAGAAACCTGGTTAAGGGTATATAGATTAATGTCTGCCCGCCAGGGCTTATTGGGGCCCGAGCGTGTTATTCTGTGTTGATTGTACCTTCTAGGATTATGGCGGCCAGGGTAGGTTCTTGTTTGCATTCTTTTCTACTAGGTATAGCTTATGAATATATATGATTGTATAGTCTTAGCTCATATATGTGTATTATTTTACTAGATGCAAGTTATGGATAAGCAAACTTCCAGGTTAATTTTTGCCCCTTCCTTCTACTTACTTTCAGTTTTTAACAACTTTTATTCATCTTACTTATTCCCTTACATATTCGGTACATATTGTACTGACACCCAACTCTGGGGCGCTGCATTACTTGCCTACAGGTTTAGACAGACAGGTTGTGAGATCTCTAGGGAGCTATACAAAGTCAGTACATTGGCTAGCTCCTTTCATTTGGAGTTGTCAGGGTTAGAAGATTACCATCTTTTACTTGTATAGTATTTGGGTAGGCCAGGGCCCTGTCTCGACCACTATTTGTATTCTTAGAGGCTTGCAGACCACAGTAATCAGTTAGTTGGTTGTTGTTGGCCGTATGGGGCTTATGTATGTCTTGTCTTACGTGTTGGATGTGTGGGGCCTAGTGTAGCTACCTGTTTTTGGTTTTGTTATAACTAGACAGCATGGTGGTTTTGTCGGTCCGCATAGGATTCCTTCATTACCTTGTCACTGGTTAGTTGGTTTCTTTTACAGGTGGCCTTGTCGGCCTGAGGCTATGTTTACAACCGATATATAGTAGATGTTTTCTTGAATTTGAGTCACTGGTAGGCACTAAATGTGCCCGAGTCTAGCCAGGTCAGTTCAGATTCCAATATGGCACTAAGTGCCAGTCGTGCGTCCCAAGGTAGGGCGTGACATCTTACCTCACCTTGGGAGGAAAGAACCTATCTAGAAACACCATCACAAACTCATCCCAATCAACTGAGCCTATACAAGCAAATATACCCTCCTTCTACTATTTGTACCAAGTCTAGGCCACTCCCTTCAACTGATATGCCACCAAGTCTACACTTTAAACTAAGGTAATTCCCATGATTTGAGTGATCTTCTAAACATTTTCTATGAAGTCTTATGGTTCCCCATCCGCCTTAGAACCATGGAACACTAGTTGATTCATTTGTGTGAAGTCCTAGACTCTAGTGGCAGCTTGTCACGACCCGAACGTACACCCAGATCGTAAACATGGGACAAGGGACCCCGAGGGACCCCAAGTCGACCCATAGCTCATGCATAAAACTAATCTCATTCAAATAAGCAGAACAATAATCATAAAGATGTAGCAGAAACGTAATCATAACATAGAATCAAGAAATACCAACGTTTACATAGATGAGTACTACATACTTGTCTGAAAGCCTCTAAAGCATAAGATGGGTTGATGAGACAACATCCCCAACTAACCCGACCAATACTGAAACATAAACAACATGAAAGTCTATCAAAGGGTCCTCGGAACATGTGGACTCACCAATAAGCTAAAGGCGTAAGCTGAGATGACTAAGGATCAGGATGAGCCTGAGAACCGGACCCTGTATCATTCAATGTACTGAGTATTGCAAGGTAAGTAAGATCAGCATTTTAAAAGTAAAGTAAACTCATAAATAGACATAAGAGAAGGACATCATGCTTGCATAAAAGATCTTCACAATAAAACATAAGGCTCAAGACTTTTAAATCATTCATAATCATTCATTATCATAATCGTAAATAACTTTATCATAACATAACTTGAGCCAATAACATAAATATAAAAATGCATAACACATGTGGAATAATGGGATGACTCGTCATAACTGACACCATCATGGTAGAGCCTTTCATGATGCCCCACTGTCTCGCTCAAGTGGGCAGAGCCGACCCAGGCTTGCCAGGCGATGGTCGTGCATAAGGCGTGATATCACATTTGAGGGGATCATTATCATAACATCATAACATTTACAACCCATGGTGGCACATGGTTACGAGAGTAGTCCTTTGAACGCTCAGCTGCTCGATGCTAGACATGGCTCCCAAAAACATGCATATAGGCTCATACATAGATCATTAACATCGTGCATAAAATTCATTGGATAAGATATAACATTTATCATCATTGATCCCCTTTAAAACATGTTTAGCCAAGAATCAAGGCCCTTTTTATCGGCCAACATCATAAAATGATAAATCATGAAATTCGTTTCGTAATTCATAAATCATTCTTCATCATATGGGCATTGCCCAATGCTTCATCATACTCAATTCTTTCAAAATATGCCACAACCAGGGTAACTTGGATTAACGCATTTCCATAATCAATAAACTTAAAATAATGAATATTCATCATAAATCTTGATTTCCATGAACTTCCATAAAAGGGCAATTTAGATTTAAGAAGATTGAAACATGATTTTGAAGAGAATAATACTAAACCTGCCCAACATGCGTATTTCAATAAATAAAACTCAATTAAAACATACACATAAAGAGAAATCACATTGACATGCTTTGGGTAAAATCCCATGGAATTTGAGTAAGAGAATTTATGACTTTAACTGAAATTGCGCATGGGTGAGGAAGAATTCCATCCGTTTTAAAACCCTACATCCCTGGGAATGGAGAGACTTGAAGTTCCTTGAACACCCACAAAGAATTTTGAAGAAAATTTGGGGAAGAAGGCCGTGAATTTCCCAAAAACCTTTCTAAAATCCTCGCATGACAACGGGCATGCCTAAAGGACTTAACTCATATTATCATACTCGGAAAACATCCAAAACAACGTAGTTTTGGAGCTAAAAATATGGGAAATTCGAAAATACCCTTAATATAATTTCCCTGAAAACTATCCCGGAAGGACCAATGACCGACCCAATGGGTCGTGGCAACATACCACGGCTCGTGGTATCGAGTCGTCGGGTGCACTGGCTCATAACACATCTAAAATTCCTTCCCACGACTCGTCAGGATGAGTCATTACTTCAAACCATGGGTCGTTGAATTGACCATCGTCAACTCCTTGACTAAACTAACTCCCTTTTCCACGAGCCTCACCACAACTCGTTGTGACTTTCAATGAGTCGTGGTTTCCATCCATTGAATGCACTGGAAACCTCAACCAACCAGTAACGACTTGAAACAACAGGTCGTGGGATGGCCCATTGCTCCTCCTCAGCCTAAGTCCCGACCTCCCAATGATTGGTGACAATGGCTCGTTGTTACTGACAACGGATCATTGTAACGTCCGCTGTTTCCTCTAATTCCCTGACTTTCCAACCACGATTGCATATGACGACTCGTGGTATCCTACCACGAGTTGTAGGGTCGTCCGTTCTGTGATATTTTTACCAGTTTTTTGCACTTTTCAATTTTAACTCTCGGGTCTGTTCTTAGGCCTTTCCGGGGTATTACAATATCTCCCCCTTGGGAACATTCGTCTTCGAATGTTGGAAACAAGCAGCAACCAGAAACATACAATTTATCATAGTTATATACTGATCATCTTAACCGAAATTTTCGTGGAATGACCACCTCCGAATCAAACCACATAGCTCAACTGATCTCATGCTTCACATATGCATTCATACAAATAAAAGAAACTTGCATACATAAACTAAATATGGAAACTAAATAGAGTCATAGAGCAAAACTGATACCTCAAGTCGAAACTAAGCCGGTAGAGAAAAAATGTGGTTATTTAGCCATCATATCCGCTTCGGCTTCCCACGTAGCTACCTCAACATGCTGGTTCCTCCATAATATTTTAACTGAAGCTACTTCTTTGTTCCTTAGCTTACGGACTTGACGATCTAAGGTTTCCACCGGAAATTCTTCATAGCTGAGGCTGTCTTTCACCCCAATGCTGTCTACCGGAACTACCAAGGCAGGATCACCCAAGCACTTCTTCAAAAATGACACATGAAAGATGGGATGAACCAAAGATAGCTCCGAGGGAAAGTCCAACTCATACGCCACCTTACTAACTCTTCTCACAACCTGGTAGGGGCCAACATAGCGGGGACTGAGTTTACCTTTCTTTCCGAACCGCATGACTCCCTTCATGGGAGATACCTTTAGAAATACCCAGTTGTCCACACCAAACTCCAAATCTCTTCTCCTCACATCAGCATACAATTTCTGATGACTCTGGTCGATTTTAAACCGTTCCCGTATCAACTGAACTTTCACCATCGCCTCATGAACCGAATATGGGCCTATCATAGCTGCCTCACCAACCTCGAACCATCCGATGGGAGATCTACACCTCCGCCCGTAAAGAGCCTCGAACGGTGCCATTTGGATACTGGAGTGGTAACTGTTATTATAAGAAAACTCAATCAAAGGCAAATGATCATCCCCAACTACCTTTAAAATCCATAATACATGCCCTCAATATAACCTCAAGGGTCTGAATGGTTTGTTCTACCTGGCCGTCTATTTACGGATGGAAGGCTGTACTGAGCTTAACTTGCGTCCCAATTCCTTTTTGAAAAGAACGCCAGAATTGAGAGGTAAACTGAGTACCTCGGTCTGAAATAATAGACAAGGGTACTCTATAAAGTCGAACTAACTCCCAAATATACAATTTAACATAATCATCCGCTGAATTCGTGGTCTTGACTAGTAGGAAATGTGCAGCCGTAGTTAACCTGTCCACCACCACCCAAATGGAGTCATATTATCGGTGAGTACAAAGTAGGCCTATAACAAAATCCATAGTAATCTCTTCCCACTCTCAAGTGGGGATGCTAATATTCTGATGTACGCCCCCCAGCCTTTGATGTTCGACTTTAACTTGCTGACAGCTTGGACACTTTGCTATGAACTCCGAAACATCTTTATTCAGACCATCCCACCAATAGATTTCTCGCAAATACCGATACATTTTCATGGATCCTAGATGAGTAGAATATTTGGTACCATGTGCCTCATGCAATATCCGAACTCTCAAATAATCGACGTTGGGAATGCATAGTCGACCCTAGTATCGTAGCACACCATCTCCGCCTTGGAAGAAGACCTCCGCCTTCTAACTCTACACCGCCTCCTTTAGCTTCCTCAATATTGGATCCTTATCTTGACTGGATTTAACATCAACCACCAAGGACGATTCTGACCCATTATTTACAACAACACTACTATCGGTCGCATCGATCAATCTAACTCCCAGTCTTGCAAGTCAATGGACATCCTTCACCAACTCCTTCTTTCCCTCATCCACGTGGCACAAACTTTCCATGGAGAGCCTACTAAGCACATCCGCAACCACATTAGCCTTTCCCGGGTGGTAAAGGACACTCATGTCATAGTCCATAAGTAATTCCAACCACCTCCTTTGTCGAAGATTTAGATCCTTCTGGGTGAACACATACTGCAAGCCCTTGTGTCTGTAAATATATCCACGTGGACCCGATACAAGTAATTCCGCCATATCTTCAATGCAAACACCACTGCGGCCAACTCAATATCATAGGTCGGGTAATTATTTTCATGAACCTTCAACTATCTCGAGGCATATGCTATTACCTTCCCACGCTGCATCAATAGACATCCCAGTTTGACTCTTGAAGCATCACAATATACAACGAAGCCATCAGTACCCTCAGGTAAGGTCAACACAGGTGCTAAAGTGAGTCGGGTATTCAACTCTTGGAAGCTTTTCTCACAAGCATCAAACCATTGGAATTTCACCTTTTTCTGAGTCAACTTAGTCAAAGGTGCTACAATGGATGAGAAAACCTCAACAAACCTTCGGTAGTAGCCAGCTAGGCCCAAGAAACTCTGAAATTCTAAATTTCTGAAGGATTCACTGGTCTAGGCCAATTCTTCACCGCATCTATCTTCTGGGAATCTACCCTTATGCATTCTCTTGATACCACATGACACCGAAATTCTACCGAGTTCAGCAAAAATTCCAAATTGCTAAACTTTGCATACAGCTGACGATCCTTGAGGGTTTACAGCTGATCTTGGGCAGATTTATATGCCCAAGTGATACTCAAACGTACCATTTTTACCTTGTTTGTTGTGCAATGTGTATATAATATCATGTATTTGGTAATAAAATGTGAATTTATACTAACCAACATGATTAGCATTTGTTTTGCAGGATAATGTGATTTTTAGGAGCAAAAATGCATGTTGGAACTATGTCGGAGTTGGACTTGGATGCGAGCGTGGAAAAGACCTCGGATGGCACATTTTACACTGGCTCCGCGATGGCGCCGTGCCACGCTGCCATCGCGGTAGTACACTGCCTGGAGAGGAAATTAAGTGGCAGATTCCAGTGAGGCATCGCGACAGCTCCGTGGCACGGATACAGGCCTCCGCGATGGCCTCCGTGCCACGTTGAAGCCAATTATCCGGACCCTGAAATTTCCAGAGAAGGTCCGCGTCCACGCCGTGTCACGGAGGCCGTGCTCCGCGTTGGCCTCCATGACACGTTGCTTGTTATTCCGGGAAAAATTTCCCACTAGTATAAATAGCACACTTAGGTTATTTTTAAAGGGGTCTTCTTTTAGTTCTAGTTTTTAGCAGAGTTCAGGAGTGGAGAGAGGAACGTGGTTTTGTGGCAGTTGAAGAATAGAAAAGATAAGAGTTTTCTTCTCTTCCCTTCTTCTTTTCCTTCAATTGTATGCATGATTTACACTCATTCTAGGACGATTAATCCAAGAATGAGTGGCTAATTCCTTTCTTGCTGAGGTTTTGAACTTGTGTAATGATTATTGGTAATAATTGATATGGTTTCTTCTTCTTCTTGCATATTGTTCTATTAATTCTTGTGCTTAGTACATTCTTGATTGGCCACCATTAATGTATATCTAAAAAGTCCAATTTCACTCGAGAGAGCATGAAATTGGAAAGTTGTGAATTAATAGGGTATTGTTCTTAACTTGATTTGGGAAAATTGGGTTTTGATGTGCTTTCTTGATAGAAATATACTTGAAAGCCGTATTAGTCAATTTAGGAACCGGAATTGTAGTGTTAGGTCATAAATTTCATTTGATCACAGAAATGTAGACGAATGGTTTATGATTCTAAAGTGAAATTAAATATGGAAGTTTTAATTTCTAGGCAAATGTTCTTGACTAGCAATATGAAGAAGAGGATGACCAAATTATCATAATTATCAACTCCATTACTCGTTCTTAACCTTGGCATGAGCATATCCATTGTCTGAATTCAACGTAAATAATAGTTGTTAAGTTTAGTATATAATTAGTTTAGAAACAAAACTCCCTAAATTCTTGATTGGATAGTTGTTAGCATAGTTAGAAATAGAATAGAAATATAGTGAAATAGGAAATTTTGCATATCCAGAGCAGCCTCCTTGGATCGATACTTGGCTACTTAGCCACTTTATTACTTGTTTGACCACGTACACTTGCGTGTCGGTTTTTAACACATACCGAACCAGCCGGACAAGTTTTTGGCGCCGTTGCCGGGGAGGCTAGGCGATTTGTAAAATTTTGTTTAGTGTAAATTTACTGTATTTGTATTTTATTTTCTTAAGTGTTAACAACTTGGTCTTAGCCTGTATTTTGCAGATTTTTATTTCTGTGAACACTGGCAAGGGACAAGGAGTTGGTGGAATCTTACTTAGAGCCAGAACGTGAATTGCATAGTCAACGTAGAGAAGCTCTTCGGAAGAAGCTGCAGTTGCTCAAACAGTCTACGATGGAGCAACCCAATCCACCAGTTGTACGGGCAGTATTAGTGCCCGAGGAAGTAGCAGCCAGGCCGGTTAGCGAGGTGGCAATCCCACACGCTAATAATGTACATTCCAGCATCCGCAAACCAGAGCCTAGGGGGAGATTTGAGTTAAAGCAAAATATGGTGCAACTTTTGCACACGAGCGGGCAGTTCACCGGTCTCCCTCACGAAGATCCGCAACAACATCTCCAAAACTTTTTGGAGATAAGTGACACGTACATACCCGCTGGAGTGTCACCTGATTATGTTCGGCTCACCTTATTTCCATTTTCCTTATTGGGTGAAGCCAAGAGGTGGTTAAAAGCTGAACCACCCAACTCTATATCAACGTGGGATGATCTTGCAAAGAAGTTCTTGATCAGATTTTTCCCTTCAGGTAAAACAGCTAAACTTAGAAGTCAGATTCTAAGTTTTAAACAGAGGGAAGGAGAAAATCTTTATCAAGCCTGGGAAAGATTCAAGTCCATGTTGCGGGACTGTCCTCATCATCATCAGTCAAATGAGGTGTTGGTACACACTTTTATTGAGGGTTTGGAACCCCACACTAAAATTTTGTTAGACTCAGCAGCTGGAGGGCAAGCGCTGGAAAAGACTTATGAAGAGTTGTACACTTTGCTCAACCGAATCTCACAAGGCAATCCGAAATGGAATGCAGATTCTTCAAGGGGTGGAGCAAGGAAAGCAGCGGGAGTGTTCGAAGTGGATGGATTCACAGCTATCGCTGCACAGATAGCTGCTTTGCAAAATCAGTTAAACACTCACTTCAGCACTATGAATTTGAACCAGTCTTCAGCCTCAGTTAATGCAGTCCAACAGATGTGGTGTGAAGTGTGTGGTAGTAGTGAGCATTCAGCTGAGTGCTGTGGTGCAAATCCTGATTCTGTCAACTTTGTGGGCAATGCACAGAGGAATCAACAGCAGTTTGGTGGTAGCTACAACTCGAATTGGAGGAATCATCCGAATTTTTCATGGGGTAGCAACAATCAACAAGGCCAAGGTTCAGGGCAGGGTATGCACAGAAACCAAGGAGGGCAACAAGGCTATCAGAATCAGTTCAGAAATCACAATGCCCCTCCTCCACCACCATCACCGACTATTGAGGAAATGTTCAAGACCATGATTGCCAACCAGGCACAATTGCAGGCTGACTACGTCAAACTGGCAGCCGAAGTAAAGAACAATCAATTGGCAACCAAGGCTCTTGAATATCAGTTTGGGCAATTTGCTAGTGCCCAAAATACTAGACCCAGGGGAGGACTACCTAGCGACACGGATCCAAATCCTAAGCAGGTAAATGCAGTGACCACGAGGAGTGGTTTACAATTAAAGGAGGTGGAACCTGAAAGACTGCCTCAGAAGTCAGGAGCAGTAGATGTTGAGGGAGAACAAACCTTAGATACGGGGAAGACCAAAGAAGCTGAACCAGCAAGGCCTCCACCCCCGTTCCCTCAACGACTTAAGAAACACAAGGAGGAGGCGTGTTTCCAGAAATTCATGGAAGTACTCAAACAGGTACATGTTAACTTACCTCTTGTTGATGTCTTGCAGGGTGTGCCGAAATATGCAAAGTATATCAAAGATATCGTGGCCAACAAAAGTCGCTTGACTGAGTATGCCACGGTGGCTTTAACAGAGGAATGCACATCCCGTATTCAGAACAGGTTGCCCACTAAACTAAAGGACCCTGGAAGTTTTACCATCCAGCTGACGATTGGGCAAAGTATCCGAGCTCGTGGGTTATGCGACTTGGGGGGCAAGTATAAATCTGATGCCATCTTTGGTATTCAGAAAGTTAGGGCTAGGGAGTCCTAGACCCACAACAGTGATCTTGCAGCTAGCAGACAGGTCCTTAGCTAAGCCGGATGGCATTGTTGAGGATGTGCTAGTGCAGGTAGGCTCCCTCATTTTTCCGGTAGATTTCATTGTTCTGGATTTTGAACCAGATGCAGAAGTCCCATTTATTTTGGGACGACCATTTTTGGCAACAGGAAAGGCATTGATCGATGTAGCTGCGGGTCAACTCACAATGCGAGCACACGACAAGGTTGAGGTGTTTGACGTGTACAAGGCACCTAAGCTCCCGACTGTCTATAAGGAACTCTCGGTGATCAACGTGATTGATCATGGGAATGCAAATGGAGTGAGTGATTCCCGAGAGTTACGAGGTAGGCCACCAGACGAGGTTGAGAACTACTGGGGAGATGACCATGATCGGGACAAATCGTCCATCTCCCTAGTAGACACGTGAGCATAAAGGCTGTCGAGCCGCGACGTTAAACCAGGCGCTGCACGGGAGGCAACCCGTGAAAAATATTTTTTTCTTTCCTTAGTGTAAAGTTTTTCTTTTATTCTATTTTCTTTCCTTTTTCTTGACTAGGCTTAGATTTGCATTTTAATTAGTAATTTTTATTTTATTTATTTTTTTTTTTAGTAGGGAATCTATGAATTTAACCAATTTTTGTTTAGTGAGGTGATTTTCAGGTATACTGGAGGAAAAATACTTGGAATCGAGGAAACGAGGCGAGGTATGAAAAATAAAAGTTGATGGTGAAACAGAGCACTAGCGCGTTGGCGCCGTGTCACGGAGGCAATACTCCGCGTTGACCTCCGTGACACGTTGAAGGCGAATCTGGAATTTTTTTAAAATTCCAGTAAGCCAACGCGTTGGCTCCGTGTCACGGAGGAGGGGCTCCGCGTTACCCTCCGTGACACATTGCCCTTATTCCAGTGCCGGGTCACACCGGGTTTCCGGGTGACCCGCGTGTTTCTTTTAAATAAACCCCCGATTTTCGCCCACATTTCCCCATTCCTTCTACCCTCCGTGACCAAACACCCATTCCCCTACCCCCAAGCTCCGTGCCACGTTGATAGGCAAGGAAAACGTCAAGTTTTTTTCGGTTCTTCAAATCCAAGGTATGTTTTCATCTTCTATCTCAAATTTCTGGCGAGTTTTGTCACTTTTGAGCATGTGAGGTGAGATATATCACCCTAGGTAAAAAAAAATTTAAACATGATGTGAATTATTTTGTGATTGATTATGTTCGGATTATTGTAGATGACGTTTGAACTTATCGATTGATTGAATAATTCAATATTGATTGTCGAATTGAGTTCTAGGGCTTGGGTTGTTGGATTTTAACGTGGGTAACTTGATAGTTTGATGAAATTGGTGCCTGGGTGTGTTTAGTAGTTGAGATAAGTCGTGGTAACTATTGTTTAATTGTGGAAAGACGACTAATTCTCAAATTTTTGTGGGGAAGTGCATATTATGTGAATTGGTTGAATTGCTTAGATTAGTTGTATATAATAGGTTTGTATTGTTGTTCTTATTTCTGTTGTGGTTATTGTTGCTAAGTGCTATGGGTGAATAGCTGTCGATAGGAGGATTGGGTTAGCTGTATGAGGTCTGAGTAGTTCGCTAGCCGTTATGCTGTCAAACTTTTGTGAACGCACTAAGCAACATGTTTATAGTTGATTGTGTTTGGGGGTGTAAATAGAGTTATCCTTGCTAAAATGTTGTAGATATTGTTAAAGACTAAGTGTGGGGTAAATTTTGTTCAACCCGACCTTAGCCGAAGCTAACAAGTTTTTAGCTTAATATTGTGCTTGTCTGTGTAAATTGACAGGTACAATGGCTAGCCGACAAGATAAAGGCAAGGGTGACTCAACCTCAGGCACCGGCAGAAAGAGAATGAGACTGGGCACTGCTGTCCCAGCTGCACCTGCTGTTCCACGCGGTCAACACCGCCGATACGGAACACGATGGGTCACCGACGAAGGAAAGAAATAGTATAATAAGCACAAGGAAAGCAAATACTTCCCGGAGGAATATATTGCAAGGGAACCACTTGCACAGGAGTTCCCTCGCATGGTGCAGAGGATTGAGGCAGCTGGGCTCAGTTTTATTTTTCAGGAGCCCAAGGAGTGCAACCTTCACTTGGTCCGGGAATTCTACGCCAACTGGAACCCGGCCATCAGGAGCCATACTATTAAAATCAGAGGGCAGATTGTCACTCTGGAACCCCAGCAGCTGAATGCCATCGTTGGAGCGCGGGACACAGACGCCCACGTTCTCCGCCAGCTCAATATCACCCCACCGTACGCCGACATCAGACGTACGTTGTGTGGGGCTCGATCCACAGCCCGATGGAGGAGACACAAAGAGAGGGGTTACCACCAGACTCTGCCTTATTCGCAGATGAACAGGGAGGCCAGAATCTGGCTAAAAATGGTATGTTCGTGTTTGATCCCGGGAGTGCATATGACAGACGTGACCCGGGACCGTGTCTGCCTGGTGTATGCCCTTATGAAAGGGCTTGAGATTAATGTGGGGGCGGTTATAATATCCGCCATGAAGAGAGACAGACTACACCAGGGCCACAGATACGGGTTTGGTGGACTCATCACCACCTTCCTCCGAGGCCTTGACATCGAGGAAGAAGCTTTGGATTACATTCCGCAGTTGGAACGGAGGGCCCTTGATGTGACAAAAACCAAGGCCCCCGACATTACACACGGACCTGTGCTGACTCTGGGCGAGCGACATGCTCGTGACGACCAGTATATGGCCCGTATGTTCGGCATGCAGATGCTGCAGCTACGGATAGGTGGGAGACCAGCCACCGAGGATGAATTATGGCAGCTGGAGCTAGACTACCCCTTCGGCGAGAACGCCAGAGCTTTATGCAAGGTGGGGCCAGCCTTTGTGGAGCTGACTGACGACGACGTCCCTACTGATGAGGAGACACGTCGTGAGGATTCTGATGTAGAGTCCGATGACGGCGATGGAGCTGATTCAGATATGGGCGACGAGGCCGCAGCACCGGATGAGGAAGTCGAATATTTCGACTAAGCAGGGAGTTCCACCACCCAAAATTTTGTGCTTTGTATTTTTGTGAACACTGGGGACAGTGTTCGATTTAAGTGTGGGGTGGGGAGTAGTTAGGTGCTGGGTCATAGGCTCTAAACTTGCTGTATAATTCTTCGTTGACGTTATGTATGCCTGTGTTTTCCCTGTTGTTGTGAACTGATTTGTGATGTATGTGTATATATTTGTGTTGTGGCTAATGATGTGTGTTTTGAAAGTTATGGTTGCACTTGTAAATATTTTGTAAATTTTATAAATATTTTTTTTTCTTTTTTCTCTCTATCGATATGATCGATATTTTTCAAAATTTTTGCGAAAAGATTTTGCATTTATCAACATAGTTTGCAAATATTTTCTATCGAAATGATCGATGTGTTGCAAAAATTTTGAAGTTTTATTTTTGGGTTTCTCGGAGTTTGTTTTCGGTTCTTTTACCGAGAATAGTCCCATTGAACCGATGTCATAGTTAGTGACCATTCCCTATGATGGATGGATGACGACCGTTTTAAGGGAAATGTAGTCGATAGGAGTAGATTTTTTTTTTTAGTTTCTTTGGTGGATTGCATCAATAAACTGTAGTGCTTATGGTTGCTAAAATTTCGTTGCGTGTTGTAATTGATGTTCGAAATGTGAAAATGATTCGTTGGAAAGCATGCAATTGTGTAAATATGTTGAGTTACCTAGGCTAGAGAATTTGGTTCATTATGATTGAGGCTTAATCTTGAATTCATGTAGTTGACTAATTAAAGAGTCTGTGAATGCGTCTTGATTCGAGCATGTGCATAAAGTGTGAGTGAGGTTTTGCTATTCCATGTCATTGTGAATTGTCTAGAACTTGCCTGGTGTGTATACAAAACGGAATGAAGGAGGTGTAGTGTTGGAAAGGATGTAGGCATTTCTTTGTTTTAAACGTTAGTTTCCATTTTTTTTCTTGTCAAATTCTACCTTTTTATATGTTGTATATTCTAGTCAGCCTGTTGAGCCTTTAGCCGATTTCTTTCTTTTGTCCAGAATTGTATGGACTAAGCTTTATTCCTTCTTTTCATTAGCCTTAAAGTCTATAAGAAACTCTTAAGCGCTTATAAAGAACAGAAAATTGTTTCCCAAAGTGTTAAAGAGTGAAGAGAGTGAAAAAAAAGTAGAGTGAAGAAAGAAAAGATGATGTGGATGAGGCACTTGTTGTAATTAAATGATAGTGAGGGTACATGAAAAAACCCTTTGTTTTGTGTCAAGTGTGCCTGATGAAATGGGCTGTATGAAAGTAAACCAGCATGAATGGGAGAAAAAGAGAAAAGAGAGGAACAATGTCCATGAGTCGATGGGGATGAGTTGAAAAGGCGCTTAAGGATGCTAGCGACTGTTATTGGCTAAACCAATATATATACTAGATCCATAGCCCAGTTACAACCCATTTAAAAGACCTATTTGATCCTACATTGCATTTCTTTATATTAGTGGAGTAATACACTAAGGGCAAGCCTATGGGTCATGACATGATGCATGTGAATTCTTTTGGGAGAGAGAGTGAAATTAATTGTTATATGCCCCTACTTGCATGTTTGTGTGCTGCACGAACAGAAAAGGGAAAGTTCTCTCGAGTTGTGAGGGTACATGCTTGATGAAAGATTGCTTTTCGTGTCGGATTTCTTTATTAAGTTGATTTGCATGAGTTTGTTGATATCAAGAATCAATTCTTAAAAGTTTAGGAAGCCTCAATGTATTAAGGTCATTGTCTTGTACGACCAAGCATGTTTTCTTGATGATTTGCAAAAATCGAATAATCGGTATGACCGTAACGTAAATGGTTGCACCATAGTGACAAAGGTTGAGATGTGATGTGCATGATTTGTGTATGTGTTGTTCGAGGACGAACAAGGATTTAAGTGTGGGGTAAGTGATCTTGGGCAGATTTATATGCCCAAGTGATACTCAAACGTACCATTTTTACCTTGTTTGTTGTGCAATGTATATATAATATCATGTATTTGGTAATAAAATGCGAATTTATACTAACCAACATGATTAGCATTTGTTTTGCAGGATAATGTGATTTTTAGGAGCAAAAATGCATGTTGGAACTATGTCGGAGTTGGACTTGGATGCGAGCGTGGAAAAGACCTCGGATGGCACATTTTACACTGGCTCCGCGATGGCGCCGTGCCACGCTGCCATCGCGGTAGTACACTGCCTGGAGAGGAAATTAAGTGGCAGATTCCAGTGAGGCATCGCGACAGCTCCGTGGCACGGATACAGGCCTCCGCGATGGCCTCCGTGCCACGTTGAAGCCAATTATCCGGACCCTGAAATTTCCAGAGAAGGTCCGCGTCCACGCCGTGTCACGGAGGCCGTGCTCCGCGTTGGCCTCCGTGACACGTTGCTTGTTATTCCGGGAAAAATTTCCCACTAGTATAAATAGCACACTTAGGTTATTTTTAAAGGGGTCTTCTTTTAGTTCTAGTTTTTAGCAGAGTTCAGGAGTGGAGAGAGGAACGTGGTTTTGTGGCAGTTGAATAATAGAAAAGATAAGAGTTTTCTTCTCTTCCCTTCTTCTTTTCCTTCAATTGTATGCATGATTTACACTCATTCTAGGACGATTAATCCAAGAATGAGTGGCTAATTCCTTTCTTGCTGAGGTTTTGAACTTGTGTAATGATTATTGGTAATAATTGATATGGTTTCTTCTTCTTCTTGCATATTGTTCTATTAATTCTTGTGCTTAGTACATTCTTGATTGGCCACCATTAATGTATATCTAAAAAGTCCAATTTCACTCGAGAGAGCATGAAATTGGAAAGTTGTGAATTAATAGGGTATTGTTCTTAACTTGATTTGGGAAAATTGGGTTTTGATGTGCTTTCTTGATAGAAATATACTTGAAAGCCGTATTAGTCAATTTAGGAACCGGAATTGTAGTGTTAGGTCATAAATTTCATTTGATCACAGAAATGTAGACGAATGGTTTATGATTCTAAAGTGAAATTAAATACGGAAGTTTTAATTTCTAGGCAAATGTTCTTGACTAGCAATATGAAGAACAGGATGACCAAATTATCATAATTATCAACTCCATTACTCGTTCTTAACCTTGGCATGAGCATATCCATTGTCTGAATTCAACGTAAATAATAGTTGTTAAGTTTAGTATATAATTAGTTTAGAAACAAAACTCCCTAAATTCTTGATTGGATAGTTGTTAGCATAGTTAGAAATAGAATAGAAATATAGTGAACTAGGAAATTTTGCATATCCAGAGCAGCCTCCTTGGATCGATACTTGGCTACTTAGCCACTTTATTACTTGTTTGACCACGTACACTTGCGTGTCGGTTTTTAACACATACCGAACCAGCCGGACAACAACACTATTCTCAAATGAGTGGCATGCTCCTCCTCGTTCCAGGAGTATATAAGAATGTCGTCGATGAACATGATAACGAACATATCTAAATAGTGCTTGAACACCCTATTCATCAGGTCCATAAAACCTGCAGGAGCATTGGTTATCCCAAAAAATGTAACATTAAATTTGTACTGACCACACTTGAGTCCTGAAAGCGGTCTTTGGGATGTCACTCTCCCGAACTTTGAGCTAGTGATACCCGGACCTGAGGTCAACCTTGGAGAAGCACTTGGCACCCTGAAGCTAGTCAAACAAATCATCGATCTTGGGTAAGGGGTACCTGTTCTTGATGATAACCTTGTTCAACTGCCAATAGTCAATACACATGCAAAGAGAACCGTCCTTCTTTCGAACAAATAGAACTGGTACACCCCATGGAGACTGGCTCGGTCTGATGAAGCCCTTGTCCAACAGATCCTTTAACTGATCCTTCAATTCCTTTAGCTCGGCTAGGACCATCCTGTAAAGAGAGATAGAAATAGGATGCATATCTGGCAATAGATCAATACTGAAATCAATTTCCCTTTTCAAACGGACACATAGAAAATCCTCGGGAAACACCTTCGGGTATTCGCACATCACCGAAACTGACTGAATAGTTGGGGTCTCGGACTCCACATCCTTAACCCTAGATAGGTGGTACATGCACCCCTTAGAGATTATCTTCCTAGCCTTAAGATAGGAAATAAACCGAAATGCTAGCACCATCGAACTACCTTTCCACTCCACAACTAACTCACCCGAAAAATGAAACTCCACAATACAGTTCTTACAATTAATCAAAGCATAACATGCAAACAACCAATCCATACCCAAAGTGATGTCAAAATCAGTCATGGCCAATTCTACTAAGTCTGCAGAGGTAACCTTATGTGACACAGTGACCAGGAGTCCTCTATATACCCTTCTAGCTACAACTGAATCACCGATAGGGGTAGAAACTGAAAATGGTTATGACAAGGTCTCGGGACTAACTCAAAGGCTACTAGCAATGCAAGGAGTCAAAAAGACAATGTAACTCCCAGGTCTAGCAAGGCATAAACATCAATATAAAAGACACGCAACATACCATTGACCACATCTGGCGAAGTCTACTACTCCTGGCGTGAGGAAAGGGCATAGAATTAGTTCTGGTGTTGTCCGCCACCTCCACTAGTCAATGCTCCCTGCAGGGTGGGACGGGATGGAGCTGCTGCTGTCCTGGTGGTCTATGCACGACCCCTATCGTCACCCTGTCTAGCATATGGGCACGCTCGGTGCATGTGCCCCGGTCTACCACACCCAAAACAAACATCTGAACCGAGCAGGCACTCCCAGTGTGACTCTTGGCACACTTACCGTAGGTTGGAGAGGTATACTCTAAGTGGGTGCCCCTCTGATCCCTCGGCCCTGATGCCTTGCTCCTCTGATCACCTCTGGGCCTGGATGGAACACTAGTTGATGATGGTGCTGGGGCTAGTGACCTCTGCTGAAACTGTTGACGGTAGCCACCGCCGGACCTGTGTTGTGAAAAGCCACGCTATCTATCCGAGCCCTCTTTACCTCCCTCTACCTTACATGAGCTGCCTCCATCTACTGGGCATACAACACTATGCGAGGAAAGTCCATATCTTGGTGAAGCATGGCAGTCCTTCAATCCTTGTCTAAATAACTGCCACATCATGAACAAATCGGCTTACCCCCGTCCTCTGATCCATCAGCAACTCTAGGGCATATTTCGACAAGCGAGTGAACTCAAGTGAATACTCCAACACTGTCATCTTTCCTTGCTTGAGGTTAACAAACTCAGCTGCCTTTAATTTCCTCATTTCCCAAGGGAAGAATCTATCAAGAAAGGCCATATGGAACTCATCCCAGCTGATAGGGCCCGCTCTCGCTGCCTGCTGTCCTTCCATTGTTTGTACCAAATATGAGCGACCTCCTTTAGCTGATAAGAGGCCAACTCCACACACTCCCAATTTGTCACTCCCATAACCTCAGTGACCTTCAGGATCCCTTCAATGAACTCGTGTGGATCCTCATCCACCTTCGATCCCGTGAACTCAGGAGGGTTCATCCTCAAGATGTCTCTAATCTAAGCCGCCGCCGCATTGCCATTCTGTGGAACCTGCGCAACAGTCTGCTGATTGACCTGAGAGGTCAAGGCCTGTGCCAACATCTGAATTGCCGCCCGAAACTCGGCGTGGGCTGTTGGCTCTGGTGCCTGGGGCTCCGAAATATGTGGGGCTTTTTGATGCCCATGATCATTGCCATCTCCGTGGCCTTCATCATTTCCATTCCTCCTTTCGTTCATTCTTCTAGGAGCCATAGTTCTACAATCGCGAATCGCACGAATTAGAAGGGTGGAAAGGCTTTTCAACGCACGACATAGAACATGAACGAAGGGAACATTTCCTAATACATTTTGCCTCTTCATCATAGGTGTGGCGTGGTTCATACTCATGAAAAAGACTCTACTTAACGCGGCTTTCAGACACCCTAGGACACTTTAAACCTATCGCTCTGATACCAAGTTTGTCACGACTCGAACGTGCACCCGGATTGTAGACACGGGACAAAGGACCCCGAGGGACCCCAATTCCACCCATGGCTCATGCATACAACTAATCTCATTCAAATAAGCGGAACAATAATCATAAAGATGTAGCAGAAATGTAATCATAACATAGCATCAAGAAATACCAATGTTTACATAGCTGAGTACTACATACTTGACTGAAAGCCTCTAAAGCATAAGTTGGGTTGATGGGACAACATACCCAACTAGCCCAACTAATACTAAAACACAAACAACATGAAAGTCTATCAAATAGCCCTTGGAACATGAGGACTCACCAATAAACTAAAGGCATAAGCTGAGATGACTAAGGATGAGGATGAGCCTGAGAACCAGATCCTGTATCATGAAACAATACAGCATAGAAAGTATGCAGTCAGTACGTGGAATGTACTGAGTATGCAAGGTAAGTAAAACCGGCATTTTAAAAGTAAAGTAAACTCATAAATAGACATAAGAGAAGGACATCATGCTTGCACCAAAAATCTTCCCAATAAAACATAACCATAAGACTTTTAAATCATTCATAATCATTCATTATGATAATCGTAAATAACTTTATCATAAAATAACTTGAGCCAATAACATTAATATAAAAATGAATAAAACATGTGGAACAATGGTAGGACTTGTCATAACCGACACCATCATGGTAGAGCCTTTCATGATGCCTCACAGTCTCGCTAAAGTGGGCAGAGCCGACCTGGCTTGCTAGGCGAGGGTCGTGCGTAAGGCGTGATATCACATTTTAGGGGATCATTATCATAACATCATAATATCTACAACCCATAGTGGCACGTGGTTATGAGACACCGGCGTAGTCCTTTGAACGCCGGGCGACTCGATGCTAAACACGGCTCCGAAAAACATGCATATAGGCTCATACCTTAATCATTAACATCGTACAAAAAATTCATTGGATAAGATATAACATTTATCATCATTGATCCCTTTTAAAACATGCTTAGCCAAGAATCAAGGCCCATTTTATTTTCCAACATCATA
This sequence comes from Datura wrightii, assembly GCA_035772735.1. Classification (NCBI taxonomy): domain Eukaryota; kingdom Viridiplantae; phylum Streptophyta; class Magnoliopsida; order Solanales; family Solanaceae; genus Datura; species Datura wrightii. The sequence goes on from JASDFA010000016.1 coordinate 170,604,510, forward strand.
AATCGGCAAACCATGAAATTTGTTTCGTAAATCATAAATCATTATTCATCATATGGGCATTGCCCAATGCTTCATCATACTTAATTCTTTCAAAATATGCTCATAACCATGGGTAACTTGGATTCATGCATTTCCATACTCAATTAACTTAAAATAATGAATGTTCATCATAAATCATGATTTCCATGAACTTCCATAAATGGACAATTTAGATTTAAAAAGATTGAAACATGATTTTGAAGAGAATAATACTAAACCTTCCCAACATGCAATTTCAATAAATAAAAATCAATTAGAACATACCCATAAGGAGAAATTACATTGACATGCTTTGGGTTAAACCCCATGGAATTTGAGTACGAGAATTCATGACTTTAATTGAAACTGGGCATGGGTGAGGAAGAATTCCACCCATTTTGAAACCCTACATACCTGGGAATGGATGAACTTAAAGCTCCTTGAACACCCACAAAGAATTTTGAAGAAAATTTGGGGAAGAAGGCCTTGAATCTCCCAAAAACCTTTCTAAAATCCTTGCATGAGAATGGGCATGCCTAAAAGACTTAACTCATATTATCATACTTAGAAAACATCCAAAATGACATAGTTTAGGGTCTAAAAATGTGGGAAGGTCGAAAATACCCTTAAAATAATTTCCCTGAAAACTGTCTAGGATGGACCAATGGCCGACCCAATGGGTCGTGGCAACATACCACGGCTCGTGGTATCGAGTCGTCGGGTGCACTACCTCATAACACATCTCAGATCTTTTCCCACGACTCATTAGGACAAGTCGTTACTTAAAACCATGGGTCGTTGAATCGACCGTCGTTAATTCCTTGACCAAATTGACTCCCCTTTCCACGAGCCTCACCATGACTCATTGTGACTTTCAACAAGTCTTGGTTTACATTCGTTGAATGCACTGGAAGCCTCAACCAATCAATAGCGACTTGAAACAATGGGTCATTGTCTCTCACCATGGATCGTGGGATGGCCGTTTCTTCCTCCCAGCCTAAGTCCCAACCTCCCAATGACTGGTGACAATGGTACGTTGTTATTGACAGCGGGTCGTTGTACCGTCCGTTGTTTCCTCTGATTCCCTGACTTCCTAACCACCACTGCATATGACAACTTGTGGTATCCTACCACGAGTTGTAGGGTCGTCCGTTCTGTGATATTTTTGCCAGTTTTCTGCACTTTTCAATTTTAACTCTCGAGTATATTCTTAGGACTTTCCGGGGTATTACACGACTACATTCCATTTGGATTAGTGAGTGCAATAGCCTGTTGATTGACCTGATTGGTCAAATCCTGAGCAAGTATCTCAAACACAGTCCTGAACTCAACATGAGTAACCTATTCATTTAGAGGGTCTGCTGAGCTTGCTGGTTACCGTTTCTATTTCTCCTTCCATTTGCTCTTCTGGAAGGCATTGTCTGTAAATGCGTAGAGCACGAGTTAGAAAGATAGTTAGAGTTTACCCTCTATCAAATGATAGAAATAATGATAGAAGCAAAATTTCCTATGACATTTCATATCTTCTTCCTCATACGTGTGGCACACTTTACACCTATGGAAAAAACTACTTAATACGGATTTTGGAAACCCTAGGAAACTCCTAAACCTGATGCTCTGATACGAAGTTTGTCATGACCCAAGTCTAAACCCTAGATGCAAAAAGGTGCGTAGAGTCACAAGTGACCCCAAGCTAATCCATAGCATGGCGTATCACTAATATAATCTGAATTGTAGGAAAACTGAGCAAAAGCTAACTGAATTATAAAGAAACTATTCATAAATAACGAAGGAATATGAGACTTAATAGATAAATAAAAATTGAGTTGGACATTAAACACAAAACTAACATACTAAATTACGGTCTTTTTAAAAGCCTATACTAACTAATGAGTTATTGGGACAAGTCCGTAGCTAAAATCCAAAACTAAAAATAAGAATAAAGATATCAAAATAAATTTAATCTCAACCGTCGAATGATGAGGACTCACCACTAATAACTGATCAAGTACTGAAATGTGTCCAACCCTGGGGCTGACTCTGAGTACCTGAACCTATATCATAAAACAAAATAGCACAAGAAGTATGCAGTTAGTAATATGAACGTACTGAGTATATGAGATATGCACTTGGAATAAAGAACATGTTGATAATATGAAAAGTTTTACTAAATGCATAAATGAGTGCATAAACTGAACCGAAAATATATAATGAAAGTACAAGTAAAACTGATTTAAGGGCCATGTATATGCACTCAAAGTTGAGTCTGTAATCGTGATTAAAACTATAACTAAATTGACCTGTACTGTGAGAGTGTCTGTTAACCGACATATAACCACGTAAGATAAATGTGGAGTTTGATGTATATTCCTCATTGATAGGACCTAATATACCTTGATAGGGTATAAAGGCATGGATGGTGTGATCAATAAAATTGATGCTCATTCAGGCTAATAACCTATGACACATAGTTGTAGAACCTGAATGTGCTGAACCACGGTCCATCTTGATGCTAAGTACTACTTCGAACTGATAATATACTAATAATTTACTAATAGCACAAAAACTGATATTCTAAGACTAACTCAGGAACCACTTATCTGAAAGCGTTTTGAGAGCCTAAAAACCTTGATAATACTGGTTATGTTGTAAAATTATTTACACTGAAATCGTGATAGGATCATATACTCATAATTAAATCATTTTTCTAATGCAATGCTAAATCATGTACACTGAACTTGAAATCATTCTAAAATCTCTGACATGAAAGTATAATATGTAATTGAATGTAAAATCATGAATTTCATGTAGTAACTAGAATGGGAGTCTTGAAAGCATTGAGATAATTAGGCAAATCATAAACTAAATGAAATCCCTAAGACATGATTTCGAAAAAACTGAGAATTCTAGGGTTTTTCGGAAATAATAGGGACACAAGGGTGAAAGGATGACCCTTTTTGAACTCCCACATTCCTGGAGTAGAAGGATTCCTTGCTAGAACTTTAATCTTGAAGCTTTTGGAGAAGCCCTAACTTTAGACTTGAGAGAGTTTGATGCATTTTGATGTTCAATTTTTGAGAGTTTAGGAGAGAATGAGAAGCAAAGTCCGACTAATTACCTTTAATCCCCATCTAAATGAACCCAAAAAGATGTAGTTTAGGGGTTAAAAACTTAGGAGTTACTAAAGTAACCATGAAACTCCGTTTGAAGAAACTATCGTCTAGTGAACGGATCACTACCATGAATCATGAAGTCTGACTATGACTCATGGTCACTGAAGCATCTTGATCTATCTCTGATCTTTATGTCATGGATAGATAGAACAAGTCATCCCTTGTTCCAATAAGTCAGGTTATCCACTTGTGACCACTAAAGCAGTTTTGGACACTTTCTGAACTTCACACCATGCCTATACAGGATGGTTCTTGCTAATGTACTATGAGTCATCCCTTGAATCATGGTATCTAGGAATCATGGGATCCTGGCTGCTTACCACGAGCCATATAATGACTCGTAGTCCCTTACCACGACTCGTGGTATGGGCCATTCTATGTGAATGGTCCACTTCCTGTTGGTTTTCTATTTCATGTCAAGGATTTGATCTTAAAAACTTTTGGAGTGTTACTAATTATTGGGGATGTTGGAGAATAGAAGGTATTATAAGGCAATTTGATTTTTGATTTTCTAATATTGTTCAAATCCACTCCTAATGTAGGATACTGTAATACCCTGAAAGTTTTAAGACTAGACCCGCGATTTGAAATGTGATCAGTAGGAAAAGTTAGAGAATTGCTTTAGTACAACCAAACCTATGAGTTGTAGGTTGGTAGTAGGGGTAGTAGGAAGAATTTTAAATTTGTTGCCCAGACCACAAGTCCCCACTACGAGTCGTAGTTTGTGGGTACGACCCATGGTCAGGAGACATGGTAAGTCCTTGGGGTTAGCAGGTGATTGATTGAATGGGTGATGGTACAGTTCATAGGGTGGTGTTACGGATCATAGTAGGATTCGTGGAAAAATTAAGAGAATTGGAGATTTTGGACTTGGTCGGTACGGGAGGATACCATGAGTTATCGGAGAATTATACAACTCGTGGTATGAGTCGTGACAGCTAACAAAACAATTTTTCTTCAAATTCATTAAGGGTATTTATGTAAATCCTAAGCTCCTAAGTCCTAAACTCTGTCTTTTTAATCTTTGAAAAGAGGTTTAAAGGAAGTTTAACCTATTCTAATTCATTCAACTCCCATGCATGCAAGTTTAGAGGTTTCCCTTTTAAGATCAAGCTTATATCCTTCAATTTCTTCTCCGAATCTCTTAGGCTTCGAAAGACTAGGGTAGATTCATTTCACCCAGGTATGTAGGGCTATGAATGAGAGTTTTCTTCACTCTTATGCCAAAATTTCTCCTCAAGTTCATAGATTCAAGTCTCAATTCAAGTTGGTGATCTTATACGATTTTAGCCCAATTTCACAAAATTCTCTACGATTTGTTTATGGGTTCATTTCCTTCATGCTTCAAAGTATATTTTAAGACCCATGGACAGATGTTATACCTATTTTGATTATAAATTTCATACCTTCAAGTTGTAGAAATTTATTCCCAATTATGCAAGGTTTATGAATGTTTATGAATTACCCATGTATGAATCTATGATTTTGGATAATGAAGTCTATTTCAAGTATGGTCATTTTCCTATGCATGTATGTTCTTCATGATGTATGAATTTATGATTTTGGCCAACTCACTGGCCCTTATTTCATAGCTTGTCATGTATTTCATGTATGCTCAAGTATGTTATGATTTAACTAGCCCGTGAACTTCATGTACAATTTCACGATAATTATATGAGCCTTCATATGCATATTTTTGGGAGTAGTGTCTAGTATCGAGTAGTCCTGGTGTTTAGGTAAACTCCGAGGTCTCATCACTACGTGCCACGGTTGGTATATATTCATGGTTAACCCTACGTCAGTCTTTATTAGTGATATCACGCCAAGTATCGCTCCTTGCATTGGCAATCTTGGGGAGGCTCTGCCCACTTGTCAAGACCTGAACGGAGGCCAGGATTGTAGACACGGGAAAAGAGACCCTGAGAACCCCAAGTCGACCCATAGCCTAAGCATATAACCCCAAGTCGACCCATGGCCTAAGCATACATCTAACTCATTTGATAAACTGAAGAAATCATCAATATAACTTAGCGGAAGTCTGATTAACATAACATCAGAATAAGCATCTGAAGCTATCACCTACATAAGTCAGAAAAGCCTCTAATCTGGATGAGTTGATGGGAAAAGACCCCAACTAACTCAACAATACTGAAACTGAAAATACGCAAGGAACTGAAAGTCTATCTCTCAAAGGATGAGGACTCACCAACCAAGTAGGTGCTAACTCTGACAACAGACTATGAGCGGGGTTAAGCCTGGAAGCTGGGTCCTATATCATGAAACAATACATCATAGAAAGTATGCGGTTAGTACGTGGAATGTACCGAGTATGCAAGGTAAGTAAAACTGCTTAAGTAAAATAAATCATTTAAAATATTTCATAACATGTCATAAGCTTTCAAGTCTTAGAGTAAGGACTACATGCATTCATTCTGAAATTGTAATCTTTTAATAATATGATCATGCATAGCTTCATAACATCATAAATGACTCGAAGGACTCAAAGCTGAAATGTGACATTTATAGACAAGATGAACAATGAGTCAAACCTCACTTTTAATACATGCATGTTTAAAATAATAACCATAATTAACGAATATGCAAATCTAAATCATATAGACAATGGGAGACTCGTCACTTAACCGACATACCACGATAGAGCTTATGTGGTCCAGACTATCACACTCTAGTGGGAAGAGCCATCCAAAATCTTTCCAGGGATAAGGACGCTGCAATTATATCGATATCAAGCTCATAGGCCATTAGGGATGAGGATAGCTCACAAGGGAGGTCCCAATAACATAATAGTATCAACCTATGTTGGCGCATAGTTATGGGGCATAGGGTGATTGACCCTTAGCCCGCTCGGTGCTAGACTCATATCCCAAGACATGCAATGCTCTAACGTATATAATGAAGCTCAACATCTTCTATTGATGAAGCTCAACAATGGAATCATTCATAAACTCAACATCGTATGTAATGAAGCTCAACATTGTCAGATGACAAAGCTTAATAATGAAATCATGCATAGAACCGACATTGTATGAAGATGAAGCTCAATAACATACATCGCATTTATAAATTCATGCATATGAGAATCTTCATTTCGAAACATACCACAAGTTCAAATACAAGTGGGAGCATCTACTCCAAAACCATGTGGTAAGCTTACTTTAGAGATACTACGTCATCATACTTGATATAAGGGCCTTGCCCAAAATCTTTATCATTCTTGGATATACTCATTTCATTTTTTAAACAATATCATAATCATGGGTAGCTTTAGAAACATGTTTTTCATCATTAAACCTCATCATCATCATACATTCATCATTATTCTCTTCTTTCATGAACTTCTCATCCATGGGCAATTTATTTTATAATCTAGAAAATACAATTTGATTGAATACAATTTAAAATCTTCCTAAGCTTCACAATTCATCAATAGAAACATAATCTAGTCATACCCATGTATAGAAATTGAAGAATTATACAATTGGATAAAAACCCCATAACGTGATCATATGAATTTCTCATACTTAACTAGAGATTTGGGCATGGGTGAGGAAGGAAACACCCACTCATAACCCTACATACCTGGAAGGGATTGATTCCACCAAATCGTTGATTGCCCTAGACAGAATTGGATGAAAACCTTGAATACTAGCCTTGAATCACCTCTTCAACCTCTCAAACTTGCATGCATAGAATGAATGACTTAGAATAGGTTTTTCCCTCTTAAAACCCTATAAAACGAGTCTTAAACGACGTAGTATAGGCCCCTAGGACTTAGAAATTACGGAAAAGCCCTCACTAAAATCGCAGAATTTGGCTGACTGTAAGTCCCCACGAGGGACTGGACGACTCATGCTCACAGGCCACGACTCGTGGCAATAAGTCATCTGGTTCAACGCTCAAAACCTCTAGGGGACCTCACGGAAGACACCACGACTCATGGTGGGTGACCACGACTCGTGGTCACCATTCCGTGACTTCTACTACCCAAAGCCTCCTGTCCAACAACTAGTCTAGGCCACGAGAGACCTCATGAGTTGTGAGGACTGACCACAACTCGTGGTCATGCCCGTGGTCTTCTCAACAAACCATGCAAACCCTGCTGGACCACGAGTCACCTCATGACTCGTGGTCACTGCTCATGAGTCTCCTTATGGTTCGTCCTGTGACCGGGTGCGAAATTTCAATTTTTCACCATTTTGACTCCCAGGTTTGATCCTTGGGTTCCTGGGGTATAACAGTATCTCCCCTTGGGAATAGTCGTCCTTGAATGTTAGAAATACACAAAAACTCGTAAACATGCAATCATCATATGCAAACACCGATCATTTAAACTGAAAACTAATGGAATGACTACCTCCGAAAAGAACTACATAACTGAACTGAATTCATAAATCACACACATCTAGGATAACATAAATCAAACTTGTGCACATGAACCAAACATGGAAACTGATTAGATAATTAGGGAAAAAATGGATACCTCAAATTGAAATTGAGCCAGTAGGGAACAGGTGGGGGTATTTAGCCATCATAGCCGCTTCGGCTTACCACGTAGCTCCCTCAACATGTTGATTTCTCCATTACACTTTTACTGAAACTACTTCTTTGTTCCTCAGCCTCCAAACCTGATGATCCAAGATTGCAACTTGAATTTCCTCATAACTGAGGCTATCTCCCACACCAACCTCAAACCACCCGATGGGTGATCTACATCTCCGTCCATAGAGAGCCTCAAATGGTGCCATCTGGATGCTAGAGTGATAGCTGTTATTGTAGGCAAACTCGATCAAGGGCAAGTGATCATCTCAACTACCTTTAAAGTCCATCACACAAGCTCTCAACATGTCCTCGAGAGTCAGGATTGTCTGCTCTGCCTGACCATCCGTTTGTGGATGGAATGTTGTGCTGAGTTTAACCTGAGTCCCAATCCCTTTTTAGAAAGACCGCCAAAACTGAGAGGTAAACTGAGTACTTCAGTTTGAAATGATAGACAAGGGAACCCCATGAAGTCGAACCAATTCCCGAATATACAATTTGGCATAATCGTCCACTGAATCTGTGGTTTTGACCAGTAGAGTGTGCAACCTTGGTCAACCTATCTACCACCACCCAAATAAAACCGTAATGTCGGGGAGTACGAGGTAGGCCTATAATGAAATCCATATTAATCTCTTCCCCCTTCCAAGTGGGAATACTAATATCCTGTCTCGACCTTTGATGCTCAACTTTCACTTGTTGACAGTTCGAGCATCTAGCTACGAATTCCGCAATGTCCTCTTTCATGTCGTTCCACCAATATATTTCCCACAAATCACGATACATCTTTGTGGCACCCAGATGGATAGAATACCTGGATCCATAGGCCTCATGCATTATCCGGCCCCATAATTTATCAACATTTGGAACACATAGACGACCCTGGTACCGCAGCACACCATCTCCCCCTTGGGAGAAGACCTCCACCTTCTGACTACGAATGGCTTCTTTCAGCTTGACCAAAATCGGATCCTCGTCTTGCCTAGTTTTCGAATCAGTCACCAAGGACAATTCTTACCCGTTTTGCACAACAACGCCGCCATCAGTCGAGTCAACCAATCTAACTCCCAACCTTGCAAGTCGATGGACATCTCTTACAAGTTCCTTCTTTCCCTAATCCACGTGGGACACACTTACCGTAGAGAGCCTACTGATTGTGTTAGCTACTGATCTTGGGCAGATTTATATGCCCAAGTGATACTCAAACGTATCATTTTCGCCTTGTTTAGTGTGCAATGTGTATACATTTTCATGTAATTGGTAATAAAACGTGAATTTATACTAACCAACATGATTAGCATTGTTTTGTAGGTAAAATATGATTTTGAGGAGCTAAAATGCATGTTGGAACAATATCGGAGTTGGACTTGGATGCAAGAACGAAAAAGACATTGGATTGCATATTGTAAAGAGGCTCCGCGATGGAGCCGTGCCACGCTACCATCGCGGAGGCACACTGCCTGGAGGGCGATTTAATTGTCAATTTCCAATGGAGCCTCGCGACAGCTCCGTGGCACGGAGGCAAGCCTCCGCGTTGCATGCCGTGCCACGTTGAGGCTTTATTCCCGGACCCCAGATTTCCAGTGAGGGTCTGCGTCCACGCCATGTCACGGAGGCAGTGCTCCGCGTTGGCCTCCGTGACACGTTGCTTGTTATTCCGGGAAAAATTTCCAATAGTATAAATAGAACACTTAGGCTTATTTTTAATAAATTCAGACTTGGTGGAGCAAGGACGTGGGTTACAGGCAGTTGAGGGACGAAAAAACTCAGGGTTTTTCTCTCTTTCCTTCTTCTTTCAATCAATTGTTTGTATGATTAACACTTGTTTTAGGATGATTAATCCACAAATGAGTGGCTAATTCTCTTCCTTGCTGAGGTTATGAACAATGGTGATGAATTTTGAGTATTGAATTGTATGGTTTTTCATCTTCTTCTTCCATGTTGTTCTATTAATTCTTGTTTCTACTGCATTAGTGTGTGGCCGACATTAATGTATATCTAAAAAGTCCGATTTCACTCGAGAGAGCACGAAATTGGAAAGTTGTGAATTAATAGGGTATTGTTCTTAACTTGATTTGGGAAAATTGGGTTTTGATGTGCTTTCCTGATAGAAATATACTTGAAAGCCGTATTAGTCAATTTAGGAACCGGAATTGTATTGCTAGGTCATAAATTGCATTTGATCACAGAAATGTAGACGGATGGTTTATGATTCTAAAGTGAAATTAAATACGAGAGTTTTAATCTCTAGGCTAATGTTCTTGGCTAGCAACAGGAAGAGAAGATTAACCAAATTATGATTATAATCAAGTTCATTACTTGTTCTTAACCTTGGCATGCTCATATCCATAGTTTCAATTCAAAGTAGATATTTGTTAATAGTTTTAGTATATAAGTTATAAACAAAATTATTTAACTTTTGGTTACGTTGTTGTCAGCATATATAGAAGTAAGATAGAATATAGTATACTTGAGCAATTTTTACTTATCCAGAGTCTCCTTGGTTCGATACTTGGCTTACTTAGGCACTTTACTACTTGTTTGACCACGTGCACTTGCGTGTCGGTTTTATAACCCCAACAAACGCACCGAACAAGTTTTTGGCGCAGTTGCCGGGGAGACTAGGCAATTGGTGAAATTGTGTTAAGTGTAAATTTACTGTATTTTTGTTTTATTTTCTTAAGTGTTGACAACTTGGTCTTAGCCTGTATTTTGCAAACTTGATTTCTGTGAACACTGGCAAGGGACAAAGAGCTGGTGGAATCTTATATAGAGCCTGAACGTGAATTTCATAGTAAACGCAGAGAAGCTCTACAAAAGAAGCTACAGTTGCTCAGACAGACTATTATGGAGCAACAAAATCCATCGGTTGTGAGGGCAATGTTAGTGCCCGATGAAGCAGCAGCAAGGCCGGTTCGCGAGGTGGCAATCCCACATGCCAACAATGTACATTCAAGTATCCGCAAACCAGAGCCTGGAGGGAGATTTGAACTCAAACAGAACATGGTGCAACTATTGCACACAAGCGGGCAATTTAGCGGTCTCCCTCATGAAGACCCACAACAACATCTCCAGAATTTTTTGGAGATAAGTGACACTTATATACCCGCTGGTAAGATTTTTTCCCTCTGGTAAAACAGCCAGTCTTAGAAGTCAAATTCTAAGTTTCAAACAGAGGGAGGGAGAAAATTTATATCAAGCCTGGGAAAGATTTCAATTCATGTTACGGGACTGTCCTCATCATCATCAGTCCAATGAGGTGTTGGTGCACACATTTATTGAGGGTTTGGAACCCCATACCAAAATTTTGCTAGATTCAGCAGCTGGAGGGCAAGCGCTGAAAAAGACTTATGAGGAGCTGTACACTTTGCTCAACCGGATTTCACAGGGCAATCCAGAATGGAATGCGGATTCATCACGAGGTGGAGCAAGAAAAGCAGCAGGAGTGCTTGAAGTGGATGGATTTATAGCTATCGCTGTACAGATAGCTACCTTGCAGAATCAATTGAACAACCACTTCAGCAATATGAACTTGAACCAGCCTTCAGCTTCAGTCAATGCGGTCCAGCAAATGTGGTGTGAAGTGTGTGGAAGCAGTGAGCACTCAGCTGAGTGCTGTGGAGCAAATCCTGATTCTGTTAACTTTGTGGGCAATGCACAAAGAAATCAGCAGCAGTTTGGTAGTGGCTACAACTCAAATTGGAGGAACCATCCAAATTTTTCGTGGGGTAGCAACAACCAACAAGGCCAAAGTTCGGGTCAGGGTATGCACAGGAATCAAGGAGGGCAACAGAACTACCAATCTCAATTTAGAAATCACAATGCCCCTCCTCCACCACCATCATCGAGCATTGAGGAGATGTTCAAGACCATGATCGCTAATCAGGCGCAATTGCAGGCTGACTATGTTAAATTGGCAGCCGAAGTGAAGAACAATCAATTAGCGACCAAGGCTCTTGAGTATCAATTTGGGCAATTTGTTAGTGCCCAAAAGACAAGGCCCAGAGGAGGACTGCCTAGCGACACGGATCCTAATCTGAAGCAGGTAAATGTAGTGACCACAAGGAGTGGTTTGCAGCTAAAGGAGGTGGAACCGGAAAGACCACCTCAAAATTCAGGAGCAGCAGATGTTGAGGGAGAACAAACTTCAGATAGGGGGAAGACCAAAGAAGCTAAATCAGAAAGGCCTCCACCCCGGTTCCCTCAATGACTCAAGAAACACAAGGAGGAGGCGTGTTTCAAGAAATTTATGGAGGTGCTTAAACAGGTACTTTTTAACTTACCTCTTGTTGATGTCTTGCAGGGAGTGCCAAAATATGCCAAATATATTAAAGACATCGTGGCCAACAAAAGTCGTTTGACTGAGTATGCCACCGTAGCTTTGACGGAGGAATGCACTTCCCGAATCCAAAATAGACTGCCCACGAAGTTAAAAGACCCTGGAAGTTTTACTATCCAGCTTACTATTGGGCAGAGTATCCGAGCTCATGGATTGTGTGACTTGGGGGCGAGCATAAATCTGATGCCATCTTCGGTATTCAGAAAGTTAGGTCTAGGGAGTCCTAGACCTACAACCGTAATCTTGCAGTTAGCAGACAGATCCTTAGCTAGGTCGGATGGCATTGTTGAGGATGTGCTTGTGTAAGTGGGCTCCCTCATTTTTCCGGTAGATTTTATTGTTCTGGATTTTGAACCAGATACTGAAGTCCCATTTATTTTGGGACGACCCTTTTTGGCAACCGGGAAAGCATTAATTGACGTAGCTGCGGGTCAACTTACAATGCGAGCACATGACAAGGTAGAGGTATTTGATGTGCTAAAAGCCATGAAGCTGCCAGCTATAAATGAGGAGCTTTCGGAAATTAGTGTGGTTGAACATGGAGAAATTAGGCAGGTTGTTGAATCTCAAGACCCATTGGAAAGAGCGTTGATGCATTCTGATCATTTTGGGGATAGAGAGGCGTGTGGAATGGTCCAATTGTTGAATGGGGCACCTAATCATCCGAGGAGACAGGAATTCCAGTCATTGATGAGATCTCTAGAGCCTTTGCCGAAACCATCCGTTGAGGAGGCACCGAAGCTGGAGCTGAAAGAATTGCCTCCCCATCTAAAATATATCTTTTTGGGGGAGGGGGAGACGTTACCAGTTATCATCTCTGCAGACTTGACGGAGGCACAGGAAAAGGCAGCATTGGGTGTCCTCAGAAAGAGGAAGAAAGCAATGGGTTGGCAAATGTCTGACATTCAGGGTATTAATCCAGCTTTTTGCACACACAAGATATTCATGGAGCAAGGAGCCAAACCAATCGTTCAGCCGCAACGGAGACTTAATCCAGCAATGAAGGATGTGGTAAGGAAAGAAATAATCAAGTGGATTGATGCAGGTGTGGTCTACCCAATTTCAGACAGTGAGTGGATCAGCCCGGTTCAATGTGTTCCTAAGAAAGGGGGGATGACTATAGTCCCCAACGAGAAAAATGAGTTGATCCCTACTCGAATCGTCACAGGCTGGCGGATTTGTATGGACTACAGAAAGCTAAACGAAGCCACGAGGAAAGATCATTACCCCATCCCTTTTATTGATCAAATACTTGATAGGTTGGCAGGACAGGAGTATTATTGCTTCCTTGATGGGTACTCTGGCTATAACCAAATAGACATAGCTCCGGAGGATCAAGAAAAGACGACTTTCACCTGCCCTTATGGGACATATGCTTTCAGGCGGATGCCGTTTGGGTTATGCAACGCACCCGCCACATTCTAGAGATGCATGATGGCTATTTTCCATGACATGGTTGAGGATTTTTTTGAGGTATTTATGGATGATTTTTCTGTTTTCGGTAATTCATTTGCTACTTGTTTACAGAATCTTGACAGGGTGTTGGCTCGATGTGAAGAATCCAACCTTGTATTAAACTGGGAGAAATGCCACTTGTTAGTGAAGGAGGGGATTGTCCTTGGCCACAAAGTATCTAAAAAGGGGTTGGAAGTTGATCGTGCTAAGATCGAGGTTATTGAAAAATTTCCACCACCAGTGTCAGTGAAAGGTGTGCGCAGTTTTCTGGGGCATGCAGGATTCTACAGACGATTCATCAAAAACTTTTCCAACATTTCTAGACCACTATGCAGACTGCTAGAAAAGGAGGTAAAGTTTGAGTTGAATGATGAGTGTGTTACAGCATTTGAAAAGTTGAAGCAGAAATTGATAGAAGCACCTATACTTACTTCTCCTGATTGGGAACAACCATTTGAGCTGATGTGTGATGCCAGTGATGTGGCTGTAGGAGCCGTATTGGGACAAAGAAAAAATAGAATTTTCCATTCTATTTATTATGCAAGCAAAACACTGAATACGGCCCAGAGAAATTACACAGTCACAGAGAAAGAGATGCTAGCCTTGGTGTTTGCATTTGACAAATTCAGGTCTTATTTGGTGGGTTCGAAAGTTGTGGTGCACACCGATCATGCAGCTATTCGGTACCTATTCAACAAGAAGGATGCTAAGCCCAGATTGATTAGATGGATCTTATTGTTGCAGAAGTTCGACCTTGAGATCAGAGACAGAAAGGGAAGCGAGAACCAAGTAGCAGATCACCTATCACGACTGGAAAGTCGGTCGCATGTGATGGAAAGTGATAACATAAATGAAGAATTCCCAGATGAGCAACTCTTGGCAGTGGGAGAAGCTGAAGTTCCCTGGTATGCAGACATAGTCAACTTGCTAGTGAGCGGAATCTACCCACCTGAAACAACAGACCAGCAAAGAAGGAAATTGAGGCATGACATCCGGCATTATGTATGGGATGAGCCATATTTTTTCAAACAATGACCAGATCAGGTGATGAGAAGATGCATCCCAGAGAGTCAGATAGCAGAAGTGTTGAGGGGCTGCCATTCTTTGTTGTATGGAGGGCATCACGGAGGCGAGAGAACAGCGCACAAGGTTCTACAGTCAGGTTTCTTTTGGCCAACACTGTTCAGAGACTCTATGGCATATGTCAAAATGTGTGATAGATGTCAGCGTACAGGATCAATTGGTAGAAGACAAGAGATGCCTTTGCAGAATATACTGGAAGTTGAGCCCTTTGATGTATGGGGCATTGACTTCATGGGTCCATTCCCACCGTCATTTGGTAATCGTTACATCTTGGTGGCTGTAGATTATGTGTCAAAATGGGTGGAAGCAATAGCTTACCCCAGAAATGACAATAAGGTAGTAACGAAGTTTGTGAAAAAACACATCCTCACAAGGTTCGGGACACCCCGAGCAATTATCAGTGATGGAGGGGCTCATTTTGTCAATGCAAGTTTCAAGAAATTACTAGCCAAGTATGGGGTGCGCCATAAAGTGGCAACAGCATACCACCCCCAAACTAGTGGGCAAGTAGAGGTGTCGAATAGGGAGGTGAAGTAGATTCTTCAGAAAATGGTGAATACACAACGGAATGATTGGTCAAGCAAACTCGACGATGCGTTGTGGGCTTACCGAACTGCTTATAAGACACCGATTGGAACCTCACCATACCGATTGGTCTACGGCAAAGCATGTCATCTCCTGGTGGAATTAGAGCACCGAGCTTTCTGGGCTGTCAGAAAACTAAATATGGACTCAGAGCTGGCGGGCAAAAAGAGACTAATGCAGCTAAGTGAACTTGATGAATTCCGCTGGCATGCCTATGAGAGTGCTAAGTACTACAAGGAAAGAACCAAAAGATGGCATGATAAGCATGTGGTGCATCGCATTTTCGAGCCGGGATAGAAAGTTTTGCTCTTTAATTCGAGGTTGAAGTTGTTTCCTGGTAAGCTAAGGTCTAAATGGTCGGGACCATTTGAAGTGGTAAGAATGACCCCTCACGGGGCCGTAGAACTGTGGCAAGAAGATCGGAGTGCTACGTTCTTGGTAAATGGGCAGAGATGTAAGCATTACTGGGGGGAGGACAATGATCGTGAAAAATCATCCATCACCCTAGTGGATAATTGAGCATAAAGGACGTCGAGTCGCGACGGTAAATCAGGCGCTGCACGGGAGGCAACCCGTGAAAAATATTTTTTTCTTTTGTTTTGTAAAGTGTAAATAGATTTTATTTTAATTTTCTTTTTCTTGATTAGGAACAAATTTTTCGTTTTAGTTAGTATTTTTCATTTTAGTTAGGGAAATCTATTAATCTAACCAATTTTGTTTAGTGAGGTGATTTTCAGGTCAAACGGAGAAAAATATGCATGGAATCGGGAAGGAAAAGGCAAGGTATGAAAAAATGAATAAAATAAAGAGTCATTGAGCTGGGGCGATGGCTCCGTGTCACGGAGAAGGGCCTCCGCGTTACCCTCCGTGACACGTTGAAGGTTAATCTGGATTTTTTAAAAATTCCAGTAAGCCATCGCGATGGCTCCGTGTCACGGAGGAGGGGCTCCGCGTTACACTCCGTGACACGTTGCCTTATATTTTGTGACAAGTCACACCGGGTTGCCGGGTGACCCACGTGTTTTTCTTCATTTTAAACCCCGAAAAACCCCTTTTTCCCTTATTTTCTTACTTCTCCGCGACCAAACACCCAAATTTCCCACCCCAACCAACGTGCCACGGTATTAAGCAAAGAAATTACCGAGTTTCTTTGATTATTCAACTTAAAGGTATGTTTTCCTCTTCTCTCTCAAGTTTTTGTTGATTTTAGTCGAAAATGAGCATGGGAGGTGAGATATATCACCCTAAGTAGAAATTTAGCATGAAATTGAGTTATTCCTTGATTGATAAATGTTCAGAGTGTTGTAATGAGTGTTTGAACTTGTCGATTGCGTGAATGATTCGAATTTGATTGTGAAATTCAATTCTAGGGCTTGGGTTGTTGGAATCGAATTGGGTAACTTGGTAAATTGGTGAATTATATGCCGGGGTGTGCTTGTGCATTGAGAATAAGTCATTGTAAATATTGTTTGAATGTAATAGACGACGAATTCTCGGGTTTTTGGGAAAATGTGAAAATTGTTCGAATTGGTTGGTTACATAGGTTCATATGTATATAGAAATTTTGTTGTTGTTTTTGTTTGTTGTTTTCGTTGCTAAGTGTGATGGTTGAATTGCTAGCGATGGTAGGATTGGGATTAGCTGTATGAAGTCTGAGTAGTACGCTAAAAGTTATACTGTCGAATTTTTTTTTTGCGAACGCACTAAGCATAAATTGTATAGTTGTTTGTTTTTGGTGTAAATAAAGTGATCCTTGTCGTAGTATCGTAACTGTAGCTAAGGACTAAGTGTGGGGTAAACTTAGCTTAACCCGACCTTAGCCGAAGTTAACATGCATTTAGCTTGACATTGCGCTTGTTTATTTATGTTGACAGGTACAATGGCAAGTAGGCAGGATAAGGGTAAAGGTGCATCTACTTCAGGCACCGGGAGAAAATGACTTAGACTGGGCACTGCAGTCCCAGCTGCACCAGCAGTTCCGCGCGGCCAACGCCGCCAATACAGAACGAGGTGGGTAACCGATGAAGGGAAGAAGTGGTACACTAAACACAAGGAAAATAAATACTTCCCTGAGGAGCATATTGCGCGGGAACCACTAGCACAGGAGTTCCCCCATATAGTGCAGAGGATCGAGGCAGCTGGGCTCAGCTTCATATTTCAGGAGCCCAAGGAGTGTAACCTACATTTAGTCCGGGAGTTCTATGCAAACTGGAACCCGGCAATCAGAAGCCACACAATAAAAATCAGAGGACAGATTGTCACTCTGGAACCCCAACAATTAAATGCCATCATTGGAGCGCGGGACACAGACGCCCGCGTTCTCCGCCAGCTGAATATCACCCCACCATATGCTGATATTAGACGCACTTTGTGTGGGGCTCGATCCACAGCCAGATAGAGCAGACACAAGGAGAGGGGTTACCACCAGACTCTGCCGTATTCTCAAATGAACAGGGAGGCAAGAATTTAGATGAAGATAGTCTGTTAGTGCCTGATCCCGGGGGTGCACATGACGGATGTGACCCGGGACCGTATCTGCCTGGTGTATGCCCTGATGAAAGGGCTAGAGATTAATGTTGGGGCGAGCATCATATCTACCATGAAGAGAGCCCGACTACACCAGGGCCACAGGTATGGGTTCGGCGGACTTCTCACCACCTTTCTCCGAGGCCTCGATGTCGAGGAAGAGGCTTTGGACTACATCCCGCAGTTGGAGCGGAGGGCCCTTGATGTGACCAAAACTAAGGCCCCCGACACCACACACGGGCCAATGCTGACACTGGGCGAGTGACATGCTCGCGACGATCAGTACATGGCAAGGATGTTTGGTATGCAAATGCTTCAGCTTCGAATAGGTGGGAGACCAGCCACAGAAGAGGAGCTATGGCAGCTGGAGCTGGATTACCCATTTGGCGAAAACGCCAGGGCTTTATGCTGAGGGGGGCCAGCCTTTGTAGAGCCCACTGATGATGATGTCCCCACAGACGAGGAGACTCGTCGGGAGGACTCCGATGTGGAGTCCGATGACGACGACGGAGGTGACTCGGACATGGGCGATGAGGCAGCAGCACCGGATGAAGAAGTCGAATATTTCGACTGATCAGGGAGTGCCACCACCCAATTTTGTGATTTTTAATTTTTATGAACACTGGGGACAGTGTTCGATTTAAGTGTGGGGTGGGGAGTAGTTAGGTGTTGGGGCTAGGCTGGTTTGCTGTATGTTTTTCCTCTGTTTTGTATTTATGTTAATGTTTCCCTGTGTAAAAACTGGTGTGTATCTGTATATATTTGTGGTAATTGATGATGTGTGTTGTGAAATATTGTGGTTTGCTAGCTAAGTCTGAAAAAAAAAATTGTAAATATTTTCTTATGTTTTTTTCTTTTCTCTATCGAAATGATCGGTAGTTTTAAAATTTTTCGAAAATATTTTGTACATATTAAAATCTTTTGTAAATACTTTTCCATCGAAATGATCGATGTTTTGCAAAAAAATTTCGATTTTTATTTTTGGGTTTCTCGGAGTTTGTTTTCGGTTCTTTTACCGAGAATAGTCCCATTGAACCGACGTCATAGTTAGTGATCGTTCCCTATGATGGATGGATGACGACCGTCTTAAGGGAAATGTAGTCGGTAGAAGTAGTGATTTTAATTTGTTTTCAGTTTTTTTCCTTGGTGGATTGCATCATAGAACCTGTAGGTACTATATGGTTGTGAAATTTTGGTTGCGTGTTGTAACTGATATTCAAAATGTAAAAGTGATTCGTTTGAAAGCATGCAATTTTGTAAATATGTTGAGTTCCCTTGGCTGTAGAATTTGATTCGGTGTGATTGAGGGTTAATTTTTGAATTCATGTAATTGGCTAATTAAAGAGTCTGTGAATGCATCTTGAATCGAGCATGTGCATAAAGTGCGAAGTGAGGTGTTGTTATTCAATGCTATTGTGAAGTGTCTAGAACTTGCCTGGTGTGTGTACAAAACGAAATGAAGGAGGTGTAGTGTTGGAAAAGATGTAGGCATTTATTTGTTTTAACCGAGAGTTTCCATTTTTTTTCTTGTCATACACTACCTTTTTATGTGATTGTATACCCTAGTCAGCCCGTTGAGCCTTTAGCCGATTATTTCTTTCTTTTGTCCAAAAATGTATAAACTGAGCTTTATTCTTTCTTTTCATTAGCCGTAAGAAAAATTTTTCCCAAAGTGTCCAAGAGTGAGAATGGTGAAAAGAAAAAGAAAAGCAGAGTGAGAAAGAAAAGAAATGGTGGAAGGTGCACTTGTCATAATTAAATGATATTGAGGGTACATGAAAACCCTTTGTATCGTGTCAAGTGTACTGGATGAAATGGGCTATACGAAAGTAAACCAACATGAATGGGATGATGAAAAAAGAAAAGAGAGAAACAATGTCCAAGAGTTGATGGGAATGTGTTGAAAAGGCGCTTAAGGATGCTAGTGATTATTATTGGCTAATCCAATATATACTAGTTCCATAGCTTCCATTACAACCCATTAAAGTCCTACGTGATCTTACATTGCATTTCTTTATATTAGTGGAGTAATACACTAAGGGCAAGCCTATGGGTCATGACATGATGCATGTGAATTCTTTTGGGAGAGAGAGTGAAATTAATTTTTACATGCCCCTACTTGAATGTTTGTGTGTCACATGAACAAAAAGGGGAAGATTCTCTTGAGTTGTGAGGGCACATGCTTGATGAAAGATTGATTTTCGTGTCGGATATCTTGATTAGCTGATTTGCATGAGTTTGCCGATATCGAGGGTCAATTCTTAAAGTCTAGGAAGTCTTGATGTATTAAAGGTCATTGCATTGTTAAGACCATGCATGTTTTCTTGATGATTTACAATATTGAATGATCGGTATGACCGTAGCATAAATTACCGCACCATAGTAGCGAAGGTTGGGATGTAATTTGCATGAGTTGTGTATGTGTTGTTCGAGGACGAACAAGAATTTAAGTGTGGGGTAAGTGATCTTGGGCAGATTTATATGCCCAAGTGATACTCAAACGTATCATTTTCGCCTTGTTTACTGTGCAATGTGTATACATTTTCATGTAATTGGTAATAAAACGTGAATTTATACTAACCAACATGATTAGCATTGTTTTGTAGGTAAAATATGATTTTGAGGAGCTAAAATTCATGTTGGAACAATATCGGAGTTGGACTTGGATGCAAGCACGAAAAAGACATTGGATTGCATATTGTAAAGAGGCTCCGCGATGGAGCCGTGCCACGCTACCATCGCGGAGGCACACTGCCTGGAGGGTGATTTAATTGTCAATTTCCAGTGGAGCCTCGCGACAGCTCCGTGGAACGGAGGCAAGCCTCCGCGTTGCATGCCGTGCCACGTTGAGGCTTTATTCCCGGACCCCAGATTTCCAGTGAGGGTCCGCGTCCACGCCGTGTCACGGAGGCAGTGCTCCGCGTTGGCCTCCGTGACACGTTGCTTGTTATTCCGAGAAAAATTCCCAATAGTATAAATAGAACACTTAGGCTTATTTTTAATAAATTCAGACTTGGTGGAGCAAGGACGTGGGTTACAGGTAGTTGAGGGACGAAAAAGCTCAGGGTTTTTCTCTCTTTCCTTCTTCTTTCAATCAATTGTTTGTATGATTAACACTTGTTTTAGGATGATTAATCCACAAATGAGTGGCTAATTCTCTTCCTTGCTGAGGTTATGAACAATGGTGATGAATTTTGAGTATTGAATTGTATGGTTTTTCATCTTCTTCTTCCATGTTGTTCTATTAATTCTTGTTTCTACTGCATTAGTGTGTGGCCGACATTAATGTATATCTAAAAAGTCCGATTTCACTCGAGAGAGCACGAAATTGGAAAGTTGTGAATTAATAGGGTATTGTTCTTAACTTGATTTGGGAAAATTGGGTTTTGATGTGCTTTCCTGATAGAAATATACTTGAAAGCCGTATTAGTCAATTTAGGAAGCGGAATTGTATTGCTAGGTCATAAATTGCATTTGATCACAGAAATGTAGACGGATGGTTTATGATTCTAAAGTGAGATTAAATACGAGAGTTTTAATCTCTAGGCTAATGTTCTTGGCTAGCAACAGGAAGAGAAGATTAACCAAATTATGATTATAATCAAGTTCATTACTTGTTCTTAACCTTGGCATGCTCATATCCATAGTTTCAATTCAAAGTAGATATTTGTTAATAGTTTTAATATATAAGTTATAAACAAAATTATTTAACTTTTGGTTACGTTGTTGTCAGCATATATAGAAGTAAGATAGAATATAGTATACTTGAGCAATTGTTACTTATCCAGAGTCTCCTTGGTTCGATACTTGGCTTACTTAGCCACTTTACTACTTGTTTGACCACGTGCACTTGCGTGTCGGTTTTATAACCCCAACAAATGCACCGAACAGCTACCATGTTAGCCTTACCTAGGTGGTAAATGACACTCATATCGTAGTCCTTTAGTAGCTCCAACCACCTCCTTTGCCAAAGATTGATATCTTTCTGCGTGAACACATATTGCAAGTTCTTGTGGTCCGTAAATACGTTCATATGGACCCCATACAAGTAATGCCTCCATATCTTCAATGTAAACACCACCGCAGCCAACTTGAGATCATGAGTCGAATTATTCTTCTCATGGACTTTCAACTGTCTTGAGGCATATGCTATCACTTTCCCATGCTGCATCAACACGCACCCAAGTCTGACTCTTGAAGCATCATAATACACCACGAAACCATCAGTACCCTTGAGTAGGGTCAACACTAGTGCTGAATTGAGTCGAGTCTTCAACTCATAGAAGCTTTTCTCACAAGCCTCCGACAATTGGAACTTTACCTTCTTCTGAGTCAACTTAGTCAAAGGTGTTGCAATAGATGAAAAACCCTCAACAAATCTTCGATAATAACCTGCTAAGCCAAAAAATCTCCTGATATCTGATGAGTTCACCGGTCTGGGCCAATTCTTCACCGCCTCAATTTTCTGAGAATACACCTTTATGCCCTCACTCAATACCACGTGGCCCAAAAATGCCATGGAGTCCAACCAAAACTCATATTTCTTGAACTTTGCATACAGCTGACGATCCTTGAGGGTCTGAAGAACTACTCTCAAGTGAGAACCAAGCTCCTCCTCACTTCGAGTGTATATAAGGATTTCATCAATGAACATAATCACGAACATGTCAAAATATGCCTTGAACACCCTATTCATTAGATCCATAAAAGTTGCAAGGGCATTGGATAGTCCAAAAGATATAACAACAAATTTGTAGTGACCATACCTAGTCTTGAAAGTGGTTTTTGGGATGTCACTCTCCCGAACCCCGAGCTAGTGATACTCAAATCTGAGATCAATCTTGGAGAAACACTTGGCACCCTGAAGCTGATTAAACAAATCATCGATTCTGGGCAAAGGATACCTGTTCTTAATGGTGACCTTGTTTAACTATCGGTAGTCAATGCACATCCGAAGCGAACCATCCTTCTTCCAAATGAATAACACTTGTGCAACCCATGGAGACTTACTCGTCCTAATAAAGCCCTTATCTAATAGGTCCTTCAACTGATCCTTCAACTCTTTTAGCTCACATAGAGCCATCCTGTAGGGGCGGAATAGAGATAGGCTGCATGTTGGGAAGAAGATCTATACCGAAATCAATCTCCAGCTCAGGAGGGACACCTGGATAATCATTAGGAAAGAACTCTGGATACTCTCGTACTACTGGGACTGACTGGATATTCGGGGTTTCGGACTCGACATCCTGAACCCTAGCTAGATAGTACATGCAACCCTTAGAAGTCATCTTCCTAGCCATAAGGTAGGAAATGAATCGACCTACAGGAACAACTAAACTACCCTTCCATTCTATGACTGGGTCATGCAGAAATCTGAACTCTACGGCCCGGGTTCTGCAATTAACTGAAGCAAAGCATGCAAATTGTCAATCCATGCTGAGAATAACATCGAAATTGGTCATGGCTAACTCTATCAAATCTGGTTAGGGTGACCTTATGAAGGACTGAGACTGGGCAACCTCTATACACCCGTCTAGCTATAATTGACTCACCTACTAAAGTGGAAATTGAGAAGGGTTCTGACAAATCATCAGGACTGACTCCGAAGCTACTAGCCACATAAGGTGTCACCAAAGATAGGGTAGCCCTCGGATCTAGCAAAGCATATACATCAATATGGAAAACTCGCAACATACCAGTGACCACATCCGGAGAGGCCTGCTGCGGCTGACAGGAAACTAAAGCATAGAATCTGTTATGGCGCTAACCACTAGCTGTGCTAGTAGATGCCCCCTGATGTGCTGAGCGTGCGGGAGGGGCTGCTGAACTAGAAGCTGGGCCTCGGCCCCCAATCTAATCCTGTCTCGCAGCTGGACAATCTAAAAGCATGTGTCCGGGCTACCCACACCCGACACAAGCACTTGAACCTACCAAGCACTGGCCTGTGTGCCCTCAACCACACGTGCGACAAGCTGGATTGCTAGAATCTGCAGGTCTGCTGCTCTGACTCTTAAGCCTGATGCTCGCCCTCTCTGATCATGTCTAGGCTTGGATAGCACACTCAATGCCGAAGATGTCGGGGCTGACGATCTCTGGTAAATCTAATGTCAGTGCCCCCCACCGGACCTCTGTTGAGAGAACCTGTGATCCTCGGTCTTGGCCCCTCTTGGCCTCCCTCTCTCTTTAATGTGCCGCCTCCATCTGTTGGGCGTACAACACTATATGAGGGAAGTCCATAACCTAGTAAAGCATGCAATCCGACACTCCTTGTCCAAATACCCTGCTATACCATGAACTAACCTTCTCACCCACGCCCTTTGGTCAGCCACTAACTCCGGGGAATATTTCAATAGGTGAGTGAACTCAAGGGAATACTTTTGTACTGTCATTCTTCCATGCTTCAAGATTACAAACTCAGCTGCCTTCAGCTCCCTCATCTCCTGAGGGAAGAATCGATCTAGGAATGCAACCTAAAACTCCTCCCACGTGATCAGACCAGCAACAGCGACCCTGCTATCCATCCATTGGCGAAGCCAGATATACGCAACCCCCTTCAAATGGTAGGAGGACAGCTCTGCACACTCAACACTACTCACCCCCATGGTGATCTTGAAAATCTCATCCACGAACTCATGTGGGTCCTCATCTACCATCGACCCCGTGAACTCAGGAGGGTTCATCCTCAAGAAGTCCATGACTCGAGCCGCCGCTGCATTACCATTTTGCGGAACGTGTGCAATGGCATGCTAATTGAATTAAGCAGTCAAGGCCTGAGAAAGAATCTGAATAGCAGCCCGAAACTCAGCATGAGCAGCTGGCTCAGGTGCTTGAGGCTCCTGGACTGGTGGGGCTGGCTAATGCCCATAACCATTTCCGTCCTCGTGGCCTTCACCACCTTCATTCCTCCTTTCGTTCATTCTTTGAGGAGCCATTATTCTGCAATCGCGAATAGAACGAATTAGAAGGATAGAAGGACTTTTCATCGCACGACATAGATCATGAAAGAAGGGAACATTTCCTATACGTCTCATAGCCTCTTCCTCACAAGTGTGGTGTGCTTCACACTCATGAAAAAGACTCTACTAAATGCGAATTTCGGACACCCTAGGAAACTTCAAACCTATGACTCCGATACCAAGTTTGTCATGATCGGAACGAAGACCCAGATCACAGACAGGGGACAAGATACCCCGAGAGACCCCAAGTCGACGCATGACATAAGCATACATCTAACTCATTCGATAAACTGAAGAAATCATCAATATAACTCAGCGGAACTCTCATTCAACATAACATCAGAATAAGCATTCGAAGCTCTCACCTACATAAGTCTGAAAAGCCTCTAATATGGACGAGTTGATGGGACAAGACCCCAACTAACTCAACAATACTGAAACTGAAAATACACAAGGAAATGAAAGTCTAGCCCTCGAAGGATGAGGATTCACCAACCAAGTAGGTGCTAACTCTGAAAACTGACTACTAGCTGGGGGTCCTGTATCATGAAATGATACAACATAGAAAGTATGCGGTCAGTACGTGGAATGTACCAAGTATGCAAGGTAAGTAAAATCGCTTAAGTAAAGTAAATCATTTAAGATATTTCATAACATATCACAAGCTCTCAAGTATGAGAGTAAGGACTACATGCATTCATCCTGAAATCGTAATCTTTCCATAATATGGCCATGCATAGATTCATAACATCATAATTGACTTGAATGACTCAAAGATGAAATGTGACATTTATAGACAAACTGAACAATGTGTCAAACCTTGATTTTAATACATGCATGTTTAAAATAATAACCATGATTAATGAATATGCAAATATGAATCACATATACAATGGGAGACTTATCACTTAACTGACATACCATGATAGAGCTTATGTGGTCCTGACAATCACACTCAAGTGGGTAGAGCCATCCAAAACCTTGCCAGGGCTAAGGACGCTACCATGATATCTATATCAAGCTCAAGGGCCATTAGGGCCGGGGATTGCTCACAAGGGAGGTCCCAATAACATAATAGTATCAACCAATATTGGCACGTAGTTCTGGGGCATAGGTGATTGACCCTTAGCCCGCTCGGTGCTAGACTCTTCTCCCAAGACATGCAATGCTCTACATTGTATCTAACAAAGCTCAACATCGTCTATTGATGAAGCTCAACAACGGAATTATGCATAAACTCAACATCATCTGTAACGAAGCTCAACATTGTTATTTGACAAAGCTTAATAATGAAATCATGCATAGAACCGATATTATATGAAAATGAAGCTCAATAATAAAATACATCTCAATTATGAATTCATACATATGAAAAGCTTCATTTCAAAACATATCACAAGCTCAAGTATAAGTGGGAGCATCTACTCCAAAACCATGTGGTAAGCTTACTTTAGAGATACTACATCATCATACTTGATATAAGGGCTTTGCCCAAAAACTTTATCATGCTTGGATCTACTCAATTCATTTTGAAAAGAATATCATAATCATGGGTAGCATTAAAAACATGCTTTTCATCATCAAATCTCATAATCATCATACATTCATCATTATCCTCTTCTTTTATGAACTTCTCATCCATGGGAATTTTATTTCATAATCTAGAAAACACAATTTTGATTGAAAACAATTTAAAATCTGCCCAAGCCTCCCAATTCATCAATAGAAATATAATCTAGTCGTACCCATGTATAGAAATTGAAGAATTATGCCATTGGGTAAAAACCCCATAACTTGATCGTAGGAATTTCTCATTCTTAATGAGAGATTTGGGAATGGGTGAGGAAGAAAACACCCACTCATAACCCTACATACTTGGAAGGGATTGAGTCCACCAAATCTTTGATTTCCCTAGAGGGAATTGGATGGAAACCTTGAATACTAGCCTTGAATCACCTCTTCAACCACTCAAGCTTGCATGCATGGAATGAATGACTTAGAATAGGTTTTCCCCACTTAAAACCCTGTAAAAAATGCCTTAAAATAGGACCCTAGGACTTTGAAAATACGGAAAAACCCTTACTAAAATCATAGAATTTGGTTGACTGCCAGTCCTCACGAGGGACTGGACGACTCGTGCTTAGATGCCACGACTCATGGCTATGAGTCATCTATTGCACTACTCAAAACCTCTAGGGGACCTCATGGAAGATACCACGACTCGTGGTGGGTGACCACGACTTGTGGTCACCATCTGTGGCTTCTACTGCCCAATGCCTCCTTGCCAACAACAGTCTAGGCCACAGGGGACCTCACGAGTCATGAGGACTGACCACGATTCATGGTCATGCCCGTGGTGTTCTTAAAAAAACCTACCAACCCCAATGCACCACGAGTCACCCCACAACTCATGGTCACTCCTCACGAGTCTCCTCATGGTTCGTCCTGTGAGCTGGTGTGAAATTTCAGTTTTTCACTATTTTGACTCTCGGGTCTGATCTTTGGGTTCCCAGGGTATAACACGACTTGATTGAGATAGTTGGGGCATTATGTAAGCTTTATCATGGTGGTGTCGGTTAAGACAAGTCTCCCATTGTTCCTCATGATTTCAGTTATGTGGGTTTATCACTTATGATATTATGTTCTCAGTAGGTTTGACCTAACAACCAGTTTGTAAGCTTTTAGTTATGATTTCATCTAGGAAAATCCATATGATTCTATTTTCAGCTTTGGGTCATTCTATTCAGATATGAAATTCAGTTTATGACTATACATGTTTTTGGATATCAACATGTCGTCCTTACTCTCATGATCCTATGATTTATGTTTATACACATGATTTCATTTTATACATACTCTGCATGTTTTACTTACCTTGCATTCTCAGTACATTTCAAGTACTGACTGCATACTCTTTGTTGTATCATTTCATGATACATGTTTAGACGTTCAGACCTAGTTTTGCTGCTAGCCAATTTCCCGCATCTTAGTTCAATTCCCGTTGTGCTGAGTCTTCATCCTTAGAGGACTTTTAGTTAGCAATGAGTTATGTTACTTTCAGTTTCATACATTAATGAGATAGTTGGCGATGTTTTCCCATCAGCTCTTCAAATATGTGAAAGGCATATTAGACAATATGTAAAATTTTAGCTTTATCAGTGTTGCCTCTGTATGGTTTATATGTATTCAGACTTCTAGTCATTCATATTTAGAATATCAATTTTAGCTTGATGTATTCTCTTTAGCTGCTATGTTTATGTCATGTGTCGACTTAGAGCAATTCGTGGTTCTAGGTCTTATGTATCGATCAAGGTTTATGTTCGGGTCGTGAAAAATTTGGTATCAGAGCAAAGGTTTAGAGTGTCCTAGGGTGTCTGAAAGTTGCATTGAGTAGAGTCTTTTCCATGGGTGTGATGGGCACCACACTTATGGGGGAGATGCTACAAGATGTTTTAGGAAAATTTACCTTCTTTTATGATCAGTGTCATGCGCTGAAGTATCTCTCTATCCTTCTAACTCATTCTATGTGCATTTTCAGAATCATGTCTTGTCATCGATTAATTGTACAAGAAATGGAAATGGAAATGGTCATGAAGGTGGCAATAGAGATGGGCACCAGCAAGCCCCGCTAGCACCAGCAAGTTCTTTTGCCCGAGCAAGTCTCTTATGCCAAATTTAAAGCAGCTTTTTAGATGTTGGCGTAGGCTTTGACTGCTTAGATCAACCAGCAGGTGGTGGCCCATGTCCTCATAATGGGAACGCAACGGCGGCTCAAGTTTAGGACTTTCCCAAGATGAATCCTCCTGCTTTCCTAAGTCAAAAGTGGATGAGGACCCGCATGAGTTCCTGGAGGAGATACATAAGATCACCCAGATTATGGGGGTGATGGGAGTGGAGAGCGCAAATTTAGACTCCTACCAGCTGAAGTGGGTTACTTACATTTGGTACCATCAGTGGAAGGATGGGAGGGCAGTGGGTACCTTTCCCGTGAGCTAGGGTGAGTTCATGACTGCCTTCTTGGACAGATTCTTCCCAAGGGAGTTGAGGGAGGCAAAGGCAGTGGAGTTTGTCAACTTGAGCCAGAACAATATGACTGTGCAAAAGTATGCCTTAGAGTTCACCCGACTGTCCAAGTATGCGTCAGAGATGGTTGCTGATCAAAGAGCTTGTATGAATAGATTTGTGTATAAAGTGTTAGATTCACTGGTCAAGGAGTGTAGGACCGCAATGCTGAACAGTGATCAAGATTTCTCTCGATTGGTTATATACACCCAACAGATAGAGGCGGATCAGATGAAGGCAAAGGAGACAGAGGCCAAGAGGGATAGGACGGGCAGCTTTGGGTTATCCCAGTAGAGGCCCGGTGGCGGACATTGTCAGTAGTCCCACCAGAGGTCATCGACCCCAACGCCGTCATTAGCAAGTGTTCTATCCAGACATCAGGGTGATCGAAGGAGCAGGATGTCAGGTTCAAGGGGACAGAGGGACACGTTGGTAGAATGCACCTTTCCAGTCTGCAGAAAATGCGATAACAACCACAATAGAAGAGTGCTTAGTCAGATTAGATATTTGCTTTAAATGTAGGAAACCCAGGCACATTCGCAGGGAGTATCCTTTGGCTAGGCAGGGCGACAGTAGAGGTCGTGCATAGACTATTAGTTCAACAATAGCTCTAGCAACACATTTGTCAGCAGGGTGTTTCCATTAGTACAGTTGGCGGTCAACGTCGAATAGATTTTATGCCCTCTTATCTCATTAGGAGCAGGAGGTCTCTCCAGATGTGGTCACTAGTATGTTATGAGTATTTCATCTTGATGTGTATGTATTGTTAGATCCAGGGGAAACTTTATCTTTTGTGACTCCTTATATTGCCATTACTTTTGGAGTTAGTACCAAAATCCTATCAGAACCCCTTCTTAGTCTCTACTCTAGTCATCACAGTTATAGATTAATTGGCATACAGAAATTGCCCTGTCACAATCCTTCAGAAAGTCACCATAGGCAATTTAGTAGAGATACACATGACTTATTTCGATGTTATCTTCAGTATGGATTGGTTGCATGCATGTTATGCCTCAGTGAATTGTAGAACCGTACGGTAGAGTTTCAGTTTCCGGGTGAGCCAATCATAGGATGGAAGGGTAGTTCAACTATGCCTTTAGGTCGTTTTCCTTCCTACCTTAAGGCTAGAAGGATGATATCCAAAGATTGCATTTACCATCTAGTTTATGTTAAGGATGCTATATCCGAGACCCCGACTCTTCAATCTGTCCCTGTTGTATGGATGTCTGCAGAGGTTTTCCTAGATGATCTACCAGGAGTCCCTTCTAAGTGGGAGATTGACTTTGGTATTGACCTTCTTCCTGATACGCAGCCTATATCTATTCCTCCTCATAGAATGGATCCAGCTGAGCTAAAGGAGTTTAAAGAGCAGTTGAAGGATCTTCTAGATAAGGGCTTCATTAGACCTAGCAAGTCAATGTGGGTGCACCAGTTCTCTTTGTTCGAATGAAGGATGGGTCTCTTCGTATGTGCATTGACTATCAACAGTTGAACAAGGTCACAATCATGAACAAGTATCCCCTCCCCAGAATTGATGACTTGTTTGACCAACTTTAGGGTTCTACGTGTTTCTCAGAGATAGACCTCAAATCCGGATCTCACCATCTCAGAGTTAGGGAAAGTGACATTCCGAAGACAACTTTTCAAACTTGGTATGGCCATTATGAGTTTGTAGTTATGTATTTTGGACTAACGAATGCTCCTGCAGCTTTTATGGATCTAATGAACAGGGTTTTCAAGCCATATTTATATATGTTTATGATTGTCTTCATAGAAGATATTCTCATACTCTCAGAGCAAGGAGGAGCATGCCGCTCATTTTGAAGATCATACTATAGACTCTTAAGGATCGCCAACTGCTTGCTAAATTTACCAAGTGTGAGTTTTGGTTGAACTCAGTAGAATTTTTGGGTCATGTGGTATCAAGCAAGGGTGTGAAAGTTGATAACGCTCAAACTCACACTTCCTAGCAAAGTATGAAGTGGATGTTGTCAACAAAACCCAACAAAGAAGTTAGGATCAAACCCATAGGGAATAAGGTAAGATCTACACTAATGTCGATACTTAAACTTGTTGGTAAGTTATCTCCAAATTGGAGGGTTTCAAAGAAAAACAATATTAAAGAAAGATTATAATTGTGGTTGATATCAAGATTTGCAAAGAAATAGGGTAAGTGTTCCCCATGGGTTCATAACTACTTCGGGTATACACACGTTAACAATCACAATGTTTACTTGTAGAACTGATAACTAGGATTCATCCAAACGACTAGCTCATCCCTATTGGATAACTATACTCAATCACCGAGTTAGGTCTCATGAGTAATTTCTTTCTAACCATTATCAATTTGTCCCAAATTTAAATATCCTGCGACCACAGCTCAAGTTACTACAATTGTTATAAAGACCAAGGGTTTGTTGTAATTCTCTTTTCCTAATATCTACTTCCCTAGGTTCAAGAAAGTAAAGAATTCGGGCAATTCCTAATGTTTTACACCATTAAAAAACATTTAAAGATGAAGAGAATACAGTATAAGCATTCAATATTGGGTTTGAATCACTTTTGTGTAACCCTATTTCGTTAATCCATCATGGTTCCCACAACCTTAGTTTTGGAGGTTTTAGCCTTTCGTGATTGTAATATTATATTTTGCATTCATAGACAAACATATAATTAAATACTTACAACAATAATTGGAAGAAAACCTTCTTTGAATATCAATAAACAATCTCAAGAACAATTGACGAAATCAATTGTTTGATCCTAAGAATTGCTCTCTAAAACTTGATAAAAATTCACAAACAGTACTCTTCACACGTCTCTACTACCTTCTTTCTTTCTTCTCCACTAAAATAAAATATAAATGGTATTTATACAGACATTATAAACCTTTTCCTAAGCTAACAGGGAATTTTCCTTATCTGGCCCCAGCGTGTCACACAATTGAACCTACGACCCGTAACAGGATTGTACAGGTCATACCTGCCTCTCGTACATCCTTGGTCACTGCAGATTTGTCTAAGTGTTAGCAGGTTGGTACAACTCTTACCATGGTCATATGAGTCGTATAATGCATCCATGGCTTGGCCTTGAGAACTCTGACAAAGAAGAAATTCTCCACGAGTGTTATGGTACGCCTCGTACCTTCCTCCTATGACTCGTACTTCTTGTTGTATCTGAATTTCTGCTAAGTCTTGAAGAATCACTTGAAGCTCACCACGGCTCATGGTACAGGTTGTAAGTGGTTGGTTCGATCCGTAGATTCCACCCATACCAAGAGACTGCCTTGTGCAAATTTCTAAAGATTTCTGCGACTCCAGTTACGGATCTTACCATCTTGGTACGCCTTGTGCTATCACGACCTGAACCTAGGACCGGATTGAGACACAGGACAAGGAACCCCGAAAGGCTCCAAGTTGGCCCATGGAATGATCATAGCATAACATTAACTAGACAATAACTAATAGAATCATAACTGTGCGGGAGCTAACTGATACATAAAACATAATCCCATAAAACTCTGATACATCAATTGAATCTATTTACACAAGTCTGAAAGCCCCTACTACACTGATGAGTTGTTGGGACAAGACCCTAGCTAACTCCTAAAGTCTGAAACTGAAGCATAAATGGAAATAGAAAACATAGATAGCGTACTCTAGGGATGAGGACTCACCAAGTAGCTGAGATGGGAATGGAGTGTATCTAACCACGTGGCTGAGTTTGGAAACCTGAATCTATATCATGAGACGACATAGAACATAAAGTATACGGTCAGTACTTGAAATGTAGTGAGTATGCGAGAAGCGTAAGTAATCTTATACATGCAAGTATACAAGAGGGAAGTAAATTGAATGCAATAGTGAATATATAATTGAGCTGAAATACAATGACCCTGTCTGGTATAAACCTAAGTATTGACATGAAGCTTGTATTTGAAAACATTAACTGAAGTATAATGAAGTTGATGCATAAGGGTCATGTGTTGTACGTACGCAGAGAACTGAAGCTATAACTATTATCATACATTGTTCTGACTATCTGCTGATAATTGAGTCTGAATCCTGCTAAACTGGTTTTAACTATAATCTGAAATCATATAGAGCTGAGCTGGACAAATATCTTAGACTAAGGGAGACATTCTCTACTATGAAAAGTCCTTGACTGACTAAGGGAAACATTCTCGGCTATGGAGAGTCCCTAACTGACTAAGGGAAACATTTTCTGCTATGAGAATCTCTGACTGAGCTAAGGGAGACATTCTCTGCTAGTGAGAATCCCTGACTGAGCTAAGGGAGACATTCTCTGCTAATGAGAATTCCTAACTAAGCTAAGGCAGACATTCTCTGCTAGTGAGAATTCCTGACTAAACTAAGGAGAACCTTCTGATGGACTGAGGGTAAACATTCTTGGCTGTGGAGTGACCCAATAAACTACAACATGGAGGTCAGGTCACTAGTCTAACGTTATCCGTTTAGTCTAAGTCACTTCAGCTAATCTGAGACATGAGCATTCAACTGTTTACATCATACTGATTATCATACTGAATCATTTAGAGTTGATTAAGGCTACTTTCTACTAACAACAAGCCCAAAGGTCTAAAGGATCATTCTCATGCTTTATCATCATAGTCCCGAACCATTGTTTAAATCATACATTCTACTTTCATTAAGCATTGATAGGATCAGATCATACTTTAAACATGTCCACAATATTTAAATCTCGAATTCACATTATATAACATACATTCAAGATTCATGAAGGCTCCATAGATTCAACTCATACGCAAGACATTTACCGATTTGAGCTCTTGGAATTGGAATAAATTCGGCACCATAGTGAAAACATACACATACTTCACATTAGTCAAAGCCCATAAGTTCTAATCATGTTCCAACACACATAGTACAACATATATTCTAGATTTTCAGGGACCCATATGATCTACATACACTTTAATCATGGATGCAAGTTCATGGTAAGAGCATATGAATAATTAGTGATAACCCATTAAAAGTTCCAGGCTAACTCACGGTGAAAGTCTTGCATTCATGTTATTAAAATATCCTACACCTAATTCAAGAAGGTATAAGTAGCTTCATAAGCATACATGACTATATACCATGTTGGGTCTTAGAATCCAAGTGAAAACATATGAGAAATCATGCATGAATTGAACCCTAGAACATGCTTTTCCAAAATCAAGAGATTTGGGTTTTTAATAAAAAGTTTGGGGCACAAAGATGAAAGGATATCCTTGTTGAAATCCCACATACCTAATTAGAAGAAATTCCCAATTGAACTTAACCCTTGAAACATGAATGGGTCCTAACATACCTACGATGGCACGTAGTTCATGAGATCCAGGGCTTATTCGTGAGCCCCGAACCTACTCAATGTTCAATACTACTCCCAAAATATATATAGTGCTCATAATAATACATACATGACTTCATGGGCTAGTTAAATCATGATAATCGTAAATATGCTTGAACATATGTGAACTAGCCATAACTTGAGGCCCGTGAGCCAGTCAAAAACATAATTCATGCTTAACAAAATACGCACATACTTGTAGATGATGCATATAGTTTAAGTTTCCATAAGATCATAATAGATAACATAATATATTCATGATTTAATTCAATATACATGCTCGGCTTATCAAAACATCAATGGATCAATGGATCATAAATCGATTTATCATGGAACATGCATAATCAAGCTTAATTGATTAGAAATTTGAAATCATCCATATTAAGATCAATTTAGGACTCAAAAGACGATCAAAATCTGTAGATAATAATAGGGTTTGAAAATCACAAGACCCATAATTAAATCATTAAATTTTTTTTTAAACAAACCAAATATAAAATCCCATGAGTCTTTAAATAAAATTTGAGTTACTAATAGAGAAGGAGCATGGGTGTGGAAGAATCCACCCATTGAAGACCTTACATACTTGGGATTATCAACTCCTAACCCTCCTTAAAAGCCCAAGAATGAAATTGAAGGAATTGAGGTGAAAAGCTTGAAATTCCCCTTGAATTACCTCCCAAAGTTCTTGCATGCATGGATGAGAGTTTAGAATAGGTCTTTCTCTTAAAAATCTAGCTTTCCCAATCCAAAACAACGTAGTTTAGGGCTTTATATCATAAAAAAGTCAAAACTACCCTTAATGAACCTGCCCTGAAAACTGGCCAGATGGAACCCACGAGTGGTACCAACGAGTCGTGGGAACCACAAATGACCCGTCATGTCCCTCATTGAATGTGTTGCTGAATGCCTTCTCTTAAAACTTACCAACGGACAAACAAGATGACTCGTCTTCTAAAACCATGGTCCGTTATACCGTCCTTTGTTTGCTCATCATAAAATCTGAACCCCTTACCACGAGCCTCACCACGACTCGTGGTTCCTTCCAATGAGTCGTGGTCTCAACCCCTCACCTCCATTGGAAATTATTAGCCTCCAACAACGACCACAACCAATGACCCGTGGTTACTTCTAACGGGTCGTTGGGTCTCCCGTTGCATGCCTCCTAAAGAACCTAACCCCTTCCCATGAAGGCTAACGATGACTTGTTGTTTCCCTCAACAAGTCATCATGTATCCCGTGGTTTACACAACCACCCAGCCTGATCCTAACCACGACCACATTCAACAACTCATGGTTTGATACCACGAGTCGTCTCATGACCAGTCCTGCAACTTTTTCCCAATTTCTGCAGTTTTCAACTTTCAACCTCCCGATCTATTCTTATGCACTTCTGGGGTGTTACAATATCTCTCCCTTGGGAACATTCGTCCTCGAATGTTGGACACAAGCAGAAAATAGAAACATGCAATTATCATAGCCATATACTAATCATTTTAACTGAAATTTTCACGGAATGACTACCTCCGAGCCAAACCACATAGCTGAACTGATCTCATGCTTCACATACACATTCATACACATAAAAGAAACTTGCGCACATGAACTGAACATGAAAACTAAATGGGGTCGTAGAGTAGAACTGATACCTCTAGTCAAAACTAAGCCGATAGAGAACAGATATGGGTATCTAGCCATCATATCCGCTTCGGCTTCCCACGTAGCTCCCTCAACGTGCTGGTTTCTCCATAAAACCTTAACTGAACCTACTTCTTTGTTCCTCAACTTCCGAACCTGACAATCTAAGATTTCAATGGGAATTTCTTCATAACTGAGACTGTCTTTTACTCCAATGTTGTCTACTGGGACTACCAAGGCTGGATAACCCAAACACTTTTTCAAAAGCGACACATGGAAGACAGGATGAACTGAAGATAACTCCGATGGCAAGTCCAACTCATACGCCACCCTTCCAACTCTTCTCACAACTCGATACGGACCAACATAGTGGGGACTGAGTTTCTCTTTCTTTCTGAACCGCATGACTCCCTTCATGGGAGATACCTTTAGAAATACCCAATCGTCCACATCGAACTCCAAATCTCTTCTCCTCACATCAGCATACGATTTCTAACGACTTTGAGTGGTTTTTAACCGGTCCCTTAACAACTGGACTTTCACCATCGCCTCGTGAACCGCATCTGGCCCTATCATAGCTGCCTCACCAACCTTAAACCATTCGATGGGGGACCTACACCTCCGCCCATAGAGGGCCTCGAATGGTGCCATTTGGATACTAGAGTGATAACTGTTATTATAAGAAAACTCGATCAAGGGCAAATGATCATCCCAACTACCTTTAAAATCCATAACACATGCCCTCAACATATCCTCAAGAGTCTGGATTATCCGTTCTACCTGGCCATCCGTTTGCGGATGAAATGCTGTGCTGAGCTTAATCTGAGTCCCAAGTCCCTTCTGAAAAGACCACCAAAACTGGGAGGTAAACTCAGTACCTCGGTCTGAAATAATAGACAAGGGCACTCCATGAAGTCGAACCAACTCCCGAATATATAACTTGGCATAATCATCCGCTGAATTTGTGGTCTCAACCGGTAGGAAGCGAGTAGCCTTTGTTAACCTGTCCACCACCACCCAAATGGAATTATAATGTCGGCGGATGCGAGGTAGGTCTGTAATAAAATCCATATTAATCTCTTCCCACTTCCAAGTGAAATGCTAATATCCTGAAGTACACCTCCCGACCTCTGGTGCTCGACTTTCACTTGCTGATAGTTTGGACACTTGGTTATGAACTCTGCGATATCCTTCTTCATACCATCCCACCAATAGATTTCCCCAAGTCCCGATACATCTTCGTGGATCCCGGATGGATGGAATATCTAGTACCATGTGCCTCATGCAATATCTAGACTCTCAAATTATCAACGTCCGGAACACATAGCCGACCCTGGTATCGAAGGACACCATCTCCCCCTTGAGAGAAAACCTCCACCTTTTGACTCCGCACCGCTTCCTTTAGCCTTCTCAAAATCGGGTCCTCATCTTGCTTAGATTTGACATCAACCACCAAAGACGATTATGATCCATTCTGCACAACAACGCCGCCATCGGTCGAGTCGACCAATCTAACCCCCAACCTTGCAAGTCGGTGGACTTCCTTCACAATCTCCCTTTTCCCCTCATCCACGTGGGACACACTCTCCAAAGAGAGTCTACTAAGCGCATTCGCGACCACATTTGCCTTGCCCGGGTGGTAGAGGATACTCATGTCGTAGTCCTTTAGCAACTCCAACCACCTCCTTTGTCGAAGATTTAGATCCTTCTATGTGAACACATATTGCAAGCTCTTTTGATCTGTAAACACATCCACGTGGACCCCATACAAGTAATGCCGTCATATCTTCAATGCAAACACCACTGCGGCCAACTCAAGATCATGGGTCAGGTAATTCTTTTCGTGAACCTTTAACTGTCGTGACCTTCCCACGCTGCATCAACACACATCCCAGTCCGAATCTCGAAGCGTCATAATATACAACAAAGCCATCGGTACCCTCAGGTAAGGTCAACACTGGTGTTCAAGTGAATCAGGTCTTCAATTCCTGTAAGCTTTTCTCACAATCCTCTGACCATTGGAACTTCACCTTTTTTTGAGTCAACCTAGTCAAAGGTGTCGCAATAGATGAGAAACCCTAAATAAACCTTCGGTAGTAGCCTGCTAGGCCTAAGAAACTCCAAATTTCTGAAGGATTCACCGGTCTAGGCCAATTCTTCACCGCATCGATTTTCTGAGAATCCACCCTTATGCCCTTACTCGACACCACATGGCCCAGAAATGCCAACAAGTCCAGAAAAAATTCACAGTTGCTAAACTTTTCATATAGCTGATGATCCTTGAGGGTCTGAAGTACTACCCTCAGGTTAGCCGCATGCTCCTCCTCGCTCCGCGAGTATATAAGGATGTCATCAATGAACACGATA
This sequence comes from Datura wrightii, assembly GCA_035772735.1. Taxonomy (NCBI): domain Eukaryota; kingdom Viridiplantae; phylum Streptophyta; class Magnoliopsida; order Solanales; family Solanaceae; genus Datura; species Datura wrightii. The sequence goes on from JASDFA010000016.1 coordinate 170,642,645, forward strand.
ATGAACATGTCCAAATATGCCTTGAATACTCTGTTCATCAGGTCCATAAAAGCTGCAGGAGCATTGATTAGTCCAAAAGACATAACTACAAACTCATAGTGTCCATACCAGATTCTGATGGCTGTCTTTGGAATGTCACACTCCTGAACTCTGAGCTGGTGATATCCGGACCTGAGATATATCTTCGAGAAACACCTTGCACCCTGGAGCTAGTTAAATAAATCATCAATCCTGGGAAAGGGGTACCTGTTCTTGATAGTGACCTTATTAAGTTGTCAATAATCAATACACATCCAAAGAAAACCGTCTTTCTTTCGAACAAATAGAACCGGTGCACCCCATGGAGACTTGCTCGATCTAATGAAACTCTTATCCAACAAATCCTTTAACTGATCCTTCAACTCCTTTAGCTCGGCTGGAGCCGTCCTGTAAGGAGGGATAGAAATAGGTTATGTATCAGCTGTAGATTAATACCGAAATCAATTTTCCTCTCCAGAGGAACACCTGGCAAATCATCAGGAAACACCTCCGGATATTCGCACACCACTGGAACTAACTGAATAGTCGGGGTCTCGGACTCCACATCCTTAACCCTAACTAGGTAGTATACGTAACCCTTAGAGATCATCTTACGGGCCTTAAGATAGGAAATAAACCAACCGGCTGGTACAGCAGAATTTCCCTTCCATTCCATAACTGACTCCCCCGAAAATCGGAATTCCACTACACGAGTCCTACAATTAATCGAAGCATAACATTAAAACAACCAATCCATACCCAAAATGATGTCGAAGTCAGTCATGGCCAATTCTACTAAGTCTGTGGAGGTAACCTTATGCAACACCGTAATGGGGCAACCTCTATATACCCGCCTAGCTACAATTGATTCACCGACTAGAGTAGATACGGAGAATGGTTCTGACAGAATTTCTAAACTAACTCCAAAACTACTAGCAATGTAAGGGTCATGAAAGACAAGGTAGCTCCTGGATCTAACAAAGCATAAGCATCAATATAGAAAACTTGCAACATACCCGTGACCACATCTAGCGAAGACTCCTGCTCCTGGTGAGGTACTAGAGCATAAAACCTGTTCCGGCACTGACCACCTATCGAACTAGTGGAGGCACCCTGCTGAGAGGGTCATGTTGATGGAGCGGTAGAACTAGCTGCAGGGAAATCCCTGATTCTATGCCTGGGTTTTCCACACCCAAAACACGCATCCGCATCGACCAGGCACCTCCCGGGATGATTTTTGCCACATCTAGCACAAGCTAGAAAAATGTGCTCCACCTGCGTGCTACCATGATCCCTCGAACCTGTAGCCCTGCTCCTTTGGTCACCTATGAACCCGGATGGCGTGCTAGCCGATGATGGAGCTGGAGTAGTGGACCTGTGCTGGGACTGCTGACGTGGTCCACCTCCTGACCTAGCCTGAGAAACCCCGTAGCTATCGGTCCTGGCCCTCTTAGCCTCTCTGTGCCTCCTATAGACCAACTCCATCTGTTGGGCATGCAACACAATACAGTGAAAGTCGATGTCCTGGTGTAGCATGGAAATCCGACAATCCTTATCCAAGTAATCTACTACTCCATGCACAAAGTGGCTCACCCGAGCCCGCTGATCTGCCACTAACTCCGGAGCATATTTAGATAGTCGAGTGAACTCCAAAGCATACTCCTGGACTGACATGTTAGCCTGCTTCAAATTCACAAACTCAGCCGCCTTGAGCTCCCTCATCTCCTGAGGGAAGACCGATCCATGAACGCGGTGTGGAACTCATCCCAACCTATCGGGCCTGCACCCACTGTCCTAGCACCTTTCCATTACTTGAACCATATATGTGCTACCCCTTTGAGCTGATAGGAGGTCGAATCAACACATTCCCCATTATTCACCCCCATAACCTGGGTGATCTTTAGAATTTCCTCAATAAAGTCATGTGGGTCCTCATCTACCTTCGACCCTGTGAACTCCGGAGGGCTCATCCTCAAAAAGTCCCTCACCCTAGTAGTTGTCACATTCCCATTTTGTGGATAATGTGCCACAGTCTAATTTTGGACCTGAGCTATCATGGCCTATGCCAACATCCAAATCGCCGCCCTAAACTCAGCATAGGCGACTGGTTCTGGTACGTGCTCCTCATGAACGGTGGAGCTGGGTGATGCTCTCCATCATGGGCACCCTCATGATCATTACCATTATCATTCCTCCTGGCATTTACTCGGCGTGGAGGCATGATTCTTCAAATGCGAATAGCACGAATTAGAGGAGTAAACGACGTTCATCGCACGACATAGATCATGAAAGAAGGGAACATTCTTAAATATCTAGTAGCCTCTTCTTTATAAGTGTGGCGCGGTTCACACCCATGAAAAAGACTCTACTTAACTCGGCTTTTAGACTCCCTAGGACGCAAAACCTATGGCTCTGATACCAAGTTTGTCACGACCCAAATGTACACCCGGATCGTAGACACGAGACAAGGAGCCCCGAGAGACCCCAAGTCGACCCATGGCATAAGAATACATCTAATTCAATCACATGAGCGAGAGACTTAGCATAGAGAATGTAATCATAACATAACATGAGAGAAAATAGTACAATACTTATACAATACGGTGGAATGCAACTTCTTAGTCTGGTTAGCCTCTAAACATAAAAGGCGGATTGATGGGACAACTCCCCAACTAATCCAACATCCAAAAACTGAAGAAATAACATAGAGTGTGAACATGTAGCCCTCGGAACATGAGGACTCACAAAATACATAAAGAGCAAGTCCGTATCTATCTACGAGTGAGGATGCGCCTGAGAACTGGGACCTGTATCATGAGATGATACAACATAGAAAGTATGCGGTCAGTATGTGCAATATATTGAGTATGCAAGGTAAGTAAAACGGATATTTAAATCATGTATAAAACTCATAAATGTTCATAATAGTAGGACAACATGCTCATAACATAATTATTGTAATATATGTAAGGCTCAAGGTTTTCAAAACATTCATAATACAATCGTAATCAAAGTCATAAGCGAAAAAATCTTACTGAACATAAATTAAGCCCATATACATAGTCATAAACATGCATAAATCATGAGGAACAGTGGGAGATTCTCTTAACCGACATACCCCATATGAGCACACATGAAGCCTAACTTGTAACCCTAGTTGGGAGGGTGTTCGTACCTTGCCAAGGGTAGGAACCATGAAGGGAGTGATCACACATGAAAAAGGGCCATTTGTGCCAGGTACAAACATGAATGGTCCCAACATACCTACGGTGGCACGTGGTTTATGAGATTCGGGGCTTAATCGTGAGCCCCGAACCTACTCGGTGTTCGATACTACTCCCAAAATATATATAGTGCTCATAATAATACATACATGACTTCATGGGCTAGTTAAATCGTGATAATCATAAACATGCTTGAACATACATTAACTAGCCATAACTTGAGGCCCGTGAGCCGGTCAAAAACATAATTCATGCTTAATAAAATACGCACATACTTGTAGATCATGCATATAGTTTAAGTTTCCATAATATCATAATAGATAACATCATATATTCATGATTTAATTCAGTATACACGCTGGGCATATCAAAACATCAATGGATCAATGGATCATAAATCGATTTATCATGGAACATGTATAATCAAGCTCAATTGATTAGAAATTCGAAATCAGTCATATTAAGATCAATTTAGGACTCCAAAGACGATCAAAATCCATAGCTAATGATAGGGTTTCAAAATCACAAGACCCATAATTAAATAATTAAATTTTTTTTTAAACAAACTGAATATAAAACCCCATGAGTCTCTAAATAAAATTTGAGTAACTAATAGAGAAGGAGCATGGGTGTGGAAGCATCCACCCATTGAAGACCTTGCATACCTGGGATTATCAACTCCTAACCCTCCTTGAAAGCCCAAGGATGAAATTGAAGGAATTGAGGTGAAAAGCTTGAAATTCCCCTTGAATTACCTCTCAAAGTTCTTGTATGCATGGATGAGAGTTTATAATAGGTCATTCTCTTAAAAATCCAACTTTTCCAAGCCAAAATGACGTAGTTTAGGGCCTTATATCGTAAAAAAGTCAAAGATACCCTTAATGAACCTGCCCTGAAAACTGGCCCGATGGAACTCACAAGTGGTACCAATGATTCGTGGGAACCACCAACGACCCGTCATGTCCCTCATTGAATGGGCTGCTGAATGCCTTCTCTCGGAACTTACCAACGGACGGACAGGACAACTCATCCTCTGAAACCACGGTCCGTTACACCTTTCATTGTTTTCTCATTATGATCTTTGAACCCTCTTACCACAAGCCTCACCACGACTCGTGGTTCCTTCCAATGAGTCGTGGTCTCAACCCGTCATCTCCACTGGAAATTATTAGCCTCCAACAACGACCACAACCAACGACCCGTGATTACTTCTATCGGGTCATTGGGTCTCCCGTGGCATGCCTCTTGGAGAACCTAACCCTTTCCCACGACGGCTAACAACGACTCATTGTTTCCCTCAACGAGTCATCATGTCTCCCGTGGTTCACACAGCCACCCATCCTGATCCTAACCACGACCGTATACAACGACTCGTGGTTTGATACCACGAGTCATCCCATGGCCCGTCTTGCAACTTTTTCTCAATTTCTGTAGTTTTCAACTTTCAACCTCCCAGGTCTATTCTTACGCATTTACGGGGTGTTACAGGCAGCGAATTCATTCCCGGGCCTTGTACACACCGTTGGTCACACTATGGGAGCTGGCCATGCCCAAAGTCGTTACCTTAACCGCAATAAGGGGGATGCCAAAGGCAGGGCTAGTAACTGGAGTGAATTCATAATAAGGTAGCCATACTGAAAGGTGTAGCTGGATCACCTCCTTTTCAGGGAGAGCTAATGCTTGTTGGGTATTTTGGTTTGACACTGCTTCACACCCCTAAAAAAAGAACGGAGCTACATATAAGTTAAACTTGGAGATGGAAGTCTTCTTTCCTTTCTCAACAGTGAAGTAAGACCAAGCTCATGAGCTTATTATCCTAGGTCGAAACAAGTTGATAGGACCCCTTTTCTTATGCCCCCATGTTCCCCCTGTGTGGTGACATGGGGGCGGAATAAGGAAATAGAGGGATGGGGTTTCTCTCGCTTTTGGCATAGCAGGCCCCCAGTGGGAGGCTCGCACGATGGGCTACTAGCTCAGTGGTAGAGCACGCCCCTGATAATTGCATCGTTGCGCCTTGGATAATGCTTGGGAAAATTAAAAAATAGTTCTGAGTCTTTTCTTTTTTAATTATTCTCAAGGTATTTTACATTAAACTTTCAGTGTAAAAACACCACAGTAGCATGAAATAGGGGAAAGAAAGCATAAACACTTACTAGAAATACCCAAAGCTCTCTTATTTTATTTATAAACTCCCTTATAAATTATGGGGGATTGCCTAATGACAAATACTTACTTTATTAAAAGATGTCCTACTAGAATACTTCATTTCAAAACTTATTTTCAAAATCTATTTGAAACAAAGCCTAATTACTCTATTCTTAAGGGTTTATGGATGCTTGAGTTTTGCTTCTACTCTATCTCAAAGAAAATCCAACTTAGCTACTACAGTAGAAGCATGCATATTTTAAGATATCCTTTTGGTCAAAAAGGTTATGAATTGATCAATCTCACTTTCTTTTAAAAAAAAATTGTGTCAAGCAATGTTATATTCCACAAAGATATGTTTCTCTTTTCTAAAATAGTTCAAGAAGCAACTATTTTTTTAGTACATTCTCATTCTAGTTCAAGTTTTGAGTCTAACACTAGTCCTTTTCCTCTAACTAGCTTAAACTCTCTATCTGATCATTCACTTACCACTAATCAAACGCTAGATTCTCCAATTGCACCTGCATCTATTTCTCCTTTTTTCTGTTTTTCCTATACCTAATTCTAAAGTTCTAAGAAAATCAGCTAGATCTATTAAGACTCCTGCCTATGAAGAAGAGTATTTCTTTAGCATTGTCCATTTAACTAATGTTTCTTCAAATTACTTCCTTTCTCCTATTTCTATCCCATCATGTTCTTTATCTAATCTTTCTTCATAAATGAATAATTGCTTAATTCTCTCTCTCGTGTTCAAGAACCGACAAGTTTATCTCAAGCTATTCTACATTCGGGATGGAAAGAAGATATGTCAAGGAAATTTGATGCTCTAGTAATCCATGAAATTTAGAATGCGGTGAAATTACAACATAAACAAAAGGTCCTATCATGTAAATTAGTCTATAAAGTAAAGTTGAAACATGATGGTAGCCTTGAAAATTGAAAACAACGTTTGTTATAAGGGGAGACATACAGAGGAAAGTTATAGACTTCAATAAAATTCCTAATCCTGTTATTAAAATGATAAAGATTAGATGTTTATTATCTGTGGCTATAAAGAAAGAATGGGGCATATTTCAACTCGATATGAATAATGCTTTCCTATATGGAGAGCTAGAGAAGGATGTTTTTATGATGTTTTCTCTTGGTTTAGAGGCACTAAACCTAACCTTGTTTGCAAACTCAAGAAGTATATTCATGGCCTTCGTCAAGCTTCAACCCAAATTAATAGTAGCTCTCAACTTCAAAGGATATAAACATTCATACAATGATTATTCTTTCTTTTACAAACAGAGTGATACTCATGTCACTATTCTAGAAGTTTATGTCAATGATGTTGTTCTATCAGGCAATCACACTGAAAAAATACATGCTATCAAAATCTTCTTAGTTAATGAATTCAAGATCAAAGACATAGCACTTTACACTATTTTTTTAGAATGAAGGTACTGCGTGAATCTCATGGACTGATTTAATTAAGCGAAAATTTGCTATGAAATTGTTAACTGAGTTTGATTGTCTTAATCTTCGACCTATGTCCTCCCCTTTAGATCCATATCTAAATTGAAGGCAGAAGAGATTTATTTTCCTAATCCCATTTTGTATGATCAGTTAATAGGAAATCTTAATTTTTAACTCATACCCATTCTGATTTATTCTTTTCTGTGCAAATTTAAGTTAATATATGCAGCACCCACGAAAGCCCCATTAATGTTGCAATCCATGTGCCCCGGTATGTTCTTCTCGCTCTAGGGATTGGATTGTTCTTGGCTTCTTCACCATTCTTCCAATTGCTAGTATTATGTGATGCTCATTGGCCTATTTGCTATAGGACAAGAGATCTATAAGTGAATTCTTCATTAATTTTGGAGAGTGTCCAAAAAATCGAAGAAGTAGCCTCACTATCATCAGTTAGTTGAATTTATTTTTTCTATAAATTGAACAGTGTACAACTAAAAAAAAACTCACTCAAATTGCTTTACTCCACATATAGCCATGTCTGTTCTTTCATGCTAATTCCTTTAAAATATTTTCTTTCTATACACATATTTTTTTCCTTTTTATACACATTTCAACTATCATGTAATTGTATGGTGTGTCTAGCAGGAAGACTCATGTTACTTTTGTTAATAAGGTGAGTTGTAATAAACATGTCTGCTTTGATCAAATTGGCACGTCTTTAATTTGTTATGAGAAAAAAAAAAATTTAGTCCAAATGAGCAGGTTCATCCTATTATAACTCATACGCATGTGAATTTTAAATAATTGGTCCTGGATTAATGTACTCTTATAATACCCATAGCTTAGTTACGTGTCTTAAATGAACACGTCTTCATGTTGAAAATTTGGCCATGCATCGTCGTGATGTGATATGCGATTGATTGACTAACAAATTTCAACATTACAAAAAAGTTGCTTGACATTAACTAAAATGAATTAGAAAGGGGAAGTACGAAATGGAAAAATGTGCTTATTTCTTCTCACCACATTAATGTTTTCTTTTTATGTTAAAAATAGAGTATTTTAATTTGTTTTATTACTTTATCAAGAAACAAGAATTAATTGATCAGCAACATCTGTTATAATATTAAGGTATGAAGGGGTAAAAGCAAAATTTCGTTCATAAAAACTTTCAAATGAGATACTTATTAGTGATTTATGATACTGTAAGAGCGGGAGGCATTGCAATAAGTTTAAGCTCTATGCGTAGAATAGATTTTTTATACCTTCGCATTAAGTTTATGTACAACAAAAGGTAATTAACTATTCGTAATGAGCATATGTAAAATAAGTTAGAAAGTAGAATTCAACATTGTACAATCATACGGGGCGCCTAAAAGAAATAGTGACTAATTTTTTTTAAAAAAAATAAAAAATTTTATATTTGATTTATTTTCTTTTTATGTTGTAAATATAGTTTACAATTATTTTATACTTGACTACCTGCTAGCTTTCACCTTTAAAGTATTAGATAAGTCACCAAGACTTTGGAAATACTTTTATAAAAATATCCACGGTTGAGATAATATTTTAATAAGTTATCATGATTATCTAGTAATTTCGATTTTGTAAGACTAAGTAGATGCTAAGTAATTTTGAATTGGGAATACTTCAGATTAATTTATTTTGAATTGAAAAATGGTATGATCCACTCTTCTTAAGAATAATTAACTATAACAATACTACAAGAGACTTTATTATTATTATTATTATTATTATTATTATTATTATTATTATTATTATTATTATTATTATTAACATCGTCATTAAATTGTTCTTTTTCAAATGTGCATATTTATTATAAAATTCAAATATTTATTTAAATAACCTCTATTTTTGAAGAATAATCTCTATCACATTTCAAAGAGAAGCATAAATCTAGTATCTTTTCAATAACAATAAGTTTTAATATTAAATAATAATAAATAAATAAATACTGGAAGCTTTCAATGTTGTGGTCTAAAGCAAATGCTTCCAACCAATTATTAATTGTAAAGTTTCATCATGTATAACTTCAATCCTATTGCAACAGCTCTAGCTATCTGTACCTAACATTAAAGTTACTGTAACTGAGAGAGCGCAGGAGTGGTAGGTATTTGACAAAAGTAAAAAGAATGAAGCTAATTAATTATTGTTGAAACGGTCCTAACAAAGTAACATGGCTTAAGGAGGACCCTAAATGTGCGCTTTGTTTGTCATTTTCTTAACAAATGATTATTCCATGGATCATTGGAAGGCACACTTGGTCACTACCTGTCTCATTCTTTTGCTGTCTCCTGTTTGGAAATTGGACTATATCCCATATTGTAAACGCTCATGTGCGCCTCCCCCTGTGGCTTCTGGTTCCTTTTTGTGATCCCACCAAATTTTTTTAAAAAAATGACAGATTCATGTATTCTTTTCATTCTTTTTTTTTTGCTTCAAAGTTACAAGGAGGGAAAATGATTTCATTCGAGTGAAAGATTAGCCAATGGCAATTCAATTATTTTCAAGACGAGATGAATTAAAAGGCAGGAGAAGAAGAAAAGTATGATCAGATAAAAAAACTCTTGAGAAGAGCTTTATATATCTTGCAGATCATTTAAGGTTATGATTTGATAAATTAATCAAATTAAAAGCATAAAGAGGTATGTTCTGAATAATTAGGTGATCATTAGTTTATGGGTTGCGAAAAATCGTGAGTTAACTAACACAAAATCACACACGAAGTAAATAAAAAATCAAAATACACAAAGATTTAATTAGATTCTGCTAAGCCTAATTCTCAAATAAAAAAAACTATGAAAGTTTTCCACTAAAAATAAGAAAAATTATAGGTACAAAAAAATCTCAATTACAATTCATTTATATATATCCTAATATGTCCTAATCCTACAATAGTTCCTCAAACCTCTAAGGTAAATAGGTTTCCCAAACCTAATAGAAAAACCAACAAGGGTTATGATGGGATGAATAGGGTCCTTTCACTTTTAATTAGAGGTCTCGGGTTCGAGCCTGTGTATGGAAAAAATCCAGTAAGGGAGCGCCTTCCTCCATAAATGGGCCTTATGTGGTGCGAATCCTAATTAATTGGAGACCGAATATGAATATCGGACACCAAATTTAAAAAAAAAAACTACTAAAAATCTATAATTAGGATTCATAAAATTTAAGACACAATCTATTATTTTGGTACTGAATGAACTCCAATGGGAGAATGTTGAGGATTGGGGCAGGTGTTGTTAGAGTCAGTTTCTTAAATGTACAAATAGTTGTAATCTAAAAATTGCTTGAGTTATAATGGAGTGTCTAGGAAAATCCTAATGGAGATAGGTCATGGATTTAGCCTCCCTTGAGCAAGAAATTTTTCACGTAAAAATTCATGCGTTGATTTATTATTTAGCATTTTTCTTCTTGCACAGTTGCTGAAAGAATCTAGTTCTTTCAGATTATAGATGAAAGCACAATTCAACTATGAAAAGTAAAAGGGTTTTAAACTCACAGTTTATTAATTGGACAACTAGGATTGTTATGGATATATCTTGATAAGAATAGGTTCTTTATAATGTTGTCAGTTGACTCTCTCTCGCACGAGACACACAGATAATTCTTCTTGTGGTATGGTCTCTTTTCTCTCTCTATGGATGATTTCAATAGCATCAATAATATATTTTATATATGAATCGCTAACCGCTTCTTGTAATTTTAATTTAACTCAAATTTAATCGAGACTTCTCAAGATTCTTATCCTCGTTTGACTTGATTTTCTCTACATATTTGGCCATTGTTTTCTCCTGTACATTTTCCAAAGTTTTTTTGGTTTGTTACTATGGTAATGTTTTCATATTTTTCTTGCTTATTATTTCATTGGTTTTATCGCAATCTCAATTCCTCAAGAAATCTTTCTACGCACTTGAAACTTGCCTTGATTTTGATCAACAGTCTCTTCCAGTTCACTATGAATGACCTAGTTTTCTTCACTATTTGTAATGCACTTATTGATGTATAGCATCCCTTTGTTGTGATCATGTGAAGAAACTATTTCTCTTTTAGTGCATTTCTTGATAGCAGCTCTTTGTTGTAGACTAGAAAGGAACTGGTTTCTTATAGCATCTTGTTATGAACACTACCCGTCCTTTGTAGAGACTTGTGAAGGACTTGTTTCTTATATGTATTTGTTATGTTTTTTCCACTTGTTTATTAATAATTAAAACTTCATATATTTAGTCTTAACTCGTAACTGTCCTCCCTAACACAACCTTATAACTCATGAAACTCTTAGCTCAACAAATTTCTTCACTATAGCCTGGCTGGAGCAACAATCACTGCTCTATTGTCAGCTAGCTATTGGAGAGCGACTACTGGTTGGGTGATGTCCTTCTCCTTAGCTAGTTATATTGTCCCATTGCCTTTCAGTAGAATAGTCGATGCAGAAGGGGTCGTCATTTAGATATTCCACTAGCTACCTTTGTAAGCATAATTTTTTCCCTATAACTGCCTCTTTCAAAACTTTTTTTGTTGCACGAGCTTCTTGTATCACTAGTATTAATGTAGTCCTACTATCTATTAATCCACCCTTAAGAGAGAAGGATTTCCTCCCCTCAAAGTTAGCAATAGCAAGTTACAACTCATTCATCTGTCCTTAGTCTCCCCTGCCCCATAACAACCACTAGTGAATGCCAATCACTAAAAAGACTGAGAGTGTTTTCTAGAGAGAGAAAGTTTTTGAAGAGTGTATTAGTGAAGAAAATAAAAAGTAAGAACAATTGTTATACAAGGAATACTTGTTCTTTAAATTATTATGAAGTGTTCTTTCCAATCTATAATGCAAAGAATATGATTTATATTTTACTGCTAACTCCTAGCTTTATAAGAGTCCTAATATGTACGTGTTGTACTAACTTTGATAACTCAAGGAGAATCTTAGTTTAACAGGTTGTCTCGAATCCCCCTTCAAGCTGGTGGTGGTGTTTAGCACAATGCAAAGCTTTGTCCAAAGTGTCTGAAACTAAAACTTAGATAGTGGCTTAGTGAAAATGTCGATGACTTGTTGGAACGAGGGAACAAACTTCATCACCATTGCACCTTGAACTACCTTTTTGCGCATAATGTGATAATCAAGCTCAACATTTCATGTGAGAATGAAGCACTAGACTAGTAGTGAGATGTAGAACGCTGCAGTTGTCCATAAACATTAATGGAGGACAAGACAAGGAAACACCAATGTCCTTTAATACATAGGCTATCCAACTAAGTTCAACGGTAAGTGACATTAATGATCGATATTCTACCTCGACACTTGATTTGGACATAGTGTGTTGCTTCTTAGAAAACCAGCTTACATAGTTGGAGCTAAGAAAGACACATAATCCAAAGGTAGAGTGGAATGTAGAAGGACACCTAGCGTAGTTCACGTTAGAAAAGCCAACTAAATTGAGAGAGGATAAGGCAGAGAGATGCAAACCAAGAGGATCCAGAAATATAGTGAAACACAAGTTTAGCACCAATTTAGTCGATCTCCATTGGGATTTGCATGAATTAACATAGGAGATTCACTGCATGAGAATTTTTTGGATGAGTCAAAGTTAAGTATTGAAATACCTCTATGATATTGTGATAATTGGAGGCATCCATGTAAAAAATTATGGGAATTTTATTAAAGCACTATCGAGTTTCAATGGACAGAAAGACAGTCCATGAAATAGAACAATGATCTGTCATTTTACCCATCAAATTTGACCTGAGGCTGCAAATTTTTACCTAAATTTGATAGACAAGTCTACGGCCCATCAACCCAAACAATAATCCGTTCTTTGGGTCATACTTTTGGGGATTTCCGGGCCTTTAAAATCGTTTTGAACAATTATTTTGTTATTTTTCCACCTTCAGATCAATCCTGTCAGTTCCTAAAGCTCTCTTTAACCCTCCCAAGTCTAGTTAAGTATCCTTTATGATCATACAACATGAATCCATGAATATTTTTATGAATCTAACATTAAAATCATCTTTCTTTCTCTAGCAAGAATCAATTACTCACTTCTAGGGTTCAAGACTTGATTATTGGCAAGATCGCCATCTATCAAGAGAATATACCTCCTTCCACAACAAGATAGTCATACACTCATGATATTTAAGTGATTCTAACAATTGATTATGTATCCTAAGCAATAATTTACGGTTAGAACCTAGGGTTTTTGTGGTCCTTCTACTTCCAAAATCAAATTCTTCTCCGGTATTTAGAGCAATTAAAGGTATGTAATACTATTCATAGTGACGTAGCCTATTCTTCCTCACACTCTACATCTTCAGTTTCAGTCTTAAAAGAAGTTAAAAACTAGGGCTTTGGCATAAAATATGTAAACTCGGTCCTTTCCCTATAATTCAAGTTACTGATTGTTATTCTATTGTCATATATGTTGATATCCCTATCTCTTATGGTTGTTGGTTGATGGTTCATGTCATCCTACCCCATGAACCCTTACTTTTATTTGTAGTGATATTTTAAAGCATTGTGATATTAGACATATGCATTATTTTCATAACTATAGTAGCTTCATATTTCTGAGAAAACCTTTTAGGAAAGAGTTTCAGTTCAGTAAACTTTAGTTTCAGCATATGATTTCCCAGGAAAAAAATAAAAGCATGTTTTTGAAACATAGTTTTGGCATAAAGACTTACCAACAGAACACGATTTTGACCATATAAGCTCACTAGCAAAACACAATTATGAGTGTAGAGGCTTGCTAATATCAATATATACACAAAGATTTTTGAGATAGAAAGCGCTATAGAAGATGTTTCAGTTGCCTCAGATAGGATTTACTTTGTGAGAATTTATAATTTTGGGAGGATTATTTAACACTGAGATAGGTATATGTTCAGATAACATATACCTTGAAACTATGTAACCAACATAGGATAGGATCGTTCCATTGGTTCAAGAGATTCCTTGGTTAAGCTCTTGGTAAGGGCTCAATATGGATTCACAGTTTAGTTTTGTTCTCTTCTCTGACAAGGCTTTGAGTAAGTCTCCCAAACAGGTTATAGATTGGACATCATGCGCTCAAATGGTGTATGTCGGTTATAAGAAACTCCTAAAATTAGAAATATCGGTTATTTTGACTAAATAATATTTATGATATTTTGCATATGATTTTCTTACTACAGCTAGCTCAGTTACTCAGTTTAGTGCATGAATCATATAGTCAAACACTTAGTCTTATTGCATGTTTTCAACAACTCAGTTATTCAGTAGTTCAGTTGTATATTTTCAGTTATACAACTTACTCAGTTATTCAGTTTTCAAAAAGAGTTTTAATGTATGATTGATGGCACCAGGCCTCTAGTTTTTTCAAAATATGTAAACTCGGTCCTTTCCCTATAATTCAAGTTACTGATTGTTATTCTATTGTCATATATGTTGATATCCCTATCTCTTATGGTTGTTGGTTGATGGTTCATGTCATCCTACCCCATGAACCCTTACTTTTATTTGTAGTGATATTTTAAAGCATTGTGATATTAGACATATGCATTATTTTCATAACTATAGTAGCTTCATATTTCTGAGAAAACCTTTTAGGAAAGAGTTTCAGTTCAGTAAACTTTAGTTTCAGCATATGATTTCCCAGGAAAAAAATAAAAGCATGTTTTTGAAACATAGTTTTGGCATAAAGACTTACCAACAGAACACGATTTTGACCATATAGGCTCACTAACAAAACACAATTTTGAGTGTAGAGGCTTGCTAATATCAATATATACACATTGATTTTTGAGATAGAAAGCGCTATAGAAGATGTTTCAGTTGCCTCAGATAGGATTTACTTTGTGAGAATTTATAATTTTGGGAGGATTATTTAACACTGAGATAGGTATATGTTCAGATAACATATACCTTGAAACTATGTAACCAACATAGGATAGGATCGTACCATTGGTTCAAGAGATTCCTTGGTTAAGCTCTTGGTAAGGGCTCAATATGGATTCACAGTTTAGTTTTGTTCTCTTCTCTGACAAGCCTTTGGATAAGTCTCCCAAACAGGTTATAGATTGGACATCATGCGCTCAAATGGTGTATGTCGGTTATAAGAAACTCCTAAAATTAGAAATATCGGTTATTTTGACTAAATAATAATTATGATATTTTTCATATGACTTTCTTACTACAGCTAGCTCAGTTACTCAGTTTAGTCCATGAATCATATAGTCAAACACTTAGTCTTATTGCATGTTTTCAACAACTCAGTTATTCAGTAGTTCAGTTGTATATTTTCAGTTATACAACTTACTCAGTTATTCAGTTTTCAAAAAGAGTTTTAATGTATGATTGATGGCACCAGGCCTCTAGTTTTTTCAAAATATGTAAACTCGGTCCTTTCCCTATAATTCAAGTTACTGATTGTTATTCTATTGTCATATATGTTGATATCCCTATCTCTTATGGTTGTTGGTTGATGGTTCATGTCATCCTACCCCATGAACCCTTACTTTTATTTGTAGTGATATTTTAAAGCATTGTGATATTAGACATATGCATTATTTTCATAACTATAGTAGCTTCATATTTCTGAGAAAACCTTTTAGGAAAGAGTTTCAGTTCAGTAAACTTTAGTTTCAGCATATGATTTCTCAGGAAAAAAATAAAAGCATGTTTTTGAGACATAGTTTTGGCATAAAGACTTACCAACAGAACACGATTTTGACCATATAGGCTCACTAACAAAACACAATTTTGAGTGAAGAGGCTTGCTAATATCAATATATACACATTGATTTTTGAGATAGAAAGCGCTATAGAAGATGTTTCAGTTGCCTCAGATAGGATTTACTTTGTGAGAATTTATAATTTTGGGAGGATTATTTAACACTGAGATAGGTATATGTTCAGATAACATATACCTTGAAACTATGTAACCAACATAGGATAGGATCGTACCATTGATTCAAGAGATTCCTTGGTTAAGCTCTTGGTAAGGGCTCAATATGGATTCACAGTTTAGTTTTGTTCTCTTCTCTGACAAGGCTTTGGATAAGTCTCCCAAACAGGTTATAGATTGGACATCATGCGCTCAAATGGTGTATGTCGGTTATAAGAAACTCCTAAAATTAGAAATATCAGTTATTTTGACTAAATAATATTTATGATATTTTGCATATGATTTTCTTACTACAACTAGCTCAGTTACTCAGTTTAGTGCATGAATCATATAGTCAAACACTTAGTCTTATTGCATGTTTTCAACAACTCAGTTATTCAGTAGTTCAGTTGTATATTTTCAGTTATACAACTTACTCAGTTATTCAGTTTTCAAAAAGAGTTTTAATGTATGATTGATGGCACCAGGCCTCTAGTTTTTTCAAAGCATATATTTTATAATCGCTTGTATACAACTCTCTTATTGTTTAGTTTCAGAAGCTCAGTCACATAGTCTCAGTCATTCAGTTAATTCATTATCATGATTTAATATTATATTCATGCCTCAATTGTGCAACTTGTCAGTTATTAGTATTTCTTTACTAAGTTTTATTATATACATACATTCCTTGTATTGATGCCAGTTGGCGATACATCATTTCATGATGCAGGTCCAGTCACTTAGATCCATTAGTAGGCACTCCATTAAGATACGACCTCCTTATCTTGTATAAGTCCTCCTTGCATTTAGGGGACTTAGTTATTTCTAGTTGAGTTTAGCAGTCCAGTTATGAAATAAAGGTAGACCGGGAGCCTTGCCCCCATAAATTATACTCAGTATATTAGTAGAGGCTTCATAGATTGTCAATCAGTTAGTTGTATCAGTTTTCAAATGACTCTGTGTTTTAGTTTAATGAAATTTTATTTTATTATTTTATAAGAGTTCGATTCATGTTTTAGCTTCCGCAGTATCTTTCAATATATTTTTCAATAGTATGCCAAGCCAATGGTTCGCTCGGGCCACTTCTGATTTCTAGTGCCAGTTGCGTCCAAGGTGTAGGCTTAGGGTGTGACATCCTCGACCTCAGCCTTGTGCTTTTATGCCACAAAGGCCAGCACCGACTTAATATGGGGTTGTTGAATGTCATATGTATCTTCCCTCATATCGTGTCAACATAGGGCAATTACAAATTGATTGAAGGTATAGTATGGTGGTTTCCCTAGCACCATAGTGCGAAGAATCCTGTATTTGTTTCCAAGGCCTCTAGAAAAGTTAATTTCTTCGTTATCCTCATTCAGTGATTTATGTATAGCCATAAGAATATCACAAATCCCTTTGAACTCCTTGATATATTCGTCTATGGACTTTGTTCCAAGTTTTACAGTTTGAAGTTGTTGCTTCAATTGAAATTTCTTGTCTTTAATGGCTTGCTGATAGGTATCCTCAAGACACGATCATATTTGTTTTGCAATTGAGCATCCTATAATTAGAAACATAGACTCTTCTATCATTGTACCGGAGAGACAACTTCTAACTAAAACATCATGCTCTTCCCAGTCGGCAAACTTAGGGTCAGGGGTGGGTTCTCCTGCTATGTTTTTGATAGTTTTGGATAGTGCTTCATCCTTGGTGATGGCAGTAACTTTTAAGGTTTGCGTGAGTTGAAAGATTTGTATCCTACAAATAAGGTAATTTGATGGTTTTAGTTTAATAGGGCAGATGGTAATGGGTTGATGGAGTGATGTAGCGAAAGACCTAAACTAGAGCTCAAAGACGCGACCATGACTATTTTCACGAGGAAGAGGCTTCAGGACCATTTTTTTTTTTGTTTAATTGAGTGTAGGCTCTGCTACCATAAAGAAAATAAAAATAAAATACTCGTTCCTTGAATTATCATGACGTGCGCGTGTCAATCTATAATACATAGAAGATGAGTTACATGCTACTACTAACTCTAAACCTTAGAAGAGTCCTAAATATGTACTAGTCAATCTATAATACATTGATACAGAAACTATCCATATACTAGACATAAAATACTTGTTCCATGAATTATTATGACATGCGCTTGCCAATCTACAATACACAGAAGATGAGTTATATGCTACTACTAACTCCTAACCTTAGGAAAGTCCTAATTATGTACATGTAGTACTAAGTAAGATAACTAAAGAAGAAGCTTAGTTTTACCGGATTTGTCTAACTCTTCAAGTTCATATATATAATAAACTTAATTTGGCTAGTATTATACTTATATATCACTATTAATGGAAAAAATTAAAGTAGATAGTAGTAGAATATTTGATGTGATAGAGAAGATATATATTACATCAAAGTTTAATATGATATGTTAACATGTACTTTAACTAAAAAGTGTATATAGGTCTTTGAATTTTAATGGCATTTTCACTACAATATCTGTTTACAAAATTCTCAATCCTCCTGAGCTTCTCACTTACACCTATAACTTCATATGGAATCTCAATACTCTCAATAAAATTAAATTTTTACTTGTGGCAATGTTCTCATAGTAGGCAGCCTACAAGAGCCTACCTGCATCACATTGGCATCTTGACCCAACTTCTCCCATACGTAATCCTGACAGTGAGATCATTGATCATATCTTCTTGCACCATCATATTGCTAAAATTTTTTGGATGAATCTTGCCCTTAACATGCAGCATATACCCTCAGTAAATTCCCAATGGCTTCAAGTCCTTCATCACTTAGATATTCCCCTTCAGGACCATAATCTTAACTGGACTGAGTTTTATCCCTTTGTCCTTTGGCACCTATAGCTAAATCATAACAAAAATATTTTCAATAACATTAAGGATTTTCTTTTCCCAGACTTAATTTTTAAATGAGCTATGAAATTCAAGTGCACCACTGGTAGTACTGCCAATGCTAATTCACAGAAGAAAATACTTATCAAGTGGAATCCGCCTACTCAAGCTCACTTCAAGCTCAATACAGATGGTACCCATTCCAAAGACAATAACTATGGAGGTATTTGAGGACTGATTCGTGATGCTGATAAGAAATTGAATATAGGTTTTGAAAGAAGAATTACAGCCCACAACCACGTATCTGCAGAACTACAGGTCATGAACTATAGGTCCAAAATGGTCTACGATCATCATCTGATCCCTATTCAAGTCGAAACAGATTCCATAGAATCAATGAAACTCATGCAACATTCACACCTTATTTATAAAACTATCATTACGTCTTGTAGGTCTCTATTAAAGAAATAGGGGAATCTAGTGGTCTGACATATATTTACAGACAAAGGAACAAGGTGGTTGACATTTTGGCAAAACATGGATCCAAACATCTATCTTGTCGTCCATCATCCTTTTTGCGACCTCCTTATAATGTTGTCAAATTTAGTATTAGAGCAGACAAAACAAGAGTAGGAACTACTACACTAATTTCTATACCCATATGTAATAACTTCGTAAGATTTGATAACCTGAATGTAGTCACTAACAGGGAAAGTGACCAGGTATTTACAACAATTTCTATACATATAACACCTTAACTTGTAATATAATATTATCTTTTTTAACCAAAAAATAATAGAAATATTACTATCAGTATTTCCAAAAAAATCACATTTAAAGCCATTTATTTGGCGTATCTTAGTGTATACAAGGAACGGTCAATCAAATCAAGCAGGACATGATGAAAAACCTCTGGCAGGATGCAGTAGCTAGCTCTCGTGTACCCTATGTTAATAGCAATGGTTAAAACCAGCTAAAATGATATTTTCACGATTTTAATTAATTAATTTTATTTTAACTTGATGCTGAACTTTAAAAAAAATTCTTAAACTTTTTGGTGTTTAACTAAAGATATATAGAATGTACTAAAATATTTTTTAATTTATGGCCTTAAACATTCCATGTGAAAAATTGAAACTAAAGAGTTGTCAAAAAATAAACATTCTTTTTTTAAAACAAACTAAAAATAAAAGTAAGACAAATAAATTGAAATGGAAAGATTACATACTAATCTCTTCATTTTAATTTATCTATCTTAATTACTATTTCGACAGTCTCTTAATCATAATCTTATACAATATTTTATCAATATTTTGAATTGTTAACCTATTGTAATTTTTAGTAACTTCCAAATTCACATAAAAATTGATGGAAGATGTTATAGTAGTTCATTTTGAGACATTCTAATTATGCTCCCTCCGCCGTAACCATTTCACTAGGTACAAAATTAAAGAAAAAATAAAATATTATTGTAAATTTTGTGATTTAAAATAAATTCTATACATTTGTGTGACTATAATTTTTTGTTTTCTTTAAGGATATAAAGGAAATTTAACGTTAAGTTATTTATAATTATAAGAAGATGACATTATTTTTTAGACACACTAGAAAGAAAAATGTTTTATATAAATTGTTACAGCGAAAATGGTATAAAATGCTGTATTGGTATAATATATTAGTAAAATGAATTATTCTGATACACGTACTTGGTACAACTTCATGTCTTAATTAAAGTATGCTCATTCTCTTTTCTTATCTAAACAGTTCAATGAGATGCCTGCAGGGAGGACTATTATTTTATCCCATTTCTAATGATCTGCCATTCTCTATTCCACCATATAAAAATACTGTGATACTCATAATTTTAGTGATACAAGAATGATAATGAAAAAAAAAACTCACCATAACTCAAGCACAATCTCATTGAACAAAATGGCCAGAGTGTAATTTGCCAAAGTCCAACCTTAATTTAACTGCCCACTTGGATATATGTCTTAGTAGTCAAAAGTCTTGCAGGTATAAATACAACTCTTTAGCAATGCAACCACATAAAATCATCAGTTTTTCTCAGAGGAAAAAGAAGTAAAAATATGGAGAATCAAAGAACGAGTTTGGTGTTTGTTCTGTTGTTGCTCCTAAGTGCTAGTACTGCTTCTGCTCAGTTGAAAACAGATTTCTACAAAAACACATGCCCAAATGTTGAATCTCTGGTTCGTTCTGCAGTTAGACAGAAATTTCAGCAGACTTTTGTTACCGCTCCAGCAACTCTCCGACTCTTCTTCCATGATTGTTTTGTTCGGGTACAATTTCTTACCTTATAATGTGTGATGGAATCATTTTTCATATAATGGCTAACATGGAAAAAAAATATTTTCATTTGGTGTTTAGTTGATGAGTGAAAAATATATTTGATTTTTGAAAAGGATAAACTGATGAAATTATTGACACAGAAGGTGTACCCAGAGTTTTTTCGATATAATTTTTTAATATTGTTTCTTGAACCAAATGTTCTCCTAGATTTGATAGTATTTCTTTGCATCGCCAACATAATTAATTTCCTTTAGAACTATTTTTCTATTATAAAAGCTTCAATATAGGCTCTTAATTTTCTGGTACTTAATAACATAATATAATTTTTAATTAATTAGGGTTGTGATGCATCAATGCTATTGTCATCACCAAATAGAAACGCAGCGAAGGACCATCCAGATAATCTTTCATTAGCAGGTGATGGATTTGACACTGTTGTCAAAGCCAAAACAGCTGTGGACAGAGACGCCAAATGCCGTACCAAAGTATCCTGTGCTGATATTTTGGCTTTGGCCACTAGAGAAGTCGTTGCTATGGTAATTACTACATTCTTAAATATTATTATGACTAAATGTAGTTAATGATGTTCCTGTTCATACATAAAGCACATTAACTGGTTTACTGAGTGGAGTGACATGGAAAGTTGTTGAATATTGTAGACTGGAGGCCCATTTTATCCAGTGGAATTGGGCCGTCGTGATGGGAGAATATCTACCTTAGCCTCCGTCCAGCATCAACTTCCAGGCGAAGGATTCAACCTAGACCAGCTCAATACCATGTTTGCCAGACGTGGCCTTAGCCAGACTGATATGATTGCATTATCAGGTACTAATAATAAATCAATTTAAGTTATATATTAACTGCATAAAATATTTTAATTATACAATTGGTACAATTTAAAATCTTTTCTTAACTTTACGATACCAATTTATTTATTTATCTTAAATAATCACACTACAAGAATATACTCATTTGTTAAATTAAGTATTTTTATATATCTTATATATAGGTGCACACACCCTTGGTTTCTCCCACTGCAACCGTGTTTCCAAGAGGCTCTACAATTTCAGCCCAAAAAGCAGAGTTGACCCGAACCTAAACCGCCAATACGTCGCACAACTCAAGCAAATGTGCCCATTACGGGTCGACCCAAGAATCGCCATTAACATGGATCCAACAACACCAAATACCTTTGATAATGCTTACTTCAAGAACCTTCAACAAGGAAAGGGTCTCTTTGTCTCTGATCAAGTTCTCTTCACTGATTCAAGATCAAGAAACACTGTCAACTTCTTTGCTTCCAATAATGATGCGTTCAAACAAGCATTTGCAACAGCCATGACAAAGTTGGGTCGGGTCGGAGTTTTGACCGGAAACCAGGGTGAGATCCGAATCGACTGCACTAGACCAAATTAGACGAGAGTGCATCTTGTCTTTTTTCCTAGAGAGAAACCATTCATTGTTTTCGTTTAATTTTAGTTTACTAATAAAGCAATATGCTCTAGCCTTTAAAAAAAAAAAAGAAGAAGAAATTTCTCTCATTTGTATGCTTTTGAAATAGCTAGTTCAGTGCATAAACTGATTGCGTGCCAACTCGCTCAAGAATGGAACAACAGTAGTTAGCTCTTCTAATCTTGGCCACAATATATTAAAATTCATGAATAAAATCATCTTGTTTCTTTTTCAATTTATTATTTTCAATTTCTTTGATTTATGTTACACGTACTCATTCTTGAATAAGATGATCTTGTGTAATTATTTCAAAATAAGCTTAGTTCAGTGCAGTTTGACTCCTTGCAACTTTGAGCTAGTTTCTTTTGTGAACTCAAAAAAAAAAAAAAAAATTAAAAATTGTGACAAGCAAGAACAAATCATTGGAATTTAAACTTATGCTGATTGACTGTGACTTGAAAAGTATAGTGGTGTGGCTCAAGTGATAGATAAGACAAAATCCTTCATTAATATTTGTTGTTTGTAGCTTGAATTTTTATGAATTCAAATCATATCAGATTTCTTATTAGGTTAAATTGAAAAACTTGTTTTTCTTGTCTGTTTGGGAAAATCATTATTGTTGTAGGTATGAAATATCATTTCCAGTAGAGTTAATTAGAAATTACTTGAGATCTATATAATGGGTTGTAATTGTGGATTTATTATACTGTATAATCCTTCTCATTTATAGTGGGAAACTCTATAGGCTTTTTCATGAAGACTAGACTTGACCGAATCTCGTTAAATTCTTGTGTTATTTTTTTCTCTATTGATTTTTTGCACGATTATGTGCTAGTAATTAATGATCTTCCGCAACAATTGGTATCAGAGTCGTGGTTTGGTGTTTCTACCCATAATCTAGATTTAAGATGTCATGGCTACCGAATCCTAGAGGTTGCTGCACATAGACATCTTCTTTTAGATATCCATTTAAGAAGAAACTCTGGACATCTATCCGGTAGAGTTTGAATTTCATGTGAGATGGAAAAGTTATGAACATACATATGACTTCCATTCTACAGGCTACTGGAGTGAAAGTATCATAGTCAATTCCTTCTTCTTGGTTGTAACCTTGTACTACCTGCCTTGCTTTGTTTCTTACAATGTTTCCTTGATCATCCAGTTTATTTCTAAAGATCTATCTAATTTCAATAATAATATTATCCTTAGGTTTTGGTTTTAGATGCCATTTCTTATTTTTTTTCTCAAACTGATGAAGCTCTTCTAGTATTGCAATGATCCAATCGACAATCTTGAAGATCTTCTTTTATATTTTTTTGGCTTAATCATTAAGTGATAGGCAATGAAAGAATATAAATTTCTGGCATTGGATCTTGTTGTAACACCAGGCTCTATAGAAGTTATGACAATCTCAATTGGTGCCCTCTTGTATTTTCAGTTGCTTTCTTGAATGATAGATGGACTGGGTTCTTCATTAATAGCCTCCTGTCTAGCTTCCTCTATTTGTTGTGCTTTATGTATATCTTCTAGCTATTCAAGAAACTAGGTTCGTTGATATTATTGCTCTATCCAATTTTTCTACTTGAGAACATATCTTGTATAACTTATAGAGAACTAGACTCCTTGATTGTGACATCTCTTCTATCCGAGGCTTCTTGTGTTGCTTGATTTTCATAATTTTGTGCAAGTCCTATTTCAACATCCTCATTATCATACTAAGTTCTTATCCTCTTAATGCCATCTGCTTTATCAAAAATCACATGCACATGATCTTGGGCAGAATTATATGCCCAAGTGATACTCAAATGCTTCATTTCGTCTTGTTTATCTATCGTTATGTGTGCATTTTGATGTGATTTGTAGTTAAAATATAAATTTATACTAACCAACATGATTAGTGTTGTTTTGTAGGTAAAATGTAATTTTGGGAAGCTAAGATACATGTTGGTAAAAATCAGGAATGGACTTGGAAGCAAGGAGTGGAAAAGGTTAAGGAAGAACAACAAAAATAAGGGTTCCGCGATGGAGCCGTGTCACGTTGCTATCACGGAGTCATTCTGCCTCGGGTGATTTATTTTGGCCAAATCCAGTGAAGGTTCACGATTGCGCCGTGACACGTTAGCCTAGCTCCGCGTTGCAGGCCGTGGCACGCCAAGGAGAAATTGCTGAGGAACCTGATTCCAGAGAGGGTCCGTGTTTGCCCCGTGGCACGGAGGGAGTGCTCCGCGATACACTCCATGCCACGTTGCTTGTTATTCTGAAAAAAAATTTCACTAGTATAAATATCACACTTAGGTTTTATTTTAAACAATTCTGACTTGGTTGAGCAAGAACGTGGGTTACAAGCAGTTGAGGGGACGACAATTCTAGGGTTCTTCTCTATCTCTTTCTCTTTTATCTTAATTGTTTGTATGAATTACACTTATTTGATGATGTTTAATTCACAAATGAGTGGTTAACTTCACTTCTTGCTGAGGTTAAGAACAATTGTAGTGGAATGTAATTGTTGATCAATTTAGTTTTCATCTTTTCTTCAATGGTTGTTCTATCAATTCTTGTTCTTACTGCATTAATGTTTGGCCAATGTTAATGTATATCTAAAAATCCAATTTTGATTTTGAAAAGAAAAGAAATTAGAAAGTTGTGAATTGGTAGGATATGATCTCTTCTTAGTTTGGGAAAATTGAGAATTGATTGACATTCAGAATAGAAATATATCTGAAAGTCTTATTAGTCAATTAAGGAATCGGTTTTGTATGGCTAGAACATAAAGTTCTTTTATCACAGAAATGTAGGTTGAAGGTTCATGATTCTTAAGTTGGGTAGGATACGAAAGTTTCAATCCATAGGCAATAATTCTTGACTAGCAACCGAAGTAAAGATTAACTGAATTGTATCGATAAATTACTTCCCTGCATGTTCGTTTTAACCTCAGCATGCTCATTACTATTGTTCAGACTCACTTTAGAATTCTGTCTTAGATTCGTAGAAATTAGGAAACTCAAACTCTCCAAATATTGTTTAACTGGTTGTCTGCATTCTTTAAGTTATAGTTCATTAACACTTAAGTTAATTATTACCTTAGTTCACTCACTGTGGGATCGATACTTGGCTTACTTAAGCCATTTTACTACTTTTTCGACCACGTACACTTGCGTGTAGTTACCAAACCACAGACGCCCGAACAAGTTTTTGGCGCCGTTGCCGGGGACTGGCAATTGGTAAAATTATTTTCTTAGTGTTAGTTTACAATTTCTATATAAGTGCTGACAACTTGATCTTAGCCTGTCTTTTGCAGATATTGAATTCTGTTGAACTCTGGCAAGAGATAAGGAGTTGGTGGATTCATACTTAGAGCCGAATAGACAGTTCCATCGTCAAAGAAGGGAAGCTCTAGAGAAAAAGCTACAGTTGCTCAGACAGACAATCCTGGAGCAACAACAGAATCCACCACTTGTGAGGGCAGTGATAGTGCCCGAGGAAATGGCAGCTAGGCCGGTTCGCGAAGTGGCAATCCCACATGCTAACAATATTACATCAAGTATTAACAAACCTGAGCTAGGAGGGAGGTTGAGCTTAAACAGAACATGGTGCAATTGCTGCACACCAGCGGGCAATTCACAGGTCTCCCTCACAAAGATCCACAACAACATCTCCAAAACTTTTTGGAGATAAGTGACACTTACATCCCCGCTGGAGTATCATCCGATTACGTAAGGCTTACATTATTCCCATTCTCATTATTGGGAGAAGCAAAGAGGTGGTTGAAAGCTGAGCCACCTAACTCTATCACCACTTGGGATGATCTTGCAAGAAAATTTTTGATACGGTTCTTTTCATCCGGGAAAACAGTGAGACTTAGAAGTCAGATTCTAAGTTTTAAACAAAGAGGGGGAGAATCTGTATCAAGCTTGGGAAAGGTTCAAATCTATGTTACGGGATTGTCCTCACCATCACCAGTCCAATGATGTGCTGGTGCATACTTTCATAGAGGGTCTGGAACCCCACACAAAAATTTTGCTAGACTCAGCAGCTGGGGGACAAGCATTAAAAAAGACTTATGAGGAGCTGTATACTTTGTTAAATCGTATTTCGCAAGGAAATCCAGAGTGGAATGCGGACTCTTATAGAGGAGGAACAAGGAAAGCGGCAGGAGTCTTGGAAGTGGATGGCTTTACAGCTATCGCTGCACAGATAGCTGCGCTGCAAAATCAACTCAACACCCACTTCAACAATATGAGCTTGAATCAACCTCAAGCCTCAGTTAATGTAGTGCAGTAGTTTTGGTGTGAAGTATGCGGTAGTAATGAACACTCAGCTGAGTGTTGTTGTGAAAATCCAGATTTAGTGAACTTTGTTGGGAATGTAGAGAGAAATAATCACCAACAGTATGGCAACAACTACAACTCGAATTGGAGAAATCATCAGAGTTTCTCTTGGGGTAGTAGCAGCCATCCAGGCAGAGTTTGAATCAGGGTGCACAGAGAAATCTAGGAGGGCAGCAGAACTATCAGACTCAATATAGAGGAAACAATGCACCTCCTCCACCACTCACTAGCATTGAGGAAATGTTTAAAACAATGTTAGCTAACCAAGCTCAATTGCAGGCTGATTATGTGAAATTGGCAGCAGACGTAAAGAACAACCAGTTAGCTAAAAAGGCGTTGGAGTACCAGTTCGGACAACTAGCTGGAGCTCAAAACACCAGGCCAAAAGGAGGACTACCGAGTAACACTGACCCGAATCCCAAGAAGGTTAATGCAGTGACCACAAGGAGTGGTTTACAACTCAAGGAGGTGGAACCAGAAAGACCACCTCAGCAGTCAGGAGCAGTGGAAAAAGAGAGGGAACATGAGGATGCGAGGGGGAAAGATAAGGCAGTTGAAGCAGAAAGACCACCACCGCCGTTCCCTTAAAGATTAAAGAAACACAAGGAGGAAGCTTGTTTCAAAAAGTTCATGGAGGTGCTTAAACAAGTACACATTAATTTACCTTTGGTTGATGTTTTGCAGGGAGTGCCTAAATATGCAAAGTATATCAAGGACATCGTAGCTAACAAAAGCAGATTGACGGAGTATACTACGGTGGCGCTTACTGAGGAGTGCACTTCCCGGATATAGAACAGGTTGCCAACAAAGCTCAAGGACCCTGGGAGCTTTACAATTCAAATCACAATTGGGCAAAGTATCCGAGCTCGCGGATTATGTGACTTGGGAGAGAGTATTAACTTGATGCCGACATCGGTGTTCAAAAAGTTGGGGTTGGGCAGTCATAGATCAACTACAGTGATCTTGCAATTAGCGGACCGTTCTTTGGCCAAACCATATGGCACTGTGGAGGACGTGCTGGTGCAAGTGGGCTCCCTTATCTTCCCGGTAGATTTTATTGTTCTGGATTTTGAGCCGGATGCGGAAGTCCCATTTATTTTAGGACGTCCTTTCTTGGCAATCGGGAGAACTTTGATTGATGTAGCTGCAGGGCAGCTAACCATGCGGGCGCATGACAAAATGGAGGTATTTGATGTATATAAGGCCATGAAGCTTCCGGAAATACATGAGGAGCTTTCAGCAATCAATGTGCTAAATCAAGCAGAAATTCTTCAGATTGTTGAATCTCGAGATCCATTAGAAAGAGCATTGATGAGCTCCGATCGTTTCGGAGATAGATATACTTATGAGATGGTGCAAATGTTGAATGAACCACAATGGTATCTCAGGAAGCATGACTTTCAGCCTTTAATGAGGTCCCTGGAACTATTGCCGAAACCATCTGTTGAGGAAGCACCAAAGCTAGAGTTGAAAACATTGCCTCCCCATTTAAAATATGTCTTTCTGGGGGAAGATGACACTTTACCAGTCATCATCTCCGCAAAATTGACGGAGGCACAGGTAAAGGAAGCATTGGTGGTCCTCAAAAGAAGGAAGAAAGCAATGGGCTGGCACATGTCAGATATTCGGGGTATCAATCCAGCTTTTTGCACACACAGAATTTTCATGGAGACAGGAGCAAAGCCGACTGTACAGCCCCAGTTGAGGTTGAATTCGATGATGAAGGATATGGTTAGAAAAGAAGTAATTAAGTGGCTTGATGCAGGTGTGATCTATCCTATTTCGGACAGCGAATAGGTCAGCCCCGTTCAGTGTTTTCCAAAGAAAGGAGGGATGACCATGGTCACCAATGAGAAAAATGAGCTGATCCCTACTCGCACCGTCACAAGCTGGCAGATTTGCATGGACTACAGAAAGCTCAATGAAGCCACAAGGAAAGATCACTATCCTATCCCGTTCATTGATCAAATATTGGACAGATTGGCTTGACAAGAATATTATTGTTTCCTTGATGGGTACTCTGGCTATAACCAAATAGCCATAGCACCAGAGGACCAGGAGAAGACTACTTTCACATGTCCTTATAGGACATATGCTTTTAGGCGGATGCCATTTGGGTTATGCAATGCACCCGCCACATTCCAGAGATGCATGATAGCTATCTTTCACGACATGATGGAAGATTTCGTATAGGTATTTATGGATGATTTTTCTATTTTCAGTAATTCGTTTGCTACTTGTTTGTAGAATCTTGACAGGGTGCGAGCTCGCTGTGAAGAATCCAACCTTGTACTCAACTGTGAGAAATGTCATTTCTTAGTCAAGGAGGGTATCGTCCTTGGCCATAAAGTGTCTTGCAAAGGGGTTGGAGGTTGATCGTGCTAAGATCGAAGTTATTGAAAAGCTACCACCACCTGTGTCAGTGAAGGGTGTTCGCAGTTTTCTCGGGCATGCAGGGTTCTACAGACGGTTCATCAAGAATTTCTCCAAAATTTCTAGACCAATATGCAGGTTGCTAGAAAAAGAGGTGAAGTTTGAGTTTAATGATGAGTGTGTCAAAGCATTCGAGGAGTTGAAGCAGAAATTGATAGAAGCACCTATCCTTATTTCTCCGGATTGGGAACAACCATTTGAACTGATGTGTGATGCAAGCGATGTGGCTGTGGGAGCTGTATTGGGGCCGCGGAGGAATAGAATTTTTCATTCTATTCATTATGCAAGCAAAACACTGGACGCTGCCCAAGTTAATTATACAGTCACAGAAAAAGAGATGCTAGCATCGGTGTTCGCATTTGATAAATTCAAGTCCTATTTGGTGGGTTCTAGAGTAGTGGTGTATACCGATCATGCAGCGATTCGGTATCTGTTTAACAAGAAGGATGCAAAGCCCAGGCTGATCAGATGGATCTTATTGTTGCAAGAGTTTGACCTAGAGATTAGGGACAGAAAGGGGAGCGAGAATCAAGTGGCAGATCACCTATCGCGATTGGAAAGCCGATCGCATGTGAAGGAAGGTGATAGCATCAAAGAGGAGTTCCCGGATAGATATAGGGGAAGCTGAGATCCCTTGGTATATAGATATAGTGAATTTGATAGTGAGTGGAGTCTATCCACCGGAGGCTACGACTCAATAGAGAAAAAAATTGAGGCATGATTGCCGGTATTTTGTTTGGGATGACCTGTACTTGTTTAAACAGGGACCAGATCAGGTTATCAGAAGATACATCTCGGAGAGCCAGATTGCAAAAGTTTTGAGGAGTTGTCACTCTTCATTGTATGGAGGGCACCACGGAGGCGAGCGGACAACGCACAAGGTGCTACAGTGAGGTTTCTTTTGGCCTACACTGTTCAGGGACTCTATGGCATATGTCAAAATGTGTGATAGATGTCAAAGGACAGACACAATTGGTAGGAGGCAAGAGATGCCACTGCAGCATATACTAGAAGTGGAGATCTTTGATGTATGGGGTATTGATTTCATGGGCCCGTTCCCACCGTCATTTGGTAATCGTTACATCTTGGTAGCCGTTGATTATGTATCAAAGTGGGTTGAAGCAATAGCTTGCCCTAGGAATGACAACAAGGTGGTAACAAAATTTGTGAAAGAGCACATTTTCACCAGGTTCGGGACACCCGAGCCATTATCAGTGATGGAGGGGCTCATTTTGTCAATGCAAGTTTCAAAAAGTTGCTAGCTAAGTATGGGGTGCGCCACAAGGTGGCAGCAACATATCATCCCCAAACTAGTGGGCAAGTGGAGGTGTCGAACAGAGAAGTGAAGCAGATTCTCCAAAAAACAATGAATGCACAACGTAGTGATTGGCCAAGCAAACTTGACGATGCATTGTGGGCTTATAGAATTGCTTACAAGACACCAATTGGGACTTCTCCATACCGATTGGTCTATGGAAAAACGTGTCATCTGCCGGTGGATCTAGAACACCGAGCTTTCTAGGCCGTGAAGAAATTGTATATGGACCTAGAGCTAGTGGGCAAGAAGAGGTTGATGCAACTCAGCGAACTTGATGAGTTTCGTTGGCATGCTTATGGAAGTGCCAAGTGCTACAAAGAGAAAACAAAGAGGTGGCACGATAAGCATATGGTGCATCGTATTTTCGAGCCGGGGCAGAAAGTGTTGCTTTTCAATTCAAGATTGAAACCGTTTCCAGGGAAATTGCGGTCGAAATGGTCAGGGTCGTTTGAGGTAGTGAGAATGACCCCGCACAAGGCAGTGGAGTTGTGGCAACAAGATCGAAGTGCCACATTCTTGGTTAATGGGCAACGTTGTAAGCATTACTGGGGTGAGGACGTTATTTGAGAGAAGACGTCTATCACTCTAGAGGATGATTGAGCGTCAATGATGTCAAGCCGCGACGGTAAACCAGGTGCTGCACGGGAGGCAACCCATGAAATTGTTGTACTAGATGAGTCGAATTAGTTGAAAAAGAAAAGGAAAAAAAGAGAAAAAGAAAAAAGATTTAAAAAATGGTGTTTGCATTGAAACCTATGAATTCTAACCAATTTCTTGCTTGGAAATATTTTCAGGTGAAACGGAGGGCAAAAATGCAAAAAAAGTGCATAGGAAAAAATTCGAGGTGAGAAAAATAAAAAAATGGCATGACAGTGAGCCTACGCATTGGCTCCGTGTCATGGAGGAGGGCCTCCGTGTTACCCTCCGTGACACGTTGAAGGTATTCTGTATTTTTTAAAAATTTCCAAAACACCTACCGATGGCTCCATGTCATGGAGGGTGTGCTCCGCGTTACCCTCCGTGACACGTTGAGGTGTAATTCGCGTTGGGTCATACCGGGTTGCCGGGTAACCCGCGTGAAAAACACCCTTTAAACCGCGATTCCCCTCTATTTTTTCCCCATTTTCCATTCCCTCCGCGACCAACACCCCAAATTCCCTCCTCCCCCAACGTGACACGGACCGAGGCATAAGTTTTCTTCAACTTTTCTTCAATTTCATCGGATTAAAGGTATGTTCTTGAACTTAACCTCATTCTTGCTTGAATTTTCGATTTTTGAACATGAGAAGTGAGTAAACCTTGCCCTAAGTGCAAATTGAGCTTGAATTTATTTAAGTTATGATATTGATGTTCATAATATCGTTGTGAGTATATGAACTTGATGAATGGATGTTTTATTGAATTTTTGCGAAATTAGTAGCTAGGGTTGGAATTTGAATAGGAAGAAAACTAAACTTGTTTGAAATGTGAAAAAAATTGGGTTGTGCATGTTGGGTGATGTGAATGATGTTGTGAATTTAGATGAATATGCTAAGTAGACAAGGAAATTTTTGGAAAAATGAAATTGGTGAATTGCATAGGTTGTTGAGAACAAAAATTTCGTATGTGATGTAATGGAATCGATGGCGATATTGTATTCGTTGTACGAAGTCTGAGTAGTACATAATAATTATTCCATCGACTTATCTGAATGCACTAAGCATGTTGATTCATAAGAATTGTGAAATCTTGAATGTCTTGCCGAATTATTTT
Organism: Datura wrightii; assembly: GCA_035772735.1. Classification (NCBI taxonomy): domain Eukaryota; kingdom Viridiplantae; phylum Streptophyta; class Magnoliopsida; order Solanales; family Solanaceae; genus Datura; species Datura wrightii. The sequence continues at coordinate 170,674,805 of JASDFA010000016.1, forward strand.
AATTGTGGCTAAAAACTAAGTGTGGGGTGATTCAATTTAACCCAACCTTAGTCTTAGCTAGTTATGATTTGAATAACATTGGGATTGTATGGTTATATGTGCAGGAACAATGTCGGGCAGACAAGATAAAGGAAATGGAGCGTCCACATCGGGCGCCGGCAGAAAAAGGATAAGGTTGGGAACAACAGTTCCAGCAGCACCAACGGTTCCGAGAGGCCAACGCTGACAATACGGAACCCGATGGGTGACTGATGAAGGGAAGAAATGGTATGCGAAACACAAAGAAACCAAATACTTCCCCGGAAGAGCATATAGCAAGGGAGCCGCTGGCACAGGAATTCCCACGGATCGTACACCGTATTGACACTGCCGGGATGAACTTCATCTTCGAAGAGCCCAAGGAGTGCAATCTCCATTTGATTCGGGAGTTCTATGCCAACTGGAACCCGACCCTCCGCAGTCACACTGTTAAGATAAGGGGGCAAGTTGTCACCTTTGAGCCCCATCACCTGAATGTTATATTGGGGGTGCGGGACAAAGATGCCCATGTACTCCGGCAGCTGAACATAACTCCACCTTATGCGGATATCAGACGCACTCTGTGTGGAGCCCGTTTGACAGCACGGTGGAGCAGACACAAGGAGAGGGGCTACCATCAGACACTGCCTTATTCTCAGATGAACAGGGAAGCTGGGATCTGGCTAAAAATTGTGTGTTCCTGCCTGATCCCGGGGGTGCACATGACTGATGTCACCCGAGATCAAGTGTGCTTGGTGTATGCCCTGATGAAAGGGCTTGAGATAAATGTTGGGGCGGTGATCATCTCCGCCATGAAGAGAGCCCGACTCCATCAAGGGCACAGGTACGGGTTCGGTGGTTTGCTTACCACATTCTTGAGGGGCCATGATATCGAGGAGGAGGCCTTAGATTACCTCCCACAGATTGACAGGTGTTCCCTGGATGTCACAGAAACCAAGGCACCCGACACTACTCATGGGCCTGTTCTCACACTAGCCGAGTGACATGCTCGGGGTGATCAATATATGGCCCGCATGTACGGGATGCAAATGCTGCAGTTGCGCATAGGCGGGAGGCCTGCAACGGAGGATGAGCTATGGCAGCTCGAGCTAGATTACCCCTTTGGCGAGAATGCCTGGGCTCTATGCCTAGTGGGGCTAGCTTTCATGGATCCTGTAGATGATGATGTCCCCACTGATGAGGAGACCCGCTGTGACGACTAAGATGTTGAGTCAGATGAGGACAGTGGGGGCGATTCGGATATGGGAGACGAGGCAACCACACCTGATGAAGAAGTGGAATACTTCGATTGATCAGGGAGTTTCACCACCCACCTTTGTGATATGTTGAATTTTGTGAACACTGGGGACAGTGTTCGGTTTAAGTGTGGGGTGGGAGTAGTTAGGTGCCAGCTGTTTTGTTGTTGTTTTTGTTTATGTAGATGTGTTGTGTTGTTGTGCCTGTGAAAAATGTGACCTGTGACTCTTTGTGATGTGCTTTATAATTAAGTGGTGTTGTAATGAATGTTAAGCTATTGTGGTTGTGTGAGCTGTTGTTGAATGGTTGTTGTGTAAATATTTTTGTTTTCTATCGAAATTATCAAAATTTTTAAAATTTTTCGTTAAATTTATTTTATTTTGGGTTTCTTAGCGCTTGTTTTTGGTGCTTTTATCGAGAATAATCCCATTAAACCAAAGTCATAAATAGTGATCGTTCCCTATGATGGATGGATGACGACCGTCTTAAGGAAAATGTAGTCGATAGGAGTAGTTTTTTCTTTCTTTTATTTTCTTTCTTTTGTTTTTTTCCCGAACGTGTCATTACTTCATGGTTCGGAATTCTTGTTACGTGTTGTACCTGAATTAAGATGCAAAGGTGATTCGTATGAAAGCATGCAAATGTGTAAACATGTTGAGATACCTAGGCCATAGAGTTCGATTCGGTGTGATTGAGGCTTAATGTTGAATTCTTGTAATTAGCTGATTGAAGAGTCTGTGAATATGTCTCGAGTTGAGCATGTGCAATGAGTGTGAGGTGAGGTTTCGATTATTCCATGCTATTGTGAAGTGTCTAGAACTTGCCTGGTGTGTGTACGAAACAAAATGAAGGATGTGTATTGTAGGAAAGGATGTAGGCATTTCTTTGATTAAACCGAAAGTTTTTTCATTATCATACCTACCTTGAATGTACATCCTAGTTAGCCCCATTGAGCCTTTAGCTTATTTTTTTCTTTCTTTGAAGAGGTGCAAACCGAGCTTAATCCCTTCTTTTCATTAGCCTTGAATTTGATCTAAAACACTTAAGTGCTCAAGAAAAATAATTTTCCCACAGTGCAAAGGAGTGAGAAGTGTGAAAAGAAAGAAAAAGCGGAAGTGGTGAAAGTAAAGAAAAGGTCAAAGGTGCACTTGATGAAATTAAATAAAATAAAGATGTATAACTAATCTTGGTTATTAAGTCGAGTGTTCTTAAAAAAATGGGAACAAAAACAAAGAAAAATTTCAAGAATGAGAGGATGAAGGAAGAAACAATGCCCATAATGATGGTGGGATGTATTGAAAAGCGCTTAAGGAAGCTAGTTGCTATTATTGGTTAGCCCAGTATTTACTAGTTCCTTAGCTTACATTACAACCCGTTAAGTCCTACGTGATCTTACATCACGCATCCTTATATTAGTGGAGTAGTACACTAGAGGCAAGCCTATGGTTCATGACATGATGCATGCGAATTCTTTGGGAGAGAGAGCGAAATCGTGTTCATATACCCCTACAGGTAATGCTTTGGAAATCATATGATTGAAAAGGGGGAAATTTCTCTTGTGTTGTGAGGGCACATGCTTGACGAGAGATTGAATTTCACGTCGGATGTCTTGATCAGTTGATTTGCATGAGTTTGCCGAGATGGAGAGTCAATTCTTGAGTTTAGGAGGTCTTAATGTGGTGTATGTCATTATATGGATGAGACCATGCATGTTTTCATGATGATTTGCTATATTAAATAATCGGTATAGCCGTAGCTTGAATTGTCGAGCCAAAGTAGCTATGTGTGGGTGTCAATTGCATTAGATGTGAGAGTCTTGTTCGAGGACGAACAAGGTTTTAAGTGTGGGGTAAGTGATCTTGGGCAGAATTATATGTCCAAGTGATACTCAAATGCTTCATTTCGTCTTGTTTATCTATCGTTATGTGTGCATTTTTATGTGATTTGTAGTTAAAATGTGAATTTATACTAACCAACATGATTAGTGTTGTTTTGCAGGTAAAATATAATTTTGGGAAGTTAAGATACATGTTGGTAAAAATCGGGAATGGACTTGGAAGCAAGGAGTGGATAAGGTTAAGGAAGAACAACAAAAATAAGGGCTCCGCGATAGAGCCGTGTCACGTTGCCATCACGGAGTCATTCTGCCTCAGGTGATTTATTTTGGCCAAATCCAGTGAAGGTTCGCGATTGTGCCGTGACACGTTAGCCTAGCTCCACGTTGCAGGCTTTGGCACGCCAAGGAGAAATTGCTGAGGAACCTGATTCCAGAGAGGGTCCGCGTTTGCCCCGTGGCACGGAGGGAGTGCTTCGCGATACACTCCGTGCCACGTTGCTTGTTATTCCGGAAAAAATTTTCACTAGTATAAATATCACACTTAGGTTTTATTTTAAACAATTCTGACTTGGTTGAGCAAGAACGTGGGTTACAAGCAGTTGAGGGGACGAAAATTCTAGGGTTCTTCTCTATCTCTTTCTCTTTTATCTTAATTGTTTGTATGAATTACACTTATTTGATGATGTTTAATTCACAAATGAGTGGTTAACTTCACTTCTTGCTGAGGTTAAGAACAATTGTAGTGGAATGTAATTGTTGATCAATTTAGTTTTCATCTTTTCTTCAATGGTTGTTCTATCAATTCTTGTTCTTACTGCATTAATGTTTGGCCAATGTTAATGTATATCTAAAAAATCCAATTTTGATTTTGAAAAGAAAAGAAATTAGAAAGTTGTGAATTGGTAGGATATGATCTCTTCTTAGTTTGGAAAAATTGAGAATTGATTTTGACATTCAGAATAGAAATATATCTGAAAGTCTTATTAGTCAATTAAGGAATCGGTTTTGTATGGCTAGAACATGAAATTCTTTTATCACAGAAATGTAGGTTGAAGGTTCATGATTCTTAAGTTGGGTAGGATACGAAAGTTTCAATCCATAGGCAATAATTCTTGACTAACAACCGAAGGAAAGATTAATTGAATTGTATCGATAAATTACTTCCCTGCATGTTCGTTTTAACCTCAGCATGCTCATTACTATTGTTCAGACTCACTTTAGAATTCTGTCTTAGATTCGTAGAAATTAGGAAACTCAAACTCTCCAAATATTGTTTAATTGGTTGTCTGCATTCTTAAAGTTATAGTTCATTAACACTTAAGTTAATTATTACCTTAGTTCAGTCCCCGTGGATCGATACTTGGCTTACTTAAGTCATTTTACTACTTGTTCGACCACGTGCACTTGCGTGTAGTTACCAAACCACAGAAGCCCGAACAACACACTTGCTTAAGCTAATCTAATCCTTTTATTATATACTTTGAGTGCTTTGCTTTGTTAAGAGTATCCCAAGAAGATTGCTTCATCACTCTTGGCATTAATTTTTTGTAGAGCTTGTGTTTATTATTGTAAATATAGCATTTACTTTCAAAGGCTATGAGATAGGTGATGTTGGGTTTTCTTTCCTTCAACAACTCATAGGGTGTTTTCGCTAATAGAGATCTTATCATAGATTTGTTAATGATGTAATATGTGATGTTGATGTCACGCCCCTCCTTGGGAGGTTTAACTGCCACCTGATACCACATTGAATCATGAGCTGACTTAGTTGGACATATACACCTCCGGTGCATATCAACAACATATAATAAAGAAAACAAACAAGTATACCTTGGCTTAAATAAGCCTTTGATCGGCAAGGCCGCAGTACAACACCTGTATAGATAATCAACTTACCCAATAGTTCATAACAATAATATAATCTTATGCGGGCCAAAAAGACCACTATATTGTCTAAATTGGATAAAGCTAAAAGTAAATATATATATATACAAGGACTACTAAGGCCATCAAACTGTTGATACAAAACAATAAGCCAACATGGCCAAAAATATATTATTGTACAATTCCATAGTCTACTAGCCTTTAAAGATTAAATATTTGACTGGGACAAATTCTGGATCTACCCAAAAGAGTTGTACAATAAAATATACGCAAACCTCTAAAGTATGACAAGTTCGGAAGAAAAGAGCCAACCAATTTGCTGAGCCTAAAGGTGGGCATGGTACGCTATTGAAAACTTCAATTTGGTACCTAAACATTATGTAACATTAACATACCAAATTAGTTTGGTATGGTTGGGTAATTTTAACTTTGGTATCAATATTTTGTGGTACGATAAGTCGGTAACTATACTTTATTTGACTTTGACTTATGTATACCTACTAGCAAACTTGTTCGCGCTTCGCGCCATTATAAATTTTTAAAATGAACTTGTGATTTAAATTATATCTAATACCTCAATATAATAAATAATTAAAAGGTATACTTTTCTCTTTCTTTTTTTGTTTGAAAAGATAATTCAAGTGTACACGTATATAATTTTAATTCACATGTGTATTGCAAAACTTAATTTTAAAAATTAAATCAAACTTATGATTAAAATTTAAACAAAGTAAATATAAGAGTAATCAGGATAATACAACAAGAAGAAAGCTGAAAACAAAAGTTTCGATAACTCATTTGTAGTTAATTTTTTCACATATAGTCTAATAGAAGAAAAATGAGTAAGTAGAAGAGATTTTATATCAAAATTGTGATAAAATAGAAATAACAAATAACTTATAAGTATTTGAAATAACAAAAAAACTTTAAGAACTTCTGCGGACATAAAATTGTCTTGTTCTTCAATTCATAAAAATGTATTTGGAATCTATTTTCAAAACTTACAAATGTGATGATAACCATCTTCTACCTAAGTAGCTAAAAAATTGTCAAGAAAATAAAAATCAATTACAAATATTTATTTTAAAAAAACTCAAGTAAAAACTTTCTTTTATGCTCTCAATTATTTTTTATAGTAATTGAAAATTTATCGAAAATCTTAGTGAAATATCTAAGTGTTTTCTGCCAAATTCGATCATTGGTCGAAGTGGAGTTGGAGAACATCCTATTTTCAAGCTTTCAACTTTCCCTAATTTGAAGAAAGAGGGACAAAGAATAAAAGGTCAAAGAAAATTGTGTTTTCCTTCATTCTTTTACCACTTTTGTCTTCTGCCTTCCATGTGATACTGCTTATTTAAATGCACATTTGACATATTTTCCACATATATGATTATGAAGGATAGATCTTTTAAATTATTAGGCAAAAGAGTTTTTTGTATGTGATCTTTAAAATTCTTCTATAAGTTTAATAGTATATTGACAAATTAAAGACATTAAATATGATTTAAATAGGGAAAGAGGAAATGTCATTTTCTGAAATATTAATAAGTGACTGTATGACTAATCTAATATTGCTTTCCATCATTCTACATGAGTTGAATGAGAGAGTTAATTGAGCTTTATTGCAAAATTTTACGTGGATAATAAAGCTTACACAAATATTTGCTTGACTATTTACTTTACGAAGTTTGTGTTAATCCAATTGACTAGTAGATTTTGTTAATAAGTGAAATAAAAAAATGACGAAAAAAGATGAATGAGAATGATGGCCACAGAAAGGTGCAAATTACTTTATTTTTGTCTAGCTTACACACACACACACAGAGATACACATGTACGTCCTTTGGTCTTATACATACTTATTTAATTATTGTTCATAAATAATACATTAATTATGTAAATAATAATATTTATGATTATTATACTCATAAGTAAATGTTATCCATAAAAAAAAGAATATTTTTGATCTTATATAAGTCTTCTCGTATTCTACTAATTAGAAAAAATATTACAATTAAAATAAAATATGTACCATGTCAGATGTAACCTTATGGTCTATCACTTTGATTTTTTTCTCTAATGAATTTTTTAATTTTTTGGCAAGTGTGAATATTTAATTAACTTTCAAAATAAAATCAATAGAGAAAATATAAATTAGAACTCTTAAAAATAAAAAGTACTGGAATGAGTTCTTAGAAGCAAAAAATTTTTCCCCCATTTTGTCCTTAAAATAGTGCGGGGAGCATAACTTTTTAATGCTTGCCGACTAATTGTACATTCATACCTATACATTTAATTAAATGTGATATAATTGATAAAATATTAAGAGATTATTTTAACTATAGAAAGTAATTCATATGATATTAAAAGGAAGCTAAAAAATGCGATGATGAAAAAAATATAATTTGTAGCTACAATAGCGTGTCTAATCACAAAAGTTCCTACAACATCTTTATCATTTATAACACAAGGCAGAAAAGCTTCAAAAAAATATATTAATGTAGTTTCTAGAATATTTCTTAGGTCAGTTAACTTGCTTAGAGAAACAATATCTAAGAAAATGAGGACTTTTGTGGAGAAATTTTACTGTAACATGTGTTCATATGAGATGACCAATATTTTTTTACACAATATATATTTATAACAACCTGTAAAGTTAGGTGATTATTTTATTCGTAAAAATATGTAAAAAAGAGAAAGAGAGAAGAAAGTATATTAAAGAATGTTAACTCTCATAATGTAATTTCGGTTACCTTTGTATGTGAAAACTCTTCATTGGCCTCAAAAATTTCATTTCATTCCCTTCTTATGATAATAAAAATAGTAATATGCATTATACGAAAATGAAAAATAACTAAAGAATTGAGTGAATTAAAAGTACAAAAGAAAAAAAATCAATAAGAAAAGTGATACATCATCATTCTAAGAAACATTATATAATAATAAATGAAAATAGATAAATTTTTCATGCTACTTAAATAATCTATATTAATAAAGTAAATGAAATAATAAAAAATATAAAAAAAAGAAGTTTAATTTCTTACAGAATTGAGAAAAATTAGAAAATTCTTAATATGAAAAAAAATTAGGAGAGAAAGGTAGAGAATTGTCACCATGACTCATATAAAAATTCATTCAGGATTGAACTTATGCAGCCTCTCTTACTTAGGAAAGAAAAGAAATTTAGATCTGCGCTTCATTGAAAATAGTCAAAGAATTGACAAAAAAGATAAATATCAATGGTGGCCTAAGAGAGGTGCGAAATCACCTACTTAATACCTAGCTTTGTTATACATATAGATTTGGAGTAGGTCAACAGGACCAAAACTATTCATAAAATTTAGCACTTTGATAAAAAATTAGTTTTCTTGGTAAAATCCCTTATAAATATAAATTAGCATTAAATTAAATGTGATATAGTTTTGTACTACTAAACTAGTATATATTTAATAATATTAAATTTAATATATATGAATTATCTATATTATTATAAAATTTTAGTGCGATATTCGGTATTTCGATGTTTATTTTATAAATATTGAATACCGTATCAAATACCAAAAAAATTTAAAAATCCACACCAAATAAGATATTAAATATCATAATATCCATACCGCATATTAAACTTTTCAATTTTTGTATGGTATTCGATATATACCATACCATGCCCATCCCTAGTTGAGCCTGAACTGCTACAAAAGAGGTCTTTGAACTTGTGTATCAGAACATGCATGCAAGAGTACAACACCCCCAATCTCAGAGCGTCATTACAATAATGCACCGAGTATGTAAGGAAATAAAACTAAAACTGAGTTGATAATGATAACTAAAAGTAATCAGCTATAAGAGTCAGAGAATAACCCGAAAGGTCTCAATAGTGTTAGTTGTAAGCTAAACAAGCAATAAGCAAACAAGAACCCAACCTGACCCTCATAAGCCTGATAGGTACTAACAACAAACAATAACCTAAACCTATGCCCTGGCAGGTACATCTCAATCTTATACCGCTATGGATAACACTATGACCCCGTAGACAAACTGTAACTCTATTTTGAGAACACTTGGCTCTTGGGTCTATATCTAGAACCTTCTAGGTTCTTGTGTCTATATCTTAAGCCTTCTAGACTCCTGTATCTGTATCTTGAGCCTTCTAGGCTCCTCTAACTACACCCCAAGCACACAAGGCTATACTGATGGTCAGTTATGCCACATTAGGCATTAAGAAAGTCCATGAATCTACTTCAATATGGCTTTACAACCTTCGATATAGTCTTTCTAGACATTTAATAGCTCTTATAAGAATAGTATAAATCCATAATCAAGGTACACTTTATTAATAGCCATTGTAGGATTTGTAAATAGGCACATGTATATGTATGGCTCGAAGTCATAGACCCAAATACTAATAGCTGACAAGATAGCCAATGAAGGTATTACACAATCTCTTAATTTATCAGCAAGTAGTGTGACTTTTAAAGCAACCCGCACGATAATCTATACATTGTATCAAACTATAAGATCTCTAATAAGAAGGTGGAATACCTTGCGGCTCACCACTACAACTCAATAGGCATCCACAACACTATTAATCCCAAGGATAGACTACAATTCTAATAGTTTAGCTCTATAGATGTCAAGATATACCAAAGGCGAGCTATGTAGTTTGTAGGCATCACAATCAAATAGTTTCTATGAAAAGCTAATCATTATGCTTCCAACAATAACATGAAATGCTAAACAACTATTCACAAAACCCTTATGGCATTAGTAAGACATAGTTCAACTAATAGACAACTAAGCAATGACAGTTTAGATGAAAAGATTCTTATGTCGCTTTTACCATGAGGCAACAGCTAAATGAGGCTAATTCCAAAAAGGAAAGTTTACAAATATCTCAACACTAGAAGCCAACCCACAATAATTAACATGTATAAGAGTACTACAATGATAAATAGCAAGTTGTATCAACTATACGATGAAGAAAATATACCGAAGAAGGTTTAGTCCTAATATACCACATAAGCAATTTAATATCTCAAATATTCTCAATTAATTCTTCAATTCTCTACTGCATCATAATAATCACAATATTTTACTACTTCACAACAATCTAAAATAGTTTAAAATGCAACAAATGTAAGGAATTTTTGACATAGGTGGCAGTTTTAATATATAGCATATAATGTTCGAATTAACGATGGAGAGAGGTCTAGGTACCCTTACCTTACAGTATAAAAGAGAAAATAAGTCATAAAAGCATCCTCAATAATCTTCCCCTTTGAAGAACTGCAATTAAAGCCAAAATCAATGAAATAAACGCATGCTAGTCGCTCTCCACGACAACCCCAACTTATGCCTTGATGTTGGAGGAATTTTAATGGTGAAATCACCTTCACTGGACCTTGGAACCCTAGAGGAACGTGAGGGAGATGAGCTAAAGCTTCAAGAATCTATTTCAGGTAATGATATATAATCCAACTCTCTCTCTCTCTCTCTCTCTCTCTCTCTCTCTCTCTCTATATATATATATATATATATATATATATATATATATATATATATATATATATATATATATTTATGCTGATATGGGGGCCGCCTCTATATGCTTGCTTGCATAGTCTCACGAAAATATGAATATCTCTCTATTCTGAAGTCATATCGGAGAATGATTTAGTACATTAGAAACTACGCACATAGTTCTCTAATTTGATAGCTAGTAGGACTCCTAACTATATATATATATTGGAAGAAAAGCTCCAAGACATATGACCCATATTTCAAAGAAATTTATGAAATTTTGCGATAACATTTGTCAACTTTTATTTTACAACTTGCTTGACTTCATATCTTAACACACGATGATTGAGTGATTTAAGTGATCATAACACATCTTTTTTTTGGTATTAAGAACTTCTACTACGACCTCAAAAGTATGAGTTTATTGCTTAAATTATACGGGGTGTTACGTCTTTCCCTCCTTAGGAACATTCGTCTTTGAATGATAAAGTCAAATCTGTAGGAGTTGCCAATAAATTTCAGCAGAATCTCATTTGTATTATGTACTATCTGAAAACCTAAAATACAAAAAATTCCAACCAAGGCATGTCACAGGACATGACAAATAGCTAAATAGCATAGCTCCACATGCGAGCAAAACACAATAATAGTAACAAATGACAATATATATTTACACACACATACACACACACAGAGATATATATAACTAGAATAGGTATCTCACCTCAGCTGTAGTAATTTGAGCTGAAATGCTATCATCCTAGGTTCTGTAACAATGAGGGTACTAGGATCTTGTGTCATCCTCAACATCCTAGGTTACTTCTTCCACATTCCCATTTCTCCACGGGACTTTAATGGAGGCCACATCTTTGGTCTTTAATCTATGGACCTGCAGATCTAATATGGGAACTGGAGTTTCCTCATAGGATAACTTCTTTGTGATGTGAAAATCCTCAACTAGGATAACCTAAGAAGGGTTTGCTATGTAATTTTTTAGCATCTATATATAGGAAACTAGATGAACAAATTCTAGCCCTAAAGGAAACTCTAGCTCATAAGCCACTCGACCTATTTAGGATTTGGTATGGCTAATAAATCTCGAGTCAAGCTTTCCCTTCCTGCAAAATCTCATGACACCCTTCATAGGAGGAACTTTTAGGAATACCCAGTTGTCAACATAGAATTCCAACTCTCTACGTCATACATTAGAGTAAGATTTCTGACGACTCTGGGCTGCCAATAATCACTCTCTAATGAGACTAACCTTGTTCTCAAACAGATGAATCAAGTTAGGTCTAATCAACTCTAACTCAACTACCTTGAACCATCAAATAGGGGATCTGTATTTCCACCCAGACAACGCCTCATAGGGAGCCATCTTAATGTTAGAATTGTAATTGTTGTTATATGCAAACTCAACAAGAGGCAGGTGATCATCCCAACTTTTCTATGAAGTCTAGCACACACGCCCGTAACATATCCTCAAGCGTCTGAATTATACGCTCAACCTGGCTCTATTTGTGTATGAAAAGTTATACTAAGGTTAACTTGTGTCCCCAAACCCTTCTGCAATGACTTCTATAAATTATATATGAAATGTGCCCCTATGTCAGAAATAATAGGCATTAGTACACCATGTAGTTTGACTATCTCTCTGATATATAACTCAGCATAATCCTCAATTGTGAAAATAATTTGACTGATAAGAAATAGGATGATTTTGTCAGCCTATGAACAATGACCCAGATAGAGTCGAACTTATGCCTGGTATAGGGAAAACCTATGAAAAAATTCATGTTGATTACCTCTTATTTCCACATAGGCACGGATATCTCCTATATTAGTTGCCAGGCTTTTATTATTCAACTTTTACTTGCTGACAGTTGGGACATTATGCCATAAACTCAGCAATATGTTTCTTTATTCCATGCCACTAGTAGATTTGTTTAATATCATGACATATTTTTGTCGAATCTGGAAGAAGAGAATAACAAGAATAATGTATCTCTACAATAATATATTGGCGAAGCTATGCAACATCTGAAACACAAAGTCGACCTTTGAATCTCAAGACTCCTTCTGCTGTTATCTCAAAGGACAATGACCCTTCCTGCTGAGCCCTACCTCTGAGTTGTACTAGGCTGGGGTCTTCATATTGTCTCTCTTTCACCTCTACAACTAGAGATGATATTGTAGTGTTCTGAATCATGTCCTGACCATCATTTGAGTCCATCAATTGAACTCTTAAACTATCTAAGTAGATAGTACAAAAGGTCTATGTCATTGAGTTTTAACAACTCAAGGAAACAACATTGTCGAAAGTTCAACTCTTTTTTCTTAAAGGTATATTGGAGGCTAAATATGTCAATATGAACACCATATAGATAATGTGTCCAGATCTTCAACACATGCACAACTGTAACAACTCTTAATAATAGGTTGGGTAATTCTTCTCGTGCTTCCTAAACTATCTCAAAGCATAGACAATCATTTTGCTGTGTTGCATCAAAACACACCCTAACCTAATGCTTGAAGTTTCATAATATACTCAATAACCATCTACTCCTTCTAGTAAGGCTAGTACTGGTGCAAATGTCAATTTGTCTTTCAATTCCTGATAACTCTACTCACAAGCGTTAGTCTACTAGAACTTAGCTGCTTTTTTGAGTTAGCCTCGTCAATGGTGCCAATAATGTAGAGAATCCTTCTACAAATCTTCTATAATACCCTACTAACCCTAGAAAACTGTGAACTTTTGTTGGCATTGTGGGTCTAGGCCAATTCTTAACGGCCTCTATTTTCTGTGAGTCAACGTGGATGCCTACATCTGATACAATATGGCCTGAGAAAGCCATAAAATTTATCCAGAACTCACATTTAGAGAACTTCACATATAACTCATGATCTTTGAGTATTTGGAGTACTGCTTGTAGATGATCCCTGTCCTTAGCCTCTGAACATGAATATACAAGAGTATCATCAATAAATAGTACCACAAATAGCTCTAAGAATTGTCTGAATATGCTATTCATCAAGTCCATAAATACTTCTACGACATTTGTCAATCCAAAAAACATAACTAATAACTCAAAATGGTCATATCTAGTTCTAAAAGCTGTCTTCGGAATATCTTTCCCCTAAACCGTACCTGATGGTACCCTAATCTCAAATCAATCTTTGAGGAATATCTGGCACTCCACAGTTGATTCAACAAGTCATCTATCCATGGAAGGGGATATTTATTCTTGATGGTAACTTTATTTTACTGTCAATAATTTATACACATTCGCAATGAGCCATCTTTTTTTTCTTACAAACAAGACTGGTGCACCCCCAGTGAAGCACTTGGCCTAATGAATCCTTTATCAAGCAAGTCTTTCAGCTGATCCTTCAACTCGTTTAGCTCAGCTTGAGCCATTCTGAAAGGAGGGATTAATATAGGTTCTATACTTAGTAGTATATCAATTTCAAAGTCGATCTCCTACTCTGGAGGAATATAGGGGAGCTCATCTAGAAACCTATCTGGGAATTCACTAACCACTGGAATAGACTAGAGAGTTAGGGATTCTGCCTCCACATCTCAAACTCATACAATATGATAGGTACTGCTCTTTGCAATCAAATTCCTCTCTAGAGAGTGTTACCTCGCCCGAATGGGCTCAAGCGTGATATCATGCCTTTATCATTGTTTGCCTTGGCAAGGCCTAGACGGCTCTGCCAACTTGACCAAGATAGTTGGGCATCATTCTCTCATTCATGATGGTATCGGTTAAGAGAATCTCCTACTGTTTCTCATATTTTAAGATGTTCATGTCCAGGATTTATGATATCATGATTTATAGTATAATCAAACCATTGACTAGTTTATGAGCTTCTACTTACGATTTCAAACATGTTAAACCATATTATTTTACTTTCAAAACCTTGGGTCATTATGTTTCAACTTATAATGAATAACTCATGTTTATGACTATCTTACAGTCATGATTTTTGCATGTTGTCCTTGCTCTTATGTTTTACTTAACCTGCATACTCAATACATTCAAAGTACTAGCCGCATACATTTTATGCCATATCGTCTCATGATATAGGTATGGGTGATCAGTCTCAGCCTAACTATTAGATCAAGTCTTTCTCCAGTCCAGTCCAGCTCTTGGTGAGTGCTCATGATCCGAGGATGTCAGTTTTGATGCATATTTTTTTTTATGTATTTCAGTTCTCATACTTTAGTAGATCTAGTTGAGAATGTTGTTCCATCTGCTCATCTTCTGACTAGAGGCTTTTCATACAGCTATTTTTAGATGTTTTTTAGTGGTGTTGGTTTATACTTTCGTATGTGCTATGATATCATAGACTTCCACTTATACCTTATATTATGCTCAACGAAAGTTCAGTTTGTTTATGTTCTAAAGTGAGTTATGCATGCACCATGGGTTTGCTTGGAGCCATTCATGATTCTAGGTCTCGTGTTATGATTTGGAGTCCATGCTCGGGTCGTAAAAAATTTGGTATCATAGCAACAGGTTTAGTTGTGTCCTATGGTATCTGAAATCCGCGTTGAGTAGAGTCTTTTTTATGAGCGTGAAGCATGCCACAAGTATGAAGGAGAGACTACAAGACATTTTAGGAAACTTTCCTTCTTTCATGATCTATGTCCTACAATGAAGTTCAACTCTCTCTATTCCTCTAATTTGTGCTATACGCATTTGCATAATATGCCTCCCCACCGAGTCTAGAAGGTACAGAAATGGCAATGACCATGGGAATGAAATGTAGATGGGCATTAGCCATCCCACCAGCTCCAGCGGACCCTTTGAATGAGCAAGTGACTCATGCTGAGTTCAGGGCCGCCTTTCAGATGTTGGCACAAGCTATGACAACCCAGGTCGACCAATAGGCAATTGCCCATGTGGACACTAATGGGAATGTTGTGGTGGCTAGCATGCGAGATGTCACCAGGATGAACCCACTGGTTTCATGGTTCGAAGGTGGAAGAGAATATACAGGGGTTCATCGAGGAGATCCAGAAGATTACCCAAATTATAGGGTTATGGGAGAAGAGAGTGCATATTTGGTCTCCTATTAGTTGAAGAGGGGTAGCTCGCATTTGGTTCTGACAGTAAAAGGAGGGGTGTGGAGTAGGTACAGCTCCTACTTGTTGGGATGATTTTGTTATGACGTTCTTGGACAGGTACTTTCCCCTAGAGTTAAGGGAAGCAAAGGCAGCATAGTTCGCCAATTTGTAGTAGAACAACATGACTGCTCAGGAGTATGCCCTGAAGTTCACCCAACTATCCAAGTATGCTTCGGAGATGGTTCCTGAACTGAAAGCTCATATGAGCAAGTTTGTATTAGGGGTTGCAGATTCGCTAGTCAAGGAATGCAGGACCACTATGTTTATCAGCGACATGGATATCTATCTATTGATGATTTATGCTCACTAGAGGAGGAGAAGATAAAGGAGAGGGAGAGAGAGGCCAAAAGGGATAGAACAGGGAGCTTTGGGTATTCTCAACAGAGGTTTGGTGGTGGACATCGCCCACAGTCCCATCAGAGGTCATCAGCCCCAGCTCTATCATCAGCCAGTTTACCCTCTAGGCCTAGAGGTTATCAGAGAGGTAGAGTATCATACTTAAGGTGCCAGAGGAGCACGCAAAGGGATCACCCTTTTCCAGCTTGCAGGAAGTGTGATAAGAACCACCTAGAAGAGTGCTTTGTTGTCTTTGATGCTTGCTACGAGTGTGGGAAGCCAAGACACGAACTTAGGGATTGCCCATCAGCTAGACAAGGTAATAGTAAAGGCCGTGCCCCAGTCACCAATCAGTAGCTCCAGTAGCACGCCCACCTAGAAGAGCACATCATCTAGTGCTGGTGGTGATCAGTGCCAGAACCGCTTTTATGCCTTTTCCTTACTCCGGGAGTAGGAGAGCTCACCAAATGTGGTCACTGATATGTTACAAGTCTTCTATCTTGATGTTTATACATTGTTAGATCTAAGGAAACCTTATCTTTCATAACTCCTTATGTTTTTATCAGTTTTGGTGTTAGTCCCGACCTATTAGAGTCCTTCTCAGTCTCTACTCCTATTAGTGAGTCAGTTATAGCTCGACGGGTATACAGAAATTTCCCTATTATAGTTCTTCATAAAGTCACCTCAACCGACTTAGTAGAGTTAGACATGAAAGACTTAGATGTTACTTTTAGTATAGATTGATTGTATGTTTGCTATGCTTCACTTAATTATAGAACCCGGTTAGTAGAGTTTTGATTTTTGGGTGAGCTAGTCCTAAAATGGAAGGATAGTTTAGCTATGCCTGTAGGTTGTTTCATCTCCTACCATAAGCCCAGAAAGATGATCTTCAAGGGTTTTGTATACCATTTAGTTCCGGTTAAGGATTCTAAGTTCGAAACCCCGACTCTTTAATCAATCCTTGTCGCATATGAGTATCCAAAGGTGTTTTCAAGTGATCTACCAAGAATCCCTCCCGAGCGGGAGATTGATTTTGGTATTGACCTTCTCCTTGATAGCAGCCCATATCCATTCCTCCTTATAGAATGGCTCCAGTAGAGCTTAAGGAGTTTCAAAACTAGTTGAAGGACCTCTTAGATAAGGGTTTTATCAGGCCTAGTAAGTTCCTATTGTGTGCTCCAGTCCTCTTTGTTTAGAAGAAAGATGGCTTTCTCAGAATATGTATTGATTATTGTCAGTTGAGCAAGGTCACAATCAAGAATAAATATCCCCTCCATAAGATGAATGACTTGTTTGACCAGCTGCAGGGTGCCAAGTGCTTCTCAAAGATAGACCTCAGATCTGGCTATCACTAGCTCAGGGTTAGGGAGAGTGACATTCCAAAGACAACCTTTAAGACTCGGTATGATCACTATGAGTTTGTAGTTATGTATTTTGGACTAATGAATGCTCTTGTAGCTTTTATGGATATAAACAGGGTGTTCAAGAAGCATTTAGATATATTTATCATTGTCTTCATAGATAATATCCTCATATACTATCGGAGTGAGGAGGAGCATGTTGCTCACTTGAGGATTGTATTGCAGACTCTTAAGGACCAACAACTATTTGCTAAGTTTATCAAGTGCGAGTTTTGGATTAATTAAGTGGTATTTTTACGTCATGTGGTCTCGTGAGGTTATTTAGGTAGACTCTTATAAGATTGAGGCGGTGAAGAATTGGCCTAGACCCGTTAGCCCTACTAACATCAGGAGCTTTTTGAGCTTAGCTAGCTACTATTGGAGGTTCATAGAGGGTTTTTAATCCATTGTTGCACCATTTACTAAGTTGACCCAAAAGAAGGTCATATTTTAGTGGTCCGATGCTTGTGAGAAGAGTTTTCAGGAGCTAAAGATTCAACCTATTTCAGCTCCAGTGTTGACCCTGCCAGAAGGCACAAATGACTTTGTGGTATATTGTGATACTTCTAGGATTGAACTTGGGTATGTGTTGATACATCATGGGAAGGTCATTGCTTATGCCTCGAGACATCTTAAGACTTATGAGAGGAATTACCCGTTGCATAACCTTGAGTTAGCAGCGGTGGTGTTTTCCTTAAAGATTTGGAGGCATTATTTGTATGGGGTGCATACGGATGTGTTCATAGATCACAAGAGCCTTCAGTATGAGTTCACTCTGAAGGACTTGAATTTACGGCAAAGGAAATGGCTTGAGCTTCTTAAAGACTATGACATGAGTGTCATTTACCATCCGTGCAAGGACAATGTAGTGGCGGATGGTCTTAGTAGGCTGTCCATGGAGAGTGTGTCCCATGTTGAGGATGGGAGGAAGGAATTTTTGAAGGATGTTCATAGGATTGCACGCTTGGGGTTTGCCTTACCGATTTAGTGGTTGGTGGAGTTATCGTGCAGAATGGTGCAGAGTCTTCTTTGGTGTCGAAAGTTAAGGCAAGGGAAGATGAGGATCCTATTTTGGTGAAGTTGAAGAAAGATGTTCAGAATCAAAAAGTGGAAGTTTTCTCCCAAAGAGGAGATGGTGTACTCCGATATTGATAACGCTCAAAATTACACTACTATAAAAGTATAACGCGGACGTTGTCAATAAAGAACCCAACTAGGTTGGGTCGATCCCACAGGGAATAAGGTCAAGATATAGAATAACACTAGTATTTAAGCTTTTAAGTCTATTATATCCTAAAAGGGGGATTTATGAAAGGAAATATGTAACAATGTTGAGAATAGATTGTGGTTTATCAAGTTAATGCAAATAACTAGGGAAGTGTCCCCATGGATTCTTAACTACTTTGGGTTTTACACTCGTGATCTTTTCTAATGCTTACTTGTAGAACAAATAATTAGGGTTTATCCAAATGACTGGTTCGTCCCTATTGGATAACTATACTCAATAACCGGATTAGGTTTCATGAGTGATTTCACTTCAACTGTTATCAATTTGTTCCAAAATAACTATCCTGCAACCGCATCTCAAGTCATATAATGACCCATAAAGATAAGGCTTTGTTGTAATTCTCTTTTCCTAATCTCTACTTCTCTAGATTCAAGCAAGTAAATAATTGGGGCAAGTCCTAACGTTGCTCTCCGTTAAAAAACATTAAATGCGTAAAGAATACAAAGCAAGCATCATCATTGGTTTATAATCACTTTGTGCAAACCCTAGTTTGTTAATTCACCATAGTTCCCACAATCCTAGTTGTGGAGGTTTTAGCCTCTAATGATTGTTAGAGAATTATACGCATCTATCAACAAACACACAATTTAGAACTTACAAAGATGATTGAAAGAAAACCCACTTGATTATTGCAAGAATTAATAAAGAACATTTCAAGAACAATAGAAGAATCAGAATAAGAAATCTCCCAAAAGTTTCTCTCAATAATCCCAAAAGTCAAAACCTATCTCAAATCGAATTCCGTTCCTCTCCTAACAAAAATAACTTAGAAAAGTATTTATACAAATAATTAGAAACTTTTTCTAAATTAACAAGGGAACTACTAAACTGCTGCCGACTTCACCTACAACCTGTACCATGATTGTACCAGTCGTACCTTCACTCATATGTTGGCTAGCTCTTCTGATTTTGACTAAGTGTCGAAAGCTGGTATGACTCATATCATAAAGCTACTAGTCATATTGTGTTGTCGTGGTTTGAACCTGAGAGTTCTAGCATCCTATGAATCTTTTCACGAGTGGCTTTGTACGGTTTATACCTTTATCCTACAACTCATGACTTCTTGTCATACCTTGAGTTCTACCTTTATTCAATTCTTTTGAAGTTTACCATGGTTCCTTGGTACGAGTCGTAAGTAGATAACATGATTCGTGTGCTACCCGTACCAGGAGACTACCTCATTGAAATTTCCTCTAAACTCTATCACTACTGCCTTAGTGTGGCTCGTACCAAGAGTCGTACTTTGACTCTTTGATTCATCACATCTTCTGGACTTTTCCACGATTCTAAGTACGACTCGTACTAGGATGGTACGACTCATACTGAGGTCTGTACTAGCCTTTTTACTGCATTTAATTGATTACATTCTCATGTGAATTTAGTTGTTTTTTTGCATGAAGTAGCCAACATGATTAGTCTTTATTTTGTAGGTGTAAAATGCTTAGGAGGGACTAAATATGATGTTAAAGATTGAGGAAGAAGCTTGGAATAAAAGGCAAAAGAGTCGCATGATATCACACATGAAGAGGGCTGGTCGCGCCAGGCAACGTGC
Source organism: Datura wrightii (assembly GCA_035772735.1). Classification (NCBI taxonomy): domain Eukaryota; kingdom Viridiplantae; phylum Streptophyta; class Magnoliopsida; order Solanales; family Solanaceae; genus Datura; species Datura wrightii. Next base: position 170,695,031 of record JASDFA010000016.1, read on the forward strand.
CACGCTGTGCGTGTGCTGCATCAAGCAGCGTGCCACGCTCTATGCTGCGCACACGAGTGAAGCCGCCAGGCGATGCTTTGCACGATCGGCGACATGCCACAGCCGGCGCAAGGCGCGGCCAGCAGCGTGCCACTCCAGGTGACGTGCAGGTGCCTCGCACAAGACCTACCGAGAAGCCACATTCCAGTGGGCATACGTGATGCCTCCATGCCATGGAGCTGCTGCTGTGCGATGGGCAATGTGGCATGGAGCATTCCTATGTTGGGCCAATTTTTGTAAATTCCCACTTAGTATAAATTAAATCCTTTTCTTCTAAAATCATTATCACGTAAATATTTTGGGAAAGCAGAGAGGAGCAAAGGGAGAAGCAAAAAACTTCACCTAGGGTTCAAGGTTTTTCATTCTCTTTTAATTATTCTTTTAAGTACATTACTTTAATCATGTTTTTGAGTAGTTGCACAAACATGAGTGGCTATTCTAGGGTTGAGGCCACATGATATGAATGTAAATGCACGAATTCATCTTTGGTTTGAGTTTTTAGTTGTTGTTTTGTATTGCATTCTTAATTATTGTTGTTTTTATGCTTGATCACCATGAAAACAAACTCGTTAAGCTTAGGTAAAAGCTTGAAGGAGTAACCCTAGGCTAGAACGGAAGAATGTAGGGAGAAAGTTCTTGTCTTTATGGTAAGATTCGTGGTTAGGATAGAAAATATACCTACTTTGCCTTGCTTGACTAATAAAATGGGATGATAGCTAGACATAGACTTAGAATTTTCACATCACCACTCGTAAAAGTAGTTGTGAAGCTAAGTCAGGTTAAAAGATTAGCGGTACAAAAGTCCATATCAAGTGCATAAACCCCGTAAACCACATCCACGTAGTTAAATTGCTCACGAATTAGGACGCCACATCCCCACTCAATGATGTAGGTGTGAGACTAGTTTATTGTGTTTAGAGGCTCGAAAGACTATGAACACTGCATTTTGACTCTGTGAGACAACAACTGAAGTTTTCATACTTGAACCATTGTAAATTGTAGCATTGCATGATTATCAGGCCTTAACTCTAGTTGCTTCGCGTATTGTTTTTCGATTATCTTTTGATCACCCTAGATTTAATTACAATTATCTAAAATCTCTTAAATTAACACTTGTGAAGGTTAACTTAACACTTGTGAAGGTTAACTTAACACTTGAACTTGAATATTCACTGAATTAGTCTAGTCTCTGTGTGTTCGACATTCGGCTCTTAAAAGGGTCACAGTATTACTTGTACGACCGCGCATGCTTGTGAGTGCGCTAAGCGCAACAAGTTTTTGGCGCCATTGCTAGGGACTGATAGTGTTTATTGAATTTTTAGTTTTTGTATGATTTTTTTTCCTTAAGTGTTGAAAAACTTGGTCTTAGTCTGCTATATTGCAGGTAACAGGTTGTCCTTGCAGAACTGCAAAGAATAGAGAGTTGGTGGAACCTTTGTTAGAACTTAAACGCTAACTATATTTTCTTAGGAGAGAAGCTCTAGAGCGAAAGTTGAAAAGGTTACAAGAGCAGTTACAACAACATCCACCAGTTGGGCAAGCAGAGTTGTTTCCTAATCAGATGGCAGCCCGACCAGTTCACAAAGTGTCAAATCCACTAGTGAAGAATGTGATCTCCAGTATCCATAAATCGGAGCCCGGAGGAAACTTTGAGCTGAAACAGAATATGGTGCAACTGTTACATTCAAGTGGCCAATTCACTGGGATTGATCTTGGGCTGAATTTCATGCCCAAGTGATACTCAAATGCTTCATTTCGACTTGTTTGTTTATCATTTTCATGTACATTCTCATGTGATTTGTAGTTAAATGTGAATTTATACTAACCAACATGATTAGTGCTGTTTTGCAGGTAAAATGGAATTTTGGGAGGCTAAGATACATGTTGGTAAAATCAAGAATGGACTTGGAAACTAGGAGTGAAAAAGGACATGGAAGATCAGCAAAAACAAGGGCTTCGCGATGGAGCCGTGTCACGTTGCCATCGCGGAGGCACTCTGCCTCAGAGGAAATAAATTTGGCAATTTCCAGCAAAGGTGCGCGATAGCACCGCAGGCTCCGCGATGTAGATCGTGGAACATGGAGGTCAAATTGCCTAGGGGCCGACTTCTAGTGAGGGTCCGCGATACCTCCGTGGCACGGAGGGAGTGCTCCGCGATACACTCCGTGCCACGTTGCTTGTTATTTCGGAAAAACTTCTCAATAGTATAAATAGCACACTTAGGTTTTATTTTAAACATTCTGACTTGGTTGAGCAAGAACGTGGGTTACAGGCAGTTGAGGAGACGAAAATTCTAGGGTTCTTCTCTATCTTTTTCTCTTTTATCTCAATTATTTGTATGAATTACACTTATTTGATGATGTTTAATCCACAAATGAGTGGCTAACTTCACTTCTTGCTGAGGTTAAGAACAATTGTAGTGGAATGTAATTGTTAATCATTTCGGTTTTCATCTTTCCTTCAATGGTTGTTCTATCAATTCTTGTTCTTACTGTATTAATGTTTGGCCAATGTTAATGTATATCTAAAAAATCCAATTTTGATTTTGAAAAGGAAAGAAATTGGAAAGATGTGAATTGGTAGGATATGATCTCTTCTTAGTTTGGAAAATTGAGAATTGATTTACATTCAAAATAGAAATATATCTGAATCTCTTATTAGTCAATTAAGGAGTCGGGAATGTATGGCTAGAACATGAAATTCTTTTATCACAGAAATGTAGATTAAGACTCATGATTCTAAAGTTGGATAGGAGTCGAAAGTTCAAATCCATAGGCAATAATTCTTGAGTAGCAACCGAAGGAAAGATTAACTGAATTGTATTGATAAATTAATTCCCTGCATGTTCGTTTTAACCTCAGCTTACTCATTACTATTGTTCTGACTCACTTTATAATTTTGCTTTAGATTCTTATTAATTAGTAAACTCAAACTCTCAACATCTTATTTATTTGGTTGTCTGCATTCTTAAAGATATAGTTCATTAACACTTAAGTTAATTAGTACCGTATCTCAGTCCCTGTGGGATCGATACTTGGCTTTACTTAAGCCACTTTACTACTTGTTCGACCACGTGCACTTGCGTGTAGTCACAACAGAAGCCGAACAAGTTTTTGGCGCCGTTGCCGGGGACTGGCAATTGGTAAAATTATTTTATTAGTGTCAGTTTACAAATTCTATTTAAGTGCTGACAACTTGATCTTAGCCTTTCTCTTGCAGATATTGAATTCTTCTGAACACTGGAAAGAGACAAGGAGTTGGTGGACTCATACATAGAGCCGGAAAGACAATTTCATCGTCAAAGAAGGGAAGCTCTAGAGAAAAAGCTACAGTTGCTCAGACAGGCAATTCTGGAGCAACAACAAAATCCACCACTTGTGAGGGCAGTGTTAGTGCCCGAGGAAATGGCAGCTAGGCCGGTTCACGAAGTGGCAATCCCACATGCTAACAATGTTACATCAAGTATTTGCAGACCAGAGCCAGGAGGGAGGTTTGAGCTTAAACAGAACATGGTGCAATTGTTGCACACCAGCGGGCAATTCACAGGTCTCCCTCATAAAGATCCACAACAACATATCCAAAACTTTTTGGAGATAAGTGACACTTACATTCCTGCTGGAGTATCATCCGACTACGTGAGGCTTACATTATTCCCATTTTCATTATTGGGGGAAGCAAAGAGGTGGTTGAAAGCTGCACCACCTAACTCTATCACCATTTGGGATGATCTTGCAAGAAAGTTTTTGATAAGATTCTTTCCATCCAGGAAAACAGTAAGACTTAGAAGTCAGATTCTAAGTTTTAAACAAAGAGAGGGGGAGAATCTGTATCAAGCTTGGGAAAGGTTCAAATCATTGCTAAGGGATTGTCCTCACCATCACCAGTCCAATGATGTGCTGGTGCATACTTTCATAGAGGGTTTGGAACCCCACACAAAAATTTTGCGAGACTCAGCAGCTGGGGGACAAGCATTAGAAAAGACTTATGAGGAGCTGTATACTTTGTTAAATCGTATTTCACAGGGAAATCTAGAGTGGAATGCGGACTCTTCAAGGGGAGGAACAAGGAAAGCGACAGGAGTCTTTGAGGTGGATGGTTTTACAGTTATCGTTGCATAGATAGCTGCATTGCAAAATCAACTCAACACCCACTTCAGCAGTATGAGTTTGAATCAACCACAAGCCCCAGTTAATGTAGTGCAGCAGGTTTGGTGTGAAGTATGCGGTAGTAATGAACACTCAGCTGAGTGTTGTGGTGCAAATTAAGGTTCAGTGAACTTTGTTGGGAATATCCAGAGAAATAATCACCAGCAGCAGTATGGCAATAATTACAACTCAAACTGGAGGAATCATCCGAATTTCTCTTGGTGTAGTAACAGCCATCAAGGGTAGAGTTCGAATCAGGGTATGTAGAGAAATCAAGGGGGGGCAGCAGAATTATCAGTCTCAGTACAGAGGAAACAATGCCCCTCCTCCATCAACAACAGCATTGAGGAAATGTTCAAAACAATGATAGCTAACCAAGCTCAAATGCAGGTTGATTATGCGAAATTAGCGGCAGATTGAAAAACAACTAGTTAGCTACAAAGGCGTTGGAGTACCAGTTTGGACAACTAGCTGGAGCTCAAAACACCAGGCCCAGAGGAGGACTACCGAGTGGCACTGACCCGAATCCCAAGCAGGTCAATGCAGTGACCACAAGGAATGGTTTACAACTCAAGAAGGTGGAACCAGAAAGATCACCTCAGCAATCAAGAGCAGTGGAAAAAGAGAGGGAACATGATGATGAGAGGGGGGAGGGGAAGGCAGCTGAAGAAGAAAGACCACCACCCCCGTTCCCTCAAAGATTAAAGAAACACAAGGAGGAAGCTTATTTTAAAAAGTTCATGGAGGTGCTTAAAAAGGTACACATTAATTTACCTTTGGTTGATGTTTTGCAGGGAGTGCCTAAATATGCAAAGTATATCAAAGATATCGTAGCTAACAAAAGCAGATTGACGAAGTATGCTACGGTGGCGCTTACTGAGGAGTGCACTTCCCGAATTTAGAACAGGTTGCCAACAAAGCTCAAGGACCCTGGGAGCTTTACAATTCAGATCACTATGGTGCAATGTATCCGAGCTCGCGGATTATGTGATTTGGGAGCAAGAATAAACTTGATGCCGACCTCGATGTTCAAGAAGTTGGGGCTGGACAGTCCTAGACCAACTACAGTGATCTTGCAGTTAGCGGATCATTCTTTGGCCAGACCAGACGGCATTGTGGAGGACGTGCTAGTGCAAGTGGGCTCCTTCATCTTCCTGGTAGGTTTTATTGTCTTAGATTTTTAGCCGTATGCGGAAGTCCCATTTATTTTGGGACGTCCTTTCTTGGCAACTGGGAGAGCTTTGATTGATGTAGCTGCAGGCCAGCTAACCATGCGGGCACATGACAAAGTGGAGGTATTTGATGTGTATAAGGCCATGAAGCTTTCGGCCATCTATGAGGAGCTTTCAACAATCAATGTGCTAAACCTAGAAGAAATTCTTCAGATTGTTGATTCTCAAGATCCATTGGAGAGAGCGTTGATGAGCTCCGATCATTTCGGAGATAGAGATACTTATGAGATGGTGAAAATGTTGAATGAATCAAAATGGTATCTCAGGAAGCAAGACTTTCAGCCGTTGATGAGGTCCCTGGAACCATTGCCAAAACCATCTATTGAGGAAGCACCAAAACTGGAGTTGAAGACATTGCCTCCACATATGAAATACGTCTTTTTTAGGGAAGATGACACCTTGCCAGTCATCATCTCCGCAGAATTGACGGAGGCACAGGTAAAGGATGCATTGGTGGTTCTCAAGAGGAGGAAGAAAGCAATGGGCTGGCAAATGTCAGACATTCAGGGTATCAATCCAGCTTTTTGCACACATAGAATTTTCATGGAGGAAGGAGCAAAGCCAACTGTACAACATTAGCGGAGGTTGAATCCGATAATGAAGGATGTGGTTAGGAAGGAAGTGATTAAATGGCTTGATGCAGGTGTGGTATATCCTATTTCAGACAGCAAATGGGTCAGCCCTGTTCAGTGTGTTCCAAAGAAAGGAGGGATAACCGTGGTCACCAATGAGAAAAATGAGCTGATCCCTACAGGCACAGTCACAGGCTGGCGGATTTGCATGGACTACAGAAAGCTCAATGAGGCCACAAGGAAAGATTACTATCCTATCCCGTTTATTGATCAAATATTGGACAGATTGGCTGGTGAAGAATATTATTGTTTCCTTGATGGCTATTCTGGCTATAACCAGATAGCCATAGCACCAAAAGACCAGGAGAAGACTACATTCACATGTCCTTATGGGACATATGCTTTCAAGCGGATGTTATTTTGTTTATGCAATGCACCTTCCACATTCCAGAGATGCATGATAGCAATCTTCCATGATATGGTGGAAGATTTCATCGAGGTATTTATGGATGATTTTTCTGTTTTCGGTAATTCATTTGCTACTTGTTTGCAGAATCTTGACAGGGTGCTAGCTCATTGTGAAGAATCCAACCTTGTACTTAACTGGGAGAAATGTCATTTCTTAGTCAAAGAGGGTATCGTCCTTGGCCATAAAGTGTCGTGCAAGGGGTTGGAAGTTGATCGTGCAAAGATCGAGGTTATTGAAAAGCTACCACCACCTGTGTTAGTGAAGGGTGTTCGCAATTTTCTCGGACATGTAGGGTTCTACAGACAGTTCATCAAGAACTTCTCTAAAATTTCTCGACCAATATGCAGGTTGCTAGAAAAAGAGGTGAAGTTCAAGTTTGATTAGGATTGTGTCAAAGCATTCGAGGAGTTGAAACAGAAGTTGATAGAAGCACCTATCCTCATTTCTCCGGATTGGGAGAAACCGTTTGAATTAATGTGTGATGCAAGCGATGTGGCGGTAGGAGCTGTATTGGGGAAGCGAAGAAATAGAATTTTTCATTCTATTCATTATGCAAGCAAAACATTGGACGCAGCCCAAGTCAATTATATAGTCACAGAAAAGGAGATGCTAGCATTGGTGTTCGCTTTGATAAATTTAGGTCCTATTTGGTGGGTTCTAGAGTAGTGGTGTATACCGATCATGCAGCGATTCGGTATCTGTTTAACAAGAAGGATGCAAAGCCCAGGTTGATCATATGGATCTTGTTGTTACAAGAGTTTGACTTAGAGATTCGGGACAGAAAAGGGAGCGAGAATCAAGTGGCAGATCACCTATCACGATTAGAAAGCCGGTCATATGTGAAGGAAGGTGACATTATCAAAGAAGAGTTCCCAGATGAGCAGCCCTTGGCAATAAGGGAAGCTGAAATCCCTTGGTATGCAGACATTGTGAATTTTCTAGTGAGTGTAGTCTATCCACCGGAGGCTACGGCTCAGCAGAGAAAGAAGTTGAGACATGGTTGCAGGTACTGTATTTGGGATGAGTCGTACTTGTTTAAGCAGGGACCGGGTCAGGTGATGAGAAGATGCATTCCGGAGAGCCAGATTGTAGAAGTGTTGAGTTGCCACTCTTCATTGTATGGAGGGCACCACGGAGGCGAGCAGACAGCACACAAGGTGCTACAGTCAGGTTTCTTTTGGCCTACACTATTTAGAGACTCTATGGCATACGTAAAAATGTGTGATAGATGTCAAAGAACAGGCACAATTGGTAGAAGGCAAGAAATGCCGCTGTAGTAGATATTAGAAGTGGAGATCTTTGATGTATGCTGTATAGATTTCATGGGCCCGTTCCCACCGTCATTTGGTAATCGTTACATCTTGGTGTCCATTGATTATGTATCAAAGTGGGTTGAAGCAATAGCTTGCCCCAGGAATGACAACAAGGTGGTAACAAAATTTGTGAAAAAGCATATTTTCACCAGGTTCGCGACACCCCGAGCCATTATTAGTGATGGAGGGGCTCATTTTGTAAATGCAAGTTTCAAGAATTTGCTAGCTAAGTATGGGGTGCGCCATAAGGTAGCAATAGCATATCATCCCCAAACTAGTGGGCAAGTGGAGGTGTTGAACAGAGAAGTAAAGTAGATTCTACAGAAGACAGTGAATGCACAACGTAGTGATTGGTCAAGCAAACTCGATGATGCATTGTGGGCTTATAGAACTACGTACAAGACACCAATTGGGACTTCTCCGTACAGATTGGTCTATGGAAAGGCGTGTCATCTGCCTGTAGAACTAGAAAACCGAGCTTTCTGGGCCGTGAGGAAATTGAACATGGATCTAGAGCTAGCTGGTAAGAAGAGGCTGATGCAACTCAGCGAACTTGATGAGTTTCGTTGGCATGCTTATGAAAGTGCCAAGTGCTACAAAGAGAAAACAAAGAGGTGGCACGATAAGCATATGGTGCATCGGATCTTTGAGCCGGGGCAGAAAGTATTGCTATTCAATTCAACATTGAGGACTTTTCCAGGAAAATTGCGGTCCAAATGGTCAGGGCCGTTTGAGGTGGTAAGAATGACCCCGCATGGGGCAGTGGAGTTGTGGCAAGAAGATAGAAGTGCCACGTTCTTGGTAAATGGGCAGTGGTATAAGCATTATTTGGGTGAGGACGTTATTCAAGAGAAGACGTCCATCACTCTAGAGGATGATTGAAAGTGAATGACGTCGAGCCGTGATGGTAAACCAGGCGCTGCACGGGAGGCAATCCGTGAAATTATTATAATAGATGAGTAGAAATATTTGAAAAAAAATAATAGAAAAAAAAATTTATTGTTGCGTTGAAACCTATGAATTCTAACCAATTTATTGTGGTGAAATGATTTTCAGGTGGAACGGAGGGCAAAAATGCAAAGAAGCAAAGAAAAAAAATTAAGGTGAGATAAATAAAAATTGGCATTACAATGAGCCAACGCGTTGGCTCTGTGTCACGGAGGAGGTGCTCCGCGTGACCCTCCGTGACACATTGCAGCCTATTCTGGATTTTAAAACAAATTCCAGAACAGGGGCGTGATGGCTCTGTGTCGCGGAGGGGGTGCTCCGTGTTACCCTCCATGACATGTTGAGTGTCATTTCGCGTCGGGTCACACCGGGTCGCCGGGTAACCCACGCGAAAAACACTTTTAAAACCTCGATTTTCCCCCATTTCTTCCTTATTTTCCATTCCCTCCGCAACCAAAACCCCAAATTCCCTTCTCCCCCAACGTGACACGGACCTAGGCACAAGTTTTCTTCAAGTTTTCTTCAATTTCATCGGATTAAAGGTATGTTCTTGAACTTTACCTCATTTTTACTTGAAGTTTCGATTCTTGAACATGTGTAGTGATTGAAACTTGCCCTAAGTGAAGATTAAGCTTGAATTCATTTACGTTATGATTGATTGATGTTCATAGTATTGTTGTGAGTATATGAACTCGATGAATGCATGTGTTATTGAATTTTTGCGAAATTGTTAGCTAGGGTTGGAATTTGAATATGAAGAAGACTAAAATTGTTTGAAATGTTAAACAAAGTTGGGTTGTGCATGTTGGGTGAATTGAATTATGTTGTGATTAATGTTGAATATGCTACGTGGTCAAGGGGTTTTCGGGAGAATGAAACTGGTGAATTGCATAGGGTGTTGAGAACAAAAATTTGGCTAAGTGCTATGATGGTGGAAGTGAATCGTTGGCGATAATTTTATTCATTGTACGAAGTCTGAGTAGTACATAGTAATTGTTCCATCGATTTATATGAATGCACTAAGCCGGTTGAATGTTAAGAATGAGAAAAATCATGAATGTCTTTTCAAAATTGTTTTGATTGTGGCTAAGGACTAAGTGTGGGGTGACCTAATTAAACCCAACCTTAGTTGAAGCTAATTATGACTTGAATAACATTGGGATTGTATGTTCGATTATACAGGAACAATGTTAGGAAGGCAAGACAAGGGAAAGGGCGCATCCACATCGGGCGCTGACAGAAAAAGAATAAGATTGGGAACAGCAGTTCCAGCAGCACCAGCGGTTCCGAGAGGCCAACGCCGATAATACAGAACTCGATGGGTGACTGACGAAGGGAAGAAATGGTATGAAAAACACAAAGAAACCAAATACTTCCCGGAAGAGCATATATCAAGGGAGCCACTAGCACAGGAATTCACACGGATTGTACACCGGATTGACACCGCTGGGCTGAACTTCATCTTTGAAGAGCCCAGGGAGTGCAATCTCCATCTCATTCGAGAGTTCTATGCCAATTGGAACCCGACCCTCCGCAGTCACACTATCAAGATCAGGGGGCAGGTTGTCACTTTTGAGCCCCATCACCTGAATGCCATCTTGGGGGCGCGAGACACAAACGCCCATGTCCTTCGACAGCTGAACATCACTCCACCTTATGCGGACATCAGACTCACTCTATGTAGAGCCCGTTCAACAGCAAGGTAGAGCAGGCACAAGGAGAGGGGCTACCATCAGACACTGCCCTACTCGCAGATGAATAGGAAAGCCAGGATCTGGCTTAAAATTGTATGCTCATGCTTGATCCCGAGGGTGCACATGACAGATGTCACCCGGGACTGAGTCTTCTTGGTGTATACCTGATGAAGGGGCTTGCAATAAATGTTGGGGCGGTGATTATCTCCTCCATGAAGAGAGCCCGACTACATCAGGGGCACAGATATGGGTTCGATGGTTTGCTTACCACTTTCCTGAGGGGCCACGATATCGAGGAGGAGGCCTTGGATTACATCCCACAGATTGACAGGCGCTCCTTGGATGTTACCAAAACCAAGGTACCTGACACTACTCATGGGCCGATGCTCACACTAGCCGAGCGACATGCTTGGGATGATCAGTATATGGCCCATATGTACGGGATGCAGATGTTGCAGCTGCACATTGGCGGGAGGCCTGCAACGGAGGATGAGCTATGGCAGCTCGAGCTGGATTATCCATTCGGCGAGAATGCCCAAGCTTTATGCAGAGTGGGGCCCGTATTTGTGGAGCCTGTAGATGATGACATCCCCACCAATGAGGAGACACGACGGGAGGACTCAGATGTTGAGTCAGATAAGGACAGCGTGGGCGATTCTGATATGGGAGATGAGGCAACGGTACCTGATGAAGAAGTTGAATACTTTGATTGATCAGGGAGTTTCACCACCCACCTTTGTGATATGTTGAATTTTGTGAACACTGGGGACAGTGTTCGGTTTAAGTGTGGGGTGGGAGTAGTTAGGTGCCAGCTGTTTCGTTGTTGTTTTTGTGTATGTTTATGTGTTGTGTTGTTGTGCCTGTGAAAATTGTGACCCTGTGACTTTGTGTGGTATGTCTGTAATTAAGTTGGTATTGTAATGAATGTTAAGTTGTTGTGTGTTGTGTTGAGCTGTTGTTGAATGGTTGTTGTGTAAATATTTTTGTTTTCTATCGAAATTATCGAAAATTTTAAAATTTTTCGTTAAATTTCTTTTATGTTGGGTTTCTCGGCCTTTGTTTTCGGTGCTTTTATCGATAATAGTCCCATTGAACCGAAGTCATAGATAGTGACCGTTCCCTATGATGGATGGATGACGACCGTCTTAAGGGAAATGTAGTCGATAGGAGTAGTTTTTTTCTTTCGTTCTTTCTTTTGTTTGTGTCCTAAATGTGTCGCTACTTCATGGTTCGGAATTCTTGCCACGTGTTGTACATGATATTAAGTTGCAAAGGTGATTCGTATGAAAGCATGCAAATGTGTAAACATGTTGAGATACCTAGGCCATAGAGTTCGATTCGGTGTTATCGAGGCTTAATGTGAATTCTTGTAATTAGCTGATTGAAGAGTCTGTGAATATGTCTTGAGTTGAGCATGTGCATTGAGTGTGAGGTGAGGGTTCGATTATTCCATGCTATTGTGATCTGTCTAGAACTTGTCTGGTGTGTGTACGAAACGAAATGAAGGATGTGTATTGTAGGAAAGGATGTAGGCATTTCTTTGATTAAACTAAATGTTTCTCCATTATCATACCTACCTTGAATGTACATCCTAGTTAGCCCCATTGAGCGTTTAGCCTATTTTTTTTCTTTCATTGAAGAGGTACAAACCAATCTTAATCCCTTCTTTCCATTAGCCGTGAATTTGATCCAAAACTCTTAAGCGCTCAAGAAAAATAATTTTCCCACAGAGTAAAGGAGTGAGAAGTGTGAAAAGGAAAGAAAAGCAGAAGTGGTGAAAGTTAAAGAAAAGGTCAAAGGTGCACTTGCTGAAATTAAATAAACTAAAGATGTATAACTAATCTTTGCTAGTAAGTCGAGCGTGCTTAAAGAAATGGGAACAAGAACAAAGAAAAAATTCTTCAAGAATGGGAGGATGAAGGAAAAAAAAATTTGACCTTAATGATGGTGGGATGTATTGAAAAGCGCTTAAGGAAGCTAGTTGCTATTATTGGTTAGCCCAGTATTTGCTAGTTCCTTAGCTTACATTACAACCCGTTAAGTCCTACGTGATCTTACATCACTCATCATTATATTAGTGGAGTAATACACTAGAGGCAAGCCTATGGGTCATGACATGATGCATGTGAATTCCTTGGGAGAGAGAGTGAAATTGTATTCATATACCCCGACATGTAGTGCTTTGGAAATCATATGATAGCAGAGGGGGTAGTTTTCTTGTTGTGTGAGGGCACATGCTTGACGAGAGATTTATTTCGTGTCGGATGTCTTGATCAGTTGATTTGCACGAGTTTGCCAAGATCGAGAATTGATTCTTGAGCTTAGGCGGTCTTAATGTGATGTAATTCATTGTATTGATGAGACTATGCATGTTTTCTTGATGATTTGCTATATTAAATAATCGGTATAGCCGTAGCTTGAATTGTCAAAGTAGCTATGCGTGAGTGTCAATTGCATGAGATGTGAGAATACTGTTCGTGGACGAACAAGAGTTTAAGTGTGGGGTAAGTGATCTTGGGCAGAATTTGATGCCCAAGTGATACTCAAATGCTTCATTTCGACTTGTTTGTATATCATTTTCGTATACATTCTCATGTGATTTGTAGTTAAATGTGAATTTATACTAACCAACATGATTAGTGTTGTTTTGCAGGTAAAATGGAATTTTGGGAGGCTAAGATACATGTTGGTAAAATCGGGAATGAACTTGGAAACAAGGAGTGAAAAAGAACATGGAAGATCAACAAAAACAAGGGCTCCGCGAAGGACTCGTGTCACATTACCATCGCGGAGGCACTCTGCCTCAGAGGAAATAAATTTGGCAATTTCCAGTGAAGGTGCGCGATAGCACCGTGTCACGTTGGCCAGGCTCTGCGATGCAGGCCGTGGCACGTTGAGGTTAAATTGCCTATGGGCCGACTTCTAGTGAGGGTCTGCGATACCTCTGTGGCATGGAGGGAGTGCTCCGCGATACACTCCGTGCCACGTTGCTTGTTATTTCGGGAAAAATTCTCAATAGTATAAATAGCACACTTAGGTTTTATTTTAAACATTCTGACTTGGTTGAGCAAGAACGTGGGTTACAGGCAGTTGAGGGGACAAAAATTCTAGGGTTCTTCTCTATCTCTTTCTCTTTTATCTCAATTGTTTGTATGAATTACACTTATTTGATGATGTTTAATCAACAAATGAGTGGCTAACTTCACTTCTTGCTGAGGTTAAGAACAATTGTAGTGGAATGTAATTGTTAATCATTTCAGTTTTCATCTTTTCTTCAATGGTTGTTCTATCAGTTCTTGTTCTTACTGCATTAATGTTTGGCCAATGTTAATGTATATCTAAGAAATCCAATTTTGATTTTGAAAAGGAAAGAAATTGGAAAGATGTGAATTGGTAGGATATGATCTCTTCTTAGTTTGGAAAATTGAGAATTGATTTACATTCAGAATAGAAATATATCTGAAAGTCTTATTAGTCAATTAAGGAATCGAGAATGTATGGCTAGAACATGAAATTCTTTTATCACAGAAATGTAGATTAAGACTCATGATTCTTAAGTTGTATAGGAGTCGAAAGTTCCAATCCATAGGCAATAATTCTTGACTAGCAACCGAAGGAAAGATTAACTGAATTGTATTGATAAATTAATTCCCTGCATGTTCGTTTTAACCTCAGCTTGCTCATTTCTATTGTTCAGACTAACTTTATAATTTTGCTTTAGATTCTTATTAATTAGTAAACTCAAACTCTCAACATCTTATTTATTTAGTTGTCTGCATTCTTAAAGATATAGTTCATTAACACTTAAGTTAATTAGTACTGTAGCTCAGTCCCTGTGGGATCGATACTTGGCTTTACTTAAGCGACTTTACTACTTGTTCGACCACGTGCACTTGCATGTAGTCACAGCAGAAGCCGAACAGGGATGACACATGAGGACCCACAACAGCACTTACAGAATTTCCTGGAGATCAGTGACACTTTTGTCCCCACCGGAGTGTCAACTGACTATGTCCAACTCACCCTCTTTCCATTTTCACTATTGGGAGAGGCAAAGAGGTGGTTCAAGGCTGAGCCACCGATTTCCATACTTCTTGGGATGGCCTAGCAAGAAAGTTCCTCATCAGATTCTTCCCTTTAGGCAAGACTGCCAAGCTTAGAAGTGAGATATTAAGTTTCAAGCAGAGCCCGGAGGAGAACCTATATTTGTCTTGGGAGAGATTCAAGTCATTGTTGGATTGCCCCCATCACTAGTAGTCCAATGAGGTGTTAGCTCACACCTTTGTGGAGAGTCTAGACCCACATACGAAGATATTGTTAGACTCTGCATCGGGTGGGCAAGCATTGGAGAAGACGTATGATGAGCTGTACACTATTGAATAGGATTGCTCAAGGACTGTTAGTTTCAGCCAACTTAGTGCTTGACATACAATTGGGATGACCTCCTTAGAGTATCCACTAGGATATCTGACTTGCACAACTGGGATGACCTCTTGAACAACTTGTATGTCAAGCACTAAGTTGGCTGAAACTAACAGTCCTTGAGCAATCTTTTTCAACAGAGTGTACAACTCATCATATGTCTTCTCCAATGCTTGCCCATCTGATGCAGAGTCTACCAATATCTTCGTATGTGGGTCTAGACTCTCCATAATGGTGTGAGCTAACACCTCATTAGATTGCTGGTAATGGGGGCAGTCTCTCAGCAATGACTTGAATCTCTCCCAATCCAAATATAGGTTCTCCTCCGGTCTCTGCTTGAAACTTAATATCTCACTTCTGATCTTGGTAGTCTTCTTTGAAGGGAAGAATCTAATGAGGAACTTCCTTGCTTCGTCATCCCAAGAAGTAATGCAATTCGGTGGCTCAATGTTCAACTACCTATTTGCCTCTCCCAACAGTGAAAATGGAAAGAGGGTGAGTCGGACATAGTCAGTTGACACTCCGGTGGGGACAAAAGTGTCACTGGTCTCTAGGAAATTCTGTAAGTGCTACTGTAGGTCCTCATGTGTCATCCTAGTGAACTAGCCACTAGAATGTAATAGCTGCACCATATTCTGTTTCAGCTCAAAGTTTCCTTCGGGCTTCAATTTGCGGATACTGGAGGTCACATTCGTCACTAGTAGGATTTCCACTTTGCAAACTGGTTGGGCCGCCATCTAATTAGGCAACAACTCTGCTTGCCCAATTGGTGGACGTTGTTGTAACTACTCTTGTAACCTTTTCAACTTTCACTCTAGGGCTTCTCTCCTGAGCAAACGTAGTTGGCATTCAGGTTCCAACAATGGTTCCACCAGCTCTCTATTCCTTGCCAGTTCTGCAAGGACAACCTATCACCTGCAATATATAAGACTAAGAGAAAGATTTTCAACACATAAGGAAAATAAAAATCACACAACAACCAAAAATTTCACTAAACGATGCTAGTCCCTGGCAACGGAGCCAAAAACTTGTTGCGCCCTAGCGCACGCGGTCTTACAAGTAATATAGTGGCCCTTTTAAGAGCCGGATGTCTAACACACAGAGACTGGGCTAATTCAGAGAATATTCAAGTTAAAATGTTAAGTTTCAAGTGTTGATTTAAGAGATTTTAGATAATTTTAATTAAATCTAGGGTGATCAAAAGATAATCGAAAAACAATACAAGAAGCAACTAGAGTTAAGGCCTAATAATCATGCAATGCTACAATTCACAATAGGTCAAGTATGAAAACTTCAGTTGTTGTCTCACAGAGTCAAAATGCAGTGTTCATGGTCTTTAGAGCCTCTAAACACAACAAATTTGTCTCACACCTACATCGTTGAGTGGGATGTGACGTCCTAATTCATGAGCAATTTAACTACGTGGATGTGGTTTACAGGGTTTATGTCCTTGATTATGGACTTTTGTACCTCTAATATTTTAACCTGACTTAGCTTCAAAACTACTTCTACGAGCGGTGATGTTACAATTCTAAGTCGGTGTCTAGCTATCATCCCGTTTTATTAACCAAGCAAGGAAAATTAGGTATAGTTTCTATCATAACCGCGAATCTTATTGTAAAGACAAAAACTTTCTCCCTACATTCTTCCATTCTAGCCTAGGGTTACTCCTTTGAACTTTTACCTAAGCTTAACGAGTTTGTTTTCATGGTGATCAAGCATGAAAACAACAATAACTAAGAATGCAAGACAAAAAATTAACTAAGAACTCAAACCAAAGATGAATTCATGCAGTTACATTCATATCATGTGGCCTCAATCCTAGAGGAAGGGTTTTAGCCACTCATGTTTGTACAATTACTCAAAAATATGATTAAAATAATGTACTTACAAGAATAATTAAAAGAGAATGAAAATCCTTGAACCCTAGGTGAAGTTCTTCGCTTCTCCTTTCTCTCTTCTCTTCTTTCCCAAAATATTTACGTGATAATGATTTTAGAAGCTAAGGGTTTAATTTATACTAAGTGGGAATTTATAAAAATTGGCCGAACATGGGATTGCTCCTTGCCACGCTTCCCATTGCGTAACAGCAGCTTAGTGGCATAGAGGCATTGCACATGGCCATTGGAATGTGGCTTCTCAGTAGGTCTTGTATGAGGCACCTGCCCGTCGCTCAGCATGGCACGCTGCTGGGCGCACTTTACGCCTGCAGTGGCACGTCGCCCATCGCGCAGGGCATCACCTGGCAGCTTCACTCGCGCGTGTAGCCTAGGCGTGGCATGCTGCCTGGTGCGGCCAGTCCTCTCCATGTGCGACATCATACGACTCTTTTGCCTTTTATTCCAAGCTTCTTCCTCAATCTTTAGCCATCATATTTAGTCCCTCCTAAGCATTTTACACCTACTAAAGAAAGAATAATCATATTAACAAAGACTAATCATATTGGAATAAAAAAAACTGAATTCACATGAGAATGTAATCAATTAAATCAACAAACATGGCTAAAGCTAAGTTGTAAATAACACTTAGGCACGTAATTATGCCCAATATCATTAGGACCACATAGGAGAGTGCCTAGTTGGCTCAGATGTTTGATTCGAGTGTGGGAAACCTGGGCACAAGCACAAGGAGTGACCTTAGGTTAGACATGGTGACAGCAGAGGTTGTGCCCAGGCCACCAGTTCAGCAGTAGCTCCAACAACACTTCTTTTCTAGAAGGGTACTTCTACTGGTGCATCTGGCGATCAATGCTAGAATAGATTCTATGCACTCTCCTCTGGCCAGGAGCAGGAGACTCACCTGATGTGGTTATGGGTATGTTATGAGTATTTTATATTGATGTGTATGCATTTCTTGATCCTAGAGCCACATTATCCTTTGTGCCTCCTTATGTTGTTGTCTGTTTTGGTGTCAGTCCTGAAATCTTATCTGAACCCTTCTCAGTCTCTACTCCAATCGGTGACTCTGTTAAAGGTCGACGGGAATACAAAAATTGCTCTGTCATAGTCCTTCAGAAAGTCACTTCAGCCGACCTAGTAGAGTTAGACATGACTGATTTTGATGCAATCTTCAGCATGGATTGGCAACATGCATGTTATGCTTCAGTTGATTGTAGAATCCGTTTTGTAGAGCTTCAATTTTTGGGTGAGCCAGTCTTAGAAAGGGAGGGTAATTCAGATGTTTCTGTAGGTCGCTTTATCTCCTACCTAAAGGCCAGAAAAATGATTTATGAGGATTATGTTTACCATATAGTTTGGGTTAAGGATGCTATATCTGAGACCCCGACTCTCCAATCTATCCCTATTGTATGTGAGTATCCAGAGGTGTTCCTAGATGATCTACCAGGAGTCCCTCCCTAGTGGGAGATTGACTTTGGTATTGAACTTCTTCCCGATACGCAACCTATATCTATTCCTCCTTATAGAATAGCTCCAATCAAGCTAAAGGAGTTGAAAGAATAGTTGAAAGATCTCATATATAGGGGGTTTATTATGCCTAGAAAGTCTCCATGGGGTGCACCGGTTCTCTTTGTTCAAAAGAAGGATGGTTCTCTTCAAATGTGTATTGATTATTGTCAGTTGAATATGGTCACAATCAAGAATAAGTATCCCCTCCCCAGGATTGGTGACTTATGTGACAAGTTTCAGGGTGCAAAATGCTTTTCAAAGACAGAACTCAGATCCAACTATCACCAACTCAGAGTTAGGGAGAGTGACATCCCGAAGACAGCCTTCAAGACTCGGCATGGTCACTATGAGTTCATAGTTATTTCTTTTGGACTAACGAATGCCCCTGTAGCTTTCATAGATTTGATGAACAGAGTGTTCAAGCAGTACTTGGATATGTTCACGATTGTCTTCATAGATGATATCCTCATATACTCTCAGAGAGATGAGGAACATGCCACTCCCTTAAGGGTTGTCTTGCAGACTCTTAAGGACCATCAGTTGTTTGCTAAGGTTAGCAAATGTGAGTTTTGGCTTGTCTCAGTGGCATTCTTGGGTCATGTGGTGCTTGGTGAGGGTGTTCAAGTGGACTCTCGAAAGTAGAGGCAGTGAAGAATTGGCCTAGACCTGTTAGTCCTACAGATATCAGGAGCTTTTTCGATTTAGCTAGTTACTACCGGAGGTTTATAGAGGGCTTTTCATCCATCAAAACACTATTGACCAAATTAACTCAACAGAAGGCTAAGTTTTAGTTGTCTGATGCTTGTGAGAAGAGCTTCTAGTAGTTGAAAACTCGACTCACTTCAGCCCCAGTTTTGACTCTACTGAGGGTACCAATGGTTTTGTGGTGTATTGTGATGCTTCGAGGATCTACCTTGGGTGTGTATTGATGCAGCGTGGCAAAGTAACTACATATGTTTCTAGGTAGCTTAAGACCCACGGAAGAAACATCTGACTCATGATCTCAAGTTGGCGGCAGTAGTCTTTGCCTTGAAAATTTGGAGGCATTATTTGTTTGGGGTGCATATGAATGTGTTCACGGACTACAAGAGCCTACAGTATGTGTTCACCCATAAGGACTTAAACTTGTGACAAAGGAGATGGCTAGAACTTCTCAAGGATTATGATATAAGTATCCTGTACCATCCAGGTACCAATGTAGTGGCAGATGCCCTTAATAGATTGCCTATGGAGAGCGTGTTCCACGTTGAGGATGGGAGGAAGGAGTTGGTGAAGGATGTTCTTTGTCTTGCACGGTTAGGGGTTTACCTTGTTGACTCAACAGATGGTGGTGTCATTATTTAGAATGGGTTCGAATCTTCATTAGTTACAGAAGTCAAGGCAAGGCAAGATGAGGATCCGATATTAGTAAAGTTGAAAGAAGCGGTCCAGAATCAGAAGGTGTAGTTCTTCTCCCAAGGGGGAGATGGTGTGCTTCGATATTAGGGTCGTTTATGTGTTCTGGGTATTGATGATTTGAGAGAATGGATGTTACTCATGATTCCCGATATTCTATCCATCCAGGAGCCACCAAAATGTACCGTGACCTACAGGAAGTCTATTGGTGGAATTGCATGAAGAAGGATATAGCAGAGTTTGTGGCTAATTGTCTAAATTTTCAAAAGGTGAAAGTTGTGCTGTGAGTTTACAGCACTTTCGATGTTCAAAGCAAAGAAAATAGCATGGACTTGGGTGTGTTTATATGGATATAAGGCACTTTTTCTTTGGTTACTAGAGAAATAGGTGTTGGAGCAAGAATGTGCAAAAAATAGCTTGAAAGTACAGAAAATATGCTAAAGTCACAGTCTCAGTACGAGTCGTAGGATGATTCTATGAGCCGTATTGAAGACCATGAAAAGTTTTAGATGGATAAGTTGTGAAGAGTGCATCCTACCACTCTCAGTACAAGTCGTATAATGCTTGTACAACTCATAGCATTGAGTCGTGGAAATATTCAAAAGAATTGAACAAGAGGCTGACTCCTAACACGGATAGACAGTACGAGTCGTACCATCACACTTGTGACAATCTTTAGAAAAATTGAGAATTCTCAGAGTCAAGCCATAGAAAAACAGTATGAATCATACCAAGGCCCAACACTTAGCCAAATTTCAGCAAGCCAAGGACATACGGATAGCATGTAATACCCATACAATCTTGCTACGGGTCATAGGATCTGTCGTGGCTCAGGCGGCACCAGTTATGGAAATTTACCCTATTAGCTTAGGAAAAGGATTCTTATGTCTATATAAATACTTTTTTATGTTTTATTTCTAGTAGAAGATGTGAGAAGACATTAGAGAACTTTAGAGAACATAGAGACAACATAAAATTGAGTTGATTGGCGTGTGATCAACCTTTTCTTGATTTCTTCTTGATCTTTGTGAATTGTTCTTGAGTTATTTCGGATATAATCAAAGAAGTTTTTCTCTCATCTACCATTGTAAGTATTAAATTATGTGCTTAATTATGAATGCATATAATTACCTTGCAACTATGAGAGGCTAAACCTCCATAGCTAGGGTTATGGGAACCATGGTGGATTAATGAGTTAGGTTTGTACAAAAGTGATTCAAAACCAATGCAAAATAATTGTATTGTATTCTTCTTAATGGTGTACAACGTTAGGACTTTCTCGAATTCTTTACTTGCTTAAGCCTCGAGAGGTAGAGATTAGGAAAAGAGAGTTACAACAAAGCCTTGATCTTGATGATCATTGTATTAACTTGAGTTGTGGTCATGGGATAGTTAACTTTGGAACAAATTGATAACGGTTAATTTGAAATCTCTCATGAGACCTGACCCGGTGATTGAGTATAGTCGTTCAATAGGGACGAACCTGTCATTTGGATGAACCCTGGTTATCAATTCTACAAGTAAGCATTGGTATTGATCATGTGTGTATACCCTAAGCAGTTATGAACCCTTGGGGACACAAACCCTATTTATTCTTAACTCTTAATTTTACATCACAATTTCAATCATATTTTTTAATTATTATTTTTCTTAAACCCCCCAAATTAGAGTAACTAACCAACAAGTTCACTTACTGGTATTAGTCTAGCTTTTCCATATTCTCTGTGGATTTGACCCCAACCTCTTTGTTGGGTTCTTTATTGACAACGTCTGCTTCATACTTCAGTAGGAGGTCTGGTTTGAGCGTTATCAAAAAGTGGCGCTATTGCCGGGGAATACAACTAAGATTAGATTAATTGCTTGTATTTAACTTTTTGTTGTTATTTCTTATTTTACGTTTATGTTTTTTGTTGTTTTGTCTCATCCAGGGCACCTCATGGCAAGGCCAAGCATTTAAGAAAGCGGAGGATGAGTCTGAGCTCCTTGATGAAGTCTAAGTAGTCAAGATACTTACGTTGTGCCACAATGTTAAATTAGGCGCTGCATGGGAGGCAACCCATGGATGGTGAAGTCTGAGTAGCCCCAGGTATGTTCCCTTCCCTCTGTTTTTGCATTCTATACTTCAGGGATGAAGCATACTTTTTAAAAAAGGGAGGAGGTGCACTTGTTATTTTTGGGGATTTTAATTCGTTCGAGGGTTTTTCTTGCCGTGTTTCATTTCCCTCGGGCATGCTATCTAGTAGAACCGGCATGTTTAGGATTTTATTTTCTTATTTTGTGATTTTTGTTTATTTAGGAAATAACTTAGGAGTACTCAGCCAATGAAAGTGCACTAGTTTTGAATTTTTGAAAAAATTGACCCTGTTTAAAATTTTTGATGCATTAGAGATGTATTTGTGATTGCATGCATGATTTTTGTGGATCTTTTGATGTCATTTAGTTTATTAGAATGAGTAGTCTTGTTAAGCCATGTGTAAACCAGACAGGTAAAAGTGAATATAAGTCATGTTCCATGAGTGAGTGAGGTTTGATATTTAGTTCAGTACTATGTTGAAGATCTAGAACTTGCCTGGTTGTTCTTTGCATAGGCTAAGGATGGTTGGTTAGGATATGATAATAGGCCATTTTTGTTAAGCTCACTTTTAGCCTAAATGACCCTACTAAAATCATATGATTCCCTTGATCCCAATTTGAGCCTTTAATAGACCATTTTTCTTTGACTAACTGATGAACCATATCCATTTTTTAATAATGAACCTGTTTTGGCCTGGTCCTTCCTTGGACATTGTGAACCTCAACATAGGAAAAATGCCTAAGTTGAGGGTGGCTAGAGTAGGGGTGAAAAAATGGTGGGAACGGGGAAAAGGGAAAGAATAGAGAAAAGGTTAAAAATGAGGTGTGGTGTGACAAATGAGAAAAAAAAGAGAGATGAAAAAGTTGAAAATCTTGAAAAAGAAAATTCAAAAGAAAAAAATAATGCTTGAAAAGGTTGAAAATACACCTCACGCATACAAATGCATACAAAAGAGGTAAAAAGAGAGGAAAAGGAATGAAAAGAAAAGAGAGTGAAATAGGTGAACGGTGAAGCCAATGTATGTAGTGCCAAGGAAGGGTTAGTCACTTAAAAATCTCTCGTATTTATCATGTCCAGCCTAAATCCTACATTACAAGCCAAAGCAAGTCCTACAGTGATCTTAATCTGACCATTTGACAGACTGAAGCGGAGAAAATAAGGGCAAGCTTATGGTATCTGATACACAGTTCTTGAAACTTCTTTGCGAGAGTGAGAGTCTCACTTGTTTAGTCCCATGCAATATCTGACACTATATCTGTGAGTGGGAACTTTATTTTTTATAAGGGTATATAAGTTATGTTTACTTTTACTATATTTTTTATAAGGGTATATAAGTTATGTTTACTTTTACTATTAGTCTGTGCGAAAAGCATCGACGATGAACTGATTGCATGTTGATAGCTGGATGACATATCTTGATTCCTGCTTAGCATGTTTTCTGGTTGCTTATGGTACATTAGCTGATCATAGTTCATGGAAGAAGGGTCAAAAAGTTGTTGAATGTGTAGTGCAAATTTTGTTTGGTATTGGCTGTAGTATCCTAGGTTTATTTTCTAGTTGAGTGTCATGTTTAGTTTTTTCTTTTCTTTGCCTGAGGAGATGCAAAAGTCTTAAGTTGAGGGTGTTGATGTGCTGCGAGTTTACAACACTTTCGACGCTCAAAACTAAGAAAATAGCATGGACTTAGGTGTGTTTATATGGATATAATGAACTTTTTCTTTGGTTAAAGGACAAATAGGTGTTGGAGCAATAATGTGCAAAAGATAGCTTGAAAGTGCAGAAAATGTGCTAAAGTCACAGTCTTAGTACGAGCCATACTGAAGACCGTGAAAAGTTTTAGATGGCTAAATTGTGAAGAGTGCATCTTACGACTCTTAATACGAGTCGTACAATGCTTGTACGAGCCATAGCATTGAGTCGTGGAAATATTTAAAAGAATTGCACAAGAGGCTGACTCCTAACATTGACAGACAAAATGAGTCATGGCAGCAAGGTACGAGTTGTACCATCACACTCGTGACGAAGTTCAGAAAAATTGAGAATTCTCAAAGTCAAGCCACGGAAGAACACCAAGACCCAACTCTTAGCCTAATTTCAGCAATCCAAGGACATGCCGATAACAGGTACGATCCTTACAATCCTGCTACGTGTTGTAGGATCTGTCATGGCGCAGGCAACACCAGTTATGGAAATTTACCCTATTAGCTTAGGAAAAGAATTTTTATGTCTGTATAAATACTTTTTATGTTTTATTTTCAATAGAAGACGTGAGAAGATGTTACAGAACTTTAGAGAACATAGAGACAACATAGAATTGAGTTGATTGACTTGTGATCAACCTTTTCTTGATTTCTTCTTGATCTTTGTGAATTATTCTTGAGTTATTTCAGATATAATCAAAGAAGTTTTTCTCTCATCTACCATTGTAAGTATTGAATTATGTGTTTAATTATGAATGCATATCACAACCTTGCAACTATGACAGGATAAAACCTCTATAGCTAGGATTGTGGGAACCATAGCGGATTAATGAGCTAGGGTTGCACAAAATTAATTCAAAACCAATGCAAAACGCTTGTATTTTATTCTCTTCATACTTAAATGTTTCTTAATGGTGTACAACGTTAGGACTTGCCTGAATTCTTTACTTGCTTGAGCCTAGAGAGGTAGAGATTAGGAAAAGAGAATTACAACAAAGGCATGATCTTGATGATCATGGTATTAACTTGAGCTGTGGTCACAGGATAGTTAAATTTAGAACAAATTGATAATGATTAGTTTGAAATCGCTCATGAGACCTAACCCAATGATTCAGTATAGTCATTCAACAGGGACGAACTAGTTGTTTGGATGAACCCTAGTTATCTCTACAATTAAGCATTGGTATTGATCACGTGTGTATACCTCAAGCAGTTATGAACCCATGGGGACACAAACCCTAGTTATTCTTAACTCTTGATTTTACATCACAATTTCGACCATTGTTTTTAATTATTGTTTTTCTTAAACCCCCAAATTGGAGTAACTAACCAACAAGTTCACTTTATAGCATTAGTCTAGATCTTCCATATTCCTTATGGGTTCGACCCCAACCTCTTTGTTGGATTCTTTATTGACAATGTCCGCTTCATACTTTAGTAGGAGGTGTGGTTTGAGCGTTATCATTGAGCGTCATAGAATTGGGTGTATGTTACAAGACATTAGTATCCCTACTTGGAAGTGGGAAGAGATCAACATGGACTTCATCATAGGGTTGCCTCATACTTGCTAACAGTATGACTTTATTTTGGTGGTTGTGGACAGGTTGACCAAAGCAGCTCATTTCTTATCGGTCAAAACTACCGATTCAGCTGAGGATTATGCCAGATTGAACATTCGGGAGTTAGTATGATTGCATGGAGTGCATTATCCATCATTTTAGATATAGGGACTTAGTTCACCTCCCAATTTTGGAGTTCATTGATAGGGCCAGATTCAATTCATGAGGCCGTGAAGAAAGCTCAGCTTATTAGAGATAGGCTGAAAATAGCTCAGAGTCAATAGAAATCTTATGTGGATGTGAGGAAGAGAGAACTTGAGTTTGAGGTTGACGATTGGGATTTCTGAAAGTGTATCCTATGAAGGGAGTTATGAGGTTCGAAAAGAAGAGGAAGCTTATTCCCTGTTATGTGGGTCTATACAGGATTGTGAGACGTGTTGGTAAGGTGGCCTATGAGTTGGAACTACCAGCAGAGTTAGCTTTGGTGCATCTAGTGTTCCATGTGTCCTTGTTGAAGAAATGCATCCATGATCTAACCTTGGTTGTTCCGGTAGAGATTGTTGGAGTGAGGGACAGCCTTACCTATGAGGAAGGAGTAGTTGAGATCCTTGATCATCAGGTTCATAAGTTGAGGAATAAGGAGATAGCTTCAGTAAAGGTTTTGAGGAGGAATCAGCTTGTCGAGAGATCTACATGGGAAGCCAAAGCAAATATGATGGCTAGATACCCGTACATATTCCCTCCCAGTCCTGTTCCAATTTGATGTATCAGTTTCCCCCCATCATACTCTATTTATTTTCATGCCAAGTTCATATCTCTAAGTTTCTTTCATGTAATAACATGCATATATGTTTCATAAATTCAGTATAGTCATGTATTTCAGTCCAAAATTAGTCACTCTATCAATTTTCAACTTTAGCTATTTAATTTTGGAATTTGCAGTTCCTTCCCTAACCTTTTAGTATGCTTAGTCTACATTCGATGATGAATGTTCCCAATGGGGAGATATTGTAATACCCTGAAAGTCCCTAAAATAAGGCCCAAGAGTTCAAACAAAGAAAATAGGAAATCTGCACCAGTTCATAGAACAAGTCATTAGGTGACCTGTTGTGTGACCCGACGGGTCGTTAAGTGGACCATTGTGTTCTGAGGCATTTAGATGGATGTTGTTTCTCAGGGTACTTAATGGGTTGGGACAATGAGTCTTCGTGACTCCCTACGAGTCACTGCACGACCTATCAAGTGTATATGGGGTAAAGAAATAACTTTTTTGCAGTGTTGGCATCGGATTTAGGGGGGACGAGTTGTCATGCCCTTAACGACTCATTAAGTTGGTTGTAAGGTGAGAAGGTTGGAAGAATGGGAAATTCCAGTAGTGGTGATGAGGGTAGACTACGGGTCGTTAGAGGACCTAACGACTTGTTAGGTCCCTGGTTGGGACTAGCAGTGTCTATATTCCTGTCGAATCATTAGGGGTGTTTTCATAATTTCTAAGCTTCTAAGTCCTAAACCACATAAGTTTAAGCTTGGAAAAGGGTGTTTTAGAGGGATAATCAACCCTAGCCTATTCATTCTGTTCCTAACACTCTAATTAGAAGATCTAAGTCTCTCAAATTCTCTCAAGCTTTCTAAGGTTCTTACTCAAATTTCTCCAAAGAACCAATTGGGTATTTCAAGACTTGTTGTTGATTTCCAATTTCCAGGTATGTGGGCTTATTCAATGATGGGTTCTTCCATCCTCATTCCTTTCTCTAATTAAATTCATGTTCACCCATCCCCCAAATCCTAAATTCGAAATTCAAGGGGGGTTCACATTGGATTATGATATTTTTTCATGATTCTCTTATGGGTAAATTGATACTAATTTATGATTCCCATGATTGGGGTTTTAAGATTCCTTCAAGCTTTCATGAATTGCGGTTCTTATATTACAAGTATGATTATGAACTTCTAGGGCTAAAATTCCTTTTCATGAGATTCTATGATCCTCATAAGATTTCAATTTTCTTAATCCCTAATTTATGTTTTATGATTATAATGCATGATTTCTATAAGAACTCTTCATGAATTTAAAGTATGAGGATTTTCTCAAGTATGCATGACTTTTATGATTATCAAGTTTGTGATTATAGCTGACTCACAGGCCTTTGTTTCATGGCTAGCTCACGTATTTCAAGCATGTTCACGTATATTATGATTTAAACTAGCCCATGAACTTCATGTATGATTTTAAGATATTTCTTATGAGCCACATGCATTTTTTGGGAGTAGTGTCTAGCACCGAATAGACCCTGCATTCAGGAAAATCCTAAGGTCTTGTCAGCCCGAGGCTGTGTTTACAACCGATATATAGATGTTTGTTTTCTTGATTTGAGTCATTGGTAGGCATCAGTGGTGCATATGCTCAGCCAGGTCAGCCCAGATCCCAGTGTGGCATTAGGTGCCAGTCATGCCTCCCAAAGTGGGGTGTGACAAGTTATTCTTATAGGTCACTTCATTTCCTACCTTAAGACCAGAAAGATGATTTTCAAGGGTTGTGTTTAACATTTAGTTCGGGTTAAGGATGCTACATCCAAAGCCCCGACTCTCCAGTTAGTTCCTATAGTGTGTGAATATTCAGATGTTTTTCTAGATGATCTACCAAGAGTCCGTCTCGAGCATGAGATTGATTTTGATATTGACCTTCTTCCCCATACGCAACCTATTGAATGGCTCCAGCTAAGCTAAAGGAGTTGAAAGAATAGTTCAAGGATCTCTTAGATAAGGGTTCAGACTTATCAAGTCCCCATGGGGTGCACCCGTTCTCTTTGTTCGAAAGAAGGATGGTTCTCTTCGTATGTGCATTAACCATCGATAGTTAAACAAGGTTATAATCAAGAACAAGTATCCCCTCCCTAGAATTGATGACTTGCTTGACCAATTTCAGGGTACCAAGTGCTTTTCAAAGATAGACCTCAAGTTCGGTTATCATCAACTTAGAGTTTGGGAATGTGACATCCCAATGGCAGCCTTCAAGACTCGGTATGGTCACTATGAGTTTATAGTTATGTATTTTGGACTAATGAAGGCTCCTGCAGCTTTTATGGATTTGATTAACAGGGTGTTCAAGCTGTACTTGGACATGTTCGTGATTGTCTTTATATACGACATCCTTATATACTGTTGGAGCGAGGAGGAGCATTATGCTCATTTTGTGGATTGTGCAACAGACCCTCAAGGATCGCCAACCGTATGCTAATGTCAGCAAGTGTGAGTTTTGGCTAGACTCAGTGTCAAGTTTGAGGCTAGGTAAGACGGGAATCCTATTTTGGTAAAGTTGAAGGAAGCGGTTCAGAATCAAAAGGTAGGGGTCTTCTCCTAAGGGGGAGATGGAGTACTTTAATATCAGGATCTGTGATTCAGGAGTTGATGATTTGAGGGAGCAGATATTGCATGAGGCTCATGGTTCGTGATATTCTATACATCCAAGTGCCTTCAAGATGTACCGTGACCTATGGGAAGTCTATTAACAGAATGGCATGAAGAATGACATAGCAGAGTTGCGGCTAAGTATCTTAATTGTCAACAAGTGAATTGAGCATCAAAGACTAGGAGGTGTGCTGCAAGACATCAATATCCCCACTTGGGAGTGGGAAGAGATCAATATGGACTTCATTACAGGTTTGCCTCATACTCATCCATAGTATGACCCTATTTGGGTGGTTGAAGATAAGTTGACTAAAGTAGCCTATTTTCTACTGGTCAAAACTACCGACCCAACAGAGGACTATGCTAAATTGTACATTTGAGAGTTAGCTTGGTTGCATGGATTTCCCTTGTACATCATATCAAATATAGGTACACAATTACCTCGCAGGTTTAGAGATCATTTCAGAAGGGACTCGGTACTCAGGTTAAGCTTAGCACAACTTTTCACCCGCAGATGGATGGTCAAGCCGAGTGAACCATTCATGACCCTTGAGGATATGTTGAGAGAATGTGTTATTGACTTGAAAGGTGGTTGGGATGATCATTTACCTCTTATTGAGTTTGCTTGCAGCAACAGTTACCACTCGAGTATTCAGATGGCTCCGTTTGAGGTTCTTTCCGGGCGGAGGTGTAAGTCACCTATTGGCTGGTTCGAGGTAGGTGAAGCTATGTTGATACGGCCAGATTTAGTTCATGAGGTTATGGAGAAAGTTTTACTAATAAGAGAAAGGTTGAAAACAACCCAGAGTTGTCAAAAGTCATATGCCGATGTTAGGAAGAGAGAGCTTGAGTTTGAAGTTGATGATTGGGTGTTCTTGAAGGTATCTCCCATGAAGGGGGTGATGAGGTTCAGAAAGAAAGGGAAGATTATTGCACAATATGTTGGTCCCTACCGAAATGTGAGATATGTTGGCAAAGTGGCCTATGAGTTAGAGCTACCAATGGAGTTGGTTTTAGTACATCTGGTCTTTCATGTATAATTGTTAAAGAAGTTCATTGGTGATTCCACTTTAGTTGTTCCGGTGGAGAGCGTAGGTGTGAAGGACAACCTTAGCTATGAGGAGGTGCTAGTTAAGATCCTCGATTGTCAGGCTCGGAAGTTGAGAAACAAAGAAGTAGCTTCAGTAAAGGTTTAGTAAAGGACAGCTTGTTGAGGAAGCTACGTGGGAAGCCGAAGTAGATATGATGGCTAAATACCTGCATCTTTTCCCTTCCGACTCTATTCCAGCTTGAGATATCAGTTTCCTCCTTAGTATTCTATGCAATATCATGTCTAGTTCATGTGTCTCAGTTTCCTTTATGTCATTGCATGTATATGTGATTCATGAATTCATTCCACTCATGTAAATCAGTCTGGAGTTAGACACTTTGTCAGTTTTAAGCTTAAGATATTTAGTATTTGGGATTTTAGTTCCTTTCCCTACCTTTTCGATATGTTTGCCCATATTTGAGGATGAGTGTTCCTAAGCGGGAGATATTGTAATACCCCAAAAGTCCCTAAGATCAGACCTGAGGCTTGAGCGGAGAAGGCAGGAAGAAATCTGCAGAAGCCACAGAACGACTCGTCCGGTCACACGATGAGTCATGAAGTGGCTCGTGATGAGAAGTTAGGTCAGTGAGGAGTCATGGTCAGGGGGTCTTCATGGATGGTACAATGATTTGTGGTGTCACTTCACCACTCATCAGGTGGCTCATTATTAGGATTCCTAGTAATCAGGATGAAAGGAAGTAATGAGTCGTGTGTCGCCCAAGAGTCATGGTGTTCCTTGTGAAGTATGCGAGTGGGGGGGGTGTAGGCAGTGTTGGCAACGGATTAAGGGATGAGTCTCGTGCACCTACCAACTCATCAAGTGACCTGTGGGTTGAGAAAGTTCAGTAAATGAGGATTTTTCCAGTGAAGATGATGAGAGAGGACCACGAGTCATTAGCAGACCCAATGACTCATTAGGTCCCTCATGGTGACTGGTAGTGTCACTTTTGCCGCAAATTTAGTGAGGGTGCTATAAATCCTAAGCCCCTAAACCCTACACTACATTGTTTTAAGCTCTGTTAGGAGGTTCTTAAGAGGGTTTAGCCTATTCTAACCCCTTCCCTTCCATGCATGCAAAATTAGAGGATATCATAGGAGATCAAGCCTAGAATTTTCAAGTTCTTCCCCAAATCTCTTGGGCTTTCAAGGAAGGGTGTAGATTCAGTTTGCCCAGGTATGTAGGGTCATGAATGAGAGTTTTCATCCACTCTTACGCCCAAATCTCTCTCCAAGTTCATGAATTCAAGTATAAATTCAAGTGTATGATCATATGGTGTTTTAACCCAAATTTATGAAATTCTCTATGATTTCTCTATGGGTCAATTTCCTTCATGTTTCAAATGATGTTTTAAGATTCATGGGTAGATTTTACGTACCAATTGATTACAAATTCATGATTTCACATTTTAAAAAGATTATGCCTAATTATGCAAGTTTATGAAAAATATAGTTTATGATTGATGGTTTCAAGTATGATGAAATATCTAGCATGTATGAATATTTACAAAATTACCCATGTATGTATTTATAATTTTACTTATGATGTCTATTTCATGCAAGCATGATATTAGAATTTGGGCAAGCCCACTCAAGTTAAGCATGATTTCATGATTTAGCCAAGGCTAATAAGTTCAGTTATCTCATGTTTTGGAGTCAAGACTCCTCATGTGTTAAGATTTAAGTTATGTTTTGATATATGATTATATGAGCATTATATATGTTTCGGGAGTAGTATCTAGCACCAAGTAGGCTAGGGGTTCCAAGGTTCCCCAATCTCATAAACTATGCACCAACGTAGGTGTACTTTGGGAGCTCTCAATAGAGTGTTTCCCTGGCCCAAGGGCACATCGTGATATCACACCTTACTTAATCCTTTGCCCTGACAAGGCTTAGGATGTCCCTCTTCCATGTGGGCAAGACGTGGGATCATCATGCACTCATACATGGTAGTTTTCAATTAAGAAGAGTCTCCCATTGTTCCTTATGATTTCAGTAATGCATATACTATAAGAGATTATATCATATTTTCAAAAGGTTTGATCCAAGGATCAATTTATTAGCTTTTACCTATGATTTCAGATATGGCAATCCATATGCACTTATTTTCAGTTTATGTCTATTCATGGTTTCATATATCGACATGCAACCTTTACTCTCAAAATCTTATGATGTTATGATTTATAATATGCATGATTTCAATTTTTACTTACTGAGCATATTTTACTTACCTTTCATACTCAGTATATTTCAAGTACTGACCGCATACTCTATGTTATATCGTTTCATGACACAGGTTCACATGTTCCAACTCAGTCTCGCCATTAGCTAGTCTCCTAAGTTATCCAAGTGCTGTTGTCAGTGAGTCATCCTTTGAGGACCTTCAGTTAGTTGAGTATGTTATTTTAAGCTTCATACTTCTAGTGAGCTAGTTGGAGTGTTGTCCCATCAGCTCGTTAGTATGTTAGAGGCTTTTCAGACATAGACTTGTGTATTCAACTTCGGATTCGGTGATGTGATGTTTCTGTTGGATAAACATTTGTTACTCAGATATCTGCTAATTCAAAATTCAGTTATCAGCTTTTTTATAATGATCTTTAGTTTCCATGTTCATGCCATGGGTTGTAATACCCAGAAGTGCGTAAGAATAGACCCGGAAGTTAAAAGTTAACAACGACAGAAATTGGGAAAAATTGCACAGAACGGGCCATGGAACGACTCGTAGTAACAAACCATGAATCATTGTATATGGTCGTTGGTTAGGGAAGTGTTGGTGGAATTCGAGGTAACGAGTGGTATGGCGACCCCGTTGTGAGATACAACGGGTCATCCTTTGCAGTCGTGGTGAAACATGGATTTCAGCAGGTGGGATACAATGGGTCTACCAACGATTCCTTGTGAGCTATAATGACCCATTGTCACTGGTTATTGTTTGGATGCCTAGGATATCAGTGTAAATGACGGATCAAGACCACGACTCGTTGGAAGCAACTATGAGTCGTGGTGAGGCTCGTGATAAGAAGGTTCAACTTTTGTGATGAGCAAACAACGGATGATGTAACTGATCATTGTTCCATAGGACGAGTCATCCTGTCCGTCCATTTGGTCAGTTTCGGAAGTAAGCTACAACAGTGCAAACCACTAGCGATAATTAGTTCAACCCGGCCAGTTTTCAGAGCAGATTCATTAAGGGCATTTTTGACTTTTCCACGCTGTGATACCCTAAACTATGTCATTTTAGCTTATGAAAGGTGGGTTTTTAGGGGGATAATTTATTCTAAATCCCCATTCATGCATGCCAGAACATAGAGAGGTAATCTAAGGTGATTCAAGGCTCTTCTCTTCAATTCTTCCAATTTCCTTCTTGGGCAACCAAGGAAAGTTAAGAAACAGTTATTCTCAGATATGTAAGGCTATCAATGGGTGATTTCTTCCACACCCATGCCCATCCTCTATGATTTTTACGAAAATTTTATTTAAAAGCTCATGGGGTTTTGAAGATGATTTTTATAAAAGTCTAATGATTTGATAATGGGTTTTGTGATTTTAGAATCTCATCATAATCTATGGGTTTTGATAAGTTTTTATTATCGAAATCATTTATAATCTTATGGATTTTGATTTCTATGAAATTAAGCCTAATTATGCATGACTTATGATGAATTTGATTTATGATCTTCTCTTCAAATGATGATATTTATGAACCCAACATGATTTATGATTTGAATTATGGATTTATGATATTACCTATCATGATTATATGAATTCCAAGCTATATGCATGAATTACAAGTTTGTATGAATCATATGAATTAGGAACTATGTTTTGGCCGACTCACGGGCCTTGTTTCATGGCTAGTTCACATATGTATAAGAATGTTTATGATTATCATAATTTAACTAACCCATGGATTCATGTATGTTATACTATGAGCACTATTTATGTTTTGGGAGTAGTGCCGAACATCGAGTAGGTTCGGAGCCTAGGTTCTGCCTTAGACCTCATAAACTATGTGCCACTGTAGGTATGTTGGGACCTCCTATGGGACTATCCACGACCCAAATGACCCTTTTCATGGTGAATTCACACTTTCATGGTTCTACCCTTGGAAAGGTATGAACACCCTCTCGACTAGGGTCACAAGTCGAGCTTCATGTGTGCTCATATGGGGTAGGTCGGTTAAGAGAATCTCACACTGTTCCTTATGATATATGCATGTTATGATTATGTATGTTGTCTCAAGTCATGTTCAATAAAGCTTCTCTATTATGATTATGATTACGATTGTATTACGAATGTTTTGAAAACCTTGAGCCTTATTTTATATTACGATATTTATGTTATGACCATGTTGTCCTACTCTTATGTTCCTTTATGAGTTTCAATTATTTTTACTTTCCTTGCATACTCAGTACATTCCACGTATTGACTGCATACTTTCTATGTTGTATTATTTCATGATGCAGGACCCGACTCTCAGGCTCACCCTCCTCAGTAGCTCCTCAAAGTTCGTTATCAGCTTATCTGGTGAGTCCTCATTTTCCGAGGGCCATATGACCAGACTCTATTGTTTCTCTTTTAGTTTCATTATCTTAGGGTTAGTTAGGGTGTGTTCCCATCAACCCGTCTTTCATGATTAGAGGCTTTTCAGACTATAAGTTGTATTCACCCATCATGTATGGATCATGTATTGTCTTTTCTCTGGTATTATGACATGTTTACATTTTCTTATGTTAAGTCTTCCTGTTATGTGAATGAATTTGATGTATGCTCATGCCATGGGTCGATTTGGGATCTTTTGGAGCTCCTTGTCCCGTGTCTACGACTCGGGTGTACGTGCGAGTTGTGACAAACTTGGTATCAGAGCCATAGGTTTTGAAGTTTCCTAGGGTGTCTGAAAGCCGCTTTAAGTAGAGTCTTTTTCATGGGTGTGAATCGCACCACACTTATGACGAAGAGGATACGAGACATTTAGGAAATGTTCCCTTCTTTCATGATCTATGTCGTGCGATGAAAGTCCTTTACTCCTCTAATTCGTGCTACTCACGTTTGTAGAGTCATGCCTCCACGTCGAGTGAACACTAGAAGAAATGGTAACAATAATAATAATGAGGGTGCCAATGGTGAGGAGCATCAGCCAGCCCCACTTGTTCACGAGGAGCACGCACTAGAGCCAGCTGCCCACACTGAGTTTAGGGCAGCAATTCAGATTCTAGCACAGGCCATGATGACCCAGGTCCAAAATCAGACAGTGGCGCATTACCCTTAGAATGGGAATGCGGCGGCAGCTAGGGAGAGAGATTTCTTGAGGATGAGGCCTCCTGAGTTCACGGGATCAAAGGTGGATGAGGATCTCCATGATTTCATTGAGAGATTCTGAAGATCACCCAGGTTATGGGGGTGAACAATGGGGAGTGTGTTTACTTGACCTCCTATCAGCTAAAGGGGGTGGCTCATATATGGTTTAAGTAGTGGAGAGATACCAGGGTAGCGGGTACAGGACCGATAAGTTGGGAGGAGTTTCACATGACATTTATGGAATGGTTCTTCCCTTGGGAGATGATGGAGCTTAAGGAGGCTGAGTTTGTTAATTTGAAGCAGGGTAACATGTCCATTCAGGAGTACGCATTAGAGTTCCCTCGATTATCCAAGTATGCTCCGAAATTGGTGGCGGATCAGAGGGCTCGGTGAGTCATTTCGTGCATGGGGTGGAGGATTATTTGGACAAAGATTGCAGGATTGCCATGCTATATCAGGATATCGACTTTCCCCACATCGTGTTGCATCCTCTACAGATGGATTCGGTCTACCAGAGGAAGAGGGAGTCCAAGAGGGCCAGGACCGACAGTTATGGGACTTCTCAGCTCAGGTCAGGGGGTGGACAACGTCAGTAGTCCTAGCACAGGTCTATCACTCCAGCTCTATCATCAGCCAGTATGCCATCTAGGTTCAGAGGAGATCAAAGGAGCAGGGTTTCAGGCTCGAGAGATCAGGGTAGCATGCAGGTGGAGCGCACTTTTCCAGATTGTGCGAAGTGAGGCAAGAATCATCCCGAGAGGTGCTTAGTTGGTTCAGATGCGTGTTTCAGGTATGGCAAACCTGGACACAGACTTAGGGATTGCCCCTCAGCCAGATCAAGGGTCGGTGGGGCCTGTGTGACAGCAGTCAGTTCTGCCGCTCTAGCATCATGTCCCTCTCAGTAGGGTGCCTCTACCAGTTCAGCAGGAGGTCAGCGCCAAATCAGGTTTTATGCTTTAGTACCCCGCCAGGAGTAGGAGGCTTCACCAGATGTGGTCATTGGTATGTTGTAAGTCTTCCATATTGATGCTTATGCCTTGTTAGATCTAGGAGCTACTTTGTATTTAGTGACTCCCTTTATTGTTTGTAGTTTTGGAGTTAGCCCTGAAATTCTGTCAGAACCGTTCTCAGTCTCTGCTTCAGTCGGTGATTCAGTTGTAGCTAGGCGGGTGTATAGAGGTTGCCCCATTACATTATTGCATAAGGTTCACCTTTGCAGACTTAGTAGAGTTAGATATGACTGACTTTGACATCATTTTGGGTATAGATTGGTTGTTTGCATGTTATGCTTCGATAAATTGTAGGACACGTGCGGTGGAATTCCGATTTCGTAGTGAGTCAGTTTTAGAGTGGAAGGGTAATTCAGTTGTACCAGCCGATCGATTTATTTCATATCTTAAGGCCAGGAAAATGATTTCTAAGAGCTGCATGTATCACCTAGTTAGGGTTAAGGATGTTGAGTCCGAGACCCCGACTATCCAGTCAGTTTCGATGTGTGTGAGTATCCAGAGGTTGTTCCCGATGATTTATTAGGTGTTCCTCCTGAGAGGAAAATTAATTTCGGTATTGATCTCTTACACGATACGCAACCCATCTCTATTCCTCCCTACAGGATGGCTCCATCTGAGCTAAAGGAGTTGAAGAATCAGTTGAAGGACTTGTTGGATAAGGGATTTAATAGACCAAGCAAGTCTCCATGGGGTGCACCAGTTCTCTTTGTCCGAAAGAAGGATGGTTCCCTTCGCATGTGTATTGATTACCAGTAATTGAACAAGGTCATCGTCAAAAATAGGTACGCCTTGCCTAGGATTAATGACTTATTTGACCAGCTTCAGGGTGCCAGATGTTTCTCAAAGATAGATCTCAGGTCCGGGTATCATCAGCTCAGAGTTCAAGAGTGTGATATCCCGAAGACAGCCTTCAGAACCTGGTATGGCCATTATGAGTTGGTAATGATGTCATTTGGACTAACCAATGCCCCTGCAGCTTTTATGGACCTGAAGAATAGGGTGTTAAAGCAATATCTAGATATTTTCATGATCGTGTTCATCGATGACATCCTTATATACTCTTGGAGTGAGGAGGAGCATACCACTCATTTGAGAGTAGTGCTTCAGACCCTAAAGGATCGTCAATTGTATGTAAAGTTCAGCAAATGTGCATTTTGGTTGGACTCCATGGCATTCTTAGGCCATGTGGTATCGAGTGAGGGAACAAAGGTAGAGTCTCAGAAGATTGAAGCGATAAAGAATTGGCCCAGACTAGAGATTCCTTCAAAAATCTGGAGTTTCTTGGGCCTAGTAGGGTATTACTGGAGATTCGTTGAGGGTTTTTCATCAATTGCAACACCATTAACCAGGTTGACTCAGAAAAAGGTAAATTTCCAATGGTCGGAGTCTTGTGAGAAAAACTTCCAGGAACTGAAGACTCGAATCACTTTAGTACCAGTGTCGACCTTACCCGAGGGTACCGATGATTTTGTAGTATATTGTGATGCTTCGAGAATCAGACTTGGGTATGTGTTCATGCAGAATGGGAAAGTGATAGCATATTCCTCAAGACAGTTGAAAATCCATGAGAAGAATTACCCGACCCATGACCTTGAGTTGGCCGCGGTGGTGTTTGCATTTAAGATATAGCGGCATTACTTGTATGGGGTCCACGTGGATGTATTTACGGATCAGAAGAGCTTGCATTATGTGTTTATGTGGAAAGATCTCAATCTTAGACAAAAGAGGTGGTTGGAGCTACTCAAAGACTATGATATGAGTGTTCTATACCACCCGAGAAAGGCTAATGTGGTAGAGAATGCACTTAGTAGACTGTCTATGGAGAGTGTGTCCCACGTGGAGTAAGGAAAGAAAGAGCTGGCAAAAGATGTTTATCGACCTGCAAGATTGGGAGTGAGGCTAGTCGAGTCAACTGACGGTGGTGTTGTTGTGCAGAATGGATCAGAGTCATCCTTGGTGGTTGATGTCAAATCTAGGCAAGATGGGGATCCGATTTTGAGGGAATTGAAGGAAGCTATGCAGAGCCAAAAGGTGGAGGTTTTCTCCCAAGGGGGAGATGGGGTGCTTCGGTATCAGGGTCATCTATGTGTTCCAGATATTGAAAATTTGAGGGATCGAATATTGCATGAGGCACACGGATCCCCGTATTCTATCCATCCGGGTGATACCAAGATATATAATGATTTGAGGGAAATATATTGGTGGAACGACATGAAGAAGGATATGGCAGAATTTGTAGCCAAGTGCCCAAACTGTCAGCAAGTGAAAGTTGAGCATCAAAGGCCAGGAGGAGTACTTTAGGATATTAGCATTCTCACTTGGAAGTGGGAAGAGATTAATATGGATTTCATTACAGGCCTACCTTGTACTCTCCGACATTATGATTTTATTTGGGTGGTGGTAGACAAGTTGACCAAGGCTGCACACTTTCTACTAGTCAAAACCACAGATTCAGCGGATATTTATGCCAAACTGTATATTCAGGAGTCGATGCAATTACATGGAGTGCCCTTGTCTATTATCTCAGACCGAGGTACTCATTTTACCTCTCAGTTTTGGCGGTCTTTCAAAAAAGGGCTTGGGACTCAAGTTAAGCTCAGCACAACCTTTCATCTGCAAATGGATGGCCAAGCCGAACGAACAATCCAGACTCTCGAGGACATGTCGAGAGCATGTGTAATGGATTTCAAAGGTAGCTGGGATGATCATTTTCCCTTGATCAAATTTTCTTAGAATAACAGTTATCACTCTAGCATCCAGATGGCACTGCTCGAGACTCTTTATGGACGAAGGTGTAGATCGCCCATTGGATGGTTTGAGGTTGGTGAGACAGCTATAATAGGGCCTGAATTGGTCCATGAGGCTCTGGTAAAGGTTCAGTTGATAAGGGACTAGTTGAAAACCGCTCAGATTCATCAAAAGTCATATGTGGATGTGAGGAGAAGGGATTTAGAGTTTGAGGTAGATGATTGGGTATTTCTAAAGGTTATCTCCCATGAAGGGAGTCATGCGGTTCAAGAAGAAAGGAAAACTCAGTCCCCGCTATGTTGGTCCCTACCAGATCACGAGAAGAGTTGGTAAGGTAGCATACCCTAAGGGTTATCTTTTGTACATCCCGTGTTTCATGTGTTTCATTTGAAGAAGTTCTTGGGAGATCCAGCTCTAGTAGTCACGGTGGACAGTGTCAGTGTAAAAGATAGCTGTTCGGTCTTTTTCGGTTGGTATTATATATTATAAACCGACACGCAAGTGCACGTGGTCAAACAAGTAATAAAGTGACTAAGTAAGCCAAGTATCGATCCAAGGAGGCTCAGGATATGTAAAATTTGCCCAAGTATACTATATTCTTATATTACTTCTAATTATGCTAACAACAATGTAACCAACAGTTAAATGAGTTTTTGTTTATAAAATATATACTAAAACTATTAACAATTATTTACTGTGAATTTAAACTATGGATATGAGCATGCCAAGGTTAAGAACAAGTAATGAATTCGATTGTAATAATAATTCGGTTAATCTCTTCTTCATGTTGCTAGCCAAGAACAGTAGCCTAGAAATTAAAACTCTCGTATTTAATTTCACTTAAGAATCATAAACCATTCATCTACATTTCTGTGATCAAATGCAATTCATGACCTAGCAATACAATTCCGGTTCCTAAACTTACTAATACGGCTTTCAAGTATATTTCTATCAGGAAAGCACATCAAAACCCAATTTTCCCAAATCAAGTTAAGAACAATACCCTATTAATTCACAACTTTCCAATTTCTTGCTCTCTCGAGTGAAATTGGACTTTTTAGATGTACATTAATGTCGGCCAAGCACTAATGCAGTAAGAACAAGAATTAATAGAATAACATGAAAGAAGAAGAAGAAAACCATATCATTTACAATCAAAATTCACTACACATGTTCAACACCTTAGCAAGGAAGAGAATTAGCCACTCATTTGTGGATTGATCATCCTAAAACAAGTGTAAATCATACATACAATCCCTTAGCTTTTTCGTCCCTCAACTGCTGCTAACCGACGTCCTAGCTCCACCAAGTCTGAACTAATTAAAATAAACCTAAGTGTGCTATTTATACTAGAGGGAAATTTTTCCCGGAATAACAAGCAACGTGTCACGGAGGTCAACGCGGAGCACTGCCTCCGTGACACGGCGTGGACGCGGACCTTCACTGGAAATCCAGGGTCCGGTAAATTAGCCTCAACGTGGCTCGGAGGCCAACGCGGAGGCCTATCTCCGTGCCACGGAGCTGTCGCGAGGCCTCACTGGAATTTGACATTTAATTTACTCTCCAGGCAGTGTGCCTCCGCGATGGTAGCGTGGCACGGCTCCATCGCGGAGCCCCTATAATTTGTGCATTCCAATGTCTTTTCCACGCTCGTATCCAAGTCCAACTCCGATATAGTTCCAACATGCATTTTAGCTCCTAAAAATCATATTTTCCTGCAAAACAAATGCTAATCATGTTGGTTAGTATAAATTCACATTTTATTACCAATTACATGAGAATATATACATATTGCACACAAACAAGGCGAAAATAATACGTTTGAGTATCACTTGGGCATATAAATCTGCCCAAGATCACTTACCCCACACTTAAATCCTTGTTCGTACTCGAACAACACATACACAACTCATGCAAATTACATCCCAACCTTCGTCACTATGGTGCGACCATTTACGCTACGGTCATACCGATTATTCAATTTTTGCAAATCATCACGAAAACATGCTTGGTCTTACAATACAATGACCTTTAATACATCAAGACTTCCTGGACTTTAAGAATTGATTCTTGATATCGGCAAACTCATGCAAATCATCTAATCAAGAAATCCGACACGAAAATCAATCTTTCATCAAGCATGTGCCCTCACAACTCAAGAGAATCTTCCCCTTTTTTTCATGCAACACACAAACATGCAAGTAGGGGCATATAAAAATTTATTTCACTCTCTCTCCCAAAAGAATTCACATACATCATGTCGTGACCCATAGGCTTGCCCTTAGTGTATTACTCCACTAGTATAAAGACATGCAATGTAGGATCAAGTAGGACTTTAATGGGTTGTAACGGGGCTATGGATCTAGTATATATATTGGATTAGCCAATAATAGTCGCTAGCATCCTTAAGCGCCTTTTCAACACATTCCCATCGACTCATGGACATTGTTCCTCTCTTTTCTGTTTTTCTCCCATTCATGCTGGTTTACTTTCATACTGCCCATTTCATTAAACACACTTGACACAAAACAAAGGGTTTTCATGTACCCTCAATATCATTTAATTATAACAAGTGCCTCTTCAACATCATCTTTTCTTTCCTCACTTTGCTTTTCTTTTTCTTTTCACTCTTTTCACTCTTTAACACTTTGGGAAACATTTTCTTTTCTTTGTAAGCGCTTAAGAGTTTTGTATAGACTTTTACAGCTAATGAAAAGAAGAAATAAAGCTTGGTTTATATAATTTTGGACAAAAGAAAGAAAGAAATCAGCTAAAGGCTCAACGGGCTGACTAGGGTATACAACATATAAAAAGGTAGAGTTTGACAAGAAAAAAATGGAAACTATCGGTTAAAACAAAGAAATGCCTACATCCTTTCCAACACTACACCTCCTTCATTTCGTTTTGTATACACACCAGGCAAGTTCTAGACAATTCACAATGGCATGGAATAACAATACCTCACTTCACACTTCATGCACATGCTCGAATCAAGATGCATTCACAGACTCTCTAATTAGCCAATCACATGAATTCAAAATTAAGCCTCAATCATACTGAATCAAATTCTACAGCCTAGGTAACTCAACATATTTCCAAAATTGCATGCTTTCAAACGAATCATTTTCACATTTTGAACATCAATTACACACGCAACGAACTTTTTGCAACCATAAAGCAACTACAGTTCATTGATGCAATCCACCAAAGAAAAATTAAAAACAAATTAAAATCCTACTCCTACCGACTACATTTCCCTTAAGACGGTCGTCATCCATCCATCATAGGGAACAATCACTAACTATGACATCGGTTCAATGGGACTATTCTCGATAAAAGAACCGAAAACAAACTCCGAGAAACCCCAAAAAAATAAAAACCGAAAATTTTTGCAACACATCGATCATTCCGATAGAAAGAAAATATTTACAAGTGCAAAATATTTTCGCGAAAATTTTGAAAAATATCAATCATTTCGATAAGAAAGAAATATTTACAAACTATTTACACTGGCAACCATAACTTTTCATAACACACATCATTAACCACACAAACAAATATATACACATACACACAAATCAGTTCACCACAGGGAAAACACAAACATACATACAAACCAAGGAAAAAGCATACAGCAGATTAGAGCCTAAGTCCCAGCACCTAGCTACTCCCCACCCCACACTTAAATCGAACACTGTCCCCAGTGTTCACAAAAATTACAAAACAAAATTTCGGGTGGTGGAACTCCTTGATCAGTCGAAATATTCGACTTCTTCATCTGGTGCTGCTACCTCGTCCCCCATGTCTGAGTCAGCTCCATCATCGTCATCGGACTCCACATCGGAGTCCTCCCGACGTGTCTCCTCATCAGTAGGGACATCGTCATCAGTCGGCTCCACGAAGGCTGGTCCCACTCGGCATAAGGCTTTGGCATTCTCGCCAAATGGGTAATCCAGCTCCAACTGCCATAATTCTTCCTCGGTGGCTGGTCTCCCACCAATCCGTAGCTGAAGCATCTACATGCCGAACATACGTGCCATGTACTGATCGTCACGAGCATGTCGCTCGCCCAAAGTCAGCACTGGCCCGTGTGTGGTGTCGGGGGCCTTAGTTTTTGTCACATCGAGGGCCCTCCACTCCAACTGCGGAATGTAATCCAAGGCTTCTTCCTCGACATCGAGGCCTCGGAGGAAGGTGGTGATGAGTCCGCCAAATCCGTATCTGTGGCCCTGGTGTAGTCTGGCTCTCTTCATGGCGGATATAACTACCGCCCCAACATTAATCTCAAGCCCTTTCATAAGGGCATACACCAAGCAGACACGGTCCCGGGTTACATCCGTCATATGAACTCCCCGGATCAAGCAAGAACATATAATTTTCAGCCATATTCTGGCCTCCCTGTTCATCTGCGAATAAGGCAAAGTCTGGTGGTAACCCCTCTCCTTATGTCTACTCCATCGGGCTGTGGATTGAGCCCCACACAACGTACGTCTGATGTCGGCGTATGGTGGGGTGATGTTTAGCTGGCGGAGAACGTGGGCGTCTGTGTCCCGCGCTCCAACGATGGCATTAAATTGCTGGGGTTCCAGAGTGACAATCTGCCCTCTGATTTTTATTGTGTGGCTTCTGATGGCCGGGTTCCAGTTTGCATAGAATTCCCAGACCAAATATAGGTTGCACTCCTTGGGCTCCTGGAAGATAAAGCTGAGCCCAGCTGCTTCAATCCTTTGCACAATACGGGGGAACTCCTGTGCTAGTGGTTCCCGTGCAATATGTTCCTCCGGGAAGTACTTGCTCTCCTTAT
This sequence comes from Datura wrightii, assembly GCA_035772735.1. Classification (NCBI taxonomy): domain Eukaryota; kingdom Viridiplantae; phylum Streptophyta; class Magnoliopsida; order Solanales; family Solanaceae; genus Datura; species Datura wrightii. Next base: position 170,738,355 of record JASDFA010000016.1, read on the forward strand.
GCTTAGCATACCATTTCTTTCCTTCCTCGATTACCCACCTTGTTCCGTATTGGCGGCGTTGGCCGCGCGGAACAGCTGGTGCAACTGGGACTGCGGTGCCCAATCTCATTCTTTTTCTGCCGGTGCCTGAGGTAGAAGCACCCTTGCCCTTATCCTGTCTGCTAGCCATTGTACCTGTCAATATAAATTAACAAGCACAAAGTTAAGCTAAATACAAGTTCACTTAGGCTAAGGTCGGGTTAAACTAAGTTTACCCCACACTTAGTCCTTAATTATATTTACAATACTTCGGCAAGGATTACTCTATTTACAACCCCAAACGCAACTATAAGGTATATTGCTTAGTGCGTTCACGAAAAATTTCGACAGCATAACGGTTAGCGTACTACTCAGACTTCATACAACTACTCACAATCCTACTATCGATAGCAATCCAATCATCGCACTCAGCAACAAAAAAAAATAAACAAAAACAACAACGAAAATTCTATTTACATACAAATCTAAATAATCAAACCAATTTACAAAATTTTCGCATTTTCCCCAACAATTTGAGAATTCGTCTTCTCTTAACATTCATACAATATTTACATCGACTTATCTCAATTTACAACCACACCCCGACATCTAATTCATCAAACTATCAAGTTCCCCAATTCAATTTCAATAACTCCTGCCCTAGAATACAATGCTACAATCAAATTCGAATTATTTATGTAATCGATAAGTTCAAACGCTAATTACAACAATCCGAACATATATCAATCACAAATAACTCAACATCATGTTAAATTGCTACTTGGGGTGATATATCTCACCTCACATGCCCAAATTCGACTAAAATCGCCAAAAATTTGAGAGAAACGAGGAAAACGTACCTTTGAGTTGAAGAACTGAAGAAACTTGACGTATTCCTTGCCTAATAGCGTGGCACGTTGGTTGGGGAGGGGGATTTGGGTGTTTTGGTCGCGGAGAGTAGAAGAAATGGGGAAAAATTGGGCAAAATCGGGGTTAATTTAAAGAAAAACACGCGGGTCACCCGGCAACCCGGTGTGACCCGGCACCAATTATAAGGCAACGTGTCACGGAGGGTAACGCGGAGCCCTTCCTCCGTGACACGGAGCCAACGCGTTGGCTTACTGGAAATTTTAAAAATCCGGATTTTGCCTTCAACGTGTCACGGAGGGTAACGCGGAGCCCTTCCTCCGTGACACGGAGCCAACGTGCTAGTGCACTGTTTTTTTCCATTAAATTATTTTTTTATACCTTGCCTTATTCTTCCCAATTCCATGCATATTTTTCTCCGTTAGACCTGAAAATCACCTCACTAAATAAAATTGGTTAGATTAATAGATTTCCCTAACTAAAATGAAAAATATTAACTAAAACAAAAATCTAAACCTAATCAAAAAAAGAAAAATAAAAATAAAAATTATTTACACTAAAAAAAGAAAGAAAGAAAATATTTTTCACGGGTTGCCTCCCGTGCAGCGCCTGGTTTACCGTCGCGGCACGACGTACCAAGTTTCACCACTTTTTCCTCCACCTTGAGGATATGAATCTCACCCCTAATTTCTTTTCTAATTTCCTCTTATGCTCCTAGGGTGGTGGTGAAAAATTGTAAGGGCCAAGCAGTAGATGCTTTCTTTTGAACTTATTGGCCCTTGAGTAAGTGAAGTTATTTCGTTGCTTCGAGTTAGCAAATTTCAGAATATACGGGGCTTGGTCCTCCTCTAGACATTTCTCTATAATCTTGGAAGACTCTATTTCTGTGTTGTCAACCAAACGTAATGTCGAAAAATGCTTCGAGTGTGGTCCAATCAACCTCAACTCTGAAATTGCATTGTGCTTGACTTCCTTACTTGTGTACACCTTTTCAACATCGACATCTATTACTCCATTAAGGTCAAATGGGAGATATTCTTTCTCTTCTTCCATGAATGGATTTTCTATAGGTATGAGCCGATCACGGGGACACTCAAGAGATTCTAATTGTTGGGCTTCATCCAAAAATTCACCCTTGTATTCCTCTTGTAATTCCTCTTGAATATCAGCTAAAACTGTCACCTGCGAATTATCACAAGCTTCAGCCTCAGCACACATCTCCGTGAGTTTGACGCTCATCCTGCTTACAACCTCGGCATTCTCCTTTTGCTGAATTATCAATTCTGCCACTGACTCCTTCATTGCTTCTGATTGCTCCAGGAGTTGTTTCATCATGTCCTCTATTTGAACTTGGCATCCCAAGTCCTCATTTTCAACATGCCTATATTCAGCAAAAACAACAGAATGATCATAGCGGGGGCTTGGGGGAAGGGAATATGCCTTTGGACAATCACCCCAATGGCCATATTGACACCCACATATATTGCACGTGTTACAGTTTTGCCACAAGTGGGGTCCTTCACAATTCATGTAAGATTCGCCGAAATATGCGTATCCACCATTTATATTCCAAGATGTCATGTCAATGAGGGTATCCGAAAGAGAAAAATTAAAATGAACAAAGAATTAAAACAAATACTAAGACCAAGTTGTCAACACTTAAGAAAATAAAACAAAAATACAGTAAATTTACACTTAACACAACTTCACCAATTGCCTAGTCTCCCCGGCAACGGCGCCAAAAACTTGTTCGGTCTTTTTCGGTTGGTATTATATATTATAAACCGACACGCAAGTGCACGTGGTCAAACAAGTAATAAAGTGGCTAAGTAAGCCAAGTATCGATCCAAGGAGGCTCAGGATATGTAAAATTTGCCCAAGTATACTATATTCTTATCTTACTTCTAATTATGCTAACAACAATGTAACCAACAGTTAAATGAGTTTTTGTTTATAAAATATATACTAAAACTATTAACAATTATTTACTGTGAATTTAAACTATGGATATGAGCATGCCAAGGTTAAGAACAAGTAATGAATTCGATTGTAATAATAATTCGGTTAGTCTCTTCTTCATGTTGCTAGCCAAGAACAGTAGCCTAGAAATTAAAACTCTCGTATTTTAATTCACTTAAGAATCATAAACCATTCGTCTACATTTCTGTGATCAAATGCAATTCATGACCTAGCAATACAATTCCGGTTCCTAAACTAACTAATACGGCTTTCAAGTATATTTCTATCAGGAAAGCACATCAAAACCCAATTTTCCCAAATCAAGTTAAGAACAATACCCTATTAATTCACAACTTTCCAATTTCTTGCTCTCTCGAGTGAAATTGGACTTTTTAGATGTACATTAATGTCGGCCAAGCACTAATGCAGTAAGAACAAGAATTAATAGAACAACATGAAAGATTTGAATATGATAATTGCATGTCTCTGTTTTCTGCTTGTTCCTATATTCGAGGACGAATGTTCCCAAGGGGGAGATATTGTAATACCTCGAAAGTGCGTAAGAATAGACCCAGAAGTTAAAAGTTGACAACTGCAGAAATTGGGAAAATTTGCACAAGACGGGCCATGGAACGACTGGTGGTAACAAACCACGAGTCGTTGTATACAGTCGTTGGTTAGGGGAGTGTTGGTGGCAGTGGAGGCAATGAGTGGTATGATGACTTGTTGTGAGATACAACGAGCCGTCCTTTGCAGTGGTGGTGAAACATGGATTTCAGCAGGTGGGATACAATGGGTGTACCAATGGTTCATTGTGAGCTGTAACGACCCGTTTTCACCGGCCGTTGTTTGGTTGCCTAGGATATCAGTGTAAATGACAGATCAAGACCACGACTCATTGGAAGCAACCAGGAGGCGTGATGAGGCTCATGATAAAAAGGTTTAACTTTTGTGATAAGCAAACAACGGACAATGTAATGGATCATTGTTCCAAGGGACGAGTCATCCTGTCCGTTCGTTGGTCAGTTCCGGAAGTAAGCTACAACAGTGCAAACCACGAGCGATAGAACGGGTCGTCGTTAGCTCTAACGACTCGTTAGTTCCGTTTGTTAGTTCAATTCGGCCAGTTTTTAGGGCAGATTCATTAAGGGCATTTTCGATTTTTCCATGCTATGAGACCCGAAAGTATGTCGTTTTAGCTTATGAAAGGTGGGTTTTTAGGGGGATAATTTATTCTAAGTCCCCGTTCATGCATGCAAGAACATAGAGAGCTAATCTAAGGTGATTAAAGGCTCTTCTCTTCAATTCTTCCAATTTCCTTCTTGGGCAATCAAGGGATGTTAAGAACCAGTTATTCTCAGGTATGTAAGCCTATCAATGAGTAATTTCTTCCACACCCATGCCCATCCTCTACAATTTTTACGAATTTTTTTTTTAAGCTCATGGGGTTTTGAAGATGATTTTTATAAAAGTCTAATGATATTATAATGGGTTTTGTGATTTTCGAATCTCATCATAATATATGGGTTTTGATCAGTTTTTATTATCTAAATAATTTTTAATCTTATCAATTTTGATTTCTATGAAATTAAGCCTAAGTATGCATGACCTATGATAAATCAATTTATGATCTTCTCTTCAAATGATGATATTTATGAATTTCCAACATGATTTATGATTTGAATTATGGATTTATGATATTACCCATCACAATTTTATGAATTCCAAGCTATATGCATGAATTACAAGTATATATGAACCTTATGAATTATGAACTATGTTTTGGCTGACTTACAGGCCTCGTTTCATGGCTAGTTCACGTATGTACAAGAATGTTTATGATTATCATAATTTAACTAGCCCATGGATTCATGTATATTATACTATGAGAACTATATATATTTTGGGACTAGTATCAAACACCAAGTAGATGCAGAGCCTAGGTTCTGCCCCGGACCTCATAAACTACATGCCACTATAGGTATGTTGGGACCTCCTATGAGACTGTCCCCAACCCAAATGGCCCTTTTCATGGTGATATCACACTTTCTTGGTTCTACCCTTGGCAAGGTATGAACACCCTCTCGACTAGGGTCACAAGTCGGGCTTCATGTGTGCTCATATGGGATATGTCGGTTAAGAGAATCTCCCACTTCTCCTCATTATTTATGCACGTTATAATTATGTATGTTGGCTGAAGTCATGTTCAATAAAGCTTCTCTCTTATGATTATGATTACGATTGTATTACGAATGTTTTGAAAACCGAGAGCCTTATTTTATATTAAGATATTTATGTTATGACCATGTTGTCCTACTCTTATGTTCATTTATGAGTTTCAATTATTTTAAATATCTATTTTACTTTAAATGGCACATGATGACTGATGCCACGAGTCGTGGTCTTGCGTAACAATCCATCTAGTCCCTCGTGGGGACTGGTAGTCAGTTATTTTTCTACGAATTTAGTAAGGGCTTTTCTATAATTCCTATAGTCCTAAGGCCTAAACTACATCATTTTAAGCTTAGTTATGAGGGTTTTTAAAGAGTAAAACATATCCTAAGACTTACCATTCCATGCATGCAAGACTAGGAGGCTCTTAGAGGTGATCAAAGCTTAAATCCATCAATTCTTCTTCAATTTCTTTTGAGTGTTCAAGGAAGAGGGAAAAATCAATCTACATAGGTGTGTGAGGCTATGAATAACAGTCCCTCTCACTCTCATTCCCAAACTTCTATCAATTTCCATGATATTCTACTTCTACAATTCAAGTTCCATGATCTGTGGGGTTTACTCTAATTCTTGTGAAATTCTCTATGATCTATCTAAGGGTCTATTCATTTCATGAATTAAATCATGTTTTATGATCTATGTAACTATTTTGAATATAAATTTATAGATTTAGACTTAAATCAAATTATACCCAATTATGCATGTTTTTTATGGAAAATCAAGTTATGATCTCATTATGATCTCATCATGATCTTTATCCTCTTTAGCGCACTATGATTTATGAAATGATTTTTCTTAAATGCTCATCATGATTTATGACTATCAAGTACAAATAATGTACAAGCATTTATGAACTTCACGATTTATGAATTTATGATTATGGCCGACTCACGGGCCTTATTTCATGGCTTGTTCATGTATTTTCAAGCTTGTTTATGATTATCATGATTTAACTAGCCCATGAATGTCATGTATATTATCTGATGAGCACTACATATATTTTGAGAGTAGTATTTAACACCGAGTAAGTTCGGGGACTGGGTTTTACCCCGAGTCTCGAAACTACGTGCCACCATAGGTCACGATGGGGCCTCCCTTGAGACTGTCCCCTGTGACCAAATGGGCCTTGCGTGAGTGATATCAAGCTCTTTCATGGTTCTACCCTTGGCAAGGTATGAACACCCTCCCGACTAGGGGTTTACAGGTCGGGCTCCATGTACGCTCATATAGGGTATGTCGGTTATAAGAATCTCCCACTATTCCTCATGATTTATGTATGATTATGATTATACACTTTGGCTCAAGTCATGTTTAATAAAGATTTTCTCTTGTGAGCATGATTATGAATGATCTACGAATGTTTTGAGACCTTGAGCCCTATGTTGCATTATGACATTTATGTTATGATTATGTTATCCTACTCTTATGAACTTTTTTTATATTTTTAAATGTCCATTTTACTTACCTTTCATACTTGATACATTCCACGTATTGACCACATACTCTATGTTGTATTATTTTATGATACAAACTCCGAGCCCCGCCATTAGATGGTTCCAGAGTTAGCATCTAGTCCAGTGGCGAGTCCTCATCTCCCAAGGACCGTTTGCTATCAATTATCTTGCACTTTTAATTTTCAGACCTGTCGGGTTAGTTGGGGGTGTTGTCCCATTAATCCCTTAGTTGTGCAGAGGCTTTTGGACTATATGTAGTAATCAACTCATCATGTATCATGTGATTTCTGACTTTGATGTTATGTTATGATGGGATTTCTATTATGTTTGTAATCTTAGGTCTTCCGCTTTATTGACTGAGTTAGATTATGTTCATGCCATGGGTCGACTTGGAGTCTCTTAGGGCGCCTTGTCCCATGTCTTAATCCAGGCCTATATTTGGGTCGTGAAAAACTTGGTATCAGAGCATTAAGTTTTAAAGTTTCCTAGGGTGTCCGAAATCCATGTTAAGTAAAGTCTTTTTCATGGGTGTGAAGCACGCCACACTTATGACAAAGAGGATACGAAACATTTAAGAAATATCCCCTTCTTTCATGATCTCATGTTGTGCGATGAAATGTCTATCTATTCTTCTAACACGTGTGATATACGTTTGTAGAATCATGCTTCCACATCGAGTGAACAAAAAGAAAAAAAGAAATGGCCACAAGAACTGCAACGGAGAGGGGCACCGCCAGACCCCTCCAACCTATGAGGAGCATGCCCAAAGACGGCTGCCCACGCTAAATTCAAGGCAGCAATACAGATGCTAGCACAGGCCTTGACCTCCCAGGTTAATCAACAGGTGGTGGCGCATGTCCCTTAGAATGGGAATGCGGTGGCGGCTCAGGTCAAGGATTTTCTGAGGATGAACTTACTAGAGTTCCTTGGGTAAAAAGTAGATGAGGACCCGCATGAGATCATTGATGATATTCTAAGGATCACCCAGGTCATGGGGGTGGAAAACGGGGAGTGCGCTGACTTGGCCACTTATCAGCTGAAAGGGGTTGCGCATATTCGGTTGAAAAAGTGGAAAGATAGTAGGGCAGTGGAAGCAGGCCTTATCTGTTGGGATGAGTTTCATACCACCTTTCTAGATCGGTTCTTCCCTCATGAGATGAGGGAACTAAAGGCGGCCGAGTTTGTGAATCTGAAGTAGGGTAACATGTTATTTTAGGAGTATGCTTTGGAGTTCACCCATTTAACCAATTATGCACTCTGGTGGTAGATCAGAGAGCTCGGGTGAGCAGATTTGTACATGGAGTGGCGGACCACCTGGATAAGGATTGTAGAATCGTCATGCTGCATCAGGACATGGATTTTTCCCGCATAGTGTTACACGCCCAGCAGATGGAGGTGGTGTATCAGAGGGACAGAGAGGCCAAGAGGTCCAGGACAGATAGTTAAAGGACTTCGCAGCCTAAATCAGGGGTGGACATCGCCAACAATCTCATCGCCAGTCTTTTGCTCTAGCACCATCATCATCTAGTGCACCATCTAGACCATGAGGTGATCAGAGGAGAATGGCCTCAGATTCGAGGGGCCAGGGTAGCATGCAGATAGAGCACAGCTTCCCATCTTGTGCGAAGTGCGGCAAGAATCACCTAGGCAGGTGTTTAGTTGGCTCAAACACTTTTTCGGGTGTGGAAAACCCAGACACAAACTCAAGGATTGCCCTTTAGCCAGATCAAGGTGGTGGTGGAGCCCATCTGCCAGCCGCTAGTTCAGCGGCTCCAGCAGCACGTCCCTCCCAGTAGGTTCTTTGATTAGTTTAGTTGGCGGTCAGTGCCAGAATAGGTTTTATTCCCTTGCAACTCGACAGGAGAAGGAGACTTCCCCAGACATAGTTACTGGTATGTTACGAGTTTTCCATCTTGATGTATATGCTTTGTTAGATCCAGGGGCTACCTTATCTTTTGTGACACCTTATATGGCTAGTAGTTTTGGAGTCAGTCCTGAAATCTTGTCAGAACCCTTCTCAGTCTCTACTCAAATGGGTGACTCAGTTGTAGCTAGACGGGTGTATAGAAGTTTCCCGATTACAGTCCTTCAGAAAGTCACCTCAACAGATTTAGTAGAGTTATCCATGACTGATTTTGATGTTATCCTCGACATGGATTGGCTATTTGCATGTTATGCCTCTGTTAATTGTAGAACCCGTGTGGTAGAGTTCAAATTTCCGGGTGAGCCAGTCTTAGAATAGAAAGGTAGTTTAGCCGTTATTGTAGGTCTTTTCATTTCCTATCTTAAGGCCGGAAATATGTTTTCTAAAGGTTGTGTGTGCCATCTAGTTAGGTTTAAGGATGCTATGTCCGAGACCCCGACTATCCAGTCAGTTCCAGTGGTATATAGGTATCCAGAAGTGTTCCCTGGTCATCTACCAGGTATTCCTCCCGAGAGGGAAATCGATTTTGGTATTGACCTTCTACCCCACACACAGCCTGTATCTATTCCTCCTTACAGAATGGCTTCTTTTTGAGTTAAAAGAGTTGAAAGATCAGTTGAAGGACCTTCTAGAAAAGGGTTTCATTATACCTAGCAAGTCTCCATGGGGTGCACTAGTTCTCTTTGTCCGAAAGAAAGATGGCTCTCTTCTTATGTGTATTGATTATCAGCAATTAAACAAGGTCACCATCAAGAATAGGTATCCTCTTCCTAGAATTAATGATTTGTTTGACCAGCTTCAGGGTGCTAAATGCTTTTCCAAGATAGACCTCAAATACGGGTACCATCAGCTGAGGGTTCGAGAGAGTGAAATTCCCAAAACAGCTTTTAGGACTTGGTATGGCCACTATGAGTTTGTAGTTATGTCTTTTGGACTAATGAATGCTCCTGAAGCTTTTATGGATCTGATAAATAGGGTGTTCAAGCCATATCTAGACATGTTCGTGATCGTGTTCATTGATGACATCCTTATATACTCTCAGAGCGAGGAGGAGCGTGCCCCTCATTTGAGGTTGGTGTTGTAGACTTTGAAAGATCACCAATTGTATGAAAAATTCAGCAAATGTGAGTTTTGGTTAAATTCTGTGGCATTCTTTGGTCATGTGGTGTCTAGTGAAGGTGTTCAAGTAGACTCGCAGAAGATAGAGGCGGTGAAGAATTGGCCCAGACCGGTGAATCCTTCAGATATAAAAAATTTCTTGGTCTTAGCTGGCTACTACCGGAGATTTGTTGAGGGGTTTTCATCTATTGCAGCACCGTTGACTAAAATGACCCAAAAGAAGGTAAAGTTCCAATGGTCGGAGGCTTATGAGAAGAGCTTCCAAGAGTTGAAGGCTCGACTCACCGCAGCACCAGTGTTGACCCTACCCCAAGGCACGGATGGGTTTGTGGTTTATTGTGATTCTTCAAGGATCGGGCTTGGATGCATATTGATGCAACATGAAAAGGTTATAGCTTACGCTTCTAGACAACTAAAAGTGCATGAAAAGAATTACCCGACTCATGATCTTAAATTGTAAGCAGTTGTATTTGCCTTGAAAATATGGAGACACTATTTGTACAAGGTCCACGTAGATGAGTTTACGGAGCACAAGAGCCTACAATATGTGTTTACCCAGAAGGATCCAAATCTATGACAAAGGAGGTGGTTGGAGCTACTTAAGGATTACGATATGAGTGTCCTTTACCATCTAGGTAAAGCCAATGTAGTAGCAGAAGCGCTTAGTAGACTCTCTATGGAGAGTGTGTCCCATGTGGATGAAGGGAGAAAGGAGCTGGTGAAGGATGTGCATCGACTTGCAAGGTTGGCAGTTCGTTTGGTTGACTCGACCGATGGCGGTGTTATAGTTCAGAATGAATCAGAGTCATCCTTGGTCACTGATGTAAAATCTAGACAAGACGAGGACCCTGTTTTGGTTAATTTAAAGGAGGTCGTTTAGAATCAGAAGGTAGAGGTCTTCTCCAAAGGGGGAGATGGTGTGCTTCGCTACCAGGGTCGCTTATATGTTTTGGATGTTGATGATTTGAGGAACCGGATGTTGCACGAGGCTAATGCATCCAGGTATTCTATACAACTAGATTCCACCAAGATCTACCATGACCTACGAGAAGTCTATTGGTGGAATGGCATGAAGAAGGACATAGCAGAATTTGTGGCTAAGTGTCCAAACTGTCAGCAAGTGAAGGTTGAGCATCAGAGATCGGGAAGTGTGCTTCGATATATCAGTATTCCTTCATGGAAGTGGGAAGAAATCAATATGGACTTCATCACCGGGTTGCCTTGCACTCGTCGACAATATGACTCCATTTGGGTAGTTGTGGACAGGTTGACCAAAGTTGCTTATTTTCTACCAGTCAAAACCACTGATTCAGCGAAAGATTATGCCAAACTATACATTTGGGAGTTGGTTCAATTTCATGGAGTGCCCTTGTCTATCATATCGGATAGAGGTACTAAGTTTACCTCTCAGTTTTAGAGCTTGTTTAAAAAAGGACTGGGTACTTAGCTCAAGCTCAATACAGTATTTCACCTGCAAACGGATGGTCAAGAAGAGTGGACAATTTAGACTCTCAAGTACATGTTGAGAGCATGTGTGATTGACTTCAAGGGTAGTTGAGATGACCATTTGCCTCTTATTGAGTATGCGTACGATAACAACTATCATTCCAACATTCAGATGGCTCCATTTAAGGCTCTCTATGGGCGGAGATGTAGATTGCCTATTGGCTGGTTTGAAGTTGGTGAAGCTGCAACGATGGGACCAGATTTCGTCCATGAGGCTATGGAGAAGGTTCAGCTTATAGGGGACAGGTTGAAAACAGCTTAAAGTCGCCAAAAGTCCAATGCCGATGTGAGAAGGAGAGAACTAGAGTTCAAAGTGGATGATTGGGTATTTCTAAAGCTGTCTCCCATTAAGGGAGTGATGAGGTTTGGAAAGAAAAAAAAACTCAGCCCTCATTATGTTGGCCCCTATGAATTGTGAAATGGGTTGGCAAGGTGGCATATGAATTGGAATTGCCCTCAGAATTAGCTTATGTTCATCCTGTTTTTCATGTATCGCTCTTGAAGAAGTGTTTGGGTGATCTAGCTTTGGTGGTCTCGGTGGAGAGTGTGGGTGTGACAGACAGCCTTAGCTATGAGGACATTTCGATGGAGATATTAGATCATCAGGTTCGGAGGCTAAGGAACAAGGAGGTAGCTTCAGTCAAAGTGTTATGGAGGAATCAACATGTTGGGGGAGCTATGTGGGACGCCGAAGAGGACGTGATGGCTAAATACCATACCTATTCCCTTACGGCTCCATTTCAGTTTGAGGTATCAGTTTTTGCCCAAGTACTCTATTTAGTTTTCATGTTCAGTTCATGTGCCCAAGTTTCTTTTATGTCAAAGTATGTATATATGGTCCGCGAATTTAGTTCAGCTATGTAGTCTAGTTCGGAGATAGTTATTCCGTCAGTTTTTATCTTAAATAATCAGTGTTTGAATACGATGATTGCATTTCTCTACTTTCTACATGTTTTTCTACATTCGAGGATAAATGTTCCCAAGGAGGAGATATTGTAATGCCGCAAAAGCCCTAAGATCAGACCGGGAGTTGAAACAGAGAAAATTGGAAATCTGGCACCAGGTCACAGAATGAGTCGTTTTGTGACCGGCGGGGTAGACCACGAGTCATGAAGAGACTCGTGGTGAGTTAAAATTTTGGGTTTTGAAGTTCCCACGGACCTGACCATGAGTCGTGGTCAGTCCCCACGACTTGTTGAGTCAGTCGTGATCAAGGGCTATGGAAGGAGAAGAAAATGTTGGCAGTGTACCCTATGGTTGGTCAGCACGAGTGGTGGTAGGACACCACGATTCATGGTCAACCGATTGCTGAAGATTTGAGTTATTGGATAGTGCACATGACGACTGATGCCATGATTTGTGGTCTTGGGTAACGATTCGTCCAGTCCCTCGTAGGGACTGGCAGTTAGTTATTTTTCTGCTAATTTAATAAGGGCTTTTTCGTTATTCCTATGGTCCTAAGGCCTAAACTATGTCGTTCTAAGCTCAGATATGAGGGTTTTTAAAGAATAAAACCTATCCTTAGCCTTACCATTCCATGCATGCAAGACCAGGAGGCTCTTAGAGGTGATCAAAGCTTAAATCCATCAATTCTTCTTCAATTTCTTTTGGGTGTTCAAGGAATAGGGAAAAATCAATCTACCCAGGTATGTGAGGCTATGAATGAGAGTTTCTCTCACTCTCATGCCCAAACTTCTATCATTTCCATGATATTCTACTTCTACAATTCAAGTTCCATGATCCATGGGGTTTATTCTAATTCTTGTGAAATTCTCTATGATCTATCTATGGGTCAATTTCTTTCATGAATTAAATCATGTTTTATGATCTATGGACAGATTATATAACTAGTTTGAATATAAATTTATAGATTTGAATTTAAATCAAATTATGCCCAACTATGCATGTTTTTTTAAATGAAAAATCAAGTTATGATCTCATTATGATCTTGATCCTCTTTAGCCCACTATGATTTATGATTTATGATGTGATTTCTCTTAAATTCTCATCATGATTTATGACTATCAAGTACAAATAATTTACAAGCATGTATGAACCTCATGATTTATGAATTTATGATTATGGACAACTCATGGGCCTTATCTCATGGATAGTTCACATATTTTCAAGCATGTTTATGATTATCATGATTTAACTAGCCCATGAATTTAATGTATATTATCCTATGAGCACTATATATTTTTTTAGAGTAGTATTTAACACCGAGTAGGTTCAGGGCTCAAGTTTTTCCCCGAGTCTCAGAACTATGTGCCACCTTAGGTCACGATGGGGCCTCCCTTGAGACTTTCCCCTATGCCCAAATGGGCCTTTCATGAGTGATATCATGCCCTTTCATGGTTCTACCCTTGGCAAGGTACAAACACCCTCCTAACTAGGGGTTTATAGGTCGAGCTCCATGTGTGCTCATATAAGGTATGTCGGTGATAAGAATCTCCCGTTATTCCTCATGATTTTAGTATGGTTATGATTATACACTTTGGCTCAAGTCATGTTTAATAAAGCTTTTCTCCCGTGAGCAATGATTATGAATGATTTACGAATGCTTTGAAACCTTGAGCCCTATATTACATTATGATATTTATGTTATGATCATATTGTCCTACTCTTATGAACTTTTTTTTTATATTTTTAATTGTCTGTTTTACTTACTTTGCATACTCGGTACATTCCATGTACTGATCGTATACTCTATGTTGTATCATTTTATGAAACAGGCTCCAATTTGCAGCCTCGGCCCCACCATTAGCCGGTTCTAGAGTTAGCATCTAGTCCGGTGGTGAGTCCTCATCTCCCGAGGATCATTTGCTATTAGTTATCTTGCACTTTAAGTTCAAACCTGTCGGGTTATTTGGGGGTGTTGTCCCATCAACCCATCAGTTATGTAGTGACTTTTGGACTATATGTAGTAATATGCTCGTCATGTATCATGTGATTTCTGACTTCGATGTTATGTTATGATGAGATTTATATTATGTTTGTTATGTCAGGTCTTCCGCTTTATTGATTGAGTTAGATGTATATTTATTCCATGGGTCCACTTGGAGTCTCTAGGAGCTCCTTGTCCCGTGTCACGATCTGGGCCTATGTTCGGGTCGCGACACCCTTGAACCCATTGGTGATAGGATAGAGTTGTTGAGGATAAGGATATACTCTTCAACCCTGGTTAGTGGAAATACAAGTAGGCATAATTGTTATTTCATGTTTCTCCTATGACCATAAGGATATAGGCATTAGGGTTCATGAGATAGTTCTTGGATGCTTGGGAGAGTGACAAGGAATGGGATAGTAACTTGCAACTAGAAACTATAGGAAGAATCATTCTAGGGTAATCACGTCCTGAAAACTCAACCTGAAACTAAAAAGTTCCATTTCCCTAGATTTTCATCATCATCTAAAGTAAAACCAAATTCGCAACGGTCTTTAGTTAATTTTACATTTAAAGTTCTTAGTAGTTAATTTTCCAAAAAATTCCCCAATTTAAACTGTTTGATAGAATAGTGAAATAAGAAATAACCTATAACGATTAAACTGACAAGTTTCTGAGGGATTGATAATGGGGACTTCTAGTCCTATATTACTTAATGATTATGTGCGCTTGGGAAACATCAAGTGTTATCATCCTGCTAATAGATATGTGTGGTTTTGACTATCGCTAGAACTATATGCCTCCATTTTGCAACTACCTTTGCCTACTAAAGTCTTGGGTCCATGCCCTGTAGAAGGTGCTAGTAAATGTAACCTAGCATTCGGTCTTCTGAACCTTATCACTCTAATCATTAGTCGGAAAATTCCTTATCATGTGACCCTCCTGTCCATAAGAATAACAAGATGTCAAACCATATCTACATCTCCCAAAATGCCTCATATCGCATGTAGCACAATGTGACAGGGTTGGCCTCATCTATCTGAGCCTCTTTGTTGTTGTGAACCTAATGCTCATGAGCTCTCACTTGGACCTGACTATCCACGACGATCAAACTTGCTACCCTGGTGCTATTGGGGTAAAGACCTAAGTGGCCTACCTGGAATTTAAGGCCTGGGTACACCCTGTAACTTTGCATGTAGATTAGAGGGTCTACCTCTCTTGTGTTGTTCCTTGTCTACCCTTTCAGCCATACATGTCATTGTCTAAGCTCTTCCATATTCTGAGCAAAGGCCTGAATCCATGGGATATCCATGTTCTCACGTAACATAGCTATTGTATAAGACTCAACATACTTCAAAGAAAGACCTACTATAAACTGGTGTACCCTAGTTGGCATCGTATTAATAAAGACTGGTGCATATCTAGCTAAGGAGTCAAATTTCAGTGCATACTCTCGGACACGCATCCTACCCTACTCACGATGTAAAATCTGATCTACCTAGGTCTCGAAAATCTCTTGTGGCAAGTAATGATCTAAAAAGTCCTTGAAAAAACTAGACCAAGTAGGTGAGGTGCATCCCTCTCTTTGGACCTTTCCCAGCCATCGTCCACAAAATAGCTATATCTCATAGCCGAAACACTGCTAGCTAACTGACTATGTGGCTAAATCATGCATAAACTTGAATGTACTTATAGCTAGTCTAGAAAGTGTTGAGGGTCCTTTCTGTGATCTGTTCCCAAAAATTGCGGAGGATTCAAGGTAAGAAACTCATGAACCCTTGAAATTTTGGGTCCTTTAGGAGGATCGACGACCTCTAGTTCCATTGGTTGTTGCTGAGAAGACATAATCTGAGCCAACATATAAACTGCACTCTTAAAATCCTGATCTGAAGGAATAGGAGGATTTGGAGGTAGTGCTGGCGGGTCTGTAGGCCCAGAGCTCCTGATATAGTGAAGAATGTTGATGGAATCAAGAAGATGTCTCCCTTTCGACCTCAGGATGGGCTGTCTCCACTACTTTCCCCTGCTACTGTGTTTAGATCTCGGCCAGCTGTAGTCTGTTGTGTATCAGGCATCTATATGGAAAAACATTAATAATAAGCTTAGGGGCTTAATCCTATAAGACTCAGCTCTGAAGGACGACTTGAGCAAAATAAGAGTAACCTTGCTATCATGCCTCATGGCTTCCTGCTTATAAAATAAGGTGCACAACATATTTGTTAACAATACTATACTAGACAACGCTTGTAGAGTCCTAGGATACGATATTGCTTTAATACCAAGTGTGACACACTCCTCCTTAGGAGGTGTAACTAGCACCTGATGCCATAATGGACCCTGAACTGACTTAGTTGGATATATACACCTCTAGTGCATACCAGCAACACATAATCAAGAAAACAAATAAGTACATCTTACTTAAAGAAGCGCTTAGCCAGTAAGGCCACAATACGACACCTGCACAGATAATCAACTGACCCAATAGTTTATAATAATAGTATAATTCTATGCGGGCCAATGAGACTATCATGATGTCTAAATTAGGTAAAGCTAAAAGTAAATATATAAGAGTGCAACTAAGGCCGTCAAACTATCAATACAAAATAGCAAGCCAACATGGCCAACATTGTACTGCTATACAATTTCATATTGCAAGCCTCTAAAGAGTAAATAATTGGTTGGAATAGGGTCTTGACCTATCCAAAAAAACTGTACAATAAAAGACAAGAAAACCTCTAAAGTATGGCAACTCCGGAAGAGAGGAGCTGATCAATGCTTAGTCTGAACTGCTACTGTGGAGGTCACAGAACCTATATGTCAGAACCTGCAGGCAAGAGTGCAGTTTCCCTAGGCTCAGAGAGTTAGTACAAAAATGCACCGATTATATAAGTCAATAAAATTGAAATTGAAGCTAATAATGAGAACAAAAAAGTAATAAGCTATAAGAGTCAGAGGATAACTTGAAAGATCTCAATAGTATATGTTGTAAGCTAAACAATCAATAAGCAAACAAGAACCTAACTTGACCCTCATACATCCGGAGGGTACAAAAAATAAATAATAACCTACTTGAGCCCCCATAAGCCGTGGAATGTACATCTCAATCTATATACCCCTATTGATAATACTATGACCCTGTAGGCAAGTTGTAATTGTATCTTGAGCATACATAACTCCTCTGTTTGTATATTGAGTCTTCTAGGCTCCTGTATCTGCATCTTGATCCTTCTAGCCTCTTGTAAATGCACCCCAAACATATAAGGTTCTACTGAGGGTTAGTAATCCAACTTAGACATTAAGAAAATCAATGAATTGACTTCAATATGGCTCTACAGGCCTCAATATAATCTTTATAGGCATTTAATAGCTCTTATAAGCATAGTATAAGGCCATACACAAGGTACGCTTTATCTATATCCCTTATAAGCAATATGTAAATGGGCATATGTATATGTATAGCTCGAAGGAATAGACCCAAATACTAACAACTGACAATATAGCCATTGAAGGCATTAAACAATCTCCTAATTTATCAGCAAGTAGTGTGGCTTTCAAAATGACTTGCACAACAATCTATACATTGTATCAAACTATAAGATCGCTAATAAAAAGGTGGAATATCCTATTTCTTACCACCACAACTCGATAGGCAACTTTGAAACTATTAATCCCGAAGATAGACTAAAATTCTAATACTTTAGCTCTATAGAAATCAAGATATGTCGAAGGCGAGCTATGTAATTTATAGGCGCCGCAAGCAAATGTTTTCTATGAAAAACAAATCATTATGCTTCCAACAATAACATGAAATGAAAAACAACTAATCACAAATCCCTTAAGGAATCAGTAAGGCAACAACTATCAATAGCTAACTACACACTAATATTTAGATAAAAAAAATTTTATGTCACTTTTAACACGAGGTAGCAGCTAAATGAGGCTAATCCTAATAAGGAAAGCTTACACATTTCTATATGTATAATTTTAGAAGACAACCCATAATAAATAGCATGGCTAATAGTACTATATTGATAAATAACAAGTCGTATACTCTATACGACAAAGGGAACTTGCCAAAAGAGGTTTAGCCTTAACATACCTCGTAGGCAATTCAATATCTCAACTATTCTCGATCAATCCTAAAATTCTATACTGCATCATAATAATCATAACATTTTAAAACTTCACAACCACCTAAAATAGTCCAAAATGCAACAAATGAAAAGAATTTCTAACATCGATAGCAGTTTCTATATATAGCTTATAACCTTTGAACCAATGATGGAGGGAGGATGAGAAAGCCTCTTCAACAATCTCCCCCTTTGAATAACTATCAATTAAAGCATAAATTGATGAAACAAACACGTGTTAGTCGCTCTCCATGGCAACCCCAACTTATTCCTTGATCTTGGAGGAATTTTAAGGGTGAAATCACTTTCAATCGACCTTGGAAAGCTAACGGAACTTGAGGGAGATGGTATGAAGCTTTAGGAAAATCTATAAATATATATTTTCTCCAACACAGGGCCTACCTCCACATGCCTGCTTGTACAGTCTCATGAAAATACGAATATCTCTCTATTATGAAGTTGTATTAGCAAATAGTGTAGTGCATTGGAAATTATACTCATAGATCCTTAATTTGATAGGTAGTATGCCTCCTTATTCACTTTAGATTGGGAGATTAATTCAAGGCATATGACCCAAATTTTAAAGAATTTCTAAAAGTAATTTGCGATAACTTTCGGTGATTTTTGTTATACATCTTTCTTGAATTCATATCTTAATACACGATTATTAAGTGATTTAAATATGACATAACACATTCTTCTTATGGTATTAATCACTCTTAGTCTCACCTCGAAAGTACGAGTTTATTGCTTAAATTATATGTGGGTGTTACAGTTGTGTACTTCTGCCCAGAAGGATTTAGGCAAATCACTAGATATTAACACAGTTCTTGCCATATCTTCTAGTGTTCTATTCTTTTTTTTATCAAAACCATTTTGCTGGGAGTTATAGGGGCTGAAAAATTATGATTAATTCCATTGGTCATACAATATTTCAGAAACTGGGAGTTGACACGCTCAAATTTACACCTAAGAATGATCTAAAATTGTCGTATGCAAATATAGTAACCCAACAAGTTTGGGATCGAACCCCATAGAGAATAGGTGAGAAAAGGTTAATGGAATAAGTAAATATCTAATTTGTCATCTAAAGATGATATTCCATTAAGTTTGAAATATTTTGTACATAAACTAATTTAGATGTTAAAATGTATGTGTTTGTAATCAATCAAGTAAAGAACTAAGGTTCTATCCCCGTTACAGGCTGCTCTACCTAAGTTTCTCAATCAATACACTGATAACGACTTTCCATTCATATGCAGGTTATCTATATACGATCACTTAATATTTTTCAAGAAATGCTTCTCTTAATCAATTCTTTCGAATAAATCAGATTTAATTACAATCAATTATTTTCCACCAAGTAAATTCAACTTATTCCTAAGAAAATCTATGAAATAAGGGTTACCGCCTTGAGTTCTTGTTAATTAATCCTTCCAAACCCTAATCAACCTTTCAAAGTATAATTAGTAACAATTGAGTGAGTTGATGTTTGCAACCACCAATTGGAGATGGAAATAAGAGTTAATTAAATATATTTGAACTCACTATTGGTATTGAACATGAGATTCCTAGGTTTCGCAACCCTATTGGGTCACAACCTTAGTAGAAGAATTAGCTACTCATTATTGAAAATAAAAACCAAAAACTTGAATTAATCATAAAATACTTACGATAAACTTGAGAAATTATTAAGTCAAGAACACTAAAATAGTTCTTTGATAATAGCAAGAAAATCGTCTCCAAACTTCCACAAATTGATCGTGTATTGTATTATTTAACCACCCATCGAAAAAGATCTACAAAATATATTTATAGTAAGATACAAATCCAATTCAAATTCTACTTGCAACTGCTAGGTGTCATATACGGACCATATAAATGACTTACAGTCCATATGGACATAAATGATAAGATCTTCAATACATATTCTTGGTCGTAGATGATCCACAAACTGTACAATCAACATACGATCTGCAGAATATCTTCATAAATCTCTTCTAGCTTCAAAATCTTACTACCACACTTTATTAAGATGTGTGTATTTCTGTTTTGTGGCTTATATCTCCTCTCCTTCTGTTAAACTCCAACTTGGAAAGTCTCTGAAGCTGAATTTACGGTGTACGTCTATAGTTTGTAGATTGATTATATGGCTCATAACTGGAACCACACATTTTCTATACTTAGCGATTTTTCTACTCTGCTTCTCTTCTTCTGAAGTTAGACTATAATTCAACAGACGAACCACAAAATCCATCCGTGGTTTGTATATTGCTAAGTTTTAAGAAGTTTTTTGGTTTTGTCTTGTTTTCTTCATTTTGGTCTGGATTTCTAAACCTCAAAAAAATAGCATTATAAATAATTTATTAAAGAAATTAAAGGAATTCAAAAGTATATGATAAAGGTACAAATGTTTCATAAAATACCAACACATCAACACCCCAACTTAAAGACTTTGCTTGTCCTCAAGCAACTAAAAGAAGAATCACTACTCTAAACTAATGTTCCAATCTCACAAAGTGCAATATCCATGATGGTTTTGACAAATAAATACCAACATTCATTTTATAAGTCAGCCACGCCACTACCATATTAAAAATTGAAGTTCTCACAAATGTCATTACTAACCATGTAATCTCTATTCCCGACATTATTTCAAATTAGACCACTGACTTACGCAAGACACTTAAATTGGGAACCAATCATATTTAGCACTTTTTATCTATATAACCTTACTCAAGAAAAAAGAATTTATCCACTTTTATAATACTCTCAGATTTAAGACAAGGACAATAGATCCAAAGAGAAGAGAAAACACTCTTCTCTCAAAAAAATATTAACAAGTTGTGTTGCAACTACCATAGGCATGTCTTTATTTTCAAATGCCTTTACTTATGGAAACTCAGGTTGAGATCACATAGGGATTTTTGTAAGTTTTAATGTTGTCTTGGGGATGGATAGGATTAATATATGGGAATTTTGTGGCATTTACCCTCCTTGAACAATATATTACTTTTTTTGTTACCTTCTTGTTCCTATCTCATTCTTTCTCTCCCCTCCACTTCTTCTAACATTTCACAACCCGAAGAAACTTCTTGTGAGCTTTTTCTTTTCTTCTTTTTTCTTTACTTTTTATTTTCTTTCTCTTTAATAGTGTTGCTCATTATGCTTCTCGGAGTAGTTTACATACTTATTTTCACACTTGCTTTCTTTTTCTTTCATTTATCCCCAACTTAAGACTTTGATCTCAAGTTCTTTCCTAGTGTAAAGGAGGATGGTTTAGAGTGAGATCAGTTAAAAATTGATTTTGGTTTAATTACGACTTATCAAGTAAAAGGGAAATAGGCTCAACGGGGGAGACTAGAGATATATTCATCATTTGCTAGGCTCATTTAAGCTAACAGGGCTTTTCAATTACAAAGAAGGTCTAAGTTCATCTCTATAATTCAATATTCCCTAGGCTAAGGCATGACTAACCAAGCAAGTTCTAGACTGCAATAATGACAAGTAAACATAACTAATTTTCCTCACCGCTTATTGTAATATGGATATAAAATTTACTTTTTTATTTTTCTCCCAATTAGATAATCTATGCAATAGTTTTTAATGCAAATGCCAAAAATATAGTTTTACATGTCAATAATAAATAGTTGTTGCAAAACTTTTTGAGGGGGTTATTTAATCACAGATAGTGCATATCCATCCTTTAAGCTGATCTGTCACCACCATGTAAGTCAAACCCACCTTATTCAACCTAAAATGACACGTACTTAGATTAGTTCCCATAAGAATGTTACCTAGCAATCTATCATCTAGACTAGTCATTATGACTCTTCTATCTATTTTGCCAGATTCAACAAAAATTAAATCTCCCGAGAAAGAATCATAGCCAAGAAAATGAAGGAGGACTATATGAAAAATATATAAACTACTTATAATACTACACATACATCACATACAATAACAGTAAAGCATTTCAGAGATGCCCCACCTTCAACTTAAAAACATGTAGTGTCACCAATGTATAAAAATATAAAAGCAAGGGTATAGAACTCCATGAGGCGCACTTGTCACACTAGTCATTTCAGGGCTCTATGTAAGATGAGGAAACTGTTGTGATGGTGGGAAATATTGTAATGGAGGTGATAGCCTAATCATCAATATGTGGCCAAAAATGCTTATCAAGTAGTGACTGCCCCTTTACTTCCCAAATCTGGGAAGCATGCTCTAGGGAATGTCTAGATCATCCTCATCTAGAGCATCCTTATCCATATCCCCATAATCATCATCCCTAGGTAATTGTCTTGGGTCACAGGGAGGATTACTATTTGCCAGTATGCGCAGTATAGAGACTCCTAGATCAGCAACGGGCTATGATATCACCCTTGATCTACCTCAATTAGTAAGTGTGTACGCAGTCAATATAGTATAATTACCCAACTCAAGAGTAGGGATCATATCTACAGAGAATTTGTTAGGCCAATACTATTAAGCAATTTCAAATATGATTCGTGAGTTGAAATTCTATTCAAGTTAGGGATAAAAGAGTGATTATAACTAAGAATTGAAATGCTTAAAGTTGTAAATAAACTTTAAGGAAAACTAAAAAAGTGTCCCCAATTTGGGTTGACCCCCTAAATCAATCAAAAGGGATAATTGAGAATGAGTTTATGGTGAATATGCAAGCAATCAGCTTAGGCAACTACTATATGTCTTTCAACAATTCTAATAGTGCCAATCTACATCAATTTTGTCAATTTAATGAGAACTCCATTCTACTCAATTGTATTTTGCCAACTGGATTCCTCCTATGTCTAGGTGAATCCATTAAATAGGGGTTAGAGCCTTGGGTCGTTGTTGATTCATGCTAGTCAAATCTTAATTGGCTATTTCAAGCACAATAGAGGCAATTATGAATGATCGGAAGACTTTCATCATTAAACACACTTTACAAACCCCAAATCAATAAAATAAGTCCATACTCAATTTCACAAAATTGAGATTATTAGGGTTCACAATACATTGGGTTCAAAACCCTAGATCTGGTTTTAGTTACTCATAACAAGAGAAGAAGAAGAAAGCAAGTAATCAAACATACTAATTTACAAAGCAATTATAGAATTGAGAAAACTTGAATTTAGAACTTGGATATTCAAATCTTCAATACAAGCTAAAGTTATGGAAACTATAAAGAAACTATGAGAGCTAAGCTAAAACTATCTAAGAAAGATTAATATCTCTTAAAAATAATTTTAAGAAAAATAATATTTATACTAAGTACCTAAAACCCCAAGTTAATTCAAATATGGAGGGCCCTAGGTTGCAAAGATAAATCTGTCTTTTGGAAAGATGGTCCACATCTTGAACCGTGGATTGATTTAGGAGTTCTACCAAGATTCCATCTGTCATTTGATTGATGGACTGTCATTTTGAAAGAAGATACACATCTTGGACCGTAGGTTTCTTTAGAGTTCTATCCAGCCTTCTCCTATCCTTTGACTGATGGTCCATCTTTTGGAAAGATGATCAGTCTTTTGCTTTTGCCAATTCTTCCACCTTGAACATGGGTTGGACAAATGGACTAGTTGACGATCTGTATTTTGAAGATGTACTTCATCTTGAGCCATCCATTGCATAGTGCCTGGTGTCTTGTTCTGGAAATGAAGATGCTTTCACAATACGAACTGCATCTTGGAAATGCGGCTAATCTTTTGCTTTATTTTTGGCAGACTTTAGTTATCTTCATGCCTTATTTTATCACTTCATTAGATTTCTGAAACTTATAAAAATAAAGTTAGTTAGGACTTAAATTAATACTTAAAGACATACAAAGCTCCATGAAAAGAAGTAACTCTTGACACATCAACACCCCCAACTTAAAGTTCTTGCTTGTCCTCAAGTAACTAAAATAAGACCATCCACCCTAGACATAGATTCATGTTCCAGTATCATAAAGTGCAATGACTAGGGTGGTTTTGGCAAACAGCTACAAGCATACAATACTCAAGCAAGCCAACCCCTCTGTCATGCAAAAAATTAGTTTTTCTCACAATCATTAAGACTAAGCATGCAATCTCTATTCATGATATCAATTTAATATGCAAAACACCTAGATTGAGAAGTAATTCATGCTAGCCATCATCATTCATATGTTCTCATATTTAGACCAAGAAAACGTTCTATTTTCAATTTCAACAATCACACACAATACATAGACACAAGATCAAAAGAGAAGAGAAAGCACTCAACACTCACAAAGATGTTCACAAGATAGGTGATAACTTCCATATGCTTGTCTTTATTCTCAAATTCCTTTTCTTTTGGAAATGTGGGTAGATATCACATAAGGGCTTTTGTAAGCTTGTAATGTTGGTCAAAGAGCTTATAGGATACAAATATGGAATTTTAGTGGCTAATTATTATCCTTGAACAGTACATCACATTCACATTTCCTTTTCACTTTATGTTCCCTTCTTTTATTCCTTGGAAACTTTTCACAACCCAAGGTACTTTTTGTGAGCTCAATTTATTTACTTTCTCGTTTTTTCTTATCTTTTTCTTTTTCTTTACCTTTGTTTGCTCAATATACCTTGGATGATAGTCAAACAGTTCATTTATGCCATTTTCTTTGTTTTCCATCATATCGCCTCCAAGTTGCACTTTTTTCTCATTTTCATTATATTTCATAGTGTCAAGGAGGACGATTTCAAAAGAGGGTCAACTAGAGAATTAATTTTTGTTTCATTGCGGTTGATCAAGAAAAAGAGTCATTGTAATACCCCAAAAGTACCTAAAACTAGAATCGGGAATGTGAAATGAGGAGCAGCAGAAAATTTAAAATTTGACTCAGAACAACTTGTGGTATGAGCCGTTAGAAGGTGTAACATCCCATGGAAACCACCCGTGGTTAGATTCTGCAGTAAGAGGCTCAGTGGTAACGGGTCCAGGGATGACCCATTAGGTGATGTAACTGGTTGTGGGTTGAAGTCGTTATTCGTCCCTATGGTGCCAGAGTGGGATAGTACGGGTCATGGTACAACTCGTTATAAGGAACAATGTCTCGTGGTAAGTGCTCATGAGGAGGTGCAGTGAAAGTTATCCTAGAGGCAATGGATGGGTCCAGCGACCCGTGGTTGGGAGGTATGATCCGTTGGTTGACTCGTGGTAGGAGTTTCAGAAATTTAACATATGGAGTCAGTGGTGACGATGAGAGGACACAATGGGTTATTGTGTCGAGTAATGACCCGTTATGTCGAGTTGTTGTCATAGGACTAGAGAGCTAAATTAACGCTAGAAAGGAAGTAACGGATGGATACCACAAGTCATGGTATCAAAGGACCACTCGTGGTATTGGTCGTGGTCACTAGCAGTGTTAAATTTTCAAAATTTTCATTATGGGTATTTTCGTAATTTCTAAGTTCTAAGGTCCTAAACTACGTCGTTTTAAGCTCAGCTAGAAGGGTTAAGAGTATTAAACCTATCCTAAGCCTTACCATTTCATGCATTCAAGTTTAGAGTTCTTCCTTAGAGATCGAGCTTGAGAAATTCTCCCATTTACTCCAATTCCCTTTGGGCTTTCAAAGAGGTGTAAATTAGATTTACCTAGATATGTAGGGCTATGAATGAGTGTTCATTTAACTCTCATGATATAGATTCTTCTCAATTCCATGAATTTAAATTCTAGATTTAAGTTCATGATCTTATGGGGTTTATCCCTAGTTTTGTGAAATTCTCTATAATCTATCTACGGGTCAATTTTCTTCATGTATCAAATCATGTTTTAAGATAGATGGGCAGATATTATACCTAGTTTGATTATTAATTCATAGTTTAAAATTATAATTAAATTATTCCCAATTATGCAAACTTCATGAAAAGTCAAGTGATGATTCTATTATGATTTTGATCTTACTAAGTCTAAATTATGATTTGTGATTCATGTTATAATTTCTCTTCAAGTATTCTTCATGGATTTATGAATATCAAGTATATGTATTTTCACAAGTATACATGTTACTCATGATTTATGAATTTATGACTCTTGGCCGACTCACGGGCCCTTATTCATGGCTAATCATGTATTTCAAGTATGATCAAGTATGTTATTTTTTTAATTAGCCATGAACTTCATGAATAATTCATGATTACGATATGAGCCTCATGTGCATGTTTTTGGGAGCAGTGTCTAGCACCGAGTAGACTTGGCTTTCAGGTAATCCCCATGGTCTCAGAACTACATGCCACCGTAGGTTTATACATAATTTTTTGGATCTCCAGTGATATCAAATCATGCACGTCCCTTTCCTGGCAAGCCTAGGACGGTCCTATCCCCTTGGGCGAAATAGTAGGGTATCATGTAAGCTCTATCATAATGGTGTCGATTAAGATGAGTCCTCCCATTGTTCCTCATGATTTATGCATAGTTATTTTTATGTTACTTTGGCTCAATTTATGTTTTTATAAAGTTTCTCTTATGACTATGATATGATTGGATTATGAATGGTTTGAAAACCTTGAGCCCTTATGTTTACATTATGATATATACTTCACGATCATGTTATCCTACTCTTATGAAGTCTTATGTATTTTAACTGTGTATTTTTACTTACCTTGCATACTCAGTACATTCCAAGTACTGACCGCATACTCTATGTTGTATCATTTTATGATACAGGTCCGAGGGATCATTCTCAACCACATCAGTTGTCCTGCTTTCCTCTTAGACTTGTTCTAGCTAGTGTTGGTGAATACTCATCCTTCGAGGACATTCAGTTACCATTTATATGTTATTTCAGTTTCAGACATTGGTCGAGCTAGTTGGGGGTGTTGTCCCATCAACTCATTAATTATGTTAGAGGCTTTTCAGACATTATGTAAAAGATCAGCTTATCAGTGTTGATTTTGTTTTAGATTGTTATGTATGCAGACTTCCACTTAAGCATGTTTTATTATTTCATTTCCGCTTGTTGTATGCTCTTAGCTACTATGTTCATGCCATCGATCGACTTGGAGACTCATGGGGTCCCTTGTCTCGTGTCTCTATCCGGGCTTATGTTTGGGTCATGACAAACTTGCTATCAGAGCCTTAGGTTTTGAAGTGTCCTAGGGTGTGTGAAAGCTGCGTTAAGTAGAGTCTTTTTTTCATGGGTGTGAAGCACGCCACCCATATGACGAAGAGGCTATGAAATTTTTTAGGAAACTTCCCTTCTTTCATGATCTATGTCATGCAATGAAATATCTCTCTATCCTTCTAACTCGTGCTATACACGTTTGCAAAATCATGCCTCCTCGCTGAGTTAATGGAAGAAGAAACGAAAATAGAAATGGCCATGAGAATGGCAATGGGGACGGGTATCAGCAGGCCCCACCAGCCCTTGAGTATCATGTGCCTGAGCAGGTTGCTCGTGCAGAGTTTAGGGAAGCCATTCAGATGTTGGCACAGGGTTTGACCGCCCAGGTTAACCAGCAGGCGATAGCACATGTTCCCTAGAATGGGAATGTGGCAACAGAAAGAGTCAGGGATTTTCTTAGGATGAACCCTTCGGTGTTTCTACGATCGAAGGTGGGCAAGGATCCGCATGAGTTTATTGATAAGATTCTGAAGGTCACCCAAATAATGGGGGTGATGGGGGAGGAGTGCGCAGATGTAGCCTCGTATCAGTTGAAAGGGGTTGCACATATCTGGTTTAGATAGTGAACGATAGTACAGCTATTGGAGTAGGTCCCATTAGTTGGGACGATTTTCTTACTACATTCTTGGATCGGTTCTTTCCCCGAGAGATGAGGGAAATCAAGGCAGCTGAGTTTATGAACCTGAGGCAGAATAATATGACAGTCCAGGAGTATGCTTTGGAGTTCACTCGTTTGTCCAAATATGCACCAGAGCTAGTGGCTGATCAGAGGGCTCGAGTGAGCAGGTTTGTGCACAGAGTAGCGGACTACCTGGTCAAGGATTGTAGGACTACTATGCTCCATCAAGACATTAATTTACCTCGATTGGTTTTGTACGCCCAATAGATGGAGGTAGTGCATTTGAGATAGAGAGAGGCCAAGGGAGCCAGGACAAATATATATGGGTTCTCCCAACAGAGATCAGGAGGCATACATCGTTAGCAGTCCCATCAGTGGTCATTGGCTCTAGCGCCATCATCGTCCAGTGCTCCATCTAGACTACGAGATGACCAGAGGAGTAGAGTATTGGGCTCGAGCGGATAGAGGAGCATGTAGGTAGAGCGTACCTTTTTGGTATGCGGGAAGTGTAGCAAGAATCACATAGGGGAGTGCTTGAATGGATCATATATCTATTTTGGGTGTGGTAGACCCAAGCACAAGCACCGTGAGTGTCCTTTCGCTAGGAAGGATGATGGTAGAGGTCGTGCTCAGGCTACCAGTTCAGCAGCAACACCAGCACGTGCAGCTAGCAGGGTGCGTCCACCAGTGCAGGTGGCAGTCAGCGCCAGAATCGGATTTATGCCCTTGCGTCTCGTCAGGAGCAGGAGACTTCACTATATGTGGTCACTGCTATATTGCGAGTATTCCACTTTGATGTACATGCAATTTTAGATCCATGGGATACTTTATCTTTTGTGACACCCTATGTTGCTAGTATTTTCGGAGTATATCCCGAAATCCTATCCGAACCCTTCTCAATCTCCACTCCAGTTGGTGATTCAGTTATAGCTCGATGGGTATATAGAAATTTCCCAGTCACAGTCCTTTAGAAAGTCACCTCAGCAGATTTAGTAGAGCTAGCCTTGACAAATTTTAATGTTATCTTTGGCATGGATTGGCTACATGCATGTTATGCCTCGGTAAATTGTAGGACCCATGCAGTAGAGTTCCGGTTTCCGGGTGAGCCAGTCCTAGAGTGGAAGGGTAGTTCAGCTGTGCGTGTAGGTCGCTTCATTCCTACCTTAAGGCCAGAAAGATTATTTGTAAGGGTTTCGTGTAACATCTAGTTAGGGTTAAGGATGCTACATCCGAAACCCTGACTATCCAGTCAGTTCCCATAGTATGTGAATATCCAGAAGTTTTTCCAGATGATTTATCGGAGATTCCTCTCGAACGGTAGATCGATTTTGGTATTGACCTTCTTCTCGATATACAACCTATATCTATTCCTCCTTACAAAATGGCTCCAGCTGAGCTAAAAGAATTGAAGGAGCGGTTGAAGGATCTTTTAGACAAAGATTTCATCAGATCGAGAAAATCCCGATGGGGTGCACCAATTCTCTTTATCCGAAAGAAAAATGGTTCCCTTTGAATGTGTATTGACTATCGGCAGTTGAAAAAGGTCACAGTCAAGAACAAGTATCCCATCCCCAGAATTGATGACTTGTTTGACCAACTTCAGGGTGCTAAGTGTTTTTCCAAGATAGACCTCAGATCCGGATATCATTAGGTCAGGGTTAGAGAGAGTGACATCCAGAAGACAACCTTCAGGACTCGGTATGGTCACTATGAGTTTGTGGTTATGTATTTTCGACTAATTAATGCTCCTACAACTTTTATGGATTTGATGAATAGGATTTTCAAGCCGTATTTGGACATGTTCATGATCGTTTTCATTGATGACATCCTCATATACTCTCGGAGCAAGAAGGAGCATGTCGCTCATTTGATGGTGGTGATAGAAGGGTGATAGAGTTGATTTCAAGGTGTTCTTCATCAAATTGCTCTTGGGAAATATAGGGAAGTTAAGAATCAGTTATTCTCAGGTATATAAGGCTATCAATGGGTGATTTCATCCATACCCATGCCCATCCTCTATGATTTTTACAAAAATCTTATTAAAAGCTCATGGGGTTTTGAAGATAATTTTTATAAAAGTCTAATGATTTGATTATGGGTTTTGTGATTTTTGATTCTCATCATAATCTATGGGTTCTAATCAGATTTTTATTATCTAAATTTATCTATAATTTTAGCGATTTCGATTCCTATGAAATTAAGCCTAAATATGCATGATCCATGATTTATTGATGTATGATCTACTTTTCTATTATTGATACTTGCAAGCCAACATGAATTATGAGTTAAATTATGCATTTAATCTAATACACATCATGATTTTATGAATTTCAAGCTATATGTATGATTTACAAGTATGTATAAACCTTATGAATCATGAATTATGTTTTGGCCGACTCACGGGCCTCGTTTCATGGCTAGTTACGTATATACAAGTATGTTTATGATTATCATGATTTAACTAGCCCATGAATTCATGCATGTTATACTATGAGCACTATATATGTTTTGGGAGTAGTATCGAACACCCAGTAGGTTCGGGCCCTAGGTTCTGCCCCAGATCTCATAAACTACGTACCATTGTAGGTATGTTGGGACCTCCTAAGGAATGTCCCTGGCCCAAATGGCCCTTTTCATGATGATATCATACTTTCATGGTCCTACCCTTGGAAAGGTAGGGACACCCTCCCGATTAGGGTTACAAGTCGGGCTTCATGTGTGCTCATATGGGATATGTCGGTTAAGAGAATTTCCCACTGTTCCTCATGATTTATTCAGGTTATGATTATGTATTTTGTCTCAATTCATGTTGAGTAAAGCTTTTCTCCTATGGTCATGATTATGTTTGTATTATGAATGTTTGAAAACCTTGAGCCTTATGATATGTTA
The DNA here is from genome assembly GCA_035772735.1 of Datura wrightii. NCBI lineage: Eukaryota > Viridiplantae > Streptophyta > Magnoliopsida > Solanales > Solanaceae > Datura > Datura wrightii. The sequence continues at coordinate 170,769,090 of JASDFA010000016.1, forward strand.
TGATGATATACGATACAAGCATGATGTCCTACTCTTATGATCATTTATGAGATTTATTTATTTTAAATATCTGTTTTACTTACCTTGCATACTCAGTACATTCCACGTACTAACCACATACTTTCTGTGTTGTATCTTTTCATGATGCAGGACCTGGCTCTCAGTCTCACCCTCCTCAGTAGTGTTTCTGAGATTGTTATCAGCTTATTTGGTGAGTTCTCATGTTCCGAGGGCCATATGTTCAGACTCTACACTTTTCTTTCGGTTTCAGAATTGTTAGTGTTAGTTGCGGAGTTGTCGTATCAACCAATCTTTCATGATTAAAGGCTTTTCAGACTACAAGTTGTATTCAACCATCATGTATGGGTTATGTATTGTCCTTTCTCCATATTTATGAAATGTTTACGGTTTCTTATGTTAAGTCTTCCGCTTATGTGATTGAATTAGATGTACGCTCATGCCATGAGTTGACTTGGGGTCTCTCGGGGCTCTTTGTCCCATTTCTACGATACGGGTGTACGTTCGGGTCGTGACAAAGTCCCTCAGATATCTGGAGTTTCTTGGGCTTAGCTGGTTACTATAGGAGATTTGTGGAAGGATTTTCATCCATTACAGCACCATTGACTAAGTTGAACTAGAAAAAAGTGAAGTTCCAATGGTCGGAGGCCTGTGAGAAGAACTTCCAAGAGTTGAAGACACGACTCACCTTAGCACCAGTCTGGACTCTACCTGAGGGTACCAATGGGTTGGTGGTATATTGTGATGCCTCAAGTATCGGCCTTGGTCGTGTATTAATGCAGCACAGTAATGTTACAACTATGCTTCCAGGCAGCTGAAAGTCCTTGAGAAGAACTATCTGATTCACGACCTCGAGTTGGGGGCAATAGTATTTTCCTTGAAGATTTGGAGACACTATCTGTACGGGGTCCATGTGGATGTGTTTACTTAGAAGGATCTCAATCTATGTCTGAGGAGGTGGTTGGATCTTCTTAAGAATTATGATATGAGTGTCCTTTACCATCCGGGCAAGGTTAATGTGGTGGTAGACGTTCTCAGTAGGCTTTCTATGGAGAGCGTGTCCTATGTAGATGAGGGGAGGAAAGAATTGGTGAAGGATATTCTTGGATTACATGATTAGGAGTTCACCTTGTTGACTCGGCAGATGGTGGTTCCATCATTCAAAATGGATCAGAATCTTCCTTGGTGACCAAAGTCAAGTCTAGGCAAGATGAAGATCCTATTTTAGTAAAGTTGAAGGAAGCTATTCAGAATCAGAAGGTGGAGGTCTTCTCCCAAGGGGGAGATGGTGTACTACGATGTCAAGGTCATTTGTGTATTCTGGGTGTTGATGACTTGAGGGAGCGGATATTGTATGAGGCTTATGGTTTCTGATATTTTATACATCCAGGTACCACAAAGATGTATTGTGACTTAAGGGAAGTCTATTGGTGAAATGGAATGAAGAAGGACATAGCAAAGTTTATGGCAAGGTGTTCGAACTGTCAACAAGTGAAAGTTGAGGATCAAAGACCTAGAGGTATGCTTCAAGACATTAGTATTCCTACTTGGAAGTGGGAGGAAATCAATTTGGACTTCATTACAGGGTTACCTCATATTCACTAACAGTATGATTTTATTTGGGTTGTCGTATACAGGTTGACAAAAATAGCTCATTCAAAACTTACCGATTCAGTGGAGGACTATGCTAAATTGTGTATTTGAGATTTACTTCGGTTGCATGGAGTGCCCTTGTCCCTCATATCAGATAGAGGTACTCAGTTTACCTCCATGTTTTGGAAATCATTTCAGAAGGGACTCAATACTCAGGTTAAGCTTAGTACAACATTTCACCGATAAACAAATGGTTAGGCTGAACGGACCATTAAGACTCTTGAGGATATGTTGAGAGCGTGTGTGATTGATTTCAAAAGTAGTTGGGATGACCATTTACCTCTCATCGAGTTTGCATATAACAATAGTTAGCATTCCAACATTCAGATGGCTCCATTCGAGGCTCTTTATAGGCGGAGATGTAGATCACCTATTGGTTGGTTCGAAGTCAGTGAAGCTGTGTTGATAGGACCAGATTCAGTCCATGAGTCTATGGAAAAAGTTGAAAGCTTGAAAATAACTCAGAGTCACCAAAAGTCCTATGCGGATGTGCGGAGGAGAGAGCTTGAGTTCGAAGTTGATGATTGGGTGTTTTTGAAGGTTTCTCCCATGAAGGGAGTGATGAGATTTGGGAAGAAAGGGACACTCAGTCCCCATCATGTTGGCCTATACTGGATTGTGAGACGTGCTGGCAAGATGGCTTATGAGTTGGACTTGCCCTCGGAATTGGCTTCAGTGCACCCAGTTTACCATATGTCACTTTTAAAGAAGTTCATGGGTGATCCGGCATTGGTTGTTCTGGTGGAGAGTGTAAATGTGAAGGATAGCCTGAGCTACGAAGAGGTTCCGGTTCAAATCCTTGATCATCAGGTTCGGAAGTTAAGAAAAAAGAAGTAGCTTCAACAAAGATTTTGAGGAGGAATCAGCATGTTGAGGGAGCTATGTGGGAAGCCAAAGAAGATATGATGGCTAAATACTCTCATCTATTCCCTCCCAATTCAGTTTCAGCTTGAGGTATCAGTTTCCTCCTTAGTGCTCTATTCAGTTTCATGTTTAGTTCACGTTCCCCAGTTTCTTTAATATTAATGAGTGTAAGTGTGATTAATGAATTCAGTTCAGTCATGTATTCCAGTCTGGAGTCAGTCACTCGGTTAGTTTTCAGCTTTAGACGTTCAGTATTGGAGATGTTAGTTTTATTCCTTGGTTTTTCAGTATGTTCATTCACATTTGAGGATGAATGTTTCCAAGGGGGAGATATTGTAATACCCGGGAAGTGCCTAAGAAAAGACTTGAGAATTCTAAATGAGAAGCAGTAGAACATCTGAGATTTGACTCAGAACGACCCATGGTACGAGTTATTGGACGGTGTAATGGCCCATGGGAACCACCCATGGACAGATTCTGCAGTAGGTGGCTCAGTGGTAATGGGTCTAGGGATGACCCGTTGGGTGATGTAATGGGTCGTGGATTGAAGTCGTTGTTCATCTCTGTGGTGACAGAGTGGGATGGTACGATCGTGGTAAGACTCGTTGTAAGGAACAACGGTCGTAGTAAGTGCTCATAAGGAGGTGCAGTGAAAGTTAGCCCAGAGGCAACGGATGGGTCCAATGACCCATGGTTGGGAGGTATGATCCGTTAGTTTACTCATGATGGGAGTTTCAGAAATTTTGCATGTGGAGCCAGCAGTGACGATGAGAGGACACAACAGGTCGTTGTGTCGAGTAACGACCCGTTTCGTCGAGTCATTGTCACAGGACCAGAGAACTGAAAAAATGCTGGAAAGGAAGTAACGGATGGATACAATGAGTCGTGGTATCAAAGGACAACTCGTGGTATTCGTCGTGGTCACTAGTAGAGTTAAATTTTCAGATTTTTCATTTAGTATTTCCGTAATTCCTAAGCTCTAATGTCCTAAACTATGTCATTTTAAGCTCAGTTAGAAGGGTTTTAAGAGTGCTAAACATATCCTAAGCCTTACCATTCCATGCATGAAAGTTTAGAGTTCTTCCTTAGAGATCAAGCTTGAGAAATTCTCCAATTTTCGCCAATTCTCTTTGGGATTTCAAAGAGGAGTGTAAATCAGATTTACATAGGTATGTGGGTTATGAATGAGAGTTCCTTTCACTCTCACGCTCAGGATTCTTCTCAATTCCATTAATTTAAATTCTAGATTCAAGTTCATGATCTTATGGGGTTTATTCCTAATTTTGTGAAATTCTCTATGATCTATTTATGGCTAAATTCCCTTCATGTATCAAATCATGTTTTAAGATCTATGGGCAGATTTTATACCTAGTTTGATTATTAATTCATAGTTTCAAATTTTAATTGAATTATGCCTAACTATGCAAGCTTCGTGAAAAGTCAAGTTGTGATTCTATTGTGATTTTGATCTTGCTAAGTCTAAATTATGATTTATGATTCATGTTATGATTTCTCTTCAAGTACTCTTCATGGATTTATGAATATCAAGTATATATATTTTCACAAGTATGCATGTAACTCATGATTTATGAATTTATGCCTCTTGGCCGACTTATGGGCCCTTATTCTGAGAGTAAAGACTACATGTTGATATCTGAAAACATGAATAAACATAAACTGGACCCAATAACTAAATCGAATGACCAAAAGAAGAAACTGAGAATCATAAGTAAAAACTGATAACTTGATCATTGGGTCAAATCTGCTGAAAACTTAATATTATAGCTGATAAGCATGCATAATTGAGATCATGAGGAACAATGAGAGACTCATCATATAACAGATACTATCACGATAGAGCTTATGTGATCCCAACTATTACACTCAAGTGGGAAGAGCCGTTCAAAGCCTTACTAGGGCTAAGGGCGCTACCATGATATCGAAATCAAGCTGAAGGCCCATTCAGAGCAAGGGAGGTCCCAAAGTAAAATGTGAAACCTTACATTGGCACATACGACCCCAAGTTGTCATGAACCCCTCGCCTACTCAGTGCCAGACTCTACTCTCAAAAACATGCAAGGTGCTCTCTATCATTTTTCAATGAAGTTGAAGTGTTATTTGTCAACAAAGCTGATTGTCACGCCTCACCTTGGGAAGCATGACTTACACCTAGTGCCATACTGGGATCTGACTGACCTGGCTGGGCTGATGCACGTCTGGTGCCTGCCTGCAACTCAACTCAAGAAAACAACGAGCTATATATCGGCTGTAAACACAGCCCCCAACCGACAAGGTTGTATAGCCACCTGTAAATTAAAACAGCTAACCAACAGCAGGCAAGAAAAGGGATGCTATGCAGGTCGATATGACTACCATGTTGTTTAGTTATAATAGAAATGTGAACAAAGCCACTACACTAGGCCCCACGCGGTCAACAACAACTAACTGACTGACGACTGTAGTCTGGAAGCCTCTAAGAATACAAATAGTGGTCGAAAAAGGGCCCCGGCCTACCCCCAAATGCTATACAACCGAAGGACTCTAACCTCTACAACCTGGCAACTCTCAATGAAGGGAGCTGGCCAAACTTCTGACTCTGAATAGTTGCTATTGAAAAGTTTGAACTCTATCTGTCTAAACCTGCAGCAAGTAATGCAGTGCCCAGAGATGGGCATCAGTACAATATGTACCAAATATGTAAGGCAATAAGTAAATTATTAAAGACTGAAAGTATATAGAGAGAAGGGGCAGAAAGATTAACCTGTAAGCTGACTTATTCATAATCCACATCTAGCAAAACACTACATATGTATGAGCTACAACTGTACAATCATATATTCATAAGCTATATCTAGCAGACAAGAATACAAACAAGAACCTAACCTGGCCCCCATAAGCCTAGAAGGTACAAGCAACACATAAATAACCTACCAGGACCCCCATAAACCTTGGCAAGTACACCTCAATCTACATACCCCTATCCAGGTTTCTATGACTCTACTTGTGCTATAGCCAACCTACCTGTCCCCCTAGGTCTACAACTAAGCCCTCTTGGCTCCTGATCTATAGCTGTGTTTGAGTCCGGTGGAGTCCTGATAATTGCACCCCAAGCACCAAGTTCGTCGGGGGTGTAGTGTCGATATGGCATAAAAAATAGTCCAGCGATGGAATGGGACTATATAAGGCCCTCGAACCTCATCTTCGTCCCTCGCTGATGGCATGCCGCTCCTTGGAGCGACGTCATCTAACCCTTCATGGGCGATGACATAGCTAGTAACCCTGGGGTGGTCATGGAAGGCTCCTGAGTGAGGGAAACCCTAACCAAGGTGTTGTACTAAAATCTCAATCTAGCCACTCAAAAGGCATATTTGGTCTTCTAGGCATAACACTACCGCTGCTCGCTCCCTAGGCTAGTCTGTAAGGCTTCTAGCAGGCACACCCTATGCACCTATATCTGATCATAGGAACCTGATAGTGATCGTGATCTCTAATGGTCTAGACTAGATAGGGCGAGATCTGGAGTGGCCTAACAGTACTCTGAATGTCCTGCCCGGATAACTATAACTCATAAACAACTATACGGTAGCAGATGACTAATTACTTAGTTCCTCTACTTAGAACAACTGTAGGGATGTTATTGACCAAAGATGCTTTTGAGAGATCGGCCCCTAATCCTCCACAAGCAACTTACTAACATTCTTAGCCTATGGGTAGTATGGTACTAACATTGTGCTAGTCCCTTGGGCCTCATCTTGGTCTGCTCAGATCTTGTATTACTTTTTTGGGAGATTCCTAACCTTATAGACAAGTTTATATAGACTTAGCCACTCTAGGCAATCTGTATATAAGTATCTTATAAGAATCGGCTAGGGTGCTAGCCCTACCTCTATCTACTAATAAGTCTCCCTTCCTTAGGGTACCTACGGGTCTATTTGACCTAGACGACTAGGCTGGCTTCCTGGGCGACTTGTATGACGAATGCTAAGTTAACTAAGACCGATAATCACTGGTAATAGCTAACTAGATGGTAGGCTATCACTCAGTTCACTAGGAAACCCTAGGCTACTGACTCTAAAGTATGGCCTTCCTATCTAAATTTCTTGCCCTAGGGTGTGAGAGTACACCAATGGCCTCTAGGCGTGCTTTCCCGACAAGACAGATGCCAAACTGGTAGTTAAATCGCCTAGCTGCGCCTATGTTGTTCAACTTACTAGCTCAGGCTCGATAACTATTCATGAGCTTCTAAGGTCTAGGCCTACCAATAAAGCATACAATTCTACTAATACAATGAATTGGAAAATAGAAGAGTTTCTATGACGCTTATAGAGCGTATCACACTTAACATGTTCTTTCCCGACGAGGGATACTGTGGTATAATCTATATAACTTTTCTAGCAGCTAACCACAACAAATATAACCGTAATCTACTAATAGCAGCTAATCACAACATATCGAATCTTTATATACTAGTAACAGCTACTTACAACATGTCTAATCACAATCTACTGGTAGCAACTATCTGCAGCATATAGGACTGTTATTTCCATTCAAGAACATAAGTCGTGGCACTGTACGATGAGAATAACTTGCTGAGGATTAAGCTTTACATACCTCGGCTATCGTTTCCCGAATAACCGATGAGTTTCAACTTGGATTCGTCAGCTCTTTTCAGTTGTAACCATTATACTGGGAGAAAGAGACAAATTTCAATACCAAATTCGGCGTAAAATGATAAATTTTGATATTAGTAGCAACTGTAATTCAACTACGTAAAATATAGTAGAAAAATTATAATTTCCCAAGGGTTCAGAAGGGAGAAGTGCTTACTTGAAGCCTATGGCTGTATAGGAATCAGTTTGGAGCAATTCTAACAACTTTTGCTCGATGGATTTATGATTTTCCAAGTGAAATTCAAGAAAATAACTCTGTAGTAATGCTCCCTATAGGCTTAAATTCAATACCTGAAGTTAATTTGAATTTGGATGGCATTTGACAGCGTAGTCGGACGAAAATATATTGAAACTTGTGATTTCCTTTATTTTTCTTCATGGGAGTTTATGATAAATTTTCACAAATGAACCAAGGGAGTATATATATAGGGCATGGCCGGTGGCATAGGGGTGCCTCGTGCTGGCCATCGCGCTAATGCCCCTGTTGTGCCGCGCCTCTCAAGGCGCCAACAGGGCTGGCATGCTGCGCTGCCACGGCGCCAAGGTACTGGCGCGTCGCGCTGGCCCTTGCCTGGCCTCACTCGACCTGACTTCCGAGGCTTTTCCCACACTCGTCAAGCTTTCTTTCCTTGTCACATCCCACACGTGCGCCTACTAATCGATAGAGTTCTACGGGGTTTAACACTTATAATGAAATTACATGCATAGTCTGAAGTCTGAAACGGGGAGTCCTGGCTCCAAACATACCATAAGCTAAATATGGGAGTATAGACTCTAAAACCATATGGTAAGTGGATTTATAAAACTAAACTGAATTGTGAAAACATGTTAAATCTGAGTGGGATTAGCTAAAATCTGAAGATCATGCATACTTGAAATAGACTTCACTAGTCAAAATCATAGATTCATATATGGGTAGTTCATAAACATACATATATTCTAGATACTTCATCATACTTGAAATCATCAATCATAGACTAACTTTTGTATGAACTTGCATAATTGGGCATAATCTTCTAAAATTTTGAAATCATGAATTAATAATCAATTAGTATATAAAATCTGTCTATGAATCTTAAAATATGCTTTGAAGCATAAAGGGAATTGACTCATAAATAAATCATAGAGAATTTCATAAATTTGGGTTAAAACTTGTATTCATGAACTTGAGGAGAAATTTGGGAATGAATGTTAAAGGAGACTCTCATTATGGCCCTATATACTTGGGTAAACTGATTCTCAACTTGACTTTGAAAGCCCAAGAAATTTGTAGAAGTTCAAGATTGATCTTCAGTGGAACCCTCTAAACTTGTATGAATGGGAGTTGAATGAATTATAATAGGTTTAAACCTCTAAAAACCCTCCTAACAAAGCTTAAAACGAAGTAGTTTATGACTTAAGAGCTTAGGATTTACAAAAATACCCCTAATAAATTTGCATGAAAACTGTTCTATCAGCTGTCACGAATCGTACCACGAATCATACAATCCACTTAAGACTCGTGGTATCCTTTTGTACTAACCAAGTCCAAAATCCCAATTCTCTGAATATTTCCACGAATCCTACTATGATCCGTACCACCTTCGTATGAGTCGTATCATCACTCATACAATCAATCACTGTATAACTCCAAAGTCTTGCTATAGCTCCTATCATGGGTCGTACCCACATACTACGACTCATGGTTTGGGAATAAAATCTCTGCCCTGATCCACGGGTCTTCCTATGACCCATACTACCAACCTACGACTCATAGGTTGAGTCATACTGAGGCAAATTTTTTCAATTTTTCCTGTTGATCACATTTTAAATCTCCCATCTAGTCTTACGAACATTCGGGATATAACAATATCTCCCCCTTGGGAATATTCATCATCGAGTATGGGGTAAATATACTGGAATGCTGGGAAAATGAACTGAAATCTCAAATACTGAACATCTGAAGCTCAAAACTAATAGAGTGCTCACTCCAAACTGATATACATGACTGAACTAAACTCATGAATCACACAAACATGCATTGACATGAAAAAAACTGAAAGACATGAACTAAAAATGAAACTGAATAGGGTGCTACGGAGGAAACTAATACCTCATACTGGAACTAAGACGGTAGGGAAAAAGTTTGGGTATCTTGCCATCATATCTACTTTGGCTTACTATGTAGCTCCCTTAACTAGCTAATTTCTCCATAAAACCTTTACTAAAGCTACTTCTTTGTTCTTCAACTTCTGAACCTGACGATCAAGCATCTCAATGTAAACCTTCTCATAGCTAAGGTTATACTTCATACCTATGCTCTCCACTAGAACAACGAATGTTGGGTCACCAATGCACTTCTTTAACAATGATTCATGAAAACCTAGATGTACCGAAGCCAACTTCGCCGGTAACTCCAACTCATAAGCCACCTTGCCAACACATCTCACAATACTCTAGGGACCAACATATTGGGGTCTAAGCTTCCCTTTCTTTCTGAATCTCATCACTCCCTTAATGGGAGACACCTTCAAAAACACCCAACCATCCACTTCAAACTCGAGTTCTTTCCTCCTCGCATCAGCATAGGACTTTTGATGACTTTGAGCTGTTTTTAGCCTTTCCCTTATAAGATAAACTTTCTCCATAGCCTCATGAACTGAATTTGGCCCTATCAATGTATCCTCACCTACCTCAAACCAACCAATAGGCGATCTATATCTCCGGCTATAAAAAGCCTTAAACGGAGCCATCTGAATATTAGAGTGGTAACTGTTGTAAGAAAACTTGATAAGAGGTAAATGATCATCCCAACTGATAACACTCAAGACCACATCTCCTACTAAAGTATGAAGTGGAAATTGTCAATAAAAAAGCCAACAAAGAGGTTGGGGTCGAACCCACAGGGAATATGGAAGATCTAGACTAATTCCAGTAAGTGAACTTGTTTGTTAGTTACTCCAATTTGGGGGTTTCAAGAAAATAATAAATTAAAAAACAATTGAAATTTATGATGTAAATCAAGAGTTAAGAATAACTAGGGTTTGTATTTCCCATGAGTTCATAACTACTTCAGGTATACACATGTGATCAATACCAATGCTTATTTGTAGAACTGATAACTAGGGTTCATATAAATGATTGGTTCGTCCCTATTAGATGACTATACTCAATCATCGGGTCAGGTCTCATGAGCTATTTCAAACTATACATAATTATTGAGTTCCAAATTTAACTATCCTGCGAGCACAACTCAAGTTAATACAATAATCATCAAGATCAAGACTTTGTTGTAATTCTCTTTTCGTAATCTCTACCTCTCTAGGCTCAAAAGTAAGTAAAGAATTCAGGCAAGTCCTAACGTTGTACACCATTAAGAAACGTTTAAGCATGAAGAGAATACAATACATGCATTTTGCATTGGTTTTGAATCACTTTTGTGTATCCCTAGCTCATTAATCCTTCTTCCCACAACCCTAGCTATGGAGGTTTTAGCCTTTCATAGTTGCAAGGTTGTGATATACATTCATGTTTAAACACATAATTCAATACTTACAATTGTAGATGAGAGAAAAAACTTCTTTGATTATCTCCAAAATAACTCAAGAAAAATTCAAAAGGATCAAGAAAGAAATGAAGAAAGTGTTGATCACAAGCCAATAAACTCAATTTCTATGTTTTTCCTCACTTCCTAACCTTCTCTAATTACTTCCTACATTCCTCTCTATGTTTTCTAGATGCTCTCTACTGAAAATAAAACATATAAAGTATTTATACAGACATAAGAATACTTTTCCTAAGTTAACAGGGTGAATTTCCAAAACTGGTGCCGCCTGAGCCATTAAAGATCCTACGGCTCGTAGCAGGATTGTATGGGTCATACCTGCTATCCGTATGTCCTTGTATTGTTGAAATTTGGCTAAGTATTGGGCCTTGATACGACTCATACATGCTTCCTACGAGTTGTACTATTCTTTCATGGCTTGACTCTGAGAACTCTTAATTTTTCTGATGTTTGTCACGAGTTCGATGGTACGACTCGTACCTTGCCTCCATGACTCGTACTGTCTATCTGTGTCAGGAGTCAGCCTCTTGTGCAATTCTTCTGAATATTTCCTCAACTCAGTGTTACGGCTTGTACCGGTGTTGTACGACTCGTACTGAGAGTCGTAAGTTGCATCCTTCTCAATTCAGCCATCTGAAACTTTTGACGGTCTTCAGTACGACTTGTACCATCAACCTACGACAAGTACTAAGACTGTGACTTTAGCCCATTTTCTGCACGTTCAGGATATATTTTGCACATTCTTGCTCCAACACTTATTTGTCCTGTAATCAGTGAAAAGGTGCCTTATATCCATATAAACACACCTAAGTCCATGCTATTTTCTTAGTTTTGGGTGTTGAAAGTGCTGTAAACTCACAACACATCAACACCCTCAACTTGAGACTTTTGCATGTCCTCAGGGAAAGTAAAGAAAAAACTAAACACGATGCTCAACTAGAAAATAAACCTAGGATACTACAGCTAGTACCAAACAAAATTTGCACTATACATTCAACGACTTTTGACCCTTCTTCCATGAACTAACATCAACTAATGTACTACAAGAAACCATAAAACATGTTAAGTAGGGATCAAGAAATATCATCTTGCTATCAACAGGCAGTCAAGTCATCATCAATGCTTTCTACACAGACCAATGGTAAAAACAAACATAACCCATGTATCCTCACAGCAAATGAGTCCCTATTCATGAATATTGTGTCAGATATTACATGGGACTGAACAAGCGAGACTCTCACTCTCACAAAGAAGTTTCAAGTACTGTGTATCAGATACTATAGGCTTGCCCTTATTTTCTCTACTTCGGTCAGATCAAGATCACTATAGGACTTGCTGTGGCTTGTAATGTAGGATTTAGGGCCCGACTTGATAAATGTGAGATATTTTTAAGTGACTAACCCTTCCTTGGAACTACATACATTGTCTTCACCGTTCACCTACTTCATCCTCTTTTCTTTTCATTCCTTTTCCTCCCTCTTTTTCACCTCTTTTGTATGCATTTGTATGAGTATGGTATGTTTTCAACCTTTCAAGCATTATTTTTATTTTTAATTTTCTTTTTCAAAGTTTTCAACTTTTTCATCTTTTTTTTTTCATTTGTAACACCATACCTCATTTTCACCTTTTCTCTTTTCTTTCCCTTTTCCTCGTTCCCACCATTTATGCACCCCTACTCTATCCACCCTCAACTTAGGCATTTTGCCTATGTTGAGGTTCATAATGTCCAAGGAAGGACCAAGGCCAAAATAGGTTCATTATAAAAATGGGTATGGTTCATTGGTGAATCAAAAAAAAATGGTCTATTAAAGGCTCAAAATTTGGATCAAGGGAATCATATGATTTTGGTAGGGTCATTTAATCTAAATGTGAGCTTAACAAAAACGGAAAATGATCATATCCTAAACAACCATCCTTAGCCTATGCAAGGACCAACCAGGCAAGTTCTATATCTTCAACACATTACTGAAGTAAGTATCAAGCCTCACTCACTCATGGCACATGATTTATATTCACTTTACTTTTCTGTTTTACACATGGCTTAACAAGACTACTCATGATAATACACTAAATGACATCAAAAATTTCCATAGAAATCATGCATGTAGTCACATGTACACAGCTAATGCATCAAAAAATTTTAAATAGGGTCACTTTTTTCAGAAAACCAAAACTAGTGCACTTTCATTGGCTAAGTACTCCTAAGCTATTTTCTAATTAAACAAAAATCACAAAATAGGAAAATAAAATCCTAATCATGCCAATTCTACTAGATATAATGTCTGAAGGAAAAGAAAAACAGAAAGAAAAACCCTCGGATGAATTCAAAAATCCTAAAAATCACAAATACCCCCTCCACTTTTTGATAATTATGCTTCATCCCCGAAGCATGAACTACAATAACAGAGGGAATGGAACATACCTACGGCTACTCAGACTTCATCATTCATGGGTTGCCTCCCATGTAGTGCATGATTTAACATCACGGCATGACGGGACTCTTGTGACTCTTCAGGCATCATCAAGTTATACCACCTCTATTCCTCTTAATTCCTCCACATCTCCTAGATACAAGTTTATTATTTGCCCATTGACTTTGAACCTTTTTCCTTCTTTATTATCAAGTTTCATTGCACCAGATGGGGACACATGTACCACTCAGTAGGGTACCATCCATCTAGATTTAAACTTTCCAGGGTGCAACCGGAGCCTTGAGTTGAACAGTAGGACCAAATCGCCTGGGCTAAACTCCCTTTTTGTGATCTTCTTATCATGGTAAATCCTTATCCTTTCTTTATAAATGGATGCACTCTCATAAGAGTTAAGTCAGAACTCATCCAACTTATTGAGTTGGTTAAGCATCAACTTGGCTGCTTTATTCCAGTTCATATTCAGCTTTTTCAAAGCCCATAGTGCCTTATGCTCTAATTCTACCGGTAAATGAATGCTTTTCCATAAACTAGTTGGTATGTAGATGAACCAATGGGGGTCTTATAAGCTGTTCGGTAAGCCCACCACGCATCATTGAGCTTCCTAGACCAATCTATTTGGCTAGTATTCACTATTTTGGCTAGGATGGTCTTGATTTCCCTGTTCGAAACATCCACTTGTCCACTTGACTGAGGATGATAAGGTGTGTCCACCTTATTCTTAACACCATACTTTTTCAACAGGGTCCTAAAGAGGCGGTAACAGAAGTGAGATCCATCATCATTGATAACAGCTTTGGGAGTGCCAAACCTGGCGAAGATGTGCTTTCGCAGAAATGCTGGAACACTTTTTCCTTCATTTTTTGGTAGTGAAATAGCCTTCACCCATTTGGAGACACAATCCACTACCACTAAGATGTATTTCATCCCATATGAGATAACAAATGGTACCATGAAGTCGATTCCCCACACATCAAACAACTCAACGTCCAAGATGGGGGTCAATGATAACTCATGTTTACGGGTAATACCACCCTACCTTTGGCATTGATCACAGGACTTGGAATAATCATATGCATCTTGGTGAATAGAGGGCCAGTAATATCCGAATTTTAAGACTTTATGTGCAGTTATGATACCCCTATGATGACCCCTAACTGGAGATGAAAGATAGGCTTCCAGAATGCTGAGCATCTCTATTTCAGGCAGACACCTGTGAATGATCCCATCTGCACAAATGCGAAATAAGTATGGCTCATCCCAATAATATCTTCAGGCATCGAATAAGAACTTTTTCTTCTGCAGAGGAGTCAGGTCTAATGGTATCATATCGCTAACCAAGTAATTTGAAAAGTCGGCAAACCAGGAAATCAAATCCTGCGATGCAGCTAGGACCTGTTCGTCTGGGAAGGCGTCATCAATATCAACCTCCACCTTTTACCTATCTTCAGACTCAATCCTGGATAGATGATCTGCTCCATTCCCTTCCGATATTTAACCTAAAACTCAAATTCTTGGAGCAAGAGCACCCACCGAGTCAATCTGGGTTTAGCATCTTTTTTTAACATTAGGTACCTCAAAGCGTCATGGTCTGCATGAATGATCACCTTGGTTCCAAGCAAGTATGCTTGAAATTTTTTGAATGCAAAGACCACCGCCAATAGCTTTTGTTCTATGACCATGTAATTCTTCTTGGCTACGTTGAGTGTTTTATTAGCATAGTAGATTGGATGAAAAATCTTTGCTTTTCGTTGGCCCAAAACAGCACCAAGAGCAACCCGCTAGCATCGCATATTACCTCGAATAGAAGAGACCAATCTGGAGCTATGATGATAGGAGCATTGGTAAGTTTCTCTTTCAAGCACTCAAAAGCCCTTAGACATGACTCATCAAACACGAACTTTACCTCCTTCTCAAGTAGTTCGCACAATGGTTGTGCAATTTTTGAAAAGTCCTTGATGAATTGTCTGTAGAATCTTGCATGCCCTAGAAAGCTTTTGACCCCTTCTATGGAAATAGGGGGTGGCAAACCAGCTATAACCTCAATTTTTGCCTTGTCCACCTCAATCCCTTTTCCCGAGATTTTACAACCCAACACTATTCCTTCCTTGATCATAAAATGACATTTTTCCCAATTTAGGACCAAATTAGTTTCTTCACATCTTTTTAATACTTTGCCCTAGTGGTTGAGGAAAGATTCTAATGAGTCACCTACAACAGAGAAGTCATTCATAAATACTTCAATGGTGTCCTCCACCATGTCTGAGAATATAGACATCATGTAGAGCTGGAATGTGGCTGGTGCAGTGCATAATCCAAATGGCATTCTTCCGAAAGCGAACGTTGCATATGGACAAGTGAAGGTATTCTTTTCCTGGTCCTTTGGATCAATGGTAATCTGATTATATCCCGAATAACCATTAAGAAAAATAGTACCAATCTCGACCTGCTAGTCTGTCAAGCATCTGATCCAAGAGTGGCATTGGAAAGTGGTCCTTTTAGGTCCAGTGGTTGAGTTTCTTGTAGTCCATGCATACACTCCATTATGTGACCAGTCGTGACGGTATCATCTCATTCTTCTCATTAGGTGCAACTATGACCCCACGTTTCTTCAGTACACACTATACCGGACTCACCCACTTTCTATCTGCGATGGGATAGATTACACCAGCATCCAGCCACTTGATGATCTTCTTCTTTACCATTTCTTGCATTGAAGGGTTTAGGCGGTGCTGAAGTTCTATACTTGGTTTGCGATTTGGCTCGAGTTGGATCTTCTGAGTACATATGCCTGGAGGATTCCAATGATGTTGGCTATGGTCCAACCAATTGCCTTTTTGTACCTTTTTAGTATGTTGACCAAAGCTCCCACTTGCTTGTCCAACAGATTTGATGCCATTATTACTGGTAGAGTACTGTCTTAACATAGGAATGCATACTTGAGATGGGCAGGTAGTGCTTTCAACTCAAGGACTGGTGGTACCTCCACAGATGGCTTCGCAGGCGGCGTTGAATGATTCTTTATATCCAGGTCCAACTTCTTTGGGTTGAAGTTATATGACCCCATTCCATTTAAAGCGCTCACCGACTCCATGTATTCCAGTATCCCATCTACCTCATAATTCATCATGACAGCTGCTAATGTGTCAATCGTCATCATCTCCTCCACAAGCATTGGCAGCTTATCATATTCCATCTAGGTGTTTGAAAAAGGGATTGTATCCCTTGATGTATCCTATCAAAATCACAAAAGAAAAATAAAGAAAACTTAAACAGGGAAATAACTACTACAAGCCAAACACAAGAAATTAATCTAGTCTTAGTCATATTCCCCGACAATGGCGCCACTTTTTGATAATGCTCAAATTCACACCTCCTACTGAAGTATGAAGCGGATGCTATCAATAAAGAACCCAACAAAGAGGTTGGGGTCGAACCCACAGGAATATGGAACATCTAGACTGATGCTAGTAAGTGAACTAGTTGGTTAGTTACTCCAATTTTGGGGTTTTAAGAAAATAATAAATTAAACAACGATTGAAATTATGATGTAAATCAAGAGTTAAGAATAACTAGGGTTTGTGTTCCCCATGGGTTCATAACTGCTTCGAGTATACACACGTGATCAATACCAATGCTTACTTCTTGAACTGATAACTAGGGTTCATCCAAATGATTGGTTCGTCCCTATTGGATGACTATACTCAATCACCGGGTCTGGTCTCATGACTGTTTTCAAACTATCCATTATTAATGAGTTCCAAATTTAACTATCCTACGATCACAACTCAAGTTAATACAGTAATCATCAAGATCAAGGCTTTGTTGTAATTCTTTTTTCCTAATCTCCATCTCTCTAAGCTCAAGCAAGTAAAGAATTCAGGCAAGTCCTAACGTTGTACACTATTAAGAAACGTTTAAGCATGAAGAGAATACAATACAAGCATTTTGCATTGGTTTTGAATCACTTTTGTATATCGCTAGCTAATTAATCCACCATGGTTCCCAAAACCCTAGCTATGGAGGTTTTAGCCTCTCATAGTTGCAAGGTTGTGATATACATTTATAATTAAACACATAATTCAATACTTACAATTGTAGATGAGAGAAAAAACTTCTTTGATTATCTCCAAAATTAACTCAAGAATAATTCACAAAGATCAAGAAAGAAATCAAGAAAAGGTTGATCACAAGCCAATCAAATCAATTCTATGTTTTTCCTCACTTCCTAACCTTATCTAATTACTTCCAACATTCCTCTCTATGTTGTCTAGATGTTCTATACTAAAAATAAACATAAAAAGTATTTATACAGACATAAGAATCCTTTTCCTAAGATAACAGGGTGAATTTCCATAACTGGTGCCGCCTGAGCCACGATAGATCCTACAACCCATAGCAGGATTGTATGGGTCGTACTTGCTATCCGTATGTCCTTGGCTTGTTGAAATTTGGCTAAGTGTTGGGCCTTGGTACGACTAGTAGGAAGCAAGTACGAGTCATACTGTTCTTCCGTGGCTTGACTCTAAGAACTCTCAATTTTTCTGAAGTTTGTCACGAGTATGATGGTACGACTTGTATCTTTCCTCCACGACTCATACTGTCTATTTGTGTCAGGAGTCAGCCTCTTGTGCAATTCTTATAAATATTTCCACGACTCAGTGTTACGGCTCGTATCAGTGTTGTACGGCTCGTACTGAGAGTCGTAGGTTGCACCCTTCTTAATTCAGCCATCTGAAACTTTTCACGGTATTTAGTACGGCTCGTACCATCAACCTATGGCTCGTATTGAGACTGTGACTTTAGCCCATTTTTTGCACTTTCAGGCTATCTTTTGCACATTCTTGCTCCAACACTTATTTGTCCTGTAATTAAGGAAAAAATGTCTTATATCCTTATAAACATACCTAAGTCCATGCTATTTTCTTAGTTTTGGGCATCAAAAGTGTTGTAAACTCACAACACATCACCAACTATCTTTGAAGTCAATCACACATGCTCTCTACATATCCTCAAGAGTCTAAATGGTCCGCTCAGCCTAAACATCTGTCTGTGGGTTAAAAGTTGTGCTAAGCTTGGCCTGAGTACCAAGTCCCTTCTGAAACGATCTCCAAAACTACAAGGTGAACTGTGTACCTCTGTATGAAATGATGGACAAGGTAACTCCATGCAACCGAATTAACTCTCAAATGTACAATTTTGCATAATTCTCTGCTGAGTCGGTTGTTTCGACCGATGGAAAATGGGCTACTTTTGTCAGCCTGCCTACAACCACCCAAATAGAGTCATATTGTTGATGTGTGCAAGGCAACCTTGTGATGAAGTCCATATTGATTTCCTCCCACTTCCATGTAGGGATACTGATGTCTTGTAGCACTCCTCTGGGTCTTTGATGCTCCACTTTCACTTGCTAACAATTCGGATAGTTGGTCACAAACTCCACTATGTCCTTCTTCATGCCATTCCACCAGTATACTTATCGTAGATCACAATACATCTTGGTGGCACCTGGATGGATAGAATACCGTGAGCATGAGCCTCAAGCAGCATCCATTCTCTCAAGTCATCAACACCCGGAACACGTAGATGATCCTGATATTGAAGTACACCATCTCCCCCTTGGGAGAAGACCTCTACCTTCTGATTCTGAACTGCTTCCTTCAACTTCACCAAATTAGAATCCTCATCTTGCATATCCTTGACCTCAGTCACCAAAGAAGATTCTGAACCATTCTGAACCTTAACACCACCATCTGTCGAATCCACGAGGCGAACTCCTAGTCATGCAAGCCGATGCACATCCTTCTCCAACTCTTTCCTTCTGCTTTCAACATGATAAACACTCTCCATATATAGTCTACTAAGGGCATCCACCCTTACATTAGCCTTGCCCGAATGATAAAGGACACTCATGTTATAGTTCTTGAGCAGCTCTAAACATCTCCTTTATTGCAAATTCAAATCCTTCTGAGTGAACACATATTGTAGGATCATGTGGTCCATAAATACATCCACATGGACTCCATACAAATAGTGTCTCCAAATCTTAAACACGAACACCACTGCTGCCAATTCCAGATTATGTGTCGGGTAATCTTCTCATGAGCCTTTAACTATGTAGAGGCATACACTATGACCTTACCATGTTGCATTAACACACAACCAAGACTGACCCTAGAGGCATCACAATACATCACAAATTCATCTATACCCTTAGGTAGGGTCAATACTAGGGCTGAGTGAGTCAAGTCTTTAACTCCTAAAAACTCTTCTCACAGGCATCCGACCACTGAAATTTGACTTTCTTCTGGGTTAACTTAGTCAATGGTGCTGTAATAGTTGAAAATCCTTCAACAAACCTCCTGTAATAGCCAGCTAAACCCAAGAAACTCTTGATATCCAAAGGATTAACTAGTCTAGGCTAATTCTTCACATCTTCGATCTTTTGAGAGTCCACCTGCACACCCTCACTTGATACCACATGGCGGAAAAATGCTATTGAGTCCAACAAAAAATCACACTTGCTGAATTTAGCAAACAACTGGCAATCCTTAAAAGTCTATAGCATAATCCTTCGATGAGCACAAGCTCCTCCTCGCTCCGAGAGTATATGAGAATGTCGTCTACGAAGACAATCACGAACATGTCCAAGTATGTATTGAACACCCTGTTCATCAAATCCATAAAAGTTGAAGGAGCATTCATTAGTCCAAAAGACATAACCACAAACTCATAGTCACCATCGAGTCCTGAAAGCTATCTTCGGAATGTCGCTCTCCTTAACTCTGAGCTAATGATACTCAGATCTGAGGTCTATCTTTGAGAAGCACTTAACATGCTGAAGTTGGTCAAACAAGTCATCAATTATGGGGAGAGGATACTTATTCTTGATTGTAACCTTGTTCAATTTTCTATAGTCACTGCACAAACAAAGAGACCCATCCTTCTTTCGAACAAAGAGAACTGGTTCACCCCACAGGGACTTGCTAGGCCTGATGAAGTCCTTATCCAAGAGATCCTTCAACTGTTCTTTCAACTACTTTAGCTCAACTGGAGCCATTTTGTATAAAGGAATAGATATAGGTTGCTTATCAGGAAGAAGGTCAATACCAAATTCAATTTGCCGCTCGGGAGGGACTCCTAGTAGATCATCTGGGAAAACCTTTGGATACTCACACACTATAGGAACTGACTGAAGAACCGGGGTTTCAGAAATTACATCCTTAACCCAAACTAGATGGTAAACACAACCCATGGAAATCATCTTTCTAGTCTTAAGGTAGGAAATGAAGTGACCTACAGGCACAGCTGAACTACCCTTCCATTCTACGACTAGCTCACCCAGAAACCAAAATTCTACCGTACAAGTTCTACAATTCACTATGTCATAACATGCATACAACCAATCCATATTAAAGATAACATCAAAATCAGTCATTTCTAACTCTACTAGATCGACTTAGGTGACTTTCTGAAGGACTATGAAAGGGAAATTTCTATATTCCCGTCGAGCTATAATTGAGTCACTGACTGGAGTAGAGACTGACAAAGGTTCTAATAGGATTTTGGGACTGACGTCGAAACTAATAGCAACATAGTGTGTCACAAAAGATAGAGTAGCCCCTGGATCTAACAATGCATAAACATCAAGATGGAATACTCGTAAGATACCAGTGACCACATCCAGAAAGACCTCCTGCTCCTCACGCGATGAGAAGGCATAAAACCTGTTCTAATGCTGACCACCACTTGCATTAGTGGATGCACTCTGCTGAGCTAAGCATGCTGGTGGAGTTGCTTAAATAGTAACTGGGTCACGATTTCTACCATGGCCTTTTCTGGACACTAGACAATCTCTGAGCATGTGGCTGGGCTTCCTGCACCCAAAACATGCCCCTGAACTAGCTAAGCAATGGTCGGTGTGCCTCCTACCACCCTGACACAAATTGAAATGATGGGCTCTAATGACCTACTCCCGTGACCTCGAGAGCCTGATATCATTCCCCTCTAATCATGCCTAGACCTAGATGGCACACTGGCTGATAACGGTGCTAGATCTAATGATCGCTGGTGGACTGTTGACGATGTCTACCACCAGACCTCTGGTGGGAAAACCCAAAACTATCTGTCCTAGCCCTCTTGGCCTCTCTCTCCCTCTCCCTCATCTGCACCACCTCTATCTGCTGGGCATACAAGACCAATTGAGAGAAGTAAATGTCCTAATAGTATGGCAATCCTACAGTCAGTTGACCAAATAGTCCTCTACTCTATTCACAAATTTTCTCACCCGAGCCCTCTAATTGGCCACTATCTCTGGCACATGTTTGCCAACCGGGTGAACTCTAGAGCGTACTCCTGGACGGACATGTTGTTCTATTTCAAATAGACAAACTCGGCCACCTTGATTTCCCTCATCTCCCAGTAGAAGAATCAGTCTAACAATGTGGTGAGTAACTCATCCCAACCAATGAGACCTACTCCGAATCCCCGACTATTCTTCCAACCATCCCAGTGACCCCCTTCAACTGATAGGAGGCTAAGTCTGCACACTCCTCTCCTGTCACCCCTATAATCTAGGTGATCTTTTAGATCTCCTCAATAAACTTATATAGGTCCTTATCCACTTTCGACCTAAGGAACTTAGGGGATTCATCGTAGGAAATCCCAGACTCTAGCCGTGGCTGTATTCCCATTCTGTAGAACATGAGCCACTGCCTACTGATTGACCTGAGTTGTCAACGCCTGTGCCAACATCTGAATGACTGCCTTAAAATTAACATAGGCAGCCTGCTTCGGCACGGGATCTACTGGTGCCCATCTCTAGTTCCATCCTCATGGCTATTTCCATTTCCATTCCTTCTACCATTCATACAGTGTGGATCCATAATTCTGCAAATGCGTAAAGCTAAAGTTAGAGAAATAGAGAGAGTCGAACTCGTAGCATGAGATAGAATCATGAAAGAAAGGAAGTTTCCTAAAACATTTTATAGCCTCTTTGTCATAAGTGTAGCGCGCTTCACACCCATAAAAAAGACTCTACTTAATGCGGATTTCTGAAACCCTAGCACAATTCAAAACCTAATACTCTTATACCAAGTTTTTCACGACCCGAACATTGGCCCGGATCTAGACACGAAACCTAGAACCATAAATGGCTCCAAGTCAACCCATGGCATGAACATGATAGCTAGAAATCAATATAAGGAAAGCTTATAACTAAATTCTAAAATAGCAGAAGTCTAGATAACAACACGTCTAGCCAACGGTAGTATCATAACACTGAATCTAAAGTTGAATATACAAATCTATGTCAGGAAAGCTTCTACTAACTGATGAGATACTAGGACAAACCCTTAGTTATCTCTAAGTCTGAAACAAACTGACATAACAAGAGTGAAAGATAGATGTCCTCAAAGGATGAGGACTCACCTAAGGCAAGGTTTGGGCTGGAACAACAGCAGAACTAATAGCGCGTCTGAGTCTGATCATTGGGACTTGTATCATGAAACAATACAACGTATAGTATGCGGTCAAGTACTTGGAATGTACCAAGTATGCAAGGAAAGTAAAATAGGATGAGTAAGTATAAACTGAAATCATGCACATCATAAATCATAACATCATAAGATTCTGAGAGAAAAGACTGCATGCTGATATCTGAAAATATGAATAGACATAAACTGGACCCCATAACTAAAACGAATGATCCAAAGCTGAAACTAAGAATCATAAGTAAAAACTGATAACTTGATCATTGGGTCAAACCTGCTGAAAACATAATATCATAGCTGATAAGCATGCATAACTGAGATCATGCGGAACAATGGGAGACTTGTCATATAATCAACACTATCATGATAGAGCTTACATGATCCCAACTACTACACTCAAGTGGGTAGAGCCGTCCAAAGCCTTGCCAGGGAAAAGGGCGCCACCATGATATCGATATCAATCTGAAGGCCCATTTGGGGCAAGGGAGGTCCCAAAATAAAATGTAAAATCTTACATTGGCATGTAGTTTTGAGACCTGGGGTTGTCATGAACCCCTCGCCTACTCACTGCTAGACATTGCTCCCAAAAACTTGCAAGGTGCTCTCGATCAGTTTTCTACAAAACTGAAACCATCATTTTTGAACGAAGCTGATAATGAAATTACATGCATAGTCTGAAATCTGAATAAGGGGAGTCCTGGCTCCCGACATACCATAAGCTAAAAATGGGAGTATAGACTCCAAAACCATATGGTAAGCTGATTTATAGAACTAAACTAAATCGTGAAAACATGCTAAATCTGAGTGGGATTACCTAAAATCTGAAGATTATGCATACTTGAAATACACTTCACTAGTTAAAATCATAGATT
The DNA here is from genome assembly GCA_035772735.1 of Datura wrightii. Classification (NCBI taxonomy): domain Eukaryota; kingdom Viridiplantae; phylum Streptophyta; class Magnoliopsida; order Solanales; family Solanaceae; genus Datura; species Datura wrightii. The sequence continues at coordinate 170,792,631 of JASDFA010000016.1, forward strand.
CATATATGGGTAATTCATAAACATACATACATGCTAGATACTTCATCATACTTGAAATCATCAATCATAGACTAACTTTTGCATGAACTTGCATAATTGGGCATAATCTTCTAAAATTTGAAAACATGAATTTGTAATCAATTAACATAAAATATGCCCATGAATCTTAAAACATGCTTTGAAATATGAAAGAAATTGACCCATTAATAGATCATATAGAATTTCATAAATTTGGGTTAAAACCCCATAGAATCCTACACTAGAATTAACACTTGTATTCATAAACTATAGGAGAAATTTGGGCATGATACTGAAAGGAGACTCTCATTCATGGACCTATATACCCGGGTAAACTGATTCTCAACTTGACTTTGAAAGCCCAAGAGATTTGGAGGAGAATTGGAGAAGTTCAAGCTTGATCTTCAATAGGACCCTCTCTTCTCCGCGACCAAACACCTAAGTTCCCTCTCCCAACCAACGTGCCACGCTACTAAGCAACAATTTGTCAAGTTTCTTCGGTTATTCAATGTAAAGGTATGTTTTCCTCGTTTCTCTCAAGTTTTTGGTGATTTTAGTCGAATTTGAGCATGGGAGGTGAGATAAATCACCCTAATTAGCAATTTAGCATGAAATTGAATTATTCTTTGATTGATAAATGTTCGGAATGTTGTAATTAGCGTTTGAACTTGTCGATTGCGTGAATGATTCGAATTTGATTGTAAAATTGATTTCTAGGGCTGGGGTTGTTAAAATCGAATTGGGTAACTTGGTAGATTGGTGAATTATATGCCGGGGTGTGTTTGTGAATTGAGATAAGTCGTTGTAAATATTGTTTGAAGGTAATAGACGACGAATTCTCTGTTTTTGGGAAAATGTCAAAATGGTTCAAATTGGTTTGGTTATTAGGATTCGTATGTATATAGAATTTTTGTCGTTGTTTTTGTTTGTTGTTGTAGTTGCTAAGTGCGATGGTTGAATTGCTAGCGATGGTAGGATTGGGATTAGCTGTATGAAGTCTGAGTAGTACGCTAAAAGTTATACTGTCGAAGTTTTTTTTGTGAACGCACTAAGCATAAATTGCATAGTTGTTTGTGTTTGGGTTGTAAATAAAGTAATCCTTGCCGTAGTATCATAAAAGTAGCTAAGGACTAAGTGTGGGGTAAACTTAGTTTAACCCGACCTTAGCCGAAGTTAACATGTATTTAGCTTGACATTGTGCTTGTTTATTTATGTTGATAGGTACAATGGCGAGTAGGCAGGATAAGGGTAAAGGTGCTTCTACTTTAGGCACCGGGAGAAAACGCATGAGATTGGGCACAGCAGTCCCAGCTGCACCAGCTGTTCCGCGCGGCCAACGCCGCCAATACAGAATGAGGTGGGTGACCGATGAAGGGAAGAAGTGGTACGCTAAACATAAGGAGAATAAGTACTTCCCCGAGGAGCATATTGCACGGGAACCACTAGCACAGGAGTTTCCCCATATTGTGCAGAGAATCGAGGCAGCTGGGCTCAGCTTCATATTTCAGGAGCCCAAGGAGTGCAACCTACATTTAGTCTGGGAGTTCTATGCAAATTGGAACCCGGCCATCAGAAGCCACACAATAAAAATCAGAGGGCAGATTGTCACTCTGGAACCCCAGAAATTAAATGCCATCATTGGAGCGCGGGACACAGACGCCCACGTTCTCCGCCAGCTGAATATCACCCCACCATACGCCGATATCAAATGCACTTTGTGTGGGGCTCGATCCATAGCCCGATGGAGCAGACATAAGGAGAGGGGTTACCACCAGACTCTGCCGTATTCTCAAATGAACAGGGAGGCAAGAATTTGGCTGAAAATAGTTTGTTCGTGCCTGATCCCGGGGGTGCACATGACTGATGTGACCCGGGACCAAGTGTGCCTGGTGTATGCCCTGATGAAAGGGCTAGAGATTAATGTTGGGGCGGTTATCATATCTGCCATAAAGAGAGCCCGACTACACCAGGGCCACAGGTATGGGTTCGGCGGACTCATCACCACCTTTCTCCGGGGCCTCGACGTTGAGGAAGAGGTTTTGGACTACATCCCGCAGTTGGAGCGGAGAGCCCTTGATGTGACCAAAACCAAGGCCCCCGACACCACACACGGGCCAGTTCTGACACTGGCCAAGCGACATGCTCGTGACGACCAGTACATGGCTCGGATGTTTGGTATGCAAATGCTTCAGCTTCGGATTGGTGGGAGACCAGCCACAGAGGAGGAGTTATGGCAGCTGGAGCTGGATTACCCATTTGGCGAGAACGCCAGAGCTTTGTGCTGAGTGGGACCAGCCTTCGTTGAGCCCACTGACGATGATGTCCCCACAGACGAGGAGACACGTTGGGAGGACTCCGATGTGGAGTCCGATGACGACGATGGAGGTGACTCTAACATGGGCGATGAGGCAGCAGCACCGGATGAAGAAGTCAAATATTTTGACTGATTAGGGAGTTCCACCAATCAAAAATTTTGTGATTTTAATTTTTGTGAACACTGGGGACAGTGTTCGATTTAAGTGTGGGGTGGGAAGTAGCTAGGTGCTGGGACCTGGGCTAATCTGCTGTATGTTCTTCCTTTGTTTTGCATGTATGTTTATGTTTCCCTGTGGTTGTGAACTGATTTGTATTTGTATCTGTACATATTTTTGTGGTAACTGATGTGTGTTGTGAAAGTTTGTGGTTGCCAGTGTAAATGTTTTGTAAATTTTGTAAATATTTTTTTTTCTATCGAAATGATCGATATTTTTCAAAATTTTTGCGAAAATATTTTGCACATATTAAAAATTTTTGTAAATAGTTTTCCATCAAAATGATCGGTGTGTGCAAAGTTTTTCAAGTAATTTTTTATTTGTTGGGTTTCTCGGAGTTTGTTTTCGGTTCTTTTACCGAGAATAGTCCCATTGAACCGATGTCATAGTTAGGGACCGTTCCCTATGATGGATGGATGACGACCGTCTTAAGGGAAATGTAGTCGGTAGGAGTAGTGATTTTAATTTGTTTTCAGTTTTTTTTCTTTGGTGGATTGCATCACTGAACCTATAGTTACTATATGGTTGTGAAATTTTTATTGCGTGTTGTAACTGATATTCAAAATGTAAAAGTGATTCATTTGAAAGCATGCAATTTTGTAAATATGTTGAGTTACCTAGGCTGTAGAATTCGATTCGGTGTGATTGAGGCTTAATTTTTGAATTCATGTAATTGGCTAATTAAAGAGTCTGTGAATGCATCTTGAATCGAGCATGTGCATGAAGTGTGAAGTAAGGTATTGTTATTCCATGCTATTGTGAAGTGTCTAGAACTTGCCTGGTGTGTGTACAAAACGAAATGAAGGAAGTGTAGTGTTGGAAAGGATGTAGGCATTTCTTTGTTTTAATCGAGAGTTTCTATATTTTTTTCTTGTCATACTCTACCTTTCTATGTGACTGTATACCCTAGTCAGCCCGTTGAGCCTTTAGCCGATTATTTCTTTCTTTTGTCCAAAATTGTATAAACTAAGCTTTATTCCTTCTTTTCATTAGCCGTAAAGTCTATACAAAACTCTTAAGCGCTTAAGAAAAGAAAAATTTTCCCGAAGTGTCAAAGAGTGAGAAGAGTGGAAAGAAAAGAAAAGCAGAGTGAGGAAAGAAAAGAAGAGGTTGAAGAGGCACTTTTTATAATGAAATGATAATGAAGGTGCATGAAAACCCTTTGTTGTTGTGTCAAGTGTGTTTGATGAAATGGGCCATACGAAAGTAAACAAGCATGAATGGGATGAGAGGAAAAAGAAAAGAGAGAAACAATGTTCATGAGTTTAGGGGAATGTGTTGAAAAGGCGCTTAAGGATGCTAGTGACTATTATTGGCTAATCCAATATATACTAGTTCCATAGCTTTCATTACAACCCATTAAAGTCCTACTTGATCTTACATTGCATTTCTTTATATTAGTGGAGTAATACACTAAGGGCAAGCCTATGGGTCATGACATGATGCATGTGAATTCTTTTGGGAGAGAGAGTGAAATTAATTTCTACATGCCCCTACTTGAATGTTTGTGTGTTGCATGAACATAAAGGGGAAGATTCTCTTGAGTTGTGAGGGCACATGCTTGATGAAAGATTGATTTTCGTGTCGGATATCTTGATTAGCTGATTTGCATAAGTTTGCCGATATCGAGAGTCGATTCTTGAAGTCTAGGAAGTCTTGATGTATTAAAGGTCATTGCATTGTTAAGACCATGCATGTTTTCTTGATGATTTACAATATTGAATGATCGGTATGACCGTGCATAAATTGTTTCACCATAGTGGCAAAGGTTGGGATGTAATTTGCATGAATTGTGTATTTGTTGTTCGAGGACGAACAAGGATTTAAGTGTGGGGTAAGTGATCTTGGGCAGATTTATATGCCCAAGTGATACTCAAACGTATCATTTTCTCCTTGTTTGTTGTGCAATGTGTATACATTTTCATGTAATTGGTAATAAAATGTGAATTTATACTAACCAACATGATTAGCATTGTTTTGTAGGTAAAACATGATTATGAGGAGCTAAAATGCATGTTGGAACAATATCGGAGTTGGACTTGGATGCGAGCACGGAAAAGACATTGGAATGCACAATGTAAAGGGGCTCCGCGATGGAGCCGTGCCACGCTACCATCGCGGAGGCACACTGCCTCGAGGGTGATTTAATTGGCAATTTCCAGTGAAGCCTCGCGACAGCTCCGTGGCACGAAGGCAAGCCTCCGCGTTGCATGCCGTGCCACGTTGAGGCTATATTCCCGGACCCTGGATTTCCAGTGAGGGTCCGCGTCCACACCGTGTCACGGAGGCAGTGCTCCGCGTTGGCCTCCGTGACACGTTGCTTGTTATTCCGGGAAAAATTCCCAATATTATAAATAGAACACTTAGGCTTATTTTTAATTAATTCAGACTTGGTGGAGCAAGGACGTGGGTTAGAGGCAGTTGAGGGACGAAAAAGCTAAGGGATTTTCTCTCTTCCTTTCTTCTTTCAATCAATTGTATGTATGATTAACACTTGTTTTAGGATGATTAATCCACAAATGAGTGGCTAATTCTCTTCCTTGCTGAGGTTGTGAACAATGGTGATGAATTTTGATTATTGAATTGTATGGTTTTTCATCTTCTTCTTCTATGTTGTTCTATTAATTCTTGTTTCTACTGCATTAGTGTGTGGCCGACATTAATGTACATCTAAAAAGTCCAATTTCACTCGAGAGAGCAAGAAATTGGAAAGTTGTGAATTAATAGGGTATTGTTCTTAGCTTGATTTGGGAAAATTGGGTTTTGATGTGCTTTCCTGATAGAAATATACTTGAAAGCCGTATTAGTCAATTTAGGAACCGGAATTGTATTGCTAGGTCATAAATTGCATTTGATCACAGAAATGTAGACGAATAGTTTATGATTCTAAAGTGAGATTAAATACGAGAGTTTTAATCTCTAGGCTAATGTTCTTGGCTAGCAACAGGAAGAGAAGAATAACCAAATTATGATTATAATTAAGTTCATTACTTGTTCTTAACCTTGGCATGCTCATATCCATAGTTTCAATTCACAGTAAATATTTGTTAATAGTTTTAGTATATAATTTATAAACAAAAATTATTTAACTTTTGGTTACGTTGTTGTCAGCATAATTAGAGGTAAGCTAGAATATAGTATACTTAAGCAATTTTACTTATCCAGAGTCTCCTTGGTTCGATACTTGGCTTACTTAGCCACTTTATTACTTGTTTGACCACATGCACTTGCGTGTCGGTTTTAACCTATAACACCTACCGAACCAGCCGAACATAGAGTCTATTCGGATTGAGAGTAATGAAAATTAACTAAGACTATAGTTTGTAATAAGCTAGGGTTGTAAGCAATTGAGGATAATTATAGGAAAGTTACCCCAATTTTAGATCAATTCCCCCTAAATCACCCAATGTGAAAGAATTGAGAGTGGGATAAGGCTGAAACTATAATAAATTTACTTAGACAACCCATGGGTATCTTTTAATAGCTCCATAGGTACCAATCTACTTTAATTTTTTCAAATTGAAGAGAACTCTCTTCTACCCACTTGCTTGTTACCAATTTGGAATTCAACCTATGTCTAGGAGAATCCTATTAAGGAAAGGTTACACCTTGAGTCATTGTTGATTGATGCTATCCCAACCTAAATTTGCTATTTCAAGCCTCATAAAGGTAATTGCACCAATCACACACTGCAAAGAAAAAATCAATCAAATGTTCATAAGCCTAAACTCAATTTTAGAAAATTGGGATAACTAGGACTCACAACCCTAGATCTGGGTTTAGTTAAGCATAGAAAGAAGAAGAAGAAGAACAAGAAAAAGAAGAAGAAGCGTAAAGCAATTAGACATTCTCACTAAGAGAAACTGAAATCTTCAAATAGATGAAAAGAATTCTTCAAATTACAATCTAGATCTACAATCCACTTTGAAACTAGGGCTATTCTATCTCTACTCTACTCTCTATACTAAGTATTAACTGAGCAATGAAAAAGCTCTCTAAAGATTACAATAAAAATGTATTTATACTATGTCACCAAAAGCCCATTAAATTTGAACATCAGAGTGCCAGGTGTGCAGGGATGGATTGTCCTTTGAATCATCTTTTGCTTTTCTGCTTCTGTTCCTTGCTTTGTTGTCCTTTGAAAGATAGACCATCCTTTGGAAAGAAGGTCTGTACATTGCTCCGTATTGTAGAAATCTCGTTCTGCCAAGCTTGGGTCAAATCTTCAATTGACGAACCATCCTTTTGGAGGACGGTCCGTCAATCCAACCATACTTTACAGACCCATTTTGTCAAGTTTCTAGAATCTACAGCTAGGAAAGGACGAACTAAGGTGCAAACCATTATTCAGATAGACGATTCGTATGTTGCCTCGTCTTTTGAGCAGTTTTTTTTGCCTAAACTCCTTTATTCTTTCAGTTTCTTGGGCTCCTAAAACATAGCACAATAAGGTTTGTTTCTACTTAATTTAACTCCTAAATACATGGAAAATTCTATGAAAAGAAGCAAAGATGTATCGCTAATCCCTGAGACATCACTCTCAATTAGGGAATCATTGCCACTAACAACATAATAAGATGTCAAAATAGAGGTAAACATGTCAATAGACAATAGTTGTGGAAAAAATTTTTAGGTGCGAATTTTTTTTAAAGTAATGTAAAAGCATGCTAATATGTCATATGACACCACCACCTAAGTCCAAAAACACTCTATTCTACCAAAATGACTTAAAACTGTAGGCTAGTACCCTTAAGAATGCCACCTAAAAATCTGTCATTGGGCCCACATACTACAACACTTAACTATATTATTTTACAAAATTCAACAAAAATTAAGCCTCCCGGGAAAGAACCATGGAAAAAAAATTGAGGACTCTATACTACGAAAGCAGTAAAATCTATACTAGGAAAGTGACAAATGGACAAGCATCACACACTATAATGATTCACAAAAAAACATTTTCAATACACAACTAAAGAGTCAAATCCACATTAATACATACAATTCAAAAACATGCCCCAAACGACCAAGTATATGCAAAAACCCTACACCAACTTTAAAATAGTACAATGTCATTAATGCATAAAAGAAGTAAAGCATAAAAAAATAGGGGGGGGGGGGGTCCTATAGCACTCAATGTGCTCCACTCTAAATCATCAGACTTTGCTACGTCCTCCATTGGTGGCATTTCACATGTAGCAAGTAGAGGAATAGGGTCTCTGCGCTGTGATGGAAGGTGAGACTGGGTCTGCTCAGGTGTGTCCCTAGCTGGGGCATCCTCTGGGATCAATTCCATAAGACTAGAAAGAGGTTGGGTATGATCAACCACTAGCAAATGTATGGAAACCACCTCAATCTAAGGCTCTCCAGTATACAGGTTCAGTACAACAACTCAATGGGCCCTATTATAGAACTCAATTCCTCATGGAAGGCTCTAACTGAAGCCTTGCTCAACTATCTTAGCCATGAAGGCCGGCATTTACTCTATCGGGCGAGCCTGCTCCCATTCCTCTATCTCTAGACGAGCAACTAAGTTTGTCAGTAAATCTCTAAAATCTACACATGCATAGGATAAGTAGTAAGAGTTGGGATAAATATAGTAGTAGCTCCTCGGGGAACAAAATCCGTAGGAGCTAAAGCTGGAGCTCTTGGGGGCTGAGAGGTGGCAACTCTATCGGGCTCCTTAGGCTGAATGCCCTCACTCTCAAATGTGTCTCTGATTGGCAAGGATGTGCTAGTGTCTCGGGAGGCTATAATTAGGGTGTCGTTCCTCATCTTGGTGATATTTTTCACTAGTCTAGCCTAAGAAAGATGTCCTCCTTCAGCAAGATTGGGACTCCTGCTCCCTAACACAAGGCGGTCACCAAGCATAGGAATGGAAGGGAGGGGGCTTCTTGTAGTGCTCGCTCTTTTAGCTCTAATATCAGTATCTACCTAATATGATTCCCTTCTGATCAACAATTGTTGCTATGACCAATGCATGGCCATGTGTAAGCCTCTGTCGCTCTTGGTTAGGCAGATGCTTCTGTATATAACGTTCCACCATAACTTGGCTTGAAGCCACAAATCCCTCTTGAAGATTTGGGCAGTGTCAAGAACAGCCCAAGCAGGTGTAGATCGAGCAATGACCCTGGCCATCCATGGTCTAACTTGCACTCCCGAATCGACCACCGCATCAAACACAAAGGTGTTTATGGCCTCATAATCTGGACCGAGGTACTATCAGTTAATCACCTCAAGGTTGATATAAACCGAAACTCTATAGATTACCATGGACCTTAGAGGCTCCAACTAAGACCTCAGACCTGGACTAGTAGCCAGGTTAAGTGCTCCGTAGACAACATAGAACTCACTTACAAGAGTTTGGACATATTGTCCTGAAGGATAAAGGAGAAACTCCCAGTGTTGGAACTGGATCTACTCCATGATATCCGGGTACTGGTCCAACCTGGTAGTGCTCATCACTTTCTCCTCAGTGATGCGCCAACTAGGCTTACCCAAGTGAGGTTTCTGAACATCAAGATATCTCTTATGGGCATATTGCACTACCTATCTAACTCTGAACATGTCCTCCACCTACTTTCTTCATTGCTCCACTGAATCTAAGGAAAGGTAATCTAGCTAGTAGAGTCCTCCTTTATTGACTCCCTAGAAGAGATGTCAATTTATTGCCCACTAGGTTTGGCACTATTCTACTGATCACTCGGAAGTGGAGTCCTTTGATGGTATGGTTGTTGATGCCACCTGGGCTGAGAGTGCGGGTGACATGACTGGAGCCAATCTAGCAGGCCCCTAGTGGTCGAGGGCTGATACTCCTCCCCATCCTTGTCCCGAAGTCGCGACCTCTTTATCTCTAGGGTTTTGCCACCCCTTAGTGCTGCACGTTTTGGAGCTATTTCCTATGATCAAGAATCAAATATTAAATACATTGGCATTTAGCAACTTAAACTCACAAATGTAAGTCAAGTGACGTGGAAAAAGATGGTCCTCATCTTGAAAATAAGGACCACATTCCGTGCCCTCTTTTTGAAAACACAAAAAACCCGTCTTACTGGATCAATTGACAAAATAGAATGTGGACCGTCTTTTGGAAAGACAGTCTGCATCTTGAATCGTCAATTGGACCAGATTACATGGTATCTCTATTTCAATAAGACGAACAAAATATGGTTTGTCTTTCCAAAAGATGGTCCATTCTTTAAGATTCAAAAGTGGTGTTCAACAATTAGCAACGTTTTGATGATTTTTTAAAGCATAAAATTCATTTGACGGGCCAAGAAATGGTCTTTTTAAACCTAGACAAACCATTATTACCATAACAACAATCATATTCAAATAAGGACCCAATCAAGTTCAATGAAATCCCCTAGTTTTACCCCCATTTCAAGTTCCAAGCCATGCTATTCAACTATCCACAAGATATACACATAAATTTAGGATTAAAAATTCACACCATACCTAGGTTCTTGGAGGAAGAGAGTGCAGTGTGTGCGTCCATGAAGAGGCTTAGTTCGCAACTCAATTTAGCCCTAGGTGCTCAAATCTTGATGCTAGAATGATGGGATAGTTTGCATGTATATGCAGAGAAGATAATATGCAAGCTTTTCAACCTCTTAAAGTCCAACAATAGGGGTTTTAACAGTGGCAAACAGGCAAGGAAGAATGTATGGAACATGAGGGGTACGGTTGAGTCTCCTGATTTTTAAACCCTTAACTTAAGTCTGGCACTAGGTCGGGTCGAGTTCGCAGAAAAGGGGAGTCTTTTAAAAAGATGACCTACTTGTTCTCAAGCAACATCACTTAAATGACCCAAATGACCTCCATCATCAAATGCAAATGATGGTCCAGATGACGGACCATCTTTCCAATATGTGGTCCACATAGCGGACTGTCAATTGATTATAACTAACAAAGGATATCCATACTTGGCCACCAAGTGATGGGCCAATTGACGGTCTATATCTTGATGATGTAGTCCGTCTCTTCAATCTTCCTTTAGGAGGCTGAAGTTTTCCTTTTCTACCATGTGCAATTTTTAACCATTTTATGATCAAACCTATATATATCATCACACATTATTCAAAAAATACTTGGGTTACTTCCCAATAAGCGATTGATTTAGCGTCGCGGCACGATGTGGATATTATGCATGGTGTAGCATTCCTTGAATTTCCACCCAAGAAGCGCCAGATTTAATGTCGCGACACGATGTATTATACCTGATTCAGCACAAAGGTGAGTCATCCTTAGTAGGGGACTTTCTCTCTCATTTTTTTCCTTTAGAGCCACAGAGAACAGCTTTTCCATTTTCATCATCCACCATGCCAACGATAGAAATATTCCCAATATCTATGGGCAATAAGTGGCCTTTCCCTTCTTAAAAGGTAATCTTTTCATCTTTGACCCAAAATATGATCTCATTTTTCTCTAAGCCCATAAGTGTCCTCCCGATAGCTAGAAAAGGTCTTTCAAGAATAATGGGAATGTCTATGTCAACATCACAGTCCAACACCACAAAATTGGTTGAGAGTACAAACTTCCCAATGTTTACCAAAACATCTTCCACCACCCCTATCGATGTTTTAATTCTCTTTCAGCCATTTAGTGTGAATAGAGGTAGGATTTAACATGGATAATCCCGACCGCTTGTATGCATCTAGGGGAATCAAATTGATGCTAGCCCCATTGTCACATAAAGCATGCAAATTGTCGTAATGTCCAATTCTGCATGGAATGGCGAACTCTCTCGGATCACCCTTTCTCTCCACACTTGTGCCAACAATGATGGAACTAACACGGTAGGTTATGGGAACTAATTCTTTGTCCTATAATCTTTTCTTGTTCAATAGCTCCTTGAGGTTTTAGAAAACCCTGACATCTTTTTGATAGCATCAATGAATGGCACCCAGAGTGTTGCTTCTTTCAATCTCTTAATGTGTTTAGCAATTTTAGTATTGAGACCTTACTTGGCTAGCCTTTGAGGAAAGGGAAGAGCAAGTGGAGGAAAAGATTTTGTAATATCAACAACACTCTCCTTAGCTTTCTCTTTCCTCTTAGGAATCACTGTAGTACTTCAACTACTACATCAACCGGTGGCTTCTTCAAACCTTCATTAGCCACCATATAGACTGTGGTTTCTTCAAATCATCATCAACCACCATTTCAATCGGTGACTTATTCAAACCTTCATCAACCCCTTCACAATCCTCATCCACACCTTTTTAAACAATATCGTCAATAATGGGGTGCACAGTCTTGCCACTTCTAGTGGTAATGGTCATACAATGAGCATTGAAGGCACCAACATGCCCCTTTGGGTTAGCCATCGTGTCACTAGGGAGATGCTTCTTTTGCTTAGGGTTGTACTCTCTTCAGAGATCCCTTACTTTTTGCTCACTTGTTGATTCAATATATGAATAGACAATGTATAGGAGCCAACAATTTCTGCCAAGATTTTTAAACATGCATCAAACCTCTCTTGGTAGGAGAGAACTTTCTCCAACATTCCTTCAATCTTCGAACCTCCTTGCTCTTGAGAAGGTCTCTCCCTCCAATTTTGGGAACTGGAAAAAGGACCCCTTACTGGGATATAGGGGTTTAAACTCTTGTTTGCAAAGTTACCATTGTTATGCCACCCTGAATTCGAGATACCATAGTCCTCCTTAGGATAGTATTGACCTTGACCTTGTGTTGAGGTCGCATTTGACTTTGGTAGAAAGATGAATAGCCTTGATGTTTTTTCGAATAATGTGGCCTATAACCTCCAAATGTGTTGCTAACATAGTTAGCATTTTCTACTTGCATAGGAAGAGGCTCCTAATATAGTTGGTATTTATATGGAAGGGGGGCATCCATGGCCATATTGAGAACCATTTGCGGAAACCTTCTTGATCGGCATAAACCTTCTTGACCTCAGGTTTGATTAACTTTTTGGTCAATATAGCAAAGTTGGTGGCCATGGCCGCCATCATCTGATCACCATCCTTGTTTCCCTTCTTCTAGTGAGATAATGAAGGAGTACCCATATTCATCCCTCCACTTTGGCCTCCACCATGCTATTCTTTTTTATGCTTTACAATCTGGTGAATAATAATGGCAATCTGATCATAGGTTTTGTCCATGAAACAAACCCCAGTTTCATTGTTGGCCACAGATTGAGTCAAAGGGTCCAAAGCGGTTTAGAATTTCTTAAGAAATATGTGATTGAGTAATCCATGGATGGGTTCCCTCATTACGTATTGCTTGAAGAGCCCCCATGCTTCAAATAGTTGTTCCCCCGAAAGTTGTCTCAAGTAGAGTGTTTATCCTTTTGTTCACTTTTCTTTCTAGATGGGAACCATTTCTTCAAGAACACATTGACAAGGTCTTGCCACGTGTGAATGGAGTTAGGAGGCAAATGGTGCAACTAGACACATACTTCCCCTGGTATTAAATATTTGAAGATTCGAAGGCGGATGGTGCCATCAGAGACATTGTTTTTTTTGGAGGTTATACACCTCTAAAAAATTCTTGAGATGTTGATGAGGGTCATTGCCTGTCAATATGTGAAATTGTCCTTCCACTTCCAATATCGCATAAATGCTATCATTAATGTTTAGCATTCACCCTAGGTGGGACAATTGTGCTAGCATAGTCAACCTCATTGTTGACTTCCAAAAACACATTCTTCACCTCACTTTTAGGTAGAGCCATACTTACACCTGCTTTACATCAACAGAAAAACATGTATGATAAAATAGAATCAATCAAACAAACCAAATCAGAAATGATAGATAGGACCTATGTCAACGTCCATGGAAACGACACCAAATTAGTGTTGATATCGCCATTAATCTACCTCAACTAGTGAGTGTGTATGCGGTCGATATAGTATAATTATCAAACTCAAGAGTAGGGATCGTATCCAAATCAATCAAATATTCTCAAGCTCATAATAAATTTCACCCAATTTAGATTATTAGGGTTCATAAATCCATTGGGTTCACAATCCTAGAATTGGGTTAGTTATCCATAGCAAGAGAAGAATAAGAAAGCAAGTAATCAAATATATTAACTTACAAAGAAATTAGAGAATGGAGAAAACTTGGATTTAGAACTTGGATCTTTAAATCTTCAATACAAGCAAAAGTTATGGAAACGATAAAGAAACAATGAGAGCTAAACTAAAACTATCTAAGAAAGTTTGATCTCCCTCAAAAATAACAAGAAATACTATTTATACTAAGTCATTAAAATCCCAAGTAAATTCAAATCCGAAGGGCCCCAGGTCGCAGAGACAGACCGTCTTCTAGAAAGACGATCCGCATCTTGAACTGTTAATTGGTTAGGAGTTCTGCCAAGCTTTCATTCTTCATTTGATTGAGGGAACATCTTTTGTAAAGACGATCCGCATCTTGGACCATCAGTTGCTTTAGTGTTTTGTTCATCCTTCTTTGGTCCTTTGATTGACGGGCCGTCTTTTGGAAAGACTGTCCATCTTTTGCTTCCGCCAATTCTTCCACCTTGAATATGGGCAGGACAAATGGATCAGTTGAAAGTCTATCTTTTGAGAAGATGGACCACATCTTGAGCCTTCCATTTCATAGTTCCTAATGGTCTGTTCTAGAAAGAAAGACACTTTCACAATGCGGACCACATTATGGAAATGCGGTACATCTTTTGCTTCATATTTGGTAAACTGCAGTTATCTTCATACCTCATTTTATAACTTTATTGGATTCCCAAAACTTAGTAAAATAAAGTTAGTTTGAACTCAAATTAGTAATTAAAGTCATGCAAAACTCCATGAAAAGAAGTACAAATGTGTCGCAAACTCCTGACACCTTAGGCTATTCCATCCCAATATCATAGGCTGGAAGCCCTCTTTCTTGCAACTCTTGTACCACTGATTTTGTCTCATTTAGTTTAAATCTTAAGTTCACCATATCTGATATGCAAGAGTTGCACTCAAATTGAGTCATCCTCGCCTCCTACCTGTCCAGCTTGGATGTAGCAATCCGTTGAAGGCTAGAAGTGCATTTTTCAAGGGATTCAGTGCTTTCTCAACGGTTTTGTTGAGAACACTAGTAGCTTACTCAACAAGCTAGAAACCTACTTATTCGCCCTCTCATCTTTGACCACAATATTGGTGAAGTTCTCCCAGGTGAGAAGAAACATCCCACTCGGTGCTCCTGGTGCGGCTATGGCCTTGCAGGGTGCAGTTGATGCAGGGCATGGGGAAGTGGTGGATGGAACAACCCCTTGAGGAGCTGGCTCGGCTGGAGTGGCCTCTAGGGAAGTTGTCCCTACCCCTGCTATGTTTAGTGCTTCTGCCCTCAGCAACACCTCAAATATGAATGCCTTCATGATTAGGCTCCGCATCGACTGTCATAGGAAATTAAGATGGTGTTTTACCATGAGGCTTATTTCATCCCTCATCTTGATAATGTCAACTGTCGTTCTTTATTTTGAACTAGCCAAAATATGCTTGCAACGTCTAGCTCTTCTACTTAGTTTGAAGAAGGTTTAGAGCTGCCTCATAAGTTTTAGAAAAATATTAGAAAAACCATTTATAAAATGTAACCTCTGTTTTAGTCTGTAGAAATCGTTAAAATTCTAGGTAATGATTTTATTTACTCCATGGGGAAGGTATTAGGCACCCCTCAAAGCCTATTCGAAGGTAATCCTTAGACTTAGTTTAATTAACAAAAGAGGATTATCTATTTTCATTTATTACTTACTAAAAGACATTAAAAGAGGTAACAAAAATGGGCTAAAATGATTTGAAAATAATTTAAAATTTAAAATATATGAAGTATATATAAGTGATATACATAAAATATATGAGAGTGATATGCTTATGATATATAGGATGTGATATATGTGTGTGTGTGTGTGTGTTCGTGTGTGTGGTAGTTTGAATAAATAAGAAGAATATAATAAAGTAATTTTTAAAAATTAATTTTGTAGTTAAAAATATATGAGGCGTGTATATAAGTAATATACATATGTATACGAAGATGATATGCTTATAATATACAATATATATGTAATGTGGAAAGTAATATATGTGAAGTAGTTATAACATAGTGTATATAAAATATATATAAAGTGTATAATAGGGTATATATGAAATGGTACATGTATGTACAAGGGAGTTTACGAGTTACAAACAACTTCTGAATATCTATATGTATATGTGTGTATAAAAATAGTATATGTAATGTGAAGATAAGTATATAGTAAGTTAGTATGTGTATGTATGTGTGTGGGAAACTCAATATATTATAATAGTATGTAAAATATACATTTGTAAAAATAATAATGTATATCTCATACTTGTGCCCTTTTTGGATAAAATTCTGAAATGGGACAGGCTTTAGTCTAGAGTTTCTGCAAACAACACTAGTCTTGAAATAAGATTGGACCAACATCCTATTTCAATGCAAATTAGCAAATTTTAATTAATGTTGGGCCTAATACTTTTGACCAATTTTTTTACATTGTTTAAGCCCTGATCAGTATTTCAGAGCTAGATTGGGCTGTCCATGAATTATTTTGAGCCCAATCAACTCTTAAACCATTTTGGCTGGCAACTAAATTATAATATTTTAAGGCCAGTTCTTTAAACCCCAATTTTCAATAAATGTGATGAGATCATGTAATGCCCCGAAAACTCAAAGATTAGACCTAAGACTCAAAATAGAGAAAACTAGAAATTTTGTACCAGGTCACAGAACGAGTCATCCTGTGACCCTGGGGAGTGACCACGAGTTGTTAATTGACTCGTGCTGAGGCATGTGGACTTAGTAAAATTTTTGGATAATGGTGTGACCACGGGTGTGACCACGAGTCGTGGTCAACACCACGAGTCGTGATATGACCCGTGGTCTAGGATATATTTTAGGAAGGAAAATGATAGACAGTATACCCTACAGGTCCTCATCACAAATAGTTTGGGACACCACGAGTCGTGGTGTCACACTTGGGGACTCCGGGATTTTTAAGGCAGTGTAGTCCATGAGAGGTGACCACAATTCATGGTCACCAACCATGACTCATTAGGTCCCTCGTGGTGACCTACAGTGGGTTTCAGGCAGTGAACCTCACGAGTGTGACCACGAGTCGTGGTCACTGATCACTACCTGTTAGGTCACCCGTGAGGATTGATGATCAGTTTTCCCCTGAGAGTTTTCAAGGGTCTTTCAGTAATTTTCTACCCTCCTAGACTCTAAACTACGTTGTTTTAAGCATATTTTCAGACTTATTAGAGGGGTTAAACGATTTCTTTTCTTATTCTCCCCATCCAGACTCTCAGAATTTATCGTAGAACTTCTCTCAGAACTTTTCAGAGCAAGATTAGGGCAACCTTTTCTCCTCAGTTTCTCAAGGAAATTCTTTGGGCTTCTTCACCAGGTATGTGGGAATTCAACAAGGGAATAGTTCTTCCCTTGTATCCCCAAATTCCTCCTTATTTCTCTTTATCAGTTGTTGCCCTGAAACTACTGAATGCCTAGAAATTGCTAGTCATACTTTGTCTAAATCATGTAGAACATTATACCATAGTTAATTATAGATATTTCCCCAGTTCATGACTGAAATAATGTTAATTCTTGTGAAGTGAAATTTAGCCCTATTTCTTGAATTAGAAAGTTTCGAAATTCGCATTGGTGCTTGAATATCAAAACTTTACTTGTATTTATCAGTGTTGTGGACTCCCATGTTCTTAGGAGCATTGAAACAAAATCAGACTATTGTCATTTCAGTTTTAGTAAGAATTCTAGAAATCTCAGTGTCAGTCAGAAAATATCAGCTGATCATTTTTACTACAGAAATTTCCGAGGTGTCAGTTGTACCTCCCAGTTATTAGAGTCAGATTAAGAATTCATTTTTATTGGTCCACTAGGCAGTCATGAAATTTTAGATAAATAGCTCTGACTAGCCTTAGGACCCCAGTTTCAGATTTTTTGTTTGTTTTTTAGACGGTTATGATGCTTCTAGATAAGTAGCTCTAACCAGTCTTAGAAACCAGTTTCAGAATTCGGTCCGATAAGACTCTCAAGGTGTTTTTAGATATGTATCACTGAATAGTCTTGGACCCCATTTTCAAGCTATCAGCTGAGTATTCAGTCTAGGACTATCCAGTGGGAGTAGGACTTAGCACCGAGCGGGCCAGGGTTCCAACGCACCTAGGTTCCCAAAGCTACATTGCCACTGTAGGTTATAGTTATTATTGGCCTCATGGCCCGAGACTCTTGTGATCACTTAGTTCATGCCTTTATACCCAGGTAAGGTATATTGGGTCCTATCGATGGGGTGTATACATCAGGCTCAACGTCTAGCTCACATGGTTATATGTCAGTTATAGACTCTCCCCCTAGTTAGTTCAGTCTAGTTTCAATTCAATTCAGATCAGTATTCCGGATTTAGAGCATGCTTTGAACATCAGACAGGGTCCTTTAGAACATCTCAGTATTTCGGTTATTCAGTTTAGTAGTTTTAGTTAGTCATTTCATGTCCTTCTAGTTCAGATTTTTCTTTTTATTTACTCCATTAGGTCATGTTTCTATCACTTACTCAGTACATTTAAAGTACCGACGTATACTTTCATGTTGTATCATTTTATGATATAACTACAGGATCTTAGTCTCAGCCTCGCTAGTCGATCACTCACTGCAGACTTCAGCTATTCTAGTTGGTGAGTCCTCATTCTTCAAGGGCAGAGATTTATTGCATCAGTTATACTTTCTTTCCTTTTATTTAGATTTGGAGTTAGTTGGGGCTTATCCCAGCTACTCATCAATCGTAGTGGCTTTCAGACGCAGCTGGGTTTTTTTCCAGACTTGTAGCTTTGTTCTAATATGTTCAAATATTATGAACTAGCTTTATTTCTTTCAAATATTTATATTTTTGTGTTAGACTTTTGTTGTGTATGTTTTCATGCTACTTAGAATGCTAGTGTATGATAGACCAGGGATTGACTTGGGATTAATTGTGGCTCCAAGTACTATGTCCTATCCAGAGTGTCAGCTCGAGACGTGACAAACTTAGTATCTTTTATGACCTGGGCGTAGACACGGGACAAGGGACCCCGAGAGACCCTAAGTCAACCCATGGCACAAAGCATTCAATAACTCATTCAATAAACATAAAGAAAGCATAATGAGAAACTCAGCGGAAGTATAACTTAACACAACGAAAGAATAAACATCTGAAGCTGAATATATGTCTAAGTTTGATAAGCCTCTAATCTGGACGAGTTGATGGGGCAACGCCCCCAACTAGCTCAAACTACTAAAACTGAAAGTACAACCAAGATAACTGAAAGTATAGTCCTCGAAAGATGAGGACTCACCAACCAAGCAGGTACTGACTCTGATAAGTGACTATGAACGGGGTTGGACCTGAGAACCGGATCCTGCATCATGAAATGATGCAGCATAGAAAGTATGCAATCAGTACGTGGAATGTACCAACTATGCAAGGTAAGTAAAACCACTAGAGCAATATAAGTCTTTTAAAACAAGTCATACCTATATAATAATCCTTAAGGATAAGAAGAAGATCACAAGCATTCATTATGAAATCATCCTAATTTTATACGTGATCATGCATGGCTTTAGAACATCATGACTAACTCGAATGACTCAAAGCTAAATCATAACATTTATATCAAAAGCTGAACAATGAGTCAAACCTTGCTTCTTGAACATGCATACATATGATAATTATCATGACTAATGGATATGCAAATTCAAATGATATAGATAGTAGAAGACTCGTCAATTAACCGACATACCACGATAGAGCTTACGTGGTCCTGGCTATTACACTCAAGTGGGCAAAGTCATCCAAAACCTTGCCAGGGCTAGGGACGCTACCATGATATTGATATCAAGCTGAAAGGGGCCATTCTAGCTGGGATAAGCTCACAAGGGAGGTCCCAATAATATAATAGAATCAACCTACGTTGGCGCGTAGTTCTGGGGCATAGGGTTATCAACCCTTAGCCCGCTCGGTGCTAGACTCTTCTCCCAAAACATGCAATGCTCTACATCGTATAAATATGAAGCTCAACATCTTTTAGTGACGAAGCTCAACATGAAATCATGAATAAAATCAACATCGTATGAAACGAAGCTCAACATTGTCCATTGAAAAAGCTCATTATGAAATCATGCATACACTAGACATCATATAAATATGAAGCTCAACAATGTCATTTCGACAAAGCTTAGAATGAAATCATGCTTAGACTCAACATCCTGTGAAATGAAGCTTAACATTGTCCTTGACAAAGCTCGACAATAACATGCATAACAATTAAGGATTTACACATAGAGAAGTCTTTACTTTGAAACATCCACAAGCTAAAATTCATAATAAGGGTTAAAGGAAAATTTAATCTCAACCATGTGGTAAGCTCCTGTCGGGGAAAATCACAATTTGAAATCATTATTTGGGCATAACCCAAAGCTCTCCCATACTTGGGTCTATTTATTCTTCCTTGAAAACATCATCAAAATCATGGGTAAGGTTGGAAACATGCCTTTCATCATCTACTCCATCATCATCACATTCTATTATGAACTATCCATACATGGGCGTTTTAGATTCGATTTTTATAAAAACAATTTTGTAAAAGAAATTAAGTTAGAATCCTCCCAAGCTTAGTAAATTACCAATATCAACCCAATTTAATCATACCCATGAGTAGAAACGTAAGAATCATGCAATTGAAACCCATACTTGATCATAACAAACCAATCACAAATTGCTAGGGAATGGTCATGGGTGTGGAAGGAAGCACCCACTCATAGCCTCACATACCTGGGATTGAAGAATCCTAACTCTTCCTAATTGCCCAGCTGAGATTCCAATTGGAAACCTTGAGAATTCACGTTGATTCTTCTCCTCAAACCCCCAACCTTGCATGCATGAACGTAATGGCCTAAGATGGGTTTTTCTCTGCTAAAAACCCTCTATTATGAGCTTAGAACGACGTAGTATAGGCCCTTAGAACTTAGGAATTAGGAAAAAGCCCTTGTTGAAATCGCTGAAAATAACTGTCAGGGGGTCCTAACGGATGACCCGATGACTTGTCACCACGGAACACGATCCGTTGATTCGCTCGTTATATTCACTAGATAACTGGTCTTCCGGGGCTCCTAACTAGTGACATGAAGGCTCATCCCCAGCAACCATGACTTGTTGCCACTTCCCGTCAAGTGCACTGGATCTAGTCTAGGACTATCCAGTGGGAGTAGGACTTAGCACCGAGCGGGCCAGGGTTCCAACGCACCTAGGTTCCCAAAGCTACATTGCCACTGTAGGTTATAGTTATTATTGGCCTCATGGCCCGAGACTCTTGTGATCACTTAGTTCATGCCTTTATACCAGGTAAGGTATATTGGGTCCTATCGATGGGGTGTATACATCAGGCTCAACGTCTAGCTCACATGGTTATATGTCAGTTATAGACTCTCCCCCTAGTTAGTTCAGTCTAGGTTCAATTCAATTCAGATCAGTATTCCGGATTTAGAGCATGCTTTGAACATCAGACAGGGTCCTTTAGAACATCTCAGTATTTCGGTTATTCAGTTTAGTAGTTTTAGTTAGTCATTTCATCTCCTTCTAGTTCAGATTTTTCTTTTTATTTACTCCATTAGGTCATGTTTCTATCACTTACTCAGTACATTTAAAGTACCGACGTATACTTTCATGTTGTATCATTTTATGATATAACTACAGGATCTTAGTCTCAGCCTCGCTAGTCGATCACTCACTGCAGACTTCAGCTATTCTAGTTGGTGAGTCCTCATTCTTCAAGGGCAGAGATTTATTGCATCAGTTATACTTTCTTTCCTTTTATTTAGATTTGGAGTTAGTTGGGGCTTATCCCAGCTACTCATCAATCGTAGTGGCTTTCAGACGCAGCTGGGTTTTTTTCCAGACTTGTAGCTTTGTTCTAATATGTTCAAATATTATGAACTAGCTTTATTTCTTTCAAATATTTATATTTTTGTGTTAGACTTTTGTTGTGTATGTTTTCATGCTACTTAGAATGCTAGTGTATGATAGACCAGGGATTGACTTGGGATTAATTGTGGCTCCAAGTACTATGTCCTATCCAGAGTGTCAGCTCGAGACGTGACAAACTTAGTATCTTTTATGACCTGGGCGTAGACACGGGACAAGGGACCCCGAGAGACCCTAAGTCAACCCATGGCACAAAGCATTCAATAACTCATTCAATAAACATGAAGAAAGCATAATGAGAAACTCAGCGGAAGTATAACTTAACACAACGAAAGAATAAACATCTGAAGCTGAATATATGTCTAAGTTTGATAAGCCTCTAATCTGGACGAGTTGATGGGGCAACGCCCCCAACTAGCTCAAACTACTAAAACTGAAAGTACAACCAAGATAACTGAAAGTATAGTCCTCGAAAGATGAGGACTCACCAACCAAGCAGGTACTGACTCTGATAAGTGACTACGAACGGGGTTGGACCTGAGAACCGGATCCTGCATCATGAAATGATGCAGCATAGAAAGTATGCAATCAGTACGTGGAATGTACCAACTATGCAAGGTAAGTAAAACCACTAGAGCAATATAAGTCTTTTAAAACAAGTCATACCTATATAATAATCCTTAAGGATAAGAAGAAGATCACAAGCATTCATTATGAAATCATCCTAATTTTATACGTGATCATGCATGGCTTTAGAACATCATGACTAACTCGAATGACTCAAAGCTAAATCATAACATTTATATCAAAAGCTGAACAATGAGTCAAACCTTGCTTCTTGAACATGCATACATATGATAATTATCATGACTAATGGATATGCAAATTCAAATGATATAGATAGTAGAAGACTCGTCAATTAACCGACATACCACGATAGAGCTTACGTGGTCCTGGCTATTACACTCAAGTGGGCAAAGTCATCCAAAACCTTGCCAGGGCTAAGGACGCTACCATTATATTGATATCAAGCTGAAAGGGGCCATTCTAGCTGGGATAAGCTCACAAGGGAGGTCCCAATAATATAATAGAATCAACCTACGTTGGCGCGTAGTTCTGGGGCATAGGGTTATCAACCCTTAGCCCGCTCGGTGCTAGACTCTTCTCCCAAAACATGCAATGCTCTACATCGTATAAATATGAAGCTCAACATCTTTTAGTGACGAAGCTCAACATGAAATCATGAATAAAATCAACATCGTATGAAACGAAGCTCAACATTGTCCATTGAAAAAGCTCATTATGAAATCATGCATACACTAGACATCATATAAATATGAAGCTCAACAATGTCATTTCGACAAAGCTTAGAATGAAATCATGCTTAGACTCAACATCATGTGAAATGAAGCTTAACATTGTCCTTGACAAAGCTCGACAATAACATGCATAACAATTAAGGATTTACACATAGAGAAGTCTTTACTTTGAAACATCCACAAGCTAAAATTCATAATAAGGGTTAAAGGAAAATTTAATCTCAACCATGTGGTAAGCTCCTGTCGGGGAAAATCACAATTTGAAATCATTATTTGGGCATAACCCAAAGCTCTCCCATACTTGGGTCTATTTATTCTTCCTTGAAAACATCATCAAAATCATGGGTAAGGTTGGAAACATGCCTTTCATCATCTACTCCATCATCATCACATTCTATTATGAACTATCCATACATGGGCGTTTTAGATTCGATTTTTATAAAAACAATTTTGTAAAAGAAATTAAGTTAGAATCCTCCCAAGCTTAGTAAATTACCAATATCAACCCAATTTAATCATACCCATGAGTAGAAACGTAAGAATCATGCAATTGAAACCCATACTTGATCATAACAAACCAATCACAAATTGCTAGGGAATGGTCATGGGTGTGGAAGGAAGCACCCACTCATAGCCTAACATACCTGGGATTGAAGAATCCTAACTCTTCCTAATTGCCCAGCTGAGATTCCAATTGGAAACCTTGAGAATTCACGTTGATTCTTCTCCTCAAACCCCCAACCTTGCATGCATGAACGTAATGGCCTAAGATGGGTTTTTCTCTGCTAAAAACCCTCTATTATGAGCTTAGAACGACGTAGTATAGGCCCTTAGAACTTAGGAATTAGGGAAAAGCCCTTGTTGAAATCGCTGAAAATAACTGTCAGGGGGTCCTAACGGATGACCCGATGACTTGTCACCACGGAACACGATCCGTTGATTCGCTCGTTATATTCACTAGATAACTGGTCTTCCGGGGCTCCTAACTAGTGACATGAAGGCTCATCCCCAGCAACCATGACTTGTTGCCACTTCCCGTCAAGTGCACTGGATCTAGTCTAGGACTATCCAGTGGGAGTAGGACTTAGCACCGAGTGGGCCAGGGTTCCAACGCACCTAGGTTCCCAAAGCTACATTGCCACTGTAGGTTATAGTTATTATTGGCCTCATGGCCCGAGACTCTTGTGATCACTTAGTTCATGCCTTTATACCAGGTAAGGTATATTGGGTCCTATCGATGGGGTGTATACATCAGGCTCAACGTCTAGCTCACATGGTTATATGTCAGTTATAGACTCTCCCCCTAGTTAGTTCAGTCTAGTTTCAATTCAATTCAGATCAGTATTCCGGATTTAGAGCATGCTTTGAACATCAGACAGGGTCCTTTAGAACATCTCAGTATTTCGGTTATTCAGTTTAGTAGTTTTAGTTAGTCATTTCATCTCCTTCTAGTTCAGATTTTTCTTTTTATTTACTCCATTAGGTCATGTTTCTATCACTTACTCAGTACATTTAAAGTACCGACGTATACTTTCATGTTTTATCATTTTATGATATAACTACAGGATCTTAGTCTCAGCCTCGCTAGTCGATCACTCACTGCAGACTTCAGCTATTCTAGTTGGTGAGTCCTCATTCTTCAAGGGCAGAGATTTATTGCATCAGTTATACTTTCTTTCCTTTTATTTAGATTTGGAGTTAGTTGGGGCTTATCCCAGCTACTCATCAATCGTAGTGGCTTTCAGACGCAGCTGGGTTTTTTTCCAGACTTGTAGCTTTGTTCTAATATGTTCAAATATTATGAACTAGCTTTATTTCTTTCAAATATTTATATTTTTGTGTTAGACTTTTGTTGTGTATGTTTTCATGCTACTTAGAATGCTAGTGTATGATAGACTAGGGATTGACTTGGGATTAATTGTGGCTCCAAGTACTATGTCCTATCCAGAGTGTCAGCTCGAGACGTGACAAACTTAGTATCTTTTATGACCTGGGCATAGACACGGGACAAGGGACCCCGAGAGACCCTAAGTCAACCCATGGCACAAAGCATTCAATAACTCATTCAATAAACATGAAGAAAGCATAATGAGAAACTTAGCGGAAGTATAACTTAACACAACGAAAGAATAAACATCTGAAGCTGAATATTTGTCTAAGTTTGATAAGCCTCTAATCTGGACGAGTTGATGGGGCAACGCCCCCAACTAGCTCAAACTACAAAAACTGAAAGTACAACCAAGATAACTGAAAGTATAGTCCTCGAAAGATGAGGACTCACCAACCAAGCAGGTACTGACTCTGATAAGTGACTATGAACGGGGTTGGACCTGAGAACCGGATCCTGCATCATGAAATGATGCAGCATAGAAAGTATGCAGTCAGTACGTGGAATGTACCAACTATGCAAGGTAAGTAAAACCACTAGAGCAATATAAGTCTTTTAAAACAAGTCATACCTATATAATAATCCTTAAGGATAAGAAGAAGATCACAAGCATTCATTATGAAATCATCCTAATTTTATACGTGATCATGCATGGCTTTAGAACATCATGACTAACTCGAATGACTCAAAGCTAAATCATAACATTTATATCAAAAGCTGAACAATGAGTCAAACCTTGCTTCTTGAACATGCATACATATGATAATTATCATGACTAATGGATATGCAAATTCAAATGATATAGATAGTAGAAGACTCGTCAATTAACCGACATACCACGATAGAGCTTACGTGGTCCTGGCTATTACACTCAAGTGGGCAAAGTCATCCAAAACCTTGCCAGGGCTAGGGACGCTACCATGATATTGATATCAAGCTGAAAGGGGCCATTCTAGCTGGGATAAGCTCACAAGGGAGGTCCCAATAATATAATAGAATCAACCTACGTTGGCGCGTAGTTCTGGGGCATAGGGTTATCAACCCTTAGCCCGCTCGGTGCTAGACTCTTCTCCCAAAACATGCAATGCTCTACATCGTATAAATATGAAGCTCAACATCTTTTAGTGACGAAGCTCAACATGAAATCATGAATAAAATCAACATCGTATGAAACGAAGCTCAACATTGTCCATTGAAAAAGCTCATTATGAAATCATGCATACACTAGACATCATATAAATATGAAGCTCAACAATGTCATTTCGACAAAGCTTAGAATGAAATCATGCTTAGACTCAACATCATGTGAAATGAAGCTTAACATTGTCCTTGACAAAGCTCGACAATAACATGCATAACAATTAAGGATTTACACATAGAGAAGTCTTTACTTTTAAACATCCACAAGCTAAAATTCATAATAAGGGTTAAAGGAAAATTTAATCTCAACCATGTGGTAAGCTCCTGTCGGGGAAAATCACAATTTGAAATCATTATTTGGGCATAACCCAAAGCTCTCCCATACTTGGGTCTATTTATTCTTCCTTGAAAACATCATCAAAATCATGGGTAAGGTTGGAAACATGCCTTTCATCATCTACTCCATCATCATCACATTCTATTATGAACTATCCATACATGGGCGTTTTAGATTCGATTTTTATAAAAACAATTTTGTAAAAGAAATTAAGTTAGAATCCTCCCAAGCTTAGTAAATTACCAATATCAACCCAATTTAATCATACCCATGAGTAGAAACGTAAGAATCATGCAATTGAAACCCATACTTGATCATAACAAACCAATCACAAATTGCTAGGGAATGGTCATGGGTGTGGAAGGAAGCACCCACTCATAGCCTCACATACCTGGGATTGAAGAATCCTAACTCTTCCTAATTGCCCAGCTGAGATTCCAATTGGAAACCTTGAGAATTCACGTTGATTCTTCTCCTCAAACCCCCAACCTTGCATGCATGAACGTAATGGCCTAAGATGGGTTTTTCTCTGCTAAAAACCCTCTATTATGAGCTTAGAACGACGTAGTATAGGCCCTTAGAACTTAGGAATTAGGGAAAAGCCCTTGTTGAAATCGCTGAAAATAACTGTCAGGGGGTCCTAACGGATGACCCGATGACTTGTCACCACGGAACACGATCCGTTGATTCGCTCGTTATATTCACTAGATAACTGGTCTTCCGGGGCTCCTAACTAGTGACATGAAGGCTCATCCCCAGCAACCATGACTTGTTGCCACTTCCCGTCAAGTGCACTGGATCTATTTTCGAATCTTCCTCTAGAACCACCCCACGACAGACATGAAGACTCGTGGTGTCTGACCACGAGTCATTACATTGCCTGTGGGGACATCGAGTCCCTCATCCTACCAGGACTTCCCACGAGTCATATGACGACTCGTGGGGTCTCCTCATGAGTCGTTCAGTGACTCGTTCTACAATTGCTGCAACATTTTCCAGTTTTCTCCGATTTACTTTCGGGTTCGACTCTTGAATTTTTGGGGTATAACAATATCTCCCCCTTGGGAACATTCATCCTCGAATGTTAGTAACAAGAACGAAATAGAAACAAGCAATTATCATACTCGAATACTGATTATTTTAACCGAAATTTCACGGAATGACTACCTCCAAAAATAACCACATAGCTGAACAAATTCAGGCATCATATACATTTATCATAACATAATTCAAACTTGCGCACATGAACTGAACAGGGAAACTAATTAGAGAATTAGGGAAAAACTGATACCTCAAGTCAGAACTGAGCCGGTAGAGAACAAATGTGGGTATCTAGCCATCTTGTCCGCTTTGGCCTCCCACGTAGCTCCTTCAACATGCTAATTCCTCCATAAAACCTTAACTAAAGCTACCTCTTTGTTCCTCAGCCTTCAAACTTGTCGATCCAAAATTTCAACCGGAATTTCTTCATAATTGAGGTTGTCTTTCACACCAATGCTATCTACCGGAACTACCAAGTCTGGATCACCCAAACACTTCTTCAAATGTGATACATGGAACACGGGATGAACTGAAGCCAATTCTGAAGGAAAGTCCAACTCATACGCCACCTTACCAACCCTTCTCACAACCCGGTAGGGGCCAATATAGTGGGGACTGAGTTTACCTTTCTTTCCGAACCGCATGACTCCCTTCATGGGAGATACCTTTAGAAACACCCAGTCGTCTACTCAAACTCCAATTCTCTTCTTCTCACATCCGCATATGATTTCTGACGACTCTAAGCAGTTTTCAACCGGTCCCTTATCAACCGAACCTTCATCATCGCCTCATGAACCAAATTTGGTCCTACCATAGCTGTCTCACCAACCTCAAACCATCCGATAGGAGATCTGCACCTTCGCCCGTAGAGGGCCTTAAACGGTGCCATCTGGATACTAGAGTGGTAACTATTATTATAAGCAAACTCGATCAAGGGAAAATGATCATCCCAACTACCTTTGAAATCCATAACACATGCCCTCAACATATCCTCAAGAGTCTGAATGGTTCGTTCTGCTTGGCCGTACGTCTAAGGATGAAAAGTCGTGCTTAGCTTAACCTGAGTCCCGAGCCCCTTTTGAAACGAACGCCGGAATTGAGAAGTAAACTGAGTACCTCAGTACGAAATAATGGACAAGGGCACTCCATGAAGCCAAACCAACTCCTGTATATACAACTTAGCATAATCGTCTGGTGAATCCGTGGTCTTGACCGGTAGGAAGTGTGCAGCCTTAGTCAACCGGTCCACCATTACCCAAATGGAGTCATATTGCCGGCGAGTACGAGGTAGACCTGTAATGAAATCCATATTGATTTTTTCCCACTTCCAAATGGGAATGGTATTATCTTGAAGTACACCTCCCGGTCTTTGATGCTCAACCTTCACTTGCTGACAATTTGGACATTTTGCTCGAACTTCGCAATATCCTTCTTCCTACCATCCTATCAATAGATTTCTCATAAATCCCGATATATTTTCGTAGATCCTGGATGAATAGAATATCTGGTACCATGTGCCTCATGCAATATCCGAACTCTCAAATTATCAACGTCCAGAACACATAGTCGACCCTGGTATCGTAGCGCACCATCTCCCCCTTGGGAGAAAACCTCCACTTTCTGACTCTGCACCGCCTCCTTCAGCTTCCTCAATATTGGATCCTCATTTTTCTTTGATTTAACATCAACTACCAAGGACTATTCCGACCCATTATGCACCACCACATCACTATCAGTCGAATCGATCAATCTAACTCCCAGCCTTGCAAGCTGGTGATCCTCTTTAACAAATTCCTTCTTCCTCTCATACACATGGGACACACTCTCCATTTAGAGTCTACTAAGTGCATCCGCAACCATATTAGCCTTGCCCCGGTGGTAAAGGACACTCATGTCATAATCCTTAAGTAACTCCAACCACCTCCTTTGCAAAAGATTTAGATCTTTGTATGTGAACACATATTGCAAGCTCTTGTGATCCGTAAATACATCCATGTGGACCCCATACAAGTAATGCCGCCATATCTTCAGTACAAACACCACCGCAGCCAATTCAAGATCATGGGTCGGGTAATTCTTCTCATGCACCTTCAACTGTCAAGAGGCATAAGCTATCACTCTTCCCCGATGCATCAATGCACACCCAAGTCCAACTTGGAAGCATCACAATACACTACGAAACCATCGTTACCTTCGGGTAGGGTCAACACTAGTGCCGAAGTAAGTCAAGCCTTCAACTCCTGGAAGCTTGTCTCACAAGCCTCCGACCATTGAAACTTTACCTACTTCTGAGTCAATTTAGTCAAAGGCACTGCAATGGATGAGAAACCCTCCAAAAACCTCAGATAGTAGCCAGCTAAGACCAAGAAACTCTTAATATCCAAAGGATTCACCGGTCTGGGCCAATTCTTCACCGCCTCAATTCTACTTTTATGCCTTCGCTATACACCACATGGCCCAAGAATGCCACAGAGTCCAACCAAAACTTACACTTGCTGAACTATGCATACAGTTGGCGGTCCTTGAGGGTCTGGAGCACTACTCTCAAGTGAGTGGCATGTTCCTCCTCGCTCCGAGAGTATACCAAGATTTCATCAATGAACACGATCATGAACATATCTAAATATGGCTTGAACACTTTGTTAATCAGGTCCATAAAAGCTGCAGGAGCATTCGTTAGTTCAAAAGACATAACTACAAACTCACAATGACCATACCGCATTTTGACTGCCGTCTTCAGGATATTACTCTCCCGAACTCTAAGCTGATGATACCCAAATCTGATATCTTCGAGAAACACTTAGCACCCTAAAGCTGATCGAACAAATCATCGATCTTGGGTGAGGGATACCTGTTCTTGACAGTGACTTTGTTCAACTGTCGATAATCAATGCACATATGAAGGGAACCATCTTTCTTCTGAACAAATAATACTGGTGCACCCCATGGAGACTGGCTCGGTCTAATGAAACCCTAATCTAGAATATCTTTTAACTAATCCTTCAACTCTTTTAGCTTGGCTGGAGCCATCCTATAAGGAGGAATAGATATAGGTTGTGCATCGGGAAGAATGTCAATACCGAAATCAATCTCCCGCTCGGGAGAAATACTTGGCAAATCATCAGGAAAGACCTTTGCATACTCACGTACTACTAGAACTGACTAGATAACCGGAGTATCAAACTCAACATCCTTGACCCTAACCAAATGATACATGCAACCCTTAGAAATCATCTTCCTGGCCTTGAGGTAGGAAATGAAGCGACCTATAGGCACAGTTGAACTACTCTTCCATTCACGACTGGCTCACCTGGGAATCTGAACTCTATTGATCGGGTCCTGCAATTAATGGAAGCATATATCCAATCCATGTCGAGAATAATATCAAAATCGGTCATGGCTAACTCTATCAGGTCTGCTGAGATGACCTTATGAAGAACCAAGACCAGGCAATTTCTATACACCCGTCTAGCTATAACTAAGTCACCTACTGGAGTAGAAACCAAGAATGATTCTGACAAGACATCGGGACTGACTTTGAAGCTACTGTCTACATAAGGTGTCACAAAGGACAAGGTGGCCCCTGGATCTAACATTGCATAAACATCAACATGGAAGACTCGTAATATACTAGTAACCATGTCCGGGGAGACCTCTTGCTCCTGACGGGATGCTAGGGCATAGAATCTATTCTGGCGCTGACCTCCAGCTGCACTGGTAGATGCCCCCTGATGTGCTGAGCGAGGGGGTGGGGCTGCTGAGCTAGAAGCTGGGCCACAACCCACAACCTGATCCTATCTCGCTGCTGGGAAATATCTAAGCATGTGTCCGGGTTTCCCGCACCCGAAACACGCACTCGATCCTGCCAAGCACTGGCCTGTATGCCCTCAGACACATCTGGGACAAGTTGGAACACCTGCATCTGTGGGCCTGCTGCTCTGACCCCTCGAGTCTGATGCTCTCCCTCTCTGATCATGCCTAGGCTGAGATGGCATACTTAAGGCTGATGAAGCTAGGGCGAATGATCTGTGGTGGGTCTGTTGACAGTGCCCACCGCCGGAACCCTGTTGGGAGAATCTATGGCCCTCTATCCTGGCCCTCTTGGCCTCTCTCTCTCTCGAATGTGTCACCTCCATCTGCTGGGCGTACAACACCATCCGAGGTAAGTCCATATCTTGATGGAGCATAGCAATCCTGCATTCCTTATCCAAGAAACCTGCTATCCCATGCACAAACCTGCTCACTCGCGCCCTCTGGTCAGCCACTAACTCAGGAGCATACTTCGATAGGCGGGTGAACTCAAGGGAATACGCTAGTACTGTTATCCTTCCTTACTTCATATTTACGAACTCAGCTGCCTTCAGCTCCCTCATCTCCCGAGGGAAGAACCGATCCAGGAATGCAACATGGAACTCTTCCCAAGTGACCAAACATGCTCTGGCAACCCAGCTATCCTTCTATTGACGGAACCAGATATGTGCAACCCCCTTCAACTGATAGGAGGCCAACTCTGCGCACTCAACACTACTCACCCCATGAACTGGGTAATCTTGATAACCTCATGCATGAACTCATGTAGGTCCTCATCTACCTTAGACCCAAGAAACTCTGGCAGGTTCATCCTCAAGAAGTCCCTGACTCGAGCCTCCGTTGCACTGCCGTTCTGCGGAACATGTGCAACAGCCTGCTGGTTGACCTGAGCGGTCAAGGCCTGCGCAAGCATCTGGATAGCGGCCCGAAACTCAGCATAGGTGGCTGGTTCCGAAGCTTGAGGCTCCTGAACTGGTGGGACCTACTGATGCCCACGACCCATGCCATCCTCATGGCCTTCACCATCTCCATTCCTCCTCCGGTTCATCCTTCGAGGAGCCATGATTCTACAATCACGAATAACACAAATTAAAGGGATAGAAAGACTCTCCATCGCATGACATAGATCATGAGAGATGGGAACATTTCCTAGAACATTTCATAGCCTCTCATCATAAGTGTGGCGTGCTTCACACTCATGAAAACGACTCTACTTAACGCAGCTTTCAGACTTCCTAGGATACTTCAAACCTATGGCTCTGATACAAAGTTTGTCACAACCCGAGCGTAGACCCGGAAGGACAAGGGACCCCGAGAGACCCTAAGTCAACCCATGGCATAAGCATTCACTAACTCATTCAATAAACATGCAGAAAACATAATTATAAACTCAGCGGAAGTGTAACTTAACATAACGATTGAATAAACATCTGAAGCTGAATACATGTCTAAGTATGATAATCCTCTAATCTGGACGAGCTATGCCCCCAACTAGCTCACAATACTGAAACTGAAAGTACAACCAATATAACTGAAAGTCTGGTCCTCAAAAGATGAGGACTCACCAACCAAGAAGGTAGTGACTCTGATAAGCGACTACGAATGGGGATGGACCTAAGAACCAGATCCTGCATCATGAAATAATGCAGCATAGGAAGTATGCGGTCAGTACGTGCAATGTACCGAGTATGCAATGTAAGTAAAACCGCTAGAGAAATATAAGTCTTTTAAAACAAGTCATACCTATATAATAATCCTCAAGGATAAGAAGAAGATCATAAGAATTCATTATGAAATCATACTTATTTTATACGTGATCATGCATGCCTTTAGAACATCATGACTGACTCCAATGACTCAAAGCTAAATCATAACATTTATATCAAAAGCTGAACAATGAGTCAAACCTTGCTTCTTGAACATGCATACATACGACAATTATCATGAGTAATGGACATGAAAATTCGAATGATTAGACAGTGGGAGACTCGTCACTTAACTAACATACCACGATAGAGCTTACGTGGTCCCAACTATTACATTCAAGTGGGTAGAGCCGTCCAAACCCTTGCCAGGGCTAGGGATGATACCATGATATCGATATCAAGCTGAAAGGGGCCAATTGGAAACCTTGAGAATTCACGTTAATTCTTCTCCTCAAACCCCCAACCTTGCATGCATTGAAGTAATGGCCTAAGATGGGGTTTTCTATGCTAAAAACCCTCTATTACGAGCTTAGAATGACGTAGTATAGGCCCTTAGAACTTAGGAATTACGGAAAATCCCTTACTGAAATCGCTGAAAATAACTATCAGGGGGTCCTAACGGATGACCCAATGACTCGTCACCAGGGCACACGATCCGTTCATTCACTCATCAGGTTCACTGGATAACTGGTCTGTCGAGGCTCCTAACGAGTGACATGATGACTCTTTCCCAGCAGCCACGACTTGTTGCCACTTCCCGTCAAGTGCAATGGATTGATTTTCCAATCTTTCTCTAGAACCACCCCACAACTGACATGATGACTCGTGGTGTCTGACCATGAGTCGTTACATCACCGTTGGGGACCTCAAGTCCCTCATCCTTCTAGGACTTCCCACGAGTCACCTGATGACTCATGAGGTCTCCTCACGAGTCATTTAGCGACTCATTCTGCAACTGCTGCAACATTTTCCAGTTTTCTCCGATTCACTTCCGGGTTCGACTCTTAAATTCTTGGGGTATAACAGTATCAGAGCGCTAGGTTCAGAATATCCTCGATGTTTGAAAGCCGCATCGAGTAGAGTCCTCTTCATGGTGTGAAGCTTGCCATACTTATAATGGGGAGGCTTCGAGATGTCATTAGGAAAAATTCCCTTTATTTCATACTCCGTATCATGCGTTGAAATATCAATTCCAAAAATCATTCTCCTAACTCATGCTCTATTTTATTTCAGTGAATCATGCCTCCCCGATGTGGTAACGAAAGAAGGGCCAGTAATGCTCATCGACCTGCCCCACCAGCCCCGGCAGCCCCTCAGGACGATTCAATGTCTACTGCAGAATTCAGGGTGGCCATTCAACTGCTTGCCCAAACTGTTACTGACCAGGTGAACCAGCAAGTGGTTCCAATCAGAAACAATGGCTCTATAGCAGCTGCCCGACTGCGGGACTTCACCCGGATGAACCTTCCAAATTTTCATAGATCTAAGGTGGGAGAGGACCCACAAGGATTTGTGGAGGAAATTAAAAAGATCACCTAAATTATGGGTGTCAGTCCCTCAGAGAGTGCCGACTTGGCTTCCTACCAGTTGAAGGGGGTATCCCAGGTCTGGTACGAACAGTGGGAGGAGCGGAGGCCAGCGAAAGAAGTTCTGATGGAATGGGAAGAGTTCACTATAGCCTTCTTGGGCATATTCTTCCCTTGGGAGCTCATGGAGGCAAAGCTATCAGAGTTCATGAATTTGAGATAGGGAAATTGGATAGTAGAAGAGTACGCTCTAGAGTTCGCTGGGTTGTCCAAATACGCTCCGGAGATGGTGGTCGAGCCAAGGGCTCGCATGATGAAATATATAAATGGGGTATTGAACCTTGTTCTCAGAAAGTGCAGGATAGTGATGCTGATTAACGATATTGACCTCTCCAGCCTGTTTGGTCTATGCCCAGCAGATTGAGGCTGAAAAACCTAAGTACATGGAGCAAAAGAACAAGCGAGCAAGGACAAGACAATCAAATTATGGTCACCAGAGGTCTGGCTGTAGTAGCTGCCCACAACAGCAGCAACAGCAGAGGGCTCCAACACCAAGCTCAGCCAGTTCCCCTACCTTTCGGTCCCACTAGGATTGGAGGGGTGGAGCATCTGCTCTCAGTCCTAGAGCTACAGTGTCGGTAACAGGTATCCATCTTTCCCCAAGTGTGGCAACAACCACCCAGAAGAGTGTCTTTAGGGTCGAGAGAGTTGTTTTGGTTGTGGACAACTTGGTCATTGGCTTAAGGAATGCCCGTCAATAGGATGGAGAAGGTCACAATCCACTACCTCAGCAGCTCCAGTAGGTCGACCATCTCAGCAGACCAATACTTCAGGTACGGATGGTGTCAATGCCAAAACCATTTTTATGCATTGTCTTCTCGTCAGGATTAGGTGAGCTCACTTAATGTGGTCACGGGTATGTTACGTCTTTTCCACCTAGATGTATATGAACTACTTGATCCAGGAGCCACATTATCAATCGTGACTCCCTACATAGCAGTCCAGTTCGATATCAGTCAAGAGGTCCTCTCAAAACCATTTTCAGTCTCCACCCCAGTTGGCGAGTCAATTAGAGCCAGTTGGGTGTATAGAAACTGCCAATCTCAGTCTTTCATAAAGTCATTCTAGCTGAACTTGTAGAGTTAGACATGGATGACTTCGACCTCATTCTTGGCATGGATTGGTTACACTCTGGTTATGCCTCAGTCGACTACAGAACTAGGGTCGTCAGGTTTCAGTTCCCTAATGATCCAGCTCTAGAATAGACGGGTAGTAGTTCAACGCCTAAGGGTAGGTTTATTTCCTACCTTGAGGCCAGGAAGATCATATCTAAGGGATGTGTTTACCATCTAGTTCGGGTCAAGGATTCCAACTCTAAGACCCTAACTATCCAGTCAGTTCCTGTTGTCAGAGAATTTCCTTATGTGTTCCCTGAAGATCTGCCCGGAGTTCCTCCTTAATGTGAAATTGACTTCGGTATAGACCTTATTCCAGATACTCAACCCATCTCCAACCCTCCTTATAGAATGGCCCTAGCTAAATTTAAGCAGTTGAAGGAGGAGCTAAAATAATGGTTTTATCGGAGCATCTCTCCCTGGGATGCTCCAGTGCTTTTTGTGTGGAAGAAAGACGGTACCCTTAGAATGTGCATCGATTACCATTAGTTGAACAAGGTCACAGTTAAGAATAGGTATCCCTTACCTAGAATTGACAACCTGTTCGACCAACTTCAGGAATCCAGTTGTTTCTCCAATATAGATCTCAGGTCAGGGTATCACCAGCTAGGAGTAAGAGAGTGTGACATACTAAAAACAGCTTTCAAGACTCGGTATGGTCACTACGAGTTTGTGGTTATGCCTTCGGACTAGCTAATGTCCTTGCAGCCTTTATGGACATGATGAATAGAGTCTTTAAGAGTATCTAGATATGTTCGTTATTGTATTTATCAATGACATTCTAGTATACTCCAGAAATGAAGAAGAGCATGTTAATCACCTGCGGATAGTGCTTCAAACACTCAGAGACTGCCAGCTGTTCGCCAAGTTTAGCAAGTGCAAATTCTAGTTTAAGTTCATGACTTTCATGGGTCATGTGGTCTCTAGTGAGGGTATTTGGGTTTATCCCCAAAAGATAGAAGCCGTGAAAGACTGGCCCAGACCTACCTCCCCAATCGAAATCAGAAGTTTCTTGGGTTTGGCCGATTATTACCGATTCTTTAGGGAATGCTTTTCTTCTGTAGCATCTCCTCCGACTAGGCTGACTCAAAAGAAGGTGAAATTCTAGTGGTCAGATGCGTGAAGAGTTTCCAGGAGTTAAAAACTCGACTCACTACCGCTCCGGTGTTGACTCTACTAGATGGATCACATGGATTTGTGGTATATTACGACGCTTCCAGAGTTGGACTCAATTTTGTTCTAATGCAACGGAAAAAGGTGATAGCCTATGCCTCTAGACAGCTCAAGGTTCATGAGAAGAATTATCCAACTCACGGCTTGGAGTTGGCGGCGATGTTGTTTACGTTGAAAAAATGGTCACTATCTGTAGGGGGCTCACGTGGATGTTTTCACCGATAATAAGAGCCTCCAATATGTATTCAGTCAGAAGGACCTAAATCTTTGTCAGAGAAGATGGTTAGAGCTCCTAAAGGATTATGACATGAGCATGCTATATCACCCGGGCAAAGCCAATGTGGTGGCTAATGCCCTAAGTAGACTGTCTATGGGTCGCGTGGCTCATGTTGAGTAAGGAAAAAAGGAGTTGGCGAAGGATGTTCAGAGACTAGATCAGTTAGGGGTGCAGTTGGTTGACTCAGCTGAGGGTGGAGTGGTGATGCAAAGCGGGTCGATTCCTCTTTGATTGTTGAAGTTAAGTCCAAACAGGATAAAGATCCCATTTTACTTAAACATAAGGAAGTGGATCTCAGGAAAGAGGTTGGGGCTTTCTCCAAAGGGGGAGATGGTGTGCTCTATTACTAGGGCAGATTGTGTGTATTGGACGTCGGTGACTTGAGACAGCAGATATTGGATAAAGCTCACAACATGAGATACTCCATTCACCCTGGTGCTACTAAAATGTACCGAGATTTGGGGGATATTTACTGGTGGAATGGAATGAAAAGAGATATAGCTGAATTTGTAGCTAAGTGACCGAACTGCCAGCAAGTCAAGGTAGAGCACCAGAGTCTAGGAGGTAGGACCCATGATATCAGCATACCCACGTAAAAGTGGGAAGAAGTGAATATGGATTTTATTATGGGTCTACCTCAAACTCGTTGGCAATATGATTCAATCTGGGTAGTAGTAGACCGAATGACTGAGTCAGCACATTTCCTCCCAGTTAAAACTACAGATTCAGCTGAGGACTATGCTAGGCTTTATATTTGGGAGTTGGTCAGACTTCATGGGGTGCCATTATCTATTATTTCAGATAGAGGCACCCAGTTCACCTCGCATTTCTGGAAGTCTTTTCAAAAGGTACTTGGTACCCAAGTCAAGCTCAGCACAACTTTTAACTTGCAGACAGATGGGGAAGCTGAGTGGACTATTCAGACCCTAGAAGATATATTGAGAGAGTGCCCGATCGATTTCAAGGGCAGTTGGGATGGCCACTTGCCTCTTATCAAGTTTGCGTACAACAACAGCTACCACTCCAGTATCCAGATGGTCCCGTTTGAGGCATTGTATGGTAGAAGGTGCAGGTCTCCTATTGGATGGTTTGAAGTTGGTGAAGCTACTATAATCGGGCCAGACTCAGTTCATGAAGCTATGCAGAAGCTACAACTCATCAGAGAAAGATTGAAAATAACTCAGAGTCGTTAGAAATCTTATGCTAATGTGAGGAGAAGAGAATTGGAGTTTGTTGTGGATAACTGGGTCTATCTGAAAATTGCACCCATGAAAGGGGTGATGAGATTTGGGAAGAAGAGAAAGCTCAGCCAGAGATATATGGGAACCTATAGAATTCTAAGGCAAATTGGCAAGGTGGCTTATGAGCTGGAATTACCTTCAGAGTTGACATCTGTGCAACCACTATACCATGTGTCACTATTGAAGAAGTTCATCAGTGATCAAACATCAATTGTTCCATTGGACAATGTGGGAGTGAAAGATGTCTCTCATACGAGGAGGTTCTAGTCTAGATCCTTAACCGTCATGTTCGTGAGCTGAGGAACAAGGAGGTAGCTTTGGTCAAAGTCTTATAGAGGAATCAACAGGTTGAGGGAGCTACATGGGAGGCCAAAGCAGATATGATGGCTAGATACCCCCATTTGTTCCCTTCCGACTCAGTTTTAGTTTAAGGTATTAATTTCCTTCCCAAAACTGCTTTTAGTTCGTATGTTTCAATTTCCTTCATGTATATGAATACGTGCATGATTAGTGAATTCAGTTCTGACTTGTGACCCAATTTAGAGGTAGTCATTCCACTAGTTTCATCTTCATGATCAGCATTTGTGTATAAAGATTGCCATCCTCTACTTTCATGAGTGCTTTCCAACATTCGAGGATAAATGTTCCCAAGGGGGAGGTATTGTAATGCCCTCGAAACTCAAAGATTAGACCTAGGACTCAAAATAGAGAAAACTAAAAATTTTACACCAGGTCACAGAACGAGTCGTTCTGTGACCCGTGGGGAGTGACCACGAGTCGTTAAGTGACTCGTGGTGAGGCCTGTGGACTTAGTAAAATTTTTGGAGAATGGGGTGACCATGGGTCGTGGTCAACACAACGAGTCATGATATAACCCGTGGTCTAGGATAAAGTTTAGGCCGAAAAACGTTAGACAGTGTACCCAACGGGTCCTCACCACCACTCATTTGGGACACCACGAGTCATGGTGTCACCCGTAGGGACTCCAGGGTTTTTGAGGCAATGTAGTCCATGAAAGGTGACCACGAGTCATGGTCACTAACCACGACTCATTACATCCCTCATGGTGACCTACGTTCGATTTCAGGTAGTGAACCTCACGAGTGTGACCACGAGTCGTGGTCACTGATCACGACCCATTAGGTCTCCTGTGAGGACTGACGATCAGTTTTCCCCTACGAGTTTTCAAGAGTCTTTCAGTAATTTCCTACCCTCCTAGACTCTAAACTACATTGTTTTAAACATTTTTTCAGACTTATTAGAGGGGTTAAGCAGTTTCTTTCCTCATTCTCCCTATCCAGACTCTCAGAATTTATTGTAGAACTTCTCTCAGAACTTTTCAGAGCAAGAGCTAGGGCAACCTTTTCTCCTCAGTTTCTCAAGAAATTGTTTGAGCTTCTTCACCAGGTATGTGGGAATTCAATAAGGGAATAGTTCTTCCCTTGTGTCCCTAAATTCCTCCCTATTTCTCTCTATCAGTTAAAGCCTTGAAACTACTGAATGTCTAGAAATTTCTAGTCATACTTTGTCTAAATCATATGGAATATTGATCTTGGGCAGATTTATATGCCCAAGTGATACTCAAACATATCATTTTCGCCTTGTTTAGTGTGCAATGTGTATACATTTTCATGTAATTGGTAATAAAATATGAATTTATACTAACCAACATGATTAGTATTGTTTTGTAGGTGAAATATGATTTTGAGCAGCTAAACTGCATGTTGGAACAATATCGGAGTTGGACTTGGATTCGAGCACGAAAAAGGCATTGGACTGCACAATGTAAAGGGGCTCCGCGATGGAGCTGTGCCACGCTACCATCGTGGAGGCAAACTGCCTAGAGGGTGATTTAATTGTCAATTTCCAGTGGAGCCTCGCGACAGCTCCGTGGCACGGAGGCAAGCCTCCGTGTTGCATGCCGTGCCACGTTGAGGCTATATTCCCGGACCCCAGATTTCCAGTGAGGGTCCGCGTCCACGCCATGTCACGGAGGCAGTGCTCCGCGTTGGCCTCCGTGACACATTTCTTGTTATTCCGGGAAAAATTCCCAATAGTATAAATAGAACACTTAGGCTTATTTTTAAAAAATTCAGACTTGGTGGAGCAAGGACGTGGGTTACAGGCAGTTGAGGGACGAAAAAGCTCAGGGTTTTTCTCTCTTTCCTTCTTCTTTCAATCAATTGTTTGTATGATTAACACTTGTTTTAGGATGATTAATCCACAAATGAGTGGCTAATTCTCTTCCTTGCTGAGGTTATGAACAATGGTGATGAATTTTGATTATTGAATTGTATGGTTTTTCATCTTCTTCTTCCATGTTGTTCTATTAATTCTTGTTTCTACTGCATTAGTGTGTGGCCAACATTAATGTATATCTAAAAAGTCCGATTTCACTCGAGAGAGCACGAAATTGGAAAGTTTTGAATTAATAGGGTATTGTTCTTAACTTGATTTGTGAAAATTGGGTTTTGATGTGCTTTCCTGATAGAAATATACTTGAAAGCCGTATTAGTCAATTTAGGAACCGGAATTGTATTGCTAGGTCATAAATTGCATTTGATCACAGAAATGTAGACGGATGGTTTATGATTCTAAAGTGAGATTAAATACGAGAGTTTTAATATCTAGGCTAATGTTCTTGGCTAGCAACAGGAAGAGAAGATTAACCAAATTATGATTATAATCAAGTTCATTACTTGTTCTTAACCTTGGCATGCTCATATCCATAGTTTCAATTCAAAGTAGATATTTGTTAATAGTTTTAGTATATAATTTATAAACAAAAATTATTTAACTTTTGATTACGTTGTTGTCAGCATATATAGAAGTAAGATAGAATATAGTATACTTGAGCAATTTTAACTTATCCAGAGTCTCCTTGGTTCGATACTTGGCTTACTTAGCCACTTTACTACTTGTTTGACCACGTGCACTTGCGTGTCGGTTTATAACCCCAACAAACGCATCGAACAAGTTTTTGGCGCCGTTTCCGGGGAGACTAGGCAATTGGTGAAATTGTGTTAAGTGTAAATTTACTGTATTTTTGTTTTATTTTCTTAAGTGTTGACAACTTGGTCTTAACCTGTATTTTGCAGACTTGATTTCTGTGAACACTGGTAAGAGACAAAGAGCTGGTGGAATCTTATATAGAGCCTGAACGTGAATTTCATAGTAAACGCAGAGAATCTCTACAAAAGAAGCTGCAGTTGCTCAGACAGTCTATTATGGAGCAACAAAATCCACCGGTTGTGAGGGCAGTGTTAGTGCCCGATGAAGCAGCAGCAAGGCCGGTTCGCGAGGTGGCAATCCCACATGCCAACAGTGTACATTCAAGTATCCGCAAACCAGAGCCTGGAGGGAGATTTGAACTCAAACAGAACATGGTGCAACTATTGCACACAAGCGGGCAATTTACCGGTCTCCCTCATGAAGACCCACAACAACATCTCCAGAATTTTTTGGAGATAAGTGACACTTATATACCCGCTGGAGTGTCACCTGATTATGTTCGGCTCACACTATTTCCGTTTTCCTTACTTGGTGAAGCCAAGAGGTGGTTAAAAGCTGAACCACCAAATTCGATATCAACGTGGGATGATCTAGCACGGAAGTTTTTGATAAGATTTTTTCCCTCTGGTAAAACAGCCAGACTTAGAAGTCAAATTCTAAGTTTCAAACAGAGGGAGGGAGAAAATTTATATCAAGCCTGGGAAAGATTTAAATCCATGTTGCGGGACTGTCCTCATCATCATCAGTCCAATGAGGTGTTGGTGCACACATTTATTGAGGGTTTGGAACCCCATACCAAAATTTTGCTAGATTCAGCAGCTGGAGGGCAAGCGCTGGAAAAGACTTATGAGGAGCTGTACACTTTGCTCAACCGGATTTCACAGGGCAATCCAGAATGGAATGCTGATTCATCACGAGGTGGAGCAAGGAAAGCAGCAGGAATGCTTGAAGTGGATGGATTTACAGCTATCGCTGCACAGATAGCTGTCTTGCAAAATCAATTAAACAACCACTTCAGCAATATGAACTTGAACCAGCCTTCAGCTTCAGTCAATGCGGTCCAGCAAATGTGGTGTCAAGTGTGTGGAAGCAGTGTGCACTCAGCTGAGTGCTGTGGAGCAAACCCAGATTCGGTTAACTTTGTGGGCAATGCACAAAGAAATCAGTAGCAGTTTGGTAGCGGCTACAACTCAAATTAGAGGAACCATCCAAATTTTTC